>JASDDO010000019.1:600533461-603174701 GCA_030015575.1 Agapanthus africanus | reverse complement strand
GGAACGAATGGAATACGGTGCAATGAAATGTACATCATAAGGCTTCTTAAGCAAAGTAGCGTATCGTAAGTATGCCGCGGATCATACACACGGTACGTCACTCTACTTAAGTTACCTACTCCATCAACCAAGGTCAATCTACGCGACGAAAATTCGGGTCTAATACCTCCTCGACCAAGTCTAAGTTCCATATGGTCAAGCCTAGGTTCCGAATATAAATATACGCCGTAGACTCCGCATAGTCAAACCTAGAATCGAACCAAGGTTAAACCTAGCGCTCTGATACCAACTTTGTCACGACCCAAAATAGCACGCGACTGACACTTGAATCATGTGAAGTCTATAGGACCCTACCCAATTCAAGTAAGCTAAAAGCCCAGAAATCTAAACCATTTTAAAAAAGAAGTGAAGGAAAACTTGTTTTAAGCAAGTGGTTTTAATAAATAAGTGGCATTAAACCTTTAAAAGCAATATCATATTTTCCCAAAAATTTCGGCAGAGTCTCCTTTGTAAATACAGGCCCTAAACGGGTACAAACAATAATATACAAGTAATGAATAAAGTCATCCCCAAGCGGGAGCTAGCTCTTCGCCAATTGGCGGAAATAACCACGCAATGCAATATAATATATAACGCCGTAGGGCGGGGATCAAAACTCAGAAAGAAAACTAACGTTCTCAAGAAAAGAAGATAAATACCATAATAATACAAGCGCGCGATACTAAGGTCGAAAGAATATACAACTGGTCTTCTAAGTCAAACAAATAATACAAGTCTGGTTGATGGAGTTTTACTAGATACAACTGAAATAAATAAGTGTACAATGGTGGTCAGGATGCAAGTGAACCCACCTACCAAAGCAATCACCCAGAATGAAGTAGTGTGCCAGCAAAGCCGCCAAGGAAACCTGTACGGTAAAACCTGCAAGAAACTATGGCACAATGGTGGTGAGTTGCCAACTCGTGAGTAGAAAATATCACCGAGAAGAAATCGCATGTATGACTCTCTCCTGGGTCATACAATAAAATATACGATACTACAACAAGGGTGATAGTATATCATAAGTGTTATATCAAAGTACTCGTGTCTTTGTCATGAGTAATAATATATCGATGCATGACATGTACTAATGCATCATCTAACGTGTGTCCAGCAACGACACACAAATCATGATAACACCCGAGTGCCCAACATCGGCTCTCAAAATATCTCGAAATCCATGTCCAACAGCGACACCTAATACTCAAATCTCAGGCTCCGTCAGTCCGGATCGGCCCATGGGCTCCGTCATTCCGGATCGCCCCATATCCATCTCTCTCATAACTCTGAACGGTATCCTCTATATATTCGTCGAGTTTCCAATACAATCACCGGTAGGTAGTACTTCCTGCCAGGCTCATCATCCACCATGAAATCACTCTCGCCCCGGGATACCTCATCGGGCCCACCATGTACCCACAGACGGTTCATACTCCTCCTCGAATCGGGTCTCGAAACCAACTCAGAACTGAGAAACATCATGGTGGACGCTACTGATCATATCAAGGAAAACCTCATCTTTCTCTTTTAAAATAATCATAAGTTTATAAACATTCAATGCGGTTTCCTAAATCCAGAAATCTCATGATAGATCCGAAATCTTAAAATCAAGAGTCAATGAACAGTGAATATCCGCATAAAGCCCCACAATAATGCATATCAGAATGTATGTATACTGCAGGAAATATCTAAGTAAGACATGGAATGTTTAAACTAGCATATGAAAGCAATCGTACTAGTACTTATTGCAATTACTAGGTAGCAATTCATACTTATGAAGTAATGTTTTCTAATGTGTACGTGACACGGAAATTACCGATAATGATGTGTGTGAGCCGGCAAACAAGTGTACGTGGAGCATACGCATCATCGGTAATGGTGCTGGTGTCCTGACAACAGGGGTTCATAATAACTAAAGAAACACATTTATAAGCATGCAATGCGATGAGAACAACATGAATATACAGAAAAGATGCAGTAACCGCAACATTTAAGAATATACCTTTCCAAATACGAGTCATACAGTTCTTGGTGTTTGAAATAGCACGAATCGTAGTTTTAGAAAAACAGGGCTACGGGGCCTTTGATAAAAGATACGTCCTTTGGAAAAATCCGTAGTATCCTTCGGCTTGTCTTTAAAATATTCACGATTCGTTAGTTTTGAAAATAAGTATGACTCAAGCCTAGTCTAAAGGGTAAGGAAAACCACTTAAAGTTCGAGTCGATATATCTAGTAGTCGGCGATCCCGCCTCAATAGCGTCACGTACGGTAAAATACATAGTATGACATCCTCGAGTCATGTGTGCGGATCAATCATCATATCTATACTTTGTATGGTAAAATCCATCGTACGGCATCCCAAATCGGGGTACGGGTCAAATATCACATATACATTATTTTTCATATGGTATTACTATCATAATATCCTGATTTAGGAATACTGATCTACAGTCTAGTATATACCAATATCATCAACTAAATATCCTCGGGTGTATGAAAATACATCGCCCATCGATCTGCTAATATATCCTGTCGTATCTCATAACACGACCCAAATCACATAACCGATCTCACGGCATCATGCCCGATTATATCGACTCACCTCTAAATATCGTATACTATCCTCATCACCCGTGTATACGTATACACACACACACACACACATCAACACACATACACACACATATATATATATATATACATATAATCATATGCACCAAAGACATATCATGTGTGTGCATGTGTGTGGGTGTATCAACCTATATTCTAGGGTTTCGCGACTAAGAAACTAATTTAAAAACGCATTCTTCCAACTACAGTAAAACCAACCCAAAGTCACCTAAAACATTTCTTGCTAAGTATACACATCTCATAAAACACATATGTATAAATATATCATAAAGCATCAAATCCTATGAAATTGCGGGGATGGTATACGCCATCCACCCGACTTCCCCCATAGATATACATCTACTCATCTTGATCCTCGCTTTCCGAAGTCAATGACGCCACGCTCATCCTTGTTGTTCAAAGTCCATATAAGGGTGCCTACATATTCAAACACACTGTATCGTAAACAGAATTGTGTACGAAAACCAAAACGGCATATGAATCGCACATAGGTTAAAACCTATGGTCTATGCATGCAAGAATAACCAAACAACTCCCTACATCGACGTTCAAACGTCAAATGACCGATACAAAACACCAAATCCAAAGTTCAAGTCATGAACATCAAGGAAACCTATCACGGCCCGAAATAGCACGTGACTGGCACTCGAATCATGTGAAGTCTATAGGACCCCACCTAATTCAAGTAAGCCAAAAGCCCAGAAATCTAAACCATTTGAAAAGAGAGTGAAGGAAAAACTTAGTTTTAAAGCAAGTGTTTTATCAAAGTAAGCCGTAGTAAGCTTTTTTAAAACATCAAGTCTTTTCCAAAAATTTCGGCAGAGTTTTCTTTGTAAATACTGGGCCCAAACAGGTACAAACATGAATAATATACATAATGAATAAAGGCACCCCCAAGCGGGAGCTAGCTCTTCGCCAATTGGCGGAAACAACCACGCAAGCAGTATAATATACAACGCCGAAGGGCGAGGATCAAAACTCAGAATAAAACCAATGGCCTCACGAAAACCAGAGAAAGAATCGTAATAATACAAGCGCGCGACTCTAAGGTCAAAAGAATATACAACTGGAATTCTAAGTCTATCAAATATACAAGTCTGGTTAATGGAGTTTACAAGATACAATTGATATAAATAAAAGTACAATGGAGGCCATGATGCAAGTGAACCCACCTACCAAAGCAATCAACCTGAAAGAAACAGTGTACCAACAAAGCCGCCAAGGAAACCTGCATGGCAAAACCTGTAAGAACCGTAGCACAACGGGGGTGAGTTTCCAACTCATGAGTAGAAAACATGACCGAGAAGAAATCGCATGTATGACTATCTCTTAGGACATACAATAATAATATTCTCAAAATAATATAACCTGAAGCATCTAATAATGGCAAGGGTAAACAACTATACATAAGTGTAATACCAAGTGCTCGTGTCAGTGCCTCAGGTAGCAACATGTCACATATATGATGTATGAATGCATGAAAACATAATACATTTTGAATGAGAAAACTGTTTTCATATCTCAGTGAGATTTCTGTATAAAAATCGAAGTATCATCAATGAAATCAACAGAGAATCCGTGTCAAGCATCGACACAAAATATATATCCTAATATCTCAATATCTCGGGCTCCGACAATCCGGACTGGCCCATATCATAAAATATCAATATCTCAATGTCTCAATATTCCGGGCTCCGGCAATCCGGACTGGCCCCAGGCTCCGGCAATCCGGACTGGCCCAAATCATAAATATCTCACGATTACGTCGGTATCCTCCGGATATCCGCCGCGTTACAAATAACCGGTCGGTAGTGCTCCCCTGCCTGGCTCAACGCTATCATCTGCGACCATCTTGCCCCGGCGTACCGCACCGGGTCCACCATTCACCCGCAAACAGTTCATCCTCCTCCTCGAATCGGGTGTATGATACTGCTCAAGAGCCGAGAAAACTCATGGTGGGCACCTCTCATATCATATCACGAGAAAACCGCAATTTTCTATCTTTTAGAAATGAAAATGAGTTTATAAAATTCTTGCGGTTTCTCCAAATCCAGAAATCTCATGGAAAATCCGAAATCCAAATCTCGAGAGTAAATAAACAGTGAATTACCGGCATAAAGCCCCATAGTATTGCATGACAAATGAATATATATATATATATATATATATATAAGCATGGGTATTTAAGTAAAGAATGCAATATCTAAACTAGCATAGTACTATCATAATGGAACTATTAGCTAGCGAGTTATATTGATGAAATAATATTCTATAAAGTGTACGTGTCATGGCATTTACCGATGATGATGTGTGTGAGCCGGAAAGCAAGTGTTCGTAGACATACGCATCATCGGTAATGGTGCTGGTGTCCTGACAGCATAGGTTCATAATAACAAAAGACAACATATATATAAGCATGCAATGCGATAAGAACAACATGAATATAATGGAGAATGAATAGGAACGCAACATATAAGCATATACACTTATATATATGAGTCATACAGTTTTAGCATTTTAAATAGCATGAATTGTGGTTTTTATAAAATAGGGGCTATGATATTTTTAAGAAAAGGTACGTCCTTTGAAATATCCGTAGTACCCCTCGGTCTGTCTTTAAAATACTCACGATTCGTTAGTTTGAAAATAAGTATGACTCGAGCCCTGTCTAACATCTACCTGATAACTACAGGACTAAACTAAGAAACCAATCGAAAGGGGTAAGGAAATCCACCTAAGTCCGAGTCGATATATCTAGTAGTCGGTGATCCCGTCTCAATAGTGTCACGTACGATAAAATATATAATACGACATCCTCAAATCAAGAGTGCGGATCAAACATTATATTTATACTTCGTACTGTAATATCCATCGAACGGCATCCCAAATCGGGTAACAGGTCAAATATAACGTTTATCTCATTATTCATATGCGAAAGGGGTAAGGAAATCCACCTAAGTCCGAGTCGATATATCTAGTAGTCGGTGATCCCGCCTCAATAGTGTCACGTACAATAAAATATATAAGACGACATCCTCAAATCAAGAGTGCGGATCAAACATTATATTTATACTTCGTACTGTAAAATTCTTCGTACGGCATCCCAAATCGGGTAACAGGTCAAATATAACATTTATCTCATTATTCATATGGTATCATTATCATAATATCATGAATTAGGGGTACTGATCTAAACTCTAGTACATTCTGATACCATCAAAATATATCCGCGTGTGTATGAAAATACATAGCCCAATGATCCACTCATATACCATGTCGTATATCATAACACGACCCAATTCACATCACCGATCTAACGGCATCATGCCCAATCATATCGACTCTCCTCCAAATATCATATACTATCCTCATCACCCGTGTATATGTATATGTGTGTGTGTGTGTGTGTATGAACACATCCACACACATATATATACTTACCTATAACCATATACACCAAGAACATATCACGTGTGTGCATGTGTGTGTGCGCATTAACCTATACTCTAGGGTTCGCGACTAAGAAGTTAACTAAAAGCACTTTCTTACAATTACACTAAAACTAACCCGTGAACAACTAAAGCCTATCTTGAAAATCATTTAAGTCTCACAATACAAATATTCATATATATATATATATAATGTATTCGTATACTACACTACGAAACTGCGTGGGTGCTATACGCCATCCACCAGACTTCCCCTGTAGATATACATCTACTCACCTTAATCCTTGCTTGCCAAAGTCGATGTCGCCATTCTCCTCCTTGTCATCCGAAGTCCATGTGAGGGTACCTACATATATACACACATAGCATCGTAAACAGAAATCGCGCATGAAAACCAAAACGGCACACGAATCACACATATGTTAAAACCTATGGTCTGCGCATGCAAGAAAAACCCAACAACTCCCGATATCGACGTACAAACATCAAGTGACCAAGACAAAACACAAATACCAAATTTCAAGTTCATAGAAATTCACAAACCGAAATCAGAAACTATGAAAAACTCTTTCAGATTTTACCCCAGGTGAAATTAGCCAATTTTGAATATGTGGAGGGTCTATTTTAAAGATAAAAGGACCAAAGACCAAGCACGAGGCCATTCCACTGCACCAAGGCTGCAATTTGCGGCCAAAACATGATAATTGGCGGCTATAACATGGAGTGGGGGTCTCAGGTTTTGGGGTTAGTTTCTAGGTTGCCTGCACACCTCTCAGTCTTTGCTAAAATATTTTCAGGGCTCCTAGGTGAAAGCAGATCTCAAAACTAGACCACAGCTCATACATAAATCCGACATCGGAGATTCTAAGTTCATTTCTTGGGTTTAAATCTCTTGTTTTAGTCCAATATACTATCACTATAGGGGTTGTAGCCATGATTAACCCTAAATTACACCTTCACAAACCAATTGATGCCCTAAACCTCATCTTGGAAATTTCCAAGATCACTAAACCTCACTAAATCAACTCTAAAATAAACTAGAAGCTAAAAGAAATGCATTAATACACTAATGGTGAAGGGGATACCTCATTTGGCAACTCAAGAATTTTCTTGAGTTGCCCCAAGTGCTCAAAATCCTATCTTGCTTGATTTCCCATGCTTGTAGTGAGCTTGTGCACATTTTTAGTGAAGGGAATGCAAGGTTTTGATGTGGAAATGGGGGTGTAGTGAGGAGGTGAAGGAGGTGGAGGGAAGAGGGCAGCCATGAGAGGAGAAGAGAGGAATGAGAATGAAGAAAATGAAATGAGGAGGAAAATAACCATGGTCAAAGATGACCCCTCACCCTCTCTCTTCTCTCTCTTGCCCATACCTCATTCTTTATTCATTTCCTTTTTCTTTTCTTTTCTTTTCTTTTCTATTCTTTGTCCTTTTCTCTTCATTTTAAATCTCCAACAAAACCAAAAAAAAAATGACAAAAGAATAAAGCATGGTTTCCAAACAATAAAAGAAATGTAACAAGTATTATGCAACATATCATGTTGCATGTCATGCACAAATCATACTAAATGAAAAATTAGTAAACACTAATCGAGTTTATTAAATACCCCATTTAAAATTAACTGTATAGAAATTAATAGAATGTCTAAATCACATAAACACCTTCAAATCCATAATTCTTATTAGTTTTCAGAATATTTTCCCAATTATCGGTATATAATTATACTCTTTTTCGTTAAAACTAATCTCCATACATTAAAATATTCTTAATATTTATTATTCAATTATTTAACTTCCCAAAAATAATATTTTATTTTTCTGAAATGTTACAGCCGTCCCCCTTAAATAAATTCGGTCCCCGAATTTAAATTTAAACTCCCCTAAATACTAAAACATTTCAGCGAAACACTCAAGTCGTCGGGGCTCCGAAATCATCAATACTTAAAACACATCTCAGCGCAATGCATGAACATGAAAAACGAGTATATAACTCAAAATCAAAAACTCCGTCAAGCATCACGCAATCATCTGAGTTATGGTGAAGATACCAATGTCAGAGTCCAATACGAAAACCAACATGATATACATTAAAACTATAACGTGCACATAGCACGCATCGTTGTAAACTCGTAAAAACATCTGAAAAGAATATATGCCAAAGCCCTTTTTCAAGTCACTGTGTGATGCGCGTATCACAACATAAGTAGCGGACGTTTAGTGTAAGAATATATATATATATATATATATATATATATATATATATATATATATATTGTTTAACATCCACGTCCCGCCGTTTTGAAAGTAATTTAGAAGGATTTCCTTTGTAAAATGTTTCGTGTCATCTAGGACACGTAGGTAAATACTGAGACTATAGCTCCCTTTTTGGAAATCCTTTCGATAACTATCGATGCATGCAAAACATGTTCAAGTACTGTCCTCTAACTAGTCCTGTTCAGTTACTATACCAAATAGTAAATATCATAAAACATACTGCTCCAAAAGAAACCAATCCCAAAATGCGTATAAAAATGCCACGTGCGTCTGGTGCGCACAGAAATCGAAATTGATGAATGTGCCATACATGTGCCCATAAACAACAATCTAAGTGCAACGGGTGTGCACGAAAACACCTGTTAAGGGCAACGATGTGCTTGACAATAATATCAGGTGCATCTGATCTGCACAAAGAATCCCGATTTAGTGCATCTTGTGTGCACCAAAATCGCATCAAGCGCGCCAAGTATGCGCAAGAATCCAAATCACGTGCACAAGGTGCACGAAAACAATATCGAATATCACTATCGAAATCGACGGTTGATTGGCTCGAAAGAGAGTGTTTGTAGAATGACCGCAATCAGAACGGTGTCGCTTGTAGCTAGACCGAGGTAAGTACGGGTCGTCCTCAGGGAAACGTTGAATCTTTTACTCTTATTTTAGATGTGTTGAAAAAGAGAGGAGGGATAAAGAATTTTTAAGAATGGTTTCTAGATCTGCGTTAAGCAAGAATACAAAAATATAGATCTAGATTACTTTAGGGATGTAGTTAATATAATAAGAGGGCTTGTAGGGTTCGTTAGGATTTAGTAGTTATGGACGATTAATTAAAAGTTATCCTTTTTATCCTTTAATAGATTTAAAATTAGAACGATGGTGATGCGTGTAGATTAGGGTTTCTGGAGGGAAAAGGAATCCCACTCTTAACCCTTATCTCGACACGGAACTCCGTTCATATCTAGCCTTTACCAAAACAATCATTAATCTAATCTCTAATCGTAGTCGGAACTAACAAAGAATTGTTAGCGTGCCCGATTGGGATGTTAATGATTCTTTTGATAAAGTTCAAAAACTTTATAGGGCTTAAAAAGGGTTTAGAGATGTTCATCATCCATTAGCCTACCCTAATCCTACGAACCCTAACAAGCGGAGAATTACTCGCGCATGTTGGGAGAAAAAGAGATGGAGAGAAAATGCATAATTAAACTACAAAGAAATAGAATAGGAAAAAGAGCTACCTTTATTAAACAACAATATTCATTACACTTTGATCCCTTAGAAAATGATTACAAAGACTAGTTTGCTTCTCGATCTCTTCTAAGGAGGTGGACGAACCGTTGATGATCAGCCTGGATGCATGAGCCGTCTTGGACTTCGTGATCTCGTCGGCTTGATGATTTTTCCAAGAGGCTCTCGGTCCATATTTATAGTCCAAAACCAGAAACCCTTGCATCCAAATTATGAAAATAACAGTAGAGATTTTCGCCAAAAATTTGCAACATCTAAATCTTCTAGATTGCCGCGGATCCGTGGCCTAAGGGGGGTATGGCCGCGGATCCGCGGCCATTTAATCTCGGCCTTTGATTTTCTTTCATCAGCTTCTCTCTACTTGGCACGTGGAATTCTCTGGAATGTTTGGATCTTTGAAATCTTCTCGTAGTTGCTGCCAGACTTGAGCTCCAAGTTTTTCTTTCTTAATTAGGCAGGTTTTCATTAACAACCTGATTTCTTGGAAAAATTCTGTACAACAACTTGGAAAAATTGTGCACAACAACTCAAATGATATTTAGTGGACTTTGTTCTCTTAGGATTTGGTCAATGATATTATTTGCATACATTTTCCTACCAAATTCTAATTATAATATATCAACACATGGAAAATAGTATTTTTACAAATAAACCCTCATATGTATGATATATTATAATAAAGACCTTTTTAAATATGGAAATAGTAGGAAAAATGTAATAACAAATGTGCAGTTTTATCAACTGAACAAATACCTCCAAACTTATCTTTGATCATCCCGAGCAAACTAGTTTATTCAAGAGGAGGAGAAAAAGAAAGAAGAAAACTAAGCACACTTTCGTAGGCAAACACGATTGCACTGAACATGTGCAACAAGCCGTTAAACCTCTAGGTGTCCCTAGTAGGAGGAGTGTTGTCTCCTGAGGGTTTTCAGAGGATTACACCCACAAAATCCTATAACAAAAGAGTGATGGTGAAATTTACATATAAAGATAAGAACCATAAAAGAAAGACTTTAAAAATAAGAGTTTCCAACTACACTAGCTTTTCAGTTGTCATGAGGCCTATCTTAATAGTCATGAAAAACGTTAGAAATCACATCATCCCTCAATAAAACATCGTCTTTATTCTTCATTCCTACCTTTCATCCAAACATCGATCATATACCCCTACGTGTGTGAAATGGACATCCCTACACTCGGAGAATTCAATTCAAGCTATCATACTCTTGTCCATCTACCTCAGTACTTTTTAACTTGATGAATATTTAGATTTGCTCACACATTTTCATGCGATCGTTAATACTTCTTGAGATACTAACCGACCGATTACTCATGTGCTTGCTGTAAGTCCACGTTGCCCATCCCGGTACTTACGGGGAGGCGGAAAACGGAATAAAAATTAAATTTTTATCAACTTAGGCAACATGGACTAGACAAAGAAGGATCTTTGCTAAACAAAAACAAGCTAAAGCTAACTAGAAACTAGCTAAGTGTTAGAAAGGTTATACCTAGGGCTTTATGTCCTTCTCTCCTTGCTCCTTGGAGTAGTGGAAAGAGGTCACCTTGATCGTCTTCTTACGTCAAAGAAAGATCCACCCGAAAGCCTCAACCTTTGGCTTCAACTCCAAGCTAGAAGTAACTAGGGTGCAAGAAGAGCTAATCCTTAAACCCTAGATGAGAGTAGAGATTATCAAGAAGGGTTTTTTCTCAAGCTCAAGTGTTTCTCAACACATGAGAGGGGAGAGCTTGAGGGAGAGGAAGAACAAGAGAGAGAAAGTGAATAATAGAATGAGAGAAAATATGAAGCATTCTCTCATATATGTGTGAATTATTGTAATTAGATAATTAGCTAGATAATTGTCATGGTTAATCAAGACATGACCATTATCATTTCATTTTTAATGCAATTTGCAAGGATCAAAGAGCATCTTCCAAATGAAATGATGATGGTCAAAGTGTCAACCTAGGTCAACAAGTCAAGGAGGTCAAATGGTCAACAACCATAACCATGCACAATTATTTAAACTAATATCAATTAACCATAATACACACATAAGCATTAGGGTTAATAAAATGACAATAGTCATTAACCCTAATCAAAGTCCTCTCCCTCTGTCTCAAGCAACTGTGCATACGCACCCGTATTCGTGATCCGAGGAACACGAATACAATGTGATAAAACCAATCCCAAATCATATACTAGGATCCGGCTTAAACCAAAGCCCGCTAGAATAAGCTGTCCGGACAGCAAACGTGCACAAGTGCGCGGATATGAACGAACCCTGTCGCAAAACCATGCGACCTCTACTCATTTTGCCTAAAGGCGAATAGCTCTCTGTGTGGGACTCTAAAGACTCGACACTATGCTGGCAGTGGGTTTAACCACAGACCGCAAGCGGCACTAGCTGTACGTAACGGTCCCCAGGTAGATGTCGATAAGAAGACTGACGAGGTGAATCCCATCTGAACTCCTACTGAGCCTGTATGTGACAGTCTCCGTACAGTCCGGTCTGTTCGTCTGATACATCGCATGGCGGGCCTAGGGGACGGTGAACGTCAGTCCCCTAATAGCGGTACAAGTCGTGTCGGATTGTTGCCCAGAACACCCTGAGATAACACTGGAAACCTACCAGTATATCTCACTTGCCCTGGCCAGGGACTACTCGTGTAATGGCTCTCCTGGACACAGCGCGATGTCAACCCCCAATACCGGGAGAGACGAATCCTGTCTAACCGTCACTGCCTCCAAGTGCTTCGGGGCTGCACCCAAAAACTACCTGTTTGCACGACTCCTTTGAGCCGTGGTAGGATAGTAATCAAAGTGCAGTGGGAACACACTCGAGGCGAAGTGACAGTGTCAAGTCAGCGGACTAAGCTGTACTCATGTCACCTGGGAACTGATAACTGACGATAGGTATAATACCAACCAACAGTTCCCGACGAGTCCTGTCCAGTGTACTCATAACCTAACGAGCACCCGCATACTATCTTAAGTACGACGTACTGACGGCTGTGGGACAGACCGTCTCCCATACTGGGATGAGAAGCGCATACGCTAGTCTACTCCGAAGTATCGATGCCCTGTCTCGATAGTCCAACGACTAGGGACCTGTATAAGGATGTGCTTATAGATCACCCAGCTCCCACGAGTGTGAGCGCCATCACAACGCTGGTAATCAAGCAAAGATCCTAAGGGCTCTACTAATATATATATCAGCGATATGCTAAAAGGAAGACATGCACATATTAAAGCAGAGACAAACCAAGTAGCATACTACCATTTCGAGCAAGATTGTATATACAACTGTGAATATCCCAAGCTTCCATCAAGTAATATACAAACTAGTATGATACAGTAATGGCCTCTAGGGCATATACACTAACAATCTCCCACTTGCACTAAGGCCATGTACTGGCGTATCGAAGACCTATCATCTCGATCAGCCGCTCGAACTGAGTCTGGGGCAAGGCCTTGGTGAATGGATCTGCTGTGTTATCTTCTGAAGCAACCCTCCGAACCTCGATCTCCTGGCGATCCACGATCTCCCTGATCAGGTGATACCGCCTCAAGATGTGTCTGGATTTCTGATGGGACCTGGGTTCCTTCGCTAAAGCTATAGTCCCGTTGTTGTCGCAATACAGAGGTATTGGGTCAACAATGGACGGAACCACCTGAAGTTCTTTCAAGAACTTCCTCATCCAGACAGCTTCTTTTGCGGCATCAGATGCAGCGATGTATTCCGCTTCCATAGTCGAGTCAGCAACGGTTTCCTGTTTGGAGCTCTTCCAACACACCGCCCCTCTATTGAGGGTGAAGACAAAACCCGACATGGACTTGGAATCATCCTTGTCACTCTGGAAGCTGGAGTCAGCAAAGGCCTCAATATGGAGGTCTTTTCCGCCATACACCAAGAACATCTCCTTAGTCCTTCTCAGGTACTTGAGAATGTTCTTTACTGCTATCCAATGTTTCTCCCCAGGGTTTGACTGATACCTGCTTACCACACTCAGTGCATAAGCCACATCTGGTCTGGTACACAACATCGCATACATTATAGAGCCTACCGCAGAAGCGTAGGGTATAATAGACATGCGATCCCTCTCTAAATCAGTCTTGGGAGACATCTCTTTGGAGAGGGTGATCCCGTGACAAGCTGGTAGATTACCACGCTTGGAATCTTCCATACTGAATCTTTTCAGTATGGTGTCGATGTACCTGGACTGCGAAAGTCCTAATATTCTCTTGGATCTGTCACGGTAGATCCGGATACCCAGAATGTATGAGGCATCACCCAGGTCTTTCATGGAGAACCTGTGTGACAAGAACCCCTTGACAGATTGTAGCATAGGAATGTCATTTCCTATTAAGAGAATGTCATCCACGTATAAAACGAGGAATACTACAGTTCTCGCTACAAATCTACAATAGATGCATGGTTCATCTGGATTTTTGATAAAGCCAAATTCCTTGACCGTCTCATCAAAACAGATGTTCCAACTCCGCGATGCCTTCTTTAGTCCATAAATGGACTTCAGCAACTTGCACACCTTTCCGCTGCTCCCACTCTGAATGAAACCCTCTGGCTGTTCCATATAGACACACTCCTCAAAATGTCCATTTAGAAGAGCGGTCTTTACGTCCATCTGCCAAATTTCATAATCGTGGAAAGAAGCAATGGCAAGAAGGATCCGAATGGATTTCAGCATAGCTACTGGAGAAAAGGTTTCGTCATAGTCCAAACCAGGTCGCTGACGAAAACCCTTTGCTACCAGTCTAGCTTTATAGGTCTCAACCTGTCCATCTACACCAATCTTTCTTTTGAAGATCCACTTGCATCCTACGGGTTTTACCCCATCTGGAGCAATGTCCAACGTCCATACTTTGTTGGTGTACATGGACTCCATTTCGGTCCGCATTGCATCCAGCCATTTTACCGAGTCGACGCTCTGAATGGCTAGCTGGAAGCTAGTAGGCTCATCACAATCTATGATGCAATCCTCTCTATCCCCGTCAATGAGAAAACCGTAGTATCTCTCGGGCGGATGAGACTGCCTACTACTCCTGCGGAGTGGCATGGGAATGTCCTGATCTTTCGAACCCTCTGGTTCTACTAAGCTTTCAGTAATAGCTTGTGGTTCTGGAATTTCTTCCAGTTCTATTGTGCTCCCACTTATTTCTTTTTCTATGAACTGGTGTTCTAGAAAGTGGGCATGGCGAGAAACAAAAACCTTTTGTTCCTCTTCGCAATAGAAGAAATATCCCTTGGAGTTCTTTGGATATCCCACAAACTTGCACTGTACTGAGCGTGCCTCGAGCTTGTTCGCATGCTGCTTTTTTACAAAAGCTGGACATCCCCATGTCTTAATGTGATTAAGATAGGGTCTCTTCCCACACCACATCTGATATGGTGTAGTAGGCACAGTCTTAGTTGGAACTCGGTTCAAAAGGTATGCAGCTGATTCTAGCGCATATCCCCAGAACAATCGCGGCAACTCAGCGTTACTCATCATGGACCGTACCATATCCAATAGGGTTCGGTTCCGTTTCTCCGATACACCGTTATGTTGCGGAGTGTATGGAGGAGTAAGATGAGAGAGAATTCCATTCTCTTTTAAGTAACCCAGGAACTCGGCACTCAAGTATTCACCACCTCGATCAGATCTCAGTGCCTTGATACTTTTGCCTGTTTGTTTTTCTACTTCATTCTTATATTCCTGGAATTTTTCAAAAGCCTCGGATTTATGTTTCATTAAGAAGACATAACCGTACCTTGAAAAGTCATCCGTAAAAGTAATGAAGTAAGAATAACCGCTTCGTGCATGTGTAGACATTGGACCGCACACGTCGCTGTGTATGAGTCCCAAGAGCTCGCTCGCTCTTACTCCGTGTCCAGTGAACGGAGTCTTTGTCATCTTTCCCTTGAGACAGGATTGACAAGTTGCATACGATTGATATTCGAACGGATCCAAATATACTTCCGTATGTAACTTAGTCAACCTTCTCTCATTGATGTGACCCAGTCTACAATGCCATAAGAAAGTTTTATTGATTTCTGGAGACTTTCTTTTGTGTGTATTCTGGACATTGAAAATCTGTGGTTGGTTTAATACGTATATACCGTTGTTCAATTTACCTGACCCAATCAAAACTTGATTAAGGTGAATGTTCACTACATTACTTACAAATGCAAATTCATAACCTTCTTTAGATAATAAAGATACAGAAATGATATTACAGGTTGCATTTGGTACATAATAAGAACTACGCAAAACCAAAAAGTGTCCATCCGACAATCCCAGGTGATAGTCCCCCACGGCCTCAGCATCCATGCTAGCACCGTTTGCAACTCTGAGGGTCATGTCACCTGCCTTCAAAACTCTACGCTTTCTCAACGCCTGCAAAGAATTACAGATATGAGATCCTGATCCGGTATCCAATACCCAGGATGTAGAGTTTATTGATAGACAGTTTTCAATAACATACACACCTGAAGTTGAAGCCGCAACTCGCTTCAAATCCTGTGTTCTGGCCTTCCAAGCCTTGCAATCCTGTTTCCAATGACCACTTTTGTGACAATAGAAGCATTCTTCCTTCCCCACCAGCTTTCCCTCTACCTTTGTTGCTTTTCCTTTTCCCTTCGTATCCACTTTACTGACACCGCCTCTTGGTTTGGTGGGGGCTTTCTTCTTCTTGCCCTTGGCTTTCGCCCTGGACCTAGAAGAGGAAGATCCTCCTACAAACAAAGTGAATGTCTCCCTACCCTTCTGTAGGGTGCCCTCAGCACTCCTCAACATGTTCAGAAGTTCGGAAAGTTCAACCTCCTTTCCTTGCATGTTGAAGTTAAGGATAAACTGGGCGTAAGTGGAAGGAAGGGACTGGAGAATCAAATCAGTATAGAGTTCATTCTCCAACGTGGTCCCAAGGTCCGCGAGCTCCTCTATGTAGCCAATCATCTTAAGCACGTGTTCCGCTACCGATGATCCGACGGCCAACCTTGCCGAAAACAACTTCTTCGATACTTCGTATCTGGCGATACAAGACTGCTCTCCATACAGCTCTTTTGTATGAAGAAATATGGACTCTAGGTCCATATTCTCGTGCCTCCTCTGATGTTCGTTGTCCATCGAGGCAAGCACGAGGCATTTGGCCTTCGCGCAATCTATTTCCCATGTCTTACGGATTTCCCTATCCGCGACACTGGTTTTGGGACCTGGGACAGGGGGAGCTTTGGTGGTAAGGACATACCCCAACTTGTCGTAAGTGATTGCCATCTTGACATTCCTGAGCCAATCTTTGTAGTTTGGCCCTGTCAATATGTTTTTATCTAGTAATAACTTAAGTCCGGTCATGTTGAATGGTCGCTGCAATTAGGAGAGAGAAAAGAAACACTTTAGCATGATGCTCTTGCAAGTTTAGAGTGGTTTTTAGTTTGTCTAAACAGGATAGCTCCCACTGTCTCTCGAATCCCTTCTCAAACCGTAAAGAAAGGATTAGTCAGGATCAATCTCACCATACAATACTTGCTTAACCGTTCAGCCAGGCTAGTGTCGGTACTTCGAGGGAGGTTTTCCAACGCTTTCGCGAAGTTCCTTAATTAAGTAACCTCTTTTCCCTGTGGGCGTAGCCCCGCTAACACCTTTCTAGACACCTACTAAGTTTATAGCATTGATCGTTAAGTGAGAGTTTTCCCGAAGAGTAGCATATACTCACAGTAGGATCGGGATCCAAATATCATTGCGTGATAAAACCGAAGGAATCCTACCAGAATTATCACACTCCAAATGGTATGCAGCGCTAGCAAGTTTCAGTACTTATGAAACTCTCGATGTGGATTTTTGCCCCATGCTCTTATGACCTTGACTTTGGCCAAAATATCATAAGTCACATGTCAAGTTCTACCCGTCATTCTCCTGGTTAATTTGGACCCACCCGTACCTACCCTTGACTTTAGCCAAAATGGCAGCACGACTGTCCCAAACCAACGCATCTATCTATGCTGCACATGAATACCCAATAGCTACCAATCACTATGCCTTGACTTTGGCCAAAATACATAGCTTGAATACTTTTTGACCATTTATGTGGAATGACGGAGGGCTACGAATGGTTTTGGCGAAACCGTGAACGTAGTGAACTTGATATAATCGATGGAACGAGATAGATTTTAAAAGGAGTGGTTCAAGCTCCGCGTTTAAAAGTTTAGTTTTGAAAAGAACCGAGTGGTTTTCAAAGTGTTCCAATCGACTTTTACTTGGTTTATTTTCTTGCATTAGTTCTTTAAATGCGTCCCATCATTTAATCCTACCATTGCAGAAAACAACCAAAATATGACGTATGCTTATGCCATTCGCATTCGCCACGGGGCCCCGTCATCACCCGTTAGGTTACTTAACTAACGACAGAGCGGGGGCTGGGCTAGCGCGGCTGTAAAACATAAGCAACGCCTAAATAGTTATCATATATAAATATATAGCAATGATAGACATTACAGATCACCGATGAATACATTGGATATACTAGGAATCCGCAATCCGTTCGAGCCTGCAATGAAAAGCGGATTACACGGTCGCGGTGAATAGCCAATACCCCACCCAAGACCCCTACGGGTGCGGCAAACTACCCGCCAAGTACCCGAAGCGAAGCAACCTCCCTCACCACCGTGAGTAGGCCACTCGGCACTTCGAGATACCCGGTAGTTTGTGCACCCCTCCATGGGTCTATCCTAGGAGCAAAAACAGTAAAAAGAATTATACAATGACGGATACAACCCCGACCCGGTTGTGCGGCCATACAAATAATATTACATCAATTTACATGTTATAATGAATGAAAGAAAAAGAAACACTCATCTCACATCCACCTCGGCTATTCACCCGCGACAATCCAACGCATTCATATACACATACCATCATCAAACACAGATCACAGATATGTATAACCCCCACTAATCGACATATAGCGATTAGCCGACGTTGAATACATATAAACATCATAGATATAACCCTTTAGTCAAAGTGTATTGAAGTTCGATAAAAAATACGGATTTATAGGCCCCCAAAAACAAATTTCTATTCTGGAAAATCTGGGCACATATAAACCATCTTAAAAATCCCAAAACCAAGCCAGAAAGACACTGCACCAAACTCGACCCAGAATCGAGTCAACTCGGCCGCGGTTGCGCGGCAATAGCTTGCTATTGCCGCGGAACCGCGGCGCTTTGGTCGATTCACTGGACCGGGTTTGGTGTCTTTCTTCACAAAACACTGAGACAATTTTTGGAGTATGATAAATTTTATTTTGAACAGAAAAAAATTTAACAGAAACTTAGGGTTTTGAAAACTTGGTTTTTCGAAAATTTTTTCGTCGAACTTCCATACACTTTACTACCTAGATAGTTTATGTTTAGTTAGGCTCTGATACTACTATAAGTCCACGTTGCCCACCCCGGTACTTACGGGGAGGCGGAAAACGGAATAAAAATCAAATTTTTATCAACTTAGGAAACATGGACTAGACAAAGAAGGATCTTTGCTAAACAAAAACAAGCTAAAGCTAACTAGAAACTAGCTAAGTGTTAGAAAGGTTATACCTAGGGCTTTATGTCCTTCTCTCCTTGCTCCTTGGAGTAGTGGAAAGTGGTCACCTTGGTCGTCTTCTCACGTCGAAGAAAGATCCACCCGAAAGCCTCAACCTCTGGCTTCAACTCCAAGCTAGAAGTAACTAGGGTGCAAGAAGTGCTAATCCTTAAACCCTAGAAGAGAGTAGAGATTATCATGAAGGGGTTTTTCTCAAGCTCAAGTGTTTCTCAACACATGAGAGGGGAGAGCTTGAGGGAGAGGAAGAACAAGAGAGAGAAAGTGAATAATAGAATGAGAGAAAATATGAAGCATTCTCTCATATATGTGTGAATTATTGTAATTAGATAATTAGCTAGATAATTTTCATGGTTAATCAAGATATGACCATTATCATTTCATTTTTAATGCAATTTGCAAGGATCAAAGAGCATCTTCCAAATGAAATGATGATGGTCAAAGTGTCAACCTAGGTCAACAAGTCAAGGAGGTCAAATGGTCAAAAACCATAACCATGCACAATTATTTAAACTAATATCAATTAACCATAATACACACATAAGCATTAGGGTTAATAAAATGACAATAGTCATTAACCCTAATCAAAGTCCTCTCCCTCTGTCTCAAGCAACTGTGCATACGCACCCGTATTCGTGATCCGAGGAACACGAATACAATGTGATAAAACCAATCCCAAATCATATACTAGGATCCGGCTTAAACCAAAGCCCGCTAGTATAAGCTGTCTGGACAGCAAACGTGCACAAGTGCGTGGATATGAACGAACCCTGTCGCAAAACCATTCGACCTCTACTCATTTTGCCTAAAGGCGAATAGCTCTCTGTGTGGGACTCTAAAGACTCGACACTACGCTGGCAGTGGGTTTAACCACAGACCGCAAGCGGCACTAGCTGTACGTAACGGTCCCCAGGTAGATGTCGATAAGAAGACTGACGAGGTGAACCCCATCTGAACTCCTACTGAGCCTGTATGTGACAGTCTCCGTACAGTCCGGTCTGTTCGTCTGATACATCGTATGGCGGGCCTAGGGGGCGGTGAACGTCAGTCCCCTAATAGCGGTACAAGTCGTGTCGGATTGTAGCCCAGAACACCCTGAGATAATACTGGAAACCTACCAGTATATCTCACTTGCCCTGGCCAAGGACTACTCGTGTAATGGCTCTCCTGGACACAGCGCGATGTTAACCCCCAATACCGGGAGAGACGAATCCTGTCTAACCGTCACTGCCTCTAAGTGCTTCGGGACTGGACCCAAAAACTACCTGTTTGCACGACTCCTTTGAGCCGTGGTAGGGTAGTAATCAAAGTGCAGTGGGAACACACTCGAGGCGAAGTGACAGTGTCAAGTCAGCGGACTAAGCTGTACTCATGTCACCTGGGAACTGATAAGTGACGATAGGTATAATACCAACCAACAGTTCCCGACGAGTCCTGTCCAGTGTACTCGTAACCTAACGAGCACCCGCATACTATCTCAAGTACGACGTACTGACGGCTATGGGACAGACTGTCTCCCATACTGGGATGAGAAGCGCATACGCTAGTCTACTCCGGAGTATCGATGCCCTGTCTCGATAGTCCAACGACTAGGGACCTGTATAAGGATGTGCTTATAGATCACCCAGCTCCCATGAGTGTGAGCGCCATCACAACGCTGGTAATCAAGCAAAGATCCTAAAGGCTCTACTAATATGTATATCAGCGATATGCTAAAAGAAACACATGCACATATTAAAGCAGAGACAAACCAAGTAGCATACTACCATTTCGAGCAAGATTGTATATACAACTGTGAATATCCCAAGCTTCCATCAAGTAATATACAAACTAGTATGATACAGTAATGGCCTCTAGGGCATATACACTAACACTTGCTGATTAGGTAATAATATTTTCCTCGTTTTGCACCGCCTAAGGCTTAGCAGTGACTCCCAGACCAGTTGGCCTTAGGGCACTAGGTGATGAAGCTCCCTCGCTATATTTTTTTATTGCTGCCTTGGCGATACAAAACCAGTGTTCATTTTTTTCTTTTCACCATTTTTATATTTTCTTCATTCATTTTTTTTCATTTCCTTCATACTTTGGCTTTTAGACAAGAGCATTTCAAGGTATCCTCTACTATCCCGAGTTTCAAGACCTGTGTAAGTGTATATAGTAGGGTATCAACGTTCAAATGTTTGGCTTCCAGAATAGAAACTATTTTTCAGACTTATTTTTATCCTCAGATTAGTGACTTCCTTTATCTTACTAACCTTTGGGACAACGGCTCATAACTGCTTATTACCAGTTCGTTTAAGAAAAACTTCTAATTTTCTTGGTTTTCTTAAACTATTCCTATCTTTCATATATAATTTTTCACTTTCTATTCTTTTATTATAAAAAATTTTTAAAATTTTTTTGAAAATGTTGTGCTTATGCAAAATATGATGCAAATTGATGTGTAAATAAGCACAAACCTCCCCCAAACTTGTTTTCAACAGTGTCCTCACTGTTGCTATCTGCTGGATCACAAAAACCTGTAAGCTTGGGAGGACATTATTAATGGGGGTAAGAATATATGAAAGTGAAAATTCTCCCCCAAACTTATTTTTGGCTCACAAATTTGAGGACAAAAGTTAGTTTAAGAGCCAAAAATATACCCCCCCTCAAACATGAGTTAGACAATGTGAAGCATTTTAAGAGGGGGTGAGTCATTTGGTCAAAGTAAGACTTTACAAAGACCAAAAGTTAACACCAACCATTCAAAGATTTTATCAGTATAGCGTATAGGTTGGTGGAAGAATGTGTTGTAACGAGTCAAGAAAAAATGGGGAAGGGATAAGAGGTGGTCTGGAAAGGGTTTGAAATTAGAGAAAAGAGAGAATGAGGATGAATGTGAATGATTAGGAAGAAGGAATGGTGACGGTTCAACCTCTATAGGTAGAGATTGATCAATCACAAAATCCGTATTGTTTAAAAATTGAAGTTCGTCAGCAAAAAGTTCTTCAAAAGTTTTATCAATGGTGTGATTGAACATTTTGCTGTCAAAGAGTTTTGTGCCAGAATTTATCCTACTTGATTCAAAAATTATTGAGGTAAAGGACTCGAAAAACTCATCTACCTCATTTTCAAAATATCCAAATCTAGTTGAATTTCTGGTATTATTGAACTTGAATTAACGGATTGTGATTCATCAAAACTCACTGAAACTATAGGAACAGAAGAAGAACCAGAGAAAGTAGAAGGTGAAATGGGTAAACAAATTGGTGTGTCGAGTGTTGCTGAACCAGATGTGGAAGATGGAGGCTGTATTTCGGTCTGATCTTCGGGTATACCTTTATCATCAACTTCAAGACATATTTGGGGTTCAGGAAGAATTATAGGCTCAAGATGATGACCATAAGGAAGTGAAAGGATTTGATGAATTAGTGGGACAAAATCATCCAAAATTTTGGGTTCATCAATCAATATATCCCCAACGTCAATCACCTCATTCAAGTGAAGGTTAAAATTCTCAAACACCTCATCAAAAGTATGGTTTTCAATCAATTTTGGTTCAAGAGTGGAGGTGTAGAGATCACAAGGGTTGGGTATGGTTTCATTTGAAATGGACCCTTCACAGTCGGGTAAATCAAACACTACAAAGTCACACAACTTATCAGACATTCTATTTGGTGTACTTGATGAATCTATGAAACTGGAGTTGTGGATTTCAGTTTGGAATGGGGAGGTTTGATTAGGAAGGGTGTACAGTTCTGTCTCACTACCCAAATTCTCATTTTGTCCTATGCCCGAATCATATACAGAAAAATTTTGGGCAGGTTTGAAATTCTTTGATTGCATCCACTCTGTTGTTTCCTTCCTAATTTGGTTCGACAATTTCAAAAAAATTTCTAATGTCTGCTCCAGACTAGTCTTGGGTTGATAAGGGGTTTCAGTATAAGATTGAAATTCCTGTGGATAATTAAAACTCCCAAATGACTGATTAGAAGAACTGTCTAGAGAAGGTGGAAAAGTCGGATTGGATTGATAAGAATAGAATGGTTGCGAAAATTGGGTGGGAGTAGGGCCAACATTGTGATAAGAAGAATATTGATATGGGTTGGTCGGTTGGCTATCAAATTCTTCTTTGGAAAGTGGAGGTGATGGTTGATATTGGTTCGGGTTGAAATTTTGGCCTCTAGCCCTAGCTATGTGCTCAGCAATGGACATTCGTCTAGGGGCTTCCTCACTCTGGGTATCAACTGAAACAGGTGTAGGATTAGGATACGGTTGATAAGACCTAGACTGAGGTGGCCAACTGTTTCTTCCTGCTTGTTCTATATGATCTCTTAAGGACATGGAAGAGCCGGACGGTATACCGAAAGGGTTACGAAAACAAGAGATATCTGGTAGTGGACAGCAAAGCTCGGCAAGTGTTCTTCTGTTTAGGTCACCCATTATAAGAAGAGAAGAAGGGGGAAGGGTAAAAAGGGAAGAAAATAATTGGTTTGTTTTGAAAAATGACGGATTTAGACAAATCACACAATAATGCACAAACAACCATGAAACTAAGGTTACCTAGGTCAGTCTCTAGACCGCTCCTAGACTTCCAAAGGACAAGCCGCAGGATAAATCCTCTACCGCCTCTTTACTACTCTTGTAGCCAGGTAAGTGCCAGGTGAGTGGGAGGCTCCCCACTACGAAAGTAGTGGTCCTAATTAAGTAACCACTAAATTTGACACACTATCCTAGACACTACAAAAGTAATGCAGATAAGCGATAGATTACCCACGACCTTCCTCTGTCCTTATTGAGGGCGACAGTCCTTAGAGTCTGGTCTAGATATTTTTTAAATTAATGTAGGGGTAATGCAGATGCTCGGTTTGTGATTTGTGGGGCTTAGGAAGGGTGATGAAATCCCCACCTAATCTGGATTTTGGTCTTGCCCCTTAAAAATCCGTATTAAAATATGCAAAAACAAACCGCAAAACAAATTTTGCAAAAAGATTTTTTTGAGCGGCGATATTTTGCAAAGAATCCTGCAGAAAAGATATTTTATCGGATTTCAGAGGAGAAAGAAAGATATAAAAAATATACCAGAGAAGTTTGCAGCCCTAAATCTCCTCTCCCGCCGCTCTTCCGCCGCCAAATAAGCTCCTTTGCCGCGGTTCCGCCACTGGGTGGAGGGATCAGGTGGCGAAAGTTTGCTCTGTGGCCTTCTGTACTCCTCTGAATCTCCTGGAATGTCTCTGTCTTTCTGTTTCCTCAAGTCTGCGACTCCAGATCCCCTCGCAAAATTCACACAATAATCATTAAATATACAATCTGCAGTTTTGTTTTATTTATGATATTGATCGTATAAGAATTCAACACAAATAGTAAGAATAAAAAATTACGCACGTATCCCCGGCAACGGTGCCATTTGATTGGTTTGAAAGAGAGTGTTTGTAGAATAACCGCAATCAGAACGGTGTCGCTTGTAGCTAGACCGAGGTGAGTTCGAGTCGTCCTCAGGGAAATGTTGAATCTTTTACTCTTATTTTAGATGTGTTGAAAAAGAGAGGAGGGGTAAAGAATTTTGAAGAATGGTTTCTAGATCTACGTTAAGCAAGAATGCAAAAATATAGATCTAGATTACTTTAGGGATGTAGTTAATATAATAAGAGGGCTTGTAGGGTTCGTTAGGATTTAGTAGTTATGGACGATTAATTAAAAGTTACCCTTTTTATCTTTTAATAGATTTAAAACTAGAACGACGGTGATGCGTGTAGATTAGGGTTTTTGGAGGGAAAAGGAATCCCACTCTTAACCCTTATCTCGACACGGAACTCCGTTCATATCTAGCCTTTACCAAAACAATCATTAATCTAATTTCTAATCGTGGTCGGAACTAACAAAGAATTGTTAGCGCGCCCGATTAGGATGTTAATGATTCTTTTGATAAAGTTCATAAACTTTATAGGGCTTAAAAAGGGTTTAGAGATGTTCATCATCCATTATCCTACCCTAATCCTACGAACCCTAACAAGCGGAGAATTACTCGCGCATGTTGGGCGAAAAAGAGATGGAGAGAAAATGCATAATTAAACTACAAAGAAATAGAAAAGGAAAAAGAGCTACCTTTATTAATCAACAATATTCATTACACTTTGATCCCTTAGAAAATGATTACAAAGACTAGTTTTGTTCTCGATCTCTTCTAAGGAGGTAGACGAACCGTTGATGATCAGCCTGGATGCGTGAGCCGTCTTGGACTTCGTGATCTCGTCGGCTTCATGATTTTTCCAAGAGGCTCTCGGTCCATATTTGTAGTCCAAAGCCAGAAACCCTTGCTTCTAAATTAGGAAAATAACAGTAGAGATTTTCGCCAAAAATTTGCAACATCTAAATCTTCTATATTGCCGCGGATCCGCGGCCCAAGGAGGGGTATGGCTGCGGATCCGCGGCCATTTAATCTCGGCCTTTGATTTTCTTTCATCAGCTTCTCTCTACTTGGCACGTGGACTTCTCTGGAATCTTTGAAATCTTCTCGTAGTTGCTGCCAGACTTGATCTCCAAGTTTTGCTTTCTTAATTAGGCAGGTTTTCATTAACAACTTGATTTCTTGGAAAAATTCTGCACAACAACTTGGAAAAATTCCGCACAACAACTCAAATGATATTTAGTAGACTTTGTTCTCTTGGGATTTGGTCAATGATATTATTTGCATAAATTTTCCTACCAAATTCTAATTATAACATATCAACACATGGAAAATAGTTTTTTTACAAATAAACCATCATATGTATGATATATTATAATAAAGACCTTTTTAAATATGGAAATAGTAGGAAAAATGTAATAACAAATGTGCAGTTTTATCAACTGAACAAATACCCCCAAACTTATCTTTGATCGTCCCGAGCAAACTAGTTTATTCAAGAGGAGGAGAAAAAGAAAGAAGAAAACTAAGCACACTTTCGTAGGCAAACACGATTGCACTGAGCACGTGCAACAAGCCGTCAAACCTCTAGGTGTCCCTAGTAGGAGGTGTGTTGTCTCCTGAGGGTTTTCAGCGGATTACACCCACAAAATCCTATAACAAAAGAGAGATGGTGAAATTTACATATAAAGATAAGAACCATAAAAGAAAGACTTTGAAAATAAGAGTTTCCAACTACACTAGCTTTTCAGTTGTCATGAGCCCTATCTTAATAGTCATGAAAAACGTTAGAAATCACATCATCCCTCAATAAAACATCGTCTTTATTCTTCATTCCTACCTTTCATCCAAACATCGATCATATACCCCTACGTGTGTGAAATGGACATCCCTACACTCGGAGAATTCATGAGTTGAAAACATGACCGAGATGAAATCGCATGTATGACTATCTCTTAGGACATACAATAATTATATTCTCAAAATAATATAACCTGAAGCATCTAATAATGGCAAGGGTAAACAACTATACATAAGTGTAATACCAAGTGCTCGTGTCAGTGCCTCAGGTAGCAACATGTCACATATATGATGTATGAATGCATGAAAACAGAATACATTTTGAATGAGAAAACAGGTTTCATATCTCAGTGAGATTTCTGTATAAAAATCGAAGTATCATCAATGAAATCAACAGAGAATCCGTGTCAAGCATCGACACAAAATATATATATATCCCAATATCTCAATATCTCGGGCTCCGGCAATCCAGACTGGCCCATATCATAAAATATCAATATCTCAATGTCTCAATATCTTGGGCTCCGGCAATCCGGACTGGCCCGGGGCTCCGGCAATCCGGACTGGCCCGGGGCTCCGGCAATCTGGACTGGCCCAAATAATAAATTTCTCACGACTACGTCGGTATCTTCCGGATATCCGCCGCATCATAAATAACCGGTCGGCAGTGCTCCCCTGCCGGGCTCAATGCCATCATCTGCAACCATCTTGTCCCGGGGTACCGCACCGGGTCCACCATGCACCCGCAGATGGTTCATCCTCTTCCTCGAATCGGGTGTATGATACTACTCAAGAGCCGAGAAAACTCATGGTGGACACCACTCACATCATATTACGAGAAAACCGCAATTTTCTATCTTTTAGAAATGAAAATGAGTTTATAAAATTCTTGCGGTTTCTCCAAATCCAGAAATCTCATGGAAATTCTAAGATCTAAATCTCTCGAGTAAATAAATAGTGAATTACTGGCATAAAGCTCCATAATATTGCATGACAAATGAATATATATACGCATGGGTATTTAAGTAAAGAATGCAATATCTAAACTACCATAGTACTATCATAATGGAACTATCAGCTAGCGAGTTATATCGATGAAATAATATTCTCAAAATTGTACGTGCCATGGCAATTACCAATGATGATGTGTGTGAGCCGACAAGCAAGTGTTCGTAGACATACGCATTATCGGTAATGGTGCTGGTGTCCTGACAACATGGGTTTATAATAACAAAAGACAACACATATATAAGCATGCAATGCGATAAGAACAATATGAATATAATGGAGAATGAATAGGAACACAATATATAAGCATATACATTTATATATACGAGTCATACAGTTTTGGCATTTGAAATAGCACGAATCGTGGTTTTTAGAAAATAGGGGCTATGATGTTTTTAAGAAAAGGTACGTCCTTTGAAATATCCGTAGTACCCCTCGGCCTGTCTTTAAAATACTCATGATTTGTTAGTTTGAAAATAAGTATGACTCGAGCCCAGTCTAACATCTACCTGATAACTTCAAGACTAAACTAAGAGACTAATCCAAACGGGTAAGGAAATCCACCTAAGTCCGAGTCGATATATCTTATAGTCGGTGATCCCGCCTCAATAGCGTCACGTACGATTAAATATATAATACGACATCCTCAAATCAAGAGTGTGGATTAATCATCATATTTATACTTCGTACGGTAAATCCACCGTACGACATCCCAAATCGGGGTACAGGTCTAATATAACATTTATCTTATTATTCATATGGTATCATTATCATAATATCATGAATTAGGGGTACTGATCTAAAGTCTAGTACATTCCGATATCATCAATATATATCCACGTGTATATGAAAACACATCGCCCAACGATCCACTCTTATACCATGTCGTATATCTTAACACGACCCAATTCACATCACCGATCCCACGGCATCATGCCCAATCATATCGACTCTCCTCCGAGTATCCTCATCACCCGTGTATATGTATGTATATATATATATATATATATATATATATATATATGAACATATCCACACACATATATATACACCTATAACTATATACACCAAGAACATATTGTAACACTTTGAATTTCCGTTAGAATGTTTTTCGTGATAATTAGTAATTGTACGTGTTATTATATATGTGTTCATAGGATTATTAGTTATTTTAGTCGGGTTTACCCTAATTGGAAAATTTTCCTTTGTAGTGTACACTTGCACACTTAGCATTTTGTGACTTAGGGTTTTTGGTATAGCATGTTAACCATTCTTTTTTTGCATGGTTGCTAACTTATCCCCACCATTTTAATCATGTTATAACCTTTTTTTTTATAATTCAAATTGAATAGAATATGAAGGCATGGTGTTAGGTAGAAAATTGACTTTTGACCCCCATTTTTCGTTCTCTTCTCTCTCTCTTTCCCCGTCTCAGAATTCTGGGAATTTCCAGCAGAAAACCCCCAGCTTTTCTTTATCTTTTCCTCTCCTTTTCACTTCTCTTTGATCTCCATAAAAATCCTACACAGAAACCACTCATTTTCATCACAAAACCATGGAAAAGTGAGCTTTTTGAGGTGTTTGGAGGCAAATCTGCTCACTTGAGGAAAGATCAGGAACTTTTGGTGTTTTATAAGGATTTTAGAAGGTATTAACTCATGTTAGCACTCCGTTTCCTTAAACTTGTAGTATTCTTTAGCAAAAATCATGTTTTTGGGTAATTTTTAGTGATATTAAATGATATTTGTGATTCACATGTTAGATTAGGGTTTTGTTAGTTTGGTTAGCTCTATTATGTGTTATTAGAGCTATTTTAGGCCAGGTTTGTTTCAGTTTGAACAGAAATACCATAAAGTACCGTTTTAGTGTAAAAATGTGATTTTCAACTAGAAATAGGGCTCTGTGGGATCTGCTGCTACCCGAGTCGTTTCAGAATAAAAATTGATTTTTCTGTAGCATGTATGGGGGGTATAGAGTGCACACACAAAACCTGGGAGCCCAATTCCCAAGTAAGGCCGCCGGAATATTCATTCTGGCCGCAATTTGCGGCCAGATGGGTGAGTTGGGGGTTGGGGTTTGGGCCACTCGAGTCTGCTGCTATATGGGTTATTTTGGTATATATAGTTTTACAATATCATTTCTGTATCAAAATCTGGAGGTGAATACCTATTTTCCCGTATTTTAGTCTTCGCAACACGCGCGATACTTGTGTATGGGTTTGGGTTTCTGCGTATCGCGACGCGTCGGAGTGGCTTCAGGCGCGTAATCACACGTTTTAGCGTATCGCGCACACGCGCGCTTGGTTCACGACACGAGTTACTAATTCGGCTTTAATGTCGTGTTTGTGTGACTTTAAGCTTATGTGTGATGTATTGTGTAATTCTAGGTTCGCAGGCGAGTACGACGGACGCCGCGCAGAAGGGGAAACAAGTCATCGGCTATACCTAGCGAGAGACTACGGTGAGTAGATTTAACATCTACGGGGATATCACCCGCATGGCGTTCTACGTCAGGGCTGATAGGACCTTATAGCTACATTTACATACATTGACTGTTCATGGCTACTATTTAGTGCATACTGCATTCCCTTCTACATGGATATAAACTAGAATTGATAGAACACCGCACCATTACTAACGGTTCATGTTGCACGAGTACTATCCTGCATGTTACACACACACCGTTAGTAATTGCCATGACACTCACACTGTAGAATTTCCATGATCATTATGCTGTAGCTCATCTTTTATGTGACTAGACATGATATTCATACTTGATGCGCATATCACCTCACATTGACTTGCATATTGGTTTGGATTACATGTGATTTCTGGATTTGCGAACCGTGGCTATTTCAAATATGTAATTATTTAAAAACCCGGTTCCCTTGATATGATATTTCAGTGCGTCCACCATTTATTTCCTCGGTGCTAGAGTGATATATATGAACCCGAATCGAGGAGCTGGATGAGGCCGATTATGGGTACATGGTGGACCCGGTATGGTACCCCGGGGCGAGAACGGTTTCGCTGTGTAGTAGACGGTGAGCCTGGCAGAAGAACTACTACCTACCGGTGATTGGTTGGACCTGGAAGTTATCCGGAGGATACTGATTAGAGTCAATAGATGGATGCGGGATGATCCGTACTGACGGGGCCGAGGGCCGGTACCGCAGACGGAGCCTGTGGGCTGACCCGAACTGACGGGGCCCGATGGATGAGGATTTGCGTGTCGATGCTGGACACGAGTATTTGTGATATTTAGGTGCTGATGTTGGGCACTCGTGATTCCCAGAGATGGACAGGATTGGAGGGCCGATGAGAGTGCCGGCGCTTGAGTTATTTGGGGGATCTGGGTGCATTGATGGACACCGAGTATATATTCCACGTTGACATTCCGTGTAGATGTTATATTTCCCATGCCCAGCATTCATTATTCTATCTCATCCTGTAGTTATATTACCTGATAGAGCACTTGAATGATTATTGCACATACTGCTTACCACGCATTGATATCATCTGTTGGCATATGATAGAGTAGCGCGGTACGTGCATGCTCGCGATTAACTTTATATGTTATCTCTATTCACGAGTTGGCAACTCACCCCTGTTGTGCCACAGTGTTTGCAGGTTGCCCTTCGGAATAGTTGCGGCAGGCCGCGTTTTGCATCTTTTGACACAGATACCCCTATAGTTGGTGTACTAGCTCTTTTGCTGATAGGTGGGTTTTGCACGGTATCTGTTTATCTTTCAGTTATGTATATTGTTGTATCTATTATTCTCCATCTACCATGTATGTATTTGACTTAGAGACAGTGTGAGGACGATGATGTATATTATTTTTTTTCTGGTGTCGTGCTTGTTGTGAGCCGACTGTACTTTGCAGTTTATTCTATCTGTGATGTTCCCACTTGTGGATCTTGATCTTCGCTACGGCGTCGTATATTTCTATCTTGGTGATTGTTTACTTAGATTTCTTAACATGTTAGTAAGTGCTTTCATTTAAAACTTATAACACTCTATACTTTTACTGGTTTGATTTCTGGGTTTTCAGTTCACTTTGTCGCGTTACGCCTGGAGGCGTTACATGGTTAAGTGCCGGTCACGGGCCAAACTTGGGTCGTGACAAAGTTGGTATCAGAGCATAGGTTTAACCATTCGGAGTGCAGGATGACCCTGGTATGATGGAGTAGGTAGCTGCAGCAGGGTAGCGTAGCGTGTGTACGTTTCGCGGCATACTCACGACACGGTACTCCGCCTACGCGACCTTAGGACTTATTGATTTAAATTCCTTCTTGAGTCTATACATTCTTGCGATTCGATTTCCGTATCCTTATCGAATCCTATAGTTCCTTTCAGCCATTATGCCTCTAAAGACTACGAGGGCGCAGAGAGAGGCCGCGAGGGCCGAGATTCGAGTTGACTCGTCCGAGACGAGGACTGATCCGGGTAGTACACCGATTGTGCCCGAGCAGGCTGTTCTTGCCGTGACAGATCAGATTTCTATGTTAGGGGCTGGTGTGCAGGAGATGCGCCAGACGATGGGATCCAGTATGCAGGAGATGCGCCAGATGATGGGATCTCTAGCTGAGACACTTCGAGCGCAGTGACCAGAGTTAGTTCCACCCGTTGCAGAGACCGCGGTGGTACCCACAGTGCAGGCAGTTTCACCTGCGACTACAGAGGTTATTACAGTATCGCTGTCAGAGTTTATGAGGCTGAAGCCTCCGGTCTTCACAGGCACCGATGTGGCCCAGGACCCACAATCTTTCATTGATAGGATGGCGCGGATAAGCCGTTCCCTCAGATGCCCAGATGCGAGATGGGTTGAGTTCGCGAGCTTTCGCCTGGAAGGTCTTGCGCAGAAATGGTGCGAATCAGTCGAGAAGGGTAGAGCAGCAGGTCTTCCTCCTATGACCTGGACAGAGTTCGTGGCGCTATTCCTTGCCCGCTTTCTTCCCCTGAGTGTCAGAGATGCTAGAGCACGCAGGTTCGAGTCCTTACGCCAGACTCCGGAGATGTCAGTGGCAGAGTATGATGTCCTGTTCACCGAGCTATCAGTTTATGCTCCATACCTAGTGAATACCGAAGAGATGCGAGTTAAGAGATTTGTCCGAGGCTTGCTCACACCACTGTTCCTTGCGATTAGCGCACAGCACTACGAGACATATGCAGCAGCTGTAGATGCAGCCTTATTGGTTGAGGAGCGCCTTGCTGAGACTTCGGTAGTCCCAGAGCCGAAGAGAGTTCGTGCGGATACATCAGTGCAGAGACAGCCTTTTCAGCGTCGTGACAGGCACCTTGTAGGTGGCAGAGATTCGAGGCGAGGCCGGTTGTTTAGCTCCTATCCCCAGGAGGGTCAGCGACCATCATCGGGGTGTTACCGTTGCGGGAGCTCTTATCATCGTGTGCGAGATTGTCCGGAGGTACCCCGGAGTGAGGCGGCAGCACTGCATGTCACATTACCACCTTCACCACCCCAGACGGCATTGCCAATAGTACCTACTGTTACTCCGTGTCAGACGCATGCACAGAGAGGTCGTGGTCGAGGAGGATTTGTTCATAGAGGACGAGGTGACCGAGGCAGAGGGCAGCCAGCGGCCGGCACGGGACAGTTAGTTGCAGGTGGAGGACAGGCGCGAGTTTTTTCTTGGACGCATCAGGACGCGCAGGCGTCCAATGCCGTGGTCTCAGGTATCCTTCCAGTATGTTTGGTTGATGCACACGTGTTATTCGATCCCGGATCCACGCACTCGTACGTATCCACACACTTTGTGCCGAGTTTGGGTAGAGAGTCCAGTTTGCTTGACCAACCGCTTGTTGTGACTACTCCTGTGGGAGAGTCGTTTATTGCTAGGCACGTGTTCCGATCCTGTACCGTCCGTATTGGTGAGAGAGAGTTGCCTGTCGACTTGATCCTTCTTGAGATGTTGGACTTCGACGTTCTTTTGGGCATGGATTGGTTAGCCACGTGCTATGCTTCTGTGGACTGCCGCGAGAAGACAGTTAGATTTTGTTTTCCCGGCGAGTCGGTTTTTGTTGTATTGGGGGACCGTGGTGCCGCCCCTCACAGTTTGATTTCTTCTTTTAGCGCTAGACAGCTTTTGAGGAGGGGGTGTCAGGGATTTCTCACCTATGTTTGTGCTACTAGAACTACAGAGGTTCCGGTGGATCAGGTTCCGGTTGTTAGCGAGTTCCCTGATGTGTTCCCTGACGAGCTTCCTGGGATACCGCCCGAGCGTGATATTTCTTTCTGTATTGATTTGGTTCCTGGCACGGGGCCTATTTCTGTACCGCCTTATCGGATGGCCCTGGCGGAACTTAAAGAATTGAAGGGTCGGTTGCAAGATTTGCTGGATAAGGGACTTATTCGACCCAGTGTTTCTCCTTGGGGTGCTCCAGTCCTGTTCGTCAAAAAGAAGGACTGCAGTTTGCGTCTGTGTATTGACTGCCGCCAGCTGAACAGGGTGACAGTGCGGAACATGTATACTTTTCCACGCATCGACGATTTGTTCGACCAGCTTCAGGGGGCAGGATACTTTTCGAGGATCGATTTTCGATCAGGCTACAATCAGCTGCGGTTTCGACAGGGGGACATTTCTAGGACAGCTTTCCGCACGCGCTACGGCCATTATGAGCTTTTGGTGATGTCGTTCGGACTCACCAACGCGCCAGCAGCATTTATGGACTTGATGAACCGCATTTTCCGGCCGTATCTTGATCTGTTCATCATAGTGTTCATTGACGATATCTTGGTGTATTCTCGGAGTAGAGAGGAGCACGAGCAGCACCTGCGGACTGCAGACCTTGAGGGAGCATCAGCTTTTCGCCAAATTCTCAAAGTGTGCTTTCTGGCTAAACAGCGTAGACTTCTTGGGGCACGTGATTACACAAGATGGTATATGTGTAGACCCGAGGAAGATCGAAGCAGTTCGGAGTTGGCCTATACCCACGTCAGTGACGGAGGTTCGCAGCTTTCTAGGGCTGGCAGGCTATTACAGGCGATTCGTGCAGGACTTCTCTCACATTGCTACACCTTTGACCGGGTTGACCCGGAAGGGAGTTCGCTTCGATTGGACGGAGGAGTGTGAGCACAGTTTCCAGTAGCTACGGGCTCTACTGACTACGACACCAGTGCGATCGTTGCCTTCAGGATCAGGCGGGGATTTGTGGTCTTCTGTGACGCTTCACGAGTGGGGCTAGGGTGCGTTTTGATGCAGCATGACAGGGTGATCGCGTATGCTTCGCGGCAATTAAAGAAACATGAACAGAATTACCCCACTCATGATCTGGAGATGGCTGCAGTGGTCTTTGCACTTAAGATCTGTCGACATTATCTGTATGGAGAGTCGTGCCAGATATTCACTGATCACAAGAGCTTAAGGTATATATTCCAGCAGCGTGACCTGAACCTTAGACAGCGCCGATGGATGGAGTTAGTAAAGGACTACGATTGTGAGATCTTGTATCACCCGGGCAGGGCGAATGTAGTGGCGGATGCTTTGAGCAGGAGGCCCGGGGTTAGTCTATCTTGTTTGAGCGCAGTGCATAGGCAGTCGTCGGCAGATTGGAAGATCTTATGCGACAGCCGGGTACAGTTCGAGTTTACGCCGATCGGAGGACAGATTGCGCATGTTTGTGCACGCCCACAGTTGCTTGACCGTATACATGAGGCACAGCACAGTGATGACCGCTTTTCAGAGATCAGGACACAGATGGGACAGGGAAGATTTTCCGAGTTCGTGATCGATGATCAGAGGATATTACGATTTGGGACTAGACTGTGCGTACCAGATGCTGAGGAATTGCGGCGCGAGATTCTTGAGGAGGCACATCGATCGGTATATAGTGTTCATCCCGGTTCCACCAAGATGTACCATGACATGAGAGGTGTTTACTGGTGGGACGGAATGAAGAGAGACATCGTACATTTTGTGTCGAGATGCCTGACTTGTCAGCAAGTCAAGGCTGAGCACCAGAGGCCCGCGGAAGAGCTACAGCCGTTACCCATTCCGGAGTGGAAATGGGAACAGATATCTATGGAGTTCATTGTGGGTCTATATAGGGTTCCTAGGCACACCCATGAGGTTCTACAACAGATCAAACATGCCAAAATCAAATTTTTCTATGTGTCAAAGAACCCAAATGCTAGATCGTTAACTAGAGGTAAGGCGAAACATGCAAGTAAACAACTTTACTAGAAAGTGAAAGTGACTACAACCTTTGTAGATCCGGTCCTCCACCTCTTTAGCTCCGTGATGATGTTCCTCCGCTGCGATCATCGGATCCCGAACTCTAGCGATGGTTTCGTCGGAGAAATGATCGGGCTAGGTCGTCGACTTCGATGCCGAAGATGATCTACGTCGAGGCAGCTCAAGATCAAGCTCCATCTTCACTTGGTCATAGAACTTGTGAAGATAACACACTCTACTACATGGCAAGTGGTAGAGGATGAAGAAATAGGAAGTGGGTTCACTTTGGATTTGGATTTCTCAGTCTTTTTCTCATGGCATCATTGGAGGTAGCAAGGTTTCTTCTTCTTGAAAAAGAAGAAGAAGAAGAAAAGAATATGATAAGAACAATAAAATCAATTCTTGAAGATAATAAATCATGTGATTCTTATCATATAGAAACCATGGGTTAGTGTAACTAGTGTAGAGACTAAACTAGGATTTAGGTGAATGGTTAGGTTAAGGAAAGAAACAAAATGGTCAAAGCTTTTCAAAGCTTCATGAAGCTTCAACTAGAAACCAAAAGAAACAAGGTTTAAAGCATACACACACCCAAGTTTGCATGTATCATCAAACATGATACAAACTAGTGCACAAACATATATCATATATACAATGTGCACAATCAAGTGAGAAAATAATCTTAAGTGAACCAATACTAGTTAATGTAAAGTAATATATCAAATATATAATTATACATTAAATCATTAAATCAACACTTGATTTAATGATCCGGTCATATCTGCATATAACCGACTAATATCAAGTGTATCATTGTATCGAATCAACACTTGATTCGGTAACCCGGCTATATCTTATATAACCGTCCAATGATACAAATCACGAGAATAGAATACAGTATCACATACAGGTATTATTCTCGGTCCCGCACATATCTCATATGCGCTCCTATTTCGTTTCGCTTGAGCCAGAAAAACTCTGTGTAGGACTCTAAAGACTCGTCAATACGCCGGCAGCAGGTGATGATCATATCAAACACACACAAGCCGCAAGCGGTCTGCTAAACGTAACGGCCACCTGGGTATTGAGCGATCAGAAGATCAACGAGCAAGCCCGCTCACACTCCTGTGAATCCAACCAGCAACACTTACCGTACAGTCCGGTCTGATCGTCTGATATGTCGCATATCTCGCCTAGGGGTGGTAAACGTCAGACCCCAGTAGCTCGATAAGTCATGCCGATGTAAGGTCCATAACAGGAATGAAACTACTGATAACACTTACCAGTAAATCACTGCAACCCTGGCCTGGGATTTCCAGTTATGGCCAGTCGAGCATAGCGCAACATCAATCCCCAATACCGGGAGAGACGAATCCCCGCCTATCGCTCATTGCCTCCATGTGAATCGGGACTGTACCCAAAAACCACCTGTTTGCACGAATCAATAGAGCCGTGGTAGGGTGGAAATCAAAGCACAGTGGGAGACACACAAGACTCTATGACGATCTCGGGTCAACAGACTAAGCTGTACCAGTGTCACCAGAGAACTGCCATCTGATGTAAGGTATAATACCATCTGGGAGTTCTCGGCGAGTCCGTTCAGTGTACCCAGTCACCACTGAGCACCCGCATACCATCTCTGATGTCAAACACCAATGGATATGGGATCATCCATCGCCCATCACATGGGTCGGGAAGATATACGCTAGTCTACTCTGGAATATCGATGCCCCGTCTCGATATTCCCACGACTAGGAACATTGAAGGATGTACTCATTGACTACCCATGCCCCACTAGTATGAACTACATCATAGTCCTGGAAGTCGAGCACACATCCTAAGGGCTTTATCAACATGTAATAGAGAGACTGCATGTATACATGTTAAGATAAAGAGCAACCAGATAGCGTATTATCATGTCGAGCAAGAAAGTCATACCTATATATGTCCCAGCATCCACTACAATATACATCCTATGTACAGTAATGGCCTCTAGGGCATACATATAATTAACAATCTCCCACTTTCACTAGGGCCATCTGCAGCAGTGGTTGTAGTATCTAATACTCAACCATCCCATAAAAAGTCTCTCTCTGGGAAAAAGCCTTTGTGAGTGGATCCGCCGTGTTGTCCTCTTATTCTACTCTCCTAACCTCGATCACCCTGGAGATCAACTATCTCCATGATCAGGTGATGCTGCCTCAGAATATGTCTGGGTCACTGATGGGATCGGGGTTCCTGGGCCAAAGCCACACTTCTATTGTCACACAATGGTAGGAACCTAGTTCATCATATGAACCAATATACACCCAAAATGCCTCTTTGATAGTGATGTCACCAGCCTTTATCGTCTAGTTTGCCACGGTATATAGCTTGGAACTCTTCCAACATACCGTCCCTCCACCGAGGGTAAAGACAATGCCTGCGACTGACATTCAGTCGTCCTTATCACCCTGGAACCTTTCCAGTGATTCTCCCCAGGATCTATTGATACCATCTTACTACAACTAGTGAGAATCCTAACATCCATTTAGATCTATCTCATAGATCCAAAACCCAGGATTTAGGAGGTATCACTTTGATCCTATATGGAGAATCCATGTGATAAGAGGAGATTGACCGTGCGTAGCATAGGAAACTCTTTTCCTATCAAGAGTATGTCATCCACGTACTCTACGAGGATCATAACCATACTCCATACTACCTTATTGTACATACAAGGTTCATCTACCATTTTGATGAAGTCAAACTCTTTGACTAGCACATCAAAACAGATATTCCAACTCTGCGATGCCTGCTTTGTCCTGTAAAGCAACTTGCACACGTTTCCGCTGCTCCCATTGTTTACGAAGCCCTCTGGCTGTGTACTTATAGACGTTCTCTTCTAAATCATTATTTAGAAAAGCAGTCATGACACCCAACCACCAGATATCGTAGCCATGGTATGTAGCATGTTAGTTATATGTATGCCCTAGAGGCCATTACTATACATAGGATGTATATTGTAGTGGATGCTTGGACATATATAGGGATGACTTTCTTGCTCGATATGATAGTATGCTATCTGGTTACTCTTTAACTTAACGTGTACACTGATTGTCTCTCTGTTACATGTTGGTAAAGCCCTTAGGATGTGTACTTAACTACCTGGACTATGATGTGGATCATACTAGTGGGGACGTGGTAGTCCATAAGTACATCCTTCAAAGTCCCTAGTCGTGGGTATATCGAGACGGGGCATCGATATACCAAAGTAGACTAGCGTATACCTTCTCGACCCATACAGATGGGCGATGGATGATCCCACATCCATTGGTGTTTGACATCAGAGCTAATATACGGGTGCTCAGTGGAGACTGGGTACATTGGACGGACTCGCCGAGAACTCCCAGATGGTATTATACCATACGTCAGATGGAAGTTCTCTGGTGACACTGGTGCAGGTTAATCTGTAGACCCGAGATCGTCATAGAGTCTTGTGTGATTCCCACTGTGCTTTGATTTCCATCATACCACGTCCAAGAGGGCGTGCAAAAAGGTGGCTTTTGGGTACAGTCCCGAATCACATGGATGCAATGAGCGATAGGAGGGGTTTCGTCTTTCCCGGTATAGGGAGTTGATGTTGCGCAGTGCTCGATTGGCTATAACAGGAAGTCCTTGGCCAAGGATGCTTTAGGGATTTACTGGTAAGTGTCACCAGTAGTTTCTCGACCCGTTTTGAGCCTCATATCGACACGACTTATCGAGTTATTGGGGTCTGACGTTTACCACCTCTAGACGAGATATGCGACATATCAGACTAACAGACCGGACAGTACGGTAGTGTTACTCGTTGGATTCACAGGAGTGTGAGCGGGCTTGCTTGTTGATCTTCTGATCGCTCAAAACCCGGGTGGCCATTACGTTTATCAGACCGCTTGCGGCTTGTGGGTGTTTGATATGATCATCACCTGCTGCCGGCGTATTGACGAGTCTTCAGAGTCCAACACAGGGGTTTCCTGGCTAAAGCGAAACGAAATAGGAGCGCATATGAGATATGTGCGGGACCGAGAATAATACCAGTATGTGATACTGTATTCTATTCTCGCGATTTGTATCATCGGTCGGTTATATGTGATATAGCCGGGTTACCGAATCATGTGTTGATTCGATACATTGATACACTTGATATTAGTCGGTTATATGCGATATGACCAGATCGTTAAATCAAGTGTTGATTTAATGATTTAATGTATAATTATATATTTGATATATTTCTTTACATTAATTAGTATTGGTTCACTTAAGATTGATTTTCTCACTTGAATGTGCACATTGTTTATATGTGATATATGCAAGTGTACATGTTTGTATCATGCTTGATGATACAAATAAGTTGTGTGTATGAGACTTGAACCAAATCAAGGTTAGATTAGGGTTTACGATTTACCTAAGCATATAACAAAAGTGTGTGATTTTGGTCAAAGTTATCAAGCTTCATGAAGCTTGATAAACATTGACAAAGTCAACTCTTTTGTCATATGTTTAAAGATATTAGTTAACCCAACCTTTAACCTAATGGTTTGGTTAAATCTCTACATGAGTTAAGCATGAGGGCTTAACTCAACCATGGTGTCATGATTAAAAGGATAAGTATTCATATTATTCTTTTAATGGATATGATTCTTTTCTTCTTCTTCATCTTCATCAAGCTCACAAAAGCTTGAGTGCTCTAATGGTGCCATGTGAAAAAGTGTGAGAAATCCAATTCTAAAGTGAACCCACTTCCTATTTCTTCATCCTCTATCACTTACCATGTAGTAGAGGGTGTTTTCTTCACAAGTTTCTTGACCTAGTGAAGATGGAGCTTGAGTTTGAGTCGCCCCGACGTAGATCATCTTCGGCCTCGAAGTCAATGACCTAGCCCGATCATTTCTCCGACGAAACTATCGCTAGAGTCCGGGATCCCGATGATCGCAGCGGAGGGACGTCAACACAGAGATAAAGAAATGGTAGAGCGGATCTACAAAGGTTGTAGTCCCTTTTCACTTAGCAATGAAGTAGTTTGCTTGCTTTCTTTTCGCCATTACTTCTAGCTAACGATCTAGTTTAGGGTTTCTCGGCACCGTAAATTTTTTAATTTGGCATGGTTGATGCCTTGTGGAACCTCTTGAGTGTGCCTAGGAACCCTACAGTGGTATTAGAGCCAAGCTAGAGCTTTAGGCGAAGTTTAGACGATGTTAGAAGTCCGATCGAACTCGAAACCCTAATCCAAAACCACTCTCTGGACTTTTTCTGAAAAAGTGGATTTTTCCAAATTAAAAATTGCCAAAAAATTCAGCAGGGAATTGTATGAGTTACTGTGCAGCACGTGATCCTAACTCAACCGAAGCGCCGCGGAACTGCGGCCCCAACCTTGCTTGCGCGGCGGTTCCGCGGCCATACTGGTGAGTTAGGCCACGTGGTTTGCACAGTAATTTATTTCTGGAGTTGCTGTGTTTTCTGGGAAGTTTTAAATTTTACTCAAGAGTTGAGTTTTCTGGGTTGTTTTAGGGACCCAGTGATTCGATCAGATTGTTTAACTTTGTCTATGAGTTTTTCCGGATAATTTTAGAACATGTTAAAAAGTTCGACCGGATATAAATACCCACTTTTTCCCCTGCCGAGAAATTTCCATGTGTTGGATTTTTCCGTGGTTTAAGAATGTTCTAAGTAGTGCAAGTAACGCGATGGACCCTCTAGAAGACAACAAACCTTAACTCGATTATGCGACCGTCTTGAACTGCCCTTTGAACCTTAGGGTTTGGGGCAGTACGGCGTGCCACATGTGAGGTGTTGGCTTGACCCTTCTACGGCTGGACCGTTGGTACTGTGGCATGAAGTGAATGTTTCTAAACTTATTTCATGTGATGAGCTGTTTCGGGAAAACTTGGGTGTTTGATTGTTCGATCGGAAAGTTTAACATTTTCTATTTATCTGGAATGTGATACAATATTTGGAATCCACAAGTAGTTATGAGATAACTGATTAGAATGGTATAAACATAGCACTTTAGTCTCACTTAATCGGTTGCCACGGAATTTTGATGTGATCAAAAGTCCGTCGCAATCACGTAGCGTACGCGGATACTCGCCAGATAAACTTAATAGACAGCTACACCCCTTAGCCCCGACCAAGTGACTGTTGGAGAACCCCGTTGCCGAAAGCATCCGTTCGGATGCTCGCGGTAGCGGTGTTCCTCCTTGGTGCACTTAGTCGACGGTATCGGGGGTGCGGTCGTCCACTAAAGTTTGCGACGAGCATTCGATCAAAATATCGGGAATCTTGCTGAATTGCCCGACTTGATATTGAAAAGAGTTTTCGATAATGAGACTAAAATGCGGGGTTTATAATTGTTAGGCATGTGATGTCTAAGGAATTCATTTGGTTAGGCATGCGATGTCTAAATGGGTTGCGGATTCCAACTGTTGTAGTTTTACACTTTCTTTTCTGTGACCGTAAGTGTAATATGTGATATCGCCGGTTTCGTTGCTATATGTCAACGACAATTGGGATGCGCACATTTACTTACGTTGATGACATGTGATGTTATGTGTTGCTGGATATGTTATATTGGATCGTCGCGTTTTGAATAGCCGGGGGTTTTATGTGAGATGAGAGTTTTTTTATTTTCATTCATGTAAAATTTGTTGTATGTAATATTCTTTTATTGGGGCACTTCCAGGTTGCGGAAGATGTCACCTTTTGTATATTATTTACTTTTCCGCACTAGAATAGACCCAAGGAGGAGGGCACAAGTAACCGGGTTCTAGAGTCTAGTGGGAGACCAACTCGAGGAGTCGAGTGCGGGTCTCCTAACTCTAGAATTGGTAGGGTTTCTTGCCGCTCTCGTAGGGGTCTAGGAGTGTGGGTTTGGCTATTCATCGCGACCGTGGAATCCGTGTTTTATACAGGCTCGTATTGAAAACACGGACGTCCTAGTATATCCAATATTTCATATGTTTCTTCTGCTGGGATATCTGTGATGTGATCATTTGATATGTTGTGACAGATACTGTATATAGTATATATGATATATTATATAGGCGTTACTTATGTTTTACACCCGCGCTAACCCTGCCCCGCTCTGTCGTTAGTTACCTAACCTAACGGTGCACGAGGGGACATCGAGGCCAATGCGGATGGCATAAGTGTACGTCGTATTTATCTGTGATGTTTAGGTTACTTAAATGATGGGACTTCATTAATATGATTAATGAAATAAAAGAAACCCAAAAGATGTTGTGGAATCGAATTTTCAAAAACTGGTAGCTACAGTTCTTGCTTTGCATCGTGGTGTTCCTTGTAGAACATCCTGCACCTTATTCGATAAGGAAAGGGCCGAGATCCCTTCACCGGGAGTGACCCCTTTAGCAATAACTGGCAGATGCTACACCCCTCGGTTTGTCTTTTGATTGCTCCTATAGTTCTTGATTTGCACAGCGGTATATATGATATATCTTTCACCTTATTCGATGAGGAAAGGGCCGACGATCCCTTCACCGGGAGTGACCCCTTTAGCAAAACTAGAAAAGCCTAAAAAACACTCCATTTTAAAATTATTTGATTCTACAACGATATCAAGTTCATTACGCAATTGGTTTTCAGAAAAACCTGTCGTGGCCCTCCGTCATTTCAGATAAGTTGTATATAGTATTCGTGCTACATTTGTTGGCCTTCGTCAAGGTGTAGTGTGCGGTAGCTATATGCTGCTTATCTGCTGCATACGGTGCGATTGGATTGGGGTTGTCGTACGGCTTTGTTGGCTTTCGTCAAGGGTCGTGCGGGTGGGTTTAATTCAATCAAGAAATGTACGGGTTGAACTTGACTAGCGGGCTATGGTTTGTTGGCTTTCGTCAAGGTCATAGCACGATAGGGGAAAAATTATCGGGAATTTCAAGTGTTGAAATTTGCAATGAGATTGCATACCTTCTATGAGATAGTTGGATCCCTATACCCACTGCGAGTAATTGTTACTCCTGGGAGAGTTTTACACATTACAATTAGCCGATCAAGTAGGTGTCTAGAAAGGTGTCAACGAGGTTACACCTCTGGGAAAACGAGGTTTACATTAATTAGGTTCGTGCCAAAGCACGGGGGACCTCCCTCAAAGTACCGACACTGGCCTGGCTGAATGATTGGCGAACTTGTAGCGTGTAATTAATCCCGGCTAGTCTTTCCTTTTAGAGTTTGAAGGAAGATTTGATAAAAACAGTGGGAGCCATCCTTATTAGATAAAATAATAACCAATCTGATCTTGCAAGAGCGCACGCAGAATGTTTTCTTCTCTCTCTCTCCAGGTAGCGACCATATCACGCCTTAATCAAGGTAATAAAACGGATATATTGACCGAACACGCTTGTTATACTGAGCTGGGGAACGTTGGTCCCACTCCAACTTATAAATGTTATAAGACAGAGCAGGAAATTGGGGAATACCAGATTTTCCGTGCCGCCCAAACGAAGAAAGTGCATGTTGATGCATCATCTTCGGGTGTGTTCATTACAGAGAACTGTTTCTCAAATGTCCTTTACGTCCTAGGTATATGATACCGGATCAGGATTCCACATATGTAATTTGTTACATGGGCTACAGAAAGGTAGAGAACAGAGAACGGGTGATAAGTTTCATGAGGCAGAAAACGGTGCAAGTGTTGCAGCCAAGTCTGTTGGTCACTGTCACCCTGTATTACCAGAATACATTGATTCTGAACAAATGTTTTTAGATACGGAACCTGATATACAAAATCATATCAGTCTTATTATTTGGATAAAGAAGGATATAATTTTATATTGTTGGATAATGTTTTGAACATTTCCTATATCAAGAGTTGATCAGTTCAGGCACGTTATCTAAAAGCATTGACGTTCTAAATCAAACCACAGTTCTTAGTATATAGAACACACACAAGAGGAAGAGTTCAAAAATGAACGAATCCTTCTTGAGGCATTGTAGACTAGGTCGTATCAATGCGACCCGACTAGCTGAAGTTACATTAAGTTGCATTTTTAAATCAGTTTGAATTTACATCTTGTGAAACTTGCCAGTCATGTCACAGAGATAAGATGACCATAGCTCTGTTTATTGCAAAACAGAGAAAGAGTTAGTGAACTCTTGGGATGATACATCCTGATGTATGAAGGTCCCCTGTCTACATATGCCAAGACCGGTTCTTTGTACTTCATTAAATTCTCTGATGATCTCTTAAGATTCAGACATATGTTCCTGTTGAAACACAGGTCCGAACCTTTTGAGATATTCACAGAATATAAGTTAGAAGTAGAGAACCAAAATACGGGTAAAAGTATTATGTCCTTTGATGTAATCAAGGAGGAGAATACTTGAGCACGGAATTCCTGGATTATTCTAAAGGAGAATGAGATTCTCTCTCAGCATTACTCCTCCGAATACACCATAGCACGATGGTATATCGGGGCGGAGCAATAACACCCTATGTGATATGGTGTGCTCTATGATGAGTACTACTGAGTTTCCTATTTCCTTATAGGGAGTTATGCACTTATGAAGTTGCATACCTATTGAATAGGGTTCCGATCAAATCAGATGCCTACCATTTCATATGAGATATGGAAAAGGGAGAGCCCGTCTCTTAAGTCAGTTAAGATTTGGGATTGTCCGGCCTATGTCTAAAAAGCAAAATCCGGACAAGCTCGAGGCAAAATCAGTTCTTTGGAAGTTTGTTGGATATCCCAAGCATACGCAAGGGAATATCTTCTACCTAACCGAGGAACAAAAGATGTTTTGTTACTCAGTATGCCACCTTTGTGAATGGGAGTTTCTTGTGAAGAAATTATTGGCTATGAGGTAGAACTGGAAACAGTTCCAGCTATACAAACTGCAGCTGATGATTTGGTAGAACCGAAGGATTCAATAGTAACCAACGAACCTCTTCCTCTCCGCCGATCTAGTAGGGTTCCTCACCCACCTGAGAGATACTCCGGTTTATCTATGACAGTGGGAGCGAGGATTGTATCATGGGATGATGACCTAACTAGTTTCGAGCTGGCCATCAGGAGTGGGACTCTATAAGAATGGCTGGATGCTTAGCGATCTGAGATGGAATCCTTATACCCCAACAAAGTATGGACTTTGGTTGCTTTATCTGAAGGGTTATATCCCCATCAGAAGCACGTATATCTTGAGAAGATTACTTGGTGTACATGGAAAAGTTGAGACTTTCAAAGCTAGACTTGTTAAAGGTTTGCATCATTGACTAGGTATGGATTGTGATGAAACCTTTTCTAAGTAGCTATGCTTAAGTCCATCCAGATCCTACTTGCCACGGCTACATACCATAACTACGATATCTGGCGGTTGGGTGTCTTGACTGCTTTTCTAAATGATGATTTGGAAGAAAGCGTCTATAAGTACACAGTCAGAGGGCTTCGTAGACAGTGGGAGCAGCGGAAACGTGTGCAAGATGTTTTATGTGATAAAGCAGGTATCGCGGAGTTGGAACATCTGTTTTGATGTGGTAGTCAAAGAGTTTGACTTCATCAAAATGGTAGATGAACCTTATATATACAAAAAGGCAGTAAGGAGTATGGTGGTGATCTTCGTAGAGTACGTGGATGACATACTCTTGATGGGGAAGGAGTTTCCTATGCTACGCTCGGTCAATCTCCGCTTATCACAAGGATTCTCCATATAGGATAAAAGTGATACCTACTAAATCCTGGGTTTTAGATCTATGAGATAGATCTAATTGGATGTTAGGATACTCACTAGTTGTAGTGAGATGGTATCAATCGATCCTATGGAGAATCACTGGAAAGGTTCCAGAGTGATAAGGACGACTGAATGTCAGTCACAGGCATTGTCTTTACCTTCATTAAAGGGACGGTATGTTGGAAGAGTTCCAGGTTAGATACCGTGACATACTAGACGATTAAAGGCAAGATACATCGTTACCAAAGATGCTACCAAAGAGGAAGTCTGGGTGTATACTAGTTCATGAGATGAACTTCGTTCTTCCCATTGTGTGACAATGGAGTTGTGGCTTACGCCTAGGAACACCCGTCCCATCAGTGATCCAGACATATTCTTAGGCAGTATCACCTGATCGTGGAGATGGTTGATCTCCAGGGGATCGAAGTTAGGAGAGTAGACTCAGAGGACAACACAGCGGATCCACTCACAAAGGCCTTTTCCCAGAGAGAGACTTTTATGGGATGGTTGAGTATGCGATACTACAACCACTGCTATCAGATGGCCCTAGTGCAAGTGGGAGATTGTTAGTTATATGTATGCCCTAGAGGCCATTACTATACATAGGATGTATATTGTAGTGGATGCTTGGACATATATAGGGATGACTTTCTTGCTCGATATGATAGTATGCTATCTGGTTACTCTTTAACTTAACGTGTACACTGATTGTCTCTCCGTTACATGTTGGTAAAGCCCTTAGGATGTGTACTTGACTACCTGGACTATGATGCGGATCATACTAGTGGGGACGTGGTAGTCCATAAGTACATCCTTCAAAGTCCCTAATCGTGGGTATATCGAGACGGGGCATCGATATACCAGAGTAGACTAGCGTATACCTTCTCGACCCATACAGATGGGCGATGGATGATCCCATATCCATTGGTGTTTGACATCAGAGATGATATACGGGTGCTCAGTGCAGACTGAGTACACTGGACGGACTCGCCGAGAACTCCCAGATGGTATTATACCTTACGTAAGATGGCAGTTCTCTGGTGACACTGGTGCATGTTAGTCTGTAGACCCGAGATCGTCATAGAGTCTTGTGTGATTCCCACTGTGCTTTGATTTCCATCATACCACGTCCAAGAGGGCGTTGAAAAAGGTGGCTTTTGGGTACAGTCCCGAATCACATGGAGCCAATGAGCGATAGGAGGGGTTTCGTCTCTCCCGGTATAGGGAGTTGGTGTTGCGCAGTGCTCGATTGGCTATAACTGGAAGTCCTTGGCCAAGGCTGCTTTAGGGATTTACTGGTAAGTGTTACCAGTAGTTTCTCGTCCCGTTATGAGCCTCATATCGACACGACTTATCGAGTTATTGGGGTCTGACGTTTACCACCCCTTGACGAGATATGCGACATATCAGACGAACAGACCGGACTGTACGGTAGTGTTACTCGTTGGATTCACAGGAGTGTGAGAGGGCTTGCTCGTTGATCTTCTGATCGCTCAATACCCGAGTGGCCATTATGTTTAGCAGACCGCTTGCGGCTTATGGGTGTTTGATATGATCATCACCTGCTGCCGGCATATTGACGAGTCTTTAGAGTCCTACACAGGGGTTTCCTGGCTCAAGCGAAACGAAATAGGAGCGCATATGAGATATGTGTGGGACCGAGAATAATACCAGTATGTGATACTGTATTCTATTCTCGCGATATGTATCATCGGTCGGTTATATGTGATATAGCCGGGTTACCGAATCAAGTGTTGCTTCGATACATTGATACACTTGATATTAGTCGGTTATATGCGATATGACCGGGTCGTTAAATCAAGTGTTGATTTAATGATTTAATGTATAATTATATATTTGATATATTACTTTACATTAACTAGTATTGGTTCACTTAAGATTGATTTTCTCACTTGAATGTGCACATTGTTTATATGTGATATATGCAAGTGTACATGTTTGTATCATGCTTGATGATACAAACAAGTTGTGTGTATGAGACTTGAACCAAATCAAGGTTAGATTAGGGTTTACTATTTACTTAAGCATATAACAAAAGAGTGTGACTTTGGTCAAAGTTATCAAGCTTCATGAAGCTTGATAAACATTGACAAAGTCAACTCTTTTGTCATATGTTTAAAGATATTAGTTAACCCAACCTTTAACCTAATGGTTTGGTTAAATCTCTACATGAGTTAAGCATGAGGGCTTAACTCAACCATGGTGCCATGATTAAAAGGATAAGTATTCATATTTTTCTTTTAATGGATATGATTCTTTTTTTCTTCTTCATCTTCATCAAGCTCACAAAAGCTTGAGAGCTCTAATGGTGCCTTGTGAAAAAGAGTGAGAAATCCAATTCTAAAGTGAACCCACTTTCTATTTCTTCATCCTCTATCACTTGCCAGGTAGTAGAGGGTGTTTTCTTCACAAGTTTCTTGACCTAGTGAAGATGGAGCTTGAGTTTGAGTCGCCCCGACGTAGATCATCTTCGGCCTCGAAGTCAATGACCTAGCCTGATCATTTCTCCGACGAAACCATCGCTAGAGTCCGGGATCCCGATGATCGCAGCGGAGGGACGTCAACACGGAGCTAAAGAAATGGTGGAGCGGATCTACAAAGTTTGTAGTCCCTTTTCACTTAGCAATAAAGTAGTTTGCTTGGTTGCTTTTCGCCTTTACTTCTAGTTAACGATCTAGTTTAGGGTTTCTCGGCACCGCAAAAATTTTAATTTGGCATGGTTGATGCCTTGTGGAACCTCTTGAGTGTGCCTAGGAACCCTACATAGCAATGGCAAGTAGGATCTGGATGGACTTAGGCATAGCTACTGGAAAAGGTTTCATCATCATCCACGCCTGGTCGATGACGAAAAACTTTAACAAGTCTAGCTTTGAAAGTCTCAACTTTTCCATCTACTCTAAGTAATCTTCTCAAGATATACTTGCTCCTGTTGGGAATTTAACCCTTCAGATATAGCATCCAAAGTCCATACTTTGTTGGTGTACATGGATTCCATCTCAGATCGCTAAGCATCCAGCCATTGTTACAGAGTCCCTACTCTCGATGGCCTGCTTGAAACTAGTTGGGTCATCATTTCATGATGCAATCCTCGCTCCCACTGTCATCGAGAAACCGAAGTATCTCTAAGGCAGATGAGGAACCCTGCTAGATCGGCGGAGAGGCTGAGGTTCGTCGGAGACTATTGAATCCTTTGGTTCTATCAAATCATCATCTGTAGTTTGTATAGATGGAACTCCTTCCAGTTCTACAGAACTGACCTTGCCTCGATCTTGTCCGGATTTTTCTTTTGACACAGGCCGGACAATCCCAAATCTTAACATACTTAAGAGATAGGCTCTTCCCATACCATATCTTATATAGAATGGTAGGCACTGATTTGATTCGAACCCAATTCAATAGGTATGCAGCTTCTCAAGTACATTACCCCCAAAAAGGAAATAGGTAACTCAGTAGTACTCATCATAGAGCACACCATATCTAATATGGTGCGATTGCTCCGCCCCGATACACCGTTGTGCTGTGGTGTATTCAGAGGAGTAACACTGAAAGAGAATCTCATTCTCCTTTAGAATAGTCCAAGAATTCCATGCACAAGTATTCTCCTCCCTGATCTTATCATAGGACATAATACTTATACCCGGTTTTTGGTTCTCTACTTCTAACTTATATTCTGTGAATATCTCAAAAACTTCGGACTTATGTTTCAACAGGAACATATGGCTGAATCTTGAGAGATCATCAGAGAATGTAATGAAGTACAAAGAACCGGTCCTGGCATATGTAGACAGGGGACCTTGCATACATCACTATGTATCGGTCCCAAGAGTTCACTAACTCTTTCTCTGTTTCCAATAAACAGAGCTATGGTCATCTAATCTTTGCGACATGACTTGCAAGTTTCACAAGATGTAAATTTCAACCGATTTAAATATGCATCTAAATGTAACTTTAGCCAGTCGGGTCGAATTGATATGACCTAGTGTACAATGCCTCAAGAAGGATCCGTTCATTTCCGAACTTTTCTTCTTGTGTGTGTTCTGTATACTAGGAACTGTAGTTTGATTTAGAATATCAATGCTTTTAGATAACGTGCCTGAATCGATCAACTCTTTATATAGGAAATGTTCAAAACATTATCCAACAATATAAAATTATATCGTTCTTTAATAAATAAAGAGATTGATATGATTTTGTATATCAGGTTTGGTATCTAATAGCATTTGTTCAGAATCAATGTATTGGTAATACAGGGTGACAGTGACCAACAGACTTGGCTGCAACACTTGCCCCGTTTTCTGTCTCATGAAACTTATCACCCGTTCTTAGTTCTCTACCTGTCTGTAGCCCATGTAATGGATTACATTTGCGGGATCCTGATCTGGTATCTAATACCTAGGACGTAGAGGACACTGAGAAACAGTCTTTTATAATGAACACACCCGAAGGAGATGCATTCTATGCACTTTCTTCGTTTGGGTGGCATAGGATTTCTGGTATTCCCCTATTTCCTGCTCTGTCTTATAACAATTATAAGTTGGAGCGGGACCAACGTTCCCCAGCTCAGTATAAAAAGCGGGTTCGGTCAATTCATCCATATTATTATCTTGATTAAGGCGTGATATGGTCGCTACCTGGAGAGAGAGAGAGAGAAGAAAACACTCTGCGTTCGCTCTTGCAAGATTAGATTGGTTATATATTTTATCTAATCAGGATGGCTCCCACTGTTTTTATCAAATCTTCCTTCAAACCTTAAAAGGAAAGACTAGCCGGAATTAATTAGACTCTACAAGTTCGCCAATCTTTCAGCCACGCCATTGTCGGTACTTTGAGGGAGGTTCCACGTTCTTTCGCACGGACCTAATTAAAGTAAACCTCGTTTTCCCAGAGGCGTAACCCCGTTGACACCTTTCTAGACACCTACTTGATCGGCTAATTGTAAAGTGCAAAACTCTCCCAGGAGTAACAATTACTCGCAGTGGGTATCGGGATCCAACTATCATATAGAAGGTATGCAATCTCATTGCAAATTTCAACACTTGAAACTCCCGATAATGGTTTTTACCCCTAGCACCTATGACCTTAACTATAGTCAACAAATCATAAGTACTAGTCAAGTTCTATCCGTCATTTCGTGATTAATTAGACCCACCCACATGACCCTTAACTATGGTCAACAAAGTCACGCGACTGTCCTAACTAATCGCATCATATGCGGTGTAGGAAGACATCACTTAGCTACCGTACACTGTGCCTTGACTATGTTCAACAAACACAGCACGAATTCTAAGTACTTTACTTCCTAAAATGACAGAGGGTTGCGAATGGTTTTTATGAAAACCTTTAACGCTTTGAACTTGATCTCGTTGTGGAATCAAATGGTTTTTAAATAGGGTGTTTTTGAGGCTTTTCTAGTTTTGCTAAAGGGGTCACTCCCGGTGAAGGGATCGTCGGCCCTTTCCTCATCGAATAAGGTGCAGGATATATCATATATACCGCTGTGCAAAGAAAAAACTATAGAAGCAATCAAAAGAAATACCGAGGGTTGTAGCATCTGCCAGTTATTGCTAAAGGAGTCACTCCCGGTGAAGGGATCTCGGTCCTTTCCTTATCGAATAAGGTGCAGGATGTTCTACAAGAAACACCGCGATGCAAAGCAAGAACTGTTGCTTCCTGTTTTATTTTTGAAATTCGGTTCCACAACATCTTTTAGGTTTATTTTCTTTCATTAATCACATTAATGAATTATCCCATCATTTAAGTCTACCTAAACATCACAGATAAATATAACGTACGCTTATGCCATCCGCATTCGCCTCGATGTCCCCTCGTGCACCGTTAGGTTAGGTAACTAACGGCAGAGCGGGGCAGGGCTAGCACTGGTGTAAAACATAAGTAACGTCTATATAATATATCATATATACTATATACAATATCTATCTGAACATATCACATGATCACATCATAGATAACGCAGCAGAAAATATCATATGAAATATTGGATATACTAGGGCGTCCGTGTTTTTAATACGAGCCAGTATAAAACACGGATTCCACGGTCTGGATGAATAGCCAATCCCACACCCCTAGACCCCTACGAGAGTGGCAAGCAACCCTACCAATTCTAGGGTTAGGAGACCCGGACTCGACTCCTCGAGATGGTCTCCCACTGGACCCTAGAACCCGGTTACTTGTGCTCCCCTCCTTGGGTCTATCCTAATGCAGAAAAGTAAATAATATACATCAACGGTGACATCTTCCGCAACCTGGAAGTGCCCTAATAAAAGAATATTACATACAAGTTTTTACATGAATGAAAATGAAAAACACTCATCTCACATAAAAATCCCGGGCTATTCAAACACGACGATCCAATATAACATATCCAGCAACTCATAACATCACATGTCATCAACGTAAGTAAATATGCGCATCCCAATTGTCGTTGACATATAGCAACGATACCGGCGATATCAAATATTACACTTACGGTCACAGAAAAGAAAGTGTAAAACTACAACAGTTGGAATTCGCAAACTCTTTAGACATCGCATGCCTAATCAAATGAATCCCTTAGACATCGCATGCCTAACAATTATAAACCCCGCATTTTAGTCTTATTATCGAAAACACTTTTCAATATCAAGTCGGGAAATTCAACAAGATTCCTGACATTTTGATCGAATGCTCGTCGCAAACTTTAGTAGACGGCCGCACCCCCGATACCGTCGACTAAGTGCACTAAGGCGGAACACCGCTGCCGCGAGGACCCAAACGGATGCTTTCGGCAACGGGGTTCTCCTACAGTCACTTGATCGGGGCTATGGGGTGTAGCTGTCTATTAAGTTTACCCGGCGAGTATCCGCGTATGCTACGTGATTGCGACGGACTTTTGATCACATCAAAATTCCGTAGCAACCGATCAAGTCAGGCTAAACTGCTATGTTTATAACATCCAAATCAGTTATCTCATAACTACTTGTGGATTCCAAATATTCTATCACATTCTAGATAAATAGAAAATGTTAAACTTTCCGATCGAACAATCAAACACCCAAGTTTTCCCGAAACAGCTCAACACATGAAATAAGTTTAAGAACATTCACTTCATGCCACAATACCAACGGTCCAGCCGTAGAAGGGTCAAGCCAACGCCTCACATGTGGCACGCCGTACTGCCCCAAACCCTAAGGTTCAAAGGGCAGTTCAAGACGTTCACATAATCGAGTTAAGGTTTGTTGTCTTCTAGAGGGTCCATCGCGTTACTTGCACTACTCAGAACGTTCTCAAACTATAGAAAAGTCCAACAGTTGGAAATATCCCGGCAGGGAAAAAATTGGGTATTTATATCCGGTCGAACTTTTTAACATGTTCTAAAATACCCGGAAAAACACATAGACAAAATTAGACAATCCAATCAAATTTACGAACTCCCAATACAACCCAGAAAACTCAACTCTTGAGCATAAAACAAAAATACCCATAAAACACAGCAAGTACAGAAAGATATTACTGTGCAAATAGAAATGAACAAGGTGATAGTACGGCCGCGGAACCGCCGCATGAGGCATGCTCATGCCGCGGTTCCGCGGTGATCTGGAAGAGTTATGCTCACGTGCTGCACAGTAATCCTTAGAAACGCCTGCTGATTTTTCTGCATATTTTTAATTTGGAAAAATCCACTGTTTGGAAAAATGTACAAAGAAGGGTTTTGGATTAGGGATTCGGGTTCTATCGGGTTTCTAACTTCGTCTACTCATCGCCTAAGGCTCTAGCTAGGCTCTGATTCCACTGTAGGGTTCCTAGGCACACCCATGAGGTTCTACAATAGATCAAACATGCCAAAATCAAATTTTTCTATGTGCCAAAGAACCATAATGCTAGATCGTTAACTAGAGGTAAGGCGAAACATGCAAGTAAACAACTTTACTAGAAAGTGAAAGTGACTACAACCTTTGTAGATCCGGTCCTCCACCACTTTAGCTCCGTGATGATGTTCCTCCGTTGCGATCATCGGATCCCGGACTCTAGTGATGGTTTGGTCGGAGAAATGATCGGGCTAGGTCATCGAGTTCGATGCCGAAGATGCTCTACGTCGAGGCAACTCAAGATCAAGCTCCATCTTCACTTGGTCATAGAACTTGTGAAGATAACACACTCTACTACATGGCAAGTGGTAGAGGATAAAGAAATAGGAAGTGGGTTCACTTTGGATTTGGATTTCTCACTCTTTTTCTCATCGCACCATTGGAGGTAGCAAGGTTTCTTCTTCTTGAAGAAGAAGAAGAAGAAGAAAAGAATATGATAAGAATAATAAAATCTATTCTTGAAAATAATAAATCAAGTGATTCTTATCATATAGCAACCATGGGTTAGTGTAACTAGTGTAGAGACTAAACTAGGGTTTAGGTGAATGGTTAGGTCAAGGAAAGAAACAAAATAGTCAAAGCTTTTCAAAGCATCATGAAGCTTCAACTAAAAACCAAAAGAAGCCACCATTTTATTTCTTGCCTAAAAATAAATAAAATGAATAAGTGAATAATTTAAAACCCTAACCATTAACCTAAACAAGGTTTAAAGCATACACACACCCAAGTTTGCATGTATCATTAAACATGATACAAACTAGTGCACAAACATATATCATATATATAATGTGCACAATCAAGTGAGAAAATAATCTTAAGTGAACCAATACTAGTTAATGTAAAGTAATATATCAAATATATAATTATACATTAAATCATTAAATCAACACTTGATTTAATGATCCGGTCATATCTGCATATAACCGACTAATATCAAGTGTATCATTGTATCGAATCAACACTTGATTCGGTAACCCGGCTATATCTTTTATAACCGTCCAATGATACAAATCGCGAGAATAGAATACAGTATCACATACTGGTATTATTCTCGATCCCGCACATATCTCATATGCTCTCCTATTTCGTTTCGCTTGAGCCAGGAAAACTCTGTGTAGGACTCTAAAGACTCGTCAATACGCCGGCAGCAGGTGATGATCTTATCAAACACCCACAAGCCGCAAGCGATCTGCTAAACGTAACGGCCACCTGGGTATTGAGCGATCAGAAGATCAACGAGCAAGCCCGCTCACACTCCTGTGAATCCAACCAGCAACACTTACCGTACAGTCCGGTCTGATCGTCTGATATGTCGCATATCTCGCCTAGGGGTGGTAAACGTCAGACCCCAGTAGCTCGATAAGTCATGCCGATGTAAGGTCCATAACAAGCATGAAACTACTGATAACACTTACCAGTAAATCACTGCAACCCTGTCCAGGGATTTCCAGTTATGGCCAGTCGAGCATAGCGCAACATCAACCCCCAATACCGGGAGAGACGAATCCCCTCCTATCGCTCATTTCCTCCTTGTGAATCGGGACTGTACCCAAAAACCACCTGTTTGCACGACTCAATAGAGCCGTGGTAGGGTGGAAATCAAAGTACAGTAGGAGACACACAAGACTCTATGACGATCTCGGGTCAACAGACTAAGTTGTACCAGTGTCACAAGAGAACTGCCATCTGACGTGAGGTATAATACCTTCTGGGAGTTCTCGGTAAGTCCGTTCAGTGTACCCAGTCACCACTGAGCACCCGCATACCATCTCTGATGTCAAACACCAATGGATATGGGATCATCCATCGCCCATCACATGGGTCAAGAAGATATACGCTAGTCTACTCTGGAATATCGATGCCCCGTCTCGATATTCCCACGACTAGGAACATTGAAGGATGTACTCATTGACTACCCAGGCCCCACTAGTATGAACTACATCATAGTCCTGGAAGTCGAGCACACATCCTAAGGGCTTTATCAACATGTAATAGAGAGACTGCAAGTATACATATTAAGATAAAGAGCAACCAGATAGCGTATTATCATGTCGAGCAAGAAAGTCATACCTATATATGTCCCAGCATCCACTACAATATACATCCTATGTACAGTAATGGCCTCTAGGGCATACATATAACTAACAGTCTACCCAGGACTAGTCGAGGGTATGACTCCATCTGGGTGATCGTGGATCGTTTGACGAAAGCGTCTCACTTCCTACCGGTGAAAACGACTTTCGGATTTGCTTATTATGCCCAGATTTACATTGACGAGATTGTACGACTGCACGGAGTTCCGACATGTATCGTGTCCGATAGAGGCACCCAGTTTACCAGCCAGTTATGGTAGAGGCTTTAGGAGGCTTTGGGCACTCGCTTGAGTTTCATCAAAGCATTCCATCCGCAGACCGACGGACAGTCATAGCGGACTATTCAGACTCTCGAGGACATGCTCAGAGCATGCGTATTAGACTTCGGAGGTAGCTGGGATCATCATTTGCCCTTAGTAGAGTTCTCCCAAACCAACAGCTACCAGGAGACTATTCAGATGGCACCGTTTGAGGCTCTTTATGGGAGGAGATGCAGATCGCCCACCTGTTGAACGGAGCTCGGTGAGAGCAGTATCTTAGGGCCACAAATTGTGGAGGAGACGGCCGCGAAGATCCAGTTGATTCGCGATAGGATGAGAGCAGCCCAGAGTAGGCAGAGATCTTATGCGGACCGTCGTCAGCGTAGACATGAGTTTTCTGTTGGTGATCATGTTTTCTTGAGGGTCTCCCCAATGAAAGACGTGATGAGGTTTGGGAAGAAGGGGAAGCTTAGTCCCAGATATGTGGGCCCCTTCGAGATCCTCGAGCGTGTCGGTGCGGTTGCGTATCGATTAGCCCTTCCGCCCAGTTTTCCAGATGTGCACCCCGTATTTCACGTTTCGATGCTCCGCAGATATCTTCATGATCCTTCGCATGCGATTCAGCACCCGACGATCCAGCTTGAGCACGACCTTTCCTATGCAGAGCAGCCGGTGATGATCTTGGATCGACAAGTGAAGAAATTGAGGTCGAAAGAGATACCGTCCGTCAAGGTACTTTAGCGTGGCCAGAGCAGCGAAGAGGTCACTTGGGAGACCGAGAGCGAGATGAGGAAGAGGTATCCCCATCTTTTTGAAGGTGCGTATAGTTAGATTTTTAAATTCGGGGACCGAATTTCTTTACGGGGGTAGATTGTAACACTTTGAATTTCCGTTAGAATGTTTTTCGTGATAATTAGTAATTGTACGTGTTATTATATATGTGTTCATAGGATTATTAGTTATTTTATTCGGGTTTACCCTAATTGGAAAATTTTCCTTTGTAGTGTACACTTGCACACTTAGCATTTTGTGACTTAGGGTTTTTGGTATAGCATGTTATCCATTCTTTTGTTGCATGGTTGCTAACTTATCCCCACTATTTTAATCATGTCATAACCTTTTTTTTATAATTCAAATTGAATAGAATATGAAGGCATGGTGTTAGGTAGAAAATTGACTTTTGACCCCCATTTTTCCTTCTTTTCTCTCTCTCTTTCCCCATCTCAGAATTCTAGGAATTTCCAGCAGAAAACCCCCAGCTTTTCTTTATCTTTTCCTCTCCTTTTCACTTCTTTTTGATCTCCATAAAAATCCTACACAAAAACCACTCATTTTCATCACAAAACCATGGAAAAGTGAGCTTTTTGAGATGTTTGGAGGCAAATCTGCTCACTTGAGGAAAGAGCAGGAACTTTTGGTGTTTTATAAGGATTTTAGAAGGTATTAACTCATGTTAGCACTCCTTTTCCTTAAACTTGTAGTATTCTTTAGCAAAAATCATGTTTTTGGGTAATTTTTAGTGATATTAAAGGATATTTGTGATTCACATGTTAGATTAGGGTTTTGTTAGTTTGGTTAGCTCTATTATGTGTTATTAGAGCTATTTTGGGCCAGGTTTGTTTCAGTTTGCACAGAAATACCATAAAGTACCATTTTAGTGTAAAAATGTGATTTTCAACTAGAAATAGGGCTCTGTGGGATCTGCTGCTACGCGAGTTGTTTCAGAATAAAACTAGATTTTTCTGTAGCATGTATGGGGGTTATAGAGTGCACACATAAAACCTGGGAGCCCAATTCCCAAGTAAGGCCGCTGGAATATTCATTCTGGCCGCAATTTGCGACCAGATGGGTGAGTTGGGGGTTGGGGTTTGGGCCACTGGAGTCTGCTGCTATGTGGGTTATTTTGGTATATATAGTTTTACAATATCATTTCTGTATCAAAATCTGGAAGTGAATACCTATTTTCCCGTATTTTAATCTTCGCAACACGCGTGATACATGTGTATGGGTTTGGGTTTCTGCTTATCGCGACGCGTCGGAGTGGCTTCAGGCGCGTAATCACACGTTTTAGCGTATCGAGTACACGCGCGCTTGGTTCACGACACGAGTTACTGTTGGAGATAGTGCCCTCAGATTCAATTATTGGATCACAGGCACGTGATTGCAATGATTGAGGGGAGGTCCTATCCCAGTAGGACAGTTTTACTTGAGATGAGAGTATGTTATCTGGTTTATCTTTATCATCGTGTACTGCTTTAGGTGACCTTACGAGTCGCTATTACACGTTGATAGAGCCCCTAGGATTCTTGCTTGACTACCAGCAGTATGAGGGCGATCATATAAGTGAGAGCTGGAGTCTATAAGCATATCCTTAAAAGGTCCCTAGTCGTGGGAGTTTCGAGACAGGGCATCGATTCTCCAGAGTATACTAGTGTATACAGTCGAGACCCCGACGAGGGGCGGTGGCCGGTCTCACAAGCCGCAGGTGTCAGTTGGTTCACCTAAAATGTATACAGGTGCTCAATGGGTTATGAGTACACCGGACAGGACTCGCCGGGAACCTGCTAGTTGGGATTATACCTGATGTCAGATAGCAGTTCCCTGGTGTCATGTGTACAGGTTATTTCATCGACCTAAGATCGTCATTTGTCTCGTGTGAGTTCCCACTGTGCTTTGATTACTATCCTACCACGGCTCAAAGGAGTCGTGCAAACAGGTTTTAGTTGGGTACAGTCCCGAGCCACATGGTGGCAGTGAGCGGATCTGCAGGGGTTCGTCTCTCCCGGTATTGGGGGTGAGGTCGCGCTGTGTCTAGGAGAGCCAGAACATGAAAAGTCCTTGGCCAAGACAGGAGATTTGCTGGTAGGTATTCCAGTAGTATCTCAGGGTGTTCTGGGCTACACTCCGACACGACTTGTACCGCTATTGGGGGTCTGACTTTTACTAACCCCCTAGGCCCGCCATGCGATGCTTATAGAAGAACGGACCGGACTGTACGGATATTGTCACTGACAGGCTCAGTAGAGTGTCAGGATGAGTTCGCTCATCGACATCCCTTTTAGTCAGTACCTGGTAGCCCGTTACGTATTGGCTGATACCTCTGACGTGCTAGTGGTTAAATCCACAGCCAAAGTATTGATGAGTCTTTTGAGTCCACCACACACAGTTACTCAAGTTTCGGGCGAAACGCTGTAGTGGCCATATGGAGATATGGCAGGGTTCGATCAGATACGTGCGGTATTGCACGAATCGTGATCGGATGGTTTTTACTAGCCGGCTTTGGTTTAAGCCGGATCCTAGTATTAGACAGTGTAGTTTTGTCTCTTTGCATTTGTGTTCAGTGGGAATACAAATGCGGGCATGTATATGCAGTAGTGGGGTTTTCCTATAATTTATTACGGGATCAGTTTTCTGAAGTTGCCAGTTTGCATTCCGTTCCGGCCGTTTTTCCTTTGTTCCTTCACGGCCGGACTTTCCGATGGAGGGGGTTATTTGCAAGTTTGCAAATAACATTTGTGGAGGGGTTTATTTGTGAAAGGAGGGATTTTGATATGACTATCATCATTATATTCTCTTTACATCACTTGTCTTGCATTAAATGAGAAAAGAATGGATGAGATTTTGATGTGGTTTTTGTTGTGACCATTTTTCCTTTATCATTCCTTTTTTCTCCTCTTGCTTTTGATTCATTCTCCTCCACCATTCTATCATGGTGAGGCCGGCCACTCTTGGAGAGGGAGAGAGAGAGGGATTTTCATTTTGGTGTGGGAAATTTATCATTTATCTCATTTCATTTTCTATGCTTGCTACAAAATCCATCATCTATCTCAAAAGCTTATTCATTCCTCCATCATGGCAACTTTCACAACCCCAAGAGACAAAGTTTCTACACTAGTCTACAGCATTCCTTGGACGCGTCGGCTAGCCAACTTCGCGCCCGAGTTGCCTCGGACAAGAGGTGGGAGCCCGTAAAAGTATTCGGCTACGTGGTGCCCTTTCCGACGAGGACGTGACGGACGGAGATTCCGCGGGAGATCGGAGTGGAGACGAAGACCGAAGGACATGGATCGCTTGGTATACTTCTCTACTCATCTTTTAGTTTACTAGTTGCTAGGTTAATGGCCCGATCTGGGTTAAAAAGTGCGCGGTGGTGCCGGTTTGCTAGTTTGCAAAGTTTTTGTTTCCACGTTTCCGGCGTCGGATCGACGGCCGGAGCGCCGCCGCGGACTTCCAGTTACTAGTTCGACTTTAATGTCGTGTTTGTGTGACTTCAAGCTTATTTGTGATATATTGTGTAATTCTTGGTTCGCAGGCGAGTACGACGGACGCCGCGCAGAAGGGGAAACAAGTCGTCGGCTATACCTAGCGAGAGACTACGGTGAGTAGATTTAACATCTACGGGGATATTGTAAGTCCACGTTGCTCATCCTGGTTCTTACGGGGAGGCGGATACGGCGAAAAAGAATAATTTGGCGCGAGGCAACATGGACTCAAAAGCAAGGATCTTGGATAAACTAGAAACTAGCAAACAAGTAGAGGCTTTAACTACTATACTGTAGAAAATATACCTCACGGAACCGGTCCTTCGGGTCTTCTCTCCGCTGTCCGGCTCGTCCATCCATGCTCCGAGGGTCGATCCGGATCTAGGTCACCTCCGCGGACTCCTTGAGTCGAAGAAGATCCACCCGAGAGTTGTACACCGAGCTCCACCTCAAGCCGAGGCAACTAGGGCGAAGAGATCGCTAAACTAAATGCCTTAGGTTGTGTAAAAGAGAAAGATGGAAGTGTTTGTCTATGTGGATTCTTTTTCTCTAAACACATGAGATCAAAAGAATTTTCAAGAGAAGGAAGATGAAGGAGAAAACCTAGCAACCATGGAGCTTTTCTTTTCTTCTCATTTCAAGAGAGAGAATGAGAACAGAATAATGAAAAAATTAACTAAAGCTAATGAACCATGGTTGCAATAATACACTAAAACCATCATTACTAATCCTATCATGATAAAGTTGATGGCACTAATGACTTGACCATTTTCATAACTCAAGAATTAAAAAGAAAATCAAAGAAGAGTGTAGATCTCTCTTGAAGGTCAATGGTCAACACGGTCAACGGGTCAACAAAGTCAAGAGAGGTCTAAGAGGTCAAATGGTCAATGCAATTAGCCATCACTAATCTATCACTAAAAGGATTAGTAAATATTGTCTCCGGCTCATAACGGTTTTGACCAAACGAATTATCAAACCCCTAATGAGTGTGCCGCATTACGGTTTTGGCCGAACCAACTGCCAAAACCCTAATGGGGCACCTCCTCCTTTATCGCTCCTCAAAACTGTGCATACACACCCGCATCCGCATTCCGTAGAATGCGAATACACAGAAAACAAATCAAATCCATCTGTGCAATACTAGGATCTGGCTTAAACCAAAGCCCACTAGTATTGCCTGCCCGAACAGCATACGCACACAAGTGCACGTAAGTGATCGTAGCCCTGCCATAAAACCATACGGCCTCTACACATTTCACTCAATGCAGGGAAACTCTCTGTGTGGGACTCTAAAGACTCGACACTACGCTGGCAGTGGGTTTAACCACAGACCACAAGCGGCACTAGCTGTACGTAACGGTCCCCAGGTAAATGTCGATAAGAAGGCCGATGAGGTAAACCCATCCGAACTCTTACTGAGCCTGTATGTGACAATCTCCGTACAGTCCGGTCTGTTCGTCTGATACATCGCATGGCGGGCCGAGGGGGGTGGTGAACGTCAGTCCCCTAATAGTGGTACAAGTCGTGTCGGAGTGTAGCCCAGAACACCCTGAGATAATACTGGAAACCTACCAGTATATCTCGCTCGCCCTAGCGAGGGACTACTTGTGTAATGGCTCTCCTAGACACAGCGCGATGTCAACCCCCAATACCGGAAGAGACGAATCCTGTCTAACCGTCACTGGCTCCAAGTGCTTCACGACTGCACCTAACTACTACCTGTTTGCATGACTCCTTTGAGCCGTGGTAGGGTAGTAATCTAAGTACAGTGGGAACACACTCGAGGCGAAGTGACAGTGTCAAGTCAGCGGACTAAGCTGTATTCATGTCACGTGGGAACTGATAACTGATGATAGGTATAATACTGACCAACAGTTCCCGACGAGTCCTGTCCAGTGTACCCGTAACCTAACGAGCACCCGCATACTATCTCAAGTATGACGTACTGACGGCTGTGGGACAGACCATCTCCCCCGCTGGGATGCGAAGCGCATACGCTAGTCTACTCCGGAGTATCGATGCCCTGTCTCGATAGTCCTATGACTAGGGACCTGTATAAGGATGTGCTTATGGATTACCCAGCCCCCACGAGTGTGAGCGCCATCACAAAGCTGGTAATCAAGCAAAAATCCTAAGGGCTCTACTAATATGTATATAAGCGATATGCTAAAAGAAACACATGCACATATTGAAGTAGAGACAAACCAAGTAGCATACTACCATTTTGAGCAAGATTGTCTATACAACTGTGAATATCCCAAGCTTCCATTAAGTAATGTACAAGCAAGTATGATACAGTAATGGCCTCTAGGGCATATACACTAACAATCTCCCACTTGCACTAAGGCCATGTACTGGCGTATCGAAGACCTATCATTTCGATCAGCCGCTCGAACTGAGTCTGGGGTAGGGCCTTCGTGAGTGGATCTGCAGTGTTGTTCTCCGTATTTACTCTCTTCACCTCGATCTCCCGGCGATCTACGATCTCCCTGATCAGGTGGTACCGCCTCAAAATATGCCTGTACTTCTGATGGGACCTGGGTTCCTTCGCTAAAGCTATAGCGCCGTTGTTGTCGTAATACAGCGGTATTGGATCAACAATGGTAGGAACCACCTGAAGCTCCGTGAGGAACTTCGTTATCCAGACAGCTTCCTTTGCGGCATCGCAAGCAGCTATGTACTCCGCTTCCATAGTTGAGTCAGCAACGGTCTCCTGCTTGGAACCCTTCCAGCAGACCGCCCCTCCATTGAGGGTAAAGACATAACCCGACTGTTAGTTATATGTATGCCCTAGAGGCCATTACTGTACATTAGATGTATATTGTAGTGGATGCTGGGACATATATAGGTAGGACTTTCTTGCTCGACATGATAGTACGCTATCTGGTTGCTCTTTATCTTAACATGTATACTTTCTGTCTCTCTGTTACATGTTGTTAAAGCCCATAGGATGTGCACTCGACTTCCAGGACTATGATGCAGATCATACTAGTGGGGCCTGGATAGTCCATGAGTACATCCTTCAATGTTCCTAGTCGCGGGAATATCGAGACGGGGCATCGATATTCCAGAGTAGACTAGCGTATATCTTCTCGACCCATGTGATGGGCGATGGATGATCCCATATCCATTGGTGTTTGACATCAGAGATGGTATGCGGGTGCTCAGTGGAGACTGGGTACACTGAACGGACTCGCCGAGAACTCCCAGATGGTATTATACCTCACGTCAGATGGCAGTTCTCTGGTGACACTGGTACAGCTTAGTCTGTTGACCCGAGATCGTCATAGAGTCTTGTGTGTCTCCCACTGTGCTTTGATTTCCACCCTACCACGGCTCTACTGAGTCGTGCAAACAGGTGGTTTTGGGTATAGTCCCGATTCACATGGAGGCAATGAGCGATAGGAGGGGATTCGTCTCTCCCGGTATTGGGGGATGATGTTGCGCTATGCACGACTGGCCATAACAGGAAATTCCTGGCCAGGGTTGCAGTGATATACTGGTAAGAGTTATCAGTAGTTTCACGAATGTTATGGACCCTACGTCGACATGACTTATCAAGCTATTGGGGTCTGACGTTTACCACCCCTAGGCGAGATATGCGACATATCAGACGAATAGACCGGATTGTACGGTAAGTGTTACTGGTTGGATTCACAGGAGTGTGAGCGGGCTTGCTCGTCGGTCTTCTGTTCGCTCAATACCCTGGTGGCCGTTACGTTTAGCAGACCGCTTGCGGTTTGTGGGTGCTTGATATGATCATCATCTGCTGCCCGGCGTATTGACGAGTCTTTAGAGTCCTACACAGAGGTTTCCTGGCTCAAGCGAAACGAAATAGGAGCGCATATGAGATATGTGCGGAACCGAGAATAATGCGTGTATGTGATACCGTATTCTATTCTCGCGATGAATGTATCGAATGGTTGTATGCGATATAACCTAGTTATCGAATCGAGGATTGATTCGATAAGTCGATACATTGGATACTAGTCTGTTATATGCGATATGACCGGATCGTTAAATCAAGTATTGATTTAATGATTTAATGCATAATTATATATTTGATATAATAATTTGCATTAACTAGTATTTGTTCACTTTAAATGGATTTTCTCACTTGAAGTACACAAGTTGTATATGTGATATACTTTTGTGCACTTGTTTGTATCATGTTTGATGATACATGCTAACTTGAGTTTGTGTGTATGATTAAACCATGGTTAGGGTTTTGTTTACTTATTCATTTATTTATTTTGTTTATTTATTTTGGAAAAGATAAATAGAAATGGTGGCTTTCTTTGTTTCTTTCATGAAACTTCATGAAGTGTTGAAAGCTTGACCATTTTGTTTGCTTCCCCTAACCTAACCATTCACCTAACCCTGCTTTAGTCTCAACACTTAACCATGGTTGGTATATGATAAGTATTCTTTTCTATTTTCTATTTGAAAATACTTATCATATTCTTTCTTCATCTTCTTCATCTTCAACAATGAAGAAACCTTGCCACCATCAATGGCAACTTGAGAAAAAGAGTGAGAAATCCAATTCTAAAGTGAACCCACTTCCTATTTCTTCATCCTCTACCACTTGCCAAGTAGCATAGGGTGTTTTCTTCACAAGTTTCATGACTTAGTGAAGTTGGAGTTTGATCTTGAGTTGCCTCGACGTAGATCATCTTCGGCATCGAAGTTGACGACTTAGCCCGCCCATTTCTCCGATGAAGCCGATGCTAGAGTCCGGGATCCGATATGGACAGCGGAGGGACGTCATCGCGGAGCCTAGGAAGTGGAGGACCGGATCTACAAAGGTTGTAGTCACTTTCCTTTAGCTATAAATTCGTTTACTTACTTGCTGTCACGACCCGAAGTACGGAACATGACCGGCACTTAAACTACGAACGTCTCGAGGCGTACGTAATCTAAGTAAACCGAAAACCCAGAAATCCAAACCAAGAAAAGATGTAGAGTACAGGAAAAACCAACTTAAAGCAAGTAGTTTCAATAGCATAAGCCGAAATTATGCGGTTTTTAAAAAAACATCAAAAATTTCCTGAAAATTTCGGCAGAGTCTCCTTTGTAAAAACTGGCTCCCAAACGGGATACAACATGAATAGTATACGAAATCAATAAAAAGGCATCCCCAAGCGGGAGCTAGCTCTTCGTCAAACGACGGTCACAACTACACAAGCAATATAATATACAACGCCAACGGCGAGGATCAAAAACTCAAAAGGAAACTCAAAACCACAAGAAATCCGCAGAAATATAACGCGCGACTCTAAGGTCGAAGGAATAACATTACTGGTCTCTATCTCAAAATAAATACTTGTTTGGTTGATGGAACATCTAGATACAACAGAATAATGATATACAAGATATAATGATGGGTGCGATACAAATAAACCTACCTACTAGCAAGTCACCCGGAAATGGAAAGAGTGCCAGCAAGCCGTAATGAAACCTGTACGGCGAAACCTGCAAGAACTGTGGCACAACGGGGGTGAGTTGCCAACTCGTGAGTAGAAAAACATCTGCGCACAGAAATCACATAAATAACGCAACCTAGGTCAATGATCATAATATATCCTCAATTATATATATATGACATGCAGCCTATAACAATGGCTAGGGTAATATCTAACCCGAGTGTGATCTTATGTGCCCGTGTCAGTGCCTCAGGTAGCAATATATCATATGAATGAGGTATGAATGCATGGAACAGAATGCATGTACTGACGAAAACTGCTTTCATAAATCAGTGAGATTTCTGTATTTTAAAAGTGAGGTACCATAAATGAAATCAGCATAAAACAGTGCCCAGCATCGACACAAAGCAAGTGTCCAAATATCTCGATATCTCTGTCACAATATCTAGGGCGCCGTCAATCCAGACCGGCCCCTACCATCCATCTCAAGACCATGACGGTATCCTCCGGATATCCGACGCGTCGGGTAATATCACCAGTCGGTAGTGCTCCCCTGTCGGGCTCAATGTCAACGACACATTCCTCTTGCCCCGGGGTACCGCACCGGGCCCACCATGTACCCGAAACGGTTCCTCCACTCCTCGAATCGGGTCTCGAAATCCATCAGCAAACTCATGGTGGACGACTCATACATCATGGGAAAACCGCACTTTTTATTTTAAAAGAGAGAAAAGGTTTATTTATGTTTTTGCGGTTTTCCTCCAAATCCAAGAAATCTCATGAAATCCGAATCCAAGTCATCAATAGCATGTAAACAGTGAATATAGGCATGAGAATCCATGAATGCGACACAACAGTGAATAATAACATGCATGAAGTAGTAGGCAATAACTACAATGTCTAACTAGCATATAAGGCAAGTACACTAATATCATGTCTAAACTATTAGCTAACAACCTATGTCAAATGAAATAGTATTTTCTAAAGTGTTCGTGACATGGCAATTACCGATGAAGATGTGTGTGAGCCGGCAAGTAAGTGTACGTGGTACATACGCGTCATCGGTAATGGTGCTGGTGTCCTAACAGCATGATATCAATAATGAAATATGAATTACAATAGTATGCGATGCGGAGCAACAACAATAATATGCAGGAGCTGAATATTAGACACAACGGTAACTAAACTGCATTACCCTAATATAAGTCCTACAATAGCGCCTTTTGAAATAACACGAATCGCGGTGTTTTAAAAATGAGGGCTACGGTGTTTTTAAGAAAAGACACGTCTTTTGAAATATCCGTAGAATCCCTTGACCTGTCTTTTAAAATACCCACGATTCGTTAGTTTTGAAATAGGTAGGAGTCTAATCTAGTCTAACAACTACACTAAACTATACGGCTGAACTAACAGGTAAGGAAACCGCCTAACATCTGAGTCGATATATATATAAACATATATATATAAATATATATATATATATTAGTCGGTGATCCCGCCTCGATAATATCACATCCGATACCATATCTATAATCAGATATTCCCAAGTCAAGTGTGCGGATCTATCATCAATATATAGCTCGTACGTAAATCCGTCGTACGGCATCCCCACATCTGGGTACGGGTCAATATCACATTCATCACACTATTCATCTGGTATCCCCTTTATCAAAGATCATAATCCGGGTACGGATCTATGTCTAGTACAATACTGATACCACCTACGTATGCATGCACGTGTGTGAAACACTACGTCAAAGGACCCGCTACAACGTCATGTCGTATCTCAAATACGAATCCTGCCATATCACCGAATTCACAACCTCAATACAATTCTCATCGACTCATCTCAAACCCAAGTATCATCCTCAAATCCGTATGTGAACACATAGTCCCATACCCATGTGAACACATAACTATGTATTCCTGAATAAGCACAAATGAAAGAAGAAAGTATGCAAGTATGGGTGGGTGTGTGCATACGTGGTGCGACCACTACTCTAGGGGTTCGCGACACTAAATATCCAAGAACACCAAATATCCATATTATCATCAATGCACTCAAACAATATATAAACAATATATATATGTGTGTATACGTATTCGTATACATCACCATGAACTGCGGGGGTGCTATACGCCATCCACCCGACTTCTCCCCGTAGATATAAATCTACTCACCTGGTCCTCGCTCGCCGGTGCCGACGTCGCCTCGCGGTTGCTTGTCGTCTCGAAGTCCACATGGGGTACCTACATATCATAACGCACCGTATCGCATTAAAATCCGACTCATGACCAAAACTACTCACGAATCCCACATAGGTCAAAACCTATGGTTTGCTTTCTCAAATCAACCCCAAAACCCTCGACATCGGTGTACACACGTCGATTGATCGAGAAAAATACCAAACGTACCAATCGTTGTTTTATAAGTCACTAAAAATATATGAAATAGGATGCAAATCATCAAAACCAATAAATTGATCAAATCGGTTTATTTCCAAAAAGCCTAGTAAAGGGGCCGTTAACCGTTTTACTACAAGTCTTGATGTTTTAGCAAACTAGTGGTCACAATACTCACTAATTATCTTAATTAGGCCACAAAAACATTTACTAGATTTTTAATCTTGCTAAATTATATTAAACCAAAATCTAGTTAGCAAAAGTTACCTTTTTAGTTCAAAACTTGGTGTTTTAACCAATCTAAATATTTTAACAATTCTAGTGGCTATAATGTTCATTAAACAACTTAATTATGTCATACCAATGTTAATTAGATTTTAAAAACACTCATTTCCATCAATTCTAAAAAACCTAGTTTGCAATATTTGTACAATTATTATAATTTTAAACTAACAATTTGCAAACTAGCAATTAGATTAGTTTTAACAAGTTTTAAGATACTAGCCCATATCACACAACCATGCACAATTGATCACAACCCAACTCCAAAACAAAAATCTAACTTGAATTTCAAACCTTTCTCTTGAAAGTTAAATTTTAATTAATTCCATAATAAAACATCTAATTACAACTAGATTCAAACATACAATTAACAATTAACAAATTCAAATGAAACTTTATACCTCATGATCAAGAGATCAAACATGAAGCTTAGCCTCCCAAACTTGCTTCCATCCCCCAAGATCCATACTAATTTGGCTAAAGAATAATGGGTAAAGCTTGGATTTGGAGTTTGCTTTGAATTTGTGAGTAAATTTGTGGATTTTTGATGGAATTTTGTGATGAAATGAGAGGGGGAAAAATGGGGGGCTGCACAAAAGGGGGGCTCGGCCAGATTTGGTGAGGGAGAGAGAGAGATGGGGGGTCTCAAAGTCAACACAAAACCATACTCTAATTATCTAGTTCCATACTTTATTTCTTTAATGTTTTCATATTCCATTTCATCATTTTTTCTTTCATTTGATTTGTTTAATTGGAGGGGAGAGTGGGGAGGGGCTGCTGAATTTCAGCACTAGAGGGGCGAAAAAATGGGGGGTGTGAGTGTGGGTGTGTGTGTAGCAAATTCCAAGTGAAGAAAATACCCCCATACCTCAAATACCTAATTTATTTTCACAAAACAAGCAATTTTTCTTCAATATTTTCTAACACCGTTTGACAGTTTCATTTTATTTCAAAAACAACATGTTAAAATTTTGTTTAATGTGTTATGATACACAAAATTCGTTTCAACCCATTCCAGTTTGTAATTTTTCCTAATTAAATGTATTAGTGACGGCTTAAAATAATAATAAAATTAATTTTTTTTCAGAAAATTTGAAATTTCACCAGTGGCTCAATAAACACCAAATACTAGCAATTACATAGCTAGAATATGTATATTTAATTTTTATAATAAGATATTTGTATTTTGACTTTTTACAGAAAACCCCCTTATTTTACCGTTTTTTCGAAATTTCACCGAAACGATTTTCAAAATGTTACACTTGCATTGCCTAATTATCTAGTTAACGATCCGTATTAGGGTTTGTAAGCACATGTAAAATTTAGAATTAGCCATGTTTGATCACTTGTGAGACCTCATTAGTGTGCCTAGGAACCCTACAGTGGTATCAGAGCTACTAGGCATTAGATGTCGACCTATGGGGGGTTCTCACTGTATGACAGTGTGGCGAAGCATAGGCTCTTACCCCTAGGGTGTCCCAAGACCGGAAGGTGTTCCGGCGGGTTGTAGTCCTCGCGAGGGGGCATGCGTAAAATGTAGCTCCTGAGGGACCGGTTGGTGCCACGGTGACCCCATTGGATGGGGTGGCTGCCTGACCAACAGTGGTATCAGAGCCTAGCTAGAGCCTTAGGCGATGCGTAGACGGAGTTAGAAGTCCGATCGAACCGAAACCCTAACACAAAACGGCTTTCTGTACATTTTTTAAAAACTGGGTTTTTTCCAGATTAAAAATTCTTAAAAAATTCAACAGGAAGATATAAGAATTATGGTGAAAAACGAGCCACTGAATCATCTAAACCGCCGCGGAACAGCGGCAGAAGCATAGCTTCTGCGGCGGTTCCGCGGCCGTATGGTCACATTGCCCAATAATTTTTGCACTGTAATTCCTATATCTTGGTTCTGGATTTTCTGGGATTTTTTAATATTTATTCAAGAGTTGAATATTCTGGGTTGTATTGGGAGTTCGTAAATTCGATCGGATTATCAAACTTTGTCTATGTGTTTTTCCGGGTAATTTTAGAATATGTTAAAAAGTTCGACCGGATATAAATACCTACTTTTTCCCCTGCTGGGAAATTTCCAATTGTTGGACTTTTCCGTAGTTTAATGACGTTCTAAGTAGTGCAAGTAACGTGATGGACCCTCTAGAAGACAACAAACCTTAACTCGATTATGTGACCGTCTTGAACTGCCCTTTGAACCTTAGGGTTTGGGGCAGTACGGCGTGCCACATGTGAGGCGTTGGCTTGACCCTTCTACGGCTGGACCGTTGGTACTGAGGCACGAATTGAATGTTTTTAAACTTATTTCATGTGTTGGGCTGTTTCGGGAAAACTTGGGTGTTCGATTGTTCGATTGGAAAGTTTAACATCTTCTATTTATCCGGAATGTGATACAATATTTGGAATCCACAAGTAGTTATGAGATAACTGATTTGAATGTTATAAACATAGCACTTTAGTCTCACTTGATCGGTTGCCACGGAATTTTCATGTGATCAAAAGTCCGTCGCAATCACGTAGCGTACGCGGATACTCGCCGGGTAAACTTAATAGACAGCCTCACCCCATAGCCCCGACCAAGTGACTATAGGAGAACCCCGTCACCGAAAGCATCCGTTCGGGTGCTCGCGGCAGCGGTGTTCCGCCTTGGTGCACTTTGTCGACGGCGTCGGGGGTGCGGCCGCCTACTGAAGTTTGCGACGAGCATTCGATCAGGATGTCGGGAATCTTGTTGAATTGCCCGACTTTATATTGAAAAGTGTTTTCGATTTTGAGACTAAAATACGGGGTTTATAATTGTTAGGCATGCGATGTCTAAGTATTTCATTTGATTAGGCATGTGATGTCTAAAGAGGTTGCGGATTCCAACTGTTGTAGTTTTACACTTTCTTTTCTGTGACCGTAAGTGTAATATGTGATATCGCCGGTTTCGTTGCTATATGTCAAAGACATTTGGGATGCGCATATTTACTTACGTTGATAACATGTGATGTTATGTGTTGCTGGATATGTTATATTGGATCGTCGTGTTTGAATAGCCGGGTTTTTTTTATGTGAGATGAGTGTTTTTCCTTTTCGTTCATGTAAAAACTTGTATGTATTATTCTTTTATTGGGGCACTTCCAGGTTGCGGATGATGTCACCATTTGTATATTATTTACTTTTCCGCATTAGGATAGAGCCAAGAAGGAGAGCACAAGTAACCGGGTTCTGGGGTCCAGTGGGAGACCAACTCGAGGAGTCGAGTCCGGGTCTCCTAACCCTAGAATTGGTAGGGTTGCTTGCCACTCTCGTAGGGGTCTAGGGGTGTGGGACTGGCTATTCATCACGACCGTGGAATCCGTGTTTTATACTGGCTCGTATTGAAAACACGGACGTCCTAGTATATCCAATATTTCATATGATATTTTCTGCTGCGTTATCTGTGATGTGATCATGTGATATATTCAGATAGATACAGTATATAGTATATATGATATATTATATAGACGTTGCTTATGTTTTACACCAGCACTAGCCCTGCCTCGCTCTGGCGTTAGTTACTTAACCTAACGGTGCAGACGGGACATCGAGGCGAATGCGGATGGCATAAGCGTACGTTATATTTATCTGTGATGTTTAGGTGGACTTAAATGATGGGACATTCATTAATGAGATTAATGAAAGAAAATAAACCTAATTGATGTTGTGGAATCGAATTTCAAAATAAAACAGGTAGCTACAGTTCTTGTTTTGCATCGCGGTGTTCATTATAGAACATCCTGCACCTTATTCGATGAGGAAAGGACCGAGATCCCTTCACCGGGAGTGACTCCTTTAGCAATAACTGGCAGATGCTACAACCCGCGGTTTTTCTTTTGATTGCTTCTATAGTTTCTGCTTTGCACAGTGATATGATATATCCCGCACCTCATTCGACGAGGAAAGGGCCGACGATCCCTTCGCCGGGAGTGACCCCTTTAGCAAAACTAGAAAAGCTTCAAAAACATTCCATTTAAAAACCATTTGATTCCGCAACGAGATCAAGTTCAAAGCGTTAAAGGTTTTCATAAAAACCATCCGTAACCCTCCGTCATTTTAGGAAGTAGAGTACTTAGTATTCGTGCTACATTTGTCGACCATAGCCGAGGCGTAGTGTGCGGTAGCTAAGTGATGTCTTCCTACACAGCATATGATGCGATTAGTTAGGACAGTCATGTGGCTTTGTTGACCTTAGCCAAGGGTCATGTGGGTGGGTCTAATTAATCACGAAATGACGGGTAGAACTTGACTAGTACCTATGATTTGTTGACCTTAGCCAAGGTCATAGGTGCTAGGGGTAAAAACCATTATCGGGAGTTTCAAGTGTTGAAACTTGCAATGAGATTGCATACCTTCTATGTGATAGTTGGATCCCGATACCCACTGCGAGTAATTGTTACTCCTGGGAGAGTTTTGCACTTTGCAATTAGCCGATCAAGTAGGTGTCTAGAAAGGTGTCAACGGTGTTACGCCTCTGGGAAAACGAGGTTTACTATAATTAGGTCCGTGCGAAAGCACGGGGAACTTCCCTCAAAGTACCGACACTGGCCTGGCTGAAAGATTGGCGAACTTGTAAAGTGTAATTAATCCCGGCTAGTCTTTCCTGTTAAGGTTTGAAGGAAGATTTGATAAAAACAGTGGGAGCCATCCTGATTAGATAAAATATATAACCAATCTGATCTTGCAAGAGCGCACGCAGAGTGTTTTCTTCTCTCTCTCTCCAGGTAGCGACCATATCACGCCTTAATCAAGATAATAAGATGGATGTATTGACCAAATCCGCTTGTTATACTGAGCTGGGGAACGTTGGTCCCGCTCCAACTTATAATTGTTATAAGACCGAGCAGGAAATAGGGGAATACCAGGATTCCCATGCCGCCCAAACGAAGAAAGTGCATGAGATGCATCTCCTTCGGGTGTGTTCATTATAAAGAACTGTTTCTCAGTATACTCTGAATCCTGGGTATTTGATACTGGATCAGGATCCCAGATATGTAATCTGTTACATAGGGCTACAAAAAGGTAGAAAACTGAGAACGGGTGATAAGTTTCATGAGACAGAAAACGGGGCAAGTGTTGCAGCCAAGTCTGTTGGTCACTGTCACCCTGTATTACCAGTACATTGATTCTGAACAAATGTTATTAGATACCGAACCTGATATACAAAATCATTTCGGTCTCTTTATTAGTAAAGAAATGATAAATTTTTTTATAGTTGGATAATGTTTTGATCATTTCCTATATAAAAGGTTGATCGGTTCAGGCACGTTATCTAAAAGCATTGATGTTCTAAATCAAACTACAGTTCTGAGTATACGGAACACACACAAGAGGAAGAGTTCAGAAATGAACGAATCCTTCTTGAGGCATTGTAGACTAGGTCATATCAATGCGACCCGACTAGCTAAAGTTACATTTTTGATGCATATTTAAATCAGTTTGAATTTACATATTGTGAAACATTCCAGTCATGTCACAAAATTAAGATGACAATAGCTCTGTTTATTGTAAACAGAGAAAGAGTTAGTAAACTCTTGGGACTGATACATAACGATGTATGTAAGGTCTCCTGTCTACACATGCCAGGACACGTTCTTTGTACTTCATTATGTTCTCTGATGATCTCTCAAGATTCAGACATATGTTCCTGTTGAAACATACGCCCGAAGCTTTTGAGATATTCACAGAATATAAGTTAGAAGTAATAATCGGGTATAAGTATTATATCCTATGATGAGATCAGGGAGGAGAATACTTGTGCATGGAATTCCTGGACTATTCTAAAGGAGTATGAGATTCTCTCTCAGCATTACTCCTCCGTATACACCATAGCACGATGGTAAATCGGGGCGGAGCAATTGCACCCTATTCGATATGGTGCGCTCTATGATGAGTACTACTGAGTTTGCTATTTCCTTTTAGGGAGTTATGCACTTATGAAGTTGCATACCTATTGAATAGGGTTCGATTCAAATCAAAGCCTACCACTCCATATAAGATATGGTATGAGAAGAGCCTATCTCTTAAGTAAGTTAAGATCTGGGATTGTCCGGCCTGTTTCAAAAGCAAAATCCGGACAAGATCGAGGCAAGGTCAGTTCTGTAGAACTGGAAAGGTTCCAGCTATAGAAAACTGCTGATGATTTGACAGAACCAAAGGATTCAAATGTCCCCAATGAACCTCAGCCTCTCCGCCAATCTAGCAGGGTTCCTCACCTGCCTGAGAGATACTTTGGTTTCTCGATGACAGTGGGAGCGAGGATTGCATCATGAGATGATGACCCAACTAGTTTCGAGCAGGCCATCGAGAGTAGGGACTCTGTAAGAATGGCTGGATGCTTAGCGATCTGAGATGGAATCCATGTACACCAGCAAAGTATGGACTTTGGCTGCTATATCTGAAGGGTTAAATCCCCATCAGGAGCAAGTATATCTTGAGAAGATTACTTGGTGTAGATTGAAAAGTTGAGATTTTCAAAGCTAGACTTGTTAAAGGTTTTCGTCATCAACCAGGCGTGGATATTGATGAAACATTTTCCAGGGACTATGCTTAAGTCCATCCAGATCCTACTTGCCATTGCTACATACCATGACTACGATATCTGGTGGTTGGGTGCCATGATTATTTTTCTAAATAATGATTTAGAAGAGAACGTCTATAAGAACACAGCCAGAGGGTTTCGTAAACAGTGGGAGCAGCGGAAACGTGTGCAAGATGCTTTACAAAATAAAGCAGGCATCGCGGAGTTGGAACGTCTGTTTTGATGTGGTAGTCAAAAAGTTTGACTTCATCAAAATGGTAGATGAACCTTGTATATACAAAACGGTAGTAGAGAGTAAGGTGGTTATCCTCGTATTGTACGTGGACAACATACTCTTGATTGGAAAAGAGTTTCCTATACTACGCACGGTCAATCTCCTCTTGTCATAAGGATTCTCCAAATAGGATAAAGGTAATACCTCCTCGATCCTGGGGAGAATCACTGGAAAAGTTCCAGGGTGATAAGGACGACTAAATGTCAGTCCCAGGCATTGTCTTTACCCTCGGTAAAGGGATGGTATGTTGGAAGAGTTCCAAGCTAGATACCATGGCAAACTAGATGATAAAGGCTGGTAACATCGCTATTAAAGATACTACCAAAGAGGAAGTTTGGGTGTATATTGGTTCATAAGATGAACTAGGTTCCTACCATTGTATGACAATGGAAGTGTGGCTTTGGCCCGGGAACCCTGGTCCCATCAGTGACCCAGACATATTCTGAGGCAGCATCACCTGATTATGGAGATAGTTGATCTGCAGGTTGATCGAGGTTAGGAGAATAGACTCAAAGGACAACACGGCGGATCCACTCACGAAGGCCTTTTCCCAAAGAGAGACTTTTAGGGGATGGTTGAGTATTAGATACTACAACTACTGCTACAGATGTCCCTAGTGCAAGTGGGAGATTGTTAGTTATATGTATGCCCTAGAGGCCATTACTGTACATTGGATGTATATTGTAGTGGATGCTGGGACATATATAGGTAGGACTTTCTTGCTCGACATGATAGTACGCTATCTGGTTGCTCTTTATCTTAACATGTATACTTTCTGTCTCTCTGTTACATGTTGATAAAGACCTTAGGATGTGTACTCGACTTCCAGGACTATGATGCAGATCATACTAGTGGGGCCTGGATAGTCCATGAGTACATCCTTCAATGTTCCTAGTCGCGGGAATATCGAGACGGGGCATCGATATTCCAGAGTAGACCAGCGTATATCTTCTCGACCCTTGTGATGGGCGATGGATGATCCCATATCCATTGGTGTTTGACATCAGAGATGGTATGCGGGTGCTCAGTGGAGACTGGGTACACTGAACGGACTCGCTGAGAACTCCCAGATGGTATTATACCTCACGTCAGATGGCAGTTCTCTGGTGACACTGGTACAGCTTAGTCTGTTGACCCGAGATCGTCATAGAGTCTTGTGTGTCTCCCACTGTGCTTTGATTTCCACCCTACCATGGCTCTACTGAGGCATGCCAACAGGTGGTTTTTGGGTACAGTCCCGATTCATATGGAGGCAATGAGCGATAGGAGGGGATTCGTCTCCCCCGGTATTGGGGGTTGATGTTGCGCTATGCACGACTGGCCATAACAGGAAATCCCTGGCCAGGGTTGCAGTGATATACTGGTAAAAGTTATCAGCAGTTTCAAGAATGTTATGGACCCTACGTCGGCATGACTTATCAAGCTATTGGGGTCTGACGTTTACCACCCGTAGGCGAGATATGCAACATATCAGACGAACAGACCGGACTGTACAGTAAGTGTTACTGGTTGGATTCACAGGAGTGTGAGCGGGCTTGCTCGTCGATCTTCTAATCGTTCAATACCCGTGTGGCCGTTACGTTTAGCAGACCGCTTGCGGCTTGTGGGTGCTTGATATGATCATCATCTGCTGCCGGCGTATTGACGAGTCTTTAGAGTGCTACAAAGAAGTTTCCTGGCTCAAGCGAAACGAAATAGGTGCGCGTATGAGATATGTGCGGAACCGAGAATAATGTGTGTATGTGATACCGTATTCTATTCTCGTGATGAATGTATCGAATGGTTGTATACGATATAACCTAGTTATCGAATTGAGGATTGATTCGATAAGTCGATACATTAGATACTAGTCGGTTATATGCGATATGACCGGATCGTTAAATCAAGTATTGATTTAATGATTTAATGCATAATTATATATTTGATATAATAATTTGCTTTAACTAGTATTTGTTCACTTTAAATGGATTTTCTCACTTGAAGTACACAAGTTGTATATGTGATATACTTTTGTGCACTTGTTTGTATCATGTTTGATGATACATGCTAACTTGAGTTTGTGTGTATGATTAAACCATGGTTATATGAATGGTTAGGGTTTTGTTTACTTATTCATTTATTTATTTTGTTTATTTATTTTGGAAAAGATAAATAGAAATGGTGGCTTTCTTTGTTTCTTTCATGAAGCTTCATGAAGTGTTGAAAGCTTGACCATTTTGTTTGCTTCCCCTAACCTAACCATTCACCTAACCCTACTTTAGTCTCAACACTTAACCATGGTTGGTATATGATAAGTATTCATTTCTATTTTCTATTTGCAAATACTTATCATATTCTTTCTTCGTCTTCTTCATCTTCAACAATGAAGAAACCTTGCCACCATCAATGGCAACTTGAGAAAAAGAGTGAGAAATCCAATTCTAAAGTGAACCCACTTCCTATTTCTTCATCCTCTACCACTTGCCAAGTAGTATAGGGTGTTTTCTTCACAAGTTTCATGACTTGGTGAAGTTGGAGTTTGATCTTGAGTTGCCTCGACGTAGATCATCTTCGGCATCGAAGTCGACGACCTAGCCCGCCCATTTCTCCGATGAAGCCGATGCTAGAGTCCGGGATCCGATATGGACAGCGGAGGGACGTCATCGCGGAGCCTAGGAAGTGGAGGACCGGATCTACAAAGGTTGTAGTCACTTTCCTTTAGCTATAAATTCGTTTACTTGCTTGGATCGCCTAATTATCTAGTTAACGATCCGTATTAGGGTTTGTAGGCACATGGAAAATTTAGAATTAGCCATGTTTGATCACTTGTGAGACCTCATTAGTGTGCCTAGGAACCCTACACCGACATGGACTTGGAGTCATCCTTTTCACTCTGGAAGCTGGAGTCAGCAAAGGCCTCGAGCTGGAGGTCTTTTCCGCCATACACCAAGAACATCTCCTTAGTCCTTCTCAGGTACTTGAGAATGTTCTTTACCGCTATCCAGTGTTTCTCCCCTGGGTTCGACTGATACCGGCTTACAACGCTCAATGCGTATGCTACATCTGGTCTGGTACATAACATCGCATACATTATAGAGCCTACCGCAAAAGCGTAGGGTATAATAGACATGTGATCCCTTTTCAAATCAGTCTTGGGAGACATCTCTTTGGAAAGGGTGATCCCGTGACAAGCCGGTAAATTACCGCGCTTGGAATCTTCCATACTGAATCTTTTCAGTATGGTGTCGATGTACCTTGACTGTGAAAGTCCCAACATCCTCTTAGATCTATCACGATAGATCTGGATCCCCAGAATGTAGTTGGCATCGCCCAGGTCCTTCATGGAGAACCTCTGCGACAAGAATCCTTTGACTGACTGTAGCATAGGAATATCATTTCCTATAAGGAGAATGTCATCCACGTACAAGACGAGGAATACCACAGTTCTCCCTACAATCTTACTGTAAATGCATGGTACATCTGGGTTTTTGATAAAGTCGAATTCTTTGACAGTATCATCAAAGCAGATGTTCCAACTCCGCGATGCCTGCTTAAGTCCATAGATGGACTTTAGCAACTTGCACACTCTACCGCTGCTCCCACTCTGAATGAATCCCTCCGGCTGATCCATACAGACGCACTCTTCCAAATTTCCATTTAGAAAAGCCGTCTTTACGTCCATCTGCCAGATTTCATATTCGTGGAAGGCAGCAATGGCAAGAAGGATCCGAATGGATTTCAGCATAGCCACTGGAGAAAAGGTCTCGTCATAATCCAAACCAGGTCTTTGACGAAAACCCTTTGCAACAAGTCTAGCTTTATAGGTCTCAACCTGCCTATCTACACCAATCTTCTTTCTGAAGATCCATTTGCAGCCTACGGGTTTTACCCCTTCTGGAGCAAAGTCTAAAGTCCAGACTTTGTTGGTGTACATGGACTCTATCTCGGTCCGCATTGCATCCAGCCATTTTACCGAGTCGCCGCTCTGAATGGCTTGCTGAAAGCTAGTAGGCTCACCATAATCCATAGTGCAATCCTCTCTATCCCCGTCTATGAGAAAACAGTAGTATCTCTCGGGCGGATGAGACTACCTACTACTCCTGCGGCGCTGGGATGTCCGGTTCTCTTGAAACTTCTGGTTCCTCCAAGCTTTCAGTAATAGTTTGTGGTTCTGGAATTTCTACCAGTTCTATTGCGCTCCCACTTATCTGATTTTCTAAAAATTCAATTTCCAAGAAGTGGGCATGCTGAGAAACAAAAACCTTTTGTTCCTCTGCGGAATAGAAAAGATACCCCCTGGAGTTCTTTGGGTATCCCACAATCTTACATAGTACTGAGCGTGCCTCGAGCTTGTCCGCATGCTGCTTTTTTACAAAAGCTGGACACCCCCATGTCTTAAGGTACTTGAGACAGGGTTTCTTCCCACTCCACATCTGATATGGGGTGGTAGGCACAGTCTTGGTTGGAGCCTTGTTCAAGAGATATACAGCTGTTTATAGCGCATAATCCCAGAAAGATCGCGGCAACTCAGCCTTACTCATCATGGAACGAATCATATCCAATAGGGTTCGATTCCGCCTTTCCGATACACCGTTGTGTTGTGGTGTGTATGGAGGAGTAAGCCGAGAGAGAATTCCATTCTCTTTTAAGTAGCCCAGAAACTCGGCACTCAAGTATTCACCACCTCCATCAGATCTCAGTGTCTTGATACTTTTGCCTGTTTGTTTTTCAACTTCATTCTTGTATTCCTGAAATTTCTCAAAAGCCTCGGATTTGTGCTTCATCAAGAAGATATGCCCATACTGTAGGGTTCCTAGGCACTCCCAAGAGGTCTCACAAGGCATCAACCATGCCAATTTCAAATTTTAACGGTGCCGAGAAACCCGACTACGGACCGTTGGCTAGAAATCTAGGCGAAAATATAAACTAGTTAACACTTAACTACAAGTAAACGGAAATACAACCTTTGTAGATCCGGTGCTCCACCTCCATTGCTCCGTAACGAAGTCCCCTCGCTGTCCAAATGAATTCCCGGGCTCTAGCGTCGGCTTCGTCGGAGAATAGGCGAGCTAGGTCGTCGATGTCCATGCCGAAGATGATCTACGTCGAAGCATCGCAAGATCAAGCTCTCACTTCACCAAGTCATGAAACTTGTGAAGAAAACACACTCTACTACTTGGCAAGAGGTAGAGGATGAAGAAATAGGAAGTGGGTAGACTTTAGAATTGGATTTCTCACTTTATTTCATCTATCACCATTGATGAAGAAAGGTTTTCTTCATGGAAGAAGATGAAGAAGAAGAAGATGAAGTTATGATAAGTTAATTAAAAAAGAAAAGAATAATCAATCCTTATCATAACATGACCATAGTTAAGTGTAGAGAACTAATCATGGTTCAATGCAATGGTTAGGGTTAAGCTAAAAACAAAAATGGTCACATGGTCAAAAGTTGCATGAAGCTTGAAGAAGCTTCTAAGAAAGCAACCATTTGTTTTCTTTTCTCATTCTTTTCATCCAAAAAGAAATAGATAAAAGAATGAATAAATAAAACCCTAACCATTCACTTAACCAAAGATTAATTCTTTACACTTAACCAAACTAGCATGTATCATCAAACATGATACAAACAAGTGCACAAAAGTATATCGCATATACAATGCGCACATCCGAGTGAGAAAATCCATCTTAAGTGAACCGATACTAGTTAATGCAATGTAATATATCAAATATATAATTATGCATTAAATCATTAAATCAACACTTGATTTAACGATCCGGTCATATCGCATATAACCGACTAATATCCAATGTATCGGCTTATCGAATCAACCCTCGATTCGATAACTAGGTTATATCGCATACAACCATTCGACACATTCATCGTGAGAATGAAATACGGTATCACATACACGCGTTATTCTCGGTCCCGCACATATCTCATATGCGCTCCTATTTCGTTTCGCTTGAGCCAGGAACCTCTGTGTAGGACTCTAAAGACTCGTCAATACGCCGGCAGCAGATGATGATCATATCAAGCACCTACAAGCCGCAAGCGGTCTGCTAAACGTAACGGCCACCCGGGTATTGAGCGATTTGAAGATCGACGAGCAAGCCCGCTCACACTCCAGTGAATTCAACCAGTAACATTACCGTACAGTCCGGTCTGATCGTCTGATATGTCGCATATCTTGCCTAGGGGTGGTAAATGTCAGACCCCAATAACTCGATAAGTCGTGTCGATATGAGGTCTATAACAATTCGAGAAACTACTGGTAACACTTACCAGTAAATCTCAGCAACCCTGGCCAGGGATTTCCTGTTATAGCCAATCGAACACAGCGCAACATCAACCCCCTATACCGGGAGAGACGAATCACCTACTATCGCTCATTGCCTCCATGTGACTCGGGACTGTACCCAAAAACCACCATTTTGCACGCCCTCTTGGACGTGGTAAGATGGAAATCAAAGCACAGTGGGAACCACACAAGACTCTATGACGATCTCGGGTCAACAGACTACTCTGTACCAGTGTCACCAGAGAACTGCCATCTGACGTGAGGTATAATACCATCTGGGAGTTCTCGGCGAGTCCGTCCAGTGTACCCAGTCTCTACTGAGCACCCGTATATCATCTCTGATGTTAAACACCAATGGATATGGGATCATCCATCGCCCATCTGTATGGGTCAAGAAGGTATACGCTAGTCTACTATGGTATATCGATGCCCCGTCTCGATACACCCACGACTAGGGACTTTGAAGGATGTACTTATGGACTACCATGTCCCCACTAGTATGATCCGCATCATAGTCCAGGTAGTCAAGTACACATCCTAAGGGCTTTACCAACATGTAACAGAGAGACAATCAGTGTACACGTTAAGGCAAAGTTCAACCAGATAGCATACTATCATGTCGAGCAAGAAAGTCCTCCCTATATATGTCCCAGCATCCACTACAATATACATCCTATGTACAGTAATGGCCTCTAGGGCATACATATAACTAACAATCTCCCACTTGCACTAGGGCCATCTGTAGCAGTGGTTGTAGTATCTCATACTCAACCATCCCATAAAAATCTCTCTCTGGGAACAGGCCTTTGTGAGTGGATCCGCTGTGTTGTCCTCTGAGTCTACTCTCCAAATCTCGATCACCCTGGAGATCATCCATCTCCATGATCAGGTGACACTGCCTTAGAATATGTCTGGATCACTGATGGGACCGGCGTTCCTTGGCATAAGCCACAACTCCATTGTCACACAATGGGAGGAACAAAGTTCATCTTATGAACTAATATACACCCAGACTGCCTCTTTGGTAGCATCATAAGTAGCGATGTATCCTGCCTTTATCTTCTAGTATGCCACGGTATCTAGCTTGGAACTCTTCCAACATACCGTCCCTCGATTGAGGGTAAAGACAATGCCTGTGACTGACACTCAGTCGTCTTTATCACCATTGAACACTTCTAGTGATTCTCCCCAGGGTCGATTGATACCTTCTCACTACAACTAGTGAGAATCCTAACATCCATTTAGATCTATCTCATAGATCCAAAACCTAGGATTTAGTAGGTATCACTTTGATCCTATATGGAGAATCATTGTGATAAGCGGAGATTGATCGAGCGTAGCATAAGAAACTCCTTCCCCATCAAGAGTATGTCATCCACGTACTCTACGAGGATCGTCACCATACTCCCTACTACCTTTTTGTTTATACAAGGTTCATCTACCATTTTGATGATGTCAAACTCTTTGACTAATCCATCAAAACAGATGTTCCAACTCCGCGATGCCTGCTTTAATCCTATAAAGCATCTTGCACACGTTTCCGCTGCTCCCACTGTCTACGAAGCCCTCTGGCTGTGTACTTATAGACGCACTCTTCTAAAATATCATTTAGAAAAGCAGTCATGACACCCAACCACCAGATATCGTAGTCATGGTATGTAGCCGTGGCAAGTAGGATCCGGATGGACTTAAGCATAGCCACTGGAAAAGGTTTCATCATTATCCACGCCTGGTCGATGACGAAAACCTTTAACAAGTCTAGCTTTGAAAGTCTTAACTTTTTCATGTACACCAAGTAATCTTCTCAAGATTTACTTGCTCCTGATGAGGATTTAACCCTTCAGATATAGCAACCAAAGTCCATACTTTGTTGGTGTATAAGGATTCCATCTCAGATCACTAAGCATCCAGCCATTCTTACAGAGTCTTACTCTTGATGGCCAGCTCGAAACTAGTTGGGTCATCATCTCATGATGCAATCCTCGCTCCTACTGTCATAGAGAAACCGAAGTATCTCTCAGGTGGGTGAGGAAGCCTACTAGATCGGCGGAGAGGCTAAGGTTCGTTGGAATCTACTGAATCCTTTGGTTCTACCAAATAATCTGCTGTTGTTTGTATAGCTGGAACCTTTCCAGTTCTACATTACAGACTTTGCCTCGAGCTTGTCCGGATTTTGCTTTCAGACATAGGCCGGTCAACCCCAAATCTTAACTAACTTAAGAAATAGGCTCTTCCCTTTCCATATCTCATATGGAGTGGTAGGCTGTGATCTGATTCAAACCCTATTCAATAGGTATGCAGCTTCTCAAGTGCATAACTCCCAAAAGGAAATAGGTAACTCAGTAGTACTCATCATAGAGCACACCTTATCATATAGGGTGTTATTGCTCCGCCCCGATATACCATCGTGCTATGGTGTATACAGAGGAGTAATGCTGAGAGAGAATCTCATTCTTCTTTAGAATAGTCCAGGATTTCCGTGCTCAAGTATTCTCCTCCTTGATCTCATCAAAGGACATAATACTTATACCCGTATTGGTTCTCTACTTCTAACTTATATTCTGTGAATATCTCAAAAGGTTAAGACTTGTGTTTCAACAGGAACATATGTCTGAATCTTGAGAGATTATCAGAGAATGTAACGAAGTACAAAGAACCAGTCCTGGCATGTGTAGACAGGGGAAGTTACATACATCATCATATATCAGTCCCAAGAGTTCACTAACTCTTTCTCTGTTTCCAGTAAACGGAGCTATGCTCATCTTATCTCTGTGACATGACTGGCAAGTTTCATAAGATGTAAATTCAAACTGATTTAAATATGCATCAAATATGTAACTTCAGCCAGTCGGATCGCATTGATATGACCTAGTCTACAATGCCTGAAGAAGGATCCGTTCATTTCTGAACTCTTCCTCTTCTGTGTGTTCCGTATACAAAGAACTGTAGTTTGATTTAGAACATTAATGCTTTTAGATAACGTGCCTGAACCGATCAACTTTTGATATAGGAAATATTCAAAACATTATCCAACAATACAAAATTTTATCGTTTCTTTACTAATAAAGAGACAGATATGATTTTGTAGATCAGGTTCGGTATCTAATAACATTCGTTCAGAATCAATGTATTTGGAATACAGGGTGATAGTGACCAACAGACTTGGCTGCAACTCTTGCCCCGTTTTCTGCCTCATGAAACATATCACCCGTTCTCAGTTCTCTACCTTTCTGTCGCCCTATGTAACAAATTACATATCTGGGATCCTGATCTGGTATCACATACCCAGGACGTAAAGGATACTGAGAAACAGTTCTCTGTAATGAACACACCCGAAGATGATGCATCAGCATGCACTCTCTTCGTTTGGGCGGCACGGGAAATCTGGTATTCCCGAATTTCCTGCTCTGTCTTATAACAATTATAAGTTGGAGCGGGACCAACGTTCCCCAGCTCAGTATAACAAGCGGGTTCGGTCAAAAATCCGTATTATTATCTTGATTAAGGCGTGATATGGTCGCCACCTGGAGAGAGAGAGAAGAAAACACTCAGCCTGCGCTCTGTCAAGAATAGATTGGTTATTATTTTATCTAATCAGGATGGCTCCCACTGCTTTTTATCAAATCTTCCTTCAAACCCTAAAAGGAAAGACTAGCCGGGATTAATTACACACTACAAGTTCGCCAATCTTTCAGCCAGGCCAGTGTCGGTACTTTGAGGGAGGTCCCCCATGCTTTCGCACGAACCTAATTACTGTAAACCTCGTTTTCCCAGAGGCGTAACCCCGTTGACACCTTTCTAGACACCTACTTGATTGGCTAATTGTAATGTATAAAACTCTCCCAGGAGTAACTCTTACTCGCAGCGGGTATCGGGATCCAACTATCTCATAAAAGGTATGCAATCTCATTGCAAATTTCAACACTTGAAATTCCCGATAATATTTTGCCCCTAGCGTCCTATGACCTTGACGGAGGCCAAACAACCCATAGTCCGCTAGTCAAGTTCAACCCGTCATTTCCTGATTGAATTAAACCTACCCGCACGACCCTTGACGGAGGCCAAACAACGCCGTACGAATACCCTAATCCAATCGCATCATATGCTAGCAGATAAGCACTAGTTAGCTACCGTACACTACGCCTTGACGGAGGCCAAACAACCGCAGCACGAATACTAACTAGTACGTATCTGAAATGACGGAGGGCTATGACAGGTTTTTCTGAAAACCTATTGCGTAATGAACTTGATATCGTTGTAGAATCAAATGAATTTTGAAATGGAGTGCTTTTGAGGCTTTTCTAGTTTTGCTAAAGGAGTCACTCCCGGTGAAGGGATCGTCGGTCCTTTCCTCGTCGAATGAGGTGCGGGATATATCATATATATCACTGTGCAAAGCAAAAACTCTTAAAAGCAATCAAAAGACAAACCGAGTGTGTAGCATCTGCCAGTTATTGCTAAAGGAGTCACTCCCGGTGAAGGGATCTCGGTCCTTTCCTCATCGAATAAAGTGCAGGATATATCATATATACCGCTATGCAAAGCAAGAACTGTAGCTACCTGTTTTATTTTGAAATTCGATTCTACAACATCTTAGGTTTCTTTTATTTCATTAATCACATTAATGAAGTCCCATCATTTAAGTACCTAAACATCACAGATAAATACGACGTACACTTATGCCATCCGCATTCGCCTCGATGTCCCCTCGTGCACCGTTAGGTTAGGTAACTAACGACAGAGCGGGGCAGGGCTAGCGCGGGTGTAAAACATAAGTAACGCCTATATAATATATCATATATATTATATACTGTATCTATCACAGAACATCACATGATCACATCACAGATATCGCAGCAGAAGAAACATATGAAATATTGGATATACTAGGACGTCCGTGTTTTCAATACGAGCCAGTATAAAACACGGATTCCACGGTCGTGATGAATAGCCAAACCCACACCCCTAGACCCCTACGAGAGCGGCAAGCAACCCTACCAATTCTAGAGTTAGGAGACCCGGACTCGACTCCTCGAGTTGGTCTCCCACTGGACTCCAGAACCCGGTTACTTGTGCTCCCCTCCTTGGGTCTATCCTAGTGCGGAAAAGTAAATAATATACAAACGGTGACATCTTCCGCAACCTGGAAGTGCCCCAATAAAAGAATATTACATACAAGTTTTTACATGAATGAAAATGAAAAACACTCATCTCACATAAAAACCCCCGGCTATTCAAACACGACGATCCAATATAACATATCCAGCAACACATAACATCACATGTCATCAATGTAAGTAAATATGCGCATCCCAATTTTCGTTGACATATAGCAACGAAACCGGCGATATCACATATTACACTTACGGTCACAGAAAAGAAAGCGTAAAACTACAACAGTTGGAATCTGCAACCTCCTCAGACATCGCATGCCTGACCAAATGAATTGCTTAGACATCGCATGCCTAACAATTATAAACCCCGCATTTTAGTCTCAAAATCGAAAACACTTTTCAATATCAAGTCGGGCAATTCAACAAGATTCCCGACACCCTGATCGAATGCTCATCGCAAACTTCAGTAGACGGCCGCACCGCCGATACCGTCGGCGAAGTGCACCAAGGCGGAATACCGCTGCTGCGAGCACCCGAACGGATGCTTTCGGCAACGGGGTTCTCCTACAGTCACTTGGTCGGGGCTATGGAGCGAGGCTGTCTATTAAGTTTACCCGGCGAGTATCCGCGTACGCTACGTGATTGCGACGGACTTTTGATCACATCAAAATTCCGTGGCAACCGATCAAGTGAGACTAAAGTGCTATGTTTATAACATTCATTCAGTTATCACATAACTTTTGTGAATTCCAATTATTGTATCTCATTCCAGATAAATAGAAAATGTTAAACTTTCCGATCGAACAATCGAACACCCAAGTTTTCCCAATACAGATCAACACATGAAATAAGTCTAACAACATTCAGTTCATGCCTCAGTACCAACGGTCCAGCCGTAGAAGGGTCAAGCCAACGCCTCACATGTGGCACGCCGTACTGCCCCAAACCCGAAGGTTCAAAGGGCAGTTCAAGACGGTCACATAATCGAGTTAAGGTTTGTTGTCTTCTGGAGGGACCATCGCATTACTTGCACTACTTAGAACGTCGTTAAACTACGGAAAAATCCAACACTTGGAAATTTCCCGACAGGGGAAAAATTGGGTATTTATATCCGGTCGAACTTTTTAACATATTCTAAAATTTATCCGGAAAGCCACATAGACAAAATCTGATAATCCGATCGAACATTCGAATCCCCAAAACAACCCAGAAAATTAAACTCTTGAATTAATATTAAAAATTCCCAGAAAATCCAGCATAATTTAATAAGAGTTACTGTGCAAACAGTGGAGGATTACGTCATCAATAGGCCACGGAACCGCCGCATAAGCCATGTTTATGCCGCGGTTCCGCCGCATATTATACTGTTCATTGGAAAATTTTTGCGTCGTAATTCTTATATTTCCCTGCTGAATTTTTTAGCAATTTTTAGTTTGGAAAAATCCCAGTTTTTGAAAAAAGGACAGAGAGCTATATTTGAGTTGGATTTCGGGTTCGTTCGGGTTTCAAATTCCGTCTAGACTTCGCCTAAGGCTCTAGCTAGGCTCTGATACCACTGTAGGGTTCCTAGGCACTCCCAAGAGGTCTCACAAGGCATCAACCATGCCAATTTCAAATTTTAACGGTGCCGAGAAACCCGACTACGGACCGTTGGCTAGAAATCTAGGCGAAAATATAAACTAGTTAACACTTAACTACAAGTAAACAGAAATACAACCTTTGTAGATCCGGTGCTCCACCTCCATTGCTCCGTAACGAAGTCCCCTCGCTGTCCAAATGAATTCCCGGGCTCTAGCATCGGCTTCGTCGGAGAATAGGCGAGCTAGGTCGTCGATGTCCATGCCGAAGATGATCTACGTCGAAGCATCGCAAGATCAAGCTCTCACTTCACCAAGTCATGAAACTTGTGAAGAAAACACACTCTACTACTTGGCAAGAGGTAGAGGATGAAGAAATAGGAAGTGGGTAGACTTTAGAATTGGATTTCTCACTTTATTTCATCAATCACCATTGATGAAGAAAGGTTTTCTTCATGGAAGAAGATGAAGAAGAAGAAGATGAAGTTATGATAAGTTAATTAAAAAAGAAAAGAATAATCAATCCTTATCATACCATGACCATAGTTAAGTGTAGAGAACTAATCATGGTTCAATGCAATGGTTAGGGTTAAGCTAAAAACAAAAATGGTCACATGGTCAAAAGTTGCATGAAGCTTGAAGAAGCTTCTAAGAAAGCAACCATTTGTTTTCTTTTCTCATTCTTTTCATCCAAAAAGAAATAGATAAAAGAATGAATAAATAAAACCCTAACCATTCACTTAACCAAAGATTAATTCTTTACACTTAACCAAACTAGCATGTATCATCAAACATGATACAAACAAGTGCACAAAAGTATATCGCATATACAATGCGCACATCCGAGTGAGAAAATCCATCTTAAGTGAACCGATACTAGTTAATGCAATGTAATATATCAAATATATAATTATGCATTAAATCATTAAATCAACACTTGATTTAACGATCCGGTCATATCGCATATAACCGACTAATATCCAATGTATCGGCTTATCGAATCAACCCTCGATTCGATAACTAGGTTATATCGCATACAACCATTCGACACATTCATCGCGAAAATGAAATACGGTATCACATACACGCATTATTCTCGGTTTCGCACATATCTCATATGCGCTCCTATTTCGTTTCGCTTGAGCCAGGAAACCTCTGTGTAGGACTCTAAAGACTCGTCAATACGCCGGCAGCAGATGATGATCATATCAAGCACTTACAAGCCGCAAGCGGTCTGCTAAACGTAACGGCCACCCGGGTATTTAGCGATCTGAAGATCGACGAGCAAGCCCGCTCACACTCCAGTGAATTCAACCAGTAACACTACCGTACAGTCCGGTCTGATCGTCTGATATGTCGCATATCTTGCCTAGGGGTGGTAAACGTCAGACCCCAATAGCTTGATAAGTCGTGTCGATATGAGGTCTATAACAATTTGAGAAACTACTGGTAACACTTACCAGTAAATCTCAGCAACCCTGGCCAGGGATTTCCTGTTATAGCCAATCGAACACAGCGCAACATCAACCCCCTATACCGGGAGAGACGAATCCCCTCCTATCGCTCATTGCCTCCATGTGACTCGGGACTGTACCCAAAAACCACCGTTTTGCACGCCCTCTTGGACGTGGTAAGATGGAAATCAAAGCACAGTGGGAACCACACAAGACTCTATGACGATCTCGGGTCAACAGACTACTCTGTACCAGTGTCACCAGAGAACTGCCATCTGACGTGAGGTATAATACCATCTGGGAGTTCTCGGCGAGTCCGTCCAGTGTACCCAGTCTCTACTGAGCACCCGTATATCATCTCTGATGTCAAACACCAATGGATATGGGATCATCCATCGCCCATCTGTATGGGTCAAGAAGGTATACGCTAGTCTACTCTGGTATATCGATGCCCCGTCTTGATACACCCACGACTAGGGACTTTGAAGGATGTACTTATGGACTACCATGTCCCCAATAGTATGATCCGCATCATAGTCCAGGTAGTCAAGTACACATTCTAAGGGCTTTACCAACATGTAACAGAGAGACAATCAGTGTATACGTTAAGGCAAAGTTCAACCAGATAGCATACTATCATGTCGAGCAAGAAAGTCCTCCCTATATATGTCCCAGCATCTACTACAATATACATCCTATGTACAGTAATGGCCTCTAGGGCATACATATAACTAACACATACCTAGAGAAATCATCGGTGAAAGTAATGAATTATGAATAACCACTTCGCGCATGTGTAGACATTGGACCACACACATCACTGTGTATGATTCCCAAGAGCTCGCTCGCTCTTTCTCCGTGTCCAGCGAACGGAGTCTTTGTCATCTTTCCCATGAGACAAGATTCACAAGTGGCATAAGACTGATACTCAAACGGATTCAAGTATCCCTCTTTATGTAACTTTGTTAACCGTGTCTCATTAATGTGACCCAGTCTACAATGCTATAAGAAAGCCTGATTTGTTTCCGGAGACTTTCTTTTAAGTGTGTTCTGGACACTGAAGATCTGAGCTTGATTCAATACGTATATTCCGTTTTGTAATGTACCTGACCCAATCAGAACTTGATTTAGGTAGATGTTGACTACATCGCTTACAAAAGTAAAATCATATCCTTCCTTAGAAATTAAGGATACAGATATGATATTACAAGTCGCACCTGGTACATAAAAACAGTTACGCAGAATCAATATCTGCCCAGTTGTCAGTCCTAGATGATATTCCCTTACGGATTCAGCATACATGCTCATTCCGTTAGCAACCCTGAGAGTCATATCACCTTTCCTAATAACCCTACGATTTCTCAGAGCCTGTAACGAATTACAGATATGAGATCCTGACCCGGTATCCAATACCCATGAAGTAGGGTTAACTGACATACAGTTCTCTATTACAAACACACCCGAAGCCGAAGCCACAACATGCTTCGAATTCTGGCTACTGGCTTTGCAAGCCATGCAATCCTTCTGCCCATGTTCATTCCCGTAACAATAGGAACAGCCCTCTTTTACTTCATCCATTCCCGAAACTTCCGCCCTTCCCTTTCTTTCTACTTCCTTGGTTTCCTTCAGGGTAGTAGGTAGGGACTGTTGAACTAAGTCAGCATCTGACCCGTTCTTCAACGTAGTCTCCAGGTCCGAGAGCTCAAAAGAGCTGGTCTCTGTAAGGACGTTGCCCCCTACAGATGACCCGATAGCCAACCTCGCTGGAAGCAATTCGTTTGAGGTCTCATATCTTGCGATACGAGATTGCTCTCCATCTAAATCTTTGTTATGGAGGAAGATAGAAACTGAGTCCATCTTCTCATGCTGCCTCTGGTATGTACCATCAACTGAGGCTAACACGAGGCACTTGGCTTTCGCACAGTCTTCTTCCGATGTCCTACGGATATCAATATCCGTGACAGGGGAAACTGGACCTGAGACGATAGGGGTTGGATCACTCAAGAGGTGTCCCAGCTTGTCATGGTAAATGGACATCTGGACAGACCTTTGCCAGTCATAACAGTCAGATTCAGTCATTTTATTATCTAAATGTAACCTAGGTGAGGTCACTGGGTCGCTGCAATTAAGAGAGAGAGAAGAAAACACTTAGCATGATGCTCTTGCAAGTTTAGATTGGTTTTTAATTTATCTAAACAGGATGGCTCCCACTGTCTCTCGAATCCCTCCTCAAACCATAAAAGAAGAATTAGTCGGGATCAATCTCACTGTACAATACTTGCTTAACCGTTCAGCCAGGCTGGTGTCGGTACTTCGAGGGAGGTTTTCCAACGCTTTCGCGAAGTTCCTTAATTAAGTAACCTCTTTTCCCTGTGGGCATAGCCCCGCTAACACCTTTCTAGACACCTACTTGGTTTATAGCACTGATCGTTAAGTGAAAAAGTTCCCGAGGAGTAGCATATACTCACAGTAGGATCGGGATCCAAATATCATCGCGTGACAAAACTGAAGGAATCCTACCAGAATTATCACACTCCAAATGGTATGCAGCTCTAGCAAGTTTCAGTACTTTTGAAACTCCCGATGTGGATTTTTGCCCTATGCTCTTATGACCTTGACGAAGGTCAACAAATCATAAGTCACATGTCAAGTTCTACCCGTCATTATCCAGGTTAATTTGAACCCACCCGTACATACCCTTGACTAAGGTCAACAAGGTAATACGACTGTCCCGAACCAACGCATCTATCTTGCTACATATGAACACCCAACAGCTACCAATCACTATGCCTTGACGAAGGTCAACAAACATAGCTTGAATACTATTGAATATCCATACGAAATGACGGAGGGCTACAAATGGTTTTGGCGAAACCATGAACGTAGTGAACTTGATATAATCGATGGAACGAGATAGCTTTTAAAAGGAGTGGTTCAAGCTCCGCGTTTAAAATGCTGGTTTTTGAAAAGAACCGAGTGGTTTTCAAAGTGTTCCAACGACTTTTACTTGGTTTATTTTCTTGCATTAATTCCAATGTGTCCCATCATTTAATCCTATCATTGCAGAAAACAACCAAAATATGGCGTACGCTTATGCCATCCGCATTCGCCACGGGGCCCCGTCATCACCCGTTAGGTTACTTAACTAACGACAGAGCGGGGGCTGGACTAGTGCGGATGCAAAACATAAGCAACACCTAAATAGATATCATATATAGATATATAGCAATGATAGCCATTACAGATCACAGATGAACACTTTGGATATACTAGGAATCCGCGATTCGTTCGAGCCTGCAACGAAAAGCAGATTACACGGTCGCGATGAATAGCCAAATCCCACCCTAGACCTCTACGGGTGCGGCAAACTACCCGCCAAGTACCCGAAGCGAAGCAACCTCCCTCAACACGGTGAGTAGGCCACTCGGCACTTCGAGGTACCCGGTAGTTTGTGCACCCCTCCTTGGGTCTATCCTAGGAGCAAAAACAGTAAAAAGAAATTATACAATGACGGCTACAACCACGACCCGGTTGTGCGGCCAAACAAATAATATTACATCAATTTACATATTTTACAATGAATGAAAGAAAAAAGAAACTCTCATCTCACACCCATTCCCGGCTATTCATCCGCGACAATCCACCGAGTTCATATACACAAACCATCAACATTACAGATCACAGATATGTATAACCCCCACTAATCGACGTATAGCGATTAGCGGACGTCCAATACATATATCACATCACAGGAAATATGCATTAGCTAAAGTCTACGGAATATCGATCAAAATACGGATTTATAACCACCCCAAAGTCAATTTGCTCTCTGGAAATTCTGGGTGGAAAAAACACGTATTAAAAATCTCAAAACAGCAAGCTAAGAACACTGCAGCAAAACAGAGTCGCGGCCGAGTCAACTCGGCCGTGGATCCGCGGCCAAACCCATGGTTTGGCCGCGTTTCCGCGGTGAGTTTGCCGAGTCAGATGCTCCGTTTTGCTGCGTGTTCTATAAAAACCCTGAGACGAATTTTCATGTATGTCAAATAATTTTTTGAACAGTAAAAAAATTCGACAGAAAGTTGGTTTTTGTCGGATGTGTTTTGCGACTTTTTTCCGATCGATATTCTTAACACTTTGCTAACTTGCTAGTTTATGTTTAGCTAGGCTCTGATACAACTGTAAGTCCACGTTGCACACCCCGATTCTTACGGGGAGGCGGATACGGCGAAAAACAATAATTTGGCGCGAGGCAACATGGACTCAAAAGCAAGGATCTTGGCTAAACTAGAAACTAGCAAACAAGTAGAGGTCTTAACTACTATGCTGTAGAAAATATACCTCACGGAATCGGTCCTTCGGGTCATCTCTCCGCTGTCCGGCTCGTCCATCCACGCTCCGAGGGTCGATCCGGATCTAGGTCACCTCCGCGGCCTCCTTGAGTCGAAGACGATCCACCCGAGAGTTGTACACCGAGCTCCACCTCAAGCCGAGGCAACTAGGGCAAACAGTTCGCTAATCTAAATGCCTTAGGTTGTGTAGAAGAGAAAGATGGAAGTGTTTGTCTATGTGGATTCTTTTTCTCTCAACACATGAGATCAAAAGAATTTTCAAGAAGAGGAAGATGAAGGAGAAAACCTAGCAACCATGGAGCTTTTCTTTTCTTCTCGTTTCAAGAGAGAGAATGAGAAGAGAATAATGATAAAAATTAACTAAAGCCAATGAACCATGGTTGCAATAATACACTAAAACCATCATTACTAATCCTATCATGATAAAGTTGATGGCACTAAAGACTTGACCATTTTCATAACTCAAGAATTAAAAAGAAAATCAAAGAAGAGTGTAGATCTCTTTTGAAGGTCAATGGTCAACACGGTCAACGGGTCAACAAAGTCAAGAGAGGTCTAAGAGATCAAATGGTCAATGCAATTAGCCATCACTAATCTATCACTAAAAGGATTAGTAAATAATGTCTCCGGCTCATAACGGTTTTGACCAAACGAATTGTCAAAACCCTAATGAGTGTGCAACATTACGGTTTTGGCCGAACCAACTGCCAAAACCCTAATGGGGCACCTCCTCCTTTATCGCTCCTCAAAACTGTGCATACACACCCGAATCCGCATTCCGTAGAATGCGAATGCACAGAAGACAAATCAAATCCATCTGTGTAATACTAGGATCTGGCTTAAACCAAAGCCCACTAGTATTGCCTGCCCGAACAGCATATGGCCTCTACACATTTCGCTCAATGCAGGGAAACTCTCTGTATGGGACTCTAAAGACTCGACACTACGCTGGCAGTGGGTTTAACCACAGATCGCAAGCGGCACGAGCTGTACGTAACGGTCCCCAGGTAGATGTCGATAAGAAGGCCGATGAGGTAAACCCATCCGAACTCCTACTGAGCCTGTATGTGAGAATCTCCGTACAGTCCGGTCTGTTCGTCTGATACATCACATGGCGGGCCTAGGGGGGTGGTGAATATCAGTCCCCTAATAGCGGTACAAGTCATGTCGGAGTGTAGCCCAGAACACCCTGAGATAACACTGGAAACCTACCAGTATATCTTGCTCGCCCTGGCCAGGGACTACTTGTGTAATGGCTCTCCTAGACACAGCGCGATGTCAACCCCCAATACCGGGAGAGACGAATCCTGTCTAACCATCACTGCCTCCAAGTGCTTCGGGACTGCACCCAACTACTACCTGTTTGCATGACTCCTTTGAGCCGTGGTAGGGTAGTAATCTAAGTACAGTGGGAACACACTCGAGGCGAAGTGACAGTATCAAGTCAGCGGACTAAGCTGTACTCATGAAACCTGGGAACTGATAACTGACGATAGGTATAATACCGACCAACAGTTCCCGATGAGTCCTGTCCAGTGTACTCGTAACCTAACGAGCACCCGCATACTATCTCAAGTACGACGTACTGACGGCTGTGGGACAGACCGTCTCCCCCGCTGGGATGAGAAGCGCATACGCTAGTTTACTCCGGAGTATCGATGCCCTGTCTCGATAGTCCTACGACTAGGGACCTGTATAAGATGTGCTTATGGATTACCCAGCCTCCACGAGTGTGAGCTCCATCACAACGCTGGTAATCAAGCACAAATCCTAAGGGCTCTACTAATATGTATATAAGCGATATGCTAAAAAAAACACATGCACATATTGAAGTAGAGACAAACCAAGTAGCATACTACCATTTTGAGCAAGATTGTCTATACAACTGTGAATATCCCAAGCTTCCATTAAGTAATATACAAGCTAGTATGATACAGTAATGACCTCTAGGGCATATACACTAACAGATATCACCCACATGGCGTTCTACGTCAGGGTTGATAGGACCTTATAGCTACATTTACATAATTGACTGTTCATGGCTACTATTTATTGCATACTACATTCCCTACTATATGGATATAAACTAGAATTGATAGAACACCGCACCATTACTAACGGTTCATGTTGCACGAGCACTGTCCTGCATGTTACACACATACCGTTAGTAATTGCCATGACACTCACACTGTAGAATTTCCATGATCATTATGCTGTAGCTCATCTTTTATGTGACTAGACATGATATTCATACTTGATGCGCATATCACCTCACATTGACTTTCATATTGGTTTGGATTACATGTGATTTCTGGATTTGGGAACCGTGGCTATTTCAAATATGTAATCATTTAAAAACCCGGTTCCCTTGATATGATATTTCGGTGCGTCCACCATGTGTTTTCTCAGTGCTAGAGTGATATATGTGAACCAGAATCGAGGAGCTGGATGAGGCCGATTACGGGTACATGGTGGACCCGGTATGGTACCCCGGGGCGAGAACGGTTTCGCTGTGTAGTAGACGGTGAGCCTGGCAGAGGGACTACTACCTACCGGTGATTGGTTGGACCTGGCAGTTATCCGGAGGATACTGATCAGAGTCGATAGATGGATGCGGGATGATCCGTACTGCCGGGGCCGAGGGCCGATACCGCAGACGGAGCCCGTGGGCTGACCCGGACTGACGGGGCTCGATGGATGAGGATTTACGTGTCGATGCTGGACACGAGTATTTGTGATATTTGGGTGCCGATGTTGGGCACTCGTGATTCCCAAAGATGTACAGGATTGGAGGGCCGATGAGAGTGTCGGCGCTTGAGTTATTTGGGGGATCTGGGTGCATTGATGGACGCCAAGTATATATTCCACGTTGACATTCCGTGTAGATGTTATATTTCCCATGCTCAGCATTCATTATTGTATCTCATCCTGTAGTTATATTACCTGATAGAGCACTTGCATGATTATTGCACATACTGCTTACCACGCATTGATATCATCTGTTGGCATATGATAGAGTAGCGCAGTACGTGCATGCTCGCGATTAACTTTATATGTTATCTCCATTCACGAGTTGGCAACTCACCCCCGTTGTGCCACAGTGTTTATAGGTTACCCTTCGGAGTAGTCGCGGCAGGCTGCATTTTGCATCTTTTGACACAGATACCCCCATAGTTGGTGTACTAGCTCTTTTACTGATAGGTGGGTTTTGCGCGGTATCTGTTTATCTTTCAGTTATGTATATTGTTGTATCTAGTATTCTTCATCTACCATGTATGTATTTGACTTAGAGACAGTGTGAGGACGATGATGTATATTATTTGTTTTCTGGTGTCGTGCTTGTCGTGAGCCGACTGTACTTTGCAGTTTATTCTATCTGTGTTGTTCCCACTTGTGGATCTTGATCTTCGCTACGGCGTCGTATATTGCTATCTTGGTGATTGTTTACTTAAATTTCTTAACATGTTAGTAAGTGCTTTCATTTAAAACTTATAACACTCTATACTTTTACTGGTTTGATTTCTGGGTTTTCGGTTCACTTAGTCGCGTTACGCCTGTAGACGTTACGTGGTTAAGTGCCGGTCACGGGCCAAACTTGGGTCGTGACACATATCACGTGTGTGCATGTGTGTCTGTGTGCATCAACCTATACTCTAGGGTTCACGGCTAAGAAGTTAACTAAAAGCACTTTCTTAAAATTACACTAAAACTAACCCGTGAACACCTAAAGCCTATCTTGAAAATCATTTAAGTCTCACAATACACATATTCATATATATATATAACGTATTCGTATACAACACTACGAAACTGCGGGGGTGCTATACGCCATCCACCCGACTTCCCCCATAGATATACATCTACTCACCTTGATCCTTGCTTGCCGAAGTCGATGTCGCCATTCTCCTTATCATCCGAAGTCCACATGAGGTTACCTATATATATACACACATAGCATCATAAACGGAAATCGTGCATGAAAACCAAAACGGCACACGAATCACACATTAGTTAAAACCTATGGTCTGCGCATGCAAGAATAACCCAACAACTCCTGATATCGACATACAAACGTCAAGTGACCGAGACAAAACATAAATACCAAAGTTCAAGTTCACAGAAATTCACAAACCGAAATCAGAAACTATGAAAATCACATCCAGATTTTACCCCAGGTGAAATTAGCCAATTTTGCATATGTGAAGGGTCTAATTTAAAGATAAAGTGACCAAAGACCAAGCACGAGGCCATTCCACTGCACCAAGGCCGCAATTTGCGGCCAAAACATGATAATTGGCAGCTATAACATGGAGTGGGGGTCTCAGGTTTTGTGATTAGCTTCTAGGTTGCCTGCACACCTCTCAGTCTTTGCTAAAATATTTTTAGGGCCCCCGGGTGAAAGCAGATCTGAAAACTACACCACGGCTCTTACACAAATCCGACATCAGAGATTCTAAGTTCATTTCTTGGGTTTAAATCTCTTGTTTTAGTTCAATATACTATCACTACAGGGGTTGTACCCATGATTAACCCTAAATTACACCTTCACAAACCAATACATGCCCTAAACCTCATCTTGGAAATTTCCAAGATCACTAAACCTCACTAAATCAACTATAAACTAAACTAGAAGCTAAGGGAAAAGCATTAATACACTAATGGTGAAGGGAATACCTCATTTGGCAACTCAAGAATTTTTTTCAGTTGCCCCAAGTGCTGAAAATCCTATCTTGCTTGATCTCCCATACTTGTAGTGAGCTTGTGCACATTTTTAGTGAAGGCAATGCAAGTTTTTGATGTGGAAATGGGGGTGTAGCGAGGAGGTGAAGGAGGTGGAAGGAAGAGGGCAGCCATGAGAGGAGAAGAGAGGAAAGAGAATGAAGAAAATGAAATGAGGAGAAAAATAGCCATGGTCAAAGATGACCCCGCACCCTCTCTTCTCTTTCTTGCCCATACCTCATTTTTTATTCATTTCCTTTTTCTTTTCTTTTCTTTTCTTTTCTTTTCTTTTCTATTCTTTATCCTTTTCTCTTCATTTTAAATCTCCAACAAAAAAAAAACCAAATGTCAAAAGAATAAAGCATGGTTTCCAAACAATAAAAGAAATGTAACAAGTATTATGCAACATATCATGTTGCATGTCATGCACAAATCATAATAAATGAAAAATTAGTAAACATTAATCGAATTTAGTAAATAACACATTTAAAATTAACTGTATAGAAATTCGTAGAATGTCTAAATCACATAAACACCTTCAAATCCGTAATTCTTATTAGTTTTCATAATATTTTCCTAATTATCGGTATATAATTATACCCATTTTCATTAAAACTAATCTCCATACATTAAAATATTTTAATATTTATTATTCAACTATTTAATTTCCTAAAAATAATATTTTATTTTTCTGAAATGTTACAAAACCCAAACAGAAACTTAGAATACTGGTCCCAGATTTTTGTTCAGGTAAAATTAGGCTAAACTAGCAGTACAGTGGTGTAGTATAGGGGGTAAGTGAGCTACAGAACCAACCTAGACACCAAATATCACCATGAGGCTGGGCACATACACTGGAAAACCAGCCTTCTCGGCCAACGCAGGGAGTTAGGGTCTCGTCTTCTTAGGGTGGTCTCCTAGTGGTCCATCTAGGTCTTTGGGTTGCTAATTTTTCTAGTAAAGGTTCTAGGTCACTCCAGATTCCCTGTAGGCACAAATTTAACACAAAACCGATACGGAAGTTTTCTAAATCCAGTTTTTGGGTTAGTAGCTGGTTTGATTTGGATTTTTAATACTAAGGGGGGTTTGTAGTCACCAATTACACTCACTTGCACCATCACAACTTAAGAATCTCCCTAACTTGATCTTGGAATTTTCCAAGATCACTAAACCTCGCTAAATTGATTCTAAACTAAAATGGAAGCTAAAGGAAATCAAATACTACACTTAATGTAAAAGAATTACATCGTTTGGAAACTCAAGAATTTTCTTGAGTTGCCCCTAGTGCTCAAAATCTTGCCTTGATCCCACCATGGCCTATGTGAGGAGCTTGTGCACATTTTAAATGAAGGAAACATGATGTTTTGAGGTGGGAATGAGGGTGTAGTGAGGAGGTAGAAGTGGTGGAGGGAGAGGGCAGCCATGGATGAGGGTAAGAGAAAATGATGAAGATGATGAAGATGGAATAATGAGCCATGGTCAATGACCCCTCACCCTCTCTCTCTTGCCTATACCTCTTTGTTTAATCTTTTCTTTTCTTTTCATTTTACAATGAAAAACAATTAAAAACCTAAATACATATAAAAGAAAAACAAGATGCCAAGGTTCATAGAAATTCAAAAATGTGTTTGAAACATGACATGGTGTATGTCATATGCCTAACTACGCTTAATGCGCGATAAGTAATAATAAATCATGCTTAAGCATAAACTTGTATATATTTAATTGTATAAAATTATAAAGTGTCTAAATCATATAGTATTCCTTCAAAATCAACATTCAAATGTAATTTTCCATTATTTTTCCAATCTATCGGTATATGATCATATCATAACATTAAAACTAATTTCCACACATTAAAATATTCATAATATTTTACTATTTTAATTATTTGATTTCCCAAAAATAATATTTTATTTTCTGAAATGTTACAATTTAGTAAAACCAGAGGATTCGATAGTTCACAACAAAGCTCAGCCTTTCCGCCGATCTAGTAGGGTTCCTCATCCACCTGAGAGATACTACGGATTTCTCATTGACGGTGGGAGCGAGAATTGCATCATGGAAGATGATGACCCAACTAGTTTCGAGCAGGCCATCACGAGTAGGGACTCTGTGAAATGGCTAGATGCAATGCAATTTGAGATGGAATCCATGTACACCAACAAAGTATGGACTTTAGAAGTTGCTCCTGAAGGGGTAAAACCCATCGGTAGCAAATGGATCTTTAAGAAGAAACTTGGTGTAGATGGAAAAGTTGAGACTTTCAAAGCTAAACTTGTTGCAAAAACTTTTCGTCACCGACCAGATGTGGACTATGATGAAACCTTTTCTCCAGTGGCTATGCTTAAGTCCATCTGAATCCTACTTGTCATCGTTGCATACCAGACTATAAAATCATGCAAATGAATGTTAAGACCGCCTTTCTAAATGGTGATTTAGAAGAGTACGTATACATGACTCAGCCAAAGGGCTTCGTGGACAGTGGGAGCAGCGGGAATGTGTGCAAGCTGCTTAAATCCATCTACTGGTTAAAGCAGGCATCGCGGAGTTGGAACATCTGTTTTGATGTGGTAGTCAAAGAGTTTGACTTTATCAAAAACGTAGATGAACCTTGTATATACAAGAAGGTGGCAGAGAGTAAGGTTGTATTCCTCGTACTGTACGTGGATGACATACTCTTGATAGGAAATGATGTTCCTATGCTGCACTCGGTCAAGCTCTTCTTATCACAAAGATTCTCAATGAAAGATCTAGGTGATGCCTCCTACATCTTAGGGATTAAGATCTATAGAGATAGATCTAAATGGAAACTGGGATTGTTCCAATCCAGGTACATTGACACCATACTAAAGAGGTTTAGTATGGAAGAATCCAAGCGTGGGAATTTATCCACGATCACAGGACTCACTCTCTCCAAAGAGATGTCTCCCAAGACTGATTTTGAGAGAGATCGCATGCAAGGGATACCCTATGCTTCTGCAGTAGGCTCTATCATGTATGTGATGTTATGTACCAGATCCGATGTAGCACACTCACCAAGTGTAGTGAGTAGGTATCAAGTAGATCCAGGAGAGAGTCACTGGACAGCCGTGAAGAACATTCTCAAGTACTTGAGAAGGACTAAAGAGATGTTCTTGGTGTATGGTAACGGTGAACTCCAAGTGAAGTCATTAACCAATTCGAGCTTCCAGAGTGATAAGGACGACTCTAAGTCGGTCTCGGGATTTGTCTTTACCCTCAATGGAGGGGCAGTTTGTTGGAAGAGTTCCAAGAAGTAAACCGTAGCAGATTCGACGATGGGGGCTGAATACATCGCTGCCAACGATGCTGCCTGGATGAAGAAATTCATAAATGAACTTGGAGTGGTTCCATCCATTGAACATCCAATACCTTTGTATTGCGATAACAATGGAGAAGTGGCATTGGCCAAAGAACCCAGGTCCCATCAGCGATCCAGGCATATTCTGAGGCGGTATCACTTGATCCGGGAGATAGTTGATCGCCGGGAGATCGAGGTCAGGAGAGTTAACACGAAGGACAACACGTCGGATCCATTCACAAAGGCCATACCCCAGATACAGACTCTTAGGGATGTTGGGTATGAGATACTACAACAACCGTCCTTAGTGCAAGAGGGAGATTGTTAGTTATATGTATGCCCTAGAGGCCATTATTGTACATATGATGTATATTATAGTGGACGGTTGGATATATATAGAGAGGTATTTCTTGCTCGACATGATAGTATACTATCTGGTTGCTCTTTGTCTTAACATGTTGACTTGTATAAATGATGCTGTCTTGCTCTCACATGTTGATAAAGCCCTTAGGATGTATACTTGACTACCAGGACTATGATGGAGATCATACTAATGGGGCCAATGGTAGTCCACAAGTACATCCTATAATTGTTCCTAATCGAGGGTGTATCGAGACAGGGCATCGATATTCCAGAGTATACTAGCGTATACGTATCTTGACCCATATGATGGGCGATAGATGATCCTACATCCATTGGTGTTTGACATCAAATATGGTATACGGGTGCTCAGTGGAGACTGGGTACACTGAACTGACTCGCCGAGAACTTCCAGCTGGTATTATACCTATCGTCAGATAGCAGTTCTTTGGTGACACTGGTACAAGTTAGTTTGTAGACCCGAGATCGTCATAGAGTCTTGTGTGATTCCCACTATGCTTTGATTTCCACCTTACCACGTTCAAGAGAACATGCATAACGGTGGCTTTTGGGTACAGTCCTGAATCATATGGAGGAAATGAGCGATAAGAGGTGATTCGTCTCTCCCGGTATTAGGGGTTGATGTTGCGCTGTGCTCGATTGGCTATAACGATAAGTCCCTAGCCAGGGCTGCTACGAAGATTTACTCATAAGTGTTATCAGTAGTTTCTCGACCCGTTATGAGCTTTACATCGGCACGACTTATTGGTTACTGGGGTCAGACGTTTACCACCCCTAGACTAGATATGCGACATATCAGACGTAGAGACCGGACTGTACGGTAGTGTTACTGACATGATTTTTCAGGAGTAAGAGAAGGCTTGCTTGTTGATCTTCTGATCACTCAATACCCGAGTAGCCGTTACGTTCAGCTAGTACCGCTGACGGCTTATGGGTGCTTGATGTGATCATCACCTACTGCCAGCGTATTGACGAGTGCTTAGAGTAATACACAGAGTCTTTACTGACTCAGGCAAAATGAAGTAGGAGCACATATGTGATATGTGTGGGACCGAGATTAATACGAGTATGAGATACCGTATTCTATTCTTGCGATATAAGGTATCAATCGTTTATATGAGATATAGCCGGGTTATCGAATCAAATGTTGATTCGATAAGTCTATACTGTATCGGTCTGTTATGTGAGATATATAACCGGGTTATCGAATCAAGTGTTGATTCGATAAGTTGATACAAAAAATATTAGTCGGTCATATGAGATATAACCGGATTATTAAATCAAGTGTTGATTTAATGATTTAATGTATAATTATATATTTGATATATTAATTTACATTAACTAATATTAGCTCACTTAATTATTTCTTTTTCTCACATGTGCACACTTAATATATATGTGATATATATTAATTGTGTTTTCTTTTGTGTCATGCTTGATGCCAAATGCAACATGGGTGTATGAGACTTACACCATGCTAATGATAATGAAGGGTTTATTTATATAGGGTAAATCAATTATTAGTTGGAAATTGGTCACATGGCATGAAGCTTGTAGAAGCTTGGAGATCCATTGACTTAGTCCACTGGTTTTGTCTTACACTAGAAATTTATTAACCCAACCATTATCTAAAACTATGGTTAACTCTCGACATGAGTTATATGAGATATTTCTCACCTATGGTTGCCATTCACTCCCTCATCTATTATTTGCTTCTTCTTCCTCTTCACATGAGAGAGCTCTGTAGATTTATGAGAGGTGAGGAAAATTAGTGAGAAAAGTAATTCTAAAGTGAGCAAAAATCCGATATCATCATCCTCTACTAGATTAGCAATTTAGTTTAGGGTGTTAGCTTCACTAATCACACATTGGTGAAGAGGTTGCTTGGGTTAGTGCCTCCTCGACGTAGATCATCTTCGGCCTCGAAGACTTCGTGCAAGCTCATTGCTTTCTTCTTGTGGAGCCACTCTAGAGTCCGCAAGATCACTGCTAGGAGCGAAGGGACTACTACAAGGAGCTACTGAAGTGAAGGACCGGTCTACAAAGGTTGTATTACTAGTTCACTTAATTGTAAAGTAGTTTACACATTGTATTGTCTAAATCTTTAGTTAAGATTCTAGGGTTAGGATTGTTTTGTACGACAATTTTTTGAAAATGGCATGGACGATGCCTCCCGAAACCTTGCTATCATGCCAAGCAATCTTATAATAAGCGTACGTTGTATTTTCGTTTCTTCTGTGATGCTTAGGAAGCATAAATGATGAGAGTTCATTAATTAGATTAATGAAAAGAAAAGAATCCTAAAGGTGTTGTAGAATCAAATTTTCAAAAAGAGTAGCTCTAGTTTTTTCTTTGTTTAGCGGTATTCCTTGTAGAATTTCCAGCACCTCATTCGATGAGGAAAGAGCCCAGATTCCTTCACTGGGACTGACCACTTTAGCGAAACTAGCAGATGCTACAACCCATTCGGTTTTGTTTTTTGATTGCTTTTTTAGTTCTTGCTTTGCATAGCGGTATTCCTTGCAGAATATCCAGCACCTCATTTGATGAGGAAAGTGCCGAGATCCCTTCACCGGGAGTGACCTCTTTAGCAAAACTAGCAAAAACCTAAAAAACACTCCTTTTCAAAATCACTCGATTCTACAACGATATCAAGTTCATTACGCAAAAGGTTTTCTTAAAAACCTGTCGTAGCCCTCCCTCATTGCAGATAAGTACCACTTAGTATTCATGCTGCATTTGTTGGTCCCTGTCAAGGTGTAGTGTGCGGTAGCTGATTAGTGCTTATCTGCAAAGCATGTGATGTGATTGGATTAGGGTAGTCGTACGACCATGTTGGCTTCTGTCAAGGGTCGTGCGGGTGGATTTAATTCAATCATGAAATGACGGGTTGAACTTGAATAGCGCACTATGGTTTGTTGGCCTCTGTCAAGGTCATAGGACGATTGGGAAAAATATTATTGGTAATTTCAAGTGTTGAAATTTGCAATGAGATTACATACCTTCTATGGGATAGTTGGATCCCGATACCCACTGTGAGTAAGAGTTACTCCTGGGAGAGTTTTACACATCACAATTAGCCGATCAAGTAGGTGTCTAGTAATGTGTTCACAGGGTTACGTCCCTGGAAAAACGAGGTTTATTTTAATTAGGTTTGTGCGAAAGCATGGGGAACCTCCCTCAAAGTACCGACATTGGCTTGGCTAAAATATTGGCGAACTTGTAAGGTGTAATTAATCACGGATAGTCTTACCTTTTAGGGTTTGAAGGAAGATTTGATAAAAACAGTGGGAGTCATCCTGATTAGATAAGATATTAACCAATCTAATCTTGCAAGAGCATATGCTAAGTGTTTTCTTCTCTCTCTCTCTCTCCAGGTAGCGATCATGTCAGGCCTTAATCAAGATAATAATATGGATGTATTGACCGAACCTGCAAGTTTTACTGAGCTGGGGAACATTGGTTCCGCTCTATCTTGTAATTGTTATAAGTCCGAACAGGAAATAGGGGAATATCCGGATTCCCACGCCACCCGAACGAAGAATAAGCATGTTGATGCATCTTTTTCGGGTGTGTTAGTCACCGAGAACTATTTCTCAGTACACTCTACGTCCTGGGTATTAGATATCGGATCGGGATCCCATATATGTAATATGTTGCAGGGGCTAAGGAAAGGTAGAGAACTAGGTATAGGTGATCATTCTCTAAAAGTAGGGAATGGTGCAAGTGTTGCAGCCAAAGCAGTTAGTGAATATCACTTTGTATTACCAAATGGGAATACTTTGATCTTGAACGAATGTTATTATGTGCCCTCTATGATATGCAATTTAATATCAATTTCTTTATTAGATAAAGAAGGATATAACTTTGTAGTAGAGAATAATGTTATGAACAATTACCTAAATCAAGTCTTGATTAGGTTTGGTGCGTTATGTAACGGTTTATACGTTCTAAATAAAAACATAGTTCTTAACGTACAGAATACACACAAGAGGAAGAGTTCAGAATTGAACGAATCCTTCTTGTGGCATTGTAGACTAGGTCATATCAATGCGACACGACTAGCTAAGTTATATAAGGATGGATATTTGAATTTGTTTGAATTTTCATCTTATGAAACTTGCCAGTCATGTCTCAAAGGAAAGATGACCAAAACTCTGTTTACTGGACACGGAGAAAGAGTTACGGAACTATTGGGACTAATGCATAGTGATGTATGTGGTCCCATATCTACACATGCCAGGGATGGTTCCACATACTTCATTACATTCACTGACGACCTCTTAAGATACGGACATGTGTTCTTGTTGAAACACAAATCTGAAGCTTTTGAGAAATTCAAAGAATATAAGCATGAAGTCGAGAACCAGATCGGTAAAAGTATTAAAATCCTACAATCTGATCGGGGAGGAGAATACTTGAGCACGGAATTTTGTGACTATCTAAAAGAGAATGTGATTCTCTCTCAGCTTACTCCTTCGTATACACCACAGCACAACGTTGTATCGGAGCGGAGGTATCGCACCCTATTGGATATGGTGCGCTCTATGATGAGCACCGCTAAGTTACCTATTTCATTTTAGGGTTATGCGGTTGAGACATCAGCATACCTATTGAATCAAGTTCTATCTAAATTTGTACCTACCACACCATATGAGATATGGAGTGGGAAGAAACCATGTCTTAAATGAGTTAAGATATGGGGTTGTCCGGCCTATGTTAAAAGGCAAAATCCGGAAAAACTCGAGGCACGGTCAGTTCTTTGTAAGTTTGTTGGATATCCTAAACATTCAAATAGATATATATTCTACCATCGCGAGGAACAAAAGGTGTTTGTTTCTCGTCATGCCACCTTTTAGAAAAGGAATTTCTTGAAAAAGAAATTAGTGGCAATGAGATAGAGCTGGAAGAAGTTCCAGCTACATAGACTACAACTGAAGATTTAGTGGAACCAAAGGATTCAATAGTTCCCCATGAAGATCAGCCTCTCCGCCGATGTAGTAGGGTTCCTCATCCACCTGAGAGATACTACGGTTTTCTTATTGATGGTGGGAGCGGGGATTGCATCATGGAAGATGATGACCCAACTAGCTTCGAGCAGGCCATCACGAGTGGGGACTCTGTGAAATGGCCGGCTGCAATGCGATCTAAGATGGAATCCATGTACACCAACAAAGTATGGACTTTGGAAGTTGTTCCTGAAGAGGTAAAACCCATACGGAGCAAATGGATCTTTAAGAAGAAACTTGGTGTAGATGGAAAAGTTGAGACTTTCAAAGCTAAACTTGTTGCAAAGGTTTTCGTTAACGACCGGGTGTGGATTGTGATGAAACCTTTTCTCCAGTGGCTATGCTTAAGTCCATCCGGATCCTACATTCCATCGCCGCATGCCATGACTACGAATTCTGGCAAATGGATATTAAGACCGCCTTTGTAAATGGTGATTTAGAAGAGAGCGTGTACATGACTCAGACAGAGGGCTTCGTAGACAGTGGGAGCAGCGGAAAGGTGTGCAAGCTGCTTAAATCCATCTACGGGTTAAAGAAGGCATCGCGGAGTTGGAACATCTGTTTTGATGTGGTAGTCAAAGAGTTTGACTTTATCAAAAACGTAGATGAACCTTGTATATACAAAAAGATGGCAGAGAGTAAGGTCGTCTTCCTAGTATTGTACGTTGATGACATACTTTTGATAGGAAATTATGTTCCTATGTTGCACTCGGTCAAGCTCTTCTTATCACAAAGATTCTCAATGAAAGATCTATGCGATGCCTCGTACATCTTAGGGATTAAGATCTATAGAGATAGATCTAAACGGATACTGGGATTGTCCCAATCCAGGTACATGGACACCATACTAAAGAAGTTTTGTATGGAAGATTCTAAGCGTCGTAATTTACCCACGATTTCAGGACCCACTCTCTCCAAAGAGATGTCTCCCAAGACTGATTTGGAGAGAGCTCGCATGCAAGCGATACCCTATGCTTCGGCAGTAGGCTCTATCATTTATGCAATGTTATGTACCAGACCCGATGTAATATACTCACTAAGTGTAGTGAGTAGGCATCAAGCAGATCCAGGAGAGAATCACTGGACAGCTGTGAAGAACATTCTCAAGTACTTGAGAAGGACTAAAGAGATGTTCTTGGTGTATGGTAATGGTGAACTCTAAGTGGAGTCCTTTACCGATTCGAGAATCCAGAGTGATAAGGACGACTCTAAGTCGGTCTCGGGATTTGTCTTTACCCTCATTGGAGGGGTGGTTTGTTGGAAGAGTTCCAAGCAAGAAACCGTGGCAGACTCGACGATGGAGGTTGAATACATCGCCGCCAACGATATTGCCAAAGACGCTGTCTGGATGAAGAAGTTCATAAATGAACTTGGAGTGGTTCCGTCCATCGAGCATCCAATACCTTTGTATTATAATAACAATGGAGCAGTGGATTTGGCCAAGGAACCCAAGTCCCATCAGCGATCCAGGCATATTCTGAGGTGGTATCACCTGATCCGGGAGATAGTTGATTGCCGGGAGATCGAGGTCCGGAGAGTTGACATGAAAAATAACACGGTGGATCCACTCACGAAGGCTATACCCCAGATACAATTTGAGAGACTCTTCGGTATGTTGGTTATAAGAAACTACAACAACTGGCCTTAGTGCAAGTGGGAGATTGTTAGTTATATGTATGCCCTAGAGGCCATTATTGTACATATGATGTATATTATAGTGGATGCTTGGACATATATAAGGAGGACTTTCTTGCTCGACATGATAGTATGCTATCTAGTTGCACTTTGTCTTAACATGTAGACTTCTATTATGATACTGTCTTGCTCTCACATGTTGATAAAGCCCTTAAGATGCGTACTTGACTACCAGGACTATGATGGAGATCATACGAGTGGGGCCAGGGTAGTCTACAAGTACATCCTTTAATTGTTCCTAGTCGAGCGTGTATCGAGATAGGGCATCGATATTCCAAAGTAGACTAGCGTATATGCTTCTTGACGCATATGATGTGCGATGGATGATCCTACATCCATTTGTTTTTGACATCAAAGATGGTATACGGGTGCTCATTGAAGACTGGGTACACTGAACATGACTCGCCGAGAATTCCTAGTTGGTATTATACCTATCGTTAGATAGCAGTTCTCTGGTGACACTGGTACAGGTTAGTATGTAGACCCGAGATCGTTATAGAGTCTTGTGTGATTCCCACTGTGCTTTTATTTACACCTTACCATGTTCAAAAGAACGTGAAAAACAGTGGTTTTTGGATACAGTCCCGAGTCGCATGGAAGCAATGAGTGATAGGAGGGGATTCGTCTCTCCCGGTATTCGGGGTTGATTTTGCGCTGTGCTCGATTGGCTATAACAGGAAGTCCCTGGCCAGGGCTGATACGGAGATTTACTGGTAAGAGTTATCAGTAGTTTTTCGACCCGTTATGAGCCTCACATCGGCACGACTTATCGGTTACTGGGGTCTGACATTTACCACCCCTAGACTAGATATGCGACATAGAAGACGAAGAGACCAGACTATACGGTAGTGTTATTGACAGGCTTTGCGGGAGTTTAGACAAGCTTGCTTGTTGATCTTCTGATCGCTCAATACCCGGTTAGCCGTTACGTCAAGCGAGTACCGCTGACGGCTTATGGGTGACTGATATGATCATCACCTACTGCCGGCTATTGACGAGTCTTTAGAGTCCTACATAGAGGTTTCCTAGCTCAGGCGAAACGAAGTAGGAGCACATATGTGATATGTCCGGCACTGAGATTAATACTTGTATGTGATACCGTATTCTATTCTCGCTGTTAGTCTATGGCACGCACCCCGCGAGATGGCGGGGAGGCGGAAAGTGTAAAAAACAATAATTTTAGCATCGTAACATCGACTACTAGCCATGATCGTAATCTAAACCAAATCTAGTATAAAACTTATGAAGTATAAACTAAAGTACAGAAGTTATACCTCACGAATCGGGTCCTTCTATGCTTCTCCCGCTGTTCTCCTCTCCTGCACGAACCATTCGGAGTGGCACAGTTGTCACCTCCTCGTCGGCTTCCTCGAATCCAAGATGATCCACCCGAGTGTTTGTGTACCGAGCTTTCTCTTCTATGCCGAAGAAGCTAGATCAACTAGTGTGCTAAACTAGAAGACCTAGAGTGTGTAGATGATGTAGATGGATTGATGAGTCTTCTATTGCGTTAGGTTACTCAACACATGAGTGTTCTAGGGCTTGAGGGAATTGGAGATGGCTATGGAAAAAACTAGTGAACTAAAAGTTGAAGAAGGAAATAGTTTTCTTATCTCTTCTATTCTAAACTGAAATCTTTTTTATTATGCACAGATAAATCTATATCAATAATAAAAAAAGGGGTTCAATTTACAAAAGAATGACTCATGGGTCAAATGAGCACCATGTGTCCAAAGCTCCCAAGTCGTTATTCAAGCAATATCCACATAATTTCCATTTACATAAAATGTATTAATAATTTAAACTAAAATGATTAATACAATTATGTCATGCCATCTACAAAATTATTTTTTTACAAATTAGAAAAATGCCCCTCGTTCGTATATACATACCCGTATTCGTATTCCGAAAAATACGAATACAGAAGACAAAGAAAATCCATCAGTACAATACTAGGATCAGGCTTAAACCAAAGCCCACTAGTATTGTCCGTCCGAATTATCATGCGTGCACAAGTACACGCACGAGATCGAACCCTGTCGTAAAACCATACGACGTCTACACGTTTTGCCCGATGCAGAGAAACGCTCTGTGTGGGACTCTAAAGACCCGACACTACGCTGGCAGTTGGTTTAACCATAGGCCGCAAGCGGCACTGGCTGTACGTAACGGCCCCCAAATAGATGTCGATAAGAAAGCCGATGAGCATAACTCATCCGAACTCCTACTGAGTCTGTCTGTAACAATCTCCGTATAGTCCGGTCTGTTCGTCTAAGAGTGTCGCATATCGGTCCTAGGGGGCGGCAAGCGTCAGACCCCTAATAGTGCAATAAGTCGTGTCGGAGTGCGGACAAAAACACCCTGAGAAGCTACTGGAATCCCTACCAGTAAATCTCGCTTGCCCTGGCCAGGGACTTTGTGTAATGGCTTTCCGAACACAGCGCGACATCATCCCCAAATACCGGGAGAGCCGAATCCTATCTAACCGCTTCTGCCTCCAAGTACTTTGGGACTGCACCCAACTACTACCTGTTTGCACGACTCCGCAGAGCCGTGGTAGGGTAGTAATCAAAGAACAGTAGGAGCACACTTGAGGCAAAGTAGCAGTGTCAAGTCGACCCACTAAGCTGAACTCATGTCACCTGGGAACTGGTACCTAACGATAGGTATATTACCAACCAGCAGTTCCCCATGAGTCCATCCTGTGTAACTCATAACCCAATGAGCACCTGCATACTATCTCCAGTACGACGTACTGATGGCTGTAGGACAGACCATCTCCCCTCCTGGGATGAGAAGCGTATACACTAGTCTACTTTGGAGTATCGATACCATGTCTCGATAATCCTGCGACTAGGGACCGGTATAAGGATGTGCTTGTAGACTACCAAGCCCCCACTAGTGTGACTGCCATCACAACACTGGAAGTCAAGCAAAAATCCTAAGGGCTCTATCAATATGTATTAGCGATACGTTTAAAAGAAACATATTCACATATTAAGATAGATACAAACCGAGTAGCATACTACTATATCGAGCAAGACTGTCATAAATCTGTGTATATATCCCAAGCTTCAAAAGTGTAATATATAAACTAGTACTATACAATAATGGCCTTTAGGGCATATTACACTAACAATCTCCCACTTGCACTAAGGCCATGTATTGGCTATCGCAGACCTATCATCTCGAATAGCCTCACGAACTGTGTCTGAGCGATGGCCTTTGTGAGTGGATCTGCAGTGTTGTTCTCCGTTGCAACTCTCCGAACCTCGATCTCCCAGCGATCCATGATCTCCCTGATCAAGTGATACCGCCTTAAGATGTCTGGACTTCTGATGGGACCTGGGTTCCTTTGCTAAAGTTATATCCCCGTTGTTTTCACAATACAGAGGTATTGGATCAACAATGGACGAAACCACCTGAAGTTCTGTTAAGAACTTCCTCATCCAGACTGCTTTTTTTGCGGCGTCAGAAGCAGCGATATACTCCGCTTCCATCGTCGAGTCAGCAACGGTGTCCTGCTTGGAACTCTATGTTAGTTATATGTATGCCCTATAGGCCATTACTGTACATGGGATGTATATTATAGTGGATCCTTGGACATCTATAGGGAGGACTTTCTTGCCCGACATGATAGTATGCTATCTGGTTGCACTTTATCTTAACATGTTGACTTGTATAAATGATGCCGTCTTGCTCTTACATGTTGATAAAGCCCTTAGGATGTGTACTTGACTTCCAGGACTATAATGGAGATGATACTAGTGGGGCCAAAGGTAGTCCATAAGTACACCCTATAATTGTTCCTAGTCGTAGGAGTATCGAGACAGGGCATCGATACTCCAGAGTAGACTAGCGTATGCGCTTCTTGACCCATATGATGGGCGATGGATGATCCCACATCTATTGGTGTTTGACATCAGAAAAGGTATATGTGTGCTCAGTGGAGACTGGGTACACTGAACGGACTTGCTGAGAACTCCTAGATGGTATTTTACCTATCGTCAGATAGCAGTTCTCTAGTGACACTGGTACAAGTTAGTCTGTCGACCCGACATCGTCATAGAGTCTTGTGTGATTCCCACTGTGCTTTGATTTCCACCTTACCATGGTCAAGAGATCATGCAAAATGGTGGTTTTTGGGTACAGTCCTGAGTCATATGGAGGCAATGAGGGATGGGAGGGGATTCGTCTCTCCCGGTATTGGGGTTGATGTTGCGCTACGCTCGATTGGCCATAAAATGAAATCCCTAGCCAGGGTTGCTGAGATCTACTGGTAAGTGTTATCAGTAGTTTCTCGAACCGTTATGGACCTTGCATCGGCATTACTTATCAGGCTATTGGGGTCTGACGTTATACCACCCCAGGCTTTTGATATGCGACATATCTGACGAAGAGACCGGACTGTACGGTAGTATTACTGATTGAATTCGCAGGAGTATGAGATGGATTGCTTGTTGATCTTCTGATCGCTCAATACCCGGGTGGCTGTTACGTTTAGCAGACCGCTTGTGGCTTGTGGGTGTTTGATATGATCATCACCTACTGCCGGCGTATTGACGAGTCTTTAGAGTCCTACACAGAGGTTTCCTGGTTCATGCGAAATGGAGTAGGTGCATATATTTGATATATGCGGGACCGAGATTAATGCGGGTATGTGATACCGCACTCTATTCTCTCAATATGTGATATCTGTCGGTTATATGTGATATAGCTGGTTTAGCGGATCAAGTGTTGATTCGATAAGTTGATTCATATGATATTAGCCGGTTGTATGTGATATAGCCGGATTATTAAATCAAGTGTTGATTTAATAATTTAATGTATAATTAAATATTTGATATATTAATTTACATTAACAAATATTTGCTCACTAAACATTTCTTTTTCTCACTTGTGTGCATATTGTATATATGTGATATATATTAATGTACATTTTATTGTGTCATGCTTGATGCCACATGCTTCATGGGTGTATGAGACTTAAACTATAGTTAGGGTAATCTTAGGGTTTATATTTATCTAAGTAATTCAAAAATGGATGCGTATTTGGCATGACTACAAGCTTGTAGAAGCTTGTGGAAATCATTGACCAAGTCCACTATTTTTGTTTCACTTGAAAATATTTATTGACCTAACCATTATCCTTACCATGGTAAACTCTCTACATGAGGTAGTGTATGGCACTAACTCACCCATGGTTCATATTCTCACCTCATGAGTTCATTCTCTCATTCTTCACTTGATCATCTTCTTCTTCATTGAGAAAGCTTTCTAGCTTTTGAAATGGTGAGAAAATATTGTGAGAAAATTAAATCTAAAGTGATCCAATTTCCTACTTCATCATCCTCTACTATTAGCCATTTAGTTTAGGGAGTTTGCTTCACTAAACCCTAATTTAGTGAAGAGATAGCATGATCTTGAGTCTCCTCGACCTAGATCATCTTCGGCCTCGAAGACTTCGAGCAAGTTTGCATTTTTCACCTTGTGGATCCTCTCAAGAGTTCGGGAGATCATTACTCACCGCGAAGGGACTTCTAAACGCGGCATTTGAAGTGAAGGACTGGTCTACAAAGGTTGTATTCCGCATTCACTTAGTTGTAAAGTTGTTTACATTGCATGTTTGTTTAAAACTCTAGTTAAGATTCTAGGGTTAGGGTTCTTTAGAACGGAAAAAATTTGAAAACGGCATGGACGATGCCTCCCGAAACCTTGCTGCCACGCTAAGTAACCCTACAATGGTGTCAGAGCTAAGCTAGAGATTTAAACGTTGTTTGTTAGATTACGAAACCGAAACGACTCTAAAACTTGAAACCGTAATATCCAGTTTCTGTCAAATTTAAAAGGGCCGCAAAAATTTTTTTAAACAACTGCAGAATGTTGTATGTGATATGACATGAACACAGAACAAATTTGAGGCAACTTAGCCGGATTTCCGGATTTTGGCCGAGCAAGAGTGAACATTTTCGGAGGAAGATGGCCACTTTGTGGATTTTGAGCTGCGAATTTTTCCTATGTTCCAGTCTCTGGGTTTTGGTGTTTCAGGTGTTGTTTGTTTTTTTCTAAATTTGCATGTGATGTTAATTTTCTGCAAAGGCAACTCGGAGTGTTTCGCAGTCGTAATTCTAACATGTATTCGGGTTATTTAGACGACGTTAAAAAGTTCGAATGGATATCAATATCCCAATTTTCCCCACTGAAAATTTTCGAAGAGTTGGATTTTTTCCGAGTTTAAATTTTTCAGAAAATCATGCAAGCGATTATGTGGACCCTCTAGAAGAACGATACCCAAACTCGAATTTTTGGATCGCGGAACCGCGGTCATACCCTAGGGTTTGCCGCAGTTCTGTGGCGACATGAGTGAAGCATGGGTCGGCCCTTCTAAGGATGGTTCAAAGGAGCTGTGGCAGTTTCTGGGTACTTTTTGAACTCCGGTCAAGTGTTGAGCTCTTTGGGAAAGTTTGGGTGTTTGTCTATTCAATCGAAAAGTTTAACTTCGTCTAGCTATTGGTGATTGTAATACAATATTTGGAATCCACATAGGTACTTATGAGATAACAAGTTTGAATTTTATAAATCTAGCAATTTAGTCTCATTTGATCGGTTACCACGGAATTTTGATGTGGATCAAAAGTCTGTCGCAATTACGTAGTGTACGCGGATACTCACCGGGTTAACCTTACTAGATAGTCACGCCCCATAGCCCCGACCAAGTGACTGTAGGAGAACCTCGTCGCCAAAAGCATCCGTTCGGGTGTTCGAGGCCGCGATGTTCCGCCTTAGTGCACTTTGTCGATGGCATCGGGGGTGCGACCGTCTACTAAAGTTTCCAATGAGCATTCAATCAGTTTATTGGGAATCTTGTTGAATTACCCGACAGGTTATTGGAAAGTGTTTTCAATATCGAGACTAAAATGCGAGGTTTATAATTTTTAGGCATGTGATGTCTAAGGAATTCATTTGGTTAGGCATGAAATCCAAAGTATGTGATACGTTGGGTTTATGATGTCTAAGGTGGTTGCGGATTCCAATTGTTGTAGTTTTTCACTTTCTTTACTATGACCGTAATTGTAATATATGGTGTATCGCCGGTTTCGTTGCTATACGACCACGACAATTGGGATACGCATATTTACTTACGTTGATAATATGTGATGTTATGTGTTGTTGTGATATGTTATATTGGATCGTCGTGTTTTGAATAGCCGGGGTTTTTATGTGAGATGAGAGTTTTTCATTTTCATTCATGTAAAAGCTTGTATGTAATATTCTTTTATTGGGGCACTTCCGGGTTGAGGATGCTTTCACCATTAATGTATATTATTTACTTTTCCCTATTAGGATAGACCCAAGGAGGAGAGCATAAGTAACCGGGTTCTAGGGTCCAGTGGGAGACCATCTCGAGGAGTCGAGATCGGGTCTCCTAACTCTCGAATTGGTAGGGTTGCTTGCCGCTCTCGTAGGGGTCTAGGGATGTGGGTTTGGCTATACATCACGACCGTGGAATTCATGTTTTATACTTGCTTAAATTAAAATACGGAATTCCTAGTATATCCAATATTTCATATAAGCTCTTCTGCTGCTAATATTCTGTGATGTGATCACTTGATATTGTGAGACGATGCTTATATTTTATAGATATGATGATATATAGTAAATATTGATGATTTTGTTTCTTCTGTGATGCATAGGAATCATAATATGATGGGACTTCATTAATGAGATTAATGAAATAAAAGAAACCTAAAGATATTGTAGAAATTTGTTTTAAAAATTGGTAGCTCTAGTTCTTGCTTTGCATAGCGGTATTCCTTGTAAAATATCCAGCACCTTATTCGATAAGGAAAGAGCCGAGATCCCTTCACCGGGAATGACCTCTTTAGCGAAACTAGCAGATGCTACAACCCACTCGGTTTGTCTTTTGATTGATTCTATAGTTTTTGCTTTGCATAGTGGTATTTATGAAATATCCTGCACCTTATTCGATAAGGAAAGAGCCGAGATCCTTTCACCGGGAGTGACCACTTTAGAAAAACTAGTAAAAGCCTCAAAAACACTCCTTTTCAAAATCACTCTATTCTACGAAGATATCAAGTTCATTAAGCAAAAGGTTTTCTTAAAAAAAATCTGTCGTAACCCTCCGTCATTTTTGGAAGTAGAGTACTTAGTATTCGTGCTACGTTTTTTGACCATAGTTAAGGCGTAGTGTGCAGTAGCATATGATGCGATTAATTAGGACAGTCATGTGACTTTGTTGACCATAATTAAGGGTCATGTGGGTGAGTCTAATTAATCACGAAATGACGGGTAGAACTTGACTAGTGCTTATGATTTGTTGACCATAGTTAGGATCATAAGTCACCAGGGGAAAAATATTATCGGGAATTTTAAGTGTTGAAATTTGCAATGAGATTGCATACCTTCTATGAGATAGTTAGATCCCGATACCCACTGCGAGTAAAAGTTAACTCCTGGGAGAGTTTTACACATTACAATTAGCCGCTCAAGTAGGTGTCTAGAAAGGTGTTAACGGGGTTACGCTCCTGGGAAAATGAGATTTATTTTAATTAGGTCCGTGCGAAAGCATGGGAAACCTCCCTCAATGTCATGACCCAAAGTTCGGCCCGTGACCGGAACTTAACCACGTAACGTCTACAGACGTAACGCGACTAAGTAAGCCGAAACCTAGAAATCAAATCCATTAAAAGAAGTGAGTGTTGAAAAAATTTGTTAAAACATTTAAAAATCTCAAGTAAAAAAAAACTTTCAAGTTTAAATTATTTTATTCAAAATTTCGGCAGCACCTCCTTTGTAAAAAAAAAGCCCCGAAACGGGTACGACGTAAGAAAAAGGTAAAACAACTGATGAAATATAACGAGCATCCCAAACGGGAGCAATCACGCCTAACGGCGGAAGCAACCACCACAATAATAATAATATATGACGCTGTAGTGAAGAAATGAGCAACATGAGTGAAAAACAGCAAGAAAGATAAAACTGCATAAATAAAGCCGGCACACACGAGCTCGACACCCAGAGTACAAAATAATATACAATGTCGTCCTCACAACCGGTCTATAAGTCAATACATAACTGGTAGATGGAGAGTACTAGATACAATGAAAGGTATAATGAAATGTAAACAGATAACCGCAACCCACCTATAGCAAAATGGCTCGCACGCCAACTATAGCGGTATCCGCAACAAAAAGATACAAGGATGTAGCCCTACCGCGACAACTCTAAGGGTCTACCTACAAACACCGTGGCATAACGGGGGTGAGTTGCCAACTCGTGAATAGTAAATAACATATAAAGGTAATCGCAGGTATGCACGTACTGCGATACTCAAACATGTGCAACAGGTAACATCATTATGGTAATCTGGGTATACAATAATCATGCGAGGTACTCTATCAGGTACTAAAAGTACATGATGCAAGGCATGTAAATGAGTGTTGAGCATGGGAAAATAAATCATCAACACGAGTCATCATCGTGGAAAACCCCCGGTGTTTACCAAAAACACCCCAAAATCCCGATAACTCTGGCGCCGTCACTCAATCCGGCCCTCATATCCGGTAAATCTCATGGAACAGGAGTGCCCAATATCGGAACCCAAATATCATGAAATACTCGTGTCCAGCATCGACAAGCAAATCCTCATCTCTCAGGCGCTGCATACCAGATCGGCCCTCAGTAGGTATCTTATGTCATAACCCCCAGACGGTATCCTCCGGATATCCGTCGGGTCTCCAAACTGTCACCGGCAAGTAGTAGTCCCACCGCTGGGCTCACCGTCTAACTGTACGAGTCTTCTTACCTCGGGGTACCATACCGGGTCCACCATGTACCCGCAGACGGTGCCTACCGCTCCTCGAATCGGGTACACCACACAGGCTCTCAGAACCGAGAAAACTCATGGTGGACGCACTAAAATATCATATCAAGAGAAACCGGGTTTTTAAAATAAACCATAATTTCATGAAATAATACCACGGTTCTCAAATCCAGAAATCACATGATATCCAAACTCAATGCGTAAATCCATGCGATGTGATGTATGCATCATAAGGTCGTACTATGAGTAAAAGGGAAAAACCGCTCTTTAAATGAATTCAGTTTTAAAAAATATCTCACGCGGTCCCCGGTTTTCCCAAAAAACAGCTTATCTAGGTAGGTACAATGTGTATATGCGTAAGTATGGATGTACCAAGGTATATATGCACCAATACGAATATACAACGTGTATGTGCACAAGTGTGGAGGTATCAATGTATATGTGCACCGATATAGATATGCAAATGAGTATGTGCACAAGTAACATAATCATGTCGAATCATATATAAGGTGAGCTACAATATATTGTTCATGGAAATTCTATAGTGTGAGTGTCATGGCAATTACTAACGGTGTGTGTGTAACATGTAGATTAGTGCTCGTGCATCATGAACCGTTAGTAACAGTGCGGTGTTTTATTAGTTCTAAGTCCATATATAGCACAGAATACAGTATGCAACAAATAGCATCCGTGCACAATCAATGTATATGAATGCAAATATGCCGCTACAATATCCTATCAAGCCCTGGCGCATAAGGCCATACGGGCGATTTCCTCGTAGATGTTAAATCTACTCACCGTGATCTCGATCTACGTGTATCCGACCACCTGCTTCCCCTTCTGTGCGGCGTCCGATGTACCCGCCTGCGAAACTAGAGTTTACACAAAGTAATAAACATAAGCTAAAATCCTGCAAAAACGCGATATCAAGATTATACAAGAAACTAGCGTCGCAAACTAAACGCGTGTGTATACGTAACACCAAAATGTGTGTGCATAAGCCACAAACCATCGCGACACGCTGTGGCACACAGCAACACGCTGTGACATACAGCAACACCAAACCCACTCATAGCGCATGTATAGCGCAAGTCCCGCTACACAAATTATAGGTAATTTGGACCCAGATTATATCCGGAGCAAAAACAAGAAAAATAAACAAGACCAAATCTCTTATAATACCCACAGACCGTTACCTGCAAAAATTCAACATGTTCCAACAAAATTGGGCCGGCCACCATAGGCTTTATATCGGCCAAGGTTAGGTGAAACTGGTCCAGGTTTTTACATTACACTCCTAGCACAAATTATAGTCTAGTGTATATGTTTGCTCATCAATAAAATACCCACAGATAAAGAAGATTTTACGTATTCTATAACTTGGTTTAAAAACGTTTTAAAAATACTAATTTGTACACACAGGTATTTTAGTGCAAACTGGAACAAAAGACTTGGTTTAACAATATTAATAGCACTTAATTAAGTTAAACAAACCCTGTAAACCCTAGTTTAACAGAAATTCCACTTAGACCACCAAAACAACCCAATACCCTCAAAACTCTTAAATAAAGCTAAACTACCCCAGATCTTGCCCACTGTAAATGCCCATAAACCAAACAATGCCAAAAGACTCCAAACCACAACAGACACCTACCCTAAAAGTTTCAACTCCCAACTCACCATAAAAACCGATCTCGCCGGAATTTCCTCTCTCGTCGCCGGCCAAAACCGCCCAGGTTGGGTTCTAACTCCACTCACACACTCAGGGTACCTAGCACTACACTACTACATTGTTTGGGTTTTACAAAGGGTCTCGGGGTAACAACAGGTTATAGTAGCTCTAAGACGACACTAAAATACGATATCGGCACAAAACTATGACTTTAAAGTTCTAAACTGAAACTAAAGTGTAACACAACATAAAAACTAGCTAAATAACAGTTAGGGGATTATACCTATACCAACTTGCTCCAAACTCCAAGCTTTCCTAGTTCCATGGGTTGATTTGGGGTGTAAGACCAACTTGTGTGAAAGAAGTGTTGAATTTTGATGAATTGAGGTGGAGATCTTGTAGATTTGGGTGAGGGTTTGGTGAGGGCAGAAGTTGTTTCTGTTTTTGAGGGAGAGAGAGGGAGAAGAAAATATGAGGGAAAGAAAATTGATTTGAAGTAATATGAAGAGAGTGAGATGAGTGTGAGAGTCAACCATGCCCTTCTCTCTCTCCTCCATAAATGCTTGTCATGCTTTGTCCCCCAAGCCTCCTAGCCCATCATTCTCTCTCTCCACAAGTCAACCCCAAAAGAAAAAAATTTGTGAATTTAAATTTAAAATTTTTTGAAAACTAGTAATTTTGTTAATTACATTTTCTAATTAGTAAGATGGTTGAGCTCCCATGACCACATAAACATGGTTTAACCCAAAATTTTGCCCTAGTTTACATGCACATATGTGTGCAAGCCAAATTAAGTTCTAATAAAATATTCATTAATTTTTATAAAATATTTGAAAACCATTTTTGTAAACATTTTACAAAAAAAACCGTATTAATGTATAATTAACCACTAATCGCATTCTAATGTGTTACAATCTTCCTCCTTTAAAGAAATTCATCCCCGAATTTAAAATATAGCTACGCGTACCTTAAAAAAGATGAGGGAATTTCTTCCGCATCTCGCCCTCGGCCTCCCAAGTGATCTCTTCACCATTTGGGCTGCGCCAAAGCACCTTCACAGATGGCAAAACCTTTGATCGAAGTTTCTTCACCTGCCGGTCCAATATCACTACTGGTTGCTCGGTGAACGGAAGATCGAGCTCTAGCTGAACGGTTTGATGCTGAATCATGTGAGAAGGGTCATGCAGGTATCTGCGAAGTATCGACACATAGAATACGGGGTGATCATCCGGAAAGTCGGGTGGAAGAGCTAAACGATATGCCACTGCGCCCACACGCTCGAGGATCTTGGAGGGACCTATAAATCTGGGACTAAGCTTCCTTTTCCGCCCAAATCTCGTCATGCCCTTCATCGGAGAGACCCTCAGAAAAACGTGATCGACAGCTGCGAACTCTAGTCTGCGATGACGTTTGTCAGCATACGATTTCTGCCTACTCTGAGCTGCTCTCATTCGATCTCGAATCAACTGTACTTTCTCGGTCGTCTCCTGCACGATCTGCGGCCCTAAAACACTGCCCTCGCTAAGCTCAGTCCAACAGACGGGAGATCTGCATCTCCTCCCATACAAGGCCTCGAAAGGTGCTATCTGAATAGTATCCTGAAAGCTGTTGTTGGAGGAGAACTCCACTAAGGGTAAATGATGATCCCAGCTACCACCGAAGTCCAATACGCACGCTCGGAGCATGTCTTCGAGAGTCTGAATAGTTCGCTTGACTGTCCGTCGGTTTACGAATGAAATGCTGTACTGAAACTCAAGCTGGTTCCCAACGCCTCCTGAATCTCTGCCATAGTCGGCTGGTAAACTGGGTGCCTCGGTATGACACGATACATGTCGGGACGCCATGCAATCGTACGATCTCATCGATATATATCTGGGCATACTGAGGAAATCCGAAAGTGGTCTTCACTAACAGGAAGTGAGCCACCTTCGTCAATCGGTCCACGATCACCCAAATGGAGTCATACCCTCGACTAGTCCTGGGTAGACCCATAATGAAGTCCATAGAAATCTGCTCCGATTTCCACTCCGGAATGGGTAACGGCTGTAGCTCTCCCGCGGGCCTCTGGTGCTCGGCCTTGACTTGCTGACAAGTCAGGCATCTCAACACGAAGTCCATGACGTCCCTCTTCATCCCGTCCCACCAGTAAACATCTCTCATATCATGGTACATATTGTAAGTCCATGCTACCTCTCCCGGTACTTTCGGGCATGCGGAATTTGATAAAAAACGATTTTTATAGAGGTGGTAACATGGACTTAAAACCCGGATCTTTGTTAAACATCTAACTAACATCCTAACTAGGAGTCGTTAACTACTCGGTTAGGGGGTTTATACCTTGCTTGTCTTGAACTCCTTCGTCTTCAAGCTCCGATGGTGGTCCGGATCGGCTTCTTCCCGTCGTCTCCTTACGCCGAAGATAGATCCACCTGAAAGATCCAACCTTTGGCTCCTTCTTCGAACTTTGAAGAAACTAGTTCACTCGGTTTGCTAAACCTTGTGAACTAGAGTGAGTAGAGAAGAGTTTGTATGGGATTTTATCTATGGTTCTTGGTTCTCAACTCATGAGACAAGTGAACCATAGAGTCAAGAGAGGGAGCAAGAGGAAGAGGGTGAGAGCAAGAGTATGAGAGCTCAAGAACAAGAGAGAGAGTGAGCAAGTGAGAATGAGCCTCTCTTTTTTTCTTTCACCCTCTCATAATCCATAACCATCATAACTCATCATATCAATCAAGTATTATGTGATGGTTTAAGCAACCATAGCCATATCATTTCATGCACTCATTTTGCACAAAGGAGCAAGCAAGCAAAAGTCTTTGCCATGAAATGATAGCTATGGTTATCATGATGGTCAACTAGTCAAGCCTAGTCAACCGGTCAACAAAGTCAACAAGTCAACAAAAGTCAACAAGTCAACAAAGTCAACAAGTCAACAACCATGTCACCATAATACTTAATTAATATAATAGTTAATCACATATCATATTCTCATTAGGGTTGAGCAAAAAGTCAATAGTCAACGGTCAACGGTCAATAACCCTAATGAGAATCCTCTGCCTCTGTCTCTCCGTCAACTGTGCATACACACCCGCATCCGCGTTCCGAGGAACACGAATACATACTGGATAAATCCAATCCCAAAAGGTACACTAGGATCTGGCTTAAACCAAAGCCCGCTAGTGTAAACTGTCCGGACACTGTACGTGCACAAGTGCACGGATGTGACCGAACCCTGTCGCAAAACCATGCGACCTGTCGCAAAACCATGCGACCTCTACTCTTTTGCCTAAAGGCGAAAAGCTTTCTGTGTGGGACTCTAAAGACTCGACACTATGCTGGCAGTGGGTTTAACCACAGACCGCAAGCGGCACTAGCTGTGCGTAACGGTCCCTAGGTAGTGCCGACAAGAAGACCGACGAGGCGAAACCCATTTGAACTCCTACTGAGCCTGAATGTGACATTCTCCGTACAGTCCGGTCTGTTCATCTGATACATCGCTTGGCGGGCCTAGGGGGCGGTAAACGTCAGTCCCCCAATAGCGGTACAAGTCGTGTTGGAGTGAAGCCCAAAACACCATGAGATAACACTGGAAGCCTACCAGTATATCTCGTTTGCCCTGGCCAGGGACTACTCGTGTAATGGCTCTCCTAGACACAGCGCGATGTCAACCCCCAATACCGGGAGAGACGAATCCTGTCTAACCGTCACTGCCTCCAAGTGCTTCGGGGCTGCACCCGACTACCACCTGTTTGCACGACTCCTTTGAGCCGTGGTAGGGTAGTAATCAAAGTACAGTGGGAACACACTCGAGGCGAAGTGACAGTCTCAAGTCAGCGGACTAAGCTGTACTCATGTCACCTAGGAACTGATAACTGACGATAGGCATAATACCAACTAGTCAGTTCCCGACGAATCATGTCCAGTGTACTCGTAACCCAACGAGAACCCGCATACTATCTCAAGTACGACGTACCGACGGCTGTGGGACAGACCGTCTCCCACACTGGGATGAGAAGCGCATGCGCTAGTCTACTCCGGAGTATCGATGCCCTGTCTCGATAGTCCTGCGACCAGGGACCTGCATAAGGATGTGCTTATAGATTACCCAGCCCCACTAGTGTGACTGCCATCACAACGCTGGTAATCAAGCAAAGATCCTAAGGGCTCCACTAATGTGTATAGGCGATATACTAAAATAAACACATGTACACATTGAAGTAGAAAAAAACAAAGTAGCATACTACTATTTTGAGCAAGATTGTATACACAAGGTGAATATCCCAAGCTTCCATTAAGTAATATACAAACTAGTATGATACAGTAATGGCCTCTAGGGCATATACACTAACAATCTCCCACTTGCATTAAGGCCATGTACTGGCATATCGAAGACCTATCATCTCGATCAGCCGCTCGAACTGAGTCTGGGGCAAGGCCTTGGTGAATGGATCTGCAGTGTTATCTTCTGAAGTGACTCTCCGAACCTCGATCTCCTGGCGATCCACGATCTCCCTGATCAGGTGATACCGTCTCAAGATGTGTCTGGATCTCTGATGGGACCTGGGTTCCTTCGCTAAAGCTATAGCCCCGTTGTTGTCGCAATACAGAGGTATTGGATCAACAATGGATGGAACCACCTGAAGCTCTTTCAAGAACTTCCTCATCCAGACAGCTTCTTTTGCGGTATCAGATGTAGCGATGTATTCCGCTTCCATCGTCGAGTCTGCAACGGTTTCCTGTTTGGAACTCTTCCAACACACCGCCCCTCCATTAAGGGTAAAGATAAAACCCGACATGGACTTGGAATCATCCTTGTCACTCTGGAAGCTGGAGTCAGCAAAGGCCTCGATCTGGAGGTCTTTTCAGCCATACACCAAGAACATCTCTTTAGTCCTTCTCAGGTACTTGAGAATGTTCTTTACTGCTATCCAGTGTTTCTCCCCAGGGTTAGACTGATACCGGCTTACCACACTCAGTGCATAAGCTACATCCGGTCTGGTACACAACATCGCATACATTATAGAGCCTACCGCAGAAGCGTAGGGTATAATAGACATGCGATCCCTCTCCAAATCAGTCTTGGGAGACATCTCTTTAGAGAGGGTGATCCCGTGACAAGCCGGTAGGTTACCGCGCTTGGAATCTTCCATACTGAATCTCTTCAGTATAGTGTCGATGTACCTGGACTGTGAAAGTCCCAATATCCTCTTGGATCTATCACGATGGATCCGGATCCCCAGGATGTATGAGGCATCACCCAGGTCTTTCATGGAGAACCTGTGCGACAAGAACCCCTTGACAGATTGTAGCATAGGAATGTCATTTCCTATTAAGAGAATGTCATCCACGTATAAAACGAGGAATACTACAGTTCTCGCTACAAATCTACTATAGATGCATGGTTCATCTGGATTTTTGATAAAGCCAAATTCTTTGACCGTCTCATCAAAGCAGATGTTCCAACTCTGCGATGCCTGCTTTTGTCCATAGATGGACTTAAGCAACTTGCACACCTTTCCGCTGCTCCCTCTCTGAATGAAACCCTCTGGCTGGTCCATATAGACACACTCCTCTAAATTTCCATTTAGAAAAGCTGTCTTTACGTCCATCTGCCAAATCTCATAATCGTGGAAGGCAGCAATGGCAAGAAGGATCCGAATGGATTTCAGCATAGCCACTGGAGAAAAGGTTTCGTCATAGTCCAAACCAGGTCTTTGACGAAAACCCTTTGCTACAAGTCTAGCTTTATAGGTCTCAACCTGTCCATCTACACCAATCTTCCTTTTGAAGATCCACTTGCATCCTACGGGTTTTACCCCTTCTGGAGCAATGTCCAACGTCCATACTTTGTTGGTGTACATGGACTCCATTTCGGTCCGCATTGCATCCAGCCATTTTACTGAGTCAACGCTCTGAACGGCCTGCTGGAAGCTAGTAGGCTCATCATAATCTATGATGCAATCCTCTCTATCCCCGTCTATGAGAAAACCGTAGTATCTCTCGGGTGGATGAGACTGCCTACTACTCCTGCGGAGCGGCGTAGGAATGTCCTGCTCTTTTGAACCCTCTGGTTCCACTAAGCTTTCAGTAATAGCTCGAGGTTCTGGAATTTCTTCCAGTTCTACTTTGCTCCCACTTATCTGGGTTTCTAAAAACTCAGTTTCCAAGAAGTAGGCATGACGAGAAACAAGAACTTTTTGTTCCTCTTCACAGTAGAAGAAATATCCCTTGGAGTTCTTTGGATATCCTACAAACTTACACTGTACAGAGCGTGCCTCGAGCTTGTCCGCATGCTGCTTTCTAACAAAAGCTGGACATCCCCATGTCTTAATGTGCTTAAGATAGGGTCTCTTCCCACACCACATCTCATATGGTGTAGTAGGCACAGTTTTAGTTGGAACTCGGTTCAAAAGGTATGCAGTTGATTCTAGTGCATACCCCCAGAATGATCGCGGTAACTCAGCGTTACTCATCATGGACCGTACCATATCTAATAGGGTTCGGTTCCGTCTCTCCGATACAACGTTATGTTGCGGAGTGTATGGAGGAGTAAGCTGAGAGAGAATTCCGTTCTCTTTTAAATAGTCCAGGAATTCGGCACTCAAGTATTCACCACCTCGATCCGATCTTAGGATCTTGATACTTTTGCCGGTTTGTTTTTCTACTTCATTCTTATAATCCTGGAATTTTCCAAAGGCTTCGGACTTATGTTTCATTAAGAAGACATAACCGTACCTTGAAAAGTCATCCGTAAAAGTTATGAAGTAAGAATAACCGCTTCGCGCATGTGTAGACATTGGACCGCACACGTCGCTGTGTACGAGTCCCAAGAGCTCGCTCGCCCTTACTCCGTGTCCAGTAAACGGAGTCTTTGTCATCTTTCCTTTGAAACAGGATTGACAAGTGGCATACGATTGATATTCGAACGGATTCAAATATCCTTCTGTATGTAACTTTGTCAACCTTCTCTCATTGATGTCACCCAGTCTACAATACCATAAGAAAGTCTGATTTATTTCCGGAGACTTTCTTTTGTGTGTATTCTGGACGTTGAAAATCTGTGGTTGGTTTAATACGTATATACCATTACTCAATGTACCTGACCCAATCAAAACTTGATTAAGGTGAATGTTTACAACATTACTTACAAACGAAAATTCATAACCTTCTTTAGAAACTAAAGATACAGAAATGATATTACAAGTTGCGTTGGGTACAAAAAAGCAATTACGCAAAACCAAAACATGTCCATCTGACATTCCCAGGTGATAGTCCCCCACGGCTTTAGCATCCATGCTAGCCCCGTTCGCAACTCTGAGGGTCATGTCACCTGCCTTCAAAACCCTACGGTTTCTCAACGCCTGCAATGAATTACAGATATGAGATCCTGATCCGGTATCCAGTACCCAGGAAGTAGAGTTTATTGAAAGACAGTTTTCAATAACATACACACCTGAAGCTGAAGCTGCAACCTGCTTCAATTCCTGTGTCCTGGCTTTCCAAGCCCTGCAATCATTCTTCCAGTGTCCTTTCTTATGACAATAGAAGCATTCTTCCTTATCCACAAGCTTCCCCGCTTTCTTTGTTGCTTTTGCTTTTCCCTTCGTATCCACTTTACTAACACCGCCTCTTGGTTTGGCGGGGGCTTTCTTCTTCTTTCCCTTGGCTTTCGCCTTGGACCTAGAAGAAGATGATCCTCCTACAAACAAAGTGGATGTTTCCCTACCTTTCTGTAGGGTGCCCTCTGCGCTCCTCAGCATATTGAGGAGCTCTGAAAGTTCAACTTCTTTTTCTTGTAAGTTGAAGTTCAGTATAAACTGGGCGTAAGTGGAAGGAAGGGACTGGAGAACTAAGTTCGTATAGAGCTCACTCTCCAATGTGGTCCCTAGGTCCGCGAGCTCCTCAGTGTAGCTGATCATCTTAAGCACGTGCTCTGCTACTGATGATCCGACGGCCATCCTTGCCGAAAATAACTTTTTCGACGCTTCGTATCTTGCGATACGAGATTGCTCTCCATACAGTTCTTTTGTATGAAGAAATATGGATTCCAAGTCCATATTCTCGTGCCTCCTCTGATGTTCATTGTCCATAGAGGCAAGTACGAGGCATTTGGCCTTCGCGCTATCAATCTCCCAAGTCTTACGGATTTCCTTATCCGCGACGCTGGAAGTGGGACCAGGGACAGGGGGAGCTTTGGTGGTAAGAAGATACCCCATCTTGTCGTAAGTGATTGCCATTTTGACATTCCTGAGCCAATCTTTGTAGTTTGGCCCTGTCAGTATGTTTTTATCTAGAAGTAACTTAAGTCCAGTTATGTCGATTGGTCGCTGCAATTAGGAGAGAGAAGAAACACTCAGCTTGATGCTCTTGCAAGTTTAGAATGGTTTTTAGTTTGTCTAAACAGGATGGCTCCCACTGTTTCTCGAATCCCTCCTCAAACCAAAAAGGAAGAATTAGTCGGGATCAATCCCACCGCACAATACTTGCTTAACCGTTCAGCCAGGCCAGTGTCGGTACTTCGAGGGGGGTTTTCCAACGCTTTCGCGAAGTTCCTTAATTCAAGAACCTCTTTTCCCTGGGGACGTAGCCCCGCTAACACCTTTCTAGGCACCTACTAGGTTTATAGCATTGATCGTTTAGTGAGAAATTTCCCGAGGAGTAGCATATACTCACAGTAGGATCGGGATCCAAATATCATCGCGTGACGAAACTGAAGGAATCCTACCAGAATCATCACACTCCAAGTGGTATGCAAATCTGGCAAGTTTCAGTTCTTTTGAAACTCCCGATGTGGATTTTTGCCCCATGCTCTTATGACCTTGACTTTGGCCAACAAATCATAAGTCACATGTCAAGTTCTTCCCGTCGTTCTCTAGGTTAATTTGAATCCACCCGTACTTACCATTGACTTTGGCCAACAAGGCAGTACGACTGTTCCAAACCAACGCATCTATCTATGCTGCACATGAATACCCAATATCTACCAATCACTATGCCTTGACTTTGGCCAACAAACATAGCTTGAATACTATTGACCATCCATGTGAAATGACGGAGGGCTACGAATGGTTTTGGCTAAACCGTGAACGTAGTGAACTTGATATAATCGATGGAACGAGACAGCTTTTAAAAGGAGTGGCTCAGGCTCCGCATTTAAAATTTAGTTTTGAAAAGAACCGAGTGGTTTTTCGAAAGTGTTCCAACGACTTTTAACTTGGTTTATTTTCTTGCATTAGTTCTTTTAATGCGTGATATTCTTGCATTAGTTCTTTTAATGCGTCCCATCATTTAATCCTACCATTGCAGAAAGCAACCAAAATATGACGTACGCTTATGCCATTTGCATTCGCCACGGGGCCCCGTCATTACCTGTTAGGTTACTTAACTAACGACAGAGCGGGGGCTGGGCTAGCGCGGCTGTAAAACATAAGCAACGCCTAAATAATATCATATATAGATATATTGCAATGATAGCCATTTCAGATTACAGATGAACACATTGGATATACTAGGAATCCGCAATTCGTATGAGCCTGTAACGAAAAGCAAATTACACGGTCGCGGTGAATAGCCAAAACCCCACCCAAGACCCCTACGGGTGCGGCAAACTACCCGCCAAGTACACGAAGCGAAGCAACCTCCCTCATCCCCGTGAGTAGGCCACTCGGCACTTCGGCATACCCGGTAGTTTGTGCACCCCCTCCATGGGTCTATCCTAGGAGCAAAAACAGTAAAAAGAAATTATACAATGACGGCTACAACCCCGACCCGATTGTGCGGCCATACAAATAATTATTACATCAATTTACAAATTTACAGGAATTGAAAGAAAAGAAAACTCTCATCTCACAACCCCCGGCTATTCACCCGCGACAATCCAACATATTCATATACACATTCCAGCAACATTACAGATCACAGATTTGTATAACCCCCACTAATCGACATATAGCAATTAGTAGACGTTCAATACAAATATCACATCACAGAAAAACCCGTCAGCTTAAGTCTTTTAGAAGTTCGATCAAAAATACGGATTTTCGGGACCCCAAAAATAAAATTTTCGTTCTGGAAAATCTGGGCAGAAAACACATATTCCAAAAATCCCAAAACAACCCCAGAAACACACTGCACCAAAGATGGACCTCGGCCGAGTCAACTCGGCCGCGGAACCGCGGCGGGAGCGTGCTCCCGCCGCGTTTCCGCGGCTCTTTGACTCGATCGTTGGACCAAATTTGGTGGGTGTTCACACAAAAGCCTGAGCCGATTTTTAAGATGAAAATTATCAACTTTTGAACAGAATAAAAATCGACAGAAACTTGAAATTCTCGGGTTCGTTTTCGTGACTTTTTCTTTGATCGATCTTCTAGTTACTTGCTAACATGTTAGATAGAGTTTAACTAGGCTCTGATACCACTGTAAGTCCATACTACCTCTCCCGGTACTTTCGGGCATGCGGAATTTAATAAAAAAACGATTTTTATAGAGGTGGTAACATGGACTTAAAACCCGGATCTTTGTTAAACATCTAACTAACATCCTAAGTAGGAGTCGTTAACTACTCGGTTAGGGGGTTTATACCTTGCTTGTCTTGAACTCCTTCGTCTTCAAGCTCCGATGGTGGTCCGGATCGGCTTCTTCCCGTCGTCTCCTTACGCCGAAGATAGATCCACCTGAAAGCTCCAACCTTTGGCTCCTTCTTCGAACTTTGAAGAAACTAGTTCACTCGGTTTGCTAAACCTTGTGAACTAGAGTGAGTAGAGAAGAGTTTGTATGGGATTTTATCTATGGTTCTTGGTTCTCAACTCATGAGACAAGTGAACCATAGAGTCAAGAGAGGGAGCAAGAGGAAGAGGGTGAGAGCAAGAGTATGAGAGCTCAAGAACAAGAGAGAGAGTGAGCAAGTGAGAATGAGCCTCTCTTTTTTTCTTTCACCCTCTCATAATCCATAACCATCATAACTCATCATATCAATCAAGTATTATGTGATGGTTTAAGCAACCATAGCCATATCATTTCATGCACTCATTTTGCACAAAGGAGCAAGCAAGCAAAAGTCTTTGCCATGAAATGATAGCTATGGTTATCATGATGGTCAACTAGTCAAGCCTAGTCAACCGGTCAACAAAGTCAACAAGTCAACAAAAGTCAACAAGTCAACAAAGTCAACGCTCAACAACCATGTCACCATAATACTTAATTAATATAATTGTTAATCACATATCATATTCTCATTAGGGTTGAGCAAAAAGTCAATAGTCAACGGTCAACGGTCAATAACCCTAATGAGAATCCTCTGCCTCTGTCTCTCCGTCAACTGTGCATACACACCCGCATCCGCGTTCCGAGGAACACGAATACATACTGGATAAATCCAATCCCAAAAGGTACACTAGGATCTGGCTTAAACCAAAGCCCGCTAGTGTAAACTGTCCGGACACTGTACGTGCACAAGTGCACGGATGTGACCGAACCCTGTCGCAAAACCATGCGACCTGTCGCAAAACCATGCGACCTCTACTCTTTTGCCTAAAGGCGAAAAGCTTTCTGTGTGGGACTCTAAAGACTCGACACTATGCTGGCAGTGGGTTTAACCACAGACCGCAAGCGGCACTAGCTGTGCGTAACGGTCCCTAGGTAGTGCCGACAAGAAGACCGACGAGGCGAAACCCATTTGAACTCTTACTGAGCCTGAATGTGACATTCTCCGTACAGTCCGGTCTGTTCATCTGATACATCGCTTGGCGGGCCTAGGGGGCGGTAAACGTCAGTCCCCCAATAGCGGTACAAGTCGTGTTGGAGTGAAGCCCAAAACACCATGAGATAACACTGGAAGCCTACCAGTATATCTCGTTTGCCCTGGCCAGGGACTACTCGTGTAATGGCTCTCCTAGACACAGCGCGATGTCAACCCCCAATACCGGGAGAGACGAATCCTGTCTAACCGTCACTGCCTCCAAGTGCTTCGGGGCTGCACCCGACTACCACCTGTTTGCACGACTCCTTTGAGCCGTGGTAGGGTAGTAATCAAAGTACAGTGGGAACACACTCGAGGCGAAGTGACAGTCTCAAGTCAGCGGACTAAGCTGTACTCATGTCACCTAGGAACTGATAACTGACGATAGGCATAATACCAACTAGTCAGTTCCCGACGAATCATGTCCAGTGTACTCGTAACCCAACGAGAACCCGCATACTATCTCAAGTACGACGTACCGACGGCTGTGGGACAGACCGTCTCCCACACTGGGATGAGAAGCGCATGCGCTAGTCTACTCCGGAGTATCGATGCCCTGTCTCGATAGTCCTGCGACCAGGGACCTGCATAAGGATGTGCTTATAGATTACCCAGCCCCACTAGTGTGACTGCCATCACAACGCTGGTAATCAAGCAAAGATCCTAAGGGCTCCACTAATGTGTATAGGCGATATACTAAAATAAACACATGTACACATTGAAGTAGAAAAAAACAAAGTAGCATACTACTATTTTGAGCAAGATTGTATACACAAGGTGAATATCCCAAGCTTCCATTAAGTAATATACAAACTAGTATGATACAGTAATGGCCTCTAGGGCATATACACTAACACATATTGGTGGAACCCGGGTGAACACTGTACACAGATCGATGTGCCTCCTTAAGAATCTCACGCTGCAGTCCTTCAGCATCTGGTACACACAGTCTAGTCCCAAATCGTAGTATCCCCTGATCATCAATCATGAACTCAGAAAATCTGCCATGTCCAATATGTGCCATGATCTCTAAACAACGGTCATCACTGTACTGTGCCTCATGTATACGGTCAAGCAACTGTGGGCGTGTACGAACATGCGCAAGCTGTCCCCCGATTGGAGTGAATTCGAACTGCACTCGGCTGTTGCATAAAATTTGCCGATGACTGCCTCTGCACTGCGCTTAAACAAGATAGACTACCCACGGGCCTTCTACTCAAAGCATCCGCCACTAAATTCGCCTTGCCCGGGTGATAAAAGATCTCACAATTGTAGTCCTTCACTAATTCAATCCAACGACACGGTCTAAGATTCTGGTCTCGCTGCTGAAATATGTACTTCAAGCTCTTCTGGTCAGTGAATATATGGCACGACTCGCCGTATAGGTAATGTCGCCAGATCTTGAGTGCAAAGACCACTGCAGCCATCTCCAAATCGTGAGTGGGGTAGTTCTGTTCCTGTTTCTTCAGCTGCCGAGAAGCATACGTGATCACCCTATGGTGCTACATCAATACGCACCATAGCCCCACTCGAGAACCGTCGCAATAAACTACGAATCCGCCCAATCCTGAAGGCAATGATAACACCGGCGCTGTAGTCAAACGGTTCTGCAACTGCTGAAAGCTATCCCCGCACGCCTCAGTCCAAACAAAAGGAACTCCCTTCCGGGTCAACCCGGTCAACGGTGCAGCAATACAGGAGAAGTCCTGTACAAATCGTCGGTAGTAGCCGGCCAGTCCTCGAAAGCTGCGGATCTCTGTAACCGATGCTGTTCTGGGCTAATGCTGAACGACCTTAATCTTCTTCGGGTCCACACATATACCATCTTTCGTAATCACGTGACACAAGAAATCAACGCTGTCAAGCCAGAATGCGCACTTGGAGAATTTTGCAAACAGTTGGTGCTCCCTCAAAGTTTGCAATATGATCCGCAGGTGCTGCTCGTGCTTCTCTCGGGTCCAAGAATACACCAAAATGTCGTCAATGAATATGATGATGAATAGATCAAGATACGGCCGGAAAATACGGTTCATCAAGTCTATAAATGCTGCTGGGATATTGGTGAGTCCGAACGACATCACCAAAAACTCATAGTGGCCGTAACGCGTGCGAAAAGCCGTCCTCGGAATATCCTCCTGTCGAACCCGCAACTGATGGTAGCCTGATCGCAAGTCGCTCCTCGAAAAGTATCCTGCACCCTGAAGCTGGTGGAACAATTCGTCGATGCGTGGTAAAGGATATATGTTCCATACGGTAACCCTGTTCAGCTGGCGGTAATCAATACATAAGCGCAAACTGCCATCCTTCTTCTTGACGAACATGACTGGAGCACCCCAAGGAGACACACTAGGTCGAATAAACTCTTATCCAGCAATTCTTGCAATTGACCCTTCAACTCTCTAAGCTTCGCCGGGGCCATCCGATAAGGCGGTATGGAAATAGGCCCCATGCCGGGAATCAAGTCATTACAGAAAACAATATCACGCTCAGGCGGTAGCCCAGGAAGCTCGTCAGGGAAAACATCAGGGAACTCACTAACAATCGGAACCTGGTCCAACGGAACTTCTGTAGCTCTAGTATCGCAAACATAGGCTATAAATCCCTGACATCCCTTCCTCAAAAGCTGTCCCACGCGAAGAGACGAAATCAAACTGTGAGGGGTGGCACCACGGTCCCCCTGCACAACAAAAGCCGACTGGCCGAGAAAACAAAACCTAACTGTCTTCTCGCGGCAGTCTACAGACGCGTAGCACGTGGCCAACCAGTCCATGCCCAGGAGAACGTCGAAATCCAACATCTCCAAAAGGATCAAGTCGACAGACAACTCTCTCTCACCAATACGGACAACACGCGACCGGAACACGTGCCTTGCAACAAACGACTCGCCCACAGGAATGGTCACAACAAGCGGCTGATCAAGTAAACCGGACTCTCTACCCAAACTCGGCACGAACTGTGTGGAAACGTACGAGTGCGTGGATGCCGGATCAAATAACACATGTGCGTCAACATAACATACTAAAAGAGTACTTGAAACCACTACATTGGACGCCTGCGCGTCCTGGTGCGTCAAAGCAAAAACCCGTGCCTGCCCTCCACCTATGACTGGCTGTCCTCTGCCAGCAACTGGCTGTCCTCTTCCTCGGTGTCACGACCCAAAGTTTGGCCCGTGACCGTCACTTAACCACGTAACGTCTACAGTCGTAACGCGACTAAGTGAACCGAAAACCCAGAAATCAAACCTGTGAAAGTATAGAGTGTTATAAGTTTTAAATGAAAGCACTTACTAACATGATAAGAAATCTAAGTAAACAATCACCAAGATAGCAATATACGACGCCGTAGCGAAGATCATGATCCATAAGTGGGAACATCACAGATAGGATAACTGCAAGTACAGTCGGCTCACAACGAGCTCGACACCAGAATACAAATAATATACATCATCGTCCTCACACAGTCTCTAAGTCAAATACATACATGGTAGATGGAGAATACTAGATACAACAATGTACATAACTGAAAGATAAACAGATACCGCACAAAACCCACCTATCAGCAAAAGAGGTAGTACACCAACTATAGGGGTATCTGTGTCAAAAGATGCAAAACGCAGCCTGCCGCGACTACTCCGAAGGGCAACCTGTAAACACTGTGGCACAACGGGGGTGAGTTGCCAACTCGTGAATAGAGATAACATATAAAGGTAATCGCGAGCATGCACGTGCTGCGCTACTCTATCATATGCCAACAGATGATATCAATATTTGATAAGCAGTATGTGCAATAATCATGCAAGTGCTCTATCAGGTAATGTAACTACAGGATGAGGTACAATAATAAATGCTGAAGATGGGCAATATGATATCTACACGGAATGTCAACGTGGAATATATAATCGGTGTCCATCAGTGCACCCAGATCCCCTAAATAGCTCAGGCGCCGGCACTCTCATCGGCCTTCAATTCGTGTACATCTCTGAGAATCCCGAGTGCCCAACATCGGCACCCAAATATCATAAATACTCGTGTCCGGCATCGACACGCAAATCCTCAACCATCGGGCCCCGTCAGTCCGGGTCAGCCCACGGGCTCCGTCTGCGGTATCGGCCCTCAGCCCCGGCAGTACGGATCACCCCGCATCCATCTATCGACTCTGATCAGTACCCTCCGGATAACTGTCAGGTCCAACCAATCACTGGTAGGTAGTAGTCCCTCTGCCAGGCTCACCGTCTACTACACAGCGAAACCGTTCCCGCCCCGGGGTACCATACCGGGTCCACCATGTACCCGTAATCGGCCTCAACCAGCTCCTCGATTCGGGTTCACATATATCACTCTAGCACCGAGGAAACACATGGTGGACGCACCGAAATATCATATCAAGGGAACCGGGTTTTTAAATGATTACATATTTGAAATAGCCACGGTTCCCAAATCCAGAAATCACATGTAATCCAAACCAATATGCAAGTCAATGATCTGATATGATATGTGCATCAAATATGAATATCATATTAAGTCACATAAAGATGAGCTACAACATAACGATCCGATGTAATATATGCATCAAGTATGAATATCATGTCAAGTCACATATAGATGAACTACAACATAACGATCCGATGGAAATTCTACAGTGTGAGTGTCATGGCAATTACTAACGGTGTGTGTGTAACATGCAGGATAGTGCTCGTGCAACATGGACCGTTAGTAATGGTGCGGTGTTCTATCAATTCTAGTTTATATCCATATAGCAGGGAATGCGGTAAATAGTAGCCATGCACAGTCAATGTATGTAAATGTAGCTATAAGGTCCTATCAGCCCTGACGTAGAACGCCATGCGGGCGATATCCCCGTAGATGTTAAATCTACTCACTGTAGTCTTTCACTAGGTATAGCCAACAACTTGTTTCCCCTTCTGCGCGGCGTCCGTCGTACTCGCCTGCGAACCTAGAATTACACAATACATCATACATAAGCTTGACATCACACAAACACGACATTAAAGACGAACTAGTAACTCGTGTCGTGAACCAAGCGCGCGTGTGCGCGATACGCTAAAACGTGTGATTACGCGCCTGAAGCCACTCAGATGCGTCACGATACGCAGAAACCCCAAACCCACACACACGTATCACGCGTGTCATGAAAGATTGAAAATACGGGAAAACAGGTATTCTACTCCAGATTTTGATACAGAAAAGATATTGTAAAACTATATATACCAAAATAACCCACATAGCAGCAGACACCCACACCCCAAACCCAACCCAAATCACCCCCATCTGGCCGCAACCAGAATGCTTATTTCAGCGGCCTGGGTAGGGAATTGGACTCCCAGGTTTGGTGTGTGCACTCTATACCCCCCATACATGCTACAGTAACCTCTAGTTTCACTCTGAAATATCTCGGGTAGCAGCAGATCCTACAGAGCCTTATTTCTAGTTAAAAGCCACACTTTTGCACTAAAATCAAACTTTAGGGTATTTTTCTGAAATCTGAAACAATCCTAAGTCTAAACCCACACTAATAACTCATTAACAAGCTAATCAAGCCACAACGACATAAATTTTAACATATTAACACTAAATCCCTTCAATATCACTAAAATTGCACAAAAAGGTGATATTTTGAAACTAAACATGCAAGTTATGGAGATAGGGTGCTAGGAGTGAGATTTATACATTGAAATGACCTTAGAAAAACCAAAAGTTCCAGCTTCTCCTTCAATTATGCAGATTTGCCTCCAAACACCTCAAAAACTCATTTTTCCTAAGGTTTTGTGAAGGAAATGTGTGGTTTTTGTGTAGGATTTGAATGAGGAACTAAAGAGAAGTGAAAAGAGAAGAGAATATGGAGAAAAATGGGGGTTTGCTGCTGGAATTTCTGCAGAATTTCAGAATGAGGGAAAGAGAGAGAAGAGAGAAGAAAAGGGGTCAAAAAGTCAAAGTTCAATACCTAACACCATGGCTCATTTGTTTATTTGGATTTTGAATTATGAAAAGGGTTATGAAAAGATTAAAATGGTGAGGAATAAGTTAGCAACCATGAAACAAAAGAATTTGGCTAACACTTAAACCTATGTCTCAAAAATGGCTAAGTGTGCAAGTGTCCACTACAAAGGAAAATTTTCCAATTTGGTAAACACGACTAAATAACTAATAATCCTATGAACACTAATATAATAACATGCACAAATACTAATTATCACAAAAACATTCTAACGGAAAATCAAAGTGTTACAATCTACCCCCTTAAAGAAATTCGGTCCCCGAATTTAAAAATCTAATCATACGCACCTTCAAAAAGATGGGGATACCTCTTCCTCAGCTCGCTCTCGGTCTCCCAAGTGACCTCCTCACCGCTTTAGCCATGCCAAAGTACCTTGACGGACGGTATCTCCTTCGACCTCAATTTCTTCACTTGTCGATCCAAGATCATCACCGGCTGCTCTGCATAGGAAAGGTCGCGCTCAAGCTGGATCGTCGGGTGCTGAATCGCATGCGAAGGATCATGAAGATATTCGCGGAGCATCGAAACGTGAAATACGGGGTGCACGTCAGGAAAACTGGGCGGAAGGGCTAATCGATACGCAACCGCACCAATAAGCTCAAGGATCTCGAAGGGGCCCACATATCTGGGACTAAGCTTCCCTTCTTCCCAAACCTCATCACGCCTTTCATTGGGGAGACCCTCAAGAAAACATGATCACCAACAGAAAACTCAAGTCTGCGCCGACGACGGTCCGCATAAGACCTCTGCCTACTCTGGGCTGCTCTCATCCTATCGCGAATCAACTGGATCTTCGCGGTCGTCTCCTCCACAATCTGCGCTGAGCTCCGTCCAACAGGTGGGCGAACTGCATCTCCTCCCATAAAGAGCCTCAAATGGTGCCATATGAATAGTCTCCTGGTAGCTGTTGATGTAGGAGAACTCTACTAAGGTCAAATGATGATCCCAGCTACCTCCGAAGTCTAAAACGCATGCTCTGAGCATGTCCTCGAGAGTCTGAATAGTCCGCTGTGACTGCCCGTCGATCTGCGGATGGAATGCTGTGCTGAAACTCAAGCGAGTGCCCAAAGCCTCCTGAAGCCTCTGCCATAGCCGGCTAGTAAACTGGGTGCCTCTATAGGACACGATACAAGTCGAAACTCCGTGCAGTCGTACAATCTCATCAATGTAAATCTGGGCATACCGAGCAAATCCGAAAGTCGTCTTCACCGGTAGGAAGTGAGCCGCTTTCGTCAAACGATCCACGATCACCCAGATGGAGTCATACCCTCGACTAGTCCTGGGCAAACCCACAATGAAATCCATAGAGCTCTGTTCCCATTTCCACTCCGGAATGGGTAACGGCTGTAGCTCTCCCGCGGGCCTCTGGTGCTCAGCCTTGACTTGCTGACAAGTCAGGCATCTCGACACAAAATCTGCAATGTCCCTCTTCATACCGTCCCACCAGTAAACATCTCTCATATCGTGGTACATCTTGGTGGAACCGGGATGAACACTATATACCGACCGATGTGCCTCCTCAAGAATCTCGCGCCGCAATCCCTCAGCATCTGGTACGCACAGTCTAGCTCCAAATCGTAGTATCCCCTGATCATCGATCACGAACTCGGAAAATCTGCCCTCTCCCATCTGTGTCCTGATCTCTGAACAGCGGTCATCACTGTGCTGTGCCTCATGTATACATTCAAGCAACTGTGGGCGTGCACGAACATGCGCAATCTGTGCTCCGATCGGTGTAAACTCGAACTGTACCCTGCTGTCGCATAAGATCTGCCAATCTGCCGACGACTTCCTCTGCACTGCGCTCAAACAAGATAGACTACCCTCGGGCCTCCTGCTCAAAGCATCTGCCGCTACATTCGCCCAGCCCGGGTGATACAAGATCTCACAATCGTAGTCCTTCACTAACTCCATCCATCGGCGCTGTCTAAGGTTCTGGTCTCGCTGCTGAAATATATACTTTAAGCTCTTGTGGTCAGTGAATATCTGGCACGACTCTCCATACAGATAATGTCGCCAGATCTTAATTGCAAAGACCACCGCAGCCATCTCCAAATCATGAGTGGGGTAATTCTGTTCATGTTTCTTTAATTGCCGCGAAGCATACGCGATCACCCTGTCATGCTGCATCAAAACGCACCCCAGCCCTAGTCGTGAAGCATCACAGTAGACCACAAATCCGCCTGATCCTGAAGGAAATGATAGCACTGGTGTCGTTGTCAGTAGAGCCCGTAGCTGCTGGAAACTGTGCTCACACTCCTCCGTCCAATCGAAGCGAACTCCCTTCCGGGTCAACCCGGTCAAAGGTGTACCAATGCGAGAGAAGTCCTGCACAAATCGCCTGTAATAGCCTGCCAGCCCTAGAAAGCTGCGAACCTCCGTCACCGACGTGGGTCTAGGCCAACTCCGAACTGCCTCGATCTTCCTCGGGTCTACACATATACCATCTCGTGTAATCACGTGCCCCAAGAAGTCTATGCTGTCTAGCCAGAAAGCACACTTTGAAAATTTGGCGAAAAGCTGATGCTCTCTCAAGGTTTGCGGTGTAATCCGCAGGTGCTGCTCATGCTCTTCTCTACTCCGAGAATACACCAAGATATCGTCAATAAACACTATGATGAACAGATCAAGATACGGCCGGAAAATGCGGTTCATCAAATCCATAAATGCTGCTGGCGCGTTGGTGAGTCCAAATGACATCACCAAAAACTCATAATGGCCGTAACGCGTGCGGAAAGCGGTCGTAGAAATGTCCTCCTGTCGAACCCGCAGCTGATTGTAGCCTGATCGCAAATCGATCCTCGAAAAGTATCCTGCCCCCTGAAGCTGGTCAAACAAATCGTCGATGCGTGGCAAAGGATACCTGTTCTGCACAGTCACCTTATTCAGCTGGCGGTAGTCGATACACAAACGCATACTGCCGTCCTTCTACTTGACAAACAGGACTGGAGCACCCCAAGGAGAAACACTGGCTTGAATAAGTCCCTTATCCAGCAAATCTTGCAACTGACCCTTCAATTCTCTAAGTTCCGCCAGGGCCATCCGATAAGGCGGTACAGAAATAGGCCCCGCGCCAGGAACCAAATCAATACAGAAAGAAATATCACGCTCGGGCGGTAGCCCAGGAAGCTCGTCAGGGAACACATCAGGGAACTCGCTAACGACCGGAACCTGATCCATCAGAACCTCTGTAGCTCTAGTATCGCAAACATAGGCGAGAAATCCCTGACATCCCTTCCGCAAAAGCTGTCCAGCGCGAAATGAAGAAATCACACTGTGAGGGATGGCACCACGGTCCCCCAACACAACAACAACCGACTCGCCGGGAAAACAAAATCGAACTGTCTTCTCGCGGCAGTCAACAGAAGCATAGCACGTGGCTAACCAATCCATGCCCAAAAGAATGTCGAAGTCCAACATCTTAAGAAGGATCAAATCGACCGGCAACTCTCTCTCGCCAATACGGACGGTACAGGATCGGAACACGTGCCTAGCAACAAACGACTCTCCCACAGGAGTAGTCACAACAAGCGGCTGGTCAAGTAAACCGGACTCTCTACCCAAACTCGGCACAAAATGTGTGGATACGTACGAGTGCGTGGATCCGGGATCGAATAACACGTGTGCATCAACCGAACATACAGGAAGAATACCTGAGACCACCGCATTGGACGCCTGCGCGTCCTGATGCGTCAAAGCAAAAACCCGCGCCTGTCCTCCACCTGCAACTAACTGTCCCCTGCCGGCCGTTGGCTGCCCTCTACCTCGGTCACCTCGTCCTCTATGAACAAATCCTCCGCGACTACGACCTCTCTGTGCATGCGTCTGACGCGGAGTAATAGTAGGTACTATCGGCAATGCCGTCTGGGGTGGTGAAGGTGGTAATGTGACATGCGGTGCTGCCGCCTCACTCCGGGGTACCTCCGGACAATCTTGCACACGATGATAAGAACTCCCGCAACGGTAACATCCCGATGATGGTCGCTGACCCTCCTGGGGATAGGAGCTAAATAACCGGCCTTGCCTCGGATCTCTGCCACCTGCAAGATGCCTGTCACGATGCCGAAAGGGCCGTCTCTGCACTGACGTATCTGCACGAACTCTCTTCGGCTCTGGGACTGCCGAAGTCTCAGCAAGGCGCTCCTCAACTAATAATGCTGCATCTACTGCTGCTGCGTATGTCTCGTAATGCTGCGCGCTGATAGCAAGGAATAGTGGTGTAAGCAAGCCTCGGACAAATCTCTTGACTCGCAACTCCTCAGTAGCCACTAGATACGGAGCATAAACTGATAGCTCGGTGAATAGCACATCGTACTCTGCCACTCTCATCTCTGGCGTCTGGCGTAAGGACACGAACCTGCGTGCTTTAGCATCTCTGACACTCAGGGGAAGAAAGCGGGCAAGGAATAGCGCCACGAACTCTGTCCAGGTCATAGGAGGAAGACCTGCTGCTCTACCCTTCTCGACTGATTCGCACCATTTCTACGCAAGACCTTCCAGGCGAAAGCTCGCGAACTCAACCCATCTCGCATCTGCACATCTAAGTGAACGACATATCCGCGCCATCCTATCAATGAAAGACTGTGGGTCCTCGGCCACATCGGTGCCTGTGAAGACCGGAGGCTTCAGCCTCAAAAATTCTGACAGCGATACTGTAATAACCTCTGTAGTCGCAGGTGCAACTGCCTGAACTGCGGGTACCACCGCGGTCTCTGCAACGGGTGGAACTACCTCTGGTCGCTGCGCTCGAAGTGTCTCAACTAGAGATCCCATCATCTAGCGCATCTCCTGCATACTGGATCCCATCGTCTGGCGTATCTCCTGTACACCAGCCCCTAACATAGCAATCTGATCTGTCACGGCAGGAACAGCCTGCTCGGGCACAACCGGTGTACTACCCGGATCAGTCCTCGTCTCCGACGAGTCAACTCGAATCTCGGCCCTCGCGGCCGCTCTCTGCGCCCTCGTAGTCTTTGGCGGCATAATGGCTGAAAGGAACAATAGGATTCGATAAGGATACGGAAGTCGAATCGCAAGAATGTATATACTCAAGAAGGAATTTAAATCAACAAGTCCTAAGGTCACGTAGGCGGAGTACCGTGTCGTGAGTATGCCGCGGAACATACACATGCTACGCTACCCTGCTCAGCTACCTACTCTATCATACCAGGATCATCCTATACTCCGAAAGGTAAAACCTACGCTCTGATGCCAACTTTGTCACGACCCAAAGTTTGGCCCGTGACCGGCACTTAACCACGTAACGTCTACTGGTGTAACGCGACTAAGTGAACCGAAAACCCAGAAATTAAACCGGTGAAAGTATAGATTGTTATAAGTTTTAAATGAAAGCACTTAATAACATGATAAGAAATCTAAGTAAACAATCACCAAGATAGCAATATACGACGCCGTAGCGAAGATCAAGATCCATAAGTGGGAACATCACAGATAGGATAACTGCAAGTACAGTCGGCTCACAACGAGCTCGACACCAGAATACAAATAATATACATCATCGTCCTCACACTGTCTCTAAGTCAAATACATACATGGTAGATGGAGAATACTAGATACAACAATGTACATAACTGAAAGATAAACAGATACCGCACAAAACCCACCTATCTGCAAAAGAGCTAGCACACCAACTATAGGGGTATCTGTGTCAAAAGATGCAAAACGCAGCCTGCCGCGACTACTCCGAAGGGCAACCTGCAAACACTGTGGCACAACGGGGGTGAGTTGTCAACTCGTGAATAGAGATAACATATAAAGGTAATCGCGAGTATGCACGTACTGCGCTACTCTATCATATGCCAACAGATGATATCAATATGTGATAAGCAGTATGTACAATAATCATGCAAGTGCTCTATCAGGTAATGTAACTACAGGATGAGTTACAATAATAAATGCTGAGCATGGGCAATATGATATCTACACGGAATGTCAACGTGGAATATATAATCGGTGTCCATCAATGCACCCAGTTCCCCTAAATAGCTCAGGCGCCGGCACTCTCATCGGCCCTCAAATCCTGTACATCTCTGAGAATCCCGAGTGCCCAACATCGGCACCCCAATATCATAAATACTCGTGTTCGGTATCGACACGCAAATCCTCATCCATCGGGCCGCTTCAGTCCGGGTCAGCCCACGGGCTCCGTCTGCGGTATCGGCCCTCGGCCCCGGCAGTACGGATCACCCCGCATCCATCTATCGACTCTGATCGGTACCCTCCGGATAACTGTCAGGTCCAACCAATCACCGCTAGGTAGTAGTCCCTCTGCCAGGCTCACCGTCTACTACACAGCGAAACCATTCTCGCCCCGGGGTAACATACCGGGTCCACCATGTACCCGTAATCGGCCTCAACCAGCTCCTCGATTCGGGTTCACATATATCACTCTTGCACCGAGGAAACACATGGTGGACGAACCGAAATATCATATCAAGGGAACCGGGTTTTTAAATGATTACGTATTTGAAATAGCCACGGTTCCCAAATCCAGAAATCACATGTAATCCAAACCAATATGCAAGTCAATGATCTGATATGATATGTGCATCAAATATGAATATCATGTCAAGTCACATAAAGATGTGCTACAACATAACGATCCGATGTAATATATGCATTAAGTATGAATATCATGTCAAGTCACATATAGATGAACTACAACATAACGATCCGATGGAAATTCTACAGTATGAGTGTCATGGCAATTACTAACGGTGTGTGTGTAACATGCAGGATAGTGCTCGTGCAATATGGACCGTTAGTAATGGTGCAGTGTTCTATCAATTCTAGTTTATATCCATATAGCAGGGAATGCAGTAAATAGTAGCCATGCACAGTCAATGTATGTAAATGTAGCTATAAGGTCCTATCAGCCCTGACGAAGAACGCCATGCGGGCGATATCCCCGTAGATGTTAAATCTACTCACTGTAGTCTCTCACTAGGTATAGCCAACAACTTGTTTCCCCTTCTGCGCGGCGTCCGTCGTACTCGCCTGTGAACCTAGAATTACACAATACATCATACATAAGCTTGACATCACACAAACACGACATTAAAGCCGAACTAGTAACTCGTGTCGTGAACCAAGCGCGCGTGTGCGCGATACGCTAAAACGTGTGATTACGTGCCTGAAGCCACTCCGACGCGTCACGATACGCAGAAACCCCAAACCCAGACACACGTATCACGCGTGTCGCGAAAGGTTGAAAATACGGGAAAATAGGTATTCTACTCCAGATTTTGATACAGAAAAGATATTGTAAAACTATATATACCAAAATAACCCACATAGCAGTAGACACCCACACCCCAAACCCCAACCCAAATCACCCCCTTCTGGCCGCAAATTGCGGCCATAATGCTTATTTCGGCGGCCTGAGTAGGGAATTGGGCTCCCAGGTTTTGTGTGTGCACTCTATACCCCCCTTACATGCTACAGTAACCTCTAGTTTCACTCTGAAATATCTCGGGTAGCAGCAGATCCTACAGAGCCATATTTCTAGTTAAAATCCACACTTTTGCACTAAAATCAAACTTTAGGGTATTTTTCTGAAATCTGAAACAAACCTAAGTCTAAACCCACACTAATAACTCATTAACAAGCTAATCAAGCCACAACGACATAAATTTTAACATATTAACACTAAATCCCTTCAATATCACTAAAATTGCACAAAAAGGTGATATTTTGAAACTGAACATGCAAGTTATGGAGATAGGGTGCTAGGAGTGAGATTTATACCTTCAAATGACCTTAGAGAAACCAAAAGTTCCAGCTTCCCCTACAAGTATGCAGATTTGCCTCCAAACACCTCAAAAACTCATTTTTCTTAAGGTTTTGTGAAGGAAATGTGTGGTTTTTGTGTAGGATTTGAATGAGGAACTAAAGAGAAGTGAAAAGAGAAGAGAATATGGAGAAAAATGGGGGTTTGCTGCTGGAATTTCTGCAGAATTTCAGAATGAGGGAAAGAGAGAGAAGAGAGAAGAAAAAGGGTCAAAAATCAAAGTTCAATACCTAACACCATGGCTCATTTGTTTATTTGGATTTTGAATTATGAAAAGGGTTATGAAAAGATTAAAATGGTGGGGAATAAGTTAGCAACCATGCAACAAAAGAATTTGGCTAACACTTAAACCTATGTCTGAAAAATGGCTAAGTGTGCAAGTGTCCACTACAAAGGAAAATTTTCCAATTTGCTAAACACGACTAAATAACTAATATAATAACATGCACAAATACTAATTATCACAAAAACATTCTAACGGAAAATCAAAGTGTTACACTCGGTCACCCCGTCATCTCTGAACGAACCCTCCGCGGCTACGACCTCTCTGTGTGTAAGTCTGTCGCGGAGCAGTAGCAGGTGCAAGAGGCAATGCTCTCCGAGGTGGTGAAGGTCGTAAAGTGACATGCGATACGGCTGCCTCCCTCCGGCGTATCTCGGTACAATCTCTGATGCGGTGATGGGGACTACCACACCCAATCCATCCACACGATGACTGCTGACCCTCCTGGGGATAAGAGCTAAACATCTGACCTCGCTCCGAGTCTCTGCTACCTGTACGACGTCTGTCATGGCATCCGAATGGAAGTTTCTGTGCTGCTGTATTAGTACAAACTCTCTTCGGCCCTGGAACTACCGATGTCTCGGCAAGACGCTCCTCGACTAATAGGGCTGCATCTACTGCTGCTGCATAGGTCTCGCAATGCTGTGCGCTGATGCCGAGAAACAACGGGGTAAGCAATCCTCGAACAAATCTCTTGACTCGCATCTCCTCAGTAGCTACTAAATATGAGGCATACGTAGATAGCTCGATAAACAGTACACCGTACTCTGCCACTGTCATCTCCGGAGTCTGACGTAAAACTCGAACCTGCGCGCTCTAGAATATCTGACACTCTGTGGAAGGAAACGGGCAAGAAACACTGTCACGAACTTAGTCCAGGTCATAGGAGGAAGACCTGCCGCTCTGCCCTTTTCTACCGACTCGCACCACTTCTGCGCAAGGCCTTCTAGACGAAATCTTGCGAACTCCACCCATCTCATATCGGCGCATCTTAGTGAACGACATATCATGGACATCCGATCGATAAAAGACTGTGGATCCTCGGCTACATCGGTGCCTGTGAAGACCGGAGGCTTCAGCCTCATAAATTCGGATAGCGATACTGTGATAACCTCTGTAGCTGCCGGTGCAACTGCCTGAACTGTAGGTACCATCGCGGTCCCTGTAACGGGTGGAACTACCTCTGGTCGCTGCGCTCGAAACGTCTTAACTAACGACGCTATCATCTGGCGCATCTCCTGCATACCGGTCCCTAGCTTGGCGATCTGGTCTATCGAAGGGGGAACAGTCTGCTCCGGTACAACGGTGTACTACCCGGGTCAGTCCTCGTCTCATACGAGTTAACTCTAATCTCGGCTCTCGTGGCCGCTCTCTGTGCCCTCGTAGTCTTTGGCGGCATAATGGCTGAAAAGAGAATAGGATTCGATAAGGATACGGAAATCGAATCACAAGAATGCATATAATCATGAAGGAATTTCAATCAATAAGTCCTAAGGTCACTTAGGCGGAGTACCGAGTCGTCAGTATGCCGCGGAACATACACACGCTACGCCACTCTACTTCAGCTACCTACTCCATCATACCAAGGTCATCCTACACTCCGAAAGGTAAAACCTACGCTCTTATACCAACTTTGTCACGGCCTAAAGTTCGGCCCGTGACCGGCACATAACCACGTAATGTCAACAGGCGTAACACGACTAAGTAAGCTGAAACCCAGAAATCAAACCCATTAAAAGTAGTGGGTGTTGAAAACATTTGATTAAAACATTTATTAAAACATTTAGAAATCTCAAGTAAAAAAAAATCGTTCAAGTTTAAATTATTTTATTCAAAATTTCGGCAGCACCTCCTTTGTAAAAAAAACAAGCCCCGAAACGGGTACAACGTAAGAAAAAGGTAAAACAACTGATGAAATATAACGAGCATCCCAAACGGGAGCAATCACGCCTAACGGAGGAAGCAACCACCACAATAATAATAATATAAGACGTTGTAGCGAAGAAATGAGCAACATGACTGAAAAACAGTATGAAAGATAAAACTGCATAAATAAAGCCGGCTCACACGAGCTCAACACCCAGAATACAAAATAATATACAATGTCGTCCTCACAACCGGTCTATAAGTCAATACATAACTGGTAGATGGAGAGTACTAGATACAATGAAAGGTACAATGAAACGTAAACAGATAACCGCAACCCACCTATAGCAAAATGGCTCGCACGCCAACTGTAGCGGTATCCGCAACAAAAAGATACAAGGATGTAGCCCTGCCGCGACAACTCTGAGGGTCTACCTGCAAACACAGTGGCACAACGAGGGTGAGTTGCCAACTCGTGAATACTAAATAACATATAAAGGTAATCGCTGGTATGCACGTACTGCGATACTCTAACATGTGCAATAGATAACATCAATATGGTAATCTGGGTATATAATATTCATGCGAGGTACTCTATCAGGTACTAAAAGTACATGATGCAATGCATGTAAATGAGTGCTGAGCATGGGAAAATAAATCATCAACATGAGTCATCATCTTGGAAAAACCCCTGTGTCTACAAAAAACATCCCAAAATCCCGATAACTCAGGCGCCGTCACTCAATTCGGCCCTCATATCCTGTAAATCTCAAGGAACAGGAGTGCCCAACATCGACACCAAAATATTATGAAATACTCGTGTCCAGCAACGACACGCAAATCCTCATCTCTCAGGCGCCGCATACCAGATCGGCCCTCAGTATGTATCTCATGTCATAACCCCCAGACGGTATCCTCCGGATATCTGTCGGGTCTCCAAACTGTCACCGGCAGGTAGTAGTCCCTCAGCTGGGCCCACCGTCTAACTATACGAGCCTTCTTGCCTTGGGGTATCATATCGGGTCCACCATGTACCCGCAGACGGTGCCTACCACTCCTCGAATCGGGTATACTCACACAAGCTCTCAAAACCGAGAAAAATCATGGTGGACGCACTAAAATATCATTTCAAGAGAAACCGGGTTTTTAAAATAAAGCATACTTTCTTAATATAATACCATGGTTCTCAAATCCAGAAATCACATGAAATCCAAACTCAATGCGTAAATCCATGCGATGTGATGTATGCATCATAAGGTCGTACTATGAGTAAAAGGGAAAAACCGCTCTTTAAATGAATTCAGTTTTAAAAAATATCTCATATGGTCCCCAGTTTTCCCAAAAACTAGCTTATCTAGGTAGGTACAATGTGTATATGCGTAAGTATGGATATACCAAGGTATATATGCACCAATACGAATATACAACGTGTATGTGCACAAGTGTGGAGGTATCAATGTGTATGTGCACCAATATGGATATGCAAATGAGTATGTGCACAAGTAACATAATCATGTCGAATCATATATAAGGTGAGCTACAATATATTGTTCATGGAATTCTATAGTGTGAGTGTCATGGCAATTACTAACGGTATGTGTGTAACATGCAGATTAGTGCTCGTGCAACATGAACCTTTAGTAACAGTTCGGTGTTCTATTAGTTCTATGTCCATATATAGCAGGGAATACAGTATGCAACAAATAGCATCCGTGCGCAATCAATGTATATGAATGCAAATATTCCGCTAAAATATCCTATCAAGCCCTGGCGCATAACGCCATACGGGCATTTTCTCCGTAGATGTTAAATCTACTCACCGTGATCTCGATCTACGTGTATCCGACCACCTGCTTCCCCTTCTCTGCGGCGTCCGAAGTACCCGCCTGCGAACCTAGAATTTACACAAAGTAATACACATAAGCTAAAATCCTGCAAAAACACGATATCAAGATTATACAAGAAACTAGCGTCGCAAACTAAACACGTGTGTATACGTAACACCAAAACGTGTGTGCATAAGCCACAAACCATCACGACACGCTGTGGCACACAGCAACACGCTGTGACACACAGCAACACCAAACCCACTCATAGCGCACGTATCGCGCAAGTCCCGCTACACAAATTATAGGTAATTTGGTCCCAGATTTTATCTGAAGCAAAAAGAAGAAAAATAAACAAGACCAAACATCTTATAATACCTACAGACAGTTACCTGCAAAAATTCAACATGTTCCAACAAAATTGGGCCGGCCACCATAGTCTTGATATCGGCCAAGGTTAGGTGAAACTGGTCCAGGTTTTTACATTACACTCCTAGCATAAATTATAGTCCAGTGTATATGTTTGCTCATCAATAAAATACCCACAGATAAAGCAGATTCTACGTATTCTATAACTTGGTTTTAAAACGTTTTAAAAACACTAATTGGTACACACATGTATTTTAGTGCAAAATGGAACAAAAGACATGGTTTATCAGCATTAATAGCACTTAATTAAGTTAAACAAACCCTGTAAACCCTAGTTTAAAAAAAATTCCACTTAGACCACCAAAACAACCCAATACCCTCAAAATTCTTAAATAAAACTAAACTACCCACGATATTGCCCACTGTAAATACCTATAAACCAAACAATGCCAAAAGACTCCAAACCACAGCAGACACCTACCCTAAAAGTTTCAACTCCCAACTCACCTTAAAAACCGATCTCGCCAGAATTTCCTCTCTCGTCGCCGGCCAAAACCGCCCAGGTTGGGTTCTGAAAGGTCTATGTTACCTACCCCGGTTCTTTCAGGGAGGCGAAATAGGTAAAAATCAAAATTTTCTCACAAGGAAATATAGACCAACCATGAAGGATCTTTGCTAAACAAAAACTAACAAACTAACTACAAGTTCAAGCTACTAGGTTAGATGGTTATACCTAGATCTTGAACTCCTTCTCTTCTTGTTGTGGTCCTCCTTCTTGCTATCTCCTTAGAGTGGTGTAGACGTCTCCTCCTCTTCGTCTTCTCTTTGCCGAAGAAAGATCCACCCGAAGGCCTCTACCTTGAGCTCCTACCTCAACCAAGAGGCAACTAGAGTGCTTAGCTTGCTAGACTAAGAACCCTAGAATGAGTAGAGAATTGTCTTGATGGTTTTATCTCATAAAGCACATATTTTTCAACACAAGAAAGAAGAGAGCTTTGAGAGAGGAAGAGGGGGAGCTTTTCATGAGAGAGAATGAGCAAGAGAGAATGAGCAAGAATAACAACCATGCTCTTATATGAGAATAATAATAATAATAACTAAAGAAAATTGTGATGGTTAGTTTAAATGACCATTATCATTTCACATTTAATGCAATTTGCAAGAATCAAGAAGCATCTTGCAAAAGAAATTATCATGGTCAAATGGTCAACAAAAGTCAAATGGTCAACCAAAGTCAAATGGTCAACCTAACCATGGCACAATTATCCTTAATTAATATTATTAATCATATTTCTCATTCTCATTATGGTGTAAAAAAGTCAACTGTCAAAAACCCTAATGAGATTCCTCTGCTTCTGCCAACTGTGCATACACACCCGCATCCGTGTTCCGATGAACACAAATACAATGAGACAAAACCAATCCCAAAACAAATACTAGGATCTGGCTTAAACCAAATCCTGCTAGTATTAACTGCCCGGACACCAAACGTGCACAAGTGCGCGGATGTGAACGAACCCCGTCGCAAAACCTTGCGACCTCTACTCTGTTTTGCCCAAAGGCGAACAACCCTCTGTGTGGGACTCTAAAGACTCGACACTACGCTGGCAGTGGGTTTAACCACAGGCCGCAAGCGGTACTAGCTGTACGTAACGGTCCCCAGGAAGATGCCGATAAGAAGACCGATGAGGTGAACCCATCCAAACTCCTACTGAGCCTGAATGTGACAATCTCCATACAGTCCGGTCTGTTCGTCTGAGAGTATCGCATGTTCGGCCTAGGGGCGGTAAACGTCAGTCCCTAAATAGCGGTACAAGTCGTGTCAGAGTGTAGCCCAGAACACCTTGAGAAACTACTGGAAACACTACCAGTAAATCTCGCTTGCCCTGTCTAGGGACTTTGTGTAATAGCTCTCCAAGACACGGCGCGATATCAACCCCCAATACCGGGAGAGATGAATCCTGTCTAGCCGCCACTGCCTCCATCTGCTTCGGGACTACACCCAACTACTACTTGTTTGCACGACTCAATAGAGCCGTGGTAGGGTAGCAATCAAAGAACAGTAGGAACACGCTTGAGGCGAAGTAGCAGTGTCAAGTCAACGAACTAAGCTGTACTCATGTCACCTGGGAACTTCTACCTAGCGATAGGTATAATACCAACCAACAGTTCCCGATGAGTCCTGTCCAGTATACGCGTAACCTAACGAGCATCTGCATACTATCTCCAGTACGACGTACTGATGGCTGTGGGACAGACCATCTCCCATGCTGGGAAAAGAAGCGTATGCACCAGTCTACTCTGGAGTATCGATGCCCTGTCTCGATAATCCTACGACTAGGGACCTATATAAGGATGTGCTTATAGACTACCCAGCCCCCACTAGTGTGATCGCCATCACAACGCCGGTAGTCAAGCAAAGATCCTAGGGGCTCCATCAATATGTATTAGTGATATGTTAAAAGAAACATATATACATATTCAGATAGAAACAAACCAAGTAGCATACTTCTATATCAAGCAAGACTGTCGTAAATCCGTGTATATATCCCAAGCTTCCAAAATGTATTATACAAACTAGTACTATACAATAATGGCCTCTAGGGCATACATATCCAACAATCTCCCACTTGCACTAAAGGCCAGTAATTGGTGTACCGCATACCCAACGTCTGCACTAAGGCCAGCTGCTGGCGTACCGCATACCCAATAGCTTATAAAGTCGCTCGAATTGTGTTTGAGGGAGGGCCTTCGTGAATGGATCCGCCGTGTTGTCTTTAGTGTCCACTCTCTGTACCTCGATCTCCTGGCGATCAATGATTTCCCTGATCAGGTGATACCGCCGTAAGATGTGTCTGGACTTCTGATGGGACCGTGGTTCCTTCGCTAAAACTATAGCCCCATTGTTATCGCAATACAAAGGTATTGGGTCAACAATGGACGGAACCACCTGAAGTTCACTAATGAACTTCTTCATCCAGACCGCCTCTTTTGCGGCATCGCTTGCAGCAATGTATTCAGCTTCCATCGTCGAGTCTGCGACGGTATCCTGTTGAACTCCTCCAACACACCGCCCCTCCGTTGAGGGTAAACACAAAACCCGAGACAGACTTGCTGTCATCCTTATCACTCTTGAAGCTTGAATCAGTAAAGGACTCAACCCTGAGGTCTCCATTACCGTAAACCAGGAACATCTCCTTAGTCCTTCTCAGGTACTTGAGAATGTTCTTCACTGCCGTCCAGTGGTTCTCATCTGGGTCTGACTGATACCGTCTCACCACGCTCAGCGCGTAAGCTACATCTGGTCTTGTACATAGCATCGCATACATTATAGATCCTACCGCCGAAGCGTAGGGTATAGTGCTCATGCGAACCCTCTCCTCGTCAGTCTTGGGAGACATCTCCTTGGAGAGGGTGATTCTGTGCAATGCGGGTATATTATCGCGCTTGGAATCTTCCATACTAAACCTCTTTAGTACGGTCTCTATGTACCTGGACTGCGAAAGTCCCAGTAGTCTCTTGGATCTATCTCTGTAGATCTTGATCCCCAGAATGTACGAGGCATCACCCAGGTCCTTCATGGAGAACCGTTGTGACAAGAATAGCTTGACCGATTTTAGCATAGGAATGTCATTTCCTATCAAAAGAATGTCGTCCACGTACAAGACTAGGAACACGACAGTTCGTCGTACAATCTTCTTATAAATACAAGGCTCATCTTCGTTCTTGATGAAATCAAATTCTTTGATTGCTTCATCAAAATAGATGTTCCAGCTCCGCGATGCCTGCTTTAATCCATAAATGGATTTAAGCAACTTGCACACCTTCCCGCTGCTCCCACTGTCTACAAAACCTTCTGGCTGATCCATATAAACGCACTCTTCCAAACTGCCGTTTAGAAAAGCCGTTTTTACGTCAATCTGCCAGATTTCATAGTCATGGAAGGAAGCAATGACAAGTAGGATCCGGATGGATTTGAGCATATCCACTGGAGAAAAAGTTTCGTCATAGTCCACACCAGGTCTTTGACGAAAACCTTTTGCGACGAGTCTAGCCTTATAGGTTTCCACCTGCCTATCTACACCAAGTTTCCTTTTGTAGATCCATTTGCATCCAACGGGTTTTACCCTAGGTGGAGCAATATCCAAGGTCCACACTTTATTGGTGTACATGGACTCTATTTCGGATCGCATAGCATCCAGCCACCTATCAGAGTACCTACTGATAATGGCCTGCCTGAAACTGGTAGGATCGTCTTCTTCCAAGATGCAATCCTCTCAATCCCCGTCTATGAGAAAACCGTAGTATCACTCGGGCGGATGAGAAATCCTACCAGATCTATGGAGTGGCTGAGGTTCGTCTGGGGTTATTGAATACAGTAGTTCCTCCAAATCTTCAGTTATATTTTGTGGTTCATGGATTTCTCCCAGTTCTACCGAACTCCCACTAGATTCTTTTGCAAGAAACTCCTTTTCTAAGAAGGTAGCATGGCGAGACACAAACACCTTCTGTTCCTCAGTATGGTAGAACAGATATCCTAGTGAATCTTTAGGATATCCCACAAATTTACATAGAACTGACTGTGCCTCTAGCTTGTCCGGTTTCTGTGTTTTCACATAGGCCGGACAACCCCAAATCTTAAATCGCTTAAGATATGGATTTCGTCAACTCCATACTTCATATGGAGTCTTAGGTACGTTTTTTGATGGAACGTAGTTCGGTATGTATGCCGCTGTCTGAAGCGCATGTCCCCAGAATGAAAAAGGTAACTCAGCACTACTCATCATGGAGCGAACCATATCCAACAGGGTACGGTTCCTGTTGGAGATAGTGCCCTCAGAGTCAATTATTGGATCGCAGGTACGTGATTGCAATGATTGCGGAGGACCTATACCGGTAGGACAATCTTACTCAAGATGATAGTATGCTATCTGGTTTGCCTTTATTAGTCGTGTACAGTTTCAGGTGACTGATCACTGTTACACTTTGATAGAGCCTTTAGGATCTTGCTTTACTACCTACAGTATGATGGCGATCATATACGTGAGAGTAGGGTGGTTTATACGCATATCCTTAATTGTGGTCCCTAGTCGTGGAAGTTTCGAGACAGGGTATCGATACTCCGGAGTAGACTAGTGTATACAGTCGAGACCCCGACGAGGGGCGGTGGCCGGTATCACAAGCCACTGGTGTCAGTTGGATCACCTAAGATGTATACAGGTGCTCATTGGGTTATGAGTACACCGGACAGGACTCACCGGGAATCTGCTAGTTGGTATTATACATATCGTCAGATAGCAGTTCCCTGGTGACATGTGTACAGGTTAGTTCATCGACATGAGGTCGTCATTTGTCTCGTGTGAGTTCCCACTGTGCTTTGATTTCTACCCTACCACGGCTCAAAGGAGTCGTGCAAACAGGTAGCTTTTGGGTACAGTCCCGAGCCATATGGAGGCACGTGAGCGGATCGGCAGGGGATTCGTCTCTCCCGGTATTGGGGGCGAGATCGTGCTGTGTCTAGGAAAGCCATTACACAAAGCCCACGGCCGTGGCAGGAGATTTACTGGTAGGTACTCCAGTAGTATCTCAGGGTGTTATTGGGCTACACTCCGACACGACTTATACTGCTATTGGGGGTCTGACGTTACTAGCCCCCTAGGAAGATATGCGATACTCATAGACGAACGGACCGGACTATATATACATAGTCACTGTTAGGCTCAATAGGGTTTCCGGATGAGTTCGCTCATCGGCATCCCTTGAGGTCAGTCCATGGGCAGCCGTTACGCATTGCTAGTGCCACTGACGGTTTGTGGTTAAACCCACTGCCAGGGTACTGACGAGTCATTAGAGTCCCCCACAGACAGTTTCCCAAGTTTGGGCGAAACGTTGTAGAGGCCGTATGGTTTTATGGCAGGGTTCGGAAAATGCACGTGCGTTTACGCACGTGTCGGTTTTCGGACAGATGATACTGGTCGGCTTTGGTTTAAGCCGGATCCGAGTATTATATTGAGTAGCTATAATATCTTTGTCTCAGTTGCATTTGTATTCGGTCGTAATACAAATGCGGGTATATTTATACAGTTACGGGGTTATCCTGAAAGTCGTTTCAGGATCACTTTTGGAAGTTGCCAGTTTCCAGTTTTCTATCAGCCGTCTTTTAACATTCGGTTAAAGACGGATTTATGTTTTCTTTGGAAGAGTGTGGATACTTCTAGAAGGTTCTAGAAGCGGTGAGGTGTTGTTGTTTCATTGGTTGCTTTCTTTGTGTTCACACTGTGTGTTCACACTGTGTGTTCACACTAAATATTTATTTGTGTTCACACTAGATATTTGTTTGTGTTCACACATGATATTTTCTCTTGTGGTCACTCTCCTCTCTCCTACACTCACCCCCCCATTCCTATATATGGCCGGCCCCCTTCCCTCTCCTCTTTAGAATTCTCACTTGATGTTTCATTGTGAAAAAGATATGATAGTTTTCGGTGTATGGAATTTCACAGCTCATTTCATTCCATCACCCGATTCCCACGGCAACTTCATTAACCGTTCGTCCATAGCTTTGGACGGAACGAGAAAAAGTCTTCTACTCATTCTCTACATCAACCTTGGTCGTCTCTTTTAGAAAACTTGACAACCGAGTTGCCTCGAGTCAGAGGCGGGAGCCCGTTTAAAGAATCGTTGACGTGGTGCCACCTGGACGAGCAGATCGGAGATCGACGAGATCGGAGCAGCCGCAACGGTGCGTGGGATGATGGTTAAAGAACGAAGGACTCGGATTGTTCGGTATAACCTTTCTACACTCTTTACAGTTTGTTAGTTTAGCAATAATGGCAGATCCGGGTTATAGTATACGATAGCGTCAGTTAAAAAGTTTTTGTTCCGCATTTGGCGTCTGTAGACGGCCGGGGCGCTACCGTAGACTTACAGTGGTATCAAAGCCTTACCATTTTGCTATACTAACTTGTGCTAACGCGTTTAAAATATCGATCGAACCGGAAATCAAAAACTGCAAAATCCAAGTTCACAGTTTCTGTCGATTTTTAAAGGGGTCCTAAAATTATTCTACATATCTCAGAAAACTGTGCAGGGTTTTATTAGAACACCGTCCAAATTTGGGATCATGATTCGACAAGACTGCCGCGGAAACGCGGCCAAACCCATGGTTTGGCCGCGGATCCGCGTCCATTCTGTGTCATCATGCCCCCAAATTTGCTCAGTAGGTTCTTCTCTGGAATTTGTGGTTTTTGGTATATATCTTTTGGGCCTAGATTTTGTTACTGTTCACCAGTTGTTCGTGGGGCCCACTTTGTGATATTTAGTCGATCGAAATTTAAACATGTTATTTTACAGTGCTTACATTATATCTCCGACCAGGAATGTCATTTTATCGGTAAACCGCGTCTGATTGCTATAGTTCTTTTAGACGGGTTTGCGAACGTGACATTCGCGTCGATGTTCTGTGTTGTGCTGTGATGTTGCGGATTTGTCGTGGTGGATAGCAGTGTGCAATGATAGTGCAGTTTGGATTTATTTGTACATTTGATATTGCGGGGCGAGCGTCCAACATGTGGACTGCCGTCACTGCCTGTTGTATAATATTCTTTTGGGGCACGACTAGGTTGCGGTCGATGTACCTGTTGTACTATTTTTCATTACTGTACTAGGTTTTGCCCCGCGACGGAGTGCACGGATAGCCGGATTCTGGAGGGTAACGGGTCCGCATCTCATGGCTTTGAGAGGCAGAGGGGCCCCACTCTAAAATTGGCAGACTATTCGCCGCACTCGTAGGGGGTACAGGTTGACCCAAGGAGGGGTGCCCAAGCTTACCGGATTCCGTGAAGTGCTGGGTGGTCCATTCACTTTGCTGTAGGGGGCTGCCTCGCTTCAGGTTTTGGCGGGTGACTTGCCGCACCCGTAGGGGTCTAGGTTTCATTGCACAGGCTATCCACACGACAGGGGAACGTCGGGTTTCAGCAGCGGCTCTGTGAAACCCGGGGATCCCAGATTATCTGTATTGTTCTGTGATGCTTATTACTTTTCTGTAATGTTGCATATTATCGCGCCTGGAGCGATTATTGTATATTGGTTTATATACTATTAGATGTTGTATATGTTTTACACCCGCGCTAGTCCAGTCCCCGCTCTGTCGTTAGTTAAGTAACCTAACGGGTGATGACGGGACCCAGTGACGAATGCGGATGGCATATACGTACATTTTATTTTTGTTCTTTTCTGGTGTGATTGATTGATGGGACTGCGTTGATTCTGATCAATGCAAAGTTAAACAAACCTGTTTGATGTTGTTAGAACAATTTAAAAAGTGTTATTACAAAGACGTTTCCTTTTGTTTTGCATAGCGGTATTCAGTGGAATATCCTGCACCTCATTCGACGGGGCAAGGGCCGATATCCCTTCACCGGGACTGACCCCTTGGGCAGAAGTTTGCGTCAGGGTAATAACTTCACTATAGTCGATTACAAGTTGCTTTGCATAGCGGTATTCAGTGGAATATCCTGCACCTCATTCCATGAGGAAAGAGCCGAGATCCCTTTACCGGGAGTGACCTCTTTAGCTAAAGGTTTTCGCCACTATATTTTAAAAAGCTATCAGGTTCCTTCAGCGATATCAAGTTCACTACGTTAAAAGTTTTTTCGCCAAAAACCAGCCGTAGCCCTCCGTCATTTCTTTTGGGTATTCAGTAGTATTCAAGCTATGTATTTTGACCTAACGCCAAGGCATAGTGTTTGGTAGCTGCTGGGTATTCATTTGTTGCATAGATAGATGAGTTGGTTTGGGACAGCCGTTCTGCCATTTTGACCTAACGCCAACGGCATGTGCGGGTGGGTTCAAATTAACAAGATAGTGACGGGTAGAACTTGGCATGTGACTTATGACATTTTGACCTAACGCCAAGGTTATAAGAGCATGGGGCAAAAATCATATCGGGAGTTTCTAAAGAAACTGAAACTTGCCAAGTATGCGCATACCTTCTGGAGTATGAGTAACGTGGATGCATTCCATCAAGTTATCATGCGATGAGTGTTGGATCCCGATTCCCACTGATGAGTTGGTTTACTCTTCGGGTGATCCCGATTGATTCTTCTTTCAGGTTTGGAGGAGAATTTGACAGGATAGTGGGAGGTTTCCGGATTAGATAAAGTGATAACCATTCTGATCTAGGTTAGAGTGCACGCAGAGTGTTTCTTTTCTCTCTCTCTTTGGCAGCGACCTTTGACCTACCCTAGACTATGACTCAGTGACCAAGTTGACCGAACCTTCTTAAAATACTGGGTTTTGGATTGTCTGAGTTGCATAAGTCATTGCCACTCCTTCTTTTACCCTTTGTATTTCTCAGAACACCCGTATTACTACGGACATCCAATTCCATTGGATTGATCCATCGTATGGTTATATACGAACTCGAAGGGACTTCTTCGAGGATGGATCCAGGTTCAGGAGAAATAGAATTGGTTTATTCAGTTGTCTTTTATTATCACCTTCTCTCAGGTTGCGAGGGCTCCTTGGTTTAGGAGAGTACACCTATTATGCTTATTGGATAGTCTTATTCCAAACCATAGGCAGGTGCCGAAAGGTAGGGAATGAAGAAAACCAATTAGCCTAAGTAGGGCGTGCAGAAGGTAATATGTAAAGACAAAATAAAGGGATTAGAAAGAGGGCAAAGTAAATTGCGACTGATATCATTCACGACCAAAACCGCGTACTTCATCGCCACTCCTATTTCACCTTTAAAAGAATAAGGTATTATTCAGATGTCTTTTATCATCACCTTCTCTCAAGATGTGAGTACTCCTTGGTTTAGGAGGGTACACCTATTATGCTTAGTGGATAGTCTTCTTCCAAACCATAGGCTGGTGCCGAACGGCAGGGAAGGAAGAAAACCATTTAAGCCTAACGATGGTGTACAGAAGGTAACGACTAAAGACAAATAAAGGGATTTGGAGAGATGGCAATAAAATATACGGTTGAAGTCATGAATTGGATTATGGAAGAGACATTGCTATGAATACCAGGATACCCCTACGAAACATTTTCATGTTTCAGTGCATTGTTAAAGAAAAACTGTTTTCCCGATTAGATACTTACTCCAAGGGTATGTATTTACCAGGTTTCATTCTCATATCTGTATGGTTTTTCAGATGATGAGTGGGAGTAAGTTATTGGGAATTAGGTGATTATCCTCATTATATCAGAATTCGTTGTAATTGGTGATATTTGAGGAAATCGCCAGGGTACAGTTTTCAACCTACGACGCACAGGTTTTGAGTTGCTTAAACTCAGCGGACTTATACAGAGTATTGTATGTTGTCCAGTGTCCATCAGGACAAAGGGGTAGGTCCTCGTACTATGTTCTGTTTACTTATGACTTATCTATTTAGACAAGTGTTTCGTAGAAATACAAGGTCTAAGTTTTGAGAAGTTGTGGATATAAGAATAAAGTAGAGAACCAGGTATCACAAGTATTGAGATTCTTCAAAGAGATCGAAGATGTAGATTCTTGTGATTGGTATTCAGATGATAGTAATGGTTTTGAGAAACATGTTTCTCTTTCAGGTTACTCATAATTGGATGGATTCCTAAGTTGAGTAATGCTGATTAGCCTCTTTCCATTAAGTTGATATGCACTGGAGACAGCTGCATGATTTGAATCTGGTTCCAATTAAATTAAGTGCCAAAGTTTCTATATTGGATATAGAATGGATCATACCTTATAAGATGTTAAGGTACGGGGAGTTGTCCAGCTTATGCTTAAAACCAGACTCTGGATAACTCAGGGCACGTTTCTGTAATGGCTGTTTGTGGGTTGACCCTGCCTATGACGAGTGTTGATATTCTACCATTTGCAAGATCAATAGTGATATTGTTCTTGACTCGCCACAGTTTTAGTAAAATGGATCTTTTTCAGAAAACAGCAGTGGGAGTTTGGTAGAACTGGAAGTGATTCCAGAACCGCAAACGATTACGGAAAATTTAATAGGACCAATATATTCAATCAGGTTTGACATTCCATTAGCCACTCCGCAGATACAGTGGGTAACCTCAGACACCCGAGAGGTACTTCGGTAGCCTCAAGGACGGTGACAGGGAGGTTCTTATCTACCCAGACTTGACACTACTGTTGTTCCAGGCTATAAGACCCGCTAGGAGGATTGTCGTAGTCAGTGGGAGCAGCAGATGCATAGTGGGCAAGTAGCTTATGTCTATTTATAGACTAGAGCAGTTATAGCGGAGATAGATCATCTAATTTTGATGTGACAGTCATAGGTTTGACTTCATCAGAATAGGGGATGGATCTGTTAAGAAGGTAGTAGGGTGTGATGTCATGGTATTTGGATGACATACACAGAGTAGGAAGTAAAATTCCTATACTACGATCGGTTGTACTGTGGTCGTCACACAGTTGTTTCTCAAGACAGAATATGGATATAATATTTGACATTCTGGTTTCTGGATCTATGGTTTTAGATCTAGATTTGGGTAGTTTCCCAATGTGGGTACTTTAACAGATATTCTAATGGTTTTTAGAATAGTTGACTCCTAGCATGGTGGTGTACCTGCAGGTGATGGAGTCACCCTCTCTAAAGGTGTCGTATAGACTAAAGGGGAGAGGGCTGTGCATGATTGGCAGATCACTTGCTTAGGCAATTGAATCAATCATGAGATGTCAAGTACCACACCAAATGGTGTTTTTGCACTATATGCAATAAGTTTGTATTAATCTAATCCTGGAGAAACATAAGGAAGCAGTTTTAGAACATAAGTGCATGTTCTACGGATTTGATGACGGTAGCCTCATTCGGGAGACGGTTATCATTCCAGGCTTCAAAGGTGACATGGTTGAAAGAGTGATTGTCAGAGTTATAGTTTTTCCCTCTGACGAGGGACAGTATTATGGACAGGTGGTCCAAGAGGATACTGTGGGTGGCATGGTGCCGGATACTGATTAGGTTCAGTGATCGATACAGTCTAAGAAGTTTGGATTTGGAATTCATTTATGAACTAGGTCCCATCAGATATCCAGACATATTCTAAGACAGGTATTACTCGATTCAGGAGATGGCTTTCTCCGCGAACTTGAGATTTAGAGAGATATAGAAAGATACTTCGAGGCGGATCCACTCACTGAGGCTATTTCTCGAACACAATAGTTTTACAAACGGGCTTTGTGAAACTGATTAGTAGAGGAGTTGGATGTTCGGTTTCACACGGGCTGTGAGTAGTCGACATCGCAATAATTAGCCTTGAGTGCAAGTGGGAGATTGTTGGAGATAGTGCCCTCAGAGTCAATTATTGGATCGTAGGTACGTGATTGCAATGATTGCGGAGGACCTATACCGGTAGGACAATCTTACTCAAGATGATAGTATGCTATCTGGTTTGCCTTTATTAGTCGTGTACAGTTTCAGGTGACTGATCACTGTTACACTTTGATAGAGCCCTTAGGATCTTGCTTTACTACCTACAGTATGATGGCGATCATATACGTGTGAGTAGGGTGGTTTATACGCATATCCTTAATTGTGTTCCCTAGTCGTGGGAGTTTCGAGACAGGGCATCGATACTCCGGAGTAGACTAGTGTATACAGTCGAGACCCCGACGAGGGGCGGTGGCCGGTCTCACAAGCCACTGGTGTCAGTTGGATCACCTAAGATGTATACAGGTGCTCATTGGGTTATGAGTACACCGGACAGGACTCGCCGGGAACCTGCTAGTTGGTATTATACATATCGTCAGATAGCAGTTCCCTGGTGACATGTGTACAGGTTAGTTCATCGACATGAGGTCGTCATTTGTCTCGTGTGAGTTCCCACTGTGCTTTGATTTCTACCCTACCACGGCTCAAAGGAGTCGTGCAAACAGGTAGCTTTTGGGTACAGTCCCGAGCCATATGGAGGCACGTGAGCGGATCGGCAGGGGATTCGTCTCTCCCGGTATTGGGGGCAAGATCGTGCTGTGTCTAGGAGAGCCATTACACAAAGCCCACGGCCGTGGCAGGAGATTTACTGGTAGGTACTCCAGTAGTATCTCAGGGTGTTATTGGGCTACACTCCGACACGACTTATACTGCTATTGGGGGTTTGACGTTACTAGCCCCCTAGGCAGATATGCGATACTCATAGACGAACGGACCGGAATGTATATACATAGTCACTTTTAAGCTCAGTAGGGTTTCCGGATGAGTTCGCTCATCGGCATCCTTTGAGGTCAGTCCATAGGCAGCCGTTACGCATTGCTAGTGCCACTGACGGTTTGTGGTTAAACCCACTGCCAGGGTACTGACGAGTCATTAGAGTCCCCCACAGACAGTTTCCCAAGTTCGGGCGAAACGTTGTAGAGGCCGTATGGTTTTATGGCAGGGTTCGGAAAATGCACGTGCGTTTACGCACGTGTCGGTTTTCGGATAGATGATACTGGTCGGCTTTGGTTTAAGCCGGATCCGAGTATTATATTGAGTAGCTATAATATCTTTGTCTCAGTTGCATTTGTATTCGGTTGTAATACAAATGCGGGTATATTTATACAGTTACGGGGTTATCCTGAAAGTCGTTTCAGGATCACTTTTGGAAGTTGCCAGATTCCAGTTTTCTATCAGCCGTCTTTTAACATTCGGTTAAAGACGGATTTATCTTTTCTTTGGAAGAGTGTGGATACTTCTAGAAGGTTCTAGAAGCGGTGAGGTGTTGTTGTTTCATTGGTTGCTTTCTTTGTGTTCACACTGTGTGTTCACACTGTGTGTTCACACTAGATATTTATTTGTGTTCACACTAGATATTTGTTTGTGTTCACACATGATATTTTCTCTTGTGGTCACTCTCCTCTCTCCTACACTCACCACCCCATTCCTATATATGGCCGGGCCCCTTCCCCCTCCTCTTTAGAATTCTCACTTGATGTTTCATTGTGAAAAAGATATGATAGTTTTCGGTGTATGGAATTTCACAGCTCATTTCATTCCATCACCCGATTCCCACGGCAACTTCATTAACCGTTCGTCCATAGCTTTGGACGGAACAAGACAAAGTCTTCTACTCATTCTCTACATCAACCTTGGTCGTCTCTTTTAGCAAACTTGACGACCGAGTTGCCTCGAGTCAGAGGCGGGAGCCCATTTAAAGAATCGTTGACGTGGTGCCACCTGGACGAGCAGATCGGAGATCGACGAGATCGGAGCAGCCGCAACGGAGCGTGGGATGATGGTTAAAGAACGAAGGACTCGGATCGTTCGGTATAACCTTTCTACACTCTTTACAGTTTGTTAGTTTAGCAATAATGGAAGATCCGGGTTATAGTATACGATAGTGCCAGTTAAAAAGTTTTTGTTCCGCATTTAGCGTCTGTAGACGGCCGGGGCGCTACCGTAGACTTACAGTTCCTCCGCTCCGATACACCATTATGCTGTGGTGTGTACGGAGGAATTAGTAGAGAGAGAATACCATTCTCTTTTAAGTAATCTAGGAATTCCGTGCTTAAGTATTCCCCTCCTCTATCAGATTGGAGGATCTTGATACTTTTGCCTATCTTGTTCTCCACTTCGTTTCTGAATTCTCTGAATTTCTCAAAAGCTTCAGATTTGTGTTTCATCAGATACATATATCCGAACCTAGAGAGATCGTCAGTGAATGTGATGAAGTATGAGAACCGACCCCTTGCATGTATAGACATCGGACCACACACATCACTGTGTATGAGTCCCAAGAGCTCTGCTGCCCTTTCTTCATGTCCGGTGAAATGAGATTTGGTCATATTTCCTTTGAGACAAGACTGACAAGTTTCATAAGGTGAAAATTCGAACGTATTCAAGAGTCCATCTTTATGCAACTTACTTAGTCTTTTCTCTCCGATATGACCAAGTCTACAATGCCATAAGTAGGAGTCGTTCATATCTGAACTCTTCCTCTTGCGTGTGTTTTGTACATTGAGAACTGTATTTTGATTTAGAACATAGATACCATTACACAGTGCACCTTCTGCAACCAGTACCTTATCAAGGTAAATGTTCATGATATTTCTATCAAGAACAAAGTTATATCCATATTTATCGAGTAAAGACACTGATATTATGTTGCACACCATGGAAGGTACATATTAGCAATTGTTCAAAATCATAGTATTTCCATTTGGCAACACTAGGTGATATTCACCGACGACTGCAGCACTAGTGCTCCATTCCCTACCCTGAGGGACATATCACCAGGTGCAACTTTCCTACATTTTCTCAGTCCCTACAATAAATTACAGATATGAGATCCTGATCCGATATCAAGTACCCAGGAGGTAGGGCTGACCGAAAAGCAGTTCTCAATTACAAGAACACCTGAAGTCGAGGCAAAACTATGCTTCTTCTTCAACGGGGTCTCTTTGGAATCCATACAATCCTCTTGCCCTTGCTCATACTTATGACCGTTGTCGTTAGTTAGAGCCGAACCGACGTTCCCCATCCCTGAATAAGAATTCGGATTTGTCAAGCGATACATTTTATTATCTTGATTAGGGCGTGAAATGGTTGCTACCTGGAGAGAGAGAAAAGAAACACTCAGCGTGCGCTCTTGCAAGATTAGATTGGTTATTAATTTATCTAACCAGGATGGCTCCCACTATTTCTTCAAATTCTTTTTCAAACCCTAAAAGAAGAACTAGTCAGGATTAATCGCACGTCACAATACTTGCTTAACATTTCAGCCAAGCTAGTGTTAGTACTTCGAGGGAGGTTTTCCAATACTTTCGCGAAGTTCCTTAATTACATAACCTCTTTTTCCTAGAGGCGTAGCCCCGCTAACACCGTTCTATACAACTACTTGGTTTATAGCATTGATTGTTAAGTGAAATAATCTCCCGAGAGTAATCCAACTCATCAGTGGGATCGGGATCCAACTATCATTGTGTGATGACCTAGATGGAATCCACTCTAGTCACCACACTCCAGAAGGTATGCTAAATCTGCAAGTTTCCTGTATATTTAAAACTCCCGATGTGGTTTTTGCCCCTAGGACCCTAGTGACCTTGACGAAGTCAACAAATCAAAGAGTCCTAGTCAAGTTCAACCCGTCATTATCTGGATTGCATTAAACCCGCCCGCATAACCCTTGACGTAGTCAACAAGGTTATACGACTGTCCTAACCAATCCCATATAGTGCTACAAACAAGTACCATTCAGCTACCGTACACTACGCCTTGACCGAGTCAACAAACGCAGCACGAATACTAAGTGTTACTTGCAAGAAATGACGGAGGTCTACGGCTAGGTTATTAGCGAAAAAACCTGTTAACGTAATGAACTTGATATCGTTGAAGGAACCTGAGTGGTTTTACAAATATATAGTGGCGAAAATTTTTGCTAAAGAGGTCACTCCCGGTGAAGGGATCTCGGCTCTTTCCTCGTAGAATGAGGTGCAGGATATTCCAACTGAATACCGCGATGCAAAGCAAAAAAGTAATCGACTATAGTGATGTTATTACCATGACGCAAACTTCTGTCCAAGGGGTAACTCCCGATGAAGGAATCTTGGCCCTTGCCTCGTCGAATGAGGTGCTGGATATTCATAACAGAATACCTCAGTGCAAAACAAAAGAGAACGTCCTTGCAATAACAGCTTTTTGAAAATTGTTCCAACAACATCTTTTAGGTTTATTTTCTTTGCATTAATAGAATGCGTCCCATCAATTAATCCTACCATTGCAGAAAACAACGAAAATATGACGTACGCTTATGCCATCCTCGTTTGCCACGGGGCCCCGTCATCACCCGTTAGGTTACTTAACTAGCGACGGAGCGGGGTCTGGACTAGCGCGGATGCAAAACATAAGCAATGCCTACTAGATATCATATATAGATATAGACATTCGTCAGATGCAATGATATGCATTCCAGATCACAGATGAACACATTGGATATGCTAGGAATCCGCATTTCTTTCGAGCCTGCAACGAAAGACGGATTACACAGTCATGATGAATAGCCAAACCCCACCCTAGACCCCTACAGGTGCGGCAAACTACCCGCCAAGTACCCGAACTGAAGCAACCTCTCTCAACAACGTGAGTAGGCCATTCGGCACTTTAAAGTACCCGGTAGTTAGTGCACCCCTCCTTGGGTCTATCCTAGGAGCAAAAAAAGTAAAAGAAATAATATACAATGGTAGCTACAACCTCAACCCGGATGTGCGGCCATAAAAAAATATTACATCAATTTACAATTTACATCAAAGATCATAGATATGCACAACTCCCACTAATCGACGTATAGCGATTAGTCGACGTTCAGTACATATATCACATTACAGATATAACCAATTAGCTAAAGTTTATAGAATTTCGATCAATATTCCAATTTGAAACTATCACAAATACAATACTGTTCTCTGAAGAATCTGGGCAGAAACAAATCATCTTACAAATCACAAAACATAAGTCTGAACACACTGCAGGAAAAACGAGTCACGACCTAGTCGACTCGGCTGCGGATCCGCGGCGAAACGCTTGGTTTCGCCGCGCTTCCGCGGCAGTCTGATCGAGTCATGGGCTCGTTTTTCTTGGGTGTTCCTAAAAAACCCTGCACGTATTTTTCAGGTCTGTGGAAATATTTTTAGTCCTGTTTTTAAAATCGGCAGAAAACACTAAAATTTGATGTATTTTACGATTTTTTCCGGATCGAAGTTCTAAACACTTTGCCAACATGTTAGTTGTTGTTTAGCTAGGCTCTGATACCACTGAAAGGTTTATGTTACCCACCCCGGTTCTTCCGGGGAGGCGGAATAGGTAAAAATAAAATTTTTCTCACAAGGAAATATAGACCAACCATGAAGGATCTTTGCTAAACAAAAACTAACAAACTAACTACAAGTTCTAGCTACTAGGTTAGATGGTTATACTTAGATCTTGAACTCCTTCTCTTCTTGTTTTGGTCCTCCTTCTTGCTTGCTCCTTGGAGTGGTGTAGACGGCTCCTCTTCGTATTCTCTTTGCCGAAGAAAGATCCACCCGAAGGCCTCTACCTTGAGCTCATACCTCAACCAAGAGGTAACTAGAGTGCTTGGCTTGCTAGACTAAGAACCCTAGAATGAGTAGAGAGTTGTCTTGATGGTTTTATGTTACAAAGCTCATGTTTTTCAACACATGAAAGAAGAGAGCTTTGAGAGAGGAAGATGGAGAACTTTCATGAAAGAGAAAGAGCAAGAGAGAATGAGCAAGAATAACAACCATGCTCTCATATGAGAATAATAATAATAATAACTAAAGAAAATTGTGATGGTTAGTTGAAATGACCATTATCATTTCATATTTAATGCAATTTGCAAGAATTAAGAAACATCTCGCAAAAGAAATGATCATGGTCAAATGGTCAACAAAAGTCAAATGGTCAACCAAAGTCAAATGGTCAACCTAACCATGGCACAATTATCCTTAATTAATATTATTAATCATATTTCTCATTCTCATTAGGGTTTAGAAAAAGTCAACTGTCAAAAACCTTAATGAGACTCCTCTGCCATTGCCAACTGTGCATACACACCCGCATCCGTGTTCCGATGAACACGAATACAATGAGACAAAACCAATCCCAAAACAAATACTAGAATCTGGCTTATACCAAAGCCCGCTAGTAATAACTGCCCGGACACCAAATGTGCACAAGTCCGCGGATGTGAACGAACCCCATCGCAAAACCATACGACCTCTACTCTGTTTTGCCCAAAGGCGAACAACCCTCTATGTGGGACACTAAAGACACGACACTACGCTGGCAGTGGGTTTAACCACAGGCCGCAAGAGAGACTAGCTGTATATAATGGTCCCCAGGTAAATACCGATAAGAAGACCGATGAGGTGAACCCATCCGAACTCCTACTGAGTCTGAATGTGACAATATCCGTACAGTCCGGTCTGTTCGTCTGAGAGTATCGCATGTCGGGCCTATGGGGGCGGTAAACGTCAGTCCCCTAATAGCGGTACAAGTCGTGTTGGGGTGTAGCCCAGAAAACCCTGAGAAACTACTGGAAACACAACCAGTAAATCTCGCTTGCCCTGGCCAGGGACTTTGTGTAATGGCTCTCCTAGACACAGCGCGTTATCAACCCCCAATACCGGGAGAGACGAATCCTATCTAGCCCCCACTGCCTCCAAGTGCTTCGGGACTGCACCCAACTACTACCTGTTTGCACGACTCAATAGAGCCGTGGTAGGGTAGCAATCAAAGAATAGTGGGAACACACTTGAGGCGAAATAGCAGTGTCAAGTCAATGGACTAAGCTATACTCATGTCACCTGGGAACTGCTACCTGACGATAGGTGTAATACCAACCAACAGTTCCCGACGAGTCCTGTCCAGAGTACTCGTAACCCAACGAGCACCTGCGTACTATCTCCAGTACGACGTACTGATGGCTGTGGGATAGACCATCTCCCCTGCTGAAGCGTATGCACCAGTCTACTCTGGAGTATCGATGCCCAGTCTCGATAATCCAACGACTAGGGACCTGTCTTATAGACTACCCAGCCCCCACTAGTGTGATCGCCATCACAACGCCGGTAGTCAAGCAAAGATCTTAGGGGCTCCATCAATATGTATTAGCGATATGTTAAAAGAAACATATACACATATTAAGATAGAAACAAACCAAGTAGCATACTACTATATCGAGCAAGACTGTCGTAAATCCGTGTATATATCCCAAGCTTCCAAAATGTATTATACAAACTAGTACTATACAATAATGGCCTCTAGGGCATACATATCCAATAGGTTCTAACTCTACTCACACACTCAGGGTACCTAGCACTACACCACTACATTGTTTGGGTTTTACAAAGGGTCTCGGGGTAACAGAAGGTTATAGTAGCTCTAAAACGACACTAAAATACGATATCTGCACAAAACTACGACTTTAAAGTTCTAAACTGAAGCTAAAGTGTAACACAACCTAAAAACTAGCTAAATAACAGTTAGGGGATTATACCTATACCAACTTGCTCCAAAATCCAAGCTTTCCTAGCTCCATGGGTTGAATTAGGTGTTGGAGATAGTGCCCTCAGAGTCAATTATTAGGACACAGGTACGTGATTGCAATGATTGATGGAGGACCTATCCCGGTAGGACAATCTTACTCGAGATGATAGTATGCTATCTGGTTTACCTTTATCATCGTGTACTGCTTTAAGTGACCTGACAAGTCGCTATTACACGTTGGTAGAGCCCCTAGGATTCTTGCTTGACCACCAGCAGTATGAGGGCGATCATATAAGTGGGAGCTGGGGTCTATAAGCATATCCTTAAATGGTCCCTAGTCGTGTGAGTTTCGAGACAGGGCATCGATACTCCAGAGTAGACTAGTGTATACAGTCGAGACCCCGATGAGGGGCAGTGGCCGGTCTCACAAGCCACTGGTGTCAGTTGGATCACCTAAGATGTATACAGGTGCTCATTGGGTTATGAGTACACCGGACAGGAATCGCCGGGAACATGCTAGTTGGTCATATACCAGACGTCAGATGGCAGTTCCCTGGTGACATGTGTACAGGTTAGTTCATCGACCTGGGGATCGTCATTTGTCTCGTGTGAGTTCCCACTGTACTTTGATTACTACCCTACCACGGCTCAAAGGAGTCGTGCAAACAGGTTTTAGTTCGGTACAGTCCCGAGCCACATGGAGGCAGTGAGCGTATCTTCAGGGGTTCGTCTCTCCCGGTATTGGGGGTGAGGTCGTGCTGTGTCTAGGAGAGCCATTACACGAAGCCCTCGGCCGAGGCAAGGAGATTTACTGGTAGGTATTCCAGTAGTATCTCATGGTGTTCTGGGCTACACTCCGACACGACTTGTACCGCTTTTGGGGGTCTGACTTTTACCAACCCCCTAGGCCCGCCATGCGATACTCATAGACGAACGGACCGGACTGTACGGATATTGTCACTGACAGGCTCAGTAGGGTTGTCAGGCTGAGTTCGCTCACAGACGTCCCTTTTAGTCAATACCTGGTAGCCCGTTACGTATTGGCTTATACCTCTGACGTGCTAGTGGTTAAATCCACAACCAAGGTGTTGACGAGTCTTTAGAGTCCCCCACATTCAGTTACTCAGCTTTCGGGCGAAAGGTTGTAGAGGCCGTATGGAGATATGGCAAGGTCCGATCAGATACGTGCGGTATTGCACGGATCGGGATCGGACAGTTTGTACTATAGGCCGTATGGATATATGGCAGGGTTCGATCAGATACGTGCGGTATTGCACGCATCAGGATCGAACGGATATTACTAGCCGGCTTTGGTTTAAGCCGGATCCTAGTATAGTACAGTGGAGATTTTGTCTCATTGCATTTGTATTTCGGTCGGAATACAAATGCGGGTGTGTATACACAGTATCGGGGTTTTCCTGTAATTTATTACGGGACCAGTTTTCTGGAGTTGCCAGTTTTGCTTTTCGTTTCGGCCGATTTCCTTTGTATCGTTCATTGGCCGAAGATTGGTGGAGGAGGGCTTATTTGCATTGTTGCAAATAAGCATTTGTGGTGGGGGTCTTCGCACTTTATGACATCATGATTATTGCACCATACCTTGACTTTCTTTAGTTGATCATGGCTTGACTTTTGCTATCATGGTTGTTGATTGAGTGTTGGGTTTTGTTGTGATCATTTTGATTGTTTCATCATCACTTGCTTTCCACTCACCCCCTTGTCTTTGCTCTCTCTCTCCAATCACCTAAGGGGGCCAGCCACTTTTGGAGAAGGATGAGGGAAATGCTTCTTTTTTGAGTTGGAAGAAAAAAAAAGGTTACTCTCATTCTTGGTATATCACATTTTTCCCTCACCTCTCTCCAAGTTCTTTTTTCTCCACCACAAAGGCATCTCCATGAACCCCAAAAATGAGACTTGCTCACTAGATATTCTACAGCAAACCTTGGACGCGTCGGCTAGCCAACTTCGCGCCCGAGTTGCCTCGGCATTGAGGTGGGAGCCCGTAAAAGAAGTAGGCGATGTGGTGCACTTCCGGCGACGAGGTGGAGACCTGAGTTTCCGCAGGAGATCGGGACGACGACGAGAAGACCGGAGGACTCGGATCAGTCGGTATATCTCTCTTCCCCATCTTGTAGTTTGCTAGGACTAGTTAATGGTTTGATCCGGGTATTAGTGCACGGCGGTTTGCCAGTTCAAGTAAAATTTAAGTTTATCACCGCTTCCGCATTTGGCCGTCGGATTGACGGCCGGGGCGCCGCCGTGCACTTACAGTGGTATCAGAGCCTCGCCATTAACTTAGTCTAACTTTGTTTAATGTGTTTTGCATTTCCGATCGACCAAAATTCCAAAATCTACATTTTTGTTCACATCAGTTTTCTGTTGAAATTTTTTTTTTGTCGAAATTTTTTTCAGGATACAGAAAAGTGATGTACTGGAAAATCTAAGAGTTCTGTGAAAATTCGATGACGTAACTCCACTGTAGGAGCGCGGAACCACGGCCAAACACCCCCTTGGGCCGCGGTTCCGCCGCACTACTTTGGGTTTGCTGCACCAATTTTTTACAGAGGCTTTCTGGGGTGAAAAGTGAGGTTTTGGAATAATAATATTGGGCCCAGAATTTCTGTGTGTGCTACAGTAGTACTTGGGGGCCCACTTGTTAAAATTTGATCGATCGGATACTTTAAACACATTATTTCACAGTATTTACATTATATCTGCGACCGTGAATGTCACTTGATCGGTAAATCCGGTCTAACTGCTATAGCCCGGTTAGACGGATTTGCGAACGTGACTTTCACGTTGATGTTTTGTGATTTTGCTGTGATGTTGCGGATTGGTCGTGGGGGATAGCCTGGATGCAATGCTAGTACAGTTGTGGTTGTATTATGTACATTTGATATTGCGGGGCGAGCGTCCGACATGTGGACTGCCGTCACTGCCTGCTTGTATTATTATTTTGGGGCACGACCAGGTTGCGGTCGATGTACCCGTTGTATGTATATTTTACTTTCTGTACTAGGATTGCCCCGCGGAGGGGTGCACGGATAGCCGGGTTCTAGAGGGCAACAAGCCCGCATCTCATGGCATTGAGACGGAGGGGGCTTTACTCTAGGATTGGCGGGCTATTCGCCGCACTCGTAGGGGGTACAGGTTGACCCAGGAGGGGTGCCCAAGTTACCGGATTCCGTGAAGTGCTGGGTGGTCCATTCACGGTGCTGAAGGGGGCTGCCTCGCTTCAGGTTTTGGCGGGTGACTTGCCGCGCCCATAGGGGTCTAGGATTACATTGCACAGGCTATCAACACGACCAGGGGAACGTCGGGTTTCAGTAGTGGCTCTGTGAAACCCGGGGATCCCAGATATCTGTATTGTTTCTGTGATGCTGTTCATTCTCTGTGATGTTGCATTTTTTATCACGCCTTGAGCGAATATAATATATTGGTATATATATTAGTAGATGTTGTATATGTTTTACATCCGCCCTAGTCCAGTCCCCGCTCTGTCGTTAGTTAGCTAACCTAACGGGTAATGACGGGACCCAGTGGCGAATGCGGATGGCATATACGTACATCAGTATATTTTCGTTCTTTTTGGTGTGATCAATTGATGGGACTGCGTTGATTCGGATCAATGCAAGTTTAAAAACAAACCTAATCTGTTGTTGTTGGAACACTTTTCAAAAGGCTGTTATTGCAAGGACATTCACTTTTGTTTTGCATCGTGGTATTCAGTTGGAATATCCTGCTCCTCAGTCGACGAGGCAAGGGCCGAGATCCCTTCACCGGGAGTGACCCCTTGGACAAAAAGTTTGCGTCAGGGCAATGACTTCACTATAGACGATTACTTTTGCTTTGCACCGTGGTATTCAGTTGGAATATCCTGCACCTCATTCTACGGGGAAAGAGCCGAGATCCCTTCACCGGGAGTGACCTCTTTAGCAACGGTTTTCGTCACTATATTTTTAAAAGCTATCCGTTCCTTCAACGATATCAAGTTCTTTACGTTAAAGGTTTTCGCCAGAAACCATTCGTAGCCCTCCGTCGTTTCAGACGGGTAGCACGTAGTATTCATGCTATGTTTGTTGGCCTTCGTCAAGGCATAGTGTATGGTAGCTGCTTGTTGCCTTTCTGCAGCATAGATAGATGCGTTGGTTTGGGACAGTCGTATAGCCTTGTTGGCCTTCGTCAAGGGCTTATGCGGGTGGGTTCAAATCAACTTGGAGAATGACGGGTAGAACTTGACATGTGACTTATGATTTGTTGGCCTTCGTCAAGGTCATAAGAGCATGGGGCAAAAATCCACATCGGGAGTTTCAAAAGAACTGAAACTTGCCAGATATGCGCATACCTTCTGGAGTGTGATGATGTGAGCGGATTCTGTCACGTTATCATGCGATGATAGTTGGATCCCGATTCCCACTGATGAGTTAGTTTACTCCTCGGGTGACCCCGACTAATTCTTCTTTCAGGTTTGGAGGAGAATTTGACGGTACAGTGGGAGGTTTCCAGATTAGATAAATTGGTAACCATTCTGATCTAGGTTAGAATGCACGCTGAGTGTTTCTTTTCTCTCTCTCTTTGGCAGCGACCATTGACCCGACCCTAAGACTATGACTCAGAGACCAAGTTGACCGAACCTTCTTTAACACTGGCTTTTGGATTGTCAGAGTTGCAAACCTCATTGCCACTCCTACTTTTACCCTTTTCTCCAGGACACCCCGTATTACTACGAACGTCCACTTCCATTGGACAAAACCATCGTATGGTTAGATACGAACTCGAAAGAATTTATTCGAGGATGGTTTCCGGTTCTGGAGGAAACGAATAGGACTATTCAGTTGTCTTTTCCTTTTACCTTCTCTCAGGTTGCGAGTACTCCTTGGTTTAGGAGATAGTACACCTATTACGCAAATTGGATAGTCTTCTTCCAAACCATAGGCAGGTGCCGACCGGTAGGGAATGAAGAAAACCAATTAGCCTAACGATGGTGTACAGAAGGTATTAAGTTAAGACAAAGCAAGGGATTAGTAAGAGGGCAAAGTAAATTGCGACTGCTATTCACGACCAAACCAAGTATTCCTTCGCCAATCCTAAATCACCTTTGTATTTCTCCAGGACACTCCGTATCACTACGAAGATCCACAGTTTATTGGATATTCCATCGTATGGTTATATACCAACTCGAAAGGAACTTGTTCCAGTTCGGGGATGGATTCTGGTTCAGGAGAAATAGGAATAAGGTTTATTCAGTTGTCTTTTATCCTCACCTCCTCTCGCATTGCGAGTGTTCCTAGGTTTGGGACAGTACACCCATTATGCTTATTGGATAGTCTTCTTCCAAACCATAGGCTGGTGCCGAACGGTAGGGAAGGAAGAAAACCATTTGGCCTAAAGGGGTGTACAGAAGGTAATGACTAAAGACATATGAAGGGATTTGGAGAGGTGGCAAAGAATTATACGGTTACAGTCGTGAATCTGGAGGAGGCATTACTAGGAATACCGAGATACCCCATTGAAACATTTCAATGTTTCAGTCTCACTGTGTACTGTTAAAGGAAAACTGATTTCCCGATTAGATACTTACTCCAGGGTATGTATTTACCAGGTATGATTCTCACATCTGTATGGTTTTACAGATGATGAGTGGGAGTAAGTTATTGGGAATTTGGTGATCATCCTCATTATATCAGGATTCATCGTAATCGGTGATATTTGAGGAGATCACCTGGGCTGTTTGCCGGTCGGCAAATATTTGGTTTTGAATATCCGCTGTTGTGCACCAATTTTAAATTGATATATCTGTACGTCTATTTTGATAGAGTGAGATATATCTTTTGAAATTATGTCTACGACATTTACCTGTATCAGTGGATGGTTAGGTAAGGAGCATTAAACAGCAGTGTAATTCTTCTTAACCATAAGTACAGTTTTCAACCTACGACACACAGTGAATGAGTTTTCAGACTCAAGGGACTTATACAGAGTATTGTATATTGTCCAGGGTCCATCAGGACAGAGGGGTTGGTCCTCGTACTATATTCGGTTTACTTATGACTTCTCTAGTTTTTAGACAGGTGTTTCGCGGAAACACAGGGTCTGAATTTTGAGAAGTTATAGGTATTTGAATAGAGTAGAGAACCAGGTGTAGCAAGTATCGGGATTCTTCAAAGCAATCGAAGATGTAGACACTTGTGCATGGTATTCAGTTGATAGTAATGATAAAGAGATCTTGCTTCTCTTTCAGGTTACTCATAATTGGAAGCATTCCTAAGTTGAGTAACGCTGATAGACCTCCTTCCATTTAGTTGACATGCACTAGGGACAGCTGCATGATTTGAATCTGGTTCAATTAAATCAGTGCCTCTGTTTCTATATGGGATATAGAACAGTTCATATCTTAACGGTGTTAAGGTACGGGGAGTTGTCCGGCTTATGATTAAAACCAGACACTGGACAACTCAAGGCACGTTTCTGTAATGGCTGTTTGTGGGTTGACCCAGGCTATGACGAGGGTTGATTTTCTACCATCTGGATGAACAATAGCAATATTGTTCTAGACTCGCCACAGTTTTATTAAAAATGGATTTTTTCAGAAAACAGTAGTGGGAGCATGGTAGAACAGGAAGTGATTCCGGAACCACAAACGATTACTGAAGATTGGATAAGGAACCTAAAGATTCAATCTGGATTGACATTCCATTGGCCACTCCGCGGATACGGTGGGTAACTTCAGGCACCCGAGAGGTACTACGGTAGCCTCAAGGACGGTGACAGGGAAGTTCTTGTTTACCCACAATTACCATTGCTGTTGTTCCAGGCTGCGAGACCCGGCAGGAGGATGAGTATAGCGTCGTTCTAAACTAGTTTTAGAAGTGTACGTCTATATGACTCTGCCAGAGGGTCAGCGGAAGCAGCGGAAGCATTGGTGGACAGGTAGCTTATGTCTATTTATAGACTAAAGCAGATATAGCGGAAATAGATCATCAATTTCTGATGTGACAGTCATAGGTTTGACTTCATCAGAATAAGGGATGGATTTGTTGAGAAGGTAGTAGGGTGTGATGTCATGGTATTTGGATGACATATACAGAATAGGAAAAGAAACTCCTATACTACAATCGGTTATACTTTGGTCGTCACACAGTGGTTTCTCCACAAAGGACTTGGATTTTATATCTGACATACTGGTTACTGGATCTATGGTTTTAGATCTAGATTTGGGTGGTTTCCCAATTAAGGGTACTTAGACAGCATTCTAAGAGTATTTAGAATGGACGACTCCATGCACGGTAGTGTACCTGCAGATGATGGAGTCAACCTCTCTAAAGGTGTCTTACAGACTAAAGGGGAGAGGGATGTGCATGATTGGCAGATCACTTGCTTAGGCAATTGAGTCAATCATGAGATGTCAAGTACCACACCAGATGTTGTTCTTGCACTAGATGCAATAAGTTGACATTAATCCAATCCTGGAGAAGCAGTCGGAAGCAGTTTTAGAGCATAAGTGGATGTTCTAGGGATATGATAACGACAGCCTCATTAAGGAGACAGTTATCATTCCAGGCTTCCAAGGTGACATGGACGACAAGGAGGTTGTCAGAGTTATAGTTTTCCTTCTGATGAGGGGCAGTATTTTGGACAGGAGGTCCAAGGCAATACTGAGGGTGGCATGGTGCATGATACTGATTAAGTTCAGTTGACGATACAGTCTAAGAAGTTTGGATTTGGAGTTCATTTATGAGCTAGGTCCCATCAGACATCCAGACACATTCTAAGACAGGTATTGCTCATTTCGGGAGATGGGTTTCTCCGCGAACTTGAGATATAGAGAGACATAGAAAAAACAACAAAGCGGATCCACTCACTAAGGCTATTCCTCGAACGCAATATTTTCGCAAACGAGCTTTGTGAGACTGACTAGTAGAGGAGTTGGGTGTTCGGTATCACACGGGCTGTGAGTATGCGGCATCGCAATAATTAGCCTTGAGTGCAAGTGGGAGATTGTTGGAGATAGTGCCCTCAGAGTCAATTATTAGGTCACAGGTACGTGATTGCAATGATTGATGGAGGACCTATCCGGGTAGGACAGTCATACTCGAGATGATAGTATGCTATCTGGTTTACCTTTATCATCGTGTACTGCTTTAGGTGACCTGACAAGTCGCTATTACACGTTGGTAGAGCCCCTAGGATTCTTGCTTGACTACCAGCAGTATGAGGGCGATCATATAAGTGGGAGCTGGGGTCTATAAGCATATCCTTAAATGGTCCCTAGTCGTGTGAGTTTCGAGACAGGGCATCGATACTCCAGAGTAGACTAGTGTATACAGTCGAGACCCCGACGAGGGGCAGTGGCCGGTCTCACAAGCCACTGGTGTCAGTTGGATCACCTAAGATGTATACAGGTGCTCATTGGGTTATGAGTACACCGGACAGGACTCGCCGGGAACATGCTAGTTGGTCATATACCAGACGTCAGATGGCAGTTCCCTGGTGACATGTGTACAGGTTAGTTCATCGACCTGGGGATCGTCATTTGTCTCGTGTGAGTTCCCACTGTACTTTGATTACTACCCTACCATGGCTCAAAGGAGTCATGCAAACAGGTTTTAGTTCGGTACAGTCCCGAGCCACATGGAGGCAGTGAGCGTATCTTCAGGGGTTCGTCTCTCCCGGTATTGGGGGTGAGGTCGTGCTGTGTCTAGGAGAGCCATTACACGAAGCCCTCGGCCGAGGCAAGGAGATTTACTGGTAGGTATTCTAGTAGTATCTCAGGGTGTTCTGGGCTACACTCCGACACGACTTGTACCGCTTTTGGGGGTCTGACTTTTACCAACCCCTAGGCCCGCCATGCGATACTCATAGACGAACGGACCGGACTGTACGGATATTGTCACTGACAGGCTCAGTAGGGTTGTCAGGCTGAGTTCGCTCACAGACGTCCCTTTTAGTCAATACCTGGTAGCCCGTTACGTATTGGCTTATACCTCTGACGTGCTAGTGGTTAAATCCACAACCAAGGTGTTGACGAGTCTTTAAAGTCCCCCACATTCAGTTACTCAGCTTTCGGGCGAAAGGTTGTAGAGGCCGTATGGTGATATGGCAAGGTACGATCAGATACGTGCGGTATTGCACGGATCGGGATCGGACAGTTTGTACTATAGGCCTGTTAGTTATATGTATGCCCTAGAGGCCATTACTGTACATAGGATGTATATTGTAGTGGATGCTGGGACATATATAGGGAGGACTTTCTTGCTCGACATGATAGTAAGCTATCTGGTTGATCTTTACCTTAACGTGTATGCTGATTGTCTCTCTGTTACATATTGGTAAAGCCCTTAGGATGTGTGCTTAACTACCTGGACTATGATGCGGATCATACTAGTGGGGACATGGTAGTCCATAAGTACATCCTTCAAAGTCCCTAGTCGTGGGTGTATCGAGACGGGGCATCGATATACCAGAGTAGACTAGCGTATACCTTCTCGACCCATACAGATGGGCGATGGATGATCCCATATCCATTGGTGTTTGACATCAGAGATGATATATAGGTGCTCAGTAGAGACTGGGTACACTGGACGGACTCGCCGAGAACTCCCAGATGGTATTATACCTCACGTCAGATGGCAGTTCTCTGGTGACACTGGTACAGAGTAGTCTGTTGACCCGAGATCGTCATAGAGTCTTGTGTGGTTCCCACTGTGCTTTGATTTCCATCTTACCACGTCCAAGAGGGCGTGCAAAACGGTGGTTTTTGGGTACAGTCCCGAGTCACATGGAGGCAATGAGCGATAGGAGGGGATTCGTCTCTCCCGGTATAGGGAGTTGATGTTGCGCTCTGTTCGATTGGCTATAACAGGAAATCCCTGGCCAGGGTTGCTGAGATTTACTGGTAAGTATTACCAGTAGTTTCTCGAATTGTTATAGACCTCATATCGACACGACTTATCGAGCTATTGGGGTCTGACGTTTACCACCCCTAGGCGGGATATGCGACATATCAGACGATCAGACCGGACTGTACGGTAGTGTTACTGGTTGGATTCATTGGAGTATGAGCGGGCTTGCTCGTCGATCTTCAGATCGCTCAATACCCGGGTGGCCGTTACGTTTAGCAGACCGCTTGCGGCTTGTGGGTGTTTGATATGATCATCACCTACTGCCGGCGTATTGACGAGTCTTTAGAGTCCTACACAGAGGTTTCCTGGCTCAAGCGAAACGAAATAGGAGCGCATATGAGATATGTGCGGGACCGAGAATGATAATGGTATGTGATACCGTATTCCATTCTCGCGATGAATGTATCGATTGGTTATATACGATATAACCTAGTTATCGAATCAAGGATTGGTTCGATAAGCCGATGCATAGGATACTAGTCGGTTATGTGCGACATGACCGGATCGTTAAATCAAGAGTTGATTTAATGATTTAATGCATAATTAAATATGTATTTGATATATTACTTGGCGTTAACTAGTATCGGTTCACTTAAGATGGATTTTCTCACTCGGATGTGCGCATTGTATATGCGATATACTTTTGTGCACTTGTTTGTATCATGTTTGATGATACATGTTTACTTGGTTAAGTGTAAAGAATTAAACCATGGTTAAACATATAATTAGGGTTTTATTTTTCCATTACATATTTATTCATTTATTTATTTGTTTATACTTTTTGGAAAATACATGGAAAAGAGAAAAGAATGGTGGCTTTTTTTGTTGTTTAGTTGAAGCTTCATGAAGCTTTGACTTTGTCCACCATTCTTATCTCATCCTTAACCCTAACCATTCCTTTAACCATGATTGATTCTCTACACATTACCATAGTTAACATTATGATAAGAAATGATTATTATTCTATTTCAATTATTCTTATCATAAGACTTTCTTCTTCTTCTTCATCTTCTTCTTTGAAGAAGCTTGACTTCATCAATGGTGGATTGATGAAATGAGTGAGAAATCCAAAACTAAAGTCTACCCACTTCCTATTTCTTCATCCTCTACCTCTTGCCAAGTAGTAGAGTGTGTTTCCCTCACAAGTTTTCAAGACTTGGTGAAGGTGGAGCTCGATCTAGCGATGCCTCGACGTAGATCATCTTCGGCATGGACATCGACGACCTAGCTTGCCCATTCTCCGACGAAGCCGACGCTAGAGCCCGGATTTGATTTGGACAGCGGAGAGGACCTCATCTCGGAGCCGTGGAGGTGGAGGACCGGATCTACAAAGGTTGTATTTCCGTATCTCTTAGTTAATTGTTAACTAGTTTATTTTTCGCCTAGATTTCTAGCAAACGATCCGTAGTCGGGTCTCTCGGCACCTAGAATTTTTGAAAATAGCATGTTCGATGCCTTGTGAGACCTCATTAGGGTGCCTAGGAACCCTACAGTGGTATCAGAGCCTAGCTAGAGCCTTAGGCGAAGTCTAGACGCAATTTGAAGTCCGATCGATCGAAAATCCGAACCCAAAATAGCTCTCTGTACTTTTTCTAAAAACGTGGATTTTTCCAAATTAAAAATATGCAGAAAACTCAGCAGGGAATTATAAGAATTACGGTGCAATTTTTTTTCCATGAACAGAACAAACCGCGGCGGAAGCGTGGCTTCTGCGGCGGTTCCGCCGCACTTTGATGACGTCATCCTCAATTGATTGCACAGTAACTTCTATTATATTATGCTGGAGTTTCTGGGTATTTTTAAAATTTATTCAAGAGTTGAATTTTCTGTAGTTGATTTGGGGATTCGGTGTTTGGATCGGAGTATCAGATTTTGTCTATGTGGCTTTCCGGATAATTTTTAGAATATGTTAAAAAGTTCGACCGGATATAAATACCCAATTTTTCCCCTGTCGGGAAATTTCCAAGTGTTGGATTTTTCCGTGATTTAACGACGTTCTAAATAGTGCAAGTAACGCGATGGACCCTCTAGAAGACAACAAACCTTAACTCGATTATGTGACCGTCTTGAACTGCCCTTTGAATCTTCGGGTTTGGGGCAGTACGGCGTGCCACATGTGAGGCGTTGGCTTGGCCCTTCTACGGCTGGACCGTTGGTACTGAGGCACGAACGGAATGTTGTTATACTTGTTTCATGTGTTGATCAGTTTCGGGAAAACTTGGGTGTTCGATTGTTCGATCGAAAAGTTTAACATTTTCTGTTTATCTGGAATGTGATACAATAATTGGAATTCACAATAAGTTATGAGATAACTGAATGAATGTTATAAACATAGAACTTTAGTCTCACTTGATCGGTTGCCACGGAATTTTGATGTGATCAAAAGACCGTCGCAATCACGTAGCGTACGCGGATACTCGCCGGGTAAACTTAATAGACAGCCTCACTCCATAGCCCCGACCAAGTGACTGTAGGAGAGCCCCATCACCGAAAGCATCCGTCCGGGTGCTCGCGGCAGCGGTGTTCCGCCTTGGTGCACTTCGTCGACGGTATCAGGGGTGCGGCCGCCTACTGAAGTTTGCGACGAGCATTCGATCAGAATGTCGGGAATCTTGTTGAATTGCCCGACTTGATATTGAAAAGAGTTTTCGATAATGAGACTAAAATGCGGGGTTTATAATTGTTAGGCATGCGATGTCTAAAGAATTCATTTGTTCAGGCATGCGATGTCTGAGGAGATTGCGGATTCTAACTGTTGTAGTTTTATACTTTCTTTTCTGTGACCGTAAGTGTAATATGTGATATCGCCGGTTTCGTTGCTATATGTCAACGACAATTGGGATGCGCATATTTACTTACGTTGATGACATGTGATGTTATGTGTTGCTGGATATGTTATATTGGATTGTCGTGTTTGAATAACCGGGGGGGGGTTTATGTGAGATGAGTGTTTTTCATTTTCATTCATGTAAAAACTTGTATGTAATATTCTTTTATTGGGGCACTTCCAGGTTGCGGAAGTTGCCACCGTTTGTATATTATTTACTTTTCCGCACTAGGATAGACCCAAGGAGGGGAGCACAAGTAACCGGGTTCTGGAGTCCAGTGGGAGACCAACTCGAGGAGTCGAGTCCGGGTCTCCTAACTCTAGAATTGGTAGGGTTGCTTGCCGCTCTCGTAGGGGTTTAGGGGTGTGGGTTTGGCTATTCATCACGACCGTGGAATCCGTGTTTTATACTGGCTCGTATCGAAAACACGGACGTCCTAGTATATCCAATATTTCATATGTTTCTTCTGCTGTGATTTATCTATGATGTTATCATGCGATGTTCTGTGACAGATATTATATATAGTATATATGATATATTATATAGACGTTACTTATGTTTTACACCCGTGCTAGCCCTGCCCCGCTCTGCCGTTAGTTACCTAACCTAACGGTGCACGAGGGGACATCGAGGCGAATGCGGATGGCATAAGTGTACGGCGTATTTATCTGTGATGTTTAGGTAATTTAAATGATGGGACTTCATTAATGTGATTAATGAAAATAAAAGAAACCTAAGATATTGTAGAATCGAATTTCAAAATTAAAACAGGTAGCTACAGTTCTTGCTTTGCACAGAGGTATATGTGATATATCCTGCACCTTATTCGATGAGGAAAGGACCGAGATCCCTTCACCGGGAATGACTCCTTTAGCAATAACTGGCAGATGCTACACACTCGGTTTGTCTTTTGATTACTTTTAAGAGTTTTTGCTTTGCACAGTGATATATATGATATATCCCGCACCTCATTCGACGAGGAAAGGACCGACGATCCCTTCACCGGGAGTGACTCCTTTAGCAAAACTAGAAAAGCCTCAAAAGCACTCCATTTCAAAATTCATTCGATCCTACAACGATATCAAGTTCATTACGCAATAGGTTTTCATAAAAACCTGTCGTAGCCCTCCGTCATTTCAGATAAGTAGTAGTTAGTATTCGTGCTGCGTTTGTTGGCCTTTGTCAAGGCGCAGTGTGCGGTAGCTAACTGGTGCTTATCTGCTTATGCATATGATGCAGATTGAGTTAGGGTAGTCGTGCGACCTTGTTGGCCTTTGTCAAGGGCCATGCGGGTGGGTTTAATTCAATCAAGAAATGACGGGTTGAACTTGACTAGCATCCTATGGTTTGTTGGCCTTTGTCAAGGTCATAGGAGGTTAGGGGCAAAATATTATCGGGAATTTCAAGTGTTGAAATTTGCAATGAGATTGCATACCTTCTATGAGATAGTTGGATCCCGATACCCGCTGCGAGTAAGAGTTACTCCTGGGAGAGTTTTATACATTACAATTAGCCGATCAAGTAGGTGTCTAGAAAGGTGTTAACGAGGTTATGCCTCTGGGAAACGAGGTTTACATTAATTAGGTTCGTGCGAAAGCACGGGGGACCTCCCTCAAAGTACCGACACTGGCCTGGCTGAAAGATTGGCGAACTTGTAGTGTGTAATTAATCCCGGCTAGTCTTTCCTTTTAGGGTTTGAAGAAAGATTTGATAAAAAGCAGTGGGAGCCATCCTGATTAGATAAAATAATAACCAATCTATTCTTGACAGAGCGCACGCTGAGTGTTTTATTCTCTCTCTCCAGGTAGCGACCATATCACGCCTTAATCAAGATAATAAAACGGATTATTGACCGAACCCGCTTGTTATACTGAGATGGGGAACGTTGGTCCCGCTCCAACTTATAATTGTTATAAGACAGAGCAGGAAATTGGGGATTGCCAGAATTCCCGTGCCGCCCAAACGAAGAGAGTGCATGCTGATGCATCAACTTCGGGTTTGTTCATTATACAGAACTGTTTCTCAGTATCCTTTACATCCTGGGTATGTGATACCAGATCAGGATCCCAGATATGTAATATGTTACATAGGGCTATAGAAAGGTAGAGGACTGAGAACGGGTGATAAGTTTCATGAGGCAGAAAACGGGGCAAGTGTTGCAGCCAAGTCTGTTGGTCACTGTCACCCTGTATTACCAATACATTGATTCTGAACGAATGTTATTAGATACCGAACCTGATATACAAAATCATATCAGTCTCTTTATTAGTAAAGAAAGGATATAATTTTGTATTGTTGGATAATGTTTTGAACATTTCCTATATCAAAAGTTGATCGGTTCAGACACGTTATCTAAAAGCATTGATGTTCTAAATCAAACTACAGTTCTTAGTATATGGAACACACACAAGAAGAACAGTTCAGAAATGAACGAATTCTTCTTGAGGCATTGTAGACTAGGTCAGATCAATGTGACCTGACTAGCTAGAGTTACATATAGATGCATATTTAAATTAGTTTGAATTTACATCTTATGAAACTTGCGAGTCATGTCACAAAGATAAAATGACCTCAGCTCTGTTTATTGGAAACAGAGAAAGAGTTAGTAAACTCTTAGGATGATACATGTTGATGTATGTAGGTCCCCAGTCTACGAATGCCAGGATTGATTCTTTATACTTTATTACATTCTCTGATGATCTTTCGAGTTTCAGACCTATGTTCCTGTTGAAACACAAGTCCGAACCTTTTGAGATATTCACAGAATATAAGTTATAAGTAGAGAATCAAAATACGGGTATAAGTATTATGTCCTATGATGAGATCAGGGAGGAGAATACTTGTGCACGGAATTCTTGGACTTTTCTAAAGGAGAATGAGATTCTCTCTCAGCATTACTCCTCCGTATACACCATAGCATGATGGTATATCGGGGCGGAGCGATAGCACCCTATTCGATAAGGTGTGCTCTATGATGAGTAATACTGAGTTACCTGTTTCCTTTTTGGGAGTTATGCGCTTATGAAGCTGCATACCTATTGAATAGGGTTCAAATCAAATCAGTTGCCTACCACTTCATATGTGATATGGAAAGGGAAGAGCCCATGTCTTAAGTTAGTTAAGATTTGGGGTTGTCCGGCCTATGTCTAAAAGCAAAATCCGGACAAGCTCGAGGCAAGGTCTGTTATGTAGAACTGGAAGTGTTCCAGCTATACAAACTACAGCAGATGATTTGGTACAACCAGAGGATTCAGTAGATTCCAACGAACCTCAGCCTCTCCGCCGATCTAGTAGGGTTTCTCACCCACCTGAGAGATACTTTGGTTTCTCTATGATAGTGGGAGCGAGGATTGCATCATGGGATGATGACCCAACTAGTTTCGAGCTGGCCATCAGGAGTAGGACTCTGTAAGAATGGCTGGATGCTTAGCGATCTGAGATGGAATCCTTATACACCAACAAAGTATGGACTTTAGTTGCTATATCTGAAGGGTTAAATCCCCATCAGGAGCAAGTATATCTTGAGAAGATTACTTGGTGTACATGGAAAAGTTGAGACTTTCAAAGCTAGACTTGTTAAAGGTTTTCTTCATTGACCAGGCGTGGATAATGACGAAACCTTTTCTAGTGGCTATGCTTTAGTCCATCCAGATCCTACTTGCCACGGCTACATACCACGACTACGATATCTGGTGGTTGGGTGTCATGACTGCTTTTCTAAATGATGTTTTAGAAGAGTGTGTCTATAAGTACGCAGCCAGAGGGCCTCGTAGACAGTGGGAGCAGCGGAAACGTGTGCAAGATGTTTTATAGGATAAAGCAGGCATCGCGGAGTTGGAACGTCTGTTTTGATGAAGTAGTCAAAGAGTTTGACATCATCAAAATGGTAGATGAACCTTGTATAAACAAAAAGGTAGTAGGGAGTATGGTAATGATCCTCATAGAGTACGTGGATGACATACTCTTGATGGGGAAAGAGTTTCCTATGCTACGCTCGGTCAATCTCCGTTTATCACAATGATTCTCCATATAGGATCATAATGATACCTACTAACTCCTGGATTTTGGATCTATGAGATAGATCTAAATGGATGTTAGGATTCTCACTTGTCGAAGTGAGATGGTATCACATGATCCTAGGGAGAATCACTGGAAGGGTTCCAGGGTGATAAAGACGACTGAATGTCAGTCGCAGGCATTGTCTTTACCCTCAGTAAAGGGACGGTATATTGGATGAGTTCCAAGCTAGATACCGTGGCATACTAGATGATAAAGGCTTGATACATCGCTACTTAAGATGCTACCAAAGAGGCAGTCTGGGTGTATATTAGTTCATGAGATGAACTACGTTTCTACCATTGTGAGACAATGGAGTTGTGGCTTATGCCAAGGAACGCAGGTCCCATCAGTGATCCAGACATATTCTAAGGCAGTATCACCTGATCATGGAGATGGTTGATCTCCAGGGAGATCGAGGTTAGGAGAGTAGACTCAGAGGACAACACAGCGGATCCACTCACAAAGGCCTGTTCCCAGAGAGAGACTTTTATGGGATGGTTGAGTATGAGATACTACAACCACTGCTATCAGATGGCCCTAGTGCAAGTGGGAGATTGTTAGTTATATGTATGCCCTAGAGGCCATTACTGTACATAGGATGTATATTGTAGTGGATGCTGGGACATATATAGGGAGGACTTTCTTGCTCGACATGATAGTATGCTATCTGGTTGATCTTTACCTTAACGTGTATGCTGATTGTCTCTCTGTTACATGTTGGTAAAGCCCTTATGATGTGTGCTTAACTACCTGGACTATGATGCGGATCATACTAGTGGGGACATGGTAGTCCATAAGTACATCCTTCAAAGTCCCTAGTCGTGGGTGTATCGAGACGGGGCATCGATATACTAAAGTAGACTAGCATATACCTTCTCGACCCATACAGATGGGCGATGGATGATCCCATATCCATTGGTGTTTGACATCAGAGATGATATACGGGTGCTCAGTAGAGACTGGGTACACTGGACGGACAACACGGCGGATCCACACACGAAGGCCTTTTCCCAAAGAGAGACCTTTAGGGGATGGTTGAGTATGTGATACTGCAACCACTGCTACAGATGGCCCTAGTGCAAGTGGGAGATTGTTAGTTATATGTATGCCCTAGAGGCCATTACTGTACATTGGATGTATATTGTAGTGGATGCTGGGACATATATAGGTAGGACTTTCTTGCTCGACATGATAGTACGCTATCTGGTTGCACTTTATCTTAACATGTATACTTTCTGTCTCTCTGATTACATGTTGATAAAGCCCATAGGATATATACTCGACTTCCAGGACTATGATGTAGATCATACTAGTAGGGCCTGGGTAGTCCATGAGTACATCCTTGAAATGTTCCTAGTCGAGGGAATATCGAGACGGGGCATCGATATTCCAGAGTAGACTAGCGCATATCTTCTCGACCCATGCGATGGGCGATGGATGATCCCATATCCATTGGTGTTTGACATCGAAGATGGTATGCGGGTGCTCAGTGGAGACTGGGTACACTGAACGGACTCGCCGAGAACTCCCAGATGGTATTATACCTCACGTCAGATGGCAGTTCTCTGGTGACACTGGTACAGAGTAGTCTGTTGACCCGAGATCGTCATAGAGTCTTGTGTGGTTCCCACTGTGCTTTGTTTTCCATCTTACCACGTCCAAGAGGGCATGCAAAACGGTGGTTTTTGGGTACAGTCCCGAGTCACATGGAGGCAATGAGCGATAAGAGGGGATTCGTCTCTCCCGGTATAGGGAGTTGATGTTGCGCTGTGTTCGATTGGCTATAACAGGAAATCCCGGGCCAGGGTTGCTGAGATTTACTGGTAAGTGTTACCAGTAGTTTCTCGAATTGTTATAGACCTCATATCGACACGACTTATCGAGCTATTGGGGTCTGACGTTTACCACCCCTAGGCGGGATATGCGACATATCAGACGATCAGACCGGACTGTACGGTAGTGTTACTGGTTGGATTCACTGGAGTATGAGCGGGCTTGCTCGTCGATCTTCAGATCGCTCAATACCCGGGTGGCCGTTACGTTTAGCAGACCGCTTGCGGCTTGTGGGTGTTTGATATGATCATCACCTGCTGCCGGCGTATTGACGAGTCTTTAGAGTCCTACACAGAGGTTTCTTGGCTCAAGCGAAACGAAATAGGAGCGCATATGAGATATGTGCGGGACCGAGAATGATAATGGTATGTGATACCGTATTCCATTCTCGCGATGAATGTATCGATTGGTTATATACGATATAACCTAGTTATCGAATCAAGGATTGGTTCGATAAGCCGATGCATAGGATACTAGTCGGTTATGTGCGACATGACCGGATCGTTAAATCAAGAGTTGATTTAATGATTTAATGCATAATTAAATATATATTTGATATATTACTTGGCGTTAACTAGTATTGGTTCACTTAAGATGGATTTTCTCACTCGGATGTGCGCATTGTATATGCGATATACTTTTGTGCACTTGTTTGTATCATGTTTGATGATACATGTTTACTTGGTTAAGTGTAAAGAATTAAACCATGGTTAAACATATAATTAGGGTTTTATTTTTCCATTACTTATTTATTCATTTATTTATTTGTTTATACTTTTTGGAAAATACATGGAAAAGAGAAAAGAATGGTGGCTTTTTTTGTTGTTTAGTTGAAGCTTCATGAAGCTTTGACTTTGTCCACCATTCTTATCTCATCCTTAACCCTAACCATTCCTTTAACCATGATTGATTCTCTACACATTACCATAGTTAACATTATGATAAGAAATGATTATTATTCTATTTCAATTATTCTTATCATAAGACTTTCTTCTTCTTCTTCATCTTCTTCTTTGAAGAAGCTTGACTTCATCAATGGTGGATTGATGAAATGAGTGAGAAATCCAAAACTAAAGTCTACCCACTTCCTATTTCTTCATCCTCTACCTCATGCCAAGTAGTAGAGTGTGTTTCCCTCACAAGTTTTCAAGACTTGGTGAAGGTGGAGCTCGATCTAGCGATGCCTCGACGTAGATCATCTTCGGCATGGACATCGACGACCTAGCTTGCCCATTCTCCGACGAAGCCGACGCTAGAGCCCGGATTTGATTTGGACAGCGGAGAGGACCTCATCTCGGAGCCGTGGAGGTGGAGGACCGGATCTACAAAGGTTGTATTTCCGTATCTCTTAGTTAATTGTTAACTAGTTTATTTTTCGCCTAGATTTCTAGCAAACGATCCGTAGTCGGGTCTCTCGGCACCTAGAATTTTTGAAAATGGCATGTTCGATGCCTTGTGAGACCTCATTAGGGTGCCTAGGAACCCTACAAGGCCGTATGGATATATGGCAGGTTTCGATCAGATACTTGCGGTATTGCACGCATCAGGATCGAACGGATATTACTAGCCGGCTTTGGTTTAAGCCGGATCCTAGTATAGTACAGTGGAGATTTTGTCTCATTGCATTTGTATTTCGGTCGGAATACAAATGCGGGTGTGTATACACAGTATCGGGGTTTTCCTGAATTTATTACGGGACCAGTTTTCTGGAGTTGCCAGTTTTGCTTTTCGTTTCGGCCGATTTCCTTTGTATCGTTCATTGGCCGAAGATTGGTGGAGGAGGGCTTATTTGCATTGTTGCAAATAAGCATTTGTGGAGGGGGTCTTCGCACTTTATGACATCATGATTATTGCACCATACCTTGACTTTCTTTAGTTGATCATGGCTTGACTTTTGCTATCATGGTTGTTGATTGAGTGTTGGGTTTTGTTGTGATCATTTTGATTGTTTCATCATCACTTGCTTTCCACCCACCCCCTTGTCTTTGCTCTCTCTCTCCAATCACCTAAGGGGGCCGGCCACTTTTGGAGAAGGATGAGGGAAATGCTTCTTTTTTGAGTTGGAAGAAAAAAAAAGGTTACTCTCATTCTTGGTATATCACATTTTTCCCTCACCTCTCTCCAAGTTCTTTTTTCTCCACCACAAAGGCATCTCCATGAACCCCAAAAATGAGACTTGCTCACTAGATATTCTACAGCAAACCTTGGACGCGTCGGCTAGCCAACTTCGCTCCCGAGTTGCCTCGGCATTGAGGTGGGAGCCCGTAAAAGAAGTAGGCAATGTGGTGCACTTCCGGCGACGAGGTGGAGACCTGAGTTTCCGCAGGAGATCGGGACGACGACGAGAAGACCGGAGGACTCGGATCAGTCGGTATATCTCTCTTCCCCATCTTGTAGTTTGCTAGGACTAGTTAATGGTTCGATCCGGGTATTAGTGCGCGGCGGTTTGCCAGTTCAAGTAAAATTTAAGTTTATCACCGCTTCCGCATTTGGCCGTCGGATTGACGGCCGGGGCGCCGCCGTGCACTTACATTAGGGTGTAAAACCAACTTGTGTGAAAGAAGTGTTGAATTTTGATGAATTGAGGTGGAGATCTTGTAGATTTGGGTGACGGTTTGGTGAGGGTATAAGTTGTTTCTGTTTTCGAGGGAGAGAGAGGGAGAAGAAAATATGAAGGAAAGAAAATTGATTTGAAGTAATATGAAGAGAGTGAGATGAGTGTGAGAGTCAACCATGCCCCTCTCTCTCTCCTCCATAAATGCTTTTAATGCTTTGTCCCCCAACCCTCCTAGCCCATCATTCTCTCTCTCCACAAGTCAACCCCAAAAGAAAAACATTTGTGAATTTAAATTTAAATTTTTTTGAGAACTAATAATTTTGTTAATTACATTTTCTAATTAGTAAGATGGTTGAGCTCCCATGACCACATAAACATGGTTTAACTCAAAATTTTGCCCTAGTTTACATGCACATGTGTGCGCAAGCCAAATTAAATTCTAATAAAATATTCATTAATTTTTATAAAATATTTGAAAACCGTTTTGCTAAAATTTTTACAAAAAACCCGTATTAACCTATAATTAACCACTAATCGCATTCTAAGATGTTACAATCTTCCCCCTTAAAGAAATTCGTCCCCGAATTTAGAATATAGCTACGCGTACCTTCAAAGAGATGAGGGAATTTCTTCCGCATCTCGCCCTCGGCCACCCAAGTGATCTCTTCACCATTTGGGCTGCGCCAAAGCACCTTCACAGATGGAAAGACCTTTGATCGATGTTTCTTCACCTGCCGGTCCAATATCACTACTGGCTGCTAGGTTAACGAAAGATCGCGCTCGAGCTGAACGGTTTGATGCTGAATCAAGTGAGAAGGGTCATGCAGGTATCTGCGAAGCATTGACACATGAAATACGGGGTGAACATCCGGAAAGTCGGGTGGAAGAGCCAAACGATATGCTACCGCGCCCACACGCTCGAGGATCTCGAAGGGACCTATAAATCTGGGACTAAGCTTCCCTTTCTTCCCAAATCACATCATGCCCTTCATCGGAGAGACCCTCAGAAAAACGTGATCGCCAACTGCGAACTCTAGTTTGGGACGGCGTCTGTCAGCATACGATTTCTGCCAACTCTGAGCTGCTCTCATTCGATCTCGAATCAACTGTACTTTCTCGGTCGTCTTTTGCACGATCTACGGCCCCAAAATACTGCCCTCGCTAAGCTCAGTCCAACAGACGGGCGATCTGCATCTCCTCCCATACAAGGCCTCGAATGGTGCCTTCTGAATAATATCCTGGAAGCTGTTGTTGTAGGAGAACTCCACTAAGGGTAAATGATGATCCCAGCTACCACCGAAGTCTAATACGCACGCTCGGAGCTTGTCCTCGAGAGTCTGAATAGTCTGCTCTGAATGTCCGTCGGTCTGCGGATGAAATGCTGTATTGAAACTCAAGCGGGTGCCCAACGCCTCCTAAAGTCTCTGCCATAGTCGGCTGGTAAACTGGGAGCCTCGGTTTGACACGCTACACGTCGGGACGCCATGCAATCGTACGATCTCATCGATATATATCTGAGCATACTGAGAAAATCCGAAAGTGGTCTTCACCGGCAGGAAGTGAGCCGCTTTGTCAATCGGTCGACGATCACCCAAATGGAGTCATACCCTCGACTAGTCCTGGGTAGTCCTACAATGAAGTCCATAGAAATCTGCTCCCATTTCCACTCCGGAATGGGTAACGGTTGTAGCTCTCCCGCGGACCTCTGGTGCTCGGCCTTGACTTGCTGACAAGTCAGGCATCTCGACACAAAGTCTATGACGTCCTTCTTCATCCCGCCCCACCAGTAAACATCTCTCTTATCATGGTACATCTTAGTGGAACCTAGGTGAACACTGTACACCGATCGATATGCCTCCTCAAGAATCTCACGCCGCAGTCCCTCAACATCTGGTACACACGGTCTAGTCCCAAATCGTAGTATCCCCTGATCATAAATCACGAACTCAGAAAATCTGCCCTGTCCAATCTGTGCCATGATCTCTAAACAACGGTCATCACTGTACTGTGCCTCATGTATACGGTCAAGCAACTGTGGGCGTGCACGAACAAGCGCAAGCAGTCCCCCGATCGGAGTGAACTCGAACTGCACTCGGCTGTCGCATAAAATATGCCAATCTGCCGATGACTGTCTCTGCACTGTGCTCAAACAAGATAGACTATCCCCGGGCCTCCTACTCAAAGCATCTGCCACTACATTCGCCTTGCCCGGGTGATAAAGGATTTCACAATCGTAGTCCTTCACTAATTCCATACAATGGCACTGTCTAAGATTCGGGTCTCGCTGCTGAAATATGTACTTCAAGCTTTTATGGTCCGTGAATATCTGGCACGACTCGCCGTATAGGTAATGTCGGCAGATCTTGAGTGCAAAGACCACTGCAGCCATGTCCAAATTGTGAGTGGGGTAGTTATGTTCATGTTTCTTTAGCTGCCGAGAAGTATACGCAATCACCCTATCGTGCTGCATCAATACGCACCCTAGCCCCACTCGAGAAGCGTCGCAATAAACTACGAATCCGCCCGATCCCGAAGGCAATGATAACACCGGCGCCGTAGTCAAACAGGTCTGCAACTGCTGAAAGCTATCCTCGCACGCCTCAGTCCAAACAAAAGGAACTCCCTTCCGGGTCAACCCGGTCAACGGTGCAGCAATACGGGAGAAGTCCTGTACAAATCGTCGGTAGTAGCCGGCCAGCCCTAGAAAGCTGCGGATCTCTATAACCGATGCTGGTCTGGGCCAATGCTGAACGTCCTCAATCTTCTTCGGGTCCACACATATGCCATCTCTCGTAATCATGTGACCCAAGAAATCGACGCTGTCAAGCCAAAACGCGCACTTGGAGAATTTTGCAAACAGTTGGTGCTCCCTCAAAATCTGCAATGTGATCCGCAGGTGCTGCTCGTGCTCCTCTCGGCTCCGAGAATACACCAAAATGTCGTCAATGAATACGATGATGAACAGATCAAGATACGTACTGAAAATACGGTTCATCATGTCCATAAATGCTGCTGGGGCATTGGTGAGTCCGAACGACATCACTAAAAATTCATAATGGCCGTAACGCGTGCGAAAAGCCGTCCTCGGAATATCCTCCTATCGAACCCGCAACTGATGGTAGCCTAATCGCAAGTCGATCCTCGAAAAGTATCCTGCACCCTGAATTTGGTCGAACAAGTCGTCAATGCGTGGTAAAGGATATTTGTTCTGTACGGTAACCCTGTTCAGCTGGCGGTAATCAATACATAAGCGCAAATTGCCATCCTTCTTCTTGACGAATAGGACTGGAGCACCCCAAGGAGACACACTAGGTCGAATAAGCCCCTTATCCAGCAATTCTTGCAACTGAACCTTCAACTCTCTAAGCTCCGCCGGGGCCATCCGATAAGGCGGTATGGAAATAGGCCCCGTGCCGGGAATCAAGTCAATGCAGAAAACAACATCCCGCTCAGGCGGTGCCCCAGGAAGCTCTTCAGGAAAAAAATCAGCGAACCCACTAACAATCGGAACCTGGTCCAACAGAACTTCTGTAGCTCTAGTATAACAAACATAGGCTAGAAATCCCTGACACCCCTTCCTCAAAAGCTGTCCTGCGCAAAGATATGAAATCAAACTATGAGGGGTGGCACCATGGTCCCCCTGCACAACAAAAGCCGACTTGCCGGGAAAACAAAACCTAACTGTCTTCTCGCGGCAGTCCACAGACGCATAGCACGTGGCCAACCAGACCATACCCAGGATAACGTCAAAATCCAACATCTCTAAAAGGATCAAGTCGATAGGCAACTCTCGCTCACCAATACGGACACCACACGACTGGAACACGTGCTTTGCAACAAATGACTCGCCCACGGAAGTGGTCACAACAAGCGGCTGATCAAGCAAACCAGACTCTTTACCCAAACTCGACATGAAGTGTGTGGAAACGTACGAGTGCGTGGATCCCGGATCAAATAAGATGTGTGCGTCAACAGAACATACTGAAAGAGTACCTGAGACCACTGCATTGGACGTCTGCGCGTCCTGGTGCGTCAAAGCAAAAACCCGTGCCTGCCCTCCACCTGCGACTGGCTGTCCCCTGCCGGCAACTGGCTGTCCTCTGCCTCGGTCACTCCGTCCTCTCTGAACGAACCCTCCGCGGCCATGACCTCTCTGTGCGTAAGTCTGTCGTGGAGCAGTAGCAGGTGCAAGAGGCAACGCTCTTTGAGGTGGTGAAGCTGGTAAAGTGACATGCGATATTGCTGCCTCCCTCCTGCGTATCTCGGTACAATCTCTGATGTGGTGATAGGGACTACCACACCCAAAGCATCCACGCGATGACTGCTGACCCTCTTGGGATAAGAGCTAAACATCTGACCTTTTAGGGTTTGAAGGAAGATTTGATAAAAACAGTTGGATCCATCCTGATTAGATAAAATAATAACTAATCTGATCTTGCAAGAGCTTACGCAGAGTGTTTTCTTCACTCTCTCTCCTGGTAGCGACCATGTCACGCCTTGATCAAGATAATAATATGGATGCATTGACTGAACCAGCTTATCATACTATGCTGGGGAACGTTGGTTCCGTTCTTTCTTATAATTGTTATAAGTCCGAGCAAGAAATAGGGGAATATCCGGATTCCCATGCCACCCAATCGAGAAATAAGCATGATGATGCATATTCTTCGGGTGTGTTCATTACCGAGAACTGTTTCTCAGTATCCTCTACGTCCTGGGTATGTGATGCCGTATCAGGATCCCGCATATGTAATATGTTACATGAGCTAAAGAGAGGTAGAGAACTGAGAAAGGGTGATATATTTCTAAGAGTTAGAGAATGGTGCAATTGTTGCAGCCAAGTCAGTTGGCACATATCACATTGTATTAATACATTGATTCTGAACGAATGTTATTACATACCAAACCTGATATACAACATTACATCGGTTTCTTTATTCAGTTAAAGAAGGATATAATTATGTGTTGGAGGATAATGTTGTGAACATTTTCCTGCATCAAGAGTTTATTGGATCAGGCACATTATGAAATGACATATACGTTCTAAATCAAACCACAGTTCAAAGTAAGTAGAACACAAACAAGAGGAGTAGTTCAGAAATGAACGAATCCTTCTTGAAGCATTGTAGACTAGGTCATATCAATGCGTCACGACCAGCTAAGTTACATAAGGATGAATATGAGAAACTTTTCTAATTTTCATCTTATGATACTTGCCAGTCTTCAGTCTTGTCACAAAGGTAACATGAACAATACTCCATTTACTAGAATCAGAAAAACAGTCAGTGAACTCTTGGGACAGATACATGATGATGTATACGGTCCGATGTCTACAAATGCCAAGGTTAGTTCTTCTTACTTCATTATATTCACTGATCTTCTCTCAGGATTCAGACATATATTCCTGTTGAAACACTGTTAGTTATATGTATGCCCTAAAGGCCATTACTGTACATTGGATGTATATTGTAGTGGATGCTGGGACATATATAGGTAGGACTTTCTTGCTCGACATGATAGTACGCTATCTGGTTGCACTTTATCTTAACATGTATACTTTCTGTCTCTCTGATTACATGTTGATAAAGCCCATAGGATGTGTACTCGACTTCCAGGACTATGATGTAGATCATACTAGTGGGGCCTGGATAGTCCATGAGTACATCCTTGAAATGTTCCTAGTCGAGGGAATATCGAGACGGGGCATCGATATTCCAGAGTAGACTAGCGCATATCTTCTCGACCCATGCGATGGGCGATGGATGATCCTATATCCATTGGTGTTTGACATCGAAGATGGTATGCGGGTGCTCAGTGGAGACTGGGTATACTGAACGGACTCGCCGAGAACTCCCAGATGGTATTATACCTCACGTCAGATGGCAGTTCTCTGGTGACACTGGTACAGCTTAGTCTGTTAACCCGAGATCGTCATAGAGTCTTGTGTGTCTCCCACTGTGCTTTGATTTCCACCCTACCACGGCTCTACTGAGTCGTGCAAACAGGTGGTTTTTGGGTACAGTCCAGATTCACATGGAGGCAATGAGCGATAGGAGGGGATTCATCTCTCCCGGTATTGGGGGTTGATGTTGTGCTATGCTCGACTGGCCATAACAGGAAATCCCTGGCCAGGGTTGCAGTGACCTACTGGTAAGTGTTATCAGTAGTTTCACGAATGTTATGGACCTCAAGTCGGCATGACTTATCGAGCTATTGGGGTCTGACGTTTACCACCCCTAGGCGAAATATGCGACATATCAGACGAACAGACCGGACTATACGGTAAGTGTTACTAGTTGGATTCACAGGAGTGTGAGCGGGCTTGCTCGTCGATCTTCTGATCGCTCAATACCCGGGTGGCCGTTACGTTTAGCAGACCGCTTGCGGCTTGTGGGTGTTTGATATGATCATCATCTGCTTCCGGCGTATTGACGAGTCTTTAGAGTCCTACACAGAGGTTTCATAGCTCAAGCGAAACGAAATAGGAGCGCATATGAGATATGTGCGGGACCGAGAATAATACGTGTATATGATACCGTATTCTATTCTCGCGATGAATGTATCGATTGGTTATATGCGATATAACCTAGTTGTCAAATCAAGGATTGATTCGATAAGCCGATACATATGATACTAGTCGATTATATGCGATATGACCGGATCGTTAAATCAAGTGTTGATTTAATGATTTAATGTATAATTATATATTTGATATATTACTTTGCATTAACTAGTATTGGTTCACTTTAAATGGATTTACTCACTTGTATTGCACATTGTATATGTGATATATTTTTGTGCACATCATTGTATCATGTTTGATGATACACTCTTCCTTGATTTTGTGTAAAGTATTGAACCATGGTTAGTTAGTGGTTAGGGAATCTTTTCATTTGCTTATTCATTTATCTTTTTATTTATTTCATTTAGAAAAGATAAAGAGAAAGATAAATGGTGGACTTATTTTGTTTTTAGTTGAAACTTCTTGAAACCTTGACTAAGCCCACCATTCTTGTCTTTTCTCTAACCCTAACCACTTATATAACCTTGGTTAAATCTCTACACTAAACCATGGTTTTTGACATGATAAGTATCATATTGTTTTTATTTTTAAAAGAAGACTTATCATATCATCTTCTTCTTTCTTCATCTTCTTCTTCAATGAAGAAAGCTTGCTACTCCAATGGCAAGTCATGAAATCTAGTGAGAAATCCAAAACTAAAGTTTACCCACTTCCTATTTCTTCATCCTCTACCTCTTGCCAAGTAGTATAGGGTGTTTCCTTCACAAGTTTTTCCGACTTGGTGAAGTTGGAGCTTGTTCTAGCGATGCCTCGACGTAGATCATCTTCGGCATCGAACCGACGATCAAGCCCGCCCATTCTTCGATGATGCCGACGCTAGAGCCCAAGACATGATTTGGACAGCGAGGGGACTTCATTGCGGAGCCGTGGAGGTGGTGGACCGGATCTACAAAGGTTGTATGTTCGTTCCCTTAGTTAAAATGTTAACTAGTTCGCTTGTTTCGCCTAAATATCTAGTAAACGATCCGTAGTCGGGTTTGTAGGCACCCGTAAAATTTGATTTGTGCATGTTTGATCACTTGTGAGACTTCACTAGAGTGCCTAGGAACCCTACAGTGGTATCAGAGCCTAGCTAGAGCCTTAGGCGAAGTCCCGACGGAGTTAGAAGTCCGATCGACCCAAAACCCCGACCCGAATATTGCTCTCTGGACATTTCTGTAAAATATGGTTTTTTCGAAATTAAAAATATGCAGTAAATTCAGCAGGTGATCCTAAGACTTACTGTGAAATTCGAGAGCATGATTCCTCTACATTGCGGCGGAACCGCGGCACAAGCATGGCTTGTGCGGCGGTTCCGCGGCCAAGTTGGCCCATCATCTGTTTTAATTTTCACAGTAACTCCTAGTTTTTAGTGCTGGTCTTCCTGGGATATTTTAATATTTATTCCAAAGTTGAATTTTCTGGGTTATATTGGGGACTCGGTGTATTCGATCGGACTGTCTAATTTTTGTCGGTGTGCTTTTTCGGGTATTTTTAGAATATGTTAAAAAGTTCGACCGGATATAAATACCCACTTTTTCCCCTGCCGGGAAATTTCCAATTGTTGGATTTTTCCGTAGTTTAACGACGTTCTAAGTAGTGCAAGTAACGCGATGGACCCTCTAGAAGACAACAAACCTTAACTCGATTATGTGACCGTCTTGAACTGCCCTTTGAACCTTCGGGTTTGGGGCAGTACGGCGTGCCACATGTGAGGCGTTGGCTTGACCCTTCTACGGCTGGACCGTTGCTACTGAGGCACGAACTGAATGTTGTTAGACTTATTTCATGTGTTGAGCTGTATCGGGAAAACTTGGGTGTTCGATTGTTCGATCGAAAAGTTTAGCATTTTCTATTTATCCGGAATTTGATACAATAATTGGAATTCACAAATAGTTATGAGATAACGGAATGAATATTATAAACATAGCAGTTTAGTCTCACTTGATCGGTTGCCACGGAATTTTGATGTGATCAAAAGTCCGTCGCAATCACGTAGTGTACGCGGATACTCGCCGGGTAAGCTTGATAGACAGCCTCACTCCATAGCCCCGACCAAGTGACTGTAGGAGAACCCCGTCGCCGAAAGCATCCGTTCGGGTGCTCGCGGTAGCGGTGTTCCGCCTTGGTGCACTTTGTCGACGGCGTCAGGGATGCGGCCGTCTACTGAAGTTTGCGACGAGCATTCGATCAGAATGTCGGGAATCCTGTTGAATTGCCCGACTTGATATTGAAAAGAGTTTTCGATAATGAGACTAAAATATGGGGTTTATAATTGTTAGGCATGCGATGTCTAAGTATTTCATTTGGTCAGGCATGCGATGTCTGAGGAGGTTGCGGATTCCAACTGTTGTAGTTTTACACTTTCTTTTCTGTGACCGTAAGTGTAATATGTGATATCGCCGGTTTCGTTGCTATATGTCAACGACAATTGGGATGCGCATATTTACTTATGTTGATGACATGAGATGTTATGTGTTGCTAGATATGTTATATTGGAACGTCGTGTTTGAATAGCCGGGGGGTTTTTATGTGAGATGAGTGTTTTTCATTTTCATTCATGTAAAAACTTGTATGTAATATTCTTTTATTGGGGCACTTCCAGGTTGCGGAAGTTGTCACCGTTTGTATATTATTTACTTTTTTGCACTAGGATAGACCCAAGGAGGGGAGCACAAGTAACCGGGTTCTGGGGTCCAGTGGGAGACCAACTCGAGGAGTCGAGTCCGGGTCTCCTAACCCTAGAATTGGCAGGGTTGCTTGCCGCTCTCGTAGGGGTCTAGGGGTGTGGGATTGGCTATTCATCACGACCGTGGAATCCGTGTTTTATACTGGCTCGTATTGAAAACACGGACGTCCTAGTATATCCAATATTTCATATGTTACTTCTGCTGTGATTTATCTGTGATCATGTGATGTTCTGTGACAGATATTATATATAGTATATATGATATATTATATAGACGTTACTTATGATTTACACCCGCGCTAGCCCTGCCCCGCTCTGCCGTTAGTTACCTAACCTAACGGTGCACGAGGGGACATCGAGGCGAATGCGGATGGCATAAGTGTACGTCATATCTATCTGTGATGTTTAGGTAACTTAAATGATGGGATATTCATTAATGAGATTAATGAAAGAAAATAAACTTAATTGATGTTGTGGAATCGAATTTCAAAATAAAACAGGTAGCTACAGTTCTTGCTTTGCATCGCGGTGTTCCTTGTAGAACATCCTGCACCTTATTCGATAGGGAAAGGACCGAGATCCCTTCACCGGGAGTGACTCCTTTAGCAATAACTGGCAGATGCTACATCACTCGGTTTTTCTTTTGATAGCTTCTATAGTTTCCGCTTTGCACAGTGATATATATGATATATCCCGCACCTCATTCGACGAGGAAAGGGCCGACAATCCCTTCACCGGGAGTGACCCCTTTAGCAAAACTAGAAAAGCCTCAAAAACATTCCATATTAAAAACCATTTGATTCCGCAACGAGATCAAGTTCAAAGCGTTAAAGGTTTTCACAAAAACCAGCCGCAACCCTCCGTCATTTTAGGAAGTAGAGTACTTAGTATTCGTGCTGTGTTTGTTGACCATAGTCAAGGCACAGTGTACGGTAGCTAAGTGATGTCTTCCTACACCGCATATGATGCGATTAGTTAGGACAGTCGCGTGACTTTGTTGACCTTAGTTAAGGGTCATGTGGGTGGGTCTAATTAATCACGAAATGACGGGTAGAACTTGACTAGTACTTATTATTTGTTGACCATAGTTAAGGTCATAGGTGCTAGGGGTAAAAACCTTTATCGGGAGTTTCAAGTGTTGAAATTTGCAATGAGATTGCATACCTTCTATGTGATAGTTGGATCCCGATACCCACTGCGATTAATTGTTACTCCTGAGAGAGTTTTGCACTTTACAATTAGCCGATCAAGTAGGTGTCTAGAAAGGTGTCAACGGGGTTACGCCTCTGGGAAAACGAGGTTTACTGTAATTAGGTCCGTGCGAAAGCACGGGGAACCTCCCTCAAAGTACCGACACTGGCCTGGCTGAAAGATTGGCGAACTTGTAGAGTGTAATTAATCCCGGCTAGTCTTTCCTTTTAAGGTTTGAAGGAAGATTTGATAAAAACAGTGGGAGCCATCCTGATTAGATAAAATATATAACCAATCTGATCTTGCAAGAGCGCACGCAGAGTGTTTTCTTCTCTCTCTCTCTCCTGGTAGCGACCATATCACGCCTTAATCAAGATAATAAAATGGATGTATTGACCGAACCCGCTTGTTATACTGAGCTGGGGAACGTTGGTCCCGCTCCAACTTATAATTGTTATAAGACAGAGCAGGAAATAGGGGAATACCAGAATTCCTATGCCGCCCAAACGAAGAAAGTGCATATGATGCATCTCCTTCGGGTGTGTTCATTACAAAGAACTGTTTCTCAGTATCCTCTGCATCCTGGGTATATGATACCGGATCAGGATCCCAGATATGTAATCTGTTACATAGGGTTACAAAAGGGTAGAAAAACTGAGAACGGGTGATAAGTTTCATGAGGCAGAAAACGGGGCAAGTGTTTCAGCCAAGTCTGTTGGTCACTGTCACCCTGTATTACGAATACATTGATTCTGAACAAATGCTATTAGATACCGAACCTGATATACAAAATCATATCAATCTCTTTATTAGTAAAGAAAGGATATAATTTTCTATTGATGGATAATGTTTTGAACATTTCCTATATCAAAAGTTGATCGGTTCAGGCACGTTATCTAAAAGCATTGACGTTCTAAATCAAACTACAGTTCCTTGTATACTGAACACACACAAGAGGAAGAGTTCAGAAATGAACGAATTCTTCTTGAGGTATTGTAGACTAGGTCATATCAATGCGACCCGACTAGCTGAAGTTACATTTAGATGCATATTTAAATCAGTTTGAATTTACATCTTGTGAAACTTTCCAGTCATGTCACAAAGATATAATGACACCAGCTCTGTTTACTGGAAACAGAAGAAGAGTTGGTAAACTCTTGGGACTGATACATGATGATGTATGTAAGGTCTCCTGTCTACACATGCCAGGACTGGTTCTTTATACTTCATTATATTCTCTGATAATCTCTCAAGATTCAGTCATATATTCCTGTTGAAATATAAGTCCGAACCTTTTGAGGTATTCACAGAATATAAGTAGGAAGTACAGAACCAAAATACGGGTATAAGTATTATGTCCTATGATGAGATCAGGGAGGAGAATACTTGTGCATAGCATTCCTGGACTATTCTAAAAGAAAATGAGATTCTCTCTCAGCATTACTCCTCCGTATAAACCATAAAACGATGGTATATCGGGGCGGAGCAATCACACCTTATATGATAAGGTGTGCTCTATGATGAGTACTACTGAGTTACCTATTTTCTTTTTGGGGGTTATGCACTTGAGAAGCTGCATACCTATTGAATTAGGTTTGAATCAAATCAATGCCTACCACTCCATATGTGATATGGTATGGGAAGATCCTATCTCTTAAGTAAGTTAAGATTTGGGATTGTCCGGCCTATGTCAAAAGCAAAATCCGGACAAGATAGAGGCAAGATTAGTTCTGTAGAACTGGAAAGGTTTCAGCTATACAAAACTGCAGTTGATGATTTGACAGAACCATAAGATTCTATAGTTCCCGACGAACCTCAGCCTCTCCGCCGATCTAGTAGGGTTCCTCATCCGCCTGAGAGATACCTCGGTTTCTCGATGACAGTGGGAGCGAGGATTGCATCATGAGATGATGACCCAACTAGATTCTAGCAGGCCATCAAGAGTAGGGACTCTGTAAGAATGGCTGGATGCTTAGCCATCTGAGATGGAATCCATATACACCAACAAATTATGGACTTTGGTTGCGATATCTGAAGGGTTAAATCCCCATCAGGAGCAAGTATATCTTGAGAAGATTACTTGGTGTAGATGGAAAAGTTGAGACTTTCAAAGCTAGGCTTATTAAAGGTTTTAGTCATCAACCAGGCATGGATAATGATGAAACCTTTTCCAAGTGACTATGCTTAAGTCCATCCGGATCCTACTTAACATCGCTACATACCATGACTACGATATCTGGTGGTTGGGTGCCCTGACTGCTTTTCTAAATACTGATTTAGAAGAGAACGTCTATAAGAACACAGCCAGAGGTCTTCGTAAACAGTGGAAGCAGCGGAAACGTGTGCAAGTTGCTTTACATAATGAAGCAGGCATCGCGGAGTTGGAACGTCTGTTTTGATGTAATAGTCAAAGTGTTTGACTTCATCAAAATGGTAGACGAACCTTGTATATACAAAAGGGTAGTAGAGAGTAAGGTGGTCATCTTCGTATTGTACGTAGACAACATACTCTTGATAGGAAAAGAGTTTCCTATACTACGATCGGTCAATCTCCTATTATCACTAGGATTCCCCAAATAGGATCAAAGTGATACCTCCTAAATCCTGAGTCTTCATCTATGAGATAGATGTAATTGGATGTTAGGATTCTCACTAGATGTAGTGAGATGGTATCAATCGATCCTGGGGGGAATCACTGGAAGAGTTCCAGGGTGATAAAAACGACTGAATGTCAGTCACGGGCATTGTCTTTACCCTCAGTAGAGGGACGGTATGTTGGAAGAGTTCCAAGCTAAATACCGTGGCAAACTAGACGATAAAGGCTGGTAACATCGCTATTAAAGATACTACCAAAGAGGAAGTTTGGGTGTATATTGGTTCATAAGATGAACTAGGTTCCTGCCATTGTATGACAATGGAAGTGTGGCTTTGGCCCTGGAACCCTGGTCCCATCAGTGACCCAGACAAATTCTGAGGAAGCATCACCTGATCATGGAGATAGTTGGTCTCCAGGGTGATCGAGGTTAGGAGAGTAGACTCAGACGACAACACGGCGGATCCACACACGAAGGCCTTTTCCCAAAGAGAGACCTTTAGGGGATGGTTGAGTATGTGATACTGCAACCACTGCTACAGATGGCCCTAGTGCAAGTGGGAGATTGTTAGTTATATGTATGCCCTAGAGGCCATTACTGTACATTGGATGTATATTGTAGTGGATGCTGGGACATATATAGGTAGGACTTTCTTGCTCGACATGATAATACGCTATCTGGTTGCACTTTATCTTAACATGTATACTTTCTGTCTCTCTGATTACATGTTGATAAAGCCCATAGGATATGTACTCGACTTCCAGGACTATGATGTAGATCATACTAGTGGGGCCTGGGTAGTCCATGAGTACATCCTTGAAATGTTCCTAGTCGAGGGAATATCGAGACGGGGCATCGATATTCCAGAGTAGACTAGCGCATATCTTCTCGACCCATGCGATGGGCGATGGAAGATCCCATATCCATTGGTGTTTGACATCGAAGATGGTATGCGGGTGCTCAGTGGAGACTGGGTACACTGAACGGACTCGCCGAGAACTCCCAGATGGTATTATACCTCACGTCAGATGGCAGTTCTCTGGTGACACTGGTACAGCTTAGTCTGTTAACCCGAGATCGTCATAGAGTCTTGTGTGTCTCCCACTGTGCTTTGATTTCCACCCTACCACGGCTCTACTGAGTCGTGCAAACAGGTGGTTTTTGGGTACAGTCCCGATTCACATGGAGGCAATGAGCGATAGGAGGGGATTCGTCTCTCCCGGTATTGAGGGTTGATGTTGTGCTATGCTTGACTGGCCATAACAGGAAATCCCTGGCCAGGGTTGCAGTGACCTACTGGTAAGTGTTATCAGTAGTTTCACGAATGTTATGGACCTCAAGTCGGCATGACTTATCGAGCTATTGGGGTCTGACGTTTACCACCCCTAGGCGAAATATGCGACATATCAGACGAACAGACCGGACTATACGGTAAGTGTTACTGGTTGGATTCACAGGAGTGTGAGTGGGCTTGCTCGTCGATCTTCTGATCGCTCAATACCCGGGTGGCCGTTACGTTTAGCAGACCGCTTGCGGCTTGTGGGTGTTTGATATGATCATCATCTGCTGCCGGCGTATTGACGAGTCTTTAGAGTCCTACACAGAGGTTTCCTAGCTCAAGCGAAACGAAATAGGAGCGCATATGAGATATGTGCGGGACCGAGAATAATACGTGTATGTGATACCGTATTCTATTCTCGCGATGAATGTATCGATTGGTTATATGCGATATAACCTAGTTGTCAAATCAAGGATTGATTCGATAAGCCGATACATTTGATACTAGTCGGTTATATGCGATGACCGGATCGTTAAATCAAGTGTTGATTTAATGATTTAATGTATAATTATATATTTGATATATTACTTTGCATTAACTAGTATTGGTTCACTTTAAATGGATTTACTCACTTGTATTGCACATTGTATATGTGATATATTTTTGTGCACATCATTGTATCATGTTTGATGATACACTCTTCCTTGATTTTGTGTAAAGTATTGAACCATGGTTAGTTAGTGGTTAGGGTATCTTTTCATTTGCTTATTCATTTATCTTTTTATTTATTTCATTTAGAAAAGATAAAGAGAAAGATAAATGGTGGACTTATTTTGTTTTTAGTTGAAACTTCTTGAAACCTTGACTAAGCCCACCATTCTTGTCTTTTCTCTAACCCTAACCACTTATATAACCTTGGTTAAATCTCTACACTAAACCATGGTTGTTGACATGATAAGTATCATATTGTTTTTATTTTTAAAAGAAGACTTATCATATCATCTTCTTCTTTCTTCATCTTCTTCTTCAATGAAGAAAGCTTGCTACTCCAATGGCAAGTCATAAAATCTAGTGAGAAATCCAAAACTAAAGTTTACCCACTTCCTATTTCTTCATCCTCTACCTCTTGCCAAGTAGTATAGGGTGTTTCCTTCACAAGTTTTTCCGACTTGGTGAAGTTGGAGCTTGTTCTAGCGATGCCTCGACGTAGATCATCTTCGGCATCGAACCGACGATCAAGCCCGCCCATTCTTCGATGATGCCGACGCTAGAGCCCAAGACATGATTTGGACAGCGAGGGGACTTCATTGCGGAGCCGTGGAGGTGGTGGACCGGATCTACAAATGTTGTATGTCCGTTCCCTTAGTTAAAATGTTAACTAGTTCGCTTGTTTCGCCTAAATATCTAGTAAACGATCCGTAGTCGGGTTTGTAGGCACCCGTAAAATTTGATTTGTGCATGTTTGATCACTTGTGAGACTTCACTAGAGTGCCTAGGAACCCTACAAACACAAGTCTTAAACTTTTGAGAAATTCAACAGAATATAAGCTAGAAGTTGAAGAACCAGACGGGTAGAAGTATTATAGTCCTACGATATGATCAAGGAGGAGTACTTGAGCATGGAGTTCCTGGAGTTTCTAAAATGAGAATGAGATTCTCTCTCAGATTACTCCTTCATATACACCACAGATCAACGGTGTATCGGGGCGGAGGTATCGCGCCCTATGATGAATATTGCTGAGTTACCTGTTTCCTTTTGGAGTTATGCACTTGAGAAGCTATATACCTATTGTATAGGGTTCCATCAAAATCAGTGTCTACCACTACATATGAGATATGCAATGGGAAGAGACCATGTCTTAAACGAGTTAAGATATGGGGTTTTCAGGGCTATGTTGAAAAGCAAAATCCAGATAAGCTCGAGGCATGGTCAGTTTTGTATAAGTTTGTTAGGATATCCCAAACATTTGCAAGGGAATATCTTCTACCACACTGAGGAGCAAAAGGTGTTTTGTTTCTCAGCATGCCACCTTTTTAGAAAAGGAATTTCTTGTGAAGAAATTACTAGACATGAGGTAGAAGTAGAAGGAGTTCCAGCTAGACAAACTAACAGCTGATGATTTGGTGAAACCAAACGATTCAATAGTCTCTAACGAATCTCAGCCTCTCCGCGAATCTGGTAGGGTACTTCATCCACTTGAGAGATACTGTGGTATTCTCGGTGACAGTGGGAGCGAGGATTTCATCATGGTAGATAATGGCCCAACTAGGTTCAGGCAGGCCATCACGAGTGGTGACTCTGTGAAATGGCTGGATGCTATGCGATCAAAGATGGAATCTATGTACACAACCAAAGTATGACATTAATTAATTCACCTAAAGGGGTAAAACCCATCAGGAGCAAATGGATCTTGAGAAGATTCTTGGTGTAAATGGAAAAATTGAGACATTCAAAGCTATGCTTAAGTCCGCTAGGATTAAAGAAAGGTCAACAAGGTAATACGACTGTCCCAAACAAACGCATCTATCTATGCTACATATGAACACCCAACAGCTACCAATCACTATGCCTTGACGAAGGTTAACAAACATAGCTTGAATACAATTGAATATCCATACGAAATGACGGAGGGCTACGAATGGTTTTGGCGAAACCGTGAACGTAGTGAACTTGATATAATCGATGGAACGAGATAGCTTTTAAAAGGAGTGGTTCAAGCTCTGCGTTTAAAATGCTGGTTTTTGAAAAGAACCGAGTGGTTTTCAAAGTGTTCCAACGACTTTTACTTGGTTTATTTTCTTGCATTAATTCCAATGCGTCCCATCATTTAATCCTATCATTGCAGAAAACAACCAAAATATGGCGTACGCTTATTCCATCCGCATTCGCCATGGGGCCCCGTCATCACCCGTTAGCTTACTTAACTAACGACAGAGCGGGGGCTGGACTAGCGCGGATGCAAAACATAAGCAACACATTAATAGATATCATATATAGATATATAGCAATGATAGCCATTACAGATCACAAATGAACACTTTGGATATACTAGGAATCTGCGATTCGTTCAAGCCTACAACGAAAAGCAGATTACACGGCCGCGATGAATAGCCAAACCCCACCCTAGACCCCTACAGGTGCGGCAAACTACCCGCCAAGTACCCGAAGCGAAGCAACCTCCCTCAACACGGTGAGTAGGCCACTCGGCACTTCGAGGTACCCGGTAGTTTATGCACCCCTCCTTAGGTCTATCCTAGGAGCAAAAACAGTAAAAAGAAATTATACAATGACGGCTACAACCCCGACCCGGTTGTGCGGCCAAACAATTAATATTACATCAATTTACATTTTTTACAATGAATGAAAGAAAAAAGAAACTCTCAACTCACACCCATTCCCGGCTATTCATCCGCGACAATCCACCGAGTTCATATACACAAACCATCAACATTACAGATCACAGATTTGTATAACCCCCACTAATCGACGTATAGCGATTAGCGGTCGTTCAATACATATATCACATCACAGAAAATATGCATTAGCCAAAGTCTACGGAATATCGATCAAAATACGGATTTATAACCACCCCAAAAGTCAATTTGCTTTCTGGAAATTCTGGGTGGAAAAAACATGTATTAAAAATCTCAAAACAGCAAGTTAAGAATACTGCAGCAAAACGGAGTCGCGGCCGAGTCAACTCGGCCGCGGATCCGCCGCCAAACCCATGGTTTGGCCGCGTTTCCGCGGTGAGTTGGCCGAGTCAGATGCTCCGTTTTGCTGTGTGTTCTATAAAAACCCTGAGACGAATTTTCATGTATGTCAAATAATTTTTTGAACAGTATAAAAATTCGACACAAAGTTGGTTTTTGTCGGATGTGTTTTGCGACTTTTTTTCGATCGATATTCTTAACACTTTGGTAACTTGCTAGTTTATGTTTAGCTAGTCTCTGATACCATTGTAAGTCCACGTTGCTCACCCCGGTTCTTACGGGGAGGCGGAAACGGAGAAAAACAATGATTTGGTGCAAGGAAACATGGACTCAAAAGCAAGGATCTTGGCTAAACTAGAAACTAGCAAACAAGAAGAGTCTTTTAACTACTATGCTGTAGAAAATATACCTCACAAAACCGGCCCTTCGGGTGTTCTCTCCGCTGTCTGGCTCGTCCATCCACGCTCCGAGGGTCGATCCGGATCTAGGTCACCTCCGCGGCCTCCTTGAGTCGAAGAAGATCCACCCGAGAGTTGTACACCGAGCTCCACCTCAAGCCGAGGCAACTAGGGCAAAGAGATTGCTAATCTAAATGCCTTAGGTTGTGTAGAAGAGATACATGGAAGTGTTTGTCTATGTGGATTCTTTTTCTCTCAACACATGAGATCAAAAGAATTTTCAAGAGGAGGAAGATGAAGGAGAGACTCTAGCAACCATGGAGCTTTTCTTTTCTTCTCACTTCAAGAGAGAGAATGAGAAGAGAATAATGAAAAGATTAACTAAAGCAAATGAACCATGGTTGCAATAATACACTAAAACCATCATTACTAATCCTATCATGATAAAGTTGATGGCAAATGACTTGACCATTTTCATAACTCAAGAATTAAAAAGAAAATCAAAGAAGAGTGTAGATCTCTCTTGAAGGTCAATGGTCAACACGATCAACGGGTCAACAAAGTCAAGGGAGGTCTAAGTGGTCAAATGGTCAATGCAATTAGCCATCACTAATCTATCACTAAAAGGATTAGTAAATAATGTCTCCGGCTCATAACGGTTTTGACCAAACGAATTGTCAAAACCCTAATGAGTGTGCCACATTACGGTTTTGGCCGAACCAACTGCCAAAACCCTAATGGGGCACCTCCTCCTTTATCTCTCCTCAAAACTGTGCATACACACCCGCATCCGCATTCCGTAGAATGCGAATGCACAGAAGACAAATCAAATCCATCTGTGCAATACTAGGATCTGGCTTAAACCAAAGCCCACTAGTATTGCCTGCCCGAACAGCATACGCACACAAGTGCACGTAAGTGATCGTAGCCCTGCCGTAAAACCATACGGCCTCTACACAATTCGTTCAATGCAGGAAAACTCTCTGTGTGGGACTCTAAAGACTCGACACTACGCTGGCAGTGGGTTTAACCACAGACCGCAAGCGGCACTTGCTGTACGTAACGGTCCCCAGGTAGATGTCGATAAGAAGGACGATGAGGTAAACCCATCCGAACTCCTACTGAGCCTGTATGTGACAATCTCCGTACAGTCCGGTCTGTTCGTCTGATATATCGCATGGCGGGCTTAGGGGTTGAACGTTAGTCCCCTAATAGCGGTACAAGTCGTGTCGGAGTGTAGCCCAGAACACCCTGAGATAACACTGGAAACCTACCAGTATATCTCGCTTGCCCTGGCCAGGGACTACTTGTGTAATGGCTCTCCTAGACACAGCGCGATGTCAACGCCCAATACCGGAAGAGACGAATCCTGTCTAACCGTCACTGCCTCCAAGTGCTTCGGGACTGCACCCAACTACTACCTGTTTGCACGACTCCTTTTAGCCGTGGTAGGGTAGTAATCTAAGTACAGTGGGAACACACTCGAGGCGAAGTGAAAGTGTCAAGTCAGCGGACTAAGCTGTACTCATGTCACCTGGGAACTGATAACTGACGATAGGTATAATACCGACCAACAGTTCCCGACGAGTCCTGTCCAGTGTACTCGTAACCTAACGAGCACCCGCATACTATCTCAAGTACGACGTACTGATGGCTGTGGGAGAGACCGTCTCCCCCGCTGCGATGAGAAGCGCATACGCTAGTCTACTCCGGAGTATCGATGCTCTGTCTCGATAGTCCTATGACTAGGGACCTATATAAGGATGTGCTTATGGATTACCCAGCCCCCACTAGTGTGAGCGCCATCACAACGCTGGTAATCAAGCAAAAATCCAAAGGGCTCTACTAATATGTATATAAGCGATATGCTAAAAGAAACACATACACATATTAAAGTAGAGACAAACCAAGTAGCATACTACCATTTTGAGAAAGATTATCTATACAACTGTGAATATCCCAAGCTTCCATTAAGTAATATACAAGCTAGTATAATACAGTAATGGCCTCTAGGGCATATACACTAACAATCTCCCACTTGCACTAAGGCCATGTACTGGCGTATCGAAGACCTATCATCTCGATCAGCTGCTCGAACTGAGTCTGGGGTAGGGCTTTCGTGAGTGGATCTGCAGTGTTGTTCTCCGTATTTACTCTCTTCACCTCGATCTCCCGGCGATCTACGATCTCCCGGCGATCTACGATCTCCCTGATCAGGTGGTACCGCCTCAAAATGTGCCTATACTTCTGATGGGACCTGGGTTCCTTCGCTAAAGCTATAGCGCCGTTGTTGTCGCAATACAGCGGTATTGGATCAACAATGGTAGGAACCACCTGAAGCTCCGTGAGGAACTTCTTCATCCAGACAGCTTCCTTTACGGCATCGCAAGCAGCTATGTACTCCGCTTCCATAGTTGAGTCAGCAACGGTCTCCTGCTTGGAACTCTTCCAGAAAACCGCCCCTCCATTGAGGGTAAAGACATAACCCGACATGGACTTGGAGTCATCCTTGTCACTCTGGAAGCTGGAGTCAGCAAAGGCCTCGAGCTGGAGGTCTTTTCCGCCATACACTAAGAACATCTCCTTAGTCCTTCTCAGGTACTTGAGAATGTTCTTTACCGCTATCCAGTGTTTCTCCCCTGGGTTCGACTGATACCGGCTTACAACGCTCAATGCGTATGCTACATCTGGTCTGGTACATAACATCGCATACATTATAGAGCCTACCGCAGAAGCGTAGGGTATAATAGACATGCGATCCCTCTCCAAATCAGTCTTGGGAGACATCTCTTTGGAGAGGGTGATCCCGTGACAAGACGGTAAATTACCGCGCTTGGAATCTTCCATACTGAATCTTTTCAGTATCGTGTCGATGTACCTTGACTGTGAAAGTCCCAACATCCTCTTAGATCTATCACGATAGATCTGGATCCCCAGAATGTAGTTGGCATCGCCCAGGTCCTTCTTGGAGAACCTCTGCGTCAAGAATCCTTTGACTGACTGTAGCATAGGAATATCATTTCCTATTAGGAGAATGTCATCCACGTACAAGACGAGGAATACCACAGTTCTCCCTACAATCTTACTTTAAATGCATGGTTCATCTGAGTTTTTGATAAAGTCGAATTCTTTGACAGTATCATCAAAGCAGATGTTCCAACTCCGCGATGCCTGCTTAAGTCCATAGATGGACTTTAGCAACTTGCACACTCTACCGCTGCTCCCACTCTGAATGAATCTCTCCGGCTGATCCATATAGACGCACTCTTCCAAATTTCCATTTAGGAAAGCCGTCTTTACGTCCATCTGCCAGATTTCATAATCGTGGAAGGCAGCAATGGCAAGATGGATCCGAATGGATTTCAGCATAGCCACTGGAGAAAAGGTCTCGTCATAGTCCAAACCAGGTCTTTGACGAAAACCCTTTGCAACAAGTCTATCTTTATAGGTCTCAACCTGCCCATCTACACCAATCTTCTTTCTAAAGATCCATTTGCAGCCTACGGGTTTTACCCCTTCTGGTGCAATGTCCAAAGTCCAAACTTTGTTAGTGTACATGGACTCCATCTCGGTCCGCATTGCATCCAGCTATTTTACCGAGTCGCCGCTCTGAATGGCTTGCTGGAAGCTAGTAGGCTCACCATAATCCATAGTGCAATCCTCTCTATCCCCGTCTGACTGCCTACTACTCCTGCGGAGTGGCGCTGGGATGTCCGGTTCTCTTGAAACTTCTGGTTCCTCCAAGCTTTCAGTAATAGTTTGTGGTTATGGAATTTCTTCCAGTTCTATTGAGCCCCCACTTATCTGATTTTCTAAAAATTCAGTTTCCAAGAAGTGGGCATGCTGAGAAACAAAAACCTTTTGTTCCTCTGCGGAATAGAAAAGATACCCCCTGGAGTTCTTTGGGTATCCCACAAACTTACATAGTACTGAGCGTGCCTCGAGCTTGTCCGCATGCTGCTTTTTTACAAAAGCTGGACACCCCCATGTCTTAAGGTACTTGAGACAGGGTTTCTTCCCACTCCACATCTAATATGGGGTGGTAGGCAAAGTCTTGGTTGGAGCCTTGTTCAAGAGATATGCAGCTGTTTCTAGCGCATAACCCCAGAAAGATCGCGGCAACTCAGCCTTACTCATCATGGAACGGACCATATCCAATAGGGTTCGATTCCGCCTTTCCGATACACCGTTGTATTGTGGTGTATATGGATGAGTAAGCTGAGAGAGAATTCCATTCTCTTTTAAGTAGCCCAGAAACTCGGCACTCAAGTATTCACCACCTCGATCAGATCTCAGTGTCTTGATACTTTTGCCTGTTTGTTTTTCAACTTCATTCTTGTATTCCTGAAATTTCTCAAAGGCCTCGGATTTGTGCTTCATCAAGAAGATATGCCCATACCTAGAGAAATCATCTGTGAAAGTAATGAAGTATGAATAACCACTTCGCGCATGTGTAGATATTGGACCACACACATCACTGTGTATGAGTCCCAAGAGCTCACTCGCTCTTTGTCCGTGTCCGAACGGAGTCTTTGTCATCTTTCCCATGAGACAAGATTCACAAGTGGCATAAGACTGATACTCAAACGGATTCAAGTATCCCTATTTATGTAACTTTGTTAACCGTGTCTCATTAATGTGACCCAGTCTACAATGCCATAAGAAAGCCTGATTTGTTTCCGGAGACTTTCTTTTAAGTGTGTTCTGGACACTGAAGATCTGAGCTTGATTCAATACGTATATTCCATTTTGTAATGTACCTGACCCAATCAGAACTTGATTTAGGTGGATGATGACTACATCGCTTACAAAAGTAAAATCATATCCTTCCTTAGAAATTAAGGATACAGATATGATATTACAAGTCGCACCTGGTACATAAAAATAGTTACGCAGAATCAATATCTGCCCAGTTGTCAGTCCTAGATGATATTCCCCTACGGATTCAGCATACATGCTCATTCCGTTAGCAACCCTGAGAGTCATATCACCTTTCCTGATAACCCTACGATTTCTCAGAGCCTGTAACAAATTACAGATATGAGATCCTGACCCGGTATCCAATACCCAGGAAGTAGGGTTAACTGACATACAGTTCTCTATTACAAACACACCCGAAGCCGAAGCCACAACATACTTCGAATTCTGGCTACTGGCTTTGCAAGCCCTACAATCCTTCTGCCCATGTTCATTCCCGAACAATAGGAACAACCCTCTTTTACTTCATCCATTCCCGAAAATTTTGCCCTTCCCTTTCTTTGTACTTCCCTGGTTTCCTTCAGGGTAGTAGGTAGGGACTGTTGAACTAAGTCAGCATCTGACCCGTTCTTCAACGTGGTCTTCAGGTCCGGGAGCTCAAAAGAGCTGGTCTCTGTAAGGACGTTGCCCCCTACAGATGACCCGATAGCCAACCTCGCTGGAAGCAATTCGTTCGAGGTCTCATATCTTGCGATACGAGATTGCTCTCCATATAAATCTTTGTTAGGGAGAAAGATAGAAACTGAGTCCATCTTCTCGTGCTGCCTCTGGTATGTACCATCAACTGTGGCTAACACGAGGCACTTGGCTTTCGCACCGTCTTCTTCCGATGTCCTACGGATATCAATATCCGTGACAGGGGAAACTGGACCTGAGACGGCAGGGGTTGGATCAGTCAAGAGGTGTCCCAGCTTGTCATGGTAAATGGACATCTGGACAGACCTTTGCCAGTCATAACAGTCAGATTCAGTCATTTTATTATCTAGATGTAACCTAGGTGCAGTCACTGGGTCGCTGCAATTAAGAGAGAGAGAAGAAAACACTTAGCATGATGCTCTTGCAAGTTTAGATTGGTTTTTAATTTATCTAAACAGGATGGCTCCCACTGTCTCTCGAATCCCTCCTCAAACCATAAAGGAAGAATTAGTCGAGATCAATCTCACCGTACAATACTTGCTTAACCGTTCAGCCAGGCTGGTGTCGGTACTTCGAGGGAGGTTTTCCAACGCTTTCGCGAAGTTCCTTAATTAAGTAACCTATTTTCCCTGTGGGCGTAGCCCCGCTAACACCTTTCTAGACACCTACTTGGTTTATAGCATTGATCGTTAAGTGAAAAAGTTCCTGAGGAGTAGCATATACTCACAGTAGGATCGGGATCCAAATATTATCGCATGACAAAACTGAAGGAATCCTACCAGAATCATCATACTCCAAATGGTATGCAGCGCTAGCAAGTTTCAGTACTTTTGAAACTCCCGATGTGGATTTTTGCCCCATGCTCTTATAACCTTGACGAAGGTCAACAAATCATAAGTCGCATATCAAGTTCTACCCGTCATTATCCAGGTTAATTTGAACCCACCCGTACATACCCTTGACGAAGGTCAACAAGGTAATACGACTGTCCCAAACCAACGCATCTATCTATGCTACATATGAACACCCAACAGCTACCAATCACTATGCCTTGACGAAGGTCAACAAACATAGCTTGAATACCCATACGAAATGACGGAGGGCTACGAATGGTTTTGGCGAAACCGCGAACGTAGTGAACTTGATATAATCGATGGAACGAGATAGCTTTTAAAAGGAGTGGTTCAAGCTCTGCGTTTAAAATGCTGGTTTTTGAAAAGAAACGAGTGGTTTTCAAAATGTTCCAACGACTTTTACTTGGTTTATTTTCTTGCATTAATTCCAATGCGCCCCATCATTTATTCCTATCATTGCAGAAAACAACCAAAATATGGCGTGCGCTTATTCCATCCGCATTCGCCATGGGGCCCCGTCATCACCCGTTAGGTTACTTAACTAACGACAGAGCGGGGCTGGACTAGCGCTGATGCAAAATATAAGCAACACGTAAATAGCTATCATATATAGGTATATAGCAATGATAGCCATTACAGATCACAGATGAACACTTTGGATATATTAGGAATCCGCGATTCGTTCAAGCAACAACGAAAAGCAGATTACACGGTCGCGATGAATAGCCAAACCCCACCCTAGACCACTACGGGTGCGGCAAACTACCCGCCAAGTTCCCGAAGCGAAGCAACCTCCCTCAACACGGTGAGTAGGTCACTCGGCACTTCGAGGTACCCGGTAGTTTGTGCACCCCTCCTTGGGTCTATCCTAGGAGCAAAAACAGTATAAAGAAATTATACAATGACGGCTACAACCCCGACCCGGTTGTGCGGCCAAACAAATAATATTACATCAATTTACATTTTTTACAATGAATGAAAGAAAAAAGAAACTCTCATCTCACACCCATTCCCGGCTATTCATCCGCGACAATCCACCGAGTTCATATACACAAACCATCAACATTACAGATCACAGATATGTATAACCCCCACTAATCGACGTATAGCGATTAGCGGACGTTCAATACATATATCACATCACAGAAAATATGCATTAGCCAAAGTCTACGGAATATCGATCAAAATACGGATTTATAACCACCCCAAAAGTCAATTTGCTCTCTGGAAATTCTGGGTGGAAAAAACATGTATTAAAAATCTCAAAACAGCAAGCTAAGAATACTGCAGCAAAATGGAGTCGCGGCCGAGTCAACTCGGCCGCGGATCCGCTGCCAAACCCATGGTTTGGCCGCTTTTCCGCGGTGAGTTGGCCGAGTCAAATGCTCCGTTTTGCTGTTTGTTCTATAAAAACCATGGGACGAATTTTCATGTATGTCAAATAATTTTTTGAACAGTATAAAAATTCGACAGAAAGTTGGTTTTTGTCGGATGTGTTTTGCGACTTTTTTCGATCGATATTCTTAACACTTTGGTAACTTGCTAGTTTATGTTTATCTAGTCTCTGATACCACTGTAAGTCCACGTTGCTCACCCCGATTCTTACGGGGAGGCGGAAACGGCGAAAAACAATGATTTGGCGCAAGGCAACATGGACTCAAAAGCAAGGATCTTGGCTAAACTAGAAACTAGCAAACAAGAAGAGGCTTTTAACTACTATGCTGTAGAAAATATACCTCACAAAACCGGTCCTTCGGGTCTTCTCTCCACTGTCCGGCTCATCCATCCACGCTCCGAGGGTCGATCCGGATCTAGGTCACCTCCGCGGCCTCCTTGAGTCGAAGACGATCCACTCGAAAGTTGTACACCGAGCTCCACCTCAAGCCGAGGCAACTAGGGCAAAGAGATTGCTAATCTAAATGCCTTAGGTTGTGTAGAAGAGATAGATGGAAGTGTTTATCTATGTGGATTCTTTTTCTCTCAACACATGAGATCAAAAGAATTTTCAAGAGGAGGAAGATGAAGGAGAGACTCTAGCAACCATAGAGCTTTTCTTTTCTTCTCACTTCAAGAGAGAGAATGAGAAGAGAATAATGAAAAGATTAACTAAAGCAAATGAACCATGGTTGCAATAATACACTAAAACCATCATTACTAATCCAATCATGATAAAGTTGATGGCACTAATGACTTGACCATTTTCATAACTCAAGAATTAAAAAGAAAATCAAAGAAGAGTGTAGATCTCTCTTGAAGGTCAATGTTCAACACGGTCAACGGGTCAACAAAGTCAAGAGAGGTCTAAGTGGTCAAATGGTCAATGCAATTAGCCATCACTAATCTATCACTAAAAGGATTAGTAAATAATGTCTCCGGCTCATTACGGTTTTGACCAAACGAATTTTTAAAACCCTAATGAGTGTGCCACATTATGGTTTTGGCCGAACCAACTGCCAAAACCCTAATGGGGCACCTCCTCCTTTATCGCTCCTCAAAACTGTGCATACACACCCGCATCCGCATTTCGTAGAATGCGAATGCACAGAAGACAAATCAAATCCATCTGTGCAATACTAGGATCTGGCTTAAACCAAAGCCCACTAGTATTGCCTGCCCGAACAGCATACGCACACAAGTCCACGTAAGTGATCGTAGCCCTGCCGTAAAACCATACGGCCTCTACACATTTCGCTCAGTGCAGGGAAACTCTCTGTGTGGGACTCTAAAGACTCGACACTACGCTGGCAGTGGGTTTAACCACAGACCGCAAGCGGCACTAGCCGTACGTAACGGTAACCAGGTAGATGTCGATAAGAGGGCCGATGACATAAACCCATCCAAACTCCTACTGAGCCTGTATGTGACAATCTCCGTACAGTCCGGTCTGTTCATCTGATACATCGCATGGCAGGCCTAGGGTGTGGTGAACGTCAGTCCCCTAATAGCGGTACAAGTCGTGTCGGAGTGTAGCCCAGAACACCCTGAGATAACACTGGAAACCTACCAGTATATCTCGCTTGCCCTGGCCAGGGACTACTTGTGTAATGGCTCTCCTAGACACAGCGCGATGTCAACCCCCAATACCGGGAGAGACGAATCCTGTCTAACCGTCAATGCCTCCAAGTGCTTCGGGAGTGCACCCAACTACTACCTATTTGCGCAGCTCCTTTGAGCCGTGGTAGGGTAGTAATCTAAGTACAGTGGGAACACACTCCAGGCGAAGTGACAGTGTCAAGTCAGCGGACTAAGCTGTACTCATGTCACCTGGGAACTGATAACTGACGATAGGTATAATACCGACTAACAGTTCCCGATGAGTCCTGTCCAGTGTACTCGTAACCTAACGAGCACCCGCATACTATCTCAAGTACGACGTACCGACGTCTGTGGGACAGACTGTCTCCCCCGCTGGGATGAGAAGCGCATACGCTAGTCTACTCCGGAGTATCGATACCCTGTCTCGATAGTCCTACGACTAGGGACCTGTATAAGGATGTGCTTATGGATTACCCAGCCCCCATGAGTGTGAGCGCCATCACAACGCTGGTAATCAAGCAAAAATCCTAAGGGCTCTACTAATATGTATATAAGCGATATGCTAAAAGAAACACATGCACATATTGAAGTAGAGACAAACCAAGTAGCATACTACCATTTTGAGCAAGATTGTCTATACAACTGTGAATATCCCAAGCTTCCATTAAGTAATATACAAGCTAGTATAATACAGTAATGGCCTCTAGGGCATATACACTAACAAGTATGCTATTTGGTTGCACTTTATCTAACATGTTGACTTTTATAAGTGATGTTGTCTTGCTCTCACATGTTGTAAAGCCCTTAGGATGTGTAATTGACTACCAGGACTATGATGGAGATCATACTAGTGGGGCCTAAGGTAGTCCACAAGTACACCCTTTAATTTTTCCTAGTCGTAGGAGTATCGAGACAAGGCATCGATACTCCAGAGTAGACTAGCGTATGCGCTTCTTGACTCATATGATGGGCGATGGATAATCCCACATCCATTGGTGTTTGACATAAGAGAAGGTATACAGGTGTTCAGTGGAGACTGGGTACACTGAACGGACTTGCCGAGAACTCCTAGATGGTATTATACCTATCGTCAGATAGCAGTTCTCTGGTGACACTGGTACAGGTTAGTCTGTCGACCCGAGATCGTCATAGAGTCTTATATGATTTCCACTTTTCTTTGATGGTTTTTGGGTACAATCCCGAGTCATATGGAGGCAATGAGCGATAGGAGGGTATTCGTCTCTCCCGGTATTGGGGGTTGATGTTGCGCTATGCTCAATTGGCCATAACATGAAATCCCTGGCCATGATTGCTGCGATCTACTGGTAAGTGTTATCATCAGTTTCTCGAACCGTTATGGACCTTGCATCGGCATGATTTATCAGGCTATTGCGGTTTGACGTTATACCACCCTCAGGCTGTTGATATGAGACATATCTGACGAAGAGAACGGACTGTACGGTAGTGTTACTTATTGGATTCGCAGGAGTATGAGCTGGCTTGCTTGTTGATCTTCTAATAGCTCAATACCTGGGCGGCCGTTACGTTTAGCAGACCGCTTGCGGCTTGTTGGTGTTTGATATGATCATCACCTACTGCCGGCGTATTGACGAGTCTTTAGAGTCCTACACAGAGGTTTCCTGGTCATGCGAAACAGAGTAGGAGCACATATGTGATATGTGCGGGACCGAGATTAATGCATGTATGTGATACCGCATTCTATTCTCGTGATATGTGATATTCGTTCGGTTATATGTGATATAGCCGGGTTATCGGATCATGTGTTGATTCGATAAGTTGATTCATATGATATTAGTCGGTTGTATGTGATATAGCCGGACTATTAAATCAAATGTTGATTTGATGATTTAATATATAATTATATATTTGATATATTAATTTACATTAACTAATATTTGCTCACTAAACATTTCTTTTTCTCACTTGTGTGCATATTGTATATATGTGATATATATTATTGTACATTTTATTGTGTCATGCTTGATGCCACATGCTTCATGGGTGTATGAGACTTACACTATAGTTAGGATAATTTTAGGGTTTATATTTATCTAAGTAATTCAAAAATGGATGCGTATTTGGCATGGCTACATGCTTGTAGAAGCTTGTGGAAATCATTGACCAAGTCCACCATTTTTGTTTCACTTGAAGATATTTATTGACCTAACCATTATCCTTACCATGGTAAACTCTCTACATGAGTTAGTGTATGACACTAACTCACCCATGGTTCCTATTCTCACCTCATGAGTTTATTATCTCATTCTTCACTTGATCATCTTCTTCTTCATTGAGAAAGCTTTCTAGCTTTTGAAATGGTGAGAAAATATTGTGAGAAAATTAAATCTAAAGTGAGCCCATTTCCTACTTCATCATCCTCTACTATTAGCCATTTAGTTTAGGGTGTTTGCTTCACTAAACCCTAATTTAGTGAAGAGGTAGCATAAGCTTGACTCTTCTCGACATAGATCATCTTTGGCCATGAAGACTTCGAGCAAGTTTGCATCTTTCATCTTGTGGATCCTCTCAAGAGTTTGGGAGATCATTACTGTTAGTTATATGTATGCCCTAGAGGCCATTACTATACATAGGATGTATATTGTAGTGGATGCTGGGACATATATAGGGAGGACTTTCTTGCTCGACATGATAGTATGCTATCTGGTTGACCTTTACCTTAACGTGTATGCTGATTGTCTCTCTGTTACATGTTGGTAAAGCCCTTAGGATGTGTGCTTGACTACCTGGACTATGATGCGGATCATACTAGTGGGGACATGGTAGTCCATAAGTACATCCTTCACAGTCCCTAGTCGTGGGTATATCGAGACGTGGCATCGATATACCAGAGTAGACTAGCGTATACCTTCTCGACCCATACAGATGGGCGATGGATGATCCCATATCCATTGGTGTTTGACATCAGAGATGATATACGGGTGCTCAGTAGAGACTGGGTACACTGGACGGACTCGCCGAGAACTCCCAGATGGTATTATACCTCACGTCAGATGGCAGTTCTCTGGTGACACTGGTACAGAGTAGTCTGTTGACCCGAGATCGTCATAGAGTCTTGTGTGGTTCCCACTGTGCTTTGATTTCCATCTTACCACGTCCAAGAGGGCGTGCAAAACGGTGGTTTTTGGGTACAGTCCCGAGTCACATGGAGGCAATGAGCGATAGGAGGGGATTCGTCTCTCCCGGTATAGGGGGTTGATGTTGCGCTGTGTTCGATTGGCTATAACAGGAAATCCCTGGCCAGGGTTGCTGAGATTTACTGGTAAGTGTTACCAGTAGTTTCTCGAAGTGTTATAGACCTCATATCGACACGACTTATCGAGCTATTGGGGTCTGACGTTTACCACCCCTAGGCAAGATATGCGACATATCAGACAATCAGACCAGACTGTACGGTTGTGTTACTGGTCGGATTCACTGGAGTGTGAGCGGGCTTGCTCGTCGATCTTCAGATCGCTCAATACCCGGGTGGCCGTTACGTTTAGCAGACCGCTTGCGGCTTGTGGGTGACTGATATGATCATCACCTGCTGCCGGCGTATTGACGAGTCTTTAGAGTCCTACACAGAGGTTTCCTGGCTCAAGCGAAACGAAATAGGAGCGCATATGAGATATGTGCGGGACCGAGAATAATACGGTATGTGATACTGTATTCGATTCTCGCAATGTGACATTGATCGGTTATATGCGATATAGCCGGGTTATCGGATCAAGTGTTGATTCGATAAGTTGTTACTAATGATACCTGTCGGTTTTGTGCGACATGACCGGATCATTGAATCAAGTGTTGATTTAATGATTTAATGCATAATTATATATTTGATATATTACTTTGCATTAACTAGTATCGGTTCACTTTAAATGGATTTTCTCACTCGGGTGTGCACATTGTATATTCGATATAGTTTTGTGCACTTGATTGTATCATGTTTGATGATGCATGTTTACTTTTGTTTTGTGTAAAGTTTAAACCATACTTATGTAATGGTTAGGGTTTACATTTTCATATCTATTTATTTATTCATTCATTTATTTTGGAAAATGAAAAGCAAATGAGAAAATGGTGGCTTCTTTTGTTTTTTCATGAAGTTTCATGAAGACTTTGATCAAGTCAACCATTCTTATCTCATTCTTAACCCTAACCATTCCCACTAACCATGATTCATTCTCTACACTTGACTAGAGTTAATATTATGATAAGTATTGTTTTTCTATTTTCTTTTGATTTTTATGATTCTTATCATATCATTTCTTCTTCTTCTTCCTTGAACTCAAGAAGAAAAGCTTGAAGTCATCAATGGTGATTGATGATAAAGAGTGAGAAATCCAATTCTAAATTGAACCCACTTCCTATTTCTTCATCCTCTACCTCTTGCAAAGTAGTAGAGTGTGTTTCCTTCACAAGTTTTCGAGACTTGGTGAAGGTGGAGCTTGATTTAGCGATGCCTCGACGTAGATCATCTTCGGCATGGACATCGACGACCTAGCTTGCCCATTCTCCGACGAAGCCGACGCTAGAGCCCGGATTTGATTTGGACAGCGGAGAGGACTTCGTTGCGGAGCTATGGAGGTGGAGCACCGGATCTACAAAGGTTGTATTTCCGTATTCCCTTAGTTAAGTGTTAACTAGTTATCTTTTCGCCTAGTTTTCTAGCAAACGATCCGTAGTCGGGTTTCTCGGCACCATTAAAATTTTAATTTGGCATGTTCGATGCCTTGTGTGACCTCGCTAGGGTGCCTAGGAACCCTACAGTTACTCGCAGCGAAGGGACTTCTACACGGATCATTTTAAGTGAAGGACCGGTCTACAAAGGTTGTATTCCGCATTCATTTAGTTGTAAAGTTGTTTACATTGCATGTTCGTTTAAAACTCTAGTTAAGATTCTAGGGTTAGGGTTCTTTAGAACGGCAAAAATTTGAAAACGGCATGGACGATGCCTCCCGAATCCTTGCTGCTGCGCTATGTAACCCTACACTCTTCCAACAGACCGTCCCTCCATTGAAGGTAAAGACATAACCTGGCATGGATTTGGAGTCATTCTTATCATTCTGGAAGCCGGAGTCAGCAAAGGCCTCGATCTGGAGGTCTTTTCCGCCGTAAAACAAGAACATTTCCTTAGTCCTTCTCAGGTACTTAAGAATGTTCTTTACTTCTATCCGGTGCTTCTCCCCAGGGTTTTACTGATACCGGCATACTACGCTTAGTGGATAAGCTACATCTGGTCCAGTACACAACATCACATACATTATAGAGCCTACCACAGAAGCGTAGGGTATAATTGCCATGCGATCCATTTCCAAATCAGTCTTGGAAGACATCTCTTTGGATAGGGTGATTCCGTGACAAGCCGGTAGATTACCGCGCTTAGAATCTTCCATACTAAATCTTTTCAGTATAGTGTCGATATATCTGGATTGTGAAAGCCCTAACATCCTTTTGGATCTATCACGTTAGATCCGGATCCCCAGAATGTAAGAGGCATCACCCAGGTCATTCATGGAGAACCTGTGTGACAAGAACCCTTTGACATATTGTTGCATAGGAATGCCATTTCCTATCAAAAGAATGTCATCCACGTACAAGACGAGGAATACAATAGTTCATGCTGCAATCTTACTATAAATGCATGGCTCATCTGGATTTTTGATAAAGTGAAATTCTTTGACCGTCTCATCAAAACAGATGTTCCAACTCCACGATGCCTACTTTAGTCCATAGATAGACTTAAGCAACTTGCACACTTTCCCGCTGCTCCCACTCTGAATGAAACCCTCTGGCTGGTCCATATAGACACGCTCTTCGAAATGTCCATTTAGAGAAGCCGTCTTTACGTCCATCTGCCACATCTCATAATCGTGGAAGGAAGAAAGGGAAAGAAGGATCCGAATGGATTTTAGCATAGCTACTGGAGAAAAGATTTCATCATAGTCCAAACGAGGTCTTTGACGAAAACCTTTTGCAACAAGTCTAGCCTTATAGGTTTCAACCTGTTCATCTACACCAATCTTCTTTTTGAAGATCCATTTGCAGCCAACGGGTTTTACCCCTTCTGGATCAATGTCCAAAGTCCATACTTTGTTGGTGTACATGGACTCCATCTCGGTCCGCATTGCATCAAGCCATTTTACCGAGTCAGTGCTCTGAATAGCTTGCTGGAAGTTAGTTGGCTCATCAATGATGCAATCTTCTCTATCCCCGTCTACGAGAAAACCGTAGTATCTCTCGGGCGGATAAGACAGCCTACTACTCCTGCGGAGTGGCGCAGGAATGTCCTGTTCTTTTGAAACTTCTGGTTCCACCAAGCTTTCAGTAATAGCTTGTAGTTCTGGAATTTCTTCCAGTTATATTGCGCTCCCACTAATTTCTTTTTCTAAAAATTGACGTTCTAAAAAGTGGGCATGACGAGAAACAAAAATCTTTTGTTCCTCTGCGTAATAGAAAATATACCCCCTGGAGTTCTTTGGGTATGACGAGAAACAAAAATCTTTTGTTCCTCTGCGTAATAGAAAATATACCCCCTGGAGTTCTTTGGGTATCCCACAAACTATCACAGTGCTGAGCGTACCTCGAGTTTGTCCGCATGCTGCTTTTTAACAAAAGCTGGACATCCCCATATCTTCAGATATTGAAGATAGGGTTTCTTCTCACTCTACATCTGATATGGTGTGGTAGGAACAGTCTTGGTAGGAACTTTTTTTCAAAAGATATGCAGCTAATTCTAGTGCATAGCCCCAGAATGATTGCGGTAACTCAGCGTTACTCATCATGGAACGTACCATATCTAATAGGGTTCGGTTCCGTCTCTCTGACACACCATTGTGTTGTGGTGTGTATGGAGGAGTAAGCTGAGAGAAAATTCCATTGACTTTTAGGTAATCCAGGAACTCGGCACTCAAGTATTCACCACCTCAATCAGATCTTAGTGTCTTGATACTTTTGCCTGTTTGTTTTTCCTTTTCATTCTTATATTCTCAGAATTTCTCAAAGGCCTCAGATTTATATTTCATCAAGAAGACATGTCCAAACCTAGAGAAATCATCCGTAAAAGTAATGAAAAATTAATAATCACTTCTTGCATATGTAGACATTGGACCACACATGTCGCTGTGTATTAGTCCTAAGAGCTCGCTCGCTCTTACTCCGCGTCCAGTGAACGGAGTCTTTGTCATCTTTCCTTTGAGACATGATTGACAAGTTGCATAAGATTGATATTCGAACGGATCTAAATATCCTTCTTTATGTAATTTGGTCAACCTTGTTTCTTTGATGTGACCTAGTCTACAATGCCATAAGAAAGCATGATTTATTTCTGGAGTCTTTCTTTTATGTGTGTTCTGGACATTGAAAATTGGTAGTTGGTTTAATACGTATACACAGTTGTTTAGAGTACCTGACCCAATCAGACCATGATTAAGGTGGATGTTTACGACACCGCTTACAAATGTAAAATCATAACCTTCTTTTGATAACAAAGATACAGAAATGATATTACAAGTCAAACTAGGTATACAAAAACAGTTACGCAAAACCAAAATATGTCCACTCGTCAATCCAAGGTGATATTCCCCTACGGACACAGCATCCACGCTCGCTCCGTTAGCAACCCTGAGGGTCATATCACCGGTCTTCAGAACTCTACGGTTTCTCAGTTCCTGCAAAGAATTAAAGATATGAGATCCTGATCCGGTATCCAATACCCAGGAAGTAGAGTTGATTGATAGACAATTTTCAATTACAAACACCCTGAAGCCGAAGCCACAACTTGCTTCAAGTCCGGGTTCTTGGCCTTCCAAGCCCTGCAATCTTTCTTCCAATGGCCTTTCTTATGACAATAGAAGCATTCTTCCTTTCCTACTGTTGGCCCCGCTATCCTTGCCTTGCCCTTTGCTTCCACCTTACTAACACCGCCTCTCGCTTTGGTGGGGGTCTTCTTCTTTCCTTTGGCTTTCGCCTTGGATCTAGAAAATGAAGCTCCACCAACAAATAGAGCGGGTGTTTCCCTGCCTTTGTGCAGGGTGCCCTCAGTGCTCCTCAATATGTTGAGGAGTTCCGGAAGTTTAACTTCTTTACTTTGAATATTAAAATTCAAGATAAACTGGCCGTAGGTGGAAGGGAGGGACTGCAGAATTAAGTCTGTATACATCTCGTTCTCTAACATGGTCCCATGGTCAGCGAGCTCCTCAATGTAGCTAATCATCTTAAGGACGTGTTCCCCTACAGATGATCCGACGGCCAACCTCGCTTGAAATAGTTTCTTCGAGGTCTCGTATCTTGCGATACGAGATTGCTCTCTATATAATTCTTTGGTATAGAGGAATATGGATTCTATGTTAGTTATATGTATACCCTAAAGGCCATTACTGTACATGAGATGTATATTGTAGTGGATGCTGGGACATATATAGGTAGAACTTTCTTGCTCGACATGATAGTACGCTATCTGGTTGCTCTTTATCTTAACATGTATAATTGCTGTCTCTCTATTACATGTTGATAAAGCCCTTAGGATGTCTACTCGACTTCCAGGACTATGATGTAGATCATACTAGTGGGGCCTGGGTAGTCAATGAGTACATCCTTCAATGTTCCTAGTCGTGGGAATATCGAGACGAGGCATCGATATTCCAGAGTAGACTAGCGTATATCTTCTCGACCCATGTGATGAGCGATGGATGATCCCATATCCATTGGTGTTTGACATCAGAGATGGTATGCGGGTGCTCAGTGGTGACTGGGTACACTGAACGGACTCGCCGAGAACTCCCAAATGGTATTATACCTTACGTCAGATGGCAGTTCTCTGGTGACACTGGTACAGCTTAGTCTGTTGACCCGAGATCGTCATAGAGTCTTGTGTGTCTCCCACTGTGCTTTGATTTCCACCCTACCACGGCTCTACTGAGCGTGAAAACAGGTGGTTTTTGGGTACAGTCCCGATTCACATGGAGGCAACGAGCGATAGGAGGGGATTCGTCTCTCCCGGTATTGGGGGTTGATGTTGCGCTATGCTCGACTGGCCATAACTGGAAATTCCTAGCCAGGGTTGCAGTGATTTACTGGTAAGTGTTATCAGTAGTTTCATGCTTGTTGTGGACCTTACATCGGCATGACTTATCAAGCTACTAGGGTCTGACGTTTACCACCCCTAGGCGAGATATGCGACATATCAAACGAACAGACCGGACTGTACGGTAAGTGTTACTGATTGGATTCGCAGGAGTGTGAGCAGGCTTGCTCGTTGATCTTCTGATCACTCAATACCCGGGTCGCCGTTACGTTTAGCAGACCGCTTGCGGCTTGTGAGTGATTGATATGATCACCACCTACTGCCGGCGTATTGACGAGTCTTTAGAGTCCTACACAGAGGTTTCCTGGCTCAAGCGAAACAAAATAGGAGCGCATATGAGATATGCGCGGGACCGAGAATAATACAAGTATGTGATACTGTATTCTATTCTCGCGATTTGTATCATCGGACGGTTATATGAGATATAGCCGGGTTACCAAATCAAGTGTTGATTCGATACATTGACACACTAGATATTAGTCGGTTATATGCGATATGACCGGATCATTAAATCAAGTGTTGATTTAATGATTTAATGTATAATTATATATTTGATATATTACTTTACATTAGCTAGTATTGGTTCACTTAAGATTGATTTTCTCACTTGATGTGCACAAGTTGTATATGTGATATATATTTGTGCACTAATTTGTATCATGTTTGATGATACATGCAAACTTGGGTGTGTGTATGACTTACACCATGTTTAGGTTAATGGTTAAGGTTTTTAATTATTTAGTAATTCAAAAATGGTGGTTTTCTTTATCTTTGCTTGAAGCTTCATGAAGCTTTCAAGCATCTTTGACAAAGTCCACCATTTTGTTTTACATGACATTTTCACTAACCTAACCATTAACTTAAACTCTAGTTTAGTCTCTACAAAGGTCAAACTCACCCATGGTTGCATTATGATATACTTCACTTGATTATTCATTTTTTTGGTTAATTTTTATTATTCATATTCTTTTCTTTCTTCTTCATCTTCTTCAAGTGAAGAAAGCTTTCTAGAAAAATATCAAGTGAAGATTTAGAGTGAGAAATCCAAATCTAAAGTAAACCCACTTCCTATTTCTTCATCCTCTACCACTTGCCATGTAGTATAGGGTGTTCTCTTCACAAAGTTCATGACCATGTGAAGATGGAGCTTGAGCTTGAGTCCCCTCGGCGTAGATCATCTTCGGCCTCGAAGTCAACGACCTAGCCCGCTCATTTCTCCGAAGAAACCATCGCTAGGGTCTGGGATCCCGATGATTGCAGCGAAGGGACGTCAACACGGAGCTTTAGAAGTGAAGGACCGGATCTACAAAGGTTGTTATCCTTTTCACTTAGTAGCAAAGTACTTTTCTTGCTTTTTTTTCGCCTTATCTCTAGTTAACGATCTTGCATAGGGTTGTTCGGCACATCAAAATTTTGAAACGGGCATGGTTGATGCCTTGTAGAACCTTGTTAGTGTGCCTAGGAACCCTGCATTCTAGATCTATATTCTCGTGCCGCCTCTGATGTTCATTGTCCATTGAGGCCAGCACAAGGCACTTGGCCTTCAAGCGGTCAATCTCCCAGGTCTTACGGATTTCCTTATCCGCGACGCTGGATTCTGGACCTGGGACGGCGGGGGCTTTAGTAGTAAGAACATAGCCCAATTTGTCATAAGTTATTTCCATCTTGACATTCCTGAACCAATCTTTATAGTTTGGCCCTGTCAATATATTTTTTTCTAATAGTAACTTAAGGCCCGTCATGTTTTGGTCGCTGCAATTAAGAGAGAGAGAAGAAACACTTTAGCATGATGCTCTGGAAAGTTTAGATTGGTTTTTAGTTTATCTAAACAGGATGGCTCCCACTGTTTCTCGAATTCTTCCTCAAACAATAAAAGAAGAATTAGTCAGGATTTAATGTTACCGTACAAAGCCTTTCAGCCGTGCTAGTGTCGGTACTTTGAGGGAAGTTTTACGACGCATTCACGATGCTCTTTAATTAAATAACCTCTTTTCCCTGGAGGCGTAGCCCCACTAACACTGTTCTAGACACCTACTTGGTTTATAGCATTGATCGTTAAGTGAAAAAATCTCCCGAGGAGTAGCATATACTCACAGTAGGATCGGGATCCAAAAAGCATCGTGTGATAAAGCTGAAGGAATCCTACCAAAATTATCACACTCCAAATGGTATGCAACACTAGCAAGTTTCAATTTCTTTAGAAACTCCCTATGTGGATTTTTACCCCATGCTCTTATGACCTTGACGAAGGCCAACATAACATAAGTCACATGTCAAGTTCTACCAGTCATTATCCAGGTTAATTTGAACCCACCCGTACATACCCTTGACAAAGGCCAAAATAGATGTACGACTGTCCTAAACCATCGCATCTATCTATGCTTCAGATGAATATTCAGCAGCTACCAATCACTATGCCTTGGCGAAGGACAAAATACATTGCTTGAATACTGCTGAATGTCCAACTGAAATGACGGAGGGCTACGTATGGTTTTGGCGAAACCGTGAAGGTAGTGAACTTGACATAATCGAAGGAATCTGATAGGTTTTAAAAGTAGTGGTTTAAGCTCAGCATTTTAAAAGTTTTACTGTTTTGAAAAAACCGAGTGGTTTTAATATTGTTCCAATGATTCAACTTTAGTTTATTTCTTTGCATTAATCTAACACAGTCCCATCAATTATACCTATTATTACAGAAAAAGACGAAAATACAACGTCCACTTATACCATCCGCATTCGCCATTGGGCCCCATCTAACACCGTTAGGTTACTTAACTAAAGCCAGAGCAGGGGCTGGACTAGCGCGGATGTAAAACATAAGTAACGTCTATTATATAACATATATAATAATAGCATTCATCTGACGCAATAATAGGCATTCCAGATCACAGATGAATATGTTGGATATACTAGGAATTCCGCGTTTCGTTTAAGCCTGTAACGAAAGACAGATCCCACGGTCGTGATGAATAGCCAAACACCATCCCGACCCCTATGGGTGCGGCAAACTACCCGCCAAGTTCCAGAAGCGAAGAAAACTTCCTGAACAAAGCGAGTAGGCCACTCGGCACTTCAAAAAAACCCGGTAGTTTGTGACCCCACCTTGGGTCTATCCTAGGAGCAGAAAATAGTAAAAAGAAATTAATACAACAGCGGGTGCAACCTCAACCCGGATTTGCCCCGCAAAATAATATTACATCAAATTACAATTTGCATTGAATGAAAGATAAAAAAACTCATATCACATCCCCGGCTATTCATCATCGACGATCCAATAAAATTCATATACACAAACCAAAAGATATGTGCAATCCTAGACTAACCGACATATAGCAATTAGCTGAGATTTAAAAACACATACGGCATTACAGAAGGACCAATTGGCCAAGTACAATAGAAATTCGATTAAAACATATTTTCCGTAGCCACCCGAAATGCAAACCAGCATTAAAAACAAACTGGGTAGAAACCAAATATTCCAGAAAAGAAAACACCAAAATTTAGAAATAACAGAAGAAAGATGAGTTGAATCGGTCTTGACTCGGCCGCGACTCCGCCGCAGAACATTCCATTCTGCGACGGTTCCGTGGTCGTCTCAGCGATTTAAAGGCTCATTTTTCTTGTGATGTCTTAGAAAACCCAGCACGTATTTTTCATGGTACTGAAATAATTTTCCAGACAATTATAAAAATCGACAGAATGTCGGGTTTTCGTTATTTAGTTTTCCGGTTTTTCCGACGATCGAAATTCTAATACTTGCTAATAAGCTAGAATAGGTTTAGTTGGCTCTGATACCACTGTAAGTCAATACCACGCACCCCGTGAGATCGCGGGGAGGCGGAAAGTGTAAAAACAATAATTTTAGCATCGTAACATCGACTATTAGCCATGATCGTAATCTAAACCATATCTAGCATAAAACTTATGAAGTATAAACTAAAGTACAGAAGTTATACCTCACGAATCTGGCCTTTCTATGCTTCTCCCACTATTCTCCTCTCCTCCACGAACCTTTCGGAGTGGTACGGTTGTCGCCTCCTCGTCGGCTTCCTCTAATCCAAGATGATCCACCTGAGTGTTTGTGTACCGAACTTTCTCTTCTATGCCGAAGAAACTAGATCAACTAGTGTGCTAAACTAGAAGACCTAGAGTGTGTAGATGATGTAGATGGATTAAGGAGTCTTCTATTGCCCTAGGTTACTCAACACATGAGTGTTCTAGGGCTTGAGGGAATTAGAGATGGCTATGGAAAAAACTAGTGAACTAAAAGTTGAAGAAGGAAATGGTTTTCTTATCGCTTCTATTCTAAACTGAACTCTTTTTGATTATGCATAGATTGTAACGTCTTGAAAATTCATTTAGGTAAATTTCGTGTTAATTAGCGATAATGCGGGTTTTCATAAAACCTCGTTATTAATTATTTTCCATATAGACTGGGATAAATCTATTTTTAATTGTGAAATATGTAATTATATATATAATTGTGTTTTATTAATTAACATTTAAATTATTGTTCACAAATTTATCTAATTTTCTTAACTATTATTTTCTAAGATAAAATTTTAGTTTAGCATGCACATTCCAATAATTACCCTTGGTTAATACTGTAACATGTCTTTCATTTTTATTTTCCTTCATGGTTCAAAAATCCCTTTTTTAAAAAAAAAACAAAACAAAAGAAAATATAAGAAAATGAAAAATTAGAGAGGCATGGGGCATTAAAAGAGGCATGGGGGGCTTGACTTTTGACACTCAAACCCGCTCTCTCTCTCCCTCACTCCCTCCTTGCTCTCAGCAGCAGCCCAGCAGCAGCCCCTCCTCTTCATCCTCTTCTTCTTCTTCCTTCATTCCAAGCCTCCATCTCTATCAAAAATCCCTTAATGCATCACAAAATCTCATGTTAAACACTTCAAAACAATTCTTTATTGGTTCTTGAGGCAAGTCTTAGCTTTAGGAGGCTAGGTCAGCAAGTTTGAACCATCCTTAGACCAACTTGAGGTATAAAGCCAACCTTAATTTCCTTTTTGCTTAACTTTTAGTTTTTTTAAGCTTAATGTAATGTTTTAGTGGTATTTAGTGCTAATTATGTGTTCTATGAGAAGATTAGGTTAAGATAAGGGTTTTATGGCTTAACTAGCTTAAATAAGTGTTGTTAGTGTTAGATAATCCAAGTCTTTTCACAAGTTTTCATTAAAACACCATATTGCTTTAAATTAGTGTTAATTAGAGTTTTAGTTATGTATTGTGTTCGTTTTGTGATCTTCTTTTAAACCAGAGGTTTCAGACAAAAGTTGCAATTACTGGAGCATAGTTACTGGACTAGGATCACACACCCGAAACAAGAGACCCCCTTTCCCCTATGTGGCCGCAAATTAATGTGTTCTGGCTGCAAATTGTGTCCAGATTGGAGACCTAGGTCTCGGGGTTTTTTCGATGGGTGTCTGTTGTATATTTAAAGTCTTTTGTATAGGCAACTTTTCCTAGTTCCACTCGTATCAAAATCTGGGACCATTTACGTTATTTTTAGTACTTTTGAACTTGCGCGACATGTACGTTCCGAGTTTGGGTTTGGTGTTTGCTGTGTATCACAGCCAGTCGGGGTGGTTTTAGACCTTAGCACACACGTTTTGGTGCTTCAAGTGCACGCGCGTTTAGCTTGCAACACTAGTTTTCTCGTATGGCCTTGATATCTCGTTTTGCAGGATATTAGCTTAATGTGTGTTGCTTTGTGTAATTCTAGGATCGGTCTCGGAGACATCGGACGCGGCGCGGAAAGAAAAGGCGGTAATTGGATCAGACTAGAGGAGGTGTTCCAGTGAGTAGATGTACACATCTATGGGGAAATCGTTTGGATGGCGCAAGACGCCCGATGGTTAGAAGTTTGATTAGTACTTACACTTATATGCATAGTTCCTAGTTTCATCCCGTTGCATTGCATCATCTATCATATATATATATATATATATATATATATATATATATATATACACACACACACACTATGATAGCACCTCATAGGACGCTTGCATCATTACCATTGGTTTATGCTGCACGAGAACTATTCATGGGGATACACACCTTGGTAATTGCTATGCCACGAACACTTTATAACTTGTTTAAATCCGAATCTTATCCTTTGCGCCAATTATGTTTAATAAACCTGCATTTGATATATTTAATTCATCAGGATGGATATGTAGGATTGCTAGTCACATGCACATACCTTATTGCATCATCGTTCATGCATAATTTTCTGGTTCTGCATCGCATTTCATATTGTTAATATCATAGACATTCATGTATTATGATTTTTATCGAGGATTTCCGTATTTATGAGATTTATGGATTTAGAGAAACCGCAAGGGTTTAAGAACGTATTACCATTTTAAAAATGTAAGCTGCAGTTTTCTGATGATATGATGTATGGATAGTCTACCATGAGATTTCTCGGTTCTTGAGCGGTATCATACACCCGATTCGAGGAGGTGGAAGAACCTTCTGTGGGTGCATGGTGGACCCGGTGCGGTACCCCGGGGCAAGATGGTCGCGGATGATGACGTTGAGCCCGGTAGGGGAGCACTACCGACCGGTCATTTATGACGCGGCGGATATCCGGAGGTTACTGATGTAGTCTTGAGTTATGATGATATGGGCCAGCCCAGATTGCCGAAGCCCCGAGATCAGATTTACGGGCCAGTCCGGATTACCGGAGCCCAGGATAACTTAGATATTTATATTGGTGTCGATGCTTGACACATATTTATATTGATTTCATTGATCAAACTACAGCTAAATTTCAGAAGTTTACTAAGATAAGAATACAGATTTTCCATGTTAATCATATTCAAATCTCGTGTTGTTTACTGTATTCATGTTGCATACACACTAGTGCATCGTATCATATTAGTATATGTAGGCTGTGACGAAATTGTGTGCATGCTTACGATAGCCTTATTAGATTTTAATTTTTACTCACGAGTTGGCAACTCACCCCCGTCGTGCCTGTAACATTTCAGAAAAATAAAATATTATTTTTGGGAATTTTTATAATTAAATAATAAATATATTGAATATTTTAATAAGGCGGTATAATTAAATACCGATAAATTTGGTAAAAATTTGGAAAATTACTAAAAAGAGGGTGTTTTATGTGATTCATGCAAATTATGAAAGTTTATGATTTATTTGACACTAATTTAGTGCTAATCGCGATTAAAAATCGCTAATTGAGCATTAAGCGTGTTTTGTGCACATGACATGCACATGTCATTTTTACACTTGTTACATTTTTTCATGGCTTTTCTTCATGTTTTATATCATGGTTGTTGTTTTATTTTGAGAGAAGAAAAGAAAAATAGAAAAGAAAAGAAAACATTAAAGAATTGAGGGAAGGGCATAAGAGAGAGTGAGGTGAAGGGTTCCCTTGACTAGGTCTCATTCCCTCTCTCATTTTTCCTTCACCATTCTCACTCCCTCTCAAACCCATGGCAGCACCTCCTCCCTCCCCTCTTCAAGCCACACAACACCATCAAACACAACCCAAAACCCCATCTCTATTTCATTAAAAATGTGCACAAGCTCATGGGAAACACTTTGGACCAAGAAAGTTTTGATTTTTGACACTTGGGGCAACTCAAGAAACTTCTTGAGTTGCCAAATGAGATAATTCCTATACCATTTGCATTGTATTCCTTCCTGTTTAGCTTCCATGTTTAATTAGAGGTGTTTTAGTGATGTTTAGTGAGGGTAGGAAATTTCTAGTTAGGGTTTATGGAATTCTTGAGTTGTGATGTGTGATTGAGGTTAGTAGTGACCTTAAAACCCCTTTAATGATATCATATTGGACCAAACCAGGGACAAAACCCCGGAATATGAACTTTAAAATTCTGCAGATATGGAAAATGTGGTTTTGTGTTTGGTTAAATGAAATCTGCTAACACCCTGGTGACCTGAAAATTAATTAGCAAACACAGAGAGATCAGCAGGCACCTAGGAAGCATGACCCAAGACCCCCAGCCCCAGAACCCTCTTCTTGGCCGTAAATAAAGTCTTTCTGTCCGTAAATTGCGGCCAGACCTAGAGCTATATGGTTCGTGTTTGGTTCATGTCCCCATTTGCTTCAAACTAGACCCTTGGCATATGCAAAAATTGGCTAATTTCACTTAGGTTAAAATCTGGTACCATTTTCAAGAGTTGTTGTTTTGATTCGGGGTTTCATTTCTCGTATTTTGAATTCTAGATTTTTGTATCCGTGTTTTACCTCGATCATTTGAGGTTTGTACGACGATATCGAGGGTTGTTGGTGGTTTTGAAGGCGTGGTCCATTGGTTCTAACCTATAAGCCTTTAGCGTGTTGTTTTGGTTTTCCGATATGATTTTAATACGCATTTGCAATTGTGTTATATGTGTAGGTACCCCACAAGGACTTCGAGACGACAAGCAAGCGCATGGCGACGTTGGTAACGGCAAGCGTAGAGCAAGTGGGTAGATATATATCTACGGGGGAAGTCGGGCGGATGGTGTATAGCACCCCCGCAGTTCATAGTGTAGTTGATGATATGTAATATATTTACATATGTGTTGTGAATTTGGATGATAGTGTCATGGTTGATTTCTTAGTCGCGAACCATAGAATAGGTTTGCACACACGCACACACACCCATGCATGCATTATTATTATTACTTGTGCGTATATATGGATACGTATATATATATATATATACACACACACATACACACACACATAAGTTTAGGACTAGGCATATATATATACGTATACCTATACATGGATAATGAGGATAGTGGATGATAGTTGGAGATGAGTCGATGAGATTGAGCATGATGCTATGAGATCGGTGATATGTTTTGATTCGTATTAGGAGATACGACATGAGATTATAGCGGGCCTTTTGGCGTGTGTTTTCATACACGCATATATATATATATATATATATATATATATATATATATATATATGGTATTAGTATGTACTAGACCTAGATTAGTACCCCTAGTTCATGAGATATGATGATAATGGATACCAAATGAATAATGAGATGAATGTGATATTTGACCCGTACCCATATTTGGGATGCCGTACGACGGATTTAAGTACGAGCTATATATTGATGATAGATCCGCACTCTTGACTCGAGGATACCATAATATATATTGTATCGTATGTGATACTATTGAGGCGGGATCACTGACTATTATATTTATATGTATCGACTCAGATTTAGGTGGTTTCCATATCTTTTCGATTAGCCAGTTAGTTTAGTCCTGTAGATTACCTGCAGATGTTAGACTAGACTCGAGTCATACCTATTTCAAAAACTAACGAATCATGAGTATTTTAAAGACATGCCAAGGGATACAACGGATATTTTCAAAGGATGTACTTTTTCATAAAAACATCGTAGCCCTATTTTCTAAACACCACGATTCGTGCAACTTTCAAATACAAAAGGCTGTATGACTCATATATAGGAATGTATATTTCTTTTTTGCCGCATTATTATTCATTTAACATTTTTCTGCTGCTTGCATTGCATTGCATGCTTTTATGTTATTGATTCATATTTCATTGTGCATATGACATACATCATACCTGTATAACTACATGCTTACACATATGCCTTTACATAGTTACATGTTCATCTTTATATGAAGTTGTATGAATTTGGAGAATTTAGGAACCGCATGATATATTTTATAACTTGTTGCAGTTAAATAGCGATTTTTCCTTATATGCTCATATTACTGTTTCATGTTGCATATATTATATTCATGGGTTTCGCATTGAGATATGGTTTTCATATGATGTTTTATGGATTGTTTTACTCCTGCGTATATATATCAGTGGTATGGGATGCTGATATATATATGTATACCCATCGTATATATATATATCAGTGGTATGGGACGCTGATATATATATATATACATACATATACATCTACAACATATATCATCATAATAATATATGCAAATATACTTATTCATTATATATGTGTGGGCCTATATGGTCGATGCTCGGGGCCTATGTGCTCGATGTGAGGGACCTATATGGTCGATGTGTGGGCCTATATGGTTGATGAGAGGGGCCTATATGCTCGGGTCCTATGTGCTCGATGTGAGGGGCCTATATGGTCGATTTGTGGGCCTATATGGTCGATGAGAGGGGCCTATGTGCTCGACGTGAGGGGCCTATATGGTCGATGAGAGGGGCCTATGTGCTCGATGTGAGGGGCCTATATGGTCGATATGTGAGGGGCCTATGTGCTCGGGGCCTATGTGCTCGATATTGGATATTGGATATTGGATACATGAGATTTACTGGATATTGGGATATTGAGATATATATTTTGTGTCGATGCTTGACACTGATTTTCTCATGATTTCATTGATGATACTTGAATGTTTATTCAAAAATCTCACTATATTAAGAAAACTGTTTTCTCATTCATGATGTCTTCTGTTTTCATTTTACCGCATTCATACATCATATTTACGATACTTTGCTACCTTAGGCACTGACACGAGCATAGGATTACACATATGTTTAGATGTTTATCCTTGCTTTTTAGTATGCTTCAGACTTTATCATATTGAGGATATATATATTACTGATCGTTTGACCTAGGATTTAGTCATACATACGATTTCTGCCCTGTGATGTTTTCTACTCACGAGTTGGCAACTCACCCCCGTTGTGCCACAGTTCTTGCAGGTTTTGCCATACAGGTTTCATTGCGGTTTCTGGCACACTGCTTCCTTTCTGGGTGATTGCTTTGGTAGGTGGGTTCACTTGCATCGTGACCACTATTGTACTTATTTATTTTCAGTTGTATCTAGTAAAATTCCATCAACTAGACTTGTATTTATTTCAGACTTAGAAAACCATTTGTATATTATTTCGACCTTAAAGTCGCGTGTTGTAGTATTATGGTTTTCTTGATGACTTTGAGTTTCCTTTTGAGTTTTGATCCTCGCCCTTCGGCGTTGTATATTATATTGCTTGCATGGTTGTGACCGTCGATTGACGAATAGCTAGCTCCCGCTTGGGGATGCCTTTTATCATTGATGTATATATTATTCATGTTGTACCCCGTTCGGGGCCAGTTTTTACAAAGGAAACTCTGCCGAAATTTTCAGAAAAGACTTGGGATTTTAAAAATGCATAATTCTGCTTATGCTATTAAAACCACTTGTTTTAAAACATGTTTTCTTCACTTCCTTCTTTAAAAATGGTTTTAGATTTCTGGTCTTTTGGTTTACTTGAATTAGATGGGGTCCTATAGACTTCATATGATTCAAGGGCCAGTCACGTGCTAATTCGGGTCGTGATAGTGCCACAGTGTTTTGCAGGTCCGACCCGTCAGCACAGTAGCAGCGGCGCACCTCCTCTTTTGCTACTTTTGCTTTCACCCGCAGCATTGTTCGTAGGTAGGTTGCGGGGTTATTTTGTTTCCACCTTGTATCAGTATTGTATCTAGTGTACTACATCTACCGTATCTACCACTTGTATTATTGTATTTGTGGCCTAGAGACGAGACAGTGAGATTTGTGTTCATATATATATTGTTTCTCTGGGGTCGAGTTCACTTAAGCCAACATGATGCTTTATTACTTTGTGCCTTTATATGCTTATTTAGTACAATGATGATATTTATTACGCGTGATTATGACTCTGCCTTTGGCGAAGAGCTAGCTCCCGCTTGGGGATGCCTTATTTCATGTTTTACATATATTCTTGTTTTGTACCCATTTGGGGCCAGTTTTTACAAAGGAGACTCTGGCGAAATTTTCGGAAAAATGGATGTTGCTTTTAAAAAACTTGATGCGACTTATTTAGTTAAAAATCACTTTCTATAAATTGGTTCTCCTTCACTCTACTGCATAATTTGGTTTTGATTTCTGGGTTTTGGCTTACTTAGATTGCGTGCGCCTCTAGACGTTTTCGTAATTTATGTGCCAGTCACGCTCCGTACTTTTCGGGTCATGACAAAGTTGGTATCAGAGCGTTAGGTTTTACCTTTCTGAGTGTAGGATACCCCTTGGTAGATGGAGAAGGTAACTTAAGCAGAGTGACGTAGCGTGTGTATGTTCCGCGGCATACTTACGATACGGTACTCCGCCTAAGTGACCTTAGGATATAATTGCTAGTAATTCCTTCTTCGATTCCTTATATCTCATGATTCTATTTCACTGTTCTTACTATCTTGTTTCCTGTACCAGCCATTATGCCGCCGAAGATACGAGGGCTCAGAGAGCGGCCGCGAGAGCCGAGGTCAGAGTTGGCTATTCTGAGACGAGGACTGACCAGGACGGTACGCTCGTTGTACAGGAGCAGATTGATCCACCTTCGATAGATCGTATCACTAGGCTAGAGGCAGATGTGCAGAATTTGCGCCAGATGATGGGATCGTTGGTTGAGGCCAGTCAAGCGCAGCGATAGGAGGTTGCCCCATGTTATCCAGTTATTCCTCGCTATCAGCACACAACATTGTGTCACGTATACAGCAGCAGTGGATGCAGCCCTAGTAGATGAGGAACGTCTTCACAAGACGTCGGTCGTTCCGGGACCGAGGAGGGCTCGTACTGGTGTATCATCCCAGAGGTAGATGTTCGGACGCCGCGGCAGATTTTGTTCAGGTCGCGGGAGTAGCAGGAGCTTGGGACGAGGTCAATTTTTTTGCCCTTATTCCCCGGAGGGTCAGCAGTCATCGTCTGGATGTTTCCAGTTTGGGAATTTCCATCACCTTGTTAGGAATTGTACCGTAGTACGCCAGAAAAAGACAGTCGTACCATATTTTACCTTACCACCATCACCTCAGGGAGCGTTGCCTCTTGCGCCTGTTGTTGATCCACGTCAGACTTATGTTCAGAGAGGTCGTGGTCGCGGAGGGTTTGTTCAGAGAGGACAGGGTGGCAGAGGAGGAAGACAGCCAGTTTCAGGTAGAGGTCATGCACGAGCATTTGCTTCGAATCATCAGGACACGCAGGCGTCCAATGCAGAGTTTTCAGGTACTTTTTCCATATGTTCTTTTGATGCACACGTTTTGTTTAATCCGGGATCTATGCACTCGTAAGTTTCTACACACTTTGTGCCGAAGTTAGGCCAAGGGTTATGTTTGCTAGATCGGATGCTTGTCGTGACTACTCCTGTTGGCGAGTTACTTATTGCGCGACACGTGTTTCAGTCGTGTGCCAATCAGATAGGAGATAGAGATTCGTCCGTCAATTTGATCATTCTAGTTATGTTTGACTTTGACGTTCTCCTTGGCATGGACTGGTTAGCTACGTGCTATGCGGCTGTGGAATGCCGCGAGATGAAAGTCGGGTTTTGTTTTCCCGGCGAGTCAGTTCTTGTTGTGCAAGGGGGCCGTGGTGCCGCCCCTTACAGTTTGATTTCAGCCATTTGCACTAGTCGGATTTCGAGGGGAGGATGTCGGGGATTCTTAGCATCCATTCATGATACCAGAGCCATAGTAGATTCGTTGGACCAGGTTCCTATCGCGCGAGAGTTTCCCGACGTTGTTCCCGATAAGTCGGCATAGCTTAGGGAGCTTAAGGATCAGCTGCAAGAGTTGCTTGATAGGGGACTTGTACGTTCAAGTGTTTCGCCTTGGGGAGCTCTTATTCTGCTCGTCAAGAAGAAGGACGGCAGTCTAAGGTTGTGCATTGATTATCGTCAATTAAACAGAATTACGGTGCGGAATAAGTATCCTTTACCTCGCATTGACGATTTGTTTGATCAGCTCCAGGGTGCGGGAAATTTTTCTAAGTTTTATTTGGATCAGGTTATCATCAGTTGCGGGTTCGGAATGATGACGTTCCAAAGGCTGCTTTTCGTACACGCTTCGGGCGTTATGAATTTTTGGTAGTGTCGTTTGGACTCAGCAATGCCCCAGCAGCGTTCATGGACTTGACAAATCGGATTTTCCGGACGTTTCTCGACCAGTTTATTATTGTGGTATAGATGACATACTGGTTTATTCCAAGAGTCGAGAGGAACATGAGCAGCACTTGAGGATTGCTTTGCAGACATTGAGAGAGCACCAGCAGTTTGCTAAAATCTCAAAGTGTTCCTTCTGGCTTGATAGTGTTGACATCCTATGTCATGTGGTTACGGGAGACGGTATTTGTATGGACCCGAGGAAGATCGAGGCCGTACAGCTTTGGCCCAGACCTGTATCAGTGGCAGAGGTCCGCAACTTTTGGAGCTTAGCCGGTTATTACCGCCGTTTCGTGCAGGACTTCTCGAGTATCGCTGCACCGCTGACCGGACTGACCAGGAAAGGGGTTCCTTTTCTTTGGACCGAGGCATGCGAGCTGAGTTTTCATGCAGTTGAAGACTCGGTTGACGACTGCAAGAGTTCTATCTTTGCATTCTGGATCGGGTGGCTTTATCGTTTACGGTGATGTTTCGCTAGTAGGGCTCGTTTATGTATTGATGCAGCATGATAGAGTTATCGCTTATGCTTCCCGACAGTTGAAGGAGCACGAGCAGAATTATCCCACTCATGATCGTGAGATGGCCGCGGTGGTCTTGCACTTAAGATTTGAAGACACTGCTTTACGGGGAGTCGTGTCAGTTTTTCACAGACCACCAGAGCTTAAGGTACATCTTCCTATAGCGGGATCTGCGCCGTTGGATGGAGCTTGTGAAGGATTATGATTGTGGGATCCTTTATCACCCGGGCAAGGAGAATGTGGTAGTTGATGCTCTGAGTCGTAGGCCCGGGGGTAGCTTGTCCCAATTAAGCGCGGTTCAGAGACAGTCTTCTGCAGATTGGCAGTTCACGTGCGACATCTGAGTACAGTTTAAGTTCACCCCCACCGGGGATAGCTTGCTCATGTCCGCGCCCGTCCACTTCTACTTAATTGTATTCGTGAAGCACAACCCGCCGATGCCCGTTTGTCTTAGATTCTTGAGCATGTTCGGCAGGGTATAGATTCGGAGTTCTTGATTGATGACCAGGGTATGCTACGTTTCAGGACTCGTTTATGTGTACATGATACCAATGAGTAAAGACGCGAGATCCTAGAGAAGGAACATCAGTCAGCTTTTAGTGTTCATCCAGGTTCCACAAAGATGTATCATGATTTGGGAGACGTTTACTGGTGGGAAGGGATGAAGTGAGACGTCACAGACTTCGTATCGAGATGCTTAACTTGTCAGCAAGTCAAGGCCGAGCACCAGAGGCCAGCGGGAGAGTTACAGTCTTTGCCCATTCCGGAGTGGAAATGCGAGCAGATTTCTATGGACTTCATTATGGGTCTACCCAGGACCTGTCGAGGGTATGACTCTATTTGGGTGATCATGGATCGATTGACGAAAGCGGCTCACTTTCTGCCAGTGAAGACCACTTTTGGATTTGCTCAGTATGGCCAGATATACATTGATGAGATTATGCGATTGCATGGCGTCCTGGCTTGTATTGTGTCCAACCGAGGCACCCAGTTGACCAGCCGACTATGGCAGAGACTTCAGGAGGATTTGGGCACCCAATTGAGTTTCAGCACAACATTCCATCCGCAGACCGACGGCCAGTCAGAGAGGGCTATTCAGACTCTTGAGGAGATGCTCCGAGCGTGCGTTTTAGATTTTGGTGGCAGCTGGGATCATCATTTTCCCTTGATAGAGTTCTCCTACAACAACAGCTTCAAGGAGACGATTCAGATGTCACCCTTTGAGGCGCTATATGGGAGGAGATGTCGATCGCCCGTATGTTGGACAGAGCACAGAGAGAGCAGTATTTTAGGGCCGCAGATTGTTGAGGAGATGACCACAAAGATCCAACTGATTCGTGATAGGATGAGAGCGGCCCAGAGCAGGCAGAGATCTTATGTGGACCGACGTCGGCGCAGACTTGAGTTTGTTGTAGGCGATCATGTTTTCTTAAGGGTCTCCCCAATGAAGGGCGTGATGAGATTTGGGAGGAAAGGGAAGCTTAGCCCTAGATATGTGGGCCCCTTCGAGAACCTCGAGCGTGTTGGCGCAGTTGCTTATCGGTTGGCTCTTCCGCCGAGTTTTCCAGATGTCCACCCCGTATTCCACGTATCGATGCTCCGCAAGTACCTTCATGACCCTTCTCATGCGATTCAGCACCCGACGATCCAGCTGGAGCGCGACCTTTCTTTCACCGAGCAGCCGGTGGTCATTCAGGATCAGCAGGTGAAGAAATTGAGGTCAAAGGTTATACCATCCGTTAAGATTCTTTGGCGCGGCCTAAGCAGCGAAGAGGTCACCTGAGAGACCGAGGACGAGATGAGGAAGAAATATCCCTATCTCTTCGAAGGTACGCGTAGCTAGATTTTTTAATTCGGGAACCGAATTTCTTTCAGGGGGGAAGATTGTAACTCCTTGAAAATTCGTTTAGGTAAACTTCGTGTTAATTAGCGATAATGCGTGTTTTCATAAAACCTCGTGATTAATTATTTTCCACATAGACTGGGATAAATCTATTTTTAATTATGAAATATGTAATTATATATATAATTGTGTTTTATTAATTAACATTTAAACTATTGTTCACATATTTATCTAATTTTCTTAACTATTATTTTCTAAGCTAAAATTTTAGTTTAGCATGCACAATCCAATAATTACCTTAGGTTAATATTGTAACATGTCTTTCATTTTTATTTTCCCTCATGGTTCAAAAATAACTTTAAAAAAAATAAGAAAATGCAAAATTAGAGAGGCATGGGGCATTAAAGAGGCATGGGGGGCTTGACTTTTGACACTCACACCCTCTTTCTCTCTCTCTCCCCCTCACTCCCTCCTTGCTCTCAGCAGCAGCCCCTCCCCTTCATCCTCTTCTTCTTCTTTCTTCATTCCAAGCCTCCACCTCCATCAAAAATCCCTCAATGCATCACAAAATCTTATGTTAAACACTTCAAAAAAATTCCTTGTTGGTTCTTGAGGGAAGTCTTAGCTTTAGGAGGCTAGGTCCGCACGTTTGAACCATCCTTAGACCAACTTGAGGTATAAAGCCAACCTTAATTTCCTTTTTGATTAAATTTTAGTTTTTTTAAGCTTAAGGTAGTGTTTTAGTGTTATTTAGTGCTAATTATGTGTTCTATGAGGAGATTAGGTTAAGATAAGGGTTTTATAGCTTAAGTAGCTTAATTAAGTGTTGTCAGTGTTAGATAATCCAAGTATTTTCACCAGTTTTCACTAAAACACCATATTGTTTTAAATTAGTGTTAATTAGAGTTTTAGTTATGAATTGTGTACGTTTTGGGATCTGCTTTTAAACCATAGGTTTCAAACAAAAGTTGCAATTACTGGAGCATAGTTACTGGACTAAGATCACACATCCGAAGCACGAGACCCCCTTTCCCCTATGTGGCCGCAAATTAATGTGTTCTGGCCGCAAATTGTGGCCAGATTGGAGACCTGGGTGTCGGCGTTTGGTTGATGGGTGTTTACTGTACATTTAAGATCTTTGGTATATGCAACTTTTCCTTGTTCCACTCGTATCAAAATCTGGGACCATTTACCTTGTTTTTACTACTTTTAGACTTGCACGACACGTATGTTCCGAGTTTGGGTTTGGTATTTGCTGTGTATCACTGCCAGTCGGGGTGGTTTCAGACGTTAGCACACACGTTTTGGTGCTTCGAGTGCACACGCGTTTAGCTTGCAACGCTAGTTTTCTCGTATGGCCTTGATATCGCATTTTGTAGGATATTAGCCTTATTTATGTTGCTTTGTGTAATTCTAGGATCGGTCGTGGATACATTGGACGCGGGGCGGAAAGGAAAGGCGGTGATTGGATCAGACTAGCGGAGGCGTTCCGGTGAGTAGATGTACACATCTATGGGGAAATCGTTTGGATGGCGCAAGATGCCCGATAGTTTTAAGTTTGATTAGTAATTACACTTATATGCATAGTTCCTAGTTAATCATCCCGTTGCATTGCATCATTTATCATATATATATATATATATACACACACACACACTGTGATAGCACCTCCTAGGACACTCGCACCATTACCTTTGGTAATTGCTATGCCACGAACACTTTATATCTTGTTTAAATCTAAATCTTATCCCTTGCGCCAATTATGTTTAATAAACCTGCATTTGATATATTTAATTCATCAGGATGGATATGTAGGATTTCTAGTCACATGCGCATACCTTATTGCATCATCATTCATGCATAATTTTCTAGTTCTGCATCGCATTTCATATTGTCAATATCATAGACATTCATGTATTATGATTTTTATCGAGGATTTCCGTATTTACGAGATTTATGGATTTGGAGAAACCGCAAGGATTTAAGAACGTATTACCATTTTAAAAATGTAAGCTGCGGTTTTCTCATGATATGATGTTTGGATAGCCACCATGTGATTTCTCGGTTCTTGAGCGGTATCATACACCTGATTTGAGGAGGATGAGGAACCGTCTGTGGGTGCATGGTGTACCCGGTGCGGTACCCGGGGAAAGATGGTCGCAGATGATGGCGTTGAGCCCGGCAGGGGAGCACTACCAACCGGTTATTTATGACGCGGTGGATATCCGTAGGATACCGATGTAGTCTTGAGTTATGATGATATGGGTCAATCCGGATTGCCGGAGCCCCGAGATTAGACTTACGGGCTAGTCCGGATTGCCGGAGCCCAGGATAACTGAGATATTTATATTGGTGTTGATGCTTGATACAGATTTATATTGATTTCAGAAGATTACTAAGATAAGAATACAGATTTTCCATGTTAATCATATTCAAATCTCATGTTGTTTACTGTATTCATGTTGCATACACACTAGTGCATCGTATCATATTAGTATATGTAGGTTGTCATGAAATTGTGTGCATTCTTACGATAGCCTTATTAGATGTTACTTATTACTCACGAGTTGGCAACTCACCCCCGTCGTGCCACAGTGTTTTGCAGGTCCGACCCGTCGGCACAGTAGCGGCGGGCGCACCTCCTCTTTTTCTCCTTTTGCTTTGACTCGCAGCATTGTTCGTAGGTGGGTTGCGGGGTTATTTTGTTTCCACCTTGTATCAGTATTGTACCTTGTGTACTCCATCTACCGTATCTACCACTTGTATTATTGTATTTGTGGCCTAGAGACGAGACAATGAGATTTGTGTACATATATGTTGTTTCTCTGGGGTCGAGCTCACTTGAGCCGACATGATGCTTTATTACTTTGTGCCTTTATATGCTTATTTAGCACAGTGATGATATTTATTGCGTGTGATTGTGATTCCGCCTTTGGCGAAGAACTAGCTCCCGCTTTGGGATGCTTTATTTCATGTTTTACATATATTCTTATTTTGTACCCGTTTGGGGCCAGTATTTACAAAGGAGACTCTGCCGAAATTTTCGGAAAAATGGATGTTGCTTTTAAAAAGCTTGATGCAACTTATTTGGTTAAAAATCGCTTTCTCTAAATTGGTTCTCCTGCACTCTACTGCTTAATTTGCTTTGGATTTATGGGTTTTGGATTACTTAGATTACGTACGCCTCTAGACGTTTTCGTAATTTAAGTGCCAGTCACGCTCCGTACTTTTCGGGTCGTGACAATAGATAAATCTATATCAATAATCAAAAAGGGGTTCAATTTACAAAAGAACGACTCATGGGTCAAATGAGCACCATGTGTCCAAAGCTCCCAAGTCTTTATTCATGCAGTATCCACATAATTTCCATTTACATAAAATGTATTAATAATTTAAACTAAAATGATTAATACAATTATGCCATACCATCTACAAAATCATTTTTGTACAAATTAAAAAACGCCCCTCGTCCGTATATACATACCCATATTCGTATTCCAAAAAATACGAATACAGAAGACGAAGACAATCCATCAGTACAATACTAGGATCCGGCTTAAACCAAAGCCCACTAGTATTGTCCGTCCGAATCATCATGCGTGCACAAGTACACGCACGAGATCAAACCCTGTCGTAAAACCATACAACGTCTACATGTTTTGCCCGATGCAGAGAAACGCTTTGTGTGGGACTCTGAAGACTTGACACTACGCTGGCAGTGGGTTTAACCAAAGGCCGCAAGCGGCACTAGCTGTACGTAATGGCCCCCAGGTAGATGTCGATAAGAAAGCCGATGAGCATAACTCATCCGAACTCCTACCGAATCTGTCTGTGACAATCTCCGTACAGTCCGGTCTGTTCGTCTAAGAGTGTCGTATATCGGTCCTAGGGGGCGGCAAGCGTCAGACCCCTAATAGTGCAATAAGTCGTGTCGGAGTGCGGCCAAAAACACCCTGAGAAGCTATTGGAATCCCTACCAGCAAATCTCGCTTTCCCTGGCCAGGGACTTTGTGTAATGGCTTTCCGAACACAGCGCGACATCATCCCCCAATACCAGGAGAGACGATCCTATCTAACCGCCACTGCCTCCATGTGCTTCGAGACTGTACCCAACTACTACCTGTTTGCACGACTCAGCAGAGCCGTGGTAAGGTAATAATCTAAGAACAGTGGGAACACACTTGATGCGAAATAGCAGTGTCAAGTCGACGGACTAAGCTGTACTCATGTCACCTAGGAACTGCTACCTGACGATAGGTATATTACCAACCAGCAGTTCCCCATAAGTCCGTCCAGTGTAACTCATAACCCAATGAGTACCTGCATACTATCTGCAGTACGACGTACTGATGGCTGTGGGATAGATCATCTCCCATCCTAGGATGAGAAGCGTATACCCTAGTATACTCTTGAGTATCGATGCCCTGTCTCGATAATCCTACGACTAAGGACCGGTATAAGGATGTGCTTGTAGACTACCCATACCCCACTAATGTGACTACCATCACAACGCTGGTAGTCAAGAAAAAATCCTAAGGGCTCTATCAATATGTATTAGCAAACGTTTAAAAGAAACATATACAAATATTAAGATAGATACAAAGTAAGTAGCATACTACTATATCGAGCAGGACTGTTATAAATCTGTGTATATATCCTAAGCTTCCAAAATCTAATATACAAACTAGTAGTATACAATAATGGCCTCTAGGGCCTATTACACTAACACCCGTGTTATGTGATATCAGTCTGTTATATGTGATATAGCCGTGTTATTGAATCAAGAGTTGATTCGATAAGTTGATACATATGATATTAGTCAGTTATATGTGATTAGCCGGATTGTTGAATTAAGTGTTGGTTTAATAATTTAATGTACAATTATATATTTGATATATTAATTTACATTAAATAATATTAGCTCACTTGTGCATTTCTTTTTCTCACATTGCACACTTAATATATATGTGATATATATTAATTGTGTTTCATTTTGTGTCATGCTTGATTATACATGCAACATGGGTGTATGAGACTCACACCATGTTTATGATAATGAGGGGTTTATTTATTTAATGTAAATCAAATAATTAGTTGGAAATTAAGCAAAAGGTTGAAGCTTGTGGAAACATGTGGAACCATTGACTTAGTCCACTAATTTTTTTTTGCCTTAGATATTTATTAACCTAACCATTATCTAAAACCATGGTTATGTCTCTACATGAGTTATATGAGATATATCTCACCCATGGTTTCCATAACATTATCTCTTCATCTTCTTCTTCATCAAGAGTTAGCACTCTAGGTTTTTTGAGAGGTGAAGAAAAATAGTGAGAAAATTAATTCTAAATTCAGCAAAAATCCTACTTCATCATCTTCTACTAGACTAGCCATTTAGTGTAAGGTGTTAGCTTCACTAATCCCTAATTAGTGAAGAGGTAGCTTGGGTTGGTGTCTCCTCGACGTAGATCATCTTCGGCCTCGAAGACATCGTGCAAGCTTGTTACTTTCATCTTGTGGATCCATTCTAGAGTCTGGAAGATCACTACCTTGAGTGAAGGGACTACTACACGGAGCTATTGAAGTGAAGGACCGGTCTACAAAGGTTGTATTCCATATTCACATAGATGTAATGTTGTTTACATGCATGTATTGTCTAACTCTCTAGTTAAGATTCTAGAGTTAGGGTTGTTTAGTATGGCAAATTTTTGAAAATGGCATGATCGATGCCTCCCGAAACCTTGCTGTCGTGCTAGGTAATCCTACACATATATGTCCAAGCATCTATTATATCAAACAGTAATGGCCTCAAGGGCATACATATTCCTAACAGCATCTGCACCCGGTAACAAGAATATCTCCTCGATATGAGAAGATATAAAAGAGATCCATGAATATCCTCCCTCGGCTAATTAGGAATTTTTTTCTCCATGTGTCGGCCATGTACTCCTGGGAAAAAGAGAGGAAATAGAATTGTGGGCCCCACACGCTGCCCAAGACTGCCCGAAACGCCCACCTCTCTCACCTCCTGCCCGGGTATTGTTGGATATAGTTCCCTAAAGTCAATTGTTGTAATCGCAGTCAGGCGATTGTAATGATTGAGGGAGGACCTATACGGGTAGAATAGTCTTACTCGAGATGATATTATGCGATTTGGTTTGCCTGTATCATCATGTACATGCATTATGTGGTATTACATATCACTATTACATGTTGATAGAGCCCATATGATTCTTGCTTGACTACAAGTATTATGATGGCGATCATATACGCGGGAGCTGAGTGGTCTATAAGCACATCCTAAAATGTCTCCAGTCAAGAGAGTATCGAGACTGGGCATCGATACTCCGGAGTAGACTAGTGTATACTTCTCGAGACCCCGACGAGGGTCGGTGACCGGTCTCACAAGACATTGGTGTCAGTTAGTCACCTAAGATAGTATACAGGTGCTCATTGGGTTATGAGTTACACTGAACTGACTCGCCGGGAACATGCTAGACGATATTATACCTATTGTAAGATAGCAGTTCTCAGGTGACATGAGTACAGGTTAGTCTGTCGACCTGAGATCATCATTTGCCTCGTGTGAGTTCCCACTGTGTTTTGATTACTATCCTACCACGGCTCAAAGGAGTCTTACAAACAGGTTTTAGTTGGGTACAGTCCCGAGCCACATGGAAGCATGAGCGGATCATCGAGGATTCGTATCTCCCAGTATTGAGGGTTAATTTCATACGGTACATTGGTGGCCATGACCATAAATCCTTGGATAAGATGGAAAGAAATACTAATTTGGGTCAGTAGTTTCTCAGTGGTTGATGGGCTTTATACCGACACGAAATATCGCGTTATTAGGGGTCTGACTTTATCCACCCCGTAGACCCGATAAGCGATACTTTTAGACGAACATACCGGACTTTACGAAGATTGTCACAGACAGGCTCAGTAAGGGTACGGATGAGCTTGCTCGTCGGCCTTCCTTTCGCTTAATACCTGGGCAGCCGTTACGTACAGCTAGTGTCGCTGATGTACTTGTAGTTTAACTCACTGCCATCGTATTGACGAGTTTTTAGAGTCCCATACAGAGGGATTTTTCGGTTCAGGCGATATGATGTAAATGACGTATGTTGGTACATACAGGTGTCCGATTAAATATGTGTACATGCTATACAGATTTTAATCGATGGTTGATAGTACTAGCGGCTTAGGATTAAGCCGGATTATTAAATCAAGTTTTGATTTCATATATATATATATATATATATTTATTTATTTAGTATATGTATTCTAGTATCATTGTTCACTATTCATTTTCTCTCTTGTCTATTCGTATTTTTATACGAATACATGTATATGTATTTCGATACGTATACCGGGCTATATTTCGTATTTATACGGAATATCTTCTAGAAGATGGACACCTCATTATATGATTTTCGTTTTAGAAAATCATTTGCAAATTAAGTGGAGGGTGAGGTCGAATGAGCATGGTTGGAGGTATGTAGAGAGGTATGGTCTTTGATTGTTTATTGTAAAAATGATATGAGATATTTTTTGTATGGTTGCAAAATGATTTAGGAGCCATTCTTTCTACATTCCATTCACTCTTCATTTCTATCATGCTTGATAGCTCTTCTACACTTAGCTCTTTTTCTTGAGTTGCTCATGCCTTGGTTTTCCTCACCTCCTCTTCCTTCTTCTTTAGTTTCTCACTTGAGCTTAAGAAATGAAAGAAAAAGATAATGAAAAATTCCTACATCCCCACTCTCCATTGCTAGCGACCTTGTAGCGTTGGTTGCTTCTCTAGGTGAAGCTGGAGCTTGCATTGTTTTCTTCAGGTGGATCATCATCGACAAAGGACGACCGGCTTCCAAGCACGATCTGGAGCACTTGAAGAAACCATGAGGATGTGAGTATTCTACACATAGTAGATTAGTTTATCTCATTAGATTTTTTTTACAAGTTCTAGCTATTTAGTTCGATTCTTGGTTTTGGGATCTTTCACGAACTAGAAATTTTTCGAAATCTTTGTTGCCATCTTCATAAACTAGTTTGCTAGTGTGCCTAAGTTCCCAGCAGCGGTATTAGAGCTATGCTAAAAGATAGACTTGTTTGCATTAATTTATAGTTTCAATCAACGGAATTTTCTGAATTGCATTTCCAAAATCCCTGCTTGCCGTTCGAATTTCAAAGTTGTTCAAAAAAATTTTCAGGTTGTTTTAAAATTATGTGCAAGCAAAACTAGAGCTAAGAAAAAAATTTGGGCACGTGAGTCCAATATTCTACCGCGGAACAGAAGTCAAATGCACCATTTGACCGCTGAACCGTGGTCCAATTTTTGCTACAGTGCCCCAAATTTTTTCGGGGGCTCTAGTTCATGGAAATATGATTTTTGGGATATTCGGTTTTGATCCAGATTTGTTTGTGTACTGGTTTGTACTTTGGGGGCTAATGCAGAAAGTTTTAATTGATCAAAATTTTAAATTTGTGTTTTTCTGAGCGTTTGTTTCTGCGACCGTGAATATCATAGCGCAGTATAATCCAACTGGTTGTTATATGGACAATTAGATGGGGTTACGAACATGATACTCGCGTTGATGTTCTGTGTTACTCTGTGATTATGGTTATGTTAGATTTGTCGTGATGGATAGCCCAGTGTATGTAGTATTAGATGTAGTTCTCTATGATGTAATGTATATTCATATTGCATGACGAGCGTCCGACATGTGGACTACCGTCATTGCGTCTTGTATTATTCTTTAGGGCGCGTCCAGGCTGCGGACATAGTCACCGTTGTATATTCTGTTTTTAATTACATGCACTAGGATTACCCCGCGGCAGGGTGCTCAGGTAGCCGGGTTCTAGAGGGCAACGGGCTTCCAACTCATGGCGTTGAGACCGGGGTTCTTTACTTTAGAATTGGCGGGCTATTCGCCGCACTCGTAGAGGGTATAGGATTAACCCGCGGAGGGGCGCCCAAATCACTTGATTTCGAAAGTGCTGGGTGGCCCACTCACTTCGTTGATTGGGGTTGCCTCGCTTCTTGGGTTGGTGGGTGGCTTGACGAGCTCGTATGGGTCTAGGATCTGATACTACGGGCTATCTACACGACCAGAAACATTGCATTTCATATATGGCTCCATTGAAATGAACTTTTCCTAGTTTATCCGCATTTCCATATTGGTTCTGCTTCCGCTATGATGCTTCTGTGATGTTACTTGATATCATGCGTGAGACGAATGTTCATATATATTATATATATCTAATACACGCTATATATGTTTTCCATCCGTGCTAGTCCTGTCCCCGCCCTGCCGTAAGTTATGTAACCTTACGGTGAATACCTGTGACCCTGTGACGAATGCGAATGGCATATATGTGCATGATTATTTTCGTTTCTTTTTAGCATGATATGATTAATTGATGCCACTGCATTAATTCTGATTAATGCAAGGAAAACAAACCTAAATGATGTTGTTGGAATAAATTTTTGAAAACCGACATTATGGTTTCCTTTGCTTTGCACAATAGTATTCTGTTATGAATATCCAACACCTCATTCGATGAGGCAAGAGCCGAGATCCTTTCATAGGGAGTAACCTCTTGGGAAAAAGTTTGCGTCATTGTAATAACTTCACTACGGTCAGTTATTTTTCTTTGCACAGCGATATTCGGTTAGGAATATCTAACACCTCATTCGATGAGGAAAGAGCCTAGATCCCTTCACATGGAGTGACCTCTTTGGCAAAAGTTTGCGCCACTATATATTTGTAAAACCATTGAAGTTTCTTCAATAATATCAAGTTCATTACGTTAAAGGTTTTTCGCAAAAAACCAGCCGTAGCCCTCCGTCGTTTCTTACAAGTATCACCTAGTATTCATGCTATGTATGTTGGCCTACGTCAAGGCATAGTGAATGGTAGCTGGGTAATAATTGTTTGTAGCATAGAGATGCGATTATTTAGGACAGTCGTACAGTTATTTTGGCCTACGTCAAGGACTTGTACAGGTGGTTCTAAACTAATACAGAACAACGACGGGTTGAACTTGACTATTGACTTATGTTATGTTGGCCTACGTCAAGGTCTTGAAGTCGTTAGGGGTAAAAACCATAATGAGAGTTTCAAATATAAAGGAAACTCGCCAAGTTTGCGTACACCTTTAGGAGTTTGGTAATTTTGTCGGCTTCCGTCGAAGTTATCATACAATGATATTTGGGTCCCAATTCATACTGATAAGTAGGTGTTACTCCTCGGAAGATTTTCAAATGATCCCGACTAATTCTCCTTTTAGGGTTTGAAGGAGAATTCGAGGAAACAGTGCGGGCCATCCTAATTAGATAAAGTGATTAACCAATCTAATCTAGGTTAGAGTGCACGCTGAGTTTTTCTTTTTTCTCTCTCTCTCTCTTTGGCGGCGACCATGACCTGACCTTAAACTAAAACTCATGAACCAAGTTAATTGAACCTGCTTACATACTTTGGCTTTGGATTGTCATTATTCACGACGAAGTCGCATATATCTATGCCACTCCTACTCCCCCTTTACATTTCTCCAGAACACTCTGTATCACTACGAATATCCATATTGGTTGGGTATGCCATCATATAGTTACATACGAACTCGAAGAAACTTGTTTCTATTCGAGGATGGATTCCAGTTCTTGAGAAATTGAATAGGATTATTAGGTTGTCTTTTCTCTTTACCTTCTCTCAAGTTGTAAGGGCTCCTAGTATTAGGGGAGTATATCTATTACGCTTATTCGATAGTCTTCTTCCAAAGCATAGGCTGGTGCCGAAAGGTAAGGAAGAAAGAAACTAATTAGCCTAAGTATAATGTACAGAAGGTAAGAAGTAAAGACATATAAAGAGATTGGAGTGAGGGCAAGGAAATTGCAACTACTGTCATGAATCTAGATAGTGGAAGAGGCATTACTAGGAATACCCGGCCACCCCTTCGAAATATTTTCATGTTTCAGTTTTACTGTGCGGTGTTAATTCAAAACTGTTTTCCCGATTCGATTCTAACTCCACAGTATGTATTTACCAGACTTGATTCTCACATCTGTATGGCGTTACAGATGCTGAGTGGGAGCAAAATATTGGGAATTGGGTGATTAGATCCTCAATATTAGAATTCTTTGTAATTGGTGATATTTGAGAAAATCACCTGGGTTTTTCCTAACGGCAAATTTTTGGTTTTGAATATTCGTTGTTATGCACCAATTTCATACTAATATATATGTACGTTTATTTATAAAGTGAGATATAACCTTTTGAAATTATGTTTATGAAATTTACCTATATCAGTTGATGGTTAGGTATGGTGCATTCAACAACGGTGTAATTCTTCTTAAACATAGCATAGTTTTCAACCTACGACGCACAGGGTTTGAGTTATTAAACTCAAAGGATTATACAAAGTATTATATGTTGCTCGACGTCCATTAGGACAAAGGGGTTGGTACTCATACTATATTCCGTTTACTTATGACTTCTCTAGTTTTAGACACGCATTTCATTGAAATACAAGGTCCAAATTTTGAGAAGTTATAGATATATGAATAAAGTAGAGAACCATATGTTGCAAGTATCAGGATTCTTTGAGGTGATCGAAGTTGTAGATACTTGTGCTAGGTATTCCGTCGTAAACAATAAATTTGAGAACTTGTTTCTCTTTTAGGTTACTCATCCGTCGGTGCGCTCCTTGATGAGTAATATTGCATGGACTTCTTCCATTTTGTCGATATGCACTGGAAACAGCTGCTTGATTTTTGAGTCTGGTTCCAATTAAATTAGTGCCTTTGTTTCTATATTGGATATAGAATAGATTCATATCTTAACAATGTTATGGTATATGGAGTACTCCGTCTTATGTTTAAACCAGAATCTGGATAAACTCAAGGTATGTTTCAGTAATGGCAGTTTATGGGTTATCCTGGCATTGACGAGGGTTAACATTCTACCATTTGGAAGATCAATAGTTATATTGTTTTTGACTCGCTTCCCTAAAATGAATTCTTTTCAGAAAACTTTAATGGGAGTATGGTAGAACTGGAAGTGATTCTAGAACCACAAACGATTACTGAAAATTTAGTAGAACCTAATCATTCAATTGGATTCGACAATCCATTAACCACTCCGCAGATTTGGTGGGTAACTTTAGCCACCGAGAGGTACTTTGGTCTTCTCAAAGATGGTGAAAGGGAGGTTTTGATGACCTAAGCTTGTCACTACTGATGTCCTAGACTATGATATCTGGCATGTTGATGACTATAACGTCATTCTAAATTAGTTTTAGAAGTGCACGTGTATATGACTCTGCCAGAGGGTTGTTGTGGTCAGTGGAAGCAGCGGAAGAGTGGTAGGCCAGTAGCTTATGTCTATCTATAGACTAAAGCAAGTATAGTAGAGATAGATCATCTATTTTTGATGTGGCAGTCATAGAGTTTGACTTCATCAGAATAATAGACGGACCTAGTAAGAAGGTAGTAGAGAGTGATGTCCCGGTATTTGGATGACGTACTCTTGATAGGAAGTGATCTTCCTATACTACGATCGGTTATACTGTCACAAGGTGTATCTCCACATAGGATCAGGACAAAATATCAGGGATTCTGGTGACTCGATCTATGGTTTTAGATCTACAATTGGGAAGTGTCCCAATTCGGGTACTTTGACACTATTCTAAAGTGTTTTAGAATGGACGACTCCTGATGTGGTGGTGTATCCACAGGTGATGGAGTCACCCTCTCTAATGAGATATCTTCTAAATTGACGAGGAGAAGGATTTGCGTGATTGACATATCACTTTCTTAGGCAATTGAGTCAATCATGAGATGTCAAGTACCATACCAGATATTACTTTTGCACTTGCTGCAGTAAGCATATATTAATCCAATCCTGAAGAAATATTGGGAAGCAGTTATGAACATAAGAGGATGTTCTTGGTATATGGTAACGGTAGCCTCGTTTAGGAGCCGGTTATCATTTCAGGCTTCCAAGGTGACCTGGATGGCAGAGTGACTGTCAGAGTTAATGTTTACTCTCTTCTGAGGGGCAGTATGTTGGACAAGGGGTCCAAGCGGATACTGAGGAAGGCATGATGCACGATACTGATTAAATTCAGTGGAGGATACAGTCTAAGAAGTTTGTTGGATTTGGAGTTCATGTATGAACTTGTTCCATCAGATATCCAGACAAATTCTAAAACAGGTATCGCTCATTTCGGCAGATAGTATTTCTCTGCGAAGTTGAGTTATAGAGAGATAAAGATAGAAACATTGGAGCGGATGCACTCATTGAGGCTGTTTCTCTAACGCGATAGTTTTGCAAACAAGCTTTGCGAGACCGATTAGTAGAGAAGTTGGGTGTTCGGTATCACACGGGCTGTGAGTATACGACACCGCAATAATTAGTCTTAATTGCAAGTGGGAGATTGTTGGATATAGTGCCCTTAAGTCAATTAATGCAAATACAGGCTGGTGATTGTGATGATTGAGGGAGGACCTATATGGGTAGAACAGTCTTACTCGAGATGATAGTATGCTATCTGGTTTGTCTTTATCATCATTTACATGCATTATGTGGTATTATAGATCACTATTACATATTGATAGAGCCCGTTGGATTCTTGCTTGACTACCGGCATTATGATAGCGATCATATATGTGGGAGCTGGGTGGTCTATAAGCACATCTTTAAATGTCCCTCATCGAGGGAGTATCGAGACTGGACATCGATACTCTGGAGTAGACTAGTGTATACTTTTTGAGACCCCGACGAGGGGCGGTGGCCGGTCTCACAAGCCATTGGTGTCAGTTAGTCACCTAAGATAGTATACAGGTGCTCATTGGGTTATGAGTTACACTGGACGGACTCGCCGGGAATATGCAAGTTGGTATTATACCTTGTGTCAGATAGCAGTCCTCAGGTGACATAAGTACAGGTTAGTCTGTCGACCTGAGATCGTCATTTGTCTCGTGTGAGTTCCTACCGTGCTTTGATTACAACCCTACCATGTGAAAGTATGTCTCAGCACCACTACTGGGTTTTAACCGGAATCAAATATGCAATTTTAAAATTTCATGGGTGCTAAGCTACACTAACCTAGAATCTAACTAGAGTATTAGGGTTTATTGCATGATATTACAAGAACTACACTAAGTGAAAGAGATTACAATCTTTGAAGACTAAGTCCTTCACTTCTATAGTTCTGGGTAGTAGTCCCTACGACTCCTCTTGCCTCCACTTGAAGAAATGCAAAAGCTTGATTCGCGATCTTTGAGGCCGAAGACGATCCACCTTGAAGCTTCTCTAGTTCAAGCTACCAAATCACTAATCAACTATTAGTGAAACAAACAACCTAAAATAAATGGCTAATCAAGTGTAGGTTGATGAAGTAAGTGTTTTAGCTTACTAAGAAGTTTCACAAGCCCTAGGATTCACAACTCATGTGAGGGTTAGGGATTGGAGGAAGATGAAGATGAAAATGGAGAGAGCGAAGTAAAGGAGCTAAGGCCAAAAAAGATCAAGTGAAGAATGGCTCTCTTAAAGACCTTACTTATTGAAGCATAGAATAAAAAGAAATAATATATTGCAACCATGCTTCTATAGTGAAAGCGAATGAATAAAGTAATAGAAAAAACCATGCCTCACCCATTCCACGAATATCTCTCCAATTTCCACCTCATTTTTCTATTTTCTCAAAATAGAAAATCCAAGTCTTATGTGTCATCTACTATGGCACATAATAATATACATGCATACATACATATACATACATACATATATATATATCACATATATATATATAAATAAATATATATTAGAAGAAAAACATAAGTGAGCTTAATATTAGTTAATATATAAATATATCAAATATAAATATATATCAAATTATTAAATCAACAATTGATTTAATAATCCGGTCATATCATATATAACCGATTAATATCATTTATCTGTATATCATATTATCAAATCAACACTTTATTCAATAATCCGGTTATATCACATATAACTAACCGATATCAAATATCGCCAGATTAGAATACGGTATCACATACTTGTATTTAATCAGGCTTCCGCACATATCAGCATATGTGCCTTACTTTGTTTCGCTTGAACTACGAAAGCTCTGTGTGGGACTCTAAAGACTCGTCAATACGCTAGCAGTAGGTAATGATCATATGAGTTACCCACAAGCTGTCAGCTAGCTGGACCTAACGGCTACCCAGGAATTGTGCGATTAAAACATCAACAAGCATACTTTTCCAAACTTCCATGAAGCCTATAAGTAACACTTACCGTACAGTCTGGTCTCTTCGTCTAATATGTCGCATATCGAGTCTAGGGGTGGAATCATCAGACCCCAGTAACTTGATAAGTCATGCTGATGTATGGCTCATAACGGTTCAAACTGCTGGTAACACTTACTAGTAAATCTCATCAGCCTTGGGCAGGGACTTGCTGTTATAACCAATCGAGCATAGCGCAACATCAACTCCTAATACCCGGAGAGACGAAACCCCTCCTATTTCTCACTGCCTCCATGTAACTCGGGACTGTACCCAAAATCCACCTGTTTGCACGACTCCTTTGAGACGTGGTAGGGAGGAAATCAAAGCACTGTAGGAACCAGACAAGACACTATGACGATCTCGGGTCTACAAACTAATTTGTTCCAGTGTCACCAGAGAACTGCTATCTAATGATAGGTATGCTACCATCTAGGACTTCTCGGCGATTCCTATTCGGTGTAGCCACTCTATAATGAGCACCTGTGTATAATCTTTGATGTCAAACACCAATGGTTATGGGATCAACCATCGTCCTGTACAGGGTCAAGAAACGTACACAATAGTCTACTCTGGAATATCGATGCCCTGTCTCGATACTCCCTCGACTAGGAAAAGTTAAAGGTTGTTCTTGTGTACTATAGAAGTCCTAGTAGTATGATCTGCATCATAGTCCTGGTAGTCAAGAAAACATCCTAAGGGCTTTATCAACATGTATCAGAGAAACAGTATAATAACACAAGTTTACATGTTAAGATAAAAAGCAACCAAATAGCATACTATCATGTCGAGCATGAAAGTCCTCTATATATATGTCCAAGTATCCACTATATAATACAATAATGGACTTTAGGGTATACGCATTCCTAACAATCTTCCACTTGCACTGGCCAGTTGTTGTAGTATCTCATACCCAACATCCCAAAAAGTCTCTCAAACCGCGTCCGGGGGAGGGCCTTCATGAGTGGATACGCTGTGCTGTGCTGTCCTTTGTGTCAACTCTCCTGACGTCGATCTCCCAATGATTTACTATATTTCGGATCAGGTGATACCGTTTAAGAATATGTCTGGATCGCTGATGGGACAGGGGTTCCTTGGCCAAAGCCACAGCTCCATTGTTATCACAATACAAAGGTATTGGATGCTTAATGGATGGAACCACACCAAGTTCAGCTATGAGCTTCTTCATCCAGACAGCCTCTTTGGCAGCATCGTTGGCAGCGATGTATTCGGCGTCCATCGTTGAGTCTGCTACGGTATCTTGCTTGGAACTCTTTTAACATACCGCCCCCCATTGAGGGTGAAGACAAAACCCGAAACCGACTTGTTGTCGTCCTTATCACTCTGGAAGCTCGAATCGGTAAAGGACTCCACCTGTAGTTCATCGTTACTATACACCAAGAACATTTCTTTAGTCCTTCTCAAGTACTTAAGAATGTTCTTCATAGCTGTCCAGTGCCTTTCCCCATGATCTGATTGATACCTGCTCACTGCACCTAGTGCATAAGCTACATCCGGTCTGGTACATAACATCGCATACATTATAGAATGAACTGCAGAAGCATAGGGTATCCCTTGCAAGCGGGCCCTCTCTAGATCAGTCTTTGGAGACATCTCTTTGGAGAGAGTGATTCCTGAACAAGCGGGTAAATTACCACGCTTAGAATATTCCATACTAAAACTCTTTAGTATAGTGTCTATGTATCTGGATTGGGACAATCCCAACACCCGTTTAGATCTATCTTTATAGATCTTTATCCAAAGGATGTAGGAGGCATCACCTGGATCTTTCATGAAGAACTTTTGTGATAAGAAGAGCATGACCGAGTGTAGCATAAGAACATCATTTCCCATCAAGAGTATGTCATCCACGTACAATACGAGGAAAACAACCTTACTCTCTTCAACCTTTTTGTATATACATGGTTCAATCATTTTTGATGCAGTGCCTGCTTTAATCCGTAGATTGATTTAAGCAGCTTGCACACCTTTCCGCTGCTCCCACTGTTTATGTAGCCCTCTGGCTGTATCATGTACACACTCTCTTCTAAATCACCATTTAGAAAAGCGTTCTTAATGTCCATTTGCCAGATTTCGTAGTCATGGTATGCAGCAATGGCAAGAAAGATCCTGATGGATTTAAGCATAGCTACTGAAGAAAAGGTTTCATCATAATCGACACTTGGTCATTGACGAAAAGCTTCTGCTACAAGTCTATATTTGAAGGACTCAACCTTTCCATCTACACGAATTTTCTTCTTGAAGATCCACTTGCTCCCAATTGGTTTTACCCCTTCAGCAGCAACTTCCAAAGTCTATACTTTATTGCAGTACATGGATTCCATCTCAGATCGCATAGCATCCAGCCATTTCACAGAGTCTCCACTGGTGATGGCCTGCTCAAAACTAGTTGGGTCATTATGTTCCATGATGCAATCCTTGTTCCCATCGTCTATGAGAAAACCGTAGTATCCCTCAGGTGGATGAGGAACCCTACTAGATTTGCGGAGTGGCTGAGGTTCGTCGAGGACTATTGAATCCTCCAGTTCTACCAAATTGTCAGTTATAGTTTGTGTAGCTGGAACTTCTTCCAGTTTTACCTCATTACCAATAATTTCTTTCACAAGAAATTCCTTTTTTAAAAAGGTGGCATGTCGAGAAAAAAACACCTTTTGTTCCTCGGTGTGGTAGAAAATATACCCTCGCGAATGTTTGGGATATCCTACAAATTTTCATAAAACTGACCTTGTCTCGAGCTTGTCCTGATTTTGCGTTTTTACATAAGCCGGACAACCCCATATCCTAATAAAATTAAGGCATGCTCTCTTCCCTTTCCATATCTTATATGGAGTGGTAGGCACAGATTTGGTAGGAACCATATTCAATAGGTATGCGGCTGTCTCAAGCGCATGACTCCAAAAGGAAATAGGTAACTCAGCAGTACTCATCATAGAGCGCACCATAGCTAATAGGGTGTGATTCCTCCACTCTTACACTCTATTGTGCTGTGGTGTATACGGAGAAGTAAGCTGAGAGAGAATCTCATTCTCTTTTAAATAGTCTCGGAATTCCATGCTCAAGTACTCTACTCCTCGATCAGATCATAGGATTTTAATACTTTTACCTATTTGGTTATCTACTTCGTACTTATATTCCTTGAATTTATCAAAAGCTTCAGATTTGGGTTTCAACAAGAACACATGTTCGAATCATGAGAGATCATTGGTGAATGTAATAAAGTACGAGGAACCATTCCTGACATGTGTAGACATAGGACCGCATATATCACTATGTATCAGTCCTAAGAGTTTAGTATCTCTTTATCCGTGTCCTGTAAACGGAGCTTTGGGCATCTTGCCTTTGAGACATGACTGACAAGTTTCATAAGATGTAAATTCAAACGGATTTAAATATCCATCTTTATGCAACTTAGCTAGTCTTGTCCCATTGATATGACCTAGTCTACAATGCCACAAGAAGGCTTCGTTCATTTCTGAAATTTTCCTCTTGTGTGTGTTTGTATGTTTAGAACAGTAGTTTGATTTAGAACGTATGTACCATTACACAATATATCAAACCCAATCAACACTTGATTTAGGAAAATTTTCATAACATTATCCTCTAATACAAAGTTATATCCTTCTTTATATAATAAAGAAACTGATATAATATTGCACATCATTTTTGGTACGTAATAACAGTCGTTCAGAATCAATGTTTTACCATTTGGTAATACTAGGTGATATTCGCCAACTGCTTTGGCTGCAACAATTGCACCATTCCCTACTTTGAGAGACATATCACATTTTCCCCGTTCTCTACCTCTCCTTAACCCATGTAACAAGTTATAAACGTGGGATTCTGATCCGGTATCTAATACCCAGGACGTAGAGCACAGTAAGAAACAGTTCTCGGTAATGAACACACCCGAAGAAGATGCATCATCATCCTCTATCTTCGTTCGGGTTGCATGGGAATCCTGATATTCCCCTATTCCTTGCTTAAACTTATGACAGTCATAAGATAGAGCGGAACCAACGTTGCCCTGCCCAGTATAATAAGTGGGTTCGGTCAATACATCCATATTATTATCTTGATTAAGGCGTGTCATGGTTGCTATCTAGAGAGAGAAAGAGAGAGAAGGAAATGCTTTAGCATGCGCTCTTTGCAATATTAGATTGGTTATTATCTTATCTAATCAGGAGGGCTCCCACTATTTTATCAAATCTTCCTTCAAACACTAAAAGGTAAGATTAGCTTGGATTAATTACACCCTACAAGTTCGCTAATCGGTCAGCCAGGGTACTCCGAGGGAGTCTCCCCATGCTTTCGCATGAAACTAATTAAATAACCTCGTTTCCATAGGGGCATAACCCCGTTAACACCTTTCTTAGACATCTACTGGATCAGCTAATTGTAGAGTAGAAAACTCTTCCGGGAGTAACACTTACTTGCAGTGGGTATCGGGATCCAACTATCTCATAGAAGGTATGCAATCTTATTGCAAATTTCAACACTTGAATTCCCAATATCTGTTTTACCCCTAATGACATATGACCTTGACGGAGGACAACAAACCATAGGCCACAAGTCAAGTTCAAACCGTCATTTCTTGATTGAATTAAACCCATCCGCACGACCCTTGATGGAGACCAACAAGGCCGTACGACTATCCTAATCCAATCGCATCATATGCTGCACATAAGCACTAATCAGCTACCGTATACTACGCCTTGACGAAGGCCAACAAACACAGCACGAATACTAAAATGGTCTTTATCTGAAATGACGGAGGGCTACGATTGATTTTGAAGAAAACCTTTAGCGTAATGAACTTGATATCGTTGTAGAATCTAGTGATTTGAAAAGGAGTGATTTAAGCACCGCTTTTAAAATCGATTCGTTTTCAAAACAAACCACGTGGGTTGTAGCATTTGCTAGTTTTGCTAAAAAGGTCACTCCCGGTGAAGGGATCTCGGCTCTTTCCTCATCGAATAAGGTGCTGGATATTCATCAAGGAATACCACTATGAAAAGTAAGAACTTGAGCTACCTTTTTGAAACAAACCGAGTGGATTGTAGCATTTGCTAGTTTTTCCTAAAGAGGCCACTCCCGGTGAAAGGATCTTAGCTCTTTCCTCATCGAATGAGGTGCTGGATATTCATCAAGGAATACCACTATGCAAAGCAAGAACAAGAGCTACCTTTTTAAAAAATTTGATTCTATAACATCTTTAGGTTTCTTATCTTTTCATTAATCCCATTAATGAGGTCCCATCATTTATGTTTCCTAAATATCACAGAAGAAACGAAAATAGAACGTACGCTTATGCCATCCGCATTTGCCACGGAGCCCCATCATGCACCATTAGGTTACTTAACTAACGGCAGAGTGGGGGCTAGACTAGCGTGGCTGTAACATTCTGAAAAATCGTTTAGGCGAATTTCCCGATAATCGGTAAAATAACTGGTGTTTTCTGTAAAAACCAAGATATAATTATTTTTTTCAACTCAGACTTAAATATACCTATTCTAGCTATGTAATTGCTAGTATTTGGAATTTAATTGGTCACTTGTAAATTTTTAGTTTACTTAAATATTTTCTTTAATTAATTATTTTTAATATTATTTTAAGCTTTCACTAATACATTTAATTAGTGATAATTATAAATTACAATGGGTTAATACAAGTTTTGTGCATCATGACACATTAAACCAAAATGTAACATGTTGTTTTTGAAATGAAAAGAAGTTGTCAAGATGGTTTTAGAAAATATAAAAGAAAAAAGGCTTAAATTGTGAACATAAGATAATTAAGGAAATAAGTAAAGGAGGTAATAATTGGAGATGCTTCTACACACACCCACACACACAACTCACTCTCTCTCCTACTTCCCAATTCTGGCCGAAACCCTTATTAGTAGTTTCTCGACCCGTTATGAGCCTTATATCGACACGACTTATCGGTTACTGGGGTCTGACGTATACCACCCCTAGACTAGATATGCAACATATCAGACGAAGAGACCGGACTGTACGGGAGTGTTACTGATTGGATTCACAGGAGAATGTACAGGTTTGCTTGTTGATCTTCTGATCGCTCAATACCTGGGTGGCTGTTACGTTTAGCTGACTGCTTGCAGCTTGTGGGTGTTTGATATGATCATCACCTACTGCCGGCGTATTGACGATTATTTAGAGTCCTACACAGAGGTTTCCTGGCTCAGGCAAAACGTAGTAGGAGCACATATGTGATATGTGCGGGACCGAGAATAATACGATATAAGATACCGTATTCTTTTCTCGCGATATGAGATATCGGCCGGGTATATATGATATAGCCGGGTCATCGGATCAAGTGTTGATACGATGAATTGGTTCATATTATATTAGTCGGTTATATGTAATATAGCCGGGTTATCGGATCAAGTGTTGATTCGATAATTTAATGTATAATTATATATGTGATATATTACGTTACGTTAACTAATATAAGCTCGCTTTATTGATTCATTTTCTCACGGGATAATACATTGATATATATGCGATATATGTTAATTCTATTATTTTCTCTTGTTACAAAATATATTATATATGTGATATATAATATTGTAACATGTTAGGGTTATAAATTTAACAATGGTTTAGGGTTTAAACTTGGTTAGGGTTTGGATTAGGGTTAGCTTTTGCATGAAGCTTCCATGAAGCTTCATGAAGCTTTGACTTTGTCTTTGGCTTGATATTTTGTGAAGATATTATGTTAACCCAATCCAAACCATTAACTCAAGTTAATTCTCTACAAGGGTTAACTCCTTCATGCTTAACCCTTGGTTAGATTTGTAACCACTACAATAATTCATTGTTCATCAGAAAAGAATTATCCATTCATATTATTCTTCTTCTTCAACCTTAAGCTTTGAGAAAGCTTTCTACTTTTTCATTTTGTGGTGAATAATAGTGAGAATTTGAAAAAAAAAAAGAGAGCAATATTCCTACTCCATCATCCTCATCTAATCTAGCCAATTAGATTAGGGTGTTCACCTCATTAGAGAGAGATCTTGAGTTATAGAAACTTCGAGGTAGATCATCGGAGAAAAAGAAGACTACAAGCTAGCATGGATCGTTCGAGTTGTGGAGCCTCTCTTGAGTCCGGGAGATCATGGATCGCGGCGAAGGGACTTCTACTCGGAGCTTATGAAGCGAAGGAGCAGACTACAAAGGTTGTAATCCCTCACACTCAGTAGTAAAGATGTTTACTTGCATGTTAAACCCTTATAATCTAGCAAAGATTCCGGCTTTGGGTTGTTCAGCACGTCTAATTTTTTATTCGGGCATGGTTGATGCCTTGTAGAGCATTGTAAGAGTGCCTAGGAACCATACAGTGGTATCAGAGCCTAGCTAGAGCATTAGGCGACGTGTATACGAAGTTAAAAGTCCGATTGAACCCCGATACGTCAAAAAAGACCCCCTCTCTGGAAATTTTTTAAAAATGTGATTTTTTCTGCATTAAAAAGACTCAAAAAAATCAACAGGGAATTCTAAGAGATACCATGAAAAACGAGCCCCCAAGGCTCTCATATGGCCGCGGAACCGCGGCATTAAGCTACTTGTAGCGGCGGTTCCGCGGCAGAAACAGTGAATTGGGGACAGGTTTTTATGCAGTAATATCCGTAGGTACTTGTATATTCTTCTGGGTATTTTTAATCTGAATCAAGTGTTGAGTGTTCTGAGGATTATTTTGAAATCGTTGATTCGATCAGATAGTTTAATTTCGCTCTGTTTTCCGGATAATTTAGAAACTATTAAAATGTTCGAACGGATATCATTAACTCACTTTTTCCCGACACGAAAAACTTTCAAGTGTTGAATTTTTCTTGACTTTAAATCTTTCGGAAAAATGTGCAAGTAACGCGGTGGGCCCTCTAGAAGAACACAAACCTTAACTCGATTATGTGACCGTCTGAACTGCCTCTAAACCTTAGAGTTTGGGGCAGTACGGCATGCCACATGTGAGGCGTTGGCTTGACCCTTCTACGGCTGGACCATTGCTACTGTGACATATTCTGGGATTATTTGAACTCCGCTCAAGTGTTGAGCTATTTAGGAAATCTTGGGTATTTGATTATTCGATCGGAAAGTTTAATATTGTCTATTTATCTCGAATATGATACAATATGTGGAATTCATATAGTTAGGCATGAAATGCGAAGTATGTGATATTTCGGATTTACAATGTCTAAAGAGATTGTGGATTCCAAATGTTGTAGTTTAACACTTTCTTTTCTGTGACCGTAAGCGTAGTATGTGGGGTATCTCCGGCTTCGTTGCTATACATCAACGACAATCGGGATACGCATGCTTGCTTACGTTGATGATATGAGATATTATGTGTTGCTGTGATATGTTATATTGGATCGTCGTGTTCTGAATAGCCGAGGGTTTTATATGAGATGAGGGTTTTTATTTTCATTCATGTAAAATTCATTTGTATGTAATATTCTTTTATTGGGGCACTTCCGGGATGAGGATGATTTCACCATTGTATATTATTTACTTTTTCGCATTAGGTAGACCCAAGGAGGGGAGCACAACTAACCGGGTTCTAGGGTCCAGTGGGAGGCCATCTCGAAGAGTCGAGACCGGGTCTCCTAACACTAGAATTGGTAGTGTTACTTGCCGCTCTCATAGGGGTCTAGGGATGTGGGTTTGGCTATTCATCGCGACCGTGGAATCTGTGTTTTATAAAAGCTCGTATTAAAAACACGGACATCCTAGTATAACCAATATTTCATATGTGTTCTTCTGCTGCAATGTTTTGTGATGAGATCATATTACTGCCTGAGATGAATGCTTATACTATATATATATATGCTGATATATAAATATTACTGCTTTCATTTCTTCTGTGATGCTTAGGAAGCATAAGCTGATGGGATATGTTAATGAGATTAATAAAAAGAAAAGAAACCAAAAAGATGTTGTAGAATCAAAACTTTATAAAAAGGAGTTTTGCTTTGCATACCGGTATATGCGATATACCCTGCACCTTATTCGATGAGGAAAAAGCCGAGATCCCTTCACCGGGAGTGATCTCTTTAGCAAAACTAGCAGATGCTAAAAAATCACGGTTTAGATTTTGATTGCTTCTATAGTTTTTGCTTTGCACTGCGGTATTTGTGAAATATCCTGCACCTTATTCGATGGGGAAAGAGCCGAGATCCCTTCACCGGGAGTGACCTCTTTAGTGAAACTAGAAAAGCCTCAAAAACACTCCTTTTAAAAAATCACTTGTTTCTACAACGATATCAAGTTCATTACGCTGATGGTTTTTCTGAAAAAACCTGCGTAGCCCTCCGACATTAAAGAATATGTAATACTTGGTATTCGTGCTGCGTTTGTTGGCTTTCATCAAGACGTAGTGTGCGGTAGCTAACTATTGCTTGTCTGTAACATATGATGAGATTGGGTTAGGGTAGTCGTGCGGCTTTGTTGTCTTTCGTCAAGGGACGTACGACTGGGTTTAATTCAATCAAGAAATGTACGGGTTAAACTTGACTAGCGGACTATGATTTGTTGGCATTCGTCAAGGTCATAGCACGTTAGGGGCAAAATATTATCGGGAATTTCAAGTGTTGAAATTTGCAATGAGATTGCTACCTCCTATGAGATAGTTGGATCCCGATACCCACTGCGAGTAAGAGTTACTCCTGGGAGAGTTTTACACAGGACAATTAGCCGATCAAGTAGGTGTCTAGAAAAGTGTTAACGGGGTTATGCCTCTGGAAAAACGAGGTTTATTTTAATTAGGTCCGTACGAAAGCACAGGGAACCTCCCTCAAGTACCGACACTGATCTGGTTGAAAGATTGACGAAATTGTAGGGTGTAATTAATCCCGGCTAATCTTATAGGATTTGAAGGAATATTTGATAAAAAGCAGTGGGAGCCATCCTGATTAGATAAGATAATAACCAATCTAATCTTGCAAGAGCATACGCTAAAGTGTTTTCTTCTCTCTCTCTCCAGGTAGCGACCCTGTCAGGCCTTAATCAAGATAATAATATGGATGTATTGACTGAACCCGCTTATTATACTGAGCAGGGGAACATTGGTCCCATTCTTTCTTATAAGAGTTATAAGACCGAACAGGGAATAGGAGAATATCTGGATTCTCACGCCGCCCAAACGGAGAACATGCATATTGATGCACCTTCTTCGGGTGTGTTAGTTATTGAGAACTGTTTCACAGTTCACCCTACTTCCTGGGTATTAGATACCAGATCAGGATCCCACATATGTAAATTGTTACATGGGCTACGTAAAGGTAGAGAATTGGGAAAGGGTGATCATTCCGTACAAATAGGGAATGGTGCAAGTATTGCAGCCAAAGCAGTTGGCGAATATCATCTTGTATTACCAAGTAGTAATACACTTATTCTGAATGAGTGCTATTATATACCGAACATGATGTGCAACATTATATCAGTTTCTTTATTAAGTAAAGAATGATATAATTTTGTAGTAAAGGATAATGTTATGAACATCTTCCTAGATCAAAAGTTGATTGGATCAGGCTCGTTACATAATGGCATATTCATTCTCAATCAAAATACATTCATTAATGTACAAAACACACACAAGAGGAAGAGTTCAGAAATGAACGAATCCTTCTTGTGGCATTGTATACTTGGTCATATCAATGCGACACGGCTAGCTAAGTTACATAAGGATGGATATTTGAATTCGTTTGAATTATCATCTAATGATACTTGCCATTCATGTCTCAAAGGAAAAATGACCAAGACTCCGTTTAGTGGACACGGAGAAAGAGTTACGGAACTCTTAGGACTGGTACATAGTGATGTATGCGGTCCCATGTCTACACAGGCCAGGAACGGTTCTTCCTACTTCATTGCATTCACTGACAATCTCTCTAGATACGGACATGTGTTCCTGATGAAACACAAGTCTGAACCTTTTGAGAAATTCAGAGAATATAAGCACGAAGTAGATAACCAAACAGGCAGAAGTATTAAGATCCTTCGATCTGATCGAGGAGATGAATACTTAAGCAATGAGTTCCTAGATTACCTAAAAGAGAATGGGATTCTCTCTCAGCTTACTCCTCCTTATACACCACAGCACAACGGTGTATCGGAGCGGAGGAATCGCACACTATTAGATATGGTGCGCTCTATGATGAGTGATGCTGAGTTACCTATTTCCTTCTGGGGGTATGCGCTTGAGACGGCCATACGCCTATTGAATATAGTTCCTACCAAATCAGTGTCTACCACTCCATATGAGATATGGAAAGGGAAGAGACCATCTCTTAAGTATGTTAAGATATGGGGTTGTCCGGCCTATGTCAAAAGGCAAAATCCGGACAAACTCGAGGTAAGGTCCGTCCTATGCAAGTTTATAGGATATCCCAAGAACTCACAAAGGTATATCTTCTACAACACTGAGGAACAAAAGGTGTTTGTTTCTCGACATGCCACCTTTTTAGAAAAGGAATTTCTTGCAAAAGAAATTTGTGGCAAGGAGGTAGAACTGGAAGAAGTTCCAGCAACACAAACTACGACAGATGATTTGGTAGAACCAGAAGATTCAGTAGTTCCCGACGAACCCCAGCCTCTCCGCCGATCTAGCATGGTTTCTCATCCATGTGAGAGATACTACGGTTTTCTCATTGATGGTGGAAGCGAGGATTGCATCATGGAAGATGATGACCCGACTAGCTTCGAGCAGGCCATCACGAGTGGGGACTCTGTGAAATGGCTAGATGCAATGCGATCTGAGATGGAATCCATGTACATCAACAAAGTATGTACTTTGGAAGTTGCTCCTGAAGGGGTAAAACCCATTGGGAGCAAGTGGATCTTTAAGAAGAAACTTGGTGTAGATGGAAAAGTGGAGACTTTCAAAGCTAGAATTGTTGCAAAGGGTTTTCATCAACGACCAGGTGTGGATTATGACAAAACCTTTTCTCCAGTGGCTATGCTTAAGTCCATCCGGATCTTACTTGCCATTGCTGCATACCATGACTATGAAATCTGGAAAATGGATGTTAAGACCGCCTTTCTAAATGGTGATTTAGAGGAGTGCGTGTACATGACTCAGCCAGAGGGCCTCGTAGATAGTGGGAGCAGCCGAAAGGTGTGCAAGCTGGTTAAATCCATCTACGGGTTAAAGCAGGCATCGCGGAGTTGGAACATCTGTTTTGATGTGGTAGTCAAAGAGTTTGACTTCATCAAGAACATAGATGAACCTTGTATTTACAAGAAGGTTGCAGAGAGTAAGATTGTCTTCCTCGTATTGTACGTGGATGACATACTCTTGATAGGAAATGATGTTCCTATGCTGCACTCGGTCAAGCTCTTCTTATCACATAGATTCTCAATGAAAGATCTAGGTGATGCCTCCTGCATTTTGGGTATTAGGATCTATAGAGATAGATCCAAGAGGATATTGGGATTGTCCCAATCCAGGTACATTGACACCATACTAAAGAGGTTTAGTATGGAAGAATCCAAGCGTGGGTACCAACCCACGATCTCTGGACTCACTCTCTCCAAAGAGATGTCTCCTAAGACTGATTTGGAGAGAGCTCGCATGCAAGGGATACCCTATGCTTCGGCAGTAGGCTCTATCATGTATGCGATGCTATGTACCAGACCCGATGTGGCATACTCACTAAGTGTAGTGAGTAGGTATCAAGCAGATCCAGGACAGAATCACTGGACATCTATGAAAAACATTCTCAAGTACTTGAGAAGAACTAAGGAGATGTTCTTGGTGTATGGTAACGGAGAACTCCAGGTGGAGTCCTTTACCGATTCAAGCTTCTAAAGTGATAAGGACGACTCTAAGTCGCAATCGGGATTTTTCTTTACCTTAATGGAGGGGCGGTTTGTTTGAAGTGTTCCAAGAAAGAAACCGTGGCAGACTCGACGATGGAGGCTGAATACATCGCTGCCAACGATGCTGCCAAAGAGGCTGTCTGGATGAAGAAGTTCATCACTGAACTTGGTGTGGTTCCATCCATTGAGCATCCAATACCTTTGTATTATGATAACAATGGAGCTGTGGCTTTGGCTAAGGAACCCAGGTCCCATAAAAAATCCAGACATATTCTGAGGCGGTATCACCTGATCCGGGAGAAAGTTGATCGCCGCAAGATCGAGGTCAGGAGAGTTGACACGAAGGAAAACACTGCGGATCCACTCACGAAGGCCATACCCCAGATACAATTTGAGAGACTCTTCTGGATGTTGGGTATGAGATACTACAACACCTGGCCTCAGTGCAAGTGGGAGATTGTTAGTTATATATATGCCCTAGAGGCCGTTGTTGTACATATGATGTATATTATAGTGGATGCTTGGATATATATAGAGAGAGGACTTTCTTGCTCGACATGATAGTATGCTATTTGGTTTCACTTTGTCTTAACATGTTGACTTGTATTAGTTTACTATCTCGCTCTCACATGTTGATAAAGCCCTTAGGATATGTACTCGACTAATGGGACTGTGATGAGATCACACTAATGGGGCCAGGGTAGTCAAAGAGTACATCCTATAATTGTTCCTAGTCGAGGGTGTGTCGAGACAGGGCATCGATACACCAGAGTAGACTAGCGTATATGCATCTTGACCCATATGATGGACGATGGATGATCCCATATCCATCGGTGTTTGAAATCAAAGATGGTGTATGGGTGCTCAATGGAGACTGGGTATACAGAACGGACTCGCCGAGAACTCCTAGATGGTTTTATACCTATCGCCAGATAGCAGTTCTCCGGTGACACTGGTACAGGTTAGTCTGTAGACCCGAGATCGTCATAGAGTCTTGTGTGATTCCCACTGTGCTTTGATTTCCACCTTACCACGTCCAAGAGGGTGTGAAAAACGGTGGCTTTTGGGTACAGTCCCGAATCACATGGAGGCAATGAGCGATAGGAGGGGTTTCGTCTCTCCCGGTATTGGGAGTCGATGTTGTGTTGTGTTCGATTGGCTATTGTTAGTGTTTATGCCCTAGAAGGCCATTACTGTATCATACTAGTTTGTATATTACTTAATGGAAGCTTGGGATATTCACATGTATATAACAGTCTTGCTAAACATGGTAGTATGCTACTTGGTTTTTCTATCTTAATATGTGAGTGTACGTATTGATAGAGCTCTTAGGATCTTGCTTGTCTACCAGCGTTGTGATGGCAGTCACACTAGTGGGGGCTGGGTAGTCTACAAGCACATCCTTATTCAGGTCCCTGGTCGTTGGATTATCAAGACAGAGCATCGATACTCCGGAGTAGACTGGTGTGTACGCTTCTCATCCCAGTTGGGGAGATGGTCTGTCCCACAGCCGTCAGTACGTCGTACTGGAGATAGTATGCAGGTGCTCGTTAGGTTACGGGTACACCGGACAGGACTCACAGGGAACTGTTGGTTGGTTTGATACCAGTCGTCAGTAAGCAGTTCCCAGGTGACATGAGTACAGCATAGTCTGCAGACTTGACACTGCTGCTTCGCCTCGAGTGTGTCCCACTGTTCTTAGATTGCTACCCTACCACGGCTCAAAGGAGTCGTGCAAACAGGTAGCTGTTGGGTGCAGTCCCGAGCACTTGGAGGCAGTGGCGGTTAGACAGGATTCGTCCCTCCCGGTATTGGGAGTAGATATCGTGCTGTGTCAGAGAGCCATTACGCAAAGTCCCTGGCCAGGGTAAGCGAGATTTGCTGGTAGGTTCCAGTAGTTTCTCAGGGTGTAATGGGCTTCGCTCCGACACGACTTATACCGCTATTAGGGGACTGACGCTTGCCGCCCCCCTAGGCCCGATATGCGATAGTCTTGGACGAACGGACCGGACTGTATGGAGATTGTCACATCAGACTCAGTAGGAGTTCGGATGGGTTTCCTCATCGGCCTTCTTATCGACAACTACCTGGGGACCGTTACGTACAGCTAGTGCGGCTTGCGGTCTGTGGTTAAACCCACTGCCAGCGTAGTAGTCGAGTCTCTAGAGTTCCACACAGAGAGTTTCCTACTCCAGGCGAAACGATATAGAGGTCGCATGGTTTTGCGACAAAGGGTTCGGACGCATACGTGCGTTTACGCGCGTACGACTTTCGGACAGTTTTTACCAGTCGGCTTTGGTTTAAGCCAGTTACTGGTATCCGGTTATTGGATTTATACAGTCTAAAGTTTTTCCGTATTTTTACGGATCGGAGGGGCGTTCTCGTAATTACTCGAGAAGCTTCTAGAAGATGGTGACTAAGGAGGGTTATGTGTCATTTGCATTAAATGAGTTTAGTGAGTCATGAGGGTGATTCATGCATATCATTAATGCATGATAAATGCTTAGTGAGTCATGACAATGAATCACCATTAGATATTTGTGAAGCATGCTTATTCATTATGTATTATTCTTTTTCTCATAAATAAGAATGCTTCATATTTATTATGATAGATTCACTATTCTCATTTGATATTCATTCTCACCTTCTCTCTCCTCAAGCTCTCATCTTCAAACCCTAATCCTTACACCTCATGTGTTGAGATCAAAGGATTAGAAAGACCAATCAATCCATAACCATCACTCTATTTCATTCTATCATCTTTGATTAGCAATCCAAGAAGATTAGTTACCTCAAGTTAGAGGTTTAGTTTGGAGTTTTGCTCTCGGGTGGATCGTCTACTACCTAGAGAAGGCCGAGGAGAACAAGGAGATCGTAAAGACGAAGGACTGGTTTCATTAGGTATAATCCCTAAACACAATAGTTATGAAACTCTTTGTGTACGGTTATTTGTAGTTTAGCTTCGATTCAAGCAGTTAGTCGATGTTCGTTCACTAAACAAGATCGTTTTTGAAAATTCCGCCTCCCCACAAGTTCTGGGGTGTAGTACATCGACTTACAGTGGTATCAGAGCCTCGCTAAACAATAAATAACTTAATTGCAAATTTCTACGAATTTCGAACGGAAAAACGAAGCCGGAAAACCCTAAATCTGTCAAGTTTCTGTCGAAATTAAAATGAAGTCTAAAAATTTTTCAGGGTCACTCAGAAAGCTTGAAAAGGGTCCAGGAGAACACCCATGAAATTTGAGCCCATGAATCGGCTAAAGAGCCGCGGAAGCGCGGCGGTTCCCTACTGAGCCGCCGCTGTTCCGCGGCCGAGTTGCCGAGTCATGGACTCATTTTTCATGTGTGGGTCCTCTCTGGTATTTGGTGTTTTCTGGAATATTTTAATTTTGCTCAGGTTTCCAGTTTACAGAGCAGTTTTTGGAGCAATATTAAAGATGTTTAATCGATCGAAATTGTACAGTATTTGCATATTGGATTATATCTGTGATTGTTTAATGTGTTCGTAAACCTCCCCTAACTGCTAGTATGTCGGTTGGCAGGGGGTTGCACATTTCTGTAATGGTTATATCTGTTTGTGCATAAGAACTGTATTGGACTGTTGTGGTGTATAGCCGGGGTTTAGCAATGGGTTATTGTTTAATTCATTTGTTGTAAATGTAATTTGTTGTAATATTATTTTTTGCGGGGCACATCCAGGTTGCGGTTGTAGCCACCGTTGTATTATTTCATTTTACTGTTTTTGCTCCTAGGACTGACCCAAGGTGGGGTACACAAACTGCCGGGCGGGTAGTTTGCCGTACCCGTAGGGGTCGAGGGTGGGGTAACGGCTATTCATCACAACTGTGTAATCTGTCTTTTCTTGCAGGCTCAAAAGAAATACAGATTGCTTGCAAATCCAATATTGTTTATCTGTGTTCTGGAATGCATATCATTGCGTCAGACGAATGTAAAATATCTATATTTATGATAGCTATTTAGACGTCACTTATGTTTTACACCCGCGCTAGCCCAGCCCCCGCTCTGTCGTTAGTTAAGTAACCTAACGGGTGATGACGGGACCCCGTGGCGAATGCGGATGGCATAAGAGGACGTTGTATTTTCGTTGTTTTCTGCAATGATAGGTTAATGATGGGACGCATTATCTATAATGCAAAGAAAATAAACCAATGTTTAAATCGTTGGAACGGTTTAAAAGAAACCACTCGGTTAATTTTAAAAACAGATATTTTTAAATGCGGAGACTTAACCACTCCTTTTAAAAGCTATCAGGTTCCTTCGGTTATATCAAGTTCACTACGTTCACGGTTTCGCCAAAACCATTCGTAGCCCTCCGTCATTTCATTTGGGTATTCAGTAGTATTCAAGCTATGCATTTTGGCCAAAGTCAAGGCATAGTGTTTGGTAGCTGCTGGGTTTTCATTTGTTGCATAAAATAGATGAGTTGGTTTGGGACAGTCGTATTACCATTTGACCAAAGTCAGGGGTATATACGGATGGGTTCAAATTGACAAGATAATGACGGGTAGAACTTGACATGTGACTTATGACATTTTGACCAAAGCCAAGGTCATAAGAGCATGGGGCAAAAACTTATATCGGGAATTTCTAAAGAAACTGAAATTTGCGAAGAGATGCATACCATTTGGAGTTTGATGAATGTTGGTAGGATTCCTTCAACATTATCATACGATGATATTTGGATCCCGATCCTACTGTGAGTATATGCTACTTATCAGGATATTCGTCACTTAACGATCAATGCTATAAACCTAGTAGGTGTCCAGAAAGGTGTCAGCGGGGTTACGCCCCTAGAGAAAAGAGGTTATTTAATTAAGGAACTTCGCGAAAGCGTTGGAAAACCTCCCTCGAAGTATCGACACTGGCCTGGCTGAACGGTTAAGCAAGTATTGTACGGTGAGAATAGTCCTGGCTAATTCTTCTTTTATGGTTTGAGGAAGGATTCGAGAAACAGTGGGAGCCATCCAGTTTAGATAAACTAAAAACCACTCTAAACTTGCAAGAGCATCATGCTAAAGAGTTTTCTTCTCTCTCTCTTAATTGCAGCGACCCTGAAAATGACTGGACTTAAGTTACTTTTAGAAAAAAATATACTGACAGGGCCAAACTATAAAGATTGGCTGCGGAATGTCAAAATGGCTTTGACCTATGACAAATTGGGGTACATCCTCACCGCTACGGCACCTGCTGTCCCTGGTCCCAAATCCAGCAATGCGGATAAGGAAATCCGCAAAACCTGGGATTTAGATTGCGCGAGAGCCAAGTGCATCGTGCTTGCCTCAATGAACAATGAACATCAGAGGAGGCACGAGGATATGTCCCTAGATGGCATATTTCTCCATACAAAGGAACTTTATGGAGAGCAATCTCGTATAGCAAGATACGAGACCTCTAAGAACTTGTTTCGAGCGAGGTTGGCTGTCGGGTCATCGGTAGGTGAACATGTCCTAAAGATGATCGGCTATATTGAAGAGCTCGCAGACCTTGGGACGACTTTGGATAATGAGCTCTATACAGACCTTATTCTCCAGTCCCTTCCACCCACCTACGCCCAGTTTATCCTCAACTTCAATCTTCAAGGAAAAGAAGTTGAACTTGCGGAACTCCTGAACATGTTAAGGAGTGCAGAGGGCACCTTGCAGAAGGCAAGGGAAACACCCGCTATGTTTGTTGGCGGTGCATCTTCTTCCGGGTCCAAGGCTAGGGCCAAAGGAAGGAAGAAGAAGGCCGCACCCAAACCTAGAGGAGGTGTTAGTAAGGTGGGAAAGAAGGGAAAGAAAAAGATAGCAGTACCGATAGTTGGCCCGGATGAATGCTTCCATTGTCACAGGAAAGGGAACTGGAAGAAGGATTGCAAGGCGTGGATCGCCAAGAACCAGGAACCGAAGCAAGCTGTGGCTTCGACTTCAGGTGTGTTTGTAATTGAGAATTGTCTGTCGATCAACTCTACTTCCTGGGTATTGGATACCGGATCAGGATCTCATATTTGCAATTCATTGCAGGCACTGAGAAACCGTAGAGTGCTGAAGGAAGGTGATATGATCCTCAGGGTTGCTAACGGAGCTAGCGTGGGAGCTGCGTCCGTCGGGGATTATCACCTAGGATTGACGAGTGGACATATTTTGGTTTTGCATAACTGTTATTTTGTACCAAGCTTAACGTGTAATATCATATCAGTTTCCTTGTTATCAAATAAAGGTTATGATTTCACGTTTGTAAGAGATGTTGTTAACATCCACCTTAATCATGGTTTGATTGGGTCCGGTACTCTAAATAACGGCATATATGTTTTAAACCAACTCCAAATTTTCAATGTCCAGAACACACTAAAAAGAAAGTCTCCAGATTTAAATAAAGCTTTCTTATGGCATTGTAGACTGGGTCACATCAATGAGAGAAGGTTGACTAAGTTGCATAGAGAAGGATATTTAGACTTGTTCGAATATCAATCTTATGACACTTGTCAATCTTGTCTCAAAGGAAAGATGACAAAGACTCCATTCACTGGACAAGGAGTAAGAGCGAGCGAGCTCTTAGGACTCATACACAGCGATGTATGTGGTCCAATGTCTACACATGCGAGAGGTGGTTTTTCCTATTTCATTACTTTCACGGATGATTACTCAAGATACGGATTCATTTATCTGATGAAACATAAATCCGAGGCTTTTGAGAAATTCCAAGAGTATAAGAATGAAGTAGAAAACCAAACCGGCAAAAGTATTAAGACACTAAGATCTGATCGAGGTGGAGAATACTTAAGTGCCGAGTTCCTAGGTTACCTAAAAGAGAAAGGAATTCTCTCTCAGCTTACTCCTCCATACACTCCACAGCATAACGGTGTATCGGAGAGACGGAATCGAACCCTATTGGATATGGTACGATCCATGATGAGTAATGCTGAGTTACCGCGATCTTTCTAGGGTTATGCGCTAGAATCAGCGGCATATCTTTTGAACAGGGCTCCTACCAAGACTGTGCCTACCACTCCATATCAGATGTGGACTGGGAAGAAACCCCATCTTCAACATATAAAGATTTGGGGATGTCCAGCTTTTGTTAAAAAGCAGCATGTGGACAAGCTCGAGGCACGATCAGTAAAATGTATGTTTGTGGGATATCCAAAGAACTCCAAGGGATATTATTTCTATTACGCAGAGGAACAAAAGTTTTTTGTTTCTCGTAATGCCCATTTTCTGGAAAATCAGTTTTTAGAAAAGGAAATAAGTGGGAGCGAAATAGAACTGGAAGAAATTCCAGAACCACAAACTGCTACTGAAAGTTTGGTAGAACCAGGAGTTCAAGAAGAACAGGACATTCCCGCACCCCTCCGCAGGAGTAGTAGGCCGTCTCATCCGCCTGAGAGATACTACGGTTTTCTCATAGACGGGGATAGAGAGGATTGCATCATAGATGATGATGAACCTACTGACTTCCGGCAGGCCATCCAGAGCGGCGACTCGGTACGATGGCTAGATGCAATGCGGACCGAGATGGAGTCCATGTACACCAACAAAGTATGGACTTTGGACTTTGCTCCAGATGGGGTAAAACCCATAGGATGCAAATGGATCTTCAAGAAAAAGATTGGTGTAGATGGACAGGTGGAAACCTATAAGGCTAGACTTGTTGCAAAGGGTTTTCGTCAAAGACCTGGTTTGGACTATGACGAAACCTTTTCTCCAGTGGCTATGCTCAAATCCATTCGGGTCCTTCTTGCTATTGCTGCCTTCCATGATTATGAAATCTGGCAGATGGACGTAAAGACGGCTTTTCTGAATGGAAATTTAGGAGAGAGCGTCTATATGGATCAGCCAGAGGGTTTCAATCAGAGTGGGAGCAGCGGGAAAGTATGCAAGCTGCTTAAGTCCATTTATGGACTAAAGCAGGCATCGCAGAGTTGGAACATCTGTTTTGATGAGACAGTCAAAGAATATGACTTTATCAAAAATCCAGATGAACCGTGCATATATAGTAAAGTTGTGGCCAGAAGTGTCGTATTCCTCGTCTTGTATGTGGATGACATTCTATTGATAGGAAATGACATTCCTATGCTACAATCTGTCAAAGGATTCTTGTCATACAGGTTCTCCATGAAAGACCTGGGTGATGCCTCTTACATTCTGGGGATCCGGATCTATCGTGATAGATCCAAGAGGATGTTGAGACTTTCGCAGTCCAGGTATATCGACACTGTACTGAAAAGATTCAGTATGGAAGATTCTAAGCGCGGTAACCTACCGGCTTGTCACGGAATCACCCTCTCCAAAGAGATGTCTCCTAAGACTGATTTGGAAAGGGAACACATGTCTATTATACCCTACGCTTCTGCGGTAGGCTCTATAATGTATGCGATGTTGTGTACCAGACCAGATGTTGCTTACGCACTGAGCGTGGTAAGCCGGTATCAGTCAGACCCAGGGGAGAAACACTGGATAGCAGTAAAGAACATTCTCAAGTACCTGAGGAGGACTAAGGAGATGTTCTTGGTTTACGGCGGAAAAGACCTCAGGTTGGAGGCCTTTGCTGATTCCGGCTTCCAGAGTGATAAGGACGATTCCAAGTCCATGTCAGGTTATGTCTTTACCCTCAATGGAGGGGCGGTGTGCTGGAAGAGCTCCAAGCAGGACACCGTTGCTGACTCGACGATGGAAGCGGAGTATATAGCTGCTTGCGATGCCGCAAAAGAAGCAGTCTGGATGAAGAAGTTCCTAACAGAACTTCAGGTGGTTCCTACCATAGTTGATCCAATACCTCTGTATTGCGACAACAACGGAGCTATAGCTTTAGCGAAGGAACCAAGGTCCCATCAGAAGTCCAGACACATCTTGAGGCGGTATCACCTGATCAGGGAGATCATTGATCGTCAGGAGATCGAGGTTCGGAGAGTTGCTTCTGAAGAGAACATTGCTGATCCATTCACGAAGGCCCTACCTCAGATTCAGTTCGAGAGGCTACACGAGATCATCGGTCTACGATATGCCAGTACATGGCCCTAGTGCAAGTGGGAGATTGTTAGTGTTTATGCCCTAGAAGGCCATTACTGTATCATACTAGTTTGTATATTACTTAATGGAAGCTTGGGATATTCACATGTATATAACAGTCTTGCTAAACATGGTAGTATGCTACTTGGTTTTTCTATCTTAATATGTGAGTGTACGTATTGATAGAGCTCTTAGGATCTTGCTTGTCTACCAGCGTTGTGATGGCAGTCACACTAGTGGGGGCTGGGTAGTCTACAAGCACATCCTTATTCAGGTCCCTGGTCGTTGGATTATCGAGACAGAGCATCGATACTCCGGAGTAGACTGGTGTGTACGCTTCTCATCCCAGTTGGGGAGATGGTCTGTCCCACAGCCGTCAGTACGTCGTACTGGAGATAGTATGCAGGTGCTCGTTAGGTTACGGGTACACTGGACAGGACTCACAGGGAACTGTTGGTTGGTTTGATACCAGTCGTCAGTAAGCAGTTCCCAGGTGACATGAGTACAGCATAGTCCGCAGACTTGACACTGCTGCTTCGCCTCGAGTGTGTCCCACTGTTCTTAGATTGCTACCCTACCACGGCTCAAAGGAGTCGTGCAAACAGGTAGCTGTTGGGTGCAGTCCCGAGAACTTGGAGGCAGTGGCGGTTAGACAGGATTCGTCCCTCCCGGTATTGGGAGTAGATATCGTGCTGTGTCAGAGAGCCATTACGCAAAGTCCCTGGCCAGGGCAAGCGAGATTTGCTGGTAGGTTCCAGTAGTTTCTCAGGGTGTAATGGGCTTCGCTCCGACACGACTTATACCGCTATTAGGGGACTGACGCTTGCTGCCCCCTAGGCCCGATATGCGATAGTCTTGGACGAACGGACCGGACTGTATGGAGATTGTCACATCAGACTCAGTAGGAGTTCGGATGGGTTTCCTCATCGGCCTTCTTATCGACAACTACCTGGGGACAGTTACGTACAGCTAGTGCCGCTTGCGGTCTGTGGTTAAACCCACTGCCAGCGTAGTAGTCGAGTCTCTAGAGTCCCACACAGAGAGTTTCCTACTCCAGGCGAAACGATATAGAGGTCGCATGGTTTTGCGACAAAGGGTTCGGACGCATACGTGCGTTTACGCGCGTACGACTTTCGGACAGTTTTTACCAGTCGGCTTTGGTTTAAGCCAGTTACTGGTATCCGGTTATTGGATTTATACAGTCTAAAGTTTTTCCGTATTTTTACGGATCGGAGGGGCGTTCTCGTAATTACTCGAGAAGCTTCTAGAAGATGGTGACTAAGGAGGGTTATGTGTCATTTGCATTAAATGAGTTTAGTGAGTCATGAGGGTGATTCATGCATATCATTAATGCATGATAAATGCTTAGTGAGTCATGACAATGAATCACCATTAGATATTTGTGAAGCATGCTTATTCATTATGTATTATTCTTTTTCTCATAAATAAGAATGCTTCATATTTATTATGATAGATTCACTATTCTCATTTGATATTCATTCTCACCTTCTCTCTCCTCAAGCTCTCATCTTCAAACCCTAATCCTTACACCTCATGTGTTGAGATCAAAGGATTAGAAAGACTAATCAATCCATAACCATCACTCTATTTCATTCTATCTTCTTTGATTAGCAATCCAAGAAGATTAGTTACCTCAAGTTAGAGGTTTAGTTTGGAGTTTTGCTCTCGGGTGGATCGTCTACTACCTAGAGAAGGCCGAGGAGAACAAGGAGATCGTAAAGACGAAGGACTGGTTTCATTAGGTATAATCCCTAAACACAATAGTTATGAAACTCTTTGTGTACGGTTATTTGTAGTTTAGCTTCGATTCAAGCGGTTAGTCGATGTTCGTTCACTAAACAAGATCGTTTTTGAAAATTCCGCCTCCCCACAAGTTCTGGGGTGTAGTACATCGACTTACAGCTATAACTAGAATTCCCTGGCCAGGGCTGATATGGAGTGCTGCTGGTAAGAGTTATTAGTAGTTTCTCGACACGTTATGAGCCTTATATCGACACGACTTATCGGTTACTGGGGTTTGACGTATACCACCCCTAGACTAGATATTCAACATATCAGACGAAGAGACCGGACTGTACGGGAGTGTTACTGATTGGATTCACAGGAGAATGTACAGGCTTGCTTGTTGATCTTCTGATTGCTCAATACCTGGGCGGCTGTTACGTTTAGCTGACCGCTTGCAGCTTGTGGGTGTTTGATATGATCATCACCTACGGCCGGCGTATTGACGATTCTTTAGAGTCCTACACAGAGGTTTTCTGGCTCAGGCAAAATGGAGTAGGAGCACATATGTGATATGTCCGGGACCGAGAATAATACGATATGAGATACCGTATTCTATTCTCGCAATATGAGATATCGGCCGGGTATATATGATATAGCCGGGTCATCGGATCAAGTGTTGATTCGATGAATTGGTACTTGTTATATTAGTCGGTTATATGTAATATAGCCGGGTTATCGGATCAAGTGTTGATTCGATAATTTAATGTATAATTATATATGTGATATATTACGTTACGTTAACTAATATAAGCTCGCTTTATTGATTCATTTTCTCACGGGATAATATATTGATATATATGCGATATATGTTAATTGTATTATTTTCTCTTGTTACAAAATATATTGTATATGTGATATATAATATTGTAACATGTTAGGGTTACAAATTTAACAATGGTTTAGGGTTTAAACATTGTTAGGGTTTGGATTAGGGTTAGCTTTTGCATGAAGCTTCCATGAAGCTTCATGAAGCTTTGACTTTGTCTTGATATTTTGTGAAGATATTATGTTAACCCAATCCAAACCATTAACTCAAGTTAATTCTCTACAAGGGTTAACTCCTTCATTCTTAACCCTTGGTTAAATTTGTAACCACTGCAATAATTCATTGTTCATCACAAAAGGAATTATCCATTCATATTATTCTTCTTCTTCAACCTTAAGCTTTGAGAAAGCTTTCTAGGTTTTCATTTTGTGGTGAATAATAGTGAGAATTTGAAAACAAACACCAATGGATGTGGGATCATCCATCGCCCATCATATGGGTCAAGAAGCGTATACGCCAGTCTACTCTAGAATATCGATGCCCTGTCTCGATACACCCTCCACTAGGAACAATTATAGGATGTTATTATGGACTACCCTTGGCCCCAATAGTATGATCTCCATCATAGTCCTGGTAGTCAAGTGCAAATCCTAAGGGCTTTATCAACATGTGAAAGCATGACAGTATCATAATCCAAGTCAACATGTTAAGACAAAGAACAACCAGATAGCATACTATCATGTCGAGCAAGAAAGTCCTCTCTATATATATCCAAGCATCCACTATAATATACATCACATGTACAATAATGGCCTCTAGGGCATATACTTAACTAACAATCTCGCACTTGCACTAAGGCCAGTTGTTGTAGTATCTCATACCCAACATCCCGAAGAGTCTGTCAAATTGTATTTAGGGTATGGCCTTCGTTGGTGGATCCACTGTGTTGTTCTTCCTGTCAACTCTTCTGATCTCGATCTCCCGGCGATCAACTATCTCCCGGTTCAGGTGATACCACCTCAGAATATGCCTGGATCGTTGATGGGACTTGGGTTCCTTGGCCAACGTTACTGCTCCATTGTTATCGCAATACAAAGTTATTGGATGCTCAATGGACGGAACCACACCAAGTTCAGTTATGAACTTCTTCATCTAGACAGCCTTTTTGGTAGCATCGTTGGCAGCGATGTATTCAGCCTCCATCATCGAGTCTGTCATGGTTTTCTGTTTGGATCTCTTCCAAAAAATCGCCCCTCCATTGAGGGTAAAGAAAAATCCTGAGACCGACTTAGAGTCGTGCTTATCACTCTGGATGCTCGAATCGGTAAAGGACTCCACTTGGAGTTCTCCATTACAATACACCAAGAGAATTTCTTTAGTCCTTCTCAAGTACTTGAGAATGCTCTTCACATCTGTCCAGTGACTCTCTCCTGGATCTTCTTGATACATACTCACTACACTTACTGAGTATGCTACATCGTGTCTGGTACATAGCATCGCGTACATGATAAAGCCTGCTGCCGAAGCATAGGGTATCTCTTACATGCGAGCTCTCTCCAAATCAGTCTTGGGAGACATCTATTTGGAGAGAGTGAGTCCTGAGATCGTTGGTAAATTCCTAGGCTTGGGTTCTTCCATCCTAAAGCTATTTAGTATGGTGTCAATATACCTAGATTGGGACAATCCCAGTATCCATTTAGATCTATCTCTATAGATCTTAATTCCCAAGATGTAGGAGGCATCACTTAGATCTTTTATTGAGAATCATTGTGATAAGAAGAGCTTGACCGAGTGCATCATAGGAATATCATTTCCTATCAAGAGTATGTCATCCACATACAATACGAGGAAGACAATCTTACTCTCTGCCACCTTCTTGTATATACAAGGTTCATTTATATTTTTGATGAAGTCAAACTCTTTGACTACAACATCAAAACAGATGTTCCAACTCTGCGATGCTTGCTTTAACCCGTAGACGGATTTAAGCATCTTTCATACCTTCCCGCTGCTCCCACTGTCCATGAAGCCCTCTGGCTGAGTCAAGTGCACGCTCCCTTCTAATCACCATTTAGAAAGGCGGTCTTAACTTCCATTTGCCAGATTTCGTATTCATGGTATGCAGCGATGGCAAGCAGGATCCGGATGGACTTAAGCAAAGCCACTGGAGAAAAGGTTTCATCATAGTCCACACCTGGTCATTGACGAAAATCTTTTGCAACAAGTCTAGCTTTGAAAGTCTCAACTTTTCCATTTACACCAAGTTTCTTCTTAAAGATCCATTTGCTCCCGATGGGTTTTACCCCTTCAGGAGCAACTTCCAAAGTCCATACTTGGTTGGTGTACATGGATTCCATCTCAGATTGCATTGCATCCAGCCATTTCAAAGAGTCCCCACTCATGATGGCCTGCTCGAAGCTAGTTGGGTCATCATCTTCCATGATGCAATCCTCACTCCCACCGTCTATAAGGAAACCGTAGTATCTCTCAGGTGGATGAAGAACCCTACTAGATCGGCGGAGAGGCTGGGGTTCGTTGGGAACTACTGAATCCTCTGGTTCCAATAAATCATCAGTTGTAGTTTGTGGCGCTGGAACTTCTTCCAGGTCTACCTCTTCGCCACTAATTTCTTTTACAAAAAATTCCTTTTCTAAAAAGGTGGCATATTGAGAAACATACACCTTTTGTTCCTCACCGTGGTAGAAGATATATCCATAGGAATCCTTTGGATATCCCACAAACTTACACAAAGCTGATCTTGCCTCGAGCTTGTCTGGATTTTGCTTTTTAACATAGGTCGGACAACCCCATATCTTAACTCGTTTAAGAGATGGTATCTATCCATTCCATATCTCATATGGAGTGGTAGACAACGATTAAGTTGGAACTCTATTCAATAGGTATGCAGCTGTCTCAAGCGCCGAACCCTAAAAGGAAATAGGTAACTCAGCAGTGATCATCATAGAGCACACCATATCTAATAGGGTGCGATTCCTCCGCTCTGATACACCGTTGTGCCGTGGTGTATACAGAGGAGTAAGCTGAGAGAGAATCCCATTCTCTTTTAGATAGTCACGGAATTCCATGCTCAAGTATTCTCCTCCCCAATCAGATCGGAGGATTTTAATACTTCTACCCGTTTGATTCTCGACTTCGTGCTTATATTCTTTGAATTTATCAAAAGCTTGAGACTTGTGTTTCAACAGGAACACATGTCCGTATCTTGAGAGATCGTCAGTGAATGTAATGGAGTATGAGGAACCATTCCTGGCATGTGTAGACATGGGACCGCATACATCACTATGTATCAGTCCCAAGAGTTCTATAACTCTTTCTCCGTGTCCACTAAATGGAGTTTTGGTCATTTTTCCTTTGAGACGTGACTGGAAAGTTTCATAATATGATAATTCGAACATATTCAAATATTCATCTTTATGACACTTAGCTAGTCGTGTCGCATTGATGTGACCTAGTCTGCAATGCCACAAAAAGGATTCGTTCATTTATGAACTCTTCCTCTTGTGTGTGTTTTGTACATTAAGAACTATGGTTTGATTTAGAACGTATATGCCATTATTTAACGAGCCTGATCCAATCAACTTTTGATTCAGGAAGATGTTCATAACATTATCCTGTACTACAAAACTATATCCTTCTTTACATAATAATGAAACTGATATAAGATTGCATATCAAAGTCGGTATGTAATAGCATTCGTTCAGAATCAATGTATTACCAGTTCGTAATACAAGGTGATATTTGCCAACTGCTTTGGCTGCAACATTTGCACCATTCCCTACTCTTACGGAATGATCACCCATTTCCAGTTCTCTACCTTTCCTTAGCCCATGCACCATATTACATATATGGGATCCTAACCCGGTATCTAATACCCAGGACGTAGAGTGAACTGAGAAACAGTTCTCGATAACTAACACACCCAAAGAAGATGCATCAACATGCTCATTCTTCGTTTGGGCGGCATGGGAATCCAGATATTCCCCTATTTCTTGCTCAGCCTTATAACAATTATAAGAAAGAACGGAACCAAGGTTTCCCTACTCAGTATAACAAGTGGGTTTGGTCAATACATCCATATTATTATCTTGATTAAGGCCTGACATGGTCGCTACAAGGAGAGAGAGAGAGAAGAAAACACATTAGCGTATAGTCTTTCAAGATTAGATTGGTTTATTATCTTATCTAATCAGGATAGCTCCCACTGTTTTTATCAAATCTTCCTTCAAACCCTAAAAGGTAAAATTAGCCGGAATTAATTATACCTTACGAGTTTGCCAATCTTTCAGCCTGGCCAGTGTTGGTACTTTGAGGGAGGTTCCCCGTGCTTTCGCACGGACCTAATTAAAATAAACCTCATTTTCCCAGAGACATAACCCTGTTAACACCTTTCTTGACACCTACTTGATCAGCTAATTGTCATGTGTAAAACTCTCCTAGAAGTAACTCTTACTCGCAGCGGGTATCGGGATCTAACTATCTCATAGGAGGTATGCAATCTCATTGCAAATTTAAACGCTTGAAATTCCCGATGTGGTTTTTACCCCTAGTGACTTATGACCATAACTATGGTCAACAAATCATAAGCACTAGTCAATTACTACCTGTCATTTCATGATTAATTAGACCCATCCACATGACCCTTAACTATGGTCAACAAAGTCACACGTTTGCCCTAATTAATCGCATCATATGCTATGTAGGAAGACATCACTTAGCTACCATACACTGTGCCTTAACTATGGTCAACAAACGTAACACGAATACAAAGTACTCTACTTCCTAAAATGACGGAGGGTTGCGGATGATTTTTAAGAAAATCTTTAACGCTTTGAACTTGATATAGTTGTAGAATCGAGTGATTTTGAAAAGGAGTGTTTTTTAGGCTTTTACTAGTTTCGCTAAAGAGGTCATTCCCGGTGAAGGGATCTCGGCTCTTTTCTTATCGAATAAGGTGCGGGATATTTCACAAATACCACCGTGCAAAACCAGAACTATAGAAGCAATCAAAAACAAAACCGAGTGAGTTATAGCATCTACTAGTTTCTCTAAAGAGGTCATTCCCGTTGAAGGGATCTCGGCTCTTTCCTTATCGAATAAGGTGCTGGATATTCTACAAGGAATACCGCTATGCAAAGCAAAAAACTAGAGCTACCCTTTTTGAAAATTTGATTCCACAACATCTTTTAGGTTTCTTTTTCTTTCATTAATCTCATTAATGAAGTCCCATCATTTATGCTTCCTAAGCATCAAAGAAGAAACGAAAATACAACGTACGCTTATGCCATCGGCATTCGCCACAGTGTCCCGTTATGCACCGTTAGGTTACTTAATTAACGGCATAGCGGGGCGGGACTAGCGCGGCTGCAAAATATAAGCAACGTTTATTATATATCATATATATAATAATAAAGCAATCGTCTCAAGCATATAAAGTGATCACATCACATAATATCAGCAGCAGAAGATAACATATGAAATATTGGATATACAAGGAATTCCGTGTTTTAAATTAAGCCAGTATAAAACATGGATTCCACGGTCGCGATGAATAGCCAAACCCACATCCCTAGACCCCTGCGAGAGCGACAAGCAACCCTACCAATTCTAGAGATAGGAGACCCGGTCTCGACTCCTTGAGATGGTCTCCCACTGGACTCTAGAACCCGGTTACTTGTGCTCCCCACCTTGGGTCTATCCTAATGCGGAAATTAAATAATATACAACAATGGTGACATCATCCTCAACCCGGAAGTGCCCCAATAAAAGAATATTGCATACAATGAATTTTACATGAATGAAAATAAAAACTCTCATCTCACATAAAACCCCCGGCTATTCAAAATACGACGATCCAATATAACATATCACAACAACACATAACATCACATGTCATCAACGTGAGTAAATATGTGTATCATAATTGTCGTTGACATATAGCAATGAAAATGGTGATACACCACATATTACACTTACGGTCGCAGAAAAGAAAATGTCAAACTACAACATTTGGAATCCATAATCACCTTAGACATCATAAACCCGAAATATCACATACTTTGGATTTCATGACTAACTATATGAATTCCACATATTGTATCACATTCCAGAAAAAGCCAGACGATGTTAAACATTCCGATCGAATCCAAAAACACCTAAAATTTTCCAAAAAGCTCAACACTTGAGCGTAGTTTAAAAATACTCCGTACATGCCGCAGTACCAATAGACCAACCGTAGAAGGGTTAACCCTTGCCTCACCTATGGCGCCGTGGAACTTCCGCAAACCATAGGGTTTGGCGGCGGTTCTTACGGTCATAGAATTGAGTAAGGGTTTCGGTCTACTAGAGGGTCCATCGCATTACTTGCATGATTTTTGAATGTTCTTTAACTTGGAAAAAAATCGAACTTTTGGAAAATTTTCCGGCGAGGGTTGAAGTGGGTATTTGATATCCGTTCGAACTTTTTAACACCGTCTAAATAACCCGAAAACATGTTAGAATTACGACTACAAAACAATCCAAATTTCCTTTATAGAAAATTAACATATTATGAAATTTTAGCAAAAACAAGCAACACCTGAAACACCAAAACCCAGAGAGTGGAACACTACAAAAATTTGAAGCCAAAAATCCCAGAATGATCCGGTGAGCTCGGTTTTTGAGGCCTTGTGGACGGCCAAAAGTAAGTGGAAATGCTTCAAATTTGTAGGGTGTTCATGTTATATCACATACAACATTCTGCAGTTGTTAAAAAATTTTTAGAGGCCATTTAAAATTCGACAGAAACTTAATTTCAATGTTTCAAGTTACGGAGTAGTTTCGGTTTCGTAATCTAACAAACATCGTCTAATTCTCTAGCTTTGCTATGATACCACTGTAGGGTTATGATCAGTCGAAAATATTGCATTTTTAACACATCAATTTCCCTACCATTTCCACTCATCTGAAGGTGTTCGGTATGAATATAGCACATATTAGCAATTTGACTGTAAAATACCAAATAACATGTGTTATACATTATAACCGGCACTTTGAAGGAAATTGAGTGTTTATCATTGCACGCATGATCTTTTGCATAGCGCAACCCTTGTCTCGAGAATATGTGCAGGAAATTCCAGGAAAAGAGCCGAAACAGATAAAAGTGCAGATAAAAATACGCAAAGTCCAAGACTTGTAGTCTGGCAGTGAACAAGAAAGAATTATAAGATTCCAGACATTAGAAAATAGCCCTAAATTCAGTACAAATTCACCCTGGAAAAATCATGCTTCAAGCCTTCAAAAGGGTCGCGGATCCGCGGCCTAATGGCGCTTCCCGCGGCGGATCCGCGGCTACGTCAGCGTTTCATCAGCAGTTTGACTTTTTAGGCCTCTCTTCTCAGCTTCAAAACTTCTTCAAGCCACTGCAAACTCCGGAGATCTCCAGAAGCTTTTGTCCGAACAGCGAAGCTTCTTGTACAAGCTAAGCACATCCAAGCTTTTCAAGCAAGCCACATAACTACCTAAACCTAGAAGCTTCTTCCTAACCTCCAAGCTTCTAATGGATGCTAGCTAACTAACTAACTCTTGAAGCTTCTACCTAACTACCAAGCTTGCAAGTGAAGCTAAACTAAACCAGCTTCTAAAGGAAGCTAATCCTAAAGAAGGCTATAAAAAGGACCCCAAGGCTTCTTCTTAAAGGTTGTTGATCATTCCACATCAATTCACCCACAAGTTGAGTGACACAACTTTTGCACCCAAACCCTAATCCAATCACCAAAAGCCAAATTCAAGATCTCCGAGTACAAATCAAGCAAGAAGCCTTCAACCTTTTAGAAGCGACGCCGATCTTCAACCGAGCAAGTGATCCAAGACGATCCGCGACTCACGGAGACGATGCGAAGCTAATTCGACGATCGAGTTCTTTCCTCAAATTCTTGTAGTTCTTGAGCGAATTGTAACGGAATTTTTAAATAATAAAAGGTGAAATTTCTTAATTTTACTTTTCTTTATATTTGAGTATAATGATGAGATCTCAATTCTTGATTGTTTTCTTTGCTATGATGGTTGAGTAAAAACTCCGCTCGTGGAGGAATCGAGAAAATTGATAGATGATGATGATTAAATTATTGCACGATTCTTTAGTCCTATGAGTTTTGTAAACTCTAGTAAATTGAATCATCGACAACCTAGTTTCGAGCGAGATGCTTTCTTGAATGTTTTCGCTCTTAATTAGTGATCAACGATCGATGCTTGAATTTCTTAGAGGCTAGAATGTGAATGAAAATCAACGAAAGGACAAGGGATAGATGATGAAACCCTAGTTTCCGCAAGAGATCCATAATTCTCGTTGATTGTCATCGATCTAGAAACAAATCATCAATGGATAAGAATACGTAATCACAAGTCTTCATTCTCACTATCGATTCGATCGATTCCTACGAGCCTCATTACAAATCTTGATAACTAATTCAAATTGGACGATTGTTGATTCTTGATTTTCAGTATTCTTGATGTTAGATCTAGATTTTGATAATTCTTGAAATTCACTTTTATAAATCTTGAATCGAATTTTCTTTTCTTTTCTTTTCTTCTTTAATTTTCGACTAACCTAAAACAAATACGATCAAATCTCACTTTCCCTGTGGACGATCCGCACTCGCTAACGAACCTACAATTGACACCGTTATTGATTGCGGTTTACAAATTTCTTTGATTGTGATCTTTACACATTTTCAAAACACGGCACACAAAGAGTTCATTCAATCAAATGGCACCGTTGCCGTGGAATTGTGTGCTAATTTGTTCTTTTTTGAAATTTGAGTTGAAAAATTTATTCCATCAAAATTTTTAGATCAAATTTCGCACAAACACTAAACGATTTGTTGTGATTTGTTGTGAGAAAATCTGGAATCTGTGGAGCGAGAGGAAAAATTTTCAGATCATTCCAGAGAGTTCAGTGAGTGATCAGGAGCAGTCTCTAAAAATTTTGTGCAGGGATCTGAACAACCTACCGCATTTCCGCGGCATTAGGAGCTCATTTCGGCGTTTTCGCGGTGGGACGAGGGCATCGCTGTACAAAATTTTCTCAGGTCCTCTCTGACTTTCTTATCTCTTCCTCGATCTGCTCCATTAACCAATTTCTGCAGGTTTCTTTGCAAAAAAAATTCGCAGCGCCGCAAAAATAAAATTGTGCGTGTTTGATCTTGGTTGTTTGCCTTTTTAATACGGAAATTAAGGGAAGGACCAAATTCAGATTAGGTGGGGAGTTCATTACCCTTCCTAAGCCCCAAAAATCACAAAACTGCATCCGCATTACCCTCATTAATTAAAAGAAATCTAGACAAGACTCTAAAGACCGTCGCGCTCACTTAGGACAGGAGAAGGTCGTGGGTAATCTATTGCTTATCCGCGTTTCTTTTGTGGTGTCTAAGGCAAGTGATTACTTAATTAGGCCCACTACTTACGTAGTGGAGAACCTCCCACTTACATGGCACTTACCTTGCCACAGGAGGGACAAAGAGGCAGTAGAGGATTGATCTTGCGACTTGTCTTCTGGCAGTTAGGAGCGGTCTAGAGACTTGACCTAGGTGACCATTAGATTTAGGGTTGCTTGTGCATTGTTGTGATTTGATTTTTCAAAAACCGTATTTTTCAAAACAAACACCAACCAACTTTTCCCCTAATTATCACAACGCTGCCACGTGTGCTAAACCCTTTAGTGCATGCTCGGCTGGACACGTGATTCTAGTGCCCGTCTTGTCCGTGTTCCCCCGATCAACTCTGAAGTCGGTATTTCTACGTCTACTTCTTCTTTACCTACCACCACACCCACAACGATGGACGATTCTCCATCGAACTTCTTTACCACTACTCTGCCACCGTCCGCAGGTGCACAGAATCCACCCCACATCTCTCTCCAAGAGAGATGCTATCCTATGCGAGGTCCTCTTTCGACCTGTCTCACCATTCCACCAGCCAACGGAGACAATTTTTAAATAAAACCCCAATACATCAATCTTCTACCGAAATATCACGGTCTCAAGTCTGAAGACGCATGTCTTTATTACAAAATTTGAAAATGTATGCGCAATGATGCGTACTTCATAGCTTTCTGTGGATGCTATGCGTCTTCGTCTTCTCCCATTTACTTTAGGCGATATAGCCGAGAAGTGGCTTTATAACACAACCACACATTCCATTTCAAACTGGGAAGAATTTGTAAAAGCATTCCTTAAGAAATTGTACCCCAATCATAAAACAACTAGAGTCCGTAGCGAAATAAATCAATTTACCCAGCTTCCAAATGAACCATTCTCGAAGTGTTTTGAACGCTTCAAGAATCTGTTAGTTCAATGTCCACATCACGGAATCCCTAGATGGGATCTGTGCAGAATCATATATGAGGGCATTTGTCACGACCCGAAAGAGCATGTGACTGGCCCTTGAACCATATGAAGTCTATAGGACTCCATCTGATCCAAGTAAGCCAAAAGCCCAGAAATCTAAAAACATTTTAAGAGTAAGTAAAGAAAACTGGTTTAAAGAAGTGAAGGAAAACATGTTGAAGTCAAGGTTTTTAAATAACTAAGCCGAATATGCATTTTAAAATATCAAGTCTTTTCTAAAAATTTCGGCAGAGTTTCTTTTGTAATTACTGGCCCGAACGGGGTACAACAAGAACAATATATATGCAATGATAAAAGGCATCCCCAAGCGGGAGCTAGCTCTTCGTCAATCGACGGTCACAACCACACAAGCAATATAATATACAACGCCGAAGGGCGAGGATCAAAACTCAAAAAAAAGCTCATAATAACATGAAAACCGTAATACTGCTAAGCGCGACTCTAAGGTCGAATAATACATCACTAGTGTCTAAGTCTGAAACAATACACAAGATTTGGTTGATGAAAATTCTAGATACAATGAATAATACAAGTACAATGGTGGTTCTTGATGCAAAAGAATCCACCTACCAAAAGCAATTCACCTGCAAGGAAGCAGTATGCCAGAAATGCCGCAATGGAACCTGTACGGCAAAACCTGCAAGAACTGTGGCACAACGGGGGTGAGTTGCCAACTCGTGAATAGAAATATCTACAAGCAGAAACCAAATGCAAGATATAAACCTAGGTCAACAATCAGTAATATAAACCACAAGAGTACGTCTGAAGCATGATAAAGTGGCAATGTAACATCTAAGCATGTATGTAGTGCCAAGTACTCAGGTAATAACATGTCATTAGTATAAGGTATGTCTGCATGAAGTATGACCAATATAAATCCAGTCTGTATGTGATCAAGTCTGTAAAAACGTGGAACCCGTCCACCCGTCACCCAATGACAACAAACGTGGAACCCGTCCACCCGTCACCCAATGACAACAAACATGTATGTAAATATGAGGATATAATTGTAACGTTTTAAAAATAATTAAATAAATAATTAAATGAATAAAATTGTTTAAGTGAATTTTATGATTTTCGGCAAAGTAAAATGTATTTTTCGTAAAACCTAGCAGTGATTGTTTTTCATTATAATTTCAAAAATACCTATTTTAATTATGTAATTACTAGTAAATGGTGTTTATTTAGCCACTTATAAATTTTTAGTTTAATTAAATATTTTTCCTAAATTAATTATTTTAAATACTAACATAAGCATTATTTTTTACACTAAATTAGTGTAAATTACAAATTTAAATGGTTTTAATTTGTAAAAATGAACCATGGCATGTTAGAATTTAGTGTGTATCATGCAAAATTTATTTGCAGATTTTTCCTATTTTCTAGAGATTTCTTGAGTTGCTATAGTAAAGAAATAAAAGAAAAATAAAGAATTGCATGAAAAGACATAATGAAGTGATATTTTGGTGGAGACTTCTACACAACTTTTGTCACTCTCTTCCTTCTCTCCCTCACCTCCAAAAATGGCCGGCCTCACCCCCCATGGTAGCCCCCATTTTCCTCATTTTATTTTGCTCCAAAATTCATCAAAAATACATCAAAAATTCAATTAAAATTCCACAAAATCCTAATAAATTCCTACCCTTTGTTCTTTGCTCTTCTTTACATGGATTTTGGAGTGGGAAAGCATGCATTTTGGAGGCTCATTTTCATGTTTGGATTTCATATTTTGAAGGTATAAATTTCCTTCTTTTGTTTTATTTCTATTAGATGTTTCTTTTAAAGCATAATTAGATTTATTAAATTAATTCTAGTTGCAAATTTTAAAATTCAAGTTAGGGTTTGTAAATTCAAGTTGTGGTTTTTATTAATTGAATAAGGTTATAATAATTAGAGTGGAAAAATCTTGCATGGTTGTTGTATAATAAATTGTTTATTCAAATTGTTTTAATCAAGCTATTTAGCTAACTAGATTTTTATAAAATGTGTTTGTGGGTAAAATAAAATTCTTATTAAGGTTGTTATCATTAGATGGTAGTTTTAATGAGAATATTAGCATGTTAATGGAAAGAAAAACTTAGTTTGATCACTAGTTTCCTTTGATAATTGGAAAATAGTAATAAAATGCTAGTATTTTGTAAACTAGATTTTGGAAATTCCTATATAAATGAAATTAAAAATATAATCATGGTTTCATTATATCATTAACATCATGAATTGTAGTTTAATACATTAATTCATGCAAAATCACGTTTTGTGGTGGAATTGTGGTATTTTGCTTGAAAATTGTTGAAAATTGTTAAAGGTTGCAAACTAGAAATTTCAAATTAATACAAATTTATGTAATAAAAATATAGTAATAGTTTGTATAGTCTAGTTATACTATTTAATGAGTTTTATGACCATTGGTTTCATTTAAATGTCGAGTTTTGATGAAAAACGGTAAATTGGTATTTCGGGTTTTACGAAATTGGACGGTTTGATGGATTTTAGGGTTTCGATGGATTTAATCATGTTTTATAATATAATTAATGTGTTTTAAAACTATGAGTTATTTGTTGATGTTATTTCGATCCATCAGAGTTTGTACGCCGATATCGAGCGATATTTGGTTCTTTTGCGTGGACGGGACATAGGTTTTAACCTATGCTTGTTCCTTGCATCGTTTTGACTTTTGTATCTGATTCAGTTTACGATGCTATTTGTATGTTTGCATTTAGGTACCCCTCACGTGGACCGCGGGCGATGAAGAGGAGGATGGCGACACCGTCTTCGGCAGACATGGACCAGGTGAGTAGATGCATATCTACGGGGGGAAGTCGGGTGGATGGCGTTTAGCACCCTCGCAACGTAGAATAGGAATAGTACTTATTGACATTAGGAAACCAGATGTGACCCTAGATTCTTAATGAGTAGGACCCTAGTAATGACCCTAGGCTGGACTAGACTGATTTAGGAAAACCATATCAGAGGATGAGTACCTTGGAAGAGGTTCGTAGGTTTCAGGTAGAAACACACACACGCACACACTGAAACTCGACATGGTGTATACGTGCATGTGTATATATATATAGGACAAGGTATAGGTATATATATATACAACACGTATATAGGATACATTGATGTGATATGATATCCGAGATATGATGAAACAATGTAACTGGGCTTGATGCCGTAATTCTTGGCTATACAGTCGTATTAAAGTGTTAGCGGATCATTAGAGAATGAGATAATGAACATGAATATATAAATCATAAAGAGTGATGGTGATATTGATGTACATGGGACGCTAGAATAGTACCCGACTGTAACTTGTGACTGATCACGATATGATATATGTATAACTTGATTACGACATTATATTGGTGTGACATGATGCCGATATCATATAAGTATGACTTAATCACAATATGATACATATGACATGATATTTCTGAGGATAAACTAATGATGCTTATCATGATGGCAATGATATATGATTGATGTATGCGATCACAGTTTAGCACCTTGATCATGAGATGTGTTGATGATGACATTATACGAATGAGGAGACACCTAGGAGATACTTGACCGTACCCCGATATTGGGATGCCGTATGATGGATTTTACCGTACGAGGCTTAGATTTGATGATTGATCCGCACTCTTGATTCGAGGAAGCCGTACTACGTACGTGACGCTATTGAGGCGGGATCGCCGACTATTAGAGATATTGATTCAGACCTTAGGTAGACTCTAGTTTCTTACTGACTAGTCTATTAGGTTTAGTTCCTTAGGATGTTAGATGGACACTGGTTTAGGTTCGACTCACATAGTGGTAGTTGTACTCGTATCTCGCAGAGGAGTGGATAATGCACATCTGCGTTTACATTCATACTGTAATTATCATGGTGCATGTTCTTACATATGTTGCTATAATCAGTATAAATCTTACCTGTTAGGACACCCGCACCATTACCGATGATGCGCATATTCCACGCACACTTATTTGCCGGCTCACACACATCATCATCGGTAATTGCTATGTCACGTACACTTTAGATCATATTATCTTTTATTGATAGAATCAGTTAACAACTAAACCGATATAATATTGTGATTACTCTCTGATGTTAGTATAAGACATGATATTTATTACTTAGACATTAATGCATTCATATTTTCATGTTATCGCACAGTAGTATGGGCATATGCTGACACTTATCATATACTTGCTCATGATTTTGAGATTTGGATTTCTATGAGATTTCTGGATTTTTGGGGAAAACCGCAAAAATATATAAAAACTTTTCTCTCTCTCCTCTTCTCTTTTTAAAATAAGATGCGGTTTTCTCATGATGTATGTGTCGTCCACCATGAGTATTTCATGTTTTCTGTTGGATTTCGAGACCCGATTCGAGGAGTGGATGAACCGTCTCGGGTACATGGTGGGCCCGGTATGGTACCCCGGGGCAAGAAGATCGAGTTGTAGACGATGATCCTGGCAGGGGAAGGCTACCTACCGGTGATGTCTGGCGCGGAGGATATCCGGAGGATACCGACCGTTGTCGTGAGATTTGATGATATGGGCCGATCCGGACTGACGAAGCCCGAGGTATTGAGACTATGAGACTTGAGATTTACATATTTGTGTCGATACTTGACATGGATTTCCATGGATTTCATTGTTGAGATTTCAGATTCTTATACACATTTTACTATGATAACAGCCAAAGATTTCTTATACAGATATACCTGGATTTCAGGATTTCTTATTTTACATTCATGGTGCATGCATATCCATTCATATAACATAGTACTATGTGAGGCACTGACACGAGCACGGAGTATCGGCACTTGTACGTAATATTACCCTGCTATTACTAGAGGATTGAGACTTAGTAGTGTATTATTATGACCTAGGGTAGCGTCGTGCATTCGATTTCTTTTTGTAGATGTCTTCTACTCACGAGTTGGCAATTCACCCCCGTTGTGCCAAATTTTATTACAGGTTCGAGGTACAGGTTTCCCGGGCAGCTTGCTGGCACATCTTTTATTTCAGGGTGATTTGTACGGTAGGTTGGTTCACTTGTATCTGAACCACCATTATACTTTTATTCATTCATTTGTATCTAGTAAGCTCCATCAACCATACTTGTATTACTTGATAAGTTTATTGGACCAGACTTTTATTTCGACCTTAGAGTCGCGCATGTATTATTCTGATCTGGTGGTTTTGTTTTCTTTTGAGTTTTGAGCCTCGCCCTTTGGCGTTGTATATTATTGTGCTTGTTGTGGTTGTTTCCGCCTATTGGCGTTGATGCTAGCTCTCGTTTGGGGATGCTTTTTATTGTTTTTGTATATTATACTTGTTGTACCCATTTGGGGGCCAGTTTTTACAGAGGAGACTCTGCCGAAATTTTTGGTAAAATTTGCTGATGTTTTTATACTTGTTTTCTTTTCTTTTCTTCTTTTTCTTCTTTTATGGTTTAGATTTCTGGGCTTCGGCTTACTTAGGTCATGTGGCGCCTCTAGACGCTTCGTAATCTAAGTGCCGGTCATGTTCCGTACTTTCGGGTCGTGACAAAGTTGGTATCAGAGCGCTAGGTTTAACCCTGTATAAGTCTAGGTGACTCTTGGTTGATGGAGTAGGCGATTTAGGTAGAGTAACGTACCGTGGGTATGGTCCGCGGCATACTTACGATACGCTACTCTGCTTAAGGAGCCTTTGGATGTACAATTGTTTGCACCGTATTCCATTCGTTCTTTTGATCTATCTTCTTCAATGTTGGAGGGTGGTTTCTGTTACCACGGGCACACTGGCAGAGGGAGCTGCGGCTCGAATGCGATAACCATTAGGGTATCGTTCATTCTTGAGGATTGGAGCATTGTTTAGCGTGCGGACGAAGGGTATTCACATGGTGTCCAGGCGAAGTTAAAAGGTTCGAACGATTATCAGAAAAAACCATTTTCCTAAGTTTAAAGTATTCGGAAGAACATGCAGGTATTTCGATGGACCCTCTAGAAGAATGAAACCCTAACTCGACATAATGACCACGAGAACGCCCTTGAACCTTAGGGTTTACGGCAGTTCCGCGGTGTCATTAGTGAGGCTTGGGTTTGCCCTTCTACGGCTGGATCATCGATGCTGGGGTATGTACCGGATATTTTTAAACTGTACTTGAGTATTGAGATCTAGGGGAATTATGGGATTTTGATGGATCGATCGAAAAGTTTAATGTAGTCCGGATATCAAGTGAAGGGATCGACTATGTGGGAGACTCTAGATATGAGTATTGCCGTGGGTAGCACAGTCAGCACAGCTACGAAGAGACGAGTTCGAAGCAATCGACATCAGAGGAAAGAGGCGGACATCGACGATAGTTTTTACGATTGTGATTTAGTGATTTGAATTTCATATTTTCGTTGATTGGATTTTGGTATTTTGAGGACTTTGTTCTACAATTGGTATTTCATGTGTGTACTTTCATTTCATTCTATTTGTGTTTCATATATCAGTTGTATTGATGTTGTTTAGTACACACCCAGTACACTTGATTTGGTTTTATATATTTTGAGATTTTTGATTTGATTTCGTGCATAGGGGTTACACATGATTTTGACATGTTTCTGTAAGTGCACGGCGGCGCCCCGGCCGTCAATCCGACGCCGGAATGCGGAAACGGTGATAAACTTAAATTTTGCGGACTTTGCAAACCGGCACCACCGCGCACTAAACTCCGGATCGAACCATTAACTAGTCTACGCTACTAAAAAGAAAGGGAAGAGATGTATACCGACGATCCAAGTCCTCCGGTCTTCATCTCCACTCCGATCTCCTCGCGGGATCTCCGTCCTTCTCCTCCTCGTCGCCTCCTCGCCGGAAAGGGCACCACATCGCCTTAGTCTTTTACGGGCTCCCGCCTCAATACCGAGGCAACTCGAGCATGAAGCCGGCAACTCGACATGCTCAAGATATGCTGTAGAATGTAGTGTAGAAGATGCTTGTCTCTTTGGGGTTATGTTGTTGCCAATGAGGATGATGGAGGAAACAAGGATTAGAAAAATGGTGCTTGCATTTTTCTAGCATGAAAACTAGATCAAGAAAGAAAACTCTCATGAATGAAGCTCTCTCTTCTTCTTCTCACAACCATGAAAGACTTATCATCAAGTGAGAATAAAGGGTGGAGAAAAAACCATATGAAGCTAGAAGGGAGGTGAGTGTAGGAGAAGTGAAGAGGTGACCACAAACAAACATGAACCATGCTTGTTCTACTATTCAACCCATACCCTTTCAATCACAATAAAAAGCAAGTCAATGGTGCAAGATATGAAAGCCATCATAATCAATACAATTGCAAGAAACCCCCCCACAAAGTGTTATTTGCAAAACTGCAAATAACCCCCTCCATCGAAAAAGTCCGGCCGGGAAAGAACAAAGGAAAACCGGCCGGAACGGAATGCAAACTGGCAACTCCAGAAAACTGGTCCTGTAATAAATTACAGGAAAAACCCCAATACTGTGCATACACACCCGCATCTGTATTCCGTCCGGATACAAATGCAATGAGACAAAATCTACACTGTACTAAACTAGGACCGGCTTAAACCAAAGCCGGCTAGTAAAAACCGTTCGATCCTGATCCGTGCAATACCGCCCGTATCTGATCGAACCCTGCCATATAACTATACGGCCACTAGTACAAAACTGTCCGATCCTGATCCGTGCAATACCGCACGTATCTGATCGGACCTTGCCATATCTCCATACGGCCTCTACAGCGTTTCGCCCGAAAGCTTGAGTAACTGAAAGTGTGGTGGACTCTAAAGACTCGTCAATACTATGGTTGTGGATTTAACCACTAGCACGTCAGAGGTATAAGCCAATACGTGACGGGCCACCAGCTATTGACTAAAAGGGACGTCGATGAGCGAACTCATCCTGACACCCTACTGAGCCTGTCAGTGACAATATCCGTGCAGTCCGGTCCGTTCGTCTATGAGCATCGCATGGCGGGCCTAGGGGGTTGGTAAAAGTCAGACCCCCAAAAGCGGTACAAGTCGTGTCGGAGTGTAGCCCAGAACACCCTGAGATACTACTGGAATACCTACCAGTAAATCTCCTTGCCTTGGCCAAGGACTTTGTGTAATGGCTCTCCTAGACACAGCACGACCTCACCCCCAATACCGGGAGAGACGAACCCCTGAAGATACGCTCACTGCCTCCATGTGGCTCGGGACTGTACCCAACTAAAACCTGTTTGCACGACTCCTTTGAGCCGTGGTAGGGTAGTAATCAAAGTACAGTGGGAACTCACACGAGACAAATGACGATCCCCAGGTCGATGAACTAACCTGCACACATGTCACCAGGGAACTGCCATCTGACGTCTGGTATATGACCAACTAGCATGTTCCCGGCGAGTCCTGTCCGGTGTACTCATAACCCAATGAGCACCTGTATACATCTTAGGTGATCCAACTGACACCAGTGGCTTGTGAGACCGGCCACCGCCCCTCGTCGGGGTCTCGACTGTATACACTAGTCTACTAATGGAGTATCGATGCCCGGTCTCGAAACTCCCACGACTAGGGACCTTTTAAGGATATGCTTGTAGACCCCCAGCTCCCACTTATATGATCGCCCTCATACTGCTGGTGGTCAAGCAAGAATCCTAGGGGCTCTATCAACGTGTAATAGCGACGTGTCATGTCACCTAAAACAGTACACGATGATAAAGGTAAACCAGATAGCATACTATCATCTCGAGTAAGACTGTCCTACCGGGATAGGTCCTCCCTCAATCATTACAATCACGTACCTGTGACCTAATAATTGACTCTGAGGGCACTATCTCCAACAATCTCCCACTTGCACTCAAGGCTAATTATTGCGATGTCGCATACTCACAGCCCGTGTGATACCGAACATCCAACTCCTCTACTAGTCAGTCTCACAAAGCTCGTTTGCGGAACTATTGCGTTCGAGGAATAGCCTCAGTGAGTGGATCCGCTTAGTAGTTTCTTTCTATGTCTCTCTATATCTCAAGTTCGCGGAGAAACCCATCTCCTGAAAAGAGTAATACCTGTCTCAGAATATGTCTGGATGTCTGATGGGACCTAGCTCATAAATGAACTCCAAATCCAAACTTCTTAGACTGTATCGTCAACTGAACTTAATCAGTATCCTGCGCGCCATGCCTCCTTCAGTATTGCCTTGGATCACCTGTCCAAAATACTGCCCCTCGTTAGAGGGAAAACTATAACTCTGACAACCTCCTTGTCGTCCATGTCACCTTGGAAGCCTGGAATGATAACCGTCTCCTGAATGAGGCTGTCGTTATCATATCCCTAGAACATCTACTTATGTTCTAAAACTGCTTCCGACTGTTTCTCCAGGATTGGATTAATGTCAACTTGTTGCATCTAGTGCAAGAACAACATCTGGTGTGGTACTTGACATCTCATGATTGACTCAATTGCCTAAGCAAGTGATCTGCCAATCATGCACGTCCCTCTCCCCTTTAGTCTGTAAGACACCTTTGGAGAGGGTGACTCCATTACCTGCAGGTACACTACCGTGCCAGGAGTCGTCCATCCTAAATACTCTTAGAATGCTGTCAAGTACCCTGATTGGGAAACCACCCAAATCTAGATCTAAAACCATAGATCTAGTAACCAGTATGTCTGATATAAAATCCATGTCCTTTGTGGAGAAAACACTGTGTGACGACCAAAGTATAACCGATCGTAGTGTAGGAGTTTCTTTTCCTACTCTGTGTATATCATCCAAATACCAGGATATCACACCCTACTACCTTCTCAACAGATCCATCCCCTATTCTGATGAAGTCAAACCCATGACTGTCACGTCAGAAATAGATGATCTATCTCCGCTACATCTGCTTTAGTCTATAAATAGACATAAGCTACTTGTCCACCAATGCTTCCGCTGCTCCCACTGACTACGACAACCCTCTGGCAGAGTCATATAGACGTACACTTCTAAAGCAAGTTTAGAACGACGCTATACTCATCCTCCTGCCGGGTCTCGCAGCCTGGAACAACAGCAATGGTAATTGTGGGTAAACAAGAACTTCCCTGTAACCGTCCTTGAGGCTACTGTAGTACCTCTCGGGTGCCTGAAGTTACCCACTTTATCTGCGGAGTGGCCAATGGAATGTCAATCCAGATTGAATCTTTAGGTTCCTTATCAAATCTTCAGTAATCGTTTGTGGTTCTGGAATCACTTCCAGTTCTACCATACTCCCACTACTGTTTTCTGAAAAAATCCATTTTTATTAAAACTGTGGCGAGTCTAGAACAATATCGCTATTGTTCATCCAGATGGTAGAAAGTCAACCCACGTCATAGCCTGGGTCAACCCACAAACAGCCATTACAGAAACGTGCCTTGAGTTGTCCAGTGTCTGGTTTCAATCATGAACCGGACAACTCCCCGTACCTTAACATCGTTAAGATATGAACTGTTCTATATCCAATATAGAAACAGAGGCACTGATATAATTGAACCAGATTCAAATCATGCAGCTGTCCCCAGCGCATGTCAACTAAATGGAACGAGGCCGATCAGCGTTACTCAACTTAGGAAGCATTTCCAATTATGAGTAACCTGAAAGATAAGCAAGTTCTCTCAATCATTACTATCAACTGAACACCATACACAAGTATCTACATCTTCGATCACTTTGAAGAATCCCGATACTTGTGACACCTGGTTCTCCACTCTATTCAAATACCAATAACTTCTCCAAATTCGGACCCTGCGTTTCCACGAAACACCTGTCTAAAAACTAGAGAAGTCATAAGTAAACTGAATGTAGTACGAGGACCAACCCCTCTGTCCTGATGGACCCTGGACAACATACAATACTCTGTATAAGTCCCTTGAGTCTGATAACTCATTCACTGTGTGTCGTAGGTTGAAAACTGTACTTATGGTTAAGAAGAATTACACCGATGTTTAATGCTCCTTACCTAACCATCCACTGATATAGGTAAATGTCCTAGACATAATTTCATAAAGGTATATCTCACTCTATGAAAATAGACGTACAGATATATCAATTTGAAATTGGTGCATAACAGCGGATATTCAAAACCAAATATTTGCCAACCGGCAAACAACCCAGGTGACTTCCTCAAATATCACCGATTACAACGAATCCCGATATAATGAGGATGATCACCCAATTCCCAATAACTTACTCCCACTCATCATCTGTAAAACCATACAGATGTGAGAATCGTATCTGGTAAATACATACCCTGGAGTAAGTATCTAATCGGGAAATCAGTTTTCTATTAACAGTACACAGTGAAACTGAAACATTGAAATGTTTCGATGGGGTATCCTGGTATTCCTAGTAATGCCTCTTCCAGATTCACGACTGTAACCGTATAGTTCTATGCCACCTCTCCAAATCCCTTCATATGTCTTTAGTCTTTACCTTCTGCACACCCCTTTAGGCCAAATGGTTTTCTTCCTTCCCTACCGTTCGGCACCAGCCTATGGTTTGGAAGAAGACTATCCAATAAGCATAATGGGTGTACTGTCCCAATCCTAGGAACACTCGCAACACGAGAAAAGGTGAAGATAAAAGACACCTGAATGTACTTTATTCCTTATTTCTCCTGAACCAGGATCCATCCCCGAACTGGAACAAGTTCCTTTCGAGTTCGTATATAACCATACGATGGAATATCCAAATAAACTGTGGATCTTCGTAGTGATACGGAGTGTCCTGGAGAAATACAAAGGTGATGTGGGAGTGGTAACGAAATATTTGGTTTGGTCGTGAATATCTGTTGCAATTTACTTTGCCCTCTTACTAATCCCTTGCTTTGTCTGAACTTAATACCTTCTGCACACCATCGTTATGCTAATTGGTTTTCTTCATTCCCTACCGGTCGGCACCAGCCTAAGGTTTGGAAGAAGACAATCCAATTTGCGTAATAGGTGTACTACCCCTAAACCAAGGAGTACTCGTAACCTGAGAGAGGGTAAAAGGAAAAGACAACTGAATAATCCTATCCGTTTTCTCCAGAACCGGAAACCATCCTCGAATAAATTCTTTCGAGTTCGTATCTAACCATACGATGGTTTTGTCCAATGGAAGTGGACGTTCGTAGTAAAACGGGGTGTCCTGGAGAAAAGGGTAAAAGTAGGAGTGGCAATGAGGTTTGCAACTCTGACAATCCAAAAGCCAGTGTTAAGAAGGTTCGGTTAATTTGGTCACTGAGTCATAGTCTTAGGGTCGGGTCAATGGTCGCTGCCAAAGAGAGAGAGAAAAGAAACACTCAGCGTGCACTCTAACCTAGATCAGAATGGTCACCAATTTATCTAATCTGGAATCCTCCCACTGTACCTCAAATTCTCCTCCAAACCTGAAAGAAGAATTAGTCGGGGTCACCCGAGGAGTAAACTAACTCATCAGTGGGAATCGGGATCCAACTATCATCGCATGATAACGTGACGGAATCCGCTCACGGTATCACACTCCAGAAGGTATGCGCATATCTGGCAAGTTTCAGTTCTTTTGAAACTCCCGATGTGATTTCTGCCCCATGCTCTTATGACCTTGACTTTGGCCAACATATCATAAGTCACATGTCAAGTTCTACCCGTCATTCTCCAGGTTAATTTGAATCCACCCGTACATACCCTTGACTTTGGCCAAAATGGCAGCACGACTGTCCCAAACCAACGCATCTATCTATGCTGCATATGAATACCCCAATAGCTACCAATCACTGTGCCTTGACTTTGGCCAACATACACAGCTTGAATACTATTGACCACCCATATGAAACGACGGAGGGCTACGAATGGTTTCTGGCGAAAACCTTTAACGTAAAGAACTTGATATCGTCGAAGGAACGGATAGCTTTTTTAAAAAATATAGTGACGAAAACCGTTGCTAAAGAGGTCACTCCCTGTGAAGGGATCTCGGCTCTTTCCCCGTAGAATGAGGTGCAGGATATTCCAAATGAATACCACGGTGCAAAGCAAAAGTAATCGGCTATAGTGAAGTTAATGCCCTGACGCAAACTTCTGTCCAAGGGGTCACTCCCGGTGAAGGGATCTCGGCCCTTGCCTCGTCGACTGAGGAGCAGGATATTCCAAATGAATACCACGATGCAAAACAAAAGTAAACGTCCTTGCAATAACAGCTTTTGAAAAAGTGTTCCAACAACATCAGATTAGGTTTGTTTTTAACTTGCATTGATCCGAATCAATGCAGTCCCATCAATTGAACACACCAAAAAGAACGAAAATATACTGATGTACGTATATGCCATCCGCATTCGCCACTGGGTCCCGTCATTACCCGTTAGGTTAGCTTACTAACGACAGAGCGGGGACTGGACTAGCGCGGATGCAAAACATATACAACATCTACTAATATATATACCAATATATTATATTTCGCTCAAGGCGTGAATAAAATGCAACATCACAGAGAATGAACAGCATCACAGAAACAATACAGATATCTGGGATCCCCGGGTTTCACAGAGCCACTACTGAAACCCGACGTTCCCTTGGTCGTGTGGATAGCCTGTGCAATGAAATCCTAGACCCCTACGGGCGCGGCAAGTCACCCGCCAAAACCTGAAGCGAGGCAGCCCCCTTCAGCCCCGTGAATGGACCACCCTGCACTTCACGGAATCCGGCAACTTGGGCACCCCTCCTGGGTCAACCTGTACCCCCTACGAGTGCGGCGAATAGCCCTGCAATTCCAGACTGAAGCCCCTCCGTCTCAATGCCCTGAGATGCGGGCCCGTTGCCCTCTAGAACCCGGCTATCCGTGCACCCCTCCGCGGGGTAACCCTAGTACAGAAAGTAAAATATACATACACCGGGTACATCGACCGCAACCAGGTCGTGCCCCAAAAGAATAATACAATCAGGCAGTGACGGCAGTCCACATGTCGGACGCTCGCCCCGCAATATCAAATGTACATAATACAACAAACACTGAACTAGCATTGCATCCAGGCTATCCCCACCGACCGATCCGCAACATCACAGCATAAACATAGAACATCAACGTGAAAGTCACGTTCGCAAATCCGTCTAACCGGGCTATAGCAGTTAGACAGGATTTACCGATCGAGTGACATTCACGGTCGCAGATATAATGTAAATACTGTGAAAAATGTGTTTAAAAAATTTCCGATTGATCAAACAATTAACAAGTGGGCCCCAAAGAAAACTGTAGCACTCACGGAAACAATTGGCCCAACTTTAATATTCCAAAGCCCATATTTTAAGCCCAGAAGGCCTCTGTAAAAAAATGGTGAAGTGATGTGAATAGTGCGCGGCGGAAGGGCCGCACAAAGGTGGTTTTCGCGGCGGTTCCGCGCTCCAACTGTGGAGTTACTTCGTCAAATTTTTACAGAACTCTTAGATTTTCCAGTACATCAATATTTTACAACCTGAAAAATTTTTCGAGACTGAAAAATTTCAACAGAAACTGTCGTGGGTAAAATGCAGTTTTGGAACTTTTTGATCGATCGGAAATGCAAACACATTACACAAAGTTAGACTAAGTTAATGGCGAGGCTCTGATACCACTGTAAGTGCACGGCGGCGCCCCGGCCGTCAATCCGACGCCGGAATGCGGAAACGGTGATAAACTTAAATTTTGCGGACTTTGCAAACCGGCACCACCGCGCACTAAACTCCGGATCGAACCATTAACTAGTCTACGCTACTAAAAAGAAAGGGAAGAGATGTATACCGACGATCCAAGTCCTCCGGTCTTCATCTCCACTCCGATCTCCTCGCGGGATCTCCGTCCTTCTCCTCCTCGTCGCCTCCTCGCCGGAAAGGGCACCACATCGCCTTAGTCTTTTACGGGCTCCCGCCTCAATACCGAGGCAACTCGAGCATGAAGCCGGCAACTCGACATGCTCAAGATATGCTGTAGAATGTAGTGTAGAAGATGCTTGTCTCTTTGGGGTTATGTTGTTGCCAATGAGGATGATGGAGGAAACAAGGATTAGAAAAATGGTGCTTGCATTTTTCTAGCATGAAAACTAGATCAAGAAAGAAAACTCTCATGAATGAAGCTCTCTCTTCTTCTTCTCACAACCATGAAAGACTTATCATCAAGTGAGAATAAAGGGTGGAGAAAAAACCATATGAAGCTAGAAGGGAGGTGAGTGTAGGAGAAGTGAAGAGGTGACCACAAACAAACATGAACCATGCTTGTTCTACTATTCAACCCATACCCTTTCAATCACAATAAAAAGCAAGTCAATGGTGCAAGATATGAAAGCCATCATAATCAATACAATTGCAAGAAACCCCCCCACAAAGTGTTATTTGCAAAACTGCAAATAACCCCCTCCATCGAAAAAGTCCGGCCGGGAAAGAACAAAGGAAAACCGGCCGGAACGGAATGCAAACTGGCAACTCCAGAAAACTGGTCCTGTAATAAATTACAGGAAAAACCCCAATACTGTGCATACACACCCGCATCTGTATTCCGTCCGGATACAAATGCAATGAGACAAAATCTACACTGTACTAAACTAGGACCGGCTTAAACCAAAGCCGGCTAGTAAAAACCGTTCGATCCTGATCCGTGCAATACCGCCCGTATCTGATCGAACCCTGCCATATAACTATACGGCCACTAGTACAAAACTGTCCGATCCTGATCCGTGCAATACCGCACGTATCTGATCGGACCTTGCCATATCTCCATACGGCCTCTACAGCGTTTCGCCCGAAAGCTTGAGTAACTGAAAGTGTGGTGGACTCTAAAGACTCGTCAATACTATGGTTGTGGATTTAACCACTAGCACGTCAGAGGTATAAGCCAATACGTGACGGGCCACCAGCTATTGACTAAAAGGGACGTCGATGAGCGAACTCATCCTGACACCCTACTGAGCCTGTCAGTGACAATATCCGTGCAGTCCGGTCCGTTCGTCTATGAGCATCGCATGGCGGGCCTAGGGGGTTGGTAAAAGTCAGACCCCCAAAAGCGGTACAAGTCGTGTCGGAGTGTAGCCCAGAACACCCTGAGATACTACTGGAATACCTACCAGTAAATCTCCTTGCCTTGGCCAAGGACTTTGTGTAATGGCTCTCCTAGACACAGCACGACCTCACCCCCAATACCGGGAGAGACGAACCCCTGAAGATACGCTCACTGCCTCCATGTGGCTCGGGACTGTACCCAACTAAAACCTGTTTGCACGACTCCTTTGAGCCGTGGTAGGGTAGTAATCAAAGTACAGTGGGAACTCACACGAGACAAATGACGATCCCCAGGTCGATGAACTAACCTGCACACATGTCACCAGGGAACTGCCATCTGACGTCTGGTATATGACCAACTAGCATGTTCCCGGCGAGTCCTGTCCGGTGTACTCATAACCCAATGAGCACCTGTATACATCTTAGGTGATCCAACTGACACCAGTGGCTTGTGAGACCGGCCACCGCCCCTCGTCGGGGTCTCGACTGTATACACTAGTCTACTAATGGAGTATCGATGCCCGGTCTCGAAACTCCCACGACTAGGGACCTTTTAAGGATATGCTTGTAGACCCCCAGCTCCCACTTATATGATCGCCCTCATACTGCTGGTGGTCAAGCAAGAATCCTAGGGGCTCTATCAACGTGTAATAGCGACGTGTCATGTCACCTAAAACAGTACACGATGATAAAGGTAAACCAGATAGCATACTATCATCTCGAGTAAGACTGTCCTACCGGGATAGGTCCTCCCTCAATCATTACAATCACGTACCTGTGACCTAATAATTGACTCTGAGGGCACTATCTCCAACAGTTTCGACCTAGTTTTCATGCATTTTTGTGCTGTGATTTCAATTTTGGTATTCGATGTATGTTTTCGTGCACCATGTGCACCTGATTAGGATTCTTGTGCATACTTGGCGCACTTGATGCGATTTTGTGCACACCAGATGCACTAAATCGGGGTTTTGTGCAGATTAGATGCACCTGATATTGAGTCGTGCATGCCCGTTGCACTTGACAGAAGTTTTTGGTGCACACCTGTTGCACTGAGTTTTGTTTTTTGTGTATTTATGGCATCTGTATTTGATTTCGATTTCAGTGCGCACCGGACGCACATGATATTTTCATGATATTATTGGGATTGATTTCAGTTTGAGCAGTATGTTTCATAATCATTATTATTTGATTTAGTAACCAGGCGGGACGTGTATGTTAAATAAAAGATATATATATATATATAGCTATTTTTTTTTAAAAAATAAACGTCCGCTACTTATTCCATGACACGTGTATTGCACGGCGATTTTCAAGAGGGGTTTTTGTATGCTTCTTTATTATGATGTTTAGGCGATTTTACTAGTATGCGAACTATATATAAGTTATAGATAGATGTATATTATGATGGTTTTCATACTGGGTTTTGATATTTTATTCTCGCCATAACTCCGATGATTGCGTTATGCTTGACGGAGTTGATTTTAGTTATGTATTGATGATTTCGGAGCCCCGACGATTTGAGTGTTTGTTAAATATTTTAATATTTGGAGAGGGAATTTTAATTTAAATTCGGGGACCGAATTTCTTAAAGGGGGGAAGATTGTAACGTTTTAAAAATAATTAAATAAATAATTAAATGAATAAAATTGTTTAAGTGAATTTTATGATTTTCGGCAAAGTAAAATGTATTTTTCGTAAAACCTAGCCGTGATTGTTTTTCATTATAATTTCAAAAATACCTATTTTAATTATGTAATTACTAGTAAATGGTGTTTATTTAGCCACTTATAAATTTTTAGTTTAATTAAATATTTTTCCTAAATTAATTATTTTAAATACTAACATAAGCTTTATTTTTTACACTAAATTAGTGTAAATTACAAATTTAAATGGTTTTAATTTGTAAAAATGAACCATGGCATGTTAGAATTTAGTGTGTATCATGCTAAATTTATTTGCAAATTTTTCCTATTTTCTAGAGCTTTCTTGAGTTGCTATAGTAAATAAATAAAAGAAAAATAAAGAATTGCATGAAAAGACATAATGAAGTGATATTTTGGTGGAGACTTCTACACAACTTTTGTCACTCTCTTCCTTCTCTCCCTCACCTCCAAAAATGGCCAGCCTCACCCCCCATGGTAGCCCCCATTTTCCTCATTTTATTTTTCTCCAAAATTCATCAAAAATACATCAAAAATTCAATTAAAATTCCACAAAATCCTAATAAATTCCTACCCTTTGTTCTTTGCTCTTCTTTACATGGATTTTGGAGTGGGAAAGCATGCATTTTGGAGGCTCATTTTCATGTTTGGATTTCATATTTTGAAGGTATAAATTTCCTTCTTTTGTTTTATTTCTATTAGATGTTTCTTTTAAAGCATAATTAGATTTATTAAATTAATTCTAGTTGCAAATTTTAAAATTCAAGTTAGGGTTTGTAAATTCAAGTTGTGGTTTTTATTAATTGAATAAGGTTATAATAATTAGAGTGGAAAAATCTTGCATGGTTGTTGTATAATAAATTGTTTATTCAAATTGTTTTAATCAAGCTATTTAGCTAACTAGATTTTTCTAAAATGTGTTTGTGGGTAAAATAAAATTCTTATTAAGGTTGTTATCATTAGATGGTAGTTTTAATGAGAATATTAGCATGTTAATGGAAAGAAAAACTTAGTTTGATCACTAGTTTCCTTTGATAATTGGAAAATAGTAATAAAATGCTAGTATTTTGTAAACTAGATTTTGGAAATTTCTATATAAATGAAATTAAAAATATAATCATGGTTTCATTATATCATTAACATCATGAATTGCAGTTTAATACATTAATTCATGCAAAATCACGTTTTGTGGTGGAATTGTGGTATTTTGCTTGAAAATTGTTGAAAATTGTTAAAGGTTGCAAACTAGAAATTTCAAATTAATACAAATTTATGTAATAAAAATATAGTAATAGTTTGTATAGTCTAGTTATACTATTTAATGAGTTTTATGACCATTGGTTTCATTTAAATGTCAAGTTTTGATGAAAAACGGTAAATTGGTATTTCGGGTTTTACGAAATTGGACGGTTTGATGGATTTTAGGGTTTCGATGGATTTAATCATGTTTTATAATATAATTAATGTGTTTTAAAACTATGAGTTATTTGTTGATGTTATTTCGATCCATCAGAGTTTGTACGCCGATATCGAGCGATATTTGGTTCTTTTGCGTGGACGGGACATAGGTTTTAACCTATGCTTGTTCCTTGCATCGTTTTGACTTTTGTATGTGATTCAGTTTATGATGCTATTTGTATGTTTGCATTTAGGTACCCCTCACGTGGACCGCGGGCGATGAAGAGGAGGATGGAGACACCGTCTTCGGCAGACATGGACCAGGTGAGTAGATGCATATCTACGGGGGGAAGTCGGGTGGATGGCGTTTAGCACCCCCGCAACGTAGAATAGGAATAGTACTTATTGACATTAGGAAACCAGATGTGACCCTAGATTCTTAATGAGTAGGACCCTAGTAATGACCCTAGGCTGGACTAGACTGATTTAGGAAAACCATATTAGAGGATGAGTACCTTGGAAGAGGTTCGTAGGTTTCAGGTAGAAACACACACACGCACACACTGAAACTCGACATGGTGTATACGTGCATGTGTATATATATATAGGACAAGGTATAGGTATATATATATACAACACGTATATGGGATACATTGATGTGATATGATATCCGAGATATGATGAAACAATGTAACTGGGCTTGATGCCGTAATTCTTGGCTATACAGTCGTATTAAAGTGTTAGCGGATCATTAGAGAATGAGATAATGAACATGAATATATAAATCATAAAGAGTGGTGGTGATATTGATGTACATAGGACGCTAGAATAGTACCCGACTGTAACTTGTGACTGATCACGATATGATATATGTATAACTTGATTACGACATTATATTGGTGTGACATGATGCCGATATCATATAAGTATGACTTAATCACAATATGATACATATGACATGATATTTCTAAGGATAAACTAATGATGCTTATCATGATGGCAATGATATATGATTGATGTATGCGATCACAGTTTAGCACCTTGATCATGAGATGTGTTGATGATGACATTATACGAATGAGGAGACACCTAGGAGATACTTGACCGTACCCCGATATTGGGATGCCGTACGATGGATTTTACCGTACGAGGCTTAGATTTGATGATTGATCCGCACTCTTGATTCGAGGAAGCCGTACTACGTACGTGACGCTATCGAGGCGGGATCGCCGACTATTCGAGATATTGATTCAGACCTTCGGTAGACTCTTGTTTCTTACTGACTAGTCTATTAGGTTTAGTTCCTTAGGATGTTAGATGGACACTGGTTTAGGTTCGACTCACATAGTGGTAGTTGTACTCGTATCTCGCAGAGGAGTGGATAATGCACATCTGCGTTTACATTCATACTGTAATTATCATGGTGCATGTTCTTACATATGTTGCTATAATCAGTATAAATCTTATCTGTTAGGACACCCGCACCATTACCGATGATGCGTATATTCCACGCACACTTATTTGCCGGCTCACACACATCATCATCGGTAATTGCTATGTCACGTACACTTTAGATCATATTATCTTTTATTGATAGAATCAGTTAACAACTAAACCGATAGAATATTGTGATTACTCTCTGATGTTAGTATAAGACATGATATTTATTACTTAGACATTAATGCATTCATATTTTCATGTTATCGCACTGTAGTATGGGCATATGCCGACACTTATCATATACTTACTCATGATTTTGAGATTTGGATTTCTATGAGATTTCTGGATTTTTGGGGAAAACCGCAAAAAAATATAAAAACTTCTCTCTCTCTCCTCTTCTCTTTTTAAAATAAGATGCGGTTTTCTCGTGATGTATGTGTCGTCCACCATGAGTATTTCATGTTTTCTGTTGGATTTCGAGACCCGATTCGAGGAGTGGATGAACCGTCTCGGATACATGGTGGGCCCGGTATAGTACCCCGGGGCAAGAAGATCGAGTTGTAGACGATGAGCCTGGCAGGGGAAGGCTACCTACCGGTGATGTCTGGCGCGGCGAATATCCGGAGGATACCGACCGTTGTCGTGAGATTTGATGATATGGGCCGATCCGGACTGACGAAGCCCGAGGTATTGAGACTATGAGACTTGAGATTTACATGTTTGTGTCGATACTTGACATGGATTTCCATGGATTTCATTGTTGAGATTTCAGATTCTTATACACATTTTACTATGATAACAGCCAAAGATTTCTTATACAGATATACCTGGATTACAGGATTTCTTATTTTACATTCATGGTGCATGCATATCCATTCATATAACATAGTACTATGTGAGGCACTGACACGAGCACGGAGTATCGGCACTTATACGTAGTATTACCCTGCTATTACTAGAGGATTGAGACTTAGTAGTGTATTATTATAACCTAGGGTAGCGTCGTGCATTCGATTTCTTTTTGTAGATGTCTTCTACTCACGAGTTGGCAACTCACCCCCGTTGTGCCAAATTTTATTACAGGTTCGAGGTACAGGTTTCCCGGGCAGCTTGCTGGCACATCTTTTATTTCAGGGTGATTTGCACGGTAGGTTGGTTCACTTGTATCTGAACCACCATTATACTTTTATTCATTCATTTGTATCTAGTAAGCTCCATCAACCATACTTGTATTACTTGATAAGTTTATTGGACCAGACTTTTATTTCGACCTTAAAGTCGCGCATGTATTATTCTGATCTGGTGGTTTTGTTTTCTTTTGAGTTTTGAGCCTCGCCCTTTGGCGTTGTATATTATTGTGCTTGTTGTGGTTGTTTCCGCCTATTGGCATTGATGCTAGCTCTCGTTTGGGGATGCTTTTTATTGTTTTTGTATATTATACTTGTTGTACCCGTTTGGGGGCCAGTTTTTACAGAGGAGACTCTGCCGAAATTTTTGGTAAAATTTGCTGATGTTTTTATACTTGTTTTCTTTTCTTTTCTTCTTTTTCTTCTTTTATGGTTTAGATTTCTGGGCTTCGGCTTACTTAGGTCACGTGGCGCCTCTAGACGCTTCGTAATCTAAGTGCCGGTCACGTTCCGTACTTTCGGGTCGTGACAATAATCAAATCATGGAAAACATCATGAAACCCGTGCCTAGCATCGATACGTAAATCCTTATCTATCGTGCTCCGTCAGTCAGGATCAGCCCACGGGCTATGTCTGCGGAATCGGCCCTCGGCCCCGGCAGTACGCCCATATCCATCTATCGACTCTGGTCAGTATCCTCTGGATAACCGCCAGGTCCAACCAATCACCGATAGGTAGTAGTCCCTCTGCCAGGCTCACCGTCTACTACACAGTGAAACCGTTCTCGCCCCGAGGTACCATACCGGGTCCACCATGAACCCGCAATCGGCCTCATCCGCCTCCTCGAATCGGGTTTCACATGTCGCTCTCAGCACCGAGAAAACACATGGTGGACGCACTGAAATATCATATCAAGGGTAACCGGGTTTTTAACACAATTATATAATCTCTTTTGAAATACCCACGGTTCCCAAATCCAGAAATATCATGGAAACAACATATCTCAATGCGTATAATCAAAACATGATGTATGCGACATGTAAAGAAAGGTAAGCATATCAGAAGTCATGCAACATGGAATAGTAATGTGCACATGTCGAGGGAAACCGCTCTTTTAAAACGAATCAGTTTTGAAGAACATCTTGCGGTTCCCAAATCTCTAATCAAGTCAGAATCATCTATGTTTGTGTACAGGTATAAGTGTACAATATGCCATGCAAGAATCATATCATAAATGCAACAGTACTACAGTGTAGTGGCATGGCAATTATCGATGATGAAGTTTGTGAGCCGGCAAATAGTGTACGTGGAACATGCGCATCATTGATAATGGTGCTGGTGTTGATTGGTTCGAAAAGTGTGTTTGTAGTTTAACCGCAATCAATAATGGTGTCGCACGTAGCTAGACCGAGATGAGTACGGGTCGTCCTCTGGGAAACGTGGAACCTTTTACTTTTACTTTAGATGTGTTGAGAAAGAGAGGAGGGATAAAGAATTTTGTAGAATGGTTTCTAGATCTACGTTAAACAAGAATGTAAAATATAGATCTAGATTATTTTAAAGATGTAGTTAATATAATAAGAGGGCTTGTAGGGTTCGCTAGGATTTAGTAGTTATGGACGATTAATTAAAAGTTACCCTTTTTATCCATTAATAGATTTAGAACTAGAACGACGGCGATGCGTGTAGATTAGGCTTTCTGGAGGGAAAAGGAATCCCACTCTTAACCCTTATCTCGACACGGAACTCCGTTCATATCTAGCCTTTACCAAAACAATCATTAATCTAATCTCTAATCGCGGTCGGAACTAGCAAAGAATTGCTAGCGCGCCCGATTAGGATGTTAATGATTCTTTTGATAAAGTTCCTAAACTTTATAGGACTTAAAAAGGGTTTAATTATTTTCATCGTCCATTAGCCTACCCTAATCTTACGAACCCTAACAAGCGGAGAATTACTGGCGCATGTTGGGAGAAGAAGATGAAAAGACAGAGAGGGAAAACATAATGTAAAATGCAAAAACAATTAAATAAAAATAACTACCTTTATTAATCGACTTGAACAAACTACACTTTAATCCGTAGAAAATGATTACAAACTAGTTGCTTCTCGATCTTTCCTAAGGAGGTAGTCGAACAGTCGATGATCAGCCTGGATGCGTGAGCGTCGGGAGCTTCGTGATCTCTTCGGCTTGATAGCTTTTCCAAGAGGCTCTCGATGCCCTTTTATAGTGCAAAACCAGAATCTTCTTGTTGAAAACTTGGTAAAATTCATCATAGATTTATGCCCCAAAATCTTGTGCTCTGAATCTCTAAAATTGCGGCGGATCCGCGGCCAAAGCGGGGGTATGGCCGCGGATCCGCAGCCAATGGGTGAGATCTCTTGATCAATTTTCTTTGGCTCTCTGATTTTGACATTTGGCAATCCTAGGCACCTTTAGAATTCAGAAATCTTCTCTCGGTTGCTTCCAAACTTGGTCTCCAAGTTTTGCTTCTTAATTTGGCAAGTTTTCTTCAACAAATTGATTTGTTTGATAAATTCTGCATAACAACTTGGAAAATTCTGCACAATAATCTCAAATAAAATTTAGTAGGCTTATTTCTACTAGGATTTGGTCAATAGATTTATTTGCATACATTTTCCTACCAAATGATAATTAAAATATATTAACACATGGAAAATGGTGTTTTCAAACATAAACCCTCATATGTATAATATATTATAATAAAGTCCTTTTTTTAATTTGAAAATGGTAGGAAAAATGTAATACAAATGTGCTGTTTTATCAACTGAACAAATACCCACAAACTTATCTTTGATCGTCCCGAGCAAACTAGTTTATTTAAGAGGAGAAAAAGAAAGGAGAAAACTAAGCACACTTTCGTAGGCAGACACGATTGCACTGAGCACGTGCAACAAGCCGTTAAACCTCTAGGTGTCCCTAGTAGGAAAAGTGTTGTCTCCTGAGGGTTTTCAGCGGATTACACCCACAAAATCCAATAACAAAAGAGAGATGGTGAAATTTACATATAAAGATAAGAACCATAAAAGAAAGGCCTTGAAAAGAAGAGTTTCCAACTATACTAGCTTTTCAATTGTCATGAGCCCTATCTTAATAGTCATGAAAAAATATTAGATATCACATCATCCCTCAATAAAACATCGTCTTTATTCTTCATTCCTACCTTTCATCCAAACATTGATCATATAACCCCACGTGTGTGTAAAGAACATCCCTACACTCGGAGAATTCAATTCAAGCTATCATACTCTTGTCCATCTACCTTAGTACTTTTTAATTTGATGAATATTAAGATTCGCTCACACATTTTCATGCGACCGTTAATACTTCTTGAGGTACTAACAGACCGATTACTCGTGTGCTTGCTGATTAGGTGATAGTATTTTCCTCGTCTTGCACCACCTAAGGCTTAGCAGTGACTCCCAGACCAGTTGGCCTTAGGGCACTAGGTAAAGAGGCACCCTCGCTATATTTTTTTATTGCTGCCTTGGCGATAACAAAACCAGTGTTCATTTTTTTCTTTTCACCATTTTTATATTTTCTTCATTTTTTTTCATTTCCTTCATACTTTGGCTTTTAGACAAGAGCATTTCAAGGTATCCTCTACTATCCCGAGTTTCAAGACGTGTGTAAGTGCATATTGTAGGGTATCAACATTCAAATGTTTGGCTTCCAGAATAGAAACTATTTTTCAGACTTATTTTTATCCTCAGATTAGTGATTTCCTTAATCTTACTAACCCTTGGGACAATAGCTCATAACTACTTATTACCAGTTCGTATAAGAAAACTTCTAATTTTCTTGGTTTTCTTAAACTATTCCTATCTTTTGGATGTAACTTTTCACTTTCTATTCTTTTGTTAAAAAATTTTTAATGCCCGGTGTCAAAGATAATTCAGTGAATACAAACCTCCCCCCCAAACCTGTTTTCAGCAGTGTCCTCACTGATGTAGCCTTTTGAGAACATGGACCTGTATACTAAGGGAGAGATACAAGGGGTAAAATAATAGTTAAATAAAAAATTTCCCCCAAACTTATTTATTGACACGCACAGATATTCAATTAAATCCATTTTTTACTCACCTCCATTTTTAAAATGAGAAGATGTTATAAAAACATGGAGGTGAGGCGGAGGAAATTTAGTATTGATAAAGCTGCTCCTGTAAAAACAGGAGCTCCTCCACGGGGTCAGCAGAAAAATACGGTTTTAATCTATGCCCATTTACTTTAAAAATTGAACCGTTTTTCAAATTTTCGACTTCAACTTCCCCGTGCGGGTGTACATACCGCACCACAAAAGGTCCTTTCCAACGAGATTTAAGCTTACCCGGATGAAGATGGAGACGAGAATCGTAAAGAAGGACTTGTTGCCCCGATGTGAAGGTTTTTCTAAAAATATTTTTATCGTGGAACACTTTAGTCCTATTCTTTACTATCACCGCATTATCGTAAGCTTCATCGCGGAGTTCGCTTAGCTCATTCAATTGCCGCTTCCGATAGCTGCCTGCATGCTCAAGATCAAAATTAAGCTCTTTAATAGCCCACATTGCCTTATGTTCAATCTTGACAGGGAGGTGGCATGCCTTCCCAAAAACAAGGCGGTATGGAGACATACCAAGATCGGTCTTATAAGCGGTGCGGAATGCCTAAAAAGCATCCGTCAATTTGGTTGACCAATCCTTACGGTTTTTCGAAACCGTCTTCTCCAATATCTGTTTGATCTGCCTATTTGAGATCTCAGCCTGCCCGCTTGTTTGGGGGTGATAGGGCGTAGAAAGCTTGTGGGTGATTGAATATTTCCGCATCAAGGCCTCGAAAGACCTATTGCAAAAATGTGTCCCGTTGTCGCTAATTATAGCGCGAGGGTGTCCGTATCGCGAAAAGATATTTTCTTTAAGGAACTTAATGACAACTTTGTTGTCATTAGTGCGACACGGTATAGCTTCCACCCACTTTGAGACATAATCAACCGCTAACAAGATATATAGATTCCCAAAAGAGTTGGGAAAAGGGCCCATAAAATCAATACCCCAAACAACAAATATTTCCACAACCAATATAGGTTGGAGCGGCATCTCATTCCTTCGTGAAATCCGACCCAAATGCTGACATCGCGGACAAGTTTTGCAATGTTCAAATGCATCTTTAAATAATGTTGGCCAATAAAAACCACATTGCAAAACTTTCTCCGCTGTTTTTCGAGGTCCAAAGTGACCGCCGCATGCCTGATCATGACAAAATGATAATACGCTCTTGAATTCATCGTTAGGGACACACCTGCGAATGATTTGATCGGAACAATACTTGAATAGATATGGTTCATCCTAGTAAAAATATTTTACTTGGGATAGAAATCGAAGTTTGTCTTGTTTCGACCAATCGCTAGGTATAAGTCCCGTCGCAAGATAGTTCACGATATCCACGAACCAAGGTTCGTAGGATACATTCAAGAGCTGTTCGTCGGGAAATGAGTCATTTATTGGCACGGTCACAGTTGGCGAAGAAGTGATGCGTGAAAGATGGTCGGCTACAACGTTTTCACATCCACTCTTGTCTTTGATGACAAGATCAAATTCTTGTAACAATAGGATCCAACGTATTAGCCTGGCCTTCGCATCCTTCTTCGATAAAAGATGTCGTAGGGCGGAGTGATCTGTGTAAACCACAATAGGCGAGCCAATCAAGTAGGGCCTGAATTTCTCTAATGCAAATACAACTGCCAAGAGTTCTTTCTCGGTAGTTATGTAATTTATTTGTGCATCATTCAAGGTCCTACTTGCATAGTTAATTACATGTGGCATCTTATCAATATGTTGTCCTAAGACCGCACCAATAGCAAAATCTGATGCATCACACATAAGCTCGAACGGGTGGTTCCAATCCGGAGATGATAAAACGGGGGCTGTAGTCAGTGATTCTTTAAGCGATTCAAAAGCAGCCTCACAATCCGAATCGTGTAGGGTTCCTAGGCACTCTAGTGAAGTCTCACATGTGATCAAACATGCACAAATCAAATTTTACGGGTGCCTACAAACCCAACTACGGATCGTTTACTAGATATTTAGGCGAAACAAGCGAACTAGTTAACATTTTAACTAAGGGAACGGACATACAACCTTTGTAGATCCGGTCCACCACCTCCACGGCTCCGCAATGAAGTCTCCTCGCTGTCCAAATCATGTCTTGGGCTCTAGCGTCGGCATTATCGAAGAATGGGCAGGCTTGATCGTCGGTTCGATGCCGAAGATGATCTACGTCGAGGCATCGCTAGAACAAGCTCCAACTTCACCAAGTCGGAAAAACTTGTGAAGGAAACACCCTATACTACTTGGCAAGAGGTAGAGGATGAAGAAATAGGAAGTGGGTAAACTTTAGTTTTGGATTTCTCACTAGATTTCATGACTTGCCATTGGAGTAGCAAGCTTTCTTCATTGAAGAAGAAGATGAAGAAAGAAGAAGATGATATATGATAAGTCTTAATAATTATCAAATAAAATGATACTTATCATGATAGTAACCATAGTTAGGTGTAGAGAATAAACCTTGGTTAGGGTTAGTGGTTAGGTTTAGGAAAAGAACAAGAATGGTGAAGATTTCAACATTTCATGAAGTTTCCACAAAACAACAAAAAAAGTCCACCATTCTCTTTATCTTTTCCAAAAAGAAATAAATAGATAAATCAAAAGATAAATGAATGAGATAAAAGTAAACCCTAACCACTAAATTAACCATTGTTTAATTCTCTACACTAACCTAAGCTTGCATGTATCATCAAACATGATACAATCATGTGCACAAAATATATCACATATACAATGTGCACAAACCAAGTGAGTTAATCCATTTAAAGTGAACCATTACTAGTTAATGCAAAGTAATATATCAAATATATAATTATACATTAAATCATTAAATCAACACTTGATTCAATGATCCGGTTATATCGCATATAACCGGCTAGTATCCAATGTATCGGCTTATCGAATCAATCCTTGATTCGATAACTAGGTTACATCGCATACAACCATTCGACACATTCATCGCGAGAATGAAATACGGTATCACATACACGCATTATTCTCGGTCCCGCACATATCTCATATGCGCTCCTATTTCGTTTCGCTTGAGCTAGGAAACCTCTGTGTAGGACTCTAAAGACTCGTCAATACGCCGGCAGCAGATGATGATCATATCAAACACCCACAAGCCGCAAGCGGTCTGCTAAACGTAACGGCCACCCGGGTATTGAGCGATCAGAAGATCGACGAGAAAGCCCGCTCACACTCCTGCGAATCCAACCAGTAACACTTACCGTACGGTCCGGTCTGTTCGTCTGATATGTCGCATATCTCGCCTAGGGGTGGTAAACGTCAGACCCCAATAGCTCGATAAGTCATGCCGACGTAGGGTCCATAACATTCGTGAAACTACTGATAACACTTACCAGTATATCACTGCAACCCTGGCCAGGGATTTCCTGTTATGGCCAGTCGAGCATAGCACAACATCAACCCCCAATACCGGGAGAGACGAATCCCCTCCTATCGCTCATTGCCTCCATGTGAGTCGGGACTGTACCCAAAAACCACCTGTTTGCACGACTCAGTAGAGCCGTGGTAGGGTGGAAATCAAAGCACAGTGGGAGACACACAAGACTCTATGACGATCTCGGGTCAACAGACTAAGCTGTACCAGTGTCACCAGAGAACTGCCATCTGACGTGAGGTATAATACCATCTGGGAGTTCTCGGCGAGTCCGTTCAGTGTACCCAGTCTCCACTGAGCACCCGCATACCATCTTCGATGTCAAACACCAATGGATATGGGATCATCCATCGCCCATCACATGGGTCGAGAAGATATACGCTAGTCTACTCTGGAATATCGATTCCCCGTCTCGATATTCCCACGACTAGGAACAATTCAAGGATGTACTCATGGACTACCCAGGCCCTACTAGTATGATCTACATCATAGTCCTGGAAGTCGAGCACACATCCTATGGGCTTTATCAACATGTAATCAGAGAGACAGAAAGTATACATGTTAAGATAAAGTGCAACCAGATAGCGTACTATCATGTCGAGCAAGAAAGTCCTACCTATATATGTCCCAGCATCCACTACAATATACATCCAATGTACAGTAATGACCTCTAGGGCATACATATAACTAACAATCTCCCACTTGCACTAGGGCCATCTGTAGCAGTGGTTGCAGTATCACATACTCAACCATCCCCCAAATTGTCTCTCTTTGGGAAAAAGGCCTTCGTGAGTGGATCCGCCGTGTTGTCCTCTGAGTCTTCTCTCCTAACCTCGATCATCCTGGAGATCGACTATCTCCATGATCAGGTGATGCTGCCTCAGAATTTGTCTGGGTCACTGATGGGACCAGGGTTCCAGGGCCAAAGCCATACTTCCATTGTCATACAATGGCAGGAACCTAGTTCATCTTATGAACCAATATACACCCAAACTTCCTCTTTGGTAGTATCTTCAATAGCGATGTTACCAGCCTTTATCGTCTAGTTTGCCCCGGTATCTAGCTTGGAACTCTTCCAACATACCGTCCCTTCACTGAGGGTAAAGACAGTGCCTGTGACTGACATTCAGTCGTCTTTATCACCCTGGAACACTTCCAGTGATTCTCCCCAGGATCGATTGATACAATCTCACTATACCTAATGAGAACCCTAATATCCCTTTAGTTCTATCTCATAGGTCCAAATCTCAGAATTTAGGAGGTATCATCTTTATCCTATTTGGAGAATCATTGTGATAATAGGAGATTGATCGATCGTAGTATAGGAAACTCTTTTCCTATCAAGAGTATGTTGTCTACGTGCAATACGAAAATGACCACCTTACTCTCTACTACCCTTTTGTATATACAAGGTTCGTCTACCATTTTGATGAAGTCAAACACTTTGACTATCACATCCAAACAGACGTTCCAACTCCGCGATGCCTGCTTCATTATGTAAAGCAACTTGCACACGTTTCCGCTGCTCCTACTGTTTACGAAAACCTTTGGCTGTGTTCTTATAGACATTCTCTTCTAAATCAGTATTTAGAAAAGCAGTCATGGCACCCAGCCGCCAGATATCGTAGTCATGGTATGTAGCCATGGTAAGTAGGATCTGGACAGACTTAAGAATAGCTACTGGAAAAAGGTTTCATCATTATCCACGACTGGTCGATGACGAAAACTTTTAACAAGTCTAGCTTTGAAAGTCTCAACTTTTCCATCTACACCAAGTAATCTTCTCCAGATATACTTGCTCCTGATGGGGATTTAACCCTTCAGATATAGCAGCTAAAGTCCATACTTTGCTGGTGTACATGGATTCCATCTCAGATCGCTAAGCATCCAGCCATTCTTACAGAGTCCCTACTCTCGATGGCCTGCTCGAAACTAGTTGGGTCATCATCTCATGATGCAATCCTAGCTCCCACTGTCATCGAGAAACCGAGGTATCTCTCAGGTGGGTGAGGAACCCTACTAGATCGGCGGAGAGGCTGAGGTTCGTCGGGAACTATAGAATCCTTTGGTTCTGTCAAATCATTAGCAGTTTTGTACAGCTGGAACCTTTCCAGTTCTACAGAACTGATCTTGCGTCGATCTTGTCCGGATTTTGCTTTTGACATAGGCCGGACAATCCCAAATCTTAACTAACTTAAGAGATAGGCTCTTCCCATACCATATCTCATATGGAGTGGTAGGCACTGATTTGATTCGAACCTAATTCAATAGGTATGCAGCTTCTCAAGTGCATAACTCCCAAAAGGAAATAGGTAACTCAGTAATACTCATCATAGAGTACACGATATCTAATATTGTGTGATTGCTCCACCCCGATACACCGTTGTGCTGTGGTGTATTCAGAGGAGTAATACTGAGAGAGAATCTCATTTTCCTTTAGAATAGTCCAAGGATTCCATGCACAAGTATTCTCCTCCCTGATCTCATCATAGGACATAATACTTATACCCGGTTATTGGTTCTCTACTTCTAACTTATATTCTGTGAATACCTCAAAAAGGTTCGGACTTATGTTTCAACAGGAACATATGACTGAATCTTGAGAGATTATCAGAGAATATAATGAAGTAAAAAGAACCAGTCCTGGCATGTGTAGACAGGAGACCTTACATACAGTATCATGTATCAGTCCCAAGAGTTTACTAACTCTTTCTCTGTTTCCAGTAAACAGAGCTGGTGTCATTATATCTTTGTGACATGACTGGCAAGTTTCACAAGATGTAAATTCAAACTGATTTAAATATGCATCTAAATGTAACTTCAGCTAGTCGGGTCGCATTGATATGACCTAGTCTACAATACCTCAAGAAGAATTCGTTCATTTCTGAACTCTTCCTCTTGTGTGTGTTCTGTATACGAGGAACTGTAGTTTGATTTAGAACGTCAATGCTTTTAGATAACGTGCCTGAACCGATCAACTTTTGATATAGGAAATGTTCAAAACATTATCCATCAATACAAAATTATATCCTTTCTTTACTAATAAAGAGACTGATATGATTTTGTATATCAGGTTCGGTATCTAATAGCATTTGTTCAGAATCAATGTATTCGTAATACAGGGTGACAGTGACCAACAGACTTGGCTGCAACACTTGCCCCGTTTTCTGTCTCATGAAACTTATCACCCGTTCTCAGTTTTTCTACCTTTTTGTAGCCCTATGTAACGGATTACATATCTGGGATCCTGATCCGGTATCATATACCCAGGATGCAGAGGATACTGAGAAACAGTTCTTTGTAATGAACACACCCGAAGGAGATGCATCATATGCACTTTCTTCGTTTGGGCGGCATAGGAATTCTGGTATTCCCCTATTTCCTGCTCTGTCTTATAACAATTATAAGTTGGAGCGGGACCAACATTCCCCAGCTCAGTATAACAAGCGGGTTCGGTCAATACATCCGTATTATTATCTTGATTAAGGCGTGATATGGTCGCTACCAGGAGAGAGAGAGAAGAAAACACTCTGCGTGCGCTCTTGCAAGATCAAATTGGTTATATATTTTATCTAATCAGGATGGCTCCCACTGTTTTTATCAAATCTTCCTTCAAACCTTAAAAGGAAAGACTAGCCGGGATTAATTACACTCTACAAGTTCGCCAACCTTTCAGCCAGGCCAGTGTCGGTACTTTGAGGGAGGTTCCCCGTGCTTTCGCACGGACCTAATTACAGTAAACCTCGGTTTCCCAGAGGCGTAACCCCGTTTACACCTTTCTAGACACCTACTTGATCGGCTAATTGTAAAGTGCAAAACTCTCCAAGGAGTAACAATTACTCGCAGTGGGTATCGGGATCCAACTATCACATAGAAGGTATGCAATCTCATTGCAAGTTTCAACACTTGAAACTCCCGATAAAGGTTTTTACCCCTAGCACCTATGACCTTAACTATGGTCAACAAATCATAAGTACTAGTCAAGTTCTACCCGTCATTTCGTGATTAATTAGACCCACCCACATGACCCTTAACTAAGGTCAACAAAGTCACGCGACTGTCCTAACTAATCGCATCATATGCGGTGTAGGAAGACATCACTTAGCTACCGTACACTGTGCCTTGACTATGGTCAACAAACACAGCACGAATACTAAGTACTCTACTTCCTAAAATGACGGAGGGTTGCGGCTGGTTTTTTGTGAAAACCTTTAACACTTTGAACTTGATCTCGTTGCGGAATCAAATGGTTTTAAATGGAATGTTTTCGAGGCTTTTCTAGTTTTGCTAAAGGGGTCACTCCCGGTGAAGGGATCGTCGGCCCTTTCCTCGTCGAATGAGGTGCGGGATATATCATATATATCACTGTGCAAAGCGGAAACTATAGAAGCGATCAAAGACAAACCGATTGTGTAGCATCTGCCAGTTATTGCTAAAAGAGTCACTCCCGGTGAAGGGATCTCGGTCCTTTCCTTATCAAATAAGGTGCAGGATGTTCTACAAGGAACACCGCGATGCAAAGCAAGAACTGTAGCTACCTGTTTTTATTTTAAAATTCGATTCCACAACATCAATTAGGTTTATTTTCTTTCATTAATCTCATTAATGAATATCCCATCATTTAAATCCACCTAAACATCACAGATATATATAACGTACGCTTATGCCATCCGCATTCGCCTCGATGTCCCGTCTGCACCGTTAGGTTAGGTAACTAACGCCAGAGCGAGGCAGGGCTAGCGCGGGTGTAAAACATAAGCAACGTCTATATAATATATCATATATACTATAATATCTGTCATAGAGCACAGAACATCGCATGATCACAGATAAAACACAGAAGAAGAAATATATGAAATATTGGATATACTAGGACGTCCGTGTTTTCAATACGAGCCAGTATAAAACACGGATTCCACGGTCGTGATGAATAGCCAATCCCACACCCCTAGACCCCTACGAGAGCGGCAAGCAACCCTACCAATTCTAGGGTTAGGAGACCCGGACTCGACTCCTCGAGTTGGTCTCCCACTGGACCCCAGAACCCGGTTACTTGTGCTCCCCTCCTTGGGTCTATCCTAGTGCAGAAAAGTAAATAATATACAACAACGGTGACAACTTCCGCAACCTGGAAGCGCCCCAATAAAAGAATATTACAAACAAGTTTTTACATGAATGAAAATGAAAAACACTCATCTCACATAAAAAACCCCGGCTATTCAAACACGACGATCCAATATAACATATCCAGCAACACATAACATTACATGTCATCAACGTAAGTAAATATGTCCATCCCAATTGTCGTTGACATATAGCAATGAAACCGGCGATATCACATATTACACTTACGGTCACAGAAAAGAAAGTGTAAAACTACAACAGTTGGAATCCGCAACCTCCTCAGACATCGCATGCCTGACCAAATGAAATACTTAGACATCGCATGCCTAACAATTATAAACCCCGCATTTTAGTCTCATTATCGAAAACTCTTTTCAATATCAAGTCGGGCAATTTAACAGGATTCCCGACATTCTGATCGAATGCTCGTCGCAAACTTCAGTAGACGGCCGCACCCCTGACGCCGTCGACAAAGTGCACCAAGGCGAAACACCGCTACCGCGAGCACCCGAACGGATGCTTTCGGCGATGGGGTTCTCCTACAGTCACTTGGTCGGGGCTATGGAGTGAGGCTGTCTATCAAGTTTACCCGGCGAGTATCCGCGTACACTACGTGATTGCGACGGACTTTTGATCACATCAAAACTCCGTGGCAACCGATCAAATGAGACTAAACTGCTATGTTTATGATATTCATTCCGTTATCTCATAACAATTTGCGAATTCCAATTATTGTATCACATTCCGGATAAATAGAAAATGCTAAACTTTTCGATCGAACAATCGAACACCCAAGTTTTCCCGATACTACTCAACACATGAAATAAGTCTAACAACATTCAGTTCGTGCCTCAGTAGCAACGGTCCAGCCGTAGAAGGGTCAAGCCAACGCCTCACATGTGGCACGCCGTACTGCCCCAAACCCGAAGGTTCAAAGGGCAGTTCAAGACGGTCACATAATCGAGTTAAGGTTTGTTGTCTTCTAGAGGGTCCATCGCGTTACTTGCACTACTTAGAACGTCGTTAAACTACGGAAAAATCCAACAATTGGAAATTTCCCGGCAGGGGAAAAAGTGGGTATTTATATCCGGTCGAACTTTTTAACATATTCTAAAAATACCCGGAAAGCCACACCGACAAAATTAGACACTCCGATCGAAACACCGAATCCTCCAAAACAAGCCCAGAAAATTCAACTCTGGAATAAATTTTAAATATTCCCAGAAAACTCAGCATAAAATAATAGGAATTACTGTGCATAAAAGGTACGATGACGTCACCATGGTAGCGCGGAACCGCCGCAGAAGCAGTGCTTCTGCCGCGGTTCCGCCGCCGTTCAAATGAATTATTCGCCTGAGTTTGCACCGTAATTCTTAGTTTTATTTTATGTATTTTCTAGAAATTTTTAATTCACAAAAATCCGCATTTTGAAAAAAAATCCAGAGAGCAATTTTTGGGTCGGGTTTCGGTTCGATCGGACTTCAGATTCCGTCGGGACTTCGCCTAAGGCTCTAGCTAGGCTCTGATACCACTGTAGGGTTCCTAGGCACTCTAGTGAAGTCTCACATGTGATCAAACATGCACAAATCAAATTTTACGGGTGCCTACAAACCCGACTACGGATAGTTTACTAGATATTTAGGCAAAACAAGCGAACTAGTTAACATTTTAACTAAGGGAACGGACATACAACCTTTGTAGATCCGGTCCACTACCTCCACGGCTCCGCAATGAAGTCTCCTCGCTATCCAAATCATGTCTTGGGCTCTAGCGTCGGCATCATCGAAGAATGGGCGGGCTTGATCGTCGGTTCGATGCCGAAGATGATCTACGTCGAGGCATCGCTAGAACAAGCTCCAACTTCACCAAGTCGGAAAAACTTGTGAAGAAAACACCCTATACTACTTGGCAAGAGGTAGAGGATGAAGAAATAGGAAGTGGGTAAACTTTAGTTTTGGATTTCTCACTAGATTTCATGACTTGCCATTGGAGTAGCAAGCTTTCTTCATTGAAGAAGAAGATGAAGAAAGAAGAAGATGATATATGATAAGTCTTAATAATTATCAAATAAAATGATACTTATCATGATAGTAACCATAGTTAGGTGTAGAGAATAAACCTTGGTTAGGGTTAGTGGTTAGGTTTAGGAAAAGAACAAGAATGGTGAAGATTTCAACATTTCATGAAGTTTCCACAAAACAACAAAAAAAGTCCACCATTCTCTTTATCTTTTCCAAAAAGAAATAAATAGATAAATCAAAAGATAAATGAATGAGATAAAAGTAAACCCTAACCACTAACTTAACCATTGTTTAATTCTCTACACTAACCTAAGCTTGCATGTATCATCAAACATGATACAATCATGTGCACAAAATATATCACATATACAATGTGCACAAACCAAGTGAGTTAATCCATTTAAAGTGAACCATTACTAGTTAATGCAAAGTAATATATCAAATATATAATTATACATTAAATCATTAAATCAACACTTGATTCAATGATCCGGTTATATCGCATATAACCGGCTAGTATCCAATGTATCGGCTTATCGAATCAATCATTGATTCGATAACTAGGTTACATCGCATACAACCATTCGACACATTCATCGCGAGAATGAAATACGGTATCACATACACGCATTATTATCGGTCCCGCACATATCTCATATGCGCTCCTATTTCGTTTCGCTTGAGCTAGGAAACCTCTGTGTAGGACTCTAAAGACTCGTCAATATGCCGGCAGCAGATGATGATCATATCAAACACCCACAAGCCGCAAGCGGTCTGCTAAACGTAACAGCCACCCGGGTATTGAGCGATCAGAAGATCGACGAGCAAGCCCACTCACACTCCTGCGAATCCAACCAGTAACACTTACCGTACGGTCCGGTCTGTTCGTCTGATATGTCGCATATCTCGCCTAGGGGTGGTAAACGTCAGACCCCAATAGCTCGATAAGTCATGCCGACGTAGGGTCCATAACATTCGTGAAACTACTGATAACACTTACCAGTATATCACTGCAACCCTGGCCAGGGATTTCCTGTTATGGCCAGTCGAGCATAGCACAACATCAACCCCCAATACCGGGAGAGACGAATCCCCTCCTATCGCTCATTGCCTCCATGTGAATCGGGACTGTACCCAAAAACCACCTGTTTGCATGACTCAGTAGAGCCGTGGTAGGGTGGAAATCAAAGCACAGTGGGAGACACACAAGACTCTATGACGATCTCGGGTCAACAGACTAAGCTGTACCAGTGTCACCAGAGAACTGCCATCTGACGTGAGGTATAATACCATCTGGGAGTTCTCGGCGAGTCCGTTCAGTGTACCCAGTCTCCACTGAGCACCCGCATACCATCTTCGATGTCAAACACCAATGGATATGGGATCATCCATCGCCCATCACATGGGTCGAGAAGATATACGCTAGTCTACTCTGGAATATCGATGCCCCGTCTCGATATTCCCACGACTAGGAACAATTCAAGGATGTACTCATGGACTACCCAGGCCCCACTAGTATGATCTACATCATAGTCCAGGAAGTCGAGCATACATCCTATGGGCTTTATCAACATGTAATCAGAGAGACAGAAAGTATACATGTTAAGATAAAGTGCAACCAGATAGCGTACTATCATGTCGAGCAAGAAAGTCCTACCTATATATGTCCCAGCATCCACTACAATATACATCCAATGTACAGTAATGGCCTCTAGGGCATACATATAACTAACAAATCGAAGTGAAAAGTAGTGTCCTTGGCCAATAGAAGGGTTAAGGGTCTAGCAATTTTGTTAAAGTCCTTAATAAATCTCCTATAAAATCCTGCATGGCCAAGGAAGGATCGTATATCTTTGACGCAATTGGGACGAGGGAGGTTTTGAATGACATCTATTTTAGCTCTGTCAACCTCAATGCCTTTATGTGAAATTATATGTCCAAGTACAATACCTTCTTGGACCATAAAATGGCATTTTTCCTAATTCAAAGTCAAGTTCTTATCCTTACAGCGGGTAAGAACAGCATCAAGATTACGAAGGCAGTCCTCAAAGGAGTCCCCAAAAATGGAGAAATCGTCCATAAAAATTTCCAGAAAATCTTCCACCATATCTGAAAATATCCCCATCATGCACCGCTGAAATGTAGCGGGAGCGTTGCATAACCCAAAGGGCATGCGTCTATAAGCAAAAGTTCCGAAAGGACAAGTAAAAGTGGTTTTATCTTGATCCTTTTCGGCGATGGGGACATGGTTATAACCAGAGTATCCGTCCAAGAAACAGTAGTATTCGTGTCCCGCTAATCGTTCTAACATCTGGTCAATAAAAGGTAGAGGGAAGTGATCTTTCCTCATCGCGGCATTGAGTTTCCTGTAATCGATACATACGCGCCACTCAGTTTGGGTGCGTGTTTGGATTAACTCATTAGTCTCGTTGGTGATGACCGTGATGCCAGACTTTTTAGGGACCACATGAATTGGACTTACCCATTGGCTATCAGATATGGGGTAAATTATTCCACTATCAAGGCACTTGACGATTTCTTTCTTTACCGCCTCCTTCATAACGGGATTTAACCGTCTTTGTGGGTCTCGGGTTGGTTTGGCTTCATCCATCAGATGTATATAATATTCAAAAATTAAGGGACTAATCCCTTTGATGTCAGCCATTGTCCAACCAAATGCTTCCCGATTCGATCTCAACACTGCCAAAAGTGCATTCTCTTGCTCTAAGGCTAGAGAAGCGGAAATAATTACTGGCAAAGTCTCATTCTCTCCTAAATATGCATATTTGAGATGAGAATGTAGCGGTTTGAGATCAAGAATTGGCGGAGAGACTATAGAAGGTGGGGTAAGCGAATGATATTCGGACTCCCGAAGAGGTTCAAAACTTGCATAAGATATTGACTCGGAAAGTGCTGCTGACTTTTGCAACGAGTCAACTGGTTCAATCTCAAGGTCGGACTCATTGAACATATCCTCACTGTAAAGTGGTGCAAGATCAAACGATGTCTCATTAATGTTGTCGAGAACATCAAAGCAAAGCTCCTCATCCATGCAGCTTTCGGAAGCTATCTCGTGGATGGAACAGACATCCAGCAATTGAGCAGAAGGTTCTGATGGCTGACTTCCTAGCTTGTAAATATTAAGCTCAATTGTCATTTTCCCGAAGGATAAGTTCATAGAACCGTTAGGACAATTAATTACAGCGTTAGAAGTTGCTAGGAAGGGTCGACCAAGTATCACCGGGATTTGATTGCGTGGGTTTGCCACAGGTTGTGTATCTAAAACAATAAAGTCCACGGGAAATATGAATTCCCCGACCTTAATTAACACATCCTCTAGTTCGCCCTGTGGTTTGGTGATAGATCGGTCTGCCATTTGGAGAGAACAATGGGCGGGTTTTAACTCTCCAATTCCTAACTGCTCGTATACTGAATAAGGAAGCAAATTGACGCTAGCGCCTAGATCGAGTAAAGCACGATTTATATTTTTACCCCCAATAGAAATAGAGATTGTAGGACAGCCGGGGTCCTTACGTTTCTTTGGTATTTGTTGGGTAAAAGTTGTGCTAACATTACTCGTCATGAAAACCTTTTTAGGCACTTGAGTTTTTCTCTTCCTAGTGCACAAGTCTTTAAGGATTCTTGCATAAGATGGGACTTGTTGAATAGCATCTAGGAGAGGAATATTCACGCTAACTTGCTTAAACATTTCCACAATTTTCTCCATTTGCGGGTTAGGTCGGTTGGCCCTTAATCGGTTTGGAAATGGAGCTCGATCAATAAGTTTTGGGTCCAACATTTGTGGAGAAGACTGTGGCGACGGATTCGATCCCAAAATTGGAGTGGGGATCGACTTAGATAGATTTGGTAAAATGTTTGAGCCTTGGGGAAAACGGAGAATAGGCTCGGACGAAGGTGGGAGACTAGATGAATTAGGGGAAGAAGAAGAAGAAGGGGTATCAAATGTGTCACTATCATCAAATTGCTCACCCACTCGGTTATTCAGCACTCTCCCCGATCTCAACGTAGTAATGACATTCACATTATGACTTTGTGAATGGCCAGGATTCGGTAGGGGTTCAGATGGGAGTTTCCCTTTCTCTCTCGCACTCATTGCGTCGTTTAACTGTGCGATTTGGTTTTCTATTGATTTAATACTCTCCCCATGGGAGGAGGAGTTTTTCGTTAGGGTATCAATAGAAGACCACATCTCAGCCGAAATTTTCATGGATTGTTTCATGAATATATCCAAAGTTTATGCAAGTGAGTTGTCAGTACCGGCCACTTGTGGTGTAGAAATGTTGGCCGGATTTTGGAAATTCTGTGACTGAAAGGGGGGCTGATTCTGTGGTTGTGGTTGCTGTGGAGGTCCTTGAAAATTACTTTGTTGGTTTTGATTCCAAGCAAAGTTACGATGATTCCTCCATCCTTGATTATATGTGGAAGAATAAGGGTCGTTTCTAGGTCGCTGCTGAAAAGCAGCATTAGTTTGAAACGATGCATTCATAGGACATTCTTCCGTTAAGTGTGAAGGATCCGAACAGCAACCACAGACGGTCTTAGGAAGCGTGACCTGATTTAGGGAGAATGATGAAAATTTGTTCTCAATAGCATCGAGTTTCTTCTGTATCGCTGCCATTTCGGCTTTTACTGCGATAGAAACATCGAGCTGGTGAAGACCTCCCTTAGTTGTCGGTGGTCTTATGCTTTCCCACTGCAACGTGTGTTCAGCAAGGTCTTCCAGATATTTCCACGCTTCACCATCATCTTTAGACATGAAATTGCATTGACACATTGTTTCAAGCATCTGCTTTGTCGCTGGATTAATGCCCTCATATATAATCCGACATAAATCCCATCTTTGTATTCCGTGATGGGGGCATTGGACAAGCAGATCCTTGAAATGTTCAAGCACTTCCAAAATGGTTCATTGGGAAGCTGGGTGAACTGGTTGATCTCGCTCCTAATGTGGGCAGTCTTATGATTTGGGTAAAACTTCTTAAGAAATGCTACGACGAATTCATCCCAATTAGTGATAGAGTGTGCGGCAGTATTATAAAGCCATTTTTCTGCCAAGTCGCACAGTGTGAATGGGAGAAGACGTAAGCGCATAGCATCTAGAGTCAATTATGAAGTACCCATCATTGCGCATACGTTTTCGAATTTGGTGATGAAAACGTAAGCGTCTTCCGACTCAAGCCCGTGAAATTTGGGCAGCAGGTTGATGTAGTGGGGTTTAATTTCGAAATTATCCCCGTTAGGTGGTGGAAGAGATAGACAAGTAGGAAGAGGACCACGAATAGGATAGCATCTCTCTTGGAGAGAGATGCGTGGTCGATTCTGCTCACCTGCGGGCGGTGGCAGCGTGGTGTTATAATTAGATGGAACGCCGTCCATCACGGTCGATGTGGTGTGTGGTGGGGGAAAAGAAGATGAAGAAGTACCGACTTCGGCGTCGATAGCAGGAACGCGGACAAGATGGGCACTAGGATCCCGTGTCCAGCCGAGCATGCACTAAGCGGGTTTAGTGCAAGTGGCAGCGTGTGTGATTTTAAAATTGGCCTGTTTTGAAAAAGTGGTACTCAAGACAAATCACCCTAAGATGCATAAGCAACCCTTGAACTAAGGTCACCTAGGTCCAGTCTCTAGACCGCTCCTAGACTTCCAAAGGACAAGCCGCAGGATAAATCCTCTACCGCCACCGTACTACCCTTGTATCCAGGTAAGTGCCAGGTAAGTGGGAAGGAACCACGTCTTGGGCCTAATTAATAACCACTAGCCTTTGACACACTTGCCTAGGCACTACAAAAGTAATGCAGATAAACGATAGATTACCCACGACCTTCCTCTGTCCTTATTGAGCGCGACAGTCCTTAGAGTCTGGTCTATATATTTTTTAAATTAATGAAGGGTTGATCTATATGCTCGGTTTATGATTTGTGGGGCTTAGGAAGGGTGATGAAATCCCCACCTAATCTTGATTTGGTCTTTGCCCCTTAAAGTCCATATTAAATATGCAAAACAAAACCAATCACAAAACTTTTGCAAAAAGATTTTTGAGCGGCGCAATTTTGCAAAGAATCCTGCAGAAAATAGATTTTATTGGATTTGAGGGGAGAGAGAAGGAGTTAAGAAAGATACCAGAGAAGATTGATTCCCTAATTCCTCCAACTGGCCGCGATTCCGCCGCAGAAGGGAAGCTTTTGCCGCGGTTCCGCCGTGTGGAAGAAGGAACAGTTGATGAAATTTTTTGAATAGCCTTCTGTTCTCCTCTGGATCTCTAAAAATGTCTCTGTTTCCTGTTCTCCTTAATTCTGTGACTCCAGATCTCCTTGCAAAAAAATTCACGCACAAATCGTTAAATATGCAATTTGCAGTTTTGTTTTAATAATGATATGACTCGTCTAAGAATTCAACACAAATAGTAAAAATAAAAAATTACGCACGTATCCCCGGAAACGGCGCCATTTGATTGGTTCGAAAAAGTGTGTTTGTAGTTTAACCGCAATCAATAACGATGTCGCACGTAGCTTGACCGAGATGAGTACGGGTCGTCCTCTGGGAAACGTGGAACCTCTTACTTTTACTTTAGATGTGTTGAGAAAGAGAGGAGGGATAAAGAATTTTGTAGAATGGTTTCAAGATCTACGTTAAACAAGAATGTAAAATATATATCTAGATTATTTTAAAGATGTAGTTAATATAATAAGAGGGCTTGTAGGGTTCGCTAGGATTTAGTAGTTATGGACGATTAATTAAAAGTTACCCTTTTTATCCATTAATAGATTTAGAACTAGAACGACGGCGATGCATGTAGATTAGGGTTTCTGGAGGGAAAAGGAATCCCACTCTTAACCCTTACCTCGACACGGAACTCCGTTCATATCTAGCCTTTACCAAAACAATCATTAATCTAATCTCTAATCGCGGTCGGAACTAGCAAAGAATTGCTTGCGCGCCCGATTAGGATGTTAATGATTCTTTTGATAAAGTTCCTAAACTTTATAGGAATTTAAAAGGGTTTAATTATTTTCATCGTCCATTAGCCTACCCTAATCCTACGAACCCTAACAAGCGGAGAATTACTGGCGCATGTTGGGAGAAGAAGATGAAAAGACAGAGAGGGAAAACATAATGTAAAATGCAAAAACAATTAAATAAAAATAACTACCTTTATTAATTGACTTGAACAAACTACACTTTAATCCGTAGAAAATGATTACAAACTAGTTGCTTCTCGATCTTTCCTAAGGAGGTAGTCGAACAGTCGATGATCAGCCAGGATGTGTGAGCGTCGGGAGCTTCGTGATCTCTTCGGCTTGATTGCTTTTCCAAGAGGCTCTCGATGCCCTTTTATAGTGCAAAACCAGAATCTTCTTGTTGAAAACTTGGTAAAATTCATCATAGATTTATGCCCCCAAAATCTTGTGCTCTGAATCTCTAAAATTGCGGCCGATCCGCGGCCAAAGGGGGGGTATGGCCGCGGATCCACGGCCAATGGGTGAGATCTCTTGATCAATTTTCTTTGGCTCTCTTATTTTGACATTTGGTAATCCTAGGCACCTTTAGAATTCAGAAATCTTCTATCGGTTGCTTCCAGACTTGGTCTCCAAGTTTTGCTTCTTAATTTGGCAAGTTTTCTTCAACAAATTGATTTGTTTGATAAATTCTGCATAACAACTTGGAAAATTCTGCACAAAAATCTCAAATAAAATTTAGTAGGCTTATTTCTACAAGGATTTAGTCAATAGATTTATTTGCATACATTTTCCTACCAAATGATAATTAAAATATATTAACACATGGAAAATGGTGTTTTCACACATAAACCCTCATATGTATAATATATTATAATAAAGTCCTTTTTTTAATATGAAAATGGTAGGAAAAATGTAATACAAATGTGCAGTTTTATCAACTGAACAGGTGTCCTAACAGCATGATAATAATATAGCAATAAACATATGCAAAGCAACATGAATAGCATGGATATGCGGAAATCGAATAATCAACGTAACAGTAAAGAATCTACACCCAAATGTATATGTCATGCGGTTATGCCATTTGAAATAAGAATGACTCGGGTCTAGTCTAACATCTACTATGCAAACTACAGATCTAAGTATCAAGTCAATCGGGAGGGGTGTGGAAACCACCTAAATCCGAGTCGATATATATATATATATATACTAGTCGGTGATCCCGCCTCAATAATATCGCGTACGATACAGTATATCGTAAGACATCCTCGAGTCATGAGCGCGGATCTATCATCAATATAGGCTCGTACGGTAAATCATCGTACGGCATCCCAATAGCTGGGTACGGGTCAATATCGCATTCCTCTCATCAGATATCAGGTATCCTTATCATCATAACAAATAATCTGGGGTACTGATCTAAGTCTAGTACAAATCGATACCATCTATATACTGCGTGTACAAGCACACGTCCCAAGGCCCGCTAGAGATCACGTATCGTATCCCAAATACGAATCATATCAAATCACCGATCTCGCGGCACAAAGCCCAACATCATCGACTCATCTCCAATGTCATCCAATATCATCAAACACAGTGCAAGTGAAAGGAATATTTAAGGGTGTGCGTGTAGGTGTAAATCTATTCTAGGGTTCGCGACTATGAACTACACTAGTCACTTCTAACCCTACACTATCCATAATACATCTAACTATCATATATAATAACAACTACGGACTGCGGGGGTGCTATACGCCATCCACCCGACTTCCCCCAGTAGATATAATCTACTCACCTTGCGTCTTTATCTTTCGATGCCACAACGCGTTTGCTGGTCGTCCCGAAGTCTTCATGGGGTACCTACACATCAAAGTGTCGCATATGCGCATTAAAACCAATTCAAAGCTAACACGGCTCACGAATCCCAAAACGATACGATAAGGGGCATATAGGTTAGAACCTATGGCACGCCTTCAAAACCATTAATAATTCCTCTGTATCGTCGTATAAACGCCAATTAGTCGAAGTAAAACACAAGACACAAATTCAGACTTAAGAATACGGAATACGGAAACACGAATCCAAAACAGCAACTTAGGAAATATGTTCCAGATTTCACCCTAGGTCCAATTAGACAAATCTATATATACCAGAGGTCTAATCTATGCATGTAGGGACCACAGAACCAAAACGAGAAAGTTTGGTGCAGGTATGGCCGCAAATTACGGCCAAATGGGATAAATCTGCGGCCGGCTTGATGAGTTAGGGGTTGGGGTCTAGGTGGTAGCTTCCTGGGTGCCTGCACATGTCACTTTCCAATCAATTTTAATTTAGGATGTCTCGGGTGACAGCAGATTCAATATACCCTTCACAGATTCCAAAAATTCTCCGATATCGATTTCTAAATCCGTATTTCGGGTTTCAACTCTCAGGTTAGGGTCTCAATTCATGCACTAGGGTGTTAGTGTAGCCTCTACTGAACTCAATTTCACATTACAACTCAAAATTTCCTCAAATCCTAACTAGGTTTTCTTTAACTCCACAATATCAAACAATATCGGTTCAATCTAAACATGGGGGCATAAGTAACGCTAAACTAAGCAATTGGTTTAGCAAATACCTCATTTGGCAACTCAAGAATTTTCTTGAGTTGCTCCTAGTGGCCAAAATCCTTGCTTGTTTAGCTCCAAGTGTGGATCTTGAGCTTATGCACACTTTTAATGAAATGAAAGTGGGGTTTTGGAGTTGTTTTAGAGGTGTTTTGGAGCTTGAAGAGGGGAGGGAGAATGAGGTGTAGGAGCAGCAGCAGCAATGGGAGAAGAAGGAGGGAAATGAGGGAAGGGAAATGGCTAAGTCCTAAGTCAAATGAGACCATACCTCTCTCTCTCTCACCAACTACCAATTTCTTTATTCTTTTCTCTTTTCTTTTCCTTGTCTTTTTCTTATTCTCTCAAAAACCTTCTCCCAAGAATAGTAAATCCAAAGTAAACCATGGCAAGAAAATGCACAGGTGTGAAAAAGTGATATATGCATGTTTTGCACAAAAAAGCTAAAAAAAAAACCAATTAGCGATTTTTAATCGCGATTAGCACTAAATTAGCATAAAAATAATCAATTAAACTTAGAAATGACATAATTCTATAAAATACCCTATTTTATAATTTTCCATATTTTTCCCCCATTTATTTGTATTTAATTATACCAAATTATTAAAATATTCAATAAAATAATATTAGTTTATAAAAATTCCCAAAAATTAATATATTATTATTTGGAAATGTTACAATCTACCCCCCTTAAATAAATTCGGTCCCCGAATTTAAATTTAAACCCCCAAATACCAAAACATTTCAGTAAAAATCCAATTTGTCGGGGCTCCGAAAACATCAATACATAGAGAATATCATAAAAATGTACTGCTCTACTAGAAATCAATCCCCAAAATGTATATAAGAACATCCGGCGCGTCTGGTGCGCACGGAATCAAAATCCATATATGTAAGTTTACGGTAGCGCCCCGGCCGTCTACAGACGCCAAATGCGGAACAAAAACTTTTTAACTGGCGCTATCGTGTACTTTAACCCGGATCTACCATTATTGCTAAACTAACAAATAGTAAAGAGAGTAGAGAGGTTATACCGAACGATCCGAGTCCTTCGATCTTTAACCATCATCCCACGCTCCGTTGCGGCTGCTCCGATCTCGTCGATCTCCGATCTGCTCGTCCAGGTGGCACCACATCAACGATTCTTTAAACGGGCTCCCGCCTCTGACTCGAGGCAACTCGGTCGTCAAGTTTGCTAAAAGAGACGACCAAGAATGATGTAGAATATGAGTAGATTACTTTGTCTCACTTCGTCCAAAGTCGTGGACGATCGGTTAATGAAGTTGCCACTCGAATCGGGTGATGGAATAAAAAAGGTAATGAAATTTCCATGCACCCCAAATTCTATCATAATCTTTTAACAAATGAATCAAGCTCTCAAAAATGAGTGTGTGGGGAAAGAGGGAGGCCGGCCACTCTTTAACAAGAGGGAGATGGGGGTAGGAGCAAGGAGGGGGTGACCATAAGATAAATATCAAGTGTGAACACAATAAAATATCTCTAGTGTGAACACAAAGTGTGAACACACCAAAAGCAACCAATGAAACACCAACACCATTCAAACCTAGTCACCTCTTCTAGAACCTTCTGGAAGCATGACTCACCCTCATCCAAGAAAAGATAAATCCGTTTTTAACCGAATGTTAAAAGGCGGCTGATAGAAAACTGGAAACTGGCAACTTCCAAAAGTGATCCCGAAACGAATTTTAGGATAACCCCGTAACTGTATAAATATACCCGCATTTGTATTACGACCGAATAAAAATGCAACTGAGAAAAAGATATTATATCTACTCAATACAATACTCGGATCCGGCTTAAACCAAAGCCGACCAGTATCATCTGTCCGAAAACCGACACGTGCGTAAACGCACGTGCATTTTCCGAACCCTGCCATAAAACCATACGGCCTCTACAACGTTTCGCCCAAACTTGGGAAACTGTCTGTGGGGGACTCTAATGACTCGTCAGTACGCTGGCAGTGGGTTTAACCACAACCGTTAGCGGCACTAGCTATGCGTAACGGCTGCCCATTGACTGACCTCAAGGGAGGCCGATGAGCGAACTCATCTGGAAACCCTACTGAGGCTAACAGTGACAATGTATATACAGTCCGGTCCGTTCGTCTATGAGTATCGCATATCTGCCTAGGGGGCTAGTAACGTCAGACCCCCAATAGCAGTATAAGTCGTGTCGGAGTGTAGCCCAATAACACCCTGAGATACTACTGGAGTACCTACAAGTAAATCTCCTACCACGGCCGTGGGCTTTGTGTAATGGCTCTCCTAGACACAGCACGATCTCGCCCCCAATACCGGGTGAGACGAATCCCCTGCCGATCCTCTCACATGCCTCCATGTGGCTCGGGACTGTACCCAAAAACTACCTGTTTGCACGACTCCTTTGAGCCGTGGTAGGGTAGAAATCAAAGCACAGTGGAACTCACACGAGACAAATGACGACCTCAGGTCGATAAACTAACCTGTACACATGTCACAAGGGAACTGCTATCTGACGATATGTATAATACCAACTAGCAGGTTCTCGGCGAGTCCTGTCCGATGTACTCATAACCTAATGAGCACCTGTATACATCTTAGGTGATCCAACTGACACCAGTGGCTTGTGAGACCAGCCACCGCCCCTCGACGGGGTCTCGACTGTATACACTAGTCTACTCCGGAGTATCGATGCCCTGTCTCGAAACTCCCATGACTTGGGACCACTATTAAGGATATGCGTATAAACTACCCAACTCTCACGTATATGATCGCCATCATACTGTTGGTAGTAAAGCAAGATCCTAAGGGCTCTATCAAAATGTTACATGTAATCAGTCACCTGAACATGTACACGACTGATAAAGGAAAACCAGATAGCATACTATCATCTCGAGTAAGACTGTCCTACCGGTATAGGTCCTCCGCAATCATTGCAATCACGTACCTGCGATCCAATAATTGACTCTTAGGGCACTATCTCCAACAATCTCCCACTTGCACTTAAGGCTAATTATTGCGATGTCGACTACTCACAGCCCGTGTGAAACCGAACATCCAACTCCTCTACTAATCAGTTTCACAAAGCCCGTTTGTAAAACTATTGTGTTCGAGAAATAGCCTCAGTGAGTGGATCCACCTAGAAGTTTCTTTCTATATCTCTCTTAATCTCAAATTCGCGGAGAAAGCCATCACCCGAATTGAGTAATACCTGTCTTAGAATATGTCTGGATATCTGATGGGACTTAGTTCATAAATGAACTCCAAATCCAAACTTCTTAGACTGTATCGATCACTGAACCTAATCAGTATCCTGCACCAAGCCTCCCACAGTATCCTCTTGGGCCCCCTGTCCATAATAATGTCACTCGTCAGAGGGAAAACTGTAACTCTGACAATCACTCTGTCATCCATGTCACCTTTGAAGCCTGGAATGATAACCGTCTCCCGAAAGAGGCTGCCGTCATCAAATCCGTAGAACATGTACTTATGTTTTAAAACTGCTTCCTTATATTTCTCCAAGATTGGATTAATACAAACTTATTGCATCTAGTGCAAAAACAACATCTGGTGTAGTACTTAACATCTCATGATTGACTCAATTGCCTAAGCAAGTGATCTTCCAATCATGCACTTCCCTCTCTCCTTTAGTCCGTAAGACACCTTTAGAGAGGGTGACTCCATCACCTGCAGGTACACTACCATGCCAGGAGTCATCTATTCTAAAAACCATTAGAATACTGTCAAAGTACCCACATTGGGAAACTACCCAAATCCAGATCTAAAACCATAGATCTAGAAACTAGAATGTCAAATATTATATCTATATCCTGTATGGAGAAACAACTGTGTGACGACCACAGTACAACCGATCGTAGTATAGGAATTTTACTTCCTACCCTGTGTGTTAGTGTATATGCCCTAGAGGCCATTACTGTATCATACTGGTTTGTATATTACTTAATGGATGCTTGGGATATTCACCTTGTATATACAATCTTGCTCAAAATAGTAGTATGCTACTTGGTTTGTTTCTACTTCAATGTGTACATGTGTTTATTTTTGTATATCGCCTATACACATTAGTAGAGCCCTTAGGATCTTTGCTTGATTACCAGCGATGTGATGGCCGTCACACTAGTGGGGCTGGGTAATCTATAAGCACATCTTTATGCAGGTCCCTGGTCGCAGGACTATCGAGACAGGGCATCGATACTCCGGAGTAGACCAGCGCATGCGCTTCTCATCCCAGTGTGGGAGACGGTCTGTCCCACAGCCGTCAGTACGTCGTACTTGAGATAGTATGCGGGTGCTCGTTAGGTTACGGGTACACTGGACAGGACTCGTCGGGAACTGACTAGTTGGTATTATACCTATCGTCAGTTATCAGTTCCCAGGTGACATGAGTACCGCTTAGTCCGCTGACTTGACACTGTCACTCCGCCTCGAGTGTGTTCCCACTGTACTTTGATCACTATCCTACCACGGCTCAAAGGAGTCGTGCAAACAGGTAGTGGTTGGGTGCAGTCCCGAAGCACTTGGAGGCAGTGACGGTTAGACAGGATTCGTCTCTCCCGGTATTGGGAGTTGACATCGCGCTGTGTCTAGGAGAGCCATTACACGAGTAGTCCCTGGCCAGGGCAAACGAGATATACTGGTAGGTTTCCAGTGTTATCTCAGGGTGTTTTGGGCTTCGCTCCGGCACGACTTGTACCGCTATTGGGGGACTGACGTTTACCGCCCCCTAGGCCCGCCATGCGATGTATCAAACGAACAGACCGGACTGTACGGAGAATGTCACACTCAGGCTCAGTAGGAGTTCAGATGGGTTTCGCCTCGTCGGTCTTCTTGTCGGCATTACCTGGGGACCGTTACGCACAGCTAGTGCCGCTTGCGGTCTGTGGTTAAACCCACTGCCAGCGTAGTGTTGAGTCTTTAGAGTCCCACACAGAAAGCTTTTCGCCTTTAGGCAAAAGAGTAGAGGTCGCATGGTATTGCGACAGGGTTCGGTCACATCCGTGCACTTGTGCACGTACAGTGTCCGGACAGTTTACACTAGCGGGCTTTGGTTTAAGCCAGATCCTAGTGTACCTTTTGGGATTGGATTTATCCAGTGTGCATTCGTGTTCCTCGGAACGCGGATGCGGGTGTGTATGCACAGTTGACAGGGAGGCAGAGGCAGCGGATTCTCATTAGGGTTGTTGACAGTTGACCGTTGACTATTTGACTTTTTGTTCAACCCTAATGAGAATATGATATGTGATTAACTATTATATTAATTAAGTATTATGGTGATATGGTTGTTGACTTGTTGACTTTTGTTGACTTGTTGACTTTGTTGACTTGTTGACTTTTGTTGACTTGTTGACTTTGTTGACCGGTTGACTAGGCTTGACTAGTTGACCATCATGATAACCATAGCCATCATTTCATGGCAAAGACTTTTGTTTGCTTGCTCATTTGTGTAAAATGAGTGCATGAAATGATATGGTTATGGTTGCTTCAACCATCACATAAGACTTTTGTTAGTATGATGAGTTATGATTGCTATGGATTATGAGAGGGTGAAAGACAAAAGAGAGCCTCATTCTTTCTTGCTCATTCTCTCTCTTGTTCTTGAGCTCTCCTTTTGCTCTCACCCTTTTGCTCTTTTTCCCTCTCTTTAATCTATGGTTCTCTTGTCTCATGAGTTGAGAATCAAGAACCATAGATAAAATCCCACACAAAGTATTCTCTACTCATTCTAGTTCACTAGGTTTAGCAAACCAAGTGAACTAGTTTCTTCAAAGAACGAAGAAGGAGCTAAAGGTTGGAGCTTTCAGGTGGATCTATCTTCGGCGTACGGAGACGACGAGAAGAAGCCAATCGGACCACCATCGGAGTTTGAAGACGAAGGAGTTCAAGACAAGCAAGGTATAACCCCCTAACCGAGTAGCTAGAAACTCATAGTTAGGATGTTAGATAGATGTTTAACCATGATCCGGGTTTTAGGTCCATGTTACCACCTCCGTAAAAATCGTTTTTTACCAAATTCCGCATTCCCGAAAGTACCGGGAGAGGTAGTATGGACTTACAGTGGTATCAGAGCCTAGTTAAACTCTATCTAACTTGTTAGCAAGTAACTAGAAGATCGATCAAAGAAAAGTCCCGAAAACGAACCCCGAAAATTTGCAGTTTCTGTCGATTTTTTTACTGTTCAAAAGTTGATTATTTTAACACCTAAAATCGGCTCAGGGTTTTTATAAGACACTGTAGAAAAATCACCAACTGATTCCCCTAAACGAGCGCGGAAACGCGGCAATAGTTTGCTATTGCCGCGGTTCCGCGGCCTCCTTGCCCCCTCTCTGGTGTTTCTTTGCTACAGTGTGCTTCTGGGGGTATTTTGGGATTTTTGGAATATATATTTTCAACCCAGATTTTCCAGAACGAAAAATTTACTTTGGGGTCCTGAAAATCCGTATTTTTGATCGAACTTTTAAAAGACTTAAGCTAACGGGTTTTCTGTAATGTGATATTTGTATTGAACGTCTACTAATCGCTATATGTCGATTAGTGGGGGTTATACAAATCTGTGATCTGTAATGTTGCTGGAATGTGGATATGAATATGTTGGATTGTCGCGGGTGAATAGCCGGGGGTTGTGAGACGAGAGTTTTCTTTTCTTTCAATTCATGTAAATTTGTAAATTGATGTAATTATTATTTGTATGGCCGCACAACCGGGTCGGGGTTGTAGCCGTCATTGTATAATTTCTTTTTACTGTTTTTGCTCCTCGGATAGACCCGTGGAGGGGGTGCACAAACTACCGGGTATGCCGAAGTGTCGAGTGGCCTACTCATGGAGATGAGGGAGGTTACTACGCTTCGGGTACTTGGCGGGTAGTTTGCCGCACCCGTAGGGGTCTTGGGTGGGGTATTTGGCTATTCACCGCGACCGTGTAATTTGTCTTTCGTTACAGGCTCGTACGAATTACAGATTCCTAGTATATCCAATGTATTCATCTGTGATCTGAAATGTTTATCATTGCAGTATATCTATATATGATATTATTTAGGCGTTGCTTATGTTTTACAGACGTGCTAGCCCAGCCCCCGCTCTGTCGTTAGTTAAGTAACCTAACGGGTAATGACGGGGCCCCGTGGCGAATGCGAATGGCATAAGCGTACGTCATATTTTGGTTGTTTTCTGCAATGGTAGGATTAAATGATGGGACGCATTAAAAGAACTAATGCAAGAATATCACGCATTAAAAGAACTAATGCAAGATAATAAACCAAGTTAAAGTCGTTGGAACACTTTCGAAAAACCACTCGGTTATTTTCAAAACAACTTTTAAATGCGGAGATTGAGCCACTCCTTTTAAAAGCTATCTCGTTCCATCGACTATATCAAGTTCACTACGTTCACGGTTTTGCCAAAACCATCCGTAGCCCTCCGTCGTTTCATATAAATAGTCAATAGTATTCAAGCTGTGTATGTTGGCCAAAGTCAAGGCACAGTGATTGGTAGCTATTGGGTGTTCATGTGTAGCATAGATAGATGCGTTGGTTTGGGACAGTCGTACTGCCATTTTGGCCAAAGTCAAGGGTAGGTACGGATGGATCCAAATTAACCTGGATAATGACGGGTAGAACTTGACATGTGACTTATGATATTTTGGCCAAAGTCAAGGTCATAAGAGCATGGGGCAAAAATCCACATCGGGAGTTTCATAAGTACTGAAACTTGCTAGATTTGCATACCATTTGGAGTGTGATGATTCTGGTAGGATTCCTTCAGTTTCATCACGCAATGATATTTGGATCCCGATCCTACTGTGAGTATATGCTACTCCTCGGGAAATTTCTCACTTAACGATCAATGCTATAAACCTAGTAGGTGCCTAGAAAGGTGTTAGCGGGGCTATGCCCCCAGGGAAAAGAGGTTCTCTAATTAAGGAACTTCGCGAAAGCGTTGGAAAACCTCCCTCGAAGTACCGACACCGGCCTGGCTGAACGGTTAAGCAAGTATTGTGCGGTGGGATTGATCCCGGCTAATTCTTCCTTTATGGTTTGAGGAGGGATTCGAGAAACAGTGGGAGCCATCCTGTTTAGACAAACTAAAAACCACTCTAAACTTGCAAGAGCATCATGCTGAGTGTTTCTTCTTCTCTCTCCTAATTGCAGCGACCAATCAACATGACTGGACTTAAGTTACTCCTAGATAAAAACAAACTGACAGGACCAAACTACAAAGATTGGCTCAGGAATGTCAAGATAGCAATCACTTACGACAAGCTGGGGTATCTACTTACCACCAAAGCTCCCCCTGTCCCTGGTCCAACTTCCAGCGTCGCGGATAAGGAAATCCGCAAGACTTGGGAGATTGATAGCGCGAAGGCCAAATGCCTCCTGCTTGCCTCGATGGATAACGAACATCAGAGGAGGCACGAGAATATGGACATGGAATCCATATTGCTTCATACAAAAGAACTGTATGGAGAGCAATCTCGTATCGCAAGATACGAAGCGTCGAAAAAGTTATTTTCGACAAGAATGGCCGTCGGATCATCAGTAGCCGAGCACGTGCTAAAGATGATCGGCTACATTGAGGAGCTCGCAGACCTAGGGATCACATTGGAGAGTGAGCTATATACGGATATAGTTCTCCAGTCCCTTCCTTCCACTTACGCCCAGTTTATACTGAACTTCAACTTACAAGAAAAAGAGGTTGAACTTTCAGAGCTCCTCAACATGCTGAGGAGCGCAGAGGGCACCCTACAGAAAGGTAGGGATACATCCACTTTGTTTGTAGGAGGATCATCTTCTTCTAGGTCCAAGGCGAAAGCCAAGGGAAAGAAGAAGAAGGCCCCCGCCAAACCAAGGGGCGGTGTTAGTAAAGTGGATACGAAGGGAAAAAGTAAAGCAACAAAGATAGCGGGGAAGCTTGTGGATAAGGAAGAATGCTTCTATTGTCATAAGAAAGGACACTGGAAGAATGATTGCAGGGCCTGGAAGGCCAGAACACAGGAATTGAAGCAGGTTGCAGCTTCAGCTTCAGGTGTGTATGTTATTGAAAACTGTCTTTCAATAAACTCTACTTCCTGGGTATTGGATACCGGATCAGGATCTCATATCTGTAATTCTTTGCAGGCGTTGAGAAACCGTAGGGTTTTGAAGGCAGGTGACATGACCCTCAGAGTTGCGAACGGAGCTAGCATGGATGCTAAAGCCGTGGGGGACTATCACCTGGGAATGTCAGATGGACATGTTTTGGTTTTGCGTAATTGCTTTTTTGTACCCAACGCAACTTGTAATATCATTTCTGTATCTTTAGTTTCTAAAGAAGGTTATGAATTTGCGTTTGTAAGTAATGTTGTAAACATTCACCTTAATCAAGTTTTGATTGGGTCAGGTACATTGAGTAATGGTATATACGTATTGAACCAACCACAGATTTTCAATGTCCAGAAACACAAAAGAAAGTCTCTAGAAATAAATCAGACTTTCTTGTGGCATTGTAGACTGGGTCACATCAATGAGAGAAGGTTGACTAAGTTACATACAGAAGGATATTTGAATGCGTTCGAATATCAATCGTATGCCACTTGTCAATCCTGTCTCAAAGGAAAGATGACAAAGACTCCGTTTACTGGACATGGAGTAAGAGCGAGCGAGCTCTTGGGACTCGTACACAGTGACGTGTGCGGTCCAATGTCTACTCATGCCCGAAGCGGACATTCTTACTTCATTACTTTTACGGATGACTTCTCAAGGTACGGTTATGTCTTCTTAATGAAACATAAGTCCGAGGCCTTTGGAAAATTCCAGGAGTATAAGAATGAAGTAGAGAAACAGACCGGCAAAAGTATTAAGATTCTAAGATCGGATCGAGGTGGAGAATACTTAAGTGCCGATTTCCTGGACTATTTAAAAGAGAACGGAATTCTCTCTCAGCTTACTCCTCCATACACCCCGCAACATAATGGTGTATCGGAGAGACGGAACCGCACCCTATTGGATATGGTGCGGTCCATGATGAGTAACGCTGAGTTGCCGCGATCATTCTGGGGATATGCGCTAGAATCAGCCGCATACCTTTTGAACCGAGTTCCCACTAAGACTGTGCCTACTACGCCATTTGAGATGTGGTGTGGGAAGAGACCCCATCTTAATCACATTAAGACATGGGGAAGTCCAGCTTTTGTCAAAAAGCAGCATGCGGACAAGCTCGAGGCACGCTCAGTACTGTGCAAGTTTGTGGGATATCCAAAGAATTCCAAGGGATATTTCTTCTACTGCGAAGAGGAACAAAAAGTTCTTGTTTCTCGTCATGCCCACTTTCTAGAACACCAGTTCATAGAAAAGGAAATAAGTGGGAGCGCAGTAGAACTGGAAGAAATTCCAGAACCACGGACTATTACTGAAAGTTTAGTGGAACCAGAGGGTTCGGAAGAACAGGACATTCCTACGCCGCTCCGCAGGAGTAGTAGGCAGACTCATCCGCCCGAGAGATATTGCAGTTTTCTCATAGACGGGGATAGAGAGGATTGCATCATAGATTATGATGAGCCTACTAGCTTCCAGCAGGCCGTTCAGAGCGTTGACTCAGTGAAATGGCTGGATGCAATGCGGACCGAAATGGAGTCCATGTACACCAACAAGGTATGGACGTTGGACATTGCTCCAGACGGGGTAAAACCCGTAGGATGCAAGTGGATCTTCAAAAGGAAGATTGGTGTAGATGGACAGGTTGAGACCTATAAAGCTAGGCTGGTAGCAAAGGGTTTTCGTCAAAGACCTGGCTTGGACTATGACGAAACCTTTTCTCCAGTAGCCATGCTGAAATCCATTCGGATCCTTCTTGCCATTGCTGCCTTCCACGATTATGAGATCTGGCAAATGGACGTAAAGACAGCTTTTCTAAATGGAAATTTAGAGGAGTGTGTCTATATGGACCAACCAGAGGGTTTCATTCCGAGTGGGAGCAGCGGAAAGGTGTGCAAGTTGCTTAAGTCCATCTATGGACTAAAGCAGGCGTCGCGGAGTTGGAACATCTGCTTTGATGAGACGGTCAAAGAATTTGGCTTTATCAAAAATCCAGATGAACCATGCATCTAAAGTAGATTTGTAGCGAGAACTGTAGTATTCCTCGTTTTATACGTGGATGACATTCTCTTAATAGGAAATGACATTCCTATGCTACAATCTGTCAAGGGGTTCTTGTCACACAGGTTCTCCATGAAAGACCTGGGTGATGCCTCATACATTCTGGGTATCCGGATCTACCGTGACAGATCCAAGAGGATATTAGGACTTTCTCAGTCCAGGTACATCGACACCATGCTGAAAAGATTCAGTATGGAAGATTCCAAGCGCGGTAACCTACCGGCTTGTCACGGGATCACCCTCTCTAAAGAGATGTCTCCCAAGACTGATTTGGAGAGGGATCGCATGTCTATTATACCCTACGCTTCTGCGGTAGGCTCTATAATGTATGCGATGTTGTGTACCAGACCGGATGTAGCTTATGCACTGAGTGTGGTAAGCCGGTATCAGTCAAACCCTGGGGAGAAACACTGGATAGCGATAAAGAACATTCTCAAGTACCTGAGAAGGACTAAGGAGATGTTCTTGGTGTATGGCGGAAAAGACCTCCAGATCGAGGCCTTTACTGACTCCAGCTTCCAGAGTGACAAGGATGATTCCAAGTCCATGTCGGGTTTTGTCTTTACCCTCAATGGAGGGGCGGTGTGTTGGAAGAGTTCCAAACAGGAAACCGTTGCAGACTCGACGATGGAAGCGGAATACATCGCTGCATCTGATGCCGCAAAAGAAGCTGTCTGGATGAGGAAGTTCTTGAAAGAACTTCAGGTGGTTCCGTCAATTGTTGATCCAATACCTCTGTATTGCGACAACAACGGGGCTATAGCTTTAGCGAAGGAACCCAGGTCCCATCAGAGATCCAGGCACATCTTGAGGCGGTATCACCTGATCAGGGAGATCGTGGATCGCCAGGAGATCGAGGTTCGGAGAGTCTCTTCAGAAGATAACACTGCAGATCCATTCACCAAGGCCCTGCCCCAGACTCAGTTCGAGCGGCTGATCGAGATGATAGGTCTTCGATACGCCAGTACATGGCCTTAGTGCAAGTGGGAGATTGTTAGTGTATATGCCCTAGAGGCCATTACTATATCATACTGGTTTGTATATTACTTAATGGATGCTTGGGATATTAACCTTGTATATACAATCTTGCTCAAAATAGTAGTATGCTACTTGGTTTGTTTCTACTTCAATGTGTACATGTGTTTATTTTTGTATATCGCCTATACACATTAGTAGAGCCCTTAGGATCTTTGCTTGATTACCAGCGATGTGATGGCCGTCACACTAGTGGGGCTGGGTAATCTATAAGCACATCCTTATGCAGGTCCCTGGTCGCAGGACTATCGAGACAGGGCATCGATACTCCGGAGTAGACCAGCGCATGCGCTTCTCATCCCAGTGTGGGAGACGGTCTGTCCCACAGCCGTCAGTACGTCGTACTTGAGATAGTATGCGGGTGCTCGTTAGGTTACGGGTACACTGGACAGGACTCGTCGGGAACTGACTAGTTGGTATTATACCTATCGTCAGTTATCAGTTCCCAGGTGACATGAGTACAGCTTAGTCTGCTGACTTGACACTGTCACTCCGCCTCGAGTGTGTTCCCACTGTACTTTGATCACTACCCTACCACGGCTCAAAGGAGTCATGCAAACAGGTAGTGGTTGGGTGCAGTCCCGAAGCACTTGGAGGCAGTGACGGTTAGACAGGATTCGTCTCTCCCGGTATTGGGGGTTGACATCGCGCTGTGTCTAGGAGAGCCATTACACGAGTAGTCCCTGGCCAGGGCAAACGAGATATACTGGTAGGTTTCCAGTGTTATCTCAGGGTGTTTTGGGCTTCGCTCCGGCACGACTTGTACCGCTATTGGGGGACTGACGTTTACCACCCCCTAGGCCCGCCATGCGATGTATCAGACGAACAGACCGGACTGTACGGAGAATGTCACACTCAGGCTCAGTAGGAGTTCAGATGGGTTTCGCCTCGTCGGTCTTCTTGTCGGCATTACCTGGGGACCGTTACGCACAGCTAGTGCCGCTTGCGGTCTGTGGTTAAACCCACTGCCAGCGTAGTGTCGAGTCTTTAGAGTCCCACACAGAAAGCTTTTCGCCTTTAGGCAAAAGAGTAGAGGTCGCATGGTATTGCGACAGAGTTCGGTCACATCCGTGCACTTGTGCACGTACAGTGTCCGGACAGTTTACACTAGCGGGCTTTGGTTTAAGCCAGATCCTAGTGTACCTTTTGGGATTGGATTTATCCAGTGTGCATTCGTGTTCCTCGGAACGCGGATGCGGGTGTGTATGCACAGTTGACAGGGAGGCAGAGGCAGCGGATTCTCATTAGGGTTGTTGACAGTTGACCGTTGACTATTTGACTTTTTGTTCAACCCTAATGAGAATATGATATGTGATTAACTATTATATTAATTAAGTATTATGGTGATATGGTTGTTGACTTTGTTGACTTGTTGACTTTTGTTGACTTGTTGACTTTGTTGACTTGTTGACTTTGTTGACCGGTTGACTAGGCTTGACTAGTTGACCATCATGATAACCATAGCCATCATTTCATGGCAAAGACTTTTGTTTGCTTGCTCATTTGTGTAAAATGAGTGCATGAAATGATATGGTTATGGTTGCTTCAACCATCACATAAGACTTTTGTTAGTATGATGAGTTATGATTGCTATGGATTATGAGAGGGTGAAAGACAAAAGAGAGCATCATTCTTTCTTGCTCATTCTCTCTCTTGTTCTTGAGCTCTCCTTTTGCTCTCACCCTTTTGCTCTTTTTCCCTCTCTTTAATCTATGGTTCTCTTGTCTCATGAGTTGAGAATCAAGAACCATAAATAAAATCCCACACAAAGTATTCTCTACTCATTCTAGTTCACTAGGTTTAGCAAACCAAGTGAACTAGTTTCTTCAAAGAACGAAGAAGGAGCTAAAGGTTGGAGCTTTCAGGTGGATCTATCTTCGGCGTACGGAGACGACGAGAAGAAGCCAATCGGACCACCATCGGAGTTTGAAGACGAAGGAGTTCAAGACAAGCAAGGTATAACCCCCTAACCGAGTAGCTAGAAACTCATAGTTAGGATGTTAGATAGATGTTTAACCAAGATCCGGGTTTTAGGTCCATGTTACCACCTCCGTAAAAATCGTTTTTTACCAAATTCCGCATTCCCGAAAGTACCGGGAGAGGTAGCATGGACTTACACTGTGTATGTCATCCAAATACCATGACATCACACCCTACTACCTTCTTAACAGATCCATCTCCTATTCTGATTGAAGTCAAAACCCATGACTGTCACATCAAAAATAGATGATCTATCTCCGCTATAACTGCTCAAGTCTATAAATAGATATAAGCATCTTTCCCATTATGTTTCCGATGCTCCCACTGACTATGACAACCCTCCTACCGGGTCTCATAGCCTGGAACAACAGTAGTGTCAAGTCTGGGTAGATAAGAACCTCCCTGTCACCGTCCTTGAGGCTACCGGAGTACCTCTCGGGTGTCTGAGGTTACCTACCATATCTGCGGAGTGGCTATTGGAATGTCAAACCTGATTGAATATGTAGGTCCTATTAAACTTTTCGTAATCGTTTGTGGTTCTGGAATCACTTCCAGTTCTACCATACTCCAACTACTGTTTTCTGAAAAAGATCCATTTTACTAAAACTGTGGCGAGTCAAGAACAATATCACTATTGATCTTCCAAATGGTAGAATATCAACCCTCGTCATAGCCAGGGTCAACCCACAAACAGCCATTACAGAAACGTGCCCTGAGTTATCCAGAGTCTGGTTTTAAGCATAAGCTGGATAACTCCCCGTACCTTAATATTTTTTAAGGTATGAACCATTCTATATCCAATATAGAAATTTTGGCACTTATTTAATTGGAACCAGATTCAAATCATGCAGCTGTCTCCAGTGAATATCAACGTAATGGAAAGAGGCTAATCAGCATTACTCAACTTAGGAATCCATCCAATTATGAGTAACCTGAAAGAGAAACAAGTTTCTCAAAACCATTACTATCATCTGAATACCAATCACAAGAATCTACATCTTCGATCTCCTTGAAAAATCCCAATACTTGTGGCACCTGGTTCTCTACTTTATTCTTATACCCACAACTTCTCAAAACTTAGACCTTGTATTTCTACGAAACACTTGTCTAAATACTAGAGAAGTCATAAGTAAACAGAACATAGTACGAGGACCTACCCCTTTGTCCTGATGGACACTTGGACAACATACAATACTCTGTATAAGTCCTCTGAGTTGAGTAACTCAAAACCTGTGTGTCGTAGGTGGAAAACTGTACCCTGGTGATTTCCTCAAATATCACCAATTACAACGAATTCCGATATAATGAGGATAATCACCTAATTCCCAATAACTTACTCCCACTCATCATCTGTAAAACCATACAGATATGAGAATGAAACCTGGTAAATACATACCTTTGGAGTAAGTATCTAATCGGGAAAACAGTTTTCCTTTAACAATGCACTGAAACATAAAAATGATTCGTAGGGGTATCCTGGTATTCATAGCAATGCCTCTTCCATAATCCAATTCATGACTTCAACCGTATATTTTATTGCCATCTCTCCAAATCCCTTTATTTGTCTTTAGTCGTTACCTTCTGTACACCATCTTTAGGCTAAATGGTTTTCTTCCTTCCCTACCGTTCGGCACCAGCCTTTGGTTTAGAAGAAGACTATCCAGTAAGCATAATAGGTGTACCCTCCTAAACCAAGGAGTACTCACAACTGAGAGAAGGTGATGATAAAAGACAACTGAATAATACCTTATTCTTTTTAAAGGTGAAATAGGAGTGGCGATGAAGTACGCAGTTTGGTCGTGAATGATAACAGTCGCAATTTACTTTGCCATCTTTCTAATCCCTTTATTTTGTCTTTAGTTATTTCCTTCTGCACACCCTACTTAGGCTAATTGGTTTTCTTCATTCCCTATCTTTCGGCACCTGCCTATAGTTTGGAAGAAGGCTATCCAATATGCGTAATAGGTGTACTCTCCTAAACCAAGGAGCTCTCGCAACCTGAGAGAAGGTGATAATAAAAGACAACTAAATAAACTAATTCTATTTCTCCTGAACCTTGATCCATCCTCGAAGAAGTCCCTTCGAGTTTGTATATAACCATACGATGGATCTATCCAATGGAAGTGGATGTCCGTAGTAATACGGGTGTTCTGAGAAATCCAAAGGGTAAAAGAAGGAGTGGCAATGACTTATGCAACTCAGACAATCCAAAAGCCAGTATTTTAAGAAGGTTCGGTTAACTTGGTCACTGAGTCATAGTCTAGGGTCGGTCTATGGTCGCTGCCAAAGAGAGAGAGAAAAGAAACACTCTGCGTGCATTCTAATCTAGATCAGAATGGTTATCACTTTATCTAATCCGGAAACCTCCTACTGTCCTGTCAAATTCTCCTCCAAACCTGAAAGAAGAATCAATCGGGATCACCCGAAGAGTAAACCAACTCATCAGTGGAAATCGGGATCCAACTCTCATCGCATGATAACGTGATGGAATGCATCCACGTTACTCATACTCCAGAAGGTATGTGCATACTTGGCAAGTTTCAGTTTCTTTAGAAACTCCCGATATGATTTTTGCCCCATGCTCTTATAACCTTGGCTTTGGTCAAAATGTCATAAGTCACATGCCAAGTTCTACCCGTCACTATCTTGTCAATTTGAACCCACCCGCACATGACCCTGGCTTTGGCCAAATGGCAGAACGACTGTCCCAAACCAACTCATCTATCTATGCAACAAATGAATACCCAGCAGCTACCAAACACTATGCCTTAACTTTGGCTAAAATGCATAGCTTGAATACTACTGAATACCCAAAAGAAGTGACGGAGGGCTACGGCTGGTTTTTGGCGAAAAACCATTAACGTAGTGAACTTGATATCGCTGAAGGAACCTGATAGCTTTTTAAAATATAGTGGCGAAAACCTTTTGCTAAAGAGGTCACTCCCGGTGAAGGGATCTCGGCTCTTTCCTCGTGGAATGAGGTGCAGGATATTCCACTGAATACCGCGGTGCAAAGCAACTTGTAATCGACTATAGTGAAGTTATTACCCTGATGCAAACTTCTGCCCAAGGGGTCAGTCCCGGTGAAGGGATATCGGCCCTTGCCCTGTCGAATGAGGTGCAGGATATTCTACTGAATACCGCTACGCAAAACAAAAGGAAACGTCTTTGCAATAGCACTTTTAAAATTTATTCCAACAACTGCAAACAGGTTTGTTTTCCTTTGCATTGATCAGAATCTATGTGGTCCCATCAATCAATCACACCAGAAAAGAACGAAAATAAAATGTACGTATATGGCATCCGCATTCGTCACTGGGTCCCGTCATCACCCGTTAGGTTACTTAACTAACGACAGAGCGGGGACTGGACTAGCGCGGGTGTAAAACATATACAACATCTAATAGTATATAAACCAATATACAATAATCGCTCCAGGCGTGATAATATGCAACATTACAGAAAAGTAATAAGCATCAAAGAACAATACAGATAATCTGGGATCCCCGAGTTTCACAGAGCCGCTGCTGAAACCCGACGTTCCCCTGGTCGTGTAGATAGCCTGTGCAATGAAACCTAGACCCCTACGGGTGCGGCAAGTTATCCGCCAAAACCTGAAGTGAGGCAGCCCCATACAGCAAAGTGAATGGACCACCCTGCACTTCACGGAATCCGGTAGCTTGAGCACCCCTCCTTGGGTCAACCTGTACCCCCTACGAGTGCGGCGAATAGTCTGCCAATTTTAGAGTAAGGCCCCTCTGCCTCTCAAAGCCATAAGATGCGGACCCGTTCCCCCCCAGAACCCGGCTATCCGTGCACTCCGTCGCGGGGCAAAACCTAGTACAGTAATGAAAAATAGTACAACAGGTACATCGACCGCAACCTGGTCGTGCCCTAAAAGAATATTATACAACAGGCAGTGACGGCAGTTCACATGTTGGACGCTCGCCCCGTAATATCAAATGTACAAATAAATCCAAACTGCACTATCATTGCACACTGCTATCCACCACGACAAATCCGCAACATCACAGCACAACACAGAACATCAACGCGAATGTCACGTTCGCAAACCCGTCTAAAAGAACTATAGCAATCAGACGCGGTTTACCGATCAAATGACATTCCCGGTCGGAGATATAATTCAAGTACTGAAAACTAACATGTTTAAATTTCGATTGACTAAATATCACGAAGTGGGCCCCACGAACAACTGGTGAACAGTAACAAAATCTGGGCCCAAAAGATATGTATCAAAAACCCCAATTTACAGAGAAGAATACACAGTGCATGTTTTGGGGCATGATCACACAGAATGGCCGCGGATGCGCGGCCAAACCATGGGTTTGGCCGCGATTCCGCGGCAATCTTGTCGATTCATGAGCCCAAATTTGTACGGTGTTCTTATAAAACCGTGCACAGATTTCTAAGATATGTAGAATAATTTTAGGACATCATTTAAAATCGACAGAAACTGTGAAGCTTGAAAATTTTGTTTTTCGATATCCGGTTCGATTGATGTTTTAAACGCGTTAGCACAAGTTAGTATAGCATAATGGTGAGGCTCTGATACCACTGTAAGTCTACGGTAGCGCCCCGGCCGTCTACAGACGCCAAATGCGGAACAAAAACTTTTTAACTGGCGCTATCGTGTACTTTAACCCGGATCTACCATTATTGCTAAACTAACAAACAGTAAAGAGAGTAGAGAGGTTATACCGAACGATCTGAGTCCTTCATTCTTTAACCATCATCCCACGCTCCGTTGCGGCGCTCCGATCTCGTCGATCTCCGATCTGTTCGTCCAAGTGGCACCACATCAACGATTCTTTAAACGGGCTCCCGCCTCTGACTCGAGGCAACCCGGTCGTCAAGTTTGCTAAAAGAAACGACCAAGAATGATGTAGAATATGAGTAGATTACTTTGTCTCACTTCGTCCAAAGCCGTGGACGATCGGTTAATGAAGTTTCCACTCGAATCGGGTGATGGAATGAAAAAGGTAATGAAATTTCCATGCACCCCAAATTCTATCATAATCTTTTAACAAATGAATCAAGCTCTCAAAAATGAGTGTGTGGGGAAAGAGGGAGGCCGGCCACTCTTTAACAAGAGGGAGGTGAGGGTAGGAGCAAGGAGGGGGTGACCATAAGATAAATATCAAGTGTGAACACAATAAAATATCTCTAGTGTGAACACACCAAAAGCAACCAATGAAACACCAACACATTTCAAACCTAGTCACCTCTTCTAGAACCTTCTAGAAGCATGACTCACCCTCATCCAATAAAAGATAAATCCGTCTTTAACCGAATGTTAAAAGACGGCTGATAGAAAACTGGAAACTGGCAACTTCCAAAAGTGATCCCGAAACGAATTTCAGAATAACCCCGTAACTGTATAAATATACCCGCATTTGTATTACGACCGAATACAAATGCAACTGAGACAAAGATATTATATCTACTCAATACAATACTCGGATCCGGCTTAAACCAAAGCCGGCCAGTATCATCTGTCCGAAAACCGACACGTGCGTAAACGCACGTGCATTTTCCGAACCCTGCCATAAAACCATACGGCCTCTACAACATTTCGCCCAAACTTGGGAAACTGTCTGTGGGGGACTCTAATGACTCGTCAGTACCCTGGCAGTGGGTTTAACCATAAACCGTCAGCGGCACTAGCTATGCGTAACGGCTGCCCATGGACTGACCTCAAGGGTGGCCGATGAGCGAACTCATCCGGAAACCCTACTGAGCCTAACAGTGACAATGTATATACAGTCCGGTCCATTCGTCTATGAGTATCGCATATCTGCCTAGGGGGCTAGTAACGTCAGACCCCCAATAGCAGTATAAGTCGTGTCGGAGTGTAGCCCAATAACACCCTGAGATACTACTGGAGTACCTACCAGTAAATCTCCTGCCACGGCCATGGGCTTTGTGTAATGGCTCTCCTAGACACAGCATGATCTCGCCCCCAATACCGGGAGAGACGAATCCCCTGCCGATCCGCTCACGTGCCTCCATGTGGCTCGGGACTGTACCCAAAAACTACCTGTTTGCACGACTCCTTTGAGCCGTGGTAGGGTAGAAATCAAAGCACAGTGGGAACTCACACGAGACAAATGACGACCTCAGGTCGATGAACTAACCTGTACACATGTCACCAGGGAACTGCTATCTGACGATATGTATAATACCAACTAACAGGTTCCCGGCGAGTCCTGTCCGATGTACTCATAACCTAATGAGCACCTGTATACATTTTAGGTGATCCAACTGACACCAGTGGCTTGTGAGACCGGCCACCGCCCCTCGACGGGGTCTCGACTGTATACACTAGTCTAATCCGGAGTATCGATGCCCTGTCTCGAAACTCCCACGACTAGGGACCACTATTAAGGATATGCGTATAAACTACCCAACTCTCACGTATATGATCGCCATCATACTGTTGGTAGTAAAGAAAGATCCTAAGGGCTCTATCAAAGTGTAACATGTAATCAGTCACCTGAACATGTACACGACTGATAAAGGCAAACCAGATAGCATACTATCATCTCGAGTAAGACTGTCCTACCGGTATAGGTCCTCCGCAATCATTGCAATCACGTACCTGTGATCCAATAATTGACTCTGAGGGCACTATCTCCAACAATATATGTGTCATACAGGTGTACAAAACAACATCTAGGTTCAACTGGTGTGCACGAAACATCTGTCATAGGCAACGTATGTGCCTGACAGCTAAATCAGGTGCATGTGACATGCACGAAGAATCCCGATTTAGTGCATCTGGCATGCACCAAAATCGTATATCAAAACACTAAAGGTGCATGAAAACTATGCTGGAAGTGTAAATCAAATCACTGCATAAGATAGGCGCGAAATCACAATCAATAGCCCAAATGTAATAACTTATGCGCAAAATATGAATATCCAGTGGGTGCATGAAACAATATCATGAAACTCAGTCATCAAAACTAAAGCATGCAATTCAAAATACCAAAATTCAAAGATGACGGATACGTGATAATCGAATCACAAAATCACAAATCATAAATACCGTCGTCGGTAGTTCCTCCTTCAAGATCGAGAAGGAGTCGGTGCATCCAATGCTAGCAGCGCAAGATATCTACTTGCCTCTTGCTCACGGTCTGGCGTCCTCTGACTCTGGGTCCTTATCTTCTCTGCGGATTACCTATCTCGCAGTCAATCGGCTCATCGGCCCTGTCAGGTGTGCTAATGGGGACGATTCCGTTCTAGCACTTCTTTGAATGCACATCACACATCTGATCCTGGGTGCAAACATCATTACAGCAATATCCTGGAAGGAATCCTGCTCAAGGTCTCTTCCGATCTTGCCTATGCCGAACTGTACGGAGGCTGGTACTCTTGCATAATCTCTTTTCGTACAATGGACATCTGTGTCCTCAGCACAACATTTCTTGGAATTTGGTTCCATCCCAACGCCTCTGTAAGCATATCTGACCTCTGGTCTCGACGGGAAGTAATGACAGCTCGTCAGCGTCTCGCACGAACCTCTTGTCCGCTTGTCTTTATTTCGGTCCACTTCGACGTCACGGCATGCTATCTACGCACTGCACTGTTCTCGGCCACGGTCGATCCGAAGTCTCTCGCACGGACTCGAAATCGCGTACTCTGTAGCTTCATCATTCTATAGAAGATGTCTGGCCGAACAGGTCCTCGGGAACGCGTCCCAACCATCGGAGGAATACTCAATACTCGTCCTTCCTTGATCAATTCGCAACGCATCTGGGTAAGGTCCTTTATCCGAACCTGGTCAACTACCTTGTCGACGATGCCGAACTCTGGCCTGCTGGGTGTGCGCAATATGACCACTCCTGGGTCTAGGTCTTCTCGTATCATATTCCAGAAAGGTCCTGTCGAGGTTTCTCTCTCAAATCTCATTCCTGCCGAATTGCCCGGAAGTCATCATCCATTGGTGAAGCTAATTCTTATTCCGGAACGGCTGCGTACTTATCGCGCCTCTTTCTGGAAGATATATCCATATACAACACCTCTGGGTGCGTATCACATCTCTGATGTCAGCGGAGTGGGACGTCATCTCGTCGAAATCTCTTGCGAACTCTTTTTTTCACTCTTCTTCAATGTCGACTGATCCGGACTCGTCTCATCGTGGCTGCATGGACTGTACTCCAACGGCTATACTCGTATCTGGAGTCTCCCAAGCAATGCATCCCATCACATGATATCCGAATGATGTCGAAACATTCGATCGACTCGTCAGAACCATATAATCCCCCAAGAGATCAACATTTTGAGTACAGTTTAATAGTATCGAGTACATGCCACAGCGTCGGTGGTCCAGACGTAGAAGGGCAAACCCAAGCCTCACTAAAGGCGCCGCGGAACTGCCGCAAACTCTAAGGTTCAAAGTCTTTCACACGGTTATTAAATCAAGTTAGGGTTTCATTCTTCTAGAGGGTCCATAGAATCACCTGCATGTCTTTCCGTATACTTTAAACTTGGAAAATAGGCTCCTGACATTCGATCGTCTCTATCGACTCTCAACGAACCTGCGTGAAGTCGTCTCTAGCTGGAAACAATCTATCTGATGACCTCGTATCGGTAACGAACGAACCACATGTCCTAGTCATGCATCCTCAGGTGACTAGCGACCGTCCATCATATCTCTAAGTATATGCTCATGTTGCAGTAGCTCCAACCATCTGGGCGATATCTCGTCATTTGCAGCAGCAACTGGCTTATTCGCCTGTACGCTGAACAGCGCCTCAATCCTCCAGGAAAGGCGATACATTGGCGGTCATCTCTAAATCGGTCTGCTCTAGATCTGAGTAAGACTCTCCACACTGGAAATCTTCAACTCAACTGGGCCCGCTCCGGCGCATAAATCGGACGAATCACCTTCGTCTCTCGAATCAGGTAGACTAGCTATCATCTGTCTCATATCTTCCTGGATGCTCCGGCAATCTCAGCTCGTAAGCTCCGGAAGAGACATCCTGTCAATCTCAGCAACAGCTGGTCCATCCGTCTGCACGGTAGGCGACATCATAATCTCTGAGGTATGCTGTATATCAACAATCCTCTCTCAACTGGCAGTTCTAACAATGGCCCGATCATCCGGTGCAAAACCAAGCACTCACCTCCACTAGAGGTCACAGTCATCAATACTAACTCGAGACGTTCCCATGTCACCAGAAAACACAATGGTCGGCCCTCGTACCAGACGAGCTCGCCCTGACCGTAACCCTAGCAGCAGCCCAAACTGCGCTCAAACATGGCGACAGGAACCTCAATCGAGTATCGAAGAGAGCAGATCAATGGCAAGAAAGAGAACAACAGATCCAGAGTGGATACATGATCATAAGAAGGAACAGCATCAATGAAGGTATGATCATGAACTAATAGAATCGGGGATCACAAATAGATGTATAATCATGGATATAAAGAGAGTCGCTGATCTCGAAAATATGTACATCCTAAGGTTCCTTAAGCGGAGTGGCGTGTCGTAAGTATGCCGCGGAACATACCCACGGTACGTCACACTACTTTAGTCATCTATTCCATCAACCAAGGGCCATCCTATACGACGAAAGTTTGGGTCTAAAACCCCCTTGACTAAGTCTAAGTTCCGTAAGGTCAAGCCCAAGTTCCGTATATATATATAAACGCCCTAGGCTCCACATAGTCAAACTTAGACTCGAACCAAGGTCAACCTAGCGCTCTGATACCAACTTTGTCACGACCCGAAAGAGCACGTGACTGGCCCTTGAACCATATGAAGTCTATAGGACTCCATCTGATCCAAGTAAGCCAAAAGCCCAGAAATCTAAAACCATTTTAAGAGTAAGTAAAGAAAACTGGTTTAAAGAAGTGAAGGAAAACATGTTGAAGTCAAGGTTTTTAAATAACAAAGCCGAATTTACATTTTAAAATGTCAAGTCTTTTCTAAAAATTTCGGCAGAGTTTCTTTTGTAATTACTGGCCCCGAACGGGGTACAACAAGAACAATATATATGCAATGATAAAAGGCATCCCCAAGCGGGAGCTAGCTCTTCGTCAATCGACGTTCACAACCACACAAGCAATATAATATACAACGCCGAAGGGCGATGACCAAAACTCAAAAGAAAGCTCATAATAACATGAAAACCGTAATACTGCTAAGCGCGACTCTAAGGTCGAATAATACATCACTAATGTCTAAGTCTGAAACAATACACAAGATTTGGTTGATGGAAATTCTAGATACAATGAATAATACAAGTACAATGGTGGTTCTTGATGCAAAACAATCCACCTACCAAAAGCAATTCACCCGCAAGGAAGCAGTGTGCCAGAAATGCCGCAATGGAACCTGTACGGCAAAACCTGCAAGAACTGTGGCACAACGGGGGTGAGTTGCCAGCTCGTGAATAGAAATATCTACAAGCAGAAATCGAATGCAAGACATAAACCTAGGTCAACAATCAGTAATATAAACCACAAGAGTACATCTGAAGCATGATAAAGTGGCAATGTAACATCTAAGCATGTATGTAGTGCCAAGTACTCAGGTAATAACATGTCATCAGTATAAGGTATGTCTGCATGAAGTATGATCAATATAAATCTAGTCTGTATATGATCAAGTCTGTAAAAACGTGGAACCCGTCCACCCGTCACCCAATGACAATAAACGTGGAACCCGTCAACCCGTCACCCAATGACAATAAACAACATGTATGTAAATATGAGGATATAATCAAATCATGGAAAACATCATGAAACCCGTGCCTAGCATCGACGCGTAAATCCTCATCTATCCGGCTCCGTCAGTCCGGATCAGCCCACAGGCTATGTCTGTGGAATCGGCCCTCGGCCCCGGCAGTACGCCCATATCCATCTATCGACTCTGGTCAGTATCCTCTGGATAACAGCCAGGTCCAACCAATCACCGGTAGGTAGTAGTCTCTCTGCCAGGCTCACCGTCTACTACACAGCAAAACCGTTCTCGCTCCGCGGTACCATACCGGGTCCACCATGTACCCGCAATCGGCCTCATCCGCCTCCTCGAATCGGGTTTCACATGTCGCTCTCAGCACCGAGAAAACACATGGTGGACGCACTGAAATATCATATCAAGGGTAACCGGGTTTTTAACATAATTATATAATCTCTTTTGAAATACCCATGGTTCCCAAATCCAGAAATATCATGGAAACAACATATCTCAATGCGTATAATCAAAACATGATGTATGCGACATGTAAAGAAAGGTAAGCATATTAGAAGTCATGCAACATGGAATAGTAATGTGCACATGTCGAGGGAAACCGCTCTATTAAAACGAATCAGTTTTGAAGAACATCTTGCGGTTCCCAAATCTCTAATCAAGTCAGAATCATCTATGTTTGTGTACAGGTATAAGTGTACAATATGCCTTTCAAGAATCATATCATAAATGCAACAGTACTACAGTGTAGTGGCATAGAAATTATCGATGATGAAGTGTGTGAGCCGGCAAATAGTGTACGTGGAACATACGCATCATCGATAATGGTGCTGGTGTCCTAACAGCATGATAATAATATAGCAATAAAAATATGCAAAGCAACGTGAATAGCATGGATATGCGGAAATCGAATAATCAACGTAATAGTAAAGAATCTACACCCAAATGTATATGTCATGCGGTTATGCCATTTGAAATAAGAATGACTCGGGTCTAGTCTAACATCTACTATGCAAACTACAGATCTAAGTATCAAGTCAATCGGGAGGGGTGTGGAAACCACCTAAATCTGAGTCGATATATATATATATAGATATACTAGTCGGTGATCCCGCCTCAATAATATCGCGTACGATACAGTATATCATAAGTCATCCTCGAGTCATGAGCGCGGATCTATCATCCATATAGGCTCGTACGGTAAATCATCGTACGGCATCCCAATAGCTGGGTACGGGTCAATATCACATTCCTCTCATCAGATATAAGGTATCCTTATCATCATAACAAATAATCTGGTGTACTGATCTAAGTCTAGTACAAATCGATACCATCTATATACTGCGTGTGCAAGCACACGTCCCAAGGCCCGCTAGAGATCACGTATCGTATCACAAATACGAATCACATCAAATCACCGATCTCGCGGCACAAAGCCCAACATCATCGACTCATCTCCAATGTCATCCAATATCATCAAACACAGTGCAAGTGAAAGGAATATTTAAGGGTGTGCGTGTAGGTGTAAATCTATTCTAGGGTTCGCGACTATGAACTACACTAGTCACGTCTAACCCTACACTATCCATAATACACCTAACTATCTTATATAATAACAACTACGGACTACGGGGGTGCTATACGCCATCCACCCGACTTCCCCGGTAGATATAATCTACTCACCTTGCGTCTTTATCTTTCGATGCCACCACGCGTTTGCTGGTCGTCCCGAAGTCTTCATGGGGTACCTACACATCAAAGTGTCGCATATGCGCATTAAAACCAATTCAAAGCTAACACGGCTCACGAATCCCAAAACGATACGATAAGGGGCATATAGGTTAGAACCTATGGCATGCCTTCAAAACCATTAATAATTCCTCTGTATCGTCGTATAAACGCCAATTAGTCGAGGTAAAACACAAGACACAAATTCAGACTTAAGAATACGGAATACGTAAACATGAATCCAAAACAACTGTAAGTCCATGTCACGCACCCCACTAACTCGCGGGGAGGCGGAATATATGAAAAACGATTATCAAAGCTTCGTAACACGGACTTGAGCGCATGAATCGTAATCTAAACCATTGCTAACGATATACTAGAGGTTTAACTACTCGGTACCGGAGTTATACCTCACGTTACATGTCCTTCGGGTCTTCATCGCTGTCCTCCACTCCTCGTAGGCTCCTTGGAACATCGGTAACTTCACGGCCTCCTCGAATCTAAGACGATCCACCCGAAAGCTTCTACGCCAAGCTTAATCTCAAACTTGAGATAACTAGGTTGCTTAAAGTGCTAATCTAAGCTACCTAGAGGATATAGAGTGAGGTTATGAATGTTTTAGTCTATCTAACCCTTGATCTCAACACATGAGAGGTTAGGGTTAGGGTTTCAAGAGAGAGTGAGCTTGAGGAGAGAGAAGGAGAAGATTAGAATGAGAACAAAAATCCTTCTCACTTGAATATATGATACATAATGAATTATCTAATAATATCAATTAATTGATTATTCACTATGTTTCATTTAATCAAGGAGAGTGATTCATCATGTGAGTCATTAGATCATTAATGAAGCATTAATGATATGATGAATCATATAAATGAGTCACACAAAGTAATCATGAAAAAGCCACCTCAACCCCTCATGTCACCACTCTTCTAGAACCTTCTCGACAAATTACGAGAACGCCCCTCCAATCCGTGAAAACACGGAAAAACTTTAGACTGTATAAATCCAATAACCATATACTAGAATCTGGCTTAAACCATAGCCGGCTAGTATAAACTGTCCGAAAATTCGTACGTGCGAAAACACACGTATACATCCGAACGCTCGTCGTAAAACCATACGACCTCTATATCGTTTCGCCTGGAGCAGGGAAACTCTCTGTGTAGGACTCTAAAGACTCGACACTACGCTGGCAGTGGGTTTAACCACAGACCGCAAGCGGCACTAGCTGTACGTAACGGTCCCCAGGTAGATGTCGATAAGAAGGCCGATGAGGTAAATCATCCGAACTCCCACTGAGCCTGATGTGACAATCTTCGTACAGTCCGGTCTGTTCGTCTAAGACTATCGCATATCCAGCCTAGGGGGCGGCAAGCGTCAGTCCCCTAATAGCTGTATAAGTCGTGTTGGAACGAAGCCCATTACACCCTGAGAAGCTACTGGAACCTACCAGCATATCTCGTTTTCCCTGGCCAGGGACTTTGTGTAATGGCTCTCTGACACATCGCGATATCATCTCCCAATACCGGGAGAGACGAATCCTATCTAACCGCCACTGCCTCCAAGTGCTCGGGACTGCACCCAACTGCTACCTGTTTGCACGACTCCTTTGAGCCGTGGTAGGGTAGCAATCTAAGAACAGTGGGACACACTCGAGGCGAAGCAGCAGTGTCAAGTCTGCGGACTATGCTGTACTCATGTCACCTGGGAAATGACAACTGACGATGGGTATAATACCAACCAATCAGTTCCTCGGCGAGTCCTGTCCGGTGTACCCATAACCTAACGAGCACCTGTATACTATCTCCAGTACGGCGTACTGATGGCTGTGGGACAGACCATTTCCCCAACTGGGATGAGAAGCGTATACACTTAGTCTACTCTGGAATATCGATGCCCTATCTCGATAATCCAACGACCAGGGACCTGTATAGGATGTTGCTTACAGACTACCCAGCCCCCACTAGTGTGACTGCCATCACGACGCTGGTAATCAAGCAAAGATCCTATGGGCTCTACTAATATGTATAAGTGATACATTGCAAGAAACATATGCACATATTAAAGTAGACTCAAACCAAGTAGCATACTACCATGTTTAGCAAGACTGTTATATACAACTGTGAATATCCCAAGCTTCCATTAAGTAATATACATGCTAGTATGATACAATAATGGCCTCTAGGGCATATACACTAACAACAACAACTTAGGAAATATGTTCCAGATTTCACCCTAGGTCCAATTAGACAAATCTATATATACCAGAGGTCTAATCTATGCATGTAGGGACTACAGAACCAAAACGAGAAAGTTTGGTACAGGTATGGCCGCAAATTGCGGCCAAATGGGATAAATCTGCGGCCGGCTTGATGAGTTAGGGGTTGGGGTCTTGGTGGTAGCTTCCTGGGTGCCTGCACATGTCACTTTCCAATCAATTTTAATTTAGGATGTCTCGGATGACAGCAGATTCAATATACCCTTCACTGATTCCACAAATTCTCCGATATCGATTTCTAAATCCGTATTTCGGGTTTCAACTCTCAGGTTAGGGTCTCAATTCATTCACTAGGGTGTTGGTGTAGCCTCTACTGAACTCAATTTCACATTACAACTCAAAATTTCCTCAAACCCTAACTAGGTTTTTTTTAACTCCACAATATCAAACAATATCGGTTCAATCTAAACATGGGGGAATAAGTAACGCTAAACTAAGCAATTGGTTCAGCAAATGCCTCATTTGGCAACTCAAGAATTTTCTTGAGTTGCCCCTAGTGGCCAAAATCCTTGCTTCTTTAGCTCCAAGTGTAGATCTTAATCTTGTGCACACATTTAATGAAATGAGAGTGGGGTTTTGGAGTTGTTTTAGAGGTGTTTTGGAGCTTGAAGAGGGGAGGGAGAATGAGGTGCAGGAGCAGCAACAGCAATGGGAGAAGAAGTGTAAGTCCATGCTACCTCTCCCGGTACTTTCGGGAATGCGGAATTTGGTAAAAAACGATTTTCTTAAAGATGGTAACATGGACCTAAAACCCGGATCTTGGTTAAACATCTATCTAACAACCTAACTATGAGTTTCTAGCTACTCGGTTAGGGGGTTAAACCTTGCTTGTCTTGAACTCCTTCGTCTTCAAACTCCGATGGTGGTCCGATTGGCTTCTTCTCGTCGTCTCCGTACGCCGAAGATAGATCCACCTGAAAGCTCCAACCGTTAGCTCCTTCTTCGTTCTTTGAAGAAACTAGTTCACTTGGTTTGCTAAACCTAGTGAACTAGAATGAGTAGAGAAGAATTAGAATGGGATTTTATCTATGGTTCTTGATTCTCAACTCATGAGAGATATGAACCATAGAGTAAAGAGAGGGAGCAAGAGCAAGAGGGTGAGAGCAAAAATGGAGAGCTCAAGAACAAGAGAGAGAATGAGCAAGAAAGAATGAGGCTCTCTTTTGTCTTTCACCCTCTCATAATCCAAAGTCATGATAACTCATCATACTAAAAAAAGTCTTATGTGATGGTTTGAAGCAACCATAACCATATCATTTCATGCACTCATTTTACACAAATGAGCAAGCAAGAAAAAGTCTTTGCCATGAAATGATGGCTATGGTTATCATGATGGTCAACTAGTCAAGCCTAGTCAACCGGTCAACAAAGTCAACAAGTCAACAAAAGTCAACAAGTCAACAAAAGTCAACAAGTCAACAAAGTCAACAACCATATCACCATAATACTTAATTAATATAATAGTTAATCACATATCATATTCTCATTAGGGTTGAGCAAAAAGTCAAATAGTCAACGGTCAACTGTCAACAACCCCAATGAGAATCCACTGCCTCTGTCTCCCTGTCAACTGTGCATACACACCCGCATCCGCGTTCCGAGGAACACGAATGCAAACTGGATAAATCCAATCCCATAAGGTACACTAGGATCTGGCTTAAACCAAAGCCCGCTAGTGTAAACTGTCCGGACACTGCACGCGCACAAGTGCACGGATGTGACCGAACCCTGTCGCAAAACCATGCGACCTGTCGCAATACCATGCGACCTCTACTCTTTTGCCTAAAGGCGAAAAGCTTTCTGTGTGGGACTCTAAAGACTCGACACTACGCTGGCAGTGGGTTTAACCACAGACCGCAAGCGGCACTAGCTGTGCGTAACGGTCCCCAGGTAGTGCCGACAAGAAGACCGACGAGGCGAAACCCATCTGAACTCCTACTGAGCCTGAGTGTGACATTCTCCGTACAGTCCGGTCTGTTCGGCTGATACATCGCATGGCGGGCCTAGGGGGCGGTAAACGTCAGTCCTCCAATAGCGGTACAAGTCGTGCCGAAGCGAAGCCCAAAACACCCTGAGATAACACTGGAAACCTACCAGTATATCTCGTTTGCCCTGGCCAGGGACTACTCGTGTAATGGCTCTCCTAGACACAGCGCGATGTCAACCCCCAATACCGGGAGAGACGAATCCTGTCTAACCGTCACTGCCTCCAAGTGCTTCGGGACTGCACCCAACCACTACCTGTTTACACGACTCCTTTGAGCCGTGGTAAGGTAGTGATCAAAGTACAGTGGGAAGACACTCGAGGCGAAGTGACAGTGTCAAGTCAGCGGACTAAGCTGTACTCATGTCACCTGGGAACTGATAACTGACGATAGGTATAATACCAACTAGTCAGTTCCTGACGAGTCCTGTCCAGTGTACCCGTAACCTAATGAGCACCCGCATACTATCTCAAGTACGACATACTGACGGCTGTGGGACAGACCGTCTCCCACACTGGGATGAGAAGCGCATGCGCTGGTCTACTCCGGAGTATCGATGCCCTGTCTCGATAGTCCTGCGACCAGGGACCTGCATAAGGATGTGCTTATAGATTACCCAGCCCCACTAGTGTGACGACCATCACATCGCTGGTAATCAAGCAAAGATCCTAAGGGCTCTACTAATGTGTATAGGCGATATACAAAAATAAACACATGTACACATTGAAGTAGAAACAAACCAAGTAGCATACTACTATTTTGAGCAAGATTGTCAATACAAGGTGAATATCCCAAGCTTCCATTAAGTAATATACATACTAGTATGATACAGTAATGGCCTCTAGGGCATATACACTAACAATCTCCCACTTGCACTAAGGCCATGTACTGGCGTATCGAAGACCTATCATCTCGATCAGCCGCTCGAACTGAGTCTGGGGCAAGGCCTTGGTGAATGGATCTGCAGTGTTATCTTCTGATTTTACTCTCTTTACCTCGATCTCCCGGCGATCAATGATCTCCCTGATCAGGTGGAACCGCCTCAAAATGTGCCTGGACTTCTGATGGGACCTGGGTTCCTTCGCTAAAGCTATAGCGCCGTTGTTGTCACAATACAGCGGTATTGGATCAACACTGGTAGGAACCACCTGAAGTTCCGTGAGGAACTTCTTCATCCAGACAGCTTCCTTTGCGGCATCGCAAGCAGCTATGTACTCCGCTTCCATGGTTGAGTCAGCAACGGTTTCCCGCTTGGAACTCTTCCAGCAAACCGCCCCTCCATTGAGGGTAAAGACATAACCCGACATGGACTTGGAGTCATCCTTGTCACTCTGGAAGCTGGAGTCAGCAAAGGCCTCAATCTGGAGGTCTTTTCCGCCATACACCAAGAACATCTCCTTAGTCCTTCTCAGGTACTTGAGAATGTTCTTTACTGCTATCCAGTGTTTCTCCCCTGGGTCCGACTGTTACCGGCTTACAACGCTCAATGCGTATGCTACATCTGGTCTGTTACATAACATCGCATACATAATAGAGCCTACCGCAGATGCGTAGGGTATTGATGACATGCGAGCCCTTTCCAAATCAGTCTTGGGAGACATCTCTTTGGAGAGGGTGATTCCGTGACAAGCCGGTAGATTACCGCGCTTGGAATCTTCCATACTGAATCGTTTCAGTATGGTGTCGATGTACCTTGACTGTGAAAGTCCCAACATCCTTTTAGATCTATCACGATAGATCTGGATCCCCAGAATGTAGTTGGCATCGCCCAGGTCCTTCATGGAGAACCTCTGTGACAAGAATCCTTTGACTGACTGTAGCATAGGAATATCATTTCCTATTAGGAGAATGTCATCGACGTACAAGACGAGGAATACCACATTTCTCCCTACAATCTTACTGTAAATGCATGGTTCATCTGGGTTTTTGACAAAGTCGAATTCTTTGACAGTATCATCAAAGCAGATGTTCCAACTCCGCGATGCCTGCTTAAGTCCATAGATGGACTTGAGCAACTTGCACACTTTACCGCTGCTCCCACTCTGATTGAATCCCTCTGGCTGATCCATATAGACGCACTCTTCCAAATTTCCATTTAGGAAAGCCGTCTTAACGTCCATCTGCCAGATCTCATAATCGTGGAAGGCAGCAATGGCAAGAAGGATCCGAATGGATTTAAGCATGGCTACCGGAGAAAAAGTCTCGTCATAGTCCAAACCAGGTCTTTGACGAAAACCCTTTGCAACGAGCCTAGCTTTATAGGTTTCAACCTGCCCATCTACACCAATCTTCTTTCTGAAGATCCATTTGCAGCCTACGGGTTTTACCCCTTCTGGAGCAAAGTCCAAAGTCCAAACATTGTTGGTGTACATGGACTCCATCTCGGTCCGCATTGCATCCAGCCATTTTACCGAGTCACCGCTCTGAATGGCTTGCTGGAAGCTAGTAGGCTCATCATAATCTATGATGCAATCCTCTCTATCCCCGTCTATGAGAAAACCGTAGTATCTCTCGGGCGGATGAGACTGCCTACTACTCCTGCGGAGCGGCGTAGGAATGTTCGGTTTCCCTGAACCTTCTGGTTCTACTAAGGTTTCAGTAATAGCTTGCGGTTCTGGAATTTCTTCCAGTTCTATTGCGCTCCCACTTATCTGATTTTCTAAAAACTCAGTTTCCAAGAAGCGGGCATGACGAGAAACAAGGACTTTTTGCTCCTCTGCGTAATAGAAAAGATACCCCTTGGAGTTCTTTGGGTATCCCACAAACTTGCACTGTACTGAGCGTGCCTCGAGCTTGTCCGCATGCTGCTTTTTTACAAAAGCCGGACATCCCCATGTCTTAAAGGATTTAAGACAGGGTTTCTTCCCACTCCACATCTGATATGGTGTGGTAGGCACTGTCTTAGTAGGAACTTGGTTCAAGAGATGTGCAGCTGTTTCCAGTGCATAACCCCAGAAAGATCGCGGCAACTCAGCCTTACTCATCATGGAACGAACCATATCTAATAGGGTTCGATTCCTTCTTTCCGATACACCGTTGTGTTGTGGTGTGTATGGAGGAGTACGCTGAGAGAGAATTCCATTCTCTTTTAAGTAGTCCAGAAACTCGGCACTCAAGTATTCACCACCTCGATCCAATCTTAGGATCTTGATACTTTTGCCTGTTTGTTTTTCTACTTCATTCTTATATTCCCGAAATTTCTCAAAGGCCTCGGATTTGTGCTTCATTAAGAAGACATGTCCATACCTAGAGAAATCATCTATGAAAGTAATGAAGTATGAATAACCGCTTCGCTCATGTGTAGACATTGGACCACACACGTCACTGTGTATAAGTCCCAAGAGCTCGCTCGCTCTTACTCCGTGTCCAGTGAACGGAGTCTTTGTCATCTTTCCCATGAGACAAGATTCACAAGTGGCATAAGACTGGTACTCGAACGGATCCAAGTATCCTTCTTTATGTAACTTAGTCAACCGTGTCTCATTGATGTGACCCAGTCTACAATGCCATAAGAAAGCCTGATTTAATTCTGGAGACTTTCTTTTAAGTGTGTTCTGGACACTGAATATCTGAGCTTGATTCAATACGTATATACCGTTATTTAATGTACCTGACCCAATCAGTGCTTGATTTAGGTGGATGTTTACTACATCGCTTACAAAAGCAAAATCATATCCTTCCTTAGAAAGTAAGGATACAGATATGATATTGCAAGTCGCACCTGGTACATACAAACAGTCACGCAGAATCAATATCTGCCCAGTTGTCAGTCCTAGGTGATATTCCCCTACGGATACAGCATCCATGCTCATTCCGTTAGCAACCCTGAGAGTCATATCACCTTTCCTGATAACCCTACGGTTTCTCAGACCCTGTAACGAATTACAGATATGAGATCCTGATCCGGTATCCAATACCCAGGAAGTAGGGTTAACTGACAAACAGTTCTCAATTACAAACACACTCGAAGCTGAAGCCACAACATGCTTCGAATTCTGGCTACTGGCTTTACAAGCCCTGCAATCTTTCTGCCATAGTTCATTCCCGTTACAATAGGAACGTCCCTCTTTTACTATATCCAGTCCTGAAACTTTTGCCCTTGTTTTTCCTTTTTCTTCCCTGGTTTCTTTCAGGGTATAAGCAGAGGGCAGGGACTGTAGAATTAGGTCAGTACTTGACCCATTCTCCAACGTGGTCTCCAGGTCCGTGAGCTCAATATAGCTGGTCTCTGTAAGGACGTTGCCCCTTACAGATGACCCGACTGCCAACCTCGCTTGAAGCAATTCGTTCGAGGTCTCATATCTTGCGATACGAGATTGCTCTCCATATAAAACTTTGTTATGGAGGAAGATAGAAACTGAGTCCATCTTCTCGTGCTGCCTCTGGTTTGTACCATCAACTGAGGCTAACACGAGGCACTTGGGTTTCGCACAATCCTTTTCCGATGTCCTGCGGATGTGAACATCCGTGACAGGGGAAACTGGACCTGAGACAGCAGGGTTTTGATTAGTTAAGAGGTGTCCCAGCTTGTCATGGGCAATGGACATCTGGACAGACCTTTGCCAGTCATAACAGTCAGGTTCAGTCATGTTTTTATCTAGATGTAACCTAGGCGTGGTCACAGGGTCGCTGCAATTAAGAGAGAGAAGAAGAAACACTCAGCATGATGCTCTTGCAAGTTTAGAGTGGTTTTTAGTTTGTCTAAACAGGATGGCTCCCACTGTTTCTCGAATCCCTCCTCAAACCATAAAGGAAGAATTAGTCGGGATCAATCCCACCGCACAATACTTGCTTAACCGTTCAGCCAGGCCGGTGTCGGTACTTCGAGGGAGGTTTTCCAACGCTTTCGCGAAGTTCCTTAATTAAAGAACCTCTATTCCCTGGGGGCGTAGCCCCGCTAACACCTTTCTAGGCACCTACTAGGTTTATAGCATTGATCGTTTAGTGAGAAATTTCCCGAGGAGTAGCATATACTCACAGTAGGATCGGGATCCAAATATCATCGCGTGACGAAACTGAAGGAATCCTACCAGAATCATCACACTCCAAATGGTATGCAAATCTAGCAAGTTTCAGTACTTATGAAACTCCCGATGTGGGTTTTTGCCCCATGCTCTTATGACCTTGACTAAGGCCAACAAATCATAAGTCACATGTCAAGTTCTACCCGTCGTTGTCCAGGTTAATTTGAACCCATCCGTATATACCCTTGACTAAGGCCAACAAATCATAAGTCACATGTCAAGTTCTACCCGTCGTTGTCCAGGTTAATTTGAACCCATCCGTATATACCCTTGACTAAGGCCAACAAGGTAATACGACTGTCCCAAACCAACGCATCTATCTATGCAACATATGAATGTCCACCAGCTACCAATCACTGTGCCTTGACTAAGGCCAACAAACACAGCTTGAATACTGTTGAATATTCATATGAAACGACGGAGGGCTACGAATGGTTTTGGCGAAACCGTGAACGTAGTGAACTTGATTTAGTCGATGGAACGAGATAGCTTTTAAATGGAGTGGCTCAAACTCCGCATTTTAAAAGTTTGTTTTTGAAAAGAACCGAGTGGTTTCTCGAAAGTGTTCCAACGACTTATACTTGGTTTATTTTCTTGCATTAGTTCTTTTAATGCATGTTTTGCTTGCATTAGTTCTTTTAATGCGTGATATTCTTGCATTAGTTCTTTTAATGCGTCCCATCATTTAATCCTACCATTGCAGAAAACAACCAAAATATGACGTACGCTTATGCCATTCGCATTCGCCACGGGGCCCCGTCATTACCCGTTAGGTTACTTAACTAACGACAGAGCGGGGGCTGGGCTAGCGCGGCTGTAAAACATAAGCAACGCCTAAATAATATCATATATAGATATACTGCAATGATAAACATTTCAGATCACAGATGAATACATTGGATATACTAGGAATCTGTAATTCGTACGAGCCTGTAACGAAAACAGATTACACGGTCGCGGTGAATAGGCAAAACCCCACCCAAGACCCCTACGGGTGCGGCAAACTACCCGCCAAGTACCCGAAGCGTAGTAACCTCCCTCATCTCCATGAGTAGGCCACTCGACACTTCGTCATACCCGGTAGTTTGTGCACCCCCTCCATGGGTCTATCCTAGGAGCAAAAAACAGTAAAAAGAAATTATACAATGACGGCTACAACCCCGACCCGGTTGTGCGGCCATACAAATAATTATTACATCAATTTACAAATTTACATGAATTGAAAGATAAGAAAACTCTCGTCTCACAACCCCCGGCTATTCACCCGCGACAATCCAACATATTCATATACACATTCCATCAACATTACAGATCACAGATTTGTATAACCCCCACTAATCGACATATAGCGATTAGTAGACGTTCAATACAAATATCACATTACAGAAAAACCCGTTAGCTTAAGTCTTTTAGAAGTTCGATCAAAAATACGGATTTTCAGGACCCCAAAGTAAAATTTTCGTTCTGGAAAATCTGGGTTGAAAATATATATACAAAAAATCCCAAAATACCCCCACTAGTAAACTGCAAAAAAGAAAACCCCTGACCGAGTCAACTCGGCCGCGTTTCCGCGGCGAGAGCGTGCTCCCGCCGCGGAAACGCGGCGCTTTGATCGAGTCAGGGGCCCAAAATTTTCCAGTTTCTTTAAAAAAGCCTGAGTCGATTTTAGGTGTATTTCAAAAAGGTTTTCCAGCACTTTTAAAATCGACAGAAAGTTTAAAATTCCGGGGTTCGTTTCGGGACTTTTTCGTTGATCGATCTTCTAGTTACTTGCTAACATGTTAGATAGAGTTTAACTAGGCTCTGATACCACTGTAAGTCCATGCTACCTCTCCCGGTACTTTCGGGAATGCGGAATTTGGTAAAAAACGATTTTCTTAAAGATGGTAACATGAACCTAAAACCCGGATCTTGGTTAAACATCTATCTAACAACCTAACTATGAGTTTCTAGCTACTCGGTTAGGGGGTTAAACCTTGCTTGTCTTGAACTCCTTCTTCTTCAAACTCCGATGGTGGTCCGATTGGCTTCTTCTCGTCGTCTCCGTACGCCGAAGATAGATCCACCTGAAAGCTCCAACCTTTAGCTCCTTCTTCGTTCTTTGAAGAAACTAGTTCACTTGGTTTGCTAAACCTAGTGAACTAGAATGAGTAGAGAAGAATTAGAATGGGATTTTATCTATGGTTCTTGATTCTCAACTCATGAGAGATATGAACCATAGAGTAAAGAGAGGGAGCAAGAGCAAGAGGGTGAGAGCAAAAATGGAGAGCTCAAGAACAAGAGAGAGAATGAGCAAGAAAGAATGAGGCTCTCTTTTGTCTTTCACCCTCTCATAATCCAAAGTCATGATAACTCATCATACTAAAAAAAGTCTTATATAATGGTTTGAAGCAACCATAACCATATCATTTCATGCACTCATTTTACACAAATGAGCAAGCAAGAAAAAGTCTTTGCCATGAAATGATGGCTATGGTTATCATGATGGTCAACTAGTCAAGCCTAGTCAACCGGTCAACAAAGTCAACAAGTCAACAAAAGTCAACAAGTCAACAAAAGTCAACAAGTCAACAAGTCAACAAAGTCAACAACCATATCACCATAATACTTAATTAATATAATAGTTAATCACATATCATATTCTCATTAGGGTTGAGCAAAAAGTCAAATAGTCAACGGTCAACTGTCAACAACCCTAATGAGAATCCACTGCCTCTGTCTCCCTGTCAACTGTGCATACACACCCGCATCCGCGTTCCGAGGAACACGAATGCAAACTGGATAAATCCAATCCCATAAGGTACACTAGGATCTGGCTTAAACCAAAGCCCGCTAGTGTAAACTGTCCGGACACTGCACGCGCACAAGTGCACGGATGTGACCGAACCCTGTCGCAAAACCATGCGACCTGTCGCAATACCATGCGACCTCTACTCTTTTGCCTAAAGGCGAAAAGCTTTCTGTGTGGGACTCTAAAGACTCGACACTACGCTGGCAGTGGGTTTAACCACAGACCGCAAGCGGCACTAGCTGTGCGTAACGGTCCCCAGGTAGTGCCGACAAGAAGACCGACGAGGCGAAACCCATCTGAACTCCTACTGAGCCTGAGTGTGACATTCTCCGTACAGTCCGGTCTGTTCGTCTGATACATCGCATGGCGGGCCTAGGGGGCGGTAAACGTCAGTCCCCCAATATCGGTACAAGTCGTGCCGGAGCGAAGCCCAAAACACCCTGAGATAACACTGGAAACCTACCAGTATATCTCGTTTGCCCTGGCCAGGGACTACTCGTGTAATGGCTCTCCTAGACACAGCGCGATGTCAACCCCCAATACCGGGAGAGACGAATCCTGTCTAACCGTCACTGCCTCCAAGTGCTTCGGGACTGCACCCAACCACTACCTGTTTGCACGACTCCTTTGAGCCGTGGTGGGGTAGTGATCAAAGTACAGTGGGAAGACACTCGAGGCGAAGTGACAGTGTCAAGTCAGCGGACTAAGCTGTACTCATGTCACCTGGGAACTGATAACTGACGATAGGTATAATACCAACTAGTCAGTTCCCGATGAGTCCTGTCCAGTGTACCCGTAACCTAACGAGCACCCGCATACTATCTCAAGTACGACGTACTGACGGCTGTGGGACAGACCGTCTCCCACACTGGGATGAGAAGCGCATGCGCTGGTCTACTCCGGAGTATCGATGCCCTGTCTCGATAGTCCTGCGACCAGGGACCTGCATAAGGATGTGCTTATAGATTACCCAGCCCCACTAGTGTGACGGCCATCACATCGCTGGTAATCAAGCAAAGATCCTAAGGGCTCTACTAATGTGTATAGCCGATATACAAAAATAAACACATGTACACATTGAAGTAGAAACAAACCAAGTAGCATACTACTATTTTGAGTAAGATTGTCAATACAAGGTGAATATCCCAAGCTTCCATTAAGTAATATACATACTAGTATGATACAGTAATGGCCTCTAGGGCATATACACTAACAAGAAGGAGGGAAATGAGGGAAGGGAAATGGCTAAGTCCTAAGTCAAATGAGACCATACCTCTCTCTCTCACCAACTGCCAATTTCTTTATTCTTTTCTCTTTTCTTTTCCTTCTCCTTTTCTTATTCTCTTAAAAACCTTCTCCCAAGAATAGTAAACCCAAACTGAACCATGGCAAGAAAATGCACAAGTGTGAAAAGGTGATATGTGCATGTTTTGCATAAAAAAGCTTAAAAAAACCGATTAGCGATTTTTAATCGCGATTAGTACTAAATTAGCATATAACTAATCAATTAAACTTAGAAATGGCATAATTCTATAAAATACCCTATTTTATAATTTTCCATAATTTCCCCCCATTTATTTGTATTTAATTATACCAAATTATTAAAATATTCAATAAAATAATATTAATTTATAAAAATTCCCAAAAATTAATATATTATTATTTGGATATGTTACAGCATTAATCCTACCACAAAACAGACCCTTGAATCTATGTGTCAAGGCACCTTCATGACTAAATATGATGGCGAAGCTTGGAAATTTTTAGAAGATTTCGCTGAAAGATCTTTACAGTGGGAGGGTGTGAGTCAATCGTCAAGGGGGGGCAATAACCAATCTGATGTTTCCATAAAAGTTAGAGCTGAAATATCAGCAATGCAAAAGAGACTCGAGACTATGGAAAATAAATTTTTAGCATCCACCCTAAATCAGATGTCATTCTCTAAAACTGTCTGTGGATGTTGTTCTGATCCTTCTCACCTCACGGAAGAATGTCCATTGAATTCTCCGTTTCAAGGTCAAGAGCATACCAATGCTGCTTTTTAAAGACCTAGGAACGACCCGTTTTCTTCCACTTATAATCAGGGTTGGAGGAATCACCCTAATTTTGCTTGGAACCAATCACAAAATCAAAACACGGTTCCAAACCAAAACAATTTCCAAAGGGCTCTTCCACCACGACAGCAACCACTTCAATTGAGTCAGCACCCCTTCCAATCACAAAATTTTCAAAATCTGGTCAACACACATGCACCAAATAATCCTTTGCAATTGACCGGTACTGATGAATCATCTTCATTCATGAACTTGCTTCTGACAAATCTCATGCAAGTGTCGGCTGAAATAAAGACTTCCGTCGATGATATAAAGAAAAATTCCACCTCTCAAGCTGAGAGTATTAAATCGATGGAAGCAGAAATTGCAAGATTAAAAGCCGAATTGAGTGCAAGAGAGAAAGGGAAACTTCCAGCTCAACCTTTACCAAATCCTGGCTATACACATCATGTGAGCGCTATCACCACGTTGAGATCTGGAAGAGTGCTTAACAATCATGTTGGTGAGGAGATTGATAAAAATGAAGAATCAATCGATGATACCCCGGCTGAGAGCTTTCCTTCCACTTCTACTTCTAATTCTAACCCCAGTTCGTCTACCCCACCATTTTCTTCCGAGCCTATTCTCCGTTTTCCCCAAGGTTCGACACCTCAGCCCAGCTCTTCTAGTCCACTGAAAATGATCCCCACTTCTATTCTTAGATCGTTCCAACACACACGATCTTCTCCAATGTTGGACCCCGACCTTATTGCTCAAGCTCCTTATCTGAATCGGTTAAGGGGAAACAGCTCAAGTCCGCAAATGGAGAAGATCACGGAAATCTTTAAATAGGTTAACATCAACATCCCTCTTCTAGATGCAATACAACAAGTTCCCGCTTAAGCGAAAGCTCTCAAAGACTTGTGCACTAGAAAGAGGAAGACTCAAGTGCCGAAAAAAGTGTTCATGTCGAGTACTGTAGACATGGTTTTTCCCCAACAATTACTAAGCAAACGTAAGGACCCTGGCTGTCCTACTATTTCTAATTCTATTGGGGATAAACACATTAACCGTGCTTTACTTGACCTTGGCGCAAGTGTTGTTAGTGTATATGCCCTAGAGGCCATTACTGTATCATACTAGTTTGTATATTACTTAATGGAAGCTTGGGATATTCACCTTGTATAGACAATCTTGCTCAATATAGTAGTATGCTACTTGGTTTGTTTCTACTTTAATGTGTACATGTGTTTATTTTAGTATATCACCTATACACATTAGTGGAGCCCTTAGGATCTTTGCTTGATTACCAGCGTTGTGATGGCAGTCACACTAGTGGGGGCTGGGTAATCCATAAGCACATCCTTATGCAGGTCCCTAGTCGTAGGACTATCGAGACAGGGCATCGATACTCCGCAGTAGACTAGCGTATGCGCTTCTCATTCCAGTGTGGGAGACGGTCTGTCCCACAGCCGTCAGTACGTCGTACTTGAGATAGTATGCGGGTGCTCGTTAGGTTATGAGTACACTGGACAGGACACGTCGGGAACTGTTGGTTGGTACTATACCTATCGTCAGTTATCAGTTCTCAGGTGACATGAGTACAGCTTAGTCCGCTGACTTGACACTGTCACTTCCCCTCGATTGTGTTCCCACTGTACTTAGATCAGTACCGTACCATGGCTCAAAGGAGTCGTGCAAACAGGTAGTAGTTGGGTGCAGTCCCGAAGCAATTGGAGGCAGTGACGGTTAGACAAGATTCGTCTCTCCCGGTATTGGGAGTTGACATCGCGCTGTGTCTAGGAGAGCCATTACACGAGTAGTCCCTGGCCAGAGCAAGCGAGATATACCGGTAGGTTTCCAGTGTTATCTCAGAGTGTTCTAGGCTACACTCCGATACGACTTGTACCGCTAGTAGGGAACTGACGTTTACCGCCCCCTAGGCCCGCCATGCGATGTTATCAGACGAACAGACCGGACTGTACGGAGATTGTCACATTCAGGCTCGGTAGGAGTTCAGATGGGTTTCACCTCGTCCGTCTTCTTGTCGGCTTCTACCTGGGGACCGTTACGCACAGCTAGTGCCGCTTGCGGTCTGTGGTTAAACCCACTGCCAGCGTAGTGTCGAGTCTTTAGAGTCCCACACAGAAAGCTATTTGGCTTTAGGCAAAAGAGTAGAGGTCGCATGGTTTTGCGACAGGTCGCATGGTTTTGCGACAGGGTTCGGTCACATCCGTGCACTTGTGGACGTTTAGTGTCCGGACATTTAACACTAGCGGGCTTTGGTTTAAGCCAGATCCTAGTGTACATTTTGGGATTGGTTTTATCTCGTTTGTATTTGTGTTCCTCGGAACGCGGATGCGGGTGTGTATGCACGGTTGACAAAGAGACAGAGGCAGAGGATTCTCATTGGGGTTGTTGACTGTTGACTGTTGACTATTGACTTTTTTCTAAACCCTAATGAGAATAAGAAATATGATTAACAATAATATTAATTAAGTATTATAGTGACATGGTTGTTGAGGGGTTGACTTTGTTGACTTGTTGACTTTGTTGACCGGTTGACTAGGTTGGACTAGTTGACCATCATCATGACAATGGCTATCATTTCATGGAAAAGACTTTTGCTTGTTTGTTTCTTTTTGGAAAATGAGTGCATAAAATGATATAGCCATTTTGACTTGAACCATCACATAATACTTGATTACTATTTTGTTATGATGGTTTTGGATTATGAGAGCTTGGATGGTAAAAGGCTTACTAATTCTCTCATTTCGTTTCTCTCTCTTGCTTGAGCTCTCCCTCATGCTCTTCCTCTTGCTCTCTCTCTAGCTCAAAGCAACACCCTCTCATGAGTTGAGAAACATTGCCTTAGAGATAAAAAAAACCATATCACTTCTCTACTCATCCTAGTTCACAAGGTTTAGCAAACCAAGTGTTCTAGTTTCTTCAAGTTCGAAGAAGAAGCCAAAGGCAGAAGCTTTCAGGTGGATCCATCTTCGGCGTAAGGGGACGACGAGGTGAGGCCGATCCATACACCGGAAAGAGTTCAAGATGAAGGAGTTCAAGAAAGGTATAACCCCCTAACCGAGTAGGTAAAACTCTTGTTAGGTTTGTTAGTTAGTTGTTTAACAAAGATCCGTTTTTGAGTCCATGTTACCACCTCTTGAAAAATCGTTTTTCATCATTTCCGCAAGACCGTAAGTACCGGGAGAGATAACGTGGACTTACAGTGGTATCAGAGCCAAGTTAAACACTATCTAACATGTTAGCAAAGTAACTAGAAATTTGATCGGAGAAAAAGTCGCGAAATACGCCCGAAATGCCTACTTTCTGCCGAATTTTTTTCTGTTCCAAAAAATGATAAATCTTATCTTAAAATTCGGCTCAGGGTTTTTAGAAGCAACTGTAGAAAAATGGTCCACTGAACCGATCAACGCGCCGTGGAACCGCGGCGTGAGCTTGCTCCCGCCACGGATCCGCGGCCGAGTTGACTCGGCCGTGGGCGATTTTTCTCACAGTTTGTTCAGTAGGTTATTTTGGGATTTTTACAATATGATTTTTCTGCCCAGATTTTCCAGAAAGAAAAATTAGTTTTTAGGGCTTAAAAATCCGTATTTTGATCGAACTTCTAAAGACTTAAGCTGACGGGTATATATCTGTGATGTGTTATATGTATTGAACGTCCGCTAATCTCTATACGTCGATTAGTGGGGGTTATACATATCTGTGATCTGTAATGTTGATGGTATGTGTATATGAATTCATTGGACTGTCACGGATGAATAGCCGGGGGTTGTGAGATGAGAGTTTTTCCTTTTATCTTTCAATTCATGTAATATGTAAATTGATGTAATATTATTTATATGGCCGCACAACCGGGTCGGGGCTGTAGCCGTCATTGTATAATTTCTTTTTACTGTTTTTACTCCTAGGATAGACCCAAGGTGGGGTGCACAAACTACCGGGTATCTCGAAGTGCCGAGTGGCCTACTCACGTCGTTGAGGGAGGTTGCTCCGCTTCGGATATTTGGCGGGTAGTTTGCTGCACCCGTAGGGGTCTAGGGTGGGGTATTGGCTATTCATCGCGACCGTGTAATCATCTTTTCGTTACAGGCTCGTACGAATTGCGGATTCCTAGTATATCCAATGTGTTCATCTGTGATCTGAAATGGCTATCATTGCAATATATCTATATATGATATTATTTAGGCGTTGCTTATGTTTTGCATCCGCGCTAGTCCAGCCCCCGCTCTGTCGTTAGTTAAGTAACCTAACGGGTAATGACGGGGCCCCGTGGCGAATGTGGATGGCATAAGCGTACGTCATATTTTGGTTGTTTTCTGCAATGGTAGGATTAATTGATGGGACGCATTAAAATTAATGCAAGAAAAATAAACCAAGTAAAAGTCGTTGGAACACTTTGAAAACCACTCGGTTCTTTTCAAAACCAAACTTTTAAATACGGAGCATGAACCACTCCTTTTTGAAAGCTATCTCGTTCCATCGATTATATCAAGTTCACTACGTTCACGGTTTCGCCAAAACCATTCGTAGCCCTCCGTCATTTCACATGAATGGTCAATAAGTATTCAAGCTATGTATGTTGGCCAAAGTCAAGGCATAGTGATTGGTAGCTATCGGGTATTCATATGCAGCATAGATAGATATGTTGGTTTGGGGCAGTCGTTCTACCATTTTGGCCAAAGTCAAGGGTATGTGCGGGTGGGCTCAAATTAACCTGGAGAATGACGGGAAGAACTTGACATGTGACTTATGATATTTTGGCCAAAGTCAAGGTCATAAGAGCATAGGGTAAAAATCCACATCGGGAGTTTCAAAAGAACTGAAACTTGCTAGCACTGCATACCATTTGGAGTGTGATGATTCTGGTAGGATTCCTTCAGTTTTGTCACGCGATGATATTTGGATCCCGATCCTACTGTGAGTATATGCTACTCCTCGGGAAATTTCTCACTTAACGATCAATGCTATAAACCAAGTTGGTGTCTAGAAAGGTGTTAGCGGGGCTACGCCCACAGCAAAAAGAGGTTATTTAATTAAGGAACTTCGCAAAAGCGTTGGAAAATCTCCCTCGAAGTCCGACACCAGCCTGGCCGAACCATTAAGCAAGTATTGTATGGTGAGATTGATCCTGACTAATTCTTCCTTTTTAGTTTGAGGAGGGATTCGAGAGACAGTGGGAGCCATCCTGTTTAGACAAATTAAAAACCACTCTAAACTTGCAAGAGCATCATGCTAAAGTGTTTCTTCTCTCTCTCCTAATTGCAGCGACCAAACATCATGACCGGACTTAAGTTACTACTAGATAAAAACATACTGACAGGGCCAAACTACAAAGATTGGCTCAGGAATGTCAAAATGGCAATCACTTATGACAAGTTGGGGTATCTCCTTACCACCAAAGCTCCCCCTGTCCCAGGTCCCAAAACCAGCGTCGCGGATAGGGAAATCCATAAGGCCTGGAAAATCGATTGCGCGAAGGCCAAGTGCCTCGTGCTTGCCTCTATGGACAATGAACATCAGAGAAGGCACGAGAATATGGACCTCGAATCCATATTTCTACATACAAAAGAACTGTATGGAGAGCAATCTCGTATCGCCAGATACGAAGTGTCGAAAAAGCTATTTTCGGCAAGGTTGGCCGTCGGATCATCGGTAGCGGAACACGTGCTTAAGATGATTGGCTTCATTGAGGAGCTCGCGGACCTTGGGACCACATTGGAGAATGAGCTCTTTACGGACTTGATTCTTCAGTCCCATCCTTCCACTTACGCCCAGTTCATCCTGAATTTCAACTTGCAAGAAAAGGAAGTTGAACTTTCAGAGCTCCTCAACATGCTGAGGAGTGCAGAGGGCACCCTACAGAAAGGTAGGGAAACATCCACATTGTTTGTAGGAGGATCTTCCTCTTCTAGGTCCGAGGCGAAAGCCAAGGGAAAGAAGAAGAAAGCCCCCGCCAAACCAAGGGGCGGTGTTAGTAAAGTGGATACGAAGGCAAAGGCAAAGGCAACAAAGATAGCGGGGAAACTTATAGGGAAGGAAGAGTGCTTTTTCTGTCATAAGAGTGGGCACTGGAAGAAAGATTGCAGAGCTTGGAAAGCCAGAACACAGGATCTGAAGAAAGTTGCGGCTTCAGCTTCAGGTGTGTATGATATTGAAAACTGTCTATCAGTAAATTCTACTTCCTGAGTATTGGATGCCGGATAAGGATCTCATATCTGTAATTCTTTGCAGGCGTTGAGAAAGCGTAGGTTTTTGAAGGCAGGTGACATGACCCTCAAAGTTGCAAACGGAGCTAGCATGGATGCTAAGGCCGTGGGGGACTATCACCTAGGAATGTCCGATGGACATGTTTTGGTTTTACGTAATTGCTTTTTTGTACCCAACGCAACTTGTAATATCATTTCTGTATCTTTAATATCTAAAGAAGGTTATTAATTTGCGTTTGTAAGTAATGTTGTAAACATTCACCTTAATCAAGTTCTAATTGGGCCAGGTACATTAAGCAATGGTATATACGTACTAAACCAACCACAGATTTTCAATGTCCAGAATACACACAAAAGAAAGTCTCCGGAAACAAACCAGGCTTTCTTATGGCATTGTAGACTGGGTCACATCAATGAGAGAAGGTTGACGAAGTTACATACAGAAGGATATTTGGATCCGTTCGAATATCAATCGTATGCCACTTGTCAATCCTGTCTCAAAGGAAAGATGACAAAGACTCCGTTCACTGGACACGGAGTAAGAGCGAGCGAGCTCTTGGGACTCGTACACAGCGACGTGTGCGGTCCAATGTCTACACTTGCGCGAAGCGGTTATTCTTACTTCATTACTTTTACGGATGACTTTTCAAGGTACGGTTATGTCTTCTTAATGAAACATAAATCCGAAGCCTTTGGAAAATTCCAGGAATATAAGAATGAAGTAGAAAAATAAACCGGCAAAAGTATCAAGACACTGAGATCAGATCGAGGTGGTGAATACTTGAGTGCCGAGTTCCTGGATTACTTAAAAGAGAATGGAATTCTCTCTCAGCTTACTCCTCCATACACTCTACAACATAACGGTGTATCGGAGAGACGGAATCGAACCCTATTGGATATGGTACGGTCCATGATGAGTAACGCTGAGTTTCCGCGATCATTCTGGGGATATGCACTAGAATCAGTTGCATACCTTTTGAACCGAGTTCCAACTAAGACTGTGCCTACTACACCATATCAGATGTGGTGTGGGAAGAGACCCTATCTTAATCACATTAAGACATGGGGAAGTCCAGCTTTTGTCAAAAAGCAGCATGCGGACAAGCTCGAGGCACGCTCAGTACAGTGCAAGTTTGTGGGATATCCAAAGAACTCCAAGGGATATTTCTTCTATTGCGAAGAGGAAAAAAAAGTTTTTGTTTCTCGGCATGCCTACTTCTTGGAAACTCAGTTTTTGGAGAATCAGAAAAGTGGGAGCGCAATAGAACTGGAAGAAATTCCAGAACCACGAGCTATTACTGAAAACTTAGTAGAACCAGAGGGTTCAAAAGATCATGACATTCCTATGCCGCTCCGCAGGAGTAGTAAGCAGTCTCATCTGCCCGAGAGATACTACGGTTTTCTCATAGACGGGGATAGAGATGATTGCATCATTTATTATGATGAGCCGACTAGCTTCTAGCAGGCCATTCAGAGCGTTGACTCGGTAAAATGGCTGGATGAAATGCGGACCGAAATGGAGTCCATGTACACCAATAAAGTATGGACGTTGGACGTTGCTCCCGATGGGGTAAAACCCGTAGGATGCAAGTGGATCTTCAAAAGGAAGATTGGTGTAGATGGACAGGTTGAGACCTATAAAGCTAGACTTGTTGCAAAGGGTTTTCGTCAAAGACCTGGCTTGGACTATGACGAAACCTTTTCTCCAGTGGCTATGCTGAAATCCATTCGGATCCTACTTTCCATTGCTGCCTTCCACGATTATGAGATCAGGCAGATGGATGTAAAGACCGCTTTTCTAAATGGAAATTTAAAGGAGTGTGTCTATATGGACCAGCCAGAGGGTTTCATTCAGAGTGGGAGCAGCGGAAAGGTGTGCAAATTGCTTAAGTCCATCTATGGACTAAAGCAGGCATCACGGAGTTGGAACATCTATTTTGATGAGACGGTCAAAGAATTTGTTTTTATCAAAAATCCAGATGAACCATGCATCTATAGTAGATTTGTAGCGAGAACTGTAGTATTCCTCGTTTTATACGTGGATGACATTCTCTTAATAGGAAATGACATTCCTATGCTACAATCTGTCAAAGGGTTCTTGTCACACAGGTTCTCCATGAAAGACCTGGGTGATGCCTCATACATTCTGGGGATCCGGATCTATCGTGACAGATCCAAGAGGATATCAGGACTTTCACTGTCCTGGTACATCGACACCATACTGAAAAGATTCAGTATGGAAGATTCCAAGCGCGGTAATCTACCGACTTGTCACGGGATCACCCTCTCCAAAGAGATGTCTCCCAAGACTGATTTATAAAGGGATCGCATGTCTATTATACCCTACGCTTCTGCGGTAGGCTCTATAATGTATGCGATGTTTTGTACCAGACCAGATGTAGGTTATGCACTGAGTGTGGTAAGCTAGTATCAGTCAAACCCTGGGGAGAAACACTGGATAGCGGTAAAGAACATTCTCAAGTACCTGAGAAGGACTAAGGAGATGTTCTTAGTGTATGGCGAAAAGGACCTCCAGATCGAGGCCTTTGCTGACTCCAGCTTCCAGAGTGACAAGGATGATTCCAAGTCCATGTCGGGTTTTGTCTTTACCCACAATGGAGGGGCGGTGTGTTGGAAGCGTTCCAAACAGGAAACCGTTGCTGACTCAACGATGGAAGCGGAATATATCGCTGCTGTAGATGCCGCAAAAGAAGCGTCTGGATAAGGAAGTTCTTAACTGAACTTCAGGTGGTTCCGTCCATTGTTGATCCAATACCTCTGTATTGCGACAACAACGGGGCTATAGCTTTAGCAAAGGAACCCAGGTCCCATCAGAAGTCCAGACACATCTTGAGGCGGTATCACCTGATCAGGGAGATCGTGGGTCGCCAGGAGATCGAGGTTCGGAGAGTTTCTACGGAAGATAACACTGCTGATGCACTCACAAAGGCCTTACCCCAGACTCAGTTCGAGCGGCTTATCGAGATGACAGGTCTTCGATATGCCAGTACATGGCCTTAGTGCAAGTGGGAGATTGTTAGTGTAGATGCCCTAGAGGCCATTACTGTATCATACTAGTTTGTATATTACTTAATGGAAGCTTGGGATATTCACCTTGTATAGATAATCTTGCTCAATATAGTAGTATGCTACTTGGTTTGTATGCTACTTGGTTTGTTTCTAATTTAATGTGTACATGTGTTTATTTTAGTATATCACCTATACACATTAGTGGAGCCCTTAGGATCTTTGCTTGATTACCAGCGTTGTGATGGCAGTCACACTAGTGGGGGCTGGGTAATCCATAAGCACATCCTTATGCAGGTCCCTAGTCGTAGGACTATCGAGACAGGGCATCGATACTTCAGAGTAGACTAGCGTATGCGCTTCTCATCCCAGTATGGGAGACGGTCTGTCCCACAGCCGACAGTACGTCGTACTTAAGATAGTATGCGGGTGCTCGTTAGGTTACGAGTACACTGGACAGGACTCATCGGGAACTATTGGTTGGTACTATACCTATCGTCAGTTATCAGTTCCCAGGTGACATGAGTACATCTTAGTCCGCTGACTTGACACTGTCACTTCGCCTCGAGTGTGTTCCCACTGTACTTAGATCACTACCGTACCATGGCTCAAAGGAGGCGTGCAAACAGGTAGTAGTTGGGTGCAGTCCCGAAGCAATTGGAGGCAGTGACGGTTAGACAAGATTCGTCTCTCCCGGTATTAGGAGTTGACATCGCGCTGTGTCTAGGAGAGCCATTACACGAGTAGTCCCTGGCCAGGGCAAGCGAGATAAGCTGGTAGGTTTCCAGCGTTATCTCAGGGTGTTCTGGGCTACACTTCGACACGGCTTGTACCGCTAGTAGGGGACTGACGTTTACCGCCCGCTAGGCCCGCCATGCGATGTTATCAGACGAACAGACCGGACCGTACGAAGATTGTCACATTCAGGCTCAGTAGGAGTTCAGATGGGTTTCACCTCGTCCGTCTTCTTGTCGGCATCTACCTGGGGACCGTTACGCACAGCTAGTGCCGCTTGCGGTCTGTGGTTAAACCCACTGCCAGCGTAGTGTCGAGTCTTTAGAGTCCCACACAGAATGCTATTCGCCTTTAGGCAAAAGAGTAGAGGTCGCATGGTTTTGCGACAGGTCGCATGGTTTTGCGACAGGGTTCGGTCACATCCGTGCACTTGTGCACGTTTAGTGTCCGGACAGTTAACACTAGCGGGCTTTGGTTTAAGCAAGATCCTAGTGTACGTTTTGGGATTGGTTTTATCTTGTTTCTATTCGTGTTCTACGGAACACGGATGCGGGTGTGTATGCACAGTTGACAGAGATAGAGGCATAGGATTCTCATTGGGGTTGTTGACTGTTGACTTTTTGCTAAACCCTAATGAGAATAAGAAATATGATTGACAATAATATTAATTAAGTATTATAGTGACATGGTTGTTGAGGGGTTGACTTTGTTGACCTGTTGACTTTGTTGACCGGTTGACTAGGTTGGACTAGTTGACCATCATCATGACAATGGCTAACATTTCATGGCAAAGACTTTCGCTTGATTGTTTCTTTTTGCAAAATGAGTGCATGAAATGATATAGCCATTTTGACTTGAACCATCACATAATACTTGATTACTATTTTGTTATGATGGTTTTGGATTATGAGAGCTTGGATGGCAAAAGGCTTACTCATTCTCTCATTTCATTTCTCTCTCTTGCTTGAGCTCTCCCTCTTGCTCTTCCTCTTGCTCTCTCTAGCTCAAGGAAACACCCTCTCATGAGTTGAGAAACATTGTCTTAGAGATAAAAGAAAACCCATATCACTTCTCTACTCATCCTAGTTCACAAGGTTTAGCAAACCAAGTGTTCTAGTTTCTTCAAGTTCGAAGAAGAAGCCAAAGGTAGAAGCTTTCAGGTGGATCCATCTTCGGCGCAATGAGACAACGAGGTGAGTCCGATCCATACACAGGAAAGAGGTTAAGACGAAGGAGTTCAAGAAAGGTATAACCCCCTAACCGAGTAGGTAAAACTCTTGTTAGATTTGTTAGTTAGTTGATTAACAAAGATCCGCTTTTGAGTCCATGTTACCACCTCTTGAAAAATCGTTTTTCATCATTTCCGCAAGCCCGTAAGTACCGAGAGAGGTAACGTGGACTTACAAGTGTTAACCTGCTTCCTTTCTCAGTCTATGAGCAACTAGGTATCAGAGTCTTAAAGCCCTCGAACATAACTCTCCAGATGGCCGACCGATCAATCACCAAACCTAGGGATAAACTAGAGGATGTGTTAATAAAATTCGGGGAATTTATATTCCCTGTAGACTTTATTGTACTTGATACACAGCTAGTAGCAAACCCACGGAATCAAATTCTGGTGATTCTTGGTTGCCCCTTTTTGGCCACTTCCAATGCTATAATAAACTGTCGTAACGGCTCTATGACCCTATCCTTCGGGAAGATGTCAATTGAGCTGACTGTTTACAAGTTGGGATGTGTACCCTCCGAACCTACTGCTCAGGTCTGTTCTGTCGAAGTAATGGATGTCGACAGCAGCGAATTTAACGATCCTCATGATACCGATCTTGACTCTTTTCATATGTTGTTATTTGATCCAACTATGTATCATACACATATGGACTCTTCCACCGAGTTGTCCGGGTCAACAACTAACACTGATTATGAACCGTTTTTGGAGTCTGAAGATTACCCCGCGCTTTGTGATGACATTATTCTTCGGGGAATTGATGAGACTTTTGAGAAAATCTTCGCTGATGAGCTCGCATTTTTAGCAAACACGGGTGTTGAGATGAATCATCTCCCAAATATTGAAATTGAACCTCCACCCCTTCTTCTGGACTGTATAAAGGATGCGAGCAATCCATCACAATCACCGAGTCGTCTCTCCAAATTGAGGCGCAAACACATTCTATTCCACCACTTACCTTTTCCCCACTTCTTCTTCCACCAACCGATGCACTACATTGATAAAATTTTCGAATGGTTGGTGTTGACCTTCGGTCTTTGCAAAGCATGGCATCGACCTGAAATCTTGACCCCCCTCTTGTGATTTTCAAAAGATTAACATAGTTTTACTCATGTTTGGGGTGGGATAATCTGGCTCTTGAAAATAAAAAATTTTACTCAAAAATTGCGAGCCAAAAATAAGTTTGGGGGGAGGGGATTTTCACGATCGTATTTATTGCCCCCATTAATAAATTTCCTCCCAAGCTTACAGGTTTTTTGAGGTTTAGCAGGTAGCAACAGTGAGGACACTGTTGAAAACAAGTTTGGGGGAGCTTTGTGCTTATTTTCGCATCATTTGCATATACTTTGCATAAGCACAAAACAGATAAAAAAATTGTACATAAATAAGATAATAAAAGATTAGATAGTGAAAAATTACATCCAAAAGATTAGAAAAATTTAAGAAAACCAAGAAAATTAGAAGTTTTCTTAAACGAACTAGTAATAAGTAGTTATGAACTATTGTCCCAAGGGTTAGTAAGATGAAGGAAGCCACTAATCTGAGGATAAAAAGAAGTCTGAAAAATAGTTCCTATTCTGGAAGCCAAACATTTGAACGTTGATACCCTACTATACGCACTTACACACGTCTTGAAACTCGGGATAGTAGAGGATACCTTGAAATGCTCTTGTCTAAAAGCCAAAGTATGAAGGAAATAAAAAATGAATAAAATATAAAATTATGAAGAAAAAAATGAATACTGGTTTTGTTATCGCCAAGGCAGCAATAAAAAATATAGCGAGGGTGCTTCATCACCTAGTGCCTTAGACCAACTGGTCTGGGAGTCACTGCTAAGCCTTAGGAGGTGCAAGACGAGGAAAATACTAATACGCCTAATAAGAAAGCACATGTGTAATCGGTCGGTTAATACCTCAAGATGTATTAACGGTCGTATGAAAAAATGTGTGAGCAAATCCATATATTCATCAAATTAAAAAGTACTGAGGCAGATGGACAAGAGTATGATAGCTTGAATTGAATTCTCCCAGTGTAGGGATGTCTCTTACACACGTAGGGGTATATAATCGGTGTTTGGAAGAAAGATAGGAATGAAGAATAAAGACGATGTTTTATTGAGTGATGACGTGATTTCTAACATCTTTTCATGACTATTAAGATAGGGCTCATGACAACCGAAAAGCTAGTGTAGTTGGAAACTTTAATTTTCAAAGTCTTTCTTTTATAATTCTTATCTTTACATGTAACTTCCACGGTCTTCCTTTTATTATTGGATATTGTGGGTGCAATCCGCTGAAAACCCTCAGGAGACAACACTCCTCCTACTAGGGACACCTAGAGGTTTAAAGGCTTTTTGCACGTGCTCAGTGCAATCGTGTTGCCTACGAAAGTGTGCTAGTTAGTTTTTCTTTTTCTTATTTTCTCCTTCTCTTTTTAATAAAACAAGTTTGCTTGAGACGACCAAAAATAAGTTTGGGGGAATTTGATCAGACGAAAATGTTGCATTTTTAACATATCAATTTCCTTACCATTTGCACTCATCTAAAGGTGTTCGGTATGAATATAGCACATATTATCAATTTGACTGTAAAATACCAAATAACATGTGTTATACATTATAACCGGCACTTTGAGGGAAATTGAGTGTTTATCATTGCACGCATGATCTTTTGTATAGCGCAACACTTGTCTCGAGAATCTGTGCAGGAAATTCCAGGAAAAGAGCCGAAACTGATAAAAGTGCTGATAAAAATACGCCAAATCCAAGACTTGTAGTCTGGCAGTGAACAAGAAAGAATTATAAGATTACAGACATCAAAAAATAACCCTAAAGTCAGTACAAATTCACTCTGGAAAAATCATGATTCAAGACTTCAAAAGGGCCACGGATCCGCGGCTTAATGGCGCTTCCCACGGCGGATCCACGGCCACGTCAGCGTTTCATCAATAGTTTGACTTTTCAGGCCTCTCTTCTCAGCTTCAAAACTTCTTCAAGCCACTGCAAACTCAAGAGATCTCTAAAAGCTTCTGTCCGAACAACAAAGCTTCTTGTACAAGCTAAGCACATCCAAGCTTTTCAAGCAAGCCACATAACTACCTAAACCTAGAAGCTTCTTCCTAACCTCCAAGCTTCTAAAGGAAGCTAGCTAACTAACTAACTCTAGAAGCTTCTACCTAACTATCAAGCTTGCAAGTGAAGCTAAACTAAACCTAGCTTCTAAAGGAAGCTAATCCTAATGAAGGCTATAAAAAGGACCCCAAGGCTTCTTCTCAAAGGTTGTTGATCATTCCACATCAATTCACCCACAAGTTGGGTGACACAACTTGTGCACCCAAACCCTAATCCAATCACCAAAAGCCAAATTCAAGATCTCCGAGTACAAATCAAGCAAGAAGCCTTCAACCTTTTAGAAGCGACGTCGATCTTCGACCGAGCAAGTGATCCAAGACGATCCGCGACTCACGGAGACGATGCGAAGCTAATTCGACGATCGAGTTCTTTCCTCAAATTCTTGTAGTTCTTGAGCGAATTGTAACGGAATTGTTGAATATTAAAAGGTGAAATTTCTTAATCTTGCTTTTCTTTATATTTGAGCATTATGATGAGATCTCAATTCTTGATTGTTTTCTTTGTTATGATGCTTGAGTAAAAACTCCGCTCGTGGAGGAATCGAGAAAATTGATAGATGACGATGATTAAATTCTTATACGATTTTGAAGTCCTATGAGTTTTGTAAACTCTAGTAAATTGAATCATCGACAACCTAGTTTCGAGCAAGATGCTTTCTTGAATGTTTTCGCTCTTAATTAGTGATCAACGATCAATGCTTGAATTTTCTAGAGGCTAGAATGTGAATGAAAATCAACGAAAGGACAAGGGATAGATGATGAAACCCTAGTTTCCGTAAGAGATCCCTAATTCTAGTTGATTGTCATCGATCTAGCAACAAATCATCAATGGATAAGAATACGTAATCACAAGTCTTCATCCTCACTATCGATTCGATCGATTCCTACGAGCCTGATTACAAATCTTGATAACTAATTCAAATTAGACGATTCTTGATTCTTGATTTTTAGTATTCTTAATGTTAGATATAGATTTTGATAATTCTTGAAATTCACTTTTATAAATCTTGAATCGAATTTTCTTTTCTTTTCTTCTTTAATTTTCGACTCAACTAAAACAAATACGATCAAATCTCACTTTCCCTGTGGACAATCCGCACTCGCTAACAAACCTACAATTGACACCGTTATTGATTGCAGTTTACAAATTTCTTCGATTGTGATATTTACACATTTTCAAAACACGACACACAAAGAGTTCATTCAATCAGGTTACTTAGCACAACAACAAGATTTCGGGAGGTATCGTCCATGCCAAATTCAAATTTTTGCCATGCTACTTAACCCTAACCCTAGAATCTTAACTAAAGATTTAGACGAACCAATATGTAAACAACTTTACAACTATGTGAACTAGGAATACAACCTTTGTAGACCGGTCCTTCACTTCAATAGCTCCATGTAGTAGTCCCTTCGCTCCAAGTAGTGATCTTCCGGACTCTTGCATGGCTTCACCAGAAGAAAGGAACATGCTTGCACGAAGTCTTCGAGGCCGAAGATGATCTACGTCGAGGAGACACTAACCCAAGCTACTTCTTCACTAATGATGGATTAGTGAAGCGAACACCTTAAACTAAATGGCTAATCCTCACAATTATCATAAGCATGGTGTAAGTCTCATATAACCATGTAGTGTGTATCATCAAGCATGATATAAAAATGTACATTAATATATATCATATATATACTTATGCACACAAGTGAGAAAAAGAAACACTTAAGTGAGCTAATATTAGTTAATGTAATCTAGTATATCAAATATATAATTATACATTAAATTATCAAATCAACACTTGATTTAATAATTCGTCTATATCACGTATTACCGACTAATATCATATGTATCATGTTATCGAATCAGCACTTGAATCGATAACCTGGCTATATCACATATAACCGACTGATACAAATAAATCGCGAGACTAGAATACAGTATCACATACTAGTATTATTCTCGATCCCGCACATATCACATATGTGCTCCTACTTCGTTTTTCCTGAGCTAGTAAACCACTGTGTAGGACTCTAAAGAATCGTCAATACGCCGACAGTAGGTGATGATCATATCAAGCACCCACAAGCCGTCAGCGGTACTGGCTGGACGTAACGGCTATCCGGGTATTGATCGATCAGAAGATCAACAAGCAAGCCCGCTCTAGCTTCTGCAAAGCCTGTCAGTAACACTACCGTACAGTCCAGTCTCTTCGTATGATATGGCGCAAATCTAGTCTATGGGTGGTAAACGTCAGACCCCAGTAATCGATAATTCGTGCCGATATAAGGCTCATAACGGGTTGAGAAACTACTGATAATACTTATCAGTAAATATCCGTAGCAGCCCTGGCCAAGAACTTATCGTTATGGCCAATCGAGCACAGCGCAACATCAACCCCTAATACCGGAAGAGACGAATCCCCTCCTATCGCTCATTGCCTCCATGTGATTCGGGACTGCACCCAAAAGCCACCGTTTTGCACGTTCTCTTGAACGTGGTAAGGTGGAAATCAAAGCACAGTGGGAATCACACAAGACTCTATGACGATCTCGGGTCTACAGACTAACCTGTACCGGTGTCACCAGAGAAATGCTATCTGACGATAGGTATAATATCAACTAGGAGTTCTCTGCGAGTCCGTTCAGTGTACCCAGTCTCCACAGAGCACCCGTATAACATCATTGATGTCAAACACCAATGGATGTGGGATCATCCATCTCCCATCATATGGGTCAAGGAGCGTATACGCTAGTCTACTCTGGAATATCAATGCCCTGTCTTGATACACCCTCGACTAGGAACAATTATAGGATGTACTTGTGGACTACCCTTGGCCCTACTAGTATGATCTCCATCATAGTCTTGGTAGTCCAGTACAAATTCTAAGGGTTTATCAACTTGTGAGAGCATGACAGTATCACAATACAAGTCAATATGTTAAGACAAAGAGCAACCAGATAGCATATTATCATGTCGAGCAAGAAAGTCCTCTCTATATATATCCAGTCATCCGCTATAATATAAATCACATGTACAATAATAGCCTCTAGGGCATATACATAACTAACAACACTAACTATTTTTCACAAAACTAATTATTGTGGATTCCAAATATTGTATCACATATCAAACTTAAACCCAAAATGATGTTAAAATTGCGAATACGAAACACTCTGAATTGGCCCAATACAAAAGATAACATCACATGCAAACTGGGAAAAATTAAACAGTACCTGAAACCCTAAACCCAAGAGACTGGAACACCAAACAAATTCGATGCCCAAACTACATATTGGGGCAGGCCAGGCGGGGCAAAATGAAGATGTGGCCAGCCAAATGTTATCGTTTGGGTCTCGTTTTTCTCTGGTGTTCTAGTTACATCACATGTAACATTTTGCAACTATTTAAAAAAAATTCAGAGCACTTTTAAAAAATAGACAGAAACTAGGGTTTCAGATTCCAGTTTTCGGAGTTGTTTCGGTTTCGTAATAATAACACATCGTATAATGCTCTAGCCCGGCTCTGATACCATGAAAGTGTGTCTTAGCACCACCACTGGGTTTTAACTGGCATCAAACATGCAATTTTAAATTTTCTTGGGTGCTAAGTTGTTGGATATAGTGCCCTCTAAGTCAATTATTAGATCGCAGGTACGTGATTGCAATGATTGAGGGAGGACCTATACCGACATGACTGTATTACTCGAGATGATAGTATGCTATATGGTTTGTCTTTATCATCGTATACATGCTTTAGTTCACTATTGTATGTTGATAGAGCCCATAGGATTCTTGCTTAACTGCCAGCAGTATGATGGTGATCATATACGTGGGAGCTGGGGTCTATAAGCACATCCTTAAAGTGTCCCTAGTCATGGGAGTTTCGAGACAGGGCATCGATACTCCAGAGTAGACTAGTGTATACAGTCGAGACCCCGATGAGGGGCGGTGGCTGGTCTCACAAGCCATTGGTGTCAGTTGGTTCACCTAAGATGTATACAGGTGCTCATTGCGTTATGAGTACACCGGACAGGACTCGCCGGGAACATGCTAGTTGGTATTATATATATCGTCAGATAGCAGTTCCCTGGTGACATGTGTACAGGTTAGTTTGTCGTCCTGAGATCGTCATTTGTCTCGTGTGAGTTCCCACTGTGCTTTGATTACTACCCTACAACGCTCAAAGGAGACATGCAAACAGGTTTTAGTTGGGTACAGTCCCGAGCCACATGGAGGCAGTGAGAGGATCGTCGGGGATTCGTCTCTCCTGGTATTGGGGGTTGATGTCGTACAGTGCACGGGTGAACATCACTAGAAATCCTTGGCCAAGGAAGTGGAGAATTACTGATTTGGATCAGTAGTTTCTCAGGAGGTGATGGGCTTCATACCGACACGAATTATCGCGTTATTAGGGTTCTGACTTTATCCACCCCCTTAGACTCGATATGCGATACTCTTAGAAGAACGGACCGGACTATACGGATATTGTCACTGTCTGGCTCAGTAGGGTTTCTAGATGAGTTCGCTCGTCAGCTTCCGTTCCAATCAATACATAGGCAACCGTTACGTACAGCCTGTACCTCTGACGTGCTAGAGGTTATACCCAGTGCCAGTGTGTTGATGAGTCATTAGAGTCCCCCACAGACAGTTTACCAAGTTTGGGCGAAACGTTGTAGAGGCCGTATGTTATAATGGCAAGGTTCGGAAAATGCACGTGCGTTTACGCACGTGTCATATTTCAGGGAGATAATACTGGTGGGCTTTGGTTTAAGCCGGATCCAAGTATTATACTGTGTAGATATAATATCTTTGTCTCAGTTGCATTTGTATTCGGTCGTAATACAAATGCGGGTATGTTTATACCATTACGGGGTTATCCTGAAATTCGTTTCAGGGTCGCTTTTAGAAGTTGCCAGTTTCCAGTTTTCTATCGGCCGTATTTAACATTCGGTTAAATATGGATTTATCTTTTCTTCATGAGGGTGAGTCCTGAGGTGAGTCATGAGTGGAAGCTTCATGTTGTGGTGACTAGGATTAGTGACTCATTGTTGCATTAAGGATTATTTATGAGGTGTATTAGTGTGTCACCATTTGCATTAATGGTTGATGACTAGGTTCATATGACTCATGCTTTGTTTAAATGTTATGATAAGCTTCATGTTTATGGTCACCCTCCTCCTTGCTCCTACACTCACCTCCCTCCATATAGTGGTCGGCCCCTCTCTTGTGAGGGGATGATGGTGGTTCATTGGAAGAAAAAGATTATGATATAGTTTTGGATTCATGGAAATTAGATAGCCTCATTTCTCATTTCACCTGATCCAAAAGGCAACTTCATTAACCGTTCGTCCATGGGTTTGGACGAAGTGAGACAAAGTGTTCTACTCATTCTCTACATCAATCTTGGTCATCTCTTTTAGCAAACTTGATGATCGAGTTGCCTCGGTTCAGAGGCGGGTGCCCGTTTGAAGATCCGTCGACGTGGTGCCACCTGGACGAGGAGACTGTACATTCAGGAGATCGGAGCAGCCGCAACAAAGCGTGGGATGATGGTTGAAAACCGAAGGACTCGGATCGTTCGGTATAACATTTTTACCCACTTTGTAGTTTGCTAGTTTAGCTTTAATGGCAGATCCGGGTGTTAGTATGCGATAGCTCCAGTCAAAAAGTTTTTGTTCCGCATTTGGCGTATGTTAAACGGCCGGGGCGCTACCGTGCACTTACAGTGGTATCAGAGCCTCACCATTAAGCTTTACTAACTTGTGCTAACGCGTTTAAAACATTGATCGAACGGATTTTTGAAGATCACAATTTTCAGTACAAAAGTTTATGTCGATTTTTAAAAGGGTCTAAAAATTATTTTGAGCACTATAGAAAAACGAGCAGGCTTTTATTAGAATACTGGTGAAATTTGGTGGCCCAACTCCACAGTACCGCCACGGATCCGCGGCCCAAACAAGGTTTTGGCCGCGGATCCGCCGCCGATGTGTGAGATTGGTACTCCAAATTTCTATAGTAAGTTCTTCATGGGAAATTGTGGCTTCTGGAATATTTCTTTTAGGCCCAGATTTTATTACTGTACAGCAGATGTACGTGGGGCCCATTTCGGGAAATTTAGTTGATCGAAATTTTAAACTTGTTAGTATGCGGTAATTACATTATATCTCCGACTGTGAATGTCATTCGAGCGGTAAATTGCGTCTAATTGCTATAGTTCTTTTAGACGGATTTGCGAACGTGACATTCACGTTGATGTTCTGTGTTGTGCTGTGATGTTGCGGATATGTCGTGGTGGATAGCAGTGTGCAATGGTAGTGCAGTTTGGATTTATTTGTACATTTGATATTGTGTGGCGAGCGTCCAACATGTGGACTGCTGTCACTTCCTATTTGTATAATATTCTTTTGGGGCACGACCGGGCTGAGGTCGATGTACCCGTTGTACATATTTTTATTTCTGCACTAGGTTTACCCCTCGACGGAGTGCACGGATAGCCGGGTTCTGGAGGGCAACGGGTCTATATCTCATGGCTTTGAGAGGTAAAGGGGCCTCACTCTAGAATTGGTAGACTATTCGCCACACTCGTAGCGGGTACAGGTTGACCCAAGGAGGGGAGCTCAAGTTACCGGATTCCGTGAAGTGTCGGGTGGTCCATTCACTTTGCTGTACGGGGCTGCCTCGCTTCAGGTTTTGGCGGGTAACTTGCCGCACCCGTAGGGGTCTTGGTTTCATTGCACAGGCTATCCACACGACCAGGGGAACGTCGGGTTTCAGTAGCGGCTCTGTGAAACCCGGGGATCCCAGATTATCTGTATTGTTCTGTGATGCTTAACACTTTTCTGTAATGTTGCATTTATTACGCCTAGAGCGATTATTGTATATTGGTATATATACTATTAGATGTTGTATATGTTTTACGCCCGCGCTAGTCCAGTCCCCGCTCTGTCGTTTGTTAAGTGACCTAACGGGTGATGACGGGACCCAGTGGCGAATGCGGATGGCATTTACGTACATTATATTTTCGTTCTTTTCTGGTGTGATTAATTGATGGGACTGTATTGATTCTGATCAATGCAAAGGAAAAAAACCTATATTTGATGTTGGAACAAATTTTAAAAGGTGTTATTAAAAAGGCGTGTCCTTTTGTTTTGCATAGTGATATTCGGTTGGAATATCCTGCACCCCATTCGACGAGGCAAGGGCTGATATCCCTTCACCGGGAGAGACCCATTGGGCAGAAATTTGCGTAAGGTTAATAACTTCATTATAGTCGATTACAAGTTGCTTTGCATCGCGGTATTCAGTTTGGAATATCCTGCACCTCATTCCACGAGGAAAGAGCCGAGATCCCTTCACTAGTAGTGACCTCTTTAGCAAAAGGTTTTCGCCACTATATTTTTATGAAAAGCTATCAGGTTCCTTCAGCGATATCAAGTTCATTACGTTAAAGGTTTTTCGCCAAAAACCAGTCATAGCCCTCCGTCATTTCTTTTGGGTATTCAGTAGTATTCAAGCTATGTATTTTGACCAACGCCAAGGCATAGTGTTTGGTAGTTGCTGGGTATTCATTTGTTTCATAGATAGATGAGTTGGTTTTGGGCAGTCGTTCTTCCATTTGGCCAACGTCAGGGGCATGGGCGGGTGGGTTCAAATTGACCTGGATAGTGACGGGTAGAACTTGGCATGTGACTTATGTCTTTTTGACCAACTCCATGGTCATAAGAGCGTGGGGCAAAAATCAAATCGGGAGTTTCAAACATACAGGAAACTTGCCAGGCATGCGCATACCTTCTGGAGTATGATAAATTGAGTGGCTTCCATCAAGTTATCATGCAATGATAGTTGGATACTGATTCTCACTGATGAGTTGGTTTACTCTTCGGGTGATCCCGACTAATTCTTCTTTCAGGTTTGGAGGAGAATTTAAGATTACAGTGGGAGGTTTCCTGATTAGATAAGTGATAACCATTCTAATCTAGGTTAGAGTGCACGCAAAGTGTTTCTTTTATCTCTATCTCTTTGGCAGGGACCATTGACCGATCCTAGACTATGACTCAGTGACCAAGTTGACCGAACCTTCTTAAAATACTGGCTTTTGGATTGTCCAAGTTGCATATCTCATTGCCACTCTTTCTTTTACCCTTTGCATATCTCAGAACACCCCGTATTACTACGGATATCCACTTCCATTGGATAGATCCATCGTATGGTTATATACGAACTCGAAGGGACTTCTTCGAGGATGGATCCAGGTTCAAGAGAAATAGAATTGGTTTATTCAGTTGTCTTTTATTATCACCTTCTCTCAGATTGCGAGGGATCCTTAGTTTAGGAGAGTACACCTATTACGCTTATTGGATAGTCTTATTCCAAACCATAAGCAGGTGCCAAAAGGTAGGTAATGAAGAAAACCAATCAGCCTAAGGAAGGTGTGCAGAAGGTAATAACTAAAGACAAAATAATGGGATTAAAAAAAGGGCAAAGTAAATTGCGACTGCTATCATTCACGACCAAACCACGTACTTCATCGCCACTCCTATTTCACCTTTGCTTTTTCCCCAGTTCGGGAGAAATATAATAAGGTATTATTCAGTTGTCTTTTATCATCACCTTCTCTTAAGTTGCGAGTACTCCTTGGTTTAGGAGGGTATACCTTTTATACTTACTGGATAGTCTTCTTCCATACCATAGGCTGGTGCCGAACGGTAGGGAAGGAAGAAAACCATTTAGCCTAACGATGGTGTACAGAAGGTAACGACTAAAGACAAATAAAGGGATTTGGAGAGATGGCAAAGAGATATACGGTTATAGTCATGAATTGGATTATGGAAGAGGCATTACTAAGAATACCAGGATACCCCTACGAAACATTTTCATGTTTCATGCATTGTTAAAGGAAAACTGATTTCCCGGTTAGATACTTACTCCTGGGTTTGTATTTACCAGGTATGAATCTCACATCTGTACGGTTTTACAGATGATGAGTGGGAGTAAATTATTGGGAATTAGGTGATCATCCTCATTATATCGTAATTCGTTGTAATTGGTGATATTTGAGGAAATCGCCTAGGTACAGTTTTCAACCTGCGGTGCACAGGTTTTGAGTTATTCAAATCAGCGGACTTATACAGAGTATTGTATGTTGTCCAGTGTCCGTCAGGACAAAGGGGTAGGTGCTCATACTATGTTCTGTTTACTTATGACTTCTCTAGTTTTTAGACAAGTGTTTCGTAGAAATACAATGTCTAAGTTTTGAGAAGTTGTGGGTAGAGGAATAAAGTAGAGAACCAGGTGTCACAAGTATCAGGATTCTTCAAAGAAATCGAAGATGTAGATTCTTGTGATTGGTTTTCAGTTAATAGTAACGGTTTTGAGAAACTTGTTTTTCTTTCAGGTTACTCATAATTGGATGGATTCCTATGTTGAATAATACTGATTAGCCTCTCTCCATTAAGTTGATATGCACTAGGAGACAGTTGCATGATTTGAATCTGGTTCCAATTAAATAAGTGCTAAGGTTTCTATATTGGATATAGAATGCTTCATATCTTAACGATGTTAAGGTAAGGGGAGTTGTCCAGCTTATGCTTAAAACCAGACACTGGATAACTCAAGGCACGTTTCTGTAATGGCAGTTTGTGGGTTGACCCTGGCTTTGATGAGGGTTGATTTTCTACCATCTGGAAGATCAATAGTGATATTGTTCTTGACTCGCCACAGTTTTAGTAAAATTGATTTTTTTTTCAGAAAACAGTAGTGGGAGTATGGTAGAACTGGAAGTGATTCCAGAACCGCAAACGATTACGGAAAAATTTAATAGGACCTATATATTCAATCAGGTTTGACATTCCAATAGCCACTCCGCAGATATTGTGGGTAACCTCAGACACCCGAGAGGTACTCCGGTAGCCTCAAGGACGGTGACAGAGAGGTTCTTGTTTACCCAGACTTGACACTACTGTTGTTCCAGATTATGAGACCCGGCAGGAGGATATATATAGCGTCGTTCTATACTAGTTCTAGAAGTACACGTATATATTATTCAGTCAGAAGGTTGTTGTGGTCAGTGGGAGCAGCGGAAGCATATTGGACATGTAGCTTATGTCTATTTATAGGCTTGAGCAGATATAGCGGAGATAAGATCATCTAATTTTGATGTAACGGTCATGGCTTTGACTTCATCAGAATAGGGGATGGATCTGTTAAGAAGGTAGTAGGGTATGATGTCCTGGTATTTGGATGACATACACAAAATAGGAAGTAAAATTCCTATACTACGATCGGTTGTACTTTGGTCGTCACACAGTTGTTTTTCCACAAAGGACATGGATATAATATATGACATTTTGGTTACTATATTTATGGTTATAGATCTAGAATTGGGTAGTTTCCCAATTTGGGTACTTTGACAGTATTCTAATGGTATTTAGAACAGATGACTCCTGGCATGGTGGTGTACCTGCAGATGATGGAGTCACCCTCTCTAAAGGTGTCTTATAGACTAAAGGGGAGAGGGACGTGCATGATTGGCAGATCACTTGCTTAGGCAATTGAGTCAATCATGAGAAGTCAAGTACCACACCAGATGCTGTTTATGCACTAGTTGCGATAAGTTTATATTAATCCAATCCTGGAGAAACATTAGGAAGCAGTTTTAGAACATGAATGGACGTTCTATGGATTTGATAATGGAAGCCTCCTTGTGGAGAAGGTTATCATTCCAGGCTTCCAAGGTGACCTGGATGACAGAGTGATTGTCAGAGTTATAGTTTTCCCTCTGACGAGGGACTGTATTATGGACAGGTGATCTAAGAGGATACTGTGGAAGGCATGGTGCGCGATACTGATTAGGTTCAGTTATCAATACAGTCTAAGAAGTTTGGATTTGGAGTTCACTTATGAACTAGGTCCCATCAGATATCCAGACATATTCTAAGACACCTATTACTCGATTCGGCAGATGGCTTTCTCCGCGAACTTGAGATTAAGAGAGACATAGAAAGAAACATCAGGGAGGATCCACTCACTGAGGCTATGAGTATGCGTCATCGCAATAATAGCCTTAAGTGCAAGTGGGAGATTGATGGATATAGTGCCTTCTAAGTCAATTATTGGATCGCAGGTACGTGATTGGAATGATTGAGGGAGGACCTATACCGACATGATTGTCTTACTCGAGATGATAGTATGCTATCTGGTTTGTCTTTATCATCGTATACATGCTTTAGCTCACTATTGCATGTTGATAGAGCCCATAGGATTCTTGGTTGACTGCCAGCAGTATGATGGCGATCATAAACGTGGGAGCTGGGGTCTATAAGCACATCCTTAAAGTGTCCCTAGTCATGGGAGTTTCGAGACAAGGTATCGATACTCCAGAGTAGACTAGTGTATACAGTCGAGACCCCGGCGAGGGGCGGTGGCTGGTCTCACAAGACATTGGTGTCAGTTGGTTCACCTAAGATGTATACAGGTGATCATTGCGTTATGAGTACACCGGACAGGACTCGCCGGGAACATGCTAGTTGGTATTATATATATCGTCAGATAGCAGTTCCCTGGTGACATGTGTACAGGTTAGTTTGTCGACCTGAGATCGTCATTTGTATCGTGTGAGTTCCCACTGTGCTTAGATTACTACCCTACCACGCTCAAAGGAGACATGCAAACAGGTTTTAGTTGGGTACAGTCCCGAGCTACATGGAGGTAGTGAGCGGATCGTCGGGGATTCGTCTCTCCCGGTATTGGAGGTTAATGTCGTACAGTGCACGGGTGGCCATCACTAGAAATCGTCGGCCGAGGTAGTGGAGAATTACTGATTTGGTTCAGTAGTTTCTCAGGAGGTGATAGGCTTCATACCGACACGAATTATCGCGTTATTAGGGGTCTGACTTTATCAACCCCCTAGACTCGATATGCGATACTCTTAGACGAACGGACCGGACTGTACGGATATTGTCACTGTCAGGCTCAGTAGGGTTTCTGGATGAGTTTGCTCGTCAGCTTCCCTTTCAATCAATACATAGGCAACCATTACGTATAGCTTGTACCTCTGACGTGCTAGAGGTTATACCCAGTGCCAGTATGTTGATGAGTCATTAGAGTCCCCCACAGACAGTTTCCCAAGTTCGGGCGAAATATTGTAGAGGCCGTATGTTATTATGGCAAGGTTCGGAAAATGCACGTGCATTTACGCACGTGTCATATTTCGGGCAGATAATGCTGGTGGGCTTTGGTTTAAGCCGGATCCGAGTATTATACTGTGTAGATATAATATTTTTGTCTCATTTGCATTTGTATTCGGTCGTAATACAAATGCGGGTATGTTTATACCATTACGGGGTTATCCTGAAATTCGTTTCAGGATCGCTTTTGGATGTTGCCAGTTTCCAGTTTTCTATCGGCCGTATTTAACATTCGGTTAAATTCGGACTTATCTTTTCTTCATGAGGGTGAGTCATAAGGTGAGTCATGTGTGGAAGCTTCATGTTGTGATGACTAGGATTAGTGACTCATTGTTGCATTAATGATTATTGATGAGGTGTATTAGTGTGTCACCATTTGCATTAATGATTGATGACTAGGTTCATATGACTCATGCTTTGTTTTAATGTTATGATAAGCTTCATGTTTATGGTCACCATCCTCCTTGCTCCTACACTCACCCCCTCCATATAATGGCCGGCCCCTCTCTTGTGAGGGGATGATGGTTGTTCATTGGAAGAAAAAGATTATGATATAGTTTTGGATTCATGGAAATTAGATGGCCTCATTTCTCATTTCACCCGATCCAAAAGTCAACTTCATTAACCGTTTGTCCATGGATTTGGATGAAGTGAGACAAAGTGTTCTACTCATTCCCTACATCAATCTTGGTCATCTCTTTTAGCAAACTTGATGATCGAGTTGCCTCGGTTCAGAGGCGGGAGCCCGTTTAAAGATCCGTGGACGTGGTGCCACCTGGATGAGGAGACTGGAGATTCAGGAGATCGGAGCAGCCGCAACAAAGCGTGGGATCATGGTTGAAGACCGAAGGACTCGGATCGTTCGGTATAATATTTCTACCCACTTTGTAGTTTGTTAGTTTAGCTTTAATGGCAGATCCGGGTGTTAGTATGCGATAGCGCCAGTCAAAAAGTTTTTGTTCCGCATTTGGCGTGTGTTAGACGGACGGGGCACTACCGTGCACTTACATAAGCTACACTAAACTAGAATCTAATTAGAGTATTTGGGTTTATAGCATGATATAACAAGAACTACACTAAGTGAAAGAGATTACAACCTTTGTAGACCAAGTCCTTCACTTCTATAGCTCCGGGTAGTAGTCCCTATGAATCCTCTTGGCTCCACTTGAAGAAATGCACGAGCTGGCTTCGTGATCTTCGAGGCCGAACATGATCCGCCTTGAATCTTCTCTAGTTCAAACTATCTCTTCACTAGTCAACTATTAGTGAAGTAAACAACCTAAAACTAAATGGCTAATCTAGTGTAGGTTGATGAAGTAGGTGTTTTAGCTCACTAAGAATTCTCACAAGCCCTAGGATTCACAACTCATGTGAGGGTTAAGGCTTGGAGAAAGATGAAGATGAAAATGGAGAGAGTGAAGTAAAGGAGCTAAGGCCAAAAAAGATCAAGTGAAGAATGGATCTCATAAATATCTCACTTATTGAAGCATATAATAAAATGCAATAATATATTGCAACCATACTCTATACTGAAAGAAAATGAATAAATTAATAGAAAAAACCATGCCTCACCCATTCCACAAACATCTCTCCAATTTCCACCTCATTTTTCTATTTTCTCAAAATAGAAAATCCAAGTCATATATGTCATCTACCATGGCGCGCGCGCGGATACACACACACACACACACACACACACATCACATATACAACAAAACAACAACTGAGCCTTTTATCCCAAGCATATGGGGTAGGCTACACGAACCAACATGAGAATCATGCCGGGTCCAGCACATGAATCCTCTGTCTCCACTCACTTCTATCGAACAATATACTTTCATTGATATCACATATATATACATAAATATACATAAATATATATTAGAAGAAAAACTTAAGTGAGCTTAATATTAGTTAATATATAAATATATCAAATATAAATATATATCAAATTATTAAATCAACACTTGATTTAATAATCCGGTCATATCATATATAACCGATTAATATCATATTTTCAAATCAACACTTTATTAATTAATCCGGTTATATCACATATAACCTAACCGATATCAAATGTCGCCAGATTAGAATGCAGTATTACATACTCGTACTTAATCAGGCTCCCACACATATCAGCATATGTGCCCTACTTCGTTTCGCTTGAACTATGAAACTTCTGTGTGGGGCTCTAAAGACTCGTCAATACGCCAGCAGTAGGTAATGATCACATCAGTTACCCATAAGCCGTCAGCTAGCTGGACGTAACGGCTACCCGGGTATTGAGCAATTTGAAGATCAACAAGCAAGCTTGTCCAAACTCCTATGAACCCTATAAGTAACACTTACCGTACAGTCCGGTCTCTTCGTCTGATATGTCGCATATCGAGTCTAGGGGTGGAATCGTCAGACCCCAGTAATTTGATAAGTCATGCCGATGTATGGCTCATAACGGTTCGAGAAACTATTGATAACACTTACCAGTAAATCTCATTAGCCCTGGCCATGGACTTGCTGTTATAGCCAATCGAGCATAGCACAACATCAACTCCCAATACCGGGAGAGACCAAACCACTCCTATCGCTCACTACCTTCATGTGACTCGGGACTGTACCCAAAATCCACCTGTTTGCTCGACTCCTTTGAGCTGTGGTAGGGAGGAAATTAAAGAATAATGGGAACCACACAAGACACTATGACGATCTTGGGACTACATACTAACCTGTACCGGTGTCTGTCACGACCCAAAATATTAGCTCGCGGCCAGCACTTAAATCACGCAACGCCTGCAGGCGTAACGTAATTCAAGTAAGCTAAAACCAAGAAATCTAAACCTTTTTAAGAAATAAAGAGGTGAAGCATTGAAATAAAGGTATAGTCAATCATGTTTTGTCTTTTGAAAATTTGGGCAGCACCTCCATTGTAAAAACTAACCCCGAAAACGGTACAACACGGAATAAAATAAAGCATTCCCCAAACAGGAGCAAATCACGCCCAACGGCAGAAACAACCACCAGAAGTATAAAAACAAGTATACGACGCCCAACGGCGAAGATCCACACAAGGAAAAGTAAAGCAAGACATCAACCACAAAAGCGAACATAAAACCCATCGCTCAAGTCTCGCACTACAAGTCTTCTAAGTCTGCAACATATACAATTACTAGTTTTTGAATTGATGGAGTGACTATATACAATATGAATAATGAATACAAGAGGGGCACGATCCAACATGTACCACCTACCAAAAGCAAGTCACCCGAAAACAGCTGTGTGCCGGCGATGCCGCAACTGATCCATGCGAACAACCTGCAAGAACTGTGGCACAACGAGGGTGAGTTGCCAACTCATGAATAGAAAAACATCATCAGGTAGAAATCGAAAAAAAAAACGATTCCTAGGTCCACTATATCATAAAGGTAATACTATGATATCTAAGGTGATCGTATCTGCATATGTGCCAACAAATAAAAAAATGCCTATCAGCAAGTGGATATCATCCAACAATATAATCAATGCATGTATGCAGTTGTCACGAACCGAAATAGCTTGTGACTGGCCCTTGAATCATATGAAGTCTATAGGACCCCATCTAATCTAAGTAAGCCAAAGCCCAGAAATCTAAAACCATTTTAAATAATAAATGAAGGAAAAATAGTTTAAGATGTGAAGAAATCATGTTTTAAATACAAGGTTTTTAAATAAGTAAGCCGAATATGCATTTTTAAAGTGTATAATCTTTTCTAAAAATTTCGGCAGAGTTTCCTTTGTAAATACTGGCCCCGAACGGGGTACAATAAGAATAATATATATGCAATGATAAAAGGCATCCCCAAGCGGGAGCTAGCTCTTCGTCAATCGACGGTCACAACCACGCAAGCAATATAATATACAACGCCGAAGGTCGAGGATAATAACTCAGAAAGAAACTCAAAACAGCATGAAAACCGTAATACTACAACGCGCGACTCTAAGGTCGAGATAATACATAACTGATTTCTATGTCTGAAACAATATACAAGTTTTGGTTGATGGAATTACTAGATACAACTGAATGATACATGTACAATGGTGGTTCTGATGCAAAAGAACCCACCTACCAAAGCAAGTCACAAGTAAGGGAAGCAATGTGCTAGAAAAGCCGTAATGAAACCTGTACGGCGAAACCTACAAGAAACTATGGCACAACGGGGGTGAGTTGCCAACTCGTGAATAGAAAACATCACAGAGCAGAAATCGTATGTATGACTCATCCTAGGTCAATACGATCAGATATATATAAACCTCAATATGAATAATTCTGAAGCATGCTAAAGTGGCAATGTAACCTCTATACATGAGTGTAGTGCAAAGTGCTCGTGCCAGTGCCTCAGGTAATAACAAATCATAAATATGAGGTATGATCAATGTAATAAAATCTGTATGTATGTGGATCCCGTCCACTCGTCACCCAATGACAATAACCATCATGCATGTAAATATCATAAAGCATATACATGGAAATATGAGGATATAAACCATCTGTGTCCCTCGCGACACGTCAAAATCATGGAACCGGAGTGTCCAGCATCGAAACTCGAAAACATCATGAGAGCTTTGCCCAGTATCCGCACGTAAATCCTCATATATCGGGCTCCGTCAGTCCGGATCAGCCCACGAGCTCCGTCTGCGGAATCGGCCCTCAGCCCCGGCAGTACGACCATATCCATCTATCGACTCTTGTCAGTATCTTCCGGATAACCGCCAGGTCCAAACAATCATCGGTAGGTACTCGCCACCATGCCAGGCTCATCGTCTGCTCCATGGAAAAAACATTTCTTGCCCCGGGGAACCATACCGGGTCCACCATGTACCCGCAATCGGCCTCGTCCGCTCCTCGAATCGGGTTTCATATGTCGCTCTCATCACCGAGAAAACACATAGTGGACGCACTTAAATATCATATCAAGGGCAACCAGGTTATTAAAACAATTACATATTCTCTTTCGAAATACCCACGGTTCCCAAATCCAGAAATATCATGGAAACAACATATCTCAATGCGTATAATCAAAGCATGATGTATGCGACATGTAAAAGAAATGTAAGCATATTAGTATGTCACGCAACACGGAATAGTAATATGCACATATTTAGGGAAGACCGCTCCTTTAAAATGAATCCGCTTTAAATGGTATCTTGCGGTTCCCAAATCTCAAATCAAGCCAGAATCATCAATGTATGTGCAAATACGTATGCATGCACGTATGGGTGTACAATAGGAATACACAGTATATAGGTACACAAGTATGCCATGCAGGGGTCATATCCTGAATGCAACAGTACTACAGTGTAGTGGTATGGCAATTATCGATGATGAAGTGTGTAAGCCGGCAAGCAGTGTACGTGGAACATATGCATCATCGATAATGGTACTGGTGTCCTAACAACATGGTTGTAATATAGTAATAAACACAAGCAATGCAATGCAAATAGCATGAATATGCGGAATCGAATAATCAACGCAGCAGTGAATAATCTACCTCAATAAATATATCATGCAGCTTTGCCATTTGAAATAAGACGAATCGGGGTTTTTGGTAAAATAAGGGCTACGGTGTTTTAAGAAAAGATGCGCCGTTTGATAATATCCATAGAATCCCTTTTTCCTATCTTTAAAATATTTCCGATTCGTTAGTTTTGAAATAGGTATGACTCGGGTCTAGTCTAATGTCTACTAAGTAATCTACAGACCTAACTAACAAGCTAAACAGGATGGTATGGAAACCACCTACATCTGAGTCGATATATATATATATATATATATATATATATATATATATATAATAGTCGGAGATCCCGCCTCAATAGTATCACATACGACACAATATAATCATGTAATATCCTCAAGTCATGAGCGCGGATCCATCATCCATATATATAGCTCGTACGTAAATCCGTCGTACGGCATCCCAATACCTGGGTATGGGTCACTATCACATTCATCTCATCAATTATCTGGTATCCTTATTGTCATATCACAAGATCTAGATACTGATCTAAGTCTAGTACAATCGACACCATCTTTATAAATATAAGCGCGTGTGTAAAACACACGTCCAAAGGCCCGCTAAAAGCTCGTATCGTATCCCAAATACGAATCACATCATATCACCGATGTCCCGGCACTATGCCCCAAATCATCGAATCGTCTCCACATATCATCCACTATCCACATCATCACGATATAAGTATAGCAATAAGCATGTGTGTGCGTGTGGGTGTAAACCTATGCTAGGGTTCACAACTTGGGAAATACACTAGTTCACTTCTAACCCTAAATATCCATAGTACACAAATCACATCTATGACCTCCATGTCATGCAATAAGCTATCATATATATATATATATAATATATAGTATACTAGACATCGAAATGCGGGGGTGCTATACGCCATCCACCCGACTTCCCCCGTAGATATAATCTACTCACCTTGCATTTTGCGTGTAGGTGTCGATATTGTCACCATCATCTTCATTGCCTCGGATCACCGTGGGGGTAACTACATATCATACGTATCGCATCGCATTAAAACCAAATCGAAACTAAAACGACACGCGAAATCCAACACGATACGCTAAAAGGCCTATAGGCTAGAACCTATGGGTACGCCTTTCAAAACCATTTACAATCCTTGATATCGTCGTATAAACGCCAAGTATTCGAGGTAAAACACAGATATATAAACCCAGAATTTAAAATACGGAAACTGAAACACGAATCCAAAACAACAACTAGAGAAAAGGGTCCCGGATTTCACCCTAGGTCAAATTAGACAAATTTGTACATGCCAGAGGTCTAATCTACTGATAAGGGGGCACCAAAACCAAAACGAGCCAATTTGGTGGGGTCCAGGCCGCAATTTGCGGCCAAACGGAATAAATTTGTGGTCGGGGTTGGGAGTTAGGGGCTAGGGTTCTGGTGGTGGCTTCCTGGATGCCTGCACATATCCCTATCCAACCAAAAAAAATTTCAGAGTCTCGGGTTGATAGCAGATTCTATATAACCTTCACAGATTGCACAAAACTTCCGATATCGGTTTCTAAATCCGTATTTCGGTTTTCAAGTCTCAGGTTTGGGTCTCAAATCTAGCACTAAGGTGTGTGTATGGCCTCTACTGAGCTCAATTTCACAGAAAACCCACAATTCCCTCAAACCCTAACTAGGTTTTCCTTAAGTTCAAAAAATCACCCGATATTGATTCAATCTTAACATAGGGTTAAAAGTAATGCCTCATTTGGCAACTCAAGAAAATTCTTGAGTTGCCCCTAGTGGCCAAAATCTTTGCTTTCTTGGTCCAATGTGTAGGTCTTAAGCTTGTGCATCTTTTTAGTGAAAACGAGATAGGGTTTTGGGTTTGTTTTCAAGGTGTTTGTGGAAATTTTGTGAAGAGGGAGAGAGAGAGGCAGCAGCAGCAGCAATGTGAAGAAGAGGGAGAGAGGTGAGTGTTGGAAAATGAAGAGGAATGGCTCACACAAGTCAAAGGTAAACACCCCCCTTTCTCTCTCTCACCATACCTAATATTCTATTCCCTTTTCTTTTCTTTCTAAATCCTTCTCACTACAATAGTAAACCCAAACAATCATGGTTGAAAATGTTACACAAGTGTAAAGCAAATATGATATGTGCATGTTTTGCACAAAATGCCAAAAATCCGATTAGCGATTTTTAATCCCGATTAGCACTAAATTAGTGTCAAACTAATCATAAAAACTTAAAAATGGCATATATCCATAAAATACCCCATTTTAGAATTTTCCATAATTTTTCCAAAAATTTTCAAATTTTATTTGTATTTAATTATACCGAAATATTAAAATATTCATTAAAATAATATTAAATTATAAAAATTCCCAAAAATAATATTTTATTTTTTTGAAATGTTACAATCTTCCCCTCTTAAAGAAATTCAGTCTCCGAATTTAAATTTAAACCCCCAAATTCTAAAACATTTCGGTAAGAAGTCCAAGTCGTCGTGGCTCCGAAATCATCAATACATATAACGCATCGTAGCGCAATGCATGCGCAAAAGTAACGAGCAGATAACTCAATATCGAAACTCCGTCAAGAATCCCGCAATCATCGGAGTCATGATAAAAAAATGAATGTCAAATCCAAAGCAAAACCAATACGATATGAATCAGAACTATACATGTAAATGTCAAATCTATACATGTAAATAGCTGATGTAAATGCATGCCAAATCTTTTTAAGTGGATGTACGATGCGCATAACACTGCATAGTGGCGGACGTCTTTCATAAGAAAATAACCATATATGTATATATCTTTTGTTTAATATGTGCGTTCCGCCGTTTTTGAAAACAATTTAGAAGGGTTTTCTTGTTTTAAACGTTTCGTGTCATATCAGACATGTAGGTAATTACTGAGACTATAGATCGCTTTTTGGAAATCCCTTCGATAACTATCAATGCATGCAAAATATATCTCGGTACTGTCCTATGACTTGTCCTGCTCAGTATGAAAACATATAGCAAATATCATAAAAATATGCTGTTCCATAAGAAATCAATCCCAAAAATGTATATAAGAATACCATGTGCGTCTGGTGCGCACGGAAATCAAAATCCATATATGTTCCATACATATGCACAGAAACAACATCTAAGTGCAACGGGTGTGCACACAACATCTGTCATAGGCAACGTGTGCCTGGCAGCCAACTCAGGTGCATCTGACATGCACGAAGAATCCCGATTTAGTGCATATGGCGTGCACCAAAAATCGTATCTCGAAACATGTGCCCAACATGCGCGAACTTCAAATCGGTGCATCCATCATGCACGAATAAAAGCTAAATCCTGTGCACTCAACATGCACGAAATCATGAAATTCAATAGCAAGCGTCGAACATGCGCAAGTCCAAATCAAATGCACAGAGTGCAAGAAATCCACATCAATATCAGAATCAAAATCAACATATCGGATGACATCAAGTCGAAGTCAGGTGCAACCGTAGTGCACAAAAAATAAATCCGGTGCAACAAGGCACGAAATATAAATCTGATGCGATAAACGCAAGAAACATAAAACTGGTGCGACAGGCGCACGAAGTATAGAACTGGTGTATCCCATGCACAAATACCAAGCAGTAACTCAAATGCGTAAGCAGCAACACCAAGTGTACCCGGGCGTAAAGAAAATCATAAACGTGTGCAACTGCGTGCACAAAACACATATCAATGCACTACAAGCACATATAAGCTATACCGAATGCAAAAATCAACTCAAGTGCATACCACACGCACAAAATCAATTACTGTATGAAATCCAAGAAATCATAGACATGTGCAACCAAGGCACAAAACCAATATCAAGTGCGATAAATATGCACAAATCAAAAACCAATACAATGGTGTATAAAAACATATCTCAAGTGCAATAACTATGCACAAAATGTAAATACCCAGTAGGTGCAGCCATGGTGCACGAAATCAATATCAGGAAACTCGTCATCAAAACTCAATCCAAGCGATATAAGTGTGATACTCAGATCACAAACGCAAATCGAAACAAAGGACATTGAGGTACACCTCCTACAATGTCGAAAAAGACTCGGTGCGTCTAAAACCGGCAGAACAAGAATATCCGCTCGCCTCCTGCTCACGGCCTGGCGTCTTCTGTCTCTGGGTCTTCCCCTTTTTTCTCTGTGGATTACTACTCTCGCAATCCATCGGCTCATCGGCCATGTCAGGTGTGCTAACGGGAATGATTCCTTCCTGGCACTTCTCCGGTCATCTCTCAGGCAATCCTCACGACCACTTGTAAAGTAGGACGTCACTGGCGCCGACCTCTGGTCCTCTGAATGCACATCACACATCTTCTCCTGGGTGTAAATCTTATTGCAGCAGTGTCCTGGGAGGAATCCCGCTCAAGGTCTCTTCCGATCTCGCCTATGCCGAACTGTACGGAGGCTGGTACTTTTGCATAATCTTTTCTCGCTATCTGGACATCTGCGTCCTCAGCACAGCATTTTCTCGGAAATTGGTTGCATCCCAACGCCTCTGTAGACATTTATGACATTTAATCCTAACGGGGAATAACAATAGCTCGTCAGCATATCGCACGAACCACTTGTTCCACTTGTCTGTATTATCGTCCACTGCGACGTCACATCTCTATCTGTGCACTGCAAAGGTTCTCAGTCACGGTAAATCCGAAGTCTCTCACATGGACTCGAAATCACGAACTCGGTATCTTCATCACTCTGTGGAAGATATCTAGCCAAACACACCCTCAGGAACTCATCCCGACCTGCGAAGATATACTCTATACCCGTCCGTTCTTGATAAATTCACAACGCATCTAGGTGAGGCCCTCTATCCGAACCTGGTCATCTGTCTCGTCGACGATGCGGAACTCTGGCCTGCTGGGTGTGCGCAATATGACCAGTCCTAGGTCTAAGTCTTCTCGTAGTATTCCAGAAGGGTCCTATCGAGGTCTCTCTCAAATCTCGTTTCTGCCGAATTGCCCGGAAGTTACCATCCTTTACTATATCTGTTTCTTGTTCCGGAACGGCTGCATACTCGTCGCGACTCCTTCTGGAAGGTATATCCATATACAACGCCTCTGCATGCGTATCGCATCTCTGATGTCAGCGGAGTGAAACGTCATCTCGTCGAAATCTCGTGCGAACTCTTTACTCCACTCTGCTCCAATGTCGACTGATTCGGACTCATCTTCTCGTGGCTGCATGGACTGCGCTCTAAGGGCTACACTCGTATCTGAAGTCTCCCAAGCAATGTGTCCCATCACATAATATCCGAATGAAGTCGAACCATCCGATCGACTCGCCAGAACCTCATAATCCCCCCAAGAGCTCAACATCTTGGGTACAGTTTAATAGTATCGAGTACATACCACAACATCGGTGGTCCAACCGTAGAAGGGCAAACCCAAGCCTCACTAATGGCGCCGCGGAACTGCCGCAAACCCTAAGGTTCAAAGGCTTTCACACGGTCATTATATCGAGTTAGGGTTTCATTCTTCTAGAGGGTCCATAGAATCGCTAGCGTGTCTTTCCGAATACTTTAAACTTGGAAAATGGGCTCCTGACATTCGATCGTCTCAATCGACTCTCAGCGAACCTGCGTGAAGTCGCCTCTCGCTGGAATCAAACAATCTGATGACCTCGCATCGGGGTAAGCGAACGAATCATACATCCTAGTCATTCATCCTCGGGTGACTAGCAACTCACCATCATATCTCTAAGTATATACTCATGCTGCAGTAGCTCCAATCATCTGGGTGATATCTCGTCATTTGCAGCAGCAACTGGCTCATTCGTCTGTACGCTGAACAGCACCTCAATCATCATGAATAAGTGATGTATCAATGGTCATCACATCCTGGCTGGCCTCTAGCAGTAGCCTGATCCTCTGGTACCGATCGGCATGTCCGAGAAATCTCATAAAAGCGATCTGTCAAACGCTCATGGCGTGAAAACACAATAAGACGACGCCTCTCTATGCAATCGTACGTCTCTGGAATCACGCCCTGATCAGTCCTCGTCCACAACGAGCTCATGCTGACGCAACTCGAGCCATAGCTCACTCTGCCCGTGCAATCGTGGCAGCAAAATCATAACCAGTATCTATGAGGATAGATCATAGGAATGAATAGAATACTGTGCAAGGAAATGTATATCCTAAGGTTTCTTAAGCGGAGTGGCGTGTCGTAAGTATGCCGTGGAACATACGTACGGTACGTCACTCTACTCAAGCTACCTACTCCATCAACCAAGGGTCATCCTACGACGAAAGTTCGGGTCTAATACCCCGTCGACTAGGTCAAAGTTCCGTAAAGTCATGTCTAAGTTCCGTATAAATATAAACGCCCTAGGCTCCACATAGTCAAACTTTGACTCAAACCAAGGTTAACCGAGTGCTCTGATACCAACTTTGTCACGACCCGAAATAGCTCGTGACTGGCCCTTGAATCATATGAAGTCTATAGGACCCCATCTAATCCAAGTAAGCCAAAGCCCAGAAATCTAAAACCATTTTAAATAATAAATGAAGGAAAAATAGTTTAAGAAGTGAAGAAATCATGTCTTAAATACAAGGTTTTTAAATAAGTAAGCCGAATATGCATTTTTAAAGTATATAATCTTTTCTAAAAATTTCGGCAGAGTTTCCTTTGTAAATACTGGCCCCCAACGGGGTACAACAAGAATAATATATATGCAATGATAAAAGGCATCCCCAAGTGGGAGCTAGCTCTTCGTCAATCGACGGTCACAACCACGCAATCAATATAATATACAACGCCGAAGGGATAGGATAAAAACTCAGAAAGAAACTCAAAACAGCATGAAAACCGTAATACTACAACACGCGACTCTAAGGTCGAAATAATACATAACTGATTTCTAAGTCTGAAACAATATACAAGTTTTGGTTGATGGAATTACTAGATACAACTGAATGATACATGTACAATGGTGTTTCTGATGCAAAAGAACCTACCTACCAAAGCAAGTCACCCGTAAGGGAAGCAATGTGCCAGAAAAGCTGTAATGAAACCTGTAGGGCGAAACCTGCAAGAAACTGTGGCACAACGGGGGTGAGTTGCCAACTCGTGAATAGAAAACATCACAGAGCAGAACTCGTATGTATGACTCATCCAAGGTCAATACGATCAGATATATATAAACCTCAATATGAATAAGTCTGAAGCATGCTAAAGTGGCAATGTAACCTCTATACATGAGTGTAGTGCCAAGTGCTCGTGCCAGTGCCTCAGGTAATAACATATCATAAATATGAGGTATGATCAATGTAATAAAATCTGTATGTATGTGGATCCCGTCCACTCGTCACCCAATGACAATAACCATCATGCATGTAAATATCATAAAGCATATACATGGAAATATGAGGATATAAACCATCTGTGTCCCTCGCGACACGTCAAAATCATAGAACCGGAGTGTCCAGCATCGACACTCGAAAACATCATGAGAGCTGTGCCCAGCATCGGCACGTAAATCCTCATATATCGGGCTTCGTCAGTCCGGATCAGCCCACGGGCTCCGTCTGCGGAATCGGCCCTCGGCCCCGGCAGTACGCCCATATCCATCTATCGACTCTGGTCAGTATCCTCCGGATAGCCGCCAGGTCCAACAAATCACCGGTAGGTACTCGCCACCTTGCCAGGCTTATTGTCTCCTCCACGAAAAAAACATTTCTTGACCCGGGGAACCATACCGGGTCCACCATGTACCCGCAATCGGCCTCGTCCGCTCCTCGAATCGGGTTTCACATGTCGCTCCCAGCACCGAGAAAACACATGGTGGACACACCGAAATATCATATCAAGGGCAACCGGGTTTTTAAAACAATTACATATTCTCTTTTGAAATACCCACGGTTCCCAGATCCAGAAATATCATGGAAACAATATATCTCAATGCGTATAATCAAAGCATGATGTATGCGACATGTAAAAGAAATGTAAGCATATCAGTATGTCACGCAACACGGAATAGTAATATGCACATATTTAGGGAAGATTGCTTCTGTAAAATGAATCGGCTTTAAAAGGTATCTTGCGGTTCCCAAATCTCAAATCGAGACGGAATCATCAATGTATGTGCAAATACGTATGCATGCACGTATGGGTGTACAATAGGAATACACAGTATATAGGTACACAAGTATGCCATGCAGGGGTCATATCCTGAATGCAACAGTACTACAATGTAGTGGCATGGCAATTATCGATGATGAAGTGTGTGAGCCGGCAAGCAGTGTACGTGGAACATACGCATCATCGATAATGGTGCTGGTGTCCTAACAGCATGGTTGTAATATAGTAATAAACACAAGCAATGCAATGCAAATAGCATGAATATGCGGAATCGAATAATCAACACAACAGAGAAGAATCTACCTCAATAAATATATCATGCAGCTTTGCCATTTGAAATAAAACGAATCGTGGTTTTTGGTAAAATAAGGGCTACGGTGTTTTAAGAAAAGATGCGCCGTTTGATAATATCCGTAGAATCCCTTTTTCCTATCTTTAAAATATCCCCGATTCGTTAGTTTTGAAATATTTATGACTCGGTCTAGTCTAATGTCTACTAAGTAATCTACAGACCAAACTAACAAGCTAAACAGGAGGGTATGGAAACCACCTACATCTGAGTCGATATATATATATAAATACTAGTCGGTGATCCCGCCTTAATAGTATCACATACGACACAATATACATCGTGTAATATCCTCGAGTCATGAGTGCGGATCCATCATCAATATATATAGCTCGTACGTAAATCCGTCGTACGACATCCTAATAGCTGAGTACGAGTCACTATCACATTCATCTCATCAATTATCTGGTATCCTTATCATCATATCATAAGATCTGGGTACTGATCTAAGTCCAGTACAATCGACACCATCTATATAAATTTAAGCGCGTGTGTAAAACACACGTCCAAAGGCCCGCTAAAAGCTCGTATCGTATCCTAAATACGAATCACATCATATCACCGATGTTCCGGCACTATGCCCAAAATCATCGACTCGTCTCCACATATCATCCACTATCCACATCATCACGATATAAGTATAGCAATAAGCATGTTTGTGCGTGTGGGTGTAAACCTATGCTAGGGTTCACAACTAGGGAAATACACTAGTTCACTTCTAACCCTAAATATCCATAGTACACCAAACACATCTATAGCCTCCATGTCCCGCAATAAGCTATCATATATATATATATATATATAATATATAGTATACTAGATATCGAAATGCGGGGGTGCTATATGCCATCCACCCGACTTCCCCCGTAGATATAATCTACTCACCTTGGATCTTACGTGTCGGTGTCGATATTGTCACCATCATCTTCATTGCCTCGGATCACCGTGGGGGTACCTACATATCATACGTATCGCATCGCATTAAAACCAAATCGAAACTAAAACGACACGCGAAATCCAACACGATACGCTAAAAGGCCTATAGGTTAGAACCTAAGGGTGCGCCTTTCAAAACCATTTACAATCCTCGATATCGTCGTATAAGCGCCAAGTATTTGAGGTAAACACAAATATATAAACCCAGAATTCAAAATACGGAAACGGAAACACGAATCCAAAACAGCAACTAGAGAAAATGGTCCCAGATTTCACCCTAGGTCAAATTAGACAAATCTGTACATGCAAGAGGTCTAATCTACTAATAAGGGGGCACCAAAACCAAAACGAGCCAATTTGGTGGTGTCCAGGACGCAATTTGGGACCAAACGGAATAAATTTGTGGCCGAGGTTGGGAGTTAGGGGCTAGGGTTCTGGTGGTGGCTTCCTGGGTGCCTGCACATATCCTTGTCCAACCAAAATAAATTGCAGAGTCTCGGGTTGATAGCAGATTCGATATAACCTTCACAGATTGCACAAAACATCCGATATCGTTTTCTAAATACGTATTTCGGTTTTCAATTCTTAGGTTTGGGTCTCAAATCTAGCACTATGGTGTGTGTATGGCCTCTACTGAGCTCAATTTCACAGAAAAACCACAATTCCCTCAAACCCTAACTAGGTTTTCCTTAAGTTCACAAAATCACCCGATATCGATTCAATCTTAAAATAGGGTTAAAAGTAATGCAAAAACTAAGCTAATGGTTCGGTAAATACATCATTTAGCAACTCAAGAAAATTCTTGAGTTGCCCCTACTGGCCAAAATCCTTGATTTCTTGGTCCAATGTGTAGGTCTTGAGCTTGTGCATGTTTTTGGTGAAAAGGAGATAAGGTTTTGGGTTTCTTTTCAAGGTGTTTGTGGCAATTTTGTGAAGAGGGAGAGGGAGAGAGGCAGCAGCAGCAGCAATGTGAAGAAGAGGGAGAGAGGCGAGTGTTGGAAAATGAAGAGTAATGGCTCAGACAAGTCAAAGGTAAACACCCCCTTTCTCTCTCTCACCATACCTAGTATTCTATTCCCTTTTATTTTCTTTTCTTTTCTTTCTAAATCCTTCTCACTAGAATAGTAAACCCAAACAATCATGGTTGAAAATGTAACACAAGTGTAAAACAAAAATGTATGTGCATGTTTTGCACAAAATGCCAAAATTCAGATTAGCGATTTTTAATCGCGATTAGCACTAAATTAGTGTCAAACTAATCATAAAAACTTAAAAATGGCATATTTCCATAAAATACCCCATTTTAGAATTTTCCATAATTTTCCCAAAATTTCCCCCCTTTTATTTGTATTTAATTATACCGAAATATTAAAATATTCATTAAAATAATATTAAATTATAAAAATTTCCAAAAATAATATTTTATTTTTTTGAAATGTTACAGCAGTGGATCTCGTCCATGTGTCACCCACTGACACAACAACTCCTGCATGTAAATATCATAAAAGCATATGCAAGTAAATATGAGGATATAAAACAACGTGTGTTCGTTGCGACACACCAAAATCATAGAAACCTGAGTGTCTAAACTCGACACTGGAAAAATCATGAAACTTGTTGGATATATGTATGCCCTAGAGGCCATTATGTGATAGTGGATGTATCTATACATGTATATATATTCAGTATGCATTCTTGCTCGACATGATAGTATGCTATCTGGTTCTTCTTTATCTGACATGTTGATTTGATCATGCTTATTATTCACTCATACATGCTGATAAAGCCCTGAGGATATTGGCTTGACTGCTCTGATTATGATGGAGATCATACTAGTGGGACATCTGTAGTATATAATCATATCCTGGAAAGTCCCTAGTCGTAGGTATATCGAGACGGGGCATTGATATACCAGAGTAGACTAGCGTATATGATACTAGACCCAAATGATGGGCGATGGATGTTCCCACATTCATCGATGTTTGACATCAAGATCATATACGGGTGCTCAGTGGTGACTGGGTACACTGGACGGACTCACTGAGAACTCCTATATGGAATTATATCTATCGTCGGATAGCAGTTCTCAGGTGACACTGGTACAGGTTAGTCTGTAGACCCGAGATCGACATGGATTCTTGTGTGTTCTCCCACTGTACTTTGATTGCCACCCTACCACGGCTCTACTGAGTCGTGCAAACAGGTGGCCGTTGGGTACAGTCCCGAGACACACGAAGGCAATGAGCGATAGGAAGGGTTTCGTCTCTCCCGGTATTGGGAGTTGATGTTGTACTGTGCCCGACTGGTTATATCAGTAAGTCCCTGGCCAGGACTGCTGGGATTTGCTGATAAGTGTTATCAGTAGTTTCCCGATCTGTTATAGACCATTCACCGGCACGACTTATTGAGTTATTAGGGTCGACGTGACCATCCCTAGGCTCAATATGCAGCATATCTGACGAAGAGATCGGACTGTACGGTAGTGTTGCCAGTTGGCTCGACGGGAGTTGTAGCAGGTTCGCTTGTTGTATTCTGATCGCTCAATATCCGGATGGCCGTTATGTTTAGCTGACCGCTTGCGGCTTGGGGGTACTTGATATGATCATTACTCTCCGCCGGCGTATTGACGAGTCTTAGAGTCCCACATAGGAGTTACCTAGTCCAGGCGAAACGTTGTGGTGCGCGTATGCGATATGCGCATGGACCCGATTAAAATGCGCGTATATGATACCGTACATTGATCGGGCGGCTTGTTTTTGGTAGGGTCATATGTGATATGGCCGGATTGATAAATCAAGTGTTGATTTATCATTTAACCATTGGTTTTCTTACTTAAAACATTTTCTTGGATGATGGATGTGTGCATGCATGTGTGTTTTTCTTTCTTTCTTTCATGGTAGTTTCATGCACATATGATGTGCATACATACACACATACATACACCCATCTATCATAGTTGTTAACATATGGAAATGGTGGCAATATAAGACTCACACCATGGATTAAGTGACGATTTATTATTTAATTTTGTATTTAAATCAAATTGAAAAGAAAAGGATAATCATTTCTAGCTTCTACATTCTTCCTTTGACCTAACCAAGCTTACCTACCTCTAACCTTGAGTTATCCTTCTCTTTATGATTTAAAACTCAAGTTAAATAATGTCTCCATCACTTTAACCATGGTTCATAGCAAGAAGAAATTAAATATATAATGATATATTTCTTTTTCTTCTTGAAGGTTATCATTATCTTTATCATCTCTTGTGAAAAATATTGCCACCATCTTCTTCCTCCTTCACATTTGCTCTCTAGTCTTTTCTAGTGAGTAAAACACACTTAAAGAAAGGTTTTTGAAGTGAGAATCTTAACCACAACTTCATTCTACACAAGTTTAGCCAACTTGTTTAGAGTGTTCTCTTCGGTTTTACGAAGTTGCGAGCTTGGACGGAGAACTCCGTGGTGGATCGTCGTGGACGCGAGAGAACTTCAAGAGGACCTCCATTCAACACCCTAGAGACCAAGGAGTCCAGCGAAAGGGAGCTACAAAGGTTGTAGTCTCGAAACCCTAGCTTTTGTTCGCTTTAAATTTCGAAACCCTAATTTTCTAGGATCGATTCCTTTGCATGCTTGTTTAGCACCATCAAAACTCAAAATTTAAGGCATGTGATGCTTCAAAACTCTTCATAGGGTGCTAGACAAACCTTACATTGGTATCAGAGCCAACCTAGAACATTAGGCGACGCTTTTACGAAGTAAAAATCCCGATCGGACAAAAATACGATTTTTTTGGACCCTCTCTGGACAAATTCTAAAATTTGACCTTTTTCAGAATTAAAAATACTTAAAAAATACAGCAGGGAAAACTAAGAATTATGGTGAAATACGATGACATGAACAGTTCATATGGCCGCGGAACCGCGGCAATTCCTTGCTTAGGTCGCGGATCCGCGGCCGTATAGTAGTATCATTGCATGAAAATTGCACTATAATTCTTATGTTTGCTTGTACAGTGTTTTAGGTATGTTTAATCTGAATATAGTACTGCTTTTTCTGGAGATGGTTTTGGACGCATAGATTCGATCGGTATTTTCATTTCGTAGTTTTTCGGGGTAAAGTAGAAAGTATTGAAGTGTTTGAACGAGTATCATTTGCTCACTATTTACGGGGTTTAAATACTTTGGAGATACGTGCAAGTCTTTTTGGTGGTGGTCCCTCTAGAAGACAACAAACCTTAACTCGATTATGTGACCGTCTTGAACTGCCCTTTGAACCTTAAGGTTTGGGGCAGTATGGCGTGCCACATGTGAGGCGTTGGCTTGACCCTTCTACGGCTGGACCGCTACTACTGTGTCACACTCCGGATTTTTGAACCCTGCTCAAGTGTTGAGCTTTAGTGAATCTTGAGTACTTGATCGTTCGTTCGAAAAACTTTAATACTGTCTGTTTATCTGGAATGTGATACAATATGTGGAATTCATATGATTTAGGCATGAAATACGAAATATGTGATATTTCGCATTTATGATGTCTAAAGAGAATGTGGATTCCAAATATTGTAGTTTTACACTTTCTTTTCTGTGACCGTAAGTGTAGTATGTACGATATCGCCGGTTTTCGTTGCTATACATCAACGACAATTGGGGTATGCATACTTACTTACGTTGATAATATGAGATATTATGTGTTGCTGAGATATGATGTGCAGGATTGTCGCGATTGAATAGCCGGGGGGTTTTATGTGAGATGAGAGTTTTATATTTTCATTCATGTAAATTCAAATGTAATGTAATATTCTTTTATTTGGGGCACTTCCGGGTTGAGGTTGTGTCACCAGTGTTGTATATTATTTACTTTTCTGCATTAGGATGGACCCAAGGAGGAGAGCACAGGTGACCGGGTTCTGGGGTTCAGTGGGAGGCCATCTCGAGGAGTCGAGACCGGGTCTCCTAAACTCCAGAATTGGTAGGGTCACTTGCCGTTCTCGTAGGGGTCCAGGGTGTGGGCTTGGCTATTCATCGCGACTGTGGAATCCGTATTTTCTATTCTGGCTAAATACTAAATACGGACGTCCTAGTATATCCCACATTATATCTATGTTTCTGCTGCCTGTGTTCTGTAATATCTGAGACGAATGACATATTATATATATTTGATATATAGTAGACGTTGCTTATGTTTTACATCCGCGCTAGTCCCGTCCCGGTATGCCGTTAGTTAAGTAACCTAACGGTGCATAACGGAACATTGCGGCGAATGCGGATGGCATAAGCGTACGTGTTATTTTCGTTTCTTTTCTGAGATTGGCTTAAGGACTTAAATGATGGGATTACATTAATGTGATTAATGTAAAGAAAATAAACCTAAAAGATGTTGTAGAATCGGATTTGAAAAACCACTCGGCTTTTTATGAAAAAGCAATATTTCAAAACTGCGGAGCTTAAGCCACTCCTTTTAAAAATCACTTGATTCTACAACGATATCAAGCTCAAAGCGTTAAAGATTTTCTTAAAAATCATCCGCAACCCTCCGTCATTTTAGGAAGTAGAGTACTTAGTATTCGTGCTACGTTTGTTGACCTTAGCCAAGGCGTAGTGTACGGTAGCTAAGTGATGTCTTCCTACAAATGCATATGATGCAGATTAATTAGGACGGGTATATGACTTTGTTGACCTTAGCCAAGGCTCATATGAACGGGTCTAATCAATCAAGAAATGACGGGTTGAGCTTGACTAGTGCTCGTGATTTGTTGACCTTAGCCAAGGTTACGAGTATTAGGGGTAAAAACCACATCGGGAATTTCAATAGTTGAAATTTGCAATGAGATTGCATACCTTCCATATGATGGTTGGATCCCGATCCCACTGTGAGCAATAGTTGCTCCTAGGAGAGTTTTACAGTTTACAATTAGCTAACTCATTAGGTGTCTAGAAAGGTGTTAATGGGGCTCCGCCTCTGGGAAAACGAGGTTTACTCTAATTAGGTCCGTGCGAAAGCACGGGGAACCTCCCTCAAGTACCGACACTGGCCTGGCTGAACGGTTAGCGAAGTTGTAGACTGTAATTAATCCTGGCTAGTTTTTCTTTTTAAGGTTTGAAAGAAAAACTCGATAAAAGCAGTGGGAAACATCGATTAGAGAAGATAATAACCAATCTGATCTATGCAAGAGCTTTCGCTAAGTGTATTCTTTTCTCTCTCTTAATGGCAGATACCCATGACTGGACTCAAGCTTTTACTAGATAAAAACAAACTGAATGGGACCAACTATAAAGACTGGCTGAGGAATCTGAAAATCGCCTTGACTTATGATAAAGTATCATATGTCCTCACGGCTTCAGCCCCGCCCATCCCTGGTCCAAAATCCTCAGTTGCGGAAATTGAAGTCCGCAAGACATGGGACGCTGACTGTGCCACGGCCAAATGCCTCGCGCTTGCATCGATGGACAACACACATCAAAAGCAGCACGAGGACATAGACATTCACGGTATATTGCTCCATACAAAGGAGTTGTATGGGGAGCAATCCCGCGTATTACGATACGAAGCATCAAGGAAATTGTTTCAGATGCGAATGGCCCTTGGCACACCAGTAGGAGACCATGTTCTGAAAATGATAGCTCTTATAGAAGAGCTTGAGGACCTTGGATGGACGATGGACAATGAACAATATATAGATATTATTCTGCAGTCCCTCCCCTCCACCTTTGCTCAGTTCATAGTGAACTTCAACATGCATGGCATGGAGAAGGAACTCCCTGAACTCCTTAATATGTTAAGGAGTGCAGAAAGCACCATGAAGTTAGCAAAAACTTCCGTTATGACTATTGGACAGTCTTCCTCTTCTCGCCCGAAAGCTAAGGCCAAGGGAAAGAAAAAGAAGAAACCCACTAATCCTAAGGGCGGAGTTAAAAAGGTGAAGGGAAAGGGAAAGTCCAAGGCTGGAGACTCGGGGAAGGGCGAATGTTTTCATTGCCACAAGACAGGACATTGGAAGCGCAATTGCACGGAGTACTTAAGTCTCAAGAAGAAGCATGTTGATGCTTCTGCTTCAGGTGCGTTTGTGACTGAAAACTGTTTTTCTATAAACTCTGCTTCCTGGGTATTGGATACCGGTTCAGGTTCTCACATTTGCAATTCTATGCAGGGGCTGAGAAATAGCAAGGTTTTGAAGACAGGTGACCATACTCTCCGCGTTGGAAATGGTTCCAATGTACATACAGTCGCAGTGGGAGAGTATCACTTGGGGTTGCCATCTGGATGTATTTTGGTTTTGAATCCATGTTATTTTGTACCAAGTATGCTATGTAATATAATATCCGTTTCTTTGTTGGACAATGAAGGATATAATTTTGTATTGCAGAACAATGTTATGAATATTCACCTAAATCAAATGTTGGTTGGGTATGGTACGCTTAACAACGGAATATATGTCCTAAATCAACACACAGTTTTCAGTATACAACACACTAATAAAAGAAAACTTTCAGAATTAAATGAAGCTTTTCTTTGGCACTGTAGACTTGGTCATATTAACGAAACAAGACTAAACAAGTTACACAAAGATGGATATTTACATTCTTTTGAATATAAATCTTATGCGACTTGCCAGTCTTGTGTCAAGGGTAAAATGACCAAAACTCCGTTTACCGGACACGGAGAAAGAGCTACTCAGCTCCTGGGCCTCATACATAGTGATGTATGTGGGCCAATGTCTACACAGGCTAGAGGCGGTTTTTCATACTTCATTACATTCACTGACGACTTCTCAAGATTCGGTCATGTATTTTTATTAAAATACAAGTCCGAATCTTTCGAGAAATTCATTGAATATAAACAAGAAGTAGAAAATCAAACCGGCTTGAGTATCAAGATGCTTTGATCAGATCGAGGTGGTGAGTATCTCAGTGCAGAATTTACAAACTTCTTAAAAGAGAATGGGATTCTCTCTCAACTCACTCCTCCTTACACACCACAGCACAACGGTGTGTCAGAACGACGGAATAGGACCCTATTAGATATGGTCCGGTCCATGATGAATGACGCTGAGTTACCAGTCTCATTTTGGGGGCATGCATTGGAGACTGCAGCGTTTCTGCTAAACAGGGTTCCAACCAAAACCGTGTCTACCACGCCATATGAGATATGGCATGGGAAGAGACCATCTCTTAAGAGAATTAAGATTTGGGGTTACCCGGCCTATGTTAAAAAGCAAAATCCGGACAAACTCGAGACACGGTCAGTCATGTGTAACTTTGTGGGATATCCAAAGAATTCTTATGGATATCTATTCTACCACAAAGAGGAACAAAAAGTGTTCGTTTCTCAACATGCCACATTCTTGGAAAAAGAGTTTTTCACAGACAAAGATGAAGGCAAGGTTGTGGATCTAGAAGAGGTTCTAGAGACACAAACTGCAAATGACGATTTGGTTGAACCGACTGTTGCAACAGAAACTGGAGAACCTCGGCCACTCCGTAGGTCTGGTAGGACTTGATCAGTCGAAAATATTGCATATTTTAACAGGCAATTTCCATATCATCTGCATCCATATAGAAGTGTACGGTATTCATATTCTACATATTAGCAAATCGGTCGCAAAATATCAGATTACATGTATTCGACCTTAAAACCATCATTTCGAGGGAAATTGACTGCATTGCATTACATAGCATATTTTCTATATCTTGCAACCCCTGTTTCGAAGTCTATGCAGGAAAAGAGAAGCTTGCTCGATCATTACATTGCTCGACCATTACAATTGCTCGTAAATTCACTTAACTCAAATCTGGTATCAACACAGAAGAGGAAGTACAAATCTAAACATCAAAGGAAGCTAAAAACAGCAGTACAAGACCACTGCAGAAGACACAGATCCCAAGGCCACCAACAGACCGCGGAAGCGCGGCATATATAGGGTAAATGCGGCGGAAGCGCGGCATACTGGTGACGTCATCAAGGAATTTTGGCACCAAAATTCCTGTTTCAGTGGCTACAGCTCAGAAATGCACACAAACTTCCAGAATATGCCAGATACTTCCTCCAGATCAGCAAACACCTAAACTAGCCTAATCATTCTAGAACTTTCCCTAAACCCTAGCTTAAACCCTAAGCTAACTCCTAACAAACTCCTTCTAGAAACCCTTCAACAAACTTTGGGAGGGAAAGTTCTAATTCAAATCTAACCTAGGGTTTGGGAGTCTATAAATATGACCCTAGGCTCATCATTTGAGAAGGATTCAACCTTGGGAAAGCTTAGAAAAATCAATCCCATTCTTCATCTTCCTCTTCCTCAAGTTTAGTGAGAGAGCTTGTAGGAAACCCTAACCCTAAATCCAACAACAATTCAAGATCTTGAGTGCAAGCCAAGCAAGATGCCTTCAACCCTTTTATGAGCCGAGCCGATCTTCAATCGGGCAAGAGATCAAAGTAGATCCACGATCCACGGAGACGAGCGAAGCCGAGTCAACGATCGATTTCTTCTTCTTGTAGATTCTTGAAAGAATGTATTGAAATTGTTGATTAAATAAAAGGTGATATTCTTTTATCTTGTTTTCTTTAAATTCCGCATCATGTTATCATTACTATTCTTGAATATTGTCTTTGTGGTGATGTGTGAATAAAACTCCGCTCGTCGGGGAGTCGAAACGATCTTTAGTATGATGATGTAACAAATTTGTAATCGATTCTTGAATCCCACGAGTTTGTAAACCCTAGCAAGTTCAAGAATCGACGACCCAATTCGTTGCGATGCTTTCTTGATCGACATCGCTCGAGATTGGGGAGTTCCGATCGTTTCTTGAAATTGCTAGAGGCTAGAATATAAATGGTATCCTCGAAAGAACAAGGGTTAAGAGATGAAACCCTAATTTCATCAAGAAAACCCTAACTCTCGTCGATCACCATTGATCTAGTATCAATTCTTCGAAAGACAAGAACACGAAACCCTTTAGATTGCATCACATCTAAAGATCCGATCGATTCCTACGAGCCTTTCTTATATTCTTGATTGTTGATTGGAAACATTATCAAAACAAACGATTCTTGAGTGTTTATAGTTTCTTGATTCTTGAGTAAAGATTAGTGACACTCGAATACAAATCACATCTTGAATCATGTTTTCGTTTATTGTTGCCTAACATTTCATTTCAAACGTATCATAATATAATTGAATTGCACAATCCCTGTGGACGATCCGCACTCATTCATTAACTACATCCGACACCGTGGTTTGATTGCGGTCAATATAATTTTTTGATTGTGATATCTTTACAAGTTTATTTTACACATCAGAAAAAATTCCAATCAAAATGGCGCCGTTGCCGGGGATCGCGCTAATTCATTTGCATTTTTAGTTTGAAGTGAAAGAATTATTACGTTTTACTTCTTGAAATCAAAATTCGTACAAACTCTTACACGTGTGTTGTAATTTGACTGCAAGGTGATCTGGAGCATTTTGTGCTGTTGAAAAATTATTTGGGATATACCAGAGAGCTGGAGATAGGAACAGGAAGCAGCTGACAAAGTTTGGTACAGTGAATCCATCATCAAGCCGCGGAAGCGCGGCATATACATGCATATTGCGGCGGAAGCGCCGCAGTATTGAGGGATCACTGAAATATTTTCAGTGCAGGTATTTTCTCTCTCTCTCCCCTCTCTCTTTTTAGCTCCAACTAACCCTTTGCTGCAGGATTCTTTGCAAATAAATCGCAGCGCGCAAAAGCAAAAATAAAATTGTGTGTGATTTTGATTTCTTGGTTGTTTGCATTCTAATACGGAAATTTAAGGGGCACGGCCAAATCCAAATTAGGTGGGGATTTCATTACCCTTCCTAGGCCCCGAAAATCGTCAAACTTGCATCCGCATTACCCCCATTAACTAAAAGAAATCTAGAGAAGACTCTAAGGACTGTCGCGCTCAATAGGACAAGAGAAGGTCGTGGGTAATTCATTGCTTATCCGCGTTTTCTTGTGGTGCCTAAGGCGAGTGTGTCTAAGGCTAGTGGTTATTAATTAGGTCCACTGTAGTGGTGGTTCCTTCCCACTTACCTGGCACTTATCCGGCCACAGGGGGACAAAGAGGCAGTGGAGGATTGATCCTGCGACTTGTCTTTTGGCAGTTAGGAGCGGTCTAGAGATCGGACCTAGGTGACCATTAGATTCTAGGTTTGTGTGCTGCATTTGTTTTGTCGCATCATTTTTTCAAAATCCGTCCCTTTTTAAAGCAAGCACCGCATTCATTTTACCCCTAATTATAAGTCAACGCTGCCACTTGTACTAACCCTTTTTAGTACAAGATAGGCTGGACACGGGATTCTAGTGCCCGTTTAGTCCGCGTACCTTTTATCGACTCCGAAGTCGATAATTCTCCATTTACCTTTTCTTTACCCCCTACCACACCCACACCGATGGATCCGAATCCATCAAACTTCTTTAACCCTAATCTGCCACCGTCCGTTGGTGCGCAGAATCCTACTCCACCCCACATTTCTCTCCAGGAAAGATGTTATCCACATAGAGGTCCACTTTCGACCTGCTTATCCACACCACCAGCCAATGGGGATAATTTTGAGATTAAGCCCCAGTATATCAATCTTTTACCCAAATACCACGGACTCGAGACCGAGGACGCTTACGTTTTCATTACCAAATTTGAAAACGTTTGCGCAATGATGGGTACGTCTCAACTTTCAGTGGATGCGATGCGTCTACGACTTCTTCCATTTACTTTGTGCGATATAGCCGAGAAGTGGCTATACAACACCACCGCACACTCTATTACGAATTGGGAAGAATTCGTCGCTGCATTCCTTAAGAAATTTTACCCAGTCCAAAAGACGGCTCGAATCCGTAGCGAACTGAACCAATTTGCCCAGCTCCCTGCCGAACCATTTTCAAAATACTTTGAACGTTTCAAGGATCTATTGGTTCAATGTCCTCATCACGGCATCCCGAGATGGGAGCTTTGCCGAATCATATATGAGGGCAGTAACCCTAGCACTAAACAGAGCCTTGAAAACATGTGTCAAGGTACATTTATGACCAAAGATGACGGGGAAGCCTGGCGATACTTAGAAGAGTTCGCTGAAAAGTCACTAATTTGGGAGAGTGGAACACAACCATTGAATAGGGGTGGCGTACACCAAATAGATGTGTCCATAGGTGTCCGAGCTGAAATGGCAGCAATGCAAAAGAAGCTCGATGCTATGGAACACAAATTTGCAGCAGCCTCCCTAAACCCAATGTCGCTCCCCAAAACTGTTTGCGGGTGCTGTTCTGATCCGTCACATTTAACGGAAGAATGTCCATTAAACTCTGCGTTTCAAGGTCACGAGCATTCTAATGCCGCATTTCAACGACCTCGAAACGATCCATATTCTTCCAGTTACAATCAGGGTTGGAGGAACCACCCGAATTTTGCTTGGAACCAATCACAATCTCAAAACACGGTTCCAAACACGAATCAATTTCAACGGGCTCTTCCTCCACCACAACAGCAACCCCTACAACTCACTCAGCACCCCTACCAGTCACAAAATTTCCAAAACCAGGGCAACACTCCTGCACAGTCTAATCCTATGCAGCCCTGTTCTGACGAGTTCTCTCAATTCACTCAAACCATGAAATCACTTTTATCAAATTTCATGGATGTTTCGACTGAGGTTAGATCTTCCGTCAGTGAAATAAAGAAAAACTCAGCATCCCAAGCTGAGAGTATTCGCACGATGGAAGCTGAAATCGCACGCTTAAAAGCCGAAATGAGTGCGAGAGAAAAAGGGAAACTTCCCTCTCAACCCCTACAGAATCCTGGGCATTACAATGTAAATGCCATTACCACGTTGAGATCGGGAAGAGTGCTGAACAATCATGTCGGGGAAGATATTAATAATACTGAAAATCATATCAACACCCCGGCTGAGTCTTTCCCACATACACACACTTCACCTTCTGATCCTTCTTCTTCTACCAAACCACCTTCGCACGAGCCTATTCTCCATTTCCCTTTAGGCTCAACACCTTCACCCAACCCTTATAGTTCTCCACAGACGGTCCCCACACCTCCTTTGGGACCTCGTCTACCCCCCTTTCCTTCTCCTATGATGGACCCCGCGCTTATTGCGAAAGCACCTTACCCGAACCGGCTAAGGGCTAATAGAACGAGTCCTCATATGGAGAAAATTTTAGAGATGTTCAAACAGGTTAACATCAATATCCCTCTCTTAGATGCGATTCAGCAAGTCCCCGCTTATGCGAAGATTCTAAAGGACTTGTGCACTAGGAAGAGGAAGACCCAAGTGCCGAAGAAGGTCTTTATGTCTAATAACATTAGCACTGCTTTTATACCCCAGCTTCCAAAGAAAAGAAAGGACCCAGGTTGTCCTACAATTTCGATTTCAATTGGGGGTAAAAACATAAATCGTGCTCTGTTAGACCTAGGCGCGAGTGTTAACCTGTTACCTTATTCTGTCTATGAGCAATTAGGGATTGGAGAGCTGAAACCTGCTCATTGCACTCTCCAGATGGCAGACCGATCTATCACCAAACCAAGGGGTGAATTAGAGGATGTGCTGATAAAGGTCGGGGAATTTGTTTTCCCCGTAGACTTCATTGTGCTCGACACACATCCTGTAGCAAACCCCCGGGGCCAAATTCCGGTGATTCTAGGTCGTCCTTTCCTTGCCACTTCCAACGCTGTTATAAACTGTAGAAATGGTTCAATGAATTTATCATTTGGAAATATGACCATTGAACTAAATATCTATAAAGTTGGAAGTCAGCCGTCAGAACCCTCTGCTCATATTTTAGATGTGTGCTCTGTCCATGAGATCGCTCCCGATAGTTGTGGAGCTGAGGATATTTGCTTTACTGATCTCGATGACATTAGCACATCTCTGTTTGACTTAGCACAAGATCTTAGTGAGGACACTTTAGCTACACATGAGTCCTGCACTTCTGACTTTTCTCCACCCGAGTCTGTATCTTTCACAGGCTCTGAGCTTCTTTGTAGATCCAAAAATCAATCTATGACCCTTCCTTCTATCATTTCTCCGCCTGAGTTAGATCTCAAAGTTTTACCTTCTCACCTGAAATATGCATATCTTGGTGAGAACGAGTCATTACCGGTTATCATTTCCGCTTCTCTTGCATCAGAGCAAGAGAATGCCCTTTTATCGGTATTGAAATCTAATAAAGAGGCGTTTGGTTGGAGTATGGCGGACATCAAAGGGATTAGTCCCTTGATAGTTGAACATCATATACATGTAATGGATGATGCCAGACCGACCCGAGAACCACAGAGACGGTTGAATCCCGTCATGAAGGAAGCTGTCATGAAAGAAATCGTCAAGTGCTTAGATAGTGGTATTATATACCCAATCTCCGATAGCCAGTGGGTGAGTCCTATACATGTCGTTCCTAAGAAATCCGGCATCACAGTTATCACAAATGAAGCGAATGAGTTGATTCAGACACGCGCCCAAACTGGGTGGCGTGTATGCATCGATTATAGAAAACTCAACGCTGCTACAAGGAAAGATCATTTTCCTCTACCATTTATTGATCAGATGCTGGAACGCTTAGCGGGACGAGAGTTTTATTGTTTTATGGACGGATACTCAGGCTACAATCAGGTCCCCATTGCCAAAAAGGATCAAGATAAAACCACTTTTACTTGTCCTTTTGGTACCTTTGCTTACAGTCGCATGCCCTTTGGGTTATGCAATGCTCCCGCTACCTTTCAGCGGTGTATGATGGGGATATTCTCTGATATGGTAGAGAATTTTTTGGAGATCTTTATGGACGACTTCTCGATTTTTGGAGACTCTTTTTCTGATTGCCTAGCGAATCTTGACGCAGTTCTTACTCGTTGCAAAGAGAAGAACTTGACTTTGAACTGGGAAAAATGCCATTTTATGGTCCAGGAAGGAATAGTCCTTGGACATGTCATTTCACAGAAAGGCATTGAGGTTGACAGAGCTAAAGTAGATGTCATTCAAAACCTGCCTCATCCCAAAAGCGTCAAAGATATTCGCTCTTTCCTTGGCCATGCGGGCTTTTATAGGAGATTCATAAAGGACTTTAGCAAAATTGCTAGACCTTTAACACTACTCCTGGCCAAGGATACGACCTTCCACTTTGACTCGGATTGCGAGACAGCTTTCGACTCACTTAAACACTCACTCACCACAGCCCCCGTTTTATCATCACCAAATTGGGACTACCCCTTTGAGCTGATGTGTGACGCATCTGATTTTGCAGTAGGTGCAGTCTTAGGACAGCACATTGATAAGATGCCACACGTGATTTACTATGCCAGTAAGACCCTGAATGATGCGCAAATCAATTATACAACCACCGAGAAAGAGCTTTTAGCGGTTGTATTTGCATTAGAAAAATTCAGGCCTTACTTAATCGGCTCACCTATAGTTGTATATACTGACCATTCCGCTTTGAAACATCTTCTGGCGAAGAAAGATGCAAAAGGTCGACTAATACGTTGGATCCTTCTTTTACAAGAATTCGATCTTGTTATCAAAGATAAGAAAGGATGTGAAAACGTAGTAGCTGACCACCTTTCACGCATCGTTTCTTCCCCTATGACCCTGCCGATTAATGACTCATTCCCTGACGAACAACTCTTGAGCGTATCCGCTGAACCATGGTTCAGGGATATTGTGAACTATCATGCCACGGGACTGATACCGAGCGATTGGTCAAAACAGGACAAATATCGTTTTCTTTCCCAAGTAAAACACTTTTACTGGGACGAGCCCTATTTGTTTAAATATTGTCCTGATCAGATCATTCGCCGGTGCGTCCCAAATGAAGAGTTCAAGAGTGTTCTTTCATTTTGTCATGATCAGGCTTGTGGGGGTCACTTTGGTCCTAGAAAAACAGCGGAAAAGGTTTTGCAATGTGGATTTTACTGGCCGACCTTATTCAAGGACGCATTTGAGTATTGCAAAACCTGTACACAATGTCAGTATACGGGTAGAATATCCCAGAGGAATGAAATGCCTCAGCAACCCATTCTGGTTGTTGAAATGTTTGATGTTTGGGGCATTGATTTTATGGGTCCTTTTCCCAACTCCTTTGGGAATCTGTACATTTTGCTGGCGGTTGATTATGTCTCAAAGTGGGTAGAAGCCATTCCATGTCGCACTAATGACAGGAAAGTTGTCATTAAGTTCTTGAAAGAGAATATCTTTTCGCGATTTGGACACCCACGCGCTATCATTAGCGATAATGGGACACACTTCTGCAACAGGTCTTTCGAGACTCTGATGCGGAAATACTCAATCAACCACCGTCTTTCTACACCCTATCATCCCCAAACAAGCGGGCAGGCTGAGATCTCAAACAGACAAATCAAACTTATCCTGGAGAAAACTGTTGCTAAGAATAGAAAAGACTGGTCGACCAAATTGACGGATGCTCTTTGGGCATTCAGGACTGCATATAAGACCGACCTAGGAATGTCTCCATACAGGATAGTGTTTGGAAAAGCATGTCATCTACCTGTTGAGATAGAACATAAAGCATTGTGGGCTATAAAGGAAATAAATTTTAATCTAAACCTTGCTTGCAACTTTCGGAAGCTGCAACTTAACGAGCTAAGCGAACTCCGCGATGAAGCTTATGATAATGCTGTAATCACAAAGAATAGGACTAAGGTTTTTCACGATAAAAGCATTTTAAGGAAAACATTTTTACCTGGTCAACAAGTCCTTCTTTATGATTCACGTTTACACCTTCATGCGGGTAAGCTCCGATCTCGTTGGAAGGGACCTTTTGTTGTGCGGTCTGTATTCCCGCACGGGGCAGTAGAAGTAGAAAATGTTAAAAACGGCACAATTTTCAAAGTAAATGGACATAGACTAAAGCCGTATTTTTCCACTGACCCCACGGAGGAGCTCTTGTTCTTACAAGAGCCAGTTTATTTGGATTAAAATTCCTCCGTCTCACCTTCATATCCTGTATATCATTGCATCATCTTTTGAATGAAGGTGAGTGAAAAACAAGTTTGGGGGAAGTTCTTCACTTATATATTTTGCCCCCACTAATAATTCCCCCCAGATTTACAGATTTTTGTAGGTATAGCTGTCGGCAACAGTGAGGACACTGTTGAAAACAAGTTTGGGGGAGGTTTGTGCTTATTTTCGCATCATGTGCATATCATCTGCATAAGCACAAAACATTTCTTTTAAAAATCTATAAAAATTGAAAAATTTTCAAAACCCATAAAAATTTAAAAATTTTCAAATATAAAAATAATTTTAATATTTACACCTTTTTGTATATAAATAAGATAATGAAAGTTTAGATAGTGAAAAATTGCATACATGAGATTAGAAAATTTTTAGAAAACTAAGAAAATTAGAAGTTTTCTTATACGAACTAGTAATAAGTAGTTATGAGCCGTTGTCCCAAGGGTTAGTAAGATGAAGGACGTCACTAATCTGAGGATAAAAATAAGTCTGAAAAATAGTTTCTATTCTGGAAGCCAAACATTTTGAACGTGGCTACCCTGCTATTCGCACTTACACACGTCTTAAAGCCTGGGATAGTAGAGGATACCTTGAAATGCTCTTGTCTTAAAGCCAAAAGTATGAAAAAAAAAAATATGTGTTTTAAAGTGGTGAGAAAAATGGATACTGGTTTTGTTATCACCAAGGGCAATAAAAATATATAGCAAAAGGGTGCTTCTTCACCTAGTGCCCCAAGGTCAACTGGTCTGGGAGTCACTGCTATGCCTGAGGTGGTGCAAGACGAGGAAAATACACCAAGCATGCAAGCACATTAGTAATCGGTCGGTTAGTACCTCAAGAAGTATTAACGGTCGCATGAAAGTGTGTAAGCAATCTCGTTTGCCAAGAAGTACTGAGGCCGATGGGCAAGGGTATGATAGCTTGAATTGAATTCTCCGGGTGTAGGGATGTCTTTACACACACGCAGGGTGATATGATCGATGTTTGGAATAAAGATAGGAATGAAGAATAAGACGATGTTTTATTGAGGGAGGACGTGATTTCTAACATCTTTTCATGACCATTAAGATAGGGCTCATGACAACCGAAAAGCTAGCTTAGTTGGAAACCCTAATTTTCAAAGCTTTTCTTTTACAATTCTCTTCTTTAAATGTAATATTCATGATCTTGCTTTTATTATTGGATTTTGTGGGTGCAATCCGCTGAAAACCCTCAGGAGACAACACTCCTCCTACTAGGGACACCTAGAGGTTTAAAGGCTTGTTGCACATGCTCAGTGCAATCGTGTTGCCTACGAAAGTGTGCTAGTTAGTTTTTCTCTTTCTTTATTTTCTCCTTCTCTCTTTTTAATAAAACATTCTCTCGAGACGATCGAAATTAAGTTTGGGGGTATTTGATCAGTCGAAAATATTGCATATTTTAACAGGCAATTTCCATATCATCTGCATCCATATAGAAGTGTACGGTATTCATATTCTACATATTAGCAAATCGGTCGCAAAATATCAGATTACATGTATTCGACCTTAAAACCATCATTTCGAGGGAAATTGACTGCATTGCATTACATAGCATATTTTCTATATCTTGCAACCCCTGTTTCGAAGTCTATGCAGGAAAAGAGAAGCTTGCTCGATCATTACATTGCTCGACCATTACAATTGCTCGTAAATTCACTTAACTCAAATCTGGTATCAACACAGAAGAGGAAGTACAAATCTAAACATCAAAGGAAGCTAAAAACAGCAGTACAAGACCACTGCAGAAGACACAGATCCCAAGGCCACCAACAGACCGCGGAAGCGCGGCATATATAGGGTAAATGCGGCGGAAGCGCGGCATACTGGTGACGTCATCAAGGAATTTTGGCACCAAAATTCCTGTTTCAGTGGCTACAGCTCAGAAATGCATACAAACTTCCAGAATATGCCAGATACTTCCTCCAGATCAGCAAACACCTAAACTAGCCTAATCATTCTAGAACTTTCCCTAAACCCTAGCTTAAACCCTAAGCTAACTCCTAACAAACTCCTTCTAGAAACCCTTCAACAAACTTTGGGAGGGAAAGTTCTAATTCAAATCTAACCTAGGGTTTGGGAGTCTATAAATATGACCCTAGGCTCATCATTTGAGAAGGATTCAACCTTGGGAAAGCTTAGAAAAATCAATCCCATTCTTCATCTTCCTCTTCCTCAAGTTTAGTGAGAGAGCTTGTAGGAAACCCTAACCCTAAATCCAACAACAATTCAAGATCTTGAGTGCAAGCCAAGCAAGATGCCTTCAACCCTTTTATGAGCCGAGCCGATCTTCAATCGGGCAAGAGATCAAAGTAGATCCACGATCCACGGAGACGAGCGAAGCCGAGTCAACGATCGATTTCTTCTTCTTGTAGATTCTTGAAAGAATGTATTGAAATTGTTGATTAAATAAAAGGTGATATTCTTTTATCTTGTTTTCTTTAAATTCCGCATCATGTTATCATTACTATTCTTGAATATTGTCTTTGTGGTGATGTGTGAATAAAACTCCGCTCGTCGGGGAGTCGAAACGATCTTTAGTATGATGATGTAACAAATTTGTAATCGATTCTTGAATCCCACGAGTTTGTAAACCCTAGCAAGTTCAAGAATCGACGACCCAATTCGTTGCGATGCTTTCTTGATCGACATCGCTCGAGATTGGGGAGTTCCGATCGTTTCTTGAAATTGCTAGAGGCTAGAATATAAATGGTATCCTCGAAAGAACAAGGGTTAAGAGATGAAACCCTAATTTCATCAAGAAAACCCTAACTCTCGTCGATCACCATTGATCTAGTATCAATTCTTCGAAAGACAAGAACACGAAACCCTTTAGATTGCATCACATCTAAAGATCCGATCGATTCCTACGAGCCTTTCTTATATTCTTGATTGTTGATTGGAAACATTATCAAAACAAACGATTCTTGAGTGTTTATAGTTTCTTGATTCTTGAGTAAAGATTAGTGACACTCGAATACAAATCACATCTTGAATCATGTTTTCGTTTATTGTTGCCTAACATTTCATTTCAAACGTATCATAATATAATTGAATTGCACAATCCCTGTGGACGATCCGCACTCATTCATTAACTACATCCGACACCGTGGTTTGATTGCGGTCAATATAATTTTTTGATTGTGATATCTTTACAAGTTTATTTTACACATCAGAAAAAATTCCAATCAGGACTTCTCGCCCACCGGAGAGGTACTACGGTTTCCTCATTGATGGTGACAGAGAAGACTGTATCATGGATGATGATGATCCTACCAGTTTTCAGCAAGCTATCACGAGTAGAGACTCTGTGAAGTGGCTGGATGCCATGAGATCCGAAATGGAGTTTATGTACACCAACAAAGTATGGACTTTGGACGTTGTACCCCCTGAGGTAAAACCTGTGGGGTGCAAATGGATCTTTAAAAGAAAGATTGGTGTAGATGGGCAGGTAGAGACCTATAAGGCAAGACTTGTGGCGAAAGGCTTTCGTCAAAGACCAGGTTTGGACTATGACGAAACTTTTTCGCCCGTAGCCATGCTTAAATCCATTCGGATCCTACTTGCTATTGCTGCTCACTACGACTATGAAATCTGGCATATGGACGTTAAAACAGCATTTCTAAATGGAGATTTAGAAGAATGCGTTTATATGGATCAGCCAGAAGGCTTCATTGACAGTGGGAGCAGCGGGAAAGCATGTAGATTGCTTAAATCCATATATGGGTTAAAGCAGGCATCTCGGAGTTGGAACATCTGTTTCGATGATGTTATCAAAGAGTTTGATTTCATCAAAAATCCAGATGAACCTTGTGTTTATAAGAAGGCTGTAGGAAGAGCTGTCACATTCCTCGTATTGTACGTGGATGACATTCTTCTGATAGGAAATGATATTCCTATGCTACAGTTGGTCAAATCTTTCTTATCACTGAGGTTCTCCATGAAGGACCTGGGTGATGCCACATACATCCTGGGCATAAGGATCTATAGGGATAGATCTAAAAGGTTATTTGGATTGTCCCAAACCAGGTACATTGACACCATCCTAAAAAGGTTTAGTATGGAAGACTCCAAACGGGGTGCCTTACCCGCTTGTCATGGGGTCACTCTCTCTAAGGATTCTTGCCCAAATACCGATGAAGAGAGAGCTCGCATGAGTATTATACCCTATGCTTCGGCAGTAGGATCTATAATGTATGCGATGTTATGTACACGCCCAGATGTAGCTTATGCACTTAGTGTTGTAAGCAGGTATCAATCCAACCCAGGGGAGAATCACTGGACAGCTGTGAAGAACATTCTTAAGTACTTGCGAAGGACTAAAGAATTGTTCTTGGTGTATGGTAATGGAGATCTCCAAATGGAGGCCTTTACCGATTCGAGCTTCCAGAGCGATAAGGACGACAGCAAATCTATCTCTGGGTTTGTATTTACCCTCAATGGAGGGGCGGTGAGTTGGAAGAGTTCCAAACAAGATACCGTTGCAGACTCTACGATGGAAGCTGAGTACATTGCTGCAAATGATGCGGCCAAGGAAGCCGTCTGGATGAAGAAGTTCGTCTCGGAGCTAGGAGTAGTTCCAACCATTATTGATCCAATACCTTTGTATTGTGACAATAATGGGGCTATGGCGTTATCCAAGGAGCCCAGATCCCATCAGCGGTCCAGACACATCCTGAGGCGTTTTCATTTGATCCGGGAGATTGTAGATCGCCGCGAGATCGAGATTAGGAGGGTAGACACAAAGAATAACGCCGCGGATCCATTCACCAAGGCCCTCCCTCAGCCGCAGCATGAGCGACTTTTTGAGATGTTGGGTATGAGATATGCCAATAACTGGCCTTAGTGCAAGTGGGAGATTGTTGGATATATGTACGCCCTAGAGGCCATTATGTGATAGTGGATGTATCTATACATGTATATATATTCAGTATGCATTCTTGCTCGACATGATAGTATGCTATCTGGTTCTTCTTTATCTGACATGTTGATTTGATCATGCTTATTATTCACTCATACATGCTGATAAAGCCCTGAGGATATTGGCTTGACTGCTCTGATTATGATGGAGATCATACTAGTGGGACATCTTTAGTATATAAGCATATCCTGGAAAGTCCCTAGTCGTAGGTATATCGAGACGGGGCATTGATATACCAGAGTAGACTAGCGTATATGATACTAGACCCATACGATGGGCGATGGATGTTCCCACATTCATCGATGTTTGACATCAAGATCATATACGGGTGCTCACTGGTGACTGGGTACACTGGACGGACTCACTGAGAACTCCTATATGGAATTATATCTATCGTCGGATAGCAGTTCTCAGGTGACACTGGTACAGGTTAGTCTGTAGACCGGAGATCGTCATGGAGTCTTGTGTGTTCTCCCACTGTACTTTGATTGCCACCCTACCACGGCTCTACTGAGTCGTGCAAATAGGTGGCCGTTGGGTACAGTCCCGAGACACACAAAGGCAATGATCGATAGGAGGGGTTTCGTCTCTCCCGGTATTGGGAGTTGATGTTGTACTGTGCCCGACTGGTTATATCAGTAAGTCCCTGGCCAGGGCTGCTAGGATTTGCTGATAAGTGTTATCAGTAGTTTCTCGATCTGTTATAGACCATTCACCGGCACGACTTATTGAGTTATTAGGGTCGACGTGACCATCCCTAGGCTCAATATGCAGCATATCTGATGAAGAGACAGGACTGTACGGTAGTGTTGCCAGTTGGCTCGACGGGAGTTGTAGCAGGTTCGCTTGATGTCTTCTGATCGCTCAATACCCGGATGGCCGTTATGTTTAGCTGACCGCTTGCGGCTTGGGGGTACTTGATATGATCATTACTCTCTGCCGGTGTATTGACGAATCTTAGAGTCCCACACAGGAGTTACCTAGTCCAGGCGAAACGTTGTGGTGCGCGTATGCGATATGCGCATGGACCCGATTAAAATGCGCGTATATGATACCGTACATTGATCGGGCGGCTTGTTTTTGGTAGGGTCATATGTGATATGGCCGGATTGATAAATCAAGTGTTGATTTATCATTTAACCATTGGTTTTCTCACTTAAAACATTTTCTTGGATGATGGATGTGTGCATGCATGTGTGTTTTTCTTTCTTTCTTTCATGCTAGTTTCATGCACATATGATGTGCATACATACACACATACATACACCCATCTATCATGGTTGTTAACATATGGAAATGGTGGCAATATAAGACTCACACCATGGATTAAGTGATGATTTATTATTTAATTTTGTATTTAAATCAAATTGAAAAGAAATGGATAATCATTTCTAGCTTCTACATTCTTCCTTTGACCTAACCAAGCTTACCTACCTCTAACCTTGAGTTATCCTTCTCTTTATGATTTAAAACTCAAGTTAAATAATGTCTCCATCACTTTAACCATAGTTCATAGCAAGAAGAAATTAAATATATAATGATATATTTCTTTTCCTTCTTGAAGGTTATCATTATCTTTATCATCTCTTGTGAAAAATATTGCCACCATCTTCTTCCTCCTTCACATTTGCTCTCTAGTCTTTTCTAGTGAGTAAAACACACTTAAAGAAAGGTTTTTGAAGTGAGAATCTTAACCACAACTTCATTCTACACAAGTTTAGCCAACTTGTTTAGAGTGTTCTCTTCGGTTTTACAAAGTTGCGAGCTTGGACGGAGAACTCCGTGGTGGATCGTCGTGGACGCCAGAGGACATCAAGAGGACCTCCATTCAACACCCTAGAGACCAAGGAGTCCAGCGAAAGGGAGCTACAAAGGTTGTAGTCTCGAAACCCTAGTTTTTGTTCGCTTTAAATTTCGAAACCCTAATTTTCTAGGATCGATTCCTTTGCATGCTTGTATAGCACCATCAAAATTCAAACTTTAAGGCATGTGATGCTTCAAAACTCTTCATAGGGTGCTAGACAAACCTTACAAAACTCGTGTCTAACATCGACATGTAAATCCTCATGCTTCTGGCGCCGTACCCACGACTGGCCCTGATTTCATGTCTGTACATCACTCCGGTCGGTGTCCCCACGATAACCGCCGAGTCCAATTACTATCACCGGTAGGTACTTGCCCAGCCCTCCAGGCTCATCGCCTATCATTTGCGAACTTCTTGCCGAGGGGAACCATACCGAGCTCCACCATGTACCTGCACACGGCCCACTACACTCCTCGCATCGGGTATATATCACAAATCTCAGAACCGAGAAATCTCATGGTGGACGCACTAAAATATCATATCAAGAAAAACCAGGTTTTCAAACAGTACATAGTTTTCATGAAATACCCCCACGGTTCTCAAATCCATAAATCACATGAAATCCATATCTCAATGCGTAAATCCATGAAAACTGATATATGCAACATAAAACAACAATATGAGCATATTAAGGGAAAACCGCTCTTTTAAATGAATCAGTTTAAAATATAGCATGCGGTTCCTCCGAAATCAAGTGCAGTATCATATGAGGCGTACATGTAACTATAGCAAGATAAGTGTATCTACATGTAAGAAGGTATGTATGATGCATCTCATAAGCACAATAGCACAATAAGCAACGTCTCCATATCACATGTCAATACAATACCACTTAGGGGTATATGGAGCTATAGCAATATATATGGGTGTACATGTCAGTATGCATGCATGATGTGCATGTAGCTGTAGCAAGGTATGCAACATATAACAGGATGTAAGCATGTCCGTATATCTCATGTAACATGGACCAGTGATATGAACATAGAAAATATATCATAGCATGATGTAGCAATTCTACTGTGTAGTGACATAGTAATTATCGATGATGAAGTGTGTAAGCCGGCAATATGTGTATGTGCAACATACGTATCATCGATAATGGTGTAAGTGTACTAGTATAGGTATATGTAATGTAATGAGAATAACATGAACGTAGCTTAAAGTACATCGTCAACTAAATGCTATAAGGTAAACGTGTCTACAATATATCCGAGTCGGTGAATCGATCAATCGGCATCCAGCCTCACAACATCACGTACGGTACAATCCATCGTACGGTATCCTCTAAACAAGGGTATGGATAAATCAACAAGTAAAACTCATCACGTACGGTAATCTAACGTACTGCGGCATTAAACAAATAGGGATCCTATCAACCTATACATCATCGGGGGTACGGATCTAAGTCTCGTATGGCATATCACTCAATATGCAAAACATTATCCATATAAAAGTACCTATCTCTCAGGTCACATCCATGTCCATCTCGTATCAGGAGACCTACAAAGGTATCAACAATCTCATATCGGCTCGAATCCATAAAATGACATATCACACTAAGTCATCATATCACATAGTATACTCGTTCATCACATTAATATCTCGCAATCACATTATATAAACGTCACACTTGTTCTCTTTCAATTTGTAGCCATCATGATTCACTTATCATACCATATTCTCATATGTCAATTATGTCCATTATCATCAACTTCTATCATATTATCGTTTGTAAATCCTACAATCATTTCCGTCGCATATCATTTATCAGAATAACATAATCAAACGATATTCCATATCAATGGTTGCAGGGGTGCTATACGCCATCCACCCGACTTTCCCCGTAGATATAAATCTATTCACCTGCTAAACTCCTCGCTTAGCCATAGTCGATGCGCTTCATCGTCTCGAAATCCATGCGAAGGTACCTACAATCAATATGAAATCGCAATGCTATTAACATCAAATTCCGAAATCTAAATATGGCACGCGGTACACTAAAAGGTTAGAACCTATAGCCTACGCATGCAAAACAACCAAACAACCCTCGTCGTTGACGTGCAAACATCCAACGAGCCAAAACAATATCCAGTCGCAAAACCATGAAATCCAAATATAGGAAAACATAGCCACAACCCTAACTAGGGTTGCTATACTAGAAAACTGCCACGCCAAAAATCCAATCGCACCAATACTCGTTCACATCATAATAATTATCGTAGATAAAAATATATACATCATCTCTACGAAAATTAAAACCCACGTTTAATTTTTACCGGAAAACTAGTAAGCAACTTTTACCGAAATTTAGCACAAGTCTAGAAATTTAACAATTCTAGCAATTTCCAACAACACAAAGTAGCTTAACTTAGTGATCCAAACCATTTTCATAATTTTAGTCTCACCCGAATAGGATTTAGAAAAACTTAGTTTTCTAAAAACTCAATTAGACAAATTAGGAATTTTAACAAATATCATTCTCACAAATTGATTAAGTTTTCCAAATTTACACTTCATGATTAACCATTTTAACACATCAAAACCCTAACTTGATTTTTACAAAATCAACATGAATCAACTAAACATGAACTTTAAAGATATATTAAACATTTAAATAGATAGCTTAAAGATTTAAGAAACAATTAAAAGATTAGGGTTAGGATTTATACCTCACAAACTAGCAACAAAACCCAAACTTTAGCCTCCAAAATGATGTCTTTAAAGAATATCTAAGCTAGTTTAAGCTTAAGGAAAATGGGTATTAATTTAATTTGGAGTTGTGATGAAATGAGCTTTGAAAATACAAGGAACAAATTTTCTCACCCAAATAATGGGCTCGGCCAAGATGGGGGCAGCCATGGTAGTGCTCGGCCAAGTCATTGGGGGGTGAGCACAAGGAAGAAAAGTGGTGACCATAAGAAAATATCTATCATAATATCCTACATGAAATATCTTTAGCATGACAAATGAACATTAAATGTAAAGATGAGTCACAAATCAAAAACCATGCCTCATTAAAGCTCACAACAATGACTCACCCACAAATCCAAAAGAACCCCCCCAACCAATAATTTCGGCCAAAACACAAAGAAGGAAATTTTGGCCAAAAAAAAAGAATGCACATAAATTAACCAAAAATTAAGTGCATAAATAACAACTTAAAATAATAATTTAAATTACGGAAAATTTTTCAAAGTGAACCAAAACTTCCAAGTGACCCACAAAACCAGCAAACTAGCTTCATTCTAGTAAAAATAGTTGCAAACAAATCTATACAGAAGTTTGATCACTATCGGTTTAAAACGGAAAATACCGACTATTTTACAAAACGGAAAAATTCATATAACGATTTCAGAAATGTTACAGTGTCACCAGAGAACTGCTATCTGACGATAAGTATGGTACAATCAAGGAGTTCTTGCCAAGTCCTGTTCGGTGTACCCATTCTCTAATGAGTACCTACGTACAATCTTCGATGTCAAACACCAATGGTTAAGGGATCAACCATCGCCCCTTACAGGGTCAAGAAACATACACACTAGTTTACTCTGGAATATCAATGCCCTGTGTCGATACTCCCTCGACTAGGAACAGTTAAAGGATGTGCTTGTGGACTACACAAGTCCCAGTAGTATGATCTGCATCATACTCCTGATAGTCAAGAAAACATCCTAAGAGCTTTATCAACATGTATCAGAGAGACGGTATAATAACACAAGTGTACATGTTAAGATAAAGAACAGTCAGATAGCATACTATCTTGTTGAGCAAGAAAGTCCTCTCTATATATACAAGCATCCACTATATCATACAATAATGGCCGCCGGGGAATACATATTCCTAACAGTTCTCAGATAGCAGTTTTGAGGTGACATAAGTACAGGTTAGTCTGTCGACTTGAGATCGTCATTTGTCTCGTGTGAGTTCCCACCATGCTTTGATTACTACCCTACCACGTGTAAGTCTATATTAAATGCTCTACAAGATTTGTAGAGAAGCGGAATTTCAAAAATCAAATTTTGCGAGTGATTAGATTGATAGAATTTTTTTTGCGTGCTTAGTTAATTACCGCAATCAAGACGGTTTCGCTTGTAGCTAGCCGGTTGAGTACGGGTCGTCCACAGGGAGATGGGAATCTTTTTCTATGTGCTTTAACGAGTTAAGTCCAAATGTCCAGGTTTGTTTGAGATTAACTTGTTAGTTATATGTATGCCCTAGAGGCCATTACTGTACATAGGATGTATATTGTAGTGGATGCTGGGACATATATAGGGAGGACTTTCTTGCTCGACATGATAGTATGCTATCTGGTTGAACTTTACCTTAACGTGTATACTGATTGTCTCTCTGTTACATGTTGGTAAAGCCCATAGGATTTGTACTTGACTACCTGGACTATGATGCGGATCATACTAGTGGGGACATGGTAGTCCATAAGTACATCCTTCAAAGTCCCTAGTCGTGGGTGTATCGAGACGGGGCATCGATATACCAGAGTAGACTAGCGTATACCTTCTCGACCCATACAGATGGGCGATGGATGATCCCATATCCATCGGTGTTTGACATCAGAGATGATATACGGGTGCTCAGTAAAGACTGGGTACACTGGACGAACTCGCCGAGAACTCCTAGATGGTATTATACCTCACGTCAGATGGCAGTTCTCTGGTGACACTGGTACAGAGTAGTCTGTTGACCCGAGATCGTCATAGAGTCTCGTGTGGTTCCCACTGTGCTTTGATTTCCATCTTACCACGTCCAAGAGGGCGTGCAAAACGGTGGTTTTTGGGTACAGTCCCGAGTCACATGGAGGCAATGAGCGATAGGAGGGGATTCGTCTCTCCCGGTATAGGGAGTTGATGTTGCGCTGTGTTCGATTGGCTATAACAGGAAATCCCTGGCCAGGGTTGCTGAGATTTACTGGTAAGTGTTACCAGTAGTTTCTCGAAAAGTTATAGACCTCATATCGACACGAATTATCGAGCTATTGGGGTCTGACGTTTACCACCCCTAGGCGAGATATGCGACATATCAGACGATCAGACCGGACTGTACGGTAGTGTTACTGGTCGGATTCACTGGAGTGTGAGCGGGCTTGCTCGTCGATCTTCAGATCGCTCAATACCCGGGTGGCCGTTACGTTTAGCAGACCGCTTGCGGCTTGTGGGTGCTTGATATGATCATCACCTGCTGCCGGCGTATTGACGAGTCTTTAGAGTCCTACACAGAGCTTTCCTGGCTCAAGCGAAACGAAATAGGAGCGCATATGAGATATGTGCGGGACCGAGAATAATGCGTGTATGTGATACCGTATTCCATTCTCGCGATGAATGTGTCGATTAGGTTATATGCGATATACCCTAGTTATCGAATCAAAGGTTGATTCGATAAGCCGATACATAGGATACTGGTCGGTTATATGCGATATGACCGGATCGTTAAATCAAGTGTTGATTTAATGATTTAATGTATAATTATATATTTGATATATTACTTTGCATTAACTAGTATCGGTTCACTTTAAATGGATATTCTCACTCGGGTGTGCGCATTGCATATACGATATGATTTTGTGCACATGTTTGTATCATGTTTGATGATGCATGCTTTTTGGTTAAGTATAAAGAATTAAACCAAGGTTAAGTTGTTGATTAGGGTTTTACTTATTCATTTATCTTATTTATTTTGAATAAATTGGAAGATAAATGAATGGTGGCTACTTTTGTTTTTAGTTGAAGTTTCATGAAGCTTTGACTTGTTGACCTTTTGTTCTCATCCTTAACCCTAACCATTCAACCCAACCTTGGTCAATTCTCTACACTTAACTAAGGTTAAGATTATGATAAGTATTCTTTTATTTTTCTATTTTCATATAACTTATCATATTCTTCATCTTCTTCTTCTTCTTCACTTCAAGAAAAAGCTTCACAAGCTTTAATGGCAAAGTGAGAATTAGAGTGAGAAATCCAATTCTAAAGTCTACCCACTTCCTATTTCTTCATCCTCTACCTCTTTCCAAGTAGTAGAGTGTGTTTACTTCACAAGGTTCTTGACTTGGTGAAGTCGGAGCTCGATTTAGCGATGCCTCGACGTAGATCATCTTCGGCATGGACATCGACGACCTAGCTCGCTCATTCTCCGACGAAGCCGACGCTAGAGCCCGGATTTGATTTGGACAGCGGAGAGGACCTCATTACGGAGCTATGGAGGTGGAGCACCGGATCTACAAAGGTTGTATTTCCGTATCTTGTAGTTAAGTGTTAACTAGTTTATGTTTTCGCCTAAACATCTAGCAAACGATCCGCAGTCGGGTCTCTCGGCACCTAGATATTTTGAAAATGGCATGTTCGATGCCTTGTGAGACCTCCATAGGGTGCCTAGGAACCCTACAGTGGTATCAGAGCCTAGCTAGAGCCTTAGGCGAAGTCCAGACGGAATTTGAAGTCCGAACGAACCGAAAACCCGACCCGGATCATGCTCTCTGTACATTTTTGAAAACAGTGGATTTTTCCAAATTAAAAATTGCTAAAAAATTCAGCAGGGAAAAATAAGAATTACGATGCAAAAATTTTTGGATGAACAGTAAATTCCGCGGCGGAACCGCGGCAGAAGCATGCCTTCTGCGGCGGTTCCGTGGCACCTTGGTGACGTCAGCCCACTTTCTTTGCACAGTAACTCCTGATAAATTCTGCTGAGTTTTCTGGGAATTTTTAATATTTTTCAAGAGTTGAATTTTCTGGGATTGATTTGGGGATTCGGTGTTTCGATCGGAGTATCAAATTTTGTCTGTGTGGCTTTCCGGATAAATTTTAGATTATGTTAAAAAGTTCGACCGGATATAAATACCCAATTTTTCCCCTGTCGGGAAATTTCCAAGTGTTGGATTTTTCCGTGGTTTAACGGCGTTCTAAGTAGTGCAAGTAACACGATGGTCCCTCTAGAAGACAACAAACCTTAACTCGATTATGTGACCGTCTTGAACTGCCCTTTGAACCTTCGGGTTTGGGGCAGTACGGCGTGCCACATGTGAGGCGTTGGCTTGACCCTTCTACGGCTGGACCGTTGGTACTGAGGCACGAACGGAATGTTGTTAGACTTTTTTCATGTGTTGATCTGTATCGGGAAAACTTGGGTGTTCGATTGTTCGATCGGAAAGTTTGACATTTTCTATTTATCCGGAATGGGATACAATAATTGGAATTCACAAAAGTTATGTGATAACTGAATGAATGTTATAAACATAGCAGTTTAGTCTCACTTGATCGGTTGCCACGGAATTTTGATGTGATCAAAAGTCCGTCGCAATCACGTAACGTACGCGGATACTCGCCGGGTAAACTTAATAGACAGCCTCACTCCATAGCCCCGACCAAGTGACTGTAGGAGAACCCCGTCGCCGAAAGCATCCGTTCGGGTGCTGGCGGCAGCGGTGTTCCGCCTTGGTGCACTTCGTCGACGGTATCGGAGGTGCGGCCGCCTACTGAAGTTTGCGACGAGCATTCGATCAGGATGTCGGGAATCTTGTTGAATTGCCCGACTTGATATTGAAAAGAGTTTTCGATTTTGAGACTAAAATGCGGGGTTTATAATTGTTAGGCATGCGATGTCTAAGTAATTCATTTGGTCAGGCATGCGATGTCTGAGGTGGTTGCGGATTCCAACTGTTGTAGTTTTACACTTTCTTTTCTGTGACCGTAAGTGTAATATGTGATATCGCCGGTTTCGTTGCTATATGTCAACGACAATTGGGATGCGCATATTTACTTACGTTGATGACATGTGTTGTTATGTGTTGCTGGATATGTTATATTGGATCGTCGTGTTTGAATAGCCGGGGGTTTTTATGTGAGATGAGTGTTTTTCATTTTCATTCATGTAAAAACTTGTATGTAATATTCTTTTATTGGGGCACTTCCAGGTAGCGGAAGTAGTCACCGTTTGTATATTATTTACTTTTCCGCACTAGGATAGACCCAAGGAGGGGAGCACAAGTAACCGGGTTCTGGAGTCCAGTGGGAGACCAACTCGAGGAGTCGAGTCCGGGTCTCCTAACTCCAGAATTAGTAGGGTTGCTTGCCGCTCTCGTAGGGGTCTAGGGGTGTGGGTTTGGCTATTCATCACGACCGTGGAATCCGTGTTTTATACTGGCTCGTATTGAAAACACGGACGTCCTAGTATATCCAATATTTCATATGTTTCTTCTGCTGCGATATCTGTGATGTGATCATGTGATGTTCTGTGATAGATACAGTATATAGTATATATGATATATTATATAGACGTTACTTATGTTTTACACCCGCGCTAGCCCTGCCCCGCTCTGCCGTTAGTTACCTAACCTAACGGTGCACGAGGGGACATCGAGGCGAATGCGGATGGCATAAGTGTACGTCGTATTTATCTGTGATGTTTAGGTACTTAAATGATGGGACTTCATTAATGTGATTAATGAAATAAAAGAAACCTAAGATGTTGTAGAATCGAATTTCAAAATAAAACAGGTAGCTACGGTTCTTGCTTTGCACAGCGGTATATATGATATATCCTGCACCTTATTCAATAAGGAAAGGACCGAGATCCCTTCACCGGGAGTGACTCCTTTAGCAATAACTGGCAGATGCTACACACTCGGTTTGTCTTTTGATTGCTTTTAAGAGTTTTTGCTTTGCACAGTGATATATACGATATATCCCGCACCTCATTCGACGAGAAAAGGACCGACGATCCCTTCACCGGGAGTGACTCCTTTAGCAAAACTAGAAAAGCCTCAAAAGCACTCCATTTTTAAAATCATTTGATTCTACAACGATATCAAGTTCATTACGCAATAGGTTTTCAGAAAAACCTGTCGTAGCCCTCCGTCATTTCAGATATGTACTAGTTAGTATTCGTGCTGCGGTAGTTTGGCATTCGTCAAGGCGTAGTGTACGGTACCTAACTAGTATTTATCTGCTTAAGCATATGATGCGATTGGATTAGGGTATTCGTACGGCGTTGTTTGGCATTCGTCAAGGGTCGTGCGGGTGGGTTTAATTCGATCAAGAAATGTACGGGTTGAACTTGACTAGTGGACTATGGGTTGTTTGGCATTCGTCAAGGTCATAGCGAGCTAGGGGCAAAATATTATCGGGAATTTCAAGTGTTGAAATTTGCAATGTGATTGCATACCTTCTATGAGATAGTTGGATCCCGATACCCGCTGCGAGTAAGAGTTACTCCTGGGAGAGTTTTACACATTGCAATTAGCTAATCAAGTAGGTGTCTAGAAAGGTGTCAACGGGGTTACGCCTCTGGGAAAACGAGGTTTACATTAATTAGGTTCGTGCGAAAGCACGGGGGACCTCCCTCAAAGTACCGACACTGGCCTGGCTGAAAGATTGGCGAACTTGTAGTGTGTAATTAATCCCGGCTAGTCTTTCCTTTTAGGGTTTGAAGGAAGATTTGATAAAAAGCAGTGGGAGCCATCCTGATTAGATCAAATAATAACCAATCTATTCTTGACAGAGCGCACGCTGAGTGTTTTCTTCTCTCTCTCTCCTGGTAGTGACCATATCACGTCTTAATCAAGATAATAAAACGGAATATTGACCGAACCCGCTTGTTATACTGAGCTGGGGAACGTTGGTCCCGCTCCCACTTATAATTGTTATAAGACAGAGCAGGAAATTGGGGATTACCAGAATTCCCGTGCAGCCCAAACGAAGAGAGTGCATGCTGATGCATCATCTTCGGGTGTGTTCATTACAAAGAACTGTTTCTCTGTATCCTCTACGTCCTGGGTATGTGATACCAGATCAGGATCCCAGATATGTAATCTGTTACATAGGGCTACAGATAGGTAGAGAACTGAGAACGGGTGATAAGTTTCATGAGGCAGAAAACGGGGCAAGAGTTGCAGCCAAGTCTGTCGGTCACTGTCACCCTGTATTACAATACAATGATTCTGAACGAATGTTATTAGATACCGAACCTGATATACAAAATCATATCTATCTCTTTATCAGTAAAGAAATGATAAAATTTTGTATAGTTGGATAATGTTTTGAACATTTCCTATATCAAAAGTTGATCGGTTCAGGCACGTTATCTAAAATCATTGACGTTCTAAATCAAACTACAGTTCTTTAGTATACAGAACACACACAAGAGGAAGAGTTCAGAAATGAACGAATCCTTCTTGAGGTATTGTAGACTAGGTCATATCAATGCGACCCGACTGGTTGAGTTACATTTAGATGCATATTTAAATCAGTTTGAATTTACATCTTGTGAAACTCGCCAGTCATGTCACAAAGATAAGATGACCATAGCTCCGTTTACTGGAAACAGAGAAAGAGTTGGTAAACTCTTGGGATGATACATGTTGATGTATGTAAGGTCCCCTGTCTACACATGCCAAGACCGGTTCTTTATACTTCATTACATTCTCTGATGATCTTTCAAGATTCAGACCTATGTTCCTGTTGAAACACAAGTCTGAACCTTTTGAGATATTCACAGAATATAAGTTAGAAGTAGAGAACCAAAATACGGGTATAAGTATTATGTCCTTTGAAGAGATCAGGGAGGAGAATACTTGTGCACGGAATTCCTGGACATTTCTAAAGGAGAATGAGATTCTCTCTCAGCATTACTCCTCCGAATACACTATAGCACGATGTTATATCGGGGTGGAGCAATCACACCCTATATGATATGGTGTGCTCTATGATGAGTACTACTGAGTTACCTATTTCCTTTTGGGAGTTATGCACTTGAGAAGCTGCATACCTATTGAATTAGGTTCCAATCAAATCAGTTGCCTACCACTCCATATGAGATATGGTATGGGAAGAGCCCATGTCTTAAGACAGTTAAGATTTGGGGTTGTCCGGCCTATGTCTAAAAAGCAAAATCTGGACAAGCTCGAGGTAATGTCAGTTATGTAGAACTGGAAAGGTTCCAGCTATACAAACTACATCAGATGATTTGGTATAACCAGAGGATTCAGTAGTTACCAACGAACCTCAACCTCTCCGCCGATCTAGTAGGGTTCCTCACCCACCTGAGAGATATTTCGATTTCTCTATAACAGTGGGAGCGAGGATTGCATCATGAGATGATGACCCAACTAGCTTCGAGCTGGCCATCAGGAGTAAGACTCTGTAAGAATGGCTGGATGCTTAGTGATCTGAGATGGAATCCTTATACACCAACAAAGTATGGACTTTAGTTGCTATATCTGAAGGGTTAAATCCCCATCAGGAGCAAGTATATCTTGAGAAGATTACTTGATGTAGATGGAAAAGTTGAGACTTTCAAAGCTAGACTTGTTAAAGGTTTGCATCATTGACCAGGTACGGATAATGATGAAACCTTTTCAAGTAGCTATGCTTAAGTCTATCCAGATCCTACTTGCCACGGCTACATACCATGACTACGATATCTGGTGGTTGGGTGTCATGACTGCTTTTCTAAATGATGATTTAGAACAAAGCATCTATAAGTACACAGCCAGAGGGCTTCGTAGACAGTGGGAGCAGCGGAAACGTGTGCAAGATGTTTTATAGGATAAAGCAGGCATCGCGGAGTTGGAACATCCATTTTGATGGATTTGTCAAAGAAGTTGACTTCATCAAAATAGTAGATGAACCTTGTATAAACAAAAAGGTAGTAGGGAGTATGGTGATGATCCTCGTAGAGTACGTGGATGACATACTCTTGATAGGGAAGGAGTTTCCTATGCTACGCTCGATCAATCTCCGCTTATCACAATGACTCTCCACATAGGATCAAAATGATACCTCCTAAATCCTGAGTTTTGGATCTATGAGATAGATTTAATTGGATGTTAGGATTCTCACTAGTTGTAGTGAGATGATATCAATCGATCCTGGGGAGAATCACTGGAAGGGTTCCAGGGTGATAATGACGACTGAATGTCAGTCACAGGCATTATCTTTTCCCTCAGTAAAGGGACGGTATGTTGGAAGAGTTCCAAGCTAGATACCGTGGCATACTAGACGATAAAGGCAGGATACATCGCTATTTAAGATGCTACCAAAGAGGCAGTCTGGGTGTATATTGGTTCATGAGATGAACTACGTTCCAACCATTGTGAGACAATGGAGTTGTGGCTTGTGCCAAGGAACGCCCGTCCCATCAGTGATCCAGACATATTCTAAGGCAGTATCACTTGATCATGGAGATGGTTGATCTCCATGGTGATCGAGGTTTGGAGAGTAGACTCAGAGGACAACACAGCGGATCCACTCACAAAGGCCTGTTCCCAGAGAGAGACTTTTATGGGATGGTTGAGTATGAGATACTACAACCACTGCTATCAGATGGCCCTAGTGCAAGTGGGAGATTGTTAGTTATATGTATGCCTTAGAGGCCATTACTGTACATATGATGTATATTGTAGTGGATGCTGGGACGTATATAGGGAGGACTTTCTTGCTCGACATGATAGTATGCTATCTGGTTGAACTTTACCTTAACGTGTATACTGATTGTCTCTCTGTTACATGTTGGTAAAGCCCTTAGGATTTGTACTTGACTACCTGGACTATGATGCGGATCATACTAGTGGGGACATGGTAGTCCATAAGTACATCCTTCAAAGTCCCTAGTCGTGGGTGTATCGAGACGGGGCATCGATATACCAGAGTAGACTAGCGTATACCTTCTCGACCCATACAGATGGGCGATGGATGATCCCATATCCATCGGTGTTTGACATCAGAGATGATATACGGGTGCTCAGTAAAGACTGGGTACACTGGACGGACTCGCCGAGAACTCCCAGATGGTATTATACCTCACGTCAGATGGCAGTTCTCTGGTGACACTGGTACAGAGTAGTCTGTTGACCCGAGATCGTCATAGAGTCTCGTGTGGTTCCCACTGTGCTTTGATTTCCATCTTACCACGTCCAAGAGGGCGTGCAAAACGGTGGTTTTTGGGTACAGTCCCGAGTCATATGGAGGCAATGAGCGATAGGAGGGGATTCGTCTCTCCCGGTATAGGGAGTTGATGTTGCGCTGTGTTCGATTGGCTATAACAGGAAATCCCTGGCCAGGGTTTCTGAGATTTATTGGTAAGTGTTACCAGTAGTTTCTCGAAAAGTTATAGACCTCATATCGACACGACTTATCGAGCTATTGGGGTCTGACGTTTACCACCCCTAGGGGAGATATGCGACATATCAGACGATCAGACCGGACTGTACGGTAGTGTTACTGGTCGGATTCACTGGAGTGTGAGCGGGCTTGCTCGTCGATCTTCAGATCGCTCAATACCCGGGTGGCCGTTACGTTTAGCAGACCGCTTGCGGCTTGTGGGTGCTTGATATGATCATCACCTGCTGCCGGCGTATTGACGAGTCTTTAGAGTCCTACACAGAGGTTTCCTGGCTCAAGCGAAATGAAATAGGAGCGCATATGAGATATGTGCGGGACCGAGAATAATGCGTGTATGTGATACCGTATTCCATTCTCGCGATGAATGTATCGATTAGGTTATATGCGATATACCCTAGTTATCGAATCAAAGGTTGATTCGATAAGCCGATACATAGGATACTGGTCGGTTATATGCGATATGACCGGATCGTTAAATCAAGTGTTGATTTAATGATTTAATGTATAATTATATATTTGATATATTACTTTGCATTAACTAGTATCGGTTCACTTTAAATGGATATTCTCACTCGGGTGTGCGCATTGCATATACGATATGATTTTGTGCACATGTTTGTATCATGTTTGATGATGCATGCTTTTTGGTTAAGTATAAAGAATTAAACCAAGGTTAAGTTGTTGATTAGGGTTTTACTTATTCATTTATCTTATTTATTTATTCATTTTGAATAAATTGGAAGATAAATGAATGGTGGCTACTTTTGTTTTTAGTTGAAGTTTCATGAAGCTTTGACTTGTTGACCTTTTGTTCTCATCCTTAACCCTAACCATTCAACCCAACCTTGGTCAATTCTCTACACTTAACTAAGGTTAAGATTATGATAAGTATTCTTTTATTTTTCTATTTTCATATAACTTATCATATTCTTCATCTTCTTCTTCTTCTTCACTTCAGGAAAAAGCTTCACAAGCTTTAATGGCAAAGTGAGAATTAGAGTGAGAAATCCAATTCTAAAGTCTACCCACTTCCTATTTCTTCATCCTCTACCTCTTGCCAAGTAGTAGAGTGTGTTTACATCACAAGGTTCTTGACTTGGTGAAGTCGGAGCTCGATTTAGCGATGCCTCGGCGTAGATCATCTTCGGCATGGACATCGACGACCTAGCTCGCTCATTCTCCGACGAAGCCGACGCTAGAGCCCGGATTTGATTTGGACAGCGGAGAGGACCTCGTTGCGGAGCTATGGAGGTGGAGCACCGGATCTACAAAGGTTGTATTTCCGTATCTTGTAGTTAAGTGTTAACTAGTTTATGTTTTCGCCTAAACATCTAGCAAACGATCCGCAGTCGGGTCTCTCGGCACCTAGATATTTTGAAAATGGCATGTTCGATGCCTTGTGAGACCTCCATAGGATGCCTAGGAACCCTACATAACTATGTGCTAAAATATTATATAAAGAGAGCTTGTTAGGGTTAGGATTAGATTAGTTTGAGTTAGGAGCCGCTCACTTCTTTCGTTGCCACTCTTAATATCGGTGTTATGGTAATCGGAAACAACGGGGATTAGCATGACTAGGAAGGAACTTGCGAGTATAAGCTAGGCTTTCCAACGCTTAAGTTCTTCCTTTTGGTTCTTGTCCGTCCGTTCTTGGCTCTTAGCCTTAATCTCCGGTTAATTCAACCACAACCGGTCTCACTAAGGAATCACCGCTATCATGTAGGATAGGGTGCCGTAGGGAGCGGATTGTGGTTCAATTAACGGGAGTCCGAATTAAGATGTTGGGCAAGGAAAGGGTGAGAGAGATTTCCTTCTCTCAAACTTTCCTTATCCTACCCTAACAAGTAAGAAAACTACCCACCCATTACAAGAAAAAGAAAATACAACAAAAGGAGGAAGATAGAAAGAAAGATGTTAGAATATTACAACTAGCTATTTAAGACCTCACCTTGGCAAGGATCAAGCTTAAGCATCATTGTTGTTAAGGATAAAGAAAAAAAGAGAACAAGAAAGAAACAACAACAAATAACAACAACAAGATTAACAAATGAAAAATTAGAAGCAATTACAATTAACAAAATAACAAGACAAGCATGATAAGGAAAAGAACTCTTTTATTCATCCTTCACTCATAAAAAGCTCACTACAAGATTTTTAATGGAGAAAAGAGGAAAAGAGGAAGAAGAACAACAAAATATATCCTAAATCTAATACAAGAATTAAGCACCTTTGGCTTGGCAAGTTCTAGGCTATTTATAGGTAGGAAACTGAAAACCTAGGGCAACATTCAGGACAAACATGAATGTACCAAACTGCCCCTGAAAAAGCTTCAGTTGACGAGTCAATAAGGCCGCGGATCCGCGGCCTAAGAGCCATGTTGGCCGCGGATCCGCTTCCATTTAAACGAGTTAGGTCATCAGTTTTTTTGGGTTTTCCTGTTTTGCTGTGTCCTTTAGTGTGGTATATGTGGTTTCTCAGAAGCTCTTCAAATTTCTTCCAGAATTTCTACAGATCAAAAGGTGATTTGATGTGGATCTTTTGCTATGATTTCCTTGAGCTCCGCGTAGACATGTTGGATCTTCTGTTGACATTGTGGTTTGTGCATGAAAATGACAATCGATTTGCCATTTTGTCTCTTAAACTGGTGTGCGGCAACACACGGATAGAGAGCGGAGACCCGTATTTTATCTGTGGTTGGCAGTAATCCAGAATTTGTCGTGTTTTTCCATGAATTTCACTGCTTAGAGCTGAGAACTTGTATCCTGCAATTAACTAGCAAACACGGCTCAAGAGTACCTACCGATAAGTAATGTGATAAAAAATGGGCGGTATAAAAATGCAAAAATCTGATATGAACAAATACCCCCAAACTTATCATTTGCTCGTCCCGAGCAAAGCCAATTTATTCACAAAAATTCCTAACCTCACTTTCGCAGGGAACGCGATTGCGCTGAGCATGTGCAACAAGCTGTTAAACCTCTAGGTATCCCTAATAGGAGGAGTGTTGTCTCCTAAGGGTTTTCAGCGGATACTACCCACAAAATCCCGTCAAGCTAGTTTTGCAAAATAACTATGATCCAAACCAAAGGATTTGTTTCAGAAAATAACAATTCTATTATCCTATTTCTAGAATATCGAACCTTTATTTTTCACACCTCGTTTCTTATTTAACTTAAGATTTTATATGTCTTTACGTGCAGTGCAAATAGTGTCGTTAAGTCCAAGAAGGATCGATTAAAGTCATCATGTCACAAAAAAAAGCTCAGATAAATTTTTTTAAAAGGATCACATAAGTTTTATAAGGAGTTAAGTATATTTCAAGTTTCGTTTTCCAGTAAGGTTTCAATTTCAGAATTTCTATCTTCCTTAACAGGAAACTAGGTCTTATTTTTCACTCCACCTTTTTCTTGTTTTCATTTCATACACACCTCTGTGAACGTGCAATAGTCTTTATCATAGAATAAAACCTTCATATCTCCGCTAGAAATATTTTTTATAAAAACCTGTCTTTTGTCAAGATTATTCTCACACAAAGAACCGTTAGGAATTTTAACTCGGAGAGAACACTTGCTTGACTTTGTTTTAGTCTGGACTTTCTAGGCTTCTTAACGAGCTTTAGGCCAATGCACCCAAACCAGTTGGCTTTAGGGCATTAGGTGTAGAGACACCCCAGCGGACTTAATTACTCAAGTTAGCTAGGCCCAAAAACAAAAGACAATTTAGCGTGAAAATCATGATGATTTGATTCGAACGGAGATATAACCGGCAGTTCAATTATTTTTTTGATAAAAGACGTGTTTAGTGGGTTCGGTGTGTAATCATTCCAATCAAGTTCCAGATGGGTTATTTTTCAGAATTAGTTCCAATTAAGGCATCAATAACATTCCTTCATATTCGCTTCACTTCATAAACTATTCTTGATATTACTTATTTCAGAACAAACCTATTTGATCCTCAGAAAATAATTTATCCATTTAAAAGTTTTTAGACATAATAGACTTGTCATCTAATTTTCAAAACTCACGACACGTGTAGTGTGATGTAAAGACGTATATCAGCTATAGTTAACTTCAAAAGAGAGTTATCTTTCAGGTTCTCAAAATCTAAAAATAAGATTTAGTTATTCTTATCTTATCAAACAAAACAGTTGAAATGTTGAATCTGAGTTCTCCCACTAGCAAAACTTGACGAAAAAGTTTTTATGTTTTTTAGAATTTTTTTTGATTTTTATGGGTTTTATGGATTTTAGTATGTGTTAGATATGTATGCCCTAGAGGCCATTATTGTATAGTACTAGTTTGTATAATATATCTTGGAGGCTTGGGATATATATATATATATATATACAGGTTTACGATAGTCTTGCTCGACATAGTAGTATGCTACTTGGTTTGTTTCTATCTTAATATGTGTATATGTTTCTTTTAATATATCGCTAAAACATATTGATGGAGCCCTTAGGATCTTTGCTTGACTACCGGCGTTGTGATGGCGATCACACTAGTGGGGACTGGGTAGTCTATAAGCGCATCCTTATTTTGCTCCCTGGTCGTAGGATTATCGAGACAGGGCATCGATACTCCAGAGTAGACTGGTGCATACGCTTCTCTTCCCAGCAGGGAAGATGGTCTGTCCCACAGCCATCAGTACGTCGTACTGGAGATAGTATGCATGTGCTCGTTTGGTTACGAGTACACTGGACAGGACTTGTCGGGAACTATTGGTTGGTATTATACCTATCGTCAGTTAACAATTCCCAGGTGACATGAGTACAGCTTAGTCCGCTGACATGACACTGTCACTTCGCCTCGAGTGTGTTCCCACTGTTCTTAGATTACTACCATACCACGGCTCTACTGAGTCGTGCAAACAGGTAGTAGTTGGGTGCAGTCCCGGAGCACTTGGAGGCAGTGACGGTTAGACAGGATTCGTCTCTCCCGGTATTGGGAGTTGATATCGCGTTGTGTCTAGGAGAGCCATTACACATAGTCGTCCCTGGCCAGGGCAAGCGAGATTTGCTGGTAGTGTTACCAGTAGTTTCTCAGGGTGTTTTGGGCTACACTCCGACACGACTTGTACCGCTATTAGGGGACTGATGTTTACCGCCCCCCTAGGCCCGCCATATGATACTCTCAGACCGGACTGTACGAAAATTGTCACATACAGGCTCAGTAGGAGTTCGGATGGGTTCACCTCATCAGTCTTCTTATCGGCATCTACCTGGGGACCGTTACTTACAGCTAGTGCCGCATGCGGTCTGTGGTTAAACCCACTGCCAGCGTAGTGTCGAGTCTTTATAGTCCCACACAGAGGGTTATTCTCCTTTGGGCAAAACAGAGTAGAGGTCGCATGGTTTTGCGACGGGGTTCGTTCACATCCGCGCACTTGTGCACGTTTGGTGTCCGGACAGTTATTACTAGTGGGCTTTGGTTTAAGCCAGATCCTAGTATATGTTTTGGGGTTAGTTTTATCTCTTTGTATTCGTGTTCCTCGGATCACGGATGCGGGTGTGTATGCACAGTTGACTGAGGCAGAGGCAGAGGATTCTCATTAGGGTTATGGTACGGGTGTGTATGCACGGTTGACTGTTGTCTTTTTCCAAACCTTAATGAAAATAGGAAATATGATTAATAATATTAGTTAACAATTATTGTGCCATGGTTGAGTTGAATTCTTGACTTTTGTTGACTTGTTGACTTAGTTGACCGGTTGATCAAAGTAGACTTGTTAACCATCATCATTTGTTTTCAAAGATGCTTCTTATTCTTTGCAAAAACATTTAATGAATGAAATGATAATGGTCATTCATCAACTCACTATCACAAATTGTTAATTATTATTATTATTATCATTTTTCTAAATTATGAGAGCATGGTTGTAAAATGGTATCACTCTCACTTGCATCTTCTCTCTCATCCATTGCTCTCCTTCTTCCTTTAGCTCAAGGAAAATCTCTCTCATGAGTTGAGAACCATTTTCCTTTGAGATAAAAAACCAAGACTACTCTCTACTCTTTCTAGGGTTCTAGGTCTAGCAAACCAAGCACCTTAGTTACTTCTAGGTTGAGGTAGGAGCTCAAGTTCGAACCCTCGGGTTGATCTATCTTCGACAAAGAGGAGACGACGAGGAGGAGCCGTACAAACTATTACAAGGAGAAAATAAGGAGGAGAACAACAAGAAGAGAAGGAGTTCAAGACCTAGGTATAACCATTCTACATAGTAGTTAGAACTTGTAGATTTAGTGTTAGTTTTGTTTAGCCAAGATCCTTAATGAACGGTCCATGTCACCTAACGAGGAAAATTTTGATTTTTACCTATTCCGCCTCCCCGAAAGATCCAAGGTGGGTAACGTGGACCTAACAGTGGTATCAGAGCCTAGATAAACACAAACTAGCATGTTAGCAAAGTATCTAGAATTTCGATCGGAGAAAAAACCGCAAAACACGTACAAAATTGAACTTTCTCCCGATTTTCAAATCTGTTAAAAAATTAATTTAACATACATTAAAAATCGGCTCAGGGTTTTTAAAGAACACACAAGAAAAATGACCCACTGACTCGGTCAAAGCGCCGCGGAACCGCGACCGAGTTGACTCGGCCGTGGATCGTTTTTCCTGCAGTGTTCTTAGAACGGTGTTTTGGGATTTTTAGAATATGTTGTTTCTGCCCAGATTTTCCAAAGAACAAATTTGTGTTTGGGGTGTTTACAAATCCGTATTTTGATCGAAGTTCTGTAGACTTTGGCTAATGGTTTATATCTATAATGTGATATATGCACTGAACGTCGGCTAATCGCTATACGTCGATTAGTGGGGGTTGTGCATATCTGTGATCTGTAATGTTGATGGTTTGTGTATATGGATTCGTTGGATTGTCGCGGATGAATAGACGGGGGGTTGTGAGATGAGAGTTTTATTTATCTTTCAATTCATGTAATATGTAAATTGATGTAATATTATTTGTATGGCCACACATCTGGGATGAGGTTGTAGCCTCCTTTGTATATTATTTCTTTTACTGTTTTTGCTCCTAGGATAGACCCAAGGTGGGGTGCATAAACTACCGGGTATGTTGAAGTGCTAAGTGGCCTTCTCACGGTGTTGAGGGAGGCTGCTTCACTTCGGGTATTTGGCGGGTAGTTTGCCGCACCCGTAGAGGTCTAGGGTGGGGTTTTTTGGCTATTCATCGCGACCGTGTAATCCGTCTTTCGTTGCAGGCTCGAACGAAACATGGATTCCTAGTATATCCAATGTGTTCATCTGTGATATGGAATGGCTATCATTGCATCTGACGAATGTGAATATATCTATATGATATCTATTTAGGCGTTGCTTATGTTTTGCATCCGCGCTAGTCCAGCCCCCGCTCTGTCGTTAGTTAAGTAACCTAACGGGTGATGATGGGACCCCGTGACGAATGTGGATAGCATAAGCGTACGTCATATTTTCGTTGTTTTCTGCAATTGTAGGATTAATTGATGGGACGCATTAAATTAATGCAAGAAAACAAACCTAAAAGACGTTGTTGGAACAATTTTCAAAAAGCTGTTGTTGCAAGGACGTTCTCTTTTGTTTTGCATAGAGGTATTCGGTTATGAATGCCCAGCACCTCATTCGACGAGATAAGGGCCGATATCCCTTCATCGGGAGTGACCCCTTGGACAAAAAGTTTGCGTCAGGGTAATAACTTCACTATAGTCGATTATTCTTGTTTTGCATCGAGGTATTCAGTTTGGAATATCCTGCACCTCATTCGACGAGGAAAGAGCCGAGATCCCTTCACAGGGAGTGACCTCTTTAGCAAAAGTTTTCGCCACTATATTTTCAAAAAAGGGCTATCATGTTCCTTCAACTACATCAAATTCATTACGTTAACGGGTCTTTTCTCCAAAACCTCAGCCGTAGCCCTCCGTCATTTCAGAAAATTAATACTTAGTATTCGTGTTGCGTTTGTTGATTATTCGTCAAGGCACAGTGAACGGTAGCTAAGTAATAATTCTCTGTTGCACTGATAGATGCGATTGGTTAGTACGGTCACATGATTTTGTTGATTATTCGTCAAGGATCATGCGGGCGGGTCTAATGCAATCCTGGATAACGACGGGTTAAACTTGACTAGGACCTTTTGATTTGTTGATTATTCATCAAGGTCACTTGGGTCCTAGGGGCAAAAATCCACATCGGGAGTTTCTAAAGAAATTGAAACTTGCAGATTTAGTATACCTTCTGGAGTGTGGTGACTAGAGTGGATTCCATCTAGGTCATCGCACAATGATAGTTGTATCCCGATCCCACCGATGAGTTGGATTACTCTCGGGAGATTATTTCACTTAACAATCAATCCTATAAACCAAGTAGGTGTCAAGAACGGTGTTAGCGGGGCTACGCCTCCAGGGAAAAGAGATTATTTAATTAAGGAACTTCGCCAAAGCATTGGAAAACCTCCCTCGAAGTACCAACACCAGCCTGGCTGAAAAGTTAAGCAAATATTGTGACGTGCGATTAATCCTGACTAGTTCTTCTTCTAAGGGTTGAAGAAGAATTTGAGGAAACAGTGGGAGCCATCCTGGTTAGATAAATCAATAAACCAATCTAATCTTGCAAGAGCGCACGCTGAGTGTTTCTTTTCTCTCTCTCCATGTAGCAACCATTTCACGCCCTAATCAAGATAATAAAATGTATCGCTTGAACGATCCGAATTCTTATTCGGGGGCGGGGAACGTTGGTTCGGCTCTAACTTACGAAAACAGTCATAAGTATGAGCAAGATAAAGAGGATTGTATGGATTCCAAGGAAACCCAGTTAAAGAAGAAGCATGGTTTTGCATCTACTTCAGGTGTTCTTGTAATTGAGAACTGCTTTACGGTCAGCCCTACCTCCTGCGTACTTGATACCGGATCAGGATCTCATATCTGTAATCTATTGCAGGGACTGAGAAAAAGTAGGAGAGTTGTACCTGGTGATATGTTGCTCAGAGTAGCGAACGGAGCACAAGTTAATACTGCAGCCGTCGGTGAATATCACCTAGTGTTGCCAAATAGCAATACTTTGATTTTGAACGATTGCTACTATGTACCTTCCATGGTTTGCAACATCATATCACTTTCTTTACTCGATAAAGATGGATATAACTTTGTTCTTGATAGAAATATCATGAACATCTACCTTCATAAGGTACTGGTTGCTGAAGGTACACTGTGTAATGGTATCTACGTTCTAAATCAGAATACAGTTCTCAATATACAAAACACACGCAAGAGGAAGAATTGAGATACGAATGAATCCTACTTGTGGAATTGTAGACTTGGTCATATAGGAAAGAAAAGACTAAGTAAGTTGCATAAAGATGGACTCTTGAATACGTTCGAGTTTTCATCTTATGAAACTTGTCAGTCTTGTCTCAAAGGGAAGATGACCAAATCTCCATTCACCGGACATGGAGAAAGGGCACAGAGCTCTTGGGACTCATACACAGTGATGTATGTAGTCCGATGTCTATACATGCAAGGGGTGGGTTCTCGTACTTCATCATATTCACTGACGATCTCTCTAGATTCTGATACGTGTATCTGATAAAACATAAATCCGAAGCTTTTGAGAAATTCAAGGAATTCATAAATGAAGTAGAGAACCAGACTGGCAAAAGTATCAAGATCCTCCGATCGGATAGGGGAGGGGAGTACATAAGCACGGAATTCCTAGATTACTTAAAAGAGAATGGTATTCTCTCTCAGCTTACTCCTCCTTATACACCACAGCACAACGGTGTATCGGAGCGGAGGAATCGTACCCTATTGGATATGGTTCACTCCATGATGAGTAGTGCCGAGTTGCCTCTTTCATTCTGGGGACATGCGCTTCAGACAGCGGCATACCTTTTGAATCAAGTTCCGTCCAAATCTGTGCCTAGAACTCCGTATGAAATATGGAGCAGTAAGAAACCATGTCTTAAATTTATTAAGATATGGGGTTGTCCGGCCTATGTGAAAACACAGAAACCGGACAAGCTAGAGGCACGGTCAGTTCTATGTAAATTTATAGGATATCCTAAAGGATCATTAGGATATATGTTCTACCACACTGAGGAAAAGAAGGTGTTTGTATCTCGCCATGCTACCTTTTTAGAAGGGGAGTTTCTTGCAAAAGAAACTAATGGGAGTTCGGTAGAACTGGAAGAAATTCAGCGACCATAAAATGAAACTGAAGATTTGACAGAACCTCAGGATTCAATAATCCCGAACGAACCTCAGCCACTCCGCAGATCTGGTAGGATTTCTCATCCCCCCGAGAGATACTACGGTTTTCTCATAGACGGGGATCAAGAGGATTGCATCTTGGAAGAAGATGACCCTACTAGTTTCAGGCAGACCATTATCTGTAGGGACTCTGATGAGTGGCTGGATGCAATGCAATCCGAGATGGAGTCTATGTACACCAATAAAGTGTGGACCTTGGATATTGCTCCCCCTAGGGTAAAACCCGTTGGATGCAAATGGATCTACAAAAGGAAACTTGGTGTGGATGGGCAAGTGGAAACCTATAAGGCTAGACTCATTGCAAAAGGTTTTCGTCAAAGACCTGGTGTGGACTATGACGAAACTTTTTCTCCAGTGGCTATGCTCAAATCCATTCGGATCCTACTTTCCATTGCTGCCTTCCATGACTATGAAATCTGGCAGATGGACGTGAAAATGACTTTTCTAAACGGCTGTTTAGAAGAGTGCGTTTATATTGATCAGCCGGAAGGTTTTGTAGACAGTGGGAGCAGCGGGAAGGTGTGCAAGTTGCTTATATCCATTTATAGATTAAAGCAGGCATCGCGGAGCTGGAACATCTGTTTTGATGAGGCAATCAAGGAATTTGATTTCATCAAAAACGAAGATGAACCTTGTATCTATAAGAAGATTGTAGGAAGAACTGTCGTGTTCCTAGTCTTGTACGTAGACGACATTCTTTTGATAGGAAATGACATTCCTATGCTATAATCGGTCAAGCAATTCTTATCACAAAGGTTCTCCATGAAGGACCTGGGTGATGCCTCGTACATTCTGAGGATCAAGATCTACAGAGATAGATTCAAGAGACTACTGCGACTTTCGCAGTCCAGGTACACAGAGACCGTACTAAAGAGATTTAGTATGGAAGATTCCAAGCACGGTAACATACCCGCATTGCATGGAATCACCCTCTCCAAGAAGATGTCTTCTAAGACTGACGAGGAGAGGGTTCGCATGAGCACTATACCCTACGCTTTGGCGGTAGGATCTATAATGTACGCGATGCTATGTACAAGACCAGATGTAGCTTATGCGCTGAGCGTGGTGAGCCGGTATCAGTCAGACCCAGGTGAGGACCACTGGACGGCAGTGAAGAACATTCTCAAGTACCTAAGAAGGACTAAGGAGATGTTCCTGGTTTACGGTAATGGAGACCTCTGGGTCGAGTCCTTTACCGATTCAAGCTTCCAGAGTGAAAAGGATGACAGCAAGTCTGTCTCGGGTTTTGTGTTTACCCTCAACGGAGGGACTGTGTGTTGGAGGAGTTCCAAACAGGATACCGTCGCAGACTCGACGATGGAGGCTGAATACATTGCTGCAAGCGATGCCGCAAAAGAGGCAGTCTGGATAAAGAAGTTCATTAGTGAACTTCAGGTGGTTCCGTCCATTGTTGACCCAATACCTTTGTATTGCGATAACAATGGGGCTATAGCTTTAGCGAAGGAACCAAGGTCCTATCAGAAATCTAGACACATCTTAAGGAGGTATCACCTGATCAGGGAGATCACTGATCGCCAGGAGATCGAGGTACGGGAAGTGGACACAAAAGACAACACGGCGGATCCATTCACAAAGGCCCTCCCTCAAACACAGTTCGAGCGACTTTTTAAGCTATTGGGTATGCTGTACGCCAGCAGCTGGCCTTAGTGCAGACGTTGGGTATGCGATACACCAATTACTGGCCTTTAGAGCAAGTGGGAGATTGTTAGATATGTATGCCCTAGAGGCCATTATTGTATAGTACTAGTTTGTATAATACATCTTGGAGGCTTGGGATATATATATATACAGGTTTATGACAGTCTTGCTCGACATAGTAGTATGCTACTTGGTTTTTTTCTATCTTAATATGTGTATATGTTTCTTTTAACATATCGCTAATACATATTGATGGAGCCCTTAGGATCTTTGCTTGACTACCAACGTTGTGATGGCGATCACACTAGTGGGGGCTGGGTAGTCTATAAGCACATCCTTATTTTGGTCCCTGGTCATAGGATTATCGAGACATGACATCGATACTCCAGAGTAGACTGGTGCATATGCTTCTCTTCCCAGCAGGGGAGATGGTCTGTCCCACAGCCATCAGTACGTCGTACTGGAGATAGTATGCAGGTGCTCGTTAGGTGACGAGTATACTGGACAGGACTCGTCGGGAACTATTGGTTGGTATTATACCTATCGTCAGTTAACAGTTCCCAGGTGACATGAGTACAGCTTCGTCTACTGACATGACACTGTCACTTCGCCTCGAGTGTGTTCCCACTGTTCTTAGATTACTACCCTACCACGGCTCTACTGAGTCATGCAAACATGTAGTAGTTGGGTGCAGTCCCGAAGCACTTAAAGGCAGTGACGGTTAGACAGGATTCGTCTCTCCCGGTATTAGGAGTTGATATAGCGCTGTGTTTAGGAGGGCCATTACACATAGTCGTCCCTGGCCATGGCAAGCGAGATTTGCTGGTAGGGTTACCAGTAGTTTCTCAGGGTGTTTTGGGCTACACTCCGACACGACTTGTACCTCTATTAGGGGACTGACATTTACCGCCCCCTAGGCCCGCCATGCGATTCTCTCAGACGAACAAACCGGACTGTACGGAGATTGTCACATACAGGCTCAGTAGGATTTCGGATGGGTTCACCTCATCAGTCTTCTTATCGGCATCTACCTGGGGACGGTTACGTACAGCTAGTGCCGCTTGCGGTCTGTGGTTAAAACCACTGCCAGCGTAGTGTCGAGTCTTTAGAGTCCTACACAGAGGGTTATTCGCCTTTGGGAAAAACAGAGTAGAGGTCGCATGGTTTTGCGACGGGGTTCGTTCACATCCGCGCACTTGTGCACGTTTGGTGTCCGGAAAGTTATTACTAGTGGGCATTGGTTTAAGCCAGATCCTAGTATATGTTTTGGGGTTAGTTTTATCTCATTTTATTCGTGTTCCTCGGATCACGGATGCGGGTGTGTATGCACAATTGACTGAGGCAGAGGCAGAGGATTCTCATTAGGGTTATGGTACGGGTGTGTATGCACAGTTGACTGTTGTCTTTTTCCAAACCCTAATGAGAATAGGAAATATGATTAATAATATTAGTTAACAATTATTGTGCTATGGTTGAGTTGAATTCTTGACTTTTTTTGACTTGTTGACTTAGTTGACCGGTTGACCAAAGTGGACTTGTTGACCATCATCATTTGTTTTCAAAGATGCTTCTTATTCTTTGCAAAAGCATTTAATGAATGAAAAGATAATGGTCATTCATCAACTCACCATAAAAAATTATTAACTATTATTATTATTATTATTATCATTTTTCTAAATTATGAAAGCATGGTTGTAAAATGGTATCATTCTCACTTGCATCTTCTCTCTCATCCATTGCTCTCCTTCTTCCTTTAGCTCAAGGAAAATCCCTCTCATGAGTTGAGAACCATTTTCCTTTAAGATAAAACACCAAGACTACTCTCTACTCTTTCTAGGGTTCTAGGTCTAGCAAACCAAGCACCTTTTTTTACCTCTAGGTTGAGGTAGGAGCTCAAGTTCGTACCCTCGGGTGGATCTATCTTCGACAAAGAGGAGACGACGAGAAGGAGCCGTACAAACTATTACAAGGAGAAAGTAAGGAGGAGAACAACAAGAAGAGAAGGAGTTCAAGACCTAGGTATAACCATTCTACATAGTAGTTAGAACTTGTAGATTTAGTGTTAGTTTTGTTTGGCCAAGATCCTTAATGAACGGTCCATGTTACCTATCGAGGAAAATTTTGATTTTTACCTATTCCGCCTCCCCGAAAGATCCAGGGTGGGTAACGTGGACCTAACAGTATGCAGATGCAAAATATACATATGAATGTGATGGTTAGAGATGCGTACCGAGCGTACCCCCAAACTTAAATTGGACGGTGTCCTCACTGTCATTGCATGAAGAAATCATTGAAGGGTCAAAATTATCGGTTAGTTATACACATTTTTTTTAAAATTTTTTTTAAAAGAAAAGAAATTAATAAAAATGGTTATGCACCGGGAAAGAATATCCACATATATATACAAAATGGTATATACATACCCCCAAACTTTTTTGAAACAGTGTCCACTGTTTTGGCTGGATAACCAAAGTTTGGTGGTAGGCAGAGGAAGATTATGCTGGGTAAACCGGCTCCTGTAAGACCAGGAGATCCTATGTTGGTTCGGCGCTAAGGTACGGTTTTAGTCTGTGTTCGTTTACTTTGAAAAATGAACCGTCCTTTGGATTCTCTAAATCCACAGCGCCATGCGGATACACATTCCGCACAAAATATGGCACTTTCCAGTGAGATCTGAGCTTACCTGGATGGAAATGTAGCCTGGTGTCGTAAAGCAGTACAAGTTGGCCAGGTGCGAAAGTTTTGCACAAAAGGTGTTTATCGTGAAACATCTTCGTTCGGTTCTTAACGACAACCGCGTTTTCGTAAGCCTCATCCCGAAGCTCGCTCAATTCGTTCAACTGCAGCTTCCGATGGCTGCCCGCATCTTCGAGAGACAAATTCAGCTTCTTTATCGCCCAAAATGCGCGATGCTCAATTTCCACAGCAAGGTGGCAAGCCTTTCCGTACACAAGCCAATAGGGAGACATGCCAAGATCGGTCTTATAATCAGTTCGAAATGCCCAAAGGGCATCGGTGAGTTTTAACGACCAATCCTTACGGTTCTTGGAAACCGTCTTCTCCAGTATCTTCTTGATTTTCCGATTTGAAACTTCGGCTTGCTCGCAGGTTTGGGGGTGGTAGGGCGTAAATAGCTTATGATTAATGGAATATTTCCGCATCAAGGCCTCAAAATTCTTATTGCAGAAATGAGTTCCATTGTCTCTAATGATCGCTCGGGGATGCCCAAACCGGGAGAAAATGTTTTCCTTAAGAAATCTAACGACAACCTTGTTGTCGTTAGTCTGGCTGGGCACAGCCTCGACCCACTTAGAGACATAATCAACAGTGAGAAGGATGTACAAGTTCCCAAAAGAGCTGGGAAACGACCCCATGAAATCGATCCCCCAAACATCGAAAATCTCCACAACCAAGATTGGTTGGAGCGACATCTCATTTCTCCTGGATATCCGGCCCAAGTGTTGGCATCGGGAGCAAGTCTTGCAGTAGTCATGAGCGTCTTTGAAGAGTTGTGGCCAGTAGAAACCACACTGTAAGATCTTCTCAGTTGCCTTTCTGGGGCCAAAATGCCCGCCACATGCTTGATCGTGGCAAAACGACAGCACACTCTTGAATTCATCGTCAGAGACACGTCGACGAATAATCTGGTCGGGACAGTACTTGAACAGATAGGGTTCGTCCCAGTAAAAGTGTTTTACTTGGGATAAGAATCGATGTCTGTCCTGACTTGACCATTCAGTCGATAGTAATCCTGTGGCCAAATAGTTCACAATATCTGCGAACCAGGGTTCGCAAGATACTGTCAAGAGCTGTTCATCCGGAAAAACGTCGTTGATCGGAATTTAAAGTGACGACGAAGAAGGAAGTCGTGAGAGATGGTCCGGGACTACGTTTTCACATCCTCTTTTGTCCTTGATGACAAGGTCAAACTCTTGAAGCAAGAGGATCCAACGTATCAGCCGAGATTTATCATCTTTCTGCGTAGAGCAGAATGGTCTGTATAGACGATGACTGGAGAGCCGATGAGGTAGGGCCAGAACTTTTATAAAGCAAATACAACAGCCAAGAATTCCTTTTCAGTTGTTGTATAATTCAGTTGGGCGTCGTTAAGGGTTCGGCTAGCATAATAGATTACGTGAGGTATCTTGTTGATGTGTTGTCCAAGGACAGCACCGATGGCAAAGTCGGATGCATCGCACATAATATCAAATGGGTGCGTCCAGTCAGGAGAGGAAAGAAAGGGAGCAGAAGAGAGTGAGCTTTTTAATGACTCGAACGCAGTCACACAGCTCGAGTTGAAGTTGAATGTCGTGTCCTTGGCCAGCAAAAGAGTCAAGGGCCTAGCAATCTTGCTAAAGTCCATGATGAACCGTCTACAGAACCGGCATGGCCAAGAAAGGCTCGGATGTCTCTGACGCGTCTGGGAGGAGGGAGATTGGAAATGACTTCAATCTTTGCTTTATCTACCTCAATGTCGTTTTGCGAGATAATATGTCCTAAGACAATACCTTCGCGCACCATGAAGTGGCACTTCTCCCAATTCAAAGTGAGGTTCTTGTCATTACACCGGGTAAGGACAGCGTCGAGATGCAGCAAACACTCATCAAAGGAATCGCTGAAAATGGAGAAATCATCCATGAAGATCTCCAAGAAATTTTCCACCATGTTCTAGAAGATTCCCATCATACACCGCTGGAAAGTAGCGGGCGCATTGCACAACCCAAAGGGCATGCGACGATATGCAAACGTGCCGAAAGGACAAGTGAATGTGGTCTTGTCCTGGTCTTTTTCGGCGATGGGAATCTGATTATAGCCGGAGTAGCCATCAAGAAAGCAGTAGTACTCGTGTCCGGCCAATCGTTCAAGCATCTGGTCAATGAATGGTAGCGGAAAGTGGTCCTTCCGCGTTGCGGCATTGAGTTTTCTGTAATCGATGCATACTCGCCACCCAGTCTGGATGCGAGTAGGAATTAACTCGTTTGCCTCGTTGGTTATGACCGTTATGCCTGATTTCTTAGAGACAACGTGAATGGGAATAACCCACTGGCTATCAGAGATAGGGTAAATGATACCACTATCCAGACACTTTACGATCTCCTTTTTTACAGCCTCCTTCTGACTGGGTTGAGACGTCTTTGTGGATCCCTGGCTGGTTTGGCATCATCCATCAGATGAATGTGATGTTCAACGATCAGGGGACTAATCCCCTTGATGTCCGCCATTGACCAGCCAAAAGCTTGCCTATTGCTGTGCAAGACCGTAAGAAGGGCTTTCTCTTGCTCTGAGCTAGAGAAGCCATGATGATAACAGGGAGGGTCTCGTTCTTACCCAAGTAAGCGTACTTAAGGTGAGACGACAAAGGCTTGAGTTCGAGTGTTGGAGGTGAAACGATTGAAGGCAAGATTGACGAAAAGGTCTCGAACTCAAAGAATTCCAGCAGAGGCTCAAAACGAGTGTAAGCGACCGAGTTGGATGGTTCAGGTAACTCATCCGGAAATTGAAAGGATTCCAACTCTGGTGGTGACTGGCTAAGATCGGTCGAGAAAGTGAAACACTTGTAGTCATTGTCGGGCGCAGAAGCAGCAGCAGGTTCGAAGAAGAACGCACTAGTGGCGTTAAGGTTATCGTGATCGAACAAAAACTCTTCGAATTCACACTCCTTTGGGGTGATCTCATGGATTGAGCAAATGTCTAGTATATGAGCATTAGGTTCGGAGGGCTGATTTCCCAACCTAAAAATGTTGAGTTCAATTGTCATGTTTCCAAAAGATAGGTTCATCGAACCATTTCGACAATTGATCACAGCATTTGAGGTTGCAAGGAATGGGCGACCGAGTATCACCGGAATTTGATTCCGGGGGTTAGCTACAGGCTGTGTGTCTAAAACAATGAAGTCAACGGGGAATATGAAGTCCCCAACCTTGATTAACACATCCTCTAGCTCACCCCTAGTTTGGGTGATTGATCGGTCGGCCATTTAGAGAGTGCAGTGTGTGGGTTTCAGCTCTCCTACACCTAGTTGCTCATATACTGAGTACGGAAGCAGGTTAACACTGGCACAAAGATCTAAAAGTGCGTGGTTGATGTTCTTATCCCCAATGGAAATAGAAATCGTAGGACAGCCAGGGTCCTTCTGTTTTTGAGGTACAGATTGGGTAAGAGTATCACTCACAGCACTAGCTAAGAAAACTTTCTTGGGTATCTGAGATTTCCTCTTTTTCGTGCACAAGTCCTTTAAGATTTTCGTGTAGGAAGGGACTTGTTGGAAAGCATCTAAAAAGGGAATGTTGATGTTAACTTGTTTAAACAACTCCAGAATCTTCTCCATTTATGGATTTTGTTTATTGGACCTCAACCTGTTTGGAAATGGAACGATTTTAAAATTGGTTGAGTCCAATGCTTGTGGAGGAGATTGTGGAGTTGGAACGGATCCCAGAGCTAGAGTTTTCGTGGAGTGAGAAGTGGGTCCGTTTAGATCAGAAGAAGAGGAAGAGCCTTTTGGAGAATGGATAATAGGCTTAGAAGACGAAGTAGAAGAAAAAGCGGCCGGGGTGTCATCGTCGATCCGTGTGCCAATGTTGTTGTGCAGCATCCTTCCAGATCTCAATGTAGTCACAGCACTCACATTATGGTTCTGTTGTTCAAGAGCAACAAGCACATTATGTGGGTGACCAGGATTCGGGAGTGGTTGAGATGGAAGCTTCCCCTTTTCTCGCTCGCTTAATGCCGCATTCAGCTGTGCAATCTGGGCCTCGATGGTCTTGATGCTTTGCCCGTGTGCAGCAGTGTGTTGCACCAACGACTGAATGGAAGACTGGATGTTGGCGGTGGATTGAGTTGATTGCTTTACAAATGCCTCCAGACTTCGTTCGAGCGAGGAAACCTTATCGTTGTTTGACGGAACAAAGTTGTTTTAGGGAAAAGAATTGTTGGGTGAAAAGTTTGTTCCCTGATTAAAAAATCAGGAAAAGATTCAGAAGAGGCATCACGTGTTCACACGGGACCAGTGGTCACGTGTTCACACGTGACCAGTGGTCACGTGTTGGCACGCGATGGTTAAGCAGCGTCCAGAGAATAGAGCGCAGAAGAAGAGAAGCCCATTCCAGAGGTCACGTGCTCACACGTGACCAGGGGTCAAGTGCTCACATGTGACCAACGGTCACGTGGCCACACGTGATCGGCTTTGAAAGCCTTATTCTTCAAAAGAATTAAATACTGAGGAGAGATCATTCAAATCTTTCCAAAATGGAGAAGAATTATCTGAAACCGTTGGATCAAGAATCTGAAGGTGATTAAACATCACCAATTTATGGAATAATCTTAGACATGGAAAGATTACCCCCTAAATCTTACCGAAATAACAAAGAGACATCTTTGGATTTAAAATCCAACGGTGAATAAAATTCACCTAATAATCTAAAAGCCCAGATCAATGATGAAAATAAATGAAATCTCTCAATAAATAAATCAAATCTTTCAATGAGAGATTTACAAAACAGATTGATTCTTTTCCTCCTCCTATAAATAGGAGCCAAAGGAGAGAGTTTTGGGAGGGATATATAGAGACATACAGAAAGAGAGATATAGAGCCGGTGAATCTAGAAAATTCAGAAGGAAGAATTTGATTCTCTGCAAAAGAAAAACCCTAGGTAAGAAAAGAGAGGCTTCAAAAGAGAATTTAATTCTCAAAAAAGTTTAACTCTTATATAAAGAAAAGAACTTAGTTCTTTATTTGGTTGAGGATCTGCAAAGTGCACATCTCCCCATGAATTGAGAATTTAATTCTCATTGGGTTGAGATCCTGCCATGCAGATCTAAAACATAGAGGAGGAATTGAGCTTTGAGAATTTAATTCTCACAGAATGATAGGAATTTAATTCCTTTAAGGTAAAATTAGGGTTTAACCCTAGAAATTTAATTCCTTCAGAACGGACAGAACTGAGGTTTAACCCTAATTGAGAACTTAATTCTCTCAAATTTACAGGAATTTAATTCCCATAAAAAAGAAATTAGGGTTTCGCCCTATGCACATATGGGGAATTTAATTCCTACAGAAAAGAAATTAGGGTTTAACCCTATTTAAGAATATAATTCTTTAGAAGAAAATAGGAATTTAACTCCTCTAAAGTTTATTGCTAGGGTTTAACCTTATGAAGAATTTAATTCTTAAAGATGAACAGATCTTTAAAACATGCAAAGAACCAGTGTCACGTGCCACCACGTAACCCCTGTAAAGATCCACAGAAAAGAACTTTGAGGCAACGCCTCACGTGCTACTACGTGACCCCTGTAAAGATCTACAAAAAAGAACCTTGAGGCAATGCCTCACGTGCCCCACATGACCCCTGAAGCACATAAGGAAAAAGCAAAAGAGAAGAAGCTCTGGGGCGCCCTCACATGTCACCATGTGACCCCTAATGAGCATTCTAATAGACCAGAGCATGAGCCCCCATCACGTGCTCACATGTGATGGCTGTCAGAATAAAAAGTGTTGAACACTTATCTGTATAACAAAATGAGAGGGATCTGGCCCCACCTTTTGAATCCCCTCACGTGCTCCCACGTGGTCTCCTCGCTGCTAATGTTTAACACCAAACTGATAACTTGGTTGCCAGTTTTTAGCACTGTTATTTATTAGTGTTTAACACTGATTCGAGAATCACAATTTCTAGTGTTTAACACTAATCTGATAATCTTGTCTCCCGGTGTTCAACACTGTTGGTCTTTAGTGTTTAACACTAGCTTTAGCCCAATTGGCTAAGTTTCAGAGGCAAAGCCTCTCCTTCAATGGACCAACAGAAGGTCAATATTTCAAACATGATTGGACTTGGACCAAGAAGGCCATAAGTCCTCAATTCAAACTTAACTGGGCCAATGGGCTCATAATATAATTAATTGGTCTGGGTTCCAAATTGGACTACAGATCACTTAATCTATTTTGGTTCAAGGGTAAATCTCTGAACTCCTCTGATATTTGCCGTTGTAATCCTTCAACGTCTTCGGAGAAGTGATGGGTCCCGATAACCACACACATTTCACGGACTGTGGGGTCCTTAAACTCATGGTCTATAAGGTCCTTAACCTTGACCGTAATGTCTTAAAACTAACGCCGGAATGTGGAGTCCTTAAATCCTAGGACTATGATGTCCTTAACCTTGACCGGGATGTCTTAAAACTAACAACGGACTATGAGGTCCTTAACCTTGACCGTGATGTCTTAAAACTAACGCCGGACTGTGGAGTCCTTATATCCACGGACTATGATGTCTTTAACCTTGACCGCAACGTCTTAAAACTAACATTGGACCGCAATGTCCTTAAACTACCTATTGACCGCAATGTCACTAAACTAAACAATATGGCCCCCTTTTATTGCTCTCTTGTTGGATCTAAACGATCCCGTTAAGTTGATCTTAGTCTAAATGAGACTAACGTATCCTTAACAAATGTTTAAGTTGATCTTAGTCTTGAATGAGGCTAACGTATCCTTAAACCCAAACCCCCAAACCTAAATCTAAGATAATGCGGATTTGGACTAGTCCATGCCCTACGGGCGACGACATAACTCAGTCTCCGTATACAATCCACGGGCAACCAAACACAAAACAAACACACACGACACGAAGTGATCATATGGAGAAGGAGAAAGTTGTTACCACAATGCGGTAGCGTAATTAACTGCAGGGGCTTACGCCTGGAGGGAAGAGCGTCCCTACAATCAAAAAACACTCAAGCGAGGGGGAATCTGACGAATTCTGCTACATCGGACGCATCCGTTTAAACCTTCGATATAAGGTGCCATAAATCAACTTCGCATCTTCGGAGCGGTGGACGGATAGCACCAATTAGCATTTGCCCCGAATTTCAGGCAATACGTCCGTCGCGCCGTCTTTCGGAGGGGAACAGATTCTGGCATGCCCGTTAGGACCTTTTCCTCTTTCCCCTCCACACTTCGTGTGTCGTGATTCGCGAACCAATCGCAGTTCGCTAATGGTTGCCTTTGGGTTTCGAAGTACTAAGATTTGGTGTTTCGTTTGCTGCAGAAAGCAAAAGGATCAATGGCTGGCAACAGCTCAAGCTGCTCCAACTGCAAAAGCAACCGACGCTCCGCCTCACCAGGAGGTGTAGCCTATGGACCGCAGGCTGCTTCCCTGTTTACTATGCCTGTGGAACAAGTGACTCAAGCTACCACCGGTCTATTCTTTGGGACCATGCTCCCGCCGGTGAAAGTTAACATCCCAATGCTCGTACCGGAAGCTTCAAAGAAGTCGGTCTTTGATCGACTTGCTACTCCCACGGCCCCTCTCAACGGGTCGTCCAACTCCTCGGTCTTCACCAGACTGAGCTTTAAACTCCAAAGGGCCCGCCAAGAAGCCCATGATACCTGAGATGGCCATCCCAAAGAAGACATCTGCTCCCGAAGTCGTCAAGGCAGCTTCTACTGCCGAAGAGTCGGTCTTTACAAGACTGGCTGTCCCAGCTCCCGCTCTCGCTCGAAGGTCTGTCTTTGACAGATTGGACACCGCCACTCAAAAGACGTCAGTCTTCAAGAGGCTGGCACCAGCGATGTCTCATCCAGACAGGGAGCAAGACGAAACCATCCCCATCACCGGATCAGCCCCAACAGCTCGACACGCTCGACGTCGTCATTGGCGCTCAGTAAGGAAGGTCGGGGGCAACTCTCCCTCAGGGCTAACTCCACCGGCTCCAATGGTGGAAGTTAATGTTGCTGTTCCAATTGGGAACAACTTTGAACTGCTATGAAGGGTACGCAAGAACTCTCTGACTGCCACGCTAAAAAGATCTCCTCCACCTGCGGAGAGTATTATAGATGCAAAGCCGGAGCAGCCTCCTCAATGGGTGTCCTCCAAAATTTACAAGGTCTGGAAACGGGTTTAGGACTCGGTAATCATTCAAGATCACTCTCACCGGTAGAAGAGGATGAAAGTTCAGGAAGAAAAGAACCGTCCTGTCAAACCGCAAAGGATGACCACTACCTGGGTGCCTGCTGCAACGACTCCCTCCACGTCGATTACTCAAAAGAGAGGAAGGCCGGAGAAAGTCCCTACGCCTACAGCTAATGTCAAAGACAGTAAGCCTAAACGCCCCAAGTCTGGGGGCATAGTGGTGCCTACCGTTTACATGGCGTCCGGGAAAGAAGACAGCCGTACATCTACAGGTCATCGGCCGCTCACGTGATCGGTGAATAAAGCTCAAGAGCAGCAGCAGAAGCTCCAGGAAATGATGAACGCGATGGCCACACTCACTGGGCCAAGAGAAAGCCCCGAAGCATCCTCGGATCAACGCCAGGAGCAGGAAACTGACGCTGAATTCCTTCGCAGGATACTGGAAAAGAAGGATAAAGAGGTTGCGGAATAAGCAGCCAATATAAAGCGAATGGCCCTTCTGTTCCAGGACATGGTGGGTATGATGATCCAACAAGATCCTCCTGCTGAAGATCCTCCGATCGTCCTTGAAGATGAAAGGGGAGAAACGTCGAATCCTCCACCGGCTCTGTCACCAGCCAAGGAGGAGACAATCTCCAAAGCTGACTTGGACGAATATATAGCTCAGCAGATACGGGTTCACCAGGCGACTGAGGCAGCCGGTCAAGTTTTCAGAATAGGGCGACCATATCCAAGATGGTATGATCAGATCAAGTACCTGCCGGGCTATACAATACCGAAATTCCATGTCTATAAGGGGACGGGCAATCCCCATCAGCCTGTTGCCCAGTTCAGGGTGCTTTGTGGCAACACGGGTGGCGACGATAAGCTCTTGCTTCGCCAATTCGTCGGTAGCTTGTTAGAAACAGCGTTCGAATGGTATTCTGAACTCCCGAACGACTCCATCAAAACATTTGCGGAGATGGAGCTGCTATTTACGCAGCGATTCGCGAGCGCCAGTGAACGCACCCCGATAACGGCGTTGATTAATGCCAGGGTGATGCCGTGCGAGACGTGGGTCCAGTATGCTATACGCTGGCGAAACTTGTGGTCGAAATACGAACAACGCATTGAGGAAGTGCCCGCGGTGGGCATGTTCGTGGGTACCCTAGATCCTCATGCAACTATCTCACAGTTCATGATGTTCTTTAAGCCAACCACATTCCAGGATTTGATCGACAAGTTGGCCCAGATGGACCAGATGGGTCACAGACCGTCTCCCCCAAAACCGGAACCTCTGAATGACAAGGGTAAAGGGAAGGCAACCTTCGTTGTGAACGCTCAGCAGCAACCTAGTGCCCCAAAGCTAGCGGATCAACTAGAAGAAAGACGGCGGTATTATAATGAGAAAATGAAGCGCCCTACTCATTCCCAGGGGATAAAACGAAAAGGCTATTCGAGCTAGCAGTACGCAACAGGCTTATCAACTTGCCAAATCCAAGGCGACCGCCGCAACCCAGTGAGGTGAATAACCCCAATTATTGCCCTTACCATCAAACGGTAAGCCATCCGATTGAGGATTGCTTCTTCTTCAAAGGATGGATTAAAGATTTTTACCTACAGGGCAAGTTTGCGCTGTCCGAGAAGTGGAAGGTAAACCCACCACAGCCACAACTCCGAAGAAGACGGACACACCGGGGGCAACATGCTCTTTTGTTGAGGAAGCTCCATGGGAGGTCGTGCTTTCATCCAAAACGAAAAAGATGCTGAATGATCTTCATTCATTCCCAGCGATCAGGTGGAAGAACCAGCTTGAACCTCAAATTATCGAAGGGATGCTGAAGCCGCACCCAACTCCAAAGATCGGTGGTGATGGCCCAAGTACTCACACCCAGCCGTCGAAATCTGCGAAAAAGAAGAAGAGATCCAAAAAGCCCGTGAAGCTTAGTGACAAGGGCACGGACTTACAGAAGCAGATCGACGCGCTGGAAGAGTATAATCAGAAAGCGCAGACCCCCATCACGCTTCAAGAGTTCCTCAGCCATGTCCTTGAGGACGAAATGATGGGGGAGACTTGGATTATGTCGCAAGTTGCCATGTGATCTCTCATTCATCGCTGGACAATGAAGAAGCGCCCTGCACAGAAAAACTATATGCAGAGCCCGAGCCGGAACTTTGGTGGCCGTCAGACGAGATGATCGATGCCTTTCTAAATGAGATTCATCTCAAAAGTAAAGCCAATCGAGAGCATGAGATGTCCATGTCGGAAGGAGCCAAACGCCGGTGACTAGACGAAAGAGTCGAAGCACTCCCGCCAAATCAAAAGACAAACGATGCAGATAAAAACAGATGCAAGACGAGGAAAAGGTTTGCTAAAGCCATATCAATGGGAATGAAGCTACCTCCCTCTGAAGAAAACACTTTCGATGTAGCAGAGATGCATCCCAGCTACTGCTCATATCATCGAAAGATTTCACATCCCACCGAGAAATGCGACGCTTTTAAAAGATGGTGGCAAGGGTACGTTGCTCACCGGAAGAATTTTAAGCGGGAGAAGCACAAGACTCGTCGGGAGAGGAAAAATACGACCGAGGAGCTTAGAAGAACCACCGGCGATTGCCACATGGTCAACGCCAGGGAAGCACAAGTTCTCACCTTTGGGAGTGACTCTGACGAGGAAATGGCTCTTGGCCCTTTCTTTAAAGAATCCATCTTAAGGAAATAGGAAGAACGAAAGGCCTGCGAAAACATTCAGCTGCGCAATCGCACGCTTCCAGAAAAGAATCTCGGACCCTCAACAGTTAGTTATATGTATGCCCTAGAGGCCATTACTATACATAGGATGTATATTGTAGTGGATGCTTGGACATATATAGGGATGACTTTCTTGCTCGATATGATAGTACGCTATCTGGTTACTCTTTACCTTAACGTGTACACTCATTGTCTATCTGTTACATGTTGGTAAAGCCCTTAGGATGTGTACTTGACTACCTGGACTATGATGCGGATCATACTAGTGGGGACATGGTAGTCCATAAGTACATCCTTCAAGGTCCCTAGTCGTGGGTGTATCGAGACGGGGCATCGATATACCATAGTAGACTAGCGTGTACCTTCTCGACCCATATAGATGGGCGATGGATGATCCCATATACATTGGTGTTTGACATCAGAGATGATATACGGGTGCTCAGTGGAGACTGGGTACACTGGATGGACTCGCCGAGAACTCCTAGATGGTATTATACCTTACGTCAGATGGCAGTTCTCTGGTGACACTGGTACAGGTTAGTCTGTAGACCCGAGATCGTCATAGAGTCTTGTGTGATTCCCACTGTGCTTTGATTTCCATCATACCACGTCCATGAAGGCGTGCAAAAAGGTGGTTTTTGGGTACAGTCCCGAATCACATGGAGGCAATGAGCGATAGGAGGGGTTTCGTCTCTCCCGGTATAGGGTGTTGATGTTGCGCAGTGTTCGATTGGCTATAACAGGAAGTCCTTGGCCAAGGCTGCTTTAGGGATTTACTGGTAAGTGTTACCAGTAGTTTCTCGACCCGTTATGTGCCTCATATCGATACGACTTATCGAGTTATTGGGGTCTGACGTTTACCACCCCTAGACGAGATATGCGACATATCAGACGAACAGACCGGACTGTACGGTAGTGTTACTCATTGGATTCACTGGAGTGTGAGCGGGCTTGCTCGTTGATCTTCTGATCTCTCAATACCCGGGTGGCCGTTACGTTTAGCAGACCGCTTGCGGCTTGTGGGTGTTTGATATGATCATCACCTGCTGCCGGCGTATTGACGAGTCTTTAGAGTCCTACACAGGGGTTTCCTGGCTCAAGCGAAACGAAATAGGAGCACATATGAGATATGTGCGGGACCGAGAATAATACCAGTATGTGATACTGTATTGTATTCTCGCAGTTTGTATCATCGGTCGGTTATATGTGATATAGCCGGGTTACCGAATCAAATGTTGATTCGATATATTGATACACATGATATTAATCGGTTATATGCGATATGGCCGTATCGTTAAATCATGTGTTGATTTAATGATTTAATGTATAATTGTATATTTGATATATTACTTTACATTAACTAGTATTGGTTCACTTAAGATTGATTTTCTCACTTGAAGTGTACATTGTTTATATGTGATATATGCAAGTGTACATGTTTGTATCAAGCTTGATGATACAAACAAGTTGTGTGTATGAGACTTGAACCATATCAAGGTTAGATTAGGGTTTACTATTTAACTTAGCATATAACAAAAGAGTGTGACTTTGGTCAAAGTTATCAAGTTTCATGAAGCTTGATGAACATTGACAAAGTCAACTCTTTTGTCATTTGCTTAAGATATTAGCTAACCTAACCCTTAACCTTATGCTATGGTTAATTCTCTACATGAGTTCAGCATGAGGGCTTAACTCAACCATGGTGCCATGATTAAAAGGTAAGTGTTTATATTATTCTTTTAATGGAGATAATTCTTTTCTTCTTCTTCATCATCATCAAGCTCACAAAAGCTTGAGAGCTCCAATGGTGCCATGAGAAAAAGAGTGAGAAATCCAATTCTAAAGTGAACCCACTTCCTATTTCTTCATCCTATACCACTTGCCATGTAGTATAGGGTGTTCTCTTCACAATGTTTTTGACCAAGTGAAGGAATAGCTTGAGTTTGAGTCTCCCCGACGTAGATCATCTTCGGCCTCGAAATCAATGACCTAGCCCGATCATTTCTCCGACGAAACCATCGCGAGAGTCCGGGATCCGATGATCGCAGCGGAGGGACATCAACACGGAGCTAAAGAAGTGGAGGACCGGATCTACAAAGGTTGTAATCCCTTTCACTTAGCAATAAAGTTGTTTACTTGCTAGCTTTCCGCCTTTACTTCTAGTTAACGATCCATATTAGGGTTTCTCGGCACCGGAAATTTTTTGTTTGGCATGGTTGATGCCTTGTGGAACCTCCTATGTGTGCCTAGTAACCCTACAGTGGTATCAGAGCCTAGCTAGAGCTTTAGGCGAAGTGTAGACGATGTTAGAAATCCGATCGAACCACGAAACCCTAATTCAAACCCTTCTCTGTACATTTTCTGAAAATGTGGATTTTTCCAAATTAAAAATATCTAAAAATTACAGCAGGGTATTATAAGAGTTACTGTGAAGCACGTGAGCCTAAGTCCACCAAAGCGCCGCGGAACCGCGGCCCCACCCTAGCATGTGCGGCGGTTCCGCGGCCACAATGTTGATTCTTGGTACGTGATTTGTACAGTAATATCTTACATTGAGTGCTGTATTTTCTGGGAATTTTTAAAGTTTGCTCAAGAGTTGAGTTTTCTGGGTTGTATTGGGAGTTCGACGATTCGATCGGAATCTTTAACTTTGTCTGTGTTTTTCCGGATAATTTTGAATATGTTAAAAAGTTCGGCTAGATACAAATACCAAATTTTTCCCCTGCCGGAAAATTTCCAAGTGATGGATCTTTTCGTAGTTTAAAGACGTTCTAAGTAGTGCAAGTAACACGATGGACCCTCTAGAAGACAACAAACCTTAACTCGATTATGTGACCGTCTTGAACTGCCCTTTGAACCTTCGGGTTTGGGGCAGTACGGCGTGCCACATGTGAGGCGTTGGCTTGACCCTTCTACGGCTGGACCGTTGGTACTGTGGCATGAAGTGGATGTTTTTGAACTTATTTCAAGAGTTGAGCTGTTTCGGGAAAACGTGGGTGTTTGATTATTCGATCGGAAAGTTTAACATTTTCTATTTATCTGGAATATGATACAATATTTGGAATCCACAAGTAGTTATGAGATAACTGATTTAGATGTTATAAACATAGCACTTTAGTCTTACTTGATCGGTTGCCACGGAATTTTGATGTGATCAAAAGTCCGTCGCAATCACGTAGCGTACACGGATACCCGCCGGGGAAACTTAATAGACAGCCATACCCCATAGCCTCGACCAAGTGACTGTAGGAGAACCCCGTCGCCGAAAGCATCCGTTCGGGTGCTCACGGTAGCGGTGTTCCGCCTTGGTGCACTTCATTGACGGTATCGGGGGTGCGGCCGTTTACTAAAGTTTGCAACGAGCATTCGATCATTTTATCGGGAATCTTGTTGAATTGCCCGACTAGATATTGAAAAGTGTTTTCGATATTGAGACTAAAATGCGGGGTTTATAATTGTTAGGCATGCGATGTCTAAGGAATTCATTGGTTAGGCATGCGATGTCTAAAGAGTTTGCGGATTCCAACTGTTGTAGTTTTATACTTTCTTTTCTGTGACCGTAAGTGTAATATGTGATATCGCCGGTTTCGTTGCTATATGTCAACGACAATTGGGATGCGCACATTTACTTACGTTGATGACATGTGATGTTATGTGTTGCTGGATATGTTATATTGGATCGTCGCGTTTTGAATAGCCGGGGGTTTTATGTGAGATGAGAGTTTTTGATTTTCATTCATGTAAAATTTATTGTATATAATATTCTTTTATTGGGGCACTTCCAGGTTGCGGAAGATGTCACCCATTGTATATTATTTACTTTTCCGAACTAGGATAGACCCAAGGAGGAGACCACAAGTAACCGGGTTCTGGAGTCCAGTGGGAGACCAACTCGAGGAGTCGAGTCCGGGTCTCCTAACTCTAGAATTGGTAGGGTTGCTTGCCGTTCTCGTAGGGGTCTAGGGGTGTGGGTTTGGATATTCATCGCGACCGTGGAATCCGTGTTTTATAAAGGCTCGTATTAAAAACACGGACGTCCTAGTATATCCAATGTTTCATATGTTTCTTCTGCTGCTATATTTTGCATTCGCGCTAGCCCTGCCCCGCTCTGTCGTTAGTTACCTAACCTAACGGTGCACGAGGGGACATCGAGGCAAATGCGGATGGCATAAGTGTACATCGTATTTATGTGTGATGTTTAGGTGATTTAAATGATGGGACTTCATTAATGTGATTAATGAAAGAAAAAGAAACCTCAAGATGTTGTGGAATCGAATTTTCAAAAACAGGTAGCTACAGTTCTTGCTTTGCATCGCGGTCTTCCTTGTAGAGCATCCTGCACCTTATTCGATAAGGAAAGGACCGAGATCCCTTCACCGGGAGTGACTCCTTTAGCAATATCTGGCAGATGCTACAACCCTCGGTTTGTCTTTTGGTTGCTTCTATAGTTTTTGCTTTGCACAGCGGTATATATGATATATCCAGCACCTTATTCGATGAGGAAAGGGCCGACGATCCCTTCACCGGGAGTGACCCCTTTAGCAAAACTAGAAAAGCCTAAAAAACACTCCATTTTAAAATCATTTGATTCTACAACGATATCAAGTTCATTACGCAAAAGGTTTTCAGAAAAACCTGTCGTAGCCCTCCGTCATTTCAGATATGTACTGGTTAGTATTCGTGCTGCGTTTGTTGACCTCTGTCAAGGCATAGTGTGCGGTAGCTGATTAGTGCTTATCTGTATAAGCATATGATGTGATTGATTTAGGGTAGTCGTGCGACCTTGTTGACCTCTGTCAAGGATCGTGCGGGTGGTTTTACTTCAATCAGGAAATGACGGGTTGAACTTGACTAGCAGCCTATGGTTTGTTGACCTCTGTCAAGGTCATAGGACGCTAGGGGCAAAATATTATCGGGAATTTCAAGTGTTGAAATTTGCAATGAGATTGCATACCTTTTATGAGATAGTTGGATCCCGATACCCACTGCGAGTAATTGTTACTCCTTGGAGAGTTTTACACATTAAAATTAGCCGATCAAGTAGGTGTCTAGAAAGGTGTCAACGGGGTTACGCCTCTGGGAAAACGAGGTTTACACTAATTAGGTTCGTGCGAAAGCACGGGGGACTTCCCTCAAAGTACCGACACTAGCCTGGCTGAAAGATTGGCGAACTTGTAGCGTGTAATTAATCCCGTCTATTCTTTCCTTTTAGGGTTTGAAGGAAGATTTGATAAAAACAGTGGGAGCCATCCTGATTAGATAAAATAATAACCAATCTGATCTTGCAAGAGCGCACGCAGAGTGTTTTCTTCTCTCTCTCTCCAGGTTGCGACCATGTCACGCCTTAATCAAAATAATAAAATGGATATTTTGACCGAACCCGCTTGTTATACTGTGTTGGGGAACGTTGGTCCCGCTCCAACTTATAATTGTTATAAGACAGAGCAGGAAATTGGGGATTACCAGAATTCCTGTGCCGCCCAAACGAAGAAAGTGCATACCGATGCATCATCTTCGGGTGTGTTCATTACAGAGAACTATTTCTCAATGTCCTTTACGTCCTGGGTATATGATACCGGATCAGGATCCCACATATGTAATATATTACATGGGCTACAGAAAGGTAGAGAACTGAGAACGGGTGATAAGTTTCATGAGGCAGAAAACGGTGCAAGTGTTGCAGCCAGGTCTGTTGGTCACCGTCACCCTGTATTACCAGAATACATTGATTCTGAAAAAATGTTATTAGATACCGAACCTGATATACAAAATCATATCAATCTCTTTATTTAGATAAAGAAGGATATAATTTTGTATTGTTGGATAATGTTTTGAACATTTCCTATATCAAGAGTTGATCGGTTCGGGCACATTATCTAAAAACTTTGATGTTCTAAATCAAACCACAGTTCTTGGTATATAGAACACACACAAGAGGAAGAGTTCAAAAATGAACGAATCCTTCTTGAGGTATTGTAGACTAGGTCATATCAATGCGACCCGACTGGCTGAAGTTACATTTAGATGCATATTTAAATCAGTTTGAATTTACATCTTATGAAACTTGCCAGTCATGTCACAAAGATTAGATGACCATAGCTCTGTTTATTGGAAACAGAGAAAGAGTTACTGAACTCTTGGGATTGATATATAGTGATGTATGTAAGGTCCCCTGTCTACACATGCCAAGACCGGTTCTTTGTACTTCATTACATTCTCTGATAATCTCTCAAGATTCAGACATATGTTCCTGTTGAAACACAAGTCCGAAATTTTTGAGATATTCATAAAATATAAGTTAGAAGTAGAGAACCAAAAACGGGTACAAGTATTATGTCCTTTAATGTGATCAAGAAGGAGAATACTTGAGCATGGAATTCCTGGATTATTCTAAAGGAGAATGAGATTCTCTCTCAGCATTACTCCTCCGAATACACCACAGCACGTCGGTGTATCGAGGCGGAGCAATCACACCCTATTAGATATGGTGTGCTCTATGATGAGTACTACTGAGTTTCCTATTTCCTTTTAGGGAGTTATGCACTTATGAAGTTGCATACCTATTGAATAGGGTTCCGATCAAATCAGTTGCCTACCATTTCATATGAGATATGGAAAGGGAAGAGCCCATATCTTAAGTTTGTTAAGATTTGGGGTTGTCCAGCCTATGTCTAAAAGCATAATCCGGACAAACTCGAGGCAAAGTTAGATCTGTGGAAGTTTGTTGGATATCCCAAGCATACGTAATGGAATATCTTCTACCTAACCGAGGAACAAAAATGTTTTGTTTCTCAGCATGCCACCTTTGTGAAAGGGAATTTCTTGTGAAGAAATTATTGGTCATGAGGTAGAACTGGAAACAGTTCCAGCTATACAAACTACAGCTGCTGATTTGGTAGAACCGAAGGATTCAATAGTTTCCAACGAACCTCAGCCTCTCCGCCGATCTAGTAGGGTTCCTCACCCACCTGAGAGATAATTCTGTTTCTCTATGACAGTGGGAGCGAGGATTGTATCATGGGATGATGACCTAACTAGTTTCGAGCTGGCCATCAGGAGTGTGACTCTATAAGAATGGCTGGATGCTTAGCGATCTGAGATGGAATCCTTATACACCAACAAAGTATGGACTTTGGTTGCTTTATCTGAAGGGTTAAATCCCCATCAGGAGCAAGTATATCTTGAGAAGATTACTTGGTGTACATGGAAAAGTTGAGACTTTCAAAGCTAGACTCGTTAAAGGTTTGCATCATAGACCAGTTGTGGCTAATGATGAAACCTTTTCTGGGGCCTATGCTTAAGTCCATCCAGATCCTACTTGCTATGGCTACATACCATGGCTACGATATCTGGCGGTTGGGTGTCATGACTGCTTTTCTAAATGATATTTTGGAAGAAAGCATCTATAAGTACGCAGCCAGAGGGCTTCATAGACAGTGGGAGCAGCGAAAACGTGCGCAAGATGTTTTATGTGATAAAGAAGGCATCGCGGAGTTGGAACATCTGTTTTGATGAGTTAGTCAAAGAGTTTGACATCATCAAAATGGTAGATGAACCTTGTATATACAAAAAGATAGTAGAGAGTATGGTGGTGATCCTTGTATAGTACGTGGATGACATACGCTTGATAGGGAAGTAATTTTCTATGCTATGCTCGGTCAATCTCCGCTTATCACAAGGATTCTCCATATAGGATCAAAGTGATACCTACTAAATCCTGGGTTTTTGGATCTATGAGATAGATCTAATTGGATGTTAGGATCCTCACTAGTTGTAGTGAGATGGTATCAATCGATCCTAGGGAGAATCACTGGAAAGGTTCCAGAGTAATAAGGACGACTGAATGTCAGTCGCAGGCATTGTCTTTACCCTCAGTGGAGGGACGGTATGTTGGAAGAGTTCCAAGCTAGATACCGTGACATACTAGACGATTAAAGGCAAGATACATCGTTACCAAAGATGCTACCAAAGAGGCAGTCTGGGTGTATATTAGTTCATGAGATGAACTCCGTTCCTCCCATTGTGTGACAATGGAGTTGTGGCTTATGGCAAGGAACGCCCGTCCCATCAGTGATCCAGACATATTCTTAGGCAGTATCACCTGATCGTGGAGATGGTTGATCTCCAGAGGATCGAGGTTAGGAGAGTAGACTCAGAGGATAACACAGCGGATCCACTCACGAAAGGCCTTTTCCCAGAGAGAGACTTATATGAGATGGTTGAGTATGAGATACTACAACCACTGCTATCAGATGGCCCTAGTGCAAGTGGGAGATTGTTAGTTATATGTATGCCCTAGAGGCCATTACTATACATAGGATGTATATTGTAGTGGATACTTGGACATATATAGGGATGACTTTCTTGCTCGATATGATAGTATACTATCTGGTTACTCTTTACCTTAACGTGTGCACTCATTGTCTCTCTTTTACATGTTGGTCAAGCCCTTAGGATGTGTACTTGACTACCAAGACTATGATGCGGATCATACTAGTGGGGACATGGTAGTCCATAAGTACATCCTTCAAAGTCCCTAGTTGTGGGTGTATTGAGACTGGGCATCGATATACCAGAGTAGACTAGCGTGTGCCTTCTCGACCCATATAGATGGGCGATGGATGATCCTATATCCATTGGTGTTTGACATCAGAGATGATATACCGGTGCTCAGTGGAGACTCGGTACACTGGACGGACTCTCCGAGAACTCCCAGATGGTATTATACCTTACGTCAGATGGAAATTCTCGGGTGACACTGGTACAGGTTAGTCTGTAGACCCGAGATCGTTATAGAGTCTTGTGTGATTCCCACTGTGCTTTGATTTCCATCATACCATGTCCAAGAGGGCATGCAAAAAGGTGGTTTTTGGGTACAGTCCCGAGTCACATGGAGGCAATGAGCGATAGGAGTGGTTTCGTCTCTCCCGGTATAGGGAGTTGATGTTGCGCAGTGTTCGATTGGCTATAACAGGAAGTCCTTGGCCAAGGTTGCTTTAGGGATTTACTGGTAAGTGTTACCGGTAGTTTCTCGACCCGTTATGAGCCTCATATCGACACGACTTATCGAGTTATTGGGGTCTGACGTTTACCACCCCTAGACGAGATATACGACATATCAGACGAACAGACCGGACTGTACGGTAGTGTTACTTGTTGGATTCACTGGAGTGTGAGCGGGCTTGCTCATTGATCTTCTGATCGCTCAATACCCGGGTGGCCGTTACGTTTAGCAGACCGCTTGCGGTTTGTGGGTGTTTGATATGATTATCACCTGCTGCCGGCGTATTGACGAGTCTTTAGAGTCCTACACAGGGGTTTCCTGGCTCAAGCGAAATGAAATAGGAGCGCATATGAGATATGTACGGGACCGAGAATAATACCAGTATGTGATACTGTATTCTATTCTCGCGATTTGTATCATCGGTCGGTTATATGTGATATAGCCGGGTTACCGAATCAAATGTTGATTCGATACATTGATACACATGATATTAGTCGGTTATATGCGATATGACCGGATCATTAAATCAAGTGTTGATTTAATGATTTAATGTATAATTATATATTTGATATATTACTTTACATTAACTAGTATTGGTTCACTTAAAATTGATTTTCTCACTTGAAGTACATTGTTTATATGTGATATATGCAAGTGTACATGTTTGTATCATGCTTGATGATACAAACAAGTTGTGTGTATGAGAATTGAACCATATCAAGGTTAGATTAGGGTTTACTATTTAACTTAGCATATAACAATAGAGTGTTACTTTGGTCAAAGTCATCAAGCTTCATGAAGCTTGATGAACATTGACAAAGTCAACTCTTTTGACATTTGCTTAAGATATTAGCTAACCCAACCCTTAACCTTATGCTATGGTTAATTCTCTACATGAGTTAAGCATGAGGGCTTAACTCAACCATGGTTCCATGATTAAAAGGATAAGTGTTCATATTATTCTTTTAATGGAGAAAATTCTTTTCTTCTTCTTCATCATCATCAAGCTCACAAAAGCTTGAGAGCTCCAATGGTGCCATGAGAAAAAGAGTGAGAAATCCAATTCTAAAGTGAACCCACTTACTTTTTCTTCATACTCTACCACTTTCCATGTAGTATATGGTGTTCTCTTCACAATGTTTTTGACCAAGTGAAGGAATAGCTTGAGTTTGAGTCTCCCCGACGTAGATCATCTTCGGCCTCGAAGTCAATGACCTAGCCCGATCATTTCTCCGACGAAACCATTGCGAGAGTCCGGGATCCGATGATCGCAGCGGAGGGACGTCAACACGGAGCTAAAGAAGTGGAGGACCGGATTTACAAAGGTTATAATCCCTTTCACTTAGCAATAAAGTTGTTTACTTGCTAGCTTTTCGCCTTTACTTCTAGTTAACGATCCATATTAGGGTTTCTCGGCACCGGAAAATTTTTGTTTGGCATGGTTGATGCCTTGTGGAACCTCCTATGTGTGCCTAGTAACCATACATCAACTAGAAAAGATAAGGGAAAGCAAATGGTCGCCGAGGATATCGCTTTAGATGACCAAGTCATGAAAGAGCTGACTGCCAAGGACCCGCCCAAGAAGAGTAAGATGGACTACAACATCCCAGCGCACCTGAGAAAGCTACCCTCTCAGCTCAGCATCCTCGACGCCTTCTTATTATCAAAAGAAGCGAGAGATTCATTAATCAAGGCGCTGCAAGAGCCCGAGCAATTCCAAGCCTTCCTCGGCGAAGAAAGGATGATGGATGAACTTGAGGAAGTGCACACAGCCGATGTCACGTTCGGTGATGAATACCTTCTCCTTGGGATGTGCGACCACAACCGTCCCCTATTTGTCTCCGGATACTGCCATGATATCAAGATAGGCAAAATCCTGGTTGATAATGGATCCTCAGTCAATCTCCTTAATGTATGGGTGTTGAAAGAAATCTGCATGAGCGTTCAGCACCTCGCTCGTGATAAGATTACCATCTCCGGTTTCGATTCTCAGTCATCACGGACTCTCAGATCTGTAAGACTAACATTACGCTTCGGACTACTCGTCACAGACATTAAGTTTCACGTCATTGACGCCAAGACGTGCTACAACGCCTTGCTCGGTCGTCCTTGGTTACACGAGTACAACATCATCCCTTCTATGCAACATCAGTGTGTGAAGTATTTCAAGGATGGTCTTGAGTACACCGTAACAGGAGAGCTGAACCCGTTCTCCATGAACGAAGTACGCAAGTACGAAGATGCAAAATACTTTTTGCCAGATTTCGAGGACACGGAGAGCTGTCGCAAACCGGAGAACAAAGCCGCCGCCGCCACTCCTGTTTTCGAGAGTGATACCGAAGAAGAAGAAGAGATAGTCTACGCTGGGCCGTCTTGATGCAACAACCAGGGGACGTCCGCCCCCATATTGATCTTCGGAAGCGACTCAGAAGATGAGGTTAATGCTTTGTTCTCCAGTCGGCCGTCAATACAAGCATTCCCTGGTGATGATCAGAGTTTGCAAATTACCTTGATTCCGCGGGAGCACTACAAAGACCTTGACGCACTTGAAGCTTACAATGTGCAAGACCTGCAGACATTTTACGTCCCTCCTAGGCGAAAAGGTGAAAAGAGGATCCTATTCTACCGGTCCACGGAAACAAGAGTGGAGAAAGAAATCTGGCACGGCGCGGATTCTACACTTGACAGGCTCCAGCCCATCCGTTTGCCCAGATATTACATGAACGGACTAAAAAGGCTATTGAAGCGCCAAGGGGTACCCTCAAAACAGACTATTCGACAAGCTCGGTTCTACAACAGGATTTGGGATGTCCCTGGGACTCAGTGCAAGTTGCCCAACGGGAAAATATAAACGCTTGGGCTTGGATATGTGAGATCCGGGAAACGGGAACGAGTCCATGGTAGCTACTCCATATATAACTTCGATGAAGAAGAGAACGCCCTGTCAGAAAACGCCCACCCCATACAAAAACTAGATCCCGCAATCTATGTGCCGAGTCCGTCATTTGAAGAACGAATGGACAAGCTCATCAGGAAAGCGGGTCAGAAAGCTCGGGACGACCATAACCGCAAAATGGCCATCTACGAGAAAGCCAGGACGCAACGTCTTCTTCAACAGGCTGCAAAAGACGAAAATGCTCCTCCCTGTCAACCTGTTGTGCAAAAGGCCCGACGCAGAGGCAGAAATAAGTTAAAGAGCGGAAAAGGGATTCGACAGCGACAAAGCAGGACCAAAAAGCCACATGATCGGGAATCGAGCGGTCCTGATCTATCCCTTATGAAGAAGATAAGTCGAGCATACTCCTTTCCGCAAGATAAGACAAAGAAGATACTTGATCTCGCTATAAGGCATCAAATGCTTACACTGCCGGAGTCTAAACACCCTGAGCAAGCACGTGAAGTCTTACACCCGAACTATTGCTCTTATCACAGGGTAGTAGGGCATCCTCTTGAAGACTTCTTCACCTTCAAGAACTAGGTCGAAGATCAATATCAGCTTGGTAAGTTCGCTCTATCCGACAGTTGGAGGATAACTTTGCCGCAGAAGCATGAACCCAAAGCCACGAGAGTAGAACCAGATCCACATCAGTCTTTGAAGCGAGCTCGTACTTGTCATATGATAACGCTATCAAAAGAAGAGCCTGAGAATTTGGATGACCTCCCCTGGTGCTTCGAAAACAATGATGACGAGGTGATCTCAGAGTTCCCACCGACACCGAAAGAGCTGGAAGATGGAATACATACCACTGCAGATAACCTCAAGAAAATCGATTTGGGGACGACATATGACCCAAGGCCTATGTTTGTCAGCGAGCTGCTGTCCGAAGAACAGGTGACGACACACAAAGACGTGCTCATACAGTATAAAGACTGCTTCGCATTGAACTACTCCGAGATGCCGGGGCTAGATCCAGAGATAGCTGTTCATAAATAGGCAATATCCCTGGACGTCAAGCCAGTCAAGCAAGCACCAAGAAGAATGCGACTCAAACTTGAAATGAGCATCATCGCTGAGGTCAAGAAGCTGATCGACTCTGGCTTCATCCAAGAAGTACAGTATCCTGACTGGATCGCCAACATCGTTCCGGTGATGAAGAAATATGGGAAAGTACGCATATGCGTGTACTTTCGGGATCTCAATAAAGCCTGTCCGAAAGATGATTTTCCAGTACCGGTCACTAAGCTGATGATAGATAACACGTCCACTCACGAAGTCTTCTCTTTCAAGGACGGCTCATCAGGATATAATCAGATAAAGATGCATCCCGAAGACCAGAAGCACACTGCTTTCCGAACCCCTTTGGGTATATTCTGCAATAAGGTAATGCCTTTCGGTCTAAAGAACGCCGGAGCCACCTATCAGAGGGCCATGATGAAGATCTTCGATGACCTCATACATGAAATCGTTGAATGCTATATCGATGACCTCGTCGTGAAAAGCAAATCATACGAGGAGTATTTAGAGCATCTGAAGACCGTATTTCAACGCCTTCAACAATACAACTTGAAAATGAACCCCCTCAAATGCGCATTCGGGGTCTCTTCGGGCAAATTCCTTGGATTCATTGTCCGACACAGAGGCATCGAAATAGATCCGTCAAAGATTAAAGCAATTATGGAGATGCCCCCGCCAAGGACTCTCAAGCAATTGCGGTCTCTCCAAGGGAAATTCGCGTACATCCGGCGGTTCATAGCCAATCTCTCAGGCAAGTGCCGTCCTTACAGCCACCTGATGAAGAAGAGAACCCTGTTCGTCTGGGATCACAAATGCCAAAGTGCACTGGACGAAATCAAGAAGTATCTGCAGAACCCGCCAGTGCTGGCTACTCCGGTCAAGGGAAAGCCTCTCATTTTGTATACAACCTCACTTGAAGGATCCTAAGGCGCATTATGGGCACAAGAGAACGACCAAGGGAAGGAGAGAGCCCTCTACTATTTGAGTCGAGTTCTACTGGGGGCAGAAACCAATTACCCCCTATAGAAAAACACTGCCTGGCGTTGATCTTTGCGATAACGAAACTCCGGCACTATGCGTTGGCGCATGAAGTCCGTCTCATATCGAAGGTGGATCCTCTCAAATACTTGATGTCAAAGGCCATATTGACGGGGCGACTCGCTAAATGGGCCTTGCTCTTGATGGAGTTTTTGATAACTTATCAGGCTCTTAAGGCAGTGAAAGGCCAGGCCATCACCGACTTCCTCACTGAGCATCCGATACCGGCCGATTCCCATTTGAATTGCGAACTGCCAGACGAACATGCGTTTGATGCGATCGACGGTGGTGATACCCGATGGGAACTTTACTTCGATGGAGCATCTTCTATAAAGAAGCGCAAACAAAATACGCCTATAATCAAATCAGGAGTAGGCCTTATCTTCGTGGCTCCACAAGGAGGGATAATGCGCTTCACTTTCTCCTTAACAGAGCCGAGGACGAACAATGAAGCCGAGTATGAAGCTTTGATAGCAGGCCTCGAAATCTCTATCGACACGGGAATTGAAAACCTCCTCATATATGAAGATTCTCAACTGGTCGTCAGTCAAGTAAATGGCGACTACCAGACGTGCAAACCAGAGTTGGTGAAGTACGGCAAAAGGGTGGAGCGACTGTTGACCCAAATTCCTTCCTACACGTTAGAAAGAATACCGCGTGCGGAAAATAGCAAAGCGGATGCACTAGCTAAACTCGCTAAAGAACTGGCCGACGAGAACCTCGATGACGTGAGGATCGTTGTGCAAAGCCGTAGGGTTCTTGCACCGGCGGAAATATCTCCGGAGTCGTCCGAAGAAAAAGGAGCGATTGAGCATACGACCCTACAAGTAAAAGACCAAGAGAAAGTTGAAGATCGAAGAGAAGTCTTTATAGACTACTTCAAATCTCGTCGAACGCCTGAAGATGCGTCCTCAAGACATCAGCTCATGAAGCGAGCCCTATCTTTCGCCTTCGTCAACGATACTCTGTACAAGAGGTCATTTGATTCATTGTGGTTGAGATGTCTGGGACCTGACGAAGCGAAAAGAGTCGTTCAAGAAGTTCACGACGGACTCTGCGGTTCTCACCAAGCAGGCCCGAAGATGAAGTTGAAGATTAAACGGATGGGATACTATTGGCCCACGATGATCCAGGATTGCCTCGAGTATGCGAAGCAATGCCACTCGTGCCAGATCCATGAGAACTTTATCCATCAGCATCCAAATCCATTCCATCCAACCGTGGCTAGCTAGCCGTTCGAAATGTGGGGGACTGACGTAATCGGCCCCATCGAACCAGAGTCATCCAGGGGACATCGATTCATTTTGGCGACGAATGAATACTTCTCCAAATGGGCAGAAGCAGTACCGCTGAGGTAAGTGAAGACGGAGAATATCCTCCATTTCTTCACGACGCACGTCATTTATCGGTTTGGAACTCCACGACGGATCATCTCCGTTAACGGGCCAGCCTACAGAAGCCATAAGATCAGCCGCTTCGTGCAACAACACAACATAGACTGGAGATATTCCTCAGTTTATAATCCCCAAGCTAATGGTGTAGCTGAGGCTTTCAATAAAACCTTGACGAAGACGGTGTCCCGAAATAAGAAGGACTAGCATGAGAGACCGCAAGAAGCTCTCTGGGCGTATCGAACTACGTTCAAAACGGCCACGAACACAACGCCATACGCGTTGGTATTTGGTACGGAAGCAGTACTCCCCCTCGAGATAGAGTTACCCTCTCTACGAGTGGCAGTCCATTACGAGCTGACAGACGAAGAAAACGCTTACCTTCGGCTTGAGGAGCTTGATGCCCTTGATGAAACCCGGCTCATAGCGCAACAAAATCTGGAGGCTTATAAAGCAATGATGACGCGCTCATATGAAAGATTGACCAGGCCGAGGACATTCAGCCAAGGTGAACTCGTGCTAGTGGTCAAAAGACCCATGATCCCCAATCATGCTAAACGAGGGAAATTCGAGCCGAATTACGAAGGCCCATACATCATAGACAAGGTCTACCAGGGTGGGGCCTATCTACTCATGGACATGCACGGCGGAAGGCCTTTCATACCGATAAACAGCCGCTTCCTGAAGAAATACTACGCTTGACGGGTCAAGGCCTAGGTCAATGATAGATGACGACGACCATGTCCGCTCGCTATCTTCCTAATCCCGAACTCTATAAGTAGTAACCGGCCTTCTTCAACAACGGACCGAAATGTCCTTAAACTAACGATGGACCGAAATGTCCTTAAACTAACATCGGACCGAAATGTCCTTAAACTAACAACGGACCGAAACGTCCTTAAACTAATGACGAACCACTACGTCCTAAAACTAGCTGTTGACTGAGATGTCGATAAACTACGATGGATCGCGGCATCCCAAAACCGATACGAAAAAAACAAATAAAAAAATAATAAAATATAAAAACGGTATGTCCATAAGCAAAATGGGCCTGGATGAAAACCCGAAAGGGCTCCGTGAGTAAAAACAGCAGGGTTGCTGGCGAGTGTTTGTGAAAACCCGAAAGGGCGCAACCACGTTAAAAGACACTTGCAGGGTCCTCTCGACCGTGTAAGGAGAAACCACTTGCGTGAGATCCTTACGACTCACAAGGGAGTAACACACTCAGGAATCCTCATGATTCCTAAGGAGAAATTACACTTGCGAGATCCTCACGACTAGTAAGGAGAACTCTCTTATGGGACCCTTACGGCTCATAAGACTTGAAAGTCTTAAGTTACAGAGACCTGAACCTGTTCTTAAGCAACCCCCACAAACTTCGATATTGCTCAACAAGTGGCTCAATACTCACCCTTGTATATAATCCACGGACGCGAATAAACATTTCCCTAACTAAGTCCCATCCTTGACTGGGTATATGTTCGCACGGTGAACAACCCTTGTGAGTCCTCTCGACTTTAAGGAGAAAACCCTTTTGTAAGATCCTTACGACTTACAGGGGAACATTGTAGGGTTCCTAGGCACCCTAAGGAGGTCTCACAAGGCATCAACCATGCCAATTTCAAAAATAATCGGTGCCGAGAAACCCTAATACGGATCGTTGGCTAGAAATCTAGGCGAAAAGCAATCTAGTTAACAACTTAACTAATGGGATATCGGAAATACAACCTTTGTAGATCCGGTGCTCCACCTCCATAGCTCCTCAACGAAGTCGTCTCCGCTGTCCAAAAGGAATCCGGGCTCTAGAGTCGGCTTCGTCGGAGAAAAAGCGAGCTAGGTCGTCGATGTCCATGCCGAAGATGATCTACGTCGAGGCATCGCTAAATCAAGCTCCACCTTCACCAAGCCCTAAAACTTGTGAAGGAAACACACTCTACTACTTGGCAAGAGGTAGAGGATGAAGAAATAGGAAGTGGGTAGACTTTAGAATTGGATTTCTCACTCTTTATCATCAATCACCATTGATGACCTTGCTTTCTTCACTTGAAGAAAAATGAGGAAGAAGAAGATAATAGTTATGATAAGTTAGTTAAAAATGAAATGAATAATCAAACCTTATCATAACAAGACCATGGTTAATTGTAGAGAGTTAACTCAAGTTAGATGAATGGTTAGGGTTTGTATAAGAAGACAAAATGGTTGCTATGGTCAAAGTTCATGAAGCTTCAAAGAATACAAACAAAATAGCAATCATTTTCTCATTTCCTTTTTCCTTTTTCCAAAAAGAAAAATATTAATAAATGAATAAGGAAATCAAAACCCTAATTATCCACTTAAAACATGGTTTAATTCTTTACATTTAACCAAAATGCATGTATCATCAAACATGATACAATCTAGTGCACAAAATCATATCGCATATGTAATGCGCACATCCGAGTGAGAAAATCCATTATAAAGTGAACCGATACTAGTTAATGCAAAGTAATATATCAAATATATAATTATGCATTAAATCATTAAATCAACACTTGATTTAACGATCCGGTCATATCACATATAACCGGCTAGTATCATTAGTAACAACTTATCGAATCAACACTTGATCCGATAATCCGGCTATATCACATATAACCGATCAATGTCACATCGCGAGAATCGAATACAGTATCACATACTCGTATTATTCTCGGTCCCGCACATATCTCATATGCGCTCCTATTTCGTTTCGCTTGAGCCAGGAAACCTCTGTGTAGGACTATAAAGACTCGTCAATACGCCGGCAGCAGATGATGATCATATCAAACACCCACAAGCCGCAAGCGGTCTGCTAAACGTAACGGCTACCCGGGTATTGAGCGATCTGAAGATCGACGAGCAAGCCCGCTCACACTCCAGTGAATCCAACCAGTAACACTACCGTACAGTCCGGTCTGATCGTCTGATATGTCGCATATCTTGCCTAGGGGTGGTAAACGTCAGACCCCAATAGCTCGATAAGTCATGTCGATATGAGGTCTATAACAATTCGAGATACTGCTGGTAACACTTACCAGTAAATCTCAGCAACCCTGGCCAGGGATTTCCTGTTATAGCCAATCGAACACAGCGCAACATCAACCCCCTATACCGGGAGAGACGAATCCCCTCCTATCGCTCATTACCTCCATGTGACTCGGGACTGTACCCAAAAACCACCGTTTTGCACGCCCTCTTGGACGTGGTAAGATGGAAATCAAAGCACAGTGGGAACCACACAAGACTCTATGACGATCTCGGGTCAACAGACTACTCTGTACCAGTGTCACCAGAGAACTGCCATCTGACGTGGGGTATAATACCATCTGGGAGTTCTCGGCGAGTCCGTCCAGTGTACCCAGTCTCTACTGAGCACCCGTATATCTCCTCTGATGTCAAACACCAATGGATATGGGATAATCCATCGCCCATCTGTATGGGTCGAGAAGGTACACGCTAGTCTACTCTGGTATATCGATGCCCTGTCTCGATACACCCTCGACTAGGGAGTTTGAAGGATGTACTTATAGACTACCATATCCCCACTAGTATGATCGGCATCATAGTCCAGGTAGTCAAGTACAGATCCTAAGGGCTTTACCAACATGTAACAGAGAGACAATCAGCATACACGTCAAGGTAAAGGGTAACCAGATAGCATACTATCATGTCGAGCAAGAAAGTCCTCCCTATATATGTCCCAGCATCCACTACAATATACATCCTATGTACAGTAATGGCCTCTAGGGCATACATATAACTAACAATCTCCCACTTGCACTAGGGCCATCTGTAGCAGTGGTTGTAGTATCTCATACTCAACCATCCCATAAAAATCTCTCTCTGGGAAAAGGCCTTTGTGAGTGGATCCGCTGTGTTGTCCTCTGAATCTACTCTCCTAACCTCGATCACCCTGGAGATCAACTATCTCCATGATCAGGCGATACTGCCTTAGAATAAGTCTGGATCACTGATGGGACCGGCGTTCCTTGGCATGAGCCACAACTCCATTGTCACACAATAGGAGGAACTAAGTTCATCTCATGAACCAATATACATCCAAACAGCCTCTTTGGTAGCATCTTAAGTAGCGATGTATCCTGCCTTTATCGTCTAGTATGCCACGGTATCTAGCTTGGAACTCTTCCAACATACCGTCCCTTTACTGAGGGTAAAGACAATGCCCGCGACTAACATTCAGTCGTCTTTATCACCCTGGAACCCTTCCAGTGATTCTCCCCAAGATCGATTGATACCATCTCACTACAACTATTGAGAATCCTAACATCCAGTTAGATCTATCTCATAGATCCAAACCCAGGATTTAGGAGGTATCACTTTGATCCTTTATGGAGAATCATTGTGATAAGCGGAGATTGACCGAGCGTAGCATAGGAAACTCCTTCCCTATCAAGAGTATGTTATCCACGTACTCTACGAGGATCATCACCATACTCCCTACTACCTTTTTGTATATACAAGGTTCATCTACCATTTTGATGATGTCAAACTCTTTGACTAATCCATCAAAACAGATGTTCCAACTCCGCGATGCCTGCTTTATCACATAAAACATCTTGCACACGTTTCCGCTGCTCCCACTGTCTACGAAGCCCTCTGGCTGTGTACTTATAGACGCACTCTTCTAAAACATCATTTAGAAAAGCAGTCATGACACCCAACCACCAGATATCGTAGTTATGGTATGTAGCCGTGACAAGTAGGATCTGGATGGACTTAAGCATTGCTCCTTAGAAAAAGGTTTCATCATTATCCACGCCTGGCCGATGACGAAAACCTTTAACAAGTCTAGCTTTGAAAGTCTCAACTTTTCCATCTACACCAAGTAATCTTCTCAAGATATACTTGCTCCTGATGGGAATTTAACCCTTCAGATATAGCAACCAAAGTCCATACTTTGTTGGTGTATATGGATTCCATCTCAGATCGCTAAACATCCAGCCATTCTTACAGAGTCTCACTCTTGATGGCCAGCTCGAAACTAGTTGGGTCATCATCTTATGATGTAATCCTCGCTCCCACTGTCATAGAGAAACCGAAGTATCTCTCAGGTGGGTGAGGAACCCAACTAGATCGGCGGAGAGGCTGAGGTTCATTGGTAACTATTGAATCATTTGGTTCTGTCAAATCATCTGCTGTAGTTTGTATAGCTGGAACATTTCCAGTTCTACAGAACTGACCTTGCCTCGATCTTGTCCGGATTTTTCTTTTGACATAGGCCGGACAATCCCAAATCTTAACATACTTAAGAGATAGGATCTTTCCACACCATATCTTATATGGAGTGGTAGGCAACTGATTTGATTGGAACCCTATTCAATAGGTATGCAACTTCTCAAGTGCATAACACCCAATAGGAAAAAGGTAACTCAGTAGTACTCATCATAGAGCACACCATATCATATAGGGTGTGATTGCTCCGCCCTGATATACCATCGTGCTATGGTGTATACAGAGGAGTAATGCTGAGAGAGAATCTCATTCTCCTTTAGAATAGTCCAGGATTTCATGCACAAGTATTCTCCTCCCTGATCTCATCATAGGACATAATACTTATACCCGTATTGGTTCTCTACTTCTAACTTATATTCTTTGAATATCTCAAAAGGTTCGGACTTGTGTCTCAACAGGAACATATGTCTGAATCTTAAGAGATTATCAGAGAATGTAATGAAGTATAAAGAACTGGTCTTGGCATGTGTAGACAGGGGACCTACATACATCAACATGTATCATCCCAAGAGTTCACTAACTCTTTCTCTGTTTCCAATAAACAGAGCTGGTGTCATTGTATCTTTGTGACATGACTGGCAAGTTTCACAAGATGTAGATTCAAACTTATTTAAATATGCATCTAAATGCAACTTCAGCTAGTCAGGTCGCATTGATATGACCTAGTCTACAACGCCTCAAGAAGGATTCGTTCATTTCTGAACTTTTCCTCTTGTGTGTGTTTCATATACTAAGAACTGTAGTTTGATTTAGAACATCAACGCTTTTAGATAACGTGCCTGAACCGATCAACTTTTGATATAGGAAATGTTCAAAACATTATCCAACAATACAAAATTCTATCATTTCTTTACTAATAAAGAGATAGATATGATTTTGTATATCAGGTTCGGTATCTAATAACATTCATTCAGAATCAATGTATTCGTAATACAGGGTGACAGTGACCAACAGACTTGGCTGCAACACTTGCCCCGTTTTCTGCCTCATGAAACTTATCACCCGTTCTCAGTTCTTTACCTATCTGTAGCCCTATGTAACATATTACATATCTGGGATCCTGATCTGGTATCACATACCCAGGACGTAAAGGATACTAAGAAACAGTTCTCTATATAATGAACACACCCGAAGATGATGCATCAGCATGCACTCTCTTCGTTTGGGCGGTACGGGAAATCTGGTATTCCCCAATTTCCTGCTCTGTCTTATAACAATTATAAGTTGGAGCGGGACCAACGTTCCTCAGCTCAGTATAACAAGCGGGTTCAGTCAATATCCGTATTATTATCTTGATTAAGGCGTGATATGGTCGCTACCTGGAGAGAGAGAGAAGAAAACACTCAGCGTGCGCTCTTGCAAGAATAGATTGGTTATTATTTTATCTAATCAGGATGGCTCCCACTGCTTTTATCAAATCTTCCTTCAAACCCTAAAAGGAAAGACTAGCCGGGATTAATTACACACTACAAGTTCGCCAATCTTTCAGCCAGGCCAGTGTCGGTACTTTGAGGGAGGTCCCCCGTGCTTTCGCACGAACCTAATTAATGTAAACCTCGTTTTCCCAGAGGCGTAACCTCGTTAACACCTTTCTAGACATCTACTTGATCGGCTAATTGTAATGTATAAAACTCTCCCAGGAGTAACTCTTACTCGCAGCGGGTATCGGGATCCAACTATCTCATAGAAGGTATGCAATCTCATTGCAAATTTCAACACTTGAAATTCCCGATAATATTTTGCCCCAAGCGATCTATGACCTTGACTGAGTCAACAAATCATAGACCACAAGTAAAGTTCAACCCGTCATTTCTCGATTGAATTAAACCCACCCGCACGACCCTTGACTGAGTCAACAAGGCCGCACGACTACCCTAATCCAATCGCATCATATGCTTTGCAGATAAGCACTAATCAGCTACCGCACACTACGCCTTGACTGAGTCAACAAACGCAGCACGAATACTAACTAGGACTTATCTGAAATGACGGAGGGCTACGTCAGGTTTTTAAGAAAACATTTTGCGTAATGAACTTTATATCGTTGTAGAATCAAATGAATTTTTAAAATGGAGTGCTTTTGAAGCTTTTCTAGTTTTGCTAAAGGAGTCACTACCGGTGAAGGGATCGTCGGTCCTTTCCTCGTCGAATGAGGTGCGGGATATATCATATATATCACTGTGCAAAGCAAAAGCACTTAAAAGCAATCAAAAGACAAACCGAGTGTGTAGCATCTGCCAGTTATTGCTAAAGGAGTCACTCCCGGTGAAGGGATCTCGGTCCTTTCCTCATCGAATAAGGTGCAGGATATATCACATATACCTCTGTGCAAAGCAAGAACTGTAGCTACCTGTTTTATTTTGAAATTCGATTCTACAACATCTTAGGTTTCTTTTATTTCATTAATCACATTAATGAAGTCCCATCATTTAAGTACCTAAACATCACAGATAAATACGACGTACACTTATGCCATCCGCATTCGCCTCGATGTCCCCTCGTGTACCGTTAGGTTAGGTAACTAACGGCAGAGCAGGGCAGGGCTAGCACGGGTGTAAAACATAAGTAACATCTATATAATATATCATATATACTATATACTGTATCTATCACAGAACATCACATGATCACATCACAGATATCGCAGCAGAAGAAACATATGAAATATTGGATATACTAGGACGTCCGTGTTTTCAATACGATCCAGTATAAAACACGGATTCCACGGTCGTGATGAATAGCCAAACGCACAGCCCTAGACCCCTACGAGAGCGGCAAGCAACCCTACCAATTCTAGAGTTAGGAGATCCGGACTCGACTCCTCGAGTTGGTCTCCCACTGGACTCCAGAACCCGATTACTTGTGCTCCCCTCCTTGGGTCTATCCTAGTGCGGAAAAGTAAATAATATACAACAGGTGACCACTTCCGCAACCTGGAAGTGCCCCAATAAAAGAATATTACATACAAGTTTTTACATGAATGAAAATGAAAAACACTCATCTCACATAAAAATCCCCGGCTATTCAAACACGACGATCCAATATAACATATCCAGCAACACATAACATCACATGTCATCAACGTAAGTAAATATGCGCATCCCAATTGTCGTTGACATATAGCAACGAAACCGGCGATATCACATATTACACTTACGGTCACAGAAAAGAAAGTGTAAAACTACAACAGTTGGAATCTGCAACCACCTCATACATCGCATGCCTGACCAAATGAATTAGTTAGACATCACATGCCTAACAATTATAAACCCCGCATTTCAATCTCATTATCGAAAACACTTTTCAATATCAAGTCGGGAAATTCAACAGGATTCCCGACATTCTGATCGAATGCTCGTCGCAAACTTCAGTAGGCGGCCGCACCCTAGATACCGTCGACGAAGTGCACCAAGGCGGAACACCGCTACCGCGAGCACCCGGACGGATGCTTTCGGCGACGAGGTTCTCCTACAGTCACTTGGTCGGGGCTATGGGATGTAGCTGTCTATTAAGTTTTTCCGGCGAATATCCGCGTACGCTACGTGATTGCGACGGACTTTTGATCGCATCAAAATTCCGTGGCAACCGATCAAGTGAGACTAAAGTGCTATGTTTATAACATTCATTCAGTTATCACATAACTGTTTGTGAATTCCAATTATTGCATCACATTCCAGATAATTAGAAAATGTTAAACTTTCCGATCGAACAATCGAACACTCAAGTTTTCCCAATACAGATCAACACATGAAATAAGTCTAACAACATTCAGTTCGTGCCTCAGTACCAACGGTCCAGCCGTAGAAGGGTCAAGCCAACGCCTCACATGTGGCACGCCGTACTACCCCAAACCCGAAGGTTCAAAGGGCAGTTCAAGACGGTCACATAATCGAGTTAAGGTTTGTTGTCTTCTAGAGGGTCCATCGCGTTACTTGCACTACTTAGAACGTCGTTAAACTACGGAAAAATCCAACACTTCGAAATTTCCCGACAGGGGAAAAATTGGGTATTTATATCCGGTCGAACTTTTTATCATATTCTAAAATTTATCCGAAAAGCCACACAGACAAAATTTGATAATCCGATCGAACATACGAAACCCTAAAACAATCCTGAAAATTAAAACTCTGGAAAAATATCAAAAATACCCAGGAAAAACAGCACTGCATATTATGAATTACTGTGCAAATTTGGATCCCAGAAAAGACAAAACGGCCGCGGATCCGCCGCACGAGCCAAGCTCTTGCCGCGGAACCGCGGCGCATTGAAGGAATTGGGTGCACGAATTTTACAGTATCCCTTAGAATTGCCTGCTGATTTTTCTGCATATTTTTAATGTTGAAAAATCCCAGATTTTAGAAAAAGGACAGAGAGCTATTTTGGGTTCGTGTTTTCGGTTCGTCCGGGTTTCAAACTCCGTCGGGACTTCGCCTAAGGCTCAGCTAGGCTCTAATACCACTGTAGGGTTCCTAGGCACCCTAAGGAGGTCTCACAAGGCATCAACCATGCCAATTTCAAAAATAATCGGTGCCGAGAAACCCTAATACGGATCGTAGGCTAGAAATCTAGGCGAAAAGCAATCTAGTTAACAACTTAACTAATGGGATATCCGAAATACAACCTTTGTAGATCCGGTGCTCCACCTCCATAGCTCCGGAACGAAGTCATCTCCGCTGTCCAAAAGGAATCCGGGCTCTAGAGTCGGCTTCGTCGGAGAAAAAGCGAGCTAGGTCGTCGATGTCCATGCCGAAGATGATCTACGTCGAGGCATCGCTAAATCAAGCTCCACCTTCACCAAGCCCTAAAACTTGTGAAGGAAACACACTCTACTACTTGGCAAGAGGTAGAGGATGAAGAAATAGGAAGTGGGTAGACTTTAGAATTGGATTTCTCACTCTTTATCATCAATCACCATTGATGACCTTGCTTTCTTCACTTGAAGAAAAATGAGGAAGAAGAAGATAATAGTTATGATAAGTTAGTTAAAAATGAAATGAATAATCAAACCTTATCATAACAAGACCATGGTTAATTGTAGAGAGTTAACTCAAGTTAGATGAATGGTTAGGGTTTGTATAAGAAGACAAAATGGTTGCTATGGTCAAAGTTCATGAAGCTTCAAAGAATACAAACAAAATAGCAATCATTTTCTCATTTCCTTTTTCCTTTTTCCAAAAAGAAAAAGATTAATAAATGAATAAGGAAATCAAAACCCTAATTATCCACTTAAAACATGGTTTAATTCTTTACATTTAACCAAAATGCATGTATCATCAAACATGATACAATCTAGTGCACAAAATCATATCGCATATGTAATGCGCACATCCGAGTGAGAAAATCCATTATAAAGTGAACCGATACTAGTTAATGCAAAGTAATATATCAAATATATAATTATGCATTAAATCATTAAATCAACACTTGATTTAACGATCCGGTCATATCGCATATAACCGGCTAGTATCATTAGTAACAACTTATCGAATCAACACTTGATCCGATAATCCGGCTATATCACATATAACCGATCAATGTCACATCGCGAGAATCGAATACAGTATCACATACTCGTATTATTCTCGGTCCCGCACATATCTCATATGCGCTCCTATTTCGTTTCGCTTGAGCCAGGAAACCTCTTTGTAGGACTCTAAAGACTCGTCAATACGCCGGCAGCAGATGATGATCATATCAAACACCCACAAGCCGCAAGCGGTCTGCTAAACGTAACGGCTACCCGGGTATTGAGCGATCTGAAGATCGACGAGCAAGCCCGCTCACACTCCAGTGAATCCAACCAGTAACACTACCGTACAGTCCGGTCTGATCGTCTGATATGTCGCATATCTTGCCTAGGGGTGGTAAACGTCAGACCCCAATAGCTCGATAAGTCGTGTCGATATGAGGTCTATAACAATTCGAGATACTGCTGGTAACACTTACCAGTAAATCTCAGCAACCCTGGCCAGGGATTTCCTGTTATAGCCAATCGAACACAGCGCAACATCAACCCCCTATACCGGGAGAGACGAATCCCCTCCTATCGCTCATTGCCTCCATGTGACTCGGGACTGTACCCAAAAACCACCGTTTTGCACGCCCTCTTGGACGTGGTAAGATGGAAATCAAAGCACAGTGGGAACCACACAAGACTCTATGACGATCTCGGGTCAACAGACTACTCTGTACCAGTGTCACCAGAGAACTGCCATCTGACGTGGGGTATAATACCATCTGGGAGTTCTCGGCGAGTCCGTCCAGTGTTCCCAGTCTCTACTGAGCACCCGTATATCTCCTCTGATGTCAAACACCAATGGATATAGGATCATCCATCGCCCATCTGTATGGGTCGAGAAGGTACACACTAGTCTACTCTGGTATATCGATGCCCTGTCTCGATACACCCTCGACTAGGGAGTTTGAAGGATGTACTTATAGACTACCATGTCCCCACTAGTATGATCCGCATCATAGTCCAGGTAGTCAAGTACAGATCCTAAGGGCTTTACCAACATGTAACAGAGAGACAATCAGCATACACGTCAAGGTAAAGGGTAACCAGATAGCATACTATCATGTCGAGCAAGAAAGTCCTCCCTATATATGTCCCAGCATCCACTACAATATACATCCTATGTACAGTAATGGCCTCTAGGGCATACATATTACTAACAAACATGCACTTAGGAATCCTCACGATTCCCAAGGATGAAACACACCTACGAGATCCTCACGACTTTTAGGGAGAAATACCTTTGTGAGACCCTTACGGCTCATGAAGTCAAAAGCCTTAGTTGACAGGACCCTAACCCTGTTTACTAAGCCACCTTTGTTCAACATCGATAGAGGCAAATGATGATTCGCTCCTGGCAATATCCCAGTTTTAGCGGTGCTGATGTCGAAATCGGTGTCTAATCCCAAGCTTGCGGCGAAAAGCCAGCAAGCCACACATGCATACGAAATAGCCGAAATGATAGGGCAACATGCAATAAAAAACAGCAAGTAAAAATGTATGCATAAAAAATAGCCGAAATAATAGGGCAAATCGCAATAAAAAAACAGCAAGTAATAAAAAATATAGCTAATAGGATTGGGCAACTCGCAATAAAAAAAAGCAATGAGTAAAAATAAAATAAATAGCCGAAATGATTGGGCACCGCGAAAAATAGCCGAAATGATGGGGCAATCGCGACCTTCGCGATATAAAAGCTAAAAGGATAGAGCATCGTGGAAATAGAAATAAAATAAAAATGAAATTTATGCCCTATAGGTGATGTTACATCAATCCCTGTATACAATCCAGGGGCACAAATAAATAAGGGATCATACTCCTCCCCCCAGGTTTCATCAGAGGAAAAAGCCAAATCTCGACGCGCCACAAATAACCTAGAGATCTTCTCAACATTCATCTCATTACGGCAAATACAACCTCGAGCAAAGCGGAATATTGGCAACTCCCAGTTCCACGACTCGGCGGTGTACAGATCACTGAGAGTCAAATCCTAACTCCGTGAAATGCGGATATAATCAACAAAATTCCTGGTCATGTGGAACGCGGAAAACGTCACTCTTTGAACCCGTGTGAAGCATCCAGAGCGGAGCCTAGTCCTCGCCGAACATGGCAGTGAACCCGTGTGAAGAATCTAGTGCAAAATTCCTGGTCACGTGGAACGCGGATAACGTCACTCTTTGACCCCGTGAAAAACGTCCAGAGCGGATCCTGGTCCTCGCAGAGCACGGCAGTTAACCCGTGTGAAGCATCCAGAGTGGAGACTAGTCCTCGCCGAACACGGCAGTGAACCCGTGTGAAGCATCTAGTGCAAAATTCCTGGTCACGTGGAACGCGGATAACATCACTCTTTGACCCCGTGGAAAACGTCCAGAGCGGATCCTGGTCCTCGTAGAGCACGGCAGTGAACCCGTATGAAGCATCCAGAGTTGAGCCTAGTCCTCACCGAACACGGCAGTGAACCCGTGTGAAGCATCTAGTGTGAAATTCCTGGTCACGTGGAACGCGGATAACGTCACTCTTTGACCCCGTGGAAAACGTCCAGAGCGGATCCTGGTCCTCGCAGAGCACGGCAGTGAACTCGGGTGAAGCATCCAGAGCGGAGTCTAGTCCTCGCCGAACACGGCAGTGAACCCGTGTGAAGCATCTAGTGCAAAATTCCTGGTCATGTGGAACGCGGATAACGTCACTCTTTGACCCCGTGGAAAACGTCCAGAGTGGATCCTGGTCCTCGCAGAGCACGGCAGTGAACCCGTGTGAACCATCCAGAGCGGAGCCTAGTCCTCGCAGAACACGGCAGTGAACCCGTGGGAAGCATCCAGAGAAAAATTCATGGTCACGTGGAACGCGGATAACGTCACTCTTTGACCCCGTGGAAAACGTCTAGAGCGGAGCCAGGTCCTCGCAGAACACGGCAGTGAACCGGTGGGAAGCATCCACAGCAAAATTCCTGGTCACGTGGAACTCGGATAACGTCACTCTTTGACACCGTGGAAAACGTCCAGTGTGGAGACTGGTCTTCGCAGAGCACGGCAGTGAACCTGTGTGAAGCATCCAGAGCGGAGCCTGGTCCTTGCCGAACACGGCAGTGAACCCGTGGGAAGCATCCAGAGCGAAATTCCTGATCACGTGGAACGCGGATAATGTCACTCTTTGATCCCGTGGAAAACGTCCAGAATGGATCCTGGTCTTCGCAGAGCACGGCAGTGAACCCGTGTGAAGCATCCAGAGCGGAGCCTGGTCCTCGCCGAACACGGCAGTGAACCCGTGGGAAGCATCCAGAGAAAAATTCGTGGTCATGTGGAACGCGGATAACGTCACTCTTTGACCCCGTGGAAAATGTCCAGAGCGGATCCTGGTCCTCGCAGAGCACGGCTGTGAACACGTGTGAAGCATCCAGAGCGGAGCCTGGTCCTCGCCGAACACGGCAATGAACCCATGGGAAGCATCCAGAGCAAAATTCATGGTCACGTAGAACGCGGATAACGTCACTCTTTGACCCCGTGGAAAACGTCCAGAGCGGATCCTGATCCTCGCAGAGCACAGCAGTGAACCCGTGTGAAGCATCCAGAGCGGAGCCTGGCCCTCGCCGAACGCGGCAGTGAACCCGTGGGAAGCATCCAGAGCAAAATTCCTGGTCACGTGGAACACGGATAACGTCACTCTTTGACCCCGTGGAAAACGTCCAGAGCGGATCCTGGTCCTCGCAGAGCAGGGCAGTGAACCCGTGTGAAGCATCCAGTGCGGAGCCTGGTCCTCGTCGAACACGGCAGTGAACCCGTGGGAAGCATCTCGAGAAAAATTCATGGTCATATGGAACGCGAATAACGTCACTCTTTGACCCCGTGGAAAACGTCCAGAGCGGATCCTGGTCCTCGCAGAGCATGGCAGGGAACCCGTGTGAAGCATCCAGAGCGGAACCTGGTCCTCGCCGAACACGGCAGTGAACACGTGGGAAGCATCCAGAGAAAAATTCCTGGACACGTGGAACGCGGATAACGTAACTCTTTGACCCCGCGAAAACGTCCAGAGCAGATTCTGGTCCTTGTAGAGCACGGCAGTGAACCCGTGTGAAGCATCCAGAGCAAACATCGGACTGTGGAGTCCTTAAAATCCACGGACTATGATGTCCTTAACCTCGACCGTAATGTCTTAAAACTAACGATCAACCATGATGATTCTAGACTAATTTTACCTTGGTTATGTTGGAGATAGTGCCCTCAAAGTCAATTATTGGATCACAGGTACGTGGTTGCAATGATTGAGGCAGGACCTATACCGATATGACAGTCTTGCTCGAGATGATAGTATGCTATCTGGTTTGTATTTATCATCGTATACATGCTTTAGTTCGCTATTGCATATTGATAGAGCCCATAGGATTCATGCATGACTACCAGCAGTATGATGGCGATCATATACGTGGGAGCTGGGGTCTGTAAGCACATCCTTAAAGTGTCCCTAGTCGTGGGAGTTTCGACACAGGGCATCGATACTCCAGAGTTGACTAGTGTATACAGTAGAGAACCCGACGAGGGGCGATGGCCGGTCTCACAAGCCATTGGTGTCAGTAGGATCACCTAAGATGTATACAGGTGCTCATCGGGTTATGAGTACACCGGACAGGACTCGCCGGGAACATGCTAGTTGGTATTATACATATCGTCAGATAGCAGTTCCCTGGTGACATGTGTACAGGTTAGTTCATCGACCTGAGATCGTCATTTATCTCATGTGAGTTCCCACTGCGCTTAGATTACTAGCCTACCATGCTTAAAGGAGTTGTGCAAACAGGTTTTAGTTGGGTACAGTCCCGAGCCACATTGGAGGCAAGTGAGCAGATCGGTAGGGGATTCGTCTCTCCCGGTATTGGGGGTGAGATCGTGCTATGTCTAGGAGAGCCATTACATAAAGCCCTCGGCCGAGACAGGAGATTTACTGGTAGGTACTCCAATAGTATCTCAGGGTGTTCTGGGCTACTCTCTGACACGACTCATACCGCTATCGGGGGTCTGACGTTACTAGTCCCCTAGGCCAGATATGCGATACTCATAGACGAACGGACTGGACTGTATGTATATTGTCACTGTTAGGCTCAGTATGGTTTATAGATGAGTTCGCTCATCATCTTCCCTTCCAATCAATACATAGGCAAACCGTTACGTACAGTTTGTACCTCTGACGTGCTAGTTGTTATACCCAGTGCCAGTGTGTTGATGAGTCATTAGAGTCCCCACAGACACTTTCCCAAGTTCGGGCGAAATGTTGTAGGGGCCATATGGGTTTATGGCATGGTTCGGAAAAAGCACGTGCGTTTTCGCACGTGTCGTTTTTCGGGCAGATAATACAGGTAGGCTTTGGTTTAAGCCGGAACCCAATATTATACTTTGTAGATATAATATTTTTGTCTCAGTTGCATTTGTATTCGGTCGTAATACAAATGTGGGTATGTTTATACTGATACGGGGTTATCCTGAAATCCGTTTCAGGATCACTTTTGGAAGTTGCCCGTTTCCAGTTTTCTATCAGCCGTATTTTGACATTCGGTTAAATGCGGATTTATCTTTTCTTGAGATTTGTGTGGAAGCTTCTAGAAGAGGTGACTAGGATAGTGAGGTGGCTTTGTTCATTAATGGTGCATTAATGAGTTGATGACTATGGTTAATGAATCATCACTTTCATTAATGTGTTCACACTAAGTGTCATTAGTGAGTCATGATAAGCTTCATTGTTAGAGTCACCCTCCCTCTCCTACACTCACCTCCCCCCTCTATTTAGTGGCCGGCCACCTCCTTGAGAGGATGATATGGTTGTTGTTTTGAAAAGATTAAGGATTTTGGTTCATGGAAATTAATATACTCCATTTCTCATTTCGTATGGATCCAAAAAGCAACTTCATTAACCGTTCGTCCATAGCCTTGGACGTAACGAGACAAAGTGTTCTACTCATTCTCTACTTCATCATGGTTGTCTCTTTTAGCAAACTTGACGATCGAGTTGCCTCGGTTCAGAGGCGGGAGCCCGTTTAAAGATCGGTCGACGTGGTGCCACCTGGACGACAAGACTGGAGATTGAGGAGATCGGAGCAGCCGCAACAAGCGTGGGATGATGGTTGAAGACCGAAGGACTCGGATCGTTCGGTATAACCTTTCTACCCACTTTGTAGTTTGTTAGTTTAGTTTTAATGGCAGATCCGGGTTATAGTACGCGATAGCGCCAGTTGTAAAAAGTTTTTGTTCCGCATTTAACGTTTGTTAGACGGCCGGGGCGCTACCGTGAACTTACAGTGGTATCAGAGCCAAACCATTAAGCTATACTAACTTGTGCTAACGCTTTTAAAAGATCGATCGAACGGAATTTCTGATAACACAATTTTCAAGTGCTTAAGTTTCTGTCGATTTTAAACAGTGTCTAAAAATTATTTTGATAATCCCAGAAAATTAAGCAGGGTTTTTTATGCATACGGATGAATATTGGGCACGTGATCCCACAAGAGCACCACGGATCCGTGGTCAAACCTAGGGTTTCACCGCGGAACCATGGCGCTTTAGTGGGAACAATTCATCAATTTTTCACAGTGAGCTGAATTTGGGAAATTGTGGGTTTTTGAATAGTTCTTTTGGGCCCAGATTTTGTTACTGTACAGCAGATGTAAGTGAGGCCCACTTCGGGAAATTTTGTCGATCGAAATTTTAAATTTGTTAGTATGCAGTACTTACTTTATATCTCCGATCGGGAATGTCATTCGAGCGGTAAACCGTGTCTAATTGCTATAGTTCTTTTAGAAGGGTTTGCGAACGTGACATTCGCGTTGATGTTCTGTGTTGTGCTGTGATGTTGCGGATATGTCGTGGTGGATAGCAGTGTGCAATGGTAGTGCAGTTTGGACTTATTTGTACATTTGATATTGCGGGGCGAGCGTCCAACATGTGGACTGCCGTCACTTCCTGTTTGCATAATATTCTTTTGGGGCACGACCGGGTTGAGGTCGATGTACCCGTTGTAAATATTTTTTATTTCTGTACTAGGTTTATCCCACGAAGGAGTGCACGGATAGCCGGGTTCTTGAGGGCAACGGGTCCGTATCTCATGGCTTTGAGAGGCAGAGGGACCTCACTCTAGAATTGGCAGACTATTCGCCGCACTCGTAGGGGGTACATGTTGACCCAAGGAGGGGTGCTCAATTTACCGGATTCCGTAAAGTGCTGGGTGTTCCATTCACTATGCTGTGGGGGACTACCTCACTTCAGGTTTTGGCGGGTAACTTGCTGCACCCGTAAGGGTCTAGGTTTCATTGCACAGGCTATCCACACGACCAGGGGAACGTCGGTTTTCAGCAGCGGCTCTGTGAAACCCGGGGATCCCAGATTATCTGTATTGTTCTATGATACTTATTACTTTTCTGTAATGTTGCATATTATCACGCCTGGAGCGATTATTATATATTGGTATGTATACTATTAGATGTTGTATATGTTTTACACCCGCGCTAGTCCAGCCTCCGCTCTGTCGTTAGTTATGTAACCTAACGGGTGATGATGGGACCCGGTGACGAATGCGGATGGCATATACGTACATTTTATTTTCGTTCTTTTCTGGTGTGATCGATTGATGGGACTGCGTTGATTCTTATCCATGCAAGATAAAACAAAGCTATATTTGATGTTGTTGGAACAAATTTTAAAAGGTGTTATTACAAAGATGTTTATTTTTGTTTTGCATAGCGGTATTCGTTAGAATATCCTGCACCTCATTCGACGAGGCAAGGGCCGAGATCCCTTCACCGGGAGTGATCCCTTGGGCAGAAGTTTACGTCAGGGTAATAACTTTACTATAGTCGATTACAAGTTGCTTTGCATCGCGGTATTCAGTTGGAATATCCTGCACCTCATTCTACGAGGAAAGAGACGAGATCCCTTCACCGGGAGTGACCTCTTTGGAAAAACTTTTTCGCCACTATATTTTTATAAAAAGCTATCAGGTTCCTTCAACGATATCAAGTTCATTACGTTAAAGGTTATTCGCCAAAAACCAGCCGTAGCCCTCCGTCATTTCTTATTGATAGTCAGTAGTATTCAAGCTATGTTTGTTGGCCAAAGTCAAGGCATAGTGCTTGGTAGCTGCTGAATATTCATCTGCTGCATAGATAGATGCGTTGGTTTGGGACAGTCGTTCTGCCTTGTTGGCCAAAGTCAAGGGCATGTGCGGGTGGGTTCAAATTAACCTGGACAATGACGGGTAGAACTTGACATGTGACTTATGATTTGTTGGCCAAAGTCAAGGTCATAAGAGCATGAGGCAAAAATCATATCGGGAGTTTCAAATATACAAGAAACTTGCCAGGCATGCGCATACCTTCTAGAGTGTGATAACTTGAGTGGCTTCCATCAAGTTATCATGCGATGATAGTTGGATCCCGATTCTCACTGATGAGTTGGTCTACTCTTCGGGTGATCCCGACTAATTCTTCTTTCAGGTTTGGAGGAGAATTTGAGATTATAGTGGGAGGTTTCCTGATTAGATAAAATGATAACCATTCTGATCTAGGTTAGAGTGCACGCAGAGTGTTTCTTTTCTCTCTCTCTCATTGGCAGCGACCTTTGACCGACCCTAGACTATGACTCAGTGACCAAGTTGAACGAACCTTCTTAAAATACTGGCTTTTGGATTGTCTAAATTTGCATAAGTCATTGCCACTCTTTCTTTTACCTTTTGCATTTCTCAGAACACTCCGTATTACTACGGATATCCACTTCAATTGGATAGATCCATCGTATGGTTATATACGAACTCGAAGGGACTTCTTCGAGGATGGATCCAGGTTCAGAAGAAATAGAATTGGTTTATTCAGTTGTCTTTTATTATCACCTTTTCTCATGTTGCGAGGGCTCTTTAGTTTAGGAGAGTACACCTATTAGGCTTATTGGATATTCTTATTCCAAACCATAGGCTGGTGCCGAAAAGTAGAGAATGAAGAAAACCAATTAGCCTAAGTAGGGTGTACAGAAGGTAATAACTAAAGACAAAACAAAGGGATTATAAAGAGGGCAAAGTAAGTTGCGACTGTTATCATTCACGACCAAACCGCGTACTTCATCGCCACACCTATTTCACCTTTAATAGAATAAGGTATTATTCAGTTGTCTTTTATCATCACATTCTCTCAAGTTGCGAGTACTCCTTGGTTTAGGAGGGTACACCTATTATGCTTACTGGATAGTCTTCTTCCAAACCATAGGCTGGTGCCGAACGGTAGGAAAGGAAGAAAACCATTTAGCCTAACGATAGTGTACAGAAGGTAACGACTAAAGACAAATAAAGGGATTTGGAGAGATGGCAAATGAAATATACGGTTAAGGTCATGAATTAGATAATGGAAGAGGCATTACTAGGAATACCAGGATACCCCTACGAAACATTTTCATGTTTCAGTTTTACTGTGCATTGTTAAAAGGAAAACTGATTTCCCAATTAGATACTTACTCCAAGAGGTATGTATTTACCAGGTTTCATTCTCATATCTGTATGGTTTTACAGATGATGAGTGGGAGGAAGTTATTGGGAATTAGGTTATCATCCTCATTATATCGGAATTCGTTGTAATTGGTGATATTTGAGGAAGTCACCTGTGTTATTGCCGGCAGGCATGTATTTGGTTTTGAGTATCTGTTGTTGTGCACCAATTTCAAAATGATATATCTGTACGTTTATTTTTAATAAAGTGAGATATAACTTTTTGATATTATGTCGATGGCATTTACCCATATCAGTTGGCGATTGGGTAAGGAGCATTGAACAGCGGAATGGTTCTTAACCATAAGTACAGTTTTCAACCTACGATGCACAGGTTATGAGTTATTCAACTCAGCGGACTTATGCAGAGTGTATTGTATATTGTCCAGTGTCCATCAGGACAAAGGGGTAGGTCCTCGTACTATGTTCTGTTTACTTGTGACTTCTCTAGTTTTTTGACAAGTGTTTCGTAGAAATACAATGTCTAAATTTTGAGAAGTTGTGGGTATAAGAATAAAGTAGAGAACCACGTATCGCAAGTATCGGGATTCTTCAAAGAGATCGAAGATGTAAATACTTATGATTGGTATTCAGATGATAGTAATGGTTTTGAGAAACTTGTTTCTCTTTCATGTTACTCATAATTGGATGGATTCCTAAGTTGAGTAATGCTGATTAGCCTTTCTCCATTAAGTTAATATGCACTGGAGACAGTTGCATAATTTGAATTTGGTTCCAATTCAATTAGTGCCTCTATTTCTATATTGTATATAGATTGGTTCATATCTTAACGATGTTAAGGTACGGGGAGTTGTCCAACTTATGCTTAAAATCAGACACTGGATAACTCAAGGCACATTTCTGTGATGGCAGTTTATGGGTTGACCCTGGCTTTGACGAGGGTTGATTTTCTACCATCTGGAAGATCAATAGTGATATTGTTATTGACTCGCCACAGTTTTATTAAAATGGATTTTTTCACAAAACAATAATGGGAGTATGGTATAACTGGAAGTGATTCCAGAACCGCAAACGATTACGGAGAATTTAATAGGACCTATATATTCAATCAGGTTTGACATTCCAAATAGCCACTCCGCAGATATGGTGGGTAACCTCAGACACCCGAGAGGTACTCCGGTAGCCTCAAGGACGGTGACAGGGAGGTTCTTGTTTAACCAGACTTGACACTACTGTTGTTCCAGACTATGAGACCCGGCAAGAGGATAAGTATAACGTCGTTCTAAACATGCTTTAGAAGTGTACGTAGATATTATTCTTCCAGAGGGTTGTCGTAGTCAGTAGGAGCAGCGGAAGCATAGTGGGCAAGTAGCTTATGTCTATTTATAGACTTTAGTGAGCAGATATAGCGGAGATGAGATCATCTGATTTTGATGTGACAGTCATGGGTTTGACTTCATCAGAATAGGGGATGGATCTGTTAAGAAGGTAGTAGGGTGTGATGTCCTGGTATTTGGATGACATACACAGAGTAGGAAGTAAAATTCCTATACTACGATCGATTGTACTGTGGTCGTCACACAGTTGTTTCTTCACAAAGGACATGGATATAATATCAGACATTCTGGTTACTAGATCTATGGTTTTAGATCTAGATTTGGATAGTTTCCCAATTTGGGTACTTTGACAGTATTCTAATGGTATTTAGAATAGATGACTCCTGGCATGGTAGTGTACTTGCAGGTGATGGAGTCACCCTCTCTAAAGGTGTCTTACAGACTGAAGGAGAGAGGGATGTGCATGATTGGCATATCACTTGCTTAGGCAATTGAGTTAATCATGAAATGTCAAGTACCACACCAGATGTAGTTTTTGCACTTGATGCGATAAGTTTATATTAATCCAATCCTGAAGAAACATAAGGAAGCAGTTTTAGAACATAAGTACGTGTTCTACGGATTTGATGACGGCAGCCTCCTTCGGGAGACGGTTATCATTCCAGGCTTCCAAAGTGACATGGATGACAAATTGATTGTCAGAGTTATAAGTTTCCCTCTGACGAGGGACAGTATTATGGACAAGTGGTCCAAAAGGATACTGTGGGAGGCATGGTGCTGGATACTGATTAGGTTCAGTGATCGATACAGTCTAAGTTTGGATATGGAGTTCATTTATGAACTAGGTCCCATCAGACATTCAGACATATTCTAAGACAAGTATTACTCGATTCGGGAGATGGCTTTCTCCGCAAACTTGAGATTATAAGAGACATAGAAAGAAACATCAGGGCGGATCCACTCACTGGGCTATTTCTCAAACACAAGAGTTTTACAAACTAGATTTGTGAAACTGATTAGTAGAGGAGTTGGATGTTCAGTATCACACGGGCTGTGAGTATGCGACATCACAATAATTAGCCTTGAGTGCAAGTGGGAGATTGTTGGAGATAGTGCCCTCAAAGTCAATTATTGGATCACAGGTACGTGATTGCAATGATTGAGGCAGGACCTATACCGATATGACAGTCTTGCTCGAGATGATAGTATGCTATCTGGTTTGTCTTTATCATCGTATACATGCTTTAGTTCGCTATTGCATATTGATAGAGCCCATAGGATTCATGCTTGACTACCAGCAGTATGATGGCGATCATATACGTGGGAGCTGGGGTCTGTAAGCACATCCTTAAAGTGTCCCTAGTCGTGGGAGTTTCGACACAGGGCATCGATACTCCAGAGTAGACTAGTATATACAGTCGTGACCCCGACGAGGGGAAATGGCCGGTCTCACAAGCCATTGGTGTCAGTAGGATCACCTAAGATGTATACAGGTGCTCATCGGGTTATGAGTACACCGGACAGGACTCGCCGGGAACATGCTAGTTGGTATTATACATATCGTCAGATAGCAGTTCCCTGGTGACATGTGTACAGGTTAGTTCATCGACCTGAGATCGTCATTTGTCTCATGTGAGTTCCCACTATGCTTAGATTACTACCCTACCACGCTCAAAGGAGTTGTGCAAACAGGTTTTAGTTGGGTACAGTCCCGAGCCACATTGGAGGCAAGTGAGCGGATCGGCAGGGGATTCGTCTCACCCGATATTGGGGGTGAGATCACGCTGTGTCTAGGAGAGCCATTACACAAAGCCCTCGGGCGAGGCAGGAGATTTACTGGTAGGTACTCCAGTAGTATCTCAGGGTGTTCTGGGCTACTCTCTGACACGACTTATACCGCTATTGGGGGTCTGACGTTACTAGCCCCCTACGCCAGATATGCGATACTCATAGACGAACGGACCCGACTGTATGTATATTGTCACTATTAGGCTCAGTAGGGTTTATAGATGAGTTCGCTCATCAGCTTCCCTTCCAATCAATACATAGGCAAACCGTTACGTACAGTTTGTACCTCTGACGTGCTAGTGGTTATACCCAGTGGCAGTGTGTTGATGAGTCATTAGAGTCCCACACAGATACTTTCCCAAGTTCGGGCAAAATGTTGTATGGGACATAAAGGTTTATGGCAAGGTTCGGAAAAAGCACGTGCGTTTTCGCACGTGTCGTTTTTCGGGCAGATAATACTGGTAGGCTTTGGTTTAAGCCGGAACCCAATATTATACTGTGTAGATATAATATCTTTGTCTCAGTTGCATTTGTATTTGGTCGTAATACAAATGCGGGTATGTTTATACTGATACGGGGTTATCCTGAAATTCGTTTCAGGATCACTTTTGAAAGTTGCCAGTTTCCAGTTTTCTATCAGCCGTATTTTGACATTCGGTTAAATGCGGATTTATCTTTTCTTGAGATTTGTATGGAAGCTTCTAGAAGAGGTGACTAGGATAGTGAGGTGGCTTTGTTCATTAATGGTGCATTAATGAGTTGATGACTACGGTTAATGAATCATCACTTTCATTAATGTGTTCACACTAGGTGTCATTAGTGAGTCATGATAAGCTTCATTGTTAGAGTCACCCTCCCTCTCCTACACTCACCTCCCCCCTCTATTTAGTGGCCGGCCACCTCCTTGAGAGGATGATATGGTTGTTGTTTTGAAAAGATTAAGGATTTTGGTTCATGGAAATTGATATACTCCATTTCTCATTTCGTATGGATCCAAAAGACAACTTCATTAACCGTTCGTCCATAGCCTTGGACGTAACGAGACAAAGTGTTCTACTCATTCTCTACTTCATCTTGGTCGTCTCTTATAGCAAACTTGACGATCGAGTTGCCTCGGTTCAGAGGCGGGAGCCCGTTTAAAGATCGGTCGACGTGGTGCCACCAGGACGACAAGACTGGAGATCGAGGAGATCGGAGCAGCCGCAACAAGCGTGGGATGATGGTTGAAGACTGAAGGACTTGGATCGTTCGGTATAACCTTTCTACCCACTTTTTAGTTTGTTAGTTTAGCTTTAATGGCAGATCCGGGTTATAGTACGCGATAGCGCTAGTTGTAAAAAGTTTTTGTTCCGCATTTGGCGTCTGTTAGACGGCCGGGGCGCTACCGTGAACTTACAGGTTAAAGGGTACATCTCTTCACTCCTTTGATATTTGTCGTTGTAATTCCTCAACGTCTTCAAAGAGGTGACGGTTCCCAGTAACCACACGTTTCATGGACTGTGGAGTCCTTAAATCCACGGACTATGATGTCCTTAACCTTGACCGTGATGTCTTAGAACTAACATTGGACTGTGGAGTCCTTAAATCCACGGACTATGATGTCCTTAAACTTGACCGTGATGTCTTAAAACTAACATTGGACAGTGGATTCCCTAAACCCACGGACTATGATGTCCTTAACCTCGACCGTAATGTCTTAAAACTAGAAATGGACTGTGGAGTCCTTAAACCCACGGACTATGAGATCCTTAACCTTGACCGCAATGTCTTTAAACTACGATACCCTAGAAACCATCCCAAACAACCCCTGACCCCGTGAAATACGGATAAGGGCGACTGCACCCAGCACTTGCGGGTCCTCACGACCTGTAAGGAAGAAAACTCTCTTGTGAGTTCCTTACGACTCCCAAGGGAAAACCCGCTTAAGAATCCTCACGATTCTTAAGAAGAACTTACACATACGGGATCCTCTCGACCTGTGGGGATAAAAACTCTTTATGAGACCCTCACGGCTCGTAAAGCTCAGAATTCTTAGGAGGCAGATCTTAACCCTGAATCCTAAGCCATCGCTGCCCTGTAAAGAGACCAAGATAAATTGTCCGCAGAACACATTCAATAAAAAGGAGAAACACCATTGAGAAGAAAAATGTCTTTATTCATAAACCAAAATGAATACAAAGTACAATTCATGAAAGAACAAAAAGAAAATACTCTCATTCAGGAGTATCTACAAAAGAAAGGAAAAGATACAAGTTTTCAAGCCGGCGGGCGATTTAGCAATTTTGCTAGCTCATCCTTCTTTTGCTGGGCCACAGCTTCATGATTCAGGATCGCCAGAAGACGGGCCTCCTCCTGAGCCTGCTGGGCCTGATACGAGGCGAGCTGGCCTTCGAGCTCTTTCTCAGTAGCCTTGTGAGCCTCGACCCTTTCGCGAGTGAACACGGAAGCTTTATCAAGAGCCACCACTTCTCTGATAGACTCTTGAAGTACCCTCCAGAGTTCATACGCTTTATTGGCTTTGGCTGTGAGGCTGGTTTTAAGCTCGCTCAATGCTTTAGAGGCCAGCTCGCTTTCCGAGAATTTGCGGCCGAGCCTCTTCTCACATGATGCCATGTTTTCCGCGCACCGCGCTATCAGCCCCCGCAAGTCCGCCTTTGCAGCCACAACCTCCGAGGAAAGACGAGTACACTCGAGCACTGTATAAACAAGCCTCCATTCGATGGCGATACTCGATCTAGAACACGCACAAATCACCTGATATGGGAGGCAACAAGGAAAGTCTCCGATGCATATCCTACCCAGCATGCATTTACAACTATATGAATATTCGAAAGGAAATGATACCCAAAGCTCTGATGTGCATGCAACATAACGATAGTGCTCACAATTAAAGAAAATTTCCATGGAGAAATATGAAGCTCATTTACGCAAGAAGGATGCATATACGAGTACCTGGCAAACATGAAAATTCAACAGAAACGCATACAACAGCCAATGACAAAAAGAGTACATCGATTTAAGCATACTACACTACCGGGAAAAGATCGCCAAACAAGGGATCAGTGGCACAAGGATGAACAAAACAGTATTCAAAATTTTCTAACTCCCTCGCCGCCTCCTCCAACACATCGAATCGACGATTGTCACGAGGAGTGGCTCCCCACCGATTGGCGCCATGTTCGTCTGCAAAAGCAGACATAATAGCCCGCCGGGCTCTTATTTGGCCCAACAGCTGAACCGAGCAATCTTGCAGAGCCTGAGTGATCAGACACGGTTCGTGAAAACACTCAAGCTTGTCTTCAGCTGTGTCAAGCATCGCCAGGGTCATCTCCACTGGGTTAGGAGGGATGTCAACAAGCACGGGAGCAAGAATCATCCGAAGCCAAAGGGATCCCATTGGAAGAGGGGACCCCCTACGGAACGGAGTTCATATGTCCCTGAATCACATTCGTCATCGGTAAGAAGGGGATCCACCAATCGCGCAACAAAGCGAGGAATCATCTCCTCGATAGGCACTTCCCACGGCTTTCGACGGGCATGGGGGCGGTTGCAGGCCATGGCACTCAGTTGTTTCCCCAAGATAAACCACACTAAATTGAGAATAGATTTCTCTGTGAAGAGAAAAGGAAGGCTATGGCCTCAGGTTATAAAGAGGAGCGTTAAATGCTGCGCACGAAGAACATTGTATGGTGGAACTATTTCCAAGGCCCAAAAAAGGGAAGGCATTGGAAATCAAGGAGATGGAACTATTTCCAAAGCTCCTTTTCTGCATCTAATGCCATGCACAAAAATATGGCATGAAAAATTAAATAGCCCCATCAAAAGGGCCCCACATATGGAGCATATGAGCACCACGCTTGATGTGTACTGAAAAGTGAAATAGTGCCTTACATGCTAAACACATCAGCAGCAACAATAGCAAAAATGACAAAATCTCACAAAAAAAGGGGCATGCAAACACAGAAGGGCACGACAAAACTTATCACTCATACTTTAAAAGTTCATACAAAATAAAAAGAAACGATTACAACGGCAGGACCTCAGACGCTGGACATGGATTGAGAAATTCAAACGTGACTTTGTCCATGATCTTCCAGGCATTTAGAACCATCCTAGTATGTTTTCTCTCGCGATCACAAGCATCGGGATCCTCACGGATGTCCTCCACCCTCCGATAAGCAGCAAGTATGGCCGACTGCTGAAAAGCCTGGTGTAAGAGATCAATGAGGTTGTCTCGCCTTCTCTCCGAGATTAGGCTCATCAGATACACCGAATGCACTTTATCCTCGGTGGCATCCAATGCCCCGAGCGGTAACCCGGTGCAAAAGAGAGGGAGCGCCTCCCAGATCGCCAGCACGATGAGTCTCAAAAGAGAAGAGCGACGAGGGAGTAGCTGACCGTTGTACTCGTCGAAGCGGCTCATGACCTCAGCACACCGAGCGTTGGTGAACTCCTGGTTCTGGCTGCGGCCCAGTGCACGAATATTTCCGTAAGAAATAATTTCGTCAAGATCATACAAGTGGGCATCCATAATACCTGAAATGAAGATCATGAAAATTCATTACAAGCTTCTCCTTCTCAAATGTGAGAGAGACAACCCAAGGCAAGAAAACCCTAAGAAGCCCCCTGGGAAGAACTTAGTTCTTCATAGGAATTAAATTCCTTTTGAAAAGGGGAATTAAATTCCAAGAAACATTTTTTTAATGGAATTGAACCGACACCATCATCTCCCTAAAGATCAGATGAATCCTAAGAGATCCACTGTGTGAAGATTAAATGGTTTTATGTTTCTGTTGAAGAACTTGAAGAAAAGTGAGTTTTTTTTTGGTAAAAAGGGAAAAAACCCTTAGTACGGATTTAAAATACTGAGAGTTCTATGAGGGTGCCTTGATCGTTCAAAGATCATTACCTGAAGAAAAGGGGATCCTTAAACAGAGTTAAACTCTGGGAATTTTTGAGGCAGAGAACTAAGCTCTGGAGACGAGAATTAAATTCTCAAGAAGAAAAGTTGCAAGGAAGAAGATAAGAAAGAGTGGAGGCACTTCTGAAGAGACCTTTATATTTATAGGATGTGATTGAAACGCTTCATCTCTCCTACTCCCAAGGCAGATCCAACGGTCACAAAAGTGACAGCGTTGCACTCACGTGCAGACACGTGAGAACAACGCTGTGGGGGCATTTGTTCCCTGATTAAAAAATCAGAAAAAGCTTCATAAGAGGCATCACGTGTTCACATGTGACCAGTGGTCACGTGTTGGCACGTGTTGGTTAAGTAGCGGCCAGAGAACAGAGCGCAGAAGAAGAGAAGCCCATTCCAGAGGTCACGTGCTCACACGTGACCAGGGGTCAAGTGCTCACACGTGACCACCGGTCACGTGGCTACACGTGACCGGCTTTAAAAACCATATTCTTCAACAGAATTAAATTCCGAGGAGAGATCATTCAAATCTTTCCAAAATGGAGAAGAATTATCTGAAACCGTTGGATCAAGAATCTAAAGGTGATTAAACATCACCAATTTATGGAATAATCTTGGACATAGAAAGATTTCCCCCTAAATCTAACCGAAATAACAAAGAGACATCTTTGGATTTAAAATCCAACGGTGAATAAAATTTACCTAATAATCTAAAAGCCCAGATCAATGATGAAAATAAATGAAATCTCTCAATAAATAAATCAAATCTTTCAATGAGAGATTTACAAAACAGATTGATTCTTTTCCTCCTCCTATAAATAGGAGCCAAAGGAGAGAGTTTTGGGAGGGATATATAGAGACATACACAGAGAGAGATATAGAGCCGGGGAATCTTGAAAATTCAGAAGGAAGAATTTGATTCTTTGCAAAAGACAAACCGTAGGTAAGAAAAGAGAGGCTTCAAAAGAGAATTTAATTCTCAAAAGAGTTTAACTCTTATATAAAGAAAAGAACTTAGTTCTTTCTCTGGTTAAGGATCTGCAAAGTGCACATCTCCCCATGAATTGAGAATTTAAATCTCAATGGGTTGAGATCCTGCCATCCAGATCTAAAACATAGAGGAGAAATTGAGCTTTGAGAATTTAATTCTCACAGAATGATAGGAATTTAATTCCTTTAAGATAAAATTATGGTTTAACCCTAGGAATTTAATTCCTTCAGAATGGACAGAACTAGGGTTTAACCCTAATTGAGAACTTAATTCTCTCAAATTTACTGGAATTTAATTCCCTTAAAAAAGAAATTATGGTTTCGCCCTATGCACATATGGGGAATTTAATTCCTACAGAAAAGAAATTAGGGTTTAACCCTATCTAAGAATATAATTCTTTAGAAGAAAATAAGAATTTAATTCCTCTAAAGTTTATTGATAGGGTTTAACCCTATGAAGAATTTAATTCTTAAAGATGAACAGTTCTTTAAAACTTGCAAAGAACCAGAGTCACGTGCTACCACGTAACCCATGAAAAGATCCATAGAAAAGAATTTTGAGGCAACGCCTCACGTGCTACCACGTGACCCCTATAAAGATCCACAGAAAAGAATCTTAAGGAAATGCCTCACGTGCCCCACGTGACCCCTGAAGCACATAAGGAAAAAGCAAAAGAGAAGAAGCTCTAGGGAGCCCTCACGTGTCACCACGTGACCCCTAATAAGCATTCTAATAGACCAGAGCATGAGCCCCCATCACGTGCCCACACGTGATGGCTGTCACAATAAAAAGTGTTGAACACTTATCTGTATAACAAAATGAGGGGGATCTGGCCCCACCTTTTGGATGCCCTCACGTGCTCCCACGTGATCTCCTCTCTGCTAATGTTTAACACCAAACTGATAACTTGGTTGCCATTGTTTAACACTGTTATTTATTAGTGTTTAACACCGATTCGAGAATCACAATTTCTAGTGTTTTACACTAATCTGATAATCTTGTCTCCCAGTGTTCAACACTGTTGGTCTTTAGTGTTTAACACTAGCTTTAGCCTAATTGGTTAAGTTTCCGAGGCAAATTCTCTCCTTCAATGGACCAACAGAGGGTCATTATTTCAAACATGATTGGACTTGGCCCAAGAAGGCCATAAGTCCTCAATTCAAACTTAACTGGGCTAATGGGCTCATAATATAATTAATTGGTCTGGGTTCCAAATTGGACTACAGATCACTTAATCTATCTTAGTTCAAGGGTACATCTCTGAACTCCTCTGATATTTGTTATTGTAATCCTTCAACGTCTTCAGAGAAGTGATGGGTCCTGATAACCACACACATTTCACGGACTGTGGGGTCCTTAAACTCATGGACTATGAGGTCCTTAACCTTGACCGTTATGTCTTAAAACTAACGCCGGACTGTAGAGTCCTTAAATCCTCAGACTATGATGTCCTTAACCTTGACCGGGATGTCTTAAAACTAACAACGGACTATGAGGTCCTTAACCTTGACCGTGATGTCTTAAAACTAACGTCGGACTGTGCAGTCCCTAAATCCATGGACTATGATGTCCTTAACCTTGACCGCAACGTCTTAAAACTAACATTGGACCGCAATGTACTTAAACTACCTATTGACTGCAATGTCACTAAACTAAACAACAGGGCCCCCCTTTATTGCTCTCTTGTTGGATCTAAACGATCCCGTTAAGTTGATCTTAGTCTAAATGAGACTAACGTATCCTTAACAAACGTTTAAGTGATCTTAGTCTCGAATGAGGCTAACGTATCCTTAAACCCAAACCCCCAAACCCAAATCTAAGATAATGCGGATTTGGACTAGTCCACGCCCTACGGGCGACGACATAACCCAGTCTCCGTATACAATCCACGGGCAACCAAACACAAAACAAACACACACGACACGAAGTGATCATCTAGAGAAGGAGAAAGTTGTTACCGCAATACGGTAGCATAATTAACTGCAGGGGCTTGCGCCTGCAGGGAAGAGCGTCCCCACAATCAAAAAACCCTCAAGCGAGGGGGAATCTGACGAAGTCTGCTATATCGGACACATCCGTTTAAACCTTCGACATACGGTGCCATAAATCAACTTGGCATATTCGGAGAGGTGGACGGATAGCACCAATTAGCATCTGCCCCGAATTTCAGGCAAGACGTCCGTCGCGCTGTCTTTCGGAGGGGAACAAAGTTGTTCGTCTGATTTTGAAAAGGTTGGGGTTGGAAGGGCTGCTGAAATTGATGTTGAGTTTGTTGTTGCGGAGGAGGGGGCCTTTGGAAATTGTTGCCTTTGAATTGATGCTGGTTCTGATTCCAGGTGAAGTTGGGGTGGTTCCGCCAACCGGGATTGTAGGTGGAAGAGTATGGATCGTTTCTTGGTCTTTGCTGAAATGCAGCATTAACCTGATCCTGTCCTTGAGATAATGGATTGTAAGGACACTATTCGGTTAAGTGAGAAGGATCAGAACAACAAGCACAAATGGTACGAAGGGGAAGAACAGGGGAAGGAGCCGGAGATGAAAATTTGCTCTCTATCGCTTCAAGTTTTCTCGTTATTGCAGCCATTTCAGCTTTCATCGCAATAGAGACATCGAGTTGGTGAATGCCTACCCTAGACTGACCAGTAGAAGTGGAGGAAGAAGAAGAAGAAGTTGGTCTGGCCCTCTCCCATTAAAGTGTTTGTTCCGCAAGTCCGTCGAAGAATTGCCATGCTTCCTCGTCAGATTTCGATAGGAAGTGGCCCTGACAAATGGTTTCCAACAACTGCTTGGTTGCTGGGTTCAAGCCCTCGTATAAAGTTTAGCAAAGTTGCCATTTCTCAATACCGTGGTGAGGGCACTGAACAAGAAGGTCTTTATACCGGTCAAAGCACTTCCAAAAGGGTTCATTAGGAAGCTGGGAGAATTGGTTGATTTCGTTACGGATCCTCGCGGTCTTATGATTCGGATATAATTTCTTGAGAAACGCTTTCACAAACTTGTCCCAACTGGTTATGGAGTGTGAAGCAGTGCTACACAGCCACTTTTCAGCAAGATCGCACAAAGTGAACGGAATGACCCGTAGCCGTATAACATCGTCTGATAGCTGGGTCGTTTTCATCATGGCACAAACATTCTGGAACTTGTTGATGAAGATATAGGCATCTTCAGATTCAAGCCCATGAAATTTCGGAAGCATGTTAATGAAGTGTGGCTTAATTTCAAAATTATTCCCATTGGTCGGTGGAAGGGAAAGACAGGTGGGAAGTGCAGAGCGGGTGGGATACAAACGATCCTGGAGCGCGATTCGCTGTGGCGCTACAACAGGCGGGGGTTGTTGGTTATTCGCATCCATAGGAGGTGGAATCAATCCCGGGGGAGTCAAAGGGATGTTTGGATTAAATCCTGACATCGCAGAAGAAGAGGTTGGTGATGGTGAAGGTGAGGATGTATGAACAGAATTCCGGTCAACGTCAGAGTTGGCCGTCAAAGGTAAGGGTGAAAGAGGCGTGGAAGGAGTTTCGACATCTGAGTCGATCGCGTAGTCGGTAGCGACTAACATAACGCGGACTAGGCGGGCGCTAGTGTCCCGAGTCCAACCGGACATACACTAAACTAGTTTAGTGTAGTCAAAGCGGAGAAGGTGAGGGTAAGAAAACGTCTATGGAGAAATACGATGGGAGGTGGGTGAAAAAAATGGGATTCTGGCGACAAAGGGCAAGTTTTTATAAAAGTTTTTTTTTGTGTTTTTTTTCTTTTTTTTTTTAGAAAGAGCTTAATAGAAATATGTACGGACTTGCGGCTTCAAACAATCACAGATAAAATATGCACAATCACAACTAGATCTAGGGTCACCTAGGTCAGCTAGACAGCACCTAACTGTTCCAAAGGGCTAGAAATAGGACCTCAAACCGCCTCTTCTCCACCAATTGCGGCCAGGTAAGTACCAGGTAAGTAGGAGGCTCCCCACTACGTAAGTAGTGGTCCTAATTAAGTAACCACTTGCCTTAGACACACTTGTCTAGACACCGCAAAGTCAGGATAGGATAAACGGCCAATGCCTACAACCAGTACTCTGTCCTATTGAGCGCGACGTCCTTAGGGCTGAGTCTAGTATTTTTTAATTAAATAATGGTCCATGCATATGCTTTTTGTGATTTCTGGGGTCTTGGAAAGGGTGATAAAATCCCCACCCAATCAGGATTGGTTTCAAGCCCTTTAAAGTCCGATTAAAATATGCAAAGCAGTAACAATCAACTGCAATCAATTTTTTATTTTTAAAGCGCGGCGCAAAGAATCCTGCACAAAAATAATTTATTGGAAGGGGGAAGAGAGATTGCGCAAAGAATGCTGCAGAAAATACAGTTCAGTGGAGTTCAGTGGAGTTCAGAGGAGTGGGGAAAGAGGAAGAAATACTCACAGAAATTTTGAGATGCTGACGGCAGCAAGTGGCCGCAGTTCTGCGGCTATAGCCTGCTTATGCCGCAGTTCCACGGCAATAAGGTGGAGTTGGGCCTTGAAATTCCTGTGCTATGCGGGGTTGGGTGTCCTATTCTTGTCTGGAGCTCCTGAATCTTGATTTGCTTACTGGGTTTTCTCCAGAATTTTACTGTAGACCGTTGGTTCCATTTTGATCAAACGCGGTGTAGCCGCGAGATATGGGTCTAACTTCCCACGTCTTTGGCACTGAACTCGACCTTCTTTTTATCCTGCACACTTGCACAAAAACTAATCAAAAATAACAAGATGGTTTTTTACAATGTATTTTTTTTTGTTTTGCGGTTATGTTTATATTCACAAATTAGCCCAAAATTACACAAAGAAATAGACTACCGTCTCCCCGGAAACGGCGCCATTTGATTAGATTGATAGATTTGTTTTTGCGCGCTTAGTTAATTACCGCAATCAAGACGGTTTCGCTTGTAGCTAACCAGTTGAGTACGGGTCGTCCGCAGGGAGATGGGAATCTTTTTCTATGTGCTTTAACGAGTTAAGTCCAAATGTCCAGGTTTATTTGAGATTAACTATGTGCTAAAATGTTATATAAAGAGAGCTTGTTAGGGTTAGGATTAGGTTAGTTTAAGTTAGGAGCCGCTCACTTCTTTCGTTGCCACTCTTAATATCGGTGTTACGGTAATCAGCAACTACGGGGATTAGCACGACTAGGAAGGAGCTTGCGAGTATAAGCTAGGCTTTCCAACACTTAAGTTCTTCCTTTTGGTGCTTGTCCGTCCGTTCTTGGCTCTTAGCCTTAACCTCCGGTTAATTCAACCACAACCGGTCTCACTAAGGAATTACAGCTATCATGTAGGATAAGGTGACGTAGGGAGCAGATTGTGGTTCAATTTGTTAGTTATATGTATGCCCTAGAGGCCATTACTATACATAGGATGTATATTGTAGTGGATGCTTGGACATATATAGGGAGGACTTTCTTGCACGACATGATAGTATGCTATCTGGTTGATCTTTACCTTAACGTGTACACTGATTGTCTCTCTGTTACAAGTTGGTAAAGCCCTTAGGATGTGTACTTAACTACGTGGACTATGATGCGGATCATACTAGTGGGGACAGGGTAGTCCATAAGTACATCCTTCAAGGTCCCTAGTCGTGGGTGTATTGAGACAGGGCATCGATATACCAGAGTAGACTAGCGTATACCTTCTCGACCCATACAGATGGGCGATGGATGATCCCATATCCGTTGGTGTTTGACATCAGAGATGATATACGGGTGCTCAGTGGAGACTGGGTACACTGGACGAACTCGCCGAGAACTCCCAGATGGTATTATATCTTACGTCAGATGGCAGTTCTCTGGTGACACTGGTACAGAGTAGTCTGTTGACCCGAGATCGTCATAGAGTCTTGTGTGGTTCCCACTGTGCTTTGATTTCCATCTTACCACGTCCAAGAGGGCGTGCAAAACGTTGGTTTTTGGGTACAGTCCCGAGTCACATGGAGGCAATGAGCGATAGGAGGGGATTCGTCTCTCCCGGTATAGGGAGTTGATGTTGCGCTGTGTCCGATTGGCTATAACCGGAAATCCCTGGCCAGGGTTGCTGAGATTTACTGGTAAGTGTTACCAGTAGTTTCTCGAACTGTTATAGACCTCATATCGACACAACTTATCAAGCTATTGGGGTCTGACGTTTACCACCCCTAGGCGAGATATGCGACATATCAGACGATCAAACCGGACTGTACGGTAGTGTTACTGGTTGGATTCAATGGAGTGTGAGCGGGCTTGCTCGTCGATCTTCTGATCGCTCAATACCCGGGTGGCCGTTACGTTTAGCAGACCGCTTGCGGCTTGTGGGTGTTTGATATGATCATCACCTGCTGCCGCGCGTATTGACGAGTCTTTAGAGTCCTACGCAGAGGTTTCTTGGCTCAAGCGAAACGAAATAGGAGCGCATATGAGATATGTGCGGGACCGAGAATGATACCAGTATGTGATACTGTATTCGATTCTCGCGATATGTAACATTGATCGGTTATATGCGTTATATCCGGGTTATCGGATCAAGTGTTGATTCGATAAGTTGTTACTATTGATATTAGTCGGTTATATGCGATATGACCGGGTCGTTAAATCAAGTGTTGATTTAATGATTTAATGTATAATTATATATTTGATATATCACTTTACATTAACTAATATAGGTTCACTTAAATGGATTTTCTCACTAGAAGTTCACAAGTTGTATATGTGATATACTTTTGTGCAGTTGATTGTATCATGTTTGATGATACATGTTAACTTGGTTAAGTGTAAAGATTAAACCATGGTTAAGTTAATGATTAGGGTTTTTCTTTTCTTTATTATTTATTTATTTATTTATTTTGGAAAGAAAAAGGGAAAAATGGTTGCTAGTTTTGTTTTATCTTTGAAGCTTCATGAAGCTTTGACTAAAGTGACCATTTTGTCTCATGCTTAACCCTAACCATTCACTTAAACCTTAGTTAGTTCTCTACACTTGACCATGGTTCATGATTATGATAAGAATGATTTTATTATTCTTATTATAATACTTATCATAATATTATCATCTTCTTCTTCTTCTTCTTCAAGAAGAAAACCTAGACTTCATCAATGGCAACTTGATGAAATGAGTGAGAAATCCAATTCTAAAGTGAACTCACTTCCTATTTGTTCATCCTCTACCTCTTGTCAAGTAGTATAGGGTGTTTCCTTCATAATTTTTCATGCCTTGATGAAGGTGGAGCTTGATCTAGTGATGCCTCGACGTAGATCATCTTCGGCATCGTCGTCGATGACCTAGCCCGCTTTGTCTCCGTTGAAGCCGATGCTAGAGTCATGGTTCGATTTGGACAGTGGAGAGGACATCATCATGGAGCTATGGAGGTGGAGAAACGGATCTACAAAGGTTGTATTTCCGTTCACTTAGTTAATTTGTTAACTAGTTGCTTTTGTCGCCTAAATATCTAGTTAACGATCCGTATTAGGGTTTCTCGGCACCCGTAAAATTTGAAATTGGCATGGTTGATGCCTTGTGAGACCTCTTGAGAGTGCCTAGGAACCCTACACCAGTATCAGAGCTATGGCTAGAGCCTTAGGCGATGCGTAGACGAAGTTTGAAACCCGAACGAACCCGAAACCCTAAAATTTCTCGCTCTCTGGACTTTTTCTGAAAAAGTGGTTTTTTCCAGATTAAAAATTCTTAAAAAATTCAGCAGGGAATTCTAAGAATTACGGTGCAAAATTCAGCAAGGCTTCTGCGGCGGTTCCGCGGCCGTATTGTCACATTGCCCCATAATTTTTGCACAGTAATTCCTAATTTCTGGTGTTGGATTTTCTGGGAGTTTTTAATATTTATTCAAGAGTTGAATAATCTGGGATGTTTTGGAGCTTCGATGATTCGATCGGGTTTATCAGACTTTGTCTATTTGGCTTTCCGGATATTTTTGAATATGTTAAAAAGTTCGACCGGATATAAATACCCACCTTTTCCCCTGTCGGGAAATTTCCAAGTGTTGGATTTTTCCGTGGTTTAAAGACGTTCTAAGTAGTGCAAGTAACGCGATGGACCCTCTAGAAGACAACAAACCTTAACTCGATTATGTGACTGTCTTGAACTGCCCTTTGAACCTTAGGGTTTGGGGCAGTACGGCGTGCCACATGTGAAGCGTTGGCTTGACCCTTCTACGACTGGACCGTTGGTACTGAGGCACGAACTGAATGTTGTTAGACTTATTTCATGTGTTGAGCTGTATCGGGAAAACATGGGTGTTCGATTGTTCGATCGGAAAGTTTAACATTTTCTATTTATCTGGAATGGGATACAATAATTGGAATTCACAATAAGTTATGAGATAACTGAATGAATATTATAAACATAGAAGTTTAGTCTCACTTGATCGGTTGCCACGGAATTTTGATGTGATCAAAAGTCCGTCGCAATCACGTAGCGTACGCGGATACTCGCCGGATAAACTTAATAGATAGCTACACCCCATAGCCCCGACCAAGTGACTGTAGGAGAACCCCGTCGCCGAAAGCATCCGTCCGGGTGCTCGCGGTAGCGGTGTTCCGCCTTGGTGCACTTCGTCGACGGTATCCGGGGGTGCGGCCGCCTACTGAAGTTTGGGACGAGCATTCGATCAGGGTGTCGGGAATCTTGTTGAATTGCCCGACTTGATATTGAAAAGTGTTTTCGATTTTGAGACTAAAATGCGGGGTTTATAATTGTTAGGCATCTGATGTCTAAGGTATTCATTTGATTAGGCATGCGATTTCTATGCAGATTGCGGATTCCAACTATTGTAGTTTTACACTTTCTTTTCTATGACCGTAAGTGTAATATGTGATATCGCCGGTTTCGTTGCTATATGTCAACGACAATTGGGATGGACATATTTACTTACGTTGATGACATGTGATGTTATGTGTTGCTGGATATGTTATATTGGATCGTCGTGTTTGAATAGCCGGGGGTTTTTATGTGAGATGAGTGTTTTTCATTTTCATTCATGTAAAAACTTGTATGTAATATTCTTTTATTGGGGCACTTCCAGGTTGCGGAAGATGTCACCCTTTGTATATTATTTACTTTTCCGCACTAGGATAGACCCAAGGAGGGGAGCACAAGTAACCGGGTTCTGGAGTCCAGTGGGAGACCAACTCGAGGAGTCGAGTCCGGGTCTCCTAACTCTAGAATTGGTAGGGTTGCTTGCCGCTCTCGTAGGGGTCTAGGGGTGTGGGTTTGGCTATTCATCGCGACCGTGGAATCCGTGTTTTATACTGGCTCGTATTGAAAACACGGACGTCCTAGTATATCCAATATTTCATATGATTCTTCTGCTGCGATATCTGTGATGTGATCATGTGATGTGTTCTGTGATGGATACAGTATATAGTATATATGATATATTATATAGGCGTTACTTATGTTTTACACCCGCGCTAGCCCTGCCCCGCTCTGCCGTTAGTTACCTAACCTAACGGTGCATGAGGGGACATTGAGGCAAATGCGGATGGCATAAGTGTACGTCGTATTTATCTGTGATGTTTAGGTATATTAAATGATGGGACTTCATTAATGTGATTAATGAAAGAAAAGAAACCTAAGATGTTGTAGAATCGAATTTCAAAATAAAACAGGTAGCTACAGTTCTTGCTTTGCACAGCGGTATATGTGATATATCCTGCACCTTATTCGATGAGGAAAGGACCGAGATCCCTTCACCGGGAGTGACTCCTTTAGCAATAACTGGCAGATGCTACACACTCGGTTTGTCTTTTGATTGCTTTTAAGTGTTTTTGCTTTGCACAGTGATATATATGATATATCCCGCACCTCATTCGACGAGGAAAGGACCAACGATCCCTTCACCGGGAGTGACTCCTTTAGCAAAACTAGAAAAGCCTCAAAAACACTCCATTTCAAAATTCATTCGATCCTACAACGATATCAAGTTCATTACGCAATAGGTTTTCAGAAAAACCTGTCGTAGCCCTCCGTCATTTCAGATAAGTTGTATATAGTATTCGTGCTGCATTTGTTGGCTTTCGTCAAGGTGCAGTGTGCGGTAGCTATATGCTGCTTATCTACTGCATACGATGCGATTGGATTAGGGTAGTCGTGCGTCTTTGTTGGCTTTCGTCAAGGGTCGTGCGGGTAGGTTTAATTCAATCAAGAAATGTACGGGTTGAACTTGACTAGCGGGCTATGGTTTGTTGGCTTTCGTCAAGGTCATAGCACGTTAGGGGCAAAATATTATCGGGAATTTCAAGTGTTGAAATTTGCAATGAGATTGCATACCTTCTATGAGATAGTTGGATCCCGATACCCGCTGTGAGTAAGAGTTACTCCTGGGAGAGTTTTACACATTACAATTAGCCGATCAAGTAGGTGTCAACGAGGTTACGCCTCTGGGAAAACGAGGTTTACATTAATTAGGTTCGTGCGAAATCACTGGGGACCTCCCTCAAAGTACCGACACTGGCCTGGCTGAAAGATTGGCGAACTTGTACTTTGTAATTAATCCCGGCTAGTCTTTCCTTTTAGGGTTTGAAGGAAGATTTGATAAAATCAGTGGGAGCCATCCTGATTAGATAAAATAATAACCAATCTATTCTTGCTAGAGCGCACGCTGAGTGTTTTCTTCTCTCTCTCTCCAGGTAGCGACCATATCACGCCTTAATCAAAATAATAATACGGATATTGACCGAACCCGCTTGTTATACTGAGCTGGGGAACGTTGGTCCCGCTCCAACTTATAATTGTTATAAGACAGAGCAGGAAATTGGGGATTACCAGAATTCCCGTGCCGCCCAAACGAAGAGAGTGCATGTTGATGCATCATATTCGGGTGTGTTCATTACAAAGAACTGTTTCTCAGAATCCTCTACGTCCTTTTATATATGATACCGGATCAGGATCCCAGATATGTAATCTGTTACATAGGGCTACAAAAAGGTAGAAAAACTAAGAACGGGTGATAAGTTTCATGAGGCAGAAAACGGGGCAAGAGTTGCAACCAAGTCTGTTGGTCACTGTCACCCTGTATTCCAAATACATTGATTCTGAACGAATGTTATTAGATACCGAACCTGATATACAAAATCATATCAGTCTCTTTATTAGTAAAGAAAGGATATAATTTTGTATTGTTGGATAATGTTTTGAACATTTCCTATATCAAAAGTTGATCGGTTCAGGGACGTTATCTAAAAGCGTTGATGTTCTAAATCAAACTACAGTTCTTTAGTATACGGAACACACACAAGAGGAATAGTTCAGAAATGAACGAATCCTTCTTGAGGCATTGTAGACTAGGTCATATCAATGCGACCCGACTAGCTGAAGTTACATGTAGATGCATATTTAAATCAGTTTGAATTTACATCTTGTGAAACTTGACAGTCATGTCACAAAGATAAGATGACCAGAGCTCTGTTTAATGGAAACAGAGAAAGAGTTAGTGAACTCTTAGGATGATACATGATGATGTATGTAGGTCCCCTGTCTACACATGCCAAGACCGGTTCTTTGTACTTCATTATATTCTCTGATGATCTCTCAAGATTCAGACATATGTTCCTGTTGAAACACAAGTCCGAACCTTTTGAGATATTCACGGAATATAAGTTAGAAGTAGAGAACCAATACGGGTATAAGTATTATGTCCTTTGATGAGATCAAGGAGGAGAATACTTGAGCGCGGAATTCTTAGACTTTTCTAAAGGAGAATGAGATTCTCTCTCAGCATTACTCCTCCGTATACACCATAGCACGATGGTATATCGGGGCGGAGCGATCACACCCTATATGATAAGGTGTGCTCTATGATGAGTACTACTGAGTTACCTATTTCCTTTTTGGGTGTTATGCACTTGAGAAGCTGCATACCTATTGAATAGGGTTCCAATCAAATCAGTAGCCTACCACTTCATATGTGATATGGAAAGGGAAGAGCCCATCTCTTAAGTCAGTTAAGATTTGGGGTTGTCCGGCCTATGTCTAAAAACAAAAATCCTGGCAAGCTCGAGGCAAATACTGTTATGTAGAACTGGAATTGTTCCAGCTGTACAAACTACAGATGATGATTTGATAGAACCAAAGGATTCAATAGTAACCAACGAACCTCAGCCTCTCCGCCGATCTAGTAGGGTTCCTCACCCACCTGAGAGATACTTCGGTTCCTCTATGACAGTGGGAGCGAGGATTACATCATGAGATGATGACCCAACTAGTTTCGAGCTGGCCATCAAGAGTAGGACTCTGTAAGAATGGCTGGATGCTTAGCGATCTGAGATGGAATCCTTATACACCAACAAAGTATGGACTTTGGTTGCTATATCTGAAGGGTTAAATCCCCATCAAGAGCAAGTATATCTTGAGAAGATTACTTGGTGTACATGGAAAGGTTGAGACTTTCAAAGCTAGACTTGTTAAAGGTTTGCATCATTGACCAGGTATGGATCATGATGAAACCTTTTCTAAGGAGCTATGCTTAAGTCCATCCAGATCCTACTTGCCACGGCTACATACCATGACTACGATATCTGGTGGCTGGGTGTCTTGACACCTTTTCTAAATGATGTTTTGGAAGAGAGCGTCTATAAGTACACAGCCAGAGGGCTTCGTAGACAGTGGGAGCAGCGGAAACGTATGCAAGATGCTTTATAGGATAAAGCAGGCATCGCGGAGTTGGAACATCTGTTTTGATGTGGTAGTCAAAGAGTTTGACTTCATCAAAATGGTAGATGAACCTTGTATATACAAAAAGGTAGTAGAGAGTATGGTGGTGATCCTCGTAGAGTACGTGGATGACATACTCTTGATAAGAAAGGAGTTTCCTATGCTACGCTCGGTCAATCTCCGCTTATCGCAAGGATTCTCCATATAGGATCAAAGTGATACCTACTAAATCCTGGATTTTGGATCTATGAGATAGATCTAATTGGATATTAGGATACTCACTAGTTGTAGTGAGATGGTATCAATTGGTCCTGGGGAGAATCACTGGAAGGGTTCCAAGGTGATAAGGACGACTGATTGTCAGTCACAGGCATTGTCTTTACCCTCAGTAAAAGGGACGGTATGTTGGAAGAGTTCCAAGCTAGATACCGTGGCATACTAGACGATAAAGGCTGGATACATCACTACTTAAGATGCTACCAAAGATGCTGTCTGGGTGTATAATAGTTCATGAGATGAACTTAGTTCCTACTATTGTGTGACAATGGAGTTGTGGCTTATGCCAAGGAACGTCCGTCCCATCAGTGATCCAGACATATTCTAAGGCAGTATCACCTGATCATGGAGATGATAGATCTCCAGGGTGATCAAGGTTAGGAGAGCAGACTCAGAGGATAACACGGCGGATCCACTCACGAAGGCCTTTTCCCAGAGAGAGACTATTATGGGATGGTTGAGTATGAGATACTACAACCACTGCTATCAGATGGCCCTAGTGCAAGTGGGAGATTGTTAGTTATATGTATGCCCTAGAGGCCATTACTATACATAGGATGTATATTGTAGTGGATGCTTGGACATATATAGGGAGGACTTTCTTGCTCGACATGATAGTATGCTATCTGGTTGATCTTTATCTTAACGTGTACACTGATTGTCTCTCTGTTACAGGTTGGTAAAGCCCTTAGGATGTGTACTTGACTACCTGGACTATGATGCGTATCATACTAGTGGGGACAGGGTAGTCCATAAGTACATCCTTCAAGGTCCCTAGTCGTGGGTGTATCGAGACAGGGCATCGATATACCAGAGTAGACTAGCATATACCTTCTCGACCCATACAGATGGGCGATGGATGATCCCATATCCGTTGGTGTTTGACATCAGAGATGATATACGGGTGCTCAGTGGAGACTGGGTACACTGGACGGATTCGCCGAGAACTCCCAGATGGTATTATACCTTACGTCAGATGGCAGTTCTCTGGTGACACTGGTACAGAGTAGTCTGTTGACCCGAGATCGTCATAGAGTCTTGTGTGGTTCCCACTGTGCTTTGATTTCCATCTTACCACGTCCAAGAGGGCGTGCAAAACGGTGGTTTTTGGGTACAGTCCTGAGTCACATGGAGGCAATGAGCGATAGGAGGGGATTCGTCTCTCCCGGTATAGGGAGTTGATGTTGCGCTGTGTCCGATTGGCTATAACCGGAAATCCCTGGCCAGGGTTACTGAGATTTACTGGTAAGTGTTACCAGTAGTTTCTCGAACTGTTATAGACCTCATATCGACACGACTTATCAAGCTATTGGGGTCTGACATTTACCACCCCTAGGCGAGATATGCGACATATCAGACGATCAGACCGGACTGTACGGTAGTGTTACTGGTTGGATTCACTGGAGTGTGAGCGGGCTTGCTCGTCGATCTTATGATTGCTCAATACCCAGGTGGCCGTTACGTTTAGCAGACCGCTTGCGGCTTGTGGGTGTTTGATATGATCATCACCTGCTGCCGGCGTATTGACGAGTCTTTAGAGTCCTACACAGAGGTTCCTAGCTCAAGCGAAACGAAATAGGAGCGCATATGAGATATGTGCGGGACCGAGAATGATACCAGTATGTGATACTGTATTTGATTCTCGCGATATGTAACATTGATCGGTTATATGCGTTATAGCCGGGTTATCGGATCAAGTGTTGATTCGATAAGTTGTTACTATTGATATTAGTCGGTTATATGCGATATGACCGGGTCGTTAAATCAAGTGTTGATTTAATGATTTAATGTATAATTATATATTTGATATATCACTTTACATTAACTAATATACGTTCACTTAAATGGATTTTCTCACTAGAAGTTCACAAGTTGTATATGTGATATACTTTTGTGCACTTGATTGTATCATGTTTGATGATACATGTTAACTTGGTTAAGTGTAAAGATTAAACCATGGTTAAGTTAATGATTAGGGTTTTGCTTTTCTTTATTATTTATTTATTTTGGAAAGAAAAAGGGAAAATGGTTGCTAGTTTTGTTTTATCTTTGAAGCTTCATGAAGCTTTGACTAAAGTGACCATTTTGTCTCATGCTTAACCCTAACCATTCACTTAAACCTTAGTTAGTTCTCTACACTTGACCATGGTTCATGATTATGATAAGAATGATTTTATTATTCTTATTATAATACTTATCATAATATTATCATCTTCTTCTTCTTTTTCTTCAAGAAGAAAACCTAGACTTCATCAATGGCAACTTGATGAAATGAGTGAGAAATCCAATTCTAAAGTGAACCCACTTCCTATTTCTTCATCCTCTACCTCTTGCCAAGTAGTATAGGGTGTTTCCTTCACAAGTTTTCATGGCTTGATGAAGGTGAAGCTTGATCTAGTGATGCCTCGACGTAGATCATCTTCGGCATCGTCGTCGATGACCTAGCCCGCTTTGTCTCCATTGAAGCCGATGCTAGAGTCATGGTTCGATTTGGACAGTGGAGAGGACATCATCATGGAGCGATGGAGGTGGAGAAACGGATCTACAAAGGTTGTATTTCCGTTCACTTAGTTAATTTGTTAACTAGTTGCTTTTGTCGCCTAAATATCTAGTTAACGATCCGTATTAGGGTTTCTCGGCACCCATAAATTTTGAAATTGGCATGGTTGATGCCTTGTGAGACCTCTTGAGAGTGCCTAGGAACCCTACACAATTAACAGGAGTCCGAATTAAGATGTTGGGCAAGGAAAGGGTGAGAGAGATTTCCTTCTCTCAAACTTTCCTTATCCTACCCTAACAAGTAAGAAAACTACTCACCCATTACAAGAAAAAGAAAATACAACAAAAGGAGGAAGATAGAAAGAAAGAGATTAGAAGATTACAACTAGCTATTTGAGACCTCACCTTGGCAAGGATCAAGCTTAAGCATCATTGTTGTTAAGGATAAAGAAAAAAAGAGAACAAGAAAGAAACAACAACAAATAACAACAAAAAGATTAACAAATGAAAAATTACAAGCAATTACAATTAACAAAACAACAAGACAAGCATGATAAGGAAAAGAACTCTTTTATTCATCCTTCACTCATAAAAAGCTCACTACAAGATTTTTAATAGAGAAAAGATGAAAAGAGGAAGAACAACAACAAAATATATCCTAAATCTAATACAAGAATTAAACACCTTTGGCATGGCAAGTTCTGGGCTATTTATAGGCAGGAAACTGAAAGCCTAGGGCAACATTCAGGACCAACATGAATGTACCAAACTGCCCCTGAAAAAGCTTCAGTTGACGAGTCAATAAGGCCGCGGATCCGCGACCATTTAGAGTAGTTAGGTCATCGGTTTTTTTGGGTTTTCCTGTTTTGCCGTGTCCTTTAGTGTGGTATATGTGGTTTCTCAGAAGCTCTTCAAATTTCTTCCAGAATTTCAGCAGATCAAAAGGTGATTTCATGTGGATCTTTTGCCATGATTTTTTTGAGCTCCGCGTAGACATGTTGGATCTTGTGTTGGCATTGTGCTTTGTCCATGAAAATAACAATCGATTGGCCATTTTGTCTCGTAAACTGGTGTGCAGCAACACACGGATAGAGAGCGGAGACCCGTATTTTATCTGTGGTTGGTAGTAATCCAGAATTTGTCGTGCTTTTCCATGAATTTCACTGCTTAGAGCTGAGAACCTGTATCCTACAATTGACTAGCAAACACGGCTCAAGAGTACCTACCGATAAGTAATGCGATAAAAAAATGGGCAGTATAAAAATGCAAAAATCTGATTTGAACAGTGAGCATATAAGTAAGACATTTTAACCAAGATCTACCACAAAATCCTAACTAGCTAAACTACAATGGTATTTATTCTACTTTGTTAGAACTTTATACCTATCCGATTCGTGTCCTTCGGGTCTTGAATCCACTTCTTAAGCTCCTTTTGGTGTAGTTTGATTGCCAGTCTCCTGGATCCTAGATGATCCAACTGAAGATCCTGTTGGAGATAGTGCCCTCAGAGTCAATTATTGGATCACAGGCACGTGATTGCAATGATTGAGGGAGGACCTATCCCGGTACGACAGTCTTACTCGAGATGATAGTATGCTATCTGGTTTACCTTTATCATCGTGTACTGCTTTAGGTGACCTGACAGGTCGCTATTACACGTTGATAGAGCCCCTAGGATTCTTGCTTGACCACCAGCAGTATGAGGGCGATCATATAAGTGGGAGCTGGAGGTCTACAAGCACATCCTTAAAAGGTCCCTAGTCGTGGGAGATTCGAGACAGGGCATCGATTCTCCAGAGTAGACTAGTGTATACAGTCGAGACCCCGACGAGGGGCGGTGGCCGGTCTCACAAGCCACTGGTGTAAGTTGGATCACCTAAGATGTATACAGGTGCTCATTGGGTTATGAGTACACCGGACAGGACTCGCCGGGAATATGCTAGTTGGTCTTATACCTGACGTCAGATAGCAGTTCCCAGGTGACATGTGTACAGGTTAGTTCATCGACCTGGGGATCGTCATTTGTCTCGTGTGAGTTCCCACTGTACTTTGATTACTACCCTACCACGGCTCAAAGGAGTCGTGCAAACAGGTTTTAGTTGGGTACAGTCCCGAGCCACATGGAGGCAGTGAGCGGATCTTCGGGGGTTCGTCTCTCCCGGTATTGGGGGTGAGGTCGCGCTGTGTCTAGGAGAGCCATTACACGAAGTCCTTGGCCAAGGCAGGAGATTTACTGGTAGGTATTCCAGTAGTATCTCAGGGTATTCTGGGCTACACTCCGACACGACTTGTACCGCTTTTGGGGGTCTGACTTTTACCCACCCCCTAGGCCCGACATGCGATGCTCATAGACGAACAGACCGGACTGTACGGATATTGTCACTGACAGGCTCAGTAGGGTGTCAGGATGAGTTCGCTCATCGACGTCCCTTTTGGTCAATAGCTGGTGGCCCGTTACGTATTGGCTTATACCTCTGACGTGCTAGTGGTTAAATCCACAGCCATAGTATTGACGAGTCTTTAGAGTCCACCACACTTTCAGTTACTCAAGCTTTCGGGCGAAACGCTGTAGAGGCCGTATGGAGATATGGCAGGGTTCGATCAGATACGTACGGTATTGCACGGATCGTGATCGGACGGTTTTTTACTAGCCGGCTTTGGCTTAAGCCGGATCCTAGTATTTGACAGTGTAGTTTTGTCTCTTTGCATTTGTATTTCGGTAGGAATACAAATGCGGGTGTGTATGCACAGTATCGGGGTTTTCCTGTAATTTATTACGGGACCGGTTTTCTGGAGTTGCCAGTTTGCATTCCGTTCCGGCCGGTTTTTCTTTGTTCTTTCCCGGCCGGACTTTTCCGATGGAGGGGGCTATTTGCAATTGTGCAAATAACACTTTGTGGAGGGGTTTATTGCATATGTTTTGATTTGATTGCATCTTTGCTCCATGATGCATTAATTAAGACATGTATGAGTATGGGTTTTGTGGTGGGACCGGCCACTGTGGGATATGGTGTGTGTATTGTTTTGAGGGATTAATTAATTAGAATGGGGAGAATATATATATGAGTGTGCTGGAGTGATAGATAATGAGAAGAGGATTAATTTATGAGTGCTTGCTTCATGATTTTCCAGAGAGCACAAATATATTGGCTTGGCCGAGCTCATTTGCTGGGATGCTCCATTCTTTTTCTAGCATGCTCCATTCTTTTTCTAGCAAGCTTCCATGAAAACTCTTGTGCAAAATTCCTCCAAAATGGCAACCTCTTAAACCCCAAAGAGACAAGTTTCTACACTACATTCTACAGCATATCTTGGGCACGTCGACTAGCCAGCTTCGTGCCCGAGTTGCCTCGGTATTGAGGTGGGAGCCCGTAAAAGATGCAGGCGATGTGGTGCCCTTCCGGCGAGGAGGCGACGACCGAACATTCCGCAGGAGATCGGGACGACGACGAGAAGACCGGAGGACTCGGATCACTCGGTATATCTCTAACCCGTCTTGTTGCTTACTAGATCTAGTTTAATGGCCCGATCCGGGGTTTAGTGCGCGGTGGTGCCGGTTTGCTAAGTCCGCAAAAATTAAAGTTTTTCACCGCTTCCGCATTTGGCCGTCGGGTTGTCGGCCGGGGCGCCGCCGTGCACTTACAGTGGTATCAGAGCCACGCCATTAACTTAGTCTAGCTTGGTGTAATGTGTTTTCATTTCCGATCGATCAAAAATCCCAAAACCCGTGTTTTCACTTACAACAGTTTTATGTCGAAAATTTTTTAAGTCCAAAATTTTTTCAGGTTGTATAAAACTAGTGTACTGGAAGATCTTAGAGTTCTGGAAAAATTCAAGACACTGATCTCTTCAGGGGAGCGCGGAACCGTGGCAAAACCCAATTTGTTGCCGCGGTTCCGCCGCAGTATGGAGGATTAAGTGGGTCGGGTTTTTACAGTGGGCTTCTGGGGTGATTTTAGGGGTTTTGGAATGTTAATATTGGGCCCAGAATTTCTTGATGTGCTACTGTAGTACTTTGGGGCCCACTTGTTAAAATTTGATCGATCGGATATTTTAAACACATTATTTCACAGTATTTACATTATATCTGCGACCGTGAATGTCACTCGATCGGTAAATCCGGTCTAACTGCTATAGCCCGGTTAGACGGATTTGCGAACGTGACTTTCACGTTGATGTTCTGTGTTTTTACTGTGATGTTGCGGATCGGTCGTGGGGGATAGCCTGGATGCAATGCTAGTACTGTGTTGTTGTATTATGTACATTTGATATTGCGGGGCGAGCGTCCGACATGTGGACTGCCGTCACTGCCTGTTTGTATTATTCTTTTGGGGCACGACCTGGTTGCGGTCGATGTACCCGTTGTATGTATATTTTACTTTCTGTACTAGGATTGCCCCGCGGAGGGGTGCACGGATAGCCGGGTTCTAGAAGGCAACAAGCCCGCATCTCATGGCATTGGGACGAAAGGGGTTTCACTCTAGAATTGGCGGGCTATTCGCCGCACTCGTAGGGGGTACAGGTTGACCCAGGAGGGGTGCCCAAGTTACCGGATTCCGTGAAGTGCTGGGTGGTCCAATCACGGCGCTGAAGGGGGCTGCCTCGCTTCAGGTTTTGGCGGGTGACTTGCCGCGCCCGTAGGGGTCTAGGATTTCATTGCACAGGCTATCCACACGACCAGGGGAACGTCGGGTTTCAGCAGTGGCTCTGTGAAACCCGGGGATCCCAGATATCTGTATTGTTCTGTGATGCTGTACATTATCTGTGATGTTGCATTTTTTATCACGCCTTGAGCGAAATACTATATATTGGTATATATATTAGTAGATGTTGTATATGTTTTTCATCCGCGCTAGTCCAGTCCCCGCTTTGCCGTTAGTTAGCTAACCTAACGGGTGATGACGGGACCCAGTGGCGAATGCGGATGGCATATACGTACGTCAGTATATTTTCATTCTTTGTGGTGTGATCATTTGATGGGACTGCATTGATTCGGATCAATGCAAGTTAAAACAAACCTAATCTGATGTTGTCGGAACATTTTTCAAAAAGCTGTTATTGCAAGGACGTTCACTTTTGTTTTGCATCGTGGTATTCATTTGGAATATCCTGCTCCTCAGTCGACGAGGCAAGGGCCGAGATCCCTTTACCGGGAGTGACCCCTTGGACAGAAGTTTGCGTCAGGGCATTAACTTCCCTATAGCCGTTTACTTTTGCTTTGCATCGTGGTATTCAGTTGGAATATCCTGCACCCCATTCTACGGGGAAAGAGCCGAGATCCCTTCACCGGGAGTGACCTCTTTAGTAAAGGTTTTCGTCACTATATTTTCTAAAAAGCTATCCGTTCCTTCAACGATATCAAGTTCATTACGTTAAAGGTTTTCGCCAGAAACCATTCGTAGCCCTCCGTCGTTTCAGACGGGTAGCACGTAGTATTCATGCTATGTTTGTTGGCCTTCGTCAAGGCATAGTGTATGGTAGCTGCTTGTTGCTTTTCTGCTGCATAGATAGATGTGTTGGTTTGGGACAGTCGTATAGCCTTGTTGACCTTCGTCAAGGGCCTGTACGGGTGGGTTCAAATTAACCTGGACAATGACGGGTGGAACTTGACAAGTGACTTATGATTTGTTGACCTTCGTCAAGGTCATAAGAGCATGGGGCAGAAATCACATCGGGAGTTTCAAAAGAACTGAAACTTGCCAGATATGCGCATACCTTCTGGAGTGTGATAACGTGAGCGGATTCCGTCACTTTATCATACGATGAGAGTTGGATCCCGATTCCCACTGATGAGTTAGTTTACTCCTCGGGTGACCCCGACTAATTCTTCTTTCAGGTTTGGAGGAGAATTTGAGGTACAGTGGGAGGTTTCCAGATTAGATAAATTGGTAACCATTCTGATCTTGGTTAGAGTGCACGCTGAGTGTTTCTTTTCTCTCTCTCTTGGCAGCGACCATTGACCCGACCCTAAGACTATGACTCAGTGACCAAGTTGACCGAACCTTCTTAACACTGGCTTTTGGATTGTCAGAGTTGCAGACCTCATTGCCACTCCTACTTTTACCCTTTTCTCCAGGACACCCCGTATTACTGCGAACATCCACTTCCATTGGACAAAGCCATCGTATGGTTAGATACGAACTCGAAGGAATTCGAGGATGGTTTCCGGTTCTGGAGAAAACGGATAGGATCATTCAGTTGTCTTTTCCCTTTTACCTTCTCTCAAGTTACGAGTACTCCTTAGTTTAGGAGATAGTACACCTATTACGCAAATTGGATAGTCTTCTTCCAAACCTTAGGCTGGTGCCGACCGGTAGGGAATGAAGAAAACCAATTAGCATAACGATGGTGTGAAGAAGGTATTAAGATTAAGACAAAGCAAGGGATTAGTAAGAGGGCAAAGTAAATTGCGACTGATATTCACGACAAAACCAAGTATTTCATTACCACTCCCACATCACCTTTGTATTTCTCCAGGACACTCCGTATCACTACGATGATCCACAGTTATTTGGATATTCCATCGTATGGTTATATACGAACTCGAAAGGAACTTGTTCCAGTTCGGGGATGGATTCTGGTCCATGAGAAATAGGGTTTATTCGGTTGTCTTTTATCTTCACCTTCTCTCGCATTGCGAGTGCTCCTAGGACTAGGACAGTACACCCATTATGCTTATTGGATAGTCTTCTTCCAAACCATAGGCTGGTGCCGAACGGTAGGGAAGGAAGAAAACCAATTGGCCTAAACGGGTGTGCAGAAGGTAATGACTAAAGACATATAAAGGGATTTGGAGAGGTGTCAAAGAATTATACGGTTATAGTTGTGAATCTGGATAATGAAAGAGGCATTACTAGGAATACCAGGATACCCCATCGAAACATTTCAATGTTTCAGTTCAACTGCGTACTGTTAAAAGAAAACTGATTTCCCGATTAGACACTTGCTCCAGGGTATGAATTTACCAGTTTTGATTCTCACATCTATATGGTTTTACAGATGATGAGTGGGAGTAAGTTATTGGGAATTGGGTGATCATCCTCATTATATCGGGATTCGTTGTAATCGGTGATATTTGAGGAGATCATCTGGGCTGTTTGCCGGTCGGCAAATATTTGGTTTTGAATATCCGTTGTTATGCACCAATTTCAAATTGATATATCTGTACGTCTATTTGCATAGAGTGAGATATACCTTTTGATATTATGTCGATGACATTTACCTATATCAGTGGATGGTTAGGTAAGGAGCATTAAACAGCGGTGTAATTCTTCTTAACCATAAGTACAGTTTTCAACCTACGACACACAGTGAAAGAGTTGTTAGACTCAGCGGACATATACAGAGTATTGTATGTTGTCCAGTGTCCATTAGGATAGAGGGGTTGGTCCTCATACTATATTCTGTTTACTTTTAACTTCTCTAGTTCTTAGACATGTGTTTCATAGAAACACAGGGTCTAAGTTTTGAGGAGTTATAGGTATTTGAATAGAGTAGAGAACCAGGTGTAGCAAGTATCGGGATTCTTCAAAGTGATCGAAGATGTAGATACTTGTGTATGGTATTCAGTTGATAGTAATGATAAAGAGAAATTGCTTCTCTTTCAGGTTACTCATAATTGGAACCATTCCTAAGTTGAGTAACGCTGATCGGCCTCCTTCCATTTTGTTGACATGCACTGGAGACAGCTGCATGATTTGAATCTGGTTCAATTAAATTAGTGCCTCTGGTTCTATATTGGATATAGAACAGTTCGTATCTTAACGTTGTTAAGGTACGGGGAGTTGTCCGGCTTATGATTAAAACCAGACTCTGGATAACTCATGGCACGTTTCTGTAATGGCTGTTTGTGGGTTGACCCAGGCTATGACGAGGGTTGATTTTCTACCATCTGGGAGATCAATAGTAATATTGTTCTAGACTCGCCACAGTTTTATTAAAAATGGATTTTTTCAAAAACAGAAGTGGGAGTATGGTAGAACTGGAAGTGATTCCAGAACCGCAAAAGATTACTGAAGATTTGATAAGGAACCAAGAGATTCAATCTGATTTGACATTCCATTGGCCACTCCGCAGATACGGTGGGTAACTTCAGGAACCCGAGAGGTACTCCGGTAGCCTCAAGGACGGTGACAGGGAAGTTCTTGTTTACCCACACTTGCCATTGTTGTTGTTCCAGGCTGCGAGACCCGGCAGGAGGATGAGTATAGCGTCGTTCTAAACTAGCTTTAGAAGTGCACGTCTATATGACTCTGCCAGAGGGTTGTCGTAGTCAGTGGGAGCAGCGGAAGCATTGGTGGACATCAGGCTTATGTCTATTTATAGACTAAAGCAGAGATAGCGGAGTTAGATCATCTGTTTCTGATGTGACAGTCATAGTTTTGACGTCATCAGAATAGGGGATGGATCTGTTAAGAAGGTAGTAGGGTGTGATATCCTGGTATTTGGATGACATACACAGAGTAGGAAAAGAAACTCCTATACTACGATCGATTATACTTTGGTCGTCACACAGTGGTTTCTCCATAAGGGACTTGGACATTATATCAGACATACTGGTTACTAGATCTATGGTTTTAGATCTGGATTTTGGGTGGTTTCCCAATCAGGGTACTTTGACAGCATTCTAAGAGTATTTAGAATGGACGACTCCTGGCACGGTAGTGTACCTGCAGGTAATGGAGTCACCCTCTCTAAAGGTGTCTTATAGACTAAAGTAGAGAGGGATATGCATGATTGAAAGATCACTTGCTTAGGCAATTGAGTCAATCATGAGATGTCAAGAACCACACCAGATGTTGTTCTTGCACTAGATGCAATAAGTTGACATTGATCCAATCCTGGAGAAACAGTCGGAAGCAGTTTTAGAACATAAGTGGATGTTCTAGGGATATGATAACGACAGCCTCATTTGGGAGACAGTTATCATTCCAGGCTTCCAAGGTGACATGGACGACAAGGAAGTTGTCAGAGTTATAGTTTTCCTTCTGACGAGGGGCAGTATTTTGGACAGGTGGTCCAAAGAAATACTGAGGGTGGCATGGCGCAGGATACTGATTAAGTTCAGTTGACGATACAGTCTAAGAAGTTTGGATTTGGATTTCATTTATGAGCTCGGTCCCATCAGACATCCAGACACTCTAAGACAGGTATTGCTCATTTCGGGAGATGGTTTTCTCCGCGAACTTGAGATATAGAGAGAGACATAGAAAGAAACTTCAGAGCGGATCCACTCGCTGAGGCTATTCCTCAAACGCAATAGTCTCGCAAACGAGCTTTGTGAGACTGACTTGTGGAGGAGTTGGGTGTTCGGTATCACACGGGCTGTGAGTATGCGACATCGAAATAAATAGCCTTGAGTGCAAGTGAGAGATTGTTGGAGATAGTGCCCTCAGAGTCAATTATTGGATCACAGGCACGTGGTTGCAATGATTGAGGGAGGACCTATCCCGGTACGACAGTCTTACTCGAGATGATAGTATGCTATCTGGTTTACCTTTATCATCGTGTGCTGCTTTAGGTGACCTGACAGGTCGCTATTACACGTTGATAGAGCCCCTAGGATTCTTGCTTGACCACCAGCAGTATGAGGGCGATCATATAAGTGGGAGCTGGAGGTCTACAAGCACATCCTTAAAAGGTCCCTAGTCGTGGGAGATTCGAGACAGGGCATCGATTCTCCAGAGTAGACTAGTGTATACAGTCGAGACCCCGACGAGGGGCGGTGGCTGGTCTCACAAGCCACTGGTGTAAGTTGGATCACCTAAGATGTATACAGGTGCTCATTGGGTTATGAGTACACCGGACAAGACTCACCGGGAACATGCTAGTTGGTCTTATACCCGACGTCAGATAGCAGTTCCCAGGTGACATGTGTACAGGTTAGTTCATCGACCTGGGGATCGTCATTTGTCTCGTGTGAGTTCCCACTGTGCTTTGATTACTATCCTACCACGGCTCAAAGGAGTCGTGCAAACAGGTTTTAGTTGGGTACAGTCCCGAGCCACATGGAGGCAGTGAGCGGATCTTCGGGGGTTCGTCTCTCCCGGTATTGGGGGTGAGGTCGCGCTGTGTCTAGGAGAGCCATTACACGAAGTCCTTGGCCAAGGCAGGAGATTTACTGGTAGGTCTTCCAGTAGTATCTCAGGGTGTTCTGGGCTACACTCCGACACGACTTGTACCGCTTTTGGGGGTCTGACTTTTACCCACCCCCTAGGCCCGACATGCGATGCTCATAGACGAACGGACCGGACTGTACGGATATTGTCACTGACAGGCTCAGTAGGGTGTCAGGATGAGTTCGCTCATCGACGTCCCTTTTGGTCAATAGCTGGTGGCCCGTTACGTATTGGCTTATACCTCTGACGTGCTAGTGGTTAAATCCACAGCCATAGTATTGACGAGTCTTTAGAGTCCACCATACTTTCAGTTACTCAAGCTTTCGGGCGAAACGCTGTAGAGGCCGTATGGAGATATGGCAGGGTTCGATCAGATACGTGCGGTATTGCACGGATCGTGATCGGACGGTTTTTTACTAGCCGGCTTTGGCTTAAGCCGGATCCTAGTATTTGACAGTGTAGTTTTGTCTCTTTGCATTTGTATTTCAGTCGGAATACAAATGCGGGTGTGTATGCACAGTATCGGGGTTTTCCTGTAATTTATTACGGGACCGGTTTTCTGGAGTTACCAGTTTGCATTCCGTTCCAGCCGTTTTTTCTTTGTTCTTTCCCGGCCGGACTTTTCCGATGGAGGGGGTTATTTGCAATTGTGCAAATAACAATTTGTGGAGGGGTTTATTGCATAAGTTTTGATTTGATTGCATCTTTGCTCCATGATGCATTAATTAAGACATGTATGAGTATGGGTTTTGTGGTGGGGCCGGCCACTGTGGGATATGGTGTGTGTATTGTTTTGAGGGATTAATTAATTAGAATGGGGAGAATATATATATGAGTGTGCTGGAGTGATAGATAATGAGAAGAGGATTAATTTATGAGTGCTTGCTTCATGATTTTCCAGAGAGCACAAATATATTGGCTTGGCCGAGCTCATTTGCTGGGATGCTCCATTCTTTTTCTAGCAAGCTTCCATGAAAACTCTTGTGCAAAATTCCTCCAAAATGGCAACCTCTTAAACCCCAAAGAGACAAGTTTCTACACTACATTCTACAGCATATCTTGGGCACGTCGACTAGCCAGCTTCGTGCCCGAGTTGCCTCGGTATTGAGGTGGGAGCCCGTAAAAGATGCAGGCGATGTGGTGCCCTTCCGGCGAGGAGGCGACGACCGAACATTCCGCAGGAGATCGGGACGACGACGAGAAGACCGGAGGACTCGGATCACTCGGTATATCTCTAACCCGTCTTGTTGCTTACTAGATCTAGTTTAATTGCCCGATCCGGGGTTTAGTACGCGGTGGTGCCGGTTTGCTAAGTCCGCAAAAATTAAAGTTTTTCACCGCTTCCGCATTTGGCCGTCGGGTTGTCGGCCGGGGCGCCGCCGTGCACTTACAGATCCTAGGTACAAGCTACAACTTTCTCAAATGAAAGAAACTCAACTAGCTAGTTTGCTAATCTAGCTAGTTAAGAGTGAGTGGAGATAATAAGTTGTGATTTTTCTTTCTCAAAAATCCTTGTTTCTCAACTCATGAGAATGATAGGATTTTTGAAGAGGAGGAAGCAAAGAGGAGAGGATGGCTACTCAAGAGAAAAATGAGCTCAAGAAAAGAAAAGCACTTGTAACCATGAAGAATGGCTAGTTCAAAATAATATGAAGCCTTTTCTTTTCTCTTTTAAAATTCTAGCCATACTTCAATAGTGATGGCAATAAATGCCCAAACCATCCCTCATCCCATGCTTCCTTTACACCTAATTTTCTATTTATCAATAAATAGAAAAATCCAAATTGTGAGGTGCCCCATTCTAGTATGTATTTTGTTCAAATAAAAAATACTCTCTACTGTATATACATAACCGTATTTGTATCAAAATATGAATACCCAAGAGATAGAATAATACCACTAAAAATAATACTAGGATTAAATCAATACCTGATATAATGAACCAACTTAATCCTAAGCCGCTATCATTAAAAACCGTACGATTAAATTCCGCGCAACTAGTACACGCAATCAATTGGAACCCTGCACGTATAAACATATGGCCTCCACTCGTTTCGCCTGAACCAGAGAAACCTTCTGTGTGGGACTTTAAAGACTCGACAGTATGCTGGCAGTGGGTTTAACCATAAGCGCATCAGCGGTACTAGCTGTACGTAATGGCTTCCCAGGTACCTGTCGAAAATGAAGGCCGACGAGCAAACTCATTTGAACTCCTACTGAGCCTAACCGTGACAATATCCGTACAGTCCGGACTGTTCGTCAGATAGTACCGCATCCCGGGTCTAGTGGGCGATCAACATCAGACCCCTACTTGTTAGTGATATATGACCTAGAGGCCATTAATTTATCATACTGGTTTGTATATTACAAATTGGAAGCTTAGGATATTCGCAGTTATAATAACAGTCTTGCTCAAAATGGTAGTATGCTATTTGGTTTGATTCTACCTCAATATGTGCATATGTTTCTTTTAGCATATCGCTTATACATATTGGTAGAGCTCTTGGGATCTTTTCTTGACTACCAGCGTTGTGATGGAAGTCACACTAGTGGGGGCTCGGTAGTCTATAAGCACATCCTTATACAGGTCCCTAGTCATAGGATTATTGAGACGAGGTATCGATACTCCAGAGTAGACTAGTGTATATACTTCTCATCCCAGCAGGGGAGATATTATGTCCGACAGCCATTAGTACGTCGTACTAGAGATAGTATACAGGTGTTGGATATAGTGCCCTCAGTGTCAATTATTGGATCGCAGGCACGTGATTGCAATGATTGAGGGAGGACCTATACCGGTAGGACAGTCTTACTCGAGAGTTTGTATACTATCTGGTTTGTCTTTATCATCGTGTACATGCTTTAGGTGACATTGTAGTTCACTATTACAAGTTGATAGAGAATAGTATGCTATCTGGTTTATCTTTATCATCGTGCACTGCTTTAGGTGACCTTACAGGTCGCTATTACACGTTGATAGAGCCCTTAGGATTCTTGCTTGACGGCCAGCATTATGATGGCGATCATATACGTGGGAGCTGGGGTCTATAAGCACATCCTTAAAGTGGTCCCTAGTCGTGGGAGTTTCGAGACTGGGCATCGATACTCCATTAGTAGACTAGTGTATACAGTCGAGACCCCGACGAGGGGCGGTGGCCGGTCTAACAAGCCATTGGTGTCAGCTGGTTCACCGAAGATGTATACAGGTGCTCATTGGGTTATAAGTACACCGGACTGGACTCGCCGGGAACATGCTAATTGGTATTATACCTGACGTCAGATAGCAATTCCCTGGTGACATGTATACAGGTTAGTTCATCGACCTGAGATCGTCATTTGTCTCGTGTGAGTTCCTACTGTGCTTTGATTACTACGCTACCACGGCTCAAAGGAGTCGTGCAAACAGGTTTTAGTTGGGAACAGTCCCGAGTCACATGGAGGCAGTGAGCGGATCGGCAGGGGTTTCGTCTCTCCCGGTATTGGGGGTGAGATCGCGTTGTGTCTAGGAGAGCCATTACACGAATTCCTTGGCCATGGCAGGAGATTTACTGGTAGGTATTCTAGTAGTATCTCAGGGTGTTCTGGGCTACACTCCGACATGACTTGTACCGCTTTTGGGGATCTTACTCTTACCAACCCCCTAGGTCCGACATGCGATGCTCATAGACGAACGGACCTGACTGTATGGATATTGTCACTGACAGGCTCAGTAGGGTGTCAGGATGAGTTCGCTCATCGACCTCCCTTTTGTTCAATACCTGGTAACCCGTTACGTACAGCTAGTACCACTGACGTGCTAGTGGTTAAATCCATAGCCGAAGTATTGACGAGTCTTTAGAGTCCCCCACAGACAGTTACTCAAGTTTCGGGCGAAACGTTGTAGAGGCCGTATGATATATGGAAGGGTTCGATCATATACGTGCGGTAGTGCACGGATCATGATCGGACGGATCATACTAGTGGACTTTGGTTTAAGCCGCATCCTAGTATTAGATTTGTTGGATTACTTTAGTCTCATCGCATTCTCATTCGGTCAGAATGCGGATGTAGGTATGTATATACAGGTGAGGGGTATCCTTGTGATCCGTCATGAGTTTACTTTATATGTTGCCGTATCTTTTTATTGTCGTAAACATTTGGATTAATGTTTACAAATGGAAATTGTGAGCTAGAAACCATCATTTTGTGCATTTAATGTGACATAGACTTCATTAGTGACTCATGGTCTCTTTTCTTGTGCTAATGTCACATTATATGATTGATTTGTGGGTTGAAATGAGAGGAGGAAAGAGAAGGGCAGCCATGTATGAGAGCTAGCTCTTGTGTTTTATTTTACTCTCTCTCACTCTCTCATTTGAACACATATACAACACAAAAAGAAAAAGGCTTCTTCTTCTTCTTCTTCTTCCTCTAGCTCACAACCTCCATTGATGGCTTCATCTTCAACCTCCATCCATACAATGGATGCAAGAGACAAAGCTGTCACACACATTCTCTACTTCACCTTAGACACGTCAGCTAGCGAACTTCGTGCCCGAGTTGCTTCGGATGAAGTGGGAGCCCGTAAAAAGACTCGATGATGTGGTGCCCTTTCCGACGAGGAGATCGAGCTCGGAGATGCCGCGAGGAGCTTGGGATGGTGGCCAGGAGCTTGGGATGGTGGCCAAAGACCGAAGGACATGGATCGATCGGTATAGCTTTTCCAACCCTTTCTTTAGTTGCTAGTTATAGGTTAATGGTTCGATCTGGGTTTTAAGCATACGATAGTGCCACTTTCTAGTTTGAAAAAGTTTTTGTTTCCGCATTTTGGCCTCGGATAGACGGCCGGGGCGCTACCGTAGTCTTATATGGTATCAGAGCCACGCCATTAACCTTTACTAGCTTGCTCTAACGTTTTTAGAACTTCGATCGGACGAAATTTCCAAAAACCGCATTTCCAATTGTGCTGTTTCTGTCGAATTTTTTTTGTGGTCAAATTTTTTTTTTAGTATTGCAGAAATATGTGCAGGCTTTTTTAAGATTACTGTGAAAATTTGGTTGCCTGTTATTACTGTTGCGCCGCGGAACCGCGGCCTTACCCTTGCTTTGGCCCTGGTTCTGCCGCCATTCCATGTCATCAATGCACCAAATTATCTACAGTGCTCTCTGAGTTGGAATTGGGGTTTCTAGTATTTTTTGTTTTGGCCCAGATTTGTTTGAGTAGTGGGAATTGTGCTTGGGGCCCACTTCGGGGAAATTTTGTCGATTGAAAATTTAAACATGTTAGTTCATAGTATTTACATTATATCTGCGATCGTGAATGTCATTTGATCGGTAAATCTTGTCTAATTGCTATAGCCCTTTTAGACGGATTTGCGAACGTGACATCCACGTTGTTGTTCTGTATTGTGCTGTGATGTTGCGGATTTGTCGTGGTGGATAGCCTGGATGCAATGGTAGTACAGTTTGGTTGTATTTGTATATTTGATATTGCGGGGCGAGCGTTCGACATGTGGACTGCCGTCACTTCCTGTTTGTATATTATTCTTTTTGGGCACGATCGGGCTGAGGTCGATGTACCCGTTGTATATTTTACTTTCTGTACTAGGATTACCCCACGGTGGGGTGAACGGATAGCCGGGTTCTAGAGGGCAACGGGCCCGTATCTCATGGCTTTGATACGGAGGGAGCTTTACTCTAGAATTGGCGGGCTATTCGCCGTACTCGTAGGGGGTATAGGTTGACCAAAGGAGGGGTGCCCAAGTTATCGTATTCCGTAAAGTGCTGGGTGGTCCATTCACGTTGTAGAAGGGGGCTGCCTCGCTTCAGGTTTTGGCGGGTAACTTGCCGCGCCCGTAGGGGTCTAGGATTTCATTGCACAGGCTATCCACATAACCAGGGGAACGTCGGGTTTCAGTAGAGGCTCTATGAAACCCGGGGATCCCAGATTATCTGTATTGTTCTTTGATGCTTATTACATTTCTGTGATGTTGCATTTTATTACGCCTTGAGAGAATATTATATATTGATATATATACTAGTAGATGTTGTATATATTTTACACATGCGCTAGTCCAGTCCCCGCTCTGTCGTTAGTTAAGTAACCTAACGGGCGATGACGGGACCCAGTGGCGAATGCGGATGGCATATACGTACACCATATTTTCGTTCTTTTGTGGTGTGATTAATTGATGGGACTGCATTAATTCAGATCAATGAAAGCTAAACAAACCTGTTTGATGTTGTTGGAACATTTTTCAAAAAGCTGTTATTGCAAGGATGTTCTCTTTTGTTTTGCACAGTGGTATTCGGTTATGAATATCCAGCACCTCAGTCGACGAGGCAACGGCCGAGATCCCTTCACCGGGAGTGACCCCTTGGACAGAAGTTTTCGTAGGGGTAATAACTTCACTATCGCCGATTACTTTTTTCTTTGCATCGTTATATTCAGTTGGAATATCCTGCACCTCATTCTACGGGGAAAGAGCCGAGATCCCCTCACCGGGAGTGACCTCTTTAGCAAAGGTTTTCGCCGCTATATTTTCATAAAAAGCTATCCGGTTCCTTCAACGATATTAAGTTCATTACGTTAAAGGTTTTCCGCCAAAAACCATTCGTAGCCCTCCGTCATTTCCTACAAGTGGTACTTAGTATTCGTGCTGCGTTTGTTGACTCCGTCAAGACGTAGTGTACGATAGCTAAGTGGTGCTTGTTTGTAGCATGGATATGCGATTTGTTAGGAAAGTTGTGCGGCCTTGTTGACTCCGTCAAGGGCACGTACGGATGGGTTTAATGCAATCAAGATATTGACGGGTTGAACTTGACTAGGACTCTTTGATTTGTTGACTCCGTCAAGGTCAGTTGGGTCCTAGGGGTAAAAACACACATCGGGAGTTTCTAAAGAAACTGAAACTTTCCAGGCATGCGCATACCATCTGGAGTGTGATAACGTGAGTGGATTCTGTAACATTTCAAAAAAATAAAATATTATTTTTTGGGAATTTTTATAATTTAATATTATTTTATTGAATATTTTTATATTAGGTGTAATTAAATACATAAAAATTTGGAATAATTATGGAAAATTCTAAAATAGGTTATTCTATGGAAGTATGCCATTTTTAAGTTTTTATAATTAGTTATATGCTAATTTAGTGCTAATCGCGATTAAAAATCGCTAATCGGGTTTCTAGCAATGTTGTGCAAAATATGCACATATCATTTTTATCACACTTGTGCATTTTCTATCATGTTATTAGGGGTTACTAATCTTGTGAGAAGGGTCTTTGAAGAGAAAAAGAAAAGAAAAAGAAATGGAAAAGGAATAAAGAAATGAGGTATGGTGAGAGAGAGAAAGGTATGGGTTTTCTTTGACTTTGGACTTAGCCATTCTCTTCATTCCTCATTCATTTCCCCCCCCCCCCTCTTCTACCATTGATGCTGCTGCTCCAGCTCCTCATTCTCCCCCTCTTCAAGATCCTCAAAACACCTCAAAAAAATCATCAAAACCCTACCCCCATTTCATTAAAGGTGTGCACAAGCTCGAGATCTACACATTGGACCAAGGAAGCAAGGATTTTGGCCACTAGGGGCAACTCAAGAATTTTATTGAGTTGCCAAATGAGGTATTTTCTGGACCATTAGATTAGTTTTAGCATTTCATATATCCTCATGCTTGTTTAGAACCGATATTGTTTGATTTGGTGACTTAAGGATAAACCTAGTTAGGGTTTGAGGAAAATTTGAGTTATGATATGAAATTGAGCTCAGTAGAGCCTACACCAACACCTTAGTTCTATAATTGAGACCCAAACATGAAGTTTAAACCCAGAATACGGATTTATAGAAACCGATATCGGAGAATTTGTGAAATCTGTGATGGTTACATTGAATCTGGTTTTACCCCGAGACTCTGAAAATTAAATTGATTGGATAGTGAGATGTGAAGGCACCCTAGAACCACCACACAAGACCCCAGCCCCTAACTCTATGACCCGGCCGTAGATTTATTCTGTTTGGCCGCAATTTGCGGCCAGACCTGCCCCATTTTGTCTCGTTTTAGTCCTGCAGCTCCTACATGTATAGATTAGACCCCTGGCATGTATAGATTTGTCTAATTTGACCAAGGGTGAAATCTGGAGAATTTTTCCTTAGTTGCTGTTTTGAATTCGTGTTTCCGTATTCCGTATTTTTAAATCTGAATTTGTGTATTGCGTTTTTACTCGTCTACTTGGCGTTTATACGACGATATAGAGGTTTGTTGTTGGTTTTGAGGGCGTTGTCCATAGGTTCTAACCTATAGATCATAGCGTATCGTTTTGGGATTCGTATGCGGTTTTAGTATTGATTTGGTTTTAATACGCATTTACGATTCGTTGATGTGTAGGTACCTCATGAAGACTTCGGGACGACAAGCAAACGCGTGGTGACGTCGACAATGAAGACGCAAGGTGAGTAGATTATATCTATGGGGGAAGTCGGGTGGATGTATAGCACCCCCGCAGTCCGTAGTTGATATACTTTATATGATAGTTATAGTGTGTCGTGGTTTTTGTCTTAGGTGTATTATAGATAGTTTAGGGTTAAAAGCAACTAGTGTACTTCATAGTTGCAAACCCTAGAATAGATTTACACCTACACGCACACCCTTGCATATTCATTATACGTGTATTGTGTTTGATGATATTGGATGACTTTGGAGATTAGTCGATGGTTTTGGGCATTGTGCCGCGAGATCGGTGATTTGATATGATTCGTATTTGGGAATACGACATGTAATCTCTAGCGGGCCTTTGGACGTGTGCTTACACATGCAGTATATAGATGGTATCAATTGTCCTAGCCTTAGATCAGTACCCCAGATTATGTGAGATGATGATAATGATACCTGATATTTGGTGAGAGGAATGTGATATTGACCCGTACCCAGTTATTGGGATGCTGTACGACGATTTACCGTACGTGCCTATATTGATGATTGATCCGCACTCATGACATGAGGATTGGCATATGATATACTATATCGTACGCAATACTATTGAGGCGGGATCACCGACTATTATATTATATATATATATATATATATATATATATATATATATCGACTCAGATTTAGGTGGTTTCCTTACCCCTCCTGATGGACTGGGCTTAGTAGATGTTAGACTAGACCCGAGTCATACCTATTTCAAAACTAACGAATCGAGAATATCTTAAGGACAAGTAAAGAGATTCTACGGGTATTTTCAAAAGACGCATCTATTCTTAAAAACACCGTAACCCTTATTTTACTAAAACCCCGATTCGTCTTATTTCAAATGGCACCACTGCATGACATATACATATTGGTGTAGATTCTTCACTGTTGCGTTGATTTATTCGATTCCGCATCTCATTGTATGTGCATAGTATTATTCCATGTTGCATGATATTCTGTTATACTTGCATTTCATTTATATGTCACATACATCATGTTTTCTGATTATACGCATCGAGATATCCGTTTTCATGATATTTCTGGATTTGGGAACAGTGGATAATTTCAATGGAAAGTATGTACTTATTTGAAAAACCCGGTTTCCTTGATATGATATTTGCGCTGCCACCATGAGATTTATCGGTTCTGATTTTACACCCCTTACGAGGAGTGGGTGCCGTACGAGGGTACATGGTGGGCCCGATATATGAGATAGTGGGGCTGAACCGGACTGACGGATGCCCGATATATGAGATAGTGGGGCTGACCCGGACTGACGGATGCCCGATATATGAGATAGTGGGGCTGACCCGGACTGACGGATGCCCGATGTATGAGATAGTGGGCTCACCCGGACTGACGGAAGCCCGATGTATGAGATAGTGGGCTGACCCGGACTGACGGATGCCCGATATATGAGAGAGTGGGCTGACCTGGACTGACGGATGCCCGATATATGAGGATTTACGTGCCGATGCTAGGCACAGGTTTCATTATGTTTTCCATGATTTTGATTATATCCTCATATTTGCATGCTTGATGCTTATTATCATTGGGTGACAGGTGGACGGGATCCACATACATACAGGCTTTTATTACATTGATCATACTTCATTTGTATATATATAACAGGGTATGAGGGCGCTGTTATATATATACCCTTACACCAATATTAGTAGAATGGGACGCTAATATATGTTTATTGATATCCATTTTGATGCTTCATCATATTTACTTCATGCAGACATACTTTATATTTGTGACATGTTATTACCTGAGGCACTGGCACGAGTATTTGGCACTACCTACATGTTTAGATGCTACATTGCCACCTTTTTATGCTTCAGATTTATTCTTGAGGTTTATGTTATATCTGATCGTATTGACCTAGGATTAGGTCATGCATTCGATTTCTGCTTGTAGATATTCTCTATTCACGAGTTGGAAACTCACCCCCGTTGTGCCACAGTTCTTGCTGGTTTTTCCGTACAGGTTCCATAACGGCATTTCTGGCACACTGCTTCCTTTGCGGGTGAATTGCTTTTGTTAGGTAGGTTCTTTGCATCAGAACCACCATTGTACTTGTATTATTCCTTTGCATCTATAATTCCATCAACCAAAACTTGTATATTTGTTTCAGACTTATACATTTGTGATGTATTATTCGACCCTAGAGTCGCGCTTAGTACTATTGCGGTTTTCATGCTTATTGATTTTCTTTTGGATTTGACCCTCGCCATTCGGCGTTGTATATTGTATTGCTTGCGTGGTTGTGACCGTCGATTGACGAAGAGCTAGCTCCCACTTGGGGATTCCTTTTATCATTGCATATATATATTGTTCTTGTTGTACCCAGTTCGGAGCCAGTGTTTACAAAGGAAACTCTGCCGAAATTTTTAGAATAAACTTTACATTTTTAAAATGCATATTCGGCTTAGTTATTTAAAAACATTGACTTCAAACATGTTTTTCTTCACTTCTTTAAACCAGTTTTCTTTATTTACTTTTTAAATGGTTATAGATTTCTGGGCTTTTGGCTTACTTGGATCAGATGGAGTCCTATAGACTTCATATGGTTTAAGGGCCAGTCACGTGCTCTTTCGGGTCGTGACAGATTCCATCACGTTATCATGCAATGATAGTTGGATCCCGATTCCCACTGATGAGTTGGTTTACTCCTCGGTTGATCCCGACTAATTCTTCTTTCAGGTTTGGAGGAGAATTTGAGGTTACAGTGGCAGGTTTCCTGATCAGATAAATTGATAACCATTCTGATCTAGGTTAGAGTGTACGCAGAGTGTTTCTTTTCTCTCTCTCTTTGGCAGCGACCATGGCCCGACCCTATACTATGACTCTGTGACCAAGATTAACCGAGTCTTCTTAAAACACTGGTTTTTGGATTGTCTGAGTTGCATACCTCATTGCCACTCCTACTTTTACCTTTTTCTCCAAAACACCCCGTATTACTACGAACATCCACTTCCACTGGATAAAACTATCGTATGGTTATATACGAACTCGAAGAAATTTATTCGAGGATGGTTTCCAGTTCTGGAGAAAACGAATAGAACTATTCAGTTGTCTTTTCCTTTTACCTTCTCTCAGGTTGCGAGTGCTCTTAGGATTAAGACAGTACACCTATTATGCTTATTGGATAGTCTTCTTCCAAACCATAGGCCGGTGCCGAACGGTAGGAAAGGAAGAAAACCATTTAGCCTAAAAAGAGTGTACAGAAGGTAATGACTAAAGACATATAAAGGGATTTGGAGAGATGGCAAAGAAATATACGGTTACAGTCATGAATCTGGATAATGGAAGAGGCATTACTAGGAATACCCGGATAACCCTTCGAAACATTTACATGTTTCAGTTTCACTGTGTATTGTTAAAAGAAAGCTGATTTCCAAATTAGCCCTTGCTCCAGGGTATGTATTTACCAGGTTTGATTCTCACATCTGTATGGTTTTACAGATGATGAGTGGGAGTAAGTTATTGGGAATTAGGTGATCATCCTCTTTATATCGGGATTCATTGTAATTGGTGATATTTGAGGAGATCGCCTGGGTTGTTTGCCGGACGGCAAATATTTGGTTTTGAATATCCGTTGTTATGCACCAATTTCAAACTGATATATCTGTACGTTTATTTTTATAAAGTGAGATATAAATTTTTGAAATTATGTCTATGACATTTACCTATATCAGTGGATGGTTAGGTAAGGAGCATTAAACAACGGTGTAATTCTTCTTAACCTTAAGTACAGTTTTCAACCTACGACACACAGGGAATGAGTTATTAGACTCAGGGGACTTATACAGAATATTGTATGTTGTCCAGTGTCCAAGAGGACAGAGGGGTTGGTACTCGTACTATTTTCTACTTACTTGTGACTTCTCTAGTTCTTAGACATGTGTTTCGTAGAAATGCAAGGTTTAAGTTTTGAGAAGTTATAGGTATAAAAATAAAGTAGAGAACCAGGTGTTGCAAGTATCAGGATTCTTCAAGGTGATCGAAGATGTAGATACTTGTGTATGGTATTCAGTTGATAGTAATGATTATGAGAACTTGCTTCTCTTTCAGGTTACTCATAATTGGAAGCACTCCTAAGTTGAGTAATGCTGATCGGCCTCTCTCCATTTAGTTGATGTGCACTGGAGACAGCTGCATGATTTGAATCTGGTTCCAATTAAATCAGTGCCTCTGTTTCTATATTGGATATAGAATAGTTCATATCTTAACAATGTTAAGGTACCGGGAGTTGTCCGGCTTATGCTTAAAACCAGACTCTGGATAACTCAAGGCACGTTTTTGTAATGGCAGTTTATGGGTTGACCCGAGCTTTGACGAGGGTTAACTTTCTACCATCTGGAAGATCAATAGTGATATTGTTCTTGACTCGCCACAGTTTTTAATAAAATGGAATTTTTCAGAAAACAGTAGTAGAAGTATGGTAGAACTGGAAGTGATTCTAGAACCGCAAACGATTACTGAAAATTTGATAAGAACCTAAAGATTCAATCTGGTTTGACATTCCATTGGCCACTCCGCAGATATGGTGGGTAACCTCAGACACCCGAGAGGTACTCCGGTAGCCTCAAGGACGGTGACAAGGAGGTTCTTGTTTACCCAGACTTGCCATTGCTGTTGTTCCAGACTGTGAGACCCGGCAGGAGGATGAGTATAGCGTCGTTCTAAACTAGCTTTAGAAGTGCACGTGTATATTATTCTTCCAGAGGGTTGTCGTAGTCAGTGGGAGCAGCGGAAGCATAGTGGACAGGTAGCTTATGTCTATTTAAGGAATAAAGCAGATATAGCGGAGATAGATCATCTATTTCTGATGTGACAGTCATAGGTTTGACTTCATCAGAATATGGGATGGATCTGTTAAGAAGGTAGTAGGGTGTGATGTCCTGGTATTTGGATGACATACACAGAGTAGGAAGTGAAATTCCTATACTACGGTCGGTTATACTTTGGTTATCACGCAGTGGTTTTTCCACATAGGACCTGGATATTATATCAAACATCCTGGTTACTAGATATATGGTTTTTAGATCTGGATTTGGGTAGTATCCCAATCTGGGTACTTAGACAGCATTCTAAAAGTATTTAGAATGGACGACACCTGCATGGTGGTGTACCTGCAGATGATGGAGTCACCATCTCTAAAGGTGTCTTACAGACTAAAGGGGAGAGGGATGCGTATGATTGGCAGATCACTTGTTTAGGCAATTGAGTTGATCATGAGAAGTCAAGTACTACACCAGATGCTGTTTTTGCACGAGATGCAATAAGTTGATATTAATCCAATCCTGGAGAAACGATCGGAAGCAGTTTTAGAACATAAGTTGATGTTCTAGGGATATGATAACGACAGCCTCCTTCGGGAGATGGTTATCATTCCAGGCTTCCAAGGTGACCTGGCTGACAGAGTGGCTGTCAGAGTTATAGTTTTCCCTCTGACGAGGGGCAGTATTTTGGACAGGTGATCCAAGCGGATACTGAGGGAGGCGTGGTGCACGATACTGATTAAGTTCAGTTGTCGATACAGTCTAAGAAGTTTAGATTTGGAGTTCATTTATGAACTAGGTCCCATAAGACATCCAAACATATTCTAAGATAGGTATTGCTCATTTTGGGAGATGGCTTTATCCGCGAACTCGAGATAAAGAGAGACATAGAAAGAAACATCAGGGCGGATCCACTCACTGAGGCTATTCCTCGAACGCAACAGTTTCGCAAACGGGCTTTGTGAGACTGATTAGTAGAGGAGTTGGGTGTTCGGTATCACACGGGTTGTGAGTATGCGACATCGCAATAATTAGCCTTGAGTGCAAGTGCGAGATTGTTGGATATAGTGCCCTCAGTGTCAATTATTGGATCGCAGGCACGTGATTGCAATGATTGAGGGAGGACCTATACCGGTAGGACAGTCTTACTCGAGATGTTTGTATACTATCTGGTTTGTCTTTATCATCGTGTACAAGCTTTAGGTGACATTATAGTTCACTATTACACGTTGAAAGAGAATAGTATGCTATCTGGTTCATCTTTATCATCGTGCACTGTTTTAGGTGACCTTACAGGTCGCTATTACACGTTGATAGAGCCCTTAGAATTCTTGCTTGATGGCCAGCAGTATGATGGAGATCATATACGTGGGAGCTGGGATCTATAAGCACATCCTTAAAGTGGTCCCTAGTCGTGGGAGTTTCGAGACTAGGCATCGATACTCCATTAGTAGACTAGTGTATACAGTCGAGACCCCGACGAGGGGCGGTGGCTGGTCTAACAAGCCATTGGTGTCAGTTGGTTCACCTAAGATGTACACATGTGCTCATTGGGTTATGAGTACACCGGACAGGACTCGCCGGGAACATGCTAGTTGGTATTATACCTGACGTCAGATAGCAGTTCCTTGGTGACATGTGTACAGGTTAGTTCATCGACCTGAGATCGTCATTTGTCTCGTGTGAGTTCCCACTTTGCTTTGATTACTACCCTACCACGGCTCAAAGGAGTCGTGCAAACAGGTTTTAGTTGGGTACAGTCCCGAGCCACATGGAGGCAGTGAGCGGATCGGCAGGGGTTTCATCTCTCCAGGTATTGGGGGTGAGATCGCGCTGTGTCTAGGAGAGCCATTACACGAAGTCCTTAGCCAAGGCAGGAGATTTATTGGTAAGTATTCCAGTAGTATCTCAGGGTGTTCTGGGCTACACTCCGACACGACTTGTACCGCTTTTGGGGGTATGAATTTTACCAACCCCCTAGGCCGGACAAGCGATGCTCATAGACGAACGGACCGGACTGTATGGATATTGTCACTGACAGGCTCAGTAGGGTGTCAGGATGAGTTCGCTCATCGACCTCCCTTTTGGTCAATACCTGGTAGCCCGTTACGTACAGCTGGTACCACCGACGTGTAAGTGGTTAAATCCACAGCCGAAGTATTGACGAGTCTTTAGAGTACCCCACAAACAGCTTCTCAAGTTTCAGACGAAACGTTGTAGAGGTCGTATGATATATGGCAGGGTTCGATCATATACATGCGGTAGTGCACGGATCATGATCGGACGGATCATACTAGTGGGCTTTGCTTTAAGCCGGATCCTAGTATTAGATTTGTTGGATTACTTTAGTTTCATCGCATTCGCATTCGGTCGGAATGCGGATGCAGGTATGTATATACAGGTCAGGGGTATCTTTGTGATCTGTCACGAGTTTACTTTAGATGTTGCCGTATCTTTTTATTGTTGTAAACATTTGGATTATTGTTTACAAATGGAAATTGTGAGCTAGAAACCATTATTTTGTGCATTTAATGTGACATAGACTTCATTAGTGACTCATGGTCTCTTTTCTTGTGCTAATATCACATTATATGATTGATTTGTGGGTTGAAATGAGAGGAGGAGAGAGAAGGGCAGCCATGTATGAGAGCTAGCTCTTGTGTTTTATTTTACTCTCTCTCACTCTCTCATTTGAACACATATACAACATAAAAAGAAAAAGGCTTCTTCTTCTTCTTCTTCTTCTTCATCCTCTAGCTCACAACCTCCATTGATGGCTTCATCTTCAACCTCCATCCATACAATGGATGCAAGAGACAAAGTTGTCACACATATTCTCTACTTCACCTTGAACACGTCGGCTAGCGAACGTTGTGCCCGAGTTGCTTTGGATGAAGCGGGAGCCCGTAAAAAGACTCGATGATGTGGTGCCCTTTCCGACGAGGAGATCGAGCTCGGAGATGCCGCGAGGAGCCTTGGATGGTGGCCAAAGACCGAAGGACATGGATCGATCGGTATAGCTTTTCCAACCCTTTCTCTAGTTGCTAGTTTTAGGTTAATGGTTCGATCCGGGTTTTAAGCATACGATAGCGCCGGTTTCTAGTTTGAAAAAGTTTTCATTTCCGCATTTTGGCCTCGGATAGATGGCCGGGGCGCTACCATAGTCTTACAACAGGTGCTCATTGGGCTATGAGTTACACTAGACATGACTCGTTAGGAACTTCTGGTTAGTATTATACCTATCGTCAGGTAGCAGTTCCCGAGTGGCGTGAGTACAGGTTAGTCCGTTGACTTGATATCACTATTCGTCTCAAGTATGTTCCCACTACACTTAGATTACAACCCTACCACGGCTCAAAGGAGTAGTACAAACAGGTAGTAGTTGGGTGATGTCCCGGAGCACTTGAAGGTAGTAGCGGTTAGATAGGATTCGTCTCTCCCGGTATTGGGGGTTGATATCGCATGTGTTCGGAAAGCCATTACACAAAGTCCATGGCCAAGGCAATCGAGATTTACTGGCAGGTACTCTTCTAGTTTCTCAGGGTGTGTTGAGCTCTTCTCCGGCACGCCTTATTGCACTGTTAGGGGTCTGACGTTTACCATCCCCAAGGCCCGATATGTGAGTATCTTAGACGAACAGACCGGATTGTACGGAGATTATCACAGATAGGCTCAGTAGGAGTTCGAATGAGTTTGCTCATCGGACTTCTTATCGACCGATACCTGGGTAGCCGTTACGTGCAGCTAGTACCGCTGACGGACTTGTGGTTAAACCCACTGCTAGCATATTGTCGAGTCTTTAGTGTCCTACACAGAGGGTTTCCCTGCTTCGGGGGAAATGATGTAGAGGCCATATGGTTTTATGGCAGTGTTCCGATCACATACATGTATTAGCTACACGGATGCTTTTCGGGCGGATAATACTACTGGGCTTTGGTTTAATATGGATCTTAGTATTATATTATTGGATTGTTATCATTTTATTTTATTCGTATTTTTCGGAATACGAATACGGGTATGAATATACAGTGAGGGCATTCTTATAATTTTACATAACATGCTTCTAGAAGGAGACACCTCATTATTTGGATTATCTATTTTTGAGAAATAGATTAATGTGGTGGAATTGGAGAAATATTTGCGGCTTGGGTGAAGCATGGCTCTTTATATTAGTTTATTTGTTTGGCCTCACTATTTAAGCATGGTAGTAAATTCTTATTATGAAATAATCCATGCTTGAATGAGTGAAGAGAGAGAGATAGCCATTCTACACTTGCACTACCCTAGCTCATTTGTTACTTCTCTTTCTCTCTCCATGGTTTCCTCTCCATCTTCCTCATGACCCTAACCCTTACATGAGTTGTGAACCCTAAGGTCTTATGAGATAAAACACTCCATTAGATACTCTACATCTTCTAAGCTACATAGTTTAGCAAACTAAGTATTCTAGTTACCTCGATTTAGAGGTTGGAGGTTGAGGTATAGATACTCAGTTGGATCATCTTCGACGCGAGGTGGCCGACGTTGCAAGCTCGCTGATTGTTCGTTAAAAAAGTATTTTCGAAAAGTTAACATAATCAGGACGGTGTCGCTAGTAGCTAGCCGCAATGAGTATGGGTCGTCCGCAGGGAAACGTGAACATTTTTCTTGCTTTAGACGAGTTGATGAAAGATTGGTTGATTGGTTGTAGATCTAATTTTAAACGGATGTAAAGTTTATAAAGAAAAAGGGTTTGTAGGGTTCATAGGACTTTGTAGTAATGGATGAATAATTAAAAATGGCTTTTTTTTATCTTTTAATAGTTTAAAACTAGAACGATAGTGATGAGTGTAGATTAAGGTTTTTGGAAGAAACTAGGGTTTCCCCACTATTAACCCTTGTCCTTGCATTGATCTCTATTCATGTATAGACTTTAGCAAAACAGGTGTTAAAAAAATCTTGAATCGTGGTTATCACTATCAATAAATTGGTAGCGCGCCCGATACGGATGTTAACATTTGTTTGGCTAAAGTTTATGGACTTTAAAATGTTTAAAAGAAGTTAAATGATTTTATCATCCATAGATCTACCCTATCCTACGAACCTTAGCAAACTAGGAATTACTCACTCATGATTTGAGATCTAGAAGGAAGGTTAAAGAATGAGAACATGTTTAAGATGCAGAAATTAGATGCAGAAAGTAAGTGCAGAAAGTAAATGCGAAAAGAAATAAACTAAGATCTACCTTTATTAATCAACTATTTCATACAACTCTCCGTAGAAAGTAGATTACAAAGAACCCAAGTTTTCGCTCACTCTATTTCTCTTGTTAGAGGTAGATGACTAGCTGATAATCATCTGGATGCGTGGATCGCTTTGGATCTCTTAACCTCTTAGGTTTAATGATTTTTTATGTGAAGCTCTCGGTCCCTTATATAGTCCCAAAACCGGAAACCCTAGATGCCATAAATGAATATATTTTGTTATGATCAAAACCATAAAATATCACATCCTAAGGCCTTAATTAAGTCGCTGATTCGCCGCAAATCCTTGCCTTCGGCCGCCCACCATGGCTCTTTGTTGGGATCATCACCTGGGATTTTTTCTACTCTCTTCTGTTGACATATGTAGATCCTCTCGATGTCTAGATTATTAAAATAATTCTCTGAGTTTCTGCCGTTGCTAGATCTCATGATTTGCTTAAATATTTTTGCAGATTTTATTCCGACATCTTGATTTATCTGGATCTCTTAGATTCTAGACCTGAGCTAATATTTGCACAATATCTCAAATCAAAGTGTTAGTAATATTTCGTATTTTTGAGATATTATCCTAACCATTTTATATGATATTATATGTTAAGAATATCGATTAGAAATATTTGATATGATATGCATATTTAATTACAAATATTTCATATAAATATTATATGCATGTATTTTCCCTCATTATGTTAATTATAATGTAGAAACATATGATAATAAACTTTTTTCATATAAATATTATATGCATGTATTTTCCCTCCAGGATCTCGGCTCTTTCCTCATCGAATAAGGTGCAGGATATATTATATATATCGCTATGCAAAGCAAAAACTGTAGCTACACTTTTTGAAAATTTGATTCTACAACATCTTTTAGGTTTCTTTTCTTTCATTAATCATATTAATGAAGTCCCATCATTTAAGTCACCTAAACATCACAGATAAATACGACGTACACTTATGCCATCCGCATTCGCCTCGATGTCCCCTCGTGCACCGTTACGTTAGGTAACTAACGGAAGAGCGGGGCAGGGCTAGCGCAGGTGTAAAACATAAGTAACGTCTATATAATATATCATATATAATATTTACAGTATTTATCACAACATATCAAATGATCACATCACAAATATCGCAGCAGAAGAAACATATGAAACATTGGATATCCTAGGACGTCCGTGTTTTATTTTGAGCCACTATAAAACACGGATTCCACGGTCGCGATGAATAGCCAAACCCACATCCCTAGACCCCTACGAGAGCGGCAAGTAACCCTACCAATTCTAGAGTTAGGAGACCCGGGCTCGACTCCTCGAGTTGGTCTCCCACTGGACTCTAGAACCCGGTTACTTGTGCTCTCCTCCTTGGGTCTACCTAATGCGGAAAAGTAAATAATATACAAATGGTGACATCAACCTCATCCCGGAAGTGCCCCAAAAAAAGAATATTACATACAATGAATTTTACATGAATGAAAAATAAAAACCCTCATCTCACATAAAACCCCCGGCTATTCAAAAACGCGACGATCCAATATAACATATCCAGCAACACATAATATCACATGTCATCAACGTAAGTAAATATGCGCACCCCAATTGTCGTTGACATATAGCAACGAAACCGGCGATATCACATATTACACTTACGGTCGCAGAAAAGAAAGTGTAAAACTACAACATTTGGAATCCACTATCTTCTTTAGACATCGTAAATCCGAAATATCACATACTTCGCATTTCATGCCTAACTCTATGAATTCCACATATTGTATCACATTCCAGATAAATAGACAGTATTAAACTTTCCGATCGAATAATCAAATACCCAAGATTTCCTAAATATCTCAACCCTTGAGCAGAGTTCAAAAATTCCAGAATACGTCACAATAGCAATGGTCCAGCCGTAGAAGGGTCAAGCCAACGCCTCACATATGGCACGCCGTACAGCCCCAAACCCTTAGGTTTAGAGGCGGTTCAGACGGTCACATAATCGAGTTAAGGTTTGTGTTCTTCTAGAGGGTCCATCAAGTTACATGCACGTTTTTCCGAAAGATTTAAACTCAAGAAAAAATCAACACTTGAAAGTTTTTCATGCCGGGAAAAATGAGTTAATGATATCCGTTCGAACATTTTAATACTTTCTAAATTATCCGGAAAACATAACGAAATTAAATTTTCCGATCGAATCAACGTATACAAAATAATCCCCTGAACACTCAACACTTGAGTCAAATTAAAAATACCCAGAAATTAGCAATTTTGCCTACGAATGTTACCGTGTCAAAGCGAGGCAGTAAGTCTTCTGTACGGCCGCGGATCCGCGGTGCAAGTAGGGTATTGCCGCGGTTCCGTGGCCAATTGTACGGCTTACTGTCTCTTTTTTCACAGTGTTGCTTATATTTCCCTGCTGAATTTTTTAGGTATTTTTAATACGGAAAAATCACAGTTTTAAAAAAATGTCCACAGAGAGGTTCAAATCGTCATTTTGTGGTTCGTTCGGAGTTTTAACTTCGTATACACGTCACCTAATGCTCTAGCTAGGCTCTGATTGTAAGTCCACGTTGCCCATCCCGGTACTTACGGGGAGGCGGAAAACGGAATAAAAATCAAATTTTTATCAACTTAGGCAACATGGACTAGACAAAGAAGGATCTTTGCTAAACAAAAACAAGCTAAAGCTAACTAGAAACTAGCTAAGTGTTAGAAAGGTTATACCTAGGGCTTTATGTCCTTCTCTCCTTGCTCCTTGGAGTAGTGGAAAGAGGTCACCTTGGTCGTCTTCTCACGTCGAAGAAAGATCCACCCGAAAGCCTCAACCTTTGGCTTCAACTCCAAGCTAGAAGTAACTAGGGTGCAAGAAGTGCTAATCTTTAAACCCAAGATGAGAGTAGAGATTATTAAGAAGGGGTTTTTCTCAAGCTCAAGTGTTTCTCAACACATGAGAGGGGAGAGCTTGAGGGAGAGGAAGAACAAGAGAGAGAAAGCAAATGATAGAATGAGAGAAAAATAAACCATTCTCACATATATGTGTGAATTATTGTAATTAGATAATTCGCTAGATAATTGTCATGGTTAATCAAGACATGACCATTATCATTTCATTTTTAATGCAAATTGCAAGGATCAAAGAGCATCTTCCAAATGAAATGATGATGGTCAAAGTGTCAACCAAGGTCAACAAGTCAAGGAGGTCAAATGGTCAACAACCATAACCATGCATAATTATTTAAACTAATATCAATTAACCATAATACACACATAAGCATTAGGGTTAATAAAATGACAATAGTCATTAACCCTAATCAAAGTCCTCTCCCTCTGTCTCAAGCAACTATGCATACGCACCCGTATTCGTGATCCGAGGAACACGAATAAAAAGAGAAAAAACCAATCCCAAATCATATACTAGGATCCGGCTTAAATCAAAGCCCGCTAGTATAAGCTGTCCGGACAGTAAACGTGCACAAGTGCGCGGATGTGAACGAACCCTGTCGCAAAACCATGCGACCTCTACTCATTTTGCCTAAAGGCGAATAGCTCTCTGTGTGGGACTCTAAAGACTCGACACTACGCCGGCAGTGGGTTTAACCACAGACCGCAAGCGGCACTAGCTGTACGTAACGGTCCCCAGGTAGATGTCGATAAGAAGACTGACGAGGTGAACCCCATCTGAACTCCTACTGAGCCTGTATGTGACAGTCTCCGTACAGTCCGATCTGTTCATCTGATACATCGCATGGCGGGCCTACGGGGGCGGTGAACGTCAGTCCCCTAATAGCGGTACAAGTCGTGTCGGAGTGTAGCCCAGAACACCCTGAGATAACACTGGAAACCTACCAGTATATCTCGCTTGCCCTAGCTAGGGACTACTCGTGTAATGGCTCTCCTGGACACAGCGCGATGTTAACCCCCAATACCGGGAGAGACGAATCCTGTCTAACCGTCACTGCCTTCAAGTGCTTCGGGACTGCACCCAAAAACTACCTGTTTGCACGACTCCTTTGAGCCGTGGTAGGGTAGTAATCAAAGTGCAGTGGGAACACACTCGAGGCGAAGTGACAGTGTCAAGTCAGCGGACTAAGCTGTACTCATGTCACCTGGGAACTGATAACTGACGATAGGTATAATACCAACCAACAGTTCCCGACGAGTCCTGTCCAGTGTACTCGTAACCTAACGAGCACCCGCATACTATCTCAAGTACGACGTACTGACGGCTGTGGGACAGACCATCTCCCACACTGGGATGAGAAGCGTATACGCTAGTCTACTCCGGAGTATCGATGCCATGTCTCGATAGTCCAACGACTAGGGACCTGTATAAGGATGTGCTTATAGATCACCCAGCTCCCACGAGTGTGAGCGCCATCACAACGCTGGTAATCAAGCAAAGATCCTAAGGGCTCTACTAATATGTATATCAGCGATATGCTAAAAGAAACACATGCACATATTAAAGCAGAGACAAACCAAGTAGCATACTACCATTTCGAGAAAGATTGTATATACAACTATGAATATCCCAAGCTTCCATCAAGTAATATACAAGCAAGTATGATATAGTAATGGCCTCTAGGGCATATACACTAACAATCTCCCACTTGCACTAAGGCCATGTACTGGCGTATCGAAGACCTATCATCTCGATCAGCCGCTCGAACTAAGTCTGGGGCAAGGCCTTGGTGAATGGATCTGCTGTGTTATCTTCTGATGCAACCCTCCGAACCTCGATCTCCTGGCGATCCACGATCTCCCTGATCAGGTGATACCGCCTCAAGATGTGTCTGGATTTCTGATGGGACCTGGGTTCCTTCGCTAAAGCTATACCCCGTTGTTGTCGCAATACAGAGGTATTGGGTCAACAATGGACGGAACCACCTGAAGTTCTCTCAAGAACTTCCTCATCCAGACAGCTTCTTTTGCGGCATCAGATGCAGCGATGTATTCCGCTTCCATAGTCGAGTCAGCAACGGTTTCCTGTTTGGAGCTCTTCCAACACGCCGCCCCTCCATTGAGGGTAAAGACAAAGCCCAACATGGACTTGGAATCATCCTTGTCACTCTGGAAGCTGGAGTCAGCAAAGGCCTCAATCTGGAGGTCTTTTCCGCCATACACCAAGAACATCTCCTTAGTCCTTCTCAGGTACTTGAGAATGTTCTTTACTGCTATCCAATGCTTCTCCCCAGGGTTTGACTGATACCTGCTTACCACACTCAGTGCATAAGCCACATCCGGTCTGGTACACAACATCGCATACATTATAGAGCCCACCGCAGAAGCGTAGGGTATAATAGACATGCGATCCCTCTCCAAATCAGTCTTGGGAGACATCTCTTTGGAGAGGGTGATCCCGTGACAAGCCGGGAGATTACCGCGCTTGGAATCTTCCATACTGAATCTCTTCAGTATGGTGTCGATGTACCTGGACTGTGAAAGTCCTAATATCCTCTTGGATCTGTCACGGTAGATCCGGATACCCAGAATGTATGAGGCATCACCCAGGTCTTTCATGGAGAACCTGTGTGACAAGAACCCCTTGACAGATTGTAGCATAGGAATGTCATTTCCTATTAAGAGAATATCATCCACGTATAAAACGAGGAATACTACAGTTCTCGCTACAAATCTACAATAGATGCATGGTTCATCTGGATTTTTGATAAAGCCAAATTCCTTGACCGTCTCATCAAAACAGATGTTCCAACTCCGCGATGCCTGCTTTAGTCCATAAATGGACTTAAGCAACTTGCACACCTTTCCGCTGCTCCCACTCTGAATGAAACCCTCTGGCTGGTCCATATAGACACACTCCTCTAAATGTCCATTTAGAAAAGCTGTCTTTACGTCCATCTGCCAAATCTCATAATCGTGGAAGGCAGCAATGGCAAGAAGGATCCGAATGGATTTCAGCATAGCTACTGGAGAAAAGGTTTCGTCATAGTCCAAACCAGGTCGCTGACGAAAACCCTTTGCTACCAGTCTAGCTTTATAGGTCTCAACCTGTCCATCTACACCAATCTTCCTTTTGAAGATCCACTTGCATCCTACGGGTTTTACCCCATCTGGAGCAATGTCCAACGTCCATACTTTGTTGGTGTACATGGACTCCATCTCGGTCCGCATTGCATCCAGCCATTTTACCGAGTCGACGCTCTGAATGTCTTGCTGGAAGCTAGTAGGCTCATCAAAATCTATGATGCAATCTTCTCTATCCCCGTCAATGAGAAAACCGTAGTATCTCTCGGGCGGATGAGACTGCCTACTACTCCTGCGGAGTGGCGTGGGAATGTCTTGATCTTTCGAACCTCTGGTTCTACTAAGCTTTCAGTAATAGCTTGTGGTTCCGGAATTTCTTCCAGTTCTATTGCGCTCCCACTTATTTCCTTTTCTATGAACTGGTGTTCCAAAAAATGGGCATTACGAGAAACAAGGACTTTTTGTTCCTCTGCGTAATAGAAAAGATACCCCCTGGAGTTCTTTGGGTATTCCATAAACTTGCACAGTACTGAGCGTGCCTCTAGTTTGTCCGCATGCTGCTTTTTGACATAAGCTGGACATCCCCAAATCTTCAAGTATTGAAGATAGGGGTTTCTTCCCACTCCATAACTCATATGGTGTGGTAAGCACAGTCTTAGTGGGAACACGGTTCAAAAGGTATGCAGCTGTTTCTAGCGCATATCCCCAGAACGATCGCGGCAACTCAGCGTTACTCATCATGGACCGTACCATATCCAATAGGGTTCGGTTCCGTCTCTCCGATACACCGTTATGTTGCGGAGTGTATGGCGGAGTAAGCTGAGAGAGAATTCCATTCTCTTTTAAGTAACCCAGGAACTCGGCACTCAAGTATTCACCACATCGATCAGATCTTAGTGTCTTGATACTTTTGCCTGTTTGTTTTTCTACTTCATTCTTATATTCCTGGAACTTTTCAAAAGCTTCGGATTTATGCTTCATCAAGAAGACATGTCCGAACCTTGAGAAATCATCCGTAAAAGTAATGAAGTAAGAATAACCGCTTCGTGCATGTGTAGACATTGGACCGCACACGTCGCTGTGTACGAGTCCCAAGAGCTCGCTCGCTCTTACTCCGTGTCCAGTGAACAGAGTCTTGTCATCTTTCCTTTGAGACAGGATTGACAAGTTTCATACGATTGATATTCGAATGGATCCAAATATCCTTCTGCATGTAACTTAGTCAACCTTCTCTCATTGATGTGACCCAGTCTACAATGCCATAAGAAAGTTTTATTGATTTCTGGAGACTTTCTTTTGTGTGTATTCTGGACATTGAAAATCTGTGGTTGGTTTAATACGTATATACCATTGTTCAATGTACCTGACCCAATCAAAACTTGATTAAGGTGAATGTTCACTACATTACTTACAAATGCAAATTCATAACCTTCTTTAGATAATAAAGATACAGAAATGATATTACAGGTTGCATTTGGTACATAATAACAACTACGCAAAACCAAAAAGTGTCCATCCGACAATCCCAGATGATAGTCCCCCACGGCCTCAGCATCCATGCTAGCACCGTTTGCAACTCTGAGGGTCATGTCACCTGCCTTCAAAACTATACGCTTTCTCAACGCCTGCAAAGAATTACAGATATGAGATCCTGATCCGGTATCCAATACCCAGGATGTAGAGTTTATTGATAGACAGTTTTCAATAACATACACACCTGAAGCTGAAGCTGCAACTCGCTTCAAATCCTGTGTTCTGGCCTTCCAAGCCTTGCAATCCTGTTTCCAGTGACCACTTTTGTGACAATAGATGTATTCTTCCTTCCCCACCAGCTTTCCCGCTATCTTTGTTGCTTTTCCTTTTCCCTTCGTATCCACTTTACCGACACCGCCTCTTGGTTTGGCGGGGGCTTTCTTCTTCTTACCCTTGGCTTTCGCCCTGGATCTAGAAGAGGACGATCCTCCTACAAACAAAGTGGATGTCTCCCTACCCTTCTGTATGGTGCCCTCAGCACTCCTCAACATGTTCATAAGTTCGGAAAGTTCAACCTCCTTTCCTTGCATGTTGAAGTTAAGAATAAACTGGGCGTAAGTGGAAGGAAGGGACTGGAGAATCAAATCAGTATAGAGTACATTCTCCAACGTGGTCCCAAGGTCCGCGAGCTCCTCTATGTAGCCAATCATCTTAAGCACGTGTTCCGCTACCGATGATCCGACGGCCAACCTTGCCGAAAATAACTTTTCGACACTTCGTATCTTGCGATACGAGACTGCTCTCCATACAGTTCTTTTGTATGAAGAAATATGGACTCTAGGTCCATATTCTCGTTCCTCCTCTGATGTTCGTTGTCCATCGAGGTTAGTACGAGGCATCTGGCCTTCGCGCAATCTATTTCCCAGGTTTTGTAGATTTCCCTATCTACGACACTGGTTTTGGGACCTGGGACAGGGGGAGCTTTGGTGGTAAGGACATACCCCAACTTGTCATAAGTGATTGCCATCTTGACATTCCTGAGCCAATCTTTGTAGTTTGGCCCTGTCAATATGTTTTTATCTAGTAATAACTTAAGTCCGGTCATGTTGAATGGTCGCTGCAATTAGGAGAGAGAAAAGAAACACTTTAGCATGATGCTCTTGCAAGTTTAGAGTGGTTTTTAGTTTGTCTAAACTGGATGGCTCCTACTGTCTCTCGAATCCCTTCTCAAACCGTAAAGAAAGGATTAGTCAGGATCAATCTCACCGTACAATACTTGCTTAACCGTTCAGCCAGGCCAGTGTCGGTACTTCGAGGGAGGTTTTCCAACGCTTTCGCGAAGTTCCTTAATTAAGTAACTTCTTTTCCCTGTGGGCGTAGCCCCGCTAACACCTTTCCAGACACCTACTAGGTTTATAGCATTGATTGTTAAGTGAGAGTTTTCCCGAGGAGTAGCATATACTCACAGTAGGATCGGGATCCAAATATCATTGCATGATAAAACCGAAGGAATCCTACCAGAATCATCACACTCCAAATGGTATGCAGCGCTAGCAAGTTTCAGTACTTATGAAACTCCCGATGTGGATTTTTGCCCCATGCTCTTATGACCTTGGCGTGAGGTCAAAATGTCATAAGTCACATGTCAAGTTCTTCCCATCATTATACCGGTTAATTTGAACCCACCCGTACCTACCCTTGACGTAGGCCAAAATGGTAGTACGACTGTCTCAAACCAACGCATTCTATCTATGCAACAGATAAATATACGGCAGCTACCAATCACTATGCCTTGGCGTGAGGTCAAAATACATAGCTTGAATACTACCGAATATTTAACTGAAATGATGGAGGGCTACGGATGGTTTTGGCGAAACCGTGAACGTAGTGAACTTGATATAATCGATGGAACGAGATAGCTTTTAAAAGGAGTGGTTCAAGCTCCGCGTTTAAAAGTTTAGTTTTGAAAAGAACCGAGTGGTTTTCAAAGTGTCCCAATCGACTTTTACTTGGTTTATTTTCTTGCATTAGTTCTTTTAATGTGTCCCATCATTTAATCCTACCATTGCAGAAAACAACCAAAATATGACGTACGCTTATGCCATTCGCATTCGCCACGGGGCCCCGTCATCACCCGTTAGGTTACTTAACTAACGACAGAGCGGGGGCTGGGCTAGCGCGGCTGTAAAACATAAGCAACGCCTAAATAGTTATCATATATAAATATATAGCAATGGTAGACATTACAGATCACAAATGAATACATTGGATATACTAGGAATCCGCAATCCGTTCGAGCCTGCAACGAAAAGTGGATTACACGGTCGCGGTGAATCGGTAATACCCCACCCAAGACCCCTACGGGTGCGGCAAACTACCCGCCAAGTACCCGAAGCGAAGCAACATCCCTCACCACCGTGAGCAGGCCACTCGGCACTTCGAGATACCCGGTAGTTTGTGCACCCCCTCCATGGGTCTATACTAGGAGCAAAAACAGTAAAAAGAATTATACAATGACGGCTACAACCCCGACCCGGTTGTGCGGCCATACAAATATTATTACATCAATTTACATATTACAATGAATGAAAGAAAAAGAAACACTCATCTCACATCCATCCCGGCTATTCATCCGCGACAATCCAACGCATTCATATACACATACCATCATCAAACACAGATCACAGATATGTATAACCCCGACTAATCGACATATAGCGATTAGCCGACGTTCAATACATATAAACATCACAGATATAACCCTTATAGTCAAAGTGTAGTGAAGTTCGAAAAAAAATACGGATTTATAGGCCCCCAAAAACAAATTTCTATTCTGGAAAATCTGGGCACATATAAACCATCTTAAAAATCCCAAAACCATGCCAGAAGAACACTGCACCAAACTCGACCCAGAGACGAGCCAACTCGGCCGCGGTTGCGCGGCAATAGCTTGCTATTGCCACGGAACCGCGGCGCCTTGGTCGAGTCACTGGACCGGGTTTGGTGGCTTTCTTCACAAAACCCTGAGACGATTTTTGGAGTATGATAAATTTTATTTTGAGCAGGAAAAAAATTAACAGAAAGTTGGGTTTTTGAAAACTCGGTTTTTCGATTTTTCCGATTCGAACTTCCATACACTTTACTACCTAGCTAGTTTATGTTTAGTTAGGCTCTGATACCACTGTAAGTCCACGTTGCCCACCCGGGTACTTACGGGGAGGCGGAAAACGGAATAAAAATCAAATTTTTATCAACTTAGGCAACATGGACTAGACAAAGAAGGATCTTTGCTAAACAAAAACAAGCTAAAGCTAACTAGAAACTAGCTAAGTGTTAGAAAGGTTATACCTAGGGCTTTATGTCCTTCTCTCCTTGCTCCTTGGAGTAGTTGAAAGAGGTCACCTTGGTCGTCTTCTCACGTCGAAGAAAGATCCACCCGAAAGCCTCAACCTTTGGCTTCAACTCCAAGCTAGAAGTAACTAGGGTGCAAGAAGTGCTAATCCTTAAACCCTAGATGAGAGTAGAGATTATCAAGAAGGGGTTTTTCTCAAGCTCAAGTGTTTCTCAACACATGAGAGGGGAGAGCTTGAGGGAGAGGAAGAACAAGAGAGAGAAAGCAAATGATAGAATGAGAGAAAAATAAACCATTCTCACATATATGTGTGAATTATTGTAATTAGATAATTAGCAAGATAATTGTTATGGTTAATCAAGACATGACCATTATCATTTCATTTTTAATGCAAATTGCAAGGATCAAAGAGCATCTTCCAAATGAAATGATGATGGTCAAAGTGTCAACCAAGGTCAACAAGTCAAGGAGGTCAAATGGTCAACAACCATAACCATGCACAATTATTTAAACTAATATCAATTAACCATAATACACACATAAGCATTAGGGTTAATAAAATGACAATAGTCATTAACCCTAATCAAAGTCCTCTCCCTCTGTCTCAAGCAACTGTGCATATGCACCCGTATTCGTGATCCGAGGAACACGAATACAAAGAGAAAAAACCAATCCCAAATCATATACTAGGATCCGGCTTAAACCAAAGTCCGCTAGTATAAGCTGTCCGGACAGCAAACGTGCAGAAGTGAGCGGATGTGAACGAACCCTGTCGCAAAACCATGCGACCTCTACTCATTTTGCCTAAAGGCGAATAGCTCTCTGTGTGGGACACTAAAGACTCGACACTACGCCGGCAGTGGGTTTAACCACAGACCGCAAGCGGCACTAGCTGTACGTAACGGTCCCCAGGTAGATGTCAATAAGAAGACTGACGAGGTGAACCCCATCTGAACTCCTACTGAGCCTGTATGTGACAGTCTCCGTACAGTCCGGTCTGTTCGTCTGATACATCGCATGGCGGGCCTAGGGGGCGGTGAACGTCAGTCCCTAATAGCGGTACAAGTCATGTCGGAGTGTAGCCCAGAACACCCTGAGATAACACTGGAAACCTACCAGGATATCTCGCTTGCCCTGGCCAGGGACTACTCGTGTAATGGCTTTCCTGGACACAGCGCGATGTCAACCCCCAATACCGGGAGAGACGAATCCTGTCTAACCGTCACTGCCTCCAAGTGCTTCGGGACTGCACCCAAAAACTACCTGTTTGCATGACTCCTTTGAGCCGTGGTAGGGTAGTAATCAAAGTGCAGTGGGAACACACTCGAGGCGAAGTGACAGTGTCAAGTCAGCGGACTAAGCTGTACTCATGTCACCTGGGAACTGATAACTGACGATAGGTATAATACCAACCAACAGTTCCCGACGAGTCCTGTCCAGTGTACTCGTAACCTAACGAGCACCCGCATACTATCTCAAGTACGACGTACTGACGGCTGTGGGACAGACCGTCTCCCACACTGGGATGAGAAGCGCATACGCTAGTCTACTCTGGAGTATCGATGCCCTGTCTCGATAGTCCAACGACTAGGGACCTGTATAAGGATGTGCTTATAGATCACCCAGCTCCCACGAGTGTGAGCGCCATCACAACGCTGGTAATCAAGAAAAGATCCTATGGGCTCTACTAATATGTATATCAGCGATATGCTAAAAGAAACACATGCACATATTAAAGCAGAGACAAACCAAGTAGCATACTACCATTTCGAGCAAGATTGTATATACAACTGTGAATATCCCAAGCTTCCATCAAGTAATATACAAGCTAGTATGATACAGTAATGGCCTCTAGGGCATATACACTAACACTGATACCACTGTAGGGTTATTAGGCACTCTAATAAGGTTCTATAGGGCATCAACCATGCCCGATTAAAATTTTAGCCTTGCCGAATAACCCTAAACAAGATCTTTGCAAGATAATTAGGGTAACACATGCAAGTAAATAACATTTATCACTAAGTGAATACGAAATACAACCTTTGTAGATCGGTCCTTCACTTCTAAAGCTCCTTGTTGTAGTCCCTTCGCTGCGATCATGGTTCTCCCAGGCTCTTGCATGGCTTCACGAGGCGAAAGAAGCGTCCTTGCTTGAAGTCTTCGAGGCCAAAGATGTTCTACGTCGAGGGAATACCAACTCAAGCTACTACTTCACTAACTAGAGAATTAGTGAAGCAAACACCCTGAACTAAAGTGCTAGTCTAGTAGAGGATGGAGAAATAGGAAGTGGGTTCACTTTAGAATTTATTTTCTCACAATGTTTCTCACTTTGGATCAAACCCTAGAGAGCTTTTTAGCTCAAGGAAGAAGATGAAAAAATAAGAGAGAAAGATAATGATCAAGTGAGTGAGCTAACCATGGGTGAGTGAGTATCATATACTAACTCATGTAGAGACATAACCATGGCTAATCCTAATGGTTGGGTTAACAAAAATCTAAAGTAAAGACAAAGTTAGTGGACTTTGTCAAAGCAAAGCAAGCTTCTACAAGCTTCATGCTCTTTCCAAATCTCTACTAATTTTGTAAATACCTTAAATAATTATAACACACCATAATACATAGAATAGTGTATGTCTTACACACCCATGAATGATGTATCAACAACCATGATACAAAAAGAAAACACATTTTAATATATATCACATATATATTAAAGTTGTGCATAAGTGAGAAAAAAAAACCTTAAGTGAACAAATATTAGTTAATGTAAATTAGTATATCATATATACAATTATACACTAAATTATTAAATCAACACTTCACTTAATAATCCGGTTATATCTCATATAACCGACTAACATCCAATGTATCGACATATCGAATCAACACTTGATTCGATAACCCGGCTATATCATATATAACCGACCGATACAAAAAGTCGCGAGAATAGAATACGGTATCACATACTCGTATTATTCGCGAGAATAGAATACGGTATCAATACACGTATCACATATACGCATTATATAATCCGGTTATATCTCATATAACCGACTAACATCCAATGTATCGACTTATCGAATCAACACTTGATTTGATAACCCGGCTATATAATATATAACCGACCGATACAAAAAGTCGCGAGAAAAGAATACGGTATCACATACACGCATTATTCTCGGTCCCGCACATATCACATATGCGCTCCTATTCCGTTTTTCCTGAGCCAGTAAAACCTCTATGTAGGACTCTAAAGACTCGTCAATACACCGGCAGTAGGTGATGATCACATCAAGCACCCCCAAGCCGTCAGCGGTACTAGCTGGACATAACGGCTACCCGGGTATTGAGCGATCAGAAGATCAGCAAGCAAGCCCGCTCCAACTCCTGTAAAAGCCTAATGGTAACACTTCTCGTACAGTCCGGTCTCCTCGTCTGATATGTCGCATATCAAGTCTAGGGGAGATAAACGTCAGACCCCAATAACCGATAAGTCGTGACGATGTGAGGCTCATAACGGGTCGAGAAACTGCTGGTAACACTTACCAGTAAATCTCTAAATCAGCCCTGGCCAGGGACTTCCCTGTTATGGCCAATCGAGCACAGCGCAACATCAACCCCCAATACCGGGAGAGACGAAACCCCTTCTATCGCTCATTGCCTTCATGTGACTCGGGACTGTACCCAAAAACCACCGTTTTGCACGCCCTCTTGGACGTGGTAAGGTTGAAATCAAAGCACAGTGGGAATCACACAAGACTCTATGACGATCTCGGGTCTACAGACTAACCTGCACAAGTGTCACCAGAGAACTGCCATCTGACGTGAGGTATAATACCATCTGGGAGTTCTCGGCGAGTCCGTCCAGTGTACCCAGTCTCCACTGAGCACCCGTATACCATCTCTGATGCCAAACACCAATGGATATGGGATCATCCATCGCCCATCTCATGGGTCGAGAAGCGTATACGCTAGTCTACTCTGGTATATCGATGCCGTGTCTCGATACGCCCATGACTAGGAACATTAAAGGATGTACTTATGGACTACCATGGCCTCACTAGTATGATCTGCATCATAGTCCTGGTAGTCAAGTACACATCCTAAGGGCTTTACCAACATGTAACTATAAGACAGTATTAAGAGACAAGTATGTTAAGATAAAGAGCAACAAGATAGCATACTATCATATCGAGCAAGAAAGTCCTCTCTATATATATCCAAGCATCCAATATAATATACATCATCTGTACAATACTGGCCTCTAGGGCATACATACAACTAACAATCCCCCACTTGCACTAGGGCCAGCTGCTGTACTATCGCATACCAAGCATCCCGAAGAGTCTCTCAAACTGTATCTGAGGAATGGCCTTCGTGAGTAGATCCGCAGTGTTGTTCTTCGTGTCAACCCTCCTGACCTCGATCTCCCGGCGATCTACTATCTCCCGGATCAGGTGATACCGCCTCAGAATATGCCTGGTTCGCTGATGGGACCTGGGTTCCTTGGCCAATGCCACCGCTCCATTATTATCGCAATACAAAAGTATTGGATGCTCAATGGATGGAACCACTCCAAGTTCAGTAATGAACTTCTTGATCCAGACAACCTCTTTGGCAGCATCGTTGGCATTGATGTATTCAGCCTCCATCGTCGAGTCTACCACGGTTTCCTGCTTGGAAATCTTCCAGCTAACCGCCCCTCCGAAAAGGGTAAAGACAAATCCCGAGTGCGACTTAGAGTCGTCCTTATCACTCTGGAAGCTCGAATCGGTAAAGGACTCCACTTGGAGTTCTCCGTTACCATACCCCAAGAGCATCTCTTTAGTCCTTCGTAAGTACTTGAGAAGGCTCTTCATAGCTATCCAGTGACTCTCTACAGGATCAACTTGATACCTACTCACTACACTTAGTGAGTGTGCTACATCGGGTCTGGTACAGAGCATCGCGTACATGATAGAGCCTACAGCCGAAGCATAAGGTATCCCTTGCATGCGAGCTCTCTCCAAATCAGTCTTGGAAGACATCTCTTTGGAGAGAGTGAGTCCAGAGATCGTGGGTAAGTTCCCACGCTTGGATTCTTCCATACTAAACCTCTTTAGTATGGTGTCAATGTACCTAGATTGGGACAATCCCAATATCCTTTTAGATCTATCTCTATAGATCATAATTCCCAGTATGTAGGAGGCATCACCCAGATCTTTCATTGAGAATCTTTGTGATAAGAAGAGCTTGACCGATTGCAGCATAAGAATGTCATTTCCTATCAAGAGTATGTCGTCCACGTACGATACGAGGAAGACAACCTTACTCTCTGCCACCTTCTTGTAGATACAAGGTTCATCTATGTTTTTTACGAAATCAAACTCTTTGATAACGACGTCAAAGAAGATGTTCCAACTCCGCGATGCTTGCTTTAATCCATAAATAGATTTAAGCAGCTTGCACACCTTCCCGCTGCTCCCACTAGCTATGAAGCCCTCTGACTAAGTCATGTACACGCTCTCTTCTAAATCACCGTTTAGAAAGGCGGTCTTAACATCCATTTGCCAGATTTCGTAGTCATGATATGCAGCGATGGCAAGCATGATCCGGATGGATTTAAGCATAGCCACTGGAGAAAAGGTTTCGTCATAGTCCACACCTGGTCTTTGACGAAAGCCCTTTGCAACAAGTCTAGCTTTGAATGTCTCCACTTTCCCATCTACACTAAGTTTTTTCTTGAAGATCCACTTACTCCCAATGGGTTTTACCCCTTCAGGAGCATCTTCCAAAGTCCATACTTTGTTGGTGTACATGGATTCCATCTCGGACCGCATTGCATCCAGCCATTTCACTGAGTCCCCACTCGTGATGGCCTGCTCGAAGCTAGTTGGGTCATCATCAACCATGATGCAATCCTCGCTCCCACCATCCATGAGAAAACCATAGTATCTTTCAGGTGGGTGAGGAACCCTACTAGATCGGCGGAGTGGTTGGGGTTCATCGGGAACTACGTAATCCTCCAGTTCAACAAAACTTTCTGTCGTAGTCTGTATTGCTGGAACCTCTTCCAGTTCTACCTCCTTGCAACTAATCTCTTTTTCAAGAAATTCCTTTTCTAAAAGGGTGGCATGTCAAGAAACAAACAACTTTTATTCCTCGGTGTGGTAGAAGATATACCCGCGCGAATGTTTGGGATATCCAATAAACTTACCCAGAATGGACCTTGCTGCGAGTTTGTCCGGATTTTGCATTTTTACATATGCCGGACAACCCCATATCCTAACATAATTAATACATGGTCTCTTTCCTTTCTATATCTCATATGGAGTGGTTGGCACAGATTTGGTGGGAACCATATTCAATAGGTCTGCAGCTGTTTCCAGTGCATATCCCAAAAGGAAATAGGTAACTCAGTTATGCTGATCATAGAGCTCACCATATCTAATAGGGTATGATTCCTCCGTTCTGATACACCGTTGTGCTGTGGTGTATATGGAGGAGTTAGCTGAGAGATAATCCCATTCTCTTTTAGGAAGTCCAGGAATTCATTGCTTAAGTATTCCCTCCTTGATCAGATCGAAGGATTTTAATACTTTTCCCGGTTTGGTTCTCGACTTCTTGTTTATATTCTCTAAATTTATCAAAAGCTTCTGATTTTTGTTTCATCAGAAACACATACCCGAATCTAGAGAGATCGTCAGTGAATGTAATATAGTACGAAGAACCATCCCTGGCATGTGTAGACATGGGACCGCATACATCACTATGTACCAGTCCTAAGAGTTCCGTAACTCTTTCTCCGTGTCCTGTAAACGGAGTTTTGGTCATCTTTCCTTTGAGACATGACTCGCAAGTATCACAAGATGAAAAATCAAAAGGATTCAAATATCTATCCTTATGCAACTTAGCTAGCCGTGTCGCATTGAAGTGACCTAGTCTACAATGCCACAAGAAGGATCCGTTCAGTTCTGAACTCTTCCTCTTGTGTGTGTTTTGTATATTAAGGACTGTAGTTTGATTGAGAAGGTATATGCCATTAAATAACGAACCTGATCCAATCAACTTTTGATTCAGGAATATGTTCATAACATCATCATGTACTATAAAATTACATCCTCCGTTGCTCAATAAAGAAACTGATATAAGATTGCATATCAGGGTCGGAATGTAATAGCATTCGTTCAGAACCAGTGTATTACCATTTGGTAACACAAGGTGATATTCTCCAACTGCTTTGGCTGCAACATTTTCACCATTCCCTACTCTTACGGAATGATCACCCTCTCCCAGTTCCCTACCTTTACGAAGCCCATGTAACATATTACATATATAGGATCCCGATCCGGTATCTAATACCCAGGACGTAGAGTGAACTGAGAAACAGTTCTCTATAACGAACACACCCGAAGAAAATGCATCAACATGTACTTTCTTCATTCGGGTGGCATGGGAATCCTGGTATTCCTCTATATCCTGTTCAGTCCTTTAACTCTTATAAGAAAGAACGGAACCAACGTTCCCCAGCACAGTATAACATGCGGGTTCGATAAATACATCCATATTATTATCTTGATTAAGGCATGATATGGTCACTACCTGGAGAGAGAGAGAAGAAAACACTTTAGCGTATGCTCTTTCAAGATCAGATTGGTTATTATTTTGTCTAATCATGATGGCTCCCAATGTTTTTATCAAATCTTCCTTCAAACCCTAAGAGGAAAGACTAGCCGGGATTAATTACACCCTACAATTTCTCCAATCTTTCAGCCAGGCCAGTGTCGGTACTTTGAGGGAGGTTCCCCGTGCTTTCGCACGGACCTAATTAAAGTAAACCTCATTTTCCCAGAGCCGTAACCCCGTTGACACCTTTCTAGACACCTACTTGATTGGCTAATTGTCCTGTGTAAAACTCTCCCAGGAGTAACAATTACTCGCAGTGGGTATCGGGATCCAACTCTCTCATAGAAGGTATGCAATCTCATTGCAAATTTCAACACTTGAAATTCCCGATAATATTTTGCCACTAGCGTCCCATGACCTTGACGCAGGCCAACAAACCATAGTGCGCTAGTCAAGTTCAACCCGTCATTTCTTGATTGAATTAAATCCGCCCGTACGACCCTTGACGCAGGCCAACAAAGTCGCACGACTACCTTAATCCAATCTGCATCATATGCATAAACAGATAAATACTAGTTAGCTACCGCACACTACGCCTTGACGCAGGCCAACAAACATAGCACGAATACTAAGTAGGACTTATCTGAAATGACGGAGGGCTACGACAGGTTTTTCTGAAAATCTATTGCGTAATGAACTTGATATCGTTGTAGAATCGAGTGAATTTTGAAATGGAGTGATTTTGAGGCTTTCATTAGTTTTGCTAAAGAGGTCACTCCCGGTGAAGGGATCTCGGCTCTTTCCTTATGGAATAAGGTGCGGGATATATCATATATATCGCTATGCAAAGCAAAAAATCCAAAAGAAATCAAAACACAAACCGAGTGTTGTAGAATCTGCCAGTTTTGCTAAAGAGGTCACTCCCGGTGAAGGGATCTCGGCTCTTTCCTCATCGAATAAGGTGCAGGATATATCATATATATCGCTATGCAAAGCCAAAACTGTAGCTACCCTTTTTAAAAATTTGATTCTACAGCATCTTTCAGGTTTCTTTTCTTTCATTAATCATATTAATGAAGTCCCATCATTTAAGTCACCTAAATATCACAGATAAATACGACGTACACTTATGCCATCCGCATTCGCCTCGATGTCCCTTCGTGCACCGTTAGGTTAGGTAACTAATGGCAGAGCGGGGCAGCGCTAGCGCGGGTGTAAAACATAAGTAACGTCTATATAATATATCATATATATTATATACAGTATTTATCACAACATATCAAATGATCACAACACAGATATCGCAGCAGAAGAAACATATGAAACATTGGATATACTAGGACGTCCGTGTTTTATTTTGAGTCTCTAGAAAACACGGATTCCATGGTCACGATGAATAGCCAAACCCATATCCCTAGACCCCTACGAGAGCGGCAAGTAACCCTACCAATTCTAGAGTTAGGAGACCCGGACTCGACTCCTCGAGTTGGTCTCCCACTGGACTCTAGAACCCGGTTACTTGTGCTCCCTCCTTGGGTCTACCAAATGCGAAAAAGTAAATAATATACAAATGGTGACATCAACCTCATCCCGGAAGTGCCCCAATAAAAGAATATTACATACAAAGAATTTAACATGAATGAAAAATAAAAACCCTCATCTCACATAAAACCCCCGGCTATTCAGAAACGCGACGATCCAATATAACATATCCAGCAACACATAACATCACATATCATCAACGTAAGTAAATATGCACATCCCAATTGTTGTTGACATATAGCAACGAAACCGGCGATATCACATATTACACTTACGGTCGCAGAAAAGAAAGTGTAAAACAACAACATTTGGAATCCACAATCTTCTTTAGACATCGTAAATCTAAAATATCACATACTTCGCATTTCATGCCTAATTCTATGAATTCCACATATTGTATCACATTCTAGATAAATAGACAATATTAAACTTTCCGATCGAATAATCAAATACCCAAGATTTCCTAAATAGCTCAACCCTTGAGCGGAGTTCAAAAATTCCTGAATACGTTACAGTAGCAATGCTCCAGCCGTAGAAGGGTCAAGCCAACGCCTCACATGTGGCACGCCGTACTGCCCCAAACCCTAAGGTTTAGAGGCGGTTCAGACGATCACATAATCGAGTTAAGGATTGTGTTCTTCTAGAGGGTCCATCACGTTACATGCACGTTTTTCCGAAAGATTTAAACTCAAGAAAAAATCAACACTTGAAAGTTTTTCATGCCGAGAAAAATGAGTTAATGATATCCGTTCGAACATTTTAATACTTTCTAAATTATCTGGAAAACATAACGAAATAAAATTTTCCGATTGAATCAACGTATACAAAATAATCCCCTGAGCACTCAACACTTGAGTCAAATTAAAAATACCTAGAAATTAGCAATTTTGCCTACGGATGTTACTGTGTCAAAGCGAGGCAGTAAGTCTTCTGTACGGCCGCGGATCCGCTGCGCAAGTAGGGTATTGCCGCGGTTCCGCGGCAAATTGTACGGCTTACTGTCTCGTTTTTCACAGTGTTGCTTATATTTCCCTGCAGAATTTTTTAGGTATTTTTAATATGGAAAAATCACAGTTTTAAAAGAATGTCCAGAGAGGGGCTCAAATCGTCATTTCATGGTTCGTTCGGAGTTTTAACTTCGTATACACGTCACCTAATGCTCTAACTTGGCTCTGATTTCACTGTAGGGTTACTAGGCACTCTAATAAGGTTCTACAGCGTATCAACCATGCCCGATTAAAATTTTAGCCGTGCCGAATAACCCTATACAAGATCATTGCAAGATAATTAGGGTAACACATGCAAGTAAATAACATTTATCACCAAGTGAATACGAAATACAACCTTTGTAGATCGGTCCTTCACTTCTAAAGCTCCTTATTGTAGTCCCTTCGCTGCGATCATGGTTCTCCCGAGCTCTTGCATGGCTTCACAAGGCGAAAGAAGCGTCCTTGCTTGAAGTCTTCGAGGCCGAAGATGATCTACGTCAAGGGAATAACAACTCAAGCTACTACTTCACTAACTAGAGAATTAGTGAAGCAAACACACTAAACTAAAGTGCTAGTCTACTGGAGGATGGAGAAATAGGAAGTGGGTTCACTTTAGAATTTATTTTCTCACAATATTTCTGACTTTGGATCAAACCCTAGAGAGCTTTTTAGCTCAAGGAAGAAGATGAAGAATTAAGAGAGAAAGATAATGATCAAGTGAGTGAGTTAACCATGGGTGAGTGAGTATCATATACTAACTCATGTAGAGACATAACCATGGCTAATCCTAATGGTTTGGTTAACAAAAATCTAAAGTAAAGACAAAGTTAGTGGACTTTGTCAAAGCAAAGCAAGCTTCTACAAGCTTCATGCTCTTTCCAAATCTCCACTAATTTTGTAATTACCTTAAATAATTATAACCCACCATAATAAATAGAATGGTGTATGTCTTACACCCCCATGATTGATGTATCAACAACCATTATACAAAAAGAAAACACATTTTAATATATATCACATATATATTAAAGTTGTGCACATGTGAGGAAAAAAAAACCTTAAGTGAACAAATGTTAGTTAATGTAAATTAGTATATCATATATACAATTATACACTAAATTATTAAATCAACACTTGACTTAATAATCCGGTTATATCTCATATAACCGACTAACATCCAATGTATCGACTTATCGAATCAACACTTGATTCGATAACCCGGCTATATCACATATAACCGACCGATACAAAAAGTCACGAGAATAGAATACGGTATCACATACAGGCATTATTTTCGGTCCCGCACATACCACATATGCGCTCATATTTCGTTTTTCCAGAGCCAGCAAAACCTCTATGTAATACTCTAAAGACTCGTCAATACGCTGGCAGTATGTGATGATCACATCAAGCACCCACAAGCCGTCAGCGGTACTAGCTGGATGTAATGGCTACCCGGGTATTGAGCGATCAGAAGATCAGCAAGCAAGCCCACTCCAACTCCTGTAAAATCCTATCGGTAACACTTCCCGTACAGTCCGGTCTCCTCGTCTGATATGTCGCATATCAAGTCTAGGGGTGGTAAACGTCAGACCCCAATAACCGATAAGTCATGCCGATGTGAGGCTCATAACGGGTCGAGAAACTACTGGTAACACTTACCAGTAAATCTCTAAATCAGCCCTGGCCAGGGACTTCCCTGTTATGGACAATCGAGCACAGCGCAACATCAACCCCAATACCGGGAGAGACGAAACCCCTCCTATCGCTCATTGCCTCCATGTGACTCGGGACTGTACCCAAAAACCACCGTTTTGCACGCCTTCTTGGACGTGGTACTGTGGAAATCAAAGCACAGTGGGAATCATACAAGACTCTATGACGATCTCGGGTCTACAGACTAACCTGCACAAGTGTCACCAGAGAACTGCCATCTGACGTGAGGTATAATACCATCTGGGAGTTCTCGGCGAGTCCGTACAGTGTACCCAGTCTCCACTGAGCACCCGTATACCATCTCTGATGTCAAACACCAATGGATATGGGATCATCCATCGCCGATCTCATGGGTCGAGAAGCGTATACGCTAGTCTACTCTGGTATATCGATGCCCTGTCTCGATACACCCATGACTAGGAACATTAAAGAATGTACTTATGGACTACCATGGCCCCACTAGTATGATCTGCATCATAGTCCTGGTGGTCAAGTACACATCCTAAGGGATTTACCAACATGTAACTATAAGACAGTATCAAGGGACAAGTATACATGTTAAGATAAAGAGCAACCAGATAGTATACTATCATATCGAGCAAGAAAGTTCTCTCTATATATGTCCAAGCATCCAATATAATATACATCAACTGTACAATACTGGCATCTAGGGCATACATACAACTAACATAAACGTTGCTTATGTTTTGCACTCGTGCTAGTCCAGCCCTCGCTCTACCGTTAGTTAACCTAACGGTGCATGACAGAGCCCCGTGGCGAATGCGGATTGCATAAGCGTACATTCTATTTTCGTTTCGTTTCTTCAATGGTATGGTTAAATGATGGGACCGCATTAACATTGATTAATGCAAGGAAAACAAACCAAAGTTTAAATCGTTGGAACAATTTCAAAACTACTCGGTTTTCTTGAGAAACAACTTTTAAAATGTGGAGCCTAAACCACTCCTTTTAAAAGCTATATGGTTCCTTCGACTATATCAAGTTCATTACATTCACGGTTTCGCCAAAACCATTCGTAGCCCTCCATCATTTCATATGGGTATTCAGTAGTATTGAAACTATGTATTTTCACCTTCGCCAAGGCATAGTGATTGGTAGCTGTTGAGTATTCATCTCTAGCATAGATAGATGTGTTGGTTTAGGACAATCATACTAATATTTTGGCCTTCTTCAAGGGATGTATGGGTGGGTTCAAATTAACTTGGACAATGACGGCTAGAACTTGACTTGCGACTTATGATATGTTGGCTTTTGCCAAGGTCAAAAGAGCTTGGGGCAAAAATCCACATCGGGAGTTTCTAAGGAAAATGAAATTTTCCAGTGATGCATACAATTTGGAGTGTGATGATTTTGGTAGGATTCTATCAAAGTTGTCACATGATGATATTTGGATCCCGATCCTACTGTGAGTATCCACTACTCTTCGGGAGATTTTTCACTAAAAACAATCAATTCTATAAACCAAGTAGGTGCCTAGAACGGTGTTAGCGGGGCTACACCTCTAGGGAAAAGATGTTATGTAATAAAAGAACTACGCGAAAGCGTTGGAAAACCTCCCTCGAAATACCAACAATAGCCTGGCCGAAAGGTTAAGCAAGAATTGTAAGAGTGAGATTAATCCTGACTAATTCTTCTTTTATGGTTTGAGGAAGGATTCGTGGAACAGAGAGAGCCTTCCTGTTTAGATAAACTAATAACCAATCTAAACTTACAAGAGCATCATGCTGAGTGTTTCTTCTCTCTTTCCTAACAGCAGTGACCAAAATGACCGGGCTTAGGTTACTGTTAGATAATAATAAATTGACTGGGCCAAACTATAAAGATTGGCTAAGGAATTTCCAGATGGAAATTACCTATGACAAGTTGGGCTACCTCCTTACTACCAAAGCTCCTGCCGTCCCAGGTCCAGATTCCACCGTCGCGGATGTTGAAATCCGTAAGACATGGGAAAAAGATAGTGCGAGAGCCAAGTGCTTCGTGTTGGACTTAATATATTATGAACACTAAAGGTAGCACGAGAAGATAGACTTAGTTTCCATCTTCCTCCATACAAAAGATTTATAAGGAGAGCAATCTCGTATCACAAGATATGAGACCTCGAAGATTTTGTTTCAGGCGAGGTTGGCTGTCGGGTCATCTGTAGGGGACCACATACTTACGATGATTAGCTATATTGAAAAGCTTGCAGAACATGAGACAACGTTGGAGAACGACTTATATACTGACTTGATTCTACAGTCCCTCCCCTCTACTTACGCCCAGTTTAATTTGAATTTCAACATTCAAGGGAAGGAAGTTTCACTTTCAAGACTCCTCAACATGTTGAGGAGCGCTGAGGGAACCCCACAAAAATCCAGGGAGACACCCGCTCTGCTTATTGAGGAATCTTCCTCTTCTAGATCCAAGGTGAAAGCTAAGGGAGAGAAGAAGAAGGCCTCCACCAAGCCGTCAGGCGGTGTCAGAAAGGTAGAGGGAAAGGGCAAGGCAATAGTTTCAGGGCTAACAGTAGGGAAGAAGGAATGCTTCTATTGTCTTAGTGTTGGGGTTTTATAGCGCCCTGGGCATCAACCCTGGCCGATGCGGAACAAAAAGGGCATTTAAAAAACTTTTGGCACTAATGAACCCGACTAGAATCGAACCATAAACCCTATATGAAAATCTAAACTATTATGATAGAAGTATTATATCGAATGTTGCGTGTCCTTCTGTATTCTACCATCATCCTTAGCTCCTAGAGGTGACTTGGATCGAGCTTGATTGCTGGTCTTCCTCCGTCGAAAATGATCCACCTTAGGGAAACGATGCAAGCTCCATCTTCGCTTAGCGAAGCAATCAACGCTCCATGGCCTCTTGCAATAGAGAGTGGGGATATAGGAATATATCACTGTCTTTTTCTCTCATATCTCATGCTCAAGTGAGCAATCATAGAAGAAGAAGGACGAGGTGATGAAAACCATGGGCATGAGCAACTCAAGAAAAATGGCTAAATGTCAAAGATAGATGAGTGTGAGTGAATGAATCAAGAGTGTGTCTCATTTAGGAAATATCTCTTCATTTATCAACCATGGAAAATATCTTATATATTTTCCAATAAACAGTCATGAGCCATACATCTCAACTCACCTCAATCAAGCTCATGCCACGTCACCCCTCCACCTCATCAACAAATGACAAATGATTTTCTAAAAAGAAAATCATACAATGAGGTGTCCATCTTCTAGAAGATATTCCGTATAAATACAGAATACAACCCGGTATACGTATCGAAATACATATACGCGTATTCGTATAAAAATATGAATAGCCAAGAGAGAAAACGAATAGTGAACAATAATACTAGAATACATATAAAAATATATATATAAATTATTAAATAAAAACTTAATTTAACAATCCGGCTTAATCCTAAGCCGCTAGCATTATCAACCGTCCGATTAAAGTCTGTGTATCCTGTACACATATTTAATCAGACACATGTATATACCAACATACGTCATTTACATCATATCGCCTGAACCGTGAAAACCCTTTGTGAGGGATTCTAAAGACTCATCAATATGCTGGCAGTGGGTTTAAGCATAAGCACGTCAGCGACGTTAGGTGTACGTAACGGCTACCCAGGTATTGAGCGAAAGGAAGGCTGCCGAGCATACTCATCGGAACTCCTACCGAGCCTATCCATGACAATCTCCATACAGTCCGGTTTGTTCGTCTAAGAGTATCGCATATCGGGTCTAGAAGGTGGATAAAGTCAGACCCCTAATAACGTGATATTTTTTGTCGGTATAAGCCCATCACCCACTGAAAAACTATTGATCCAAATCCTTAATTCTCTTCCACTTTGGCCAAGGATTTCTGGTCATGGCCACCACTGCACCGCTCGACATCAACCCCCAATACCGGGAGAGACAAATCCCCGACGATCCGCTCACTGCCTCCATGTGGCTCGGGACTGTACCCAACTAAAATCTGTTTGCACGACTCTTTTGAGCCATGGTAGGGTAGTAATCAAAGCACAGTGGGAACTCACACGAGACAAATGACAGTCTCAGGTCGACAGACTAACCTGTAGTCATGTCACCAGAGAACTGCTACCTGGAAATTGGTATAATACAATCTAGCATGTTCCCGGGGAGTCCGTCCAGTGTACTCATAACCCAATGGGCACCTGTATAATATCTTAGGTGACTAACTGACACCAATAGCTTGTGAGACCGGCCACCGCCCCTCGTCGGGGTCTCGATAAGTATACGCTAGTCTACTCCAGAGTATCGATGCCCAGTCTCGATACTCCCTCGACTAGGGACATTTAAGGATGTGCTTATAGGCCACCCAGCTCCCCCGTATATGATCTCCATCATAATGCTCGTAGTCAAGCAAGAATCCTATGGGCACTATCGACATGTAATAGGGATCTGTAAAACCACATAATGCATGTACATGATGGTAAAGACAAACTAGATAGCATACTATCATTTTGATAAGACTATTCTACCGGTATAAGTCCTCTCTCAATCATCACAATCGCGTGCCTACGATTACAATAATTGACTTGAGGGCACTAGAGTCAACAATCTCCCACTTGCACTTAAAGCTAATTATTGCGATGTCGCATACTCACAGCCTGTGTGATACCGAACACCCAACTTCTCTACTAATCAGTCTCACAAGACCCGTTTGTGAAACGATTGCGTTCGAGAAATAGCCTCAATGAGTGGATCCGCTCTAACGTTTCTATCTGTTAGTTATATGTATGCCCTAGAGGCCATTACTATACATAAGATGTATATTGTAGTGGATGCTTGGACATATATAGGGAGGACTTTCTTGCTCGACATGATAGTATGCTATCTGGTTACCCTTTATCTTAACGTGTACACTGATTGTCTCTCTGTTACATGTTGGTAAAGCCCTTAGGATGTGTACTTGACTACCTGGACTATAATGCGGATCATACTAGTGGGGACATGGTAGTCCATAAGTGCATCCTTCAAGGTCCCTAGTCATGGGTGTATTGAGACGGGGCATCGATATACCAGAGTAGACTAGCCTATACCTTCTCGACCCATACAGATAGGCGATGGATGATCCCATATCCATTGGTGTTTGACATCAGAGATGATATACGGGTGCTCAGTGGAGACTGGGTACACTGGACGGACTCGCCGAGAACTCCCAGATGGTATTATACCTCACGTCAGATGGCAGTTCTCTGGTGACACTGGTACAGAGTAGTCTGTTGACCCGAGATTGTCATAGAGTCTTGTGTGATTCACTATGCTTTGATTTCCACCTTACCATGTCCAAGAGGGCGTGCAAAACGGTGGTTTTTGGGTACAATCCCGATGTTGGAGATAGTGCCCTCAGAGTCAATTATTAGGTCACAGGTACGTGATTGTAATGATTGAGGGAGGACCTATCCCAGTAGGACAGTCTTGCTCGAGATGATAGTATGCTATCTGGTTTACCTTTATCATCGTGTACTGCTTTAGGTGACATGACACGTCGCTATTACACGTTGATAGAGCCCCTAGGATTCTTGCTTGACCACCAGCAGTATGAGGGCGATCATATAAGTGGGAGCTGGGGGTCTATAAGCTTATCCTTAAAAGGTCCCTAGTCGTGGGAGTTTCGAGACTGGGCATCGATACTCCATTAGTAGACTAGTGTATACAGTCGAGACCCCGACGAGGGGCGGTGGCCGGTCTCACAAGCCACTGGTGTCAGTTGGATCACCTAAGATGTATACAGGTGCTCATTGGGTTATGAGTACACCGGACAGGACTCGCCGGGAACATGCTAGTTGGTCATATACCAGACGTCAGATGGCAGTTCCCTGGTGACATGTGTGCAGGTTAGTTCATCGACCTGGGGATCGTCATTTGTCTCGTGTGAGTTCCCACTGTACTTTGATTACTACCCTACCACGGCTCAAAGGAGTCGTGCAAACAGGTTTTAGTTGGGTACAGTCCCGAGCCACATGGAGGCAGTGAGCGTATCTTTAGGGGTTCGTCTCTCCCGGTATTGGGGGTGAGGTCGTGCTGTGTCTAGGAGAGCCATTACACAAAGTCCTTGGCCAAGGCAAGGAGATTTACTGGTAGGTATTCCAGTAGTATCTCAGGGTGTTCTGGGCTACACTCCAACACGACTTGTACCGCTTTTGGGGGTCTGACTTTTACCAACCCCCTAGGCCCGCCATGCGATGCTCATAGACGAACGGACCGGACTGCACGGATATTGTCACTGACAGGCTCAGTTGGGTGTCGGGGTGAGCTTCCTCATCGACGTCCCTTTTGGTCAATAGCTGGTGGCCCGTCACGTATTGGCATATACCTCTGACGTGCTAGTGGTTAAATCCTCAGCCATTGTATTGACGAGTCTTTAGAGTCCGCCACACTTTCAGTTACTCAAGCTTTCGGGCGAAAGGTTGTAGAGGCCGTATGGAGATATGGCAAGGTCCGATCAGATACGTGCGGTATTGCACGGATCAGGATCGGACAGTTTGTACTATAGGCCGTATGGTTATATGGCAGGGTTCGATCAGATACGTGCGGTATTGCACGGATCAGGATCGAACAGATATTACTAGCCGGCTTTGGTTTAAGCCGGATCCTAGTATAGTACAGTGTAGACTTTGTCTCATTGCATTTGTATTTCGGTCGAAATACAGATGCGGGTGTGTATGCACAGTATCGGGGTTTTCCTGTAATTTATTACGGGAACAGTTTTTGGAGTTGCCAGTTTGTTTTCCGTTTCGGCCAATTTTCCATTGTTCCGTTCATTGGCCGAAGATTGGTGGAGGAGGGCTTATTTGCATTGTTGCAAATAAGTGTTTGTGGAGGGGTTCTTTGCTTATTGTTTTATCATGATAGCCTCTCATTGACCTTGACTTCTAGCTTCATGATTGCTTGACTTTTAGTGACCATCATGGTTGTTGATGATGAGCTTGGTGATGATGGTTGGATGAGTGTTGGTTTTGCTTGTGATCATTACTTGATATCATAACCATTCCTTTCTCTCTCTTTTTTGATTATGGTTGGGTTTTGATCTTTTGTTTTAGAATATATCACTCCCTCACTCTCATGCTCTTCTCACCACCTAAAAAGAGTGTGGCCGGCCATTCTTTTGGGTAAGGGTTGATTGATTCATTTTTGGTGTGGCATATTGTTTTCTCATGCTTGCTAGAAAAGCCCTCTAGTTCCTTTCCAAAAGTTCCTCTCTTTTCCTTCACCAATGGCAATTCCACGATCCCCAAAAATGAGACTTGCTCACTACATATTCTACAACGAACCTTGGGCACGTCGAGTAGCCGGCTTCGTGCCCGAGTTGCCTCGGCATTGAGGTGGGAGCCCGTAAACGATGTAGGCAACGTGGTGCACTTCCGGCGACGAGGATGAGACGGACGGAGATCCCGCGAGGAGATCGGATTGGAGATGAAGACCGGAGGACTTGGATCGTCGGTATATCTCTAACCCTTCTCTTTGTAGTTAGCTAGATTTAGTTTAATGGCCCGATCCGGTTTTAGTGCGCGGTGGTGCCGTTTTGCCAAGTCCGCAAAATTTTAAGTTTACCACCGTTTCCGCGTTTGGCCGTCGGATTGACGGCCGGGGCGCCGCCGTGCACTTACAGTGGTATCAGAGACTCGCCATTAACTTCGTCTAGCTTCGTTTGATGTGTTTTGCGGTTCCGATCGACCAAAATTCCAAAAACTCATTTTTACCTCACATCAGTTTTCTGTTAAGAATTTTTGGTGTCTAAAAATTTTTCTGGTGGTCTCAGAATGATGTGCAGGAGATTCTAAGAACTCTGGGAAAATTCGACACTCTGATCTCTCAAACAGAGCGCGGATCCGCGGCCCCACCCTTCTATTGGGCCGCGGTTCCGCCGCAGTCTTGAGAGTTCAGTGGGCCATCTTTTTCCAGTGGGCTTCAGGGGTGTAATTAGGGGTTTTGGAATATTAAAATTGGGCCAATTATTTCTGTGAGTGCTGCAGTATTGGTTTGGGGCCCACTTGTTAATTTTTGGTCAATCGGAAATTTTTTAAACACATTTTTCACAGTATTTACATTATATCTGCGACCGTGAATGTCACTCGATCGGTAAATCCGGTCTAACTGCTATAGCCCGGTTAGACGGATTTGCGAACGTGATTTTCACGTTGATGTTCTATGTATTTGCTGTGATGTTGCGGATCGGTCGTGGGGGATAGCCTGGATGCAATGCTAGTACTGTGCTGTTGTATTATGTACATTTGATATTGCGGGGCGAGCGTCCGACATGTGGACTGCCGTCACTGCCTGATTGTATTATTATTTTGGGGCACGACCTGGTTGCGGTCGATGTACCCGGTGTATGTATATTTTACTTTCTGTACTAGGATTGCCCCGCGGAGGGGTGCACGGATAGCCGGGTTCTGGAGGGCAGCAAGCCCGCATCTCATGGCATTGAGACGGAGGGGGCTTCACTCTAGGATTGGCGGGCTATTCGCCGCACTCGTAGGGGGTACAGGTTGACCCAGGAGGGGTGCCCAAGTTGCCGGATTCCGTGAAGTGCTGGGTGGTCCATTCACGGCGCTGAAGGGGGCTGCCTCGCTTCAGGTTTTGGCGGGTGACTTGCCGCGCCCGTATGGGTCTAGGATTTCATTGCACAGGCTATCCACACGACCAGGGGACCGTCGGGTTTCAGCGGCTCTGTGAAACCCGGGGATCCCAGATATCTGTATTGTTTCTGTGATGCTGTTCATTTTCTGTGATGTTGCATTTTATTCACGCCTTGAGCGAATATAATATATTGGTATATATATTAGTAGATGTTGTATATGTTTTACATCCGCGCTAGTCCAGTCCCCGCTCTGTCGTTAGTTAGCTAACCTAACGGGTAATGACGGGACCCAGTGGCGAATGCGGATGGCATATACGTACATCAGTATATTTTCGTTCTTTTTGGTGTGATGAATTGATGGGACTGCATTGATTCGGATCAATGCAAGTTTAAAAACAAACCTAATCTGATGTTGTTGGAACACTTTTCAAAAAGCTGTTATTGCAAGGACGTTCACTTTTGTTTTGCATCGTGGTATTCAGTTGGAATATCCTGCTCCTCAGTCGACGAGGCAAGGGCCGAGATCCCTTCACCGGGAGTGACCCCTTGGACAAAAGTTTGCGTCAGGGCATTAACTTCATTATAGCCGATTACTTTTGCTTTGCGTCGTGGTATTCATTTGGAATATCCTGCACCCCATTCCACGGGGAAAGAGCCGAGATCCCTTCACCGGGAGTGACCTCTTTAGCAACGGTTTTCGTCACTATATTTTTTAAAAAAGCTATACGTTCCTTCGACGATATCAAGTTCATTACGTTAAAGGTTTTCGCCAGAAACCATTCGTAGCCCTCCGTCATTTCAGTTAAATATTCGGTAGTATTCAAGCTATGTATTTTGACCTCACGCCAAGGCATAGTGATTGGTAGCTGCCGGGTATTTATCTGTTGCATAGATAGATGCGTTGGTTTGGGACAGTCGTACTACTATTTTGGCCTACGTCAAGGGTATGTACGGGTGGATTCAAATTAACCTGGATAATGACGGGCAGAACTTGACATGTGACTTATGATATTTTGACCTCACGCCAAGGTCATAAGAGCATGGGGCAGAAATCACATCGGGAGTTTCAAAAGAACTGAAACTTGCCAGATATGCGCATACCTTCTGGAGTGTGATACCGTGAGCGGATTCCGTCACGTTGTCATGCGATGAGAGTTGGATCCCGATTCCCACTGATGAGTTGGTATACTCCTCGGGTGACCCCGACTAATTCTTCTTTCAGGTTTGGAGGAGAATTTGAGGTACAGTGGGAGGATTCCAGATTAGATAAATTGGTAACCATTCTGATCTAGGTTAGAGTGCACGCTGAGTGTTTCTTTTCTCTCTCTCTTTGGCAGCGACCATTGACCCGACCCTAAGAATTTGACTCAGTGACCAAGTTGACCAAACCTTCTTAAACACCGGCTTTTGGATTGTCAGAGTTGCAGACCTCATTGCCACTCCTACTTTTACCCTTTTCTCCGGGATACCCCGTATTGCTACGAACGTCCACTTCCATTGGACAAAACCATCGTATGGTTAGATACGAACTCGACAGATTTATTCGAGGATGGTTTCCGGTTCTGGAGAAAACGGATAGGATTATTCAGTTGTCTTTTCCTTTTACCCTCTCTCAGGTTACGAGTACTCCTTGGTTTAGGGGTAGCACACCTATTACGCAAATTGGATCGTCTTCTTCCAAACAATAGGCAGGTGCCGACCGGTAGGGAATGAAGAAAACCAATTAGCATAACGATGGTGTGCAGAAGGTATTAAGTTCAGACAAAGCAAGGGATTAGTAGGAGGGCAAAGTAAATTGCAACAGATATTCACGACCAAACCAAGTATCTCTTCGCCAATCCTAACATCACCTTTGTATTTCTCCAGGACACTCCGTATCACTACGAAGATCCACAGTTTATTTGGATATTCCATCGTATGGTTATATACGAACTCGAAAGGAACTTGTTCCAGTTCGGGGATGGATCCTGGTTCAGGAGAAATAGGAATAAAGTACATTCAGATGTCTTTTATCTTCACCTTCTCTCGCGTTGCGAGTGCTCCTAGGATTAGGACAGTACACCCTTTATGCTTTTTGGATAGTCTTCTTCCAAACCATAGGCTGGTGCCGAACGGTAGGGAAGGTAGAAAACCAATTGGCCTAAAGGGGTGTACAGAAGGTAAAGACTAAAGACATATGAAGGGATTTGGAGAGGTGGCAAAGAATTATACGGTTATAGTTGTGAATCTGGATGATGGAAGAGGCATTACTAGGAATACCAGGATACCCCATCGAAACATTTCAATGTTTCAGTTCCACTGTGTACTGTTAATGGAAAACTGATTTCCCGATTAGATACTTGCTCCAGGGTATGTATTTACCAGGTTTGATTCTCACATCTGTATGGTTTTACAGATGATGAGTGGGAGTAGGTTATTGGGAATTGGGTGATCATCCTCATTATATCGGGATTCGTTGTAATCGGTGATATTTGAGGAGATCACCTGGGCTGTTTTGCCGGTCGGCAAATATTTGGTTTTGAATATCCGCTGTTATGCACCAATTTCAAATTGATATATCTGTACGTCTATTTTCATAGAGTGAGATATACCTTTCTGAAATTATGTCTACGACATTTACCTATATCAGTGGATGGTTAGGTAAGGAGCATTAAACAGCGGTGTAATTCTTCTTAACCATAAGTACAGTTTTCAACCTACGACACACAGTGAATGAGTTATTAGACTCAAGGGACTTATACAGAGTATTATATGTTGTCCAGGGTCCATCAGGACAGAGGGGTTGGTCCTCGTACTATATTCGGTTTACTTATGACTTCTCTAGTTTTTAGACAGGTGTTTCGTGGAAACACAGGGTCCGAATTTGGAGAAGTTATTGGTATTTGAATAGAGTAGAGAACCAGGTATAGCAAGTATCGGGATTCTTCAAAGAGATCGAAGATGTAGATACTTGTGTATGGTATTCAGTTGATAGTAATGATAAAGAGATCTTGCTTCTCTTTCAGGTTACTCATAATTGGAAGTATTCCTAAGTTGAGTAACGCTGATCGGCCTCCTTCCATTTAGTTGACATGCACTGGGGATAGCAGCATGATTTGAATCTGGTTCAATTAAATCTGTGCCTCTGTTTCTATATTGGATATAGTACAGTTCATATCTTAACATTGTTAAGGTACGGGGAGTTGTCTGGCTTATGCTTAAAACCAGACACTGGACAACTCAAGGCACATTTCTGTAATGGCTGTTTGTGGGTTGACCCAGGCTATGACGCGGGTTGATTTTCTACCATCTGGATGAACAATAGCAATATTGTTCTAGACTCGCCACAGTTTTATTAAAAATGGATTTTTCAGAAAACAGTAGTGGGAGTATGGTAGAACTGGAAGTGATTCCAGAACCACAAACGATTAGTGAAGATTTGATAAGGAACCTAAAGATTCAATCTGGATTGACATTCCATTGGCCACTCCGCAGATAAGGTGGGTAACTTCAGGCACCAGAGAGGTACTACGGTAGCCTCAAGGACGGTGACAGGGAAGTTCTTGTTTACCCACAATTGCCATTGCTGTTGTTCCAGGTTACGAGACCCGGCGGGAGGATGAGTATAGCGTCTTTCTAAACCAGTTTTAGAAGTGTACGTCTATATGACTCTGCCAGAGGGTTGTCGTAGTCAGTGGGAGCAGCGGAAGCATTGGTGGACAGGCTGCTTATGTCTATTTATAGACTAGAGCAGATGTAGCGGAGATAGATCATCTATTTCTGACGTGAAAGTCATGGGTTTGACTTCATCAGAATAGGGGATGGATCTGTTGAGAAGGTAGTAGGGTGTGATATCCTGGTATTTAGATGATATACACAGAGTAGGAAAAGAAACTCCTACACTACGATCGGTTATACTTTGGTCGTCACACAGTTGTTTCTCCACAAAGGAAATGGATTTTATATCAGACATACTGGTTACTAGATCTATGGTCTTAGATCTAGATTTGGGTGGTTTCCCAATCAGGGTACTTGACAGCATTCTAAGAGTATTTAGGATGGACGACTCTTGGCACGGTAGTGTACCTGCAGGTAATGGAGTCACCCTCTCCAAAGGTGTCTTACAGACTAAAGGGGAGAGGGACGGGCATGATTGGCAGATCACTTGCTCAGGCAATTGAGTCAATCGTGAGATGTCAAGTACCACACCAGATGTTGTTCTTGCACTAGATGCAATAAGTTGACATTAATCCAATCCTGGAGAAACAGTCGGAAGCAGTTTTAGAACATAAGTGGATGTTCTAGGGATATGATAACGACAGCCTCATTCAGGAGACAGTTATCATTCCAGGCTTCCAAGGTGACATAGACGACAAGGAGGTTGTCAGAGTTATAGTTTTCCTTCTGATGAGGGGCAGTATTTTGGACAGGTGGTCCAAGGCAATACTGAGGGAGGCATGGCGCGCAGGACACTGATTAAGTTCAGTTGTCAATACAGTCTAAGAAGTTTGGATTTGGAGTTCATTTATGAGCTACGTCCCATCAGACATCCAGACATATTCTAAGACTGATATTGCTCATTTCGGGAGATAGGTTTCTCCGCGAACTTGAGATATAGAGAGACATAGAAAGAAACAACTAAGCGGATCCACTCACTGAGGCTATTCCTCGAACGCAATAGTTCCGCAAACGAGCTTTGTGAGACTGACTAGTAGAGGAGTTGGGTGTTCGGTATCACACGGGCTGTGAGTATGCGACATCGCAATAATTAGCCTTGAGTGCAAGTGGGAGATTGTTGGAGATAGTGCCCTCAGAGTCAATTATTAGGTCACAGGTACGTGATTGTAATGATTGAGGGAGGACCTATCCCAGTAGGACAGTCTTGCTCGAGATGATAGTATGCTATCTGGTTTACCTTTATCATCGTGTACTGCTTTAGGTGACATGACACGTCGCTATTACACGTTGATAGAGCCCCTAGGATTCTTGCTTGACCACCAGCAGTATGAGGGCGATCATATAAGTGGGAGCTGGGGGTCTATAAGCTTATCCTTAAAAGGTCCCTAGTCATGGGAGTTTCGAGACTGGGCATCGATACTCCATTAGTAGACTAGTGTATACAGTCGAGACCCCGACGAGGGGCGGTGGCCGGTCTCACAAGCCACTGGTGTCAGTTGGATCACCTAAGATGTATACAGGTGCTCATTGGGTTATGAGTACACCGGACAGGACTCGCCGGGAACATGCTAGTTGGTCATATACCAGACGTCAGATGGCAGTTCCCTGGTGACATGTGTGCAGGTTAGTTCATCGACCTGGGGATCGTCATTTGTCTCGTGTGAGTTCCCACTGTACTTTGATTACTACCCTACCACGGCTCAAAGGAGTCGTGCAAACAGTTTTTAGTTGGGTACAGTCCCGAGCCACATGGAGGCAGTGAGCGTATCTTTAGGGGTTCGTCTCTCCCGGTATTGGGGGTGAGGTCGTGCTGTGTCTAGGAGAGCCATTACACAAAGTCCTTGGCCAAGGCAAGGAGATTTACTGGTAGGTATTCCAGTAGTATCTCAGGGTGTTCTGGGCTACACTCCGACACGACTTGTACCGCTTTTGGGGGTCTGACTTTTACCAACCCCCTAGGCCCGCCATGCGATGCTCATAGACGAACGGACCGGACTGCACGGATATTGTCACTGACAGGCTCAGTTGGGTGTCGGGGTGAGCTTCCTCATCGACGTCCCTTTTGGTCAATAGCTGGTGGCCCGTCACGTATTGGCATATACCTCTGACGTGCTAGTGGTTAAATCCTCAGCCATTGTATTGACGAGTCTTTAGAGTCCGCCACACTTTCAGTTACTCAAGCTTTCGGGCGAAAGGTTGTAGAGGCCGTATGGAGATATGGCAAGGTCCGATCAGATACGTGCGGTATTGCACGGATCAGGATCGGACAGTTTGTACTATAGGCCGTATGGTTATATGGCAGGGTTCGATCAGATACGTGCGGTATTGCACGGATCAGGATCGAACAGATATTACTAGCCGGCTTTGGTTTAAGCCGGATCCTAGTATAGTACAGTGTAGACTTTGTCTCATTGCATTTGTATTTCGGTCGAAATACAGATGCGGGTGTGTATGCACAGTATCGGGGTTTTCCTGTAATTTATTACGGGAACAGTTTTTGGAGTTGCCAGTTTGTTTTCCGTTTCGGCCAATTTTCCATTGTTCCGTTCATTGGCCGAAGATTGGTGGAGGAGGGCTTATTTGCATTGTTGCAAATAAGTGTTTGTGGAGGGGTTCTTTGCTTATTGTTTTATCATGATAGCCTCTCATTGACCTTGACTTCTAGCTTCATGATTGCTTGACTTTTAGTGACCATCATGGTTGTTGATGATGAGCTTGGTGATGATGGTTGGATGAGTGTTGGTTTTGCTTGTGATCATTACTTGATATCATAACCATTCCTTTCTCTCTCTTTTTTGATTATGGTTGGGTTTTGATCTTTTGTTTTAGAATATATCACTCCCTCACTCTCATGCTCTTCTCACCACCTAAAAAGAGTGTGGCCGGCCATTCTTTTGGGTAAGGGTTGATTGATTCATTTTTGGTGTGGCATATTGTTTTCTCATGCTTGCTAGAAAAGCCCTCTAGTTCCTTTCCAAAAGTTCCTCTCTTTTCCTTCACCAATGGCAATTCCACGATCCCCAAAAATGAGACTTGCTCACTACATATTCTACAACGAACCTTGGGTACGTCGAGTAGCCGGCTTCGTGCCCGAGTTGCCTCGGCATTGAGGTGGGAGCCCGTAAACGATGTAGGCAACGTGGTGCACTTCCGGCGACGAGGATGAGACGGACGGAGATCCCGCGAGGAGATCGGATTGGAGATGAAGACCGGAGGACTTGGATCGTCGGTATATCTCTAACCCTTCTCTTTGTAGTTAGCTAGATTTAGTTTAATGGCCCGATCCGGTTTTAGTGCGCGGTGGTGCCGTTTTGCCAAGTCCGCAAAATTTTAAGTTTACCACCGTTTCCGCGTTTGGCCGTCGGATTGACGGCCGGGGCGCCGCCGTGCACTTACACCCGAATCACATGGAGGCAATGAGCGATAGGAGGGGATTCATCTCTCCCGGTATAGGGAGTTGATATTGCGCTGTGTTCGATTGGCTATAACCGGAAATCCAAGGCTAGGGTTGCTGAGATTTACTGGTAAGTGTTACCGGTAGTTTCTCTAACTGTTATAGACCTCATATCGACACGATTTATCGAGCTATTGGGGTCTGACGTTTACCACCCATAGGCGAGATGCGACATATCAGACTAACAAACCGGAATGTACGGTAAGTGTTGCTGGTTGGATTCACAGGAGTGTGAGCGGGCTTGCTCGTCGATCTTCTGATCGCTCAATAACCGGGTGGCCGTTACGTTTAGCAGACCGCTTGCGGCTTGTGGGTGCTTGATATGATCATCATCTGCTGCCGGCGTATTGACGAGTCTTTAGAGTCCTACACAGGGGTTTTCTGGCTCAAGCGAAACGAAATTGGAGCGCATATGAGATATGTGCGGGACCGAGAATAATACCAGTATGAGATACTGGATTCTATTCTCACGATTTGTATCATTAGAAGGTTATATGAGATATAGCCAGGTTACCGAATCAAGTATTGATTCGATACATTGATACATTTGATATTAGTCGGTTATATGCACTATGACCGGATCATTAAATCAAGCGTTGATTTAATGATTTAATGTATAATTATCTATTTGATATATTACTTTGCATTAACTAGTATTGGTTCACTTAAGATGGATTTTCTCACTTGATGTGCACATTGTATATATGATATAGTTTTGTGCACTAGATTGTATCATGTTTGATGATACATGCAAACTTGGGTGTGTGTTTATGTTCAACAATGTTCAGGTTAATGGTTAGGTTTTATATTTGTTTTATTTATTCTTTTATTCATTTATTTTTGGAAAGGAAAATGAAATGGTTGCTTGCTTTGTCTTTTGTTGAAGCTTCATGAAGCTTTGAAGAAATAACCATTTTGTTTCTTTCCTTAAACCTAACCATTCAACTTAACCCTAGTTTATTCTCTACACTCACCCATGGTTACAAAATGATGACCATCACTTGATTTTGTTTTAATTGATTATTCTTTTTCGTTCTTCTTCTTCTTCTTCAAAAAGAGAAAAAGAAAACCTTTGCTTGAAAATGATCAAGTGATGATTCCAAGTGAGAAATCAAAATCCAAAGTGAACCCACTTCATATTTCTTCATCCTCTACCACTTGCCATGTAGTATAGGGTGTTTTCTTCACAAGTTTCATGACTTGGTGAAGTTGGAGCTTGATCTTGAGTTGCCTCGACGTAGATCATCTTCGGCATCAAAGTCGACGACCTTGCCCGATCATTTCTTCGACGAAACCATCGCTAGAGTCCGGGATCCAATGATCGCAGCGGAGGGACATCATCATGGAGCTAAGAAAGTGGAGGACCGGATCTACAAAGGTTGTATTTCCATTCACTTAGCAATAAAGTTGTTTACTTGAATTTCGTTTCGCCTATCCTCTAGTTAACGATCTTCGCTTAGGGTTCTTGGGTTACTTGGCACATAGAAAAATTTGATTTTGGCATGGTTGATGCCTTGTGGAACCTTATGGGTGTGCCCAGGAGCCCTACAGTTGTATCAGAGCCTAGCTAGAGCCTTAGGCGATGCGTAGACGATGTTAGAAGTCAGATCGAAACACGAACCCCTAATCTGACCCCTTCTCTGTACATTTTTCAAAATTGTGCATTTTTCCAAATTAAAAATATGCAGAAAAATCCGCAGGCTTTTCTAAGAAATACTGTGCAAAACGAGAACCTAACTCAATTAAACCGCCGCGGAACCGCGGCAGGAGCCTGGCTCGTGCGGCGGTTCCGCGGCCGTACGGTCGCTTCTTCCATTAAATTTTGCACAGTAATTCCTATCTGTTGGTGCTGTATTTTCTGGTAATTTTTAAATTCTACTCAAGAGTTGAGTATTCTGGGTTGTATTGGGAGTTCGTGGATTCGATCGGATTGTTAAACTTTGTCTATGTGTTTTTCCGGGTAATTTTAGAATATGTTAAAAAGTTCGACCGGATACAAATAACCAATTTTTCCCCTGCCGGAAAATTTCCATGTGTTGGATTTTTCCGTGGTTTAAAGACGTTCTAAGTAGTGCAAGTAACGCGATGGACCCTCTAGAAGACAACAAACCTTAACTCGATTATGTGACCATCTTGAACTGCCCTTTGAACCTTAGGGTTTGGGGCAGTACGGCGTGCCACATGTGAGGCGTTGGCTTGACCCTTCTACGGCTGGACCGTTGGTACTGTGGCATGAAATGAATGGTTTTTAAACTTATTTCAAGTGTTGAGCTGTTTCGGGAAAACTTGGGTGTTTGAATGTTCGATTGGAAAGTTTAACATTTTCTATTTATCTGGAATGTGATACAATATTTAGAATTCACAAGTAATTATGAGATGACTAATATGAATGTTATAAACATAGCACTTTAGTCTCACTTGATCGGTTGCCACGGAATTTTGATGTGATCAAAAGTCCGTCACAATCACGTAGCATACGCGGATACTCGCCGGGTAAACTTAATAGACAACTACGCCCCATAGCCCTGACCAAGTGACTACAGGAGAACCCCATCGCTGAAAGCATCCGTTCGGATGCTCGCGGCAGCGGTGTTCCTCCTTGGTGCACTTCGTCGACGGCATCGGGGGTGCGGCTGCCTACTAAAGTTTGCGACGAGCATTCGATCAGGATGCCGGGAATCTTGTTGAATTGCCCGACTTGATATTGAAAAGTGTTTTCGATAATGAGACTAAAATGCAGGGTTTATAATTGTTACGCATGCGATGTCTAAGGAATTCAGATGGTTAGGCATGCGATGTCTAAGGAGGTTGCGGATTCCAACTGTTGTAGTTTTACACTTTCTTTTCTGTGACCGTAAGTGTAATATGTGATATCGCCGGTTTCGTTGCTATATGTCAACGACAATTGGGATACGCATGTTTACTTACATTGATGACATGTAATGTTATGTGTTGCTGGATATGTTATATTGGATCGTCGTGTTTGAATAGCCGGGTTTTTTTTATGTGAGATGAGTGTTTTTCATTTTCATTCATGTAAAAACTTGTATGTAATATTCTTTTATTGGGGCACTTCAAGGTTGCGGATGATGTCACCATTTGTATATTATTTACTTTTCCGCACTAGGATAGACCCAAGGAGGAGGGCACAAGTAACCGGGTTCTGGAGTCCAGTAGGAGACCAACTCGAGGAGTCGAGTCCGGGTCTCCTAACTCTAGAATTGGTAGGGTTTCTTGCCGCTCTCGTAGGGGTCTAGGGGTGTGGGTTTGGCTATTCATCGCGATCGTGGAATCCGTGTTTTATACTGGCTCGTATTAAAAACACGGAAGTCCTAGTATATACAATGTTTCATATGTTTCTTCTGCTGCGATATCTGTGATGTGATCATTTGATATTCTGTGATAAATACTGTATATAGTATATATGATATATTATATAGGCGTTACTTATGTTTTATACCCGCGCTAGCCCTGCCCCGCTCTGCCGTTAGTTACCTAACCTAACGGTGCACGAGGGGACATCGAGGCGAATGCGGATGGCATAAGTGTGCGTCGTATTTATCGGTGATGTTTAGGTGATTTAAATGATGGGACTTCATTAATATGATTAATGAAATAAAAGAAACCTAAAAGATGTTGTAGAATCGAATTTTCAAAAACAGGTAGCTACAGTTCTTGCTTTGCATCGCGGTGTTCCTTGTAGAACATCCTGCACCTTATTCGACAAGGAAAGGACCGAGATCCCTTCACCGGGAGTGACTCCTTTAGCAATAACTGGCAGATGCTACAACCCTCGGTTTGTCTTTTGATTGCTCCTATAGTTCTTGCTTTGCAAAGTGATGTATATGATATATCCTGCACCTCATTCGATGAGGAAAGGGCCGACGATCCTTTCACCGGGAGTGACCCCTTTAGCAAAACTAGAAAACCCTAAAAAACACTCCATTTTAAAATCATTTGATTCTACAACGATATCAAGTTCATTACGCAATAGGTTTTCAGAAAAACCTGTCGTAGCCCTCCGTCATTTCAGATAAGTTGTATATAGTATGCGTGCTGCATTTGTTGGCTTTCGTCAAGGTGCAGTGTGCGGTAGCTATATGCTGCTTATCTGCTGCATATGATGCGATTGGATTAGGGTAGTGATTGGAAGAATTAAAGTTAACCGCAATCAAGACGGTGTCGCTTTGCAGCTAGCCGGTTGAGCACGGGTCGGTCCACAGGGAGATGGTGGTATCTTACCTTCTTGTTTTAGACGAGTCAATAAAGAATTTGTGTATGTTTGTTTCTAACCTATGTGTTTATTTGCAAGTATAAAGTTGTTAAGAAAAGATACGAGATTGTAAGCTAAGGAAATCCGTACTCAAAACCTTTGAGCCGATTCTTGACCAATTGAAGCTAGAGCAATCGGCAACAACGTGGATTAGGGGATTTAAGCGCGGTATTCATAGAATCCGGCTTATTTACCCTTGTCCTTCCGTTCTTGTCTCTTGCTTTCGCCTCCGGCCAAACCGAACGCAACCGGTCGCGGTTAGGAATCACCGTTACCTTGTCAGGGTAGGGTGCCTAACGGAGCGCTTGCGTATGGTTTGGGCGGAGTTCAATGGAAAATAACGGGAAAAGGAAAAGAGAAAAGAAAATCTTTAACTTATAATCTCGTATTTCTTCTTAACAATAATAATTACAACATTCACAAAATGAAAAAGAGAGCAAAAGAAAAGAACAAAGAAAAGAAAAGATACAAGTAATTAAAGTACATGGAATAAAATTGCAAGTAAGTAAAGCAAGAATGAAAAATGCAAGTAATAAATAAGCAAATAAAAAGAACAAGAAACTAGAACTCAAGACAAGCATGCGATCAATAGCCAACCCTTAAACTTGCAAGCTCAATGAAGAGGTTGCAAGATCAAGAGAAGGGTAGAGATCGCATGTGAAGTGAAGAACTAGTCCCGTGAGAAAATACGACCCTTGAGATCAATAACTAACCCTTAACCATTCAAGCTCAATGAAGAGGTTGAATGATCAAGAGAAAGCAAGAATCTCAAGGGGGAGCGAAACTAACAAGAAAGATAAAAAAAACCCTCATCTTCATTAATTTTCCACTCAAAAAGCTCTCACTACATTTTTAATGGAGAAAGAATGAAGAAGAAGAACAAAACTACACAAAAAAGAGGCTAAAGAAAAGCTCCCTTGGTTAAGCTCAGGTCTGCTGTATTTATAGGCTGGAGAATGGGAATCTAGGGCAACCACCAGAGCACATGGGAAGTACCCAAAATAACCCAAAAAGATTGCGCAGAGAGGCCACCGTACGGCCGCGTTTCCGCGGCCAATACCCCCTATTGGCCGCGGAAACGCGGCCAAGTAGTGGAGTTGGCTCCTCGGGTTTTGGGCACTTTCCTGGTTTGGTGTTTACAGCTGTTTGGTACATATATTTTCTTATAATCTTTCCAGAATATTTTCAGAATTCTAAGTCCAAGATTGCTTTCTTTTCTTCACTTTTGACTTTATCTCTCCCTCGAGCTCCGCGCACCCATTGATTCTTGTGCAGCCTACCTCGTGCTCTGTGCTTGTCCCAGACATGAATGACCACTGTCACATGTCTTGTATCGGGAACCGGTACTCGGCACTGGACGGATATGGATGACCGGAACCCGGCTTTTATCTGCTGTCGACAGATGTTCTGCATTTGGCGTAACTGTGGAGATTTTATCTTGATTTACAATATTTGGACTGAAAACCTGAAATCTGTAAACATGTAACAAACACGGATTCAAAGCACCTACCTATAAACAACCGAGCGTAAGAATGGGCGGTATAAAATGCAGTATTCTGTGATGAACAAATACCCCCAAACTTAACTTTTGCTCGTCCCGAGCAAAACCAATTATTCACAAAAAAGTAAAATGATAACCGCACTTTCGCAGGGAACGCGATTGCATTGAGCGCGTGCAATAAGCCGTTAAACCTCTAGGTGTCCCTAGTAGGAGGAGTAATGTCTCCTGAGGGTTTTCAGCGGATACTACCCACAAAATCCGGTCAAGTTGGTTTCGTAAAATAACTAAGATTCAAACCCTAAAGTTTTGTTTTTAGAAAATAACAATTCTATAATCCTAAGTCTAGACCATCGAACCTTTATTTTTCACACCTCGCTTCTTATTTAACTACAGATTTTATATGTCTTTACGTGCAGTGCAAATAGTGTCGTTAAGTTCCAGAAAGGTCGATTAAAGTCATCATGTCGCGCAATAAAGCCCAGATAACAATTTTAAAAGGATCACATAAGTTTTATAAAGAGTCAAGCATTTTTCAAGTTTCGTTTTCCAGTAAAGTTTCAACTTCAGAATTTCTATCTTCCCTAACAGGAAACTAGGTCTTATTCTTCACTCCACCTTTTTCTTGATTTCATTTCATACACACCTCTGTGAACGTGCAATAGTCTTTATCATAGAGTAAACCTTCATATCTCCGCTAAATTTTTTATGAAAGCCTGTCTTTTATCAAGATTATTCACACACAAAGAACCGTTAGGAATTTTAACTCGGAGGGAACACTTGCTTGATTTTGTTTTTATCTGGACTTTCTAGGCTTCTTAGCGAGCTTTGGGCCAATGCACCCAAACCAGTTGGTTTTAGGGCATTAGGTGTAGAAACACCCCAGCGGACTTAATTACTCAAGTTACCTAGGTCCAAAAACAAAAGACAGTTTGGCGTGAAAATCATGATGATTCAATACGAACGGAGATATAACCGGTTGTTCAATTATTTTTTTGGATAAAAGACGTGTTTAGTGGGTTCGGTGTGTAATCATTCCAATCAAGTTTCAGATGGGTTATTTTTCAGACTTAGTTCCAATTAAGGCATCAATAACATTCCTTCATATTCACTCACTTCATAAACTATTCTTGATATATTACTTATTTCATAACAAACCTATTTGATCCTCAGAAAATCATTTATCTATTAAAAGTTTTTAAACATAAAAGACTTGTCATCTAATTTCCAAGACTCACAACACGTGTAGTGTGATGTAAAGACGTATATCAGCTATAGTTAACTTCAAAGGAGAGTTATCTTTCAGGTTTTCAAAATCTAAACATAAGATTTAGTTATTCTTATTTTATCAAACAAAACCGTCGAAATGTTGAATCAGAGTCCTCCCACAAGCTAACTTGACAAAAAAGTTTTTATATTTTTAGAAAATTTTCAGATTTTTATGGATTTTATGGATTTAATATGCAGATGCAAAATATACATATGAATGCGAAGGAAGAAAGCTTACCGAGCACACCCCCAAACTTAAACTTGACAGTGCCCTCACTGTCAGGCTACACCAAGAGGGTCAAAATTGCCGGCGCTTCCCTAAAAACAAATTATATACAAAACAAAAAGGAAAAACAAAAAATATATACAAAAAAGGAGCCCCCCAAACTTAAGTAAAACAGTGTTTCCACTGTTAAGCGTTGAAATTCAGGATTAGGGGGGAAAGAGAAGTATCCATCTATACAAGGCCTTACACAGGCCAAAAGTTAACACCAACCATTCAAAAATTTTATCGTTATAAAGCGACGGTTGGTGAAAGAATGGAGTGTAGAGAAAAGAAATAAGAAACACGCGAGACCGTGTGGGGATAGAAGTGGCGTCCGGTCTCGGTGGAAGAGAAGAATGGCGGATGGGAGAAATAAGTGGAGTACGAACTTGAGGGTGCAAATGGAGTGAATAGATTAGCACAATTTGTGATGAGCGATGTGTAAAAATCGATTGTGCTAATCTATTAACCCGTCGAGAGATTGGGTCAAATCCCTCAAGATTCGTGAGAAACCATGGGTACGCCGAACTTGGTAAACCAGACATATGAAATGTAAGTGAGACGGGTTCTTGCAAGGTCGGAACAATGGAAAGGATGGAGGGAAGTGGTTGAGGAAGGTTATCGGTTAAAGGTTCAGGAGGGTGCACACAGTCAGTGGAAGGAATAGGATGAATAGGAAAATCCGACTCATCAATTAAAACTGTTTCATCCTCAGTGCTATCCTCAATATTCTCCTCAAAATTTAGCTCATCCATGCATTTCTCTTCAAAATCAAGACGCATATGAAGTTCGGGAAAAACATTTAATGACTCGGGATGATGATTTGAAGAGACAAACTCAGCCAAATCTACGGGTTCATCATCCAAAATATCCCCAGCGTCAATATCCTTAATTAAGTGAAAATCAAAAGTCTCTGACACCTCAACAAAAGCATGGATATTAATCGATTCTGGTTCTAGAGTGGAGGTGTAGAAGTCAAGAGGATTGGGTATGGTTTCACTCAAAAGAGACCCTTCACAATCGGGCAAATCAAACACTACGAAGTCGCACAACTCATTCATCATTCTATCTTCAATTGATAAATCATGTGGGATACCCGACAGACTTTCAAAACAGGAGTTGTGGGATTCAATTTGGGATGGGTAGGTTTGATTTGGAAGGGTGTACATCTCACTCTCTCCACTCAAATTCTCAGCCTGTCCTACCGCCTCCTCATACATTGGAAAATTTGGAGCTAGTTGAAAACTAGCTACCGGGTCACTAGGTTGTATGAGGGCGGCCATGGACGCATTCAAATCCATCATCTGTTGGCTTGACGCTACCCTAAAGTCTTCCAAGGACTGTTCCAGACTAGACATGGGTTGTGAAGGGGTTTCAATAAAAGATTCAAAGTTGTTTGGATACTGAAAACTCCCAAATGGTGGTTCTGAAGCAATGTCTAGGGAAGGTGCAAAAGTAGGGTAGGACTGGAAGGAATTGAATGGTTGGACAGGGGTAGGATCAACAGTTGGATAAGAAGGTGAATGAAATTGTTGATCCCAAGAATTTGAAGTGGTGAAAGGAGTGAAAGATCGGCTACGGGATTGTTCAATACGTTCAGCGATGGACAAAGGACGACTTGCAGAAGGGGTATCAACATAAGCGGGTGCGGGAGGTTGAAAAGGTTGATACAAAGTGGAATGAGGAGTGCAAGTGTTTGTCCTAGACGCTGCTATCCGATCTCTCAATGAAATTTTGGGCAAGGATGGATCATTCAAAGTTCGGCCAAAGCAAGAACCATAGGAAGTTATGTCTGGTTGTGGGTACCAAAGTTCGGCAAGAGTTTTGCGAGGTGGAGTACCCATGATATGAAGAGAGAAGGAAAGAAAGGCAGAGAAAAGGAGGGGAAAAAGAATGTGATAATTATTTTATTTTTTTTTAGTTTATATATTAACAAAAGAATAAAAAACAATATGGACAAAAACAATCACGACGCAAAAATACCACACACCTAATCGTTCTAGGGTTCACCTAGGTCAACTAGACCTGCTCCAGAACTTGATTGTCGAAGTAAAACTGTGTCGAGAAACAGGCTCAAGATACACTGATCACGAGGCCAGGTAAGTGCAGAGATAAGGGGAGGTTTTCCAACGCTTTCGCGAAGTTCCTTAATTAAATAACCCTTTCTCTTTTGGCGGTTTCGCCGTTAACACTTTCCTAGACACCCCGTAAACAATATACCGTTAAGCAAGGTTCTAAACACAGTTAACTTCTCCTAGTGAGCGCGAAGTCCTTAAGGCTTAAAGTCTAGTTTCTTTTAAATTTTGTGCGGGTAAACGTTATGCTCAAGTTCGTGATTTGTGGGCCACGGAAAAGGTGATGAAATCCTTTACCGTATGTTGTGGGGTTCGCTTGCCCTTAAGTCCGTATTAATGTATGCAATGCGCAATTCAAAAATTCTATAAAGAATCAAACAATCGTTTTTTAGTTTAAGCGCGGCGCTGCAACAAATACGGGTTAGTCAATTTTTTTTAGCGTTTGCTAGCGAACTTGCAAAGAATCCTGCAAAGAATAGTATATTGGAAGCGTCGGATTTGAGAAGAAGGTGTTAGTAAAGTACGTACCGTTAAGTTTTTGGGTTAGGAAACCCCCGTTGAATCAAATCCGGTAAGCTTGAAAGGTTCGCTTGCGCGGGTCAAACTACCCGGATCTTTGGCACTGTACTTCGTAAATCACCCTAGCCTTGAATGTACATTTTGCTCCCCACAATCGCAGTTTGCAAATCCGCAAAATTCTGCACACTTGCCCACAAAAATGATATATAAAAAAAAAACAAAAAGATTTTTTTTTTATATATATATACAAAAAGAATATTAACCCGAATAACAAGAAAGAAAATACGCTACCGTCTCCCCGGCAACGGCGCCATTTGATTGGAAGAATTAAAGTTAACCGCAATCAAGACGGTGTCGCTTTGCAGCTAGCCGGTTGAGCACGGGTCGGTCCACAGGGAGATGGTGGTATCTTACCTTCTTGTTTTAGACGAGTCAATAAAGAATTTGTGTATGTTTGTTTCTAACCTATGTGTTTATTTGCAAGTATAAAGTTGTTAAGAAAAGATACGAGATTGTAAGCTAAGGAAATCCGTACTCAAAACCTTTGAGCCGATTCTTGACCAATTGAAACTAGAGCAATCGGCAACAACGTGGATTAGGGGATTTAAGCGCGGTATTCGTGGAATCCGGCTTATTTACCCTTGTCCTTCCGTTCTTGTCTCTTGCTTTCGCCTCCGGCCAAACCGAACGCAACCGGTCGCGGTTAGGAATCACCGTTACCTTGTCAGGGTAGGGTGCCTAACGGAGCGCTTGCGTATGGTTTGGGCGGAGTTCAATGGAAAATAACGGGAAAAGGAAAAGAGAAAAGAAAATCTTTAACTTATAATCTCGTATTTCTTCTTAACAATAATAATTACAACATTCACAAAATGAAAAAGAGAGCAAAAGAAAAGAACAAAGAAAAGAAAAGATACAAGTAATTAAAGTACATGGAATAAAATTGCAAGTAAGTAAAGCAAGAATGAAAAATGCAAGTAATAAATAAGCAAATAAAAATAACAAGAAACTAGAATTCAAGACAAGCATGTGATCAATAGCCAACCCTTAAACTTGCAAGCTCAATGAAGAGGTTGCAAGATCAAGAGAAGGGTAGAGATCGCATGTGAAGTGAAGAATTAGTCCCGTGAGAAAATACGACCCTTGAGATCAATAACTAACCCTTAACCATTCAAGCTCAATGAAGAGGTTGAATGATCAAGAGAAAGCAAGAATCTCAAGGGGGAACGAAACTAACAAGAAAGATAAAAAACCCTCATCTTCATTAATTTTCCACTCAAAAAGCTCTCACTACAATTTTAATGGAGAAAGAATGAAGAAGAAGAAGAAGAAGAACAAAACTACACAAAAAAGAGGGTAAAGAAAAGCTCCCTTGGTTAAGCTCAGGTCTGCTGTATTTATAGGCTGGAGAATGGGAATCTAGGGCAACCACCAGAGCACATGGGAAGTACCCAAAATAACCCCAAAAGATTGCGCAGAGAGGCCACCGTACGGCCGCGTTTCCACGGCCAATACCCCCTATTGGCCGCGGAAACGCGGCCAAGTAGTGGAGTTGGCTCCTCGGGTTTTGGGCACTTTCCTGGTTTGGTGTTTACAGCTGTTTGGTACATATATTTTCTTATAATCTTTCCAGAATATTTTCAGAATTCTAAGTCCAAGATTGCTTTCTTTTCTTCACTTTTGACTTTATCTCTCCCTCGAGCTCCGCGCACCCATTGATTCTTGTGCAGCCCACCTCGTGCTCTGTGCTTGTCCCAGATATGAATGACCACTGTCACATGTCTTGTATCGGGAACCGGTACTCGGTACTGGACGGATATGGATGACCGGAACCCGGCTTTTATCTGCTGTCGACAGATGTTCTGCATTTGGCGTAACTGTGGAGATTTTATCTTGATTTACAATATTTGGACTGAAAACCTGAAATCTGTAAACATGTAACAAACACGGATTAAAATCACCTACCTATAAACAACCGAGCGTAAGAATGGGCGGTATAAAATGCAGTATTCTGTGATGAACAGGTAGTCGTACGGCTTTGTTGGCATTCGTCAAGGGTCGTGCGGGTGGGTTTAATTCAATCAGGAAATGATGGGTTGAACTTGACTAACGGGCTATGATTTGTTGGCTTTCGTCAAGGTCATAGCACGTTAGGGGTAAAATATTATTGGGAATTTCAACTGTTGAAATTTGCAATGAGATTGCATACTTTCTATGAGATAGTTGGTTCCCGATACCCGCTGCGAGTAACTGTTACTCCTGGGAGAGTTTTACACATTACAATTAGCCGATCAAGTAGGTGTCTAGAAAGGTGTCAACGGGGTTACGCCTCTAGGAAAACGAGGTTTACACTAATTAGGTTCGTGCGAAAGCACGGGGGACCTCCCTCAAAGTACCGACACTGGTCTGGCTGAAAGATTGGCGAACTTGTAGCGTGTAATTAATCCCGGCTAGTCTTTACATTTAAGGTTTGAAGGAAGATTTGATAAAAACAGTGGGAGCCATCCTGATTAGATAAAATTATAACCATTCTGATCTTGCAAGAGCATACGCTGAGTGTTTTCATCTCTCTCTCTCCAGGTAGCGGCCATATCACGCTTTAATCAAGATAATAATACGGACAATGACCGAACCCGCTTGTTATACTGGGCTGGGGAACGTTGGTCCCGCTCCAACTTGTAATTGTTATAAGACAGAGCAGGAAATTGGGGATTACCAGAATTCCCGTGCCGCCCAAACGAAGAAAGTGCATGAGATGCATCTCCTTCGGGTGTGTTCATTACAAAGAACTGTTTCTCAGTATCCTCTACGTCCTGAGTATTTGATACCGGATCAGGATCCCAGATATGTAATCTGTTACATAGGGCTACAAAAGGTAGAGAACTGAGAATGGGTGATAAGTTTCATGAGGCAGAAAACGGTGCAAGTATTGCAGCCAAGTCTGTTGGTCACTGTCACCCTGTATTACCAGAATATATTGATTCTGAACAAATGTTATTAGATACCGAACCTGATATACAAAATCATATCAATCTCTTTATTTAGATAAAGAAGGATATAATTTTGTATTGTTGGATAATGTTTTGAACATTTCCTATATCAAAAGTTGATCGGTTCAGGCACGTTATCTAAAAGCATTGATGTTCTAAATCAAACTACAGTTCTTAGTATACAGAACACACACAAAAGGAAGAGTTCAGAAATGAACGGATCCTTCTTGAGGAATTGTAGACTAGGTCATATCAATGCGACCCGACTAGCTAAGTTGCACATAGATGCATATTTAAATATGTTTGAATTTATATCTTGTGAAAACTTGCCGGTCATGTCACAAAGATAAGATGACCACAGCTCTGTTTATTGGAAGCAGAGAAAGAGTTAGTGAACTCTTGGGATGTTACATGTTGATGTATGAAGGTCCCCTGTCTACAAATACCAAGACCGGTTCTTTGTACTTCATTACCTTCTCTGATGATCTCTCAAGATTCAGATATATGTTCCTGTTGAAACACAAGTCCGAACCTTTTGAGATATTCACAGAATATAAGTTTGAAGTAGAGAACCATAAACGGGTAAAAGTATTATGTCCTTTGATGTGATCAAGGAGGAGAATACTTGAACACGGAATTCCTGGACTATTCTAAAGGAGAATGAGATTCTCTCTCAGCATTACTCATCCGTATACACCATAGCACGATGGTATATCGGGGCGGAGCAATAACACGCTATGTGATATGGTGTGCTCTATGATGAGTACTACTGAGTTTCCTATTTCCTTTTAGGGAGTTATGCACTTATGAAGTTGCATATCTATTGAATAGGGTTCCGATCAAATCAGTTGCCTACCACTTCATATGAGGTATGGAAAGGGAAGAGCCCATCTCTTAAGTCAGTTAAGATTTAGGGTTGTCCGGCCTTTGTCTAAAAGCAAAATCCGGACAAGTTCAAGGCAAAGTCAGATCTGTGGAAGTTTGTTGGATATCCCAAGCATACGCAAGGGAATATCTTCTACCTAACCGAGGAACAAAAATGTTTTGTTTCTCAGCATGCCACCTTTGTGAAAGGGAATTTCTTGTGAAGAAATTATAGGTCATGAGGTAGAACTGGAAACAGTTCCAGCTATACAAACTGCAGCTGATGATTTGGTAGAACCAAAGGATTCAATAGCAACCAACGAACCTCAGACTCTCCGCCGATCTAGTAGGGTTCCTCACCCACCTGAGAGATACTTCGGTTTCTCTATGACAGTAGGAGCGAGGATTGCATCATGGGATGATGACCTAACTAGTTTCGAGCTGGCCATCAGGAGTGTGACTCTGTAAGAATGGCTGGATGCTTAGCGATCTGAGATGGAATCCTTATACACCAACAAAGTATGGACTTTGGTTTCTTTATCTGAAGGGTTAAATCCCCATCAGGAGCAAGTATATCATGAGAAGATTACTTGGTGTACATGGAAAAGTTGAGACTTTCAAAGCTAGACTTGTTAAAGGTTTGCATCATTGACCAGGTATGGATTATAATGAAACCTTTTCTAAATAGCTATGCTTAAGTCCATCCAGATCCTACTTGCCACTGCTACATACCATGACTGCGATATCTGGTGGTTGGGTGTCATGACTGCTTTTCTAAATATTGATTTAGAAGAGAACGTCTATAAGAACACAGCCAGAGGGCTTCGTAAACAGTGGGAGCAGCGGAAACGTGTGCAAGATGTTTTATGTGATAAAGCAGGCATCGCGGAGTTGGAACGTCTGTTTTGATTTGTTAGTCAAAGAGTTTGACATCATCAAAATGGTAGATGAACCTTGTATATACAAAAAGGTAATAGGGAGTATGGTGGTGATCCTCGTAGAGTACGTGGATGACATACTCTTGTTAGGGAAGGAGTTTCCTATGCTACGCTCGGTCAATCTCCGCTTATCATAATGATTCTCCATATAGGATCAAAGTGATACCTACTAAATCCTGGGTTTTGGATCTATGAGATAGATCTAATTGGATATTAGGATACTCACTAGTTGTAGTGAGATGGTATCAATTGGTCCTGGGGAGAATCACTAGAAGGGTTCCAGGGTGATAAGGACGACTGAATGTCAGTCACAGGCATTGTCTTTACCCTCAGTAAAGGGACGGTATATTAGAAGAGTTCCAAGCTAGATACCGTGGCATACTAGACGATAAAGGCTGGATACATCGCTATTTTAGATGCTACCAAAAGAGGTTGTCTGGGTGTATATTAGTTCATGAGATGAACTTAGTTCCCTCCATTGTGTGACAATGGATTTGTGGCTTATGCCAACGAATGCCCATCCCGTCAGTGATCAAGACATATTCTAAGGCAGTGTCACCTGATCGTGGAGATGGTTGATCTCCAGGGTGATCGAGGTTGGGAGAGTAGACTCGGAGGACAACACGGCGGATCCACTCACAAAGGCCTTTTCCCAGAGAGAGACTATTATGGGATGGTTGAGTATGAGATACTACAACCACTGCTATCAGATGGCCCTAGTGCAAGTGGGAGATTGTTAGTAATATGTATGCACTAGAGGCCATTACTATACATAGGATGTATATTGTAGTGGATGCTTGGACATATATAGGGAGGACTTTCTTGCTCGACATGATAGTATGCTATCTGGTTACCCTTTATCTTAACGTGTACACTGATTGTCTCTCTGTTACATGTTGGTAAAGACCTTAGGATGTGTACTTGACTACCTGGACTATGATGCGGATCATACTAGTGGGGACATGGTAGTCCATAAGTGCATCCTTCAAGGTCCCTAGTCGTGGGTGTATCGAGACGGGGTATCGATATACCAGAGTAGACTAGCGTATACCTTCTCGACCCATACAGATGGGCAATGGATGATCCCATATCCATTGGTGTTTGACATCAGAGATGATATACGGGTGCTCAGTGGAGACTGGGTACATTGGACGGACTCGCCGAGAACTCGCAGATGGTATTATACCTCACGTCAGATGGCAGTTCTCTGGTGACACTGGTACAGAGTAGTCTGTTGACCCGAGATCGTCATAGAGTCTTGTGTGATTCCCACTGTGCTTTGATTTCCACCTTACCACGTCCAAGAGGGCATGCAAAACGGTGGTTTTTGGGTACAGTCCCGAATCACATGGAGGCAATGAGCGATAGGAGGGGATTCGTCTCTCCCGGTATAGGGAGTTGATGTTGCGCTGTGTTCGATTGGCTATAACCGGAAATCTCTGGCCAGGGTTGCTGCGATTTACTGGTAAGTGTTACCAGTAGTTTCTCGAACTGTTATAGACCTCATATAGACACGATTTATCGAGCTATTAGGGTCTGATGTTTACTACCCCTAGGCGAGATATGCGACATATCAGACGAACAGACCAGAATGTATGGTAAGTGTTGCTGGTTGGATTCACAGGAGTGTGAGCGGGCTTGCTCGTCGATCTTCTGATCGCTCAATACCCGGGTGGCCGTTACGTTTAGCAGACCGCTTGCGGCTTTTGGGTGCTTGATATGATCATCATCTGCTGCCGGCGTATTGACGAGTCTTTAGAGTCCAACACAGAGGTTTCCTGGCTCAAGCGAAACGAAATAGGAGCGCATATGAGATATGTGCGGGACCGAGAATAATACCAGTATGAGATACTGGATTCTATTCTCGAGATTTGTATCATTGGACGGTTATATGAGATATAGCCGGGTTACCGAATCAAGTATTGATTCGATACATTGATACACTTGATATTAGTCGGTTATATGCACTATGTCCGGATCATTAAATCAAGTGTTGATTTAATGATTTAATGTATAATTATATATTTGATATATTACTTTGCATTCACTAGTATTGGTTCACTTAAGATGGATTTTCTCACTTGATGTGCACATTGTATATATGATATAGTTTTGTGCACTAGATTGTATCGTGTTTGATGATACATGCAAACTTGGGTGTGTGTTTATGTTAAACAATGTTTAGGTTAATGGTTAGGTTTTATATTTGTTTTATTTATTCTTTTATTCATTTATTTTTGGAAAGGAAAATGAAATGGTGGCTTGCTTTGTCTTTTGTTGAAGCTTCATGAAGCTTTGAAGAAGTAACCATATTGTTTCTTTCCTTTAACTTAACCATTCAACTTAACCCTAATTTATTCTCTACACTCACCCATGGTTACAAAATGATAACCATCACTTGATTTTGTTTTAATTGATTATTCTTTTTCATTCTTCTTCTTCTTCTTCAAAAAGAGAAAAAGAAAACCTTTCCTTGAAAATGATCAAGTGATGATTCCAAGTGAGAAATCAAAATCCAAAGTGAACCCACTTCCTATTTCTTCATCCTCTACCACTTGCCATGTAGTATAGGGTGTTTTCTTCACAAGTTTCATGACTTGGTGAAGTTGGAGCTTGATCTTGAGTTGCCTCGACGTAGATCATCTTCGGCATCGAAGTCGACGACCTAGCCCGATCATTTCTTCGACGAAACCATCGCTAGAGTCCGGGATCCAATGATCGCAGCGGAGGGACATCATCATGGAGCTAAGGAAGTGGAGGACCGGATCTACAAAGGTTGTATTTCCATTCACTTAGCAATAAATTTGTTTACTTGCATTTCGTTTCACCTATCCTCTAGTTAACGATCTTCGCTTAGGGTTCTTGGGTTACTTGGCACATAGAAAAATTTGATTTTTGCATGGTTGATGCCTTGTTGAACCTCATGGGTGTGCCCAGGAGCCCTACACTATCTTTTATCTCTCTATATCTCAACTTCACGGAGAATGACTTTCTCCCGAAATGAGCAATACATGTCCTAGAATTTGTCTGGATATCTGATGTGACCCAGTTCATAAATGAACTCCAAATCCAACAAACTTTTTAGATTGTATCATCCACTGAATTTAATCAGTATCCTGCACCATGCCTTCCACAATATCCACTTGGATCACCTGTCCAGCATACTGCCCCTCAAAAGGAGAAACTATAACTCTGACAGTCACTCTTTCATACAGGTCACCTTGGAAGCCAGAAATGATAACCGCCTCCTTAAGGAGGGTGTCGTTACCATATACCAAGAACATCCACTAATGTTCATAACCTCTTCTCAATGTTTCTCCAGGATTGGATTAATATATACTTATTGCAGCCAATGCAAAAGCAATATCTGGTGTGGTACTTGACATTTCATGATTAACTCAATTGCCTAAATAAGTGATATGCTAATCATGCAAATCCCTCTTCTCATCAGTCTAGAAGACATCTCTTTAGAAAGGGTAACTCCATCACCTGCAGGTATACCACCATGCCAGGAGTCGTCCATTCTAAAACACATTAGAATAGTGTCAAAGTAGCTAAATTGGGACACTTCCCAAATCTAGATCTAAAACCATAGATCTAGTGACCAGAATCCCTAATATTTTATCCAGATCCTGCGTGGAGAAACACCTTGTGACAACCACAGTATAACCAATCGTAGTATAGGAAAATCACCTCCTATCAAGAGCATGCCATCCAAATACCATGGCATCACTCCCTACTATCTTCTTACGAGGTCCATCTGTTATTCTGATGAAATCAAGCTCTATGACTGTAAAATCTACTAGTATATATATAACATTCGTCCCAGGCATGATATAAGCAACATCACAGAAATGCGATAAGCAACACTGAAAAACAGATAATATAGGAGCCCCAGGTTCACATGAGGCGCAAGCGAAACCTGACGTTCCCCTGGTTGTGTGGATAGCCTGTGCAATGTATAACCACGACCTCTACGAGTGCGGAAAGTTACCTGCCAATCCCAGAAGTGAGGCAACCCTAATCAACAAAGTGAATGGGCCGCCCAGCACTTCACGGAATCCGGTAACTTGAGCTCCCCACCGTGGATCATCCAGTATCCCCTACGAATGCGGTGAATAGCCTACCGGTTCTAGAGTGAGGCCTCATCCGTCTCAACGCCATGAATTGCGGACCCGATGCCCTCTAGAACCCAGCTACTCGAGCACTCCAACGTGGGGTAATCCTACTATAGAAAAGAAATATATATATAATAGCGACATCGACCTCAGCCCGGTCGTACCCCAATAAAAGAATATACAATCAGGCAGAGACGACAGTCCACATGTCGGACGTTCGCCCCGCAATATAGAATATACAAATGAATCTGAATTGTACTACTACCACTACACCATAGTCTATCCACCACGATAACTGATCCACAATATCTGCACAACCCATAACATCTACGCGAATATCACGTTCGCAAACCCGTCTAGTTGAACATATAGCAACTAGTCGGGTTGTACCGCTAAATAATATTCACGGTCGCAGATATATCCACATACACTGATAAACACATACTTAAAATTTCGATCAACTAAACTTTTCCATATTGGCCCCAAATACAATCCAGCACTTAAACAAATCTGGGCCAAAACCAAATATCCCAAAAGTCATATTTCCATGTATAAGAGTGTTAGAAGAAATTTGGCCCACTTTGGCCACAAGACGACCGCGGAACAGCTGCCAGTAGGCAAGTATTGCGGCACTTCCGCAGCCATTTTGTTGGTTCAAGCATCGAAATTTCTTGTGGTCCCATAAAAATGCCTGTACGTATTTTAAAAGACTCTGAAATATTTTTTGAACAGGTTTTAAAATCGGCAGCGGGCATGTTGAAATGGAAAAACGATTCGGAAAAATGGGTCGATTGACATTTTAACCTTGTGTAAACTAGCTAGTAATGGTTTATAGGGTGGCTTTGATACCATGTTGGGGTTTGATAGTGCCCTGGCCATCAACCATGGCCTCTGTGGAAGAAAAACGGCGTTTAAAAAACTTTTGGCGCTAACGAACCCGACTAGAATAGAACCATAAACCCTATACTAGAAAACTACGAAGAGATAAACTATTGTGATAGAAGTGTTATAACAAATGATCCGTGTGCTTCGGTCTTCTACCATCATCCTTAGCTCCTAGAGGTGTCTTAGATTGAGCTTGATTGCTGGTCTTCCTCCGTTGAAGATGATCCACTCGAGGGAAACGATGCAAGCTCCAGCTTCGCCTAGCGAAGCAACCGACACTCTATGGTCGCTAGCAATAAAGAGTGGGGATGTAGAAATATATCACTATCTTTTTCTCTCATATCTCATTCTTAAGTGAGTAATCAAAGAAGAAGAAAGAGGTGGAGGTGAGGAAAACCATAGGCATGAGCAACTCAAGAAAAATGGCTAAGTGTCAAAGAGAGATGATTGTGAGTGAATGAATCAAGAGTGTGTCTCATTTAGAAAATATCTCCTCATTTATCAACCATGGAAAATATCTCATATATTTTTCAATAAACAATCAAGAGCCATACATCTCAACTCACCTCAATCAAGCTCATGTCACCTCACCCCTCCACCTCATCAACAAATGACAAATGATTTTCTAAAAAGAAAATCATACAATGAGGTGTCCAACTTGTAGAAGATATTCTGTATAAATACGGAATACAACCCTATATACGTATCGAAATACATATACGTGTATTCATATAAAAATACGAATAGCCAAGAGAGAAAATGAATACTGAACAATAATACTAGAATACATATATAAATATATATATATATATAAATTATTAAATCAAAACTTGATTTAGCAATCCGGCTTAATCCTAAGCCGATAGTATTATCAACCGTCCGATTAAAGTCTGTGTAGCCTGTACACATATTTAATCAGACACCTATATGTAACAATATACGCCAGCTATATCATATTGCCTGAACCGTGAAAACCCTCTGTGTAGGACTCTAAAGACTCATCAATACGCTGGCAGTGGGTTTAACCACAAGCACGTCAGCGGCACTAGCTGTACATAACGGCTACCCAGGTATTGAGCGAAAGAAAGGCCGACGAGAAAACTCATCCGACCCCTACTGAGCCAGTCTATGACAATCTCCATACAGTCCGGTCTGTTCGTCTAAGAGTATCGCATATCGGGTCTAGGGGGTGGATAAAGTTAGACCCCTAATAACGCGATATTTTGTGTCGGTATGAAGCCCATCATCCACTGAGAAACTACTGATCCAAATCAGTATTTCTCGTCCACCTTGGACAAGGATTTCTGGTGATGGCCAACCGTGCACCGCTCGACATCAACCCCCAATACCGGGAAAGACGAATCCTCGACGATCCGCTCACTACCTCCAAGTTTCTCGGGACTGTACCCAACTAAAATCTGTTTGCACGACTCCTTTGAGACGTGGTAAGGCAGTAATCAAAGCACAGTGGGAACTCACATGAGATAAATGATGATCTCAGGTCGACAGACTAACCTGTGCTCATATCACCAGAGAACTGCTATCGGACAATAGGTATAATACGATGTAGCATGTTCCCGGCGAGTCCGTACAGTGTACTCATAACCCAATGAGCACCTGTATAATATCTTAGGTGACTAACTGACACCAATGGCTTGTGAGACCTGCCACCGCCCCTCGTCGGGGTCTCGATAAGTATACACTGGTCTATTCAGGAGTATCGATGCCCAGTCTCGATACTCCCTCGACTAGGGACATTTAAGGATGTGCTTATAGACCACCCATCTCCCACGTATACGATTGCCATCATAATGCTGGAAGTAAAGCAAGAATCCTATGGGCTCTATCAACATGTTATAGTGATCTTTAATACCACATAATGCATGTACATGAAGATAAAGACAAACCAGATAGCATACTATTATTTGGAGTAAGATTGTTCTACCCGTATAGGTCCTCCCTCAATCATCACAATCGCGTAGCTACGATTACAATAATTGACTTGAGGACAATATAGACAACACACGGAAAAGGGCATTGGCAGAAGGACTGCAGGGCTTGGAGAGCCAAAAACCAGGATTCAAAGCATGTTTTTATGATTAAAAATGTCTGTCAATTAACTCTACTTCCTGGGTACTAGATACCGGATCTGGATCTTATATCTGTACTTCATTACCGGCTCTGAGAAACCGTAGAGTTATTAAGGCAAGTGATATGACTCTCAGGGTTTCTAACGGAATGAGCGTGTATCCGTAGGGGAATATCACCTAGGATTGACAAGTGGGCAGATTTTGATTTTGCGTAACTGTTTGTGTGTACCTAGTCTGGCTTGTAATATCTTTTCTGTATCTTTACTTTCTAAAGAAGGTTATGATTTTACATTTGTAAGCGATGTGGTCCACATCCACCTTAATCAAAATTTTATTGGGTCAGGTACACAAGATAACGGTATATACTTATTAAATCAAGCTCAGATTTTCAACATCCAGAACACACTCAAAAGAAAGTCTCCAGAATTAAATCAGGATTTCTTATGGCATTGTAGACTTGGTCACATCAATGAACCACGGTTGACGAAGTTTGTCACGTCCTGAAAGTAAGGAACATGACCGACACTTAAACTACGAAACGTTTCGAGGCGTAGGTAATCTAAGTAAGCCGAAAACCCAGATAACCAAAACAAGAAAATTAGTAGAGTGAAGGAAAACCAATTTAAATCATATAGTTTTAATAGCATAAGCCGAATTATGCGTTTTTAAAAACATCAAATATTTCCTGAAAATTTCGGCAGAGTCTCCTTTGTAAATACTGGCCCCCAAACGGAATACAATATGAATAGTATATGAAATCAATAAAAGGCATCCCCAAGCGGGAGCTAGCTCTTCGTCAATTGACAGTCACAACCACACAAGCAATATAATATACAACACCAAGGGCGAGGATCAAAACTCAAAGGAAACTCAAAACAACAAGAAATCCACAGAAATATAACGCGCGACTCTAAGGTCGAAAGAATAACATCACTGGTCTCTATCTCAAAATTAAATACATGTTTGGTTGATGGAAATTCTAGATACAACTGAATAATAATATATACCAAGTATACTGATAGGTAAGATACAATAAACCCACCTACTAGCAAATCACCCGGAAATGGAAGTAGTGCCAGCAAAGCCGTAATGAAACCTGTACGGCAAAACCTGCAAGAAACTGTAGCACAACGGGGGTGAGTTGCCAACTCGTGAATAGAAACATCTAGGAACATAAATCACATGAACAACGCAATCCTAAGTCATACAATCATAATATATCCTCAAATATATAACCAGCAGCCTATAACAATGGCTAGGGTATATTCCTTTAAAATACGGTAATACCAAGTGCTCGTGTCAGTGCCTCAGGTAGCAATGTATCATATGGATGATGTATGAATGCATGAAACAGATTGCATGCACTGGAGAAAACTGCTTTCATAAATTAGTGAGATTTCTGTATCATTTTAAAAGAGGTATCATAAATGAAATCACCATAAACAGTGTCTAGCATCGACACAAAACATAAATCTCAATGTCTCAAAATCTCAGGCTCCGGCTATCCGGACTGGCCTGTATCATCAAATCTCAGTACCTCAATATCTCGAAATCTCAATGTCTCAATCTCAATATCTAGGGCGCCGTCAGTCCAGACCGGCCCCTACCATCCATCTCAAGACTACGACGGTATCCTCCGGATATCCGACGCGTCGGGTAAAATCACCGGTCGGTAGTGCTCCCCTGCCAGGCTCAACGCCATCATCTGCGATCCTCTTGCCCCGAGGTACCGCACCGGGTACACCATGTACCCGAAACGGTTCCTCCACTCCTTGAACTCGGGTCTTGAAATCCATCAGCAAACTCATGGTCGACGACTCATACATCATAGGAAAACCGCACTTTTTATTTAAAAGAGAGAGAAAAAGTTTATTTATGTTTTTGCGGTTTTCCTCCAAATCAAAGAAATCTTATGAAATCCGAATCCAAATCATCAATAGCATGTAAAACCATGAATATTGGCATAACAATGAATAACAGTATACATGAAGTGACAAGTAATAACTACAATGTCTAAACTGGCATATAAGGCAGGTACACTAATATCATGTCAAACTACTAACTAACAAGCTAAGTCAAGCAATAATATTTTCTAAGGTGTACGTGACAAGGCAATTACCGATGAAGATGTGTGTGAGCCGGCAAGTAAGTGTACGTGGTACATACGCATCATCGGTAATGGTGCTGGTGTCCTAACAGCATAATATCAACAATGCAAAATGAAATAGCAATGTAAGTATGCGATGCGGGACGAACAGCAATAATGAGCGGGAGCTAAATACTAGACACAACGGTAACTAATCTGCATTTAATATATATATACGTCATACTATGGTGCCATTTGAAATAACAGAAATTGTGGGGTTTTGGAAATAAGGGCTACTGTGTTTTTAAGAAAAGATACGCCTTTGGAAATATCCGTAGAATCCCTTGACCTCTCTTTTAAAATACCCACGATCCATTAGTTTTGAAATAGGTAGGAGTCTAATCTAGTCTAACAACTACAGTAAACTATACGGCAGAACTAACAAGCTGAACTACAGGTAAGGAAACCGCCTAACATCTGAGTCGATACATATGCATACCTGTATATATATAGTCGGTGATCCCGCCTCAATAATATCATATCCGATACCATATCTATAATCAGACATCCCAAGTCAAGAGTGCGGATCAATCATCAATATAGTCATGATCTGACTGCTGATCTACAGCCTCAAACAAACCGATATCATCATCATATATCGTCATAAAGAAGTATACATCGCCTAATGCGACCTATTATAGATATCTTAATATATCTTATCTCATATCACGATCACATGTCAACCATTCAATGTATAACACTATTCACATGTAACGTCGTCCCCAGATCCGCTATAATATCTGGACGTACCTCAAGTATGAATCCTGCCATATCACCGTTCTTGCGGTCTCAATCAAATCTTATCGACTCATCTGAAATCCTAAATACTATCCTCAAATCCAGTATGCGAACACACAGTCCCATACCCATGTTAACACATAACAATGTAACCCCATATAAGCACCTATGAAAGAAGAATGTATGCAAGTATGGTGTGTGTGTAAATGTGGTGCAACCTCTACTCTAGGGTCTCGCAACACTAAACTAATCCGATCACACCCTAAATCCATCTATGTGATCAATAACATCAAACAATATATATAATCACTAGGTGTGTATACGTATTCGTATAAATCACTAGGTGTGTATACGTCACCAAGAACTGCGGGGGTGCTATACGCCATCCACCCGACTTCTCCCCGTAGATATAAATATACTCACCTGGTCCTCGCTCGCCGGTGCCGACGTCACCACGCGCTTGCTTGTCTTCTCGAAGTCCACATGGGGTACCTATATATCATAACGCACCATAACGTATTAAAATCCAACTCATGACCAAAACGACACACAAATCCAACATAGGTCAAAACCTTTGGTTGCTTTCACAAATCAACCCAAAAACCCTCGACGTCGGCGTACAAACGCCAAACAATCGAGAAAAACCCAAACACACTCATTTGCACAATCACAAGCACTAATTATAATATAAAATAGGTTAAAATTCACAAAAACCTCAACTCGCTTTAAAAGCTATTTTTCCGAAAATCTAGCAAGCAAAATTACCCATTTTAGTATAAAACTCGACGTTTAAACAAATCTAGCGGCCGCAATATCCACTCAATATCATAACCAAGTCACATAAACCAATAACTAGATTTTAATCTCACTCTTCATATAAATTACGAAAAATCTAGTATGCAAAACAAACATAATTAGGACAATTTACATATAACAAATTGCAATTTAACACCCAAGCTAGGTTTTACATATTTTAAGATGTCAAACTATACATTTCAACCTTGATGATATAATAAAAACACTAATTTAAAACACAACCCTCACTAGATTTTTAATTTCATCTAATGCAATAATAAAAATCTAGTAAGCAAAATAGCCTAAATATTACAATTCCAACTTAACAATTTGCAAGCTAACAATTTGATTATGTTTCACATTCCACAAAATGAAGAATTCCACTTGCAACCATAATTATACAACAAAACCCTAACTATAATCCAAAACCATCAACTTGAATTTCCAAACTTGAATTCAAAACCCCTTTATTTATATTTTTTTTAAACACCTAATCAAGTTTGATTAAACATTCAACTAACAACTAACAAATTGTTAGTTATATGTATGCCCTAGAGGCCATTACTATACATAGGATGTATATTGTAGTGGATGCTGGGACATATATAGGGAGGACTTTCTTGCTCGACATGATAGTATGCTATCTGGTTGAACTTTACCTTAACGTGTATACTGATTGTCTCTCTGTTACATGTTGGTAAAGCCCTTAGGATGTGTGCTTGACTACCTGGACTATGATGCGGATCATACTAGTGGGGACATGGTAGTCCATAAGTACATCCTTCAAAGTCCCTAGTCGAGGGTGTATCGAGACGGGGCATCGATATACCAGAGTAGACTAGCGTGTACCTTCTCGACCCATACAGATGGGCGATGGATGATCCCATATCCATTGGTGTTTGACATCGGAGAGATATACGGGTGCTCAGTAGAGACTGGGTACACTGGACGGACTCGCCGAGAACTCCCAGATGGTATTATACCTCACGTCAGATGGCAGTTCTCTGGTGACACTGGTACAGAGTAGTCTGTTGACCCGAGATCGTCATAGAGTCTTGTGTGGTTCCCACTGTGCTTTGATTTCTATCTTACCACGTCCAAGATGGCGTGCAAAACGGTGGTTTTTGGGTACAGTCCCGAGTCACATGGAGGCAATGAGCGATAGGAGGGGATTCGTCTCTCCCGGTATAGGGGGTTGATGTTGCGCTGTGTTCGATTGGCTATAACAGGAAATCCCTGGCCAGGGTTGCTGAGATTTACTGGTAAGTGTTACCAGTAGTTTCTCGAACAGTTATAGACCTCATATCGACACGACTTATCGAGCTATTGGGGTCTGACGTTTACCACCCCTACAAGATATGCGACATATCAGACGATCAGACCGGACTGTACGGTAGTGTTACTGGTTGGATTCACTGGAGTGTGAGCGGGCTTGCTCGTCGATCTTCAGATCGCTCAATACCCGGGTGGCCGTTACGTTTAGCAGACCGCTTGCGGCTTGTGGACGCTTGATATGATCATCATCTGCTGCCGGCGTATTGACGAGTCTTTAGAGTCCTACACAGAGGTTTCCTGGCTCAAGCAAAATGAAATAGAAGCGCATATGAGATATGTGCGGGACCGAGAATAATGCGTGTATGTGATACCGTATTCCATTCTCGCGATGAATGTATCGATTAGGTTATATGCGATATACCCTAGTTATCGAATCAAAGGTTGATTTGATAAGCCGATACATTATATACTAGTCGGTTGTGTGCGACATGACCGGGTCATTGAATCAAGTGTTGATTTAATTATATAATGCATAATTATATATTTGATATATTACTTTGCATTAACTAGTATTGGTTCACTTTAAGATGGATTTTCTCACTCGGATGTGTGCATTGCATATGCGATATGATTTTGTGCACTTGATTGTATCATGTTTGATGATACATGTTTAACTTTAGTTAAGTGTAATGAATTAATCCATGGTTAAACTAATGATTAGGGTTTTCTATTCTTACTTATTTATTTATTTATTTTGAATTGATGAGAAAAGAATGGTTGCAAGTTTTGGAGTTTAGTTGAAGCTTCATGAAGCTTTGATAAAGTCAACCATTCTTATCTCATCCTTAACCCTAATCATTCCCACTAACCATGATTCATTCTCTACACTTGACTCTAGTTAACATTATGATAAGTTTTGATTTTTCTATTGTTTTTAATTAACTTATCATAATTAGCTTCTTCTTCTTCTTTCTTTTCTTCACTTGAAAAAGCTTGAAGGCATCAATGGTGGATTGATGAAATGAGTGAGAAATCCAATTCTAAAGTCTACCCACTTCCTATTTCTTCATCCTCTACCTCTTGCCAAGTAGTAGAGTGTGTTTTCTTCATAAGTTTCATGACTTGGTGAAGTTTGGAGCTTGATCTAGTGATGCTTCGACGTAGATCATCTTCGGCATGGACATCGACGACCTAGCTCGCTTTTTCTCCGACGAAGCCGACTCTAGAGCCCGGATTCCTTTTGGACAGCGGAGACGACTTAGTTGCGGATCTATGGAGGTGGAGCACCGGATCTACAAAGGTTGTATATCCGTATTCTCATAGTTAAATGTTAACTAGTTAGCTTTTTCGCCTAGATTTCTAGCAAACGATCCGTAGTCGGGTTTCTCGGCACCGTTAAAATTTTAATTTGGCATGATCGATGCCTTGCGAGACCTCACTAGTGTGCCTAGGGACCCTACAGTGGTATCAGAGCCTAGCTAGAGCCTTAGGCGAAGTCCAGACGGAATCTGAAGTCCGATCGAACCGAAACCCGACCCAAAAATAGCTCTCTGGACATTTTCTGTTTTTCTGGATTTTTGTGGATTAAAAATTTCTAAAAAATTCAGTAAGAAAAAATAAGAATTACGATGCAAAAATTATTGGATGAACAGTAACTTAGGCGGCGGAACCGCGGCATCAGCCCTGCTTATGCGGCGGTTCCGCGGCTCAATCATGACGTCATCCATTACTGTTTGCACAGTAATACCTGATAAATTCTTCTGGATTTTCTGGGAATTTTTAAAATTTATTCTAGAGTTGAATTTTCTGGGTTGTTTTGGGGATTCGAATGTTCGATCGGATTATCGAATTTTGTCTGTGTGGCTTTCCGGATAAATTTTTAGAATATGTTAAAAAGTTCGACCGGATATAAATACCCAATTTTTCCCCTGTCGGGAAATTTCCAAGTGTTGGATTTTTCCGTTGTTTAACGACGTTCTAAGTAGTGCAAGTAACTCGATGGTCCCTCTAGAAGACAACAAACCTTAACTCGATTATGTGACCGTCTTGAACTGCCCTTTGAACCTTCGGGTTTGGGGCAGTACGGCGTGCCACATGTGAGGCGTTGGCTTGACCCTTCTACGGCTGGACCGTTGGTACTGAGGCACGAACTGAATGTTTCTAGACTTGTTTCATGTGTTGATCTGTATCGAGAAAAGTTGGGTGTTCGATTGTTCGATCGGAAAGTTTGACATTTTCTATTTATCCGGAATGGGATACAATAATTGGAATTCACAAATAGTTATGAGATAACTGAATGAATGTTATAAACGTAGCACTTTAGTCTCACTTGATCGGTTGCCACAGAATTTTGATGTGATCAAAAGTCCGTTGCAATCACGTAGCGTACGCGGATACTCGCCGATAAACTTAATAGACAGCCTCGCTCCATAGCCCCAACCAAGTGACTGTAGGAGAACCCCGTCGCCGAAAGCATCCGTTCGGGTGCTCGCGGCAGCGGTGTTCCGCCTTGGTGCACTTCGTCGACGGTATCAGGGGTGCGGCCGCCTACTAAAGTTTGCGACGAGTATTCAATCAGGATGTCGGGAATCTTGTTGAATTACCCGACTTGATATTGAAAAGAGTTTTCGATAATGAGACTAAAATGCGGGGTTTATAATTGTTAGGCATGTGATGTCTAAGTAATTCATTTGGTCAGGCATGCGATGTCTGAGGTGGTTGCGGATTCCAACTGTTGTAGTTTTACACTTTCTTTTCTGTGACCGTAAGTGTAATATGTGATATCGCCGGTTTCGTTGCTATATGTCAACGACAATTGGGATGCGCATATTTACTTACGTTGATGACATGTGATGTTATGTGTTGCTAGATATGTTATATTGGATCGTCGTGTTTTGAATAGCCGGGGGTTTTTATGTGAGATGAGTGTTTTTCATTTTCATTCATGTAAAAACTTGTATGTAATATTCTTTTATTGGGGCGCTTCCAGGTTGCGGAAGTGGTCACCTGTTGTATATTATTTACTTTTCTGCACTAGGATAGACCCAAGGAGGAGAGCACAAGTAACCGGGTTCTGGAGTCCAGTGGGAGACCAACTCGAGGAGTCGAGTCCGGGTCTCCTAACTCCAGAATTGGTAGGGTTGCTTGCCGCTCTCGTAGGGGTCTAGGGGTGTGGGTTTGGCTATTCATCGCGACCGTGGAATCCGTGTTTTATACTGGCTCATATTGAAAACACGGACGTCCTAGTATATCCAATATTTCATATGTTTCTTCTGCTGCGATATCTGTGATGTGATCATGTGATGTTCTGTGATAGATACATATATAGTATATATGATATATTATATAGAAGTTACTTATGTTTTACACCCGCGCTAGCCCTGCCCCGCTCTGTCGTTAGTTACCTAACCTAACGGTGCACGAGGGGACATCGAGGCGAATGCGGATGGCATAAGTGTACGTCGTATTTATCTGTGATGTTTAGGTATTTAAATGATGGGACTTCATTAATGTGATTAATGAATTAAAAGAAACCTAAGATGTTGTAGAATCGAATTTCAAAATAAAACAGGTAGCTACAGTTCTTGCTTTGCACAGCGGTATATGTGATATATCCTGCACCTTATTCGATGAGGAAAGGACCGAGATCCCTTCACCGGGAGTGACTCCTTTAGCAATAACTGGCAGATGCTACAACCTTCGGTTTGTCTTTTGATTGCTTTTAAGTGTTTTTGCTTTGCACAGTGTTATATATGATATATCCCGCACCTCATTCGACGAGGAAAGGACCGACGATCCCTTCACCGGGAGTGACTCCTTTAGCAAAACTAGAAAGGCCTCAAAAACACTCCATTTCAAAATTCATTTGATTCTACAACGATATCAAGTTCATTACGCAATAGGTTTTCAGAAAAACCTGTCGTAGCCCTCCGTCATTTCAGATAAGTGCAGTTTAGTATTCGTGCTACGTTTGTTGACCTCCGTCAAGGCGCAGTGTGCGGTAGCTAACCAGTATTTATCTTCTTATGCATATGATGCAGATTGAGTTAGGGTAGTCGTGCGGCCTTGTTGACCTCCGTCAAGGGTCGTGCGGGTGGGTTTAATTCGATCAAGAAATGACGGGTTGAACTTGACTAGTAGCCTATGGTTTGTTGACCTCCGTCAAGGTCATAGGGTGCTAGGGGCAAAATATTATCGGGAATTTCAAGTGTTGAAATTTGCAATGAGATTGCATACCTTCTATGAGATAGTTGGATCCCGATACCCGCTGCGAGTAAGTGTTACTCCTGGGAGAGTTTTATACATTACAATTAGCCGATCAAGTAGGTGTCTAGAAAGGTGTCAACGAGGTTACGCCTCTGGGAAAACGAGGTTTACATTAATTAGGTTCGTGCGAAAGCACGGGGGACCTCCCTCAAAGTACCGACACTGGCCTGGCTGAAAGATTGGCGAACTTGTAGTGTGTAATTAATCCCGGCTAGTCTTTCCTTTTATGGTTTGAAGGAAGATTTGATAAAAAGTAGTGGGAGCCATCCTGATTAGATAAAATAATAACCAATCTATTCTTGAAAGAGCGCACGCTGAGTGTTTTCTTCTCTCTCTCTCCAGGTAGCGACCATATCACGCCTTAATCAAGATAATAATACGGATTATTGACCGAACCCGCTTGTTATACTGAGCTGGCGAACGTTGGTCCCGCTCCAACTTATAATTGTTATAAGACAGAGCAGGAATTTGGGGAATACCAGATTTCCCGTGCCGCCCAAACGAAGAGAGTGCATGACGATGCATCATCTTCGGGTGTGTTCATTACAAAGAACTGTTTCTCTGTATCCTCTACGTCCTGGGTATGTGATACCAGATCAGGATCCCAGATATGTAATCTGTTACATAGGGCTACAGATAGGTAGAGAACTGAGAACGGGTGATAAGTTTCATGAGGCAGAAAACGGGGCAAGTGTTGCAGCCAAGTCTGTTGGTCACTGTCACCCTGTATTATCAATGTATTGATTCTGAACGAATGTTATTAGATACCGAACCTGATATACAAAATCATATCTCTCTCTTTATTAGTAAAGAAAGGATATAATTTTGTATTGTTGGATAATGTTTTGAACATTTCCTATATCAAAAGTTGATCGGTTCAGGCACGTTATCTAAAAGCATTGATGTTCTAAATCAAACTACAGTTCTTTAGTATACGGAACACACACAAGAGGAAGAGTTCAGAAATGAACGAATCCTACTTGAGGCATTGTAGACTAGGTCAGATCAATGTGACCCGACTAGCAGAGTTACATAAAGATGCATATTTAAATTAGTTTGAATTTACATCTTATGAAACTCGCCAGTCATGTCACAAAGATAAGATGACCACAGCTCTGTTTATTGGAAACAGAGAAAGAGTTAGTGAACTCTTGGGATGATACATGTTGATGTATGTAGGTCCCCTGTCTACACATGCCAAGACTGGTTCTTTATACTTCATTACATTCTCTGATGATCTTTCGAGATTCAGACCTATGTTCCTGTTGAAACACAAGTCCGAACCTTTTGAGATATTCACAGAATATAAGCGAGAAGTAAAGAACCAGAATACGGGTATAAGTATTATGTCCTATGATGAGATCAAGGAGGAGAATACTTGAGCACGGAAATACTGGACTATTCTAAAGGAGAATGAGATTCTCTCACAGCATTACTCCTCCGTATACACCATTGCACGATGGTGTATCGGGGCGGAGCAATCACACCCTATATGATAAGGTGTGCTCTAAGATGAGTACTACTGAGTTACCTTTTTCCTTCTGGGAGTTATGCGCTTGAGAAGTTGCATACCTATTGAATACGGCTCAAATCAAATCAGTTGCCTACGACTCCATATGAGATATGGTATGGGAAGAGCCCATGTCTTAAGTCAGTTAAGATTTGGGGTTGACCGGCCTATGTCTTAAAGCAAAATCCGGACAAGCTCAAGGCAAGGTCTGTAATGTAGAACTGGAAATGTTCCAGCTATACAAACTGCAGCTGATGATTTGAAAGAACCAAAAGATTCAATAGTTACCAACGAACCTCAGCCTCTCCGCCGATCTAGTAGGGTTCCTCACCCACCTGAGAGATACTTCGGTTGCTCTATGACAGTGGGAGCGAGGATTGCATCATGAGATGATGACCCAATTAGTTTCGAGCTGGCCATCAGGAGTAAGACTCTGTAAGAATGGCTGGATGCTTAGTGATCTGAGATGGAATCCTTATACACCAGCAAAGTATGGACTTTAGCTGCTATATCTGAAGGGTTAAATCCCCATCAGGAGCAAGTATATCTTGAGAAGATTACTTGGTGTACATGGAAAAGTTGAGACTTTCAAAGCTAGACTTGTTAAAGGTTTGCATCATTGACCAGGTGTGGATCATGATGAAACTTTTTCTAAGGATCTATGCTTAAGTCCATCCAGATCCTACTTACCACGGCTACATATCATGACTACGATATCTGGTGGTTGGGTGTCATGACTGCTTTTCTAAATGATGTTTTAGAAGAGAGCGTCTATAAGTACACAGCCAGAGGGCCTCGTAGACAGTGGGAGCAGCGGAAACGTGTGCAAGATGCTTTATAGGATAAAGCAGGCATCGCGGAGTTGGAACATCTGTTTTGATAGATTAGTCAAAGAAGTTGACATCATCAAAATGGTAGATGAACCTTGTATATACAAAAAGGTAGTAGGGAGTATGGTGACGATCCTCGTAGAGTACGTGGATGACATACTCTTGATAGGGAAGGAGTTTCCTATGCTACGCTCGGTCAATCTCCGTTTATCACAATGATTCTCCAATAGGATCAAAATGATACCTACTAAATCCTGGGTTTTGGATCTATGAGATAGATCTAAATGGATGTTAGAATTCTCACTAGATGTAGTGAGACGGTATCAACCGATCCTGGGGAGAATCACTGGAATGGTTCCAGGGTGATAATGACGACTGAGTGTCAGTCACAGGCATTGTCTTTACCTTCAGTAAAGGGACGGTATGTTGGAAGAGTTCCAAGCTAGATACCGTGACATACTAGACGATAAAGGCAGGATACATCGCTACTTAAGATGCTACCAAAGAGGCTGTTTGGGTGTATATAGGTTCATGAGATGAACTATGTTCCTACCATTGTGTGACAATGGAGTTATGGCTTATGCCAAGGAACGCCGGTCCCATCAGTGATCCAGACATATTCTAAGGCAGTATCACTTGATCATGGAGATGGTTGATCTCCAGGGAGATCGAGGTTATGAGAGTAGACTCAGAGGACAACACAGCGGATCCACTCACGAAAGGCCTGTTCCCAAAGAGAGATTTTTTTATGGGATGGTTGAGTATGAGATACTGCAACCACTGCTACAGATGGCCCTAGTGCAAGTGGGAGATTGGTTATATGTATGCCCTAGAGGCCATTACTATACATAGGATGTATATTGTAGTGGATGCTGGGACATATATAGGGAGGACTTTCTTGCTCGACATGATAGTATGCTATCTGGTTGAACTTTACCTTAACTTGTATACTGATTGTCTCTCTGTTACATGTTGGTAAAGCCCTTAGGATGTGTGCTTGACTACCTGGACTATGATGCGGATCATACTAGTGGGGACATGGTAGTCCATAAGTACATTCTTCAAAGTCCCTAGTCGAGGGTGTATCGAGACGGGGCATCGATATACCAGAGTAGACTAGCGTGTACCTTCTCGACCCATACAGATGGGCGATGGATGATCCCATATCCATTGGTGTTTGACATCGGAGAGATATACGGGTGCTCAGTAAAGACTGGGTACACTGGACGGACTTGCCGAGAACTCCCAGATGGTATTATACCTCACGTCAGATGGCAGTTCTCTGGTGACACTGGTACAGAGTAGTCTGTTGACCCGAAATCGTCATAGAGTCTTGCGTGGTTCCCACTGTGCTTTGATTTCCATCTTACCACGTCCACGAGGGCGTGCAAAACGGTGGTTTTTGGGTACAGTCCCGAGTCACATGGAGGCAATGAGCGATAGGAGGGGATTCGTCTCTCCCGGTATAGGGGGTTGATGTTGCGCTGTGTTCGATTGGCTATAACAGGAAATCCCTGGCCAGGGTTGCTGAGATTTACTGGTAAGTGTTACCAGTAGTTTCTCAAACAGTTATAGACCTCATATCGACACGACTTATCGAGCTATTGGGGTCTGACGTTTACCACCCCTAGGCAAGATATGCGACATATCAGACGATCAGACCGGACTGTACGGTAGTGTTACTGGTTGGATTCACTGGAGTGTGAGCGGGCTTACTCGTCGATCTTCAGATCGCTCAATACCCGGGTGGCCGTTACGTTTAGCAGACCGCTTGCGGCTTGTGGATGCTTGATATGATCATCATCTGCTGCCGGCGTATTGACGAGTCTTTAGAGTCCTACATAGAGGTTTCCTGGCTCAAGCAAAACGAAATAGGAGCGCATATGAGATATGTGCGGGACCGAGAATAATGCGTGTATGTGATACCGTATTCCATTCTCGCGATGAATGTATCGATTAGGTTATATGCGATATACCCTAGTTATCGAATCAAAGGTTGATTTGATAAGCCGATACATTATATACTAGTCGGTTGTGTGCGATATGACCGGGTCATTGAATCAAGTGTTGATTTAATTATATAATGCATAATTATATATTTGATATATTACTTTGCATTAACTAGTATTGGTTCACTTTAAGATGGATTTTCTCACTCGGATGTGTGCATTGCATATGCGATATGATTTTGTGCACTTGATTGTATCATGTTTGATGATACATGTTTAACTTTAGTTAAGTGTAATGAATTAAGCCATGGTTAAACTAATGATTAGGGTTTTCTATTCTTACTTATTTATTTATTTATTTTGAATTGATGAGAAAAGAATGGTTGCAAGTTTTGGAGTTTAGTTGAAGCTTCATGAAGCTTTGATAAAGTCAACCATTCTTATCTCATCCTTAACCCTAACCATTCCCACTAACCATGATTCATTCTCTACACTTGACTCTAGTTAACATTATGATAAGTTTTGATTTTTCTATTGTTTTTAATTAACTTATCATAATTAGCTTCTTCTTCTTCTTTCTTTTCTTCACTTGAAAAAGCTTGAAGGCATCAATGGTGGATTGATGAAATGAGTGAGAAATCCAATTCTAAAGTCTACCCACTTCCTATTTCTTCATCCTCTACCTCTTGCCAAGTAGTAGAGTGTGTTTTCTTCACAAGTTTCATGACTTGGTGAAGTTTGGAGCTTGATCTAGTGATGCTTCGACGTAGATCATCTCCGGCATGGACATCGACGACCTAGCTCGCTTTTTCTCCGACGAAGCCGACTCTAGAGCCCGGATTCCTTTTGGACAGCGGAGACGACTTAGTTGCGGATCTATGGAGGTGGAGCACCGGATCTACAAAGGTTGTATATCCGTATTCTCATAGTTAAATGTTAACTAGTTAGCTTTTTCGCCTAGATTTCTAGCAAACGATCCGTAGTCGGGTTTCTCGGCACCGTTAAAATTTTAATTTGGCATGATCGATGCCTTGCGAGACCTCACTAGTGTGCCTAGGGACCCTACACAAATATGGATGAATCTTTATATCTCATGATCAAGAGATCAACATGAAGATCATAGCCTCCAAAATGCCAAATTTCCTCCAAGATCCATGCTAGCTTGGACAAAGAAATAATGGGTAGGAGTTAGATTTTGATTTTGTGAGGGTTTGTGTTGATTTTTGGCAAAAATTGAAGGATTTTGGAATGAAAAGGAGCTGGGGAAATTTGGGGCAGCAAGGGGTGGGGCTCGGCCAACAGGGGTAGGAATTGGAGAGTGAGAAAGTGAGGTGGTGAATGAATGCTAATTCCCAAGTCAACAAAGCCCACTCCTCATTGTTTATTCAACTCTTATTATTCTTTTATTTTATTTTCTTTTCCATTCAACTTGGAAGTGGGAAAGAAAGGGTTAGGGAAAATTTTGGGCTGCCAAAATAGGGGCTCGGCCACAAGGGAAATGGGGTGTGTGTGAGTTCAAGTGGGGAAAACAAAAAGATAAATATTATACCCCAATTTCCATTAACACCAATTTCACTATTTAAGCCCTTTTTCTTCGATATTTTCAAAACCGTTTAACAGCTTAATTTCATTCCAAAAACAACATGTTAAAATTTTGTTTAATATTTTATGATGCACAAAATTTGTTTCAACTCATTCCAATTTATAATTTTCCCTAATTAAATGTATTAGTGGCGGCTTAAAATAATATTAAAATAATTAATTTTGGAAAAAAATTTCAGAAAATTTGAATTTTCACCAGTGGCTCAATAAACACCAAATACTAGCAATTACATAGCTAGAATATGTATATTTAATTTTATATTAAAGATATTTGTATTTTGACTTTTTATAGAAAACCCCCCTTATTTTACCGATTTTCCGAAATTTCACCGAAACGATTTTCAAAACGCCACAATCTTCCCCCCTTAAAGAAATTCGGTCCCCGAATTTAAATTAAAACTCCCCCCCAAATACTAAAACATCTAAGAAAAATCATCAAGTCGTCGAGCTCCGAAATCATAAATACATAAAATAAATCGTAGCGCAGCGCATGCGCATGAAAAATGAGCATATAACTCAAAACCAAAACTCCGTCAAGCATCTCGCAATCATCGGAGTCATGTTAAAGACACAAATGTCAAATCCAATACAAAACCAATATGATATAACTCGAAACTATACACGTGAATATCAAATCTATATACGTAAATATCTGAAGGAAATGCATGCCAAATCTCTTAAAGTCGTTGTGCAATGCGCATAACACAGCACAGTGGCGGACATCTATCATAAGAAAATAACCATATACATATATCTTTTTTGTTTGAAACGTACGTTCGCCCGTTTTGGGAAACAATTTAGAAGGGTTTCCTTGTTTTAAACGTTTCGTGTCATATCAGACACGTAGATAAATATTGAGACTATAGCTCGCTTTTTGGAATTCCCTTCGATAACTATCAATGCATGCAAAATACATTCAGGTATTGTCCTCTGATTAGTCCTGCTCAGTATGAAAACGCAAAGCAAATATCATAAAAACGTACTGCTCTATAAGAAATCAATCCCTAAATATACATATGAATACTACATGTGTCTGGTGCGCACGGAAATCAAAATCCATACATGTGCCATACATGCGCACAGAAACAATATCTAAGTGCATCGGGTGTGCATACAACATTTGTCATAGGCAACGTGTGTGCTTAACAGCAAAATCAGGTGCATCTAACAAGCATGAAAAATCTCGATTTAGTGCATCTGGTGTGCACCAAAATCGCATCTCAAACATGCGCTCAACATGCCCGAAAATCCAAGGCACGAAAACTATCTCAAGTGTAACAACTGTGCAAAAATCGTAAATACTCTGTAGGTGCAACCAGGGCGCATGAAAACGATATCATGAAACTCAATCATCAAAACCAAATCATGCGAATAGATCGCTCAAAATACCAAAATCAAGTATGGCGGAATAGTCCCGCTCAAGCCCATCCTCCAAGAATCTCTTGCCAACTGTCGTGGTCACTCATAGCATGTCTCGTCGACGATCCTGAACTTTGGCATGCCAGTGTGCGTAACATGACCAGCCCTGGGCCCAAGTCTTCTCATAATTTATTCCAGAAAGGTCCTGTCGAGGTCTCTCCCAAATCTCGTCTCTGCCGAACTGTCCGAAAGTCATCGTCCTTTACTATATCCGTTTCTTGTTCCGGAACGGCTACATACTCATCGCGACTCTTTCTGGAAGGTATATCTAAGTACAATGCCTCAGCATGCGTATCGCATCTCTGATGTCGGCGGAGTGGAACGTCGTCACATCAAGACCTCGTACGAATCTCTTACTCCACTTTTCTCTAATGTCGACTACTTCGGACTCGTCTCGTCGTGGCTGCATGAACTTAGCTCCAACAGCTATCCTCGTATCTGGTGTCTCCCAAGAAATGCATCTCACCACCTAGCATCCGAATGAAGTCGAACCATCCGATCGATTCGTCAAAACCTCATAATCCCCCAAGAGCTCAACATCTTGGGTACAGTTTAACAGTATCGAGTATGTACCACAGCATCGATGGTCCAGCCGTAGAAGGGCAAACCCAAGCCTCACTAATGGCGCCGCGGAACTACCGCAAACCCTAAGTTTCAAAGGATTTCACACGGTCATTAAGTCGAGTTAGGGTTTCATTCTTCTAGAGGGTCCATAGAATTGCCTGCATGTCTTTCCGAATACTTTAAACTTGGAATAATAGGTTTCTGACATTCGATCGTCTCTGTCGACTCTCAATGTCTCCGCGTGAAGTCGTCTCTAGCTGGAATCAGTCTATCTGATGACCTTGCATCGGGGTAGGTGGACGAACCACATGTCATAGTCATTCATTCTCGGGTGACTAGCGAACTTCTATCATCTCTTAGTACAACTCGTACAGCAATAGCTCCAACATCTAGGGCGATATCTCATCGTTTGCAGCAATAACTGGCTCACTAGTCTGCACGCTGAACAGTGCCTCAAACATCATGAATAAGCACCAACGGTCATCAAAATCTGGTTGGCCTCTATCATTGGCTCGATCCTCTGGTACTGATCGGCACATCCGAGAAATCTCGTAAAAGCGATTTGTCAACCGCTCATGGTGCGAAAACACAGTAAAAAGATACATTTCCGCAATCGTGTGTCACCGGAATTATGCCCTGGTCAGTCCTTGTTCATGACGAGCTCGTGCTGACCGCAACTCTAGCCATAGCTCTCCCTGCCCGTAATCGTGGCAGCAAAACCATAACTGGTACCGATGAGGCTAGATCAGGAATGAATATAATACTGAACAAAAAAATGTACATCCTAAGGCTTCTTAAGTGGAGTAGCGTATCGTAAGTATGCCGTGGAACATACCCACGGTACGTCACTCTACTTTAGTCACCTATTCTATCAACCAAGGGTCATCCTACGCTCCGAAGGTAAAACCTAACGCTCTAATACCAACTTTGCCACGTCCCGAAAGTACGGAACATGACCGGCACTTAAACTACGAAACGTCTCGAGGCGTACGAAATCTAAGTAAGCCGAAAACCTAGAGAACCAAAACAAGAAAAGTAGTAGAGTGAATGAAAACCAATTTAAATCAAATAGTTTTAATAGCATAAGCCGAATTATGCGTTTTTAAAAACATCAAATATTTCCTGAAAATTTCGGCAGAGTCTCCTTTGTAAATACTGGCCCCCAAACGGGATACAACATGAATAGTATACGAAATCAATAAAAGGCATCCCCAAGCGGGAGCTAGCTCTTCGTCAATCGACGGTCACAACCACACAAGCAATATAATATACAACGCCAAGTGCGAGGATCAAAACTCAAAGGAAACTCAAAACAACAAGAAATCCACAGAAATATAACGCGCGACTCTAAGGTCGAAAGAATAACATCACTGGTCTCTATCTCAAAATTAAATACATGTTTGGTTGATGGAAATTCTAGATACAACTGAATAATAATATATACCAAGTATACTGATAGGTAAGATACAATAAACCCACCTACTAGCAAATCACCCGGAAATGGAAGTAGTGACAGCAAAGCCGTAATGAAACCTGTACGGCAAAACCTGCAAGAAACTGTGGCACAACGGGGGTGAGTTGCCAACTCGTGAATAGAAACATCTATGAACATAAATCACATGAACAACGCAATCCTAAGTCATACAATCATAATATATCCTCAAATATATAACCAGCAGCCTATAACAATGGCTAGGGTATATTCCTTTAAACAACGGTAATACCAAGTGGTCGTGTCAGTGCCTCAGGTAGCAATGTATCATATGTATGATGTATGAATGCATGAAACAGAATGCATGTACTGGAGAAAATTGCTTTCATAAATTAGTGAGATTTCTGTATCTTTTTAAAAGAGGTATCATAAATGAAATCAGCATAAACAGTGTCTAGCATCGACACAAAACATAAATCTCAATGTCTCAAAATCTCAGGCTCCGGCTATCCGGACAGGCCTGTAACATCAAATCTCAGTACCTCAATATCTCGAAATCTCAATGTCTCAATCTCAATATCTAGGGCGCCGTCAGTCCAGACCGGCCCCTACCATCCATCTCAAGACTACGACGGTATCCTCCAGATATCCGACGCGTCGGGTAAAATCACTGGTCGGTAGTGCTCCCCTGCCAGGCTCAACACCATCATCTGCGATCCTCTTGCCCCGGGGTACCGCACCGGGTCCACCATGTACCCGAAACGGTTCCTCTACTCCTCGAACTCGGGTCTCGAAATCCATCAGCAAACTCATAGTGGACGACTCATACATCATAGGAAAACCGCACTTTTTATTTAAAAGAGAGAGAAGAAGTTTATTTATGTTTTTGCGGTTTTCCTCTAAATCCAAGAAATCTCAAGAAATCCGAATCCAAATCATCAATAGCAAGTAAAACCATGAATATAGGCATAACAACGAATAACAGTATGCATGAAGTGACAAGTAATAACTACAATGTCTAAACTGGCATATAAGGCAGGTACACTAATATCATGTCAAACTACTAACTAACAAGTTAAGTCAAGCAATAATATTTTCTAAGGTGTATGTGACATGGCAATTACCGATGAAGATGTGTGTGAGCCGGCAAGTAAGTGTACGTGGTACATACACATCATCGGTAATGGTGCTGGTGTCCTAACAGCATAATATCAACAATGCAATATGAAATAGCAATGTAAGTATGCGATGCAGGGCGAACAACAATAATGAGCGGGAGCTAAATACTAGACACAATGGTAACTAATCTGCATTTAATATATATATACGTCGTACTATGGTGCCATTTGAAATATCACAAATCGTGGGGTTTTGGAAATAAGGGCTACGGTGTTTTTAAGAAAAGATACGCCTTTTGAAATATCCGTAGAATCACTTGACCTATCGTTTAAAATACCCACGATCCGTTAGTTTTGAAATAGGTAGGGGTCTAATCTAGTCTAACAACTACACTAAACTATACGGCTGAACTAAAAAGCTGAACTACAGGTAAGGAAACCGCCTAACATCTGAGTCGATACATATGCATACCTGTATATATATAGTCGGTGATCCCGTCTCAATAATATCGTATCCGATACCATATCTATAATCAGACATCCCAAGTCAAGAGTGCGGATCAATCATCAATATAGTCATGATCTGACTGCTGATCTACAGCCTCATACAAACCGATAACATCATCATATATCGTCATAAAAAGGTATACACCGCCTAATGCGACCTATTATAAATATCTTAATATATATTATCTCATATCATGATCACATGTCAACCATTCAATGTATAACACTATTCACATGTAACGTCGTCCCCAGATCCGCTATAATATCAGGACGTACTTCAAGTACGAATCCTGCCATATCACCGTTCTCGCGGTCTCAATCAAATCTTATCGACTCATCTGAAATCCCAAATACTATCCTCAAATCCTGTATGCAAACACACAGTCCCATACCCATGTGAACACATAACAATATAACCCCATATAAGCACCTATGAAAGTAGAATGTATGCAAGTATGGTGTGTGTGTAAATGAGGTGCAACCTCTACTCTAGGGTCTCACAACACTAAACTAATTCGATCACACCCTAAATCCATCTTTGTTATCAATAACATCAAACAATATATATAATCACTAGGTGTGTATACGTATTCGTATACATCACCACAAACTGCGGGGGTGCTATACGCCATCCACCGACTTCTCCCCGTAGATATAAATCTACTCACCTAGTCCTCGCTCGCCGGTGCCGACGTCGCCACGCGCTTGATTGTCGTCTCGAAGTCCACGTGGGGTACCTACATATCATAACGCACCGTATCGCATTAAAATCCGACTCATGACCAAAACGACACACAAATCCCACATAGGTCAAAACCTATGGTTGCTTTCACAAATCAACCCAAAAACCCTCGACGTCGGCGTACAAATGCCAAACCATCGAGAAAAATCCAAACACACTCATTTGCATAATCACAAACACTAATTATAATATAAAATAGGTTATAATTCACAAAAACCTCAAGTCACTTTAAAAGCTATTTTTCCGAAAATCTAGCAAGCAAAATTACCCGTTTTAGTACAAAACTCGACGTTTAAACAAAATCTAGCGGCCGCAATATCCACTCAATATCATAACCAAGTCACATAAACAAATAACTAGATTTTAATCTCACTCTTTATATTAATTACGAAAAATCTAGTTTGCAAAACAAACATAATTAGGACAATTTACATATAACAATTTGCAATTTAACACCCAAGCTAGCTTTTAGATATTTTAAGATGTCAAACTACACATTTCAACCTTGATGATATAATAAAAACCCTAATTTAAAACACAACCCTCACTAGATTTTTAATTTCATCTAATGCAATAATAAAAATCAAGCAAAATAGCTTAAATATTACAATTCCAACTTAACAATTTGATTATGTTTCACATTCCACAAAATGAAGAATTCCACTTGAAACCATAATCATACAACAAAACCTTAACTATAATCCAAAACCATCCACTTGAATTTCCAAACTTGAATTCAAAACCCCTTTATTTATATTTTTTTAAAACACCTAATCAAGTTTGATTAAACATTCAACTAACAACTAACAAATATGGATGAATATTTATACCTCATGATCAAGGGATCAACATGAAGATCATAGCCTCCAAAATGCTAAATTTCCTCCAAGATCCATGCTAGCTTGGGCAAAGAAATAATGGGTAGGAGTTAGATTTTGATTTTGTGAGGGTTTGTGTTCATTTTTGGCAAAAATTGAAGGATTTTGGAGTGAAAAGGAAGTGGGGAAATTTGGGGCAGCAAGGGGTGGGGGCTCGGCCAACAGGAGTAGGAATTGGAGAGAGAGAAAGTGAGGTGGTGAATGAATTCTAATTCCCAAGTCAACAAAGCCCACTCCTCGTTGTTTATTCAACTCTTATTATTCTTTTCTTTTCTTTTCTTTTCCATTCAACTTTGAAGTGGGAAAGAAAGGGTTAGGGAAAATTTTCGGCTGTCAAAATGGGGGTCGGACACAAGGGAAATGGGGTGTGTGTGAGTGCAAGTGGGGAAAACAAAAAGATAAATATTATACCCCAATTTCCATTAACACCAATTTCACTATTTAAGCCATTTTTCTTCGATATTTTCAAAACCGTTTAACAGCTTAATTTCATTCCAAAAACAACATGTTAAAATTTTGTTTAATGTTTTATGATGCACAAAATTTGTTTCAACTCATTACAATTTTTAATTTTCCCTAATTAAATGTATTAGTGGCTGCTTAAAATAATATTAAAATAATTAATTTTGGAAAAAATTTCAGAAAATTTGAAATTTCACCAGTGGCTCAATAAACACCAAATACTAGCAATTACATAACTAGAATATGTATATTTAACTTTATAATAAAGATATTTGTATTTTGACTTTTTACAGAAAACCCCCTTATTTTACCGATTTTACAAAATTTCACCGAAAAGATTTTCAAAACGCTAAAAAGTTACATAAAGAAGGATATTTGGATCCGTTCAAATATTCTTCCTATGCAACTTGTCAATCAGGTCTCAAATTAAAGATGACAAAGACTCCGTTCACTCGACACAGAGAAAAAGCCACTGAGCTCTTCGGACTCATACACAGCGATTTGTGTGGTCCAATGTCTACACATGAAAGAAGTGGTTATTCCTATTTCATTACTTTTATAGATGATTTCTCAAGGTATGGACTTGTATTCTTGATGAAACATAAATCCAAGGCCTTTGAGAAATTCCGGGAATACAAGAATGAAGTGGAAAAACAAACCGGGAAAAGTATCAATACATTTAGATCTGATCGATGTGGTGAATACTCAAGTGCCAAGTTCCTGGATTTCTTAAAAGAGAATGTAATTCTCTCTCAGCTTACTCCTCCATACACACCTCAATACAACAGTGTATCAGAAAGGCGGAACAAAACTTTATTGGATATGGTACATTCCATGATGAGTAACGCTGAGTTGTAGCGATCCTTCTGGGGTTATGCTGCATATCTTTTGAACAAGATTCCTACTAAGTCAGTGCCTACCACACCATATCAGATGTGGAGTGGGAAGAAACCCTATCTTCAGTATCTGAAGATATGGGGATGTCCAGCATTTGTAAAAAAGCAGCATGCGGACAAACTCGAGGCACGCTCAGTACTGTGTAAGTTTGCAGGATACACAAAGAACTCCTGGGGGTATCTTTTCTATTATACGGAGGACCAAAAGGTGTTTGTTTCTCGGCATGCCCACTTTTTGGAAACTCATTTTTTTGAAAAAGAGATAAGTGGGATTGCAATAGAACTGGAAGAAATTCTAGAACCACAAGCTATTACTGAAAGAATGGTGGAACCAAAAGTTTCGAAAGAACCGAACATCCCTGCGCCACTCCTCAGGACTAGTAGGCAGTCTCATCCGCCCGAGAGATACTACGGTTTTCTCATAGACAGGGATAGAGAGGATTGCATCATCGACGATGATGAGCCAACTAGCTTCCATTAAGCCATTCAGAGTAGAGGCTCGGTAAAATGGCTAGATGAAATGCGGACCGAAATGGAGTCCATGTACACCAACAAAGTATGGACTTTGGACATTGCTCCAGAAAGGGTAAAACCCGTAGGCTGCAAATGGATCTTTAGAAAGAATATTGGTGTAGATGGACAGGTTGAAACCTATAAGGCTAGACTTGTTGCAAATGGTTTTCGTCAAAGACCTGGTTTGGACTATGATGAAACCATTTCTCCAGTGGCTATGCTCATATCCATTCGGATCCTTCTTGCCATTGCTGCCTTCCATGATTATGAAATTTGGCAGATGGATGTAAAGACTGCTTTTCTGAATGGAAATTTGGAAGAGTGTGTCTATATGGATCAGCCGGAGGGTTTCATAGAGAATGGGAGCAGTAGAAGAGTGTGCAAGTTGCTTAACTCCATTTATGGATTAAAGCAGGCATAGCGGAGTAGGAACATCTGTTTTGATGAGACGGTCAAGGAATTCAACTTTATCAAAAATTCGGATGAACCATGCATCTATAGGAAAATTGAAGCGAGAACTATGGTATTCCTCGTCTTGTATGTGGATGACATTCTCCAGATAGGAAATGACATTCCTATGCTACAATCAGTCAAAGGATTCTTGTCACAAAGGTTCTCCATGAAGGACCTGGGTTATGCCTCCTACATTCTGGGGATCCGAAGAGATGTCTAGCAAGACTGATTTGGAAAGGGATCACATGACTATTATACCTTACGCTTCTACGGTAGGCTCTATAATGTATGCAATGTTGTGTACCAGACCAGATGAAGCTTACACGCTGAGCGTTGTAAGCAAGTATCAGTCTAACCCAGGGAAGAAGCACTGGACAACAGTGAAGAACATTCTCAAGTACCTGAGAAGGACTTGGGAGATATTCTTGGTGTACGGAAGAGAAGACCTACAGGTCGAGGCCTTCGCCGACTCCAGCTTCTAGAGTGACAAGGATGACTCCAGGTCCATGTCGGGTTATCTCTTTACTCTTAATGGAGGGGCGGTGTGATGGAAGAGTTCCAAACAGGACACTGTTGCTGACTCGACGATTGAAGCGGAGTATATCGCTGCATGTGACGCTGCGAAAGAAGCAGTCTAGATCAGGAAGTTCGTGAAAGAGCTTCAGGTGGTTCCATCCATTGATGATCCAATATCGCTGTATTGTGACAACAACGACGCTATAGCTTTAGCAAAGGAACCAAGGTCCCATCAGAAGTGCAGACACATCTTGAGGTGGTTCCACCTGATCAGGGAGTTCGTTGATCACCGGGAGATCGAGGTGCGGAGAGTAGAGACAGAGTACAACACTGCAGATTACTCACAAAGGTCATCCCTCACACACAGTTCGAGAGGCTAATCGAGATGATAGGTCTACGATATGCCAACATATAGACTTAGTGCAAGTGGGAGATTGTTAATGATATATGCCCTAGAGGCCATTATTGTATCATACTGGTTTGTAAATTACATATTGGAAGCTTGGGATATTCACAGTTATAATAACAGTCTTGCTCAAAATGGTAGTATGATACTTGGTTTAATTCTACCTCAATATGTGCATATGTTTCTTTTAGCATATCGCTTATACATATTGGTAGAGCCATTGGGATCATTGCTTGACTACCAGCGTTGTGATAGCAATCACACTAGTGGGGTTAGGGTAGCCTATAAGCACATTTTTATACATGTCCCTAGTAGTAGGATTATCGAGACGGGGCATCGATACTCCAGAGTAGACAAGTGTATACGCTTCTCATCCCAGCAGGAGAGATGGACTATCCCATAGACATTAGTACGTCGTACTGGAGATAGTATACAGGTGCTCATTGGGTTATGAGTTACACTGGACAGGACTCGTTGGGAACTGCTCGTTGGTATTATACCTATCATCAGAGTAACACCATAAAATACGATTGGTGTTAATTAAGCAATATAGTGCGGGTTTTTTAAATAAAATTTAACTAATAATTGTTTTCAGATATTTTATTTAATTAATTAATATTTTATTTAATTATTTTTGTGCTTGCACATACATGTGCATGTTAATTAGGGTTAAGGATAAGCTAACCATGTTTTGTTAGCATGGCACCTTAACCATTATTTATTTTATTAGTAAAAGTTTTTTTTTAAATTTGGAAAGAGAAAGAGAAGAGTTGAATTTTGAAGGAATGATTGAGGCATGGGCAAGCATGCAAGGCATTTAATGAAGAGAGAGAGAGAGAGAGAGAGAGAGAGAGAGAGGGAGAATGAGTGCATGGCTTATTCTCACCTCACACTCTCACTCTCTCTTTTCTTTACCTCACTCTCTCTCATTTCCTCACAAACTCACACCCTCTCATTTCTCCTTCTCCTCATTCTGAAATTCATCATTTAATTTATTTTTCTCCTCTAACCTTAAGCCTAAACCCTTGTCAAACCTCACTAAAACCCTTCACAACTCATGATAAAGCCCTATTGTGATGACTTGGAGCTTGATAGCTAGAGTTTCATTCAAGTTATGGTGAGGTAATAATCTCAAACTGTTAAGAAAGCTCTAAGGAAGTTGCTTTGCTAATTAGTTTCAGTTTAAAACCTTTAAGTTTGAGTTTTGAGCAAAATATCGTATTTTGTGATACGATTTGTGTCTCTGTGATATGTTGTTGTTACGATGATCCACTATAAAATCCAACAATACTGTAGATTGATAGAAGAGCCCTGAGTGTATCCTAGAAACTTAGACCCCACCCCTCACCATTGGCTCGGCGAGAATCTCCTTTTGCCCGGCGCCGCCGGTCTTCGTATGGAGTTGGGTATTGGGAATTTGAGTGTAGATGTCCCATTTAGCTAGTTTCTAGTGTTTCATCAACGTGCGATACGGATAATCCGACTTGGTTTAAGTGCTTCGTGTTGCTTGCAGCCTTGGATTTGGTTTAGGGTGTCACTACATGCGTTAGCCCGCTAAGGTAACACTTGATAGCTTGTGGGAGTCGAAGAGTTGATTTAGGCGTTGTTTCCGTGTGTTATCGGAAGGTTTCTAATTACACTTGTTATGATTTTGTGTTATACTAGGATCGATTGCGGGGACTTCGGACACTACTAGGAAAGGGAAAGAGGTGATTGGCTTCACCTAGCTCGAGATTATCCGGTGAGTAGATTTAACATCTACGGGGGAATGTCCTGTATGACGTTATGCGCCGAAGGCTAGATTCAGTGATATAACCATATGCTTACATGTATATATGTTTATCGTACATGAGTACCATTTTGCACATCTTATTACCTCTTGTACATGGGTATAGTATTATTGGCCACTGCCCCATTACTAACGGTTCATGTTGCACGAGCACTGAATTGCATGCCACACACACACCGTTGGTAATGGCCATGACAAGCATGCTATAGAAATTGCCATGGATAATATATTGTACCGCTGCCATTATTATTGACAGTTAGACATTGATGCTTATTCTATTGCGCATATGAATTGCATCATACGTACATACATACATGCGTACATACATACATGCATACATACATTGCTATAGTTTCATATATACTCTCATATGATGTTGTATTTCTATTTCATGGATTTGGGAAACCGCAAGATACCTTTGAAACTTGATACATATAAAAAGAGCGGTTTTCCCTTGTTATGCTCAAGTTACTGTTCCATGTTTTCATACATCGTATTTCATGGATATATGCATTGAGATACTGATTTCATGTGATTTCTGAATTTGAGAACCTCGAATATATTTCAAAGGAAATTATAAATTTTTTTTAAAACGCGGTTTCTCGTGATGTGATTTCGAGGCATCCACCATGACTTTTCTCGGTTCTAAGCTTATTTTCGAGACCCGATTCGAGGAGTTGGACGAACCGTCTGTGTGTACATGGTGGACCCGGTAAGGTATCCCGGGGCAAGAAGATCATGGGGATGATGATGAGCCTGGCAGGAGGGAGCACTACTTACCGGTGATAGTTTGGACCCGGCGGTTATCCGAAGGATACCGACCGGAGTCGTGGGATGGATATGGGCCAATCCGGACCGACAGAGCCCGTGGGCCGATCCGTACTGACGGAGCCCGAGAGATATGTGGATTTACGTGTCGATGCTGGACATAGGTTTCATGATGTTTCGAGTGTCGATGTGGACACTCAGGTTCCATGAGATTGAAGGATATGAGGGCCGATCAGAATGACGGCGCTTGAGATATTGGGATTTGGGGTGTCGTTGTTGGACACCGGATTTGATGATGATGATTCATTGATGAGGATTGTGTATTATCCCACACTCAGGATTTATTATGGCATGCAATTTTTCATGTAGTTGTTGTACACTTGTGGTGTACCTTGAGCATGATTTGTTGCATATCCGTATTGTTATACTTATGCCATCAGATTTCATATTTCAGATTATCGCTTTTCGTGCATGCTTGTGATTATCTATATGATGTTATTTACTATTCACGAGTTGGAAAATCACTCCCGTTGTGCCACAGTGTTTTGCAGGATTGACTCTCAGAGTAGTCGCGGCAGGGCTCCTTATTGCATCTACTTCTGCGGATACCACTACTTTTGGTCGTGATTTTGATATAGGTGGGTTTTTGTGGTTATCCGTACGATTCCATTGTATATCATATTTTGTTTCTAGTACTCTCCATATACTACTTACATGTATTTTACTTAGAGACGAGATTGTGAGGATCGATATTGTTCTATTGATGACTCTGGGTGTCGTGCTCGTGTGAGCCGGCTTTTATTTCATGTTGTGATGTTGTTATACATCTTCTTTGCTTATTTTTTTGCTACGACGTCGTATATTTACCTATTGTGGTTGTGTTCCACCTTTTGGCTTGAGTTTCTCCCATTTGGGAATGCATTTTATTTATTCTATGCTTGTACCCGTTTGGGGCTGTTTTTATAAAGGAGATGCTGCCGAAATTTTTAAGAAAATAAATTTGAGTTAAGATTTTATAACTTGAGATTTCTAAATGTTTTTAACAATTGTTTTATCACTTTACTTCTTTTCTTGGTTTAGATTTCTGGATTTTTCGGCTTACTTGAATTGTGTTACGCCTTTTGACGTCGCGTGATTTAACTGCCGTCCGCGTTCCAAAATTGGGTCGTGACAAAGTTTTTATCACAGCGCTATGTTTTACCTTTCAGAGTGTAGGATGACCCTTAGTATGATGGAGTAGATAGCTTAAGCAGAGTGACATAGCGTGTGTATGTTCCGAGGCATACTGGCGACACGGTACTCCACCTATGTGACCTTAAGAATTATTTCCTTTTAATTCCATCCTTGATTCAATATATCCTTATTATTCGATTTCTATGTTCCTATCGAATCCTGTTTTCATATTCCAGCCACTATGAGACCAAAGACTATGAGGGCACATAGAGCTGCCGCTAGAGCCAAGGTCAGGGCAGGCTCGTCTGAGACGAGGACTGATCATGGCGGTATATCTATTTCTCAGGAGCAGATTGATCCACCTTCTCTAGGACATATTGCTAGGTTAGAGGCCAGTATTCAGGATTTGCGTCAGATGGTGGGATCGTTGGTTGAGACCAGTCGAACACAGAGATCGGAGGTTGTTCCACCTATTATGGGGATCGTGATAGTACCTACTGCTCAGAAAGTCGAACTTACCACTACCGAGATTATCGGCGTATCCTTATCTGAGTTTATGAGGCTGAATCCTCCAGTTTTCAACTGCACTGACGCAGCTGAGGATCCACAGTCGTTCCTCGATCGGATGGCTAGAATCTGTCATTCGTTGAGATGCTCCGATACGAGATCGGTAGAGTTCGCTAGTTTTCGTCTGGAGGGTCTTGCCAAGACTTGGTGCGAGTCTTTGGAGAGAGGTCGAGCCGCTGGTCTTCTTCCTATGACCTGGGTTGAGTTCGCGACGGTTTTTCTTACTTATTTTCTCCTGCAGAGCGTTAAAGATGCTCGAGCTCGCAGCTTTGATTCTTTATGCCAGACTCCTGGTAAGACAGCGGGGGCGGAGTATGATATTCAGTTCACCCATCTATCCGATTAAGCTCCATATTTGGTGGATACTGAAGAGAAGAGCGTCAAGAGATTTGTATAAGGCTTGGTTACCCGGTTGTTCCTCTCTATTGGATCCCAGTATTTTGATACGTATGCATCCGCGGTGGATGCAGCCCTACTGGTAGAGGAGTGTATTTTCGAGACTTCGGTCGTTCCGGGACCGAAGTGGATTCGTACTGATGTATCAGTCCAGAGGCGGATAGGTAGACGCTGAGGCAGACCCCCTCCAGGTGATGGTGATAGCAGAGGCTTGAGACGAGACCGGTTATTTAGCTCTTACCCACAGGGTCAGCAGCCGTGTCTATATGTTTTTGGTGTGGGAGTCAGTATCATTGTGTCAGAGATTGTACTGAGGCACATCAGGGAGAGGCAACCGTTCCACATGTTACCTTAACACCTTCTCCACCTCAGAGAGTAGTGCCCCTTACGTCCGTTTTTGCTTCATGACAGACCTATGCTTAGAGAGGCCGTGGTCATGGTGGTTTTGTTCGGAGGGGACGTGGTGGCAGAGGCGAAGGACAACCGGATGCCGGTAGAGGGCAGGTCTGAGTTTTTGCGTTGACTCCTCAGGATGCGCAGGCGTCGAATGCAGTAGTGACAGGTACTCTCCATGTGTGTTCTTTCGATACGCGCATATTGTTTGACCCAGGATCTGAAAGTTTACCCTAGCACCAACATGAGGTTCTAATGACATCAAGCATGCCAAATTCAAATTTTTATAGGTGCTACGCTAGACTAAACAAGATCTTTAACTAGATTATTTGGGTTTTAGTTTGATAACAAGAAAAAACAAAAGAGAAGGAAAGGTTGTTATACCCTATAGATCGAGCCCTTCTCTTCTTTAGCTCCATGTGGTAGTCCATTTGACTCCACTAGCTCCACTTCAAGTTGGATCGAACTTGCTCCAATGACCTTTGTACCGAAGATGATCCACCCGAAGCTCATTAGTTCAAGCTATCTCTTGACTAAACTATTTGGTGAAGGCAACACACTACACTTGAGTGCTAGTCAAGTGTAGGATGGTGAAGTAGGGGTTTTCGAAGCTCACTAGGGATCTCACAAGCTCAATGATTCACATCACATGTGAGGGTTTTGAGCTTGGAAGTGAGATGAAGAAAGTGTAGAGATCAAGAGAGCAAGAGCTCAAGAAATGCCTAAGGCATCAAAACTCAAGAAGAGTGAGCAGGCCTAGAATGATGAATGGCTACTCACTTATTCAAGCATTGAATAAATTGAAATTCTAAATTGCAACCATGCTTTAATAGTGAGTCAAGACCATTAAAATATAATAAGAACAATGCCTCAAGCCATACCCAAAATATCTCCACATTTTACACTTCATTTTTCTATTTTCTAAAAATAGAAAAACATGCCATGCTTCATAATATATATATATATATCAAATATATATTAACATATATATATATATATATCAAATATATATTAACATATATATATATATAAAGCAATTAGTGAGCTAATGATATTAGTTAACATATAATTATATCAAATATAAATATATATCAAATTATTAAATCAACACTTGATTTAATAATCCGGTTATATCACATATGACCAACTAATATCATTTATTTGTTTATCAAATTATCAAATCAACACTTGATTCGATAATCTGGTTATATCACATATAACTTAACCGATAACAGATAACTTCCAGATTATACTATGGTATCACATACTCGTATTTAATCAGGCCCACAGACATATCAACATATGTGCCCTACTTCATTTCTCTTGAACCATGAAACTTCTATGTTGGATTCTAAAGACTCGTTAATATGCCAGCAGGAGGTGATGATCATATCAGTCACCTACAAGCTATCAGCGGTACTAGCTGGACGTAACGGCTACCCTGGTATTGAGAGATATGAAGATCAACAAGCAAGCTCGTCCATACTCTCCATGAAGCCTATCAGTAACACTTCCGTACAGTCCGGTCTCTTCGTCTGATATGTCGCATATCATGTCTAGGGGTGGTAAACGTCAGACCCTAGTAACGTGATAAGTCATGCCGATGTCTGGCCTATAATGGTTCGAGAAACTACTGATAATTCTTATCAGTAAATCTCGGCAGCAACCTTGGCCAGGGATTTCCAGTTATAGCCAATTGAGTGTAGCGCAACATCAACCCCCAATACCGGGAGAGACAAAACCCCTCCTATCGCTCATTGCCTTCATGTGACTCGGGACTGTACCCAAAATCCACCTGTTTGCACAACTCTTCTTGAGAATGGTAGGGAGGAAATCAAAGTACAGTGGGAGCCACACAAGACTCTATGACGATCTTGGGTCTATAGACTGACCTATACCAGTGTCACCAGAGGACTGCTATCTGACGATAGGTATAATACAAATTAGGAGTCCTCGGCGAGTCCATTCGATGTACCCATTCTCTAATGAGAACCTGTGTACAATCTTTGATGTCACAAACCAATGATTTTAGGATCAACCATCGCCCTGTAAGGGACAAGAAACGTACAATCTAGTCTACACTGGAATATCGATGCCCTAGTCTCGATATTCCCTCGACTAGGAACAGATTAAAGGATGTACTTTTGGACCATCCTGGCCCCACTAGTATGATCTCATCATAATCCTGGTAGTCAAGTACATATCTTAAGAGCTTTATCAACATGTGAGAGCAATACAATAATGAATACCTGTCAACTTGTTAAGATAAAGAGTAACCAGATGGCATACTATAATGTCGAGCAAAAATGTCCTCTATATATATGTCCAAGCATCCACGATAATATACATCACATGTACAATAATGGCCTATAGGGCATACATATTCCTAACAGGATCTACGAACTCGTATGTTTCAACACACTTCGTACCGAGGTTGGGCCGAGAGTGGTCTTTGTTAGATCGGCCGCTTGTCGTGATTACTCCTATTGGTGAGTCTTTTATTGCGCGACATGTGTTTCGGTCGTGTGTCGTTCGTATTGGAGATAGAGATTCGTCCGTCGATTTGATCCTTCTTGATATGTTGGACTTTGACGTTCTTCTTGGCATTGACTGGTTAGCTACTTGCTATGCGTCTGTGCACTGCAGTGAGAAAGTAGTCAGGTTTTGTTTTCCCGGTGAGTCAGTTCTTGTTGTGCAGGGGGCCGTAGTGTCGCCCCTTACAGTTTGATTTTAGCCCTTTGCGCTAGTCGGATCTTGAGGAAAGGATGTCGGGGATTCTTAGCCTTTATTTGTGATAGTGGAGCCACAGTAGATCCGTTGGAGCAGGTTTCTATTGTGAGAGAGTTTCCCGACGTATTTCCTGATGAGTTACCTGGATTTCCTCTAGAGTACGATATCGAGTTTTGCATCGATTTGATTTCCGGCATGGGGCCTATTTCTATACCGCCTTATTGGATGGCCCCAGCATAGCTTAAAGAGCTTAAGGGTCCGTTGCAAGAGTTGCTTGACAGGGGACTTGTTCGTCCGAGTGTGTTGCCTTGGGGAGCTCCTGTTCTGTTTGTCAAGAAGAACGACGACGGTATGAAACTGTGCATTGATTATCATCAATTGAATTGAGTTACGGTGCGGAATATGTATCCTTTACCTCGCATTTACAATTTTTTGATCAGCTCGAGGGTGCGGGACAATTTTCTATGATTGGTTTGAGGTCGGGTTATCATCAGTTGCGGGTTCGTAATGATGACATTCCGAAGACTGCTTTTCGTAAGCGCTACGAGCATTATGAGTTTTAGGTGATGTTGTTAGGACTCACCAATGCCCCATCAGCGTTCATGGATTTGATGAACCAAATTTTCAAGTCGTTTCTCGACCAGTTCATTATTGTGTTTATTGATGACATTCTGGTCTACTCCAGAAATCGAGAAGACCATGAACGACACTTGAGGATTACCCTGCGGACATTGAGAGAGCACTAGCTGTTTTCCAAATTCTCGAAGTGCACATTCTGGCTTGATAGTGTTGACTTCTTGGGTCATGTGGTTACGGGAGACGGTATACAAGTGGACCAGAAAATGATCGAGGCCGTACAACTTTGGCCCAGACCTGTATCAGTGACAGAGGTCCGCAGCTTCTTAGGCATAGCCGATTATTACCGCCGTTTCATGTAGGATTTCTCGATTATCGCTGCACCGCTGACCGGACTAACCCAGAAGGGAGTTTTTCTTTGGACTGAGGCATGTGAGTAGAGTTTCCAGCAGTTGAAGACTCGTTTGATGACTGCACCAGTTCTATCTTTACCTTCAGGATCAGGTGGCTATGTCGTTTATTGTGATGCTTCTCGAGTGGAGTTGGGTTGTGTGTTGATGCAGCATGACAGAGTTATCGCTTATGCTTCCCGGCAGTTGAAGAATCACGAGCAAAACTATCCCACTCATGATCTTGAGATAGCCGCGGTGGTCTTTACTCTTAAGATTTGGAGATACTACTTGTATGGAGAGTCATGTCAGATTTTCATGGACCACAAGAGCTTGAAATACATCTTCCAACAGCGGGATCTGAATTTGACGCAGCGCTGTTGGATGGAGATGTTAGTGATATATAGCCTAGAGGCCATTATTGCATTATACTGGATTGTATATTACTTAATGGGAGCTTGAGATATACACAGATATAATAACAGACTTGCTCAAAATGGTAGTATGCTACCTGGTTTATTTCTACCTCAATATATGCATGTGTTTCTTTTAGCATGACGCTTATACATATTGGTAGAACCCTTAGGATCTTTGCTTTATTACCAGCGTTGTTATAGAAGCCACACTAGTAGGGGCTGGGTAATCTATAAGCACATCGTATACAGGTCCCTAGTCGTAGGATTATCGAGACGATGCATCGTTACTCCACAGTAGACTAGTGTATACGCTTCTCAACCCAGCAGGGGAGATGGTCTGTCCCACAGTCATTAGTACGTCGTACTGGAGGTAGTATGCAGGTGCTCATTAGGTTATGAGTACACTGGACAGGACTCGTCGGAAACTATTGGTGGGTATTATACATGTCGTCTGGTAGCAGTTCCCAGATGACATGAGTACAGCTTAGTCCGTCGACTTGACACTGCTGCTTTGCCTCAAGTGTGTTCCTACTGTACTTGGATTACTACCCTACCATGGCTCAAAGGAGTCGTGCAAACAGGTAGTAGTAGAGTGCAGTCTCGAAGCACTTAGAGGAAGTGGTGGTTAGATAGGATTCGTCTCTCCCGGTATTTGGGGTTGATATCGTGCTGTGTTCGGAAGGCCATTACACAAAGTATTTGGCCAAGGCAAGCGAGATTTACTGGTAGGTATTCTAGTAGTTTCTCAGGGTATATTGGGCTACTCTCCGACATGACTTATTGCGCTATTAGGGGTTAGACAATTACAGCACCCTAGGCCCGATATGCGATAGTCTTACACGAAAAGACCGGACTGTACAGATATTGTCATATTCAGGCTCAGTAGGAGTTCGGATGGGTTTCCTCATCGGCCTTCTTATCGACAAATACCTGGGTATTCGTTACGTGCATCTAGTACCGCTTGCAGCTTGTGGTTAAACCACTACCAGTGTACTGTCGAGTTTTTATAGTCCTACACAGAGAGTTTCCCTACATCGGGCGAAAGATGTAGAGGCCGTATGGTTTTACGGCATGGCTTCGATCATGTACGTGCACTTGTGCGCGTATGATGTTCGGGTGGATAATACTAGTGGGCTTTTGTTGGGTTCCGTAGGGTGGCAGCAAGGTTTCGGGAGGCATCGTCCATGTCATTTTCAAATTTTTGCCATACTAAAGAACCCTAACCATAGAATCTTAACTAAAGATTTAGATGAAATACAATGTAAACAAATTTACATCAAAGTGAATGACGAATACAGTCTTTGTAGACCGGTCCTTCACTTCTAAAACTCCGTGTAGTAGTCCCTTCGCTCCAAGTAGTGAAGACCCGAACTCTAGTAAGGGTTCACATGAAGAAATGAACAAGCTTGCTCAAAGTCTTCGAGGCCGAAGATGATCTACGTCAAGGAGACTCAAGATTTTCATGCTACCTCTTCACTAATGGTGGATTAGTGAAGCAAACACCCTAAACTAAATGGCTAATATGGTAGAGGATGACGAAGTAGGAAATGGGCACACTTTAGATTAATTTTTCTCACAATATTTCATCACCTTTTCAAAAGCTAGAAAGCTTTTCCATGAGGAAGAAGAAGATGAAGTGGAGATGAAAAATGAAACTCATGAGGTGAGAATAGCAACCATGGGTATTTTAGTGTCATACACTAACTCATCTAGGGAATAAACCATGGCTAACAATAATGGTTAGGTTAATAAATATCTACAAGTAAAACAAAACTAGTGGACTAAGTCAAAGATTCTTCAAGCTTTTCTAAGCTTCCAACCATGAAAATTTCCAACAAATATTGAATTATTTTAAATAAATAAAACCTCACATTATTATAAGCATGGTGTGAGTCTCATACACCGATGTTGCATGTGACATCAAGCATGACACAAAAGATGTACATTAATATATAACACATATATACTAAGTGTACACTAGTGAGAAAAAGAAATGTTTAAGTGGGCTAATATTAGTTAATGTAATTCAATATATCAAATATATAATTATACATTAAATTATTAAATCAACACTTGATTTAATAATCTTGCTATATCACATACAACCGGCTAATATCAAATATAACAATATACCGAATCAACACTTGATTCGATAACCCGCTATATCACATATAACTGACCGATATCACATGTCGCGAGAATAGAATACGACATCATATACTTGTATTAATCACGGTCCCGCACATATCACATATATGCTCCTACTTCGTTTCGCATGAACCAGGAAAGCTCTGTGTAGGACTCTAAAGACTCGTCAATACGCCGGCAGTTGTTGATGATCATATCAAATATCCACAAGCCGCAAGCGGTCTGCTAAATGTAACGACCATCCAGGTATTGAGCGATCAGAAGATCAACAAGCAAGCCTGCTCATACTCCTGCGAATCCAATCAGTAACACTACCGTACAGTCCGGTCTCTTCGTTAGATATGTCGCATATCGCAGCCTGTGAGTGGTATAACGTCAGACCCCAATAGCCTGATAAGTCATGCCGATGAAATGTCCATAATGGTTCGAGAAACTACTGATAACAGTTACGAATAGATCTCAGCAACCTAGGCCAGTGATTTCTTGTTATGGCCAATCGAGCATAGCGCAACATACAACAACAACAACAACTGAGCCTTTTATCCTAAGCATATGGGGTGGGCTACATGAACCAACATGAGAATCACGCCGGGTCCAGCACATGAATCCTCTGTCTCCACTCACTTCTATCGAACAATATACTTTCATTGAGTCCTTTGGCAACCATATCGTTTCGTATCACCTCCATCCATGTTTTCTTCGGTCTCCCTTTTGCCCTTTTGCCATTGCCCATATCGAGAGTATCTATTCGTCGGACCGGTGCTTCCATAGGTCTGCGTCGCACATGACCAAACCATCTTAGCCGGTTTTCCCGCATCTTCTCCTCCACAGGTGTTACACCAACTTTTGCACGAATATCCTCATTCCGCACCTTATCTTTTCTAGTGTTACCGCACATCCAACGAAGCATGCGCATCTCCTCTACGTGCATCTTCTGTGTATGATACTTCTTAGGAGCCCAACATTCTGTACCATATAATAAGGCAGGCCGAATAACGCTCCGATAAAACTTCCCTTTCAATTTTAACGGAAAGTTACGATCACACAAAATCCCTGTTGCACTCTTCCATTTCAACCAACCAGCTTGGATCCTTTGATTAAAGTCACTATCGATCTCCCCATTCTTTTGGATGATGGAACCTAGATATCTAAACTGGTCGCTCGGTGATATCTCTTGCCCTTCCAATGTTATACCAATATGGTTTTGACTTCTCTGGCTACTAAATTTACAGTGCATATATGCTGTCTTGGACCTGCTCAATCTGAATCCCCGAGATTCCAATGTTTGCCTCCATAATTCCAATTTGGCATTAACCCCTGCTTTCGTCTCATTTACTAGAACAATTTCATCAGCGAATAGCATACACCAAGGTACCTCATCTTGGATAGTTCTAGTAAGCTCATCCATCACGATGGTAAACAGGAATGAACATAATGCAGATCCTTGATGTAAACCAATAGTAATCGGAAAATCACTCGTTAAGCCGCCGCAAGTTCTGACATTTGCCACTACTCCGTCGTACATATCCTTGATTATGTTAATATACTTGACGGGGACCCCCTTCTTCATCATTGTCCCCCATAATACCTCTCTAGGTACCTTGTCGTACGCTTTTTCTAAATCAATAAATATCATATGCAAATCTCTTCTCCTCTCTCGAAAGCGTTCGACAAGTTGACGAAGCAAATGAATCGCCTCTGATACCGGGAGAGACGAATCCCATCCTATTGCTCATTGCCTCCATGTAACTCGGGACTGTACCCAAAAACCGCCTTTTTGCACGATCTCTTGAATGTGGTAAGGTGGAAATCAAAGCACAGTGGGAATCACACAAGACTCTATGACGATCTAGGGTCGACAGACTTACCTGTACCAGTGTCACTAGAGAACTCCTATCTGACGATAGGTATAATACCATCTAGGAGTTCTCGGCGAGTCCGTCCAGTGCGTCCAGTCTCCACTAAGCACCTGTATACCTTCTCTGATGTCAAACACCAATGGATGTGGGATCATCCATTGCCCATCATATGGGTCAAGAAGCGTATACGCTAGTCTACTCTAGAGTATCGATGCCCTATCTCGATACTTCTACGACTAGGAAGATTTGAAGGATGTACTTGCCGACTATCTCTGCACCACTAGTATGATCCACATCATAATCCTGGTAGTCAAGTACTCAACCTAAGGGCTTTGTCAACATGTAATAAAGAGACAATAAGTGTACATGTTAAGATAAAGAGCAACCAGATAGCATACCATCATGTCGAGCAAGAATGTCCACCCTATATATGTCCAAGCATCCACTACAATATAAATCGCATGTACAGTAATGGCCTCTAGGGCATACATATAACTAACAATCTCCTACTTGCACTAAGGCTATTTGTTGCAGTATCTCATACTCACCGTCCTATAGAAGTTTCTCTAGGCAAAGGCCTTTGTGAGTGGATCCACCGTGTTATCCTTCGCGTCAACTCTTCTAACGTCGATCCCTTGGAGATCAACCATCTTCCTGGTCAGGTGATACTGTCCTCAGAATATGTCTGGATTGCTGATGGGTCTGGTGTTCCTAGGCTAAAGCCACAACTCTATTGTAGTCACAATAACTGTTATTGGACGCATAATGGTAAGAACCATGTTCATCTCATGAACAAGAAATGCCTAGACAGTCACTTTGGCAGCATCGTTAGTAGTGATGTATTCAGTCTTTATCGTCTAGTTTGCCACGACATCTAGCTTGGAACTTTTCCAACATACTGTCCCTCCACTGAGGCTAAAGTCAAAGCCCGTGACTGACTTTCAATCGACCTTATCACTCTGGAAGCTCGAACCAAGAACATTCATTTAGTGCTTCTCAAGTACTTAAGAATGTCCTCCACAGCTGTCCAGAGATTCTCCCAAGATCCGATTGATTCCTGATCACTGCACCCAGTGAGTCATCTACATTTGGTCGGGTACATAACATCGCATGCATGATAGAGCCTACTACCCGAGCATAGGTTATCCCTTGCAAGCGAGCTCTCTCCAAATCAGTTTCGGGAGACTTACTTTTGGAGAGAGTGATTCCTGAGTTAAGTGGGCGAACCACCACACTTAGAATCTTCCATACTAAACCCCTTTAGTACGGTGTTAATGTACCTGGATTTGGGACACTCCCAACAACCATCTAGATCTATCACCATAGAGCATAATCCACAAGATGTAGTAGGTATCATCCAGATCTTCCATGGATGATCCTCGTGATAAGAGGAGCTTGACCGAATGTAGCATAGGAAACCATTTCTTATCAAGAGTATGTTATCTACGTACAATACTGTAAGTCCATGCTACCTCTACCGGTACTTTCGGGCATGCGGAATTAGGTGAAAAACAATTTTCTAGAGGCGGTAACATGGACTCAAAACCTGATCTTGGTTAAACATCTAACTAACAACCTAACTAGGAGTTGTTAACTACTCGGTTAGGGGGTTATACCTTTCTTTCTTGCACTCCTTCATCTTCAAGCCTCGATGGTTGTCCGGATCGGCTTCACCCCGTCGTCTCCTTGCGCCGAAGATCGATCCACCTGAAAGCTTCTACCTTTGGCTTCTTCTTCGGTCTTTGAAGAAACTAGTTCACTTGGTTTGCTAAACCTTATGAACTAGAGTGAGTAGAGAAGAGTGTGTTGGGATTTTCTCTATGGTTCTTGGTTCTCAACACATGAGACAAGTGAACCATAGACAAAGAGAGGGAGAGCAAGAGGAAGGAGATGAGAGCTCAAGAACACAAGAGAGAGAATGAAAATGATAGAATGAGCAAGACATTTTTCTCACTTGGCTCTCATAATCCAAAACCATCATCACAAAAATAGTAATCAAGTATTGTGTAAATGGTTTAAGTAAAAATGGCTATATCATTTCATGCATTCATATTGCACAAGAGAACAAGCAAGTAAAAAGTCTTTGCCATGAAATGATAGCCATTGTCATCATGATGGTCAACTAGTCCAACCTAGTCAACCGGTCAACAAAGTCAACCCCTCAACAACCATGTCAGCCACAATACTTAATTAATATTATTGTTAATTACATATCATATTCTCATTAGGGTTGAGCAAAAAGTCAATAGTCAACAGTCAACGGTCAACAACCCTAATGAGAATCCTCTGCCTCTGTCTCTCCGTCAACTGTGCATACACACCCGCATTCGCGTTCCGAGGAACACGAATACAAACTGGATAAAACCAATCCCAATACGTACACTAGGATCTGGCTTAAACCAAAGACCGCTAGTGTAAACTGTCCGGACACTAAACGTGCACAAGTGCACGGATGTGACTGAACCCTGTCGCAAAACCATGCGACCTGTCGCAAAACCATGCGACCTCTACTCTTTTGCCTAAAGGCGAATAGCTTTCTGTGTGGGACTCTAAAGACTCGACACTACGCTGGCAGTGGGTTTAACCACAGACCGCAAGCGGCACTAGCTGTGCGTAACGGTCCCCAGGTAGATGCCGACAAGAAGACTGACGAGGTGAAACCCATCTGAACTCCTACTGAGCCTGAATGTGACAGTCTCCGTACAGTCCGGTCTGTTCGTCTGATACATCGCATGATGGGCCTAAGGGGGTGGTAAACGTCAGTCCCCTAATAGCGGTACAAGTCGTGTCGGACTGAAGCCCAATACACCCTGAGATAACACTGGAAGCCTACCAGTATATCTCGCTTGCCCTGGCCAGGGACTACTCGTGTAATGGCTCTCCTAGACACAACGCGATGTCAACCCCCAATACCGGGAGAGACGAATCCTGTCTAACCGTCACTGCCTCCAAGTGCTTCGGGACTGCACCCAACTACTACCTGTTTGCACGACTCCTTTGAGCCGTGGTAGGGTAGTAATCAAAGTACAGTGGGAACACACTCGAGGCGAAGTGACTGTGTCAAGTCAGCGGACTAAGCTGTACTCATGTCACCTGGGAACTGATAACTGACGATAGGTATAATACCAACCGGTCAGTTCCCGACGAGTCCTGTCCAGTGTACTCGTAACCCAACGAGCACCCGCATACTATCTCCAGTACGACGTACTGATGGCTGTGGGACAGACCATCTCCTACTCTGGGATGAGAAGCGCATGCGCTAGTCTACTCCGGAGTATCGATGCCCTGTCTCGATAGTCCTGCGACTAGGTGTTGGAGATAGTGCCCTCAGAGTCAATTATTGGATCACAGGCACTTGATTACAATGATTGAGGGAGGACCTATCCCGGTAGGACAATCTTACTCGAGATGATAGTATGCTATATGGTTTATCTTTATCATCGTGTACTGCTTTAGGTGACCTTACGAGTCGCTATTACACATTGATAGAGCCCCTAGGATTCTTGCTTGACTTCCAGCTATATGAGGGCGATCATATACGTGAGAGCTGGGGTCTATAAGCACATCCTTAAAAGGTCCCTAGTCGTGGGAGTTTCGAGACAGGGCATCGATTCCCCAGAGTAGACTAGTGTATACAGTCGAGACCCCGACGAGGGGCGGTGGCCGGTCTCACAAGCCACTGGTGTCAGTTGGTTCACCTAAGATGTATACAGGTGCTCATTGGGTTATGAGTACACCGGACAGGACTCGCCGGGAACCTGCTAGTTAGGATTATACCAGACGTCAGATAGCAGTTCCCTGGTGACATGTGTACAGGTTAGTTCATCGACCTGAGATCGTCATTTGTCTCGTGTGAGTTCCCATTGTGCTTTGATTACTACCCTACCATGGCTCAAAGGAGTGGTGCAAACAGGTTTTAGTTGGGTATAGTCCCGAGCCACATGGAGGCAGTGAGCGGATCTGCAGGGGCTCGTCTCTCCCGGTATTGGGGGTGAGGTCGCGCTGTGTCTAGGAGAGCCAGAACATGAAAAGTCCTTGGCCAAGGCAGGAGATTTGCTGGTAGGTATTCCAGTAGTATCTCAGGGTGTTCTGGGCTGCACTCCGACACGACTTGTACCGTTTTTGGGGGTCTGACTTTTACCAACCCCCTAGGCCCGCCATGCGATACTCATAGACGAACGGACCGGACTGTACGGATATTGTCACTGACAGGCTCAGTAGGGTGTCAGGATGAGTTCGCTCATCGACGTCCCTTTTGGTCAATACCTGGTAGCCCGTCACGTATTGGCTTATACCTCTGACGTGCTAGTGGTTAAATCCACAGCCATAGTATTGATGAGTCTTTAGAGTCCACCACACTCAGTTACTCAGGTTTCGGGCGAAACGCTGTAGAGGCCGTATGGAGATATGGCAGGGTTCGATCAGATACGTGCGGTATTGCATGGATCGTGATCGGACGGATTTTACTAGCCGGTTTTGGCTTAAGCCGGATCCTAGTATGAGATAGTGTAGTTTTGTCTCTTTGCATTTATGTTCAGTGGGAATACAAATGCGGGCATGTATTTGCAGTAGTGGGGTTTTCCTGTAATTTATTACGGGATCAGTTTTCTGAATTGCCAGTTTGCATTCCGTTCCGGCCGGTTTTCTTTTATTCCTTCGCGGCCGGACTTTTCGTTGGAGGGGGTTAATTGCAAGTTTGCAATTAACTTAGTTGTGAGGGGCTTTCTTGCATATATGTAGCTTCCTCATCATGAGATTCCTTTTGAATCAATCACTTGCTTTCATGTGATGGTTGTGTTTGATTTGATGAGAAATGAAATGGTTATGACCATTATCATTTTAGATTATTCAGTTTTCCCCACTTAATAAATTCCATCCTTTTTCTCCACCATGGAGTGAGGGGCCGGCCACTATTCATGAGAGAGAGGGAGAGGTTTCATTTTGGATGAGGGAAAGAAATTCATATGATTTTCATGCTTGAAAATTATATACACCATCATTCTTCCATAGTTCTCCTCACTTCCATCATTTCATGGCAACTTCACATACCCCAAAGAGACATGGCTACTACACTATTCTACAGCATCTCTTTGACGCGTCGGCTAGCCAACTTCGCGCCCGAGTTGCCTCGGTCTAGAGGTGGGAGCCCGTAAAAGATTCCGGCGAGGAGGTGATGGACGGAGTTTCCGCGGGAGATCGAAGTGGAGACGAAGACCGAAGGACACGGATCGCTTGGTATAGCTTCTCTACTCTTTTCATTTTTGCTAGTAGCTAGGTTAATGGCCCGATCCGGGTAAAAAGTGAGCGGTGGTGCCGGTTGCAAGTTTTGCAAAGTTTTTGTTTCCGCGTTTCCGGCGTCGGATTGACGGCCGGGGCGCCCCCGCGGGCTTACATTGGTATCAGAGCCACGCCATTAACCATGCCTAGCTTGCTCTAGTGTGTTTAAAACCCGATCGAACAAAATCCCCAAAAACCATATTTTCCTATGCATCGTGTTTCTGTCGAATTTTTTTTAGCTCCAAAAATTTTTCAGGGTGTTGCAGAAACATGTGTAGAGAATTCTAAGAACACTGCAAAAATTTGGTGACCCAATTCGACTATACGACCGCGGAACCGCGGCCATAACCCCACATTGGCCGCGGTTCCTCCGCAGTAATATACCTTCGTTGCACCATTTTTTTCCAGTGGGTCCTAGTCGCTGAAATGGGGTTTTTGGAACATTCTTTTTGGGCCCAGATTTTCTGTAAGTGCTACAGTATTGCTTCGGGGCCCACTTGATAAATTTGGTCGATCGGATATTTTAAACTTGCTAGTTCACAGTATTTACATTATATCTGTGACCGTGAATGTCACTTGATCGGTAAATCCCGTTTAACTGCTATAGCCCGGTTAGACGGATTTACGAACGTGACATTCACGTTGATATTCTGTGTTGTGCTGTGATGTTGTGGATTGGTCATGGGGGATAGCCTGGATGCAATATTAGTACAGTTTTGTTTTATATATACATTTGATATTGCGGGGCGAGCGTCCGACATGTGGACTGCCGTCACTGCCAGTTTGTATTATTCTTTTGGGGCACGACCTGGTTGCGGTCGATGTACCCGTTGTATGTATATTTTACATTCTGTACTAGGATTACCCCGCGGAGGGGTGCACGGATAGCCGGGTTCTAGAGGGCAACAAGCCCGCATCTCATGGCGTTGAGACGGAGGGGGCTTTACTCTAGAATTGGCGGGCTGTTCGCCGCACTCGTAGGGGGTACAGGTTGACCCAGGAGGGGTGCCCAAGTTACCGGATTCCGTGAAGTGCTTGGTGGTCCATTCACGTTGCTGAAGGGGGCTGCCTCGCTTCAGGTTTTGGTGGGTAACTTGCCGCGCCCGTAGGGGTCAAGGATTCTCATTGCACAGGCTATCCACACGACCAGGGGAACGTCGGGTTTCAGCGGCTCTGTGAAACCCGGGGATCCCAAATATCTGTATTATTCTGTGATGCTGTACATTTCTGTGCTGTTGCATTTTTATCACGCCTTGAGAGCGAAATATATATATATTATATATATACTAGTAGATGTTGTATATGTTTTGCATCCGCGCTAGTCCAGTCCCCGCTCTGTCGTTAGTTAGCTAACCTAACGGGTGATGACGGGACCCTGTGGCGAATGCGGATGGCATATACGTACGTCAGTATATTTTCGTTCTTTGTGGTGTGATCAATTGATGGGACTGCGTTGATTTGGATCAATGCAAGATAAAAAAAACCTATTCTGATGTTGTTGGAACACTTTTTCAAAAAGCTGTTATTGCAAGGGCGTTCACTTTTGTTTTGCATCGTGGTATTCAGTTTGAATATCCTGCTCCTCAATCGACGAGGCAAGGGCCGAGATCTCTTCACCGGGAGTGACCCCTTGGACAAAAGTTTGCGTCAGGGCAATAACTTCACTATAGCCGATTACTTTTTCTTTGCATCGTGGTATTCAGTTGGAATATCCTGCACCTCATTCTACGGGGAAATAGCCGAGATCCCTTCACCGGGAGTGACCTCTTTAGCAAAGGTTTTCGTCACTATAATTTCTAAAAAGCTATCCGTTCCTTCAACGATATCAAGTTCATTACGTTAAAGGTTTTCGCCAGAAACCATTCGTAGCCCTCCATCATTTCATATGGATAGTCAATAGTATTCAAGCTGTGTATGTTGGCCAAAGTCAAGGCACAGTGTTTGGTAGCTGTTGGGTATTCATATGCAGTATAGATAGATGCGTTGGTTTGGGACAGTCGTACTGCCATTTTGGCCAAAGTCAAGGGTAGGTACGGATGGGTTCAAATTAACCAGGAGAATGACGGGTAGAACTTGACATGTGACTTATGATATGTTGGCCAAAGTCAAGGTCATAAGAGCATGGGGTAAAAATCCACATCGGGAGTTTCAAAAGAACTGAAACTTTCCAGATATACGCATACCTTCTGGAGTGTGATAGCGTGAGCGGATTCCGTCACGTTATCACGCGATGAGAGTTGGATCCCGATTCCCACTGATGAGTTGGTTTGCTCCTCGGGTGATCCCGGCTAATTCTTCTTTCAGGTTTGGGGAAGAATTTGACGTTACAGTGGGAGGTTTCCAGATTAGATAAAGTGGTAACCATTCTGATCTAGGTTAGAGTGCACGCTGAGTGTTTCTTTTCTCTCTCTCTTTGGCAGCGACCATTGACCCGACCCTAGTCTATGACTCAGTGACCAAGTTGACCGAACCTTCTTAACACTGGCTTTTGGATTGTCAGAGTTGCAAACCACATTGCCACTCCTACTTTTACCCTTTTCTCCAGGACACCCCGTATTACTACGAACGTCCACTTCCATTGGACAAAACCATCGTATGGTTATATACGAACTCGAAGGAATTCGAGGATGGTTTCCGGTTCTGGAGAAAACGGATGGGTCTATTCAGTTGTCTTTTCCATTTACCTTCTCTCTCAGATTGCGAGTACTCCTTGGCTTAGGAGATAGTACACATATTACGCAAATTGGATAGTCTTCTTCCAAACCTTAGGCTGGTGCCTACCGGTAGGGAATGAAGAAAGCCAATTAGCCTAAACGGTGTACAGAAGGTATTAAGTTAAGACAAAGCAAGGGATTAGTAAGAGGGCAAAGTAAATTGCGACTGCTATTCACGACCAAACCAAGTATTTCTTCGCCAATCCTAAATCACCTAATTCTAAGGTTTATTCGGTTGTCTTTTATCTTCACCTTCTCTCGCATTGCGAGTGTTCCTAGGACTGGGACAGTACACCCATTACGCTTATTGGATAGTCTTCTTCCAAACCATAGGCTGGTGCCGAACGGTAGGGAAGGAAGAAAACCATTTGGCCTAAAGGGGTGTACAGAAGGTAACGACTAAAGACATATAAAGGGATTTGGAGAAGTGGCAAAGAATTATAAGGTTACAGTTGTGAATCTGGATAATGGAAGAGGCATTACTAGGAATACCAGGATACCCCATCGAAACATTTCAATGTTTCAGTTCCACTGTGTACTGTTAAAAGAAAACTGATTTCCCGATTAGACACTTACTCTAGGGTATGTATTTACCAGGTTTGATTCTCACATCTGTATGGTTTTACAGATGATGAGTGGGAGTAAGTTATTGGGAATTAGGTGACCATCCTCATTATATCGGGATTCGTTGTAATTGGTTATATTTGAGGAAGTCACCTGGGTTGTTTGCCGGTCGGCAAATATTTGGTTTTGAATATCCGTTGTTATGCACCAATTTCAAATTGATATATCTGTACGTCTATTTTTATAGAGTGAGATGTACCTTTTTGAAATTATGTCTATGACATTTACCTATATCAGTGGATGGTTAGGTAAGGAGCATTAAACGGCGGTGTAATTCTTCTTAACCATAAGTACAGTTTTCAACATACGACACACAGTGAATGAGTTATTAGACTCAAGCGACTTATACAGAGTATTGTATATTGTCCAGTGTCCATTAAGACAGAGGGGTTGGTCCTCGTACTATATTCGGTTTACTTATAACTTCTCTAGTTCTTAGACAAGTGTTTCGTAGAAACACATGGTCGAAGTTTTGAGAAGATATAGGTATAAGAATAGAGTAGAGAACCAGGTATTGCAAGTATCGGGATTCTTCAAGGTGATCGAAGATGTAGATACTTGTGAATGGTATTCAGTTGATAGTAATGTTTAAGAGATCTGGTTTCTTTTTCAGGTTACTCATAATTGGAAGCATTCCTAAGTTGAGTAACGCTGATCGGCCTCCTTCCATTTAGATGACATGCACTGGAGACAGCTGCATGATTTGAATCTGGTTCAATTAAATCAGTGCCTCTGTTTCTTGGATATAGAACAGTTCATATCTTGACGTTGTTAAGATACGGGGAGTTGTCTGGTTTATGCTTAAGACCAGACTCCGGATAACTCAAGGCACGTTTCTGTAATGGCTGTTTGTGGGTTGACCCGGGCTATGACGAGGGTTGACTTTCTACCATCTGGAAGATCAATAGTGATATTGTTCTTGACTCGCCACAGTTTTAATAAAAATGGACTTTTTCAGAAAACAGTAGTGGGAGTATGGTAGAACTGGAAGTGATTCCAGAACCGCAAACGATTACTGAAGATTTGATAAAGAACCTAAAGATTCAATCTGGTTTGACATTCCGTTGGCCACTCCGCAGATATAGTGGGTAACCTCAGGCACCCGAGAGGTACTTCGGTATGCTCAAGGACGGTGGCAGGGAGGTTCTTGTTTACCCAGACTTGCCATTGCTGTTGTTCCAGACTGTGAGACCCGGCAGGAGGATGAGTATAGCGTCGTTCTAAACTCGCTTTAGAAGTGTACGTTTATATGACTTTGCCAGAGGCTTGTCGTGGTCAGTGGGAGCAGCGGAAGCATTGGTGGACAGGTGGCTTATATCTATTTATAGACTAAAGCAGATGTAGCGGAGATAGATCATCTATTTCTGATGTGACAGTCATAGGTTTGACTTCATCAGAATAGGGGATGGATCTGTTAAGAAGGTAGTAGGGTGTGATGTCCTGGTAATGGAAGACATACACAGAGTAGGAAGTGATATTCCTATACTACGATCGGTTATACTTTGGTTGTCACACACAGTAGTTTCTCCACATAGGACTAGGATATTATATCAGACATTCTGGTTACTAGATCTATGGTTTTAGATCTAGATTTAGGCGGTTTTCCAATCTGGGTACTTAGACAACATTCTATGAGTATTTAGAATGGTCGACTCCTGGCATGGTGGTGTACCTGCAGGTAATGGAGTCACCCTCTCTAAAGGTGTCTTACAGACTAAAGGGGAGAGGGATATGCATGATTGGCAGATCACTTGCTTAGGCAATTGAGTCAATCATGAGATGTCAAGTACCACACCAGATGTTGTTCTTGCAGTAGATACAATAAGTTGATATTAATCCAATCCTGGGGAAACATTAGAAAGCAGTTTTAGAACATAAGTTGATGTTCTAGGGATATGATAACGGCAGCCTCCTTCAGGAGACAGTTATCATTCCAGGCTTCCAAGGTGACATGGACAGCAGAGTGGTTGTCAGAGTTATAGTTTTCCCTTTCACGAGGGGCAGTATTTTGGACAGTTGGTCCAGGTGGATACTGAGGGAAGGCATGGCGCAGGATACTGATTAAGTTCAGTTGACGATACAGTCTAAGAAGTTTGGATTTGGAGTTCATTTATGAGCTAGGTCCCATCAGACATCCAGACATTCTAAGACAGGTATTGCTCATTTCGGGAGATGGCTTTCTCCGCGAACTTAAGATAAAGAGAGGCATAGAAAGAAACATCAGAGCGGATCCACTCACTGAGGCTATTCCTCGAACGCAATAGTTTCGCAAACGAGTTTTGTGAGACTTACTAGTAGAGGAGTTGGGTGTTCGGTATCACACGGGCTGTAAGTATGCGACAATGCAATAATTAGCCTTGAGTGCAAGTGGGAGATTGTTGGAGATAGTGCCCTCAGAGTCAATTATTGGATCACAGGCACGTGATTGCAATGATTGAGGGAGGACCTATCCCGGTAGGACAATCTTACTCGAGATGATAGTATGCTATCTGGTTTATCTTTATCATCGTGTACTGCTTTAGGTGACCTTACGAGTCGCTATTACACATTGATAGAGCCCCTAGGATTCTTGCTTGACTTCCAGCAGTATGAGGGCGATCATATACGTGAGAGCTGGGGTCTATAAGCACATCCTTAAAAGGTCCCTAGTCGTGGGAGTTTCGAGACAGGGCATCGATTCTCCAGAGTAGACTAGTGTATACAGTCGAGACCCCGACGAGGGGCGGTGGCCGGTCTCACAAGCCACTGGTGTCAGTTGGTTCACCTAAGATGTATACAGGTGCTCATTGGGTTATGAGTACACCGGACAGGACTCGCCGGGAACCTGCTAGTTGGGATTATACCAGACGTCAGATAGCAGTTCCCTGGTGACATGTGTACAGGTTAGTTCATCGACCTGAGATCGTCATTTGTCTCGTGTGAGTTCCCACTGTGCTTTGATTACTACCCTACCATGGCTCAAAGGAGTCGTGCAAACAGGTTTTAGTTGGGTACAGTCCCGAGCCATATGGAGGCAGTGAGCGGATCTGCAGGGGCTCGTCTCTCCCGGTATTGAGGGTGAGGTCGCGCTGTGTCTAGGAGAGCCAGAACATGAAAAGTCCTTAGCCAAGGCAGGAGATTTGCTGGTAGGTATTCCAGTAGTATCTCAGGGTGTTCTGGGCTGCACTCCGACACGACTTGTACCGCTTTTGGGGGTCTGACTTTTACCAACCCCCTAGGCCCGCCATGCGATACTCATAGACGAACGGACCGGACTGTACGGATATTGTCACTGACAGGCTCAGTAGGGTGTCAGGATGAGTTCGCTCATCGACGTCCCTTTTGGTCAATACCTGGTAGCCCGTCACGTATTGGCTTATACCTCTGACGTGCTAGTGGTTAAATCCACAGCCATAGTATTAATGAGTCTTTAGAGTCCACCACACTCAGTTACTCAGGTTTCGGGCGAAACGCTGTAGAGGCCGTATGGAGATATGGCAGGGTTCGATCAGATACGTGCGGTATTGCACGGATCGTGATCGGACGGATTTTACAAGCCGGCTTTGGCTTAAGCCGGATCCTAGTATGAGATAGTGTAGTTTTGTCTCTTTGCATTTATGTTCAGTGGGAATACAAATGCGGGCATGTATTTGCAGTAGTGGGGTTTTCCTGTAATTTATTACGGGATCAGTTTTCTGAAGTTGCCAGTTTGCATTCCGTTCCAGCCGGTTTTCTTTTATTCCTTCGCGGCCGGACTTTTCGTTGGAGGGGGTTAATTGAAAGTTTGCAATTAACTTAGTTATGAGGGGCTTTCTTGCATATATGTAGCTTCCTCATCATGAGATTCCTTTTGAATCAATCACTTGCTTCCATGTGATGGTTGTGTTTGATTTGATGAGAAATGAAATAGTTATGACCATTATCATTTTAGATTATTCATTTTTCCCCACTTGATAAATTCCATCCTTTTTCTCTACCATGGAGTGAGGGGCCGGCCACTATTCATGAGAGAGAGGGAGAGGTTTCATTTTGGATGAGGGAAAGAAATTTATATGATTTTCATGCTTGAAAATTATATACACCATCATTCTTCCATAGTTCTCCTCACTTCCATCATTCCATGGCAACTTCATATACCCCAAAGAGACATGGCTACTACACTATTCTACAGCATCTCTTGGACGCGTCGGCTAGCCAACTTCGCGCCCGAGTTGCCTCGGTCCAGAGGTGGGAGCCCGTAAAAGATTCCGGCTACGTGGTGCCCTTTCCGACGAGGAGGTGATGGACGGAGTTTCCGCGGGAGATCGAAGTGGAGACGAAGACCGAAGGACACGGATCGCTTGGTATAGCTTCTCTACTCTTTTCATTTTTGCTAGTAGCTAGGTTAATGGCCCGATCCGGGTAAAAAGTGCGCGGTGGTGCCGGTTGCAAGTTTTGCAAAGTTTTTGTTTCCGCGTTTCCGGCGTCGGATCGACGGCCGGGGCGCCCCCGCGGGCTTACACTAGGGACCTGCATAAGGATGTACTTATAGATTACCCAGCCCCCACTATTGTGACTGCCATCACAACGCTGATAATCAAGCAAAGATCTTAAGGGCTCCACTAATGTGCATAGGCGATATACTAAAATAAACACATGTACACATTGAAGTAGAAACAAACCAAGTAGCATACTACTATTTTGAGCAAGATTGTATATACAAGGTGAATATCCCAAGCTTCCATTAAGTAATATACAAACTAGTATGATACAGTAATGGCCTCTAGGGCATATACACTAACAATCTCCCACTTGCACTAAGGCCATGTACTGGCGTATCGAAGACCTATCATCTCGATCAGCCGCTCGAACTGAGTCTGGGGTAAGGCCTTGGTGAATGGATCTGCAGTGTTATCTTCTGAAGCAACCCTCCAAACCTCGATCTCCTGGTGATCCACGATCTCCCTGATCAGGTGATACCGCCTTAAGATGTGTCTGGATCTCTAATGGGACCTGGGTTCCTTCGCTAAAGCTATAGCCCCGTTGTTGTCGCAATACAGAGGTATTGGATCAACAATGGACGGAACCACCTGAAGTTCTTTTAAGAACTTCCTCATCCAGACAGCTTCTTTTGCGGCATCAGATGCAGCGATGTATTCCACTTCCATCGTCGAGTCTGCAACGGTTTCCTGTTTGGAACTCTTCCAACACACCGCCCCTCCATTGAGGGTAAAGACAAAACCCGACATGGACTTGGAATCATCCTTGTCACTCTGGAAGCTGGAGTCAGCAAAGGCCTCGATCTGGAGGTCTTTTCCGCCATACACCAAGAACATCTCCTTAGTCCTTCTCAGGTACTTTAGAATGTTCTTTACCGCTATCCAGTGTTTCTCCCCAGGGTTTGACTGATACCGGCTTACCACACTCAGTGCATAAGCTACATCCGGTCTGGTACACAACATCGCATACATTATAGAGCCTACCGCAGAAGCGTAGGGTATAATAGACATGCGATCCCTCTCCAAATCAGTCTTGGGAGACATCTCTTTAGAAAGGGTGATCCCGTGACAAGCCGGTAGGTTACCGCGCTTGGAATCTTCCATACTGAATCTTTTCAGTATGGTGTCGATGTACCTGGACTGTGAAAGTCCTAATATCCTCTTGGATCTATCACGATGGATCCGGATCCCCAGGATGTATGAGGCATCACCCAGGTCTTTCATGGAGAACCTGTGTGACAAGAACCCCTTGACAGATTGTAGCATAGGAATGTCATTTCCTATTAAGAGAATGTCATCCACGTATAAAACGAGGAATACTACAGTTCTCGCTACAAATCTACTATAGATGCATGGTTCATCTGGATTTTTGATAAAGCCAAATTCCTTGATCGTTTCATCAAAACAGATGTTCCAACTCCGCGATGCCTGCTTTAGTCCATAGATGGACTTAAGCAACTTGCACACCTTTCCGCTGCTCCCACTCTGAATGAAACCTTCTGGCTGGTCCATATAGACACACTCCTCTAAATTTCCATTTAGAAAAGCGGTCTTTACGTCCATTTTCCAGATCTCATAATCGTGGAAGGCAGCAATGGCAAGAAGGATCCGAATGGATTTCAGCATAGCCACTGGAGAAAAGGTTTCGTCATAGTCCAAACCAGGTCTTTGACGAAAACCCTTTGCAACAAGTCTAGCTTTATAGGTCTCAACCTGTCCATCTACACCAATCTTCCTTTTGAAGATCCACTTGCATCCTACGGGTTTTACTCCGTCTGGTGCAATGTCCAACGTCCATACCTTGTTGGTGTACATGGACTCCATTTCGGTCCGCATTGCATCCAGCCATTTTACCGAGTCAACGCTCTGAACGGCCTGCTGGAAGCTAGTAGGCTCATCATAATCTATGATGCAATCCTCTCTATCCCCGTCTATGAGAAAACCGTAGTATCTCTCGGGCGGATGAGACTGCCTACTACTCCTGCGGAGCGGCGTGGGAATGTCTTGTTCTTTTGAACCATCTGGTTCCACTAAGCTTTCAGTAATAGCTCGCGGTTCTGGAATTTCTTCCAGTTCTACTGTGCTCCCACTTATCTGGTTTTCCAAAAACCCAGTTTCCAAGAAGTAGGCATGACGAGAAACAAAAACCTTTTGTTCCTCTTCGCAGTAGAAGAAATATCCCTTGGAGTTCTTTGGATATCCCACGAACTTGCACTGTACTGAGCGTGCCTCGAGCTTGTCCGCATGCTGCTTTTTGACAAAAGCTGGACTTCCCCATGTCTTAATGTGATTAAGATAGGGTCTCTTCCCACACCACATCTCATATGGTGTAGTAGGCACAATCTTAGTGGGAACTCGGTTCAAAAGGTATGCAGCTGATTCTAGCGCATACCCCCAGAATGATCGCGGTAACTCAGCTTTACTCATCATGGACCGTGCCATATCCAATAGGGTTCGGTTCCGTCTCTCCGATACACCGTTATGTTGCGGAGTGTATGGAGGAGTAAGCTGAGAGAGAATTTCGTTCTCTTTTTAATAGTCCAGGAACTCGGCACTTAAGTATTCACCACCTCGATCCGATCATAGGATCTTGATACTTTTGCCGGTTTGTTTTTCTACTTCATTCTTATATTCCTGGAGTTTTCCAAAGGCTTCGGACTTATGTTTCATTAAGAAGACATAACCGTACCTTGAAAAGTCATCTGTAAAAGTAATGAAGTAAGAATAACCGCTTCGCGCATGTGTAGACATTGGACCGCACACGTCGCTGTTTATGAGTCCCAAGAGCTCGCTCGCTCTTACTCCGTGTCCAGTAAACGGAGTCTTTGTCATCTTTCCTTTGAGACAGGATTGACAAGTGGCATACGATTGATATTCGAACGCATTTAAATATCCTTCTGTATGTAACTTCGTCAACCTTCTCTCATTGATATGACCCAGTCTACAATGCCATAAGAAAGTTTGATTGATTTCCGGAGACTTTCTTTTGTGTGTATTCTGGACATTGAAAATCTGCGGATGGTTTAATACGTATATACCAATGCTTAATGTACCTGACCCAATCAGAACTTGATTAAGGTGAATGTTTACAACATTGCTTACAAATGCAAATTCATAACCTTCTTTAGAAACCAAAGATACAGAAATGATATTACAAGTTGCGTTGGGTACAAAAAAGCAATTACGCAAAAACCAAAACATGTCCGTCTGACATTCCCAGGTGATAGTCCCCTACGGCCTTAGCATCCATGCTAGCTCCGTTTGCAACTTTGAGGGTCAAGTCACCTGCCTTCAAAACCCTACGATTTCTCAACGCCTGCAAAGAATTACAGATATGAGATCCTAATCTGGTATCCAATACCCAGGAAGTAGAGTTTATTGAAAGACAGTTTTCAATAACATACACACCTGAAGCTTAAGCCGCAACCTGCTTCAGATCCTGTGTTCTGGCCTTCCAAGCCCTGCAATCATTTTTCCAGTGTCCCTTCTTATGACAGTAGAAGCATTCTTCCTTATCCACAAGCTTTCCCACTTTCTTTGTTGCTTTTGCCTTTCCCTTCGTATCTACTTTACTAACACCGCCCCTTGGTTTGGCGGGGGCTTTCTTCTTCTTTCCCTTGGCATTCGCCTTGGATCTAGAAGAGGAAGAACCTCCTACAAATAAAGTGGATGTTTCCCTACCTTTCTGTAGGGTGCCCTCTGCACTCCTCAGCATGTTGAGGAGTTCTGAAAGTTCAACTTCCTTTTCTTATAAGTTGAAGTTCAGTATAAACTGGGCGTAAGTGGAAGGAAGGGACTGGAGAATCAAGTCCGTATAGAGCTCATTCTCCAACGTGGTCCCAAGGTCCGCGAGCTCCTCAATGTAGCCAATCATCTTAAGCACGTGTTCCGCTACCGATGATCCGACGGCCAATCTTGCCGAAAATAACTTCTTCGACACTTCGTATCTTGCGATACGAGGTTGCTCTCCATACAGTTCTTTTGTATGAAGAAATATAGATTCGAGGTCCATATTCTCGTGCCTCCTCTGATGTTCGTTGTCCATAGAGGCAAGCACGAGGCACTTGGCCTTCGCACAGTCTAGTTCCCAGGTCTTACGGATTTCCTTATCCGCGACGCTGGTTTTGGGACCTGGGACAGGGGGAGCTTTGGTGGTAAGAAGATACCCCAGCTTGTCGTAAGTGATTGCCATCTTGACATTCCTGAGCCAATCTTTATAGTTTGGCCCTGTCAGTATGTTTTTATCTAGGAGTAACTTAAGTCCAGTCATGTCGATTGGTCGCTGCAATTAGGAGAGAGAAGAAACACTCAGCATGATGCTCTTGCAAGTTTAGAATGGTTTTTAGTTTGTCTAAACAGGATGGCTCCCACTGTTTCTCGAATCCCTCCTCAAACCAAAAAAGGAAGAATTAGTCAGGATCAATCTCACCGTACAATACTTGCTTAACCGTTCAGCCAGGCCAGTGTCGGTACTTCGAGGGAGGTTTTCCAACGCTTTCGCGAAGTTCCTTAATTAAATAACCTCTTTTCCCTGGGGGCGTAGCCCCGCTAACACCTTTCTAGACACCTACTTGGTTTATAGCATTGATCGTTAAGTGAGAAATTTCCCGAGGAGTATCATATACTCACAGTAGGATCGGGATCCAAATATCATCGTGTGACGAGACTGAAGGAATCTTACCAGAATCATCACACTCCAAATGGTATGCAACACTAGCAAGTTTCAGTTCTTTTGAAACTCCCGATGTGGATTTTTGCCCCATGCTCTTATGACCTTGACTTTGGCCAACAAATCATAAGTCACATGTCGAGTTCTACCCGTCGTTCTCCAGGTTAATTTGAATCCACCCGCACCTACCCTTGACTTTGGCCAACAAGGCAGTACGACTGTTCCAAACTAACGCATCTATCTATGCTGCACATGAATACCCAATAGCTACCAATCACTATGCCTTGACTTTGGCTAACAAACATAGCTTGAATACTATTGACCAACCATGTGAAACGACGGAGGGCTACGAATGGTTTTGGCTAAACCGTGAACGTAGTGAACTTGATATAATCGATGGAACGAGATAGATTTTAAAAGGAGTGGCTCAAGCTCCGCATTTAAAAGTTAGTTTTGAAAAGAACCGAGTGGTTTTTCGAAAGTGTTCCAACGACTTTTACTTGGTTTATTTTCTTGCATTAGTTCTTTTAATGCGTGATATTCTTGCATTAGTTCTTTTAATGTGTCCCATCATTTAATCCTACCATTGCAGAAAACAACCAAAATATGACGTACGCTTTTGCCATTCGCATTCGCCACGGGGCCCCGTCATTACCCGTTAGGTTACTTAACTAACGACAGAGCGGGGGCTGGGCTAGCGCGGCTGTAAAACATAAGCAACGCCTAAATAATATCATATATAGATATATTGCAATGATAGCCATTTCAGATCACAGATGAACACATTGGATATACTAGGAACCCGCAATTCGTACGAGCCTGTAGCGAAAAGCAGATTACACGGTCGCGGTGAATAGCCAATACCCCACCCAAGACCCCTACGGGTGCAGCAAACTACCCGCTAAGTACCCGAAGCGAAGCAACCTCCCTCAACTCCGTGAGTAGGCCACTCGGCACTTCGGCATACCCGGTAGTTTGTGCACCCCCTCCATGGGTCTATCCTACGAGCAAAAACAGTAAAAAGAAATTATACAATGACGGCTACAACCCCGACTCGGTTGTGCGGCCATACAAATAATTATTACATTAATTTACAAATTTACATGAATTGAAAGAAAAGAAAACTCTCATCTCACAACCCCCGGCTATTCACCCGCGACAATCCAATGAATTCATATACACATTCCAATAACATTACAGATCACAGATTTATATAACCCTCACTAATCGACATATAGCGATTAGCAGACGTTCAATACAAATATCACATCACAGAAAAACCCATCAGCTTAAGTCTTTTAGAAGTTCGATCAAAAATACGGATTTTCAGGCCCCAAACACAAAATTTTCGTTCTGGAAAATCTGGGCAGAAAATACATATTCCAAAAATCCCAAAATACCCCTATGAACAAACTGCAAAAATAAAACCCCACGACCGAGTCAACTCGGCCGCGGTTCCGCGGCGGGAGGGAGCAAGCTCCCGCCGCGGAAACGCGGCGCGTTGATCGATTCAGTGGGTCGAATTTTTGCAGTTTCTTCTAAAAACCCTGAGTCGATTTTTGGTATATCTCAAATAATTTTGGCAGCACTTTGAAAATCGACAGAAAAGTTTGAAATCCGGGTGTATTTCGCGACTTTTTCTCCGATCGAATATCTAGTTACTATGCTAACATGTTAGGTAGTGTTTAATTAGGCTCTGATACCACTGTAAGTCCATGCTACCTCTACCGGTACTTTCGGGCATGCGGAATTAGGTGAAAAATAATTTTCTAGAGGCGGTAACATGGACTCAAAACCGGATCTTGGTTAAACATCTAACTAACAACCTAACTAGGAGTTGTTAACTACTCGGTTAGGAGGTTATACCTTTCTTTCTTGAACTCCTTCGTCTTCAAGCCTCGATGGTTGTCCGGATCGGCTTCACCCCGTCGTCTCCTTGCGCCGAAGATCGATCCACCTGAAAGCTTCTACCTTTGGCTTCTTCTTCGGTCTTTGAAGAAACTAGTTCACTTGGTTTGCTAAACCTTATGAACTAGAGTGAGTAGAGAAGAGTGTGTTGGGATTTTCCTTATGGTTCTTGGTTCTCAACACATGAGACAAGTGAACCATAGACAAAGAGAGGGAGAGCAAGAGGAAGGAGATGAGAGCTCAAGAACACAAGAGAGAGAATGAAAATGATAGAATGAGCAAGACTTTTTTCTCACTTGGCTTTCATAATCCAAAACCATCATCATAAAAGTAGTAATCAAGTATTGTGTAAATGGTTTAAGTCAAAATGGCTATATCATTTCATGCACTCATATTGCACAAGAGAACAAGCAAGTAAAAAGTCTTTGCCATGAAATGATACCCATTGTCATCATGATGGTCAACTAGTCCAACCTAGTAAACCGGTCAACAAAGTCAACAAGTCAACAAAGTCAACCCCTCAACAACCATGTCACCACAATACTTAATTAATATTATTGTTAATTACATATCATATTCTCATTAGGGTTGAGCAAAAAGTCAATAGTCAACGGTCAACGGTCAACAACCCTAATGAGAATCCTCTGGCTCTGTCTCTCCGTCAACTGTGCATACACACCCGCATTCACGTTCCGAGGAACACGAATACAAACTGGATAAAACCAATCCCAATATGTACACTAGGATCTGGCCTAAACCAAAGCCCGCTAGTGTAAACTGTCCGGACACTAAACGTGCACAAGTGCACGGATGTGACTGAACCCTGTCGCAAAACCATGCGACCTGTCGCAAGACCATGCGACCTCTACACTTTTGCTTAAAGGCGAATAGCTTTCTGTGTGGGACTCTAAAGACTCGACACTACGCTGGCAGTGGGTTTAACCACAGACCGCAAGCGGCACTAGCTGTGCGTAACGGTCCCCAGGTAGATGCCGACAAGAAGACTGACGAGGTGAAACCCATCTGAACTCCTACTGAGCCTGAATGTGACAGTCTCCGTACAGTCCGGTCTGTTCGTCTGATACATCTCATGGCGGGCCTAGGGGGGCGCTAAACGTCAGTCCCCTAATAGCGGTACAAGTCGTGTCGGAGTGAAGCCCAATACACCCTGAGATAACACTGGAAGCCTACCAGTATATCTCGCTTGCCCTGGCCAGGGACTACTCGTGTAATGGCTCTCCTAGACACAGCGCGATGTCAACCCCCAATACCGGGAGAGACGAATCCTGTCTAACCGTCACTGCCTCCAAGTGCTTCGGAACTGCACACAACTACTACCTGTTTGCACGACTCCTTTGAGCCGTGGTAGGGTAGTAATCAAAGTACAGTGGGAACACACTCGAGGCGAAGTGACAGTGTCAAGTCAGCGGACTAAGCTGTACTCATGTCACCTGGGAACTGATAGCTGACGATAGGTATAATACCAACCGGTCAGTTCCCGACGAGTCCTGTCCAGTGTACTCGTAACCCAACGAGCACCCGCATAATATCTCCAGTACGACGTACTGATGGCTGTGGGACAGACCATCTCCCTCTCTGGGATGAGAAGCGCATGCGCTAGTCTACTCCGGAGTATCGATGCCCTGTCTCGATAGTCCTGTGACTAGGGACCTGCATAAGGATGTGCTTATAGATTACCCAGCCCCCACTAGTGTGACTGCCATCACAACGCTGGTAATTAAGCAAAGATCTTAAGGGCTCCACTAATGTGCATAGGCGATATACTAAAATAAACACATGTACACATTGAAGTAGAAACAAACCAAGTAGCATACTACTATTTTGAGCAAGATTGTATATACAAGGTGAATATCCCAAGCTTCCATTAAGTAATATACAAACTAGTATGATACAGTAATGGCCTCTAGGGCATATACACTAACAAATACATGGAAGACAGCCTTACTCTCTACAACCTTCTTGTATGTACAAGGTTCATCTACCTTTTGATGAAGCCAAACTCTTTGACTACCACATCAAAACAGATGTTCCAACTCCGCGATACCTGCATTGATCCTGATGGACTTAAGCATAGCTTTGAAAGTCTCAACTTTTCCACTTACAGCAAGAATCTTCTCAAGATCCATTTTCTCCTGATGGGTTTTACCCCTTCTGGTGCAACATTCAAAGTCATACTTTGTTGGTGTACCTGGATTCCATCTTTTATCGCATAACATCCAGTCTTTTCACAGAGTCCCCACTCGTGATGGCCTGCCTGAACCTAGTTGGGCCATCATCAAATATGACGCAATCCTCGCTCACACTGTCACCGAGATGACCGTAGTATCTCTCAAGTGGATGAGGAACCCTACCAGATTCGCGGAGAGGCTGAGTTTCGTTGGAGACTATCGAATCCTTTGGTTTCACCAAATCATCAGCTGTTACTTTGTCTAGCTGTAACTCCTTCCAGTTCTACCTCATGACCATTAATTTCTTCATAAGAAATTCATTTTCTAAAAAGGTGGCATGCTGAGAAACAAAACACCTTTTGCTCCTCAGTATGGTAGAAGATATTCCCTCGCAATTGTTTAGGATATCCAACAAACTTATACAGAACTGACCTTGCCTCGAGCTTGTCCGGATTCTGCCTTTCAACGTAAGTCGGACAACCCTATATCTTAACTCGTTTAAGACATGGTCACTTCCCATACCATATCTCATATGGAGTGGTAGACACTGATTTGGATGGAACCCCATTCAATAGGTATGCAGCTTCTCAAGTGCATAACACCAAAAGAAAATAGGTAACTCAGCAATACTCATCATAGAGAGCGCCATATCTCATAGGGTGCGATACCTCTACCCCGATACACCGTTGTGCTGTGGTGTACTCAAAGGAGTAAGCTGAGAGAGAATCACATTCTCTTTTTATAAACTCCAGGAACTCCATGCGCAAGTATTCACCTCCTCGATCACATCGAAAGACTTAATACTTTTACCCGTCTGGTTCACAACTTCAAGCTTATATTCCTTGAATTTCTCAAAAGTTTCATACTTGTGTCTCAACAGGAACACATGTCCGAATCTTGAGAGAACTTCGATGAATATAATGAAGTACGAAGAACCAACCCTGGCATATGTGTAAGTCCATGTTGCCCACCCCGGTGCTTACGGGGAGGCGGAAACGGTATAAAAGTTTGATTTTAACAACTCAAGGCAACATGGACTAACAAAAGAAGGATCTTTGCTAAACATAAACTAACTACAAAGCTAAGAAGTTTAGCTACTCGGAAAAGGAGTTATACCTAGGTCTTCAAGTCCTTCTCTTCTTGCTCCTTGGAGTGTGATGATCGGATTCTCCTCGTCGCCTTCTCTCGCCGAAGAAAGATCCACCCGAGGGATACTACCTTTGGCTCCTACCTCAAACTAGAAGCAACTAAGGTGCTTGGTGTGCTAGACCTAGAACCTTAGAAAGAGTAGAGAATGATGTTGGTGTTTTTATCTCAAGCTTATTGGTTCTCAACTCATGAGAGGAAGAGCTTTGAGAGAGAAAAAGAGGATGAGAGAGAATGAGAATGTTAGAATGAGGATATTTTGCAACCATCCTCATATATATGTGTGAATTATGATAATTAAAAATTAACTAAAGATAATTGTGATGGTTAAGTGGAAGTGACCATTATCATTTCACATTAATGAATTTTGCTAGAATCAAAGAGCATCTTTCAAGTGAAATGATGATGGTCAATTTGTCATTTGGGTCAACAAGTCAACCATAGTCAAATGGTCAACAACCCTAACCATAACATAATTATAATTAATTAATATCCATAATCACAATTCACACATACACATTAGGGTTAAGAAAAAGACAATGGTCATTAACCCTAATGAAAGTCCTCTGCCTCTGTCTCAGTCAACTGTGCAAACACACACGCATCCGTGTTCCGAGGAACCCGAATATAAAGAGATAACACCAATCCGAAAACATATACTAGGATCTGGCTTAAACCAAAGCCCGCTAGTATAAGCTGTCCGGACACCAGACGTGCACAAGTGCGCGGATGTGAACGAACCCCGTCGCAAAACCATGCGACCCCTACTCTGTTTTTCCTGAAGGCGAACAACCCTCTGTGTGGGACTCCAAAGACTCGACACTACGCTGGCAGTAGGTTTAACCACAGACCGCAAGCGGCACTAGCTGTACGTAACGGTCCCCAGGTACATGTCGATAAGAAGACTGACGAGGTGAACCCATCTGAACTCCTACTGAGCCTGAATGTGACAGTCTCCCTACAGTCCGGTCTGTTCGTCTGATAATATCGCATGGCGGGCCTAGAGGGGCGGTAAACGTCAGTCCGCTAATAGCGGTATAAGTCGTGTCGGAGTGTAGCCCAGAACACCCTGAGATAACACTGGAAACCAACCAGTATACCTCGCTTGCCCTGGCCAGGGACTACTTGTGCAATGGCTCTCCTGGATACAGCGTGATGTCACTCCCCAATACCGGGAGAGAAGAATCCTGTCTATCCGTCACTGCCTCCAAGTGCTTCGGGACTGCACCCAACTACTACCTGTTTGCACGACTCCTTTGAGCCGTCGTAGGGTAGTAATCAAAGTACAGTGGGAACACACTCGAGGAGGAGTGACAGTGTCAAGTCAGCGGACTAAGCTGTACTCATGTCACCTGGGAACTGATAACTGACAATAGGTATAATACCAACCAACAGTTCCCGACGAGTCATGTCCATTGTACTCGTAACCTAACGAGCACCCGTATACTATCTCAAGTACGACGTACTGATGGCTGTGGAACAGACCGTCTCCCGTGCTGGGATGAGAAGCGCATACGCTAGTCTACTCCAGAGTATCGATGCCCTGTCTCGATAATCCCACGACCAGGGACGAGTATATAAGGATGTGCTTATAGATTACCCAGCCTCCACGAGTGAGGCTGCCATCACAACGCTGGTAATCAAGCAAAGATCCTAAGGGCTCCACTAATGCGTATAGGTGATACAATAAAGAAACACATGTACACATTAAAGCAGAGAAAAACTAAGTAGCATACTACCATTTCGAGCAAGATTGTCTATACAACTGTGAATATCCCAAGCTTCCATCAAGTAATATACATACTAGTATGATACAGTAATGGCCTCTAGGGCATATACATTAACAATCTCCCACTTGCATTAAGGCCATGTACTGGCGTATCGAAGACCTGTCATCTCGATCAGCGGCTAGAACTGAATCTGGGGTATGGCCTTCGTGAATGGATCTGCAGTGTTATCTTCTGAAGCAACCCTCCGAACCTCGACCTCCTGGCGATCCACGATCTCCCTCATCAGGTGATACCGCCTCAAGATGTGTCTGGATTTCTAATGGGACCTGGGTTCCTTCGCTAAATCTATAGCCCCGTTGTTGTCGTAATACAAAGGTATTGGATCAACAATGGACGGAACCACCTGAAGTTCTTTCAAGAACTTCCTCATCCAGACAGCTTCTTTTGCGGCATCAGTTGCAGCGATATATTCCGCTTCCATAGTCGAGTCAGCAACGGTTTCCTGTTTGGAACTCTTCCAACACACCGCCCCTCTATTGAGGGTAAAGACAAAACCCGACATGGACTTGGAATCATCCTTGTCACTCTGGAAGCTGGAGTCAGCAAAGGCCTCGATCTGGAGGTCTTTTCCGCCATACACCAAGAACATCTCCTTAGTCCTTCTCAGGTACTTGAAGATGTTCTTTACCGCTATCCAGTATTTCTCCCCAGGGTTTGACTGATACCTGCTTACCACACTCAGTGCATAAGCCACATCTGGTCTGGTACACAACATCGCATACATTATAGAGCCTACCGCAGAAGCGTAGGGTATAATAGACATGCGATCCCTTTCCAAATCAGTCTTGGGAGACATCTCTTTGGAGAGGGTGATCCCGTGACAAGCCGGTAGATTACCGCGCTTGGAATCTTCCATACTGAATCTTTTCAGTATGGTGTCGATGTACCAGGACTGCGAAAGTCCTAATATCTTCTTGGATCTGTCATGGTAGATCCGGATCCCCAGAATGTAGGAGGCATCACCCAGGTCTTTCATGGAGAACCTGTGTGACAAGAACCCTTTGACAGATTGTAGCATAGGAATGTCATTTCCTATCAAGAGAATGTCAACCACGTGTAAAACGAAGAATACGACAGTTCTCGTTAAAAATCTACTATAGATGCATGTTTCATCTGGATTTTTGATAAAGCCAAATTCCTTGACCGTCTCATCAAAACAGATGTTCCAACTCCGTGATGCCTGCTTTAGTCCATAAATGGACTTGAGCAACTTGCACACCTTTCCGCTGCTCCCACTCTGAATGAAACCCTCTGGCTGGTCCATATAGACACACTCCTCTAAATTTCCATTTAGAAAAGCGGTCTTTACGTCCATCTGCCAAATCTCATAATCGTGGAAGGCAGCAACGGCAAGAAGGATCCGAATGGATTTCAGCATAGCCACTGGAGAAAAGGTTTCGTCATAGTCCAAACCAGGTCTTTGATGAAAACCCTTTGCAATAAGTCTAGCTTTATAGGTCTCAACCTGTCCATCTACACCAATCTTCCTTTTGAAGATCCACTTGCATCCTACGGGTTTTACCCCATCTGGAGCAATGTCCAACGTACATACTTTGTTGGTGTACATGGACTCCATTTCGGTCCTGTAGCGTTTTGAAAATTGTTTCGGTGAAATTTCGGAAAATCGGTAAAATAAGGGGGTTTTCTGTAAAAAAATCAAAATACAAATATCTTTATTATAAAATTAAATATACATATTCTAGCGATGTAATTACTAGTATTTGTCATTTATTGAGTCACTGGTGAAATTTCAAATTTTCTGAAAAAAATTTATTTTATTATTATTTTAAGCCGTCACTAATACATTTAATTAGGGAAAATTACAAATTGGAATGAGTTGAAACAAATTTTGTGCATCATAACACATTAAAAAAAATTTTATCATGTGGTTTTTGAAATGAAATGGTTTGCCAAAACGGTTTAGAAAATATCGAAGAAAAAGGCTTTTTTCGGTGAAATTAGTGTCGATAGAAGTGGGGTACAACATTTATCTTTTTTTCTCACCCAAACAAAACCCACACCCCCTCCCCTATAGATCTGGCCGGCCCCTTTACAGCCCACCATTCTTGGGCCTCTCATCTCACAAAAAAAAACAAAGAAAAGAGAACAAAGGAATGAAAGAAATTGGGCAAAAGGAGTTTGGGCTTTGACTTTTGGGTATTACCTTGACTTTTTCCCCACCTCCCTCTCTCTCCCCCCTCCTCATTCAGCCGACCCCCTCTCTCTCCTTTCCCACAATAGCAACCCTTCTCTCTTTTCCTCTCATTTCTCATCAAAATTTCATTACAAAATGCCCAAAAATCAACACAAAAATCCCACAAAATAAAAATCCAATCTCTACCCATTTTCCCTTATCTCTTTTAGCATGGATCTTGATGCAAAGATTTCAATTTGGAGGCCATGTTCTATGTATGTTACATTGTTCTTGAGGTATAATAAATCTTGGCTTTTTGTTAAATTGTTTGATTATTTCTTCAATTAAGTTAATGAGTGGTTTAAATTAAGTTTTGAATTGCTAGTTAGAATTTTAAAGTTAGGGTTTGGAAATTTCTAGAATTGGGTTTTTAAAATAAAGTGAGGGTATTTAACATTGTTTATGATTGTATAGTGTAGTTATCATGCTAAGTCATGCAAAGTGTAATCTAAGTGCCAAATTTGCTAATTTCTACATCTAAATTATCATAATTAAGCTAATTGCAAACTAGTTTTTTTAGATCTATTATAATTAGTGAGTTTAAAATTTAGTTTAGCTTTGGGTGACTTAATTTAGTTATTTAGTGGGCATTTTAGCCACTGGAATTGTTAAAATAGTTAAAGTTGATTAAAACACCAAGTTTTGAGCTAAAATGGAAAATTGTGCTTGTTTTGTTAACTAGGTTTTGTAAATATATATATTATGATGAGAATAAATTATTGTAATGGTTTATATGACTTGGTTATGATATTGAGTGGATATTGCGGCTGCTAGATTTGTTTAAACGTCGAGTTTTGTACCAAAACGGTAAATTTTTGCTTGCTAGATTTTCGGAAAAATGGCTTTTAAAGTGAGTTTGAGTTTTTTTGTGAATTTTAAGCTATTTTATATTATAATTAGTGCTTGTAACTGTACAAATGAGTGTGTTGGGAGTTTTCTCGATGGGTTGGCATTTGTACGCCGACGTCGAGGTTTTTGGGTCGATTTGTGAAAGCAACCACAGGTTTTGACCTATGTAGGATTCGTGAGTCGTTTTGGTCATGAGTCGGATTTTAATGCGATACGGTGCGTTATGATATGTAGGTAGCGCATGTGGACTTCGAGACGACAAGCAAGCACGTGGCGACGTCGGCACCGGCTAGCGAGGACCAGGTGAGTAGATTTATATCTACGGGGAGAAGTCGGGTGGATGGCGTATAGCACCTCCGCAGTCCGTAGTGGTGTATACGGATGCGTATACACACCAACAATTATTATATGTTATTTGGGATTAATAACGATGTTTAGGATGGATATTGGTGTGTTGGATTATTTTAGTGTTGCGAACCCTAGGGTAGTGTTGCACTACACATACACACATACATACTTGCATACATTCCTATTTATATGTGCTTATGGGATTCTTTATAGTTATGTGTTCACATGGGTATGGGACTATGTGTTCACATACGGATTTGAGGATGATACTTGGGATTGAGCTGAGTCGATGGGATTTGTTTTGTGGTTGTGATATCGGTGATATGGTAGGATTCGTACTTGAGGTACGTCCTGGTGTTATAGCGGATCTTGGGGCGGCGATACGGGTGAATAGTGTTATAAATAAAATGGTCGACATGTGAGCGTGATATGAGGCATGATATGCTAGGATATTGATATTAGGCCGTATCGGGCGATGTATACCCTTTGATGATGATATGTGCTGACGATATCGGTTTGTACGAGATTGTCGATCAGTAGTCAGATCATGAGTATATTGAGGATATTAGTATTGTACTAGACATAGGTCAGTACCCTAGACTATGATCTTGGATAAAGAGGATACCAGAAGAATAGTGTGAGGAATATGATATTGACCCGTACCCAGATTTGGGGATGCCGTACGACGGATTTACGTACGAGCTATATCTTGATGATTGATCCGCACTCTTGACTTGGGATGTCTGATTATAGATATGGTATCGGATATGATATTATTGAGGCGGGATCACCGACTAATATATATACAGGTATGTATATGGATCGACTCAGATGTTAGGCGGTTTCCTTACCTGTAGTCCAGCTTGTTAGCTTAGCCCTTTAGTTTAGTTTAGTTGTTAGATTAGATTCGATTCTTACCTATTTCAAAAACTAACGAATCGTGGGTATTTTAAAAGACAGCCCAAGGGATCCTACGGATATTTCAAAGGACGTATCTTTTAATAAAAACACCGTAGCCCCTATTTTCAAAACCCCACGATTCTTGTTATTTCAAAAGGCACCATTTGTAGGACTTATATTAGATTAATGCAGATTAGTTATAGTTGCGTCTAGTATTCAGCTCCCACTCATTTTTGTGGTTCTCTTCGCATCGCATGCTTATATGCTTCATACTCCATTATTGATATCATGCTTCATACTCCATTATTGATATCATGCAGTTAGGACACCAGCACCATTACCGATGATGCGTATGTACCACGTACACTTACTTGCCGGCTCACACACATCTTCATCGGTAATTGCCATGTCACGTACACCATAGAAAATATTATTGCTTGACATGGCCTGTTAGCTAATAGTTTAGACATGATATTAGCGTACTTGCCTTATATGTTAGTTTAGACATTGTAGTTATTACCTGCTACTTCATGCATACTGTTATTCATTGTTATGCCGCATTCATGGATTCTCATGCATATATTCACTATTTTACGTGTTATTGAGGTTTTGGATTCGGATTTCCATGAGATTTTCTGGATTTGGAGGAAAACCGCAAAAACATAAATAAACCTTTTCTCTCTTTTAAAATAAAAAGTGCGGTTTTCCCATGATGTATGAGTCGTCCACCATGAGTTTGCTGATGGATTTCGAGACCCGATTCGAGGAGTGGAGGAACCGTTTCGGCTACATGGTGGGCCCGGTGCGGTACCCCGGGACAAGAGGATCGTGTTGTTGACGTTGAGCCTGGCAGGGGAGCACTACCGACCGGTGATATTACCCGACGCGTCGGATATCCGGAGTATACCGTCGTGGTCTTGAGAAGGATGGTAGGGGCCGGTCTGGATTGACGGCGCCCTAGATATTGTGATTGAGATATTGAGGTACAGAGATTGTGATACAGAGATATCGAGATATTTGGACACTTGTTTTGTGTCGATGCTGGGCACTGTTTTATGCTGATTTCATTTATGATACCTCACTTTTAAAATACAGAAATCTCACTGATTTATGAAAGCAGTTTTCGTCAGTACATGCATTCTGTTCCATGCATTCATACCTCATTCATATGATATATTTCTACCTGAGGCACTGACACGGGCACATGAGATCACACTCGGGTTAGATATTACCCTAGCCATTGTTATAGGCTGCATGTTATTCATATATTTGAGGATATGTTATGATCATTGACCTAGGTTGCGTTATTTATGCGATTTCTGTGCGTAGATGTTTTTCTATTTACGAGTTGGCAACTTACCCCCGTTGTGCCCCAGTTTCTTGCACGTTTGCCGTACAGGTTTCATTACAGCTTGCGGGCATAGTTTCCTTCGGGTGATTTGCTAGTAGGTGGGTTTACTTGTATCGTACCCTCCATTATATAACTTGTATATTATTACTCTGTTGTATCTAGAAGTTCCATCAACCAAACATGTATTTATTTGAGATAGAGACCAGTGAGGTTTATTCTTTCGACCTTAGAGTCGCGCGTTGTATTTCTGTGGATTTCTTATTGTTTTGAGTTTCTATTTGAGTTTTGATCCTCGCCCTTGGCGTTGTATATTATATTGCTTGTGTGGTTGTGACCGTCGATTGACGAAGAGCTAGCTCCCGCTTGGGGATGCCTTTTTTTGATTTCGTATACTATTCATGTTGTATCCCGTTTGGGGGCCAATCTTTACAAAGGAGACTCTGCCGAAATTTTCAGGAAATATTTGATGTTTTTAAAAAAGGCATAATTCGGCTTATGCTATTAAAACTACTTGATTTAAATTGGTTTTCCTTCACTCTACTACTTTTCATGGTTTGGATTTCTGGGTTTTTTCGGCTTACTTAGATTACGTACGCCTCGAGACGTTTCGTAGTCTAAGTGCCGGTCATGTTCCGTACTTTCGGGTCATGACAGGTCCGCATTGCATCCAGCCATTTTACCGAGTCAACGCTCTGAATGGCCTGCTGGAAGCTAGTCGGCTCATCAATATCAATGATGCAATCTTCTCTATCCCCGTCTATGAGAAAACCGTAGTATCTCTCGGGCGGATGAGACTGCCTACTACTCCTGCGGAGCGGCGTAGGAATGTCCTGATCTTTCGAACCCTCTAGTTCTACTAAGCTTTCAGTAATAGCTTGTGGTTCTGGAATTTCTTCCAGTTCTATTGCGCTCCCACTTATTTCCTTTTCTAAGAATTGGTATTCCAAAAAGTGTGCATTACGAGAAACAAAGACCTTTTGTTCCTCTGCGTAATAGAAAAGATACCCCCTGGAGTTCTTTGGGTATCCCACAAACTTGCACAGTACTGAGCGTGCCTCGAGTTTGTCCGCATGCTGCTTTTTGACAAAAGCTGGACATCCCCAAATCTTCAGGGATTGAAGATAGGGTTTCTTCCCACTCCATAACTCATATGGTGTTGTAGGCACAGTCTTAGTGGGAACTCGGTTCAAAAGATATGCGGCTGATTCTAGCGCATATCCCCAGAATGATCGCGGCAACTCAGCGTTACTCATCATGGACCGTACCATATCCAATAGGGTTCGGTTCCGTCTCTCCGATACACCGTTATGTTGCGGAGTATATGGAGGAGTAAGCTGAGAGAGAATTACATTCTCTTTTAGGTAATCCAGGAACTCGGCAGTCAAGTATTCACCACCTCGATCAGATCTTAGTGTCTTGATACTTTTGTCTGTTTGTTTTTCTACTTCATTCTTGTATTCTTGGAGCTTTTCAAAGGCTTCAGATTTATGCTTCATTAAGAAGACATGTCCGAACCTTGAAAAATCATCCGTAAAAGTAATGAAGTAAGAATAACCGCTTCGCGCATGTGTAGACATTGGACCGCACACGTCGTTGTGTACGAGCCCCAAGAGCTCGCTCGCTCTTACTCCGTGTCCAGTGAACGGAGTTTTTGTCATCTTCCCTTTGAGACAGGATTGACAAGTTGCATACGATTGATATTCGAACGGATCCAAATATCCTTCTGTATGTAACTTCGTCAACCTTCTCTCATTGATGTGACCGAGTGTACAATGCCATAAGAAAGCCTGATTGATTTCTGGAGACTTTCTTTTGTGTGTATTCTGGACATTGAAAATCTGTGGTTGGTTTAATACGTATATACCATTGTTTAATGTACCTGACCCAATCAAAACTTGATTAAGGTGAATGTTCACAACATTACTTACAAATGCAAATTCATAACCTTCTTTAGATAATAAAGATACAGAAATGATATTACAAGTTGCATTTGGTACAAAATAACAACCACGCAAAACCAAAAAGTGTCTATCTGAAATCCCAGGTGATAGTCCCCCACGACCTCAGCATCCATGCTAGCTCCGTTTGCAACTCTGAGGGTCATATCACCTTCCTTTAAAACCCTACGCCTTCTCAATGCATGTAAAGACTTACAGATATGAGATCCTGATCCGGTATCCAATACCCAGGAAGTAGAGTTTATTGACAGACAGTTTTCAATAACATACACACCTGAAGCTGAAGCCGCAACTTGCTTCAGATCCTGAGTTCTGGACTTCCAAGCCCTGCAATCCTTTTTCCAGTTTCCACTCTTGTGACAGTAAAAGCATTCTTCCTTTCCTACAAGCTTTCCCGCTACCTTTGTTGCCTTTGCCTTTCCCTTCGTATCCACTTTACTAACACCGCCCCTTGGTTTGGCGGTGGCTTTCTTCTTCTTTCCCTTGGCTTTCGCCCTGGACTTAGAAGAGGAAGATCCTCCTACAAACAAAATGGATGTTTCCCTACCTTTCTGTAGGGTGCTCTCAGCACTCCTCAACATGTTCAGAAGCTCGGAAAGTTCAACCTCCTTTCCTTGCATGTTGAAGTTTAGGATAAACTGGGCGTAAGTGGAAGGAAGGGACTGGAGAATTAAGTCAATGTAGAGTTCATTCTCCAACGTGGTCCCAAGGTCCGCGAGCTCTTCTATGTAGCCAATCATCTTAAACACGTGTTCCGCTACCGATGCTCCAACGACCAATCTTGCCGAAAATAGCTTCTTCGACACTTCGTATCTGGCGATACGAGATTGCTCTCTATACAGTTTTTTTGTATGGAGAAATATGGATTCTAGGTCCATATTCTCGTGCCTCCTCTGATGTTCATTGTCCATAGAGGCAAGCATGAGGCACTTGGCCTTCACGCAATCGATCTCCCATGTCTTACGGATTTCTATATCCGCGACGCTGGAGGTGGGACCTGGGACAGGGGGAGCTTTGGTGGTAAGGAGATACCCCAACTTGTCATAAGTGATTGCCATTTTGACATTCCTGAGCCAATCTTTGTAGTGTGGCCCTGTCAGTATGTTTTTATCTAGTAATAACTTAAGTCCGGTCATGTTGATTGGTCGCTGCAATTAGGAGAGAGAAAAGAAACACTTTAGCATGATGTCGTTGTAAGTTTAGAGTGGTTTTTAGTTTGTCTAAACAGGATGGATCCCACTGTCTCTCGAATCCCTCCTCAAACTATAAAGGAAGAATTAGTCGGGATCAATCTCACCGTACAATACTTGCTTAATCGTTCAGCCAGGCCAGTGTCGGTACTTCGAGGGAGGTTTTCCAACGCTTTCGCGAAATTCCTTAATTAAGTAACCTCTTTTCCATGTGGGCGTAGCCCTGCTAACACCTTTCTAGACACCTACTAGGTTTATAGCATTGATCATTAAGTGAGAAATTTCCCGAGGAGTAGCATATACTCACAGTAGGACCGGGATCCAAATATCATCGCGTGACAAAACTGAAGGAATTCTACCAGTATCATCACACTCCAAATGGTATGCAGCGCTAGCAAGTTTCAGTTCTTTTGAAACTCCCGATGTGGATTTTTGCCCCATGCTCTTATGACCTTGGCGTGAGGTCAAAATGTCATAAGTCACATGTCAAGTTCTACCCATCATTATCCAGGTTAATTTGAACCCACCCGTACCTACCCTTGATGTAGGCATAAATGGCAGTACGACTGTCTCAAACCAACGCATTCTATCTATGCAACTGATAAATATCCGGCAGCTACCAATCACTATGCCTTGGCGTGAGGTCAAAATACATAGCTTGAATAATACCGAATATTTAACTGAAATGATGGAGGGCTACGAATGGTTTTGGCGAAACCTTGAACGTAGTGAACTTGATATAATCGATGGAACGAGATAGCTTTTAAAAGGAGTGGTTCAAGCTCCGCATTTTAAAAGTTGGTTTTTGAAAAGAACCGAGTGGTTTTGAAAATGTTCCAACGACTTTTACTTGGTTTATTTTCTTGCATTAAATTTAATGTGTCCCATCATTTAATCCTACCATTGCAGAAAACAACCAAAATATGGCGTACGCTTATGCCATCCGCATTCGCCACGGGGCCCCGTCATCACCCGTTAGGTTACTTAACTAACGACAGAGCGGGGGCTGGACTAGCGTGGATGCAAACATAAGCAACACCTAAATAGATATCATACATAGATATATAGCAATGATAGTCAATCCAGATCACAGATGAACACTTTGGATATACTACGAATCCGCGATTCGTTCGAGCCTGCAACGAAAAGCGGATTACACGGTCGCGATGAATAGCCAGTACCCCACCCTAGACCCCTACGGGTGCGGCAAACTACCTACCAAGTACCCGAAGCGAAGCAACCTCCCTCAACGACGTGAGTAGGCCACTCGACACTTCGAGATACCCGGTAGTTTGTGCACCCCACCATAGGTCTATCCTAGGAGCAAAAACAGTAAAAAGAAATTATACAATGGTGGCTACAACCTCAACCCGGATGTGCGGCCAAACAAATAATATTACATCAATTTACAAGTTACATGAATGAAAGAAAAAGAAACTCTCATCTCACATCCACCCGGCTATTCATCCGCGATAATCCAACGAGTTCATATACACAAACCATCAACATTACAGATCACAGATATGTATAACCCCCACTAATCGACGTATAGCGATTAGCAGACGTTCAATACATATATCACAGCACAGATAATATCCATTAGCCAAAGTTTACGGAATTTCGATCAAAATACGGATTTATAACCACCCCAAATACAAATTTCTTTTCTGGAAATTCTGGGCAGAAATAAAATATACTAAATATCCCAAAATAGTAACAGAAGAACACTGCAAGGAAAATGACCCACGGCCGAGTCAACTCGGCCACGGATCCGCGGCAGGAGCAAGCTTATGCCGTGGATCCGCGGTGAGTCGGTCGAGTCAGTGGATCGTTTTCCTTGTGTGTTCTGTAAAAACCCTGAGCCGATTTTTAAGGTATGATTTATTAATTTTAAAGCAGGTTTAAAAATCGGCAGAAAGTTAGGGTTTTGAAAAAGTGTTTTTGCGATTTTTCCAATCGAAGTTCTATATACTTTACTAAGTAGCTAGTTTGTGTTTAGTTAGGCTCTGATACCACTGTAAGTCCATGTTGCCCACCTCGGTGCTTACGGGGAGGCGGAAACGGTATAAAAGTTTGATTTTTACAACTCAAGGCAACACAGACTAACAAAAGAAGGATCTTTGCTAAACATAAACTAACTACAAAGCTAAGAAGTTTAGCTACTCGGAAAAGGAGTTATACCTAGGTCTTCAAGTCCTTCTCTTCTTGCTCCTTAGAGTGTGATGATCGGATTCTCCTCGTCGCCTTCTCTCGCCGAAGAAAGATCCACCCGAGGGATACTACCTCTGGCTCCTACCTCAAACTAGAAGCAACTAAGGTGCTTGGTGTGCTATACCTAGAACCTTAGAAAGAGTAGAGAATGATGTTGGTTTTTTTATCTCAAGCTTATTGGTTCTCAACTCATGAGAGGGAGAGCTTTGAGAGAGAAGAAGAGGATAAGAGAGAATGAGAATGATAGAATGAGGATATTTTGCAACCACCCTCACATATATGTGTGAATTATGATAATTAAAAATTAACTAAAGATAATTGTGATGGTTAAGTGGAAGTGACCATTATCATTTCACATTAATGAGTTTTGCTAGAATCAAAGAGCATTTTTCAAGTCAAATGACGATGGTCAATTTGTCAATTTGGTTCAACAAGTCAACCATAGTCAAATGGTCAACAACCCTAACCATAACATAATTATAATTAATTAATATCAATAATCACAATTCACACATACACATTAGGGTTAAGAAAAAGACAATGGTCATTAACCCAAATGAAAGTCCTCTGCCTCTGTCTCAGTCAACTGTGCATACACACCCGCATCCGTGTTCCGAGGAACACGAATACAAAAAGATAACACCAATCCCAAAACATATACTAGGATCTGGCTTAAACCAAAGCCCGCTAGTATAAGCTGTCCGGACACCAAACGTGCACAAGTGCGCGGATGTGAACGAACCACGTCGCAAAACCATGCGACCCCTACTCTGTTTTGCCTAAAGGCGAACAACCCTGTGTGTGGGACTCTAAAGACTCGACACTACGCTGGTAGTGGGTTTAACCACAGACCGCAAGCGGCACTAGCTGTACGTAACGGTCCCCAGGTAGATGCCGATAAGAAGACTGACGGGGTGAACCCATCTGAACTCCTACTGAGCCTGAATGTGACAGTCTCCGTACAGTCCGGTCTGTTCATCTGATAACATCGCATGGCGGGCCTAGGGGGGCGGTAAACGTCAGTCCCCTAATAGCGGTACAAGTCGTGTCGGAGTGTAGCCCAGAACACTCTGAGATAACACTGGAAACCAACCAGTATACCTCGCTTGCCCTTGCCAGGGACTACTTGTGCAATGGCTCTCCTGGACACAGCGCGATGTCAACCCCCAATACCGGGAGAGACGAATCCTGCCTAACCGTCACTGCCTCCAAGTGCTGCGGGACTGCACCCAACTACTACCTGTTTGCACGACTCCTTTGAGCCGTGCTAGGGTAGTATTCAAAGTACAGTGGGAACACACTCGAGGCGGAGTGACAGTGTCAAGTCAGCGGACTAAGCTGTACTCATGTCACCTGGGAACTGATAACCGACGATAGGTATAATACCAACCAACAGTTCCCGACAGTCCTGTCCAGTGTACTCGTAACCTAACGAGCACCCGTATACTATCTCAAGTACGACGTACTGATGGCTATGGGACATACCGTCTCCCGTGCTGGGATGAGAAGCGCATACGCTAGTCTACTCTGGAGTATCGATGCCCTGTCTCGATAATTCCACGACCAGGGACGAGTATATTACCCAGCCCCCACGAGTGTGGCTGCCATCACAACGCTGGTAATCAAGCAAAGATCCTAAGGGCTCCACTAATGCGTATAGGTGATACAATAAAGAAACACATGTACACATTAAAGCAGAGACAAACCATGTAGCATACTACCATTTCGAGCAAGATTGTCTATACAACTGTGAATATCCCAAGCTTCGATCAAGTAATATACATACTGGTATGATACAGTAATGGCCTTTTTGGCATATACACTAACAATATGTAGACATAGGACTGTATACATCATCATGTATCTGTCCTGAGAGTTCAGTAACTCTATCTCCATTTCCAGTAAATGGAGTATTGGTCATTTTACCTTTGAGACATGACTGGCAAGCATCATAAGATGAAAAATTCGATTAGATTCTGATATTCATCCTTATGTAAGTTAGCTAGTCGTGTCGCATTGATATGACCCCGTCTACAATGCCACAAGAAGCATTCATTCATTTCTGAACTATTCCTCTTGTGTGTGTTATATATACTTTGAACTGAGGTTTGATTTAGAACGTATATGTCATTATATAACGTGTCTGATCCAATCAACTCTTGATTCAGGAAAATATTCTCAACATTATCCTCCAATACAAAATTATATCCTTTTTTAACTGAATAAAGAAACTGATGTAATTTTTTATATCAGGCTCGGCATGTAATAACATCTGTTCAGAGTCAATGTATTAATACAAGGTGATATTTGCCAACTGGTTTGGCTGCAACAATTGCACCATTCTCTACACAAGAGAACAATCACCTATTCTCAGATCTTTACCTGTCTGTAGCCCATGTAACAGATTACGTATATGGAATCCTAATTTGGTATCTCATACCTAGGACGTAGAGGATACTGAGAAACAGTTCTCGGTAACGCACACACCCGAAGAATATGCATCAACATGCTCATTCCTCGATTGGGTGGCATGGGAGTCCGGATATTCCCCTATTTCCTGCTCTAACTTATAACAATTATAAGTAGGAGCGGAACCAATGTTCCCCAGCTCAATATAATAAGCTGGTTCGGTCAATGCATCCATATTATTATCTTGATTAAGGCGTGACATGGTCGCTACCTAGAGAGAGAGAGAAGAAAACACTCTGCGTGCGCTCTTGTAAGATTAGATTGGTTATTATTTTATCTAATCAAGATGGCTCCCACTGTTTTTATCAAATCTTCCTTCAAACCCTAAAAGGTAAGATTAAACGGTATTAATTACACCCTACAAGTTCGCCAATCTTTCGACCAGGCCAGTGTCGGTACATTGAGGGAGGTTCCCCGTGCTTTCGCGCGGACCTAATTAAAATAAACCTCGTTTTCCCTGGGGCGTAACCCCGTTAACACCTTTCTAGACACCTACTTTGATCGGCTAACTGTAATGTGTAAAACTCTCCCAGGAGTAACTCTTACTCGCAGTGGGTATCGAGATCCAACTATCTCATAAAAGGTATACAATCTCATTGCAAATTTAAAAACTTGAAATTCCCAATAATATTTTGCCCCTAGCGACTTATGATCTTAACATGGTCAACAAATCATAAGCGCCAGCAAAGTTCAACCTGTCATTTCCTAATTGAATTAAACCCACCCGCACGACCCTTTACATGGTCAACAAAGTCGTACGACTACCCTAATCCAATCGCATCATATGCTTATGCAGATAAGCACCAATAAGCTACCGCACACTACGCCTTAACATAGTCAACAAACGTAGCACGCATACTAACTAGTACTTATCTGAAATGACGGAGGGCTACGAAAGGTTTTTAAGAAAACCTTTTGCGTAATGAACTTGATATCGTTGTAGAATCGAGTGATTTTGAAAAGGAGTGTTTTTTAGGCCTTTACTAGTTTTGCTAAAGAGGCCACTCCCGATGAAGGGATCTCGGCTCTTTCCTTATCGAATAAGGTGCAGGATATTTCACAAATACCACTATACAAAGAAAAAACTATAAAAGCAATCAAAAGACAAACCGCGTTGGTTGTAGCATCTGCCAGTTTCTCTAAAGAGGTCACTCCCGATAAAGGGATCTCGGCTCTTTCCTTATCGAATAAGGTGCTGGATATTTTACAAGGAATACCGCTATGCAAAACAAGAACTAGAGCTACCAGTTTTAAAAAAAGTTTCTACAACATTTTTAGGTTTCTTTTATTTCATTAATCTCATTAATGAAGTCCCATCAAATTATGCTTCCTAAGCATCACAGAAGAAATGAAAGCATCAATATTTACTATATATCATCATAAATATAATATAAGCTTTCGTGTCAACATATCAAGTGATCACATTACAGAATATCAGCAGCAGAAGAACACATATGAAATATTGGATATACTAGGAATTCCGTGTTTTATTTAAGCCAATAAAAAACACGGATTCCACGGTCGCGATGAATAGCCAAACCCACATCCCTAGACCCTTACGAGAGCGGCAAGTAACCCTACCAATTCTAGAATTAGGAGACCTAGTCTCGACTCCTCGAAATGTTCTCACACTGGACCCTAGAAACCGGTTACTTGTGCACCCCGCCTTGGGTCTACCCTAATACGGAAAAGTAAAGAATAATGGTGACATCATCCTCAACCCGAAAGTTCCCCAATAAAAGAATATTGCATACAAGCTTTTACATGAATGAAAATGAAAAACTCTCATCTCACATAAAAAAAAACCCGGCTATTCAAAACACGACGATCCAATATAACATATCACAGCAACACATAACATCATATGTCATCAACGTAAGTAAATATGTGTATCCCAATTTTCGTTGACGTATAGCAACAAAACCGGCGATACACCACATATTACACTTACAGTCGCAGAAAAGAAAGTGAAAAACTACAGCAATTGGAATCTGCAACCATCTTAGACATCATAAACCCAATGTATCTCATGCTTTGGATTTCATGCCTTACCAAATGATTCCTTATACATCACATGCCTAACAATTATAAACCTCACATTCTAGTCTCGATATTGAAAACACTTTCCAATAACCTGTTGGGTAATTCGACAAGATTCCCGATAACCTGATCGAATGCTCATCTGAAATTTCAATAGACGGCCGCACCCCCGATGCCGTCGACGAAGTGCACTAAGGCGGAACACCGTGGCCGCGAGCACCTGAATGGATGCTTTTGGCGACGGGGTTCTCCTACAGTCACTTGGTCGGGCCTATGGGGCATGGCTATCTAGTAAGGTTACCCGACGAGTATCCGCATACACTACGTAATTGCGACTGATTTTTGATCTACATCAAAAATTCGTGGCAACCGATCAAATGAGACTAAACTGCTAAATTATAAAATTCAAACTAGTTATCACATAACTAATTATGTGGATCCACAAAATTCAGACTAGACGCTGCTAAACTTTTTGATCGAATAAACAAACACCCAAAATTTTCCAAAGAGCTCAACACTTGAGCGGAGTTCAAAAAATACCAAGAACATACCATAGCACCTATGAACCATCCGTAGAAGGGCCGACCGATGCCTCACTCATGTCGCCGCAGAACTGCCACAAACCCTAGGGTATGATTGCGGTTCCACGATCCAAAAAGTTGAGTTTGGGTATCGTTCTTCTAGAGCGTCCACAGAATCGCTTGCATGATTTTCTGAAGATTTTAAACTTGAAAAAAATCCAACTCTTGGAAAATTTCCAGCAAGGGAAAATATGAGTTATTGATATCCATTCGAACTTTTTAACGTCGTCTAAATAACCCGAATAGATGTTAAAATTACGACTACGAAACACTCCGAATTGCCTTTGCAGAAAGTTAACAATACATGCAATTTTAGCAAACACAAGCAACACCTGAAATACTAAAACCCAGAGACTGGAACACAGAAAAAATTTGAAGCCCAAATTCCCCGAAGGAACCGGTGAGCTCGGTTTTTTAAGCCTTGTGGCTGGCAAAAAACGGGTGGGAAGGGGTCAAATTTGTAATGTGTTCATGTTACAACTTATATAATATTCTGCAGTTGCTAAAAAATTTTTTAGAGGCCATTTAAAATTCAACAGAAAATAAGATTGTATATCGGGTGTTTCGGAGTTGTTTCGATTTCATTATCTAACAAACATCATCTAATTCTCTTGCAGGGCTCTGATACCACCGTTGGGTTCCGTAGGGCAGCGGCAAGGTTTCTGGAGGCATCGTCCATGTCATTTTCAAATTTTTTCCGTACTAAAGAACCCTAACCCTAGAATCTTAATAGAGATTTAGACGAAATACAATGTAAACAACTTTACATCAATGTGAATGAGGAATACAACCTTTGTAGACCGGTCCTTCACTTCTAAACCTCCGTGTAGTAGTCCCTTCGCTCCAAGTAGTGAACATCCGGACTCTAGTAATGGTTCACATGAAGAAATGAACAAGCTTGCTCAAAGTCTTCGAGGCCGAAAATGATCTACGTCGAGGAGACTCAAGCTCATTCTACCTCTTAACTAATGGTAGATTAGTGAAGCAAACACCCTAAACTAAATGTCTAATATAGTAGAGGATGATGAAGTAGGAAATTGGCTACCATTAGATTAATTTTTCTCACAATATTTCATCACCTTTTCAAAAGCTAGAAAGCTTTTCCACGAGGAAGAAGAAGATGAAGTGGAGATGAAAAATGAAACTCATAAGGTGAGAATAGCGAACATGGGTGAGTTAGTGTCATACACTAACTCAAGTAGAGAATAAACCATGGCTAACAATAATGGTTAAGTTAATAAATATCTACAAGTAAAACAAAACTAGTGGACTAAGTCAAAGATGCTTCAAGCTTCCAAGCATGACAATTTCCAACTAATATAGAATCACTTTAAATAAATAAAATCTCACATTATTATAAGCATGGTGTGAGTCTCATACACCCATGTAGCATGTGGCATCAAGCATGACACAAAAGATGTACATTAATATATATAACATATATACTAAGTGTACACTAGTGAGAAACAGAAATGTTTAAGTGAGCTAATATTAGTTAATTTAATTCAATATATCAAATATATAATTATACATTAAATTATTAAATCAACACTTGATTTAATAATCCGGCTATATCACATACAACCGGCTAATATCGAATGTAACAATCTATCGAATCAACACTTGATCCGATAACCCGGTTATATCACATATAACCGACCGATATCACATATCGCGAGGATAGAATACAGTATCACATACTCGTCTTAATTTCGGTCCCGCACATATCACATATGTGCTCCTACTTCGTTTTGCATGAACCAGGAAAGCTCTATGTAGAACTCTAAAGACTCGTCAATACACCTGCAGTAGGTGATGATCATAGCAAACACCCACAAGCCGCAAGCGGTCTGCTAAACATAACGGCCATCCGAGTATTGAGCGATCGAAAGATCAACAAGCAAGCCTGCTCATACTCATGCAAATCCAATCAGTAACACTACCGTACAGTCCGGTCTCTTCGTCAGATATGTCGCATATCGCAGCCTGGGGGTGGTATAACGTCAGCCCCCAATAGCCTGCTAAGTCATGCCGATGCAAGGTCCATAACGGTTCGAGAAACTACTGATAGCACTTACCAGTAGATCTCAGCAACCCTGACCAGGGATTTCCTGTTATGGCCAATCGAGCATAGCGCAACATCAACCTCCAATACCGGTAGAGACGAATCCCCTCCTATCGCTCATTGCCTCTATGTGACTCGAGACTGTACCCAAAAACCACCTTTTTGCATGATCTCTTAAACGTTGTATGGTGGAAATCAAAGAACAGTGGAAATCACACAAGATTCTATGACGATCTCGGGCCAACAGACTAACCTGTACCAATGTCACTAGAGAACTGCTATCTGACGATAGGTATAATACCATCTAGGAGTTCTCGGCGAGTCCGTCCAGTGTATCCAGTCTCAAATGAGCACCCGTAAACCTTCTATGATTTCAAACACCAATGGATGTGGGATCATCCATTGCCCATCATATTGGTCAAGAAGCGTATACGCTAGTCTACTCTGGAGTATCGATACCCTGTCTCGATACTCCCACGACTAGGAACATTTGAGGATGTACTTGCCGACTACCTCTACACCACTAGTATGATCAGCATCATAATCATGGTAGTCATGTACTCATCATAAGGGCTTTATCAACATTTAATAGAGAGACAATAAGTGTACACGTTAAGATAAAGAGCTACCAGATAGCATACTATCATGTCGAGCAAAACAGTTCTCCCTATATATGTCCAAGCATCCACTACAATATATATCGCATGTACAGTAATGGCCTCTAGGGCATACATATAATTAACAGCTTTGGTTTAAGCCGGATCCTAGTATTATATTGATGGACCAGTTTCGTCTCTTTGTATTCGTGTTTCTCGAAACACGGATGCGGGTATGTATATACGGATGAGAGTGTCAAAGAAGGAGATACCTCATTAGGGTTTTGACCATTGACTTGATTAAAACATTTATGAGGTGGAGGAAAGTATTTGTTATATTGTAAATGATAATTGTGGCATTGCTACTTGTTTTGACCACTTGACTTGGTTTGACCATTTGACTTGGTTTGGCAACTTAACTTGGTTCGACTCTTTGACTAGATATTTCTTGTGAGATATTTTGTTGCACTAGATATTTTGGGTGAGGTATTTTCTTGCCATGCTTGTAGTCGCCATCTTATTTTTCTATTATCATTATCAAAAACCATTTCTCTTTCCTCAAGCTAGCTCTCTTCTTCTTCCTCACATAAAAAACCCTTAAGGTCTCATGAGTTGAGTAAACTAGGGTTCCAAGAGACAAATAAATCCATCTTCATTCCCTACATCACCTAGTCCATCTAGTTTAGTATGCTAGTTTTCCGAGTTACCTCGGATTTGAGGTTGGAGCTCAGACTATAGACTCTCGGGTGGATCGTCTTTGACTCGAGGAAGCCGACGAGGAAGCTACGATCCAGATCGATCCTTGGAGCCTACGATGACGAGGAGGGCATCGGAGAAGACCCAAAAGAGTTGTATCATGAGATATAACATTCTTTCCGAGTAGTTAAATCTCATGTTGTTTGCTAGCTTGGGCTTATGGACGATCCTTGGTTCTAGTCTGTGTTGCGAAACCCGTAAAAATCATTTTTTGCAAATTCTGCCTCCTCGCAAACATGTGGGGTGCACGACATCGACTTACAGTGGTATCAGAGCATCTCATAAACCTTAGATAGCTTGTAGCGATGTTAGAATTCCACCGTTTTTTGCCGCAAAAACTGCCGAAAAAACAGTTTTCAAAAATGAAGTTTTGAGTTGTTTGCATACACCGCGGGCTCACGGTTTGAACAGAGAAGCCGCGGGGTAGAGCGTGCACACCCTAGGCACCCTCCGGGGGGGGATCGAACGGCTGGGCCTACTGACCTGAAACTGCCCCGCCTTGGGCAGTTTCGGGTCTGCCTCACCCCCTGGCCACCTCGTGGTGTCTTCATGGGTGGGGTACCCCCTATAGTCCCCCTGACTCAAAGTTAATTTCGTCTTTAACTTTCCACGAAGGTTTGGGCGGGTTTCGAGTTCGTTTCGACTCCCGGATTGGCTTAGAACGATCATTTTGGAACTTTAGCTCACTAGATTTTCAAGTTTTAGAAAATTGGTTAAGTTTGCTAATTGCGTGCGGAATTATAATGTCGTAGTTACTTTACAACCTTTGTGATGTATATATGTGTTAGGAAACGTCGACTAATTGGTACACGTCGATTAGTCGGGGTTGCATATATCTGTAATGTTGTTATGTTGGTTTGTGTATATGAACTTGATGGATCGTCGTGGATGAATAGACGGGGATGTGAGATGAGGGTTTTCATTCTTTCATTCAATGAAAATTTGTAAAGTGGTGTAATATTATTTTTGCGGGGCACATCCGGGTTGAGGTTGTAGCCACCGTTGTATTAATTTTTTACTATTTTTGCTCCTAGGATAGACCCAAGGTGACGTGCACAAACTACGGGTACTTTGAAGTGCCGAGTGGCCTACTCACTTTGCTGAACGAGGTTGCTTCACTTTCAGTATTTGGCGGGTAGTTTTCCTCACCCATAGGGGTCTAGGGTAGGGTTTGGCTATTCATCATGACCGTGGAATCTGTCTTTCGTTACAGGCTCAAACGAAACGCGGAATTCCTAGTATATCCAATATGTTCATCTGTGATCTGGAATGCCTATTATTGCGTGAGACGAATTTATATATCTATATATGATATCTAGTAGGCGCTGCTTATGTTTTGCATCCGCGCTAGTCCAGCCCCCGCTCTGTAGTTAGTTAAGTAACCTAACGAGTGATGACAGGGCCCAGTGGCGAATGCGGATGGCATAAGTGGACGTGGTATTTTCTTCTTTTTTATGATGATAGGTGCAAATGATGGGACTGCATTACATTAATGAAAAGCAAAAAAACCAAAACCGAATCATTGGAACAAATTTTAAAACCACTCGGTTATTTTAAAACAGCAAAACTTTTAAAATGCGGAGCTTAAACCACTCTTTTTAAAAGCTATCCGGTTCCATCGATTATATCAAGTTCACTACATTCACGGTTTCTCCAAAACCATTCGTAGCCCTCCGTCATTTCATATGAATATTCAATAGTATTCAAGCTATGTTTGTTGGTCTTAGTCAAAGCATAGTGATTGGTAGCTGCTGGGTATTCGTATGTTGCATAGATAAATGCGTTGGTTTGGGACAGTCGTACTACTTTGTTGGCCTTAGTCAAGGGTATGTACGGGTGGGTTTAAATTAAGATGGAAAATGACGGGTAGAACTTGACATGTGACTTATGATTTGTTGGCCATAGTCAAGGTCATAAGAGCATGGGGAAAAAATCAACATCGGGAGTTTCTAAAGAAACTGAAACTTGCTAGTGCTGCATACCATTTGGAGTTTGATAATGTTGGTAGGATTCCGTCAGCATTATCACACAATGATATTTGGGTCCCGATCCTACTGTGAGTATCCGCTACTCCTCGGGAGATTCTTCACATAACGATCAATGCTATAAACTAAGTAGGTGCCTAGAACAGTATTAGCGGGGATACGCCTCATGGGAAAAGAGGTTATTTAATTAAGGAACTTCGCAAAAGCATCGTAAAACCTCCTTCGAACCGACACTAGCCTGGCCGAACGGTTAAGAAAGTATTGTACGGTAAGATTAATCCTGACTAATTCTTCTTTTATGGTTTGAGGAAGGATTCGAGAAACAGTGGGAGCCATCCTGTTTAGATAAACTAAAAACCAATCTAAACTTGCAAGAGCGTCATGCTGAGTGTATTCTTCTCTCTCTCATAATTACAACAACCAGGTGACCAGATTATGTTACAGATAGATAATAAAATGACTGAGTTATACTATATTGACTGGCAAAGGTTTGTCCAGATATCCATTACCTATGACAAGCTGGACCACCTCATTACTACCCATACCCCCTGTCGTCCCAGGTCCAGGTTCCATCGTCGCGGATAAGGATATCCATAAGATAAAGGAAAAGGACAGTGCAAATGCCAAGTGTCTCGTGTTGGCCTCAGTTGATGGTGTATACCAGAGACAGCACGAGAAGATGGATTAGTTTCCATCTTCCTCCATAACAATGTTTTATATGGAAAGAAATCTCGTATCGCATGATATGAGACCTCGAAAGAATTGCTTCAAGCGAGGTTGGTTGTCGGATCATCTGTAGGGGACCACGTCCCTACAATGATTAACTATATTAAAAAGCTCACGGACCTAGAGACCACGTTGGAGAACGAGTCATATGGTGACTTGATTCTACAGTCCCTACCTCCTACTTACGCCCAGGGGAAGAAAGTTATACTTCCAGTTGAAGGCACCCTGAAGGAAACCAGGGAGACACCCGCTCTGCTTATTGGAGAATCTTCCTCTTCTGTATCTAAGGCGGATGCCAAGGGTGAGAAGAAAAAGACCTCCACAAAGCCGATAGGTGGTGTTGGTAAGGTTGAAGAAAAGGGAAGGGCAAAAGTTTCGGGGTTACCAGTAGGAAAGGAGGGATGCTCCTATTGTTACACGAAAGGGCATTGGCAAAAGGAATACAGGGCTTGGAATGCCAGAATCCAGTAACTGAAGCATGTTTTGGCTGCGACTTCGGGTGTGTTTATGATTGAAAATGGTCTGTTAATTAACTCTACTTCCTGGGTACTAGATACCGGATAAGGATCTCATATCTGTAATTCATTACAGGCTTTGAGAAACCGTAGAATTATCAGGCAGGTGATATGACTCTCAGGGTTACTAATGGAATGATCGTGGACGTTGTATCCGTAGGGTATATCACGTAGAATTGACAAGTGGGCAGATATTGATTCTACGTAACTGTTTGTGTATACCATGTCTAGTTTATAAGCGATGTGGTTCACATCCACCTAAATCAAAGTTTGGTTGGGTCAGGTACACTAGAGGACAGTATATATTGAATCAAGCTCAGGTTTTCAAACATCCAGAACACTCATAAAGAAAGTCTCCAGAATTAAATAAAATTTTCTTATGGCATTGTAGACAGGGTCACATCAATGAAACACGGTTGTCAAAGTTACATAGAGAGGGATATTTGGATCTGTTCGAATATCAGTCTTATGCAACTTGTCAATCTTGTCTCATAGAAAAGATGACAAAGACTCCGTTCACTGGACATGGAGTAAGAGCGAGCAAGATCTTGGGACTCATACACAACGACCAGTGTAGTCCAATATCTACAGATGCACGAAGTGGTTATTCCTATTTCATTACTTTTACGAATAATTTCTCTAGGTTAGGACATGTCTTCTTCTGATAGCATAAATCCGAACCCTTTGAAAAATCCCGGTAATATAAGAATGAAGTGGAAAAACAAACAGGCAAAAGTATCAAGGCACTGAGATCTGATCGATAAGGTGAATACTTAAATTGTCAAGTTCCTGGATTACCTAAAAGAGAATAGAATTATCTCTCAGCTTACTCCTCCATACACACCATAACACAACAGTGTATAGGAAAGGCGGAACAGAACCCTATTCGATATTGTTCGTTTCATGATGAGTAATGCTGAGTTGTCACGACCTTTCTGAAGTTATGCACTAGAATAAGCTGCATATCTTTTGAATAAGGTTCCTACCAAGACTCTGCATACCACACCATATCAGATGTGGAGTGGGAAGAAACCCTATCTTCAGTATCTGAAGATATAAGGATGTCCAGCTTTTGTTGAAAAGCAGTATGCGGACAAGCTCGAGACATGCTCAGTACTGTATAATTTTGTGAGATACCCAAAGAACTCCAGGGGGTATCTTTCATATTACACAGAGGAACAAAAGGTTTTTGTTCCTCGTCATGCCCATTTTTTTGGAAAATCGATTTTTTAAAAGGAAATAGTGGAAGCGTAATAGAACTGGAAACCACAAACTATTACTGAAAGTATGGTAAAACCAGAGGTTTCAAAAGAATCGGACATCGCTACGCCGATCCGCAGGACTAGTAGGCAGTCTTATCCGCTCGAGAGATACTACAGTTTTCTCATACACGGGGTCGAGAGGATTGCATCATTAACAATGATGAGCCAGCCAGCTTCCAGTAAGCTATTTAGAACGGTGACTCGGGAAAATGGATGGATGCAATGCGGATAGAAATGGAGTCTATGTACACTAACAAAGTATGCACTTTGAACATTGCTTCAGAAGGGGTAAAACCTGAAGGATGCAAATGGATCTTCAAAAAGAAGATTGGTGTAGATAGATAGGTTGAAACCTATAACTCTAGACTTGTTGCTCGTCAAAGACCTGGTTTGGACCATGATGAAACCTTTTCTCCACTGACTATGCTCAAATGCATTCGGATCCATCTTGCTATTGCTGCCTTCCAAGATTTTGAGATCTGGCAGATGGACGTAGAGACGGCTTTTCTAAATGGAGATTTTGAAGAGTGCGTCTATATGGATCAGCCAGTGGGTATCAATCAGAGTGGGAGCAGCGGGACAGTGTGCAAGTTGCTTAAGTCCATTTATGGACTAAAGCAGGCATCGCGGAGTTGGAACATCTGTTTTATTGAGACAGTCAAAGAATTCGACTTTATCAAAAATCCAGATGAACCATGCATTTATAGTAAAATTGTAGCAAGAACTTTGGAATTCCTCGTTGTGTGCGTGGATGAAATTCTCTTGATAGGAAATGACATTCCTATGCTATAATCAATCAAAGGATTCTTGTCACAGAGGTTCTCCATGAAAGACCTGGATGATACCAACTCCATTCTGGAGATCCAGATCTATCGTGATAGATCAAAGAGGATGGTGGGACTTTCACAGTCAAGGTAAATCAACACCATACTGAAAATATTTAGTATGGACGATTCTAAGCGCGGTAGTCTACCGGCTTATCACGGAATCACCCTCTCCAAAGAGATGTCTTCCAAGACTGATTTGGAAAAAGCTCGCATGTCGATTATACCCTACGCTTCTGCGGTAGGATCTATAATGTATGCGATGTTGTGTACCAGACCAGATGTTGCTTACGCACTGAGCATGATAAGCCGGTATCAGTCAAACCCAGTGGAGAAGCACTGGGAAGCACTAAAGAACATTCTCATGTACCTGAGAAGGACTAAGGAGATGTTTTTAGTGTATGGCGAAAAAGGACCTCCAGATAGAGGCTTTTGCTAACTCCAGCTTCCAGAGTGATAAGAATGACTCCAAGTCCATATTGGGTTATGGCTTTACCCTCTGTGAAAGGGCGGTCTGTTGGAAGAGCTCCAAGCATGACACCGTTGCAGACTCGATGATAGAAACGGAGTAGTTCGCTGCATGAGACGCCGCAAAAGAGGCAGTCTAGATATAGAAGTTCTTAACTGAACTTCGGGTGGTTCCTTCCATTGTTGATCCAATACTTTAGTATTGTGACAACAACAGCGCTATAGCTTTACGGAAGGAATCCAGGTCCCATCAAAGATCCAGACATATCTTGAGGCGGTACCACCTTATCAGGGAGATCGAGGTGAGGATAGTAGATACGGAGAACAACACTGCAGATCCACTCACAGAGGCCATTCCTCAGACAGTGTTTGAGAGGCTATTCGAGATCTTCGGTCTGCGATATGCCAGTATATGGCCTAAGTGCAAGTGGGAGATATTTAGTGATATATGCCCTAGAGGCCATTATTGTATCATACTGGATTGTATATTACTTAATGGGAGCTTAGGATATACACAAATATAGTAACAGTCTTGCTCAAAATTGTAGTATGCTACCTTGTTTGTTTCTACCTCAATATGTGCATGTGTTTCTTTTAGCATATCGCTTATACATATTGGTAGAGCCCTTAGGATCTTTACTTGATTACCAGTGTTGTGATGGAAATCACACTAGTGGGGGCTGGGTAATCTATAAGCACATCCTATACAGGTCCCTAATCGTAGGATTATCGAGACGGGGTATCGATACTCCATAGTAGACTAGTGTATACTCATCTCATCCCAGCAGGGGAGATGGTCTGTCCCACAACCATTAGTACGTCGTACTGGAGATAGTATGCAGGTGCTCATTAGGTTATGAGTACACTGGACGGGACTCGTCGGAAACTGTTGGTGGGTATTATACCTGTCGTCGGGTAGCAGTTCCCAGGTGACATGAGTACAGCTTAGTCCGTCGACTTGACACTGCTGCTTCGCCTCAAGTGTGTTCCCACTGTACTTTGATTACTACCCTACCATAGCTCAAAGGAGTCATGCAAACAGGTAGTATTTAGGTGTAGTCCCGAAGCACTTGGAGGCAGTGGCGGTTAGATAAGATTCGTCTCTCCCGGTATTGGGGGTTGATATCGCGCTGTGTTCGGAAGGCCATTACACAAAGTCCTTGGCCAAGGAAAGCGAGATTTAATGGTAGGTATTCCAGTAGTTTCTCAGGGTGTATTGGTCTACTCTCCGACATGACTTATTGCGCTATTAGGGGTCCGACGATTACCGCCCCCCGAGGCCCAATATGCGATACTCTTAGACAAACAGACCGGACTGTACAGTGATTGTCACATTCAGATTTGGTAGGAGTTCGGATGGGTTTCCTCATCGGCCTTCTTATCGACATATACCTATGTAGCCGTTACATGCAGCCGCTTGCGGCCTGTGGTTAAACCTACTACCAGCGTACTGTCGAGTCTTTAGAGTCCCACACATAGAGTTTCCCTGCATCGGGCAAAAAATGTAGAGGCCGTATGGTTTTACGGCAGGGCTTCGATCACGTACGTCCACTTGTGCGCGTTTGATGTTCGGGCGTATAATACTAGTGGGCTTTGGTTTATGCCGGATACTAGTATTATATTGATGGATCAATTTTGTCTCTTTGTATTCGTGCTTCTCAGAACACGGATGCGGGTATGTATATACGGATGAGAGGGGCATAGAAGGAGACACCTCATTAGGGTTTTGACCATTGATTTGATTAAAAAAATTATGAGGCGGAGGAAAGTATTTGTTATATTTGTAAATGATAATTGTGGCATGGCTACTTGTTTTGACTACATAACTTGGTTTGACCATTTGACTTGGTTTGACCACTTGATTTGGTTTGACTCTTTGACTAGATATTTCTTGTGAGATATTTTGTTGCACTAGATATTTTGGGTTAGATATTTTCTTGCCATTCTTGTAGTCATACCAAGTGAGCCATCTCATTTTTCTATTATCATTATCAAAAACCATTTCTCTTTCCTCAAGCTAGCTCTTTTCTTCTTCCTCACATCAGAAACCCTTAATGTCTCATGAGTTGAGTAAACTAGGGTTCCAACAGACAAATAAATCCATCTTCATTCTCTACATCACCTAGGCCATCTAGTTTAGCAAGCTAGTTGCCCTAGTTACCTCGGATTTGAGGTTGGAGCTCGGACTATAGACATTCGGGTGGATCTTCTTTGACTCGAGGAAGCCGACGAGGAAGCTACGATTCGGATCGATCCTAGGAGCCTACGATGATGGGGAGGACAACGGAGAAGACCCGAAGGAGTTATATCATGAGGTATAACATTCTTTCCGAGTAGTTAAATCTCATATTGTTTGCTAGCTAGGGTTTATGAACGATCCTTGGTTCTAGTCGGTGATGTGAAGCCCGTAAAAATCATTTTTTTGCAAATTCTGCCTCCCCGCGAACATGTGGGGTGCACAACATCGACTTATAGGATCCTGTGAAGGATTTTGATTGTGAAATCCTTTATCACCCGGGTAAGGCGAATGTGGTAGTTGATACTTTGAGTCGTAGGCCCGGAGGTATCTTGTTCCATTTGAGCGCATTTCAGAGACAGTCTTCTATAGATTGGCAGATCATGTGCGATAGTAGAGTACAGTTCGAGTTCACTTCCGCTGGAGGGCGGCTTGCTCATGTCCGTGCCCATCCACTCTTACTTGATCGTATCCGTGAGGCGCAACCAGACGATACTCGTTTGTCTGAGATTTTGGAGCATGTTCGGCTGGGTAGCGATTCGGAGTTTGTGATTGATGACCAGCACGTGCTACGTTTTTGGATTCGTCTATGTGTGCCAGATTCCGAAGGGCTGAGAAGCGAGATCCTAGAGCAGGCACATCAGTTAGCTTATAGTTTTCATCCAGGTTCCCCTAAGATGTATCGTGATTTGAAAGATATCTACTGGTGGGAAAAGATGAAGAGAGATGTTTCGGATTTCTTTTCGAGGTGCCTTACTTGTCAGCAAGTCAAGGCTGAGTATCAGAGACCGGCAGGAGAGTTGCAGCCATTACCCGTTCCGGAGTGGAAATGGGAGCATATCTCCATAGACTTCATTGTGGGTCTACCCAGGTTCAGTCGAGTGTATAACTCCATTTGTTCGATTGTTGACCTGTTGACAAAAGCGGCTCACTTCCTTCCAGTGAAGACCACTTTCGGGTATGCTCAGTATGCTCAGTTGTACATTGGTGAGATTGTACGTTTGCGCGACGTTCCTTCATGCATTGTTTCTGATAGAGGCACGCAGTTTACCATCTGTCTTTGGCAGAATCTTTAGGAAGCTTTTGGTACCCGATTGAGTTTTAGCACCGCTTTCCATCTGCAGACCGATGGTCAGTCAGAGCGGACTATACAGACTCTTAAGTATATGCTTCGTGCATGAGTGCTTGATTTTGGTGGCAGTTGGGATCGTCACTTGCCGTTGATAGAGTTCTCCTACAATAACAGTTTCCAGGAGACGATTCAGATGGCACTTTTTGAGGCTTCGTATAGGAGAAAATATCGATCGCCGGTCTGTTGGACCGAACTCCGTGAGAGAAGTATTTTGGGAACCTAGCTAGTTCACGAGACTACGGAGAATATCATGTTGATTCAGGACAGAATGTGAGCAGCCCCGTGCTGGCAGAAGTCTTATGCCGACCGTCGTCGTCGCAGGCTTGAGTTCGCAGTGGATGATCATGTATTCCTACGGATTTCTCCGATGAAAGGCATGATGAGATTTGGGATGAAAGGGAAGCTTAGTCCTAGATTTGTGGGTCCTTTTGAGATCTTTGAGCGAGTTGGTACCGTTTTCTATCGTTTGGCACTTCCTCCCAGTTTTCCGGATGTTCACCGCGTATTTCATCTATCGATTCTTCGAAAGTACCTTCATGACCCTTCTAACATGATTCAGCACCAGACCATCCAGCTGGAGAGCGATCTTTCGTTCACCGAGAAGCCGGTAGTTATATTGGATCTGCAGGTGAAGAAACTTCGGTCAAAGGTCTTACCATCACATGAGAAGCCGAGAGCGAGATGTGGAAGAAATTCCCTCATCTCTTCGACGGTACGCATAGTAAGATTTTTAAATTCGGGGACCGAATTTCTTTAAGGGGGTAGATTGTAACACCTTAGAATGCGATTAGTGTTAATTAAGCGATATAGTGCGGGTTTTTAATAAAATTTAACCAATAATTGTTTTCAAATATTTTATTTAATTAATTAATATTTTATTTAATTATTTTTGTGCTTGCACACACATGTGCATGTTAATTAGGGTTAAGGATGGGCTAACCATGTTTTCTTAGCATGGCACCTTAACCATTATATTGTTTTGTCATATATATGTATATATTTAGTTTATTAGTAAAAGGGTTTTGTTTTTCAATTTGGTAAGTGAAAGAGAAGAGTTGAATTTTGAAGGAATGATTGAGGCATGGGCAAGCATGGAGGGCATTTAATGAAGAGAGAGAGAGAGAGAGAGAGAGAGAGAGAGAGAGAGTGCATGGCTTATTCTCACATCACACTCTCACTCTCTTATTTCTTTACCTCACTCTCTCTCATTTCCTCACAAACTCTCACCCTCTCATTTCTCCTTCTCCTCATTCTGAAATTCTTCACTTCATTTATTTTTCTCCTCTAACCTTAAGCCTAAACCCTTGTCAAACCTCACTAAAACCTTTCACAACTCATGCTAAAGCCCTATTGTGATGACTTGGAGCTTGATGGCTAGGGTTTCAATCAAGTTGTGGTGAGGTAATGATCTCAAACTGTTAACTAGGCTCTAAGAAAGTTGTTTTGCTAATTAGTTTCGGTTTAAAACCTTTAAGTTTTAGTTTTGAGCAAAATATCGTATTTTGTGATAAGATTTGTGTCTGTGATATGCTGTTATTACAATGATCCACTATAAAGTCTAACAATACAGTAGATTGATACAAAGCCCTGAATGTACCCAAGAAACATAGACCCCACCCCTCACTACTGGCCCGGTGAGAATCTCCTTTTGCCTGGCGCCGCCGGTCTTCTTATGGTGTTAGGTGTTGGGAATTTGAGGGCAGCTGTTTGTAGGTTATTCTTGGTAACCGTAAACTACGGATCGTACCATTAACCCTATACTAGTTCTTTGAAAGGAATTTAATGAGGTTATACCGATCGATCCGTGTCCTTCGGTCTTCAACCTCTGTCCCAAGCTCCTCGCGGCTTCCTTGATCAAGCTTGATCTCCGGTCTGCCCACATCGAAGAAGATCCACGTCGAGGGTTAGTAATACGGGCTCTCGCCTCAAAACCGAAGCAACTCGGGTATCTAGTTTGCTAACCTAGATAGCCAAGATGATTTAGAGAGCGTGTGTGAATACTTTGTCTCAATACACCCAAGGATTCTCAACTCATGAGAGGCTTTGGGTAGAGGTTGAAGAAGATGCCATGAGGTGAAGAAAGTGTGAGCTCAAAGAAAAAACAAGTAATAACAATAAAATAGCCAAGTGTTATGAGATATTTTTGTTAGCATGAGCAACTAAAGAAAGCTCTTCCAAAAATATCCGCCTCTTACCAAAAAAAATATCTCGCAATACAACGAGGAATCAAGCATGGCACATGTGGCTTCATGAGTCACTACATGACTCACACCATGAGTCACCAAATGCACATGCTATGATCAATGCCAAGCCAAAACTTACACTCACACTTCCCAACAAATAAACATTTAAACGAAAAGATTTAATCCAAAAAAGAAATGGTATCAACTAAAGAAATCTTGTAACGAATTACAAGAATGCCCCTCATCCGTATATACATACCCTCATCCGTATTTCGAATGAATACTAATAAAACGAGACGAAAATAATCCAACAATATAATACTAGGATCCGGCTTAAACCAAAGCCCGCTAGTATTATCCGTCCGATCATGATCCGTGCACAAGTGCACGTATATAATCGAACCCTGCTATAAAACTATACAACCTCTACAACATTTCGCCCGAAGCAGTGAAACCCTCTTTGTGGGACTATAAAGACTCGTCAACACACGGGCTGTGGGTTTGACCACAAGCACGTCAGTGGCACTAGTTGTACGTAACGGCTACCCAGGTATTGAGCGAAAGGGAGGCCGACGAGCAAACTCATCCTGAAACCCTACTGAGCCTGACAGTGACAATATCCGTACAGTCCGGTCCGTCAATCTATGAGTATCGCATATTGAGTCTAGGGGTTGGATAAAGTAGACCCCTAATAACTTGACATTTAGTGTCGGTATGGAGCCCATCAGCACCTGAGAAACTATTGATCCGAATCAGTAATTCTCGACTACCTTGGCCAAGGATTTCTGGTGATGGACACCCGTGCACACTGGGACATCAACCACCAATACCGGGAGAGACGAATCTCCTAATGATCCGCTCACTGCCTCCATGTAGCTCGGGACTGTACCCAACTAAAACCTGTTTGCATGACTCTTTTAAGCCGTGGTAGGATACTAATCAGAGCATAGTGGGAACTCATACGAGTCAAATGATGATCTCAGGTCGATAGACTAACCTGTACACTTGTCACCAGGGAACTGCTATCTGAAAATAGGTATAATACCAACTAGCGTGTTCCCGGCGAGTCCGCCCGGTTTACTCATAACCCAATAAGCACATGTATACATCTTAGGTGAACCAACTGACACCGATGGCTTGTGAGATCGGCCACCGCTCCTCGTCGGGGTCTCGATCCGTATACACTAGTCTACTCTTGGAGTATCGATGCCCAGTCTCGAAACTCCCACAACTTGGGACACTTTAAGGATGTGATTATAGACCACCCAACTCTCACGTATATGATCGCCATCATACTGTTGGTAGTCAAGCAAGAATCCTATAGGCTCTATCAACATGTAATAGTGATCTGTAATGTCACCTGAAGTATGTACACGATGATAAAGACAAACCAGATAGCATACTATCATCTCGAGTAAGACTTTTCTACCGGTATAGGTCCTTGCTCAATCATTACAATCACGTGCCTGTGATCCAATAATTGACTTGACGGCACTATAGCCAACAGTTTTTCCAATATTGTCTGTAGAAAAAATCTGGAACCATTTAGCTAGTTTATACTGTTTCGGCAACGTGTGATATGGATAATCCGACTTGGTTTAAGTGCTTCGTGTAGCTTGCAGCCTTGGGTTTGGTTTAGAGTGTCGCTACACATGTTAGCTCGCTAAGCTAACACTTGATAGCTTGTGGGAGTCAAAGAGTTGGTTTAGGCGTTGTTTCCATGTGTTATCGGAAGGTTTCTAATTACACTTGTTATGATTTTGTGTTATATTAGTATCGATTGCGGGGACTTCGGACGCTGCTAGGAAAGGGAAATAGGTGATTGGCTTCTTCTAGCTCGAGATCGTCCGGTGAGTAGATTTAACATCTATGGGGGAATCGCCTGTATGGCGTTAAGCGTTGAAGGCTAGATTCAGTGATATAACCATATGCTTATATATATATATGTTGATCGTGCATGAGTACCATTTTGCATATTCTATTACCTGTTGTACATGGGCATAGTATTATTGGACACTGCACCATTACTAACGGTTCATGTTGCACGAGCACCAAATTGTATGCCACACACACATCGTTGGTAATTGCCATGACACGCATACTATAGAAATTGCCATGGATAATATATTGTACCGCTGCCATTATTATTAACAGTTAGACATTGATTCTTATTCTATTGCGCATATGAATTGCATTATACGTACATACATACATGCGTACATACATACATGCATACATACATACATTGCTATAGTTACATATATACTCTCATATGATGTTGCATTTCGATTTTGTGGATTTGGGAAACCGTAAGATACCTTTGAAACTTGATATATTTAAAAAGAGAGGTTTTTCCTTGATATGCTCACATTACTATTCTATGTTTGCATACATCGTATTTCATGGATATATGCATTGAGATACTGATTTCATGTGATTTCTGGATTTGAGAACCGCAAATATATTTCAAAGGAAATTATAAATTATTTTTAAAACGCGGTTTCTCGTGATATTATTTCGAGGCGTCCACCATGAGTTTTCTCGGTTATGAGTTTGTTTTCGAGTCCCTATTCTAGGAGTTGGATGAACCGTCTGTGGGTACATGGTGGACCCGGTAAGGTACCCCGGGGAAAAAAGATCATGGGGATGAAGATGAGCCTGGCAGGAAGGAGCACTGCCTACCAGTGATTGTTTGGACCCGGTGGTTATCCGGAGGATACCGACCGGAGTTGTGAGATGGATATGGGCCGATCCGGACTGACGGAGCCCGAGAGATATGTGGATTTACGTGTCGATATTGGACACGGGATTCATGATGTTTCAAGTGTCGATGTTAGACACTCAGGTTCCATGAAATTGACGAATATGAGGGCTGATCAGAGTGACGACGCTTAAGATATTTGGATTTGGGGTGTCGTTGTTGGACACCGGATTTGATGATGATGTTTCATTGATGAGGATTATATTTTATCCCCTACTCAGTATTTATTATGACGTGCACTTTTTCATGTAGTCATTGTACCCCGGTGGTGTACCTTGAGCATGATTTGTTGCATATCCATATTGTTATACTTATGCCATCAGATTGCATATTTCAGATTATCTCTTTTCATGCATGCTTGCAATTATCTGTATGATATTATTTACTATTTAAGAGTTCGAAACTCACCTCAATTGTGCCACAGTGTTTTGCAGGCTTGACCCTCAGAGTAGTCGCGGCAGGGCTCCTTATTGCATCTACTTCCACGGATACCGCTTCTGTTGGTCGTGATTTTGTTATAGGCGGGTTTTTGAGGTTATCCATATAATTCCGTTGTATATCTTATTTTTTATGTAGTACTCTCCATCTATCACTTACATGTATTTGAATTAGAGATGAGATTGCAAGGATCGATATTGTATTATTGGTGACTCTGGGTGTCACGCTCGTGTGAGCCGGCTTTTATTTCATATTATGATGTTGTTGTACTTCCTCTTTGCTTATTTTTTCGCTACGGCGTTGTATATTTACCTGTTGTGGTTTTGTTCTGCCTTTTAACGTGAGTTGCTCCCGTTTGGGGATGCCTTTTATTTATTCTATGCTTGTACCCGTTTGGGGCTAGTTTTTACAAAGGAGTTGCTGCCGAAATTTTTAAGAAAATAAATTAAAGTTGAGATTTCATAACATGAGATTTCTAAATGTTTTTAACTATTGTTTTATCACAGTACTTCTTTTCTTGGTTTAGATTTCTGGGTTTTCCGGCTTACTTGAATTGCGTTACGTCTTTTGACGTCGCGTGATTTAAGTGTCGGTCGTATTCCTAAATTGGTCATGACAGTCAGGTAGCATTAACCGGGTGGCATGAGTACAGGTTAGTCCGTTGACTTGATATCACTATTCGTCTCATGTGTGTTCTCACTGCACTTAGATTACTACCCTACCACGGCTCAAAGGAGTCGTGCAAATAGGTAGTAGTTGGGTGCAGTCCCGAAGCACTTGGAGGCAGTAGCAGTTAGATAGGATATTAGGGGTTGATATCGGGCTGTGTTCGGAAATCCATTACACAAAGTCCCTGGCCAGGGCAATCGAGGTTTACTGGTAGGTACTCCATTAGTTTCTCAGGGTGCATTGGGCTCTTCTCCAGCATGACTTATTGCTCTGTTAGGAGTCTGATGTTTACTATCCCCTAGGCCTGATATGCGAGTATCTTAGACTAACAGACCGGACTGTACGGAAATTGTCACTGATAGGCTCAGTAGGAGTTCGGATGAGTTTGCCGATCGGCCTTCTTATCGACAGATACCTTGGTAGCCGTTATGTGCAATTAGTACCGCTAACGGACTTGTGTTTAAACCCACTTCCAGCATACTGTCGAGTATTTAGAGTCCCTTACAGAGGGTTTCCCTGCTTCGGGCGAAATGATGTAGAGGCCGTATGGTTTTATGGCAGGGTTCCGATCACTTACGTGTACTGGCTATACGGATGTTGTTCGAGCGAATATTACCAGTGTGCTTTGGTTTAAGCCGGATCATAGTATTATATTATTGGATTTTTATCATCTCATTGTATTCGTATTTTTCGGAATACGAATACGGTTATGTATATACGGTGAGGGAATTCTTTTAATTTTACATGACATGCTTCTAGAAGGAGACACCTCATTATTTGGATTATCTATTTTTGAGAAATATATTAATGAGGTGGAATTGGAGAGATATTATTGGCATGGGTGAAGCATGGCTGTTTATATTAGTTTATTTGTTTGGCCATACTATTCAAGCATGGTGTAATTTCTTATTGTGAAATAATCCATGCTCGAATGAGTGAAGAGAGAGAGAGAGCAATTCTACACTTGCGCAACCCTAGCTCATTTGTTACTTCTCTTTCTCTCTCCATAGTTTCCTCTCCTTCTTACTCATGACCCTACCCTCACATGAGTTGTGAACCTTATGGTCTTATGAGGTAAAATACTCTATTAGATACCCTACATCTTCTAGTCTACTTAGCTTAGCAAACTAAGTACCCTAGGTACCTCGGTTTAGAGGTTGGGGCTTTAGGTATAGACTCTCGGGTGGATCATCTTCGACGTGAGGAGGCCGACATTGCAAGCTTGCTCTGTTCTTCTAGGAGCTAAAGAAGAAGAGGAGGAGAAGAAGACCAGAAGGACTTGGTTCAAGGAGGTATAACACTTTTCATAGTAGTTAAACCACCTAGTTAGTTTAGTTATTTAAGGTTTTCGTAAAGATCCTGGAGTTTAGTTGATGTTGCGAAGCTTGTAAAAATCGTTTTTTGTAAATTCCTCCTAACCACGAACCCGCATGGTGCGCGACATCGACTTACACTACTAATCTTGATAAGTCGTGCTGGTGTGGCTCAATACCAACCGAGAAATTACAAATCTAATTTATCTGTAACTCTCAACTGCCCTGGCCATGGGCTTATGGCGTTGACCAACTAAGCACAGAGCTATATCGACTTCCTATACCGGGATAGATGGATCCCTAACAATCACTCACTGCCTCGATGTGCCTCGGGACTGTACCCTACTAAAACCTGTTTGCACGACTCCTTTGAGCAGTGGTAGGGTAGTAGTCAAAGTACCGTGGGAACTTACACGAGACAAATGATGATATTAGGTCTACAGACTACCTATACACATGCCACACAAGAACTGCCATCTGACATTAGGTATAATACCATCTAGCAGTTCTCGGCGAGTCCGTCCAGTGTACCCATCCACACTGAGCACCTGTATACAATCTCAGGTGAAACACACAAATGGCTATAAGACTAACCATCGCCCCTCATCGTGGTCTAAAATTGTATACACTAGTCTACTATAGAATATCGATGCCCTGTTTCGATATTCCTACGACTAGGGACACTTGTAAGGATATTCTTATAGACAACCCGGCTCTCACAAGTATGACCTCCATCACAACGCTGGTAGTCAAGCATGTCCTACGGGATTTATCAACATATATAAGTTGTACATAATAGCAAGTAGAACATACGCACATGTTAAGATAAAATTAAATCAGATAGCATACTATCATTTTGAGCAAGATTTTCATATATATATATATATATATATATATATATATATATATATATATATACACACACCCATAATATCAATTACAAATAATGGCCTCTATGGCATATATATCCTACAATCTCCCACTTGGACTAAGGCCAGTTATTTGCATAGCACATCCCCAACATCTCGAACAGTCGCTCGAACTGTGCTTGAGGTAAGGCCTTTATGAATGCATCCGATGTGTTGTCTTTTGTGTCCAATCTCCAAACCTCGATCTCCTTCCGATCGATGATCTCCCTGTGATCGATGATCTCCCTTATCAGATGATACCGCCTCAAGATATGTATGGATTTCTGATGGGACCTTGGTTCCTTTGCAAAGACTATAGCCCCATTGTTATCGAAATACAAGTGTATTGGATTGACCATGGACGCAACCGGCTAAAGTTCAAAGATGAACTTTCTCATCCAGACCGCCTCTTTTGCGGCATTGTTAGTAGCTATATACTCAGCTTCCATCATTGTGTCACGACCCGCTTCCCAGTAGATGGAAACGGTGACGTGGCAGGTGGCAACGTATTTACTAAGAAATAAATACGTTAAGTGTAATTAAGAAATATATAAAATGAACAAGAATGACAAGAGTAATAAAATAAACAACAACTTTATTTACATTCAACTTACATACAACTGTTTGAAATGAAAAGATACAATGATATAAAACAAATGCCTAAACAATATCATGCAGAAAATAAGTGCAAGAAAAACTAGTAGTCTGGCCGAGCTGTAATTTGGTCCAAGTCCTCCTGGCTTGGCTCTTTCTCCTTAGAGTCCGGTCCTCCTGACGAACATCCTAAAGAAAGAAACAGAAATGAATGTTTTCAGCAAACTAACACTCGGTAAGTCCCAAAAGAAGAAAGAGAAGATAGTATATTAAGTGAAATGAATGGTGAAGTGTAAATGGATGATTATTGGTATATGATAGTTATTATAACATGGTTGTTTGTAGTTTGGTAAAGAAGGTATTCATGTATACGAGAGAAGTCCATCTTACCTCGTGGACTATGGTAACAAGTAGTACTGGGACCCGTCATAACCTACGGGACAACGACATGAGAATTCATATAGGCATCTTGTAAGTGACCTCCCGTGCCACGATATACATTCCATACTAATCTACCCCTTTATCACCATGTAATGTATTGTATAGATTATGTTTACAAGTCTTGCTAAAACCATGGGAACAAAAAGTTCAAGTATTAATGTTCAGGATGTAATCATGTATTCAAGTAGTCATGTTAAATTATGGCCATGATTTGGTCAAGTCAAGTCAAGTATACATGTTTGATATAGATATTTGAATTCGAGTATTCATGTTCATTATCAAGTATTTGTGTTTGATTTTGGATTCAGGTTTGAGGTTAGACTCAGACTGAGTCGGACGCTTGTAAACTGATTTAAACTCTTGAATTCTTAGGTTTGGTAATTATCAGCAACTGCTGCACATGGACGGTTGTGTCTTTTGTTAATTATATGTATGCCCTAGAGGCCATTATTGTACATATGATGTATATTATAGTGGATGCTTGGACATACATAGGGAAGACTTTCTTGCTCAACATGATAGTATGCTATCTGGTTTCTCTTTATTTTATCATGTACACTAATTGTCTCTCTGTTACATGTTGATAAAGCCCTTAGGATGTTTACTTGACTGCCTGGATTATGATGCGGATCATACTAGTGGGACAAAGGTAGTCCGTGAGTACAACCTTTAATGTCCCTAGTCGTGGGTGTATCGAGACGGGGCATCGATATACTGGAGTTGGCTAGCGTATAGCTTCTCGACCCATGTAGATGGGCGATGGATGATCCCATATCCATTGGTGTTTGACATCAGAGATAGTATACGAGTGCTCAGTGGAGACTGGGTACACTGGACGGACTCTCTGAGAACTCCCAGATGGTATTATACCTCACATCGGATAGCAGTTCTCTGGTGACACAGGTACAGGTTAGTCTGTCGACACGAGATCTTCATAGAGTCTTGTGTGATTCCTACCGTGCTTTGATTTCCACCTTACCACGTTCAAGAGAACGTGAAAAATGGTGGTTTTTTGGTACATTCCTGAGTCACATGGAGTCAATGAGCGATAGGAGGGGATTTCGCCTCTCCCGATATTGGAGGTTGATGTTGCGCTGTGCTCGATTGGCCATAACACTAAGTCCCTGGCCAGGGCTGTTTCTGAGATTTACTGGTAAGTGTTATCAGTAGTTTCTCGACCCGTTATGAGCCTCAGATCGGCATGACTTATCGAGTTATTGGGGTCTGACGTTTACCACCCCCAGACGAGATATACGACATATCAGACGAAGAGACCGGACTTACAGTAGTGTTAATGATTGGATTCGCAGAAGTATGAGCAAGCTTGCTTGTTGATCTTCTGATCGCTCAATAGCCGGGTGGCCGTTATATTTAGCAGACCACTTGCGGCTTGTGGGTGTTTGATATGATCATCACCTACTGCCGGCGTATTGACGAGTCTTTAGAGTCCTACACAGAGGTTTCCTGGTTCATGAGAAACGAAGTAGGAGCATATATGTGATATGTGCGGGACCGAGATTAATGCGCGTATGTGATACCGCATTCTATTCTCGTGATATGTGATATCGGTCGGTTATATGTGATATAGCCGGTTATCGGATCAAGTGTTGATTCGATAAGATGTTGCATTTGATATTAGTCGGTTGTATATTATATAGCCTGATTATTAAATAAAGTGTTTATTTAATAATTTAATGTATAATTATATATGTGATATATTAATTTACATTAACTAATATTAGCTCACTTAAGTTTTCTTTTTCTCATATGTGTGCATATAGTATATATGTAATATATATTAATGTACAACATTTGTGTCATGCTAGATGCCACATGCAACATGGGTGTATGAGACTCACACCATGCTTATAATAATGTGAGGTTTTATTTATTTAAAGTTAATCAAAATTAGTTGGTAATTAGTCACATGCTTGGAAGCTTGGAGAAGTTTGAAGCATCTCTGACTTGGTCCACTAGTTTTGTTTTACTTGTAGATATTTATTAACCTGACCATTATTGTTAGCCATTGTTTATTCTCTACATGAGTTAGTGTACGACACTAACTCACCCATGGTTGTTATTATTATCACCTCATGAGTTCATTCTCATTCTTCACTTGTTCTTCTTCTTCCTCATTGTGAAAGCTTGCTAGTTTTTCTCAAGGTGAGAAAATATTGTGAGAAAAATAAATTTAAAGTGAGCTCATTTCCTACTTCAACATCCTCTATTATTAGCCATTTAGTTTAGGGTGTTTGCTTCACTAATTTCACCATTAGTGAAGAGGTAGCATTAGCTTGAGTCTCCTCGACGTAGATCATCTTCGGCCTCGAAGACATTGAGCAAGCTCGTTCATTTCTTCAAGTGAACCTTTTCAAGAGTCCGGGAGTTCACTACTTGGAGCGAAGGGACTACTACATGGAGCTTTAGAAGTGAAGGACCGGTCTACAAAGGTTGTATTCCTCATTCACTTAGACGTTAAGAAGTTAACATTGCTAGTTTGTTTAAATCTTTAGTTAAGATTCTAGGATTAGGGTTCTTTAGAACGGCAAAAATTTGAAAACGGCATGGACGATACCTCCCGAAACCTTGCTGCCACCCTAGGGAACCCAACAGTGGTATCGGTGCCAAGTTAGAGATTTAAATGATATTTGTTAGATTATGAAACAGAAACTGCTCCAAAACTTGAAACACTAAATCTGGTTTCTGTCGAACTTTTTAAGGTGTCAGTTTTTTTTTAAACAACTGCAGAATGTTGTATGAGATGCAATATGAACACAGTAGAAAATTGAACCCCATTCCTCGGATTTTGGCCGGCCAGAGTGCATGAAAAACCGGTGAGCTCGGACCATTTTGGGAGTTCAGGGTTCAATTTTGTAGTGTGTTCCAGTCTCTTGATTTTGGTGTTTCTGGTGTTGTTTGTTTTTGCTAAATTTTCATGTGATGTTAACTTTCTGCAAAGGAAACTCGGAGTGTTTCGTAGTCGTAATTCTGACATGTATTCAGGTTATTTAGACGATGTTAAAAAGTTTGAACGGATATCAATAACCCAATTTTTCCCCCACCGGAAAATTTCAAGAGTTGGATTTTTCCGAGTTTAAAATATTCAGAAAATCATGAAGGTGATTCTGTAGACCCACAAGAAGAATGAAACCATAAATCGATTCTGTGACCGTGAGAACCGCCATCAAACCCTAGGGTTTGTGGTAGTTCAGCGGTGCCACAGGTGAGGCATTGGTTGACCCATCTACGGCTGGTTCATAGGTGTTGTGGCATGTTCTGGGTATCTTTTTTTAAACTCTGCTCAAGTGTTGAGCTCTTTCAGAAATTTTGGGTGTTAGTTTATTCGATCGGAAAGTTTAACATCGTTTAATTATCTGAGATTGTGATACAATAATTGGAATCTATTTAGTTGCGTGCAAGTTTAACATTTCGGTCTCGGGTGAAATTGGGAATCTTGTTGAATTACCCGACTTCTTTTGAAAAGTGTTTTCATAATTGAGACCTAAATGTAAGATTTGCATTGTTAGGCATGAAATCCAGAATATGTGATATTCTGGGTTTATGATGTCTAAGGGCAGTTACGATTCCAATTGTTGTAGCTGTTAGGTCCACGTTACCTCTCCCGGTACTTTCGGGGTTGCGGAATCGGTAAAACAAAAATTTTTCTAAGCATGGTAACATGGACCGAAAAGCCGGATCTTTACTAAACAACACACTAGCATCCTAACTAGAGATTTATCTACTCGGTTAGGGGTTATACCTCAACTTGAACTCCTTCTCTTCTTGTTGTTCTTCTCCTTGCTTGCTCCGAGGCTTGATCCGGACTTTGGTCACCTCCACGGCCTCCTTGAGTCGAAGACGATCCACCCGAGAGATGTACACCGAGCTCCACCTCGAGCCGAGGTAACTAGGGCAAAGAGATTGCTAATCTAGAAGCCCTAGGTCTTGTAGAAGTGGTAGATGAATGGTTTTGTCTTTGTGGGATCTTTATCTCTCAACACATGAGATCAAAAGATGAATCAAGAGGAGGAAGAAGAAGGAGGAGCTAACAACCATGGTTCATTTCCTTTTCTTCTCACTTGGAAAAACACAAGAGAGAGAATCAGAAAGAAAATTATGAACTAAAGAAAAATAACCATGGTTGCAATAATGCACTAAAACATCATTACCAATCCTATCAAGATAAAGTTTGATGGCACCATTGGAATGACCATTATCATAATCAAAATAGAAAAAGAAAAAGAAAAGAAGAGTGTAGATCCCTCTTGAAAGTCAATGGTCAACACGGTCAACCGGTCAACAAAGTCAAGAGGGGTCATGGTAGTCAAATGGTCAATGCAATTAGCCATCATAAAATTATCACTAAAAGGATTAGTAAATGATGTCCGCGGCTCATAATGGTTTTTACCAAACGAACTGCAAAAAACCTGATGAGTCTGAATCAACTGTCAAAACCCTAATGAGCCTGCCACATAACGGTTTTGGCCGAACCAACTGCCAAAACCCTAATGAGGCACCTCCTCCTTCATCGCTCCAGAAAACTGTGCATACACACCTGCATCCGCATTCCGTAGAATGCGGATGCACGGAAGACAAAAACAAATCCATCCGTGCAATACTAGGATTTGGCTTAAACCAAAGCCCACTAGTATTGCCTGCCCGAACACCACACGCACACAAGTGTACGTAAGTGATCGCAGCCCTGCCGTAAAACCATACGGCCTCTACACGTTTCGCTCAGTGCAGGGAAACTCTCTGTGTAGGACTCTAAAGACTCGACACTACGCTGGCAATGGGTTTGACTACAGACCGCAAGCGGCACTAGCTGTACGTAACGGTCCCCAGGTAGATGTCGATAAGAAGGCCGATGAGGTAAACCCATCCGAACTCCTACTGAGCCTGTATGTGACAATCTCCGTACAGTCCGGTCTGTTCGTCTGATACATCGCATGGCGGGCCTAGGGGCGGTAAATGTCATTCCCCTAATAGCGGTACAAGTCGTGTTGGAGTGAAGCCCATTACACCCTGAGATAACACTGGAAACCTACCAGTATATCTCGCTTGCCCTGGCCAGGGACTACTCGTGTAATGGCTCTCCTAGACACAGCGCGATGTCAACCCCCAATACCGGGAGAGACGAATCCTGTCTAACCGTCACTGCCTCTAAGTGCTTCGGGACTGCACCCAACTACTACCTGTTTGCATGATTCAGTAGAGCCGTGGTAGGGTAGTAATCAAAGAACAGTGTGAACACACTCGAGGCAAAGTGACAGTGTCAAGTTAGCGGACTAAGCTGTACTCATGTCACCTGGGAACTGACAACTGACGATAGGTATAATACCAACCATCAGTTCCCGACGAGTCCTGTCCAGTGTACTCGTAACCTAACGAGCACCCGCATACTATCTCAAGTACGACATACTGACGGCTGTGGGACAGACCGTATCCTGTGCTGTGATGAGAAGCGCATACGCTAGTCTAATCCGAAGTATCGATGCCCTGTCTCGATAATCCCATGACTAGGGACGTGTATAAGGATGTGCTTGTGGATTACCCAGCCCCTACGAGTGTGATCGCCATCACAACGCCGGTAATCAAGCAAAGATCCTAAGGGCTCTACTAATGCGTATAGGTGATAAAGAAACACACATGTACACATTAAAGCAGAGACAAACCAAGTAGCATACTACTATATTGAGCAAGATTGTCTGTACAACTGTGAATATCCTAAGTTTCCATCAAGTAATATACATACTAGTATGATACAGTAATGGCCTCTAGGGCATATACACTAACAATCTCCCACTTGCACTAAGTCCATGAACTGGTGTATCGAAGACCTATCATCTCGATCAGCCGCTCGAACTGAGTCTGGGGTAAGGCCTTCGTGAATGGGTCCGCTGTGTTGTCCTTTGTGTCCACTCTCCGCACCTCGATCTCCTGGCGATCAATGATCTCCCTGATCAGGTGATACCGCCTTAAGATGTGCCTGGATTTCTGATGGGACCTTGGTTCCTTCGCTAAAGCTATAGCCCCATTGTTATCGCAATACAAAGGTATTGGGTCAACAATAGACGGAACCACCTGAAGTTCACTAATGAACTTCTTCATCCAGACCGCCTCTTTTGCGGCATCGCTTGCAGCAATGTATTCAGCCTCCATCGTCGAGTCTGCGACGGTATCCTGTTTGGAACTCCTCCAACATACCGCCCCTCCGTTGAGGGTAAACACAAAACCCGAGACAGACTTGCTGTCATCTTTGTCACTCTGGAAGCTTGAATCGGTAAAGGACTCGACCCTGAGGTCTCCATTACCGTAAACCAGGAACATCTCCTTAGTCCTTCTCAGGTACTTGAGAATGTTCTTCACTGCTGTCCAGTGGTCCTCCCCTGGGTCTGACTGATACCGGCTTACCGCGCTCAGCGCGTAAGCTACATCTGGTCTTGTACATAGCATCGCATACATTATAGATCCTACCGCCGAAGCGTAGGGTATAGTACTCATGCGAACCCTCTCCTCGTCAGTCTTAGGAGACATCTTCTTGGAGAGGGTAATTCCGTGCAATGCGGGTATGTTACCGCGCTTGGAACCCTCCATACTAAATCTCTTTAGTACGGTCTCTATGTACCTGGACTGCGAAAGTCCCAGTAGTCTCTTGGATCTATCTCTATAGATCTTGATCCCCAGAATGTATGAGGCATCACCCAGGTCCTTCATGGAGAACCGTTGTGACAAAATTAGCTTGACCGATTGTAGCATAGGAATATCATTTCCTATCAAAAGAATGTCGTCCACGTACAATACTAGGAATACGACAGTTCGTCCTACAATCTTCTTATAGACACAAGGTTCATCTTCGTTCTTGATGAAATCAAATTCCTTGATTGCCTCATCAAAACAGATGTTCCAGCTCCGCGATGCCTGCTTTAATCCATAAATGGATTTAAGCAACTTGCATACCTTCCCGCTGCTCCCACTGTCTACGAAACCTTCTGGTGGATCTATGTAAACGCACTCTTCCAAACAACCGTTTAGGAAAGCCGTTTTAACATCCATCTGCCAGATTTCATAGTCATGGAAGGCAGCAATGGCAAGTAAGATCCGAATGGATTTGAGCATAGCCACCGGAGAAAAAGTTTCATCATAGTCCAAACCAGGTCTTTGACGTAAACCTTTTGCAACGAGTCTAGCTTTATAGGTTTCCACCTGCCCATCTACACCAAGTTTCCTTTTGTAGATCCATTTGCATCCAATGGGTTTTACCCCAGGTGGAGCAATGTCCAAGGTCCACACTTTATTGGCGTACATGGACTCCATTTCGGATTGCATTGCTTCCTGCCACTTATCAGAGTCCCTACTGATAATGGCCTGCCTGAAACTGGTAGGGTCATCTTCTTCCAAGATGCAATCCTCTCAATCCCCGTCAATGAGAAAACCGTAGTATCTCTCGGGCGGATGAGAAATCCTACCAGATCTACGGAGTGGCTGAGGTTCGTCTGGGGTTATTGAATTCTGAGGTTCTGTCAAATCTTCAGTTTCATTTTGTGGTCGCTGAATTTCTTCCAGTTCTACCGAACTCCCACTTGTTTCTTTTGCAAGAAATTGCCACTCTAAAAAGGTGGCGTGGCGAGATACAAACACCTTCTGTTCCTCGGTGTGGTAGAACAGATATCCTGTGGAGTTCTTAGGATATCCCACAAATTTACATAGAACTGAACGTGCCTGAAGTTTGTCCAGATTTTGTACTTTTACATAGGCCGGACAACCCCATATCTTTATACGTTTAAGATACGGCTTTTTACCATTCCATATCTCGAACGGTGTTTTAGGCACAGATTTAGACGGAACATCGTTCAATAGATATGCTGCTGTCAACAGCGCATGTCCCCAAAATGAAAGAGGTAACTCGGCATTACTCATCATGGAGCGAACCATATCCAGTAGGGTACGATTCCTCCGCTCCGATACACCGTTGTGCTGTGGTGTATAGGGAGGAGTGAGCTGAGAGAGAATACCATTCTCTTTTAAGTAATCTAGGAATTTCGTGCTTAAGTACTCCCCTCCTCTATCAGACCGGAGGATCTTGATACTTTTGCCAGTCTGGTTCTCTACTTCGTTTCTGAATTCCTTGAATTTCTCAAAAGCTTCAGATTTGTGTTTCATCAGATACACATATCCGAACCTAGAGAGATCGTCAGTGAATGTGATGAAGTACGAGAACCCACTCCTTGCATGTATAGATATCGGACCACATACATCACTATGTACGAGTCCCAAGAGCTCTGCTGCTCTTTCTCCATGTCCGGTGAACGGAGATTTGGTCATCTTCCCTTTGAGACAAGACTGACAAGTTTCATAACATGAAAACTCGAACGCATCCAAGAGTCCATCTTTATGCAACTTACTCAGTCTTTTCTCTCCGATATGACCAAGTGTCACGACCCGCAGGGTACGGAACGTGACTGGCACTTAAGTTACGAAACGCCTCAAGACGTCCGTAAAATAAGTAAGCCAAAGCCCAGAAACCAAAACCAAATAAGCAAAAGAATGAAGGAAAACCAAACAATTGAAAGCGAGTTTATCCAATAAGTCATATAAAACCTTTAAAAAACAATATCAATTTTTCCGAAAATTTCGGCAGAGTCTCCTTTGTAAATACTGGCCCCCAAAATGGGTACAACAAGAATATATATGAATCCAACAAATATGGTATCCCCAAGCGGGAGCTAGCTCTTCGCCACAAGGCGGTCACAAATCCCACGCAATATAACACAACAACATGCAAAATAATCATAAAGAAGCATGAGAAAAACTGCATGTCGACTCAAGTGAGCTCGACCCCAAATACAGCATAAAAGTCCACAAACCTCACAGTCTCATCTCTAGGTCAATATACAATAATACTGGTAGATACAGTAGATGGTGTACACTAGATACAAAGAATATACAAGGTGGTACAAAAATAATAATATAACCCACCTAAGAGCAAAACCTCGAGTCCAGGCAAAAGAGGCAAGTGCGCCCGCCGCTACTGTACTGACGGAGCGGACCTGAAAAAGGCTGTGGCACAACGGGGGTGAGTTGCCAACTCGTGAGTAATAAATAACATCTACACAGGCTATCGAATGCATGCACACAAGCATCCTAGCATCTATAATACAGGTATGGCAGGACATAATAGCAGGTATGTATGCAATATGAATATACTAGCAGGTATGAATGCAATGTGAATCAACTCATGATCTGAATGTGTAAGTATAAGAATCAGGTTTTTCCTTTAGGGACCTCTTTTGAAATACCAGCATAATACCACTAGAATCAACAAGAACCTGTGTCCAGCAACGACACCTCAAAACTATCACAAATCTCATATATCCATGTCATAGTATCTCTGGCCTGAGCCATCCGGCTGACCCATCTCAATATCAATATCTCATCATCTCGCGGCCACGGTCGGTATCCTCTGGATATCCCCCGTCCCAAACAGTCACCGGTAGGTAATCCGCCCCCTGCTAGGCTCATCTTCAGCACCATGAGCTTCTTGCCCCGGGGTACCTTACCGGGCCCACCATGTACCCGAGACGGTTCATCCAACTCCTCGAAACGGGTCTCGAAAACCACAGCAAACTCATGGTGGACGACACTTACATCACTAGAAAACCGCAATTTACATATTTTAAAAATATAATAAGTTTAGAAATTTTGCGGCTTTCCCCCGAAATCCAGAAATATCACAAAATCTCAAGAAATCCTCATAAATGCATATGCCAATGATAATGAATGCATATGGTATCAATAATCAAGTTGCAATGTGTGATTAATAGACTAGGCATGAACAAATAATATGATGAGGTACATGCACATGAATAGCAATCCTACGATTTCATTTTAAGGAATTAAAGGCAATAGCACAAGTTTAAGTATCAATTATAGTAAAAGGTTTCAATTTATAGGTTATCTAGTGTGGTGACATGGCAATTACCAGGACGTGGGTGCAAGCATGAATAGTGCTCGTGCTGCATATAAAAACCCTGGCAATGGTGCAGGTGTCCTATAAAATGGGTTCACATATGTATGTCAATATAAGGCATGGATGTAGCAAATAATCATACAAGTATTACACCCCTAATTACTAACATTACTAAGAATCTTTTTAAGTTACTAAAACTATCGGGCGACTTGCGCCATCCAACGATAGTCCCCCGTAGATGTTACATCTACTCACCGGAATCCCTAGCTAGTCACGTCCAATCACCGCTTTCCCCCTTCGTGCCGCGTCTGACGTCTCCGCGACCGAACCTGGAATTTACATCAATACCAAACATAAGGTTACGTATCGAGAATGACGCAAAACCCAAACGAAAATACTAACGTTCACAAGCTAGGTACAACGTGCACAAGGTGCGCGGAACACACGCGAAAATCGCAAAAACCAACTAAAACGTCAATTTGGTCGCCCGGAAAAACTAAAACCCGAACACTCAAAAATCCGCACTCACACATCCTAAATGTCATAGGATATGCCAAAAATATCATCAAGATATTGCAAATAATTCACCACAATATTTTATAACAAAACTAGTAAGCTAGAAATTTGCAATTTGGTGCAAACATCGACAATTAGCGATAAAATTAACACAAACTAGCAAGAACATCCAACCGCATAACTAGTTAACCACAATCACTTTAATTATAACACATTACAATGCTTCAAATCATAATTTTCCATAACGACCCTCTCTTGATTTTTATAACCATCAATTAAATCCAAATGCACACTTGAACAACATAAATTAACACATATCAATGCCCACATAAGCAAAGTAATCTCATAAATTAGGTTTGTATAATAACTAGATAACAAAATAACTTAATTAATCTCATAATGGTGTCCTAAACCCTAATTTAATTTCAAACCATGAACTAGAACAAACTAGATTAGGATTTAGCTAAAATTTTCACACTAACACAGCATGCAAGTCTTAATTAGCACACTTTAACTACAATTTAACCTTAGATTAGAAATTATACCTCACACTAGAGATCTAGCAAGAACAAGATGCCTCCAAAGATGCCATCTTTCTCCAAGATTTGAACCCACTTAGGTTTGAGAAGAGAGGAAATAGGGTTTTGCTTTGAAATTGTGAAGAAATTTGTTGATTTTGTTGAATTTTGAGATGAATTTGTGAACAAAAAGAGAGGGGAAAAATGAAGGGGGAGGGCTGCAAGTTTCGGCCAGAGGAGGGAGGAGGGGAATGGTGGGGTGTGTGGTAAATGACACCAAGTCAAACCCCCCCAAAGTCAAATACACCATACCTCCAAAATATTATATTTTAAAACCTACTCATTCAACTCAATTCATCCCTAACAAAAGAATTTTAAAACAAAAGAGAGAGGGGGAATTTTCTGCAGTTTGGGCCAGCCAAGGAGATGTGAGGATGTGCGTGTGAGAGTGCACAAAAATTTTTTTGCAAAAAGACCCCCTACAAGTCCAAAATTGCAAGTTTAAGCTTAAATTCAATAAATTTCGTTTTCTATAATAAAAATTAGTTAAAACTTAAAATAAAATACTAAAAATTTATGTTACAACTAGATTTTAATTAACATGATTTTAAAGCTTAAATTTATCCCATTTAAATTTGTATTTATCGCTAATTTAATTTATTTTCTAACGGGCTTAAAATAATATTAAAAAAATGAAAAATTAGGGAAAATTTTTAAACGACCAAAATTTCATAAGTAACTCATTTGCTACTAAAAACAAGCAATTACCTATCCAAATTAGGTATAATTAGTCCTAAACTGCAAAATAACAAAACGACGATTTACGGAAAAAATACCACATTTTCACCGATTTTCGGGAAAACACCAAAACGACATTTCAAGGCGCTACACCAAGTCTACAATGCCATAAGTAGGATTCATTCGTATCTGAATTCTTCCTCTTGCGTGTGTTTTGTACATTGAGAACTGTATTCTGATTTAGAACGTAGATACCATTACATAGTGTACCTTCTGCAACCAGTACCTTATGAAGGTAAATGTTCATGATATTTCTATCAAGAAAAAAATTATATCCATCTTTATCGAGTAAAGAAACTGATATGATGTTGCAAACCATGGAAGGTACATAGTAGCAATCGTTCAAAATCCTAGTCTTGCCATTTGGCAATACTAGGTGATATTCACCGACGGCTGCCGCATTAACTTGTGCTCCGTTCGCTACTCTGAGCGACATATCACCTGGTGCAACTTTCCTACTTTTTCTCAGTCCCTGCAATAAATTACAGATATGAGATCCTGATCCGGTATCAAGTACCCAGGAGGTAGGGCTGACCGTAAAACAGTTCTCAATTACAAGAACACCTGAAGTAGATGCAAAACCATGCTTCTTCTTCAACTGGGTATCCTGGGAATCCATACAATCCCCTTTCCCTTGCTCATACTTATGACTGTTGTCACAAGTTAGATCTGAACCAATATTCCCCAGCCCCGAATAAGAATTCGGATCGGTCAAGCGATACATTTTATTATCTTGATTAGGGCGTGAAATGGTTGCTACCTGGAGAGAGAGAAAAGAAAACACTCAGCGTGCGCTCTTGCAAGTTTAGATTTGTTTTTAATTTATCTAAACAGGATGGCTCCCACTGTTTCTCGAATCCCTCCTCAAACCATAAAGGAAGAATTAGTCGGGATCAATCTCACCGTACAATACTTGCTTAACCGTTCAGCCAGGACAGTGTCGGTACTTCGAGGGAGGTTTTCCAACGCTTTCGCGAAGTTCCTTAATTAAGTAACCTCTTTTCCCTGTGGGCGTAGCCCCGCTAACACCTTTCTAGACACCTACTTGGTTTATAGCATTGATCGTTAAGCGAGAAAGTTCCCGAGGAGTAGCATATACTCACAGTAGGATCGGGATCCAAATATCATCGCGTGACAAAACTGAAGGAATCCTACCAGAATCATCACACTCCAAATGGTATGCAACAGTAGCAAGTTTCAGTACTTTTGAAACTCCCGATGTGGTTTTTGCCCCTAGGACCCAAGTGACCTTGACTGAGCCAACATATCAAAGGATCCTAGTCAAGTTCAACCCGTCGTTATCTTGACTGCATTAGACCCACCCGTACGAGTCCTTGACTGAGCCAAAATGACCGCACGACTGCCCTAACCAATCACTTTGTATCCTACGGAAAAATATTACATAGCTACCGTACACTACGCCTCGGCTGAGCACGAAATACGTAGCACGAATACTAAGCAATATCAATCCGAAACGACGGAGGGCTACGACTGGGTTTTGGCGAAAACCCGTTAACGTAATGAACTTGATATCGTTGAAGGAACGTGATACTGGTTTTTGAAAATATAGTGGCGAAAACTTTTGCTAAAGAGGTCACTCCCTGTGAAGGGATCTCGGCTCTTTCCTCGTCGAATGAGGTGCAGGATATTCCAAACTGAATACCTCGATGCAAAGCAAGAATAATCGACTATAGTGAAGTTATTTCCCTGACGCAAACTTTTGTCCAAGGGGTCACTCCCGATGAGGGGATCTCGGCCCTTGCCTCGTCGAATGAGGTGCTGGGCATTCATAACCGAATACCTCGATGCAAAACAAAAATGAACGTCCTTGTAATAACAGCTTTTTGAAAAATTGTTCCAACAACGTCTTTTAGGTTTATTTTCTTGCATTAGTTCTTTTAATGCGTCCCATCATTTAAATCCTACCATTGCAGAAAACAACCAAAATATGACGTACGCTTATGCCATTCGCATTCCCCACGGGGCCCCGTCATCACCCGTTAGGTTACTTAACTAACGACAGAGCGAGGGCTGGGCTAGCGCGGCTGTAAAACATAAGCAACGCCTAAATAGTTATTATATATAGATATATAGCAATGATAGCCAATCCAGATCACAGATGAACATTTTGGATATACTAGGAACCCGCGATTCGTTCGAGCCTGCAACGAAAAACGGATTACACGGTCGCGATGAATAGCCAATACCCCACCCAAGACCCCTACGGGTGCGGCAAACTACCCGCCAAGTACCCGAAGCGAAGCAACCTCCCTCAACGCCGTGAGTAGGCCACTCGGCACTTCGAGATACCCGGTAGTTTGTGCACCCCCTCCACGGGTCTATCCTAGGAGCAAAAAACAGTAAAAAGAATTATACAATGACGGCTACAACCCCAACCCGGTTGTGCGGCCATACAAATAATATTACATCAATTTACAAAATTATTAAATGAATGAAAGAAAAAGAAACTCTCATCTCACATCCACCCCGGCTATTCATCCGCGACAATCCAACGAGTTCATATACACAAACCATCAACCATCACAGATCACAGATATGTATAACCCCCACTAATCGACGTATAGCGATTAGTAGACGTTCAATACACATATAACATTACACATATAACCATTAGCCAAAGTCTACCGAACATCGACCAAAAATACGGATTTTTGATCCCCAAAAACAAATTTTGCTTTCTGGAAAATCTGGGCAGAAAAGTCATATACCAAAAATCCCAAAAATTCACCAGAAACAAACTGCAACAAAAATGATCCACGGCCGAGTCAACTCGGCCGCGGTTCCACGGCAGAAGCAAGCTTCTGCCGTGGAACCGCGGTCAGTTGGTCGACTCGTGCGATCATTTTTCTTGCCTGTTCTAAGAAAAGCCTGAGCCGATTTTTAAGACATGATTTATTATCTTTTGAGCAGAAAAAAAATCGGCAGAAACTCAGGGTTTCCAGGGTGTTTTTCGGTTTTTTCATTCGGTCGATATTCTAAATACCTTGCTAACATGCTAGGGTGTTTTTAGTTAGGCTCTGATACCACTGTTAGGTCCACGTTACCTCTCCCGGTACTTTCGGGGTTGCGGAATCGGTAAAACAAAAATTTTTCTAAGCATGGTAACATGGACCGAAAAGCCGGATCTTTACTAAACAACACACTAGCATCCTAACTAGAGATTTATCTACTCGGTTAGGGGTTATACCTCAACTTGAACTCCTTCTCTTCTTGTTGTTCTTCTCCTTGCTTGCTCCGAGGCTTGATCCGGACTTTGGCCACCTCCGCGGCCTTCTTGAGTCGAAGACGATCCACCCGAGAGATGTACACCGAGCTCCACCTCGAGCCGAGGTAACTAGGGCAAAGAGATTGCTAATCTAGAAGCCCTAGGTCTTGTAGAAGTGGTAGATGAATGGTTTTGTCTTTGTGGGATCTTTATCTCTCAACACATGAGATCAAAAAATGAATCAAGAGGAGGAAGAAGAAGGAGGAGCTAGCAACCATGGTTCATTTCCTTTTCTTCTCACTTGGAAAAACACAAGAGAGAGAATCAGAAAGAAAATTATGAACTAAAGAAAAATAACCATGGTTGCAATAATGCACTAAAACATCATTACCAATCCTATCAAGATAAAGTTTGATGGCACCATTGGAATGACCATTATCATAATCAAAATAGAAAAAGAAAAAGAAAAGAAGAGTGTAGATCCCTCTTGAAAGTCAATGGTCAACACGGTCAACCGGTCAACAAAGTCAAGAGGGGTCATTGTAGTCAAATGGTCAATGCAATTAGCCATCATAAAATAATCACTAAAAGGATTAGTAAATGATGTCCGCGGCTCATAATGGTTTTTACCAAACGAACTGCAAAAACCCTGATGAGTCTGAATCAACTGTCAAAACCCTAATGAGCCTGCCACATAACGGTTTTGGCCGAACCAACTGCCAAAACCCTAATGAGGCACCTCCTCCTTCATCGCTCCAGAAAACTGAGCATACACACCTGCATCCGCATTCCGTAGAATGCGGATGCACGGAAGACAAAAACAAATCCATCCGTGCAATACTAGAATCTGGCTTAAACCAAAGCCCACTAGTATTGCCTGCCCGAACACCACACGCACACAAGTGTACGTAAGTGATCGCAGCCCTGCCGTAAAACCATACGGCCTCTACACGTTTCGCTCAGTGCAGGGAAACTCTCTGTATGGGACTCTAAAGACTCGACACTACGCTGGCAGTGGGTTTGACCACAGACCCCAAGCGGCACTAGCTGTACGTAACGGTCCCCAGGTAGATGTCGATAAGAAGGCCGATGAGGTAAACCCATCCGAACTCCTACTGAGCCTGTATGTGACAATCTTCGTACAGTCCGGTCTGTTCGTCTGATACATCGCATGGCGGGCCTAGGGGCGGTAAACGTCAGTCCCCTAATAGCAGTACAAGTCATGTCGGAGTGAAGCCTATTACACCCTGAGATAACACTGGAAACCTACCAGTATATCTCGCTTGCCCTGGCCAGGGACTACTCGTGTAATGGCTCTCCTAGACACAGCGTGATGTCAACCACCAATACCGGGAGAGACGAATCCTGTCTAACCGTCACTGCCTCCAAGTGCTTCGGGACTGCACCCAATTACTACCTGTTTGCACGACTCAGTAGAGCCGTGGTAGGGTAGTAATCAAAGAACAGTGGGAACACACTCGAGGCGAAGTGACAGTGTCAAGTCAGCGGACTAAGCTGTACTCATGTCACCTGGGAACTGACAACTGACGATAGGTTTAATACCAACCATCAGTTCCCGACGAGTCCTGTCCAGTGTACTCGTAACCTAACGAGCACCCGCATACTATCTCAAGTACGACGTACTGACGGCTGTGGGACAGACCGTCTCCCGTGCTGGGATGAGAAGCGCATACGCTAGTCTAATCCGGAGTATCGATGCCCTGTCTCGATAATCCCATGACTAGGGACGTGTATAAGGATGTGCTTGTGGATTACCCAGCCCGCACGAGTGTGATCGCCATCACAACGCCGGTAATCAAGCAAAGATCCTAAGGGCTCTACTAATGCGTATAGGTGATAAAGAAACACACATGTACACATTAAAGCAGAGACAAACCAAGTAGCATACTAATATATTGAGCAAGATTGTCTGTACAACTGTGAATATCCCAAGCTTCCATCAAGTAATATACATACTAGTATGATACAGTAATGGCCTCTACGGCATATACACTAACAGTAGTTTTTCACTTTCTTTTCTGCGACCGTAAGTGTAATACGTGGTGTATTGCCGGTATCGTTGCTATATGTCAACGACAATTGGGATACACATATTTACTTACGTTGATGACATGAGATGTTATGTGTTGCTGTGATATGTTATATTGGATCGTAGCTTTTGAATAGCCGGCGGTTTTATATGAGATGAGAGTTTTTCATTTTCATTCATGTAAAATTCAATGTATGTAATATTCTTTTATTGGGGAACTTTAGGGTTGAGGAAGATGTCGTCGTTGATGTATATTATTTACTTTTCCGCATTAGGATAGACCCAAGGAGGGGAGCACAAGTAACCGGGTTCTAGAGTCCAGTGGGAGGCCATCTCGAGGAGTCGAGTCCGGGTCTCCTAACTCTAGAATTGGTAGGGTTTTTTGCCGCTCTCGTAGGGGTCTTGGGATATGGGTTTGACAATTCATCGCGACCATGGAATCCGTGTTTTATACTGGCTTAATCTAAAACACGGAAATCCTAGTATATCCAATATTTCATATGATGATTTTTTCTGCTGCGATATTCTGTGATGTGATCATTTTATATGATGGGATAGATACTGTATATAGTATATGTGATATATTATATAGATGTTGCTTATGTTTTACACCCGTGCTAGCCCTGCCCCGCTTTGCCGTTAGTTACCTGACCTAACTGTGCCTGACGGGACAACGAGGCGAATGCGGATGGCATAAGCGTACGTTGTATTTATCTGTGATACTTAGGTAACTTAAATGATGGGACATTCATTAATGAGATTAATGAAACAAAAGAAACCTAAAGATGTTGCAGAATCTTGTTTTAAAAACTGGTAGCTCCGGTTCTTGCTTTGCATAGCGGTATTCCTTGTAGAATATCCAGCACCTTATTCGATAAGGAAAGAGCTGAGATCCCTTCACTCGGAGTAACCTCTTTAGCGAAACTGGCAGATGCTACCACCCACTCGGTTTGTCTTTTGATTGCTTCTATAGTTTTTTCTTTGCATAGTGGTATTTGTGAAATATCATGTACCTTATTCGATAAGGAAAGAGCCGAGATCTTTTCACCGTGAGTGACCTCTTTAGCAAAACTAGTAAAAGCCTCAAAAACACTCCTTTTAAAATTCACTCGATTCTACAACGATATCAAGTTCATTACGTAAAAGGTTTTCTTAAAAACCTATCGTTGCCCTGCGTCATTTCAGATAAGTAATAGTTAGTATTCGTGCTGCGTTTGTTGATCTTGTCAAAGCGTAGTGTGTGGTAGCTGATTAGTGCTTATCTGCTAGCATATGAGGCTATTAGATTAGGGCAGTCGTGCGACATTGTTGACCTTGTCAAGGGTCATGCGGGTGGGTTTAATTCAATCAGGAAATGACGGGTTGAACTTGACTTGCGGTCTATGGTTTGTTGACCTTGTCAAAGTCATAGATCGCTCGGGGAAAAAGATTATCGGGAATTTCAAGTGTTGAAATTTGCTATTAGATTGCATGCCTTCTATTAGATAGTTGGATCCCGATACCCACTGTGAGTAATTGTTACTCCTGGGAGTGTTTTACACATAACAATTAGCCGATCAAGTAGGTTTCTAGAAAGGTGTTAATGGGGTTACGCCCCTAGGAAAACGAGGTTTATTTTAATTAGGTCCGTGCGAAAGCACGGGGACCCCCCTCAAAGTACTGACACTAGCCTGGCCGAAAGATTGGTGAACTTGTACGGTGTAATTAATCCCGGCTAGTCATACCTTTTAGGGTTTGAAGGAAGATTTGATAAAAACAGTGGGAGCCATCCTGATTAGATAAAATAATAACCAATCTAATCTTGCAAGGGCGTACGCTGAGTGTTTTCTTCTCTCTCTCTCCAGGCAGCGACCATGACACGCCTTAATCAAGTTAATAATATAAATGTATTGACCGAACCCGCTTGTTATACTGAGCCAGGGAACGTTGGTCCCGCTCCAACTTATAATTGTTATAAGACCATGCAGGAAATAGGGGATTACCAGAATTCCCATGCCGCCCAAACGAAGAAAGTGCATGATGATGCATCTTCTTCGGATATGTTCGTTACAGAGAACTATTTCTCAGTATCCTCTACGTCCTGGGTATGAGATACCGGATCAGGATCCCACATATGTAATCTGTTACATGGGCTACAGATAGGTAGAGAACTGGGAATGAGTGATAAGTTTCAAGAGTTGAAAACAGTGTAATTGTTGCAGCCAAAGTAGTTGGCGGTTATCACCCAGTATTACCAAATACATTGATTCTGAATGAATGCTATTAGATACCGAACCTGATATAAAACATTATATCAGCCTCTTTATTTAGTAAAGAAGGATATAATTTTATATTGTTGGATAATGTTTTGAACATTTCCTATATCAAAAGTTGATCGGTTCAGGCGCGTTATCTAATGGCATATACGTTCTAAATCAAACTACAGTTCTTAACGTACAGAACACACACAAGAGGAATAGTTCAGAAATTAACGAATCCTTCTTGAGGCATTGTAGACTAGGTCATATCAATGCGACCCGACTAACTAAGTTACATTAAGATGCATATTTAAATCAGTTTGAATCTACATCTTGTGAAACTTGTCAGTTATGTAACAAAGATAAAATGGCCATAGCTCCGTTTACTGGAAACAGAGAAAGAGTTAGTGAATTCTTGGGATTGATACATGATGTTGCATGTAGGTCCCCTGTCTACACATGTCAGGACTGGTTCTTTGTACTTCATTACATTCACTGATGATCTCTCAAGATTCGGACATACGTTCCTGTTGAAACACAAGCCTGAAAATCTTGAGAAATTCAAAGAATATAAGTCAGAAGTAGAGAACCGAACGGGTATAAGTATTATATCCTACGAGTTGATCGGGGAGGAGAATACTTGAGCATGGAGTTCCTGGACAATTCAAAAGGAGAATGAGATTTCTCTCGGCATTACTCCTCCGTATACACCACAGCACAACGGTGTATCGGGGCGGAGCAATCACACCCTATTAGATATGGTGCGCTCTATGATGAGTACTACAGAGTTGCTTATTTCCTTTTTGGGAATTATGCACCTGAAAAGTTGCATAACTATTGAATAGGGTTCCAACCAAATCAGGTGCCTACCACTCCATATGAGATATGGTATGGGAAGAGCCCATGTCTTCAGTAAGTTAAAATTTGGGGTTGTTCGGCCTATGTGTAAAAGAAAAATCTGGAAAAGCTCAAGGCAAGATCAGTTCTGTGGAAATTTGCTGGATATCCCAAGCATTCGCAAGGGAATATCTTCTACCGCACAGAAGAACAAAAGGTGTTTTATTTCTCGGCATACCACCGTTTTAGAAAAAGAATATTTATGGAAGAAATTATTCGTCATGAGGTAGAACTGGAATAAGTTCCAGCTGTACAAACTACAGCTAATGATTTGGTAACACCGGAGGATTCAATAGCTCCTGACAAACCTCAGCCTCTTCGCCGATCTGGTAAGGTTCCTCATCCGCATGAGAGATACTTCGGTTTTCTCAATGACAGTGGAAGCGAGGATTGCATCATGAGATGATGACCCAACTAAGTTTCGAGGAGGCCATCAACAGTGGGGACTCTTTAAGAATGGCTGGATGCTAAGCGATCTGAGATGGAATCTATATAGACCAACAAAGTATGGACTTTGGTTGCTATATCTGAAGGGTTAAACCCCCATCAGGATCAAGTATATCTTGAGAAGATTACTTGGTGTAGATGGAAAAGTTGAGACTTTCAAAGATAGACTTGTTGTAAAAGGTTTTCGTCATTGACCAGGTGTGGATTATGATGAAAACTTTTCTCCAGTGGCTATGCTTAAGTCCATCCGGATCCTACTTGCCGTTGCTACATACCATGACTACGATATCTGGCGGTTGGGTGTCATGACTGGTTTTCTAAATAGTGATTTAGAAGAGAGCGTCTATAAGTACACAGCCAGAGGGCTTCGGAGACAGTGGGAGAAGCGGAAACGTGTGCAAGTTGCTTTACGGGTTAAAGCAGCCATCGCGGAGTTGGAACATTTGTTTTGATGTGGCAGTCAAAGCGTTTGATTTCATCAAAATGGTAGATGAACCTTTTATATACAAAATGGTAGTAGAGAGTAAGGTGGTCTTCCTCATATTGTACATAGATGACATACTCTGCATAGGGAAGATGTTTCCTATGCTACACTCGGTCAATCTCCTATTATCATAAGGATTCTCTATAAAGGATCAAGGTGATACATCCTAAATCCTGGGTTTTAGATCTATGAGATAGATCTAAGTGGATATTAGGATTCTCACTAGGTGTAGTGGGATGGCATCAATCAATCCCGAGGAGAATCACTGGAAAGCTTCCAGGGTGGTAAGGTCAACGGAATGTCAGTCATAGGCATTGTCTTCACCCTCAGTGGAGGGACGGTATGTTGGAAGAGTTCTAAGCTAGATACCATGGCAAACTAGACGATAAAGGCTGGATACATCGCTACTAAAGAGGCAGTCTGGGTGTATATTAGTTCATGAGATGAACTTCGTTCTTACCATTGTGTGACAATGGAGTTGTGGCTTATGCCTAGGAACCTGTAAGTCCATGCTACCGCTCCCGGTACTTACGGGCTTGCGGAAATGACGAAAACCAATTTTTCTAGAGGAGGTAACATGGACTCAAAACGGATCTTTGTTAAACTATCTGTCTAACAACCTAACTAGGAGTTGTTTAACTACTCGGTTAGGGGGTATACCTTTCTTGAACTCCTTCGTCTTCAACTCTTGTGGTGTACGGACCGGCCTCTCCTCGTCGTCTTCTCGCGCCGAAGACGGATCCACCCGAAAGCTTCTACCTTTGGCTTCTTCTTCTATCTTGAAGAAACTAGTTTACTCAGTTTGCTAAACCTTGTGAACTAGGTTGAGTAGAGGATTGTTTTAGAGTCTTTTTATCTCTAGGGCAATGAGTCTCAATACATAAGAGTGGTTTGCCCTTGAGGTAGAGAGAGCAAGAGGGGAGGGAGAGAGCAAGAGAAAAATGAGAGAGCTCAAGCAAGAGAGAGAAAGCAAATGAGAGAATGAACCATACTCATCTCATTCTCACATCTCATAATCCAAAAGCAACATGAGCCATCATGATAATCAAGTATTATGTGATGGTTATCATATCACAAAAGGCAATATCATTTCATGCAATAAATGCAATGTGTGAAAAAATAAGCAAGCTAAAAGTCTTTGCATGAAATGATAGCCATAGAATGATGGTGGTCAACAAGTCCAACCTAGTCAACCGGTCAACCTAGTCAACAAGTCAACAAGGTCAACCTTTCAACCCAACCATGGCACAATAATACTTAATTATCGTTAACCATATTTCTAATTCTCATTAGGGTTAGGCAAAGTCAATAGTCAACAGTCAACAACCCCAATGAGAATCCTCTCCCTCTGTCTCCCTGTCAACTGTGCATACACACCCGCATCCGCGTTCCGAGGAACACGAATACAAAACGAGATAAAACCAATCAAAAAATGTACACTAGAATCAGGCTTAAACCAAAGCCCACTAGTGTCAACTGTTCGGACACAGTACGTGCACAAGTGCACGGATGTGACCGAACCCTGTCGCAAAACCATGCGACCTGTCGCAAAACCATGCGACCCCCTACTCTTTTGCCTAAAGGCGAATAGCTTTCTGTGTGGGACTTTAAAGACTCGACACTACGCTGGCAGTGGGTTTAACCACAGACCGCAAGCGGCACTAGCTGTGCGTAACGGTCCCCAGGTAGATGCCGACAAGAAGACTGACGAGGTGAAACCCATCTGAACTCCTACTGAGTCTGAATGTGACAATCTCCGTACAGTCCGGTCTGTTCGTCTGATACATCGCATGGCGGGCCTAGGGGGCGGTAAACGTCAGTCCCCTAATAGCGGTACAAGTCGTGTCGGAGTGAAGCCTAGAACACCCTGAGATAACACTGGAAACCTACCAGTATATCTCGCTTGCCCTGGCCAGGGACTACTCGAGTAATGGCTCTCCAAGACACAGCGCGATGTCAACCCCCAATACCGGGGGAGACGAATCCTGTCTAACCATCATTGCCTCCAAGTGCTTCGGGACTGCACCCAACCACTACCTGTTTGCACGACTCCTTTGAGCCGTGGTAGGGTAGTGATCAAAGTGCAGTGGGAACACACTCGAGGCGAAGTGACAGTGTCAAGTCAGCGGACTAAGCTGTACTCATGTCACCTGGGAACTGATGACGGACGATAGGTATAATACCAACCAATCAGTTCCCGACGAGTCCTGTCCAGTGTACTCGTAACCTAACGAGCACCCGCATATTATCTCAAGTACGACGTACTGACGGCTGTGGGACAGACCGTCTCCCCTGCTGGGATGAGAAGCGCATACGCTAGTCTACTCCGGAGTATCGATGCCCTGTCTCGATAGTCCTGCGACTAGGGACCTGTATAAGGATGTGCTTGTGGATTACCCAGCCCCCACAAGTGTGACTGCTATCATAACGCTGGTAATCAAGCAAAGATCCTAAGGGCTCTACTAATGTGTATAGATAATATGCTAAAAGAAACACATGTACACATTAAAGTAGAAACAAACCAAGTAGCATACTACCATTTTGAGCAAGATTGTATATACAACTGTGAATATCCCAAGCTTCCATTAAGTAATATACAAACTAGTATGATACAGTAATGGCCTCAAGGGCATATATACTAACAATCTCCCACTTGCACTAAGGCCATGTATTGGCGTATCGAAAACCTATCATCTCGATCAGCCACTCGAACTAAGTCTGGGGCAAGGCCTTGGTGAATGGATCTGCAGTGTTATCTTCTGAAGCAACCCTCCGAACCTCGATCTCCTGGCGATCCACGATCTCCCTGATCAGGTGATACCGCCTCAAGATGTGTCTGGATTTCTGATGGGACCTGGTGTCACGACCCGCAGGGTACGGAACGTGACTGGCACTTAAGTTTACGAAACGTCTCAAGACGTCCGTAAAATAAGTAAGCCAAAGCCCAGAAACCAAAACCAAATAAGCAAAAGAGTGAAGAAAAACCAATCAATTGAAAGCAAGTTTATTAAATAAGTCATATAAAACCTTTTTAAAAACAATACCAAATTTTCACCGATTATCGGGAAAACACCAAAACGACTTTTCAAGGCGCTACAATCTTCCCCCCTTAAAGAAATTCGGTCCCCGAATTTAAAAAAATATAACTACGCGTACCTTCAAAGAGATGGGGATATTTCTTTCTCATCTCGCCCTCGGTCTCCCAGGTGACCTTCTCGCTGCTCGGGCCACGCCAAAGGACCTTGACGGTAGGTATAACTTTCGATCTCAACTTCTTCACCTGCCGATCCAGGATGGCCACCGGCTGCTCTGCAAAAGAAAGGTCGCGCTCTAGCAGGACTGTCGGGTACTGAATCGCATGCAAAGGGTCGTAAAGGTACTTCCGGAGCATCGAAACATGGAAGACGGGGTGAACATCGGGAAATCTGGGTGGAAGAGCCAAACGATATGCAACTGCGCCGACACGCTCGAGAATCTAGAAGGGACCCACAAATCTGGGACTAAGCTTTCCTTTTCGCCCAAATCGCATCATGCCCTTCATCGGAGAGACCCTCAGAAAAACATGATCGCCAACTGCGAACTCTAGTCTGCGACGGTGCCTGTCTGCATACGATTTCTGCCTGCTCTGAGCCGCTCTGATCCGGTCTCGAATCAACTGTATCTTCGCTGTCGTCTCCTCAACAAGCTGCGGCCCCAGTATACTGCTCTCGCTGAGCTCTGTCCAACAAACGGGCGATCTGCATCTCCTCCCATACAATGCCTCGAAAGGTGCCATCTGAATAGTATCCTGGAAGCTGTTGTTGTAGGAGAACTCCACTAACGGTAAATGACGATCACAGCTGCCGCCGAAGTCTAAAACGCACGCTCTGAGCATGTCCTCGAGAGTCTGAATAGTCCGCTCTGACTGGCCGTCGGTCTGCGGATGAAACGCTGTGCTGAACCTCAAACGAGTGCCCAAAGCCTCCTGAAGTCTCTGCCAAAGTCGGCTGGTGAACTGGGTGCCTCGATCTGACACGATACAAGTCGGTACGCCATGCAACCGCATGATCTCGTCGATGTAAAGCCGGGCATACTGAGCGAAGCTGAAAGTGGTCTTCACTGGCAGGAAGTGAGCCGCTTTCGCCAATCGATCTACGATCACCCAGATGGAGTCGTACCCTCGACTGGTCCTGGGTAGACCCACAACGAAATCCATCGAAATCTGTTCCCATTTCCACTCCGGAATGGGTAATGGCTGTAGCTCTCCTGCGGGCCTCTGGTGCTCGGCCTTGACTTGCTGACAAGTCAGGCATCTCGATACAAACTCCGCAATGTCCCTCTTCATCCCGTCCCACCAGTAGGTCTCTCTCATATCATGGTACATCTTGGTGGAACCGGGGTGGACACTATACACTGATCGGTGTGCCTCCTCAAGAATGTCGCGCCGCAATCCATCAGCATCTGGTACGCACAGTCTAGATCCATAGCGTAAAATCCCCTGAGCATCAATCACGAACTCGGAAAATCTGTCCTGTCCCATCTGTGCCATGATCTCTGAGCAACGGTCGTCTCTGCGCTGTGCCTCATATATACGGTCAAGCAACTGTGGGCGTGCACGAACATGCGCGAGCTGTCCCCCTGTCTGAGTGAACTCGAACTCAGCTCGGCTGTCGCATAAAATCTGCCAATCTGCTGATGACTGCCTCTGCACTGCGCGCAAATAGGATAGACTACCCCCGGGCCTCCTGCTCAAAGCGTCTGCCACTACATTCGCCTTGTCTGGGTGATATAAGATCTCGCAGTCGTAGTCTTTCACCAACTCCATCCAACGACGCGGTCTGAGGTTTAGGTCTCGCTGCTGAAATATGTATTTTAAGCTCTTGTGGTCTGTGAATATTTGGCACGACTCGCCAAATAGGTAATGTCGCCAAATCTTCAGTGCAAAGACCACTGCAGCCATCTCCAAATCATGAGTGGGGTAGTTCTGTTCATGCTTCTTCAACTGCCGAGAAGCATAAGCGATCACCTGGCCATGCTGCATCAACACGCATCCTAACCCCACTCGCGAAGCATCATAGTAGACCACAAATCCGCCTGATCCCGAAGGCAAAGATAATACCGGCGCCGTAGTCAAACAAGTCCGTAGCTGCTGAAAACTGCGCTCGCACTCCTCTGTCCAAACGAAAGGAACTCCCTTCCCGGTCAAACCGGTCAAAGGTGCAGCTATACGAGAGAAGTCCTAAACAAAACTCCTGTAGTAGCCCGCCAGGCCTAGAAAACTACAGATCTCAGTAACCGATGTAGGTCGGGGCCACTGCTGAACAGCCTCAATCTTCTTCGGGTCCACACATATGCCGTCTCTCGTAAACACGTGACCCAAGAATCCGACGCTGTCCAGCCAGAATGCACACTTGGAGAACTTTGCGAACAGCCGGTGCTCCCTCAGAGTCTGTAACGTAATCTGCAAGTGCTGCTCGTGCTCCTCTCTGCTCCGGGGGTACACCAAGATATCGTCGATAAACACGATGATGAACAAGTCAAGATACGGCCTGAATGTACGGTTCATCAAATCCATGAATGTTGCTGGGGCGTTGGTGAGTCCGAACGACATCACCAAAAACTCATAGTGGCCGTAGCGCGTGCGAAAAGCTGTCCTCGGTATATCCTCCTGTCGAACTCGCAGCTGATGGTATCCTGATCGCAAGTCGATCCTCGAAAAATACCCCGCACCCTGAAGCTGGTCGAACAAATCATCAATGCGTGGCAACGGATATCTGTTCCACACGGTAACCTTGTTCAGCTGGCGGTAGTCGATACATAAGCGCAAACTTCCATCCTTCTTCTTGACAAACAGGACCGGAGCACCCCACGGAGAAACACTAGGTCGAATAAGCCCCTTATCTAACAAATCCTGCAACTGATCCTTCAGCTCTCGAAGCTCTGCCGGGGCCATCCGATAAGGCGGTATAGAAATAGGCCCCGAGCCGGGAATCAAATCAATGCAGAACTCAACATCGCGCTCAGGTGGTAGCCCAGGTAGCTCATCAGGGAAAACATCAGGGAACTCACAAAGAACCGGGACCCGGTCCAACGGAACCTCTGCAGCTCGAGTATAACAAATATACGCTAAGAATCCCTGATATCCCTTCCGCAAGAGCTGACCAGCGCGAAGAGACGAAATCAAGCTGGGAAGGGTGACGCTGCGGTCTCCCTGAATAACAAGGACTGGCTCTCCCGGAAAGCTAAATCTGACTGCCTTCTCACGGCAGTCCACCGAAGCATAACAAGTGGCCAGCCAGTCCATGCCCAGAAGCACATCAAAGTCCAACATATCGATGAGAATCAAATCAACCGATGAATCCTTCTCCTCGATACGAACGGAACACAATCGAATTACAAAACGAGCGACAAACGACTCGCCTACCGGAGTAACAACAACAAGCGGATGATCTAACGACGACGACTCACGGCCCAACATCGGTGCAAAGTGTGTAGAAACGTACGAATGTGTGGAACCTGGGTCAAATAATACCCATGCGTCGAAAGAGCAAACTGGCAAGGTACCTGTCACAACGGCATTGGATTCCTGTGCATCCTGCGGTGTCAAAGCAAATACTCGGACCTGTCCTCCATCGATAGCGGGCTGACCTCGACCTCGGCCTCTGCCTCCTCGTCCTCTCTGAACAGGACCGCCGCGTCCACGGCCTCTGTGTGCACCTAACTAGCATGGAGCATCGCCTGTGGTAGGAAGTAGGGCTCTCTGAGGAGGGGGTGGTGATGGTGGCAGGGTCACATGCGGAACTGTCGCTGCTCCCTGTCGTCTCGCCGGACAGTCTCTGACAAGATGGTGCGGTCTCCCGCACCCAAAACACCCAGGCGATGGCTGCTGTCCCTGGGGATATGAACCATATAACTGTCCCCGTCCAAATCCTCTGCCAGGCCTATCTCTCGGAAAGTATCTGGCGCGCTGCCTCTGAGACGGTACATCGGTGCGAATCCTCTTCGGCCCAGAAATGGCCGAAGTCTGTGATACGCCTGCCTCCATCCGTAATGCCGTATCCATAGCAGCTGAATAAGTGCCGTAGTGCTGGGCGCCAATGGCAAGATATAGCTGGGCATCAAGTCCCTGTACGAACCTATTCACCATCTTCTCTTCGGTATCCACCAAATACGGAGCATATCGGGATAACTGTGTAAACTGGATGTCATACTCAGACACCGTCATCCCAGGTGTCTTGACTAAGGCCTCGAAGCTACGAGCTCTGGCGTCACGAACGCTCTCTGGGAGGAAATGAGCTAGAAAGACCGCTGTAAACTCGGCCCAAGTCATAGGCGGTAGACCTGCAGCACGACCTCTCAAGACTGACTCCCACCATGTCTGCGCGAGACCCTCTAGTCGGAAACTCGTAAGCTCTACCCATCGATCATCCGAACATCTCAGCGAACGGCAGATCCTGGCTAAACTGTCAAGGAACATCTGTGGGTCCTCCGCTGCCTCGGTGCCGGTGAATACTGGAGGTCTCAGCCTCATGAAATCCTGTAGCGAAACCGGAATGGCCACGGTGGTAGTAGTAGGAGCAGGTATCATAGTAGTCTGGGATGCAGTAGGTGCGTCATCCGGCCTCGGTGTACGACTGGCTGCAACTAGGGATCCTACCATCTGACGTAGCTCCTGCATACTCCCCATCATCTGTCGCAACTCCTCCATACCAGTCTCAAGCCTATCCATACGGCCTGGGGAAGGTGGATCGGTCTGTCCCTGCGGCGTAGGCATACCACCCTGCTCAGTCCTAGTCTCGGACGAGCCAGCTCGAATCTCGTCTCGGGCGGCAGCCCTCTGTGCCCTCGTAGCCTTCGGCGGCATAGTGGCTGTTACAGGAAAACGGATAATAAGAACAGTGCAATAGGATCATAGGATACACGGAATTGAAGTAGGAATTTTCAAGCAAGTATATCCTAAAGTCACTTAGGCGGAGTACCGTATCGCAAGTATGCCGCGGACATACACACGCTACGTTACCCTACTTAAGTCACTTACTCCATCTACCAAGGGTCATCCTACACTCAAAAAGGGAAAACCTATCGCTCTGATACCAACTTTGTCACGACCCGCAGGGTACGGAACGTGACTGGCACTTAAGTGTACGAAACGTCTCAAGACGTCCGTAAAATAAGTAAGCCAAAGCCCAGAAACCAAAACCAAATAAGCAAAAGAGTGAAGAAAAACCAATCAATTGAAAGCGAGTTTATTAAATAAGTCATATAAAACCTTCTTAAAAACAATACCAATTTTTCCGAAAATTTCGGCAGAGTCTCCTTTGTAAATACTTGCCCCCAAAATGGGTACAACAAGAATATATATAAATCCAACAAATATGGCATCCCCATGCGGGAGCTAGCTCTTTGCCACAAGCCGGTCATAAATCCCACGCAATATAAAACAACAACATGCAAAATAATCATAAAGAAGCATGAGAAAAACAGCATGTCGACTCAAGTGAGCTCGACCCCAAAATACAGCAAAAAAGTCCACAAATCTCACAGTCTCATCTCTAGGTCAATATACAACAATACTGGTAGATACAGTAGATGGAGTACACTAGATACAAAGAATATACAAGGTGGTACAAAAATAATAATATAACCCACCTAAGAGCAAAACCTCGAGTCCACGCAAAAGAGGCAAAAGAAGCAAGTGCGCCCGCCGCTACTGTACTGACGGAGCGGACCTGCAAAAGGCTGTGGCACAACGGCGGTGAGTTGCCAATTCGTGAGTAAAAAATAACATCTACACAGGCTATCGAATGCATGCACACAAGCATCCTAGCGTCTAAAATACAGGTAAGGCAGGACATAATAGCAGGTATGTATGCAATATGAATATACTAGCAGGTATGAATGCAATGCGAATCAACTCATGATCTGAATGTGTAAGTATAAGAATCATGTTTTTCCTTTAGGAATCTCTTTTGAAATACCAGCACAATACCAATAGAATCAACAAGAACCTGTGTCCAGCAGCGACACCTCAAAACTATCACAAATCTCATATATCCATGTCATAGTATCTCTGGCCTCAGCCATCCGGCTGACCCATCTCAATATCAATATCTCATCATCTCGCGGCCACGGTCGGTATCCTCTGGATATCCGCCGTCCCAAACAGTCACCGGTAGGTAATCCGTCCCCTGCCAGGCTCATCGTCAGCAACACGAGCTTCTTGCCCCGGGGTACCTTACCGGGCCCACCATGTACCCGAGACGGTTCATCCAACTCCTCGAAACGGGTCTCGAAAACCACAGTAAACTCATGGTGGACGACACTTACATCACTAGAAAACCGCAATTTAAATATTTAAAAAAATATATAATAAGTTTAGAAATTTTGCGGCTTTCCCCCGAAATCCAGAATATCACAAAATCTCAAGAAATCCTCATAAATGCATATGCCAATGATAATGAATGAATACGGTATCAATAATCAAGTTGCGATGTATGATTAATAGACTAGGCATGAACAAATAATATGATAAGGTACATGCACATGAATAGCAATGCTACGATTTCATTTTAAGGAATTAAAGGCAATCGCACAAGTTTAAGTATCAATTATAGTAAAAGGTTTCAAATTATAGGTTATCTAGTGTGGTGGCATGGCAATTACCAGGGTGTGTGTGTAAGCATGAATAGTGCTCGTGCTGTATATTAAAACCCTGGCAATGGTGCAGGTGTCCTATAGAATGGGTTCGCATATGTATGTCAATATAAGGCATGGATGTAGCAAATAATCATACAAGTATTACACCCTTAATTACTAACATTACTAAGAATCTTTTTAAGCTACTAAAACTATCGGGTGGCTTGCGCCATCCAACGATAGTCCCCCGTAGATGTTACATCTACTCACCGGAATCCCTAGCTAGTCACGTCCAGTCACCGCTTTCCTCTTTCGTGCCGCGTCTGACGTCTCCGCGACCGAACCTGGAATTTACATCAATACCAAACATAAGGTTACATACCATGAAACGACGCAAATCCCAAACGAAAATACCAACATTCACAAGCTAGGTACAACGTGCACAAGGTGCGCGGAACACACGCGAAAATCGCAAAAACTATCTAAAACGTCGATTGGTCTCCCGGCAAAACTAAAACCTGACCACTCAAAAATCCGCACTCACACATCCTAAATGTCATAGGATAAGCCAAAACAATCATCAAGATATCAAAAATAATTCATCACGTAATTTTATAACAAAACTAGAAAGCACAATCATTCCAAAAAAAACGACGCAACATCGCCGTTATGCGATAAAGTGCTCACAATCCAACATAAACATCCAAACTAACCCACTAGATAGCCACTACACTAATTTTAAAGCATTAACTATGCTTCAAAACCTATATTCCACAACCAACCCTTTCTTTATTTTTGTAATTAGCAATCTTCATCCAAACTATACATGAAAAACCCTAAATTAACACTAGATTTTAGCCCAATTAGCAAGTTAACCACTTAGATTTAGGTTAGCAAAACACTAGATAGCAAAAATAATTAATTAACCTAATAATGGTTTTCTAAAACCCTAGTTTATTTTCAAACCATGAACTAGAAAAAAAAACTAGATTAGGATTTAGCTATAATTTTAATACTAACACAACATGCAAGTCCTAATTAGCACACTTTAACTACAATTTAACCTTAGATTATAAATTATACCTCACACTAGAGATCTAGCAAGAACAAGATGCCTCCAAAGATGGCTTCATAGCACCATGATCCAAGCAAGAAAGGCTAAGGAGAATGGGATGAAGGATGGGGGTAAATTTGTGAGGTTTAAATTGGAAATTTTGGAGCAAACTTGATGAAATTTTGAAGAAGATGCAAAGAAAAATGATGAAGGGGGGGCTGCAGCTTTCTCGGCCTGAACAAGGGGGAGGGGGATGGTGTGGGTGTGGGAAAAGTCAAGTTCAACCCATACCAATCACTAAAGACCCATACCCAATAAAAAGTCAAAATCCTTTTAAAAAACACCTCTTTTCTACACAAGAATAAAAGTCAAAGAGGCAAGGAATTTTTTCTTGAGTTGCTAGAAGTGGGCCGGCCTGGGGTGAGGGAAGAGTGAATGGGGGTTTTACAAAAAAAATTTTATGCAAAAAGACCCCCTACAAGTCCAAAATTGCAAGTTTAAGCTTAAATTCAATAAATTTCGTTTTCTATAATAAAAATTAGTTAAAACTTAAAATAAAATACTAAAAAATTATGTTACAACTAGATTTTAATTAACATGATTTTAAAGCTTAAATTTAGCCCATTTAAATTTGTATTTATCGCTAATTTAATGTATTTTCTTACCGGCTTAAAATAATATTAAAAATTGAAAAATTAGTGAAAATTTTTAAACGACCAGAATTTCATAAGTAACTCATTTGCTACTAAAAACTAGCAATTACCTATCCAAATTAGGTATAATTATTCCTAAACTGCAAAATAACAAAAAAGACGATTTACGGAAAAATACCAAATTTTCACCGATTTTCGGGAAAACACCAAAACGACTTTTCAAGGCGCTACACCTAGGTTCCTTCGCTAAAGATATAGCCTTGTTGTTGTCGTAATACAGAGGTATTGGGTCAACAATGGATGGAACCACCTGAAGCTCTTTCAAGAACTTCCTCATCCAGACGGCTTCTTTTGCGGCATCAGATGCAGCGATATAATCCGCTTCCATAGTCGAGTCAGCAACTGTTTCTTGTTTGGAACTCTTCCAACACACCGCCCCTCCATTGAGGGTAAAGACAAAACCCGACATGGACTTGAAATCATCCTTGTTACTCTGGAAGCTGGAGTCAGCAAAGGCCTCGATCTGGAGGTCTTTTCCGCCATACACCAAGAACATCTCCTTAGTCCTTCTCAGGTACTTGAGAATGTTCTTTACCGCTATCCAGTGTTCCTCCCCAGGGTTTGACTGATACCGGCTTACTACACTCAGTGCATAAGCTAAATCCGGTCTGGTACACAACATCGCATGCATTATAGAGCCTACCGCAGAAGCGTTGGGTATAATAGACATGCGATCCCTTTCCAAATCAGTCTTGGGAGACATCTCTTTGGAGAGGGTGATCCCGTGACAAGCCGGTAGATTACCGCGCTTGGAATCTTCCATACTGAATCTTTTCAGTATGGTGTCGATGTACCTGTACTGTGAAAGTCCTAATATCCTCTTGGATCTGTCACGATGGATCCGGATCCCCAGAATGTATGAGGCATCACCCAGGTCTTTCATGGAGAACCTGTGTGACAAGAACCCTATGACAGATTGTAGCATAGGAATGTCATTTCCTATTAAGAGAATGTCATCCACGTATAAAACGAGGAATACTACAGTTCTCGCTACAAATCTACTATAGATGCATGGTTCACTGGATTTTTGATAAAGCCAAATTCTTTGACCGTCTCATCAAAACAGATGTTCCAACTCCGCGACGCCTGCTTTAGTCCATAGATGGACTTAAGCAACTTGCATACCTTTCCGCTGCTCCCACTCTGAATGAAACCCTCTGGCTGGTCCATATAGACACACTCCTCTAAATTTCCATTTAGAAAAGCGGTCTTTACGTCCATTTGCCAGATCTCATAATCGTGGAAGGCAGCAATGGTAAGAAGGATCCGAATGGATTTCAGCATAGCCACTGGAGAAAAGGTTTCGTCATAGTCCAAGCTAGGTCTTTGACGGAAACCCTTTGCAACAACTCTAGCTTTATAGGTCTCAACCTGTCCATCTACACCAATCTTCCTTTTGAAGATCCACTTGCATCCTACGGGTTTTACCCCATCTGGAGAAATGTCCAACGTCCATACTTTGTTGGTGTATATGGACTCCATTTCGGTTCGCATTGCATCCAGCCATTTTACCGAGTCAACGCTCTGAATGGCTTGCTGGAAGCTAGTAGGCTCATCACTATCAATGATGCAATCCTCTCTATCCTCGTCTATGAGAAAACCGTAGTATCTCTCGGGCAGATGAGACTGCCTACTACTCCTGCGGAGCGGCGTAGGAATGTCCTGTTCTTTTGAACCCTCTGGTTCCACTAAGCTTTCAGTAATAGTCTGTGGTTCTGGAATTTCTTCCAGTTCTACTGCGCTCCCACTAATTTCCTTTTCTAAGAACTGGTGTTCTAGAAAGTGGGCATGACGAGAAACAAAAACCTTTTATTCCTCTTCGCAATAGAAGAAATATCCCTTGGAGTTCTTTGGATATCCCACAAACTTGCACTGTACTGAGCGTGCCTCGAGTTTGTCCGCTTGCTGGTTTTTGACAAAAGCTGGACATCCCCATGTCTTAATGTGATTAAGATAGGGCCTCTTCCCACACCATATCTCATATGTTGTGGTAGGCACAATCTTAGTGGGAACTCGGTTCAAAAGGTATGCAGCTGATTCTAGCGCATACCCCCAGAATGATCGTGGTAACTCAGCGTTACTCATCATGGACCGTACCATATCCAATAGGGTTCTGTTCCGTCTCTCCGATACACCGTTGTGTTGCGGAGTGTATGGAGGAGTAAGCTGAGAGAGAATTCCATTCTCTTTTAAGTAATCCAGGAACACGGCACTCAAGTATTCACCACCTCGATCAGATCTTAGTGTCTTGATACTTTTGCCGGTTTGTTTTTCTACTTCATTCTCATATTCCTGGAACTTTCCAAAAGCTTCGGATTTATGTTTCATTAAGAAGACATATCCATACCTTGAAAAGTCATCCGTAAAAGTAATGAAGTAAGAATAACCGCTTCGGGCATGCGTAGACATTGGACCGCACACGTCGCTGTGTACGAGTCCCAAGAGCTCGCTCGCTCTTACTCCGTGTCCAGTGAACGGAGTCTTTGTCATCTTTCCTTTGAGACAGGATTGACAAGTGGCATACGATTGATATTCGAACGGATCCAAATATCCTTCTGTATGTAACTTCGTCAACCTTCTCTCATTGATGTGACCCAGTCTACAATACCATAAGAAAGTCTGATTTACTTCCGGAGACTTTCTTTTGTGTGTATTCTGGACATTGAAAATCTGTGGTTGGTTTAATACGTATATACCATTGCTCAATGTACCTGACCTAATCAAGACTTGATTAAGGTGAATGTTCACAACATTACTTACAAACGCAAATTCAGAACCTTCTTTAGAAACCAAAGATACAGAAATGATATTACAAGTTGCGTTGGGTACAAAAAAGCAATTACGTAAAACCAAAACATGTCCATCTGACATTCCCAGGTGATAGTCCCCCACGGCCTTAGCATCCATGCTAGCTCTGTATGCAACTTTGAGGGTCATGTCACCTGCCTTCAAAAACCTACGGTTTCTCAACGCCTGAAGCTGAAGCCGCAACCTGCTTCAGATCCTGTGTTCTGGCCTTCCAAGCCCTGCAATCTTTTTTCCAGTGTCCACTCTTATGACAATAGAAGCATTCTTCCTTACCTACAAGCTTCCCCGCTGCCTTTGTTGCTTTTGCTTTTCCCTTCGTATCCACTTTACTAACACCGCCCCTTGATTTGGCGGGGGCTTTCTTCTTCTTTCCCTTGGCTTTCGCCTTGGACCTAGAAGAAGAAGATCCTCCTACAAACAAAGTGGATGTTTCCCTACCTTTCTGTAGGGTGCCCTCTGCACTCCTCAGCATGTTGAGGAGTTCTGAAAGTTCAACTTCTTTTTCTTGCAAGTTGAAGTTCAGGATAAACTGGGCGTAAGTGGAAGGAAGGGACTGGAGAATCAAGTCCGTATAGAGCTCATTCTCCAACGTGGTCCCAAGGTGCGCGAGCTCCTCTATGTAGCCAATCATCATAAGCACGTGTTCCGCTACCGATGATCCGACGGCCAACCTTGCCGAAAATAGCTTCTTCGACACTTCGTATCTTGCGATACGAGATTGCTCTTGTAGCGCCTTGAAAATTCGTTTTGGTGTTTTCCTGAAAATCGGTGAAAATTCGGTATTTTTCCGAAAACCGTCTTTCTCGTTATTTTGCAGTTTAGAACTAATTATACCTAAAATGGATAGGTAATTGCTTGTTTTTAGTAGCTAATGAGTTACTTATGAAATTTTGGTCATTTAAAATTTTTTCCCTATTTTTCAATTTTTTAATATTATTTTAAGCCGGTAAGAAAATACATTAAATTAGCGATAAATACAAATTTAAATGGGCTAAAATTAAGCTTTAAAATCATGTTAATTAAAATCTAGTTGTAACATAAATTTTTAGTAATTTATTTTAAGTTTTAACTAATTTTTATTATGGAAAACGAAATTTATTGAATTTAAGCTTAAACTTGCAATTTTGGACTTGTAGGGGGTCTTTTTGCAAAAAATTTTTTGTGCACTCTCACACACACATCCTCACATCCCCTTGGCTGTCCCAAACTGCATAAAATTCCCCATCTCTCTTTTGTTTTAAAATTCTTTTGTTAGGGATGATTTGAGTTGAATGTGTATGTTCAAAATATTGTATGTTGAAGGTATGGTGCATTGACTTTGAGGGGAGTTGACCAAGACTTTTTTCCCACGCCCACACCATCCCCTCTCCCTCATTTCTGGCCGAATTCCAGCAGCCCCCCCTTCATCTCCTTGTTCTTTTCATTTTCTTAAAAAAATTCATTAAGTTGCTTCAAAAATTCCAAATTTAAACCTCACAAAATAACCCCATTCTTCATCCCCTTTCTCTTTAACCTCTCTTGCTTGGAATCATGGTACTATGAGGCCATCATTGAGGCAAATTCTTCTTGCTAGATCTATAAAAATTTGAGGTATAAATTCTACACTTTTAAGTTAAAATGGTTAGAATTCTTTAATCTAGTTGTTTAGTGTTAATTTAGTGCTATTTTCATTCTAGTGTTGTTTAAAGTTAATGGTTGAGTTAACTAGGGTTTCTTGAAACCATTATTTAGTTAATTAAAGCTAATTAGCTATCTAGTTGTTTGCTAATCTAGGTTAATGAGGTTACTTTATTAGTGCGGGCTTCAAATTAGTGTTAATTTGGTATTGTCATGTTTAGTTTTGGATTGAAATTGCTAATTATGAAAATCAAGAAAGGTTTTGTTTATGGAAATTAGGTTTTTAAGCATAGTTAATGGTTTAAAAATTAGTGTAATGGCTAGCTATTGGGTTAGTTTGGATTGTTGTGTTGGATTGTGTTAACTTTGTCGCTAATTGTCGATGTTTGCACCAAATTTGCAAACTTCTAGCTTACTAGGTTTTTATTATATTATTGTGGCGAATTAATTGCGATATCTAGATTATATTGTTGGCTTATCCTATGACATTTAGGATGCGTGAGTGCGGATTTTTGAGTAATCGGGTTTTAGTTTTGCCGGGCGACCAAATCGGCGATTTTTGCAGTTTTTGCGATTTTCGCGTGTGTTCCGCGCACCTTGTGCATGTTGTACCTAGCTTGTGAACATTAGTGTTTTCGTTTGGGTTTTGCGTCGTTCTTGATATGTAACCTTATGTTTGGTATTGATGTAAATTCCAGGTTCGGTCGCGGAGACGTCAGACGCGGCTCGAAAGGGGAAAGCGGTGATCGGACGTGACGAGCTAGGGATTTCGGTGAGTAGATGTAACATCTACGGGGGACTATCGTTGGATAGCGCAAGTCGCCCAATAGTTTTAGTAACTTAAAAGATTCTTAGTGATGTTAGTAATTAGGGGTGTAATACTTGTATGTTTATTTGCCACATTCATGCCCTATATTGACATACATATACGAAACCATTTTATAGGACACCTGCACCATTGCCAGGGTTTTTATATGCAGCACGAGCACTATTCATGCTTACACACACACCCTGGTAATTTCCATGCCACCACACTAGATGACCTTTAAATTGAAAGCTTTTACTATAACTGATACTTAAACTCGCGCTATTTCTTTAATTCCTTAAAATGAAATCGTAGGATTGCTATTCATGTGCATGTACCTCATCATATTATTTGTTCATGCTTAGTCTATGAATCACGCATCGCAACTTGATTATTGATATCATATGCATTCATTATCATTGACATATGCACTTATGAGGATTTCTTGAGATTTTATGATATTTCTGGATTTCGGGGGAAAGCCGCAAAATTTCTAAACTTATTATGTTTTTAAAATATGTAATTGCGGTTTTCTAGTGATGTAAAGTGTCTTCCACCATGAGTTTGCTGTGGTTTTCGAGATCCGTGTCGAGGAGTGGAGGAACCGTCACGGGTACATGGTGGGCCCGGTATGGTACCCCGGGGCAAGATGAATGTGGTGTTGACGTTGAGCCTGGCAGGGGACGGATTACCTACCGGTGACTGTTTGGCACGGCGAATATCCAGAGGATACCGACCGTGGCAGCGAGATGATGAGATTTTGATATTGAGCTAGGTCAGCCGGATGGCTGAGGCCAGAGACACTATGACATGGATATATGAGATTTGTGATAGTTTTGAGGTGTCGTTGCTGGACACAGGTTCTTGTTGATTCTATTGGTATTGTGCTGGTATTTCAAAAGAGATTCTTAAAGGGAAAAACATGATTTCTTATACTTACACTTTCAGATCACGAGTTGATTCGCATTGCATTCATACCTGCTAGTATATTCATATTGCATACCTACCTGCCATTATGTCCTGCCATACCTGTATTATAGATGCTAGGATTCTTGTGTGCATGCATTCGATAGCCTGTGTAGATGTTATTTATTACTCACGAGTTGGCAACTCACCCCCGTTGTGCCATAGCCTTTTGCAGGTCCGCTACGTCAGTACAGTAGCGGCGGGCGCACTTGCTTCTTTTGCCTGGACTCGAGGTTTTGCTCTTAGGTGGGTTTTATTATTATTTTTGCACCCCCTTGTATATTCCTTGTATCTAGTGTACTCCATCTACTGTATCTACCAGTATTATTGTATATTGACCTAGAGATGAGACTGTGAGGTTTGTGGACTTTTATGCTGTATTTTGGGGTCGAGCTCACTAGAGTCGACATGCTGTTTTTCTTATGCTTCATTATGGTTATTTCGCATGTTGTTGCTTTATATTGCGTGGGATTTGTGACCGCCTTGTGGCGAAGAGCTAGCTCCCGCTTGGGGATGCCATATTTGTTGGATTCATATATATTCTTGTTGTGCCCATTTTGGGGGCCAGTATTTACAAAGGAGACTCTGCCGAAATTTTCGGAAAAATTGGTATTGTTTTTAAAAAGGGTTTTACATGACTTATTTGATAAACTCGCTTTCAATTGATTGGGTTTTCTTCACTCTTTTGCTTATTTGGTTTTGGTTTCTGGGCTTTGGCTTACTTATTTTACGGACGTCTTGAGACGTTTCGTAAACTTAAGTGCCAGTCACGTTCCGTACCCTGCGGGTCGTGACAAAGTTGGTATCAGAGCGTTAGGTTTTACCTTTTTGAGTGTAGGATGACCCTTGGTAGATGGAGTAAGTGACTTAAGTAGGGTAACGTAGCGTGTGTATGTCCGCGGCATACTTGCGATACAGTACTCTGCCTAAGTGACTTTAGGATATACTTGCTTGAAAATTCCTTCTTCAATTCCGTGTATCCTATGATCCTATTGCACTGTTCTTACTATCCGTTTTCCTGTAACAGCCACTATGCCGCCGAAGGCTACGAGGGCACAGAGGGCTGCCGCCAGAGACGAGATTCGAGCTGGCTCGTCTGAGACTAGGACTGAGCAGGGTGGTATGCCTACGCCGCAGGGACAGACCGATCCACCTTCCCCAGGCCGTATGGATAGGCTCGAGACTGGTATGGAGGAGTTGCGACAGATGATGGGGAGTATGCAGGAGCTACGTCAGATGGTAGGATCCCTAGTTGCAGCCAGTCGTACACCGAGGCCGGATGACGCACCTACTACATCACAGACGACCATGATACCTGCTCCTACTACTACCACCATGGCCATTCCGGTTTCGCTACAGGATTTCATGAGGCTAAGACCTCCAGTATTCACCGGCACCGAGGCAGCGGAGGACCCACCGACGTTCCTTGACAGTTTAGCCAGGATCTGCCGTTGGCTGAGATGTTCGGATGATCGATGGGTAGAGCTTGCGAGTTTCCTACTAGAGGGTCTCGCACAGACATGGTGGGAGTCAGTCTTGAGAGGTCGAGCTGCAGGTCTACCGCCTATGACTTGGGTCGAGTTTACAGCGGTCTTTCTAGCTCGTTTCCTCCCAGAGAGCGTTCGTGATGCCAGAGCTCGTAGCTTCGAGGCCTTAGTCAAGACACCTGGGATGACGGTGTCTGAGTATGACATCCAGTTTACGCGGTTATCCCGATATGCTCCGTATTTGGTGGATACCGAAGAGAAGATGGTGAAGAGGTTCGTACAGGGACTTGACGCCCAGCTATATCTTGCCATTGGCGCCCAGCACTACGACACTTATTCAGCTGCTATGGATACGGCATTACGGATGGAGGCACGCATATCACAGACTTCGGCCGTTTCTGGGCCGAAGAGGATTCGCACCGATGTACCGTCTCAGAGGCAGCGCGCCAGATTCTTCCCGAGAGATAGGCCTGGCAGAGGATTTGGATGGGGACAGTTATATGGTTCTTATCCCCAGGGACAGCAGCCGTCGCCAGGGTGTTTTGGTTGCGGGAGTCCGCACCATCTTGTCAGAGACTGTCCGGCGAGACGACAGGGAGCGGCGACCATTCCGCATGTGACCCTACTACCATCACCACCCCCTCCTCAGAGAGCCCTACTTCCTACCACAGGCGATGCTCCACGCCAGTTAGGTGCACCCAGAGGCCGTGGACGCGGCGGTCCTGTTCAGAGAGGACGAAAAGGCAGAGGCCGAGGTCGAGGTCAGACAGCTATCGGTGGAGGACAGGCCCGAGTTTTTGCTTTGACATAGCAGGATGCGCAGGCATCCAATGCCGTTGTGACAGGTACCTTGCCAGTTTGTTCTTTCGACACGCGGGTATTATTTGACCCAGGTTCCACACATTCGTACGTCTCTACACACTTTGCACCGATGTTGGGCCGTGAGTCATCGTCGTTAGATCATCCACTTGTTGTTAGTACTCCGGTAGGCGATTCGTTTGTCGCTCGTTTTGTTTTTCGATTGTGTTCCGTTCATATCGGGGAGAGGGATTCATCGGTTGATTTGATTCTCCTCGATATGTTGGACTTTGACGTGCTTCTGGGCATGGATTGGCTAGCCACTTGTTATGCTTCGGTGGACTGCCGTGAGAAGGCAGTCAGATTTAGCTTTCCGGGAGAGCCAGTCCTTGTTATTCAGGGAGACTGCAGTGTCACCCTTCCCAGCTTAATTTCGTCTCTTCGCGCTGGTCAGCTCTTGCGGAAGGGATGTCAGGGATTCTTAGCGTTTATTTATGATACTCGAGCTGCAGAGGTTCTGTTGGACCGGGTCCCGGTTGTTTGCGAGTTCCCTGATGTTTTCCTTGATGAGCTACCTGGGCTACCGCCTGAGCGCGATGTTGAGTTCTGCATTGATTTGATTCCCGGCTCGGGGCCTATTTCTATACCGCCTTATCGGATGGCCCCGGCAGAGCTTCGAGAGCTGAAGGATCAGTTGCAGGATTTGTTAGATAAGGGGCTTATTCGACCTAGTGTTTCTCCGTGGGGTGCTCCGGTCCTGTTTGTCAAGAAGAAGGATGGAAGTTTGCGCTTATGTATCGACTACCGCCAGCTGAACAAGGTTACCGTGCGGAACAGATATCCGTTGCCGTGCATTGATGATCTGTTCGACCAGCTTCAGGGTGCGGGGTATTTTTCGAGGATCGACTTGCGATCAGGATACCATCAGCTGCGAGTTCGACAGAAGGATATACCGAGGACAGCTTTCCGCACGCGCTACGGCCACTACGAGCTTTTGGTGATGTCGTTCGGACTCACCAACGCCCCAGCAGCATTCATGGATTTGATGAACCGTACATTCAGGCCGTATCTTGACTTGTTCATCATCGTGTTTATCGACGATATCTTGGTGTACTCCCGGAGCAGAGAGGAGCACGAGCAGCACTTGCAGATTACATTACAGACTCTGAGGGAGCACCAGCTGTTCGCAAAGTTCTCCAAGTGTGCATTCTGGCTGGACAGCGTCGGATTCTTGGGTCACGTGGTTAGAAGAGACGGCATTTGTGTGGATCCGAAGAAGATTGAGGCTGTTCAGCAGTGGCCCCGACCTACATCGGTTACTGAGATCCGTAGTTTTCTAGGCCTGGCGGGCTACTACAGGCGTTTTGTTCAGGACTTCTCCCGTATAGCTGCACCTTTGACCGGTTTGACCCGGAAGGGAGTTCCTTTCGTTTGGACAGAGGAGTGCGAGTGCAGTTTTCAGCAGTTATGGACTTATTTGACTACAGCGCCGGTATTATCTTTGCCTTCGGGATCAGGCGGATTTGTGGTCTACTGTGATGCTTCGCGAGTGGGATTAGGGTGCGTACTGATGCAGCATGGCCGGGTGATCGCTTATGCTTCTCGGCAGTTGAAGAAGCACGAACAGAACTACCCTACTCATGATTTGGAGATGGCTGCAGTGGTCTTTGCACTGAAGATTTGGCGACATTACCTATATGGTGAGTCGTGTCAGATATTCACTGATCACAAGAGCTTAAAGGACATATTTCAGCAGCGAGACCTGAACCTCAGACAGCGTCGTTGGATGGAGTTGGTGAAAGACTACGACTGCGAGATCTTATATCACCCAGGCAAGGCGAATGTGATGGCAGATGCGTTGAGTAGGAGGCCCGGGGGTAGTCTATCCTTTTTGCGCGCAGTGCAGAGGCAGTCGTCAGCAGATTGGCAGATTTTATGCGACAGCCGAATTGAGTTCGAGTTCACTCAGACAGGGGGACAGCTCGCGCATGTTCGTGCACGCCCACAGTTGCTTGACCGTATATATGAGGCACAGCGCAGTGACGACCGTTGCTCGGAGATCATGGCACAGATGGTACAGGGCAGATTTTCCGAGTTCGTGATTGACGATCAGGGGATTTTACGCTATGGATCTAGACTGTGTGTACCAGATGCTGATGGATTGCGGCGCGACATTCTTGAGGAGGCACACCGATCAGTGTATAGTGTCCACCCTGGTTCCACCAAGATGTACCATGATATGAGAGAGACCTACTGGTAGGACGGGATGAAGAGGGACATTGCGGAGTTTGTATCGAGATGCCTGACTTGTCAGCAAGTCAAGGCCGAGCACCAGAGGCCCGCAGGAGAGCTACAGCCGTTACCCATTCCAGAGTGGAAATGGGAGCAGATTTCGATGGACTTCGTTGTGGGTCTACCCAGGTCCAGTCGAGGGTACGACTCCATCTGGGTGATCGTGGATAGATTGATGAAAGCGGCTCACTTCCTACCAGTGAAGACCACTTTCAGCTTCGCTCAGTATGCTCAGCTCTACATTGACGAGATCGTGCGACAACATGGCGTACCGACTTGTATCGTGTCAGATCGAGGCACTCAGTTTACCAGCCGACTATGGCAGAGACTCCAGGAGGCTTTGGGCACTCGTTTGAGCTTCAGCACAGCATTTCATCCACAGACCGACGGACAGTCAGAGCGGACCATTCAGACTCTCGAGGACATGCTCAGAGCGTGCGTTTTAGACTTCGGCGGTAGCTGGGATCATCATTTACCTCTAGTGGAGTTCTCCTACAACAACAGCTTCCAGGATACTATTCAGATGGCACCTTTCGAGGCATTGTATGGGAGGAGATGCAGATCGCCCGTCTGTTGGACAGAGCTCAGCGAGAGCAATATTTTGGGGCCGCAGCTTATTGAGGAGACGACAGCGAAGATTCAGTTGATTCGAGACCGGATGAGGGCAGCTCAGAGCAGACAGAAATCCTATGCAGACAGGCGCCGTCGCAGATTGGAGTTCGCAGTTGGCGACCATGTTTTTCTGAAAGTCTCTCCGATGAAGGGCGTGATGCGTTTTGGGCAAAAGGGGAAGCTTAGCCCTAGATTCGTAGGTCCCTTCGAGATCCTCGAGCGTGTCGGCGCTGTTGCATATCGTTTGGCTCTTCCACCAAGCTTTCCCGATGTTCACCCCGTCTTCCATGTTTCGATGCTCCGCAAGTACCTTCACGACCCTTCGCATGCGATTCAGCACCCGACAGTCCAGGTAGAGCGCGACCTTTCTTTTGCAGAGCAGCCGGTGGCCATCCTGGATCGGCAGGTGAAGAAGTTGAGATCGAAGATTATACCAACCGTCAAGGTCCTTTGGCGTAGCCCGAGCAGCGAGGAGGTTACTTGGGAGACCGAGAGCGAGATGAGGAAGAAATATCCCCATCTCTTTGAAGGTACGCGTAGTTATATTTTTAAATTCGGGGACCGAATTTCTTTAAGGGGGGAAGATTGTAGCGCCTTGAAAATTCGTTTTGGTGTTTTCCTGAAAATCGGTGAAAATTCGGTATTTTTCCGAAAACCGTCTTTCTCGTTATTTTGCAGTTTAGAACTAATTATACCTAAAATGGATAGGTTATTGCTTGTTTTTAGTAGCTAATGAGTTACTTATGAAATTTTGGTCATTTAAATTTTTTTCCCTATTTTTCAATTTTTTAATATTATTTTAAGCCGGTAAGAAAATACATTAAATTAGCGATAAATACAAATTTAAATGGGCTAAAATTAAGCTTTAAAATCATGTTAATTAAAATCTAGTTGTAACATAAATTTTTAGTAATTTATTTTAAGTTTTAACTAATTTTTATTATGGAAAACGAAATTTATTGAATTTAAGCTTAAACATGCAATTTTGGACTTGTAGGGGGTCTTTTTGCAAAAAATTTTTTGTGCACTCTCACACACACATCCTCACATCTCCTTGGCTGTCCCAAACTGCAGAAAATTCCCCCTCTCTCTTTTGTTTTAAAATTATTTTGTTAGGTATGATTTGAGTTGAATGTGTATGTTCAAAATATTGTATGTTGAAGGTATGGTGCATTGACTTTGAGGGGAGTTGACCAAGACTTTTTTCCCACACCCACACCATCCCCTCTCCCTCATTTCTGGCCGAATTCCAGCAGCCCCCCCTTCATCTCCTTGTTCTTTTCATTTTCTTAAAAAAATTCATTAAGTTGCTTCAAAAATTCCAAATTTAAACCTCACAAAATAACCCCATTCTTCATCCCCTTTCTCTTTAACCTCTCTTGCTTGGAATCATGGTGCTATGAGGCCATCATTGAGGCAAATTCTTCTTGCTAGATCTATAAAAATTTGAGGTATAAATTCTACTCTTTTAAGTTAATATGGTTAGAATTCTTTAATCTAGTTGTTTAGTGTTAATTTAGTGCTATTTTCATTCTAGTGTTGTTTAAAGTTAATGGTTGAGTTAACTAGGGTTTCTTGAAACCATTATTTAGTTAATTAAAGCTAATTAGCTATCTAGTTGTTTGCTAATCTAGGTTAATGAGGTTACTTTATTTGTGTGGGCTTCAAATTAGTTTTAATTTGGTATTGTCATGTTTAGTTTTGGATTGAAATTGCTAATTATGAAAATCAAGAAAGGTTTTGTTTATGGAAATTAGGTTTTTAAGGAAATTAGGTTTTTAAGCATAGTTAATGGTTTAAAAATTAGTGTAATGGCTAGCTAGTGGGTTAGTTTGGATTGTTGTGTTGGATTGTGTTAACTTTGTCGCTAATTGTCGATGTTTGCACCAAATTTGCAAACTTCTAGCTTACTAGGTTTTTATTATATTATTGTGGCGAATTAATTGCGATATCTAGATTATATTGTTGGCTTATCCTATGACATTTAGGATGCGTGAGTGCGGATTTTTGAGTAATCGGGTTTTAGTTTTGCCGGGCGACCAAATCGGCGATTTTTGCAGTTTTTACGATTTTCGCGTGTGTTCCGCGCACCTTGTGCATGTTGTACCTAGCTTGTGAACGTTAGTGTTTTCGTTTGGGTTTTGCGTCGTTCTTGATATGTAACCTTATGTTTGGTATTGATGTAAATTCCAGGTTCGGTCGCGGAGACGTCAGACGCGGCTCGAAAGGGGAAAGCGGTGATCGGACGTGACTAGCTAGGGATTTCGGTGAGTAGATGTAACATCTACGGGGGACTATCGTTAGATGGCGCAAGCCGCCCGATAGTTTTAGTAACTTAAAAGATTCTTAGTGATGTTAGTAATTAGGGGTGTAATACTTGTATGATTATTTGCCACATTCATGCCCTATATTGACATACATATACGAAACCATTTTATAGGACACCTGCACCATTGCCAGGGTTTTTATATGCAGCACGAGCACTATTCATGCTTACACACACACCCTGGTAATTGCCATGCCACCACACTAGATAACCTTTAAATTGAAACCTTTTACTATAATTGATACTTAAACTCGCGCTATTTCTTTAATTCCTTAAAATGAAATCGTAGGATTGCTATTCATGTGCATGTACCTCATCATATTATTTGTTCATGCTTAGTCTATGAATCACGCATCGCAACTTGATTATTGATATCATATGCATTCATTATCATTGACATATGCACTTATGAGGATTTCTTGAGATTTTATGATATTTCTGGATTTCGGGGGAAAGCCGCAAAATTTCTAAACTTATTATGTTTTTAAAATATGTAATTGCGGTTTTCTAGTGATGTAAAGTGTCGTCCACCATGAGTTTGCTGTGGTTTTCGAGATCCGTGTCGAGGAGTGGAGGAACCGTCACGGGTACATGTTGGGCCCGGTATGGTATCCCGGGGCAAGATGAATGTGGTGTTGACGTTGAGCCTGGCAGGGGACGGATTACCTACCGGTGACTGTTTGGCACGGCGGATATCCAGAGGATGCCGACCGTGGCCGCGAGATGATGAGATTTTGATATTGAGCTGGGTCAGCCAGATGGCTGAGGCCAGAGACACTATGACATGGATAAATGAGATTTGTGATAGTTTTGAGGTGTCGTTGCTGGACACAGGTTCTTGTTGATTCTATTGGTATTGTGCTGGTATTTCAAAAGAGATTCTTAAAGGGAAAATCATGATTTCTTATACTTACACTTTCAGATCACGAGTTGATTCGCATTGCATTCAGACCTGCTAATATATTCATATTGCATACCTACCTGCCATTATGTCCTGCCATACCTGTATTATAGATGCTAGGATACTTGTGTGCATGCATTCAATAGCCTGTGTAGATGTTATTTATTACTCACGAGTTGGCAACTCACCCCCGTTGTGCCATAGCCTTTTGCAGGTCCGCTCCGTCAGTACAGTAGCGGCGGACGCACTTGCTTCTTTTGCCTGGACTCGAGGTTTTGCTCTTAGGTGGGTTTTATTATTATTTTTGCACCCCCTTGTATATTCCTTGTATCTAGTATACTCCATCTACTGTATCTACCAGTATTATTGTATATTGACCTAGAGATGAGACTGTAAGGTTGTTAGTTATATGTATGCCCTAGAGGCCATTACTGTACATTGGATGTATATTGTAGTGGATGCTGGGACATATATAGGAAGGACTTTCTTGCTCGACATGATAGTACGCTATCTGGTTGCTCTTTATCTTAACATGTATACTTTCTGTCTCTCTGATTACATGTTGATAAAGCCCTTAGGATGTGTACTCAACTTCCAGGACTATGATGCAGGTCATACTAGTGGGGCCTGGGTAGTCAATGAGTACATCCTTCATTGTTCCTAGTCGTGGAAATATCGAGACGGGGCATCGATATTCCAGAGTAGACTAGCGCATATCTTCTCGACCCATGCGATGGGCGATGGATGATCCCATATCCATTGGTGTTTGACATCGAAGATGGTATGCGGGTGCTCAGTGGAGACTGGGTACACTGAACGGACTCGCCGAGAACTCCCAGATGGTATTATACCTCACGTCAGATGGCAGTTCTCTGGTGACACTGGTACAGCTTAGTCTGTTGACCCGAGATCGTCATAGAGTCTTGTGTGTCTCCCACTGTGCTTTGATTTCCACCCTACCACGGCTCTACTGAGTCGTGCAAACATGTGGTTTTTGGGTACAGTCCCGATTCACATGGAGGCAATGAGCGATAGGAGGGGATTCGTCTCTCCCGGTATTGGGGGTTGATGTTGTGCTATGCTCGACTGGCCATAACAGGAAATCCCTGGCCAGGGTTGCAGTGATATACTGGTAAGAGTTATCAGTAGTTTCACGAATGTTATGGACCTCACGTCGGCATGACTTATCGAGCTATTGGGGTCTGACGTTTACCACCCCTAGGCGAGATATGCGACATATCAGACGAACAGACCGGACTATACGGTAAGTGTTACTGGTTGGATTCACAGGAGTGTGAGCGGGCTTGCTCGTCGATCTTCTGATCGCTCAATACCCGGGTGGCCATTACGTTTAGCAGACCGCTTGCGGCTTGTGGGTGTTTGATATGATCATCATCTGCTGCCGGCGTATTGACGAGTCTTTAGAGTCCTACACAGAGGTTTCCTGGCTCAAGCGAAACGAAATAGGAGCGCATATGAGATATGTGCGGGACCGAGGATAATTCGTGTATGTGATACCGTATTCCATTCTCGCGATGAATGTATCGATTGGTTATATGCGATATAACCTAGTTATCGAATCAAGCATTGATTCGATAAGCCGATACATAGGATACTAGTCGGTTATATGCGATATGACCGGATCGTTAAATCAAGTGTTGATTTAATGATTTAATGTATAATTTTATATTTGATATATCACTTTGCATTAACTAGTATTGGTTGACTTTAAAAGGATTTTCTCACTTGAATTGTGCAAGTTATATATGTGATATATTTCTTTGTGCACATGATTGTATCATGTTTGATGATACATTCTTGTTTGGTTTTGTGTAAAGTATTAAACCATGGTTAGTTAGTGATTAGGGTTTCATCTTATTCATTTATCTTTTTATTTTATTTTATTTATTTCATTAGAAAAGATAAAGAGAAAAGAATGGTTGCTAGTTTTGTTTTTTATGAAGCTTCTTGAAGCTTTGAACAAGTCCACCATTCTTGTCTCTTCTCTAACCCTAACCACTAATCTAACCTTGGTTAAATCTCTACACTAAACCATGGTTGTTGACATGATAAGTATCATATTGTTTTTATTTTTAAATAAGACTTATGATATTATCTTCTTCTTTCTTCATCTTCTTCTTCAATGAAGAAAGCTTGCTACTCCAATGGCAAGTCATGAAAACTAGTGAGAAATCCAAAACTAAAGTCTACCCACTTCGTATTTCTTCATCCTCTACCTCTTGCCAAGTAGTATAGGGTGTTTCCTTCACATGTTTTCCCGACTTGGTGAAGTTTGAGCTTGTTCTAGCGATGCCTCGACGTAGATCATCTTCGGCATCGAACCGACGATCAAGCCCGCCCATTCTTCGATGATGCCAATGATAGAGTCGTGAGTTCGATTTGGACAGCGGAGGGAGATCATCGCGGAGCATACGAAGTGGTGGACCGGATCTACAAAGGTTGTAACTCCTTTCCTTTTAGATAAAGTTGTTTATTTGCATCGTTTCGCCTATTTATCTAGTTAACGATCCGTATTAGGGTTTGTAGGCACCCGTAAAATTTGATTTGTGCATGTTTGATCACTTGTGAGACCTTACTAGGGTGCCTAGGAACCCTACAGTGGTATCAGAGACTAGCTAGAGCCTTAGGCGATGTCCAGACGGATTTTGAATTCCGAACGAATACGAATCCCTAATACAAATTGCTCTCTGTACTTTTTCTGAAAATTGGGATTTTTCCATATTAAAAATATTCAGTAAAATCAGCAGGAAATTCTAAGGGATTATGTAAAATTCGTGTGCCTGATTCCATCAATGCGCCGCGTTTCCGCGGCACGAGCATGGCTCGTGCGGCGGAACCGCGGCCGTTTTGTCGTTTGTGGCATCCAAATTTGCACAGTAATTCATTATATGCAGTGCTGGTTTTCCTGGGTATTTTTGATATTTTTTCAAGAGTTGAATTTTCTGGGGTTGTTTTGGGGATTCGTATGTTCGATCGGATTATCAAATTTTGTCTGTGTGGCTTTCCGGATAAATTTTAGAATATGTTAAAAAGTTCAACCGGATATAAATACCCACATTTTCCCCTGCCGGAAAATTTCCAAGTGTTGGATTTTTCCGTGGTTTAACGACGTTCTAAGTAGTGCAAGTAACGCGATGGACCCTCTAGAAGACAACAAACCTTAACTCGATTATGTGACCGTCTTGAACTGCCCTTTGAACCTTCGGGTTTGGGGCAGTACGGCGTGCCACATGTGAGGCGTTGGCTTAACCCTTCTACGGCTGGACCGTTGGTACTGAGGCACGAACTGAATGCTGTTAGACTTATTTCATGTGTTGAGCTGTATCGGGAAAACTTGGGTGTTCGATTGTTCGATCGGAAAGTTTAATATTTTCTGTTTATCCGGAATGTGATACAATAATTGGAATTCACAAATTGTTATGAGATAACGGAATGAATATTATAAACGTAGCAGTTTAGTCTCACTTGATCGGTTGCCACGGAATTTTGATTTGATCAAAAGTCCGTCGCAATCACGTAGCGTACGCGGATACTCGCCGGGTAAACTTTATAGACAGCCTCACTCCATAGCCCCGACCAAGTGACTGTAGGAGAGCCCCGTCGCCGAAAGCATCCGTCCGGGTGCTCGCGGCAGCGGTGTTCCGCCTTGGTGCACTTCGTCGACGGTATCAGGGGTGCGGCCGCCTACTGAAGTTTGCGATGAGCATTCGATCAGAATGTCGGGAATCTTGTTGAATTGCCCGACTTGATATTGAAAAGATTTTTCGATAATGAGACTAAAATGCGGGGCTTATAATTGTTAGGCATGCGATGTCTAAAGAATTCATTTGATTGGGCATGTGATGTCTAAAAGAGTTGCGGATTCCAACTGTTGTAGTTTTACACTTTCTTTTCTGTGACCGTAAGTGTAATATGTGATATCGCCGGTTTCGTTGCTATATGTCAACGACAATTGGGATGCGCATATTTACTTACGTTGATGACATGTGATATTATGTGTTGCTGGATATGTTATATTGGATCATCGTGTTTGAATAGCCGGGGGTTTTTATGTGAGATGAGTGTTTTTCATTTTCATTCATGTAAAAACTTGTATGTAATATTCTTTTATTGGGACACTTCCAGGTTGCGGAAGTTTTCACCGTTGATGTATATTATTTACTTTTCTGCACTAGGATAGACCCAAGGAGGGGAGCACAAGTAACCGGGTTCTGGGGTCCAGTGGGATACCAACTCGAGGAGTCGAGTCCGGGTCTCCTAACCCTAGAATTGGTAGGGTTGCTTGCCGCTCTTGTAGGGGTCTTGGGGTGTGGGATTGGCTATTCATCACGACCGTGGAATCCGTGTTTTATACTGGCTCGTATTGAAAACACGGACGTCCTAGTATATCCAATATTTCATATGTATCTTCTGCTGTGATTTATCTGTGATCATGTGATGTTCTGTGACAGGTATTATATATAGTATATATGATATATTATATAGACGTTGCTTATGTTTTACACCCGCGCTAGCCCTGCCTCGCTCTGGCATTAGTTACCTAACCTAACGGTGCTGACGGGACATCGAGGCGAATGCGGATGGCATAAGCGTACGTTATATTTATCTGTGATGGTTAGGTGGACTTAAATGATGGGATATTCATTAATGAGATTAATGAAAGAAAATAAACCTAATTGATGTTGTGGAATCGAATTTCAAAATAAAACAGGTAGCTACAGTTCTTGCTTTGCATCGCGGTGTTCATTATAGAACATCCTGCACCTTATTCGATGAGGAAAGGACCGAGATCCCTTCACCGGGAGTGACTCCTTTAGCAATAACTGGCAGATGCTACAACCCTCGGTTTGTCTTTGATCGCTTCTATAGTTTCCGCTTTGCACAGTGATATATATGATATATCCCGCACCTCATTCGACGAGGAAAGGGCCGACGATCCCTTCACCGGGAGTGACCCCTTTAGCAAAACTAGAAAAGCCTCAAAAACATTCCATTTAAAAACCATTTGATTCCGCAACGAGATCAAGTTCAAAGCGTTAAAGGTTTTCACAAAAACCATTCGCAACCCTCTGTCATTTTAGGAAGTAGAGTACTTAGTATTCGTTCTGTGTTTGTTGACCATAGTCAAGGCACAGTGTACGGTAGCTAAGTGATGTCTTCCTACACCGCATATGATGCGATTAGTTAGGACAGTCATGTGGCTTTGTTGACCTTAGCCAAGGGTCATGTGGGTGGGTCTAATTAATCACGAAATGACGGGTAGAACTTAACTAGTACCTATGATTTGTTGACCTTAGCCAAGGTCATAGGTGCTAGGGGTAAAAACCATTATCGGGAATTTCAAGTGTTGAAATTTGTAATGAGATTGCATACCTTCTATGAGATAGTTGGATCCCGATACCCGCTGCGAGTAAGAGTTACTCCTGGGAGAGTTTTACACATTACAATTAGCCGATCAAGTAGGTGTCTAGAAAGGTGTTAACGAGGTTACGCCTCTGGGAAAACGGGGTTTACATTAATTAGGTTCGTGCGAAAGCACGGGGGACCTCCCTCAAAGTACCGACACTGGCCTGGCTGAAAGATTGGCGAACTTGTAGTGTGTAATTAATCCCGGCTAGTCTTTCCTTTTAGGGTTTGAAGGAAGATTTGATAAAAAGCAGTGGGAGCCATCCTGATTAGATAAAATAATAACCAATCTATTCTTGCAAGAGCGCACGCTGAGTGTTTTCTTCTCTCTCTCTCCAGGTAGCGACCATATCATGCCTTAATCAAGATAATAATACGGAATATTGACCGAACCCGCTTGTTATACAGAGCTGGGGAACGTTGGTCCCGCTCCAACTTATAATTGTTATAAGACAGAGCAGGAAATTGGGGAATACCAGATTTCCCGTGCCGCCCAAACGAAGAGAATGCATGCTGATGCATCATCTTCGGGTGTGTTCATTATACAGAACTCTTTCTCAGTATCCTTTACGTCCTGGGTATGTGATACCAGATCAGGATCCCAGATATGTAATCTGTTACATAGGGCTACAGATAGGTAGAGAACTGAGAACGGGTGATAAGTTTCATGAGGCAGAAAACGGGGCAAGTGTTGCAGCCAAGTCTGTTGGTCACTGTCACCCTGTATTACCAATACATTGATTCTGAACGAATGTTATTAGATACCGAACCTGATATACAAAATCATATCAGTCTCTTTATTAGTAAAGAAAGGATATAATTTTGTATTGATGGATAATGTTTTGATCATTTCCTATATCAAAAGTTGATCGGTTCAGGCACGTTATCTAAAAGCGTTGATGTTCTAAATCAAACTACAGTTCTTAGTATATGGAACACACACAAGAGGAAGAGTTCAGAATTGAACGATTCCGTCTTGAGGTATTGTAGACTAGGTCAGATCAATGTGACCCGACTAGCTAGAGTTACATAAAGATGCATATTTAAATTTGTTTGAATTTACATCTTATGAAACTTGCGAGTCATGTCACAAAGATAAAATGACCTCAGCTCTCTTTATTGGAAACAGAGAAAGAGTTAGTAAACTCTTGGGATGATACATGTTGATGTATGTAAGGTCCCCTGTCTACACATGCCAGGAATGGTTCTTTATACTTCATTACATTCTCTGATGATCTTTCGAGATTCAGACCTTTGTTCCTGTTGAAACATAAGTCCGAACCTTTTGAGATATTCACAGAATATAAGCGAGAAGTAGAGAACCAGAATACGGGTATAAGTATTATGTCCTATGATGAGATCAAGGAGGAGAATACTTGAGCACGGAAATACTGGACTATTCTAAAGGAGAATGAGATTCTCTCTCAGCATTACTCATCCGTATACACCATTGCACGATGGTATATCGGGGTGGAGCAATTGCACCCTATATGATAAGGTGTGCTCTATGATGAGTACTACTGAGTTACCTATTTCCCTTTGGGGTTTATGCACTTGGGAAGTTGCATACCTATTGAATAAGGTTCGAATCAAATCAGTGCCTACCACTTCATATGTGATATGGAAAGGGAAGAGCCCATTTCTTAAGTTAGTTAAGATTTAGGGTTGACCAGCCTATGTCTAAAAACAAAATCTGGACAAGCTCGAGGCAAAGTCTGTTATGTAGAACTGGAAATGTTCCAGCTATACAATCTGCAGCTGATGATTTGATAGAACCAAAGGATTCAGTAGATACCAATGAACCTCAGCCTCTCCGCCGATCTAGTAGGGTTCCTCACCCACCTGAGAGATACTTCGGTTTCTCTATGACAGTGGGAGCGAGGATTGCATCATGAGATGATGACCCAACTAGCTTCGAGCTGGCCATCAGGAGTAAGACTCTGTAAGAATGGCTGGATGCTTAGTAATCTGAGATAGAATCCATGTACACCAACAAAGTATGGACTTTGGTTGCTATATCTGAAGGGTTAAATTCCCATCAGGAGCAAGTATATCTTGAGAAGATTACTTGGTGTAGATGGAAAAGTTGAGACTTTCAAAGCTAGACTTGTTAAAGTTTGCATCATTGACCAGGTGTGGATAATGATGAAACCTTTTCAAGCAACTATGCTTAAGTCCATCCAGATCCTACTTGCCACGGCTACATACCATAACTACGATATCTGGCGGTTGGGTGCCATGACTGCTTTTCTAAATGATGTTTTAGAAGAGTACGTCTATAAGTACACAGCCAGAGGGCTTCGTAAACAGTGGGAGCAGCGGAAACGTGTGCAAGATGTTTTATAGGATAAAGCAGGCATCGCGGAGTTGGAACATCTGTTTTGATGAAGCGGTCAAAGAGTTTGACATCATCAAAATGGTAGATGAACCTTGTATATACAAAAAGGTAGTAGGGAGTATGGTGACGATCCTCGTAGAGTACGTGGATGACATACTCTTGATAAGAAAGGAGTTTCTTATGCTACGCTCGATCAATCTCCGTTTATCACAAAGATTCTCCGTGTAGGATCAAAATGATGCCTCCTAAATCCTGAGTTTTAGATCTATGAGATAGATTTAATTGGATGTTAGGAATCTCACTAGTAGTAGTAAGATGGTATCAATCGATCCTGAGGAGAATCACTGGAAGTGTTCCAGGGTGATAAAGATGACTGAATGTCAGTCACAGGCACTGTCTTTACCCTCAGTAAAGGGACGGTATGTTGGAAGAGTTCCAAGCTAGATACCGTGGCAAACTAGACGATAAAGGCTGGTAACATCGCTATTGAAGATACTACCAAAGAGGCAGTTTGGGTGTATATTGGTTCATAAGATGAACTTGGTTCCTGCCATTGTATGACAATGGAAATGTGGCTTAGGCCCTGGAACCTTGGTCCCATCAGTGACCCAGACATATTCTGAGGAAGCATCACCTGATCATGGAGATAGTTGATCTCCAGGTTGATCGAGGTTAGGAGAGTAGACTCAGAGGACAACACGGTGGATCCACTCATGAAGTCCTTTTTCCCTGAGAGAGACTTTTAGGGGATGGTTGAGTATGTGATACTGCAACCACTGCTACAGATGGCCCTAGTGCAAGTGGGAGATTGTTAGTTATATGTATGCCCTAGAGGCCATTACTGTACATTGGATGTATATTGTAGTGGATGCTGGGACATATAGGAAGGACTTTCTTGCTCGACATGATAGTACGCTATCTGGTTGCTCTTTATCTTAACATGTATACTTTCTGTCTCTCTGATTACATGTTGATAAAGCCCTTAGGATGTGTACTCGACTTCCAGGACTATGATGCAGATCATACTAGTGGGGCCTGGGTAGTCAATGAGTACATCCTTCATTGTTCCTAGTCGTGGGAATATCGAGACGGGGCATCGATATTCCAGAGTAGACTAGCGCATATCTTCTCGACCCATGCGATGGGCGATGGATGATCCCATATCCATTGGTGTTTGACATCGAAGATGGTATGCGGGTGCTCAGTGGAGACTGGGTACACTGAACGGACTCGCCGAGAACTCCCAGATGGTATTAAACCTCACGTCAGATGGCAGTTCTCTGGTGACACTGGTACAACTTAGTCTGTTGACCCGAGATCGTCATAGAGTCTTGTGTGTCTCCCACTGTGCTTTGATTTCCACCCTACCACGGCTCTACTGAGTCGTGCAAACAGGTGGTTTTTGGGTACAGTCCCGATTCACATGGAGGCAATCAGCGATAGGAGGGGATTCGTCACTCCCGGTATTGGGGGTTGATGTTGTGCTATGCTCGACTGGCCATAACAGGAAATCCCTGGCCAGGGTTGCAGTGATATACTGGTAAGAGTTATCAGTAGTTTCACGAATGTTATGGACCTCACGTCGGCATGACTTATCGAGCTATTGGGGTCTGACGTTTACCACCCCTAGGCGAGATATGCGACATATCAGACGAACAGACCGGACTATACGGTAAGTGTTACTGGTTGGATTCACAGGAGTGTGAGCGGGCTTGCTCGTCGATCTTCTGATCGCTCAATACCCGGGTGGCCGTTACGTTTAGCAGACCGCTTGCGGCTTGTGGGTGTTTGATATGATCATCATCTGTTGCCGGCGTATTGACGAGTCTTTATAGTCCTACACAGAGGTTTCCTGGCTCAAGCGAAACGAAATAGGAGCGCATATGAGATATGTGCGGGACCGAGGATAATTCGTGTATGTGATACCGTATTCCATTCTCGCGATGAATGTATCGATTGGTTATATGCGATATAACCTAGTTATCGAATCAAGCATTGATTCGATAAGCCGATACATAGGATACTAGTCGGTTATATGCGATATGACCGGATCGTTAAATGAAGTGTTGATTTAATGATTTAATGTATAATTTTATATTTGATATATCACTTTGCATTAACTAGTATTGGTTGACTTTAAAAGGATTTTCTCACTTGAATTGTGCAAGTTATATATGTGATATATTTCTTTATGCACATGATTGTATCATGTTTGATGATACATTCTTGTTTGGTTTTGTGTAAAGTATTAAACCATGGTTAGTTAGTGATTAGGGTTTCATCTTATTCATTTATCTTTTTATTTTATTTTATTTATTTCATTAGAAAAGATAAAGAGAAAAGAATGGTTGCTAGTTTTGTTTTTTATGAAGCTTCTTGAAGCTTTGAACAAGTCCACCATTCTTGTCTCTTCTCTAACGCTAACCACTAATCTAACCTTGGTTAAATCTCTACACTAAACCATGGTTGTTGACATGATAAGTATCATATTGTTTTTATTTTTAAATAAGACTTATGATATTATCTTCTTCTTTCTTCATCTTCTTCTTCAATGAAGAAAGCTTGCTACTCCAATGGCAAGTCATGAAAACTAGTGAGAAATCCAAAACTAAAGTCTACCCACTTCCTATTTCTTCATCCTCTACCTCTTGCCAAGTAGTATAGGGTGTTTCCTTCACATGTTTTCCCGACTTGGTGAAGTTTGAGCTTGTTCTAGCGATTCCTCGACGTAGATCATCTTCGGCATCGAACCGACGATCAAGCCCGCCCATTCTTCGATGATGCCAATGCTAGAGTCATGAGTTCGATTTGGACAGCGGAGGGAGATCATCGCGGATCATACGAAGTGGTGGACCGGATCTACAAAGGTTGTAGCTCCTTTCCTTTTAGATAAAGTTGTTTATTTGCATCGTTTCGCCTATTTATCTAGTTAACGATCCGTATTAGGGTTTGTAGGCACCCGTAAAATTTGATTTGTGCATGTTTGATCACTTGTGAGACCTCACTAGGGTGCCTAGGAACCCTACAGAGGTTTGTGGACTTTTATGCTGTATTTTGGGGTCGAGCTCACTTGAGTCGACATGTTGTTTTTCTTATGCTTCATTATGGTTATTTTGCATGTTGTTGCTTTATATTGCGTAGGATTTGTGACCGCCTTATGGCGAAGTGCTAGCTCCCGCTTGGGGATGCCATATTTGTTGGATTCATATATATTCTTGTTGTACCCATTTTGGGGGCTAGTATTTACAAAGGAGACTCTGCCGAAATTTTCGGAAAAATTGGTATTGTTTTTAAAAAGGGTTTTACATGACTTATTTGATAAACTCGCTTTCAATTGATTGGGTTTTCTTCACTCTTTTGCTTATTTGGTTTTGGTTTCTGGGCTTTGGCTTACTTATTTTACGGACGTCTTGAGACGTTTCGTAAACTTAAGTGCCAGTCACGTTCCATACCCTGCGGGTCGTGACAGCTCTCCATACAGTTCTTTTGTATGGAGAAATATGGATTCGAGGTCCATATTCTCGTGCCTCCTCTGATGTTCGTTGTCCATAGAGGCAAGCACGAGGCACTTGGCCTTCGCGCAATCGATCTCCCAAGTCTTACGGATTTCCTTATCCGCGACACTGGAGGTGGGACTTGGGACAGGGGGAGCTTTGGTGGTAAGAAGATACCCCAGCCTGTCGTAAGTGATTGCCATTTTGACATTCCTGAGCCAATCTTTGTAGTTTGGCCCTATCAGTATATTTTTATCTAGAAGTAACTTAAGTCCAGTCATGTCGATTGGTCGCTGCAATTAGGAGAGAGAGAAGAAACACTCAGCATGCTGCTCTTGCAAGTTTAGAGTGGTTTTTAGTTTGTCTAAACAGGATGGCTCCCACTATCTCTCGAATCCCTCCTCAAACCAAAAAGGAAGAATTAGTCAGGATTAATCTCACCGTACAATTCTTGCTTAACCGTTCGGCCAGGCTGGTGTCGGTACTTTGAGGGAGGTTTTCCAACGCTTTCGCGAAGTTCCTTAATTAAATAACCTCTTTTCCCTGTGGGCGTAGCCCCGCTAACACCTTTCTAGACACCTACTTGGTTTATAGCATTGATCGTTAAGTGAGAAATTTCCCGAGGAGTAGAATATACTCACAGTAGGATCGGGATCCAAATATCATCGCGTGACAAAACTGAAGGAATCCTACCAGAATCATCACACTCCAAACGGTATGCAACGCTAGCAAGTTTCAGTACTTATGAAACTCCCGATGTGGATTTTTGCCTCATGCTCTTATGACCTTGACTTTGGCCAAAATATCATAAGTCACATGTCAAGTTCTACCCGTCATTCTCCAGGTTAATTTGAGCCCACCCGCACATACCCTTGACTTTGGCCAAAATGGTAGAACGACTGCCCCAAACCAACACATCTATCTATGCTGCACATGAATACCCAATAGCTACCAATCACTATGTCTTGACTTTGGCCAACATACATAGCTTGAATACTATTGACTATTCATGTGGAACGACGGAAGGCTACGAATGGTTTTAGCGAAACCGTGAACGTAGTGAACTTGATATAATCGAAGGAAAGAGATAGCTTTTAAAAGGAGTGGCTCATGCACCGCATTTAAAATTTAGTTTTTGAAAAGAACCGAGTGGTTTTCAAAGTGTTCCAACGACTTTTACTTGGTTTATTTTCTTGCATTAGTTCTTTTAATGCGTCCCATCAATTAATCCTACCATTGCAGAAAACAACCAAAATATGACGTACGCTTATGCCATTTGCATTCGCCACGGGGCCCCGTCATTACCCGTTAGGTTACTTAACTAACGACAGAGCGGGGGCTGGGCTAGCGCGGCTGTAGAACATAAGCAACGCCTAAATAATATCATATATAGATATATTGCAATGATAGCCATTTCAGATCACAGATGAACATATTGGATATACTAGGAATCCGCAATTCGTACGAGCCTGTAACGAAAAGCAGATTACACGGTCGCGGTGAATAGCCAAAACCCCACCTAAGACCCCTACGAGTGCGGCAAACTACCCGCCAAGTACTCGAAGCGAAGCAACCTCCCTCAACACCGTGAGTAGGCCACTCGGCACTTCAGGATACTCGGTAGTTTGCGCACCCCCTCCATGGGTCTATCCTAGGAGCAAAAACAGTAAAAAGAAATTATACAATGACGGCTACAACCCGACCCGGTTGTGCGGCCATACAAATAATATTACATCAATTTACAAATTTACATGAATTGAAAGAAAAGAAAACTCTCATCTCACAACCCCCGGCTATTCACCCGCGACAATCCAATGAATTCATATACACATACCATCAACATTACAGATCACAGATTTGTATAACCCCCACTAATCGACATATAGCGATTAGTAGACGTTCAATACAAAAATCACATCACAGAAATAAACCCGTTAGCCTTAGTCTTTAGAAGTTCGACAAAAATACGGTTTTTCAAGCCCCGAAAACAAATTTTTCTTTCTGGAAAATCTGGGCTGAAAAAACATATACCAAAAATCCCAAAATACCCCACTAAGTATTTTGCAGAAAAGACGATCCACGGCTGAGTTAAATCGGCCGCGGAACCGCGGCGGGAGCAAGCTCCTGCCGCGTTTCCACGGCGCTTTGATGGGTTCTCTGGACCGTTTTTCTACAGTAGACTATAAAAACCCTGAGTCGATTTTTGAAGCATGATTTATTAATTTTACAGCACTTTAAAAATTGATAGCAAGTTTGATTTCCGGGTGTATTTCGCGACTTTTTCTCCGATCGAATTTCTACTAACTTTGTTAACATGTTAGATAGTGTTTAACTAGGCTCTGATACCACTGTAAGTCCATGCTACCGCTCCCGGTACTTACGGGCTTGCGGAAATGACGAAAAACAATTTTTCTAGAGGAGGTAACATGGACTCAAAACGGATCTTTGTTAAACTATCTATCTAACAACCTAACTAGGAGTTGTTTAACTACTCGGTTAGGGGGTATACCTTTCTTGAACTCCTTCGTCTTCAACTCTTGTGTTGTACGGACTGGCCTCTCCTCGTCGTCTTCTCGCGCCGAAGACGGATCCACCTGAAAGCTTCTACCTTTGGCTTCTTCTTCTATCTTGAAGAAACTAGTTCACTCGGTTTGCTAAACCTTGTGAACTAGGATGAGTAGAGGATTGTTTTGGAGTCATTTTATCTCTAGGGCAATGAGTCTCAACACATGAGAGTGGTTTGCCCTTGAGGTAGAGAGAGAGCAAGAGGGAGAGGGAGAGAGCAAGAGAAAAATGAGAGAGCTCAAGCAAAAGAGAGAAAGCAAATGAGAGAATGAACCATACTCATCTCATTCTCACCTCTCATAATCCAAAAGCATCATGAGCCATCATGATAATCAAGTATTATGTGATGGTTATCATATCACAAAAGGCAATATCATTTCATGCAATAAATGCAATGTGTGAACAAATAAGCAAGCTAAAAGTCTTTGCATGAAATGATAGCCATAGAATGATGGTGGTCAACAAGTCCAACCTAATCAACCGGTCAACCTAGTCAACAAGTCAACAAGGTCATCCTTTCAACCCAACCATGGCACAATAATACTTAATTATCATTAACCATATTTCAAATTCTCATTAGGGTTAGGCAAAGTCAATAGTCAACAGTCAACAACCCCAATGAGAATCCTCTACCTCTGTCTCTCTGTCAACTGTGAATACACACCCGCATCCGCGTTCCGAAGAACACGAATACAAAACGAAATAAAACCAATCCCAAAACGTACACTAGGATCTGGCTTAAACCAAAGCCCGCTAGTGTCAACTGTCCGGACACTGTACGTGCACAAGTGCACGGATGTGACCGAACCCTGTCGCAAAACCATGCGACCTGTCGCAAAACCATGCGACCCCCCTACTCTTTTGCCTAAAGGCGAATAGCTTTCTGTGTGGGACTCTAAAGACTCGGCACTACGCTGGCAGTGGGTTTAACCACAGACCGCAAGCGGCACTAGCTATGCGTAACGGTCCCCAGGTAGATGCCGACAAGAAGACTGACGAGGTGAAACCCATCTGAACTCCTACTGAGTCTGAATGTGACAATCTCCGTACAGTCCGGTCTGTTCATTTGATACATCGCATGGCGGGCCTAGGGGGCGGTAAATGTCAGTCCCCTAATAGCGGTACAAGTCGTGTCGGAGTGAAGCCTAGAACACCCTGAGATAACACTGGAAACCTACCAGTATATCTCGCTTGCCCTGGCCAGGGACTACTCGTGTAATGGCTCTCCTAGACACAGCGCGATGTCAACCCCCAATACCGGGAGAGACGAATCCTGTCTAACTGTCACTGCCTCCAAGTGCTTCGGGACTGCGCCCAACCACTACCTGTTTGCACGACTCCTTTGAGCCGTGGTAGGGTAGTGATCAAAGTGTAGTGGGAACACACTCGAGGCGAAGTGACAGTGTCAAGTCAGCGGACTAAGCTGTACTCATGTCACCTGGGAACTGACGACTGACGATAGGTATAATACCAACCAATCAGTTCCCGACGAGTCCTGTCCAGTGTACTCGTAACCTAACGAGCACCCGCATACTATCTAAAGTACGACGTACTGACGGCTGTGGGACAGACCGTCTCCCCTGCTAGGATGAGAAGCGCATACGCTAGTCTACTCCAGAGTATCGATGCCCTGTCTCGATAGTCCTGCGACTAGGGACCTGTATAAGGATGTGCTTATGGATTACCCAGCCCCCACAAGTGTGACTGCCATCACAACGCTGGTAATCAAGCAAAGATCCTAAGGGCTCTACTAATGTGTATAGATAATATGCTAAAAGAAACACATGTACACATTAAATTAGAAACAAACCAAGTAGCATACTACCATTTTGAGCAAGATTGTATATACAACTGTGAATATCCCAAGCTTCCATTAAGTAATATACAAACTAGTATGATACAGTAATGGCCTCTAGGGCATATACACTAACAGAACCCCCATCCGATCAGTGACCCAGACATATTCTAAGGTAGTATCGCCTAATCATGGAGATGGTTGATCTCCAGGGAGATCAAGGTTAGGAGGGTAGACTCAGAGGTCAACACGGAGGATCCACTCACAAAGGCTTTTTCCCAAGAGAGACTTTTATGGGATGGTTGAGTATGAGATACTACAACCACTGCTGATTGTTTTGTATTGGATACTACAACATATGGCCCTAGTGCAAGTGGGAGATTGTTAGTTATATGTATGACCTAGAGGCCATTATTGTACACATGATGTATATTATAGTGGATGCTTAGACATACATAGGTAGTACTTTCTTGCTCGACATGATAGTATGCTATCTGGTTACTCTTTATCTTAACATGTACACTAATTGTCTCTCTGTTACATGTTGATAAAGCCCTTAGGATGTTTACTTGACAACCTGGATTACGATGCAGATCATACCAGTGGGACAAAGGTAGTCCGTGAGTACATTCTTTAATGTCCCTCGTCGTGGGTGTATCGAGATGGGGCATTGATATACCAGAGTAGACTAGCGTATAGCTTCTCGACCCATGTACATGGGCGATGGATGATCCCATATCCATTGGTGTTTGACATCAGAGATGGTATATGGATGATTAGTGAAGAATGGGTACACTGGATGGGCTCACCGAGAACTCCCAGATGGTATTATACCTCACATCAGATGGCAGTTCTCTGTTAACACTGGTACAGGTTAGTCTGTCAACCCGAGATCGTCATAGAGTCTTGTGTGATTCCCACTGTGCTTTGATTTCCAACTTACCACGTTCAAGAGAACGTGCACAACGGTGGATTTTGGATACAGTCCCGAGTCACATGGAGGCAATGAGCGATAGGAGGGGATTTCGTCTCTCCCGGTATTGGGGGTTGATGTTGCGCTGTGCTCGATTGGCCATAACAGTAAGTCCCTGGCTAGGGTTGTATCTGAGATTTACTGGTAAGTGTTATCAGTAGTTTCTCGACCCGTTATGAGGCTCATATCGGCACGACTTATCGAGTTATTGGGGTCTGACATTTTGTCACGACCCGAAATATTAGCTCGTGACCAGCACTTAAATCACGCAATGTCTAAAGGCGTAACGTAATTCAAGTAAGCTGAAACACAGAAATCTAAACCTTTTTAGGAAAATTAAGGAGGTGAAGTTTTGAAATAAAGATATAATGAAATCAAGTTTTCTTAATGCATAGAAAAGGAACATGAAAATGCAAGTGGATTATGCAAGTTTAAAAAAACATGTTTCGTCTTTTTTGAAAATTTGGGAAGCACCACCTTTGTAATTTTTGATCCAAAACCACCAATACATAATAAGAATAATGGCATCCCCAAGCGGGAGCTAGCTCTTTGCCAAACGGCGGATCAAAACCACGCAAGACAGTATATATATAAGTATACGACACCCAACGGTGAAGTTCACCACAAAAGATGAAGAAATAAGCAAGACATCAAAACCACAAGTAGCAGAAAACACCTCGCTCTAAGTCTCGCAACCACAATCCCACAAAATCTCATTATTTATACAATTTAAAAATTTCGATTGATGGAGTTAACTAGATATAATATGAAATATAAATACAAGAGTGGGTACGATACAAGGTCCCACCTACCAAAGCAAAATACCCAAATGAAGCTATGTGCCAGCGATGCCGCAACTGATCCGTGTGGTCAACCTGCAAGAACCGTGGCACAACGGGGGTGAGTTGCCAACTCGTGAGTAGAAAAATATCAACAGATAAAAATCGAATAAACAACGACTCCTAGGTCAACTATATCATAAAGGTAATAGTATGATATCTAGGGTGACCGGGTCTGTATATGTGCCAACAAGGCAGTCAATGCCTATAAGCATATGGATAACATCCAACAGTAAAATCAATGCATGTATGCAAGTGGATCTCATCCGCCCATATAATCAAAGTATGTATGCATGTGGATCTCGTCCACGTGTCACCCACTGACACAACAACATCATGCAAGTAAATATCATAAAAGCGTATGCATGAAAATACGAGGATATAATTCAACATGTGTCCTTCGCGACACCTCCAAATCAAGGAACCTGAGTGTCCAGCATCGACACTCGAAATATCATGAAAACCGTGTCTAGCATCGACACGTAAAGCATCATATATCTCAGGCACCGTACACCCTGGTCGGCCCTCATATCCATCTCACTACTCTGGTCGGTATCCTCCGGATAACCGCCGAGTCTAAATACTATCACCGGTAGGTAGTGCTCCCCTTCCAGGCTCACCGTATAACATATACGAGTCTTCTTGCCCTGGGGTACCTCACTGGGTCCACCATGTACCCGCAGCCGGTGCCTACCGCTCCTCGAATCGGGTTTCACATGCCACTCTCAGAACCGAGAAAACACATGCTGGACACAATGAAATATCATATCAAGAGAAACCGTGTTTTTAAAACAATACATACTTTCTTTTAAAATGACCACGTTTCTTAAATCCAGAAATCTCATGAAAACAGCATATCTCAATGCGTAAAATCATAAAGTATGATGTATGCGACATATGATGAAATGTAAGCATATTTGTATATCATGCAATATGGAACAGTGATATATCATATTAAGGGAAAACCCCTCCTTTAAATAATTCCAGTTTTGAAAATATGTCTTGTGGTTCCCAATATCTCCAAGTCAAATGCAACATCGTATAAAAGTGCACGGGTAACTATAGCAAGTAAATTATGCAAAGAGTCATATCATGATGCAGCAATCCTACCGTGTAGTGACATGGAAATTATCGATGATGAAGTGTGTAAGCCAGCAAATCTATGTACGTGTAACATACGCATCATCGATAATGGTGTAAGTGTACTAACATAGGTATATTCAATGCAATAATAATATCATGAATGCAGTATAAGGTAAATCATCAGCTAAAATATATAAGGTATACGTAACTATCATATGTCAGAGTCGGTGAATCTATCAATCGGCATCTAGCCTCATAGCACCACGTACGGTATAATCCACCGTACGACATCCTCTAGTCAAGGGTATGGATCAAACCTCAAGTCAAACTCATCACGTACGAAAAATCATCGTACGGCGGCATTAAGCTATCATGGATCCTATCATCCTATAAAACGAGGAGGGTACGGACCTAACGTCTCGTACGGCTATCACTCACGATTCACAACATATATAAATATCTCTATATACCTATGTCCCAGGTCGCATCCGCCATAATCTCATATCAGGGGACCGACAGGGTATAATTCATCTCAATCGACTCGCATTCGTATGCCATCATACCATCAAATCATCATATCATCATATCCGTCTTATATTCTTTCATCGCATTTAGATCTCACATCAAGTCGAGTTTACATAAACATTTTATCTCTACTAAGTATAAGTATCTAATCTAACATACACACCCGAACCATTCAAACAGATTTTGAAAAGAAGCGAATCGTAGTTTTGAAAATAGGGTTAGGGTGTTTTTAAGGAAAAGATATCGTTTGAAAATCCATAACGCCCCTCAAGGTAACTGTTTAAAAGATACATACGATTCTTCAGTTTAGAAATATGTATGGTTCGGATGACACATCTACGTTGACTATCTAGTCCTATAGTATCCTAAACGGCAATATCGTCAAACATCATCCTCAAATCCCGTCATCACATATTAGTCGTATTATATCACTTCTAACTATCTTTAGTTTCTAATATGGTTTTATTAACTATTATTTAAATCTAACCCTATTTTCCAAATCTAGGTTTTCTTAACCAAATTCTATAAATCAGTTTCCATCAAAACTTTGCGTGGGTGCTATACGCCATCCACCCGACTTTCCCCGTGGATATAGATCCACTCACCTTGGTCTTAGCTTGCCGAAGTCGTTGACGCCATGCTCCGTCGTCTCGGAATCTATGCTAAGGTACCTATAATAACAACACAATCACAATGCGTGTTAAAATCAAGGCGGAAAACCAAAGCGACACAGGTTTCGCTCATAGGTTAAAATCTATAGCCCACGTATGCAAAACCAACAAATTACCCCTAGTCGTTGATGTACAAACATTCAACAACCAAATACAAAACAAAATATCAAGAATTAGCATTTCAAAATACGGAAAACATAACTAAAGTCACACTAAACTGCTCCCAGATTTTGACTCAGGTCAAAAGGGGTTGTACAAACAAGTCTAGGGTGTAGTAGAAGGTGTATAAGATATACCGGACTAACCTTGACCCCTACTTCCACTACAAAACCGGCCACTACCCATAAAATTCCGGCCAGGCCGGTTTTACTGGCTCCTCTGGGCTTTCACTTCGTAGGGTGGTCTCTTGGTGGTGTATCTAGGCCCCTGGTATTGTTTGGTTGTCTCAGAAATTCCCCAGGTCATCCTAGATTCACCGTAGGGGCACTAAAAGTCACAAAACCAATACGGAACAAATCCTAAGTTCGTGTATCGGGTTCAATTCTATGGTTCAGGTCAGGGTAACGTGTCACCATGGTCATACAAACACTCACAACAGTTCCCAGATTTTACCTAAATTCATTACAGAAAAATCTAGTAGGACCAAACACCTCTAAATAACTTCAGGCCACTACTCTACGAAACCCAAACCTTAACTCCCCTACACACCCGAGGTCGCCGGAAATAACCCCATCGTCGCCGGTCAAACCCAATCAGGTAGGGTCGGGGTCACAAGTGTACACTCGGGGTAAGAATTACAACATTATCACACTGTTTTTTTTACAGTGAACACTCGGGGTCACAGCAGGTTAGCGACATCTCAAAATGAAACTAAAACACGATATCGCACCAAACTAAAATACAAGGAAGAATTTATACCTCATTTAGTCCCCTCTAGGAAGCACTAACTTCCCAATGTAGTCAAAATCCCACTTTGCTCGGTTCAAAGTGTAGAGGAGGAGATGGAGATTAATTTTTGTGAAGGGGGTAATAAGTTTTGGGGATTATTTGGAGATTGATCTAGGGCTTGAAGGTGGAGGGAAGAGGAGTTGAGGAAGATGAAGAGGGAGATGAAAATGATGGGGGAAATAAAGTGGCAGCATCCCCCCTCTCTTTCTCACATATTCACACACACACTCTCTCTCCAATCATACCCTTTTTCACCAAATTACCCTTTTGCCATTCCTTTATCTTTTTCTCTTTCAAAATTCAAAACCAAATCACATAATACCCATATAACAACACAAATACAACAACATGTAACCAAATGGAACATAACATGGTGCACTAACCATGTAAAACTGTAGAAACACGGATTTGGCATAATCGCGATTAGGAGTGCACTAATCGGGTTTTTTATCGAAACTGCGTATAATAAATTTTAAAAATGCCAAATCGTTTAATTATATTATTAAATGAATAAATAATTCTAATTTTCATTTATTTCACAATTATTGGTATATATTTATACCCTTTTTCGAAAACCGCAATTTCGCAAATCGGGCAGTTTTCGGGAAAAATATTATTTTAATATTAAATTCCAAAAATAATATTTTATATTTTCTGAAATGTTACAATCTTCCCCCCTTAAAGAAATTCGGTCCCCGAATTTAAATTTAAACCCCCAAAATCTAAAACATTTCAATAATCAACTCAAATCAACGGGGCTCCGAAATCACGGAAGATGCAGAAACAACACGGCGCGTCAAGTGCGCGTGAAAACGAGTACAAAACTCAAATTGAACCCCGTCAAGCGTCACGCAAATCATCGGATTTGCACGCATATCCTCGGAGTTACAATAGTGATACAGATCTCGAAATCTACTACTGAAATCCAATATACACTGGTCAAATACTATAATACGTGTATGGTACGTATCTTTGGAAGACTTCCAAGAACTAAATAAAACTCATGCAAAAATCTTTTCTAAATCGCCATGTGACGCGTAACTCACGGCCTAAGTGACGGACGTCCATTTGTAAGGAAATAATATATGTTCATATATATTTTGCTATAAATACGTTCCGTCGTTTTCAAAATATCCCAAAAGGTTTTCCTTTATAAACGTTCGCGTCGCTCACGGACACGTAGGAAATAGCGAGACTATAGCTTCTTTGAAAACCACTTGGTAAGCTTTTAATGCATGCAAAGTACTCAGGTACGGTCCTAAGATCAGTCCTGTTCGGCTACTATATACTATATATAGTACCTATCATGAAAACAATGTGCTCAAAGAGCAAAATCAGCCTCAAAAGACGTATCCAACAATCACATGCGTCTGGTGCGCACGGAAATCAAATCCAAACACAGGTGCCACAATATGCACAAAAACCAAAACTACGTGCAACGGGTGTGCACGAAAGCATCTGTCCAGTGCAACGGGTGTGCACGAAAGCATCTGTCCAGTGCAACGGGTGCATCTGACATGCACAAAAATCCCGATTTAGTGCATCTGGTGTGCACCAAAATCGCATCTCATATCATGCGCCCAACACGCGCGAAAATCCAAATCAGGTGCATCCAACATGCGCGAATAAAATCTGAATTATGTGCATCCCATATGCACGAAATCACGAAATCCAATATCAAGCGCTAAACATGCGCAAAAGTCCACTCCAAGCACGTCGAATATGCGCAAGAATCCAATCAGGTGCACAAGGTGCACAAAACAAATATCGAGTATCAAAATCGAAATCGACGGTATACAACACCTTTCAATCCAAATCCGAATCAGTTATACCGTGGCATATAATCTCACAACCATGTGCATCAGCATGCACAAAAGCAAATCAAAATCTAAAAAGTCCATGAAAACTATGCCGAAAGCATAAATCAAATCATATGCATGCCCTAGGAATGAAATCACAACAAATATCTCAAATGACATCAAAACGAAGTCAGGTGAAACTGTAGTGCACCAAATACGTATCAATGCACTACAAGCAAATATAAGCTATACCGAGTGCAAAAATCAAATCATCCGTATGAAATCCACGAAATTATAAACACATGCTATGAAGGTACAAAATCGACATCAAAAGCAATAGATATGCACAAATCGCAAATCAACACAACGGTGTATAAAATATATATCAAGTGCGACAACTATGCGTAAAATGTAAATACCCAGTAGGTGGAACCATGGTGCAAGAAATCAATATCATGAAACTCAATCATCAAAACTCAAATCCAAACGATATAGGCGTGATACTCGAATCACAACGCCAATCGCAGTAAATGACATTGAGGTACAACTCCTATAATGTCGAAAAAATGAATCGGTGCGCCTAAAACCTGCAGAACAAGAATATCCGCTTGCCTCCTGCTCACGGTCTGGCGTCTTCTGTCTCTGGATCCTTATCTTCTCCGTGGATTTACCAATCTCGCAATCCATCGGCTTATCGGCCCAGTCAGGTGTGCTAACGGGGACGATTCCGTTCTGGCACTTCTCTGGTCATCTCCCGGTCAATCATCACGATCACTCGTAAGGCAGCACTTCACTGGCGTCAGCATCTGGCTCTCTGAATACACGTAACACATCTGATCCTGGATGCAAATCTCATTGCAGCAGTGTACCGGAAGGAATCCTGCTCAAGGTCTCTTCCGATCTCGCCTATGCTGAACTGTACGGAGGATGGTACTCTTGCATAATCTTTTCTCGATTTCTGGACATCTGCGTGTTCTGCACACCTTCCCTCAGGCGCTGGCCGTATCCCAACGCCTCTGTATACATATCAGATCTCTAATCTCGACGGGGAGTAGTAACAGCCCGTCAGCATCTCGCATGAACCTCTGGCTCCACTCGCCTTTATCATCGTCCATCTTGACGTCACGTTATGCTATCCGCGCGCTGCAACTTTCCTCGGCCACGGTCGATCCATAGTCTCTTACACGGACTCGAAGTCACGAACTCGGCATCTTCATCACTCTATAGAAGATATCTGGCCGAACACGTCCTCGGGAACTCGCCCCAACCATCGGAGGAATACTCTATACTCGCCCGCTCTCGATCAACTCACAACGCATCTGGGTGAGGTCCTCTATTCGATGCTGGTCAGCTTACTGGTCTCCTATCACATGGTATCCGGACGGCGTTAAACTTTTTGATCGAGTCATCGAGGACCCAAAATTTCCCGAAGGCTCAACACCTGAGCGCAGTCTAAAAATATCTGGTACATACCACAACACCTTTGTACCAGCCGTAGAAGGGCAAACCCAAGGCTCACTTATGGCACCGCTAAACTGCTACAAACCCTAAGGTTCAAAGCGGTTCCATGGTCATCATGTCGAGTTAGGGTTTCATTCTTCTAGAGGGTCCACAGAATTACCTGCATGTTCCTCCTAACACATTAAACTTGGGAAAAATGGTTTCCTGACACTCGTTCGAACCTTTTTAACTTTGCCTATACAGCATGTGATTACCCTCCGTCCGCACGCTAAACAATGCCTCAATCCTCCAGGAAAGGCGATACATCAGCGGCCATCTCTGGATCGGTATGCTGTAGATCTGAGTAAGACTCTCCTTACTGAAAATCTTCAACTCGATCGGGCCTTCGTCGGCACATCAATCTGACGAATCACCTTCGTCTCTCAACTCGGAATAGACTAGCTATCATCTGTCGCATTTCTGTCTGGAAGCTCCGGCGATCTCAGCTCGTAAGCTCTGGAAGCGACATTCCATCAATCTCAGCAACAGCTGGGTCATCTGTCTGCACAGTAGGCGACATCAATATCTCTGAGGTATGCTGTACATCGACAGTCCTCTCTCAAATGGTAACTCTATCGATGGTCCGATCATCCGGTGTAAAACTAAGCACCCGCCTCCACAAGAGGTCACAACATAACACTACATTGAGACGTTCCCATGTCACCAGAAAACACAATGGTCGGCCCTCGTACCAGATGAGCTCGCCCAGACTGCAACACTAGCTGCAGCTCAATCTGCGCTCAAACATGGTGATAGGAACCTCAATCGAGTATCGAAGAAAGCAGACCAACGACATGAAAGGAAACGACAGATCCGAAATGGATACATGATCATAAGAAGGAACAACATCAATGAGAGTATGATCATGGAACAAATAAAATCAAGGATACGAAGAGAATCACAGATCTCCAAAATATGCACATCCTAAGGGTTCTTAAGTGGAGTATCGTATCGTAAATATGCCGCGGAACATACGTACGGTACGCCACTCTACTCAAGCTACCTACTCCATCAATCAGGGTCAGCCTATGAAACGAAAGTTCGGGTCTAATACCCCCCCCCGTTCAAGTCTAAGTTCCGTAAGGTCAAGCCTAGGTTCGGAAATACATACCTATCCTAGACTCCGCATAGTGAAACATAGACTCGAACAAAGGTTAAACCTAACGCTCTGATACCAACTTTGTCACGACCCGAAATATTAGCTCGTGACCAGCACTTAAATCACGCAACGTCTAAAGGTGTAACGTAATTCAAGTAAGCTGAAACCCAGAAATCTAAACCTTTTTAAGAAAATAAAGGCGGTGAAGTTTTCAAATAAAGGTATAATGAAATCAGGTTTTCTTAATGCATAGAAAAGGAACATGAAAATGCAAGTGGATTATTCAAGTTTAAAAAAACATGTTTCGTCATTTTTGAAAATTTGGGCAGCACCTTCTTTGTAATTTTTGATCCAAAACCACCAATACATAATAAGAATAATGGCATCCCCAAGCGGGAGCTAGCTCTTCACCAAACAGCAGATGAAAACCATGCAAGAAAGTATATATATAAGTATACGACGCCCAACGGAGAAGTTCAACACAAAAGATGAAGAAATAAGTAAGACATCAAAACCACAAGTAGCAGAAAACCCCTCGCTCTAAGTCTCGCAACCACAATCCCACTAAGTCTCATTATTTATACAATTTATAAATTTCGATTGATGGAGTTAACTAGATACAATATGAAATATAAATACAAGAGTGGGTACGATACAAGGTCCCTCCTACCAAAGCAAAACACCCAAATGAAGCTATGTACCAGCGATGCCGCTACTGATCCGTGCGGTCAACCTGCAAGAACTGTGGCACAACGGGAGTGAGTTGCCAACCCGTGAGTAGAAAAATATCAACAGATAGAAATCGAATAAACAACGACTCCTAGGTCAACTATATCGTAAAGGTAATACTATGATTTCTAGGGTGACCGGGTTTGTATATGTGCCAATAAGGTAGTCAATGCCAATAAGCATATGGTTAACATCCAACAATAAAATCAATGCATGTATGCAAGTGAATCTCGTCCGCCCATATAATCAAAGTATGTATGCATGTGGATCTCGTCCACGAGTCACCCACTGACACAACAACATCATGCATGTAAATATCATAAAAGCATATGCATGAAAATACGAGGATATAAATCAACATGTGCCCCTCGCGACACCTTCAAATCATGGAACCTGAGTGTCCAGCATCGACACTCGAAACATCATGAAAACCGTGTCCAGCATCGACATGTAAATCCTCATATATCTCAGGCGCCGCATCCTCAGATCGGCCCTCAGGCGCCGCACACCCTGGTCGGCCCTCATATCCATCTCGCTACTCCGGTCGGTATCCTCCGGATAACCGCCGAGTCTAAATCCTATCACCGGTAGGTAGTGCTCCACTGCCAGGCTCACCGTCTAACATATACAAGTCTTCTTGTTCCGGGGTACCTCACCGGGTCCACCATGTACCCGCAGACGGTGCCTCCCGCTCCTCGAATCGGGTTTCACATGCCACTCTCAGAACCGAGAAAACACATGGTGGACACACTGAAATATCATATCAAGAGAAACTAGGTTTTTAAAACAATACATACTTTCTTTTTAAATGACCACGGTTCTCAAATCCAGAAATCTCATGAAAACAACATATCTCAATGCGTAAAACCATAAAGCATGATGTATGCGACATATGATGAAACGTAAGCATATCTGTATATCATGCAACATGGAACAGTGATATATCATATTAAGGGAAAACCGCTCCTTTAAATAATTCCAGTTTTGAAAATATGTCTTGCGGTTCCCAATATCTCCAAATCAAATGCAACATCGTATAAAAGTGCACAGGTAACTATAGCAAGTAAATTATGCAAATAGTCATATCATGATGCAGCAATCCTACAGTGTAGTGACATGGCAATTATCGATGATGAAGTGCGTAAGCCGGCAAATCTGTGTACGTGTAACATACGCATCATCGATAATGGTGTAAGTGTACTAACACAAGTATATGCAATGCAATAATAATATCATGAATCATCAGCTAAAAGCTATAAAGTATACATAACTATCATATGTCTGAGTCGGTGAATCTATCAATCGACATCTAGCCTCACAGCACCATGTATGGTATAATCCATCGTACGGAATCCTCTAGTCAAGGGTATGGATCAAACCTCAAGTCAAACTCATCACGTACGGAAAATCATCGTATGGCGGCTTCAAGCTATCAGGGATCCTATCATCCTATAAGACGAAGAGGGTACAGACCTAACGTCTCGTACGGCTATCACTCACGATTCATAACATATATAAATTTCTCTATATACCTATGTCCTAGATCACATCCGCCATAATCTCATATCAGGGGACCGACATGGTATAATTCATCTCAATCGACTCGCATCCGTATGCCATCATACCATCAAATCATCATATCATCATATCCGTCTTATATTCTTTCATCGCATTTATATCTCACATCAAGTCGAGTTTACATAAACATTTTATCTCTACTAAGTATAAGTATCTAATCTAACATACACAACCGAACCATACAGGCAGATTTTGAAAAGAAGCGAATCGTAGTTTTGAAAATAGGGGTTAGGGTGTTTTAAAGGAAAAGATATCGTTTGAAAATCCGTAACGCCCCTCAAGGTAACTGTTTAAAAGATGCATACGACTCTTCAATTTAGAAATATGTATGGTTCGGATGACACATCTACGTCGACTATCTAGTCCTATAGTACCCTAAACGGCAATATCGTCAAACATCATCCTCAAATCCCGTCATCACATATTAGTCGTATTATATCACTTCTAACTATCCTTAGCTTCTAATATGGTTTTACTAACTATTATTTAACTCTAACCCTAGTTTCCAAATCTAGGTTTTCATAACCAAATTCTATAAATCAGTTTCCATCAAAACTTTGCGGGGGTGCTGTACGCCATCCACCCGACTTCCCCGTTGGATATAGATCCACTCACCTTGGTCTTAGCTTGCCGAAGTCGTTGACGCCATGCTCCGTCACCTCGGAATCTATGCTAAGGTACCTACAATAACAACTCAATCGCAATGCGTGTTAAAATCAAGGCGGAAAACCAAAACGGCACACGTTTCGCTCATAGGTTAAAACCTATAGCCCACGTATGCAAAACCAACAAATTACCCATAGTCGTTGATGTACAAACATTCAACAACAAAATACAAAACCAAATATCAAGAATTAGAATTTCAAAATACGGGAAACATAGCTAAAGTCATACTAAACTGATCCCAGATTTTGACTCAGGTCAAAAGGGGTTGTACAAACAAGTCTAGGGTGTAGTAGAAGGTGTATAAAACATACTGGACCAACCTAGACCCCAACCCCAACTACAAAACCGGCCACTACCCATAAAATTCCGGCCAGGCCGATTTTACTGGCTCTTCTGGTCTTTTTCTTCGTAGGGTGGCCTTCTGGTGGTGTATCTAGGTCCCTGGTATTGTTTGGTTGTCTCAGAAATTCCCCAGGTCATCCCAGATTCACCGGGCACACTAAAACTCACAGAACCAATACGGAACAAATCCTAAGTTCGTACATCGGGTTCAATTCTATGGTTCAGGTCAGGGTAACGTGTCACCATGGTCACACAAATACTCACAACAGTTCCCATATTTCACCTAAATTCATTACAGAAATATCTAATAGGACCAAACAACTCTAAACAGCTTCAGGCAACTACCCTACGAAACCCAAACCCTAACTCCTCTACACACCCGAGGTCGCCGGAAATACCCCCATTGTCACCGGTCAAACCCGATCAGGTAGGGTCAGGATCACAAGTGTACACTCGGGGTAAGAATTACAAAATTATCACACTGTTTGTTTTTACAGTGAACATTCGGGGTCACAGCAGGTTAGCGACATCTCAAAATGAAACTAAAACACGATATCGCACCAAACTAAACTACAAGGAAGAAGTTATACCTCATTTAGTCCCCTCTAGGCAGCACTAACTTCCCAATGTCGTCAAAATCCCACTTTGCTTGGTTCAAAGTGTAGAGGAAGAGATGGGGAATAATTTTTGTGAAGGGAGTAATAAGTTTTAGGGATTATTTGGAGATTGATCTAGGGCTTGAAGGTGGCGCGAAGTGGAGTTGAGGAAGATGAAGAGGGAGATGAAAATGATGGGGGAAATAAAGTGGCAGCAGCCCCCCTCTCTTTCACACATATTCACACACACTCTCTCTCTCTCCAATCATACCCTTTTTCACTAAATTACCCTTTTGCCATTCATTTATCTTTTTCTCTTTCAAAATTCAAAACCAAATCACATAATACCCATATAACAACACAAATACAACAACATGTAACCAAATGGAACATGACAAGGTGCACTAACCATGGAAAACTGTAGAAACACGGATTTTGCTTAATCGCGATTAGCAGTGCATTGATCGGGTTTTTTTATCGAAACTGCGTATAATAAATTTTAAAAATGCCAAATCTTTTAATTATATTATTAAAAGAATAGATTATTCTAATTTTCATTTATTTCACAATTATCGTTATATATTTATACCCTTTTTCGAAAACCCCAATTTCGCAAATCGGGCAGTTTTCGGGAAAAATATTATTTTAATATTAAATTCCAAAAATAATATTTTATATTTTTTGAAATGTTACACGTTTACCTCCATCAGACGAAGAGACCAGACTGTACGGTAGTGGTACTGATTAGATTCGCAGGAGTACGAGCAAGATTGCTTGTTGATCTTCTGATCGCTCAATACCCGGATGGCCATTACGTTTAGCAGAATACTTGCGGCTTGTGGGTGTTTGATATGATCATCACCTACTGCCGGCGTATTGACGAGGCTTTAGAATCCTACACAGAGGTTTCCTGGTTCATGCGAAAAGAAGTAGGAGCAAATATGTGATATGTGCGGGACCGAGATTAATGCGCGTCTATGATACTGCATTCTATTCTCGCGATATGTGATATCATTCGGTTATATGTGATATAGCCGGATTATTAGATCAAGTGTTGATTCGATAAGATGTTGCATTTGATATTTGTCGGTTGTATATAATATAGCCAGATTATTAAATCAAGTGTTGATTTAATAATTTAATGTATAATTATATATATGATATATTAATTTACATTAATCAATATTAGCTCACCTAAGTTTTATTTTTCTCACATGTGTGCGTATATTATATATGTGATATATATTGATGTACAACATTTGTGTCATGCTAGATGCCACATGCAACATGGGTGTATGATACTCACACCATGCTTATAATAATGTGAGGTTTTATTTATTTAAAGTTAATCAAAATTAGTTGGTAATTAGTCACATGCTTGGAAACTTGGAGAAGCTTTAGGCATCTTTGACTTGGTCCACTAGTTTTGTTTTACTTATAGATATTTATTAACCTAACCATTATTGTTAGCCATGGTTTATTCTCTACATGAGTTAGTGTATGACACTAACTCACCCATAGTTGCTATTCTCACCTCATGAGTTCATTCTCATTATTCACTTGTTCTTCTTCTTCCTCATTGAGAAAGCTTGCTAGATTTTCTCAAGATGAGAAAAAATTGTGAGAAAAATAAATCTAAAGTGCGCCCATTTCCTACTTCATCATCCTCTACTATTAGCCATTTAGCTTAGAGTGTTTGCTTCATTAATTTCACCATTAGTGACGAGATAGCATGAGCTTGAGTCTCCTCGACGTAGATCATCTTCGTCCTCGAAGACATTGAGTAAGCTCGTTCATTTCTTCAAGTGAATCATTTCAAGAGTCCGGGAGTTCACTTCTTAGAGCGAAGGGACTACTACACGGAGTCTTAGAAATGAAGGACCGGTCTACAAAGGTTGTATTCCTCATTCACTTAGATGTTAAGATGTTAACATTGCTAGTTTGTTTAAATCTCTAATTAAGATTCTAGGGTTAAGGTTCTTTAGAACGGCAAAAATTTGAAAATGGCATGGACGATACCTCCCGAAACCTTGCTGCCGCCCTAAGGAACCCAACATCTTTTTCCAAGACAATTGCCATTGATAACTCCTGTTTTGTTTTCTAACCTGAATTGGAAAGCACTCATTTTGTCCGGCTCTCTGGGGCTCAAGAGAATTGATCCCGCTTAAACCCCTATTTACTAGAATCCTTAAATATTGTTTTGTATATCTCGAGGGGGTTTTATGAAAAAATATATTAATATGGATTAAAAATAAAACCTCGAGGGTGATTTGTTTTACTTATGGTTTTCATGAGTATGTGTTTTAAGTATTGTGGTATTTTCAAGATAAATACCTAGCTTTCAAAAGATTATAGTATTTTATTGAAAAATAGTCCTTTTAGTTACTTGATGTTGTTTTATTGACATTTTTTAATCTTTCAATCTTATGAAAATATAGTTTCATAATATAATGAAAATATGGATTTATAATTTTATAAAATTTTTAATTTTTAGAAAATTTAGTTTTATTTAGAAAATTCGTTTTTCTTAAAAACCTATATATATCCTTTTGAGATCGAATACTCCGTGAGTACTACTGCATCTCATTCTGCTATCCCCAGGATGTGCGATAATCTATATCATCCATTAGCGCGTCCCCTAACAATGGTTGTAGATGCATAATTTCAAAGAAATACGAAATACTGTTTAAAAGAAACCCGGTTTTAAAGTATGTGATATTTTATTGTAAGATTTTCTTCTTCGAACAAAAGTACATAGAAATAGGTATCGTGCTATGAAATCAAAGTGTTCGTGTGGGATGGGTCGTTACCCCGTGAAATTTTTTCCTAAAGGTATAGTTTTAACACAACTAAAAGAAGTGATATCAAAGTCCATAATATTTTAATGAAAAAGTTCAATTATGGATGTTTCATATGAGATTCTTGGTTAAACTTGATTCTAAACATTTATATTTAAGGTTGCAAGTATTGCGTAAAAATTTGGTTGAAAATTTTATAAAGGAGAAGGAGTTTCTACGGTTTAGAAAAACAATATCGGTAATAACTCCACTTACCGAGGTAAGTTTTTTAATTGGATTTCAATGAAAAGAAAGAGAGATTGGGTGGGACTTACTATTTGAAAAACTTAAGAAGAGGGTGAGGAAGGGAAAAGAGTCGTCGTGGCATCCCGGCAGCTCCGGAATTGGCTTCGATCTTCGTTTGAAAAAGCTTGCTCGCTAACTCCACTTTACTCCACTTGCACTTAGGAACTTTTTAGAGAGTTTTGGCTAGAATTTTCAGAATGGTGCTGAGCCAAAGTGTGGGGTGGTATTTGTAATGGAGAATTAGGGTTTGGGAATTAAAATTGTGGATTAAAAAGTATTAAAATGGTGTTAAATTGTGAAATGAAAGGTCTTTATTTGATTGTAGGAAAATCAAAAAGTTCAGAGGAGTTAAGGGTAGCTGAAGAGACGAGTGTGCAATGCACGGGGCAATTTGGCAACATCCTGACCGTCCCCGTCGGCCCAAACCTCATTTCCGCAGGTCGATTTGTGTTATCTGCCTCGAGATTCGTGCAATCTGATAAATTCAATATTTAAACCATTTTCCACATGTTTTATTTTTCTAAACTTTTCATTTCCCGTGTATTGCACATGAAATCTTTTGGGCTTCCAAAAAGTTAAAAAGAAAAATCAGAAAAAAATAATTGTGTCTGATGGGAATTGAACAAACAGGCTACGTCACAGCAGTGTAGGGGCTTTACCAGTGAGCTACAAAGTGTTTCTTGCTTTTACTTAACAAAAGTAACTTATAACTCAAATTCAGGCTATAAAACTCATTTCTTGTATATTAATAGAAAAAATTTCTGTACAAAAATTTCAAAGCCGTTACATTCTACCCTCATTATAAAAATTTCGTTCTCGAAATTTACATTTACATAAGGACTAATTTTCAAATAGATAAGGGTATCTTGCATGCATGTCTTCTTCCTACAGACTAAAAAGGAGAGGGATGTGCATGATTGGCAAATCACTTGCTTCGGCAATTGAGTCAATCATGAGATGTCAAGTAACAAACCAGATATTGTTTTTGCACTAGCTGCAATAAGTTTATGTATTAATCCAATCCTAGAGAAACGTTCGGAAACGGTTTTAGAACATAACTGATTGTTCTAGGGATATGGTGACAACAGCCTCCTTCGGGAGACGGTTATCATTCCAGGCTTCCAAGGTGACCTGGTTGAAAGAGTGACTGTAGGAATTATAGTTTTCCCTCTTGACGAGGGGCAGTAGTTTGGACAGTTGGTTCAAGCGGATACTGAGGGTGGCATGGCGCGGGATACTGATTAAATTCAGTTGACGATACAGTATAAGAAGTTTACTGGATTTGGAGTTCATTTGTGAACTGGGTCCCATCAGATATCCAGACATATTCTAAGTGTAACATTTTAGAAAATATAAAATATTTTTTTTGGAATTTAATATTAAAATAATATATTTCCTGAAAACTGCCCGATTTGCGAAATTGGGGTTTTCGCAAAAGGGTATAAATATATACCGATAATTGTGAAATAAATTGAAATTAAAATGATTTATTCATTTAATAATATATTTAAAGGATTTGGCATTTTAAAAATTGTTTATATGTACTTTCGATAAAAACCCGATTAGTGCACGACTAATCGCGATTAGGCCAAATCCGCGTTTCTACAGTTTTCATGATTAGTGCACCATGAAATGACACATGTTATTTCATTTGTGTTTTTTTATGTTGTGGTTGGGCTTTTGAGTGAGAAGAGAAAAGAAAAGAAAAAGGGGTTAAAAGAGAATGATTGGAGAGAGAGGGAGAGAGTGAGACATGAGAGTGAGAGGGTGAGAATAAGAAAGAGAGAGAGAGAGATGGCTGCCCATTATTTCCCTTCTCATATTTTTCCTTCATCTTCTTCCTCCTCACTTTCCTCCACCCACAACCCTAGATCTATCTCATAATACTTCTCAAAACCCTAAACCCCTTTCATTAAAGTTGATCTCCTCCTTATCCTCTACACATTAGACCAAGAAAAGTGAGATTTTGACAAACTTTGAGAAGCTAGGGCTTTCTTGAGTTGCCTAAAGGAGGTATAAATTCTTCCCTTTAGTTTAATTTTAGTTTCCTTGCATTCTTGTGTAGTTTAGAGGTTGATTGTATGTGGAATTATGATCTTAGAAATCCCAAAAGAAGGGTTTGAGTGAAATTGTGGATTGGTGATGATTGAGTGGCTGTTGAGTGGCCGTTTTAGACCTGGGTTTGAGTGTAGAAACCAAAATACGGATTTAGGGATTGATTGTGTCGGTTTTGTGTTGAATTGTGAGGGTATATGGGAATCTGGAGTAACCCGGGGGCACTAAAAATTATTTGGCATACACAGTGAGTCGTGCAGGCACCCTGGAGTATACCCTAAAGACCCCAGCCTCTGTACCCTTAGTGTCGCCGCAAATTTATCCCTTCTAGCCTCAATTTGCGGCCAGGGTAGGAGGGATTGCCTTCGTATTTGTTCTGTGGTCCCTTTCGCTGTAAACTAGACGCCCTATATGTGCAGAATTGGCCAATTTTACCTGAGAGAGAATATGGGAGCAGTTTGGTGTGGTTTTGGCTATGTTTTCCTTATTTTGAAATGCTAATTCTTGATATTTGGATTCGTATTTGGTTGTTGGATGTTCGTACATCAACAACAAGGGTTGTTTGGTTGATTTTGCACGCGTAGGCCATAGGTTCTAACCTATAGGCGATCCGTGTGCCGTTCTGGTTTCCGGATTCGATTTTAATAGCGTTGCGATATGTGTTATTATTGTAGGTACCTTCGTGTGGATTCCAAGGCGACGGAGCATGGCGTCATCGACTTCGGCAAGCGATGACCAAGGTGAGCGGATCAATATCCACAGGGGAAGTCAGGTGTACGGCGTATAGCACCCCCGAAAACTTTGATGGAAACCGATTTATATATAGAATATGGTTAAGGGAACCCTATATATAAAACTATAAATAAATTTAAAAGATAGTTAGAGAACCAGATTAGAAACTAGAGATAGCTAGAAGTGTTATGATACGACTAGTATGTGATGACGGGACTTGAGGATGAGATTTGACGATATTTCCGTTTAGGGTACTTTAGGACTAGATAGTCGATGTAGATGTGTCATCCAAAACATACCTATTTCCAAACTGAAGAATTGTATGCATCTTTTAAACAGATATCTTGAGGGACGTTATGGACTTTCAAATGATATCTTTTTCTTAAAAACACCGTAGCCCCTACTTTCAAAACTACGATTCGTATCTCTTAAAAACTGATTGTATGGTTCGGGTGTGTATGTTAGATTAGATACGTATGCTTATTGTAAAGGTAGAATGTATTTGTAAAATTGGTTGGATGTGGGATATAAATGAGATGAAAAGAATATATGACGCGATATGATGATTTGATGATATGTTGGTATACGGATGCGAGTCGATTGAGATGATTGATACCCTGCCGGTCCCGTGATATGAGATTATTGCAGATGTAACATGGGACATAGGTATATAGAGATATTATATGTGTTGTGAATCTTGAGTGTTAGCCGTACGTGACGTTAGGTCCGTACCCTCCTCGTCTTATAGGTTGATAGGATCCCTGATAGCTTAGTGCCACCGTATGATGACTTTCCGTGCGTAATGAGTTTGACTTGATGATTGATCCTTACCCCTGACAAGTGGTTGCCGTACGATGGCTTATACCGTACGCGATGTTTTTAGGCTGGATATCGATTGCTATATTCACCGACTCGGTCTTGTAGACACATATACCTTATAGCTTTTAGCTGATGAGTTACCTTAGGCTGCCTTCATGTTATTCGCATTGCATTAATTATACCTGTAATAGTACACCTACACCATTATCGATGATGCGTATGTTACACGTACACAGATTGTAGGCTCAAACACTTCATCATCGATAATTGCCATGTCATTTCACAGTAGGATTGATGCATCATGATATGACTCTTCGCATAACATGCTTGCGTTTATACCACTTGTACACCCATATTGGCGCACATACATATTGTACACTCATACTTGCGTATATACCCACTTGTACATCCATATTGGCGCACATACATATTGTACACCATACTTGCGCACATACGTATTGTACACCATACTTGCGCACATACATATTGTACACCATAATTCCGTACATACATATTGTACACCATACTTGCGCACATACGTATTGTACACCATACTTGCGCACATACATATTGTACACTTTACTTGCGCACATATGTATTGTACACCATACTTGCGCACATACATATTGTACACCATACCTGCAGACATACACATTTGTACGTCCATACTTGCGTATATAAACACCTTTATACAGTATTGCATTCGATTTTGGAGATTGGGAACCGCATGATATATTTTAAAACTGGATTCATTTAAAAGTGCGGTTTTCCCTCGATATGTGCATATTACTGTTCCATGTTGCATGATATTCGGATATGATTACATTTCTGTTATATATCGCATTCATCATGCTTTACGATTACACGCATTGAGATGTGTTGTTTTCATGGGATTTCTGGATTTGAGAACCGTGGCTATTTCAAAATAAAGCATGTACTGTTTTAAAAACCCGGTTTCTTTTGATATGATATTTCAGTGCGTCCACCATGCGTTTTCTCGGTTCTGAGACGTATGACATGTGAAACCTGATTTGAGGAGCGGTAGGCACCATCTGCGGGTACATGGTGGACCCGGTGAGGTACCCCGGGGCAAGAAAACTCGTATATGTTAGACGGTGAGACTGACAGGGGAGCACTACCTACCGGTGATAGTATTGGGACTCGGCGGTTATCCGTAGGATACCGACCGGAGTAGCGAGATGGATAAGATGGTCGACCAGGGTGTGCTGCGCCTGAGGGCCAATCTGAGGATGCGGCGCCTGAGATATATGAGAATTTACGTGTCGATGCTGGACATGGTTTTCATGATGTTTCGAGTGTCGATGCTGGACACTCAGGTTCCATGATTTTGATGTGTCGCGAGGGACACCCGTTGATTTATATCCTCATACTTTCATGCATATGCTTTTATGATATTCACAGACATTGATTATCTAGTTGGACGAGATCCGCATACATACATACATTGATTATATCGTTGGACGAGATCCACATGCCTACATACATCGATTATATGGTTGGACGAGATCCATATGCATACATACATTGACTATATGGTTGGACAAGATCCACATGCATACATACATTGATTATATGGTTGGACGAGATCCACATGCATGCATACATTGATTATATGGTTGGATTATATCTGCATACATATAGGTATTGATTTCATTGCTGGCACATATGATGACCCGGTCACCCTAGATATCATAGTATTACCTTTATGATACAGCTGACTTAGGAGTCGTTGTTTATTTGATTTCTACTTGATGTTTTTCTACTCACGAGTTGGCAACTCACCCCCGTTGTGCCACAGTTCTTGCAGGTTGACCGCATGGATCCGTAGCAGCATCGCTGGCACATAGCTTCACTCAGGTGTTTTTCTTTGGTAGGTACGGGCATTTGAATCGTACCCACTCTTGTATTTATATTCCATATTGTATCTAGTCAACTCCATCAATCAAAATTAGTAAATTGTATAAGTAATGAGACTTAGTGGGATTTTGGTTGCGAGACTTAGAGCGAGGGGTTTTCCGCTACTTAGGGCTTTTATGTCTTTCTTTTCTTTATCTTTATGGTGGTCTTCGCCGTTGGGCGTCGTATACTTATATATATCTTCTTGCATTGTTGTGATCTGCCATTTGGCGAAGAGCTAGCTCCCGCTTGGGGATGCCTTTATCATTATCCTGTATATGTGGTTTTGGATCAAAATATACAAAGAAGGTGCTGCCTAAATTTTTAAAAGACGAAACACGTTTTCAAACTAGCAAATTTCACTTGTATTTTCATGTTCCTTTTCTATGCATTAAGAAAACATGATTTCATTATACCGTTATTTCAAAACTTCACCTCCTTTATTTTCTTAAAAAGGTTTAGATTTCTGGGTTTCAGCTTACTTGAATTACGTTACGCCTTTAGACATTGCGTGATTTAAGTGCTGGTCACGAGCTAATATTTCGTGTCGTGACAAAGTTGGTATCAAAACGCTAGGTTTAACCTTGGTTCGAGTCTATGTTTGACTATGCGTAGTCTAGGGCGGGTATGTATTTCAGAACATAGGCTTGACCTTACGGAACTTAGACTTGAACATGGGGGTATTAGACCCGAACTTTTGTTTTATAGGTTAACCCTGATTGATGGAGCAGGTAGCTTAAGTAGAGTGATGTACCGTACGTATGTTCCGCGGCATATTTACGATACGATACTCCACTTATGAAACCTTAGGATATACATATTTTGAGATCCATGATTCTCTTCATACCCATGATTATACATCCATTTGAGATCCTTGATTCTATTCGTTTCCATGATCATACTCTCATTGATGTTGTTCCTTCTTATGATCATGTATCCATTCTGGATCTGTCGTTCATTTCTTGTCGTTGATCTGCTCTCTTCGAAACTCGATCGAGGTTCCTGTCACCATGGTTTGAGCGCAGTTTGAGCTGCTGGTAGTGTTGCAGTCAGGGCGAGCTCGTCTGGTAAGAGGGCTGACCATTGTGTTTCTGGTGACATGGGAACGTCTCGATGTAGTGTTGTGTTGTGACCTCCCGTTGAGGAAAGTGTTTGGTTTTATACCGGATGATCGGTCCATTGTTAGAGCTGCCAGTTGCGAGAGGACTGTTGATGTACAGCATACCTCAGAGATTTTGATGTCGCCCACCGTGCAGACAGATGACCCAGCTGTTGCTGAGATGATGGGATGCCGCTTCCAGGGCTTACGAGCTGAGATCGCTAGAGCTTCCAGGCAGAGATGCGACAGGTGATAGCTAGTCTACCCCGATTTGAGAGACGAAGGTGATTCGTCAGATTGATGTGCCAACGTAGGCCCAGTTGAGTTGAAGATTTTCAGTGTGGAGAGTCTTACTTAGATCTAGAGCAGACCGATCCAGAGATGACCGTTGATGTATCGTCTTTCCTGGAGGATTGAGGCATTGTTTAGCGTGCGGATGGAGGGTATTCGCATGTCGCCTAGGAGAAGTTAAAAAGTTCGAACGAGTGTCAGAAACCCATTTTCCCAAGTTTAAAGTGTTCGGAGGAACATGCAGGTAATTCTGTGGACCCTCTAGAAGAATGAAACCCTAACTCAACATGATGACCATGGAACCGCTTTTGAACCTTAGGGTTTGTGGCAGTTTAGCGGTGCCATCAGTGAGGCTTGGGTTTTCCCTTCTACGGCTGGTCCAGAGGTACCGTGGTATGTACCAGATATTATTAGACCGTACTTAGGTGTTGAGCCTTCGGGAAATTTTGGGACCTGGATGAATCGATCGAAAAGTTTGACGTCGTCCATATATCATGTGATAAGAAATCGGTAAGCTGACCAGCGTCGGATAGAGGACCTCAGCCAGATGCGTTGTGAGCTGATCGATGACGGAAGAGGATTGAGTATTCTTCCGATGGTTGGGACGAGTTCCCGAGGATGTGTTCGGCCAGATATCTTCTACAGAGTGATGAAGATACCGAGTTCGTGATTTCGATTCCGTGTGAGAGACTTCGGATTGACCGTGGCCGAGAACAGTAGAAGTATGCAGACAGCAAGACGTGAGGTCGAAGCGGACGATGATAAAGACGAGAGGAACCAGATATTCGTGCGAGATGCGGACGAGCTGTTGTTACTCTCCGTCGAGATTAGAGATCTGATATGCATACAGAGGCGTTGGGATACGGCCAGTTCCCGAGGGAATGTTGTGGTGAGAACGCAGATATCCAGAAGGCGAGAAAAGATTATGTGAGAGTACCAGCCTCCGTACAGTTCGGCATAGGCGAGATCGGAAGAGACCTTGAGCCGGATTCCTTCCAGGACAATGCTGCAATAAGATTTTCACGGAGGATCAGTTGTGTCACGTGTATTCAGAGAGCCAGAAGCCGACGCCAGAGACGTGCCACTTTACGAGTGGTCATGATGATTGGCCGAAAGATGACCAGAGAAGTGCTAGAGCGGAATCGTTCCCGTTAGCACACCTGACCAGGACGATGAGCCGATGGATTGCGAGATTGGTGAATTTGCAGAGAAGATAAGGACCCAGAGACCGAGGACGCCAGACCGTGAGCAGGAGGCAAGCGGATGTTCTTGTTCTGCCGGTTTTAAGCGCACCGATTTATTTTTCGACATTGTAGTAGGTGTACCTCAATGTCATTTCTTGCGATTTGCGTTTTTGATCTGAGTATCACACTTATATCACTTGGATTTGAGTTTTGAGAATTAAGTTTCATGACATCGTTTTCATGCACCATGGTGGCACCTACTGGGTATTTATATTTTTGCGCATAGTTATCGCACCTGATATATATTTTATACACCGTTGTGTTGATTTACGATTTGTGCATATCCATTGCAATTGATGTCGATATTGTACCTTCGTAGCAAGTGTTTATGATTTCGTGGATTTCATACGGACGATGTGATTTTTGCACTCGGTATAGCTTATATGTGCTTGCAGTGCATTGATATGTGTTTTGTGCACGCAGTAGCACACGTTTATGATTTTATACACCTTGGTGCACTCGGTGTTGGTTGTATGCGATTGAGTTATTGATAGTACTTCGTGCATTTGATGCACCAGATGTTTTCGTGCACAATAGGTGCACCAGATATTGTTGTCGTGCACACCCATTGCAGTGGACAGATGCTTTTGTGCACACCCGTTGCACTTAGTTTTGCTTTGTGCGTATAGTGGCACCTATATTTGGATTTGATTTCTATGCGCACCATACGCACATGATTATTGGTACGCCTTTTGAGGCTTATTTTGCTTTTGAGCACCTTGTTTTCATGATAGGCACTATATTATGAAGTTGCCGAACAGGACTGATCCGAGGACAGTACCTGAGTACTTTTCATGCATTAAAAGTTTACCAGGAGGTTTTTGAAAAAGAGCAATAGTCTCTCTATTTCCTACGTGTCCGTGAGCGACACGAACATTTATAAAGAAAAACCTTTTAGGATATTTTGAAAAACGATGGAACGTGTATTTAGGAAAACATATATGGACATATATTATTATTTTAAAATGATCGTCCATCGCTTATGCCGTGAGTTACGCATCACGCGGCGACTAAGAAAAGATTTTGCATGTATTTTGTTCAGATTTTGGAATTTTCAAGGTTGCGTACTATACACGTATTATAGTATTTGACTAGTGTATATTAGATTTCAGTAGTGGATTTGGAGACCTGTATCTCTATTGTAACTCTGAGGATATGCGTGCAAATCCGATAATTTGCGTGACGCTTGACGGGGTTAGGTTTTAGAGTTTTGTACTCATTTTCATGCGCACTTGACGCGCAGTGTTGTTTCTATATCTTTCGTGATTTCGGAGCCCCATTGATTTGAGCTGATTATTGAAATGTTTTAGATTTTTGGGATTTAAATTTAAATTCGGGGACCGAATTTCTTTAAGGGGGATGATTGTAACATTTCAGAAAATATATAATATTATTTTTGGAATTTAATATTAAAATAATATATTTCCCGAAAACTGCCCGATTTGAGAAATTGGGGTTTTCGAAAAATGTTATAAATATATACCGATAATTGTGAAATAAATGGAAATTATAATGAATTATTCATTTAATAATATATTTAAAGGATTTGGCATTTTTAAAATTATTTATATGCAGTTTCGATAAAAACCCGATTAGTGCACTACTAATCGCGATTGGGCCAAATCCGTGTTTCTACAGTTTTCATGGTTAGTGCACCATGACATGCTACATGTTATTTCATTGGTGTTGTTTTATGTTGTGGTTGGGCTTTTGGGTGAGAAAAGAAAAGAAAAGAAAAGGCGGTTAAAATAGATTGATTGGAGAGAGAGACATGAGAGTGAGGGGTGAGAATAAGAAAGACAGAGAGAGATAGAGAGGGTTGCCCATTATTTCCCTTCTCATATTTTTCCTTCATCTTCTTCCTCCTCACTTCCTTCCACCTTCAACACTAGACCCATCTCAAAATACTTCTCAAAACCCTAAACCCCTTTCATTAAAATTGATCTCCTTCTTCTCCTCTACACATTGGACCAAGAAAAGTGGGATTTTGACAAACTTTGAGAAGCTAGGGTTTTCTTGAGTTGCCTAAAGGAGGTATAAATTCTTCCCTTTAGTTTAATTTTAGTTTCCTTGCATTCTTGTGTAGTTTAGAGGTTTATTGTGTGTGGAATTGTGATCTTAGAAATCCCAAAAGAAGGGTTTGACTGAAATTGTGGATTGGTAATGATTGAGTGGCTGTTGAGTCGCCGTTTTAGACCTGGGTTTGAGTATAAAAACCAAAATATGGATTTAGGGATTGATTATGTCGGTTTTGTGTTGAATTGTTAGGGTTTATGGGAATCTGGAGTAACCCGGAGGCACTAAAAATTATTTAGCATACATAGTGAGTCGTGCAGGCACCCAAGAGTATACCCTAAAGACCCCAGCCACTGTACCCTTAGTGTGGCCGCAAATTTATCCCTTCTGGCCGCAATTTGCGGCCAGGGTAGGAGGGATTGCCTTCGTATTTGGTCCCATTTGCTGTAAACTAGACTGCCTAGATGTGCAGAATTGGCCAATTTTACCTGAGAAAGAATCTGGGAACAGTTTGGTGTGGATTTGGCTATGTTTTACATATTTTGAAATGGTAATTCTTTATATTTGGATTCGTATTTGGTTTTTGGATGTTCGTACATCAACAACAAGGGTTGTTTGGTTGATTTTGCACGCGTAGGCCATAGCTTCTAACCTATAGGCGATCCGTGTGCCGTTCTGGTTTCCGGATTAGATTTTAATAGCGTTGCGATATGTGTTATTATTGTAGGTAACTTTGCGTGGATTCTGAGGTGACAGAGTGTGGCGTCATCGACTTTTGCAAGCGAAGACCAAGGTGAGTGGATCTATATCCACGGGGTTAGTCGGGTGGAAGGCGCATAACACCCCCGCAAACTTTGATGGAATCCGATTTATATATAGAATATGGTTAAGGGAACCCTATATAGAAAACTATAAATAGAGTTAAAAGATAGTTAGAGAACCATATTAGAAACTAGAGGATAGTTAGAAGTGTTATGATACGACTAGTATGTGATGACGGGACTTGAGGATGAGATTTGACGATATTGCCGTTTAGGGTACTATAGGACTAGATAGTCGATGTAGATGTGTCATCCGAACCTTACCTATTTCCAAACTGAAAAATCTTATGCATCTTTTAAACAGATGAGGGACATTACGGATTTTCAAATGATATCTTTTTCTTAAAAACACCGTAGCCCCTACTTTCAAAACTACGGTTCGCATCTTTTAAAACCTGATTGTATGGTTCGGGTGTGTATGTTAAATTAGATACGTATGCTTATAGTAAAGGTAGAATGTATTTATAAAATTGACTGGATGAGGGATATAAATGCGATGAAAAGAATATATGAAGCGATATGATGATTTGATGATATGTTGGTATACGGATGCGAGTCGATTGAGATGATTGATACCCTACCGGTCCCCTGATATGAGATTATTGCGGATGTGACCTAGGACATAGGTATATAGAGATATTATATGTGTTGTGAATCGTGAGTGTTAGCCGTACGTGACGTTTGTAAGTCCACGTTACCTCTCCCGGTACTTACGGGCTTGCGGAAATGATGAAAAACGATTTTTCAAGAGATGGTAACATGGACTCAAAATACGGATCTTTCTTAAACAACTACCTGGCAACCTAACTAGGAGTTTTACCTACTCGGTTAGGGGGCTATACCTTTCTTGAACTCCTTCGTCTTCAACTCTTTGCGGTGTACGGATCGGCCTCACCTCGTCGTCTCCTTGCGCCGAAGATGGATCCACCTGAAAGCTTCTATCTTTGGCTTCTTCTTCAAACTTGAAGAAACTAGAACACTAGGTTTGCTAAACCTTGTGAACTAGGATGAGTAGAGAAGTGATTTGGGTTTTCTTTTATCTCTAAGGCAATGTTTCTCAACTCATGAGATGGAGTTGCCTTGAGCTAGAGTGAGAGCAAGAGGAAGAGCAAGAAGGAGAGCTCAAGCAAGAGAGAGAAAGCAAATGAGAGAATGAGTAAGTATTTTGCCATCCAAGCTCTCATAATCCAAAACCATCATAACAAATAATAGTAATCAAGTATTATGTGATGGTTCAAGTCAAAATGGCTATATCATTTCATGCACTCATTTTGCAAAAAGAAACAAGCAAGCAAAAGTCTTTGCCATGAAATGATAGCCATTGTCATGATGATGGTCAATTAGTCCAACCTAGTCAACCGGTCAACAAAGTCAACAAAGTCAAACCCTCAACAACCATGTCACTATAATACTTAATTAATATTATTGTTAATCATATTTCATATTCTCATTAGGGTTTAGCAAAAAGTCAATAGTCAACAGTCAACAGTCAACATTCAACAACCCCAATGAGAATCCTCTGCCTCTGTCTCTCTGTCAACTGTGCATACACACCCGCATCCTCGTTCCGAGGAACACGAATACAAACGAGATAAAACCAATCCCAAAACGTACACAAGGATCTGGATTAAACCAAAGCCCGCTAGTGTTAACTGTCCGGACACTAAACGTGCACAAGTGCACGGATGTGACCGAACCCTGTCGCAAAACAATGCGACCTGTCGCAAAACCATGCAACCTCTACTCTTTTGCCTAAAGGCGAATAGCTTTCTGTGTGGGACTCTAAAGACTCAACACTACGCTGGTAGTGGGTTTAACCACAGACCGCAAGCGGTACTAGCTGTGCGTAACGGTCCTCAGGTAGATGTCGACAAGAAGACGGACGAGGTGAAACCCATCTGAACTCCTACTGAACCTGAATGTGACAATCTCTATACAGTCCGGTCTGTTCATCTGATAACATCGCATGGTGGGCCGGGGGGCGGTAAACGTCAGTCCCTTAATAGTGGTACAAGTCGTGTCGGAGTGTAGCCCAGAACACATAGAGATAACACTGGAAACCTACCAGTATATCTCGCTTGCCCTGGCCAGGGACTACTTGTGTAATGGCTCTCCTAGACACAGCGCGATGTCAACCCCTAATACCGGGAGAGATGAAACCTGTCTAACCGTCACTGCCTCCAAGTGCTTCGGGACTGCACCCAACTACTACCTGTTTTCACGACTCCTTTGAGCCGTGGTAGGGTAGTAATCAAAATACAGTGGGAACACACTCGAGGCGAAGTGACAGTGTCAAGTCAGCAGACTAAGCTGTACTCATGTCCCCTGGGAACTGATAACTGACGATAGGTATAGTACCAACCAACAGTTCCCAACGAGTCCTGTCCAGTGTACTCGTAACCTAACGAGCACCCGCATACTATCTCAAGTACGACGTACTGACGGCTGTGGGACAGACCGTCTCCCATACTGGGATGAGAAGCACATACGCTAGTCTACTCTGGAGTATCGATGCCCTGTCTCGATAGTCCTACGACTAGGGACCTCCATAAGGATGTGCTTGTGGATTACCCAGCCTCCACTAGTGTGAATGCCATCACAACGCTGGTAATCAAGCAAAGATCCTAAGGGCTCCACTAATGTGTATAGGTGATATACTAAAATAAACACATGTATACATTAAAGTAGAAACAAACCAAGTAGCATACTACTATATTGAGCAAGATTGTCTATACAAGGTGAATATCCCAAGCTTCCATTAAGTAATATACAAACTAGTATGATACAGTAATGGCCTCTAGGGCATATACACTAACAATCTCCCACTTGCACTAAGGCCATGTACTGGCGTATCGAAGACCTATCATCTCGATCAGCCGCTCGATCTGAGTCTGGGGTAAGGCCTTTGTGAGTGGATCAGCAGTGTTATCTTCCGTAGAAACTCTCCGAACCTCGATCTCCTGGCGACCCACGATCTCCCTGATCAGGTGATACCGCCTCAAGATGTGTCTGGACTTCTGATGGGACCTGGGTTCCTTCGCTAAAGCTATAGCCCCGTTGTTGTCACAATACAGCGGTATTGGATCAACAATGGACGGAACCACCTGAAGTTCCGTTAAGAACTTCCTTATCCAGAAGGCTTCTTTTACGGCATCTGCAGTAGCGATATATTCCGATTCCATCGTCGAGTCAGCAACGGTTTCCTGTTTGGAACTCTTCCAACACACCGCCCCTCCATTGAGGGTAAAGACATAACCCGACATGGACTTGGAATCATCCTTGTCACTCTGGAAGCTGGAGTTAGCAAAGGCCTCGATCTGGAGGTCTTTTCCTCCATACACCAAGAACATCTCCTTAGTCCTTCTCAGGTACTTGAGAATGTTCTTTACCGCTATCCAGTGTTTCTCCCTAGGGTTTGACTGATACCGGCTTGCCACACTCAGTGCATAAGCTGCATCTGGTCTGGTACACAACATCGCATACATTATAGAGCCTACCGCAGAAGCGTAGGGTATAATAGACATGCGATCCCTTTTCAAATCAGTCTTTGGAGACATCTCTTTTGAAAGGGTGATCCCGTGACAAGCCGGTAGATTACCGTGCTTAGAATCTTCCATACTGAATCTTTTCAGTATGGTGTCGATGTACGTGGACTGTGAGAGTCCCAGTATCCTCTTGGATCTGTCACGATAGATCCGGATCCCCAGAATGTATGAGGCATCACCCAGGTCTTTCATGGAGAACCTGTGTGACAAGAACCCTTTGACAGATCGTAGCATTGGAATGTCATTTGCTATTAAGAGAATGTCATCCATGTATAAAACGAGGAATACTACAGTTCTCGCTACAAATCTACTATAGATGCATGGTTCATCTGGATTTTTGATAAAGCCAAATTCTTTGACCGTCTCATCAAAACAGATGTTCCAACTCTGTGATGCCTGCTTTAGTCCGTAGATGGACTTAAGCAACTTGCACACCTTTCCGCTGCTCCCACTCTGAATGAAACCCTCTGGCTGGTCCATATAAACACACTCCTCTAAATTTCAATTTAGAAAAGCGGTCTTTACGTCCATCTGCCAAATCTCATAATCGTAGAAGGTAGCAATGGCATGAAGGATCCGAATGGATTTCAGCATAGCTACTGGAGAAAATGTCTCGTCATAGTCCAAAACAGGTCTTTGACGAAAACCCTTTGCAACTAGTCTAGCTTTATAGGTCTTAACCTGTCCATCTACACCAATCTTCCTTTTGAAGATCCACTTGCATCCTACGGGTTTTACCCCATCTGGAGCAACGTCCAACGTCCATACTTTGTTGGTGTACATGGACTCCATTTCGGTCCGCATTGCATCCAGCCATTTTACCGAGTCAACGCTCTGAATGGCCTGCTGGAAGCTATTCGGCTCATCACTATCAATGATGCAATCCTCTCTATCCCCGTCTATGAGAAAACCGTAGTATTTCTCGGGCGGATGAGACTGCCTACTACTCCTGCGGAGCGGCGCAGGAATGTCATGATCTTTCGAACCCTCTGGTTCTACTAAGCTTTCAGTAATAGCTCGTAGTTCTGGAATTTCTTCCAGTTCTATTGCGCACCCACTTATCTGATTTTCCAAAAACTCAGTTTCCAAGAACTGGGCATGACGAGAAACAAAAATCTTTTGTTCCTCTTCGCAATAGAAGAAATATCCCTTGGAGTTCTTTGGATATCCCACAAACTTGCACTGTACTGAGCGTGCCTCGAGCTTGTCCGCATGCCGCTTTTTGACAAAAGCTGGACTTCCCCATGTCTTAATTTGATTAAGATAGGGTCTCTTCCCACACCACATCTGATATGGTGTAGTAAGCACAGTCTTAGTTGGAACTCGGTTCAAAAGGTATGCAGTTGATTCTAGTGCATATCACCAGAATGATCGCGGTAACTCAGCGTTACTCATCATGGACCGTACCATATCCAATAGGGTGCGGTTCCGTCTCTCCGATACACCATTATGTTGCGGGGTGTATGGAGGAGTAAGCTGAGAGAAAATTCCATTCTCTTTTAAATAATCCAGGAACTCGGCACTTAAGTATTCACCACCTCGATCAGATCTCAGTGTTTTGATACTTTTGCCTGTTTCTTTTTCTACTTCATTCTTATATTCCTGGAATTTTCCAAAGGCTTCGGATTTATGTTTCATTAAGAAGACATAACCGTACCTTGAAAAGTCATCCGTAAAAGTAATGAAGTATGAATAACCGGTTCGTGCATGCGTAGACATTGGACCGCACGCGTCGCTGTGTACGAGTCCCAAGAGCTCGCTCGCTCTCACTCCGTGTCCAGTGAACGGAGTCTTTGTCATCTTTCCTTTGAGACAGGATTGATAAGTGGCATACGATTGATATTCGAACGGATCCAAATATCCTTCTGTATGTAACTTCGTCAACCTTCTCTCATTGATGTGACCCAGTCTACAATGCAATAAGAAAGCCTGGTTTGTTTCCGGAGACTTTCTTTTGTGTGTATTCTGGACATTGAAAATCTGTGGTTGGTTTAATACGTATATACCTTTGCTTAATGTACCTGACCCAATCAGAACTTGATTAAGGTGAATGTTTACAACATTACTTACAAACGCAAATTCATAACCTTCTTTAGAAATCAAAGATACAGAAATGATATTACAAGTTGCGTTGGGTTCAAAAAAGCAATTATGTAAAACCAAAACATGTCCATCTGACATTCCCAGGTGATAGTCCCCCACGGCTTTAGTATCCATGCTAGCTCCGTTTGCAACTTTGAGGGTCATGTCACCTGCCTTCAAAAACCTACGCTTTCTCAACTCCTGCAAAGAATTACAGATATGAGATCCTGATCCGGTATCCAATACCCAGGACGTAGAGTTTATTGATAGACAGTTTTCAATAACATACACACCTGAAGCTGAAGCCGCAACCTGCTTCGGATCCTGTGTTCTGGCTTTCCAAGCTCTGCAATCTTTCTTCCAGTGTCCACTCTTGTGACAGTAAAAGCACTCTTCCTTCCCTATAAGCTTCCCCGCTATCTTTGTTGCTTTTGCTTTTCCCTTCGTATCCACTTTACTAACACCGCCCCTTGGTTTGGCGGGGGCTTTCTTCTTCTTTCCCTTGGCTTTCGCCTTGGACCTAGAAGAGGAAGATCCTCCTACAAACATAGTAGATGTTTCCCTACCTTTCTATAGGGTGCCCTTTCCACTCCTCAGCATGTTGAGGAGTTCTGAAAGTTCAACTTCTTTTTCTTGCAAGTTGAAGTTCAGGATAAACTGGGCGTAAGTGGAAGGAAGGGACTGGAGAATCAAGTCCGTGTAGAGCTCGTTCTCTAACATGGTCTCAAGGTCCGCGAGCTCCTCAATGAATCCAATCATCTTAAGCACGTGTTCCACTACCGATGATTCGACGGCCAACCTTGCTGAAAACAGCTTTTTCGACACTTCGTATCTGGCTATACGAGATTGCTCTCCATACAGTTCTTTTCTATGGAGAAATATGGATTCGAGGTCCATATTTTCGTGCCTCCTCTGATGTTCATTGTCCATAGAGGCAAGCATGAGGCACTTGGCCTTCGCGCAATCGATTTCCCAGGTCTTATGGATTTCCCTATCCGCGATGCTGGTTTTGGGACCTGGGACACGGGGAGCTTTGGTGTTAAGGAGATACCCCAACTTGTTATAAGTGATTGCCATTTTGACATTCCTGAGCCAATCTTTGTAGTTTGGCCCTGTCAGTATGTTTTTATCTACTAGTAACTTAAGTCCGGTCATGATGTTTGGTTGCTGCAATTAGAAGAGAAAGAAGAAACACTTTAGCATGATGCTCTTGCAAGTTTAGAGTGGTTTTTAATTTGTCTAAACAGGATGGCTCCCACTGTCTCTTGAATCCCTCCTCAAACCAAAAAGGAAGAATTAGTCAAGATCAATCTCACCGTACAATACTTGCTTAACCGTTCGGCCAGGCTGGTGTCGGTACTTCGAGGGAGGTTTTCCAACGCTTTCGCGAAGTTCCTTAATTAAATAATCTCTTTTCCCTGGGGGCGTAGCCCCGCTAACACCTTTCTAGACACCAACTTGGTTTATAGCATTGATCGTTTAAGTGAGAAATTTCCCGAGGAGTAGCATATACTCAAAGTAGGATCGGGATCCAAATATCATCGCGTGACAAAACTGAAGGAATCCTACCAGAATCATCACACTCCAAATGGTATGCAGCGCTAGCAAGTTTCAGTTCTTTTGAAACTCCCGATGTGGATTTTTGCCCCATGCTCTTATGACCTTGACTTTGGCCAACAAATCATAAGTCACATGTCAAGTTCTACCCGTCATTCTCCAGGTTAATTTAAGCCCACCCGCACATACCCTTGACTTTGGCCAACAAGGTAGAACGACTGCCCCAAACCAACACATCTATCTATGCTGCACATGAATACCCAATAGCTACCAATCACTATGCCTTGACTTTGGCCAACAAACATAGCTTGAATACTTATTGACCATTCATGTGAAACGACGGAGGGCTACGAATAGTTTTGGCGAAACCGTGAACGTAGTGAACTTGATATAATCGAAGGAACGAGATAGCTTTTAAAAGGAGTGGCATAAGCTCCGCGTTTAAAAGTTATTTTTGAAAAGAAACAGAGTGGTTTTGAAAGTGTTCCAACGACTTTTACTTGGTTTATTTTTCTTGCATTAATTTTAATGCGTCCCATAATTTAATCCTACCATTGCAGAAAGCAACCAAAATATGATGTACGCTTATGCCATCCGCATTCGCCACGGGGCCCGTCATTACCCGTTAGGTTACTTAACTAACGACAGAGCGGGGGCTGGACTAGCGCGGATGCAAAACATAAGCAACGCCTAAATAATATCATATATAGGTATATTGCAACGATAGCCATTTCAGATCACAGATGAACACATTGGATATACTAGGAATCTGTAATTCGTACGAGCATGTAACGAAAAGCGGATTACACGATCGCGATGAATAGCCAATACCCCACCCTAAACCCTTACGGGTGCGGCAAACAACCCGCCAAGTACCCGAAGCGAAGCAACCTCCCTCAAGACCGTGATTAGGCCACTCGGCACTTCGAGATACCCGGTAGTTTGTGTACCCCACCTTGGGTCTATCCTAGGAGCAAAAACAGTAAAAGAAATTTTACAATGACGGCTATAACCCCATCCCGGTTGTGCGGCCATAAAATAATATTACATCAATTACAAATTTACATGAATTGAAAGATAAAAGGAAAAACTCTCATCTCACAATCCCCGGCTATTCATCCGCGACAATCCATTGAATTCATATACACATACCATCAACATTACAGATCACAGATATGTATAACCCCCACTAATCGACGTATAGCGATTAGCGGACGTTCAATACATGTAACACATCACAGATATATACCCGTCAGCTTAAGTCTTTAGAAGTTCGATCAAAATACGGATTTTCAAGCCTCAAAAACTAATTTTTCTTTCTGGAAAATCTGGGCCGAAAAATCATATTGTAAAAATCCCAAAACAACCCTCTGAACAAACTGCATGAAAAATCGTCCACGGCCGAGTCAACTCGGTCGCGGATCCGCGGCGGGAGCAGGCTCCAACCGCGGTTCCGCGGCGCGTTGATCGGTTCAGTGGACCATTTTTCTACAGTTTCTTCTAAAAACCCTGAGACGAATTTTAAGATAAGATTTATCATTTTTGGAACAGAAAACAAATTCGGCAGAAAGTTGATTTTACGGGTTCGTTTCGTGACTTTTTCTCCGATCGAAATTCTAGTTACTTTGCTAACATGTTAGATAGTGTTTAACTAGGCTACGATACCACTGTAAGTCCACGTTGTTAGTTATATGTATGCCCTAGAGGCCATTACTGTACATAGGATGTATATTGTAGTGGATGCTGGGACATATATAGGTAGGACTTTCTTGCTCGACATGATAGTACGCTATCTGGTTGCTCTTTATCTTAACATGTATACATGCTGTCTCTCTATTACATGTTGATAAAGCCCTTAGGATGTGTACTCGACTTCCAGGACTATGATGTAGATCATACTAATGGGGCCTGGGTAGTCAATGAGTACATCCTTCAATGTTCCTAGTCGTGGGAATATCGAGATGGGGCATCGATATTCCAGAGTAGACTAGCGTATATCTTCTCGACCCATGTGATGGGCGATGGATGATCCCATATCCATTTGTGTTTGACATCAGAGATGGTATGCGGGTGCTCAGTGAAGACTGGGTACACTGAACGGACTCGCCGAGAACTCCCAGATGGTATTATACCTCATGTCAGATGGCAGTTCTCTGGTGACACTTGTACAGCTTAGTCTGTTGACCCGAGATCGTCATAGAGTCTTGTGTGTCTCCAACTGTGCTTTGATTTCCACCCTACCATGGCTCTATTGAGTCATGCAAACAGGTGGTTTTTGGGTACATTCCCGATTCACATGGAGGCAATGAGCGATAGGAGGGGATTCGTCTCTCCCGGTATTGGGGGTTGATGTTGCGCTATGCTCGACTGGCTATAACTGGAAATCCCTAGCTAGGGTTGCAGTGATCTACTGGTAAGTGTTATCAGTAGTTTCATGCTATGTTATGGACCTTACATCGGCATGACTTATCGAGCTACTGGGGTCTGACGTTTACCACCCCTAGACGAGATATGCGACATATTAGACGAACAGACCGGATTGTACGGTAAGTGTTGCTGGTTGGATTCACAGGAGTGTGAGCGGGCTTTCTCGTTGATCTTCTGATCGCTCAATACCCGGGTGGCCGTTACGTTTAGCAGACCGCTTGCGGCTTGTGGGTGTTTGATATGATCATCACCTGCTGCCGGCGTATTGACGAGTCTTTAGAGTCCTACACAGAGGTTTCCTGGCTCAAGCGAAACGAAATAGGAGCGCATATGAGATATGTGCGGGACCGAGAATAATGCATGTATGTGATACCGTATTCTATTCTCGCGATGAATGCATCGATTGGTTGTATGCGATATAACCTAGTTATCGAATCGAGGATTGATTCGATAAGTCGATACATATGATATTAGTCGGTCATATGCGATATGACCAGATCGTTAAATCAAGTGTTGATTTAATGATTTAATGTATAATTATATATTTGATATATTACTTTACATTAACTAGTATTGGTTCACTTAAGATTATTTTTCTCACTTGTTTGTGCACATTGTATATATGATATATGTTTGTGCACTATTTTGTATCATATTTGATGATACATGCAAACTTGGGTGTGTGTATGCTTTGAACCATGTTTAGGTTAATGGTTAGGGTTTTTTAATTAATTAATTAATTATTTATTTATTTGTCCATTTTGGCAAAAATAAAAAGGTGGAATTCTTTGTTTTTATTTGAAGCTTCATGAAGCTTTGAAAAGTTCAAACCATTTTGTTTTTTCCTAAACCTAACCATTCACCTAAACCCTAGTTTAGTCTCTACACTAGTTACACTAACCCATGGTTGCTATATGATAAGATCACTTGATTTATTATTATTAATCAATTGATTTTATTATGCTTAATATATTCTTTTCTTCTTCTTTTTCTTCTTCAAGAAGAAGAAACATTGCTACCTCCAAAGGTGCCATGATCAAAAGAGTGAGAAATCCAAATCCAAAGTGAACCCACTTCCTATTTCTTCATCCTCTACCACTTGCCAAGTAGTAGAGTGTGTTATCTTCACAAGTTCTATGACCAAGTGAAGATGGAGCTTGATCTTGAGTTGCCTCGACGTAGATCATCTTCGGCATCGAAGTCGACGACCTAGCCCGTTCATTTCTCCGATGAAGCCGGCGCTAGAGTCCGGGATCCGATGATCGCAGCGAAGGGACATCGTCAAGAAGTGGAGGACCGGATCTACAAAGGTTGTAGTCCCTTTCACTTATTAGTTAAGTTGTTAACTTGTTATTGTTTCGCCTTACCACTAGTAACGATCTAGCATTAGGGTTTCTCGGCACAAGAAATTTTTGAATTGGACATGTTTGATCAGTTGTAGAACCTCATGGGTGTGCCGAGGAACCCTACAGTGGTATCAGAGCCTAGCTAGAGCCTTAGGCGATGAGTAGACGAAGTTAGAAACCCGATCGAACCCGAAACCCTAATCCAAAACCATCCTCTGTACATTTTTTGAAATCTGGGTTTTTTGTGAATTAAAAATATGCAGAAAAATCAGCAAGGTTTTCTATGAAATACTGTGCAACACGTGCTCCTGAGTCCACTAAAGCGCCGCGGAAACACGGAACGAGCATGGCTCGTGCGGCGGTTCCGCGGCCATATTGTACCATTATTTTGTGAAAATTGCACAGTAATTCCTATCTGTTAGTGCTGAGTTTTCTGGGAATTTTTAAATTGCACTCAAGAGTTGAGTTTTCTAGGTTGTATTGGGAGTTCGTAGATTCGATCGGATTGTCTAATTTTATCTGTGTGTTTTTCCGGATAATTTAGAATATGTTAAAAAGTTCGACCGGATATAAATACCCACATTTTCCCCTGCAGGGAAATTTCCAAGTGTTGGATTTTCCCGTAGTTTAAGAACGTCTAAGTAGTGCAAGTAACGCGATGGACCCTCTAGAAGACAACAAACCTTAACTCGATTATGTGACCGTCTTGAACTGACCTTTGAACCTTAGGGTTTGGGGCAGTACGGCGTACCACATGTGAGGCGTTGGCTTGACCCTTCTACGGCTGGACCGTTGGTACTGTGGCATGAAATTGATGTTTTTGAACTTATTTCAAGCGTTGAGCTGTTTGGGAAAACCTGGGTGTTTGATTGTTCGATCGGAAATTTTAACATTTTCTATTTATCTGGAATGTGATACAATATTTGGAATCCACATGTAGTTATGAGATAGCTAATTTTAACGTTATAAACATAGCAGTTTAGTCTCACTTGATCGGTTGCCACGGGATTTTGATGTGATCAAAAGTCCGTCGCAATCACGTTCAGTACGCGGATACTCGCCGGTAAACTTAATAGACAGCTCCACCCCATAGCCCCGACCAAGTGACTGTAGGAGAACCCCGTCACCAAAAAGCATCCGTTCGGGTGCTCGCGGCAGCGATGTTCCGCCTTAGTGCACTTCGTCGACGGTATCGGGGGCGCGGCCGTCTACTAAAGTTTGCGACAAGCATTCGATCAAAATGTCAGGAATCTTATTGAATTGCCCGACTTAATATTGAAAAGAGTTTTCGATAATGAGACTAAAATCCGGGGTTTATAATTGTTAGGCATATGATGTCTAAGGAATTCAGATGGTTAGGCATGTGATGTCTAAGAAGGTTGCGGATTCCAACTATTGTAGTTTTACACTTTCTTTTCTGTGACCGTAAGTGTAATATGTAACATCGCCGGTTTCGTTGCTATATGTCAACGATAATTGGGATGCGCATATTTACTTACGTTGATGACATGTGATGTTATGTGTTGCTGGATATGTTATATTGGATCGACGTGTTTGAATCGCCGGGGTTTTTTATGTGAGATGAGTGTTTTTCATTTTCTTTCATGAAAAAACTTGTATGTAATATTCTTTTATTGGGGCACTTCCAGGTTGCGGAAGATGTCACCTTTTCTATATTATTTACTTTTCCGCACTAGGATAGACCCAAGGAGGAGGGCACAAGTAACCGGGTTCTGGAGTCCAGTGGGAGACCAACTCGAGGAGTCGAGTCTGGGTCTCCTAACTCTAGAATTGGTAGGGTTGCTTGCCGATCTCGTAGGGCTCTAGGGATGTGGGATTGGCTATTCATCACGACCGTGGAATGCGTGTTTTATACTGGCTCGTATTAAAAACACGGACGTCCTAGTATATCCAATATTTCATATGATATTTTCTGCTGCGTTATCTGTGATGTGATCATGTGATATGTTAAGATAGATATAGTATAGTATATATGATATATTATATAGACGTTGCTTATGTTTTACACCCGAGCTAGCCTTGCCCCGCTCTGCCGTTAGTTACCTAACCTAACGGTGCAGACGGGACATCGAGGCGAATGCGGATGGCATAAGCGTACGTTATATTTATCTGTGATGTTTAGGTGGACTTAAATGATGGGATATTCATTAATGTGATTAATGAAAGAAAATAAACCTAAAAGATGTTGTGGAATCGAATTTCAAAATAAAAAGGGTAGCTACAGTTCTTGCTTTGCATCGCGGTATTCCTTGTAGAACGTCCTGCACCTTATTCGATAAGGAAAGGACCGAGATCCCTTCACCGGGAGTGACTCCTTTAGCAATAACTGGCAGATGCTATAACTCTCGGTTTGTCTTTTGATTGCTTCTATAGTTTCTGCTTTGCACAGCGGTATATATGATATATCCTGCACCTTATTCGATAAGGAAAGGGCCGACGATCCCTTCACATGGAGTGACCCCTTTAGCAAAACTAGAAAAGCCTCAAAAACACTCCATTTAAAAACCATTTGATTCCGCAACGAGATCAAGTTCAAAGCGTTAAAGGTTTTCTCAAAAACCATTCGCAACCCTCCGTCATTTTAGGAAGTAGAGTACTTAGTATTCGTGCTGTGTTTGTTGACCATAGTCAAGGCACAGTGTACAGTAGCTAAGTGATGTCTTCCTACACCGCATATGATGCGATTAGTTAGGACAGTCACGTGACTTTGTTGACCTTAGTTAAGAGTCATGTGGGTGGGTCTAATTAATCACGAAATGATGGGTAGAACTTGACAAGTACTTATGATTTGTTGACCATAGTTAAGGTCATAGGTGCTAGGGGTAAAAACCATTATCGGGAGTTTTAAGTGTTGAAATTTGCAATGAGATTGCATACCTTCTATATGATAGTTGGATCCCGATACCCACTGCGAGTAATTGTTACTCCTGGGAGAGTTTTGCACTTTACAATTAGCCGATCAAGTAGGTGTCTAGAAAGGTGTCAACGGGGTTACGCCTCTGGGAAAACGAGGTTTACTTTAATTAGGTCCGTGCAAAAGCACGGGAAACCTCCCTCAAAGTACCGACACTGGCCTGGCTGAAAGATTGGCTAACTTGTTGAGTGTAATTAATCCCGGCTAGTCTTTCCTTTTAGGGTTTGAAGGAAGATTTGATAAAAACAGTGGGAGCCATCCTGATTAGATAAAATAAATAACCAATCTAATCTTGTAAAAGCGCACGCAGAGTGTTTTCTTTTCTCTCTCTCCAGGTATCGACCATATCACGACTTAATCAAGATAATAATATGGATGTATTGACCGAACCCGCTTGTTATACTGAGCTGGGGAACGTTGGACCCGCTCCAACTTATAATTGTTATAAGACAGAGCAGGAAATAGGGGAATACCAGAATTCCTATGCCACCCAAACGAAGAAAGTGCATATGATGCATCTCCTTCTTGTGTGTTCATTATAACAGACAGTTTCTCAGTGTCCTCTACGTCCTAGGTATTAGATACCGGATCAGGATCCCGCAAATGTAATCCGTTACAAAGGGCTACAGAAAGGTAGAGAACTGAGTACGGGTGATAAAGTTTCATGAGACAGAAAATGGGGCAAGTGTTGCAGCTAAGTCTGTTGGTCACTGTCACCCTTTATTACAAATACATTGATTCTGAACAAATGCTATTAGATACCGAACCTGATGTACAAAATCATATCAATCTCTTTATTAGTAAAGAAGGATATAATTTTGTATTGTTGGATAATGTTTTGAACATTTCCTATATCAAAAGTTGATCGGTTCAGGCACGTTATCTAAAAGCATTGACGTTCTAAATCAAACTACAGTTCCTAGTATGCAGAACACACACAAGAGGAAAAGTTCAGAAATGAACGAATCCTTCTTAAGGCATTGTAGACTAGGTCATATCAATGCGACCTGACTGACTGAAGTTACATTTAGATGCATATTTAAATGAGTTTGAATTTACATCTTATGAAACTTGCCAGTCATGTCACAAAGATTAGATGACCATAGCTCTGTTTATTGGAAACAGGGAAAGAGTTAGTGAACTCTTGGGACTGATACATAGTGATGTATGCAAGGTCCCCTGTCTATACATTCCAGGACTGGTTCTTTGTACTTCCTTACATTCACTGATAATCTCTTAAGATTCGGACACATGTTCCTGTTGAAACACATGCTGAAGCTTTTGAGAAATTCAAAGAATATAAGTCAGAAGTAGAGAACCAACACAGGTATAAGTATTATGTCCTATGATGAAATCAGGGAGTAGAATACTTGGGCATGGAATTCTTGGACTATTCTAAAGGAGAATGAGATTCTCTCTCGGTGTTACTCCTCTGAATACACCACAGCACAACGGTGTGTCGGGGTGGAGCAATCGCACCATATTAGATATGGTGTGCTCTATGATGAGTACTACTGAGTTACCTATTTCCTTTTGGGCTTGTGCACTTGAGAAGTTGCATACCTATTGAATTGGATTCGAATCAAATCAGTGCCTACCACTCCATATAAGATATGGTATGGAAAGAACCTATCTCTTAAAGAAGTTAAGATTTGGGATTGTCCGGCCTATGTCAAAAGCAAAATCCGGACAAGATCGAGGTAAGGTCAGTTCTGCAGAACTGGAAGAAGTTCCAGTTATACAAACTACAGCTGATGATTTGGTAGAACCAAAGGATTCAATAGCAACCAACGAACCTCAGCCTCTCCGCCGACCTAGTAGGGTTTCTCATCCACCTGAGAGATACTTTGATTTCTTTATGACAGTGGGAGCGAGGACTACATCATGAGATGATGACCCAACTAGTTTCGAGCTGGCCATCAGGAGTAAGACTCTATAAGAATGGCTGGATGCTTAGTGATCTGAGATGGAATCCTTATACACCAACAAAGTATGGACTTTGGTTGCTATATCTGAAGGGTTAAATCCCCATCAGGAGCAAGTATATCTTGAGAAGATTACTTGGTGTAGATGGAAAAGTTGAGACTTTCAAAACTAGACTTGTTAACGGTTTTCGTCATCAACCAGGCATGGATAATAATGAAACCTTTTCCAGTGGCTATGCTTAAGTCCATCCGGATCCTACTTGCCACGGCTACATACCATGACTACGATATCTGGTGGTTGGGTGTCATGACTGCTTTTCTAAATACTGATTTAGAAGAGAACGTCTATAAGTACACAACCAGAAGGCTTCGTAAACAGTGAGAGCAGCGGAAACGTGTGCTAGTTGCTTTACAGGATAAAGCAGGCATCGCGAAGTTGGAACATCTGTTTTGATGTGGTAGTCAAAGAGTTTGACTTCATCAAAATGGTAGATGAACCTTGTATGTAGAAAAAGGAAGTAGGGAGTATGGTAGTGATCCTCGTAGAGTACGTGGATGACATACTCATGATAGGGAAGAAGTTTCCTATGCTACGCTCGGTCAATCTCCGCTTATCACAAGGATTCTCCATAAAGGATCAAAGTTGATACCTCTTAAATCCTGGGATTTGGATCTATGAGATAGATCTAAATGGATGTTAGGCTTTTCACTAAGTTTAGTGAGATGGTATCAATCGATCCTGGGGAGAATCACTGGAAAGGTTCCAGGATGATAAGGACGACTGAATGTCAGTCGCAGGCATTGTCTTTACCCTCAGTGGAGGGACAGTATGTTGGAAGAGTTCCAAGCTAGATACCGTGGCAGTCTAGACGATAAAGGCTGATAACATCGCTATTAAAGATACTACCAAAGAGGCAGTTTGGGTGTATATTGGTTCATAAGATGAACTAGGTTCCTACCATTGTGTGACAATGGAAGTGTGGCTTTGGCCCAGGAACCCTGGTCCCATCAGTGACCCAGACATATTCTGAGGCAGCATCACCTGATCATGGAGATAGTTGTTCTCCAGGGTGATCTAGGTTAGGAGAGTAGACTCAGAGGACAACACGGCGGATCCACTCACAAAGGCCTTTTCCCAAAGAGAGACTTTTATGGGATGGTTGAGTATTAGATACTGCAACCACTGCTACAGATGGCCCTAGTGCAAGTGGGAGATTGTTAGTTATATGTATGCCCTAGAGGCCATTACTGTACATAGGATGTATATTGTAGTGGATGCTGGGACATATATAGGTAGGACTTTCTTGCTCGACATGATAGTACGCTATCAGGTTGCTCTTTATCTTAACATGTATACATGCTGTCTCTCTATTACATGTTGATAAAGCCCTTAGGATGTGTACTCGACTTCCAGGACTATGATGTAGATCATACTAGTAGGGCCTCGGTAGACAATGAGTACATCCTTCATTGTTCCTAGTCATGGGAATATCGAGACGGGGCATCGATATTCCAGAGTAGACTAGCGTATATCTTCTCGACCCATGTGATGGGCGATGGATGATCCCATATCCATTGGTGTTTGACATCAGAGATGGTATGCGGGTGCTCAGTGATGACTCGGTACACTGAACGGACTCGCCGAGAACTCCCAGATGGTATTATACCTCACGTCAGATGGCAGTTCTCTGGTGACACTTGTACAGCTTAGTCTGTTGACCCGAGATCGTTATAGAGTCTTGTGTGTCTCCAACAGTGCTTTGATTTCCACCCTACCACGGCTCTATTGAGTTGTGCAAACAGGTGGTTTTTGGGTACATTCCCGATTCACATGGAGGCAATGAGCGATAGGAGGGGATTCGTCTCTCCCGGTATTGGGGGTTGATGTTGCGCTATGCTCGACTGGCCATAACAGAAAATCCCTGGCCAGGGTTGCAGTGATCTACTGGTAAGTGTTATCAGTAGTTTCATGCTATGTTATGGACCTTACATCGGCATGACTTATCGAGCTACTGGGGTCTGACGTTTACCACCCCTAGGCGAGATATGCGACATATCAGACGAACAGACCGGACTGTACGGTAAGTGTTGCTGGTTGGATTCACAGGAGTGTGAGCGAGCTTGCTCGTTGATCTTCTGATCGCTCAATACCTGGGTGGCCGTTACGTTTAGAAGACCGCTTGCGGCTTGTGGGTGTTTGATATGATCATCACCTGCTGCCGGCGTATTGACGAGCCTTTAGAGTCCTACACAGAGGTTTCCTGGCTCAAGCGAAACGAAATAGGAGCGCATATGAGATATGTGCGGGACCGAGAATAATGCGTGTATGTGATACCGTATTCTATTCCCGTGATGAATGTGTCGATTGGTTGTATGCGATATAACCTAGTTATCCAATCGAGGATTGATTCGATAAGTCGATACATTGGATATTAGTCGGTCATATGCGATATGACCGGATCGTTAAATCAAGTGTTGATTTAATGATTTAATGTATAATTATATATTTGATATATTATTTTACATTAACTAGTATTGGTTCACTTAAGATTATTTTTCTCACTAGTTTGTGCACATTGTATATATGATATATGTTTGTGCACTATTTTGTATCATGTTTGATGATACATGCAAACTTGGGTGTGTGTATGCTTTGAACCATGTTTAGGTTAATGGTTAGGGTTTTTTAATTATTTATTTATTTATTTATTTATCCATTTTGGCAAAAATAAAATGGTGGAATTCTTTGTTTTTATTTGAAGCTTCATGAAGCTTTGAAAAGTTCAAACCATTTTGTTTTTTTCCTAAACCTAACCATTCACCTAAACCCTAGTTTAGTCTCTACACTAGTTACACTAACCCATGGTTGCTATATGATAAGATCACATGATTTATTATTATTAATCAATTGATTTTATTATGCTTAATATATTCTTTTCTTCTTCTTCTTCTTCAAGAAGAAGAAACATTGCTACCTCCAATGGTGCCATGATCAAAAGAGTGAGAAATCCAAATCCAAAGTGAACCCACTTCCTATTGTTAGTTATATGTATGCCCTAGAGGCCATTACTATACATAGGATGTATATTGTAGTGGATGCTTGGACATATATAGGGAGGACTTTCTTACTCGACATGATAGTATGCTATCTGGTTACTCTTTACCTTAACGTGTACACTGATTGTCTCTCTGTTACATATTGGTAAAGCCCTTAGGATGTGTACTTGACTACCTGGACTATGAAGCGGATCATACTAGTGGGGACTTGGTAGTCCATAAGTACATCCTTCAAGGTCCCTAGTCGTGGGTGTATCGAGATAGGTCATCGATATACCAATGTAGACTAGCGTATACCTTCTCGACCCATACAGATGGGCGATGGATGATCCCATATCCATTGGTGTTTGACATCAGAGATGATATACGGGTGCTCGGTGGAGACTGGGTACACTGTACGGACTCGCCGAGAACTCCCAGATGGTATTATACCTTACGTCAGATGGCAATTCTCTGGTGACACCAGTACAGAGTTGTCTGTTGACCCGAGATCGTCATAGAGTCTTGTGTGATTCCCACTGTACTTTGATTTCCACCTTACCACGTCCAAGAGGGCGTGCAAAACGGTGGTTTTTGGGTACAGTCCCGAATCACATGGAGGCAATGAGCGATAGGAGGGGATTCGTCTCTCCCGGTATAGGGAGTTGATGTTGCACTGTGTTCGATTGGCTATAACCGGAAATCCCTGGCCAGGGTTGCTGAGATTTACTGGTAAGTGTTACCTGTAGTTTCTCGAACTGTTATAGACCTCATATCGACACGACTTATCGAGCTATTAGGGTCTGACGTTTACCACCCCTAGGCGAGATATGCGACATATCAGACGATCAGACCGGACTGTACGGTAAGTGTTACTGGTTGGATTCACAGGAGTGTGAGCGGGCTTTCTCGTCGATCTTCTGATCGCTCAATACCTAGGTGGCCATTACGTTTAGCAGACCGCTTGCGGCTTGTGGGTGCTTGATATGATCATCACCTGCTGCCGGCGTTTTGACGAGTCATTAGAGTCCTACACAGAGGTTTCCTGGCTCAAGCGAAATGAAATAGGAGCGCATATGAGATATGTGCGGGACCGAGAATAATACCAGTATGTGATACTGTATTCGATTCTCGCGATTTGTCACATTGATCGGTTACATGCGATATAGCCGGGTTATCGGATCAAGTGTTGATTCGATAAGTTGTTACTATTGATATTAGTCGGTCATATGCGATATGACCGGGTCGTTAAATCAAGCGTTGATTTAATGATTTAATGCATAATTATATATTTGATATATTACTTTGCATTAACTGGTATTGGTTCACTTAAAATGGATTTTCTCACTTGAAGAGCATATTGTGTATGTGATATATATTTTGTGCACTTGATTGTATTATGTTTGATGATACATGCATGTTTGGGTGTATGTTTAGTTTAAACCTTGGTTAAGTAAATGGTTAGGGTTTTAATTTATTTATTCATTTATTTATTTCTTTCTTTTGGCAAAAAGAGAAATGGTGTCTTGCTTTGTTTTACATTGAAGCTTCATGAAGCTTTGAAAAAGTCTACCATTTTTGTTTCATGCCTAACCTAACCATTCGCCTAACCTTAGTTTACTCTCTACACATAACCATGGTTGCAATATGATAAGTATGATATTATTATTTTCCATTTTGGAAATACTTATCATATTATCTTCTTCTTCTTCTTCTTGAACAAAATAAGAAAACCTTGCTTCCATCAATGGCAACTTGAGAAAAAGAGTGAGAAATCCAATTCTAAAGTGAACCCACTTCCTATTTCTTCATCCTCTACCACTTGCCAAGTAGTATAGGGTGTTTTCTTCACAAGTTTCATGGCTTGGTGAAGTTGGAGCTTGATCTTGTGTTGCCTCGACGTAGATCATCTTCGGCATCGAAGTCGATGACCTAGCCTGCCCATTTCTCCGATGAAGCGGACGCTAGAGCCCGGGATCCGATGATCGCAGCGAGGAGACATCATCACGAAGCTATGGAGGTTGAGGACCGGATCTACAAAGGTTGTATTTTCCGTTCACTCTTAGTTAAGTTGTTAACTAGTTATCATTTTCGCTTAAACTCTAGTCAACGATCCGTATTAGGGTTTCTCGGCACTTGTAATTTTTGAAATTGGCATGGTTGATGCCTTATGAGACCTCATTAGTGTGCCAAGGAACCCTACAGTGGTATCAGAGCCTAGCTAGAGGTTTAGGCGAAGTGTAGACGAAGTTAGAAGTCCGTTCGAACCCGAAACCCTAATACAATAGCCTTCTCTGTACATTTTTCCAAAACTGGGAATTTTCCATATTAAAAATATGCAGAAAATTAAGCAGGTTTTTATAGGATTTACTGTAAATTTCGTGGACCTAACTCGATTAAACCGCCGCGGAACCGCGGCAGGAGCCTGGCTCTCGCGGCGGTTTCGCGGCCGTACGGTCGGTTCTCCCAATAAAATTTGCACAGTAATTCCTATATTTAAGTGCTGTATTTTCTCGGATATTTTAACTTTTACTCAAGAGTTGAGTTTTCTGGGTTGTATTGGGAGTTCGTAGATTCGATCGGATTGTCTAATTTTGTCTATGTGTTTTCCGGATAATTTTTGAATATGTTAAAAAGTTCGACCGGATATAAATACCCACTTTTTCCTCTGTTGGGAAATTTCCAAGTGTTGGATCTTTCCGTGGTTTAATAACGTTCTAAGTAGTGCAAGTAACGCTATGGACCCTCTAGAAGACAACAAACCTTAACTCGATTATGTGACCGTCTTGAACTGCCCTTTGAACCTTAGGATTTGGGGCAGTACGGCGTGCCACATGTGAGGCATTGGCTTGACCCTACTACGGCTGGACCGTTGGTACTAAGGCATGAAGTGAATGTTTTTAAACTTGTTTCATGTGTTGAGCTGTTTCGGGAAAACTTGGGTGTTTGACTGTTCGATCGGAAAATTTAACATTTTCTGTTTATCTGGAATGGGATACAATAATTGGAATTTTCAAGTAGTTATGAGATAACTGAATGAATGTTATAAACATAGCAGGTTAATCTCACTTGACCGGTTGCCACGGAATTTTGATGTGATCAAAAGTCCGTCGCAATCACGTAGCGTACGCGGATACTCGCCGATAAACTTAATAGACAGCTACACCCCAGAGCCCCGACCAAGTGACTGTAGGAGAACCCCGTCGCCGAAAGCATCCGTTCGGGTGCTCACGGCAGCGGTGTTCCGCCTTGGTGCACTTCGTCGACAGCATCGGGGGTGCAGCCGCGTACTAAAGTTTGCGACGAGCATTCAATCAGGATGTCGGGAATCTTGTTGAATTGCCCGACTTGATATTGAAAAGTGTTTTCGATTTTGAGACTAAAATGCGGGGTTTATAATTGTTTGGCATGCGATGTCTAAGGAATTCATTTGGTCAGGCATGCGATGTCTGAGGAGGTTGCGGATTCCAACTGTTGTAGTTTTACACTTTCTTTTCTGTGACCGTAAGTGTAATATGTGATATCGCCGGTTTCGTTGCTATATGTCAACGACAATTGGGATACGCATGTTTACTTACGTTGATGACATGTGATGTTATTTGTTGCTGGATATGTTATATTGGATTGTCGTGTTTGAATAGCCGTGGGTTTTTATGTGAGATGAGTGTTTTTTCATTTTCATTCATGTAAAAACTTGTATGTAATATTCTTTTATTGGGGCACTTCCAGGTTGCGGAAGATGTCACCGTTTTGTATATTATTTACTTTTCCGCACTAGGATAGACCCAAGGAGGGAGCACAAGTGACCGGGTACTAGGGTCCAGTGGGAGACCAACTCGAGGAGTCGAGTCCGGATCTCCTAACCCTAGAATTGGTAGGGTTGCTTGCCGCTCTCGTAGGGGTCTAGGGGTGTGGGTTTGGCTATTCATCACGACCATGGAATCCGTGTTTTATACTGGCTCGTATTGAGAACACGGACGTCCTAGTATATCCAATGTTTCATATGATTCTTCTGCTGCGATATCTGTGATGTGATCATGTGATGTTCTGCGATAGATACAGTATATAGTATATATGATATATTATATAGACGTTACTTTTGTTTTACACCCGCGCTAGCCCTGCCCCGCTCTGCCGTTAGTCACCTAACCTAACGGTGCACGAGGGGACATCGAGGCGAATGCGGATGGCATAACTGTACGTCGTATTTATCTGTGATGTTTAGGTACTTAAATGATGGGACTTCATTAATGTGATTAATGAAATAAAAGAAACCTTAAGATGTTGTGGAATCGAATTTCTAAAAATAAAACAGGTAGCTACAGTTCTTGTTTTGCACAGCGGTATATATGATATATCCTGCACCTTATTCGATGAGGAAAGGACCGAGATCCCTTTTGATAGCGGTATATATGATATATCCTGCACCTTATTCGATGAGGAAAGGACCGAGATGGAGTGACTCCTTTAGCAATAACTGGCATATGCTACACACTCGGTTTGTCTTTTGATAGGTTCTATAGTTTCTGCTTTGCACAGTGATATATATGATATATCCCGCACCTCATTCGATGAGGAAAGGGCCGACGATCCCTTCACCGGGAGTGACCCCTTTAGCAAAACTAGAAAAGCCTATAATGTTAGTGTATATGCCTTAGAGGCCATTACTGTATCATACTGGTTTGTATATTACTTAATGGAAGCTTGGGATATTCACCTTGTATATACAATCTTGCTCAAAATAGTAGTATGCTACTTGGTTTGTTTCTACTTCAATGTGTACATGTGTTTATTTTTGTATATCGCCTATACACATTAGTGGAGCCCTTAGGATCTTTGCTTGATTACCAGCGATGTGATGGCCGTCACACTAGTGGGGCTGGGTAATCTATAAGCACATCCTTATGCAGGTCCCTGGTCGCAGGACTATCGAGACAGGGCATCGATACTCCGGAGTAGACCAGCGCATGCGCTTCTCATCCCAGTGTGGGAGATGGTCTGTCCCACAGCCGTCAGTACGTCGTACTTGAGATAGTATGCGGGTGCTCGTTAGGTTACGGGTACACTGGACAGGACTCGTCGGGAACTGACTAGTTGGTATTATGCCTATCGTCAGTTATCAGTTCCCAGGTGACATGAGTACAGCTTAGTCCGCTGACTTGACACTGTCACTTCGCCTCGAGTGTGTTCCCACTGTACTTTGATTACTACCCTACCACGGCTCAAAGGAGCCGTGCAAACAGGTAGTAGTTGGGTGCAGTCCCGAAGCACTTGGAGGCAGTGACGGTTAGATAGGATTCGTCTCTCCCGGTATTGGGGGTTGACATCGCGCTGTGTCCCGGAGAGCCATTACATAAGTAGTCCCTGGCCAGGGCAAACGAGATATACTGGTAGGCTTCCAGTGTTATCTCAGGGTGTTTTGGGCTTCGCTCCGGCACGACTTGTACTGCTATTGGGGGACTGACGTTTACCGCCCCCTAGGCCCGCCATGCGATGTATCAGACGAACAGACCGGACTGTACGGAGAATGTCACATTCAGGCTCAGTAGGAGTTCAGATGGGTTTCGCCTCGTCAGTCTTCTTGTCGGCATTACCTGGGGACCGTTATGCACAGCTAGTGCCGCTTGCGGTCTGTGGTTAAACCCACTGCCAGCGTAGTGTCGAGTCTTTAGAGTCCCACACAGAAAGCTTTTCGCCTTTAGGCAAAAGAGTAGAGGTCGCATGGTTTTGCGACAGGTCGCATGGTTTTGCGACAGAGTTCGGTCACATCCGTGCACTTGTGCACGTACAGTGTCCGGACAGTTTACACTAGCGGGCTTTGGTTTAAGCCAGATCCTAGTATACCTTTTGGGATTGGATTTATCCAGTTTGCATTCGTGTTCCTCGGAACGCGGATGCGGGTGTGTATGCACAGATGACGGGGAGACAGAGGCAGCGGATTCTCATTAGGGTTGTTGACAGTTGACCGTTGACTATTTGACTTTTTGCTCAACCTTAATGAGAATATGATATGTGATTAACTATTATATTAATTAAGTATTATGGTGACATGGTTGTTGACTTTTGTTGACTTTGTTGACTTGTTGACTTTTGTTGACTTGTTGACTTTGTTGACCGGTTGACTAGGCTTGACTAGTTGACCATCATGATAACCATAGCCATCATTTCATGGCAAAGACTTTTGCTTGCTTGCTCATTTGTGCAAAATGAGTGCATGAAATGATATGGTTATGGTTGCTTCAACCATCACATAACACTTGATTTGGTATAATGAGTTATGATGGTTTTGGATTATGAGAGGGTGAATGACAAAAGACTTGCTCATTCTTTCTTGCTCATTCTCTCTCTTGTTCTTGTTCTCTCTTGCTCTTGCTTTCACCCTCTTCCTCTTGCTCCCTCTCTTGACTCTATGGTTCACATATCTCATGAGTTGAGAATTAAAAACCATAGATAAAATCCCATACAAACTCTTCTCTACTCATTCTAGTTCACAAGGTTTAGCAAACCGAGTGAACTAGTTTCTTCAAAGTTCGAAGAAGGAGCCAAAGGTTGGAGCTTTCAGGTGGATCTATCTTCGGCGTACGGAGACGACGGGAAGAAGCCAATCCGGACCACCATCGGAGCTTGAAGACGAAGGAGTTCAAGACAAGCAAGGTATAACCCCTTAACCGAGTAGTTAGAAACTTGTAGTTAGGTTGTAAGTTAGATGTTTAACCAAGATCCGGGTTATAGGTCCATGTTACCACCTCTATAAAAATCGTTTTTTACCAAATTCCGCATGCCCGGAAGTACCGGGAGAGGTAGCATGGACTTACTGTGGTATCAGAGCCAGGTTAAACTCTATCTAACATGTTAGCAAGTAACTAGAAGATCGATCAAAGAAAAAGTCCCGAAAACGAACCCCAAAAATTCGAAGTTTCTGTCGATTTTTATACTGTTCAAAAGTTGATTATTTTCACACCTAAAATCGACTCAGGGTTTTCTGTGAATACTGTAGAAATTTGGTCCAGTGATCCCATCAAAGAGCCGCGGAAACGCGGCAATAGCTTGCTATTTCCGCGGTTCCGCGGCCGACTTGGCTCCTCTCTGTTCTTTCTTTGCTACAGTATTCTCATAGGGGTATTTTAGGATTTTTGGTATATGTGTTTTCTGCCCAGATTTTCCAGAACGAAAATTTTATTTTTGGGGTCCCGAAAATCCGTATTTTTGATCGAACTTCTAAAAGACTTAAGCTAACCGGTTTTTCTGTAATGTGATATTTGTATTGAACGTCTACTAATCGCTATATGTCGATTAGTGGGGGTTATACAAATCTGTGATCTGTAATGTTGCTGGAATGTGTATATGAATATGTTGGATTGTCGCGGGTGAATAGCCGGGGGTTGTGAGACGAGAGTTTTTTTCTTTTCTTTCAATTCATGTAAATTTGTAAATTGATGTAATAATTATTTGTATGGCCGCATAACCGGGTCGGGGTTGTAACCGTCATTGTATAATTTCTTTTTACTGTTTTTGCTCCTAGGATAGACCCATGGAGGGGGTGCCCAAACTACCGGGTATGCCGAAGTGTCGAGTGGCCTACTCATGGAGATGAGGGAGGTTGCTACGCTTCGGGTACTTGGCGGGTAGTTTGCCGCACCCGTAGGGGTCTTGGGTGGGGTATTGGCTATTCACCGCGACCGTGTAATCTGTTTTTCGTTACAGGCTCGTGCGAATTTCAGATTCCTAGTATATCCAATGTATTCATCTGTGATCTGAAATGTTTATCATTGCAATATATCTATGTATGATATTATTTAGGCGTTGCTTATGTTTTACAGCCGCGCTAGCCCAGCCCCCGCTCTGTCGTTAGTTAAGTAACCTAACGGGTAATGACGGGGCCCAGTGGCGAATGCGAATGGCATAAGCGTACGTCATATTTTGGTTATTTTCTGCAATGGTAGGATTAAATGATGGGACGCATTAAAAGAACTAATGCAAGAATATCACGCATTAAAAGAACTAATGCAAGATAATAAACCAAGTTAAAGTCGTTGGAACACTTTCGAAAAACCACTCGGTTCTTTTCAAAAACAACTTTTAAATGCGGAGCTTGAGCCACTCCTTTTAAAAGCTATCTCGTTCCATCGACTATATCAAGTTCACTACGTTCACGGTTTCGCCAAAACCATTCGTAGCCCTCCGTCGTTTCGTATGAATATTCAATAGTATTCAAGCTGTGTTTGTTGACCTTCGTCAAGGCATAGTGATTGGTAGCTGTTGGGTATTCATATGTAGCATAGATAGATGCGTTGGTTTGGGACATTCGCATTACCTTGTTGACCTTCGTCAAGGGTATATACGGGTGGATTCAAATTAACCTGGATAATGACGGGAAGAATTTGACATGTGACTTATGATTTGTTGACCTTCGTCAAGGTCATAAGAGCATGGGGCAAAAAAATCCACATCGGGAGTTTCATAAGTACTGAAACTTGCTAGATTTTCATACCATTTGGAGTGTGATGATTCTGGTAGGATTCCTTCAGTTTCGTCACGCGATGATATTTGGATCCCGATCCTACTGTGAGTATATGCTACTCCTCGGGAAATTTCTCACTAAACGATCAATGCTATAAACCTAGTAGGTGCCTAGAAAGGTGTTAGCGGGGCTACGCCCCCAGGGAAAAGAGGTTCTTTAATTAAGGAACTTCGCGAAAGCGTTGAAAAACCTCCTTCGAAGTACCGACACCGGCCTGGCTGAACGGTTAAGCAAGTATTGTGCGGTGGGATTGATCCCGACTAATTCTTCCTTTATGGTTTGAGGAGGGATTCGAGAAACAGTGGGAGCCATCCTGTTTAGACAAACTAAAAACCACTTAAACTTGCAAGAGCATCATGCTGAGTGTTTCTTCTTCTCTTTCCTAATTGCAGCGACCAATCGACATGACTGGACTTAAGTTACTTCTAGATAAAAATATACTGATAGGGCCAAACTACAAAGATTGGCTCAGGAATGTCAAGATGGTAATCACTTACGACAAGCTGGGGTATCTTCTTACCACCAAAGCTCCCCTTGTCCCTGGTCCCACTTCCAGCGTCGCGGATAAGGAAATCCGCAAGACTTGGGAGATTGATAGCGCGAAGGCCAAGTGCCTCGTACTTGCCTCGATGGACAACGAACATCAGAGGAGGCATGAGAATATGGACCTTGAATCCATATTTCTCCATACAAAAGAACTGTATGGAGAGCAATCTCGTATCGCAAGATACGAAGCGTCGAAAAAGCTATTTTCGGCAAAGATGGCCGTCGGATCATCAGTAGCCGAGCACGTGCTAAAGATGATCGGCTACATTGTGGAGCTCGCGGACCTAGGGACCACATTGGAGAGTGAGCTCTATACGGACATAGTTCTCCAGTCCCTTCCTTCCACTTACGCCCAGTTTATACTGAACTTCAACTTGCAAGAAAAAGAAGTTGAACTTTCAGAGCACCTCAACATGCTGAGGAGCGCAGAGGGCACCCTACAGAAAAGTAGGGAAACATCCACTTTGTTTGTAGGAGGATCATCTTCTTCTAGGTCCAAGGCGAAAGCCAAGGGAAAGAAGAAGAAAGCCCCCGCCAAACCAAGGGGCGGTGTTAGTAAGGTGGATACGAAGGGAAAAGCTAAAGCAACAAAGAAAGCGGGGAAGCTTGTGGATAAGGAAGAATGCTTCTATTGTCATAAGAAAGGACACTGGAAGAATGATTGCAGGGCCTGGAAGGCCAGAACAAAGGAATTGAAGCAGGTTGCAGCTTCAGCTTCAGGTGTGTATGTTATTGAAAACTGTCTTTCAATAAACTCTACATCCTGGGTATTGGATACCGGATTAGGATCTCATATCTGTAATTCTTTGCAGGCATTGAGAAACCGTAGGTTTTGAAGGCAGGTGACATGACCCTCAGAGTTGCGAACGGAGCTAGCATGGATGCTAAAGCCGTGGGGGACTATCACCTGGGAATGTCAGATGGACATGTTTTGGTTTTGCGTAATTGCTTTTTCGTACCCAACGCAACTTGTAATATCATCTCTGTATCTTTAGTTTCTAAAGAAGGTTATGAATTTGCGTTTGTAAGTAATGTTGTAAACATTCACCTTAATCAAGTTCTGATTGGGTCAGGTATATTGAGTAATGGTATATACGTATTGAACCAACCACAGTTTTTCAATGTCCAGAATACACACAAAAGAAAGTCTCCGGAAATAAATCAGACTTTCTTGTGGCATTGTAGACTGGGTCACATCAATGAGAGAAGGTTGACTAAGTTACATACAGAAGGATATTTGAATCCGTTCGAATATCAATCGTATGCCACTTGTCAATCCTGTCTCAAAGGAAAGATGACAAAGACTCCGTTTACAGGACATGGAGTAAGAGCGAGCGAGCTCTTGGGACTCGTACACAGTGACGTGTGCGGTCCAATGTCTACACATGCTCGAAGCGGCTATTCTTACTTCATTACTTTTACGGATGACTTCTCAAGGTACGGTTATGTCTTCTAATGAAACATAAGTCCGAAGCCTTTGGAAAATTCCAGGAGTATAAGAATGAATTAGAGAAACAAACCGGCAAAAGTATCAAGATTCTAAGATCGGATCGAGGTGGAGAATACTTAAGTGCCGAATTCCTGAATTACTTAAAAGAGAATGGTATTCTCTCTCAGCTTACTCCTCCATACACTCCGCAACATAATGGTGTATCGGAGAGACGGAACCGAACCCTATTGGATATGGTTCGGTCCATGATGAGTAACGCTGAGTTACCGCGATCATTCTGGGGATATGCACTAGAAGCAGCTGCGTATCTCTTGAACAAGGCTCCCACCAAGACTGTGCCTACCACCCCATATCAGATATGGACTGGGAAGAAACCCTGTCTTAAGTATCTTAAGGTATGGGGATGTCCAGCTTTTGTAAAAAAGCAGCATGGGGACAAGCTTGAGGCGCGTTCAGTACAGTGTAAGTTTGTGGGATACCCAAGGAACTCCAGGGGGTATCTTTTCTATTCTGCTGAGGAACAAAAGGTTTTTGTTTCTCAGCATGCCCGCTTCTTGGAAACTGAGTTTTTGGAAACCCAGATAAGTGGGAGCATAATAGAACTGGAAGAAGTTCCAGAACCACAGACTATTACTGAAAGCTTAGTGGAACCAGAAGGTTCAAAAGAACAGGACATTCCTACGCCGCTCCGCAGGAGTAGTAGGCAGACTCATCCGCCCGAGAGATACTACGGTTTTCTCATAGACGGGGATAGAGAGGATTGCATCATAGATTATGATGAGCCTACTAGCTTCCAGCAGGCCGTTCAGAGTGTTGACTCAGTGAAATGGCTGGATGCAATGCGGACCGAAATGGAGTCCATGTACACCAACAAGGTATGGATGTTGGACATTGCTCCAGAATGGGGTAAAACCCGTAGGATGCAAGTGGATCTTCAAAAGGAGGATTGGTGTAGATGGACAGGTTGAGACCTATAAAGCTAGGCTGGTAGCAAAGGGTTTTCGTCAAAGACCTGGCTTAGACTATGACGAAACCTTTTCTCCAGTAGCCATGCTGAAATCCATTCGGATCCTTCTTGCCATTGCTTCCTTCCACGATTATGAGATCTGGCAAATGGACGTAAAGACCGCTTTTCTAATTGGAAATTTAGAGGAGTGTGTCTATATGGACCAACCAGAGGTTTTCACTCAGAGTGGGAGCAGCGAAAAGGTGTGCAAGTTGCTTAAGTCCATCTATGGACTAAAGCAGGCATCGCGGAGTTGGAACATCTGCTTTGATGAGACAGTCAAAGAATTTGGCTTTATCAAAAATCCAGATGAACCATGCATCTATAGTAGATTTGTAGCGAGAACTGTAGTATTCCTCGTTTTATACGTGGATGACATTCTCTTAATAGGAAATGACATTCCTATGCTACAATCTGTCAAGGGGTTCTTGTCACACAGGTTCTCCATGAAAGACCTGGGTGATGCTTCATACATCCTGGGGATCCGAATCCATCGTGATAGATCCAAGAGGATATTAGGACTTTCACAGTCCAGGTACATCGACACAGTACTGAAAAGATTCAGTATGGAAGATTCCAAGCGCGGTAACCTACCGGCTTGTCACGGGATCACCCTCTCTAAAGAGATGTCTCCCAAGACTGATTTGGAGAGGGATCGCATGTCTATTATACCCTACGCTTCTGCGGTAGGCTCTATAATGTATGCGATGTTGTGTACCAGACCGGATGTAGCTTATGCACTGAGTGTGGTAAGCCGGTATCAGTCAAACCCTGGGGAGAAACACTGGATAGCGGTAAAGAATATTCTCAAGTACTTGAGAAGGACTAAGGAGATGTTCTTGGTGTATGGCGGAAAAGACCTCCAGATCGAGGCCTTTGCTGACTCCAGCTTCCAGAGTGACACGGATGATTCCACGTCCATGTCGGGTTTTGTCTTTACCCTCAATGGAGGGGCGGTGTGTTGGAAGAGTTCCAAACAGGAAACCGTTGCAGACTCGACGATGGAAGCGGAATACATCGCTGCATCTGATGCCGCAAAAGAAGCTGTCTGGATGAGGAAGTTCTTGAAAGAACTTCAGGTGGTTCCGTCCATTGTTGATCTAATACCTCTGTATTGTGACAACAACGGGGCTATAGCTTTAGCGAAGGAACCCAGGTCCCATCAGAAGTCCAGGCACATCTTGAGGCGGTATCACCTGATCAGGGAGATCGTGGATCGCCAGGAGATCGAGGTTCGGAGAGTCGCTTCAGAAGATAACACTGCAGATCCATTCACCAAGGCCGTGCCCCAGACTCAGTTCGAGCGGCTGATCGAGATGATAGGTCTTCGATACGCCAGTACATGGCCTTAGTGCAAGTGGGAGATTGTTAGTGTATATGCCCTAGAGGCCATTACTGTATCATATTAGTTTGTATATTACTTAATGGAAGCTTGTGATATTCACCTTGTATATACAATCTTGCTCAAAATAGTAGTATGCTACTTGGTTTGTTTCTACTTCAATGTGTACATGTGTTTATTTTTGTATATCGCCTATACACATTAGTGGAGCCCTTAGGATCTTTGCTTGATTACCAGCGATGTGATGGCCGTCACACTAGTGGGGCTGGATAATCTATAAGCACATCCTTATGCAGGTCCCTGGTCGCAGGACTATCGAGACAGGGCATCGATACTCCGGAGTAGACCAGCGCATGCGCTTCTCATCCCAGTGTGGGAGACGGTCTATCCCACAGCCGTCAGTACGTCGTACTTGAGATAGTATGCGGGTGCTCGTTAGGTTACGGGTACACTGGACAGGACTCGTCGGGAACTGACTAGTTGGTATTATGCCTATCGTCAGTTATCAGTTCCCAGGTGACATGAGTACAGCTTAGTCCGCTGACTTGACACTGTCACTTCGCCTCGAGTGTGTTCCCACTGTACTTTGATTTCTACCCTACCACGGCTCAAAGGAGCCGTGCAAACAGGTAGTAGTTGGGTGCAGTCCCGAAGCACTTGGAGGCAGTGACGGTTAGACAGGATTCGTCTCTCCCGGTATTGGGGGTTGACATCGCGCTGTGTCTAGGAGAGCCATTACACGAGTAGTCCCTGGCCAGGGCAAACGAGATATACTGGTAGGCTTCCAGTGTTATCTCAGGGTGTTTTGGGCTTCGCTCCGGCACGACTTGTACTGCTATTGGGGGACTGACGTTTACCGCCCCCTAGGCCCGCCATGCGATGTATCAGACGAACAGACCGGACTGTACGGAGAATGTCACATTCAGGCTCAGTAGGAGTTCAGATGGGTTTCGCCTCGTCAGTCTTCTTGTCGGCATTACCTGGGGACCGTTATGCACAGCTAGTGCCGCTTGCGGTCTGTGGTTAAACCCACTGCCAGCGTAGTGTCGAGTCTTTAGAGTCCCACACAGAAAGCTTTTCGCCTTTAGGCAAAAGAGTAGAGGTCGCATGGTTTTGCAACAGGTCGCATGGTTTTGCGACAGAGTTCGGTCACATCCGTGCACTTGTGCACGTACAGTGTCCGGACAGTTTACACTAGCGGGCTTTGGTTTAAGCCAGATCCTAGTGTACCTTTTGGGATTGGATTTATCCAGTTTGCATTCGTGTTCCTCGGAACGCGGATGCGGGTGTGTATGCACAGATGACGGGGAGACAGAGGCAGCGGATTCTCATTAGGGTTGTTGACAGTTGACCGTTGACTATTTGACTTTTTGCTCAACCCTAATGAGAATATGATATGTGATTAACTATTATATTAATTAAGTATTATGGTGACATGGTTGTTGACTTTTGTTGACTTTGTTGACTTGTTGACTTTTGTTGACTTGTTGACTTTGTTGACCGGTTGACTAGGCTTGACTAGTTGACCATCATGATAACCATAGCCATCATTTCATGGCAAAGACTTTTGCTTGCTTGCTCATTTGTGCAAAATGAGTGCATGAAATGATATGGTTATGGTTGCTTCAACCGTCACATAACACTTGATTTGGTATAATGAGTTATGATGGTTTTGGATTATGAGAGGGTGAAAGACAAAAGACTTGCTCATTCTTTCTTGCTCATTCTCTCTCTTGGTCTTGAGCTCTCTTGCTCTTGCTTTCACCCTCTTCCTCTTACTCCCTCTCTTGACTCTATGGTTCACATATCTCATGAGTTGAGAATCAAAAACCATAGATAAAATCCCATACAAACTCTTCTCTACTCATTCTAGTTCACAAGGTTTAGCAAACCGAGTGAACTAGTTTCTTCAAAGTTCGAAGAAGGAGCCAAAGGTTGGAGCTTTCAGGTGGATCTATCTTCGGCGTACGGAGACGACGGGAAGAAGCCAATCCGGACCACCATCGGAGCTTGAAGACGAAGGAGTTCAAGACAAGCAAGGTATAACCCCCTAACCAAGTAGTTAGAAACTCGTAGTTAGGTTGTTAGTTAGATGTTTAACCAAGATCCGGGTTATAGGTCCATGTTACCACCTCTATAAAAATCGTTTTTTACCAAATTCCGCATGCCCGGAAGTACCGGGAGAGGTAGCATGGACTTACATATAAAACACTCCATTTTAAAATCATTTGATTCTACAACGATATAAAGTTCATTACGCAAATGGTTTTCTTAAAAACCTGTCGTAGCCCTCCGTTATTTCAGATAAGTAATAGTTTGTATTCGTGCTGCGTTTGTTGACTCGGTCAAGGCGTAGTGTGCGGTAGCTGATTACTGCTTATCTGCAAAGCATATGATGCGATTGGATTAGGGTAGTCGTGCGGCCTTGTTGACTCAGTCAAGGGTCGTGCGGGTGGGTTTAATTCAATCGAGAAATGACGGGTTGAACTTTACTTGCAGTCTATGGTTTGTTGACTCAGTCAAGGTCATAGATCGCTTGGGGCAAAAAATTATCGGGAATTTCAAGTGTTGAAATTTGCAATGAGATTGCATACCTTCTATGAGATAATTGGATCCCGATACCCGCTGCGAGTAAGAGTTACTCCTGGGAGAGTTTTACACATTACAATTAGCCGATCAAGTAGGTGTCTAGAAAGGTGTCAACGGGGTTACGCCTCTGGGAAAACGAGGTTTACATTAATTAGGTTCGTGCGAAAGCACGGGGGACCTCCCTCAAAGTACCGACACTGGCCTGGCTGAAAGATTGGTGAACTTGTAGTGTGTAATTAATCCCGGCTAGTCTTTCCTTTTAGGGTTTGAAGGAAGATTTGATAAAAACAGTGGGAGCCATCCTGATTAGATAAAATAATAACCAATCTATTCTTGCAAGAGCACACGCTGAGTGTTTTCTTCTCTCTCTCTCCAGGTAGCGACCATATCACGCCTTAATCAAGATAATAATACGGATATATTGACCGAACCCGCTTGTTATACTGAGCTGGGGAATGTTGGTCCCTCTCCCACTTATAATTGTTATAAAACAGAGCTGGAAATTGGGGAATACCAGAATTCCCGTGCCACCGAAACGAAGAAAGTGCATATGATGCATCTCCTTCGGGTGTGTTCATTACAAAGAACTGTTTCTCTGTATCCTCTACGTCCTGGGTATTTGATACCAGATCAGGATCCCAGATATGTAATCTGTTAGATAGGGCTACAGAAAGGTAGAGAACTGAGAACGGGTGATAAGTTTCATGAGGCAGAAAACGGTGCAAGTGTTGCAGCCAAGTCTGTTGGTCACTGTCATCTTGTATTCCAAATACATTGATTCTGAATGAATGTTATTAGATACCGAACCTGATATACAAAATCATGTCAGTCTCTTTATTAGTAAAGAAATGATAAAATTTTGTATTGTTGGATAATGTTTTGAACATTTCCTATATCAAAAGTTGATCGGTTCAGGCACGTTATCTAAAAGCATTGATGTTCTGAATCAAACTACAGTTCTTAGTATACGGAACACACACAAGAGGAAAAGTTCAGAAATGAACGGATCCTTCTTGAGGTATTGTAGACTAGGTCATATCAATGCGACCCGACTAGCTGAAGTTACATAAAGATGGATATTTAAATCAGTTTGAATTTACATCTTATGAAACTTGCCAGTCATGTCACAAAGATAAGATGACCATAGCACCGTTTACTGGAAACAGAGAAAGAGTTAGTAAACTCTTGGGATTGATACATGTTGATGTATGTAAGGTCCCCTGTCTACATATGCCAACACCGGTTCTTTGTACTTCATTACATTCTCTGATGATCTCTCAAGATTCAGTCATATGTTCCTGTTGAAACACAAGTCCGAATCTTTTGAGATATTCACAGAATATAAGTTAGAAGTAGAGAACCAATACGGGTATAAGTATTATGTCCTTTGATGAGATCAAGGAGGAGAATACTTGTGCATAGAATTCCTGAACTATTCTAAAGGAGAATGAGATTCTCTCTCAGCATTACTCCTCCGTATACACCATAGCACGATGGTATATCGAGGCGGAGCAATAGCACCCTATGTGATATGGTGTGCTCTATGATGAGTACTACTGAGTTTCCTATTTTCCTTTTGGAAGTTATGCACTTGAGAAGCTTAATACCTATTGAATAGGGTTCAAATCAAATCAGTTGCCTACCACTTCATATGTGATATGATAAGGGAAGTGTCCATATCTTAAGTTGGTTAAGATTTGGGGTTGTCCGGCCTATGTCTAAAAACAAAATCCGGACAAGCTCGAGGCAAGGTCAGTTATGTAAAACTGGAAAGGTTCCAGCTATACAAACTATAGCAGATGATTTGGTAGAACCAAAGGATTCAGTAGATTCCAACGAACCTCAGCCTCTCCGCCGATCTAGTAGGTTTCCTCATCCGCCTGAGAGATACTTCGGTTTCTCGATGACAGTGGGAGCGAGGATTGCATCATGAGATGATGACCCAACTAGTTTCGAGCAGGCCATCGAGAGTAGGGACTCTGTAAGAATGGCTGGATGCTTAGAGATCTGAGATGGAATCCTTATACACCAACAAAGTATGGACTTTAGTTGCTTTATCTGAAGGGTTAAATCCCCATCAGGAGCAAGTATATCTTGAGAAGATTACTTGGTGTACTTGGAAAAGTTGAGACTTTCAAAGCTAGACTTGTTAAAGGTTTTTGTCATCAACCAGGCGTGGATAATGATGAAACCTTTTCCAGTGGCTATGCTTAAGTCCATCCAGATCCTACTTGCCACGGCTGCATGCTATGACTACGATATCTGGTGGTTGGGTGTCATGACTGCTTTTCTAAAATGATGTTTCAGAAAAGAGAGTCTATAAGTACACAGCTAGAGGGCTTCGTAGACAGTGGAAGCAGCGGAAACATGTGCAAGTTGCTTTATAGGATAAAGCAGACATCGCGGAGTTGGAACGTCTGTTTTGATGTAGTTGTCAAAAAGTTTGACTTCATCAAAATGGTAGATGAACCTTGTATATACAAAAAGGTAGTAAGGAGTATGGTGGTGATCCTCGTAGAGTACGTGGATGACATACTCTTGATAAGAAAGGAGTTTCCTATGCTACGCTCGGTCAATCTCCGCTTATCACAATGATTCTCCACATAGGATCAAAGTGATACCTACTAAATCTTGGGTTTTTGGATCTATGAGATAGATCTAAATGGATGTTAGAATTCTCACTAGTTGTAGTGAGATGGTATCAATTGATCCTGGGGAGAATCACTGGAAAGGTTCCAGAGTGATAAGGACGACTGAAAGTCAGTCACAGGCATTGTCTTTACCCTTAGAAAAAGGACGGTATGTTGGAAGAGTTCCGAGCTAGATACTGTGGCATACTAGACGATAAAGGCTGGATACATCGCTACTTCAGATGCTACCAAAGAGGAAGTCTGGGTGTTTATTAGTTCATGAGATGAACTTCGTTCCTACCATTGTGAGACAATGGAGTTGTGGCTTATGCCTAGGAACGTCCGTCCCATCAGTGATCCGGACATATTCTAAGGCAGTATCACCTGATCATGGAGATGGTTGATCTCCAGGGTGATCGAGGTTAGGAGAGTAGACTCAGAGGACAACACGGCGGATTCACTCACAAAGGCATTTTCCCAGAGAAAGACTTTTATGGGATGGTTGAGTATGAGATACTACAACCACTGCTACAGATGGCCCTAGTGCAAGTGGGAGATTGTTAGTTATATGTATGCCCTAGAGGCCATTACTATACATAGGATGTATATTGTAGTGGATGCTTGGACATATATAGGGAGGACTTTCTTGCTCGACATGATAGTATGCTATCCGGTTACTCTTTACCTTAATGTGTACACTGATTGTCTCTCTGTTACATGTTGGTAAAGCCCTTACGATGTGTACTTGACTACCTGGACTATGATGCGGATCATAGTAGTGGGGACATGGCAGTCCATAAGTACATCCTTCAAGGTCCTTAGTCGTGGGTGTATCGAGACAGGGCATCGATATACCAGTGTAGACTAGCGTATACCTTCTCGACCCATACAGATGGGCGATGGATGATCCCATATCCATTGGTGTTTGACATCAGAGATGATATACGGGTGCTCAGTGGAGACTGGGTACACTGGACGGACTAGCCGAGAACTCCCAGATTGAATTATACCTTACGTCAGATGGTTGTTCTCTGGTGACACTGGTACATAGTAGTCTGTTGACCCGAGATCGTCATAGAGTCTTGTGTGATTCCCTCTGTGCTTTGATTTCCACCTTACCATGTCCAAGTGGGCGTGCAAAACAGTGGTTTTTGGGTACGGTCCCGAATCACATGGAGGCAATGAGCGATAGGAGGGGATTCGTCTCTCCCGGTATAGGGAGTTGATATTGCTCTGTGTTCGATTGGCTATAACCGAAAATCCCTGGCCAGGGTTGCTGAGATTTACTGGTAAGTGTTACCTGTAGTTTCTCGAACTGTTATAGACCTCATATCGACACGACTTATCGAGCTATTGGGGTCTGACGTTTACCACCCCTAGGCGAGATATGCGACATATCAGACGATCAGACCGGACTGTACGGTAAGTGTTACTGGTTGGATTCACAGGAGTGTGAGCGGGCTTGCTCATCGATCTTCTGATCGCTCAATACCCGGGTGGCCGTTACGTTTAGCAGACCGCTTACGGCTTATGGGTGCTTGATATGATCATCACCTGCTGCCGGCGTATTGACGAGTGTTTAGAGTCCTACACAGAGGTTTCCTGGCTCAAGCGAAATGAAATAGGAACGCATATGAGATATGTGCGGGACCGAGAATAATACCAGTATGTGATACTGTATTCGATTCTCACGATTTGTGACATTGATCGGTTATATGCGATATAGCCGGGTTATCGGATCAAGTGTTGATTCGATAAGTTGTTAGTATTGATATTAGTCGGTCATATGCGATATGACCGGATCGTTAAATCAAGCGTTGATTTAATGATTTAATGCATAATTATATATTTGATATATTACTTTGCATTAACTCGTATTGGTTAGTTTAAAATGGATTTTCTCACTTGAAATGCATATTGTATATGTGATATATTTTTTGTGCACTTGATTGTATCATGTTTGATGATACATGCATATTTGGGTGTATGTTTAGTTTAAACCTTGGTTAAGTAAATGGTTAGGGTTTTAATTTATTTATTCATTTATTTATTTATATATTTTGGCAAAAAGAGAAATGGTTGCTTGCTTTGTTTTACATTGAAGCTTCATGAAGCTTTGAAAAAGTCTACCATTTTTGTTTCATGCCTAACCTAACCATTCACCTAACCTTAGTTTACTCTCTACACATAACCATGGTTGCAATATGATAAGTATGATATTATTATTTTCTATTTTGGAAATACTTATCATATTATCTTCTTCTTCTTCTTCTTGAACAAAAGAAGAAAACCTTGCTTCCATCAATGGCAACTTGAGAAAAAGAGTGAGAAATCCAATTCTAAAGTGAACCCACTTCCTATTTCTTCATCCTCTATCACTTGCCAAGTAGTATAGGGTGTTTTCTTCACAAATTTAATGGCTTGGTGAAGTTGGAGCTTGATCTTGTGTAGCCTCGACGTAGATCATCTTCGGCATCGAAGTCGATGACCTAGCCCGCCCATTTCTCCGATGAAGCGGACGCTAGAGCCCGGGATCCGATGATCGCAGCGAGGAGGCATCATCACGGAGCTATGGAGGTGGAGGACCGGATCTACAAAGGTTGTATTTTCCGTTCACTCTTAGTTAAGTTGTTAACTAGTTATCGTTTTCGCTTAAACTCTAGTCAACGATCCGTATTAGGGTTACTCGGTACTTGTAATTTTTGAAATTGGCATGGTTGATGCCTTGTCAGACCTCATTAGTGTGCCTAGGAACCCTACACCTATTTCTTCATCCTCTACCACTTGCCAAGTAGTAGAGTGTGTTATCTTCACAAGTTCTATGACCAAGTGAAGATGGAGCTTGATCTTGAGTTGCCTCGACGTAGATCATCTTCGGCATCGAAGTCGACGACCTAGCCCGCCCATTTCTCCGATGAAGCCGACACTAGAGTCCGGGATTCGATGATCGCAGCGAAGGGACATCGTCACGGAGCTAAAGAAGTGGAGGACCGGATCTACAAAGGTTGTAGTCCCTTTCACTTATTAGTTAAGTTGTTAACTTGTTGTTGTTTCGCATTACCTCTAGTAACGATCTAGCATTAGGGTTTCTCGGCACAAGAAATTTTTGAATTGGACATGTTTGATCAGTTGTAGAACCTCATGGGTGTGCCGAGGAACCCTACACACGTTACCTCTCCCGGTACTTACGGGCTTGCGGAAATGATGAAAAACGATTTTTCAAGAGGTGGTAATATGGACTCAAAATACGGATCTTTGTTAAACAACTACGTAACAACCTAACTAGGAGTTTTACGTACTCGGTTAGGGGGCTATACCTTTCTTGAACTCCTTCTTCTTCAACCCTTTGTGGTGTACGGATCGGCCTCACCTCGTCGTCTCCTTGCGCCGAAGATGGATCCACCTGAAAGCTTCTACCTTTGGCTTCTTCTTCGAACTTGAAGAAACTAGAACACTTGGTTTGCTAAACCTTGTGAACTAAGATGAGTAGAGAAGTGAGTTGGGTTTTCTTTTATCTCTAAGGCAATGTTTCTCAACTCATGAGAGGGAGTTGTCTTGAGCTAGAGAGAGAGCAAGAGGAAGACCAAGAGGGAGAGCTCAAGCAAGAGAGAGAAAGCAAATGAGAGAATGAGTAAGTCTTTTGCCATCCAAGCTCTCATAATCCAAAACCATCATAACAAATAATAGTAATCAAGTATTATGTGATGGTTCAAGTCAAAATGGCTATATCATTTCATGCACTCATTTTGCAAAAAGAAACAAGCAAGCAAAAGTCTTTGCCATGAAATGATAGCCATTGTCATGATGATGGTCAACTAGTCCAACCTAGTCAACCGGTCAACAAAGTCAACAAGTCAACAAAGTCAACCCTCAACAACCATGTCACTATAATACTTAATTAATATTATTGTTAATCATATTTCATATTCTCATTAGGGTTTAGCAAAAAGTCAATAGTCAACAGTCAACAGTCAACAACCCCAATGAGAATCCTCTGCCTATGTCTCTCTGTCAACTGTGCATACACACCCGCATCCGCGTTCCTAGGAACACGAATACAAACGAGATAAAACCAATCCCAAAACGTACACTAGGATCTGGCTTAAACCAAAGTCCGCTAGTGTTAGCTGTCCGGACACTAAACGTGCACAAGTGCACGGATGTGACCGAACCCTGTTGCAAAACCATGCGACCTGTCGCAAAACCATGCGACCTCTACCCTTTTGCCTAAAGGCGAATAGCTTTCTGTGTGGGACTCTAAAGACTCAACACTACGCTGGCAGTGGGTTTAACCACAGACCGCAAGCGGTACTAGCTGTGCGTAACGGTCCCCAGGTAGATGCCGACAAGAAGACGGACGAGTTGAAACCCATCTGAACTCCTACTGAGCCTGAATGTGACATTCTCCATACAGTCCGGTATTTTCGTCTGATAACATCGCATGGTGGGCCTAGGTGGCGGTAAACATCAGTCCCCTAATAGCGGTACAAGTCGTGTCGGAGTGTAGCCCAGAACACCGTGAGATAACACTGAAAACCTACCAGTATATCTCGCTTACCCTGGCCAGGGACTACTTGTGTAATGGCTCTCCTAGACACAGCGCGATGTCAACCCCCAATACCGGGAGAAATGAATCCTGTCTAACCGTCACTGCCTCCAAGTGCTTCGGGACTGCACCCAACTACTACCTGTTTGCAAGACTCCTTTGAGCCGTGGTAGGGTAGTAATCAAAGTACAGTGGGAACACACTCGAGGCGAAGTGACAGTGTCACGTCAGCGGACTAAGCTGTACTCATGTCACCTGGGAACTGATAACTGATGATAGGTATAGTACCAACCAACAGTTCCCAACGAGTCCTGTCCAGTGTACTCGTAACCTAAAGTGCACCCGCATACTATCTCATGTACGACGTACTGACGGCTGTGGGACAGACCGTCTTCCACACTGGGATGAGAAGCTCATACGCTAGTTTACTCCGGAGTATCGATGCCCTGTCTCGATAGTCCTACGACTAAGGACCTGCATAAGGATATGCTTGTGGATTACCCAGCCCCCACTAGTGTGACTGCCATCACAACCCTGGTAATCAAGCAAAGATCTTAAGGGCTCCACTAATGTGTATAGCTGATATACTAAAATAAACACATGTACACATTAAAGTAGAAACAAACCAAGTAGCATACTACTATATTGAGCAAGATTGTCTATACAAGGTGAATATCCCAAGCTTCCATTAAGTAATATACAAACTAGTATGATACAGTAATGGCCTCTAGGGCATATAAACTAACAACGTTAGGTCCGTACCCTCCTCATCTTATAGGTTGATGGGATCCCTGATAGCTTAATGCCGCCGTACGATGATTTTCCGTGCGTGATGAGTTTGACTTGATGATTGATCCTTACCCTTGACTAGAGGTTTCCGTACTATGGATTATACCGTTCTCGATGTTGTTAGGCTAGATGTCGATTGCTAAATTCACTGACTCGGTCTTGTAGACACATATACCTTATAGATTTTAGCTGATGAATTACCTTAGGCTGCCTTCATGTTATTCGCATTGCATTACTTATACCTATGATAGTACACCTGCACCATTATAGATGATGCGTATGTTACACGTACATAGATTGTAGGCTCACACACTTCATCATCGATAATTGCCATGTCACAACACAGTAGGATTGCTGCATCATGATATGACTCTTCACAAAACATGCTTGTGTATATACCACTTGTACATCCATATTGGTGCACATACATATTGTACACTCATACTTGCGTATATACCCACTTGTACATCCATATTGGCGCACATACATATTGTACACCATACTTGCGCACATACATATTGTACACCATACTTGCGCACATACATATTATACACAATACTTGCGTACATACATATTGTACACCATACTTGAGCACATATGTATTTTACACCATACTTGCGCACATACATATTGTACACCATATTTGCGTACATACATATTGTACACCATACTGGCACACATACATATCGTACACCATACTTGCGCACATACATATTGTACACCATACTTGCGGACATACACATTTGTACGTTTATACTTGCGTATATACACATATGCACCTTTATACGGTATTTCATTCGATTTTGGAGATTGGGAACCACATGATATATTTTAAAACTGGATTCATTTAAAAGGGTGGTTTTCCCTCGATATGTGCATATTACTGTTCCATGTTGCATGATATTTGGATATGATTACATTTCTGTTATATATCGCATACATCATGCTTTACGATTACACGCATTGAGATATGTTGTTTTAATGAGATTTTTGGATTTGAGAACCGTGGCTATTTCAAAAGAAAGCATGTACTGTTTTAAAAATCCGGTTTCTCTTGATTTGATATTTCAGTGCGTCCATCACGCGTTTCTCAGTTCATAGACGTATGACATGTGAAACCCGATTCGAGGAGCGGTAGGCACCGTCTGTGGCTACATGGTGGACCCGGTGAGGTACCCCGGGGCAAGAAGACTCGTATATGTTAGACGGTGAGCCAGGCAGAGGAGCACTACCTACCGGTGATAGTATTGGGACTCGGCGGTTATCCGGAGGATACCGACCGGAGTAGCAAGATGGATATGAGGGCCGACCAGGGTGTGCAACGCTTGAGGGCTGATCTGAGGATGCGGCACCTGAGATATATGATGATTTACGTGTCGATGCAGGACACGGTTTTCATGATGTTTCGAGTGTCGATGCTGGACACTCAGGTTCCATGATTTTGATGTGTCGCGAGGGACACCCTTTAATTTATATCCTCATACTTTCATGCATATGCTTTTATGATATTCATAGACATTGATTATTTGTTTGGACGAGATCCACATGCATACATACATTGATTATATGGTTGGACGAGATCTACATGTATAAATACATTGATTATATGGTTGGACGAGATCCACATGCATCCATACATTGATTCTATGGTTAGATTTTATCCGCATACATATAGGTATTGATTTCATTGTTGGCACATATGATGACCCGGTCACCCTAGATATCATAGTATTACCTTTATGATATAGCTGACTAGGAGTCGTTGTTTATTCGATTTCTACTTGTTGATGTATTTCTACTCACGAGTTGGCAACTCACCCCTGTTGTGCCACAGTCCTTGCAGGTTGACCGCATAGATCCGTAGCGGCATCGCTGGCACATAGCTTCACTCGGGTGTTTTGCTTTGGTAGGTGGGGGAATTTGTATCGTACCCACTATTGTATTTATATTTCATATTGTATCTCGTCAACTCCATCAATCAAAATTAATAAATTGTATAAGTAATGAGACTTAGTGGGATTGTGGTTGCGAGACTTAGAGCGAGAGGTTTTCCGCTACTTATGGCTTTTATGTCTTGCTTTTCTTTATCTTTGTGGTGATCTTCGCCGTTGGGCGTCGTATACTTATATATATCGTCTTGCATGGTTGTGATCCGCCGTTTGGCGAAGAGCTAGCTCCCGCTTTGGGATGCCTTTATCATTATCTTATATATGTGGTTTTGGATCAAAATATCCAAAAGAGGTGCTGCCCAAATTTTTAAAAGACAAAACACGTTTTCAAACTAGCAAATTTCACATGTATTTTCATATTCCTTTTCTATAAATTAAGAACACTTGATTTCATTATACCCTTGTTTCAAAACTTCACCTCGTTTATTTTCTTAAAAAGGTTTAGATTTCTGGGTTTCAGCTTACTTGAATTACGTTACGCCTTTAGACGTTGCGTGATTTAAGTGCTGGTCACGAGCTAATATTACGGGTCGTGACACTAAGACATGTATTGCTCATTTCTAGAGATGACATTCTCCGCGAACTTAAGATAAAGAGAGACATAGAAAGAAATATTGGAGTGGATCCACTCACTGAGGCTATTTCTCGAACGCAAAAGTTTTGCAAACGAGCTTTGTGAAACTGATTAGTAGGGAAGTTTGGTTTCAGTATCACACGGGCTGTGAGTATGCGACATCGCAATAATTAGCCTTAAGTGCAAGTGGGAGATTGTTGGCTATAGTGCCCTCAAGTCAATTATTGGATCGCAGGAACGTGATTGTAATGATTGTGGGAAGACCTATACCGGTAGAACAGTCTTACTCGAGATGATAGTATGCTATCTGGTTTGTCTTTATCATCGTGTACTTGCTTCAGGTGACATTACATATCACTATTACATGTTGATAGAGCCCATAGGATTCTTGCTTGACTACCAGCAGTATGATGGCGATCATATACGTGAGAGTTGGGTGGTCTATAAGCACATACTTAAAGTTTCCCTAGTCATGGGAGTTTCGAGACTGGGCATCGATACTCCAAGAGTAGACTAGTGTATATGGATCGAGACCCCGACGAGGGACGGTGGCCGATCTCATAAGCCATTGGTGTTAGTTGGTTCACCTAAGTTGTTTACAGGTGCTCATTGGGTTATGAGTACACTGGACGGACTCGCCGGGAACATGCTAGTTGGTATTATACCTATTGTCAGATAGCAGTTCCCTGGTGACATGTATAAAGGTTAGTCTATCGACCTGAGATCGTCATTTGTCTCCTGTGAGTTCCCACTGTTCTTTGATTATTACCCTAGCACGGCTCAAAGGAGTCATGCAAATAGGTTTTAGTTGGGTACAGTCCCGTGCCACATGGAGGCAGTGAGTGGATCGTCTGGGGATTCGTCTCTCCCGGTATTGGGGGTTGATGTCGCGGTGTGCACGGGTAGACATCATAAGAAATCCTTGGCCAATGTAGTCAAGAATTACATATTCAGATTAGCAGTTTCCCAGGTGGTGATAGGCTTCATACCGACACTAAATATCGCGTTATTAGGGGTCTGACTTTATCCACCCCCCTAGACTCGATATACGATACTCATTGGTGAGCGGACTGGACTGTACGGATATTGTCACTGTCAGGCTCAGTAGGGTTTCAAGATGAGTTTGTTCATCGACCTCCCTTTCTCTCAATACCTGGACAGCCTTACGTACAGCTAGTTCCACTGACGTCCTTGTGGTTAAACCCACTGCCAGCGTATTGAAAAGTCTTTAGAGTCCAACACAGAAGGTTTCCCTGGTTCCGGCGAAACGTTGTAGAGACCGTATGGTTTTATGACAGGGTTCGATCATATACGTGCACTTATGCAGGGATCATGATCGGATGGATAATACTAGTGGGCTTTGGTTTAAGCCGGATCCTAGTATTATATTGTTAGATTACTTTCCTCTCGTAGTATTCGTATTCAGTCGGATTACGGATGCGGGTATATATATAAGGATGAGGGGTATTCTTGTAATTCGTTACAAGATTTCTTTAGTTGATGCCATGTTCTTTTCTTGATTTAAACATTTAGATTAAATGTTTAAAATGGTGGAAATTGTGACTCATTCTTGGCTTGACATGGCTTTTGTCTTGGCTAAGATATTTGTTTTGAGCTTGTGAGATATTTCAAGTGTGGGGGCAGATCTTTTTTTAGTGTGGACTTTCTTGAGTTGCTAGCTCACACTCATATATCTCACAACACTCAAAAAAATATAGCAGCCACTTCATTTTCTTTCTTGGCTAGCTCACTTGCTTCTTTCTTGAGCTAACACTTCTTCATCATGTGCATCTTCTTCAACCTCCGCCCATCCCACTCATGAGTTGAGAATCCATGGGTGTTTTGAGACAAAGTATTCACACACTATCTCTACTTCACCTTGGGAATCTAGGCTAGAAAACTTGATGTTTGAGTTGCTTCGGTTTAGAAGCGGGAGACTGTATAAAGAACCCTCGACGTGGATCTTCTTCGACGAAGGGAGACCGGAGATCTAACTTGATTGGGGAAGCTGCGAGGAGCTTGGCGTAGAGGTTGAAGACCGAAGGATACAGATCGATCAGTATAACCTCTCTAATCTTCTTTTGTAGAACTAGTATAGGGTTAATGGTACGATCCGTCGTTTAGGGTTTCGTTAGCGCCAAGTTTTAAATGTTTTTGTTCCGCATTTGGCCACGGATTGTTGGCCGGGGCGCTGGCATAACCTTAAATGGTATCAAAGTCAACGCATTAACTGCATACTAGTTGGTTTAGACGATGTTAATGTATCGAAACCGAAACAACTCTAAATCAATACCCGCAGTATTCCAGTTTCTGTCATTTCTTTCAGAGTCTTCAAAAATTATTTTAGCAACTGCAGAAGACTACTTAGGTGACACATAGACTGCACCCAAATACGAGCCAATTCCACCTGTTTTTGGCCGAGCACATTGCCACAAAAACCGAGCTGGCCGGTCCTGTCTGGGAGTTTACGTTTCGAATTTTGGGTCTGGTCTTGTCTCTGGAATATTAGTTCTGTGGTATTGCTAGTTTATCCTAGTTTTGATATGATTTTATCTAGTGGTTTGGGGCTATTCGGGATTATTTCGAACTCGATATTTCGAACATTGTTTAAAGTTTTAAAGTACTTACATTACTATCTGCGACCGTGAATGTCATTCGAGCGGTATAACTTGTCTAATTTCTATAGTCCTTTTAGACGGGTTTGCGATTTGTTCTGTGTTGTGCTGTGTTATTGTGGATTCGTCGTGGTGGATAGCTTGGAGCAATGATAGTGTTTAGTTTTATTTGTACATTTGATATCCCAGGGCGAGCGTACGACATGTGGACTGCCGTCACTGCCTGTTTGTATATTATTTGTTTGGGGCACGACCGGGTTGACGTCGATGTCACCATTGTACATATTTTCTTTTCTGTACTAGGATTACCCCGCGATGGAGTGCACGGATAGACGGGTTCTAGAGGGCAACGAGTACGCATCTCATGGCGTTGAGAAGGAGGGGGCCTCACTCTAGAATTGGCGGGCTATTCGCCGCACTCGTAGGGGGTACATGTTGACCCAAATGAGAGGTGCTCAAGTTACCGGATTCCATGAAGTGTAGTGTGACCCATTCACTTTGATGAAGGGGGATTCCTCACATATGGTTTTGGCGGGTAACTTTCCGCGCTCACAGGAGTCTAGGTTTTCATTGCACAGACTATCCACACTACCCGGGAATGTCGGGTTTCAGTTGCGGCTCAAAAGAAACCCGGGACTCCTAGATTATCAGTATTGTTCTGTGATGCTTATCGCTTGTCTGTGATTTTGCATTTATCATACCTCGAACGATTATTATATATTTCTATATATATACCAGTAGATGTTGTATATGTTTTACACCCGCGCTACTCCATTCCCCGCTCTGTCGTTAGTTAAGTAACCAAACGGGTGATGACGGGACCCAGTGGAGACCGCGGATGGCATATGCGTACATCATATTTTCGTTCTTTTGTGGTGTGATTAATTGATGGGACTGCATTGATTCAGATCAATGCAAGGAAAACATACCTATTCAATGTTGTTGGAACAATTTTCAAAAGCTGTTATTACAAAAACGTTTTTCTTTTGTTTTGCACAGTGGTATTCGGTTATGAATATCCAACACCTTATTCAATGAGGCAAGGGCCGTGATCCCTTCATCAGGAGTGACCCCTTGGGCAGAAGTTTGCGTCAGGGTAATAACTGTAAGTGCACGGCGGCACCCCGGACGTCAATCCGAGGCCAAAATGCGGAAACGAAACTTTTTACGAACTTGTAAACCGGCACCACCGCGCACTATAAACCCGGATCGGGTCATTAAACTAGTCCTAGCTAACAAGAGAACGGGTAGAGAGATATACCGAGCGATCCGTGTCCTTCGGTCTTCTCGTCGTCGTCCCGATCTCCCCGCGGAATCTCCGGTATTCAGCTCCTCGCCGGAAGGGCACCACGTCGCCGGCTTCTTTTACGGGCTCCCACCTCTCGACCGAGGCAACTCTGGCACGAAGTTGGCGAGCCGACGTGCCCAAGGTTTGCTGTAGAATACGTGTAGTGCTCTATGTCTCATTTGGGGTTACTTGAAGTTGCCTTTGGTGGAGGAAATGAACTAAAGCTTTTTTGGAGAGGAACATGGGAATATTTGTAGCATGAAAAGAACAAAAATTCCCCACTCAAAATTTAGACAGCCCCAACAAGGGAATGGCCGGCCATGGCATGAAGGAATTGAGAGGAGAGTGTGGAGTGAGTCTCTATAATGCAAGAGGGAGCCAAAAACAAGAGAAAGAAAAGGTTATCATGTGAAGAAATGATCACAATCAAAGAACCTCACTCCAAAACCCAATCAACAACCATGATTACTCCAAAACCAACACTCCAACAACCTAATCATCAACAACCATAATTACTCCAAAAGTCAAGCCATGATGAAAAGAAGAAGAAGTCAAATGGTGGAGGAATTATCATGATACAACAATATGCAAATAACATCCACCACTAACCAAATTTGCATGCTTGCAAATAAGCCCTCCTCCACCAATTTCCGGCCAAGGAAAGATACAAAGAAATATGGCCGAAACGGAAAATAAACTGGAAACTCCAAAAAACTGATCCCGTAATAAATTACAGGAAACCCCGCTACTGTATATACATACCCGCATTTGTGTTCCGACCGAATACAAATACAATGAGACAAAATCTACACTGCGCAATACTAGGATCCGGCTTAAACCAAAGCCCGCTAGTATTAATCGTCCGATCCTGATCCGTGCAATACCGCACGTATCTGATCGAACGCTGCCATATCTCCATACGGCCTTTACAGCGTTTCGCCCGAAACTTGAGCAACTGTCTGTGGGGGGCTCTAAAGACTCGTCAATACTATGGCTGTGGATTTAACCACTAGCACGTCAGAGGTATTCGCCATACATGACGGGCTACCAGCTATTGACCAAAAGGGACGTCGATGAGTGAACTCATCCTGACACCCTACTGAGCCTGTCAGTGACAATATCCGTACAGTCCGGTCCGTTCGTCTGTGAGCATCGCATGGCGGGCCTAGGGGTTGGTAAAAGTCAGACCCCCAAAAGCGGTACAAGTCATGTCGGAGTGTAGCCCAGAACACCTTGAGATACTACTGGAATACCTACAAGTAAATCTCCTGCCTTGGCCAAGGACTTCGTGTAATGGCTCTCCTAGACACAGCGCGACCTCACCCCCAATACCGGGAGAGACGAATCCCTGCAGATCCGCTCATTGCCTCCATGTGGCTCGGGACTGTACCCAACTAAACCTGTTTTCACGTCTCCTTTGAGCGAGGTAGGGTAGTAATCAAAGTATAGTGGGAACTCACACGAGACAAATGACGATCCTCAAGTCGATGAACTAACCTATACACATGTCACCAGGGAACTGCTATCTGACGTCTGGTATAATCCCAACTAGCAGGTTCCCGGCGAGTCCTGTCCGGTATACTCATAACCCAATGAGCACCTGTATACATCTTAGGTGATCAAACTGACACCAGTGGCTTGTGAGACCGGCCACTGCCCCTCGTCGGGGTCTCGACTGTATACACTAGTCTACTCTGGAGTATCGATGCCCTGTCTCGAAACTCCCACGACTAGGGACCTTTTAAGGATATGCTTATAGACTACCAGCTCCCACGTATATTGTAGGGTTGCTAGGCACGCGCACAAGGGTCTACGAGGCATCAACCATGCCCGATTAAAAAATTAGCTGTGCCGAACAACCCGAATACGGATCTTCAAACTAGGGTTTAGGCGAAAACTAACATGTTAAACGCTTTAACACTAAGTGAGAGGGATTACAACCTTTGTAGATCCGATCCTTCACTTCATAAACTCCGTTTTGTGGTCCCTTCGCTGCGATCATCGGGTTCCGGACTCTCAAGAGGTTCCACGAAGAGAAAAATGCAGTCTTGCTTCCGATCTTCGATACAAAGATGATCTACCTTGAAGTTTCATTAACACAAGCTAACACTCACTAAAATTGAGTGAACACTCTCATCTAAAGGGCAAGGGAAGATGAGGATGATGAAGTAGGATTTTTGCTCTCTTTATTTATCTTTTTCTCACTCATTTTCATCACAAAGCAAAAAGCTAGAAAGCGTTTGCTTAAAGGAAGAAGAAGGAAGAAGATGAACAATATGATAAGTATCCTTTTGTGATGAATAATGCAAAGGAGATAATGATGAATAACGCAACCATGGTTGACTAAACCTTTGTAGAGAATTAACCAAGGCTAGGATTTGGGTTATGTTAAGAATGAGTCACTTGAAAATATCTTTTCCAAAACAAAAAAAGAAAACTTTCTAGAAACATCTAGAAAGGTTTAACCCTAATCAAACCCTAACCATGTTTAATCTCTACTAAACATGTTGCATTAGTAATCATATCATGTTACAATATTATATATCACATATATAATATTTATCGTAACAAAATAAAATAATATATTTAACATATATCGCATATATATCAATGAATTACCCGAGTGAGAAAAAGAATATTTTAGTGAGCAAATATTAGATAATATAATTTAATATATCATATATATTATTATACATTAAATTATCGAATCAAGACTTGATCCGACAATCCGGCTATATCGCATATAACCGACTAATATTTATCCGTACCAATTCATCGAATCAACACTTGATCCGATGACCCGGCTGATATCAAATATCGCGAGAATAGAATACGGTATCTCATTTTGTATTATCCTCGATCCCGCACATATCACATATGTGCTCCTACTCCGTTTTGCCTGAGCCAAGAAACCTCTGTGTAGGGCTCTAAAGAATCGTCAATACGCCGGCAGTAGGTGATGATCATATCAAACACCCACAAGCTGCAAGCGGTCAGCTAAACGTAACAGCTACCCAGGTATTGAGCGCTTAGAAGATCAACAAGCAAGCCTGTACATTCTCCTGTGAATCCAAACAGTAACACTCCCGTACAGTCCGGTCTCGTCGTATGATATGTTGCATATCTCGCCTAGGGGTGGTAAACGTCAGACCCTAGTAGCTCGATAAGTCGTGTCAATATTGTAAGTCTACGCTAGCGCCCCGGCCGTCTACAGACGCCAAATGCGGAACAAAAACTTTTTAACTGGCGCTATCGTATACTTTAACCCGGATCTGCCATTATTGCTAAACTAACAAACTGTAAAGAGTGTAGAAAGGTTATACCGAACGATCCGAGTCCTTCGTTCTCTAACCATCATCCCACGCTCCGTTGCGGCTGCTCCGATCTCGTCAATCTCCGATCTGCTCGTCCAGGTGGCACCACATCACTGATTCTTTAAACGGGCTCCCGCCTCTGACTCGAGGCAACTCGGTCGTCAAGTTTGCTAGAAGAGACGACCAAGAATGATGTAGAGAATGAGTAGATGACTTTGTCTCACTTCGTCCAAGTCCGTGGACGATCGGTTAATGAAGTTGCCGAAGGAATCGGGTGATGGAATGAAATGGACTGTGAAATTCCATACACCGATAAAACCTATCATAATCTTTTCTAGCAAATGAAAACTCAAGTGAGAGAGAGAGGAGGGGGGGCCGGCCTCTTATAGCAAAGAGGGAGGTGATCGTAGGAGAGGGGGGTGACCATAAGAAAAATATCATGTGTGAACACATGAAAATATCAAGCATAAAGATCTTAAGGAAAACAAAACCTCATTGAAATCAAAGCATGAGTCATTAACCTTGTCACCAATTTCTAGAACCTTCTAGAACCTTCTAGAAGCATGACTCACCCTCATCCAAGAAAAGTTAAATCCGTCTTTAACCGAATGTTAAAAGACGGCTGATAGAAAACTGGAAACTGGCAACTTCCAAAAGTGATCCTGAAACGAATTTCAGGACAACCCCGAAACTGTATAAATATAATTGCATTTGTATTACGACCGAATATAAATGCAACTGAGACAAAGATATTATACCTACTCAATATAATACTCGGATCCGTCTTAAACCAAAGCCGACCAGTATCATCTGCCCGAAAACTGACACGTGCGTAAACGCACGTGCATTTTCCGAACCCTGCCATAAAACCATACGGCCTCTACAACGTTTCGCCCGAACTTGGGAAACTGTCTGTGGGGGACTCTAATGACTCGTCAGTACCCTGGCAGTGGATTTAACCACAAACCGTCAGCGGCACTAGCTATGCGTAACGGCTGCCCATGGACTGACCTCAAGGGAGGCCGATGAGCGAACTCAAGGGAGGCCGATGAGCGAACTCATCCAGAAACCCTACTGAGCCTAACAGTGACAATGTATATACAGTCCGGTCCGTTCGTCTATGAGTATCGCATATCCGCCTAGGGGGCTAGTAACGTCAGACCCCCAGAAGCAGTATAAGTCGTGTCGGAGTGTAGCCCAATAACACCCTGAGATACTACTGGAGTACCTACCAGTAAATCTCCTGCCATGGCCATGGACTATGTGTAATGGCTCTCCTAGACACAGCACGACCTCGCCCCCAATACCGGGAGAGACGAATCCCCTGCCGATCCGCTCACGTGCCTCCATATGGCTCGGGACTGTACCCAAAAGCTACCTGTTTGCACGACTTCTTTGAGCCGTGGTAGGGTAGAAATCAAAGCACAGTGGGAACTCACACGAGACAAATGACGACCTCAGGTCGATGAACTAACCTGTACACATGTCACCAGGGAACTGCTATCTGACGATAGGTATTGTACTAACTAGCAGATTCCCGGCGAGTCCTGTCCGGTGTACTCATAACCCAATGAGCACCTGTATACATCTTAGGTGATCCAACTGACACCAGTGGCTTGTGAGACCGGCCACCGCCCCTCGTCGGGGTCTCGACTGTATACACTAGTCTACTCCGGAGTATCGATGCCCTGTCTCGAAACTCCCACGACTAGGGACCACAATTAAAGATATGCATACAAACTACCCAACTCTCACGTATATGATCGCCATCATACTGTTGGTAGTAAAGCAAGATCCTAAGGGCTCTATCAAAGTGTAACATGCAATCAATCACCTGAACATGTACACGACTGATAAAGGCAAACCAGATAGCATACTATCATCTCGAGTAAGACTGTTCTACCGGGATAGGTCCTCCGCAATCATTGCAATCACGTACCTGCGATCCAATAATTGACTATGAGGGCACTATCTCCAACAATCTCCCACTTGCACTCAAGGCTAATTATTGCGATGTCGACTACTCACAGCCCGTGTGAAACCGAACATCCAACTCCTCTACTAATCAGTTTCACAAAGCCCGTTTGTAAAACTATTGTGTTCGAGAAATAGCCTCAGTGAGTGGATCCGCCTAGATGTTTCTTTCTATATTTCTCTTAATCTCAAGTTCGCGGAGAAAGCCATCTCCCGAATCGAGTAATACCTGTCTTAGAATATGTCTGGAAATCTGATGGGACCTAGTTCATAAATGAACTCCAAATCCAAACTTCTTAGACTGTATCGATCACTGAACCTAATCAGTATCCGGCACCATGCCACCCACAGTATCCTCTTGGACCATCTGTCCATAATACTGTCCCTCTTGGTCAGAGGGAAAAATATAACTCTGACAATCACTCTGTCATCCATGTCACCTTTGAAGCTTGGAATGATAATCGTCTCCCGAAGGAGGCTGCCGTCATCAAATCCGTAGAACATGTACTTATGTTCTAAAACTGCTTCCTTATGTCTCTCCAGGTTTGGATTAATACAAACTCATTGCATCTAGTGCAAAAACAACATCTGGTGTGGTACTTGACAATTCATGATTGACTCAATTGCCTAAGCAAGTGATCTGCCAATCATGCACTTCCCTCTCCCCTTTAGTCTATACGACACCTTTAGAGAGGGTGACTCCATCACCTGCAGGTACACCACCATGCTAGGAGTCATTTATTCTAAAAACCATTAGAATACTGTCAAAGTACCCACATTGGGAAACTACCCAAATCTAGATCTAAAACCATAGATCCAGAAACCAGAATGTCAAATATTATATCCATATCCTGTCTGGAGAAACAACTGTGTGACGACCACAGTACAACCGATCGTAGTATAGGAATTTTACTTCCTACTCTGTGTATGTCATCCAAATACCATGACATCACACCCTACTACCTTCTTAACAGATCCATCCCCTATTCTGATTGAAGTCAAACCCATGACTGTCACATCAAAATTAGATGATCTATCTCCGCTATAACTGCTCTAGTCTATAAATAGACATAAGCTACTTGCCCACTATGCTTCCGATGCTCCCACTGACTACGACAACCCTCCTACCGGGTCTTATAGCCTGGAACAACAGTAGTGTCAAGTCTGGGTAGATAAGAACCTCCCTGTCACCGTCCTTGAGGCTACCGAAGTACCTCTCGGGTGTCGGAAGTTGCCCACCATATCTGCGGAGTGGCTATTGGAATGTCAAACCTGATTGAATATATAAGTCCTATTAAATTTTCCGTAATCGTTCGCGGTTCTGGAATCACTTCCAGTTCTACCATACTCCCACTACTGTTTTCTGAAAAAGATCCATTTTACTAAAACTGTGGCGAGTCAAGAACAATATCACTATTGATCTTCCAAATGGTAGAATATCAACCCTCGTCATAGCCAGGGTCAACCCACAAACAGCCATTACAGAAACGTGCCCTGAGTTATCCAGAGTCTGGTTTTAAGCATAAGCTGGACAACTCCCCGTACCTTAATATCTTTTAAGGTACGAACTATTCCATATCCAATATAGAAATTTTGGCACTTATTTAATTGGAACCATATTCAAATCATGCAGCTGTCTCCAGTGCATATCACTTTAATGGAAAGAGGCCAATCAGCATTACTCAACTTAGGAATCCATCCAATTGTGAGTAACCTGAAAGAGAAACACGTTTCTCAAAACCATCACTATCATCTGAATACCAATCACAAGAATCTACATATTCGATCTCTTTGAAGAATCCCGATACTTGTGATACCTGGTTCTCTACTTTATTCTTATACCCACAACTTCTCAAAACTTAGACCTTGTATTTCTACGAAACACTTGTCTATATACTAGAGAAGTTATAAGTAAACAGAACATAGTACGAGGACCTACCCCTTTGTCCTGATGGACACTGGACAACATACAATACTCTGTATAAGTCCACTGAGTTTGAACAACTCAAATCCTGTGCGTCGTAGGTGAAAAACTGTACCCTGGCGATTTCCTCAAATATCACCAATTACAACAAATTCCGATATAATGAGGATAATCACCTAATTCCCAATAACTTACTCCCACTCATCATCTGTAAAACCATACAGATATGAGAATGAAACCTGGTAAATACATACCTTTGGAGTAAGTGTCTAATCGGGAAAACAGTTTTTCTTTAACAATGCACTGAAACATGAAAATGTTTCGTAGGGGTATCCTGGTATTCATAGCAATGCCTCTTCCATAATCCAATTCATGACTTCAACCGTATATTTTATTGCTATCTCTCCAAATCCCTTTATTTGTCTTTAGTCGTTACCTTCTGTACACCATCGTTAGGCTAAATGGTTTTCTTCCTTCCCTACCGTTCGGCACCAGCCTATGGTTTGGAAGAAGACTATCCAGTAAGCATAATAGGTGTACCCTCCTAAACCAAGGAGTACTCGTATCTCGAGGGAAGGTGATGATAAAAAACAACTGAATAATACCTTATTCCTTTAAAGGTGAAATAGGAGTAGCGATGAAGTACGCGGTTTTGGTCGTGAATGATATCAGTCGCAACTTACTTTGCCCTCTTTCTAATCCCTTTATTTTGTTTTTACATATTACCTTCTGCACACCCTACTTAGGCTAATTGGTTTTCTTCATTCCCTATCTTTCGGCACCTGCCTATGGTTTGAAATAAGACTATCCAATAAGCGTAATAGGTGTACTCTCCTAAACCAAGGAGCCCTCGCAACCTGAGAGAAGGTGATAATAAAAGACAACTGAATAAACCAATTCTATTTCTCCTGAACCTTGATCCATCCTCGAAGAAGTCCCTTCGAGTTCGTATATAACCATACGATGGATCTATCCAATGGAAGTGGATATCCGTAGTAATACAGGTGTTCTGAGAAATTCAAAGGGTAAAAGAAGGAGTGGCAATGACTTATGCAACATAGACTATCCAAAAGCCAGTATTTTAAGAAGGTTCGGTCAACTTGGTTACTGAGTCATAGTCTAGGGTCGGTCAAAGGTCGCTGCCAAAGAGAGAGAGAAAAGAAACACTCTGCGTGCACTCTAACCTAGATCAGAATGGTTATCACTTTATCTAATCCGGAAACCTCCCACTGTCCTGTCAAATTCTCCTCCAAACCTAAAGAAGAATCAATCGGGATCACCCGAAGAGTAAACCAACTCATCAGTGGGAATTGGGATCCAACTCTCATCGCATGATAACGTGATGGAATGCATCCACGTTACTCATACTCCAGGAGGTATGCGCATACTTGGCAAGTTTCAGTTTCTTTAGAAACTCCCGATCTGATTTTTGCCCCATGCTCTTATAACCTTGGCTTTGGTCAAAATGTCATAAGTCACATGCTAAGTTCTACCCGTCACTATCTTGTCAATTTAAACCCACCCGCACATGCCCCTGACTTTGGCCAATCGGCAGAACGACTGTCCCAAACTAACTCATCTATCTATGCAACAATTGAATACCCAGCAGCTACCAAACACTATGCCTTAACTTTGGCTAAAATGCATAGCTTGAATACTACTGAATACCCAAAAGAAGTGACGGAGGGCTACGGATGGTTTTTGGCGAAAAGCCTTTAACGTAGTGAACTTGATATCGCTGAAGGAACCTGATAGCTTTTTTTAAAATATAGTGGCGAAAACCTTTTGCTAAAGAGGTCATTCCCGGTGAAGGGATCTCGGCTCTTTCCTCGTGGAATGAGGTGCAGGATATTCCACTGAATACCGCTATGCAAAGCAACTTGTAATCGACTATAGTGAAGTTATTACCCTGACGCAAACTTCTGCCCAAGGGGTCAGTCCCGGTGAAGGGATATCAGCCCTTGCCCCGTCGAATGAGGTGCAGGATATTCCACTGAATACCGCTATGCATAACAGAAGAAAACGTCTTTGCAATAACACTTTTTAAATTTGTTCCAACAACTAAAACAGGTTTGTTTAACTTTTTTCATTGATCAGAATCAACGCAGTCCCATCAATAATCACACCAGAAAAGAACGAAAATAAAATGTACGTATATGCCATCCGCATTCGTCACTGGGTCCCGTCATCACCCGTTAGGTTACTTAACTAACGACAGAGCGGGGACTGGACTAGCGCGGGTGTAAAACATATACAACATCTAATAGTATATAAACCAATATACAATAATCGCTCCAGGCGTGATAATATGCAACATTACAGAAAAGTAATAAGCATCACAGAACAATACAGATAATCTGGGATCCCCGAGTTTCACAGAGCCACTGCTGAAACCCGACGTTCCCCTGTCGTGTGGATAGCCTGTGCAATGAAACCTAGACCCCTACGGGTGCGGCAAGTTACACGCCAAAACTTGAAGCGAGGTAGTCCCCACAGCATAGTGAATGGAACACCCGGCACTTCACGGAATCCGGTAAAATTGAGCACCCCTCCTTGGGTCAACCTGTACCCCCTACGAGTGCGGCGAATAGTCTGCCAATTCTGGAGTGGGACCCCTCTGCCTCTCAAAGCCATGAGATGCGGACCCGTTGCCCCTCAGAACCCGGCTATCCGTGCACTCCGTCGCTGGGTAAAACCTAGTACAGTAATGAAAAATAGTATAACAGGTACATCGACCGCAACCTGGTCGTGCCCCAAAAGAATATTATACAACAGGCAGTGACGGCAGTCCACATGTTGGACGCTCGCCCCGCAATATCAAATGTACAAATAAACTTAAACTGTACTATCATTGCACACTGCTATCCACCACGACAAATCCGCAACATCACAGCACAAAACAGAACATCAACGCGAATGTCACGTTCGCAAACCCGTCTAAAAAACTATAGCAATCAGACGCGGTTTACCGATCAAATGACATTCCCGGTCGAAGATATAATGTAAGCACTGTAAACTAACATGTTTAAATTTCGATCGACAAAATATCATAAAGTGGGCCCCACGCAAATCTGGAGAACAGTAACAAAACCTAGGCCCAAAAGATATATACCAAAAACCCAAAATTCCACCAGAGAAGACACTGAGAAAATTTGATGCAGTGATTCATTAGGATGGCCGCGGATCCGCGGCCAAACCATGGGTTTGGCCGCGCTTCCGCGGCTATATAGTGGAATCACTTGCTCAAATTTTGTCGTGTGCCTTAGAAAACCCTGCACAGATTTCTGAGATATGTAAAATAATTTTAGGACACCATTTAAAATCAACAGAAACTGTCAAGTTGGAAAAATGGGATTTTTGATTTCCGGTTCGATCGATATTTTAAACGCGTTAGCACAAGTTAGTATAGCAAAATGGTGAGGCTCTGATACCACTGTAAGTCTACGCTAGCGCCCCGGCCGTCTACAGACGCCAAATGCGGAACAAAAACTTTTTAACTGGCGCTATCGTATACTTTAACCCGGATCTGCCATTATTGCTAAACTAACAAACTGTAAAGAGTGTAGAAAGGTTATACCGAACGATCCGAGTCCTTCGTTCTCTAACCATCATCCCACGCTCCGTTGCGGCTGCTCCGATCTCGTCGATCTCCGATCTGCTCGTCCAGGTGGCACCACATCACTGATTCTTTAAATGGGCTCCCGCCTCTGACTCGAGGCAACTCGGTCGTCAAGTTTGCTAGAAGAGATGACCAAGAATGATGTAGAGAATGAGTAGATGACTTTGTCTCACTTCGTCCAAGTCCGTGGACGATCGGTTAATGAAGTTGCCGAAGGAATCGGGTGATGGAATGAAATGGACTGTGAAATTCCATACACCGATAAAACCTATCATAATCTTTTCTAGCAAATGAAAACTCAAGTGAGAGAGAGAGGAGGGGGGCCGGCCTCTTATAGCAAAGAGGGAGGTGATCGTAGGAGAGGGGGGTGACCATAAGAAAAATATCATGTGTGAACACATGAAAATATCAAGCATAAAGATCTTAAGGAAAACAAAACCTCATTGAAATCAAAGCATGAGTCATTAACCTTGTCACCAATTTCTAGAACCTTCTAGAACCTTCTAGAAGCATGACTCACCCTCATCCAAGAAAAGATAAATCCGTCTTTAACCGAATGTTAAAAGACGGCTGATAGAAAACTGGAAACTGGCAACTTCCAAAAGTGATCCTGAAACGAATTTCAGGACAACCCCGAAACTGTATAAATATACCCGCATTTGTATTACGACCGAATATAAATGCAACTGAGACAAAGATATTATACCTACTCAATATAATACTCGGATCCGTCTTAAACCAAAGCCGACCAGTATCATCTGCCCGAAAACTGACACGTGCGTAAACGCACGTGCATTTTCCGAACCCTGCCATAAAACCATACGGCCTCTACAACGTTTCGCCCGAACTTGGGAAACTGTCTGTGGGGGACTCTAATGACTCGTCAGTACCCTGGCAGTGGTGTTAGTTATGTATATGCCCTAGAGGCCATTGTTGTACATATGATGTAAATTATAATGGATGCTTGGTTATATATAGAGATGACTTTCTTGCTCGTCATGATAGTATGCTATTTGGTTTCACTTTATCTTAACATGTTGACTTGTATTGGTTTACTGTTTTACTCTCACATGTTGATAAAGCCCTTAGGGTTTGTACTCGACTACTGGGACTATGATGAGATCATACTAGTGGGGCCGCGGTAGTCGATGAGTACATCCTATAACTGTTCCTAGTCGAGGGTATATCGAGACAGGGCATCGATACACCAGAGTAGACTAGCGTATACGCATCTTGACCCATATGATGGGCGATGGATGATCCTATATCCATCGGTGTTAGACATCAGAGATGGTGTACGGGTGCTCAGTGGAGACTGGGTACACTGGACGGACTCGCCGAGAACTCCCAGATGGTGATATACCATACGTCAGATGGCAGTTCTCCGGTGACACTGGTACAGGGTAGTCTGTAGACCCGAGATCGTCATAGAGTCTTGTGTGATACCCACTGTGCTTTGATTTCCACCTTACCACATCCAAGAGGGCGTGCAAAACGGTGGCTTTTGGGTACAGTCCCGAATCACATGGAGGCAAAGAGCGATAGGAGGGGATTCGTCTCTCCCGGTATAGGGAGTAGATGTTGTGCTGTGTTCGATTGGCTATAACTGGAAGTCCCTGGCCAGGGCTGATATAGAGATTTACTGGTAAGTGTTACTAGTAGTTTCTCGACCTGTTATGAGCCATACATCGACACGACTTATCGGTTACTGGGGTCTGACGTATACCACCCCTAGACTTGATATGCGACATATCAGACGAACAGACCGGACTGTACGGAAGTGTTACTGATCGGATTCACAGGAGAACGCACAGGCTAGCTTGTTGATCTTCTGATCGCTCAATACCTGGGTGGCTGTTACGTTTAGCTGACCGCTTGCAGTTTGTGGGTGTTTGATATGATCATCACCTGCTACCGGCGTATTGACGATTCTTTAGAGTCCTACACAGAGGTTTCTTGGCTCAGGCGAAACGGAGTAGTGGCGCATATGTGATATGCGCAGGAACGAGAATAATTCGATATGGGATACCGTATTATATTCTCGCGATATATGGATATGAACCGGGTCATCGGATCAAGTGTTGATTCGATGAATCGGTACATGATATATTAGTCGGTAATATTCGATATAGCCGGATCGTCGAACCAAGTGTTGATTCGATGATTTAATGTATAATAATATATATGATATATTGTATTACATTATCTAATATTGGCTCGCTTTATTATTTCATTTTCTCAGTGGATGATACATTGATATATATGCGATATATGTTAATTGTATTATTTTCTTTTGTTGCAAATATATAATATATATGTGATATATATTATTGTGACATGTTATGATTAATTGTTAAACATGTTTAAGGATGATTAATTGAGATTAGGGTTTAATTTGGGTTAGATGTTTCATGCATCTTCCAGAAGGTTTCTTCTTTTGTCATTCTTAAGATATTTTCTTTAACTCAACTAAACCCTAACTCTAGTTATTTCTCTACAAAATCCTAGCCACTCATCCTTGACCATGGTTTACAATTCAATCATATGATTCTATTCTATTCATCACAAAAGAAAGAGGATTATTCTTTTTCCATCATCTTCTTCTTCTCTCTTGAAAGAAAAGCTTGCTAGATTTTCTTAAGTGATGAAAATAAAATGAGAAAATGATATTAAAAGAAAGCAAAATTACTACTCTCTCATCCTCATCTCATCTAGCCCATGGGATTAGTGTGTTCTACTCTTTTGAGTGAGAAAGCTTGAGTCGAAGCAACTTCAAGGTAGATCATCGGAGATTTGGAATACTTCGAGCTAGCATGGATCGTTCGAGTCGTGGAGCCTCTCATGAGTCCGGGAGATCGTGGATCGCGGCAAAGGGACTTCTACTCGGAGCTTGTGAAGTGAAGGAGCGGACTACAAAGATTGTAATCCCTCACACTTAGATAAAAGTTATCATATTGCATGTTAAACCCTAATAATCTAGCAAAGATCCCGGCTTTGGGTTGTTCGGCACGTCTAAAATTTAATCCGGGCATGTTTGATGCCTTTTGAACCTTCACAAGAGTGCCTAGGAACCCTACAGTGGTATCAGAGCCTAGCTAGAGCATTAGGCGATGTGTTTACGAAGTTAAAACTCCGATCGAACCTGAAACGACGCAAATAGACCCCTCTCTGGAAATTTTTTAAATTTGGGATTTTTCTGAATTAAAAATATGTAAAAAAATCAGCAGGGAATTCTAAGAACTACCATAAAATCCGAGCCCCTAATTCCACCAAACGGCGGCGGAAGCGCGGCGCAAGCATGGCTTGCGCGGCGCTTCCGCGGCGAGAAAGTGTGATCATGACACGTGGCTTTGATGGTTATGACCGTAGGTACTTGTTGATGTTTCTGGATATTTTTAACAGTGATTCCAGTATTGTTTAAATCTGGGGTTTATTTGGTAATATTAGATTCGATCGGAATATTTAAGTTCGTATTTCTTTCCGGATATTTAGAAACTGTTAAACTATTTGAACGGATATCATTAACTTACTGTTTCCCGGTACGGCAAATTTTCAAGTGTTGAAATTTATTCGGGTTTAAATCTTTTGGAAAAATTGTACAAGTTAAGCGGTGGACCCTCTAGAAGACACAAACCTTAACTCGATTATGTGACCGTCTTGAACTGCCTTTTGAACCTTCGGGTTTAGGGCAGTACGGCGTGCCACATGTGAGGCGTTGGCTTGACCCTTCTACGGCTGGATCACCGGTACTGTGACATATTCTGGGATTATTTGAACTCCGCTCAAGTGTTGAGCAGTTTGGGAAATTTTGGGTATTTGATTATCTGTTCGGAAAGTTTAATTCTGTCTATTCATCTGGAATGTGATACAATATGTGGAATTCATAGAGTTAGGCATGAAATGCGGAGTATGTGATATTTCGGATTTACGATGTCTAAAGTGATTGTGGATTCCAAATATTGTAGTTTTACACTTTCTTTTCTGTGACTGTAAGTGTAATATGTGATATCGCCGGTTTCGTTGCTATATGATTCAACGACAATTGGGATGCGCATATTTACTTACGTTGATGATATGAGATATTATGTGTTGCTGTGATATGTTATATTGGATCGTCGCGTTCTGAATAGCCGGGGGTTTTATGTGAGATGAGGGTTTTTATTTTCATTCATGTAAAATTCATTTGTAATGTAATATTCTTTTATTTGGGGCACTTCCTGGTTGCGGTTGCTGTCACCAGTGTATATTATTTACTTTTCCGCATTAGGTAGACCCAAGGAGGAGAGCACAAGTAACCGGGTTCTAGGGTCCAGTGGGAGGCCATCTCGAGGAGTCGAGACCGGGTCTCCTAACCCTAGAATTGGCAGTGTTACTTGCCGCTCTCGTAGGGGTCTTGGGATGTGGGTTTGGCTATTCGTCGCGACCGTGGAATCCGTGTTTTATACAGGCTCGTATTGAAAACACGGACGTCCTAGTATATCCAATATTTCATATATGTTCTTCTGCTGCAATGTTCTGTGAAGAGATCATATTACTGCCTGAGACGAATGCTTATACTATATATATATGCTGATATATAAATATTACTGCTTTCGTTTCTTCTGTGATGCTTAGGAAGCATAAGCTGATGGGATATTTTTTAATGAGATTAATAAAAAGAAAAGAAACCTAATGATGTTGTAGAATCAAAAACTTTATAAAAGGGGTAGCTACAGTTTTGCTTTGCACAGTGATATATACGATATATCCTGCACCTTATTCGATGAGGAAAGGACCGAGATCCCTTCACCGGGAGTGACTCCTTTAGCAAAACTGGCAGATGCTACAAAACTCGGTTTGACTTTTGATTGCTTTTAGTATTTTGCTTTGCATAGCGGTATATATGATATATCCTGCACCTTATTCGATGAGGAAAGGGCCGACGATCCCTTCACCGGGAGTGACCCCTTTAGCGAAACTAAGAAAAGCCTCAAAAACACTCCTTTTCAAAACTTCACTCGATTCTACGACGATATCAAGTTCATTACGCTCAGGGTTTTCAGAAAAAACCTGCGTAGCCCTCCGTCATTTCAGATAAGTAATCTTTAGTATTCGTGCTACGGTAGTTTGGCATGCGTCAAGGCGTAGTGTACGGTAGCTGATTATTACTTATCTGTAGCATGAGATGCGATTGGATTAGGGTATTCGTACGGCGTTGTTTGGCATGCGTCAAGGGTCGTACGGGTGGGTTTATTTCAATCACGAAATGTACGGGTTGAACTTGATTAGTGGACTATGGGTTGTTTGGCATGCGTCAAGGTCATAGCACACTAGGGGTAAAAGCATTATCGGGAATTTCAAGTGTTGAAATTTGCAATGAGATTGCATACCTCCTATGAGATAGTTGGATCCCGATACCCATTGCGAGTAAGAGTTACTCCTGGGAGAGTTTTACACAGGACAATTAGTCATTCAAGTAGGTGTCTAGAAAAGTGTTAACGGGGTTACGCCTCTGGGAAAACGAGGTTTACATTAATTAGGTCCGTGCGAGAGCACGGGGAACCTCCCTCAAAGTACCGACACTGATCTGGCTGAAAGATTGACGAAATTGTAAGGTGTAATTAATCCCAGTTAATCTTACCTTTTAGGGTTTTAAGGTAGATTTGATAAAAACAGTGGGAGACATCCTGATTAGATAAGATAATAACCAATCTAATCTTGCAAGAGCATACGCTAAAGTGTTTTCTTCTCTCTCTCTCCAGGTAGCGACCATGTCAGGCCATAATCAAGATAATAATATGGATGTATTGACTAAACCTGATTATTGTACTGAGCAAGGGAACGTTAGACCCGTTCTTTCTTATAAGAGTTATAAGACTGAACAGGAAACAGGAGAATATCTGGATTCTCACGCCGCCCAAAAGAACATACATGTTGATGCATCTTCTTCGGGTGTGTTAGTTATTGAGAATTGTTTCTCAGTTCACCCTACGTCCTGGGTATTAGATACCGGATCAGGATCCCACATATGTAAATTGTTACATGGGCTACGGAAAGGTAGAGAACTGGGAAAAGGTGATCATTCCGTTCAAGTAGGGAACGGTGCAAGTATTGTAGCCAAAGCAGTTGGCGAATATCACCTTGTATTGCCAAGTCGTAATACACTGATTCTAAATGAGTGCTATTATATACCGAACATGATGTGCAACATTATATCAGTTTCTTTATTGAGTAAAGAGGGATATAATTTTGTAGTACAGGATAATGTTATGAACATATTCCTAAATCAAAAGTTGATTGCATCAGGCTCGTTACATAATGGCATATTCATTCTAAATCAGAATACAGTCCTGAATATACAAAACACACACAAGAGGAAAAGTTCAGATGTGAACGAATCCTACTTGTGGCATTGTAGACTTGGTCATATCAATGCGACACGACTGGCTAAGTTACATAAAGATGGTTATTTGAATCCGTTCGAATTATCATTTTATGATACTTGCCATTCATGTCTCAAAGGAAAAATGACCAAAGCTCCGTTTAGTGGACACGGAGAAAGAGTTACCGAACTCTTAGGACTGGTACATAGTGATGTATGCGGTCCCACGTCTACGCATGCCAGGAACGGTTCTTCCTACTTCATTACATTCACTGACGATCTCTCAAGATTCGGATATGTGTTCCTGATGAAACACAAGTCTGAAGCTTTTGAGAAATTCAGAGAATATAAGCACGAAGTACAGAATCAAACGGGCAAAAGTATTAAGATTCTTCGATCTGATCGAGGAGGTGAATACTTAAGCAGTGAGTTCCTAGATTATCTAAAAGAGAATGGGATTCTCTCTCAGCTTACTCCTCCTTATACACCACAGCACAACGGTGTATCTGAGCGGAGGAATCGCACCCTATTAGATATGGTGCGCTCGATGATGAGTACAGCTGAGTTACCTATTTCTTTTTGGGGGTATGCGCTTGAGACAGCCATAGACCTATTGAATAGAGTTCCTACCAAATCTGTGCCTACCACTCCATATGAGATATGGAAAGGGAAGAGACCACATCTTAAGTACATTAAGATATGGGGTTGTCCGGCCTATGTCAAAAGACAAAATCCGGACAAACTCGAGGCAAGATCTGTCTTATGTAAGTTTGTAGGATATCCCAAGAACTCACAAGGGTATATCTTCTACCACCCCGAGGAACAAAAGGTGTTTGTTTCTCGACATGCCACTTTCTTAGAAAAAGGTTTTCTTATGAAACAGAATAGTGGCATTGAGGTAGAACTGGAAGAGGTTCCAGCAGAACAAACTACAACAGATGATTTAGTGGAACCAGAGGATTCAGTAGTACCCGACGAACCCCAGCCTCTCCGCCGATCTAGTAGGGTTTCTCGTCCACCTGAGAGATACTACGGTTTTCTCATTGATGGTGGAAGCGAGGATTGCATCATGGATGATGATGAACCGACTAGTTTCGAGCAGGCCATCACGAGTGGTGACTCTGTGAAATGGCTGGATGCAATGCGATCTGAGATGGAATCCATGTACACCAACAAAGTATGGACTTTGGAAAATGCTCCTGAAGGGGTAAAACCCATTGGGAGCAAGTGGATCTTTAAAAAGAAATTTGGTGTAGATGGAAAAGTTGAGACTTTCAAAGCTAGACTTGTAGCAAAGGGTTTTCGTCAACGACCAGGTGTGGACTATGACGAAACCTTTTCTCCAGTGGCTATGCTTAAGTCCATCCGGATCTTACTTGCCATTGCTGCATACCATGACTACGAAATCTGGCAAATGGATGTTAAGACCGCCTTTCTAAACGGTGATTTAGAAGAGTGCGTGTACATGACTCAGCCAGAGGGCTTCGTAGATAGTGGGAGCAGCGGAAAGGTGTGCAAGCTGCTTAAATCCATTTATGGGTTAAAGCAAGCATCGCGGAGTTGGAACATCTGTTTTGATGTTGTAGTCAAAGAGTTTGACTTCATCAAAAATATAGATGAACCTTGTATCTATAAGAAGGTAGCAGAGGGTAAGGTTGTCTTCCTCGTATTGTACGTGGATGACATACTCTTGATAGGAAATGATATTCCTATGCTGCAATCAGTCAAGCTCTTCTTATCACAGAGATTCTCAATGAAAGATCTAGGTGATGCCTCCTGCATATTGGGAATCATGATCTATAGAGATAGATCTAAACGGATACTGGGATTGTCCCAATACAGGTACATTGACACCATACTAAAGAGGTTTAGTATGGAAGAATCCAAACGTGGGAACCAACCCACGATCTCTGGACTCACTCTCTCCAAAGAGATGTCTCCCAAGACTGATTTGGAGAGAGCTCGCATGAAAGGGATACCCTATGCTTCGGCAGTAGGCTCTATCATGTATGCGATGCTATGTACCAGACCCGATGTAGCATACTCACTAAGTGTAGTGAGTCGGTATCAAGCAGATCCAGGAGAGAGTCATTGGACAGCTGTGAAGAACATTCTCAAGTACTTACGAAGGACTAAGGAGATGTTCTTGGTGTATGGTAACGGAGAACTCCAGGTCGAGTCCTTTACCGATTCCAGCTTCCAAAGTGATAAGGACGACTCTAAGTCGCATTCGGGTTTTGTCTTTACTCTCAATGGAGGGGCGGTATGTTGGAAGAGTTCCAAACAGGATACCGTTGCAGACTCAACGATGGAGGCTGAATACATCGCTGCCAACGATGCTGCCAAAGAAGCTGTCTGGATCAAGAAGTTCATTAGTGAACTTGGTGTGGTTCCATCCATTGAGCATCCAATACCTCTGTATTGCGATAACAATGGAGCTGTGGCTTCGGCCAAGGAACCCAGGTCCCATCAGAAGTCCAGACATATTCTGAGACGGTATCACCTGATCAGGGAGATAGTTGATCGTCGGGAGATCGAGGTCAGGAGAGTAGATACGAAGGACAACACTGCGGATCCATTCACGAAGGCTATTCCCCAGATACAGTTTGAGAGATTATTCGGGATGCTAGGTATGAGATACTACAGCAGCTGGCCTTAGTGCAAGTGGGAGATTGTTAGTTATGTATATGCCCTAGAGGCCATTGTTGTACATATGATGTATATTATAATGGATGCTTGGTTATATATGGAGATGACTTTCTTGCTCGTCATGATAGTATGCTATTTGGTTTCACTTTATCTTAACATGTTGACTTGTATTGGTTTACTGTTTTACTCTCACATGTTGATAAAGCCCTTAGGGTTTGTACTCGACTACTGGGACTATGATGAGATCATACTAGTGGGGCCGCGGTAGTCGATGAGTACATCCTATAACTGTTCCTAGTCGAGGGTATATCGAGACAGGGCATCGATACACCAGAGTAGACTAGCGTATACGCATCTTGACCCATATGATGGGCGATGGATGATCCCATATCCATCGGTGTTAGACATCAGAGATGGTGTACGGGTGCTCAGTGGAGACTGGGTACACTGGACGGACTCGCCGAGAACTCCCAGATGGTGATATACCACACGTCAGATGGCAGTTCTCCGGTGACACTGGTACAGGGTAGTCTGTAGACCCGAGATCGTCATAGAGTCTTGTGTGATACCCACTGTGCTTTGATTTCCACCTTACCACGTCCAAGAGGGCGTGCAAAACGGTGGCTTTTGGGTACAGTCCCGAATCACATGGAGGCAATGAGCGATAGGAGGGGATTCGTCTCTCCCGGTATAGGGAGTAGATGTTGTGCTGTGTTCGATTTACTGGAAGTCCCTGGCCAGGGCTGATATAGAGATTTACTGGTAAGTGTTACTAGTAGTTTCTCGACCTGTTATGAGCCATACATCGACACGACTTATCGGTTACTGGGGTCTGACGTATACCACCCCTAGACTTGATATGCGACATATCAGACGAACAGACCGGACTGTACGGAAGTGTTACTGATCGGATTCACAGGAGAACGCACAGGCTAGCTTGTTGATCTTCTGATCGCTCAATACCTGGGTGGCTGTTACGTTTAGCTGACCGCTTGCAGCTTGTGGGTGTTTGATATGATCATCACCTGCTACCGGCGTATTGACGATTCTTTAGAGTCCTACACAGAGGTTTCTTGGCTCAGGCGAAACGGAGTAGTGGCGCATATGTGATATGCGCAGGAACGAGAATAATGCGATATGGGATACCGTATTATATTCTCGCGATATATGGATATGAACCGGGTCATCGGATCAAGTGTTGATTCGATGAATCGGTACATGATATATTAGTCGGTAATATTCGATATAGCCGGATCGTCGAACCAAGTGTTGATTCGATGATTTAATGTATAATAATATATATGATATATTGTATTACATTATCTAATATTGGCTCGCTTTATTATTTCATTTTCTCAGTGGATGATACATTGATATATATGCGATATATGTTAATTGTATTATTTTCTTTTGTTGCAAATATATAATATATATGTGATATATATTATTGTGACATGTTATGATTAATTGTTAAACATGTTTAAGGATGATTAATTGAGATTAGGGTTTAATTTGGGTTAGATGTTTCATGCATCTTCCAGAAGGTTTCTTCTTTTGTCATTCTTAAGATATTTTCTTTAACTCAACTAAACCCTAACTCTAGTTATTTCTCTACAAAATCCTAGCCACTCATCCTTGACCATGGTTTACAATTCAATCATATGATTCTATTCTATTCATCACAAAAGAAAGAGGATTATTCTTTTTCCATCATCTTCTTCTTCTCTCTTGAAAGAAAAGCTTGCTAGATTTTCTTAAGTGATGAAAATAAAATGAGAAAATGATATTAAAAGAAAGCAAAATTACTACTCTCTCATCCTCATCTCATCTAGCCCATGGGATTAGTGTGTTCTACTCTTTTGAGTGAGAAAGCTTGAGTCGAAGCAACTTCAAGGTAGATCATCGGAGATTTGGAATATTTCGAGCTAGCATGGATCGTTCGAGTCGTGGAGCCTCTCATGAGTCCGGGAGATCGTGGATCGCGGCAAAGGGACTTCTACTCGGAGCTTGTGAAGTGAAGGAGCGGACTACAAAGGTTGTAATCCCTCACACTTAGATAAAAGTTATCATATTGCATGTTAAACCCTAATAATCTAGCAAAGATCCCGGCTTTGGGTTGTTCGGCACGTCTAAAATTTAATCCGGGCATGTTTGATGCCTTTTGAACCTTCACAAGAGTGCCTAGGAACCCTACAAGTGGGTTTAACCACAAACCGTCAGCGGCACTAGTTATGCGTAACGGCTGCCCATGGACTGACCTCAAGGGAGGCCGATGAGCGAACTCAAGGGAGGCCGATGGGGGAACTCATCCAGAAACCCTACTGAGCCTAACAGTGACAATGTATATACAGTCCGGTCCGTTCGTCTATGAGTATCACATATCCGCCTAGGGGGCTAGTAACGTCAGACCCCCAGAAGCAGTATAAGTCGTGTCGGAGTGTAGCCCAATAACACCCTGAGATACTACTGGAGTACCTACCAGTAAATCTCCTGCCATGGCCATGGACTATGTGTAATGGCTCTCCTAGACACTGCATGACCTCGCCCTCAATACCGGGAGAGACGAATCCCCTGCCGATCCGCTCACGTGCCTCCATATGGCTCGGGACTGTACCCAAAAGCTACCTGTTTGCACGACTCCTTTGAGCCGTGGTAGGGTAGAAATCAAAGCACAGTGGGAACTCACACGAGACAAATGACGACCTCAGGTCGATGAACTAACCTGTACACATGTCACCAGGGAACTGCTATCTGACGATAGGTATAGTACTAACTAGCAGATTCCCGGCGAGTCCTGTCCGGTGTACTCATAACCCAATGAGCACCTGTATACATCTTAGGTGATCCAACTGACACCAGTGGCTTGTAAGACCGGCCACCGCCCCTCGTCGGGGTCTCGACTGTATACACTAGTCTACTCCGGAGTATCGATGCCCTGTCTCGAAACTCCAATGACTAGGGACCACAATTAAAGATATGCATACAAACTACCCAACTCTCACGTATATGATCGCCATCATACTGTTGGTAGTAAAGCAAGATCCTAAGGGCTCTATCAAAGTGTAACATGCAATCAGTCACCTGAACATGTACACGACTGATAAAGGCAAACCAGATAGCATACTATTATCTCGAGTAAGACTGTTCTACCGGGATAGGTCCTCTGCAATCATTGCAATCACGTACCTGCGATCCAATAATTGACTATGAGGGCACTATCTCCAACAAATATGAGGTCTATAACAGTTCGAGAAACTACAGATAATACTTACCAGTAAATCTCAGCAACCCTGGCCAGGGATTTCCGGTTATAGCCAATCGAACACAGCACAACATCAACTCCCTATACCGGGAGAGCCGAATCCCCTCCTATCGCTCATTGCCTCCATGTGATTCGGGACAGTACCCAAAAGCCACCTTTTTGCACGCCCTCTTGGACGTGGTATGATGAAAATCAAAGCACAGTGGGAATCACACAAGACTCTATGACGATCTCGGGTCATCAGACTACTCTGTACCAGTGTCACTGGAGAACTGCCATCTGACGTGAGGTATAATACCATCTGGGAGTTCGCGACGAGTCCGTCCAGTGTACCCAGTCTCTACTGAGCACCCGTACACTATCCCTGATGTCAAACACCGATGGATATGGGATCATCCATCGCCCATCATATGGGTCAAGATGCGTATACGCTAGTCTACTCTGGTGTATCGATGCCCTGTCTTGATACACCCTCAACTAGGAACAGTTATAGGATTTACTCATCGACTACCGTGGCCCCACTAGTATGATCTCATCATAGTCCCAGTAGTCGAGTACATATCCTAAGGGCATTATCAACATGTAATATAGAGACAATAAGAGTACATGTTAAGATAAAGTACAACCAGATAGCGTACTATCATGTCGAGCAAGAACGTCCTCCCTATATATGTCCAAGCATCCATTACAATATACATCATATGTACAGTAATGGCCTCTAGGGCATACATATAACTAACAATCTCCCACTTACACTAGGGCCATCTGTTGTGGTATCACATACCCAACAATTAGCTGCGGTTGAAGTATCTCATACTCAACTATCCCATAAAAGTCTCTACTGGGAAAAAGGCCTTTGTGAGTGGATCCACGCTGTTGTCCCCTGTGTCTACTCTCCTAACCTCGATCTCCCTGGAGATCAACCATCTCCATGATCAGGTGATATTGCCTAAGAATTATATCTGGATTTCTGATAGGACGTTAGTTCCTTGGCTAAAACCACAACTCCATTGTCACACAATGGTAGGAACGAAGTTCATCTCATGAACTAATATGTATCCAGACTGCCTCTTTGGTAGCATCCTTGGTAACGATGTATCTTGCCTTAAATCGTCTAGTATGTCACGGTATTTAGCTTGGAACACTTCCAACATACCGTCCCTCCACTGAGGGTAAAGATAATGCCTGCGAGTGACATTCAGTCGTTCTTATCACCCTGGAACCTTTCCAGTGATTCTTCCCAGGATCGATTGATACCATCTCACTACAACTAGTGAGTATCCTAATATCCAATTAGATCAATCTCATAGATCCAAAATACACGATTTAGGAGGTATCGCTTTGATCCTATATGGAGAATCGTTGTGATAAGCGGAGATTGACCGAGCGTAGCATAGGAAACTCCTTCCCTATCAAGAGTATGTCATCCACGTACTCTACGAGGATTAACACCATACTCCTTACTACCTTTTTGTATATACAAGGTTCATCTACCATTTTGATGAAGTCAAACTCTTTGACTACCTCATCAAAACAGATGTTCCAACTCCGCGATGCCTGTTTTATCATATAAAACATCTTGTACACGTTTCCGCTGTTCCCACTGTCTACGAAGCCCTCTGGCTGTGTGTAAGTCGATGTACTACACCCCAGAACTTGTGGGGAGGCGGAAATTTCAAAAACGATCTTGTTTAGTGAACGAACATCGACTAACCGCTTGAATCGAAGCTAAACGATAACTAACCAAACATATAGTTGTTCTAAACTACTATGCTTAGGGATTATACCTATCGAACCAAGTCCTTCGTCTTTACGATCTCCTCGTCCTCCTCGGCCTTCTCTTTGTAGTAGACGATCCACCCGAGAGCAAAACTCCAAGCTTAGCCTCTAAACTTGAGGCAACTAACCTTCTTGGATTGCTAATCAAAGAAGATAGAATGAAATAGAGTGATGGTTATGGATTGTTTAGTCTAACTAATCCTAGATCTCAACACATGAGGGTGAGGATTAGTCTTTTGAAGAGAGAGAGCTTGAGGAGAGAGAATGTGAATAATATTATGTTGAATAAGTTATGAGTATCATAATATATATGAAGCATTATCTAATAATAAGAAAAGAATAAAGAGTGATGAATAATCATGCTTCATAAAATATCTAGTGGTGATTCATTACCATGAGTCATTAAGCAATAAATGTGCATTAATAAGATGAATGAATCACCACCATGACTCATATAACTCATTCAATGAATATGACACATAACCCTCCTTAGTCACCATCTTCTAGAAGCTTCTCGTACAATTACGAGAACGCCCCTCCGATCCGCAAAAATACGGAAAAACTTTAGACTGTAAAAATCCAATAACCGGATACCAGTAACTGGCTTAAACCAAAGCCGACTGGTAAAAACTGTCCGAAAGTCGTACGCGCGTAAACGCACGTATGCGTCCGAACCCTTTGTCGCAAAACCATGCAACCTCTATATCGTTTCGCCTGGAATAGGAAACTCTCTGTGTGGGACTCTAGAGACTCAACTACTACGCTGGCAGTGGGTTTAACCACAGACCGCAAGCGGCACTAGCTGTACGTAACGGTCCCCAGGTAGTTGTCGATAAGAAGGCCGATGAGGAAACCCATCCGAACTCCTACTGAGTCTGATGTGACAATCTTCATACAGTCCGGTCCGTTCGTCCAAGACTATCGCATATCGGGCCTAGGGGGGCGGCAAGCGTCAGTCCCCTAATAGCGGTATAAGTCGTGTCGGAGCGAAGCCCATTACACCCTGAGAAACTACTGGAACCTACCAGCAAATCTCGCTTGCCCTGGCCAGGGACTTTGCGTAATGGCTCTCTGACACAGCACGATATCTACTCCCAATACCGGGAGGGACGAATCCTGTCTAACCGCCACTGCCTCCAAGTGCTCGGGACTGCACCCAACTGCTACCTGTTTGCACGACTCCTTTGAGCCGTAGTAGGGTAGCAATCTAAGAACAGTGGGACACACTCGAGGCGAAGTAGCAGTGTCAAGTTTGCGGACTATGCTGTACTCATGTCACCTGGGAACTGCTCACTGACGACTGGTATCAAACTAACCAACAGTTCCCTGTGAGTCCTGTCCGGTGTACCTGTTCAGTTGATAAAACTGCACATTTGTATTACATTTTTCCTACCATTTTCATATTAAAAAAGGACTTTATTATAATATATTATACATATGAGGGTTTATGTGTAAAAGCACCATTTTCCATGTGTTAATATATTTTAATTATCATTTGGTAGGAAAGTGTATGCAAATAAATTCATTGATCTAATCCTAGTAGAACAAAGTCTACTAAAATCTTATTTGAGTTGTTGTGCAGAATATTTCCAAGTTGTTATAAAAGATTTAACAAACAAATCAATTTGTTGAAGAAATCTTGCCAAATTAAGAAGCAAATTTGGAGACCAAGTCTGGAAGCAACAGAGAAAAGATTTTCAGATTCTGAAGATGCCTAGGATTGCCACATGTCACCAGATGAAAGCCCAAGAAAAAGAATCAAATGATCCCTACCCTTGAACGCGGATCCGCGGCCAAACCCACCCTGGGGCCGCGGATCCGCCGCAATTTTAGGAGGTTAGAGTGCAAGATTTTGGGGCATTATTCTTTGCTGAATTTTACCAAGTTTTCAACAATAAGATTCTGGGTTTTCACTATAAAAAGGCACCGAGAGCCTCTTGGAAAAGGTATCAAGCCGAAGAGATCACGAAGTCCAAGACGGCTCACGCATCCAGGCTGATCATCAACGGTTCATCTACCTCCTTGGAAGAGATCGAGAAGCAAACTAGTCTTTGTAATCATTTTCTAAGGAATCAAAAGTGTAGATTGTTCAAGTTGATTAATAAAGGTAGTTGTTTTATTTAATTCTTTTGCATTTTACATTATGTTTTCCCTCTCTATCTTTTCATCTTCTTTTCCCAACATGCACGAGTAATTCTCCGCTTGTTAGGGTTCGTAGGATTAGGGTAGGCTAATGGGCGATGAAAATAATTAAACCCTTTTTAAGTCCTATAAAGTTTAGGAACTTTATTAAAATAATCATTAACATCTTAATCGGGCGCACTAGCAATTCCTTGCTAGTTCCGACCGCGATTAGAGATTAGATTAATGATTGTTTTGGTAAAGGCTAGAAATGAACGGAGTTCCGTGTCGAGATAAGGGTTAAGAGCGGGATTCCTTTTCCCTCCAGAAACCCTAATCTACACGCATCACCGTCGTTCTAGTTCTAAATCTATTAATGGATAAAAAGGGTAACTTTAATTAATCGTCCATAACTACTAAATCCTAACGAACCCTACAAGCCCTATTATAATATTATTTAAATCTCTAAAATAATCTAGATCTATATTTTACATTCTTGTTTAAAGTAGATCTAGAATCTTTTCACAAAATTCTTTATTCCTCCTCTCTTTCTCAACACATCTAAAGTAAAAATAAAAGGTTCCACGTTTCCCTGAGGACGACCCGTACTCATCTCGGTCTAGCTACGCGCGACACCGTTATTGATTGCGGTTAAACTACAAACACACCTTTTCGTACCAATCAAATGGCGTCGTTGCCGGGGACACGTGCGTAATTTTTTATTTTTACTATTTGTGTTGAATTCTTAGACGAGTCATATCATTATTAAAACAAAACTGCAAATTGTATATTTAACGATTATTGTGTGAATTTTTGCGAGGAAATCTGGAGTCACGGACTTGAGGAAACAGGAGATCTAGGGTTCACACTTCTCTGGTAAGATTCTAACTCCCTTCTCTCTCCTCTAAAATCCAATAAAATCTATTTTCTGCAGGATTCTTTGCAAAATATCGCCGCTCAAAAATCTTTTTGCAAAGTTTTGTTTTTCGGTTTGTTTTTTATATTTTAATACGGATCTTTAAGGGGCAAAGACCAAATCAAGATTAGGTGGGGATTTCATCACCCTTCCTAAGCCCCACAAATCACAAACCGAGCATATAGATCAACCCTTCATTAATTTAAAAAATATCTAGATCAGACTCTAAGGACTGTCGCGCTCAATAAGGACAGAGGAAGGTCGTGGGTAATCTATCGTTTATCCGCATTACTTTTGTAGTGCCTAGGTAAGTGTGACAAAGGCTAGTGGTTTTTAATTAGGCCCACGACGTGGTTCCTTCCCACTTACCTGGCACTTACCTGGCTACAAGGGTAGTACGGAGGCGGTAGAGGATTTATCCTGCGGCTTGTCCTTTGGAAGTCTAGGAGCGGTCTAGAGACTGGACCTAGGTAACCATAGTTCTAGGGTTGTGCATTTTTTGTGATTTGTCTAAATCCGTCATTTTTCAAAACAAACCAATTACTTTCTCTCCTTTTTACCCCTTCCCCCTTCTTCTCTTCTTATAATGGGTGACCTAAACAGAAGAACACTTGCCGAGCTTTGCTGTCCACAACCAGATATCTCTTGTTTTCGAAATCCCTTCGGTATACCGTCCGGCTCTTCCATGTCCTTAAGAGATCATATAGAACAAGCAGGAAGAAACAGTTGGCCACCTCAGTCTAGGTCTTATCAACCATATCCTAATCCTACACCTGTTTCAGTTCATACCCAGAGTGAGGAAGCCCCTAGACGAATGTCCATTGCTGAGCACATAGCTAGGTCTAGAGGCCAAAGTTTCAACCCGGACCAATATCAACCATCACCACCACTGTCCGGAGAAGAGTTTGATATGCGTTTTGTGGCATATAAGATGTCCGTTGAAAATAGCCAACCAACCAACCCATATCAATATTCTTCTTATCATAATATTGATCCTACTCCTACCCAAGTTCCGCAACCATTCTATTCCTATCAATCCAATCCGACTTTTCCACCTACTCTAGACAGTTCTTCTAATCAGTCATTTGGGAGTTTTAATTATCCACAGGAATTTCAATCTTATACTGAAACCCCTTATCAGCCCAAGACTAGTCTGGAGCAGACATTAGAAAAATTTATGGAAATGTCGAACCAAATTATGAAGGATTTGGGTAGTAAGACAGAACTGTACCTCCAAACTGAAATCCACAACTCCAGTTTCATAGATTCATCAAGTACACCAAATAGAATGACTGATAAGTTGTGTGACTTTGTAGTGTTTGATTTACCAAACTGTGAAGGGTCCCTTTCAAGTGAAACCATACCCAACCCTTGTGATCTCTACACCTCCACTCTTGAACCAAAACTGATTGAAAACCATACTTTTGATGAGGAGTTTGAGAATTTTAACCTTCACTTGAATGAGGTGATTGACGTTGGGGATATTTTGATTGGTGAACCCGAAATTTTGGATGATTTTGGCCCACCAATTCATCAAATCCTTTCACTTCCTTATGGTCATCATCTTGAGCCTTTAATTCTTCCCGAATCCCAAATATGTCTTGAAGTTGATGATAATGGTATACCCGAAGTTCAGACCGAAATACAACCTCCATCTTCCACATCTGGTTCAGCAACACTCGACATACCAATTTGTTTACCCATTTCACCTTCTACTTTCTCCGGTTCTTCTTCTGTTCCTATAGTTTCAGTGAGTTTTGATAAATCACAATCCGTTAATTCAAGTTCAGTAATATCGGAAATTCAACTTGATTTGGATATTTTTGAAAAAGAGGTAGATGAGTTTTTCGAGTCCTCTACCTCAGTGACTTTTTATGAATCAAGTAGAATAAATTCTGGCACAAAACTCTTTGACAGCAAAATGTTAAATCACACCATTGATAAAAGTTTTGAAGAACTTTTTGCTGACGAACTTGAATTTTTAAACAATACGGATTTTGTGATTGATCAATCTCCACCTCTAGAGGTTGAACCGTCACCATTCCTTCTTTCTAATCATTCACATTCATTCTCATTCTTTCTTTTCTCTAATTTCAAACCCTTTCCAGACCACCTCTTATGCCTTCCCCACTTTTTCTTGAGTCGATACAACACATTCTTCCACCAACCTATACGATATACTGATAAAATCTTTGAATGGTTGGTGTTAACTTTTGGTCTTTGTAAAGCCTTACTTTGACCAAATGACTCACCCCCTCTTAAAATGCTTCGTATTGTCTAACTCATGTTTGAGGGGGGGTATATTTTTGGCTCTTGAACATAACTTTTGTCCTCAAATTTGTGAGCCAAAAATAAGTTTGGGGGAGGATTTTCACTTTCATATATTCTTGCCCCCATTAATAATTTCCTCCCAAGTCTACAGGTTTTTGAGCTTAACGGATGACATCAGTGAGGACACTGCTGTAAACAGGTTTGGGGGAGGTTTGTGCTTATTTACACATCAATTTGCATCATATTTTGCATAAGCACAATATTTTCAAAAAAAAAAAAAAATCTTTTATAACAAAAGAGTAGAAAGTGAAACATTACATCCAAAAGATAGGAATAGTTTAAGAAAACCAAGAAAATTAGAAGTTTTCTTATACGAACTAGTAATAGGTAGTTATGAGCTGTTGTCCCAAGGGTTAGTAAGATGAAGGAAGTCACTAATCTGAGGATAAAAATAAGTCTGAAAAATAGTTTCTATTCTGGAAGCCAAACATTTGAATGTTGATACCCTACAATATGCACCTACACACGTCTTGAAACTCGGGATAGTAGAGGATACCTTGAAATGCTCTTGTCTAAAAGCCAAAGTATGAAGGAAGTATAAAAATGGTGAAAAGAAAAAAAAATGAACACTGGTTTTGTATCGCCAAGGCAGCAATAAAAAAATATAGCGAGGGTGTCTCTTCACCTAGTGCCCTAAGGCCAACTGGTCTGGGAGTCACTGCTAAGCCTTAGGTGGTGCAAGACGAGGAAAATATTATCACCGAATCTGCAAGCACATGAGTAATCGGTCGGTTAGTACCTCAAGAAGTATTAACGGTCGCATGAAAAGGTGTGAGCAAACCTAAGTATTCATAAAGTACTGAGGTAGATGGACAAGAGTATGATAGCTTGAATTGAATTCTCCGACTGTAGGGATGTTATTTTCACACACGTGGGGTTATATGATCAATGTTTGGATGAAAGGTAGGAATGAAGAATAAAGACGATGTTTTATTGAGGGATGATGTGATTTCTAACATTTTTCATGACTATTAAGATAGGGCTCATGACAACTGAAAAGCTAGTATAGTTGGAAACTCTTCTTTTCAAGGCCTTTCTTTTATAGTTCTTATCTTTATATGTAAATTTCACCATCTCTCTTTTATTATAGGATTTTGTGGGTGTAATCCGCTGAAAACCCTCAGGAGACAACACTCCTCCTACTAGGGACACCTAGAGGTTTAACGGCTTGATGCACGCGCTCAGTGCAATCGTGTCTGCCTACGAAAGTGTGCTTAGTTTTCTCCTTTCTTTTTCTCCTCTTAAATAAACTAGTTTGCTCGGGACGATCAAAGATAAGTTTGGGGGTATTTGTTCAGTTGATAAAACTGCACATTTGTATTACATTTTTCCTACCATTTTCATATTAAAAAAGGACTTTATTATAATATATTATACATATGAGGGTTTATGTGTAAAAGCACCATTTTCCATGTGTTAATATATTTTAATTATCATTTGGTAGGAAAGTGTATGCAAATAAATTCATTGATCTAATCCTAGTAGAACAAAGTCTACTAAAATCTTATTTGAGTTGTTGTGCAGAATATTTCCAAGTTGTTATGAAAGATTTAACAAACAAATCAATTTGTTGAAGAAATCTTGCCAAATTAAGAAGCAAATTTGGAGACCAAGTCTGGAAGCAACAGAGAAAAGATTTTCAGATTCTGAAGATGCCTAGGATTGCCACATGTCACCAGATGAAAGCCCAAGAAAAAGAATTAAATGATCCCTACCCTTGAACGCGGATCCGCGGCCAAACCCACCCTGGGGCCGCGGATCCGCCGCAATTTTAGGAGGTTAGAGTGCAAGATTTTGGGACATTATTCTTTGCTGAATTTTACCATGTTTTCAACAATAAGATTCTGGGTTTTCACTATAAAAAGGCACCGAGAGCCTCTTGGAAAAGGTATCAAACCGAAGAGATCACGAAGTCCAAGACGGCTCACGCATCCAGGCTGATCATCAACGGTTCATCTACCTCCTTGGAAGAGATCGAGAAGCAAACTAGTCTTTGTAATCATTTTCTAAGGAATCAAAAGTGTAGATTGTTCAAGTTGATTAATAAAGGTAGTTATTTTATTTAATTCTTTTGCATTTTACATTATGTTTTCCCTCTCTATCTTTTCATCTTCTTTTCCCAACATGCGCGAGTAATTTTCCGCTTGTTAGGGTTCGTAGGATTAGGGTAGGCTAATGGGCGATGAAAATAATTAAACCCTTTTTAAGTCCTATAAAGTTTAGGAACTTTATTAACATAATCATTAACATCTTAATCGGGCGCACTAGCAATTCCTTGCTAGTTCCGACCGCGATTAGAGATTAGATTAATGATTGTTTTGGTAAAGGCTAGAAATGAACGGAGTTCCGTGTCGAGATAAGGGTTAAGAGTGGGATTCCTTTTCCCTCCAGAAACCCTAATCTACACGCATCACCGTCGTTCTAGTTCTAAATCTATTAATGGATAAAAAGGGTAACTTTAATTAATCTTCCATAACTACTAAATCCTAACGAACCCTACAAGCCCTATTATAATATTATTTAAATCTCTAAAATAATCTAGATCTATATTTTACATTCTTGTTTAAAGTAGATCTAGAATCTTTTCACAAAATTCTTTATTCCTCCTCTCTTTCTCAACACATCTAAAGTAAAAATAAAAGGTTCCACGTTTCCCTGAGGACGACCCGTACTCATCTCGGTCTAGCTACGCGCGACACCGTTATTGATTGCGGTTAAACTACAAACACACCTTTTCGTTCCAATCAGTACCCGTAACCTAACGAGCACCTGCATACTATCTCCAGTACGACGTACTGACGGCTGTGGGACAGACCATCTCCCCAACTGGGATGAAAAGCGTACACACTAGTCTACACCGGAGTATCGATGCTCTGTCTCGATAATCCAACGACCAGGGACCTGAATAAGGATGTGCTTGTAGACTACCCAGCCCCCACTAGTGTGACTGCCATCACAACGCTGGTAGACAAGCAAGATCCTAAGAGCTCTATCAATACGTACACTCACATATTAAGATAGAAAAACCAAGTAGCATACTACCATGTTTAGCAAGACTGTTATATACATGTGAATATCCCAAGCTTCCATTAAGTAATATACAAGCTAGTATGATACAGTAATGGCCTTCTAGGGCATAAACACTAACAATCTCCCACTTGCACTAGGGCCATGTACTGGCATATCGTAGACCGATGATCTCGAGTAGCCTCTCGAACTGAATCTGAGGTAGGGCCTTCGTGAATGGATCAGCAATGTTCTCTTCAGAAGCAACTCTCCGAACCTCGATCTCCTGACGATCAATGATCTCCCTGATCAGGTGATACCGCCTTAAGATGTGTCTGGACTTCTGATGGGACCTTGGTTCCTTCGCTAAAGCTATAGCTCCGTTGTTGTCACAATACAGAGGTATTGGATCAACTATGGTAGGAACCACCTGAAGTTCTGTTAGGAACTTCTTCATCCAGACTGCTTCTTTTGAGGCATCGCAAGCAGCTATATACTCCGCTTCCATCGTCGAGTCAGCAACGGTGTCCTGCTTGGAGCTCTTCTAGCACACCGCCCCTCCATTGAGGGTAAAGACATAACCTGACATGGACTTGGAATCGTCCTTATCACTCTGGAAGCCGGAATCAGCAAAGGCCTCCAACCTGAGGTCTTTGCGCCGTAAACCAAGAACATCTCCTTAGTCCTCCTCAGGTACTTGAGAATGTTCTTTACTGCTATCCAGTGTTTCTCCCCTGGGACTGACTGATACCGGCTTACCACGCTCAGTGCGTAAGCTACATCTGGTCTGGTACACAACATCGCATACATTATAGAGCCTACCGCAGAAGCGTAGGGTATAATAGACATGCGTTCCCTTTCCAAATCAGTCTTGGGAGACATCTCTTTGGAGAGGGTGATTCCGTGACAAGCCGGTAGATTACCGCGCTTAGAATCTTCCATACTGAATCATTTCAGTACAGTGTCGATATACCTGGACTGCGAAAGTCCCAACATCCTCTTGGATCTATCACGATAGATCCGGATCCCCAGAATGTAAGAGGCATCACCCAGGTCTTTCATGGAGAACCTGTGTGACAAGAATCCTTTGACAGATTGTAGCATAGGAATGTCATTTCCTATCAATAGAATGTCATCCACGTACAAGAAGAGGAATACGACACTTCTAGCCACAACTTTACTATATATGCACGGTTCATCTGGATTTTTGATAAAGTCATATTCTTTGACTGTCTCATCAAAACAGATGTTCCAACTCCGCGATGCCTGCTTTAGTCCATAAATAGACTTAAGCAGCTTGCATACTTTCCCGCTTCTCCCACTCTGATTGAAACCCTCTGGCTGATCCATATAGACGCTCTCTTCTAAATTTCCATTCAGAAAAGCTGTCTTTACGTCCATCTGCCAGATTTCATAATCATGGAAGGCAGCAATAGCAAGAAGGACCCGAATGGATTTGATCATAGCCACTGGAGAAAAAGTTTCGTCATAGTCCAAACCAGGTCTTTGACGAAAACCCTTTGCAACAAGTCTAGCCTTATAGGTTTCCACCTGTCCGTCTACACCAATCTTTTTCTTGAAGATCCATTTGCATCCTATGGGTTTTACCCCATCTGGAGCAAAGTCCAAAGTCCATACTTTGTTGGTGTACATGGACTCCATTTCGGTCCGCATTGCATCTAGCCATCGTACCGAGTCGCCGCTCTGGATGGCCTGCCGGAAGTCAGTAGGTTCATCATCATCTATGATGCAATCCTCTCTATCCCCATCAATGAGAAAACCGTAGTATCTCTCAGGCGGATGAGACGGCCTACTACTCCTGCGGAGGGGTGCGGGAATGTCCTGTTCTTCTTGAACTCCTGGTTCTACCAAACTTTCAGTAGCAGTTTGTGGTTCTGGAATTTCTTCCAGTTCTACTACGCTCCCACTCTTCTGATTTTCTAAAAATTCAGTTTCTAAGAAGCGGGCATGACGAGAAACAAAAACCTTTTGTTCTTCTGCGTAATAGAAACAATATCCTGTAGAGTTCTTTGGACATCCCACAAACTTACACTCTACTGAGCGTGCCTCGAGCTTGTCCGGATGCTGCTTTTTTACAAAAGCTGGACATCCCCATGTCTTCAGGTACTGAAGATAGGGTTTCTTCCCACTCCACATCTGATATGGTGTGGTAGGCACAGTTTTGGTTGGAACTCTGTTCAAAAGATGTATCGCTGATTCTAGCGCATATCCCCAGAAAGATCGTGGTAACTCAACATTACTCATCATGGATCGTACCATATCCAATAGGGTTTGATTCCGTCTCTCCGATACACCGTTGTGCTGTGGAGTGTATGGAGGAGTAAGCTGAGAGAGAATTCCTTTCTCTTTTAGGTAACTTAGGAACTCGGCACATAAGTATTCTCCACCTCGATCAGATCTCAGTGTCTTAATACTTTTGCCTGTTTGGTTTTCCGCTTCACTCTTGTATTCCTTGAATTTCTCAAAGGCCTCGGATTTATGCTTCATCAAGAAGACATGTCCAAACCTAGAGAAATCATCTGTAAAAGTAATGAAGTAGGAATAACCACCTCTCGCATGTGTAGACATTGGACCGCATACATCACTGTGTATGAGTCCTAAGAGCTCGCTCGCTCTTACTCCTTGTCCAGTAAATGGAGTCTTTGTCATCTTTCCTTTGAGACAAGATTGACAAGTGTCATAAGATTGATATTCGAACGTGTCCAAATATCCTTCTCTATGCAACTTAGTCAACCTTCTCTCATTGATGTGACCCAGTCTACAATGCCATAAGAAAGCTTTATTTAAATCTGGAGACTTTCTTTTTAGTGTGTTCTGGACATTGAAAATTTGGAGTTGGTTTAAAACATATATGCCGTTATTTAGAGTACCGGACCCAATCAAACCATGATTAAGGTGGATGTTGACAACATCTCTTTCAAACGTGAAATCATAACCTTTATTTGATAACAAGGAAACTGATATGATATTACACGTTAAGCTTGGTACAAAATAACAGTTATGCAAAACCAAAATATGTCCACTCGTCAATCCTAGGTGATAATCCCCGACGGACGCAGCTCCCACGCTAGCTCCGTTAGCAACCCTGAGGATCATATCACCTTCCTTCAGCACTCTACGGTTTCTCAGTGCCTGCAATGAATTGCAAATATGAGATCCTGATCCGGTATCCAATACCCAGGAAGTAGAGTTGATCGACAAACAATTCTCAATTACAAACACACCTGAAGTCGAAGCCACAGCTTGCTTCGGTTCCTTGTTCTTGGCGATCCACGCCTTGCAATCCTTCTTCCAGTGCCCTTTCCTGTGACAATGGAAGCACTCATCCGGGCCAACTATCGGTACTGCTATCTTTTTCTTTCCCTTCTTTCCCACCTTACTAACACCTCCTCTAGGTTTGGGTGCGGCCTTCTTCTTCCTTCCTTTGGCCCTAGCCTTGGACCCGGAAGAAGATGCACCGCCAACAAACATAGCGGGTGTTTCCCTTGCCTTCTGCAAGGTGCCCTCTGCACTCCTTAACATGTTCAGGAGTTCCGCAAGTTCAACTTCTTTTCCTTGAAGATTGAAGTTGAGGATAAACTGGGCGTAGGTGGGAGGAAGGGACTGGAGAATAAGGTCTGTATAGAGCTCATTATCCAAAGTCGTCCCAAGGTCTGGGAGCTCTTCAATATAGCCGATCATCTTTAGGACATGTTCACCGACTGATGACCCGACAGCCAACCTCGCTCGAAACAAGTTCTTAGAGGTCTCGTATCTTGCTATACGAGATTGCTCTCCATAAAGTTCCTTTGTATGGAGAAATATGCCATCTAGGGACATATCCTCGTGCCTCCTCTGATGTTCATTGTTCATTGAGGCATGCACGATGCACTTGGCTCTCGCGCAATCTAAATCCCAGGTTTTGCGGATTTCCTTATCCGCATTGCTGGATTTGGGACCAGGGACAGCAGGTGCCGTAGCGGTGAGGACGTACCCCAGTTTGTCATAGGTCAAAGCCATTTTGACATTCCGCAGCCAATCTTTATAGTTTGGCCCCGTCAGTATATTTTTTTCTAAAAGTAACTTAAGTCCAGTCATTTTCAGGGTCGCTGCAATTAGGAGAGAGAGAAGAAAACTCTTTAGCATGATGCTCTTGCAAGTTTAGAGTGGTTTTTAGTTTATCTAAACTGGATGGCTCCCACTGTTTCTCGAATCCTTCCTCAAACCATAAAAGAAGAATTAGCCAGGACTATTCTCACCGTACAATACTTGCTTAACCGTTCAGCCAGGCCAGTGTCGATACTTCGAGGGAGGTTTTCCAACGCTTTCGCGAAGTTCCTTAATTAAATAACCTCTTTTCTCTGGGGGCGTAACCCCGCTGACACCTTTCTGGACACCTACTAGGTTTATAGCATTGATCGTTAAGTGACGAATATCCTGATAAGTAGCATATACTCACAGTAGGATCGGGATCCAAATATCATCGTATGATAATGTTGAAGGAATCCTACCAACATTCATCAAACTCCAAATGGTATGCATCTCTTTGCAAATTTCAGTTTCTTTAGAAATTCCCGATATAAGTTTTTGCCCCATGCTCTTATGACCTTGACGTATGCCAACAAATCATAAGTCACATGTCAAGTTCTGCCCATCATTATCTTGTTAATTTGAACCCACCCGTATATACCCTTGACGTATGCCAACAAGGTAATGCGACTGTCCCAAACCAACACATCTATCTATGCAACAAATGAATACCCCAGCAGCTACCAAACACTATGCCTTGACGTATGCCAACAAGCATAGCTTGAATACTACTGACCATCCATAAGAAATGACGGAGGGCTACGACTGGTTTTGGCGAAACCGTGAACGTAGTGAACTTGATATAACCGAAGGAACCTGATAGCTTTTAAAAGGAGTGGTTAAAGCTCCGCATTTAAAAATATCTGTTTTAAAAATAACCGAGTGGTTTCTTTTAAATTGTTCCAACGATTTAAACTTGGTTTATTTTCTTTGCATTATAGATAATGCGTCCCATCATTAACCTATCATTGCAGAAAACAACGAAAATATAACGTCCTCTTATGCCATCCGCATTCGCCACGGGGTCCCGTCATCACCCGTTAGGTTACTTAACTAACGACAGAGCGGGGGCTGGGCTAGCGCGGGTGTAAAACATAAGTGACGTCTAAATAACTACAATATATATAGATATTTTACATTCGTCTGACGCAATGATATTCATTCCAGAACACAGATAAACAATATTGGATTTGCAAGCAATCTGTATTTCTTTTGAGCCTGCAAGAAAAGACAGATTACACAGTTGTGATGAATAGCCGTTACCCCACCCTCGACCCCTACGGGTACGGCAAACTACCCGCCCGGCAGTTTGTGTACCCCACCTTGGGTCAGTCTTAGGAGCAAAAACAGTAAAATAAAATAATACAACGGTGGCTACAACCGCAACCTGGATGTGCCCCGCAAAAATAATATTACAACAAATTACATTTACAACAAATGAATTAAACAATAACCCATTGCTAAACCCCGGCTATACACCACAACAGTCCAATACAGTTTATATGCACAAACAGATATAACCATTACAGAAATATGCAACCCCCTGCCAACCGACATACTAGCAGTTAGGGGAGGTTTACGAACACATTTATCAATCACAGATATAATCCAACATGCAAATACTGTACAATTTCGATCGATTAAACAACATTAATATTGCTCCAAAAACTGCTCTGTTAAACTGAAACCTGAGCAAATATTAAATATCCCAGAAAATCCAAAAAACCACAGGGGACCCACACAAGAAAAACGAGTTCCTGACTCGTCAACTCGGCCGCGGAAGAGCGGCGGATCGGTGGGATCCGCCGCGGTTCCGCGGCACTGTAGACGAATCAGGAACCCAAATTTCTTGGGTGTTCTTCTGTGTTCATTTCAAGCTTTCTGCACTTACCTGAAAAATTTTAGGACATCATTTTAAATTCGACAGAAACTTGTATTTTTTAGGGTTTTCCGGCTTCGTTTTTCCGTTCGAAATTCGTACAAATTTGCAATTAAGTTATTTATTGTTTAGCGAGGCTCTGATACCACTGTAAGTCGATGTACTACACCCCAGAACTTGTGGGGAGGCGGAAATTTCAAAAACGATCTTGTTTAGTGAACGAACATCGACTAACCGCTTGAATCGAAGCTAAACGATAACTAACCAAACATATAGTTGTTCTAAACAACTATGCTTAGGGATTATACCTATTGAACCAAGTCCTTCGTCTTTACGATCTCCTCGTCCTCCTCGGCCTTCTCTTTGTAGTAGACGATCCACCCGAGAGCAAAACTCCAAGCTTAGCCTCTAAACTTGAGGCAACTAACCTTCTTGGATTGCTAATCAAAGAAGATAGAATGAAATAGAGTGATGGTTATGGATTGTTTAGTCTAACTAATCCTAGATCTCAACACATGAGGGTGAGGATTAGTCTTTTGAAGAGAGAGAGCTTGAGGAGAGAGAATGTGAATAATATTATGTTGAATAAGTTATGAGTATCATAATATATATGAAGCATTATCTAATAATAAGAAAAGAATAAAGAGTGATGAATAATCATGCTTCATAAAATATCTAGTGGTGATTCATTAGCATGAGTCATTAAGCAATAAATGTGCATTAATGAGATGAATGAATCACCACCATGACTCATATAACTCATTCAATGAATATGACACATAACCCTCCTTAGTCACCATCTTCTAGAAGCTTCTTGTACAATTACGAGAACGCCCCTCCGATCCGCAAAAATACGGAAAAACTTTAGACTGTAAAAATCCAATAACCGGATACCAGTAACTGGCTTAAACCAAAGCCGACTGGTAAAAACTGTCCGAAAGTCGTACGCGCGTAAACGCACGTATGCGTCCGAACCCTTTGTCGCAAAACCATGCAACCTCTATATCGTTTCGCCTGGAATAGGAAACTCTCTGTGTGGGACTCTAGAGACTCGACTACTACGCTGGCAGTGGGTTTAACCACAGACCGCAAGCGGCACTAGCTGTACGTAACGGTCCCCAGGTAGTTGTCGATAAGAAGGCCGATGAGGAAACCCATCCGAACTCCTACTGAGTCTGATGTGACAATCTTCATACAGTCCGGTCCGTTCGTCCAAGACTATCGCATATCGGGCCTAGGGGGGCGGCAAGCGTCAGTCCCCTAATAGCGGTATAAGTCGTGTCGGAGCGAAGCCCATTACATCCTGAGAAACTACTGGAACCTACCAGCAAATCTCGCTTGCCCTGGCCAGGGACTTTGCGTAATGGCTCTCTGACACAGCACGATATCTACTCCCAATACCGGGAGGGACGAATCCTGTCTAACCGCCACTGCCTCCAAGTGCTCGGGACTGCACCCAACTGCTACCTGTTTGCACGACTCCTTTGAGCCGTGGTAGGGTAGCAATCTAAGAACAGTAGGACACACTCGAGGAGAAGTAGCAGTGTCAAGTCTGCGGACTATGCTGTACTCATGTCACCTGGGAACTGCTCACTGACGACTGGTATCAAACCAACCAACAGTTCCCTGTGAGTCCTGTCCGGTGTACCCGTAACCTAACGAGCACCTGCATACTATCTCCAGTACGACGTACTGACGGCTGTGGGACAGACTATCTCCCCAACTGGTATGAGAAGCGTACACACCAGTCTACTCCGGAGTATCGATGCTCTGTCTCGATAATCCAACGACCAGGGACCTGAATAAGGATGTGCTTGTAGACTACCCAGCCCCCACTAGTGTGACTGCCATCACAACGCTGGTAGACAAGCAAGATCCTAAGAGCTCTATCAATACGTACACTCACATATTAAGATAGAAAAACCAAGTAGCATACTACCATGTTTAGCAAGACTGTTATATACATGTGAATATCCCAAGCTTCCATTAAGTAATATACAAGCTAGTATGATACAGTAATGGCCTTCTAGGGCATAAACACTAACACTGTGTACTTATAGACGCTCTTTTCTAAAACATCGTTTAGAAAAGTAGTCATGACACCCAACCGCCAGATATCGTAGTCGTGGTATGTAGCCGTGGCAAATAGGATCTGGATAGACTTAAGCATAGCTTTGAAAGTCTCAACTTTTCCATGTACACCAAGTAATCTTCTTAAGATATACTCGCTCCTGATGGGGATTTAACCCTTCAGATAAAGCAACCAAAGTCCATACTTTGTTGGTGTATAAGGATTCCATCTCTGATCGATAAGCATCCAGCCATTCTTACAGAGTCCCACTCCTGATGGCCAGCTCGAAACTAGTTAGGTCATCATCTCATGATGCAATCCTCGCTCCCACTGTCATAGAGAAACCGAAGTATCTCTCAGGTGGGTGAGGAACCCTGCTAGTTCGGCGGAGAGGCTGAGGTTCGCTGGTTATTATTGAATCCTTTGGTTCTACCAAATCATCAGCTGCAGTTTGTATAGCTGGAACCCTTCCAGTTCTACATAACAGATCTTGCCTCGAGCTTGTCCGGATTTAGCTTTTAGACATAGTCCGGACAACCCCAAATCTTAACAAACTTAAGATATGGGCTCTTCCCTTTCCATATCACATATGAAGTGGTAGGCAGCTGATTTGATTTGAACCCTATTCAATAGGTTTGCAGCTTCTCAAGCGCATAACTCCTAAAAGGAAATAGGAAACTCAGTAGTACTCATCATAGAGCACACCATATCACATAGGGTGTGATTGCTCCGCCCTGATACACCGACGTGCTGTGGTGTATACGGAGGAGTAATGCTGAAAGAGAATCTCATTCTCTTTTTGAATAGTCTAGAAATACCGTGCTGAAGTATTCTCCTCCTTGATCTCATCAAAGGACATAATACTTATACCCGTTTTTGGTTCTCTACTTCTAACTTATATTCTGTGAATATCTCAAAAGGTTCGGACTTGTGTTTCAACAGGAACATATGTCTGAATCTTGAGAGATCATCAGAGAATGTAATGAAGTATAAAGAACCGGTCTTAGCATGTGCATACAGGGGACCTTCATACATCAGCATGTATCAATCCCAAGAGTTCACTAACTCTTTCTCTGTTTCCAATAAACAGAGCTATGGTCATCTTATCTTTGTGACATGATCGGCAAGTTTCACAAGATGTAAATTCAAACAGATTTAAATATGCATCTAAATGTAACTTAGCTAGTCGAGTCGCATTGATATGACCTAGTCTACAATGCCTCAAGAAGGATTCGTTCATTTCTGAACTCTTCCTCTCGTGTGTGTTCTGTATACTAAGAACTGTAGTTTGATTTAGAACGTCAATGCTTTTAGATAACGTGCCTGAACCGATCAACTCTTGATATAGGAAATGCTCAAAACATTATCCAACAATACAAAATTATATCCTTCTTTACTAATAAAGAGACTGATATAATTTTGTATATCAGGTTCGGTATCTAATAACATTCGTTTAGAATCAATGTATTCTGGTAATACAGGGTGACAGTGACCAACAGACTTGGCTGCAACACTTGCACCGTTTCTATTTCATGAAACTTATCACCCGTTCTCAGTTCTCTACCTATCTGTAGCCCATGTAACAGATTACATATGCGGGATCCTAATCCGGTATCTCATACCCAGGATGTATAGAATACTGAGAAACAGTTCTCTGTAATGAACACACCCGAAGATGATGCATCAGCATGCACTTTCTTCGTTTGGGCGGCACGGGAATTCTGGTAATCCCCTATTTCCTGCTCTGTCTTATAACCATTATAAGTTGGAGCGGGACCAACGTTCACCAGCTCAGTATAACAAGCGGGTTCGGTCAATATATCCTTTTTATTATCTTGATTAAAGCGTGATATGGTCCCTATCTGGAGAGAGAGAGAAGAAAACACTCAGCGTATGCTCTTGCAAGATTAGATTGGTTATCTAATATATCTAATCAGGATGTCTCCCACTGTTTTAATCAAATCTTCCTTCAAACCCTAAAAGGAAAGACTAGCCGGGATTAATTACACGCTACAAGTTCACCAATCTTTCAGCCAGGCCAGTGTCGGTACTTTGAGGGAGGTCCCCCGTGCTTTCGCACGAACCTAATTAAAGTAAACCTTGTTTTCCCAGAGGCGTAACCCCGTTAACACCTTTCTAGACACCTACTTGATCGGCTAATTGTAATGTGTAAAACTCTCCCAGGAGTAACTCTAACTCGCAGCGGGTATCGGGATCCAACTATCTCATAGAAGGTATGCAATCTCATTGCAAATTTCAACACTTGAAATTCCCAATAATATTTTACCCCAAGCGATCTATGACCTTGACAAGGTCAACAAACCATAGACCGCAAGTCAAGTTCAACCCGTCATTTCCAGATATGAATTAAACCCACCCGCACGACCCTTGACAAGGTCAACAAAGTCGCACGACTACCCTAATCCAATCGCATCATATGCTTTTACAGATAAGCAGTAATCAGCTACCGCACACTACGCCTTGACAAGGTCAACAAATATAGCACGAATACTAACTATTACTTATCTGAAATGACGGAGGGCTACGACAGGTTTTTAAGAAAACCCTTTGTGTAATGAACTTGATATCGTTGTAGAATCGAGTGATTTTAAATGGAGTGTTTTTTAGGGTTTTCTAGTTTTGTTAAAGGGGTCACTCTCGGTGAAGAGATCGTCGGCCCTTTCCTCATCGAATAAGGTGCAGGATATATCATATATACCACTATGCAAAGCAAGAACTATAGAAGCAATCAAAAGACAAACCGAGTGTGTAGCATCTACCAGTTATTGCTAAAGGGGTCACTCCCGGTGAAGGGATCTCGACCCTTTCCTTATCGAATAAGGTGCTGGATGTTCTACAAGGAACACCGCTATGCAAAGCAAGAACCGTAGCTACCTGTTTTTGAAAATTCGATTCCACAACATCTTTAGGTCACTTTTTTTTCATTAATCTCATTAATGAAGTCCCATTTTAATTATGCTTCACAAGCATCGCATTTGAAACGAAATCTGCAATATAACATATATCTCATATATATAATATAAACATTCGTCTCAGGCAGTAATATAATCTCATCACAGAACATTGCAGCAGAAGAACATATATGAAATATTGGATATACTAGGATGTCCGTGTTTTTAATACGAGCCTATATAAAACACGGATTCCACGGTCGCGATGAATAGCCTAACCCACATCCCTAGACCCCTACGAGAGTGGCAAGCAACACGGTCAATTCTAGGGTTAGGAGACCCGGTCCCGACTGCTCGAGATGGTCTCCCACTGGACCCTAGAACCCGGTTACTTGTGCTCCCCTCCTTGGGTATACCTAATGCGGAAAAGTAAATAATATACAACGGTGACATCTTCCGCAACCTGGAAGTGCCCCAATAAAAGAATATTACATACAAGTTTTTACATGAATGAAAATGAAAAACACTCATCTCACATAAAAAAAACCCCGGCTATTCAAACACGACGATCCAATATAACATATCCAGCAACACATAACATCATATGTCATCAACGTAAGCAAGTATGCGTATCCCGATTGCCGTTGATGTATAGGAACGAAGCCGGCGATACACCACATACTACGCTTACGGTCACAGAAAAGAAAGTGTAAAACTACAACAGTTGGAATCCGCAATCTCTTTAGACATCGCATGCCTAACCAAATGAATTCCTTAGACATCGCATGCCTAACAATTATAAACCCCGCATTTTAGTCTTTTTATCGAAAACTCTTTTCAATGTCAAGTCGGGGAATTCAACAAGATTCCCGATATTCTGATCGAATACTCGTCGTTAACTTTAGTAGACGTCCGCACCCCTGGATGCCGTCGACAAAGTGCACTAAGGAGGAACACCGCTGCCGCAAGCACCCGAATGGATGCTTTTGGTGACGGGGTTCTCCTACAGTCACTTGGTCGGGGCTATGGGGTGTAGCTGTCTATTAAGTTTACCCAGCGAGTATCTGCGTACGCTACGTCATTGCGACGGACTTTTGATCACATCAAAATTCCGTGGCAACCGATCAATTTGAGACTGAAGTGCTAGATTTATAACATTCAAATTAGTTATCTCATAACTACTTGTGGATTCCAAATATTCTATCACAATCCAGATAAATAGACAATGTTAAACTTTCCGATCGAATAATCAAACACCCAAGATTTCCCCAATATATCTCAACACTTGAAATCAGTTTAAAAACATCCATCACATGCCACAGTACCAATGGTCCAGCCGTAGAAGGGTCAAGCCAACGCCTCACATGTGGTACGCCGTACTGCCCCAAACCCTAAGGTTCAAAAAGCAGTTAAAGACGGTCACATAATCGAGTTAAGGTTTGTTGTCTTCTAGAGGGTCCACCGCGTTACTTGCACGACTTAGAACGTTCTTAAACACGAGAAAAAATCCAACTTTTGAAAAATTTTCCGACAACGGAAAAAGTGAGTTATTGATATCCGTTCGAACTTTTTAACAGTTTCTAAAAATTATCCGGACAAAACTAAACAAAGTTAAATTATCTGATCGAATCAACGATTCCCCAATACAACCCTAGAAAATTCAACACTTGAGTGGAATTAAAAAATTTACAGAAAAAAATAACAAGAAAGGACCTAAGAATAATTACATGAAATTTCTGGGACTAAGTCTAAATTTTGGCCACGGAACCGCCGCCAAACCCATGGTTTAGCCGCGGTTCCGCGGTCAAATAGTTGACTTAGGGGACCGTACTTCACAGTAATTCTTAGTTTTTCTTCCTCGTTTTTCTGAGCATTTTTAATTAAGAAAAAACCACATTTTTGAAAAATGTAGAGAGAAGGGGTTTTATCGGGTTTTCCGGGTTCGATCGGACTTTAAACTTCGTCTAGACTTCGCCTAAAGATTTAGCTTGGCTTTGATACCACTGTATGGTTGCTAGGCACGCGCACAAGGGTCTACGAGGCATCAACCATGCCCGATTAAAAAATTAGCCGTGCCGAACAACCTGAATACGGATCTTTAAACTAGGGTTTAGGCGAAAACTAACATGTTAAACGCTTTAACACTAAGTGAGAGGGATTACAACCTTTGTAGATCCGGTCCTTCACTTCATAAACTCCGTGTTGTGGTCCCTTCGCTGCGATCATCGGGTTCCGGACTCTCGAGAGGTTCCACGAAGAGAAAGATGCAGTCTTGCTTCCGATCTTCGATACAAAGATGATCTACCTTGAAGTTTCATTAACACAAGCTAACACTCACTAAAACTAAGTGAACACTCTCATCTAAAGGGCAAGGGAAGATGAGGACGATGAAGTAGGATTTTTGCTCTCTTTATTTATCTTTTTCTCACTCATTTTCATCACAAAGCAAAAGGCTAGAAAGCTTTTGCTTAAAGGAAGAAGAAGGAAGAAGATGAACAATATGATAAGTATCCTTTTGTGATGAATAATGCAAAGGAGATAATGATGAATAATGCAACCATGGTTGACTAAACCTTTGTAGAGAATTAACCAAGGCTAGGGTTTGGGTTATGTTAAGAATGAGTCACTTGAAAATATCTTTTCCAAAACAAAAAAGAAAACCTTCTAGAAACATCTAGAAAGGTTTAACCCTAATCAAACCCTAACCAAGTTTAATCTCTACTAAACATGTTTCATTAGTAATCATATCATGTTACAATATTATATATCACATATATAATATTTATCGTACAAAAATAAAATAATACATTTAACATATATCGCATATATATCAATGTATTACCCGAGTGAGAAAAAGAATCTTTTAGTGAGCAAATATTAGATAATGTAATTAATATATCATATATATTATTATACATTAAATTATCGAATCAACAGTTGATCCGACAATCCGGCTATATCGCATATAACCGACTAATATTTATCCGTACCGATTCATCGAATCAACACTTGATCCGATGACCCGGCTGATATCAAATATCGCGAGAATAGAATACGGTATCTCATATCGCATTATCCTCGGTCCCGCACATATCACATATGTGCTCCTACTCCGTTTTGCCTGAGCCAAGAAACCTCTGTGTAGGACTCTAAAGAATCGTCAATACGCCGGCAGTAGGTGATGATCATATCAAACACCCACAAGCTGCAAGCGGTCAGCTAAACGTAACAGCTACCCAGGTATTGAGCGCTCAGAAGATCAACAAGCAAGCCTGTACATTCTCCTGTGAATCCAAACAGTAACACTCCCGTACAGTCCGGTCTCGTCGTCTGATATGTTGCATATCTCGCCTAGGGGTGGTAAACGTCAGACCCCAGTAGCTCGATAAGTCGTGTCAATATGAGGTCTATAACAGTTCGAGAAACTACTGATAACACTTACCAGTAAATCTCAGCAACCCTGGCCAGGGATTTCCGGTTATAGCTAATCGAACACAGCACAACATCAACTCTTATAATGGGAGAGACGAATCCCCTCCTATCGCTCATTGCCTCCATGTGATTCGGGACTGTACCCAAAAGCCACCTTTTTGCACGCCCTCTTGGACATGGTATGATGGAAATCAAAGCACAGTGGGAATCACACAAGACTCTATGACGATCTCGGGTCATCAGAATACTCTGTACCAGTGTCACCGGAGAACTGCCATCTGACGTGAGGTATAATACCATCTGGGAGTTCTCGGCGAGTCCGTCCAGTGTACCCAGTCTCTACTGAGCACCCGTACACCATCCCTGATGTCAAACACCGATGGATATGGGATCATCCATCGCCCATCATATGGGTCAAGTTGCGTATACGCTAGTCTACTCTGGTGTATCGATGCCCTGTCTCGATACACTCTCAACTAGGAACAGTTATAGGATGTACTCATCGACTACCGTGGCCCCACTAGTATGATCTCATCATAGTCCCAGTAGTCGAGTACATATCCTAAGGGCATTATCAACATGTAATATAGAGACAATCAAAGTACATGTTAAGATAAAGTACAACCAGATAGCGTACTATCATGTCGAGCAAGAAAGTCCTCCCTATATATTTCCAAGCATACATTACAATATACATCGTATGTACAGTAATGGCCTCTAGGGCATACATATAACTAACATATATGATCGCCCTCATACTGCTGGTAGTCAAGCAAGAATCCCAGGGGCTCTACCAATGTGTAATAGCGACCTGTAAGGTCACCTAAAGCAGTACACGATGATAAAGATAAACCAGATAGCATACTATCATCTTGAGTAAGACTGTCCTACCGGGATAGGTCCTCCATCAATCACTGCAATCACGTGCCTTTGATCCAATAATTAACTCTGAGGGCACTATCTCCAACAATCTCCCACTAGCACTCAAGGCTAATTATTGCGATGTCGTATACTCACAGCCCGTGTGATACCGAACACCCAACTCCTCTACTAGTCAGTCTCACAAATCCCGTTTGCGAAACTATTGCGTTCGAGGTATAGCCTCGGTGAGTGGATCCACCATGATGTTTCTTTCTATGTCTCTCTATATCTCAAGTTCGCGGAGAAAACCATCTCCCGAAATGAGCAATACCTATCTTAGAATGTGTCTGGATGTCTGATGGGACCTAGCTCATAAATGAACTCCAAATCCAAACTTCATACACTGTATTGTCAACTGAACTTAATCAGTATCCTGCGCCAGGCCTCCCTTAGTATCCTCCTGGACCACCTGTCCATAATATCGCCCCTCGTCAGAGGGAAAACTATAACTCTGACAACCTCTCTGTCATCCAGGTCACCTTGGAAGCCTGGAATGATAACTGTCTCCCGAATGAGGCTGTCGTTATCATATCCCTAAAACATCTACTTGTGTTCTAAAACTACTTCCGACTGTTTCTCCAGGATTGGATCAATGTCAACCTATTGCATCAAGTGCAAAAACAACATCTGGTGTGGTACTTGACATCTCATGATTGACTCAATTACCTGAGCAAGTGATCTGCCAATCATGCACATCTCTCTCCCCTTTAGTCTGTAAGACACCATTAGAGAGGGTGACTCCATCACCTGCAGGTACACCACCATGCCAGGAGTCGTCCATTCTAAAGCACCTCTAGAATGCTGTCTAAGTACCCTGATTGGGAAACTACCCAAATCTAGATCTAAAACCATAGATCCAGTAACCAGAATGTCTGATATAATGTCCAAGTCCCATGTGGAGAAACCACTGTGTGACGACCAAAGTATAACCGATCGTAGTATAGAAATATCACTTCCTACTCTGTGTATGTCAACCAAATACCAGGACATCACACCCTACTACCTTCTTAACAGATCCATCCCCTATTATGATGAAGTCAAACCTATGACTGTCACATCAGAAATAGATGATCTATCTCCGCTATATCTGGTTTAGTCCATAAAAAGACCAAAGCTACCTGTCCACCAATGCTTCCGCTGCTCCCACTGACTATGACAACCCTCTGGCAGAGTCATATAGACGTACACTTCTAAAGCTAGTTTAGAACGACGCTATACTCATCCTCCTGCCGGGTCTCGCAGCCTGGAACAACAGCAATGGCAAGTCTGGGTAAACAAGAACCTCCCTGTCACCGTCCTTGAGGCTACCGGAGTACCCCTCGGGTGCCTGAGGTTACCCACCGTTTCTGCGGAGTGGCCAATGGAATGTCAAACCAGATTGAATCTTTAGGTTCTTATCAAATCTTCAGTAATCATTTGTGGTTCTGGAATCACTTCCAGTTCTACCATACTCCCACTACTGTTTTCTGAAAAAATACATTTTTGTTAAAACTGTGGCGATTCTAGAACAATATTGCTATTGATCTTCTAGATGGTAGAAAGTCAACCCTCGTCATAGCCTGGGTCAACCTACAAACAGCCATTACAGAAACGTGCCTTGAGTTATCCAGAGTTTGGTTTTAAGCATAAGCCGGACAACTCCTCGGACCTTAACATTGTTAAGATACGAACAGTTCTATATCCAATATAGAACCATAGGTATTGATTTAATTGAACCAGATTCATATCATGCAGCTGTCTCCAGTGCATGTAAACTAAATGGAAAGAGGCCGATCAGCGTTACTCAACTTGGGAATGCTTTCAATTATGAGTAACCTGAAAGAGAGGCAAGTTCTCTTAATCATTACTTGTAGGGTTCCTAGGCACACTCAAGAGGTTCCACAAGGCATCAACCATGCCAAATTCAAAAATTTCCGGTGCCGAGAAACCCTAAACTAGATCGTTAACTAGTGATTAGGCGAAACATGCAAGTAGTAAACAACTTTACTAAGAGTGAACGGAAAATACAACCTTTGCAGATCCGGTTCTCCACCTCCATAGCTCCGTGTTGACGTCCTTCCGCTGCGATCATCGGATCCCGGACTCTGGCGATGGTTTCGTCGAATAAATGATCGGGCTAGGTCGTCGACTTCGATGCCGAAGATGATCTACGTCGAGGCAACAAAAGATCAAGCTCCAACTTCACCAAGCCATGAAACTTGTGAAGAAAACTCCCTATAATACATGGAAAGTGGTAGAGGATGAAGAAATAGGAAGTGGGTTCACTTTAGAATTGGATTTCTCACTCTTTTTCTCATTTCACCATTGAAGCTAGCAAGCTTTCATGAAGCTTGATGAAGATGGTGAAGATGAAAGAATAAAAGGAATTATCTTAAAAAGAAAATGCCATTCATTCTTATCATAATGCAACTATGGTTGAGTGTAGAGAATTGACTAGGGTTTAGTTAAATGGTTAGGTTAAGAGATGGAGACAAAATGGTTACTTAGTCAAAGTTGCTTGAATTATCAAGAAGCTTCTTGTATAAAAACAAAAGCAACCACTTAGTTTCCTTTTTCTTTTAACCAAAATAAATAAAGTTAATAAAACCTTAATCATTTATCTAAACATGGTGTATAGCATACACACACCTAAGTTTGCATGTATCATCAAACATGATACAAACTAGTGCACAAAACTATATCATATATACAATGTGCACATCAAGTGAGAAAATCCATCTTAAGTGAACCAATACTAGTTAATGCAAAGTAATATATCAAATATATAATTATACATTAAATCATTAAATCAACACTTGATTTAACGATCCGGTCATATCGCATATGACCGACTAATATCCAATGTACCGACTTATCGAATCAATCCTCGATTCGATAACTAGGTTATATCGCATACAACCAATCGATACATTCATCGCGAGAATAGAATAAGGTAACACATACACGCATTATTCTTGGTCCCACACATATCTCATATGTGCTCCTATTTCGTTTCGCTTGAGCCAGGAAAGCTCTGTGTAGGACTCTAAAGACTCGTCAATACGCCGGCAGCAGGTGATGATCATATCAAACACCCACAAGCCGCAAGTGGTCTGCTAAACGTAACGGCCACCCGAGTATTGAGCGATCAGAAGATCGACGAGCAAGCCCGCTCACACTCCTGTGAATCCAACCAGTAACACTTACCGTACAGTCCGGTCTGTTCGTCTGATATGTCACATATCTCGCCTAGGGGTGCTAAACGTCAGACCCCAATAGCTCGATAAGTCGTGTCGATATGAGGTCTATAACAGTTCGGGAAACTAATGGTAACACTTACCACTAAATCTCAGCAACCCTGCCCAGGGATTTCCGGTTATAGCCAATCGAACACGGTGCAACATCATCTCCCTATACCGGGAGAGCCGAATCCCCTCCTATCGCTCATTGCCTCCATGCGATTCAGGACTGTACCCAAAAGCCACCGTTTTGCATGACCTCTTGGACGTGGTAAGGTGGAAATCAAAGCACAGTGGGAATCTCACAAGACTCTATGACGATCTTGGGTCTACAGACTAACCTGTACCAGTGTCACCAGAGAACTGCCATCTGACGTAAGGTATAATACCATCTGGGAGTTCTCGGCGAGTCCGTCCAGTGTACCCAGTCTCCACTGAGCACCCGTATATCATCTCTGATGTCAAACACCAATGGATATGGGATCATCCATCGCCCATCTGTATGGGTCGAGAAGGTATACGCTAGTCTACTCTGGTATATCGATGCCCCGTCTCGATACACCCATGACTAGGGACCTTGAAGGATGTACTTATGGACTACCATATCCCTACTAGTATGATCCGCATCATAGTCCAGGTAGTCAAGTACACATCCTAAGGGCTTTACCAACATGTAACAGAGAGACAATCAGTATACACGTTAAGGTAAAGAGTAACCATATAGCATACTATCATGTCGAGCAAGAAAGTCCTCCCTATATATGTCCCAGCATCCACTACAATATACATCCTATGTACAGTAATGGCCTCTAGGGCATACATATAACTAACAATCTCCCACTTGCACTAGGGACATCTGTAGCAGTGGTTGCAGTATCACATACTCAACCATCCCATATAAGTCTCTCTCTGGGAAAAAGCCTTTGTGAGTGGATCCGTCGTGTTGTCCTCTGAGTCTACTCTCCTAACCTCGATCACCCTAGAGATCAACAATCTCCATGATCAGGTGACATTGCCTAAGAATTATATCTGGATCACTGATGGGACGGGCGTTCCTTGGCATAAGCCACAACTCCATTGTCACACAATGGCAGGAACGAAGTTCATCTCATGAACTAATATACATCCAGACTGCCTCTTTTGTAGCATCTTAAGTAGCGATGTATTCAGCCTTTATCGTCTAGTTTGCCACGGTATCTAGCTTGGAACTCTTCCAACATACCGTCCCTTTACTGAGGGTAAAGACAATGCCTGCGACTGACATTCAGTCGTCTTTATCACCCTGGAACTTTTTCAGTGATTCTCCCCAGGATCAATTGATACCATCTCACTACATCTAGTGAGACTCCTTGCATCCAATAACATCTATCTCATAGATGAAAACTCAGGATTTAGGAGGTATCACTTTGATCCTATTGGAGAATCCATGTGATAAGCGGGGATTGACCGAGCGTAGCATAGGAAACTCCTTCCCCATCAAGAGTATATCATCCATGTATTCTATGAGGATCACTACAATACTCTCTACTACCTTTTTGTATATACAAGGTTCATCTACCATTTTGATGATGTCAAACTCTTTGACTAATTCATCAAAACAGACGTTCCAACTCCGCGATGCCTGCTTTATCACATAAAACATCTTGCACACGTTTCCGCTGCTCCCACTGTCTACGAAGCCCTCTGGCTGTGTACTTATAGACGTTCTCTTCTAAATCGGTATTTAGAAAAGCAGTCATGACACCCAACCACCAGATATCGTAGTCATGGTATGTAGCTGTGGCAAGTAGGATCTGGATGGACTTAAGCATAGCCACCGAAAAGGGTTTCATCATAATCCACGCCTGGTCAATGATGCAAACTTTTAACAAGTCTAGCTTTGAAAGTCTCAACTTTTCCATCAACACCAAGTAATCTTCTCAAGATATACTTGCTCCTGATGGGGATATAACCCTTCAGATATAGCAGCCAAAGTCCATACTTTGTTGGTGTATAAGGATTCCATCTCAAATCACTAAGCATCCAACCATTCTTACAAAGTCCCACTCTTGATGGCCAGCTCGAAACTAGTTGGGTCATCATCTCATGATGCAATCCTCGCTCCCACTGTCATAAAGAAACCAAAGAATCTCTTAGGTGGGTGAGAAAACCCTACTAGATCGGCGGAGAGGCTGAGGTTCGTTGGTTGCTATAGAATCCTTTGGTTCTATCAAATCATCAGCTGCAGTTTTGTATAACTGGAACCTTTCCAGTTCTACAGAACTGACCTTGCCTCGAGCTTGTCCGGATTTTTCTTTTAACATAGGCCGGACAACCCCAAATCTTAACTAACTTAAGATATGGGCTCTTCCCTTTCCATATCACATATGAAGCGGTAGGCAACTGATTTGATTGGAACACTATTCAATAGGTATGCAACTTCTCAAGTGCATAACACCCAATAGGAAAAAAGGTAACTCAGCAGTACTCATCATAGAGCACACCATATCAAATAGGGTGTATCTGCTCCGCCCCGATATACCATCGTGCTATGGTGTCTACGGAGGAGTAATTCTGAGAGAGAATCTCATTCTCCTTTAGAATAGTCCAGGATTTCCGTGCTCAAGTATTCTCCTCCTCGATCACATCAAAGGACATCATACTTATACCCGTATTTTGGTTCTCTACTTCTAAATCATATTCTGTGAATATCTCAAATGGTTCGGACTTATGTTTCAACAGGAATATATGTCTGAATCTTGAGAGATCATCAGAGAATGTAATGAAGTACAAAGAACCGGTCTTGGCATGTGTAGACAAGGGACCTTACATACATCAACATGTATCATCTCAAGAGTTTACTAACTCTTTCTCTGTTTACAGTAAACAGAGCTATGGTCATCTCATCTCTATGACATGACTGGCAAGTTTCATAAGATGTAAATTCAAACAGATTTAAATATGCATCTATATGCAACTTAGCTAGTCGGGTCGCATTGATATGACCTAGTCTACAATACCTCAAGAAGGATCAGATACACCCTCCATAGCCGATTAATTTTGCTTTGCATCGTGGTATTCAGTTGGAATATCCTGCACCTCATTCTACGGGGAAAGAGCCGAGATCCCTTCACCGGGAGTGACCTCTTTAGTGAAGGTTTTCGTCACTATATTTTTATAAAAGGCTATGCAGTTCCTTCAACGATATCAAGTTCATTACGTTAAAGGTTTTTCGCCAAAAACCAGTCGTAGCCCTCCGTCGTTTCAGATTAGTATTACTTAGTATTCGTGCTGCGTATGTCGTGCTTAGCCGAGGCGTAGTGTTCGGTAGCTATGTAGTGCTTTTCTGTTGCATGGATATGAGATTGGTTAGGACAGTCATGCGGTCATTTTGGCTCAGTCAAGGATTCGTGCGGGTGGGTCTAATGCAATCATGATAATGACGGGTTGAACTTGACTAGGATCCTTTGATATGTTGGCTCAGTCAAGGTCACTTGGGTCCTAAGGGTAAAAATCACATCGGGAGTTTCAAAAGAACTGAAACTTGCCAGATATGCGCATACCTTCTGGAGTGTGGTGACTTGAGTGGATTCCGTCAAGTTATCATGCGATGATAGTTGGATCCCGATTCCCACTGATGAGTTGGTTTACTCCTCGGGTGATCCCGACTAATTCTTCTTTCAGGTTTGGAGGAGAATTTGACGGTACAGTGGGAGGTTTCCTGATTAGATAAAGTGATAACCATTCTGATCTAGGTTAGAGTGCACGCTGAGTGTTTCTTTTCTCTCTCTCTGGCAGCGACCATTGACCTGACCCTAGACTATGACTCAGTGACCAAGTTGACCGAACCTTCTTAACACTGGCTTTTGGATTGTCAGAGTTGTAGACCTCATTGCCACTCCTACTTTTACCCTTTTCTCCAGGACACCCCGTACTACTACGAACGTCCACTTCCATTGGACAAAACCATCGTATGGTTAGATACGAACTCGAAGGAATTCGAGGATGGTTTCCGGTTCTGGAGAAAACGGATAGGATTATTCAGTTGTCTTTTCCCTTTTACCTTCTCTCAAGTTGTGAGTACTCCTTGGTTTAGGAGATAGTACACCTATTGTGCAAATTGGATAGTCTTCTTCCAAACCTTAGGCTGGTGCCGACCGGTAGGGAATGAAGAAAACCAATTAGCCTAAACGATGTGCAGAAGGTATTAAGATTAAGACAAAATAAAGGGATTAGTAAGAGGGCAAAGTAAATTGCGACTGCTTTTCACGACCGAACCAAGTATTTCTTCGCCAATCCTAAATCACCTTTGTATTTCTCCAGGACACTCCGTATCACTACGAAGATCCCAAGTTTATTGGATAATCCATCGTATGGTTATATACGAACTCGAAAGGAACTTGTTCCAGTTCGGGGATGGATTCTGGTTCAGGAGAAATAGGAATAAGGTTTATTCGGTTGTCTTTTATTTTCACCTTCTCTCGCATTGCGAGTGCTCCTAGGATTAGGACAGTATACCCATTATGCTTATTGGATAGTCTTCTTCCAAACCATAGGCTGGTACCGAACGGTAGGGAAGGAAGAAAACCATTTGGCCTAAAGGGGTGTGCAGACGGTAATGACTAAAGACATATAAAGGGATTTGGACAGATGGCAAAGAGATATACGGTTACAGTTGTGAATCTGGATAATGGTAGAGGCATTACTAGGAATACCAGGATACCCCACCGAAACATTTCAATGTTTCAGTTTCACTGTGTAATGTTAAAAGAAAACTGATTTCCCGATTACATACTTACTCCAGGGTATGTATTTACCAGGTATGATTCTCACATCTGTATGGTTTTACAGATGTTGAGTGGGAGTGAGTTATTGGGAATTAGGTGACCATCCTCATTATATCGGGATTCGTTGTAATTGGTGATATTTGAGGAGATCATCTGGGCTGTTTGCCGGTCGGCAAATATTTGGTTTTGAATATCCGCTGTTGTGCACCAATTTCAAATTGATATATCTGTACGTCTATTTTCATAGAGTGAGATATACCTTTTGATATTATGTCGATGACATTTACCTATATCAGTGGATGGTTAGGTAAGGAGCATTAAACAGCGGTGTAATTCTTCTTAACCATAAGTACAGTTTTCAACCTGCGACGCACAGTGAAAGAGTTGTTAGACTCAGCGTACTTATACAGAGTATTGTATGTTGTCCAGTGTCCATTAGGACAGAGGGGTTGGTCCTCCTACTATATTCTGTTTACTTTTAACTTCTCTAGTTCTTAGACATGTGTTTCGTAGGAACACATGGTCTAAGTTTTGAGGAGTTATAGGTATTTGAATAAAGTAGAGAACCAGGTGTAGCAAGTATCGGGATTCTTCAAAGTGATCGAAGATGTAGATACTTGTGTATGGTATTCAGTTGATAGTTATGATAAAGAGAAATTGCTTCTCTTTCAGGTTACTCATAATTGGAAGCATTCCTAAGTTGAGTAACGCTGATCGGCCTCCTTCCATTTAGTTGACATGCACTGGAGATAGCTGCATGATTTGAATCTGGTTCATTTAAATCAGTGCCTCTGGTTCTATATTGGATATAGAACAGTTCATATCTTAACGATGTTAAGGTACGGGGAGTTGTCCGGCTTATGCTTAAAACCAGACACTGGACAACTCAAGGCACGTTTCTGTAATGGCTGTTTGCGGGTTGACCCAGGCTATGACGAGGGTTGACTTTCTACCATCTGGCAGATCAATAGAAATATTGTTCTAGACTCGCCACAGTTTTATTAAAAATGGATTTTTTCAAAAACAGTAGTGGGAGTATGGTAGAACTGGAAGTGATTCCAGAACCGCAAACGATTACTGAAGATTTGATAAGGAACCTAAAGATTCAATCTGATTTGACATTCCATTGGCCACTCCGCAGATAAGGTGGGTAACTTCAGGCACCCGAGAGGTACTCCGGTAGCCTCAAGGACGGTGACAGGGAAGTTCTTGTTTACCCACACTTGCCATTGCTGTTTTTCTAGGCTGCGAGACCCGGTGGGAGGATGAGTATAGCGTCATTCTAAACTAGCTTTAGAAGTGCACGTCTATATGACTCTGCCAGAGGGTTGTCGTAGTCAGTGGGAGCAGCGGAAGCATTGGTGGACATCAGGCTTATGTCTATTTATAGACTAAAGCAAATATAGCGGAGATAGATCATCTATTTCTGATGTGACAGTCATAGGTTTGACGTCATCAGAATAGGGGGTAGATCTGTTGAGAAGGTAGTAGGAAGTGATATTCCTATACTACGATCGGTTATACTTTGGTCGTCACACAGTGTTTTCTCCGTATGGGATTTGGACATTATGTCAGACATACTGGTTACTAGATCTATGGTTTTAGATCTAGATTTGGGTGGTTTCCCAATCTGGGTACTTAGACAGCATTCTAAGAGTATTTAGAATGGACGACTCCTGGCACGGTAGTGTACCTGCAGGTGATGGAGTCACCCTCTCTAAAGGTGTCTTACAGACTAAAGGGGAGAGGGATACGCATGATTGACAGATCACTTGCTTAGGCAATTGAGTCAATCATGAGATGTCAAGTACCACACCAGATGTTGTTCTTGCAGTAGATGAAATAAGTTGATATTAATCCAATCCTGGAGAAACAGTCGGAAGCAGTTTTAGAACATAAGTTGATGTTCTAGGGATGTGATAACGACAGCCTCTTTTAGGAGACAATTATCATTCCAGGCTTCCAAGGTGACATGGACGACAAGGAGGTTGTCAAAGTTATAGTTTTCCCTCTGACGAGGGGCAGTATTTTGGACAGGTGATCCAAGGCAGATACTGAGGGAGGCATGGCGCAGGATACTGATTAAGTTCAGTTGACGATACAGTCTAAGAAGTTTGGATTTGGAGTTCATTTATGAACTAGGTCCCATCAGACATCCAGACATTCCAAGACAGGTATTGCTCATTTCGGGAGATGGTTTTCTCCGCGAACTTGAGATATAGAGAGACATAGAAAGAAACATCCTGGCGGATCCACTCACTGAGGCTATTCCTCGGACGCAATAGTTTCGCAAACAGGCTTTGTGCGACTGACTAGTAGAGGAGTTGGGTGTTCGGTATCACACGGGCTGTGAGTATGCGACATCGCAATAATTAGCCTTGAGTGCAAGTGGGAGATTGTTGGAGATAGTGCCCTCAGAGTCAATTATTGGATCACAGGCACGTGATTGCAATGATTGAGGGAGGACCTATCCCAGTAGGACAGTCTTACACGAGATGATAGTATGCTATCTGGTTTACCTTTATCATCGTGTACTGTTTCAGGTGACCTTACTGTAGGGTTCCTAGGAACCCCAAGGAGGTCTCACAAGGCATCGAACATGCCATATTAAAATTTTACGGTGCCTACAAACCCTAAACATCGGATCGTCGGCTAGATGTCTAGGCGAAAAACTAACTAGTTAACACTTAACTAAAAGTTTAACGGAAATACAACCTTTGTAGATCCGGTGCTCCACCTCCATAGCTCCGCAACGAGGTCCTCTCCGCTGTCCAAATCAAATCCGGGCTCTAGAGTCGGCTTCGTCGGAGAAAAAGGGAGCTAGGTCGTCGATGTCCATGCCGAAGATGATCTACGTCGAGGCATCGCTAGATCAAGCTCACAACTTCACCAAGTCAAGAAACTTGTGAAGTAAACACACTCTACTACTTGGCAAGAGGTAGAGGATGAAGAAATAGGAAGTGGGTAGACTTTAGTTTTGGATTTCTCACTCTTTTCCAACAATCACCATTGATGGAGCTTTGTTTTCTTCACTTGAAGAATGAAGAAGATGAAGAAGAATATTATGATAAGTTAATTAAAAAAAACAATAGAAAAATCAAAACTTATCATAATGTTAACTAGAGTTAAGTGTAGAGAATGAATCATGGTTAGTGGGAATGGTTAGGGTTAAGGATGAGATAAGAATGGTTGACTTGATCAAAGATTCATGAAGCTTCAACTAAACTCCAAATTAAGCCACCATTCTTTTCTCCTCTTTTCCAAAATGAATAAACAAATAAATAAATGAATAAATAAAGGAAATGAAACCCTAACCATTCTTTTAACGATGGTTTAATTCTTTGCACTTAACCAAGTAATCATGTATCATCAAACATGATACAATCAAATGCACAAAATCATATCGCATATGTAATGCGCACACCCGAGTGAGAAAATCCATTTAAAGTGAACCAATACTAGTTAATGCAAAGTAATATATCAAATATATAATTATACATTAAATCATTAAATCAACACTTGATTTAACGATCCGGTCATATCGCATATAACCGACTAGTATCCAATGTATCGGCTTATCGAATCAACCTTTGATTCGATAACTAGGGTATATCGCATATAACCTAATCGATACATTCATCGCGAGAATGGAATACGGTATCACATACACGCATTATTCTTGGTCCCGCACATATCTCATATGTGCTCCTATTTCGTTTCGCTTGAGCCAGGAAACCTCTGTGTAGGACTCTAAAGACTCGTCAATACGCCGGCAGCAGATGATGATCATATCAAGCATCCACAAGCCGCAAGCGGTCTGCTAAACGTAACGGCCACCAGGGTATTGAGCGATCTGAAGATCGACGAGCAAGCCCGCTCACACTCCAGTGAATCCGACCAGTAACACTTCCGTACAGTCCGGTCTGATCGTCTGATATGTCGCATATCTTGCCTAGGGGTGGTAAACGTCAGACCCCAATAGCTCGATAAGTCGTGTCGATATGAGGCTCATAACGGGTCGAGAAACTACTGGTAACACTTACCAGCAATTCTCTGAGCAGCCCTGGCCAGGGACTTCCTGTTATAGCCAATCGAACACAGCGCAACATCAACCCCCTATACCGGGAGAGACGAATCCCCTCCTATCGCTCATTGCCTCCATGTGACTCGGGACTGTACCTAAAAACCACCATTTTGCACGCCCTCTTGGACGTGGTAAGATGGAAATCAAAGCACAGTGGGAACCACACAAGACTCTATGACGATCTCGGGTCAACAGACTACTCTGTACCAGTGTCACCAGAGAACTGCCATCTGACGTGAGGTATTATACCATCTGGGAGTTCTCGGCGAGTCCGTCCAGTGTACCCAGTCTTCACTGAGCACCCGTATATCATCTCTGATGTCAAACACCAATGGATATGGGATCATCCATCGCCCATCTGTATGGGTCGAGAAGGTATACGCTAGTCTACTCTGGTATATCGATGCCCCGTCTCGATACACCCACGACTAGGGACTTTGAAGGATGTACTTATGGACTACCCTGTCCCCACTAGTATGATCCGCATCATAGTCCAGGTAGTTAAGCACACATCCTAAGGGCTTTACCAACATGTAACGGAGAGACAATCAGTATACACGTTAAGGTAAAGAGCAACCAGATAGCATACTATCATGTCGAGCAAGAAAGTCCTCCCTATATACGTCCCAGCATCCACTACAATATACATCCTATGTACAGTAATGGCCTCTAGGGCATACATATAACTAACAATCTCCCACTAGCACTAGGGCCATCTGATAGCAGTGGTTGCAGTATCTCATACTCAACCATCCCATAAAAGTCTCTCTCTAGGAATAGGCCTTTGTGGGTGGATCCGCTGTGTTGTCCTCTGAGTCTACTCTCCTAACCTCGATCTCCCTGGAGATCAACCATCTCCATGATCAAGTGATACTGCCTTAGAATATGTCTGGATCACTGATGGGACCGGCGTTCCTTGGCATAAGCCACAACTCCATTGTCTCACAATGGTAGAACATAGTTCATCTCATGAACCAATATACACCCAGACTGCCTCTTTGGTAGCATCTTAAGTAGCGATGTATCCAGCCTGTATAGTCTAGTATGCCACGGTATCTAGCTTGGAACTCTTCCAACATACCGTCCCTTTACTGAGGGTAAAGGCAATGCCTGCGACTGACATTCAATCGTCTTTATCACCCTGGAACCCTTCCAGTGTTCTCCTCAGGATCGATTGACCCCACCTCACTACATCTAGTGAGTTTCCTAACATCCATTTAGATCTATCTCATAGATCCAAAATCCAGGATTTAGTAGGTATCACTTTAATCCTATATGGAGAATCTTTGTGATAAGCGGAGATTGATCGAGCGTAGCATAAGAAACTCCTTTCTTATCAAGAGTATGTCATCCACGTACTCTACGAGGATCGTCACCATACTCCCTACTACCTTTTTGTTTATACAAGGTTCATCTACCATTTTGATGATGTCAAACTCTTTGACTAATCCATCAAAACAGACGTTCCAACTCCGCGATGCCTGCTTTATCCTATAAAACATCTTGCACACGTTTCCGCTGCTCCCACTGTCTACGAAGCCCTCTGGCTGTGTACTTATAGACGCTTTCTTCCAAATCATCATTTAGAAAAGCAGTCAAGACACCCAACCACCAGATATCGTAGTCATGGTATGTAGCCGTGGTAAGTAGGATCTGGATGGACTTAAGCATAGATCCTTTAGAAAAGGTTTCATCATAATCCACGCCTGGTTTATGACGAAAACCTTTAACAAGTCTAGCTTTGAAAGTCTCAACTTTTCGATATACACCAAGTAATCTTCTCAAGATATACTTGCTCCTGATGGGGATTTAACCCTTCAGATATAGCAACCAAAGTCCATACTTTGTTGGTGTATAAGGATTCCATCTCAGATCGCTAAACATCCAGCCATTCTTACAGAGTCTTACTCTCGATGGCCTGCTCGAAACTAGTTGGGTCATCATCTCATGATGCAATCCTTGCTTCCACTGTCATAGAGAAACAGAAGTATCTCTCAGGTGGGTGAGGAACCCTACTAGATCGGCGGAGAGGCTGAGGTTCGTTGGAATCTACTGAATCCCTTGGTTCTATCAAATCATCTGCTGTAGTTCGTATAGCAGGAAGTTTTCCAGTTCTACATAACAGACCTTGCCTCGAGCTTGTCCGGATTTTGCTTTTAGACATAGGCCAGACAACCCCAAATCTTAACTAACTTAAGAAATGGGCTCTTCCTTTTCCATATCACATATGAAGTGGTAGGCAACTGATTTGATTGGAACCCTATTCAATAGGTATGCAACTTCGTAAGTGCATAACTCCCAAAAGGAAAAAGGTAACTCAGTATTACTCATCATAGAGCACACCATATCAAATAGGGTGTATCTGCTCTGCCCCGATATACCATCGTGCTATGGTGTATACAGAGGAGTAATGCTGAGAGAGAATCTCATTCTCCTTTATAATAATCCAGGAATTCCGTGCTCAAGTATTCTCCTCCTTGATCACATCAAAGGACAAAATACTTATACCCGTATTGGTTCTCTACTTCTAACTTATATTCTGTGAATATCTCAAAAGGTTCGGACTTGTGTTTCAACAGGAACATATGTCTGAATCCGAGAGATTATCAGAGAATGTAATGAAGTATAAAGAACCAGTCTTGGTATGTGTAGACAGGGGACCTACATACATCAACATGTATCATCCTAAGAGTTCACTAACTCTATCTCTGTTTCCAATAAACAGAGCTAGTGTCATTATATCTTTGTGACATGACTGGCAAGTTTCACAAGATGTAGATTCAAACTGATTTAAATATGCATCTACATGTAACTTTAGCTAGTCGGGTCACATTGATCTGACCTAGTCTACAATACCTTAAGAAGGATCCGTTCATTTCTGAACTCTTCCTCTTATGTGTGTTCCATATACTAAGAACCGTAGTTTGATTTAGAACATCAATGCTTTTAGATAACGTGCCTGAATTGATCAACTTTTGATATAGGAAATGTTCAAAACATTATCCAACAATACAAAATTTTATCATTTCTTTACTGATAAAGAGACTGATATGATTTTGTATATCAGGTTCGGTATCTAATAGCATTTGTTCAGAATCAATGTATTGGTAATACAGGGTGACAGTGACCAACAGACTTGGCTGCAACACTTGCCCCGTTTTCTGCCTCATGAAACTTATCACCCGTTCTCAGTTCTCTACCTTTCTGCAGCCCTATGTAACAGATTACATATCTGGGATCCTGATCTGGTATCACATACCCAGGACGTAAAGGATACTGAGAAACAGTTCTCTGTAATGAACATACCCGAAGATGATGCATCAGCATGCACTCTCTTCGTTTGGGCGGCATGGGAAATCTGGCATTCCCCAATTTCCTGCTCTGTCTTATAACAATTATAAGTTGGAGCGGGACCAACGTTCCCCAGCTCAGTATAACAAGCGGGTTCGGTCAATAATCCATATTATTATCTTGATTAAGGCGTGATATGGTCGCTACCTGGAGAGAGAGAGAAGAAAACACTCAGCGTGCGCTCTGTCAAGAATAGATTGGTTTTTATTTTATCTAATCAGGATGGCTCCCACTGCTTTTTATCAAATCTTCCTTCAAACCCTAAAAGGAAAGACTAGCCGGGATTAATTACACACTACAAGTTCGCCAATCTTTCAGCCAGGCCAGTGTCGGTACTTTGAGGGAGGTCCCCCGTGCTTTCGCACGGACCTAATTAATGTAAACCTCGTTTTCCCAGAGGCGTAACCTCTTTGACACCTTTCTAGACACCTACTTGATCGGCTAATTGTAATGTATAAAACTCTCCCAGGAGTAACACTTACTCGCAGTGGGTATCGGGATCCAACTATCTCATAGAAGGTATGCAATCTCATTGCAAATCTCAACACTTGAAATTCCCGATAATGTTTTGCCCCTAGCTCGCTATGACCTTGACGCATGCCAAACAACCCATAGTCTGCTAGTCAAGTTCAACCCGTACATTTCTTGATTGAATTAAACCCACCCGCACGACCCTTGACGCATGCCAAACAACGCCGTACGAATACCCTAATCCAATCGCATCATATGCTGGCAGATAAGCACTAGTTAGCTACCGTACACTACACCTTGACGCATGCCAAACAACCGCAGCACGAATACTAACTAATACTTATCTGAAATGACGGAGGGCTACGACAGGTTTTTCTGAAAACCTATTGCGTAATGAACTTGATATCGTTGTAGGATCGAATGATTTTAAAATGGAGTGTTTTTGAGGCTTTTCTAGTTTTGCTAAAGGAGTCACTCCCGGTGAAGGGATCGTCGGTCCTTTCCTCGTCGAATGAGGTGCGGGATATATCGTATATATCACTGTGCAAAGCAGAACTCTTAAAAGCAATCAAAAGACAAACCGAGGGCGTAGCATCGACCAGTTATTGCTAAAGGAGTCACTCCCGGTGAAGGGATCTCGGTCCTTTCCTCGTCGAATGAGGTGCAGGATATATCACATATACCGCTGTGCAAAGCAAGAACTGTAGCTATCTGTTTTATTTTGAAATTCGATTCTACAACATCTTAGGTTTCTTTTCTTTCATTAATCATATTAATGAAGTCCCATCATTTAAGTACCTAAACATCACAGATAAATACGACGTACACTTATGCCATCCGCATTCGCCTCGATGTCCCCTCGTGCACCGTTAGGTTAGGTAACTAACGGCAGAGCAGGGCAGGGCTAGCGCGGGTGTAAAACATAAGTAACGCCTATATAATATATCATATATATCATATATACTGTATCTATCACAGAACATCTCATGATCACATCACAGATATGGCAGCAGAAGAACCATATGAAATATTGGATATACTAGGACGTCCGTGTTTTCAATACGAGCCAGTATAAAACACGGATTCCACGGTCGTGATGAATAGCCAAACCCACACCCCTAGACCCCTACGAGAGCGGCAAGCAACCCTACCAATTCTAGAGTTAGGAGACCCGGACTCGACTCCTCGAGTTGGTCTCCCACTGGACTCCAGAACCCGGTTACTTGTGCCCTCCTCCTTGGGTCTATCCTAGTGCGGAAAACTAAATAATATACAACAGGTGACAACTCCCGCAACCTGGAAGCGCCCCAATAAAAGAATATTACATACAAGTTTTTACATGAATGAAAATGAAAAACACTCATCTCACATAAAAAAACCCCGGCTATTCAAACACGACGATCCAATATAACATATCCAGCAACACATAACATCACATGTCATCAACGTAAGTAAATATGCGCATCCCAATTGTCGTTGACATATAGCAACGAAACCGGCGATATCACATATTACACTTACGGTCACAGAAAAGAAAGTGTAAAACTACAACAGTTGGAATCCGCAACCACCTCAGACATCGCATGCCTGACCAAATGAATTTCTTAGACATCGCATGCCTAACAATTATAAACCCCGCATTTTAGTCTCAAAATCGAAAACACTTTTCAATATCAAGTCGGGTAATTCAACAAGATTCCCGACATCCTGATCGAATGCTCGTCGCAAACTTCAGTAGACGGCTGCACCCCCGATACCGTCGACGAAGTGCACCAAGGCGGAACACCGCTACCACGAGCACCCGAACGGATGCTTTCGGCGACGGGGTTCTCCTACAGTCACTTGGTCGGGGCTATGGAGTGAGGCTGTCTATTAAGTTTACCCGGCGAGTATCCGCGTACGCTACGTGATTGCGACGGACTTTTGATCACATCAAAATTCCGTGGCAACCGATCAAGTGAGACTAAACTGCTATGTTTATAACATTCATTTAGTTATCACATAACTACTTGTGAATTCCAATTATTGTATCACATTCCGGATAAATAGAAAATGTTAAACTTTCCGATCGAACATTCTAACACCCAAGTTTTCCCGATACAGATCAACACATGAAACTAGTCTAACAACATTCAGTTCGTACCTCAGTACCAACGGTCCAGCCGTAGAAGGGTCAAGCCAACGCCTCACATGTGGCACGCCGTACTGCCCCAAACCCGAAGGTTCAAAGGGCAGTTCAAGACGGTCACATAATCGAGTTAAGGTTTGTTGTCTTCTAGAGGGACCATCGCATTACTTGCACTACTTAGAACGTCGTTAAACTACGGAAAAATCCAACACTTGGAAATTTCCCGACAGGGGAAAAATTGGGTATTTATATCCGGTCGAACTTTTTAACATATTCTAAAATTTATCCGGAAAGCCAAATAGACAAAATTTGATACCCCGATCGAAACACCGAATCCCCAAAACAACTGCAGAAAATTCAACTCTTGAATAAGTATTAAAAATTCCCAGAAAATCCAACATAAAATAATAAGAGTTACTGTGCAGATCTTGGAGGATGACGTCATCACTTAGCCGCGGAACCGCCGCAGAAGCTGGGCTTCTGCCGCGGTTCCGCGCTCTGTTTGATGAATTATTCACCTGAGTTTGCACAGTAATTCTTATAATTATTTATTGAATTTTTTAGGCATTTTTAATACACAAAAATCCGCATTCTCGGAAAAAGTACATAGAGCATATTTGTTTTGGGGTTCCGGGTTCGTTCGGACTTCGAATTCCGTCAGGACTTCGCCTAAGGCTCTAGCTAGGCTCTGATACCACTGTAGGGTTCCTAGGCACCCCAAGGAGGTCTCACAAGGCATCGAACATGCCATATTAAAATTTTACGGTGCCTACAAACCCTAAACATCGGATCGTCGGCTAGATGTCTAGGCGAAAAACTAACTAGTTAACACTTAACTAAAAGTTTAACGGAAATACAACCTTTGTAGATCCGGTGCTCCACCTCCATAGCTCCGCAACGAGGTCCTCTCCGCTGTCCAAATCAAATCCGGGCTCTAGAGTCGGCTTCGTCGGAGAAAAAGGGAGCTAGGTCGTCGATGTCCATGCCGAAGATGATCTACGTCGAGGCATCGCTAGATCAAGCTCACAACTTAACCAAGTCAAGAAACTTGTGATGTAAACACACTCTACTACTTGGCAAGAGGTAGAGGATGAAGAAATAGGAAGTGGGTAGACTTTAGTTTTGGATTTCTCACTCTTTTCCAACAATCACCATTGATGGAGCTTTGTTTTCTTCACTTGAAGAATGAAGAAGATGAAGAAGAATATTATGATAAGTTAATTAAAAAAAACAATAGAAAAATCAAAACTTATCATAATGTTAACTAGAGTTAAGTGTAGAGAATGAATCATGGTTAGTGGGAATGGTTAGGGTTAAGGATGAGATAAGAATGGTTGACTTGATCAAAGATTCATGAAGCTTCAACTAAACTCCAAATTAAGCCACCATTCTTTTCTCCTCTTTTCCAAAATGAATAAACAAATAAATAAATGAATAAATAAAGGAAATGAAACCCTAACCATTCTTTTAACCATGGTTTAATTCTTTGCACTTAACCAAGTAATCATGTATCATCAAACATGATACAATCAAATGCACAAAATCATATCGCATATGTAATGCGCACACCCGAGTGAGAAAATCCATTTAAAGTGAACCAATACTAGTTAATGCAAAGTAATATATCAAATATATAATTATACATTAAATCATTAAATCAACACTTGATTTAACGATCCGGTCATATCGCATATAACCGACTAGTATCCAATGTATCGGCTTATCGAATCAACCTTTGATTCGATAACTAGGGTATATCGCATATAACCTAATCGATACATTCATCGCGAGAATGGAATACGGTATCACATACACGCATTATTCTCGGTCCCGCACATATCTCATATGTGCTCCTATTTCGTTTCGCTTGAGCCAGGAAACCTCTGTGTAGGACTCTAAAGACTCGTCAATACGCCGGCAGCAGATGATGATCATATCAAGCATCCACAAGCCGCAAGCGGTCTGCTAAACGTAACGGCCACCCGGGTATTGAGCGATCTGAAGATCGACGAGCAAGCCCGCTCACACTCCAGTGAATCCGACCAGTAACACTTCCGTACAGTCCGGTCTGATCGTCTGATATGTCGCATATCTTGCCTAGGGGTGGTAAACGTCAGACCCCAATAGCTCGATAAGTCGTGTCGATATGAGGCTCATAACGGGTCAAGAAACTACTGGTAACACTTACCAGCAATTCTCTGAGCAGCCCTGGCCAGGGACTTCCTGTTATAGCCAATCGAACACAGCGCAACATCAACCCCCTATACCGGGAGAGACGAATCCCCTCCTATCGCTCATTGCCTCCATGTGACTCGGGACTGTACCCAAAAACCACCATTTTGCACGCCCTCTTGGACGTGGTAAGATGGAAATCAAAGCACAGTGGGAACCACACAAGACTCTATGACGATCTCGGGTCAACAGACTACTCTGTACCAGTGTCACCAGAGAACTGCCATCTGACGTGAGGTATTATACCATCTGGGAGTTCTCGGCGAGTCCGTCCAGTGTACCCAGTCTTCACTGAGCACCCGTATATCATCTCTGATGTCAAACACCAATGGATATGGGATCATCCATCGCCCATCTGTATGGGTCGAGAAGGTATACGCTAGTCTACTCTGGTATATCGATGCCCCGTCTCGATACACCCACGACTAGGGACTTTGAAGGATGTACTTATGGACTACCCTGTCCCCACTAGTATGATCCGCATCATAGTCCAGGTAGTTAAGCACACATCCTAAGGGCTTTACCAACATGTAACGGAGAGACAATCAGTATACACGTTAAGGTAAAGAGCAACCAGATAGCATACTATCATGTCGAGCAAGAAAGTCCTCCCTATATACGTCCCAGCATCCACTACAATATACATCCTATGTACAGTAATGGCCTCTAGGGCATACATATAACTAACACTTACAGGTCGCTATTACACGTTGATAGAGCCCCTAGGATTCTTGCTTGACGACCAGCAGTATGATGGCGATCATATACGTGGGAGCTGGGGTCTATAAGCACATCCTTAAAAGGTCCCTAGTCATAGGAGTTTCGAGACAGGGCATCGTTACTCCATTAGTAGACTAGTGTATACAGTCGAGACCCCGACGAGGGGCGGTGGCCGGTCTCACAAGCCACTGGTGTCTGTTGGTTCACCTAAGATGTATACAGGTGCTCATTGGGTTATGAGTACACCGGACAGGACTCGCCGGGAACCTGCTAGTTGGGATTATACCAGACGTCAGATAGCAGTTCCTAGGTGACATGTGTACAGGTTAGTTCATCGACCTGAGATCGTCATTTGTCTCGTGTGAGTTCCCACTGTGCTTTGATTACTACCCTACCACGGCTCAAAGGAGTCGTGCAAACAGGTTTTAGTTGGGTACAGTCCCGAGCCACATGGAGGCAGTGAGCGGATCTGCAGGGGTTCGTCTCTCCCGGTATTGGGGGTGAGGTCGCGCTGTGTCTAGGAGAGCCATTACGCAAAGCCCTCGGCCGAGGCAGGAGATTTACTGGTAGGTATTCCAGTAGTATCTCAGGGCGTTCTGGGCTACACTCCGACACGACTTGTACCGCCTTTGGGGGTCTGACTTTTACCAACCCCCTAGGCCCGACATGCGATCCTCATAGACGAACGGACCGGACTGTACGGATATTGTCACTGACAGGCTCAGTAGGGTGTCAGGATGAGTTCGCTCATCGACGTCCCTTTTGGTCAATAGCTAGTGGCCCGTCACGTATTGGTTAATACCTCTGACGTGCTAGTGGTTAAATCCACAGCCATTGTATTGACGAGTCTTTAGAGTCCACCACACTTTCAGTTACTCAAGCTTTCGGGCGAAACGCTGTTGAGGCCGTATGGAGATATGGCAGGGTCCGATCAGATACGTGCGGTATTGCACGGATCAGGATCGGACAGTTTTGTACTAGTAGCCGTATAGTTATATGGCAGGGTTCGATCTGATACGTGCGGTATTGCACGGATCAGGATCGGACGGATATTACTAGCCGGCTTTGGTTTAAGCCAGATCCTAGTTTTAGTACAGTGTAGATTTTGTCTCTTTGCATTTGTATCCGGACGGAATACAGATGCGGGTGTGTATGCACAGTATCGGGGTTTTCCTGTAATTTATTACGGGACCAGTTTTTGGAGTTGTCAGCTTGCATTCCGTTCCGGCCGGTTTTCCTTTGTTCTTTCCCGGCCGGACTTTTTCGATGGAGGGGGTTATTTGCAATTGTGCAAATAACATTTGTGGAAGGGGGTTTCTTGCAACTATATTCATTATGATAGGATTTGCCTCCTTGCTTTTTCATGATGATTTTTGCATTAATGAGATTTGAAAGGGTATGGAGAGAAAAGTATGGTTGATGTTTCTTTTGCTTTAGGATGTGGTCACCTCTTTCTATCTCCTACACTCACCTCCCTTTGTTGATTCCTCCCACCATTTCCCACATATCATGGCCGGCCACATTAGAGGAGAAAAGAGAGAATGGTTCATTTGATTTGGGTGTTGGAAATTTATCATTGATCTCATTTTTCTTGCCACCAAAAACCCTCTCCAAAGTTCATGATTTCCTTTCCCCTCCAAGGCAACTTCACCACCCCAATAGAGACTATGATTCTACACTACATTCTACAGCACATCTTGGGCACGTCGACTTGCCAGCTTCGTACCCGAGTTGCCTCGGTATTGAGGCGGGAGCCCGTAAAAGACGCAGGCGATGTGGTGCCCTTCCGGCGAGGAGGCGACGATATGGAGACAAGACTTTCCGCGGGAGATCGGGACAATGACGAGAAGACCGGAGGACTCGGATCACTCGGTATACTTCTCTTCCCATCTCTTGTTTGCTAGCATTAGGTTAATGGTTTACGATCCGGGTTTTCATTGTCCGCGGTAGCGCCGGTTTCCAAGTAAGGAAAATTTTTGATTCCGCATTTTGGCCTCGAGTACGAGGCCGGGGCGCTGCCGTGGCGCAACAGTATATGTATCGACTCAGATGTTAGGCGGTTTCCTTACCTGTAGCCCAGCTGGTCAGCTTAGCCCTATAGTTTAGTTTAGTTGTTAGATTAGATTCGAGTCTTACCTATTTCAAAACTAACGAATCGTGGGTATTTTAAAAGACAGCCCAAGGGATCCTACGGATATTTCAAAAGACGTATCTTTTCATAAAAACACCGTAGCCCCTATTTTCAAAACCCCATGATTCATGTTATTTCAAAAGGCACCATTTGTAGGACTTATATTAGGTTAATGCAGATTAGTTATAGTTGCGTCTAGTATTCAGCTCCCGCTCTTTATTGTGGTTCTCTTCGCATCGCATGCTTATATTATGTTTCATACTCCATTATTGATATCATGCTGTTAGGACACCAGCACCATTACCGATGATGCGTATGTACCACGTAAACTTACTTGCCGGCTCACACACATCTTCATCGGTAATTGCCATGTCACGTACACCTTAGAAAATATTATTGCTTGACTTAGCTTGTTAGTTAGTAATTTGACATGATATTAGTGTACTTGCCTTATATGCCAGCTTAACATTGTAGTTATTACTTGGCACTTCATGCATACTGTTATTCATTGTTATGCCTATATTCATGGTTTTACATGCTATTGAAGATTTGGATTCGGATTTCCATGAAATTTTCTGGATTTGGGGGGAAAACCGCAAAACTTATATAAACTGATTTCGCTCTTTTAAAAAAAAAGTGCGGTTTTTCCCATGCTGTATGAGTCGTCCACCATGAGTTTGCTGATGGATTTCGAGACCCGATTCGAGGAGGCGGATGAACCGTTTCGGGTATATGGTGGACCCGGTAAGGTACCCCGGGGTAAGAAGCGCGTGATGATGACGATGTGAGCCTGGCAGGGGAGCACTACCTACCGGTGATTTTACCCGACGCGTCGGATATCCGGAGGATACCGTCGTGGTCTTGAGATGGATGGTAGGGGCCGGTCTGGACTGACGGCGCCCTAGATATTGAGACTGTGATATTGAGATTTCGAGATATTGAGGTACAGAGACTGTGATACAGAGATATCGAGATATTGGGATTACGTTTTGTGCCGATGCTAGGCACTGTTTTATGCTGATTTCATTATGATACCTCATTTTAAAAATACAAAGGAAATCTCACTAAATTATGAAAACGGTTCTTCATTTACATGTAATCTGTTTTCATGCATTCATACCTCATTCATATGATATATTGCTACCTGAGGCACTGACACGGGCACATGAGATTACACTCGGGTTAGATATCTACCCTAGCCTTGTTATAGGTTGCATGTTATTCTTATATTTGAGGATATATTATGATCATTGACCTAGGTTGCGTTATTTATGCGATTTCTGTGCGTAGATGTTTTTCTATTCACGAGTTGGCAACTCACCCCCGTTGTGCCCCAGTTTCTTGCAGGTTGCCGTACAGGTTTCATTACGGCTTTGCGGGCATAGTTTCCTTCGGGTGATTTGCTAATAGGTGGGTTTACTTGTATCGTGCCCCCATTATATATCTTGTATATCATTATTCTGTTGTATCTAGAAGTTCCATCAACCAAACATGTATTTATTTTGAGATAGGGACCAGTGATGTTATTCCTTCGACCTTAGAGTCGCGCGTTTTATTTCTGTGGTTTCTTGTGGTTTTGAGTTTCCTTTTGAATTTTGATCCTCGCCGTTGGCGTTGTATATTATATTGCTTGTGTGGTTGTGGCCGTCGATTGACGAAGAGCTAGCTCCCGCTTAGGGATGCCTTTTTATTGATTGCGTATACTATTCATGTTGTTGTAAGTGCACGGCGGCGCCCCGGCCGTCAATCCGACGGCCAAATGCGGAAGCGGTGATAAACTTTAAATTTTCTTGAACTGGCAAACCGCCGCGCACTAATACCCGGATCTAACCACTAACTAGTCCTAGCTAACTACAAGATGGGAAAGAGATATACCGACGATCCAAGTCCTCCGGTCTTCTCATCATCGTCCCGATCTCCTGCGGAATGTCCCGTCTCCTCCTCGTCGCCGGAAGTGCACCACATCGCCAACTTCTTTTACGGGCTCCCACCTCAATGCCGAGGCAACTCGGGCACGAAGCCGGCTACTCGACGTGCCCAAGGTTCACTGTAGAATATGTAGTGAACTATTTATCTCATTTTGGGGTTATCGGAATTGCCTTTTGGTGGAGGGATGAAACAAGAACTATGTGGAGGAACTTGGGGACATTTTTGGAGCATGAAATGAACCATATACCCTCACCAAAATATTTGGACAGCCCCCTCCTATACATGGCCGGCCATCTCAAGAGGAATGGAGAGAATGAGATAAGTGTATCAAAAATGGGAGCCTCACTCATATGATACAAGAGAGAGAGAGAGAGGAGTCTATCATGCAAAAGGAAATGATTATCAACAAATCCAACACTCCAAGGCAACCATCATCTCATGCATGATGGCTTCAAAAAGTCAAGCCATCATGAGAAGAAGAAGTCAAGTGATGGTGCTCATCATGAAAACCATCATGATGCAACAAGATGCAAAAAAAACCCTCCACTAAAGCCTATTTGCAACAATGCAAATAAACCCTCCTCCACCAATCTTCGGCCAATGAACGATACAAAGGAAATTGGCCGAAACGGAAAGCAAACTGGCAACTCCAGAAAACTGGTCCCGTAATAAATTACAGGAAAAACCCCGATACTGTGCATACACACCCGCATCTGTATTTCGACCGAAATACAAATGCAATGAGACAAAATCTACACTGTACTATACTAGGATCCGGCTTATACCAAAGCCGGCTAGTATTATCCGCTCGATCCTGATCCGTGCAATACCGCACGTATCTGATCGAACCCTGCCATATAACCATACGGCCTATAGTACAGACTGTCCGATCCTGATCCGTGCAATACCGCACGTATCTGATCGGACCTTGCCATATCTCCATACGGCCTCTACAACCTTTCGCCCGAAAGCTGAGTAACTGAATGTGGGGGACTCTAAAGAATCATCAACACCTTGGTTGTGGATTTAACCACTAGCACGTCAGAGGTATAAGCCAATACGTAACGGGCTACCAGGTACTGACTAACAGGGATGTTTGTGAGCGAACTCAGCCTGACAACCCTACTGAGCCTGTCAGTGACAATATCCGTACAGTCCGGTCCGTTCGTCTATGAGCATCGCATGGCGGGCCTAGGGGGTTGGTAAAAGTCAGACCCCCAAAAGCGGTACAAGTCGTGTCGGAGTGTAGCCCAGAACACCCTGAGATACTACTGGAATACCTACCAGTAAATCTCCTTGCCTCGGCCGAGGGCTTCGTGTAATGGCTCTCCTAGACACAGCGCGACCTCACCCCCAATACCGGGAGAGACGAACCCCTGAAGATGCGCTCACTGCCTCCATGTGGCTCGGGACTGTACCCAACTAAAACCTGTTTGCACGACTCCTTTGAGCCGTGGTAGGGAAGTAATCAAAGTACAGTGGGAACTCACACAAGACAAATGACGATCCCCAAGTCGATGAACTAACCTGCACACATGTCACCAGGGAACTGCCATCTGACGTCTGGTATATGACCAACTAGCATGTTCCCGGCGAGTCCTGTCCGGTGTACTCATAACCCAATGAGCACCTGTATACATCTTAGGTGATCCAACTGACACCAGTGGCTTGTGAGACCGGCCCCCGCCACTCGTCGAGGTCTCGACTGTATACACTAGTCTACTATGGAGAATCGATGCCCTGTCTCGAAACTCTCACGACTAGGGACCTTTTTAAGGATATGCTTATAGACCCCCAGCTCCCACTTATATGATCGCCCTCTTACTGCTGGTGGTCAAGCAAGAATCCTAGGGGCTCTATCAACGTGTAATAGCGACGTGTCAGGTCACTTAAAACAGTACACGATGATAAAGGTAAACCAGATAGCATACTATCATCTCGAGTAAGACTGTCCTACCGGGATAGGTCCTCCCTCAATCATTGCAATCACGTACCTGTGATCCAATAATTGACTCTGAGGGCACTATCTCCAACAATCTCCCACTTGCACTCAAGGCTAATTATTGCGATGTCGCATACTCACAGCCCGTGTGATACCGAACACCCAACTCCTCTACTAGTCATTCTCACAAAGCCCGTTTGCGAAACTATTGCGTTCGAGGAATAGCCTCAGTGAGTGGATCTGCTTTGTTGTTTCTTTCTATGTCTCTCTATATCTCAAGTTCGCGGAGAAAGCCATCTCCCGAAATGAGCAATACCTGTCTTAGAATGTGTCTGGATGTCTGATGGGACGTAGCTCATAAATGAACTCCAAATCCAAACTTCTTAGACTGTATCGTCAACTGAACTTAATCAGTATCCTGCGCCATTCCACCCTCAGTATTGCCTTGGACCACCTGTCCAAAATACTGCCCTTCGTCAGAAGGAGAACTAAAACTCTGACAACCTCCTTGTCGTCCATGTCACCTTGGAAGCCTGGAATGATAACTGTCTCCCGAATGAGGCTGTCGTTATCATATCTCTAGAACATCCACTTATGTTCTAAAACTGCTTCCGACTGTTTCTCCAGGATTGGATCAATATCAACTTATTGCATCTAGTGCAAGAACAACATCTGGTGTGGTACTTGACATCTCATGATTGACTCAATTGCTTAAGCAAGTGATATGCCAATCATGCACTTCCCTCTCTACTTTAGTCTGTAAGACACCTTTAGAGAGGGTGACTCCATCACCTGCAGGTATAATACCGTGCCAGGAGTCATCCATTCTAAATACCCTTAGAATGCTGTCTAAGTACCCAGATTGGGAGACTACCCAAATCTAGATCTAAAACCATAGATCTAGTAACCAGTATGTCTGATATAAAATCCATTTCCTTTGTGGAGAAACCACTGTGTGACGACCAAAGTATAACCGATTGTAGTATAGGAGTTTCTTTTCCTACTCTGTGTATGTCATCCAAATACTAGGATATCACACCCTACTACCTTCTCAACAGATCCATCCCCTATTCTGATGAAGTCAAACCCATGACTGTCACGTCAGAAATAGATGATCTATCTCCGCTACATCTGCTTTAGTCTATAAATAGACATAAGCTACCTGTCCACCAATGCTTCCGCTGCTCCCACTGACTACGACAACCCTCTGGCAGAGTCATATAGACGTACACTTCTAAAACTAGTTTAGAACGACGCTATACTCATCCTCCCGCCGGGTCTCACAGCCTGGAACAACAGCAATGGTAAGTATGGGTAAATAAGAACTTCCCTGTCACCGTCCTTGAGGCTACCGGAGTACCCCTCGGGTGCCTGAAGTTACCCACCGCATCTGCGGAGTGGCCAATCGAATGTCAAACCAGATTGAATCTTTAGGTTCCTATCAAATCTTCAGTAATCGTTTGTGGTTCTGGAATCACTTCCAGTTCTACCATACTCCCACTACTGTTTTCTGAAAAAATCCATTTTTTTATTAAAACTGTGGCGAGTCTAGAACAATATTGCTATTGTTCATCCAGATGGTAGAAAGTCAGCCCGCGTCATAGCCTGGGTCAACCCACAAACAGCCATTACAGAAACGTGCCTTGAGTTGTCCAGTGTCTGGTTTTAAGCATAAACCGGACAACTCCCCGTACCTTAACATCGTTAAGATATGAACTGTTCTATATCCAATATAGAAACAGAGGCACTGATTTAATTGAACCAGATTCAAATCATGCAGCTGTCTCCAGTGCATGTCAACTAAATGGAAGAAGTCTGATCAGCGTTACTCAACTTAGGAATGCTTCCAATTATGAGTAACCTGAAAGAGAAGTAAGATCTCGTTATCATTACTATCAACTGAACACCATTCACAAGTATCTACATCTTCGATCTCTTTGAAGAATCCCGATACTTGCTACACCTGGTTCTCTACTCTATTCAAATACCTATAACTTCTCCAAATTCGGACCCTGTGTTTCCACGAAACACCTGTCTAAAAACTAGAGAAGTCGTAAGTAAACCGAATATAGTACGAGGACCAACCCCTCTGTCCTGATGGACCCTGGACAACATACAATACTCTGTATAAGTCCCTTGAGTCTGATTACTCATTCATTGTGTGTCGTAGGTTAAAAAACTGTACTTATGGTTAAGAAGAATTACACCGTTGTTTAATGCTCCTTACCTAACCATCCACTGATATAGGTAAATGTCGTAGACATAATTTCAAAAAGGTATATCTCACTCTATTCAAATAGACGTACAGATACATCAATTTGAAATTGGTGCATAACAGCGGATATTCAAAACCAAATATTTGCCGACCGGCAAACAAGCCAGGTGACTTCCTCAAATATCACCGATTACAACGAATCCCGATATAATGAGGATGATCACCCAATTCCCAATAACTTACTCCTACTCATCATCTGTAAAACCATACAGATGTGAGAATCAAACCTGGTAAATACATACCCTGGAGTAAGTATCTAATCGGGAAATCAGTTATTCTTTAACAGTACACAGTGAAACTAAAACATTGAAATGTTTCGATGGGGTATCCCGGTATTCCTTGTAATGCCTCTTCCAGATTCACGACTGTAACCGTATAATTCTTTGCCACCTCTCCAAATCCCTTCATATGTCTTTAGTCATTACCTTCTGCACACCCCTTTAGGCCAAATGGTTTTCTTCCTTCCTTACCGTTCGGCACCAGCCTATGGTTTGGAAGAAGACTATCCAATAAGCATAATGGGTGTACTGTCCTAATCCTAGGAACACTCGCAATGCGAGAGAAGGTGAGGATAAAAGACAACCGAATGAACTTAATTCCTATTTCTCCTGAACCAGAATCCATCCCCGAACTGGAACAAGTTCCTTTCGAGTTCGTATATAACCATACGATGGAGTATCCAATAAACTGTGGATCTTCGTAGTGATACGGAGTGTCCTGGAGAAATACAAAGGTGATTTAGGATTGGCGAAGAGATGCTTGGTTTGGTCGTGAATATCTGTTGCAATTTACTTTGCCCTCTTACTAATCCCTTGCTTTGTCTTAACCTAATACCTTCTGCACACCATCGTTATGCTAATTGGTTTTCTTCATTCCCTACCGGTCGGCACCTGCCTATGGTTTGGAAGAAGACTATCCAATTTGCGTAATAGGTGTACTATCTCCTAAACCAAGGAGTACTCGCAACTTGAGAGAAGGTAAAAAGGAAAAGACAACTGAATAATCCTATCCGTTTTCTCCAGAACCGGAAACCATCCTCGAATAAATTCTTTCGAGTTCGTATCTAACCATACGATGGTTTTGTCCAATGGAAGTGGACGTTCGTAGTAATACGGGGTGTCCTGGAGAAAAGGGTAAAAGTAGGAGTGGCAATGAGGTCTGCAACTCTGAAAATCCAAAAGCCGGTGTTAAGAAGGTTCGGTCAACTTGGTCACTGAGTCATAGTCTTAGGGTCAGGTCAATGGTCGCTGCCAAAGAGAGAGAGAAAAGAAACACTCAGCGTGCACTCTAACCTAGATCAGAATGGTTACCAATTTATCTAATCTGGAAACCTCCCACTGTACCTCAAATTCTCCTCCAAACCTGAAAGAAGAATTAGTCGGGAACACCCGAGGAGTAAACTAACTCATCAGTGGGAATCGGGATCCAACTATCATCACATGATAACGTGACGGAATCCGCTCACGCTACCACACTCCAGAAGGTATGCGCATATCTGGCAAGTTTCAGTTCTTTTGAAACTCCCGATGAGATTTCTGCCCCATGCTCTTATGACCTTGGCGTGAGGTCAAAATATCATAAGTCACATGTCAAGTTCAGCCCATCATTATCCAGGTTAATTTGAACCCACCCGTACATACCCTTGACGTAGGCCAAAATAGTAGTACGACTGTCCCAAACCAACGCATCTATCTATGCAACAGATAAATACCCGGCAGCTACCAAACACTATGCCTTGGCGTGAGGTCAAAATACATAGCTTGAATACTACCGAATATTTAACTGAAATGATGGAGGGCTACGAATGGTTTCTGGCGAAAACCTTTAACGTAATGAACTTGATATCGTTGAAGGAACGAATAGCTTTTATAAAAATATAGTGACGAAAACCGTCGCTAAAGAGGTCACTCCCGGTGAAGGGATCTCGGCTCTTTCCCCGTAGAATGGGGTGCAGGATATTCCAACTGAATACCACGGTGCAAAGCAAAAGTAATCGGCTATAGTGAAGTTAATGCCCTGACGCAAACTTCTGTCCAAGGGGTCACTCCCGGTGAAGGGATCTCGGCCCTTGCCTCGTCGACTGAGGAGCAGGATATTCCAACTGAATACCACGATGCAAAACAAAAGTGAACGTCCTTGCAATAACAGCTTTTTGAAAAGTGTTCCAACAACATCATATTAGGTTTGTTTTTAACTTGCATTGATCCGAATCAATGCAGTCCCATCAATTGATCACACCACAAAGAACGAAAATATACTGATGTATGTATATGCCATCCGCATTCGCCACTGGGTCCCGTCATTACCCGTTAGGTTAGCTAACTAACGACAGAGCGGGGACTGGACTAGCGCGGATGTAAAACATATACAACATCTACTAATATATATACCAATATATTATATTCGCTCAAGGCGTGAATAAAATGCAACATCACAGAAATGTACAGCATTACAGAAACAATACAGATATCTGGGATCCCCGGGTTTCACAGAGCCGCTGAAACCCGACGTTCCCCTGGTCGTGTGGATAGCCTGTGCAATGAGATCCTAGACCCCTACGGGCGCGGCAAGTCACCCGCCAAAACCTGAAGCGAGGCAGCCCCCTTCAGCGCCGTGAATGGACCACCCAGCACTTCACGGAATCCGGTAACTTGGGCACCCCTCCTGGGTCAACCTGTACCCCCTACGAGTGCGGCGAATAGCCCGCCAATCCTAGAGTGAAGCCCCCTCCGTATCAATGCCATGAGATGCGGGCTTGTTGCCCTCTAGAACCCGGCTATCCGTGCACCCCTCCGCGGGGCAATCCTAGTACAGAAAGTAAAATATACATACAACGGGTACATCGACCGCAACCAGGTCGTGCCCCAAAATAATAATACAAACAGGCAGTGACGGCAGTCCACATGTCGGACGCTCGCCCCGCAATAACAAATGTACATAATACAACAGAACTGTACTAGCATTGCATCCAGGCTATCCCCCACGACCGATCCGCAACATCACAGCAAAAACAGAACATCAACGTGAAAGTCACGTTCGTAAATCCGTCTAACCGGGCTATAGCAGTTAGACCGGATTTACCGATCAAGTGACATTCACGGTCGCAGATATAATGTAAATACTGTGAAATAATGTGTTTAAAATATCCGATCGATCAAATTTTTAACAAGTGGGCCCCAAGTGTTACTGCAGCACATCAAGAATTTCTGGGCCCAATATTAATATTCCAAAAACCCTGTTTCCAGCCCAGAAGCCCACTGGAAAATTTCGACCAACTGAAGATTCCAAACTGCGGCGGAACCGCGGCCCTGAGTGGGATTTGGCCGCGGTTCCGCGCTCCACTTAAAAGATCACTTTGTCGAATTTTTCCAGAGAGCTTAGAACTACCTGTACAGTACTTTTATACAACCTGAAAAATTTTTCGAGACTGAAAAATTTCAACAGAAACTGATGCTGAAGGAAATGCGGGTTTTGGGATTTTTGATCGATCCGAAATGCAAAACACATTAAACCAAGCTAGACTAAGTTAATGGCGAGGCTCTGATACCACTGTAAGTGCACGGCGGCGCCCCGGCCGTCAATCCGACGGCCAAATGCGGAAGCGGTGATAAACTTTAAATTTTCTTGAACTGGCAAACCGCCGCGCACTAATACCCGGATCGAACCACTAACTAGTCCTAGCTAACTACAAGATGGGAAAGAGATATACCGACGATCCAAGTCCTCCGGTCTTCTCATCATCGTCCCGATCTCCTGCGGAATGTCCCGTCTCCTCCTCGTCGCCGGAAGTGCACCACATCGCCTACTTCTTTTACGGGCTCCCACCTCAATGCCGAGGCAACTCGGGCATGAAGCCGGCTACTCGACGTGCCCAAGGTTCGCTGTAGAATATGTAGTGAACTATTTATCTCATTTTGGGGTTATCGGAATTGCCTTTTGGTGGAGGGATGAAACAAGAACTATGTGGAGGAACTTGGGGACATTTTTGGAGCATGAAATGAACCATATACCCTCACCAAAATATTTGGACAGCCCCCTCCTATACATGGCCGGCCATCTCAAGAGGAATGGATAGAATGAGATAAGTGTATCAAAAATGGGAGCCCCACTCATATGATACAAGAGAGAGAGAGAGAGGAGTCTATCATGCAAAAGGAAATGATTATCAATAAATCCAACACTCCAAGGCAACCATCATCTCATGCATGATGGCTTCAAAAAGTCAAGCCATCATGAGAAGAAGAAGTCAAGTGATGGTGCTCATCATGAAAACCATCATGATGCAACAAGATGCAAAAAAACCCCTCCACTAAAGCCTATTTGCAACAATGCAAATAAACCCTCCTCCACCAATCTTCGGCCAATGAACGATACAAAGGAAATTGGCCGAAACGGAAAGCAAACTGGCAACTCCAGAAAACTGGTCCCGTAATAAATTACAGGAAAAACCCCGATACTGTGCATACACACCCGCATCTGTATTTCGACCGAAATACAAATGCAATGAGACAAAATCTACACTGTACTATACTAGGATCCGGCTTATACCAAAGCCGGCTAGTATTATCCGCTCGATCCTGATCCGTGCAATACCGCAGGTATCTGATCGAACCCTGCCATATAACCATACGGCCTATAGTACAGACTGTCCGATCCTGATCCGTGCAATACCGCACGTATCTGATCGGACCTTGCCATATCTCCATACGGCCTCTACAACCTTTCGCCCGAAAGCTGAGTAACTGAATGTGGGGGACTCTAAAGACTCATCAACACCTTGGTTGTGGATTTAACCACTAGCACGTCAGAGGTATAAGCCAATACGTAACGGGCTACCAGGTACTGACTAACAGGGATGTCTGTGAGCGAACTCAGCCTGACAACCCTACTGAGCCTGTCAGTGACAATATCCGTACAGTCCGGTCCGTTCGTCTATGAGCATCGCATGGCGGGCCTAGGGGGTTGGTAAAAGTTAGACCCCCAAAAGCGGTACAAGTCGTGTCGGAGTGTAGCCCAGAACACCCTGAGATACTACTGGAATACCTACCAGTAAATCTCCTTGCCTCGGCCGAGGGCTTCGTGTAATGGCTCTCCTAGACACAGCGCGACCTCACCCCCAATACCGGGAGAGACGAACCCCTGAAGATGCGCTCACTGCCTCCATGTGGCTCGGGACTGTACCCAACTAAAACCTGTTTGCACGACTCCTTTGAGCCGTGGTAAGGTAGTAATCAAAGTACAGTGGGAACTCACACAAGACAAATGACGATCCCCAGGTCGATGAACTAACCTGCACACATGTCACCAGGGAACTGCCATCTGACGTCTGGTATATGACCAACTAGCATGTTCCCGGCGAGTCCTGTCCGGTGTACTCATAACCCAATGAGCACCTGTATACATCTTAGGTGATCCAACTGACACCAGTGGCTTGTGAGACCGGCCACCGCCCCTCGTCGGGGTCTCGACTGTATACACTAGTCTACTATGGAGAATCGATGCCCTGTCTCGAAACTCTCACGACTAGGGACCTTTTTAAGGATATGCTTATAGACCCCCAGCTCCCACTTATATGATCGCCCTCATACTGCTGGTGGTCAAGCAAGAATCCTAGGGGCTCTATCAACGTGTAATAGCGACGTGTCAGGTCACTTAAAACAGTACACGATGATAAAGGTAAACCAGATAGCATACTATCATCTCGAGTAAGACTGTCCTACCGGGATAGGTCCTCCCTCAATCATTGCAATCACGTACCTGTGATCCAATAATTGACTCTGAGGGCACTATCTCCAACAGTTGTATCCCGTTTGGGAGCCAGTATTTACAAAGGAGACTCTGCCGAAATTTTCAGTAAATTTTTGATGTTTTTAGAAACCCGCATAATTCGGCTTATGCTATTAAAACTACTTGATTTAAATTGGTTTTCCTTCACTCTACTACTTTTCTTGGTTTGGATTTCTGGGTTTTCGGCTTACTTAGATTACGAACGCCTCGAGACGTTTCGTAGTTTAAGTGCCGGTCATGTTCCGTACTTTCGGGTCGTGACAAAGATGGAGACAAAATGGTCACTTAGTCAAAGTTGCATGAAGCATCAAGAAGCTTCTTGAATAAAAACAAAAGGAACTATTTAGTTTCCTTTTTCTTTTAACCAAAATAAATAAAGTAAATAAAACCTTAACCATTTATCTAAACATGGTGTATAGCATACACACACCCAAGTTTGCATGTATCATCAAACATGATACAAACTAGTGCACAAAACTATATCATATATACAATGTGCATATCAAGTGAGAAAATCCATCTTAAGTGAACCAATACTAGTTAATGCAAAGTAATATATTAAATATATAATTAAACATTAAATCATTAAATCAACACTTGATTTAACGATCCTGTCATATCGCATATGACCGACTAATATCCAATGTACCGACTTATCGAATCAATCCTCGATTCGATAACTAGGTTATATCGCATACAACCAATCGATACATTCATCGCGAGAATAGAATACGGTATCACATACACGCATTATTCTCGATCCCGCACATATCTCATATGTGCTCCTATTTCGTTTCGCTTGAGCCAGGAAACCTCTGTGTAGGACTCTAAAGACTCGTCAATACGCCGGCAGCAGGTGATGATCATATCAAACACCCACAAGCCGCAAGCGGTCTGCTAAACGTAACGGCCACCCGGGTATTGAGCGATCAGAAGATCGACGAGCAAGCCCGCTCACACTCTTGTGAATCCAACCAGTAACACTTACCGTACAGTCCGGTCTGTTCGTCTGATATGTCGCATATCTCGCCTAGGGGTGGTAAACGTCAGACCCCAATAGCTCAATAAGTCGTGTCGATATGAGGTCTATAACAGTTCGAGAACTACTGGTAACACTTACCAGTAAATCTCAGCAACCCTGTCCAGGGATTTCCGGTTATAGCCAATCGAACACAGAGCAACATCAACTCCCTATACCGGGAGAGACGAATCCCCTCCTATCGCTTATTGCCTCCATGCGATTCGGGACTGTACCCAAAAGCCACCGTTTTGCACGCCCTCTTGGATGTGGTAAGGTGGAAATCAAAGCACAGTGGGAATCACACAAGACTCTATGACGATCTCGGGTCTACAGACTAACCTGTACCAGTGTCACCAGAGAACTGCCATCTGATTTAAGGTATAATACCATCTGGGAGTTCTCAGCGAGTCCGTCCAGTGTACCCAGTCTCCACTGAGCACCCGTATATCATCTCTGATGTCAAACACCAATGGATATGGGATCATCCATTGCCCATCTATATGGGTCGAGAAGGTATACGCTAGTCTACTCTGGTATATCGATGCCCCGTCTCGATACATCCACGACTAGGGACCTTGAAGGATGTACTTATGGACTACCATGTCCCCACTAGTACGATCTGCATCATAGTCCAGGTAGTCAAGTACACATCCTAAGGGCTTTACCAACATGTAACAGAGAGACAATCAGTACACACGTTAAGGTAAAGAGTAACCAGATAGCATACTATCATGTCGAGCAAGAAAGTCCTCCCTATATATGTCCCAGCATCCACTTCAATATACATCCTATGTACAGTAATGGCCTCTAGGGCATACATATAACTAACATTACTATCAATTGAATACCCTACACAAGTATCTACATCTTCGATCACATTGAAGAATCCCGATACTTGCAACACCTGGTTCTCTACTTTATTCATATACCTATAACTTCTCAAAATTCGGACACTGTGTTTGCACGAAACACCTGTCTAAAAACTAGAGAAGTCATAAGTAAACCGAATATAGTACGAGGACCAACCCCTCTGTCCTAATGGACACTGGACAACATACAATACTCTGTATAAGTCCCTTGAGTCTGATAACTCAATCCCTGTGTGTCGTAACTTGAAAACTGTACTTATGGTTAAGAAGAATTACACCGCTGTTTAATGCTCCTTACCTAACCATCCACTGATATAGGTAAATGTCACAAACATAATTTCAAAAAGGTATATCTCTCTCTATAAAAATAGACGTACAGATATATCAATTTGAAATTGGTGCATAACAGCGGATATTCAAAACCAAATATTTGCCGTCCGACAAACAACCCCGGTGACTTCCTCAAATATCACCAATTACAACGAATTCCGATATAATGAGGATGATCACCTAATTCCCAATAACTTACTCCCACTCATCATCTGTAAAACCATATAGATGTGAGAATCATACCTGGGAAATACATACCCTGGAGTAAGTATCTAATCGGGAAATCAGTTTTCCTTTAACAGTACACAGTGAAACTGAAACATTGAAATGTTTCGATGGGGTATCCGGGTATTCCTAGTAATGCCTCTTCCATTATCCAAATTCACAACTGTTACCGTGTAATTCTTTGCCATCTTTCCAAATCCCTTTATATGTCTTTAGTCATTAACTTCTGCACACCCCTTTAGGCCAAATGGTTTTCTTCCTTCCCTACCGTTCGGCACCAGCCTATGGTTTGGAAGAAGACTATCCAATAAGCATAATGGGTGTACTGTCCTAATCCTAGGAGCACTCGCAATGCGAGAGAAGGTGAAGATAAAAGACAACTGAATAAACCTTATTCCTATTTCTCCTGAACCAGAATCCATCCCCGAACTGGAACAAGTTCCTTTCGAGTTCGTATATAACCATACGATGGAGTATCTAATAAACTGTGGATCTTCGTAGTGATACGGAGTGTTCTGGAGAAATACAAAGGTGAAGTGGGAGTGGTAATGAAATACTTGGTTTGGTCATAAATAGCAGTCGCAATTTACTTTGCCCTCTTACTAATCCCTTGATATGTCTTTACTTATTACCTTCTGTACACAATTGTTAGGCTAATTGGTTTTCTTCATTCCCTACCGGTCGGCACCTGCCTATGGTTTGGAAGAAGACTATCCAATTTGCGTAATAGGTGTACTATCTCCTAAACCAAGGAGTACTCGCAACCTGAGAGAAGGTAAAAGGAAAAGACAACTGAATAGTCCTATTCGTTTTCTCCAGAACCGGAAAGGTAAAAGGAAAAGACAACTGAATAGTCCTATTCGTTTTCTCCAGAACCGGAAACCATTCTCGAATAAATTCCTTCAAGTTCGTATCTAACCATACGATGGTTTTGTCCAATGGAAGTGGACGTTTGTAGTAATACGGGGTGTCCTGAAGAAAATGGTAAAAGTCGGAATGGCAATGAGGTTTGCAACTCTGACAATCCAAAAACCAGTGTTTTAGAAGGTTCGGTCAACTTGGTCACTGAGTCATAGTCTTAGGGTCGGGTCATTGGTCGCTGTCGAAGAGAGAGAGAAAAGAAACACTCAGCGTGCACTCTAACCTAGATCAGAATGGTTACCAATTTATCTAATCTGGAAACCTGCCACTGTACCGTCAAATTCTCCTCCAAACATGAAAGAAGAATTAGTTGGGATCACCCGAGGAGTAAACCAACTCATCAGTTGGAATCGGGATCCAACTATCATCGCATGATAACGTGACAGAATCCGCTCACGTCATCACACTCCAGAAGGTATGCGCATATCCGGCAAGTTTCAGTTTCTTTAGAAACTCCCGATGTGGATTTTTGCCCCATGCTCTTATGACCTTGACTTTGGCCAACAAATCATAAGTCACATGTCAAGTTCTACCCGTCATTCTCTAGGTTAATTTGAGCCCACCCGCACAAGCCCTTGACTTTGGCCAACAAGGCTATAAGACTGCCCCAAACAAACGCATCTATCTATGCAGCACATGAATACCCAATAGCTACCAATCACTATGCCTTGACTTTGGCCAACAAACATAGCTTGAATACTGATCGACTATCCATGTGAAATGACGGAGGGCTACGAATGGTTTCTGGCGAAAACCTTTAACGTACAGAACTTGATATGGTTGAAGGAATCGGATAGCTTTTAAAATATAGTGACGAAAACCTTTGCTAAAGAGGTCACTCCCGGTGAAGGGATCTCGGCTCTTTCCCCGTAGAATGAGGTGCAGGATATTCCAACTGAATACCATGGTGCAAAGCAAAATTAATCGGCTATAGTGAAGTTATTGCCCTGACGCAAACATCTGTCCAAGGGGTCACTCCCGGTGAAGGGATCTCGGCCCTTGCCTCGTCGACTGAGGAGCAGGATATTCCAACTGAATACCACTGTGCAAAATAAAAGTGAACGTCCTTGCAATAACAGCTTTTTGAAAAGTGTTCCAACAACATCAGAATAGGTTTGTTTTTAACTTGCATTGATCCGAATCAACACAGTCTCATCAATTGATCACACCTATAAAGAACGTAAATAATGATGTACGTATATGCCATCCGCATTCGCCACTGGGTCCCGTCATTACCCGTTAGGTTACTTAACTAACGATAGAGCGGGGACTGGACTAGCGCGGAGGCAAAATATATACAACATCTACTAGTATATATATTAATATATAATATTCGCTCAAGGCGTGATAAAATGCAACATCACAGAAATGTAATAAGCATCACAGAACAATACAGATATCTGGGATCCCCGGGTTTCACAGAGCCGCTACTGAAACCCGACGTTCCTCTGGTCGTGTGGATAGCCTGTGCAATGAAATCCTAGACCCCTACGGGCGCGGCAAGTTACCCGCCAAAACCTGAAGCGAGGCAGCCCCCTTCAGCAACGTGAATGGACCACCCAGCACTTCACGGAATCCGGTAACTTGGGCACCCCTCCTGGGTCAACCTGTACCCCCTATGAGTGCGGCGAATAGCCCGCCAATTCTAGAGTGAAGCCCCCTCCGTCTCAATGCCATGAGATGCGGGCCCGTTGCCCTCTAGAACCCGGCTATCCGTGCACCCCACCTTGGGGAAATCCTAGTACAAAAGTAAAATATACATACAACGGGTACATCGACCTCGACCCGGTCGTGCCCCAAAAGAATAATATACAAACTGGCAGTGACGGCAGTCCACATGTCAGACGCTCGCCCCACAATATCAAATGTACATAATACAACCAAAACTATACTAGCATTGCATCCAGGCTATCCCCCACGACCAATCCACAACATCACAGCACAACACAGAACATCAACGTGAATGTCACGTTCGCAAATCCGTCTAACCGGGCTATAGCAGTTAGACAGGCTTTACCGATCGAGTGACATTCACGGTCGCAGATATAATGTAAATACTGTGAACTAATGTGTTTAAAATTTTCGATCGATCAAATTTACCTAAGTGGGCCCCCAAGCACTACTGTAGCACTTAAAGAAATTCTGGGCCCAAAAAGAATATTCCAAAAACCCCATTTTCAACTCAGGAGCATTCTGTAAAATTTTGGTACACTGAACAGTGAAAGTCATGCCTTGAGCATGGGTTTGGCCCATTTTCAACTCAGGAGCATTTTCAACTCAGGAGCATGGGTTTGGCCGCGGTTCCGCGGTGGGGTAGTGAGATCACGAGACTAAATTTTTACAGAAAGCTTAGAATTCCCTGCACATCATTCTGCAATAACCTGAAAAAATTTTGGAGCCAAAAAAAATTCGACAGAAACTGATGCACATGAAAAATACGGTTTTGGAATATTTGTTCGATCGAAGCTTTAAACATACTAGTGCAAGCTAGACTAGGTTAATGGCGAGGCTCTGATACCACTGTAAGTGCACGGCGGCGCCCCGGCCGTCAATCCGAGGCCAAAATGCGGAAACGAAACTTTTTACGAACTTGTAAACCGGCACCACCACGCACTATAAACCCTGATCTGGCCATTAAACTAGTCCTAGCTAACAAGAGAACGGGTAGAGAGATATACCGAGCAATCCGTGTCCTTCGGTCTTCTCGTCGTCGTGCCGATCTCCCCGCGGAATCTCCGGTCCTCAGCTCTTCGCCGGAAGGGCACCACGTCGCCGGCTTCTTTTACGGGCTCCCACATATCGACCGAGGCAACTCGGGCACGAAGTTGGCGAGCCAACGTGCCAAAGGTTTGCTGTAGAATACGTGTAGTGCTCTATGTCTCATTTGGGGTTACTTGAAGTTGCCTTTGGTGGAGGAAATGAACTAAAACTTTTTTGGAGAGGAACTTGGGAATATTTGTAGCATGAAAAGAACAAAAATTCCCCTATCAAAATTTGGACAGCCCCTACAAGGGAATGGCCGGCCATGGCATGATGGAATTGAGAGGAGAGTGTGGAGTGAGTCTCTATAATGCAAGAGGGAGCCAAAAACAACAGAGAGAAAAGGTTATCATGTGAAGAAATGATCACAATCAAAGAACCTCACTCCAAAACCCAATCAACAACCATGATTACTCCAAAACCAAAACTCCAACAACCTAATCATCAACAACCATGATTACTCCAAAAGTCAAGCCATGATGAAAAGAAGAAGAAGTCAAATGGTGGAGGAATTATCATGGTACAACAATATGCAAATAACACCCTCCACTAACCAAATTTGCATGCTTGTAAATAAGCCCTCCTCCACCAATTTCTGGCTAAGGAAAGATACAAAGAAATATGGCCGAAACGGAAAACAAACTGGCAACTCCAAAAAACTGATCCCGTAATAAATTACAGGAAAACCCCGCTACTGTATATACATACCCGCATTTGTATTCCGACCGAATACAAATGCAATGAGACAAAATCTACACTGTACAATACTAGGATCCGGCTTAAACCAAAGCCCGCTGGTATTAACCGTCCGATCCTAATCCGTGCAATACCGCACGTATCTGATCGAACCCTGCCATATTTCCATACGGCCTCTACAATGTTTCGCGCGAAACTTGAGCAACTGTCTGTGGGGGACTCTAAAGACTCGTCAATACTATGGCTGTGGATTTAACCACTAGCACGTCAGAGGTATTAGCCATACATGACGGGCTACTAGCTATTGAACAAAAGGGACATCGATGAGCGAACTCATCCTGACACCCTACTGAGCCTGTCAGTGACAATATCCGTACAGTCCGGTCCATTCGTCTATGAGCATCGCATGGCGGGCCTAGGGGTTGGTAAAAGTCAGACCCCCAAAAGCGGTACAAGTCATGTTGGAGTGTAGCCCAGAACACCCTGAGATACTACTAGAATACCTACCAGTAAATCTCCTGCCTTGGCCAAGGACTTCATGTAATGGCTCTCCGAGACACAGCGCGACCTCACCCCCAATACCGGGAGAGACGAACCCCTGCAGATCCGCTCACTGCCTCCATGTGGCTCAGAACTGTACCCAACTAAAACCTGTTTGCACGTCTCCTTTGAGCGTGGTAGGGTAGTAATCAAAGTACAGTGGGAACTCACACGAGACAAATGACGATCCTCAGGTCGATGAACTAACCTGTACACATGTCACCAAGGAACTGCTATCTGACGTCTGGTATAATCCCAACTAGCAGGTTCCCGGCGAGTCCTGTCCGGTGTACTCATAACCCAATGAGCACCTGTATACATCTTAGGTGATCCAATTGACACCAGTGGCTTGTGAGACCGGCCACCGCCCCTCGTCGGGGTCTCGACTGTATACACTAGTCTACTCTGGAGTATCGATGCCCTGTCTCGTAACTCCAACGACTAGGGACCTTTTAAGGATATGCTTATAGACTACCAGCTCCCACGTATATGATCACCCTCATACTGCTGGTAGTCAAGCAAGAATCCTAGGGGCTCTACCAACGTGTAATAGCGACCAGTAAGGTCACCTAAAGCAGTACACGATGATAAAGATAAACCAGATAGCATACTATCATCTTGAGTAAGACTGTCCTACCGGGATAGGTCCTCCATCAATCACTGCAATCACGTGCCTGTGATCTAATAATTAACTCTGAGGGCACTATCTCCAACAATAACTTTACTATATTCGATTAATTTTTGCTTTGCGTCAAGGTATTTAGTGGGAAGATCCTGGACCTCATTCTACTACGAAAGAGTCGAGATCCTTTCACCGGGAGTGACCTCTTTAGCAATGGTTTTCGCCACTATATATTTGTAAAAAGCTATCCGGTTCCTTCAACGATATCAATTTCATTACGTTAAAGGTTTTTCGCCAAAAACCATTCGTAGCCCTCCGTCATTTCAGACGGGTAGCACTTAGTATTCATGCTATGTTTGTTGGCCTTCGTTAAAGCATAGTGCATGGTAGCTGCTTGTTACTTTTCTGTTGCATAGATAGATGCATTGGTTTGGGACATTCATACTACTATTTTAGCCTTTGTCAAGGGTATGTACAGGTGGGTTCAAATTGACTTGGACAATGACGGGTAGAACTTGACATGTGACTTATGATATGTTGGCCTTCGTCAGGTCATAAGAGCATGGGGTAAAAATCACATCGGGGGTTTCAAAAATACAAGAAACTTTCCAGGCATGCACATAACTTCTGGAGTGTGATAACGTGAGTGGATTCCATCAGATTATCATGCAATGATAGTTGGATCCCGATACCCACTTATGAGTTAGTTTACTCCTCGGGTGATTTTAGATGATCCCGACTAATTCTTCTTTCAGGTTTGGAGGAGAATTTAAGGATACAGTGGGAGACATCCTGATTAGATAAAGTGATTAACCATTATGATCTAGGTTAGAGTGCACACTGAGTGTTTCTTTTCTCTCCCTCTTTGACAGCGACCATGGCCCGGCCCTAGACTAGATCTCATGAACCAAGTTAACCGGACCTTCATAAAACACTGGCCTTTGGATCGTCAAAGTTGCATACATCATTGCTACTCTTTCTTTTACCATTTTACTTTTCTTCGGAACATTCCGTATTACTATGAAGATCCCCTTTTTTTCATTGGATATGACCATCGTATAGTTACATACGAACTCGAAGAAACTTGTTTCAGATTCGAGGATGGTTTTCGGTTCTGGAGAAGTTGAATAGGATTATTCAGTTGTCTTTTCCTTTTACCTTCTCTTTGGTTGTGAGAGCTCCTAGGATTAGAAGAGGGTACACCTATTGCACTTATTGTATAGTCTTCTTCCAAACCATAGGCAGGTGCCGAAAGGTTGGGAAAGAAGAAAACCAATTAGCCTAAGTGTTGTGTACAGGAGGTAATAAGTAAAGACAAATAAAGGGATTAGAAAGAGGGCAAAGTAAATTGCGACTGCTATCATTCACGAACAAACCGCGTATTTCATCGCCGCTCCCACTTCACCTTTGTATTTCTCCAGAACACCCCGTATCACTACGAAAATCCACAGTTATTGGATAATCCGTCGTATAGTTTCATACGAACTCGAAGGAACTTGTTCCATTTCGAGGATGGATTCTGGTTCAGGAGAAATAGAATAAGGATTATTCAGTTGTCTTTAATTTTTACCTTCTCTCAGGTTACGTGGGCTCCTAGGATTAGAAGTGTACACCAATTACGCTTATTGGATAGTCTTCTTCCGAACCATAGGCTGGTGCCGAACGGTAAAGAAGGAAGAAGACCATTTAGCCTAAGGGTGGTGTACAGAAGGTAATGAGTAAACAAAAATAAAGGGATTTGGAGAGATGGCATGGAAGTATACGGTTACAGTCGTGAATCTGATAATGGAACAGGAATTACTAGGAATACCCAGATACCCCTTCGAAACATTTTCATATTTCAGTTTCACTATGCGTTGTTAATGGAAAACCGATTTCCCGATGAGGTCTTTACTCCAGGGTATATGTATTTACCAGGTTTGATTCTCATATTTGTATGGTTTTACAGATGATGAGTGGCAGTAAGTTTTTGGGAATTAGGTGATCATATTCTCATTATATCGGAATTCGTTGTAATTGGTGATATTTGAGGAAATCACCTGGGTTTTTGCCGAACGGCAAATATTTGGTTTTGAATATCCGTTGCTATGCACCAATTTCAAACCGATATATCTGTACGTTTATTTTATAAAGTGAGATATAACTTTTTGAAATTATGTCCATGACATTTACCTATATAAGTTGATGGTTAGGTAAGGAGCATTAAACAGCGGTGTAATTCTTCTTAACTATAGTACAGTTTTCAACCTACGACGCACAAGGTTTAAGTCATTGAACTCAGGGGACTTATACAAAGTATTGTATGTTGTCTAGTGTCAATTAGGACAGAAGGGTTGGACCTTATAGTATATTCTGTTTACTTGTAACTTCTCCAGTTTTAGACAAGTGTTTCGTAGAAATACAAGGTCCAAGGTTTGAGAAGTTATAGGTACAAGAATAAAGTAGAGAACCATGTGCTGCAAGTATCAGAATTTTTCAAGGTAATCGAAGATGTAGATATTTGTGTTTGGTATTCTGCTGATAGTAATGGTTTTGAAAACATTGCTTCTCTTTCGGGTTACTCGTATCTGGATGCACTCCTAAGTTGAGTAATGCTGATCGGCCTCTCTCCATTTAGTTGACATGCACTGGAGACAGCTGCATGATTTGAATTTGGTTCCAATTAAATCAGTGCCTCCGTTTCTATATTATATATAGAATGGTTCATATCTTAACGATGTTAAGGTATATGGAGTTGTCCGGCTTATGCTTAAAACCAGACTCTGGATAACTCAAGGCATGTTTCAGTAATGGCAGTTTGTGGGTTAACCCGGGCTATGACGAGGGTTAACTTTCTACAATCTGGAAGATCAATAGGGATGACTCGCCGCAGTTTTAGTAAAATGGACTTTTTCAGAAAACAGTTGTGGGAGTTTGGTAGAACTGGAGGTGATTCCAGAACCACAAACGATTACTGAAAATTTAATATAACCTAAAGATTCAATCGGGATTGACATTCCATTAGCCACTCCGAAAATATAGTGGGAAACCTCAGGCGCCCGAGTGGTACTTCGGTATTCTCAAAGACGGTGAAAGGGAGGTTCTTGTTTACCCAGACTTGCCATTAATGTTGTCCTAGACTATGAGACCATGAAGGAGGATGAGTATAGCATCGTTATAAACTGTCACGACCCGAAATTAGCTCGTGACCGGCACTTAAATCGTGCAACGTCTAAAGGCATAACATAATTCAAGTAAGCCAAAAACCCAGAAATCTAAACCTTTTTAAGAAAATAAAAGAGGTGAAGTTTTGAAAATAAGGTATGATGAAATCAAGTTTTTCCTAAATACAAAAACAATGGAGCATACAAATGCATGTGGATTTACTAGTTGAAAAACATGTTTCGTCTTTTTAAAAATTTGGGCAGCACCTCCTTTGTATTTTTTGAGCCAAAACCACATATACAAGAAAATGATAAAGGCATCCCCAAGCGGGAGCTAGCTCTTCGCCAATCGGCGGATCACAACCACGCAAGACAGTATATATAAGTATACGACGCCTAACGGCGAAGATCCATGATTGTATGTCAAAAATATTTAGTAACCGCAATCAAGAACGGCGTCGCTTGGTAGCTAGACGGTGAGTACGGGTCGGTCCACAGGGATTATGTGAATTTCCTAATTGTTCTTACGAGCTAATTCCGATGGGTATCGGATTGATTAAATCTAAAAACTAAAACTATCTAGATCTAAATCTTGCTAGGGTTAGGTTGGGGTAAGTTTAGAAATGTAAATAAATCTCACAGCTTTCTATACCCAAATTAAGATCTATGAGGAGTTATGGTAATTATCAATAAAGGGGATTAGAACCATTCGGGAAGATGTTTCTTCCTCTATGTTCTTGTCCTTTCTTTATCGATCCTTACCCTAACCTCCATGGAAAACACGCTCAACCGGGCCTTTATACTACGGCATCACCGCTACCTTGAGGGATAGGGTGCCGTAGGGAGCGGTGTGTGCATGTATGCATGGAGTCCTATTAATTATATGTGATGGGCAAGAAAGGGATGAGAGATCTTCATCTCTCAAAAGCCTTCCTCAAAGCTAACCCTAACAAGCGAGGAGACTACTCGTTCATTATGGAATTGAAGAACATATCTAACTATCTAACTAGGGCAAGGAATTAAAGATCTATACTAAGGCAATTAAATAAAACTACTTACTTTACAGATGGCACTCTCCAAACATTTGCACAAGACTTGTCAGATCTGAATAGATGAAATTAAAAGAGGCATCGATGCTCTCCAAAAGAAATCTGAATTTTATTAATGAAAGGAGGCATACCTCAAAAGAGGTATTAGGGCTTTTATTTAAAGGATCGAAACCCTAGGGTTACAATTGACTCACATATCTGCTATTACAAAAATACCCCTTAAGAAAAAGGCCTATTCAACTCCCGCCAGCGCCTCTAGAAATTCGCACCGACACGGGCAATAGACGGCCGCGGATCCGTGCCCAAAGCCCATGTTTGGCCGCGGTTCCGCGGCCGTATGTGGGTTTTGTGGGCTCGTTTTTCTGGTACTTCGTCTTTTGCATCTTGGCTACTTTTTTCTTCACTTTGTTTCTCAGGTAGGCTTCTAGTTCTCTTCCAGATTCCACAGTGAATAATTGTAGTGAACTTTTTTCGTTGCTTCATGACGAAGTCTTGAACCTTGCGCTGCCTTTTATTTTGTGAACTGATCTTCGTGTAGGCTTTATCAAGATTCTCTGTTTGTTGGTCGAAGTCTCACATTTGTATCGTCTTTTGTCTTTTTCACTGTTTTTATTCCAAGAACCTGTAACCTTCAACTAATTAGCAGACATGGGTCAAAAGCACCTGTTTATTTGTAAAATGACTAGGAACAAATACCCCCAAACTTATTTTTTGCTCGTCCTCGAGCAAACCTAGTTTTATTCTCAACAAAAACCTAACCTCACTTTCGCAGCGAAACGCGATTACACTGAGCTCGTGAAACAAGCCCTTAAATCTCCAGGTGTCCCTAGTAGGAGGAGTGTTGTCTCCTGAGGGTTTTCAGCGGATATTACCCACAAAATCCTATCAATTTGGCCCATTAATTTTTATTTTCCAATTAGGTTTTCTAACAAGGAAGTCTATTATCTTCGACTCATAAACTATCCACCCATATTCTTCACGTTTCCTTATCGTTTAACTTAAGATTATATATGTTCTGCAGACCTATTTAGCTTTTGGCATCTCTTATGTTTTCTTTCTAGAGTTCTATCTCAACTTAGGAAGTTTTATCATCTCTATTAAAGATACAAGTCCTATTCTTCATTCCTATCTCTTATCTAAATCCCAATCACATACCCCTACGTGTGTGTATATATCACCCCTACACTTGGAAATTCAAATCAAGCAATCATACTCTTTTCCGTCGTCCAAAGCACTTCTTAATTGGTGAATTTTTTAGATGAATTTTGCTCATACATCCTTCATGCGACCGTTAATACTTCTTGAGATACCAACAACCGATTACAAGATGTGTTTGCACATTAAAGCGTAATTCCTAGTCTTGTAACACCTAAGACTTTAGCAGTGACTCCCAAACCAGTTGGTCTAAGGCACTAGGTGATGAAGCACCCTAGCTAAATATTTTTCTATTTTTGCAGCCTTAAGTAATCACAAAAACCAGTGTTCATTTTTTCATTATCTCTATATTCACACTTGTATTTTTTTTTCTTCGTACTAAGGACTTTAGACAAGAGCATTTCAGGGTCTCTTCTACTATTCCAAGTTTCAAGGTTCGTGTTTGTGCAATTTTGTAGGGTATATATTTTCAGAATTTAGACTTAAGCTAGGAATTATTTTTCAAACTTATACTTTAATAAAAACATCAATACTCTTCCCTTGTTTTAACTTAGCCCAAGAAGTGAACTCAAAATTTGCCTATTTTTAAATAAACTACAAAGACATATACTTTCTACCGTTAAACTTTAAGCAAAGTTATTTTTAGGGTTTTAAATTTACTAAGTCTAAGATCTAGTTGTTCCTAACTAGTTAACCTTTTTGTCAAACTCAAGTCAATTATAACCAAAATTGAATGTTTCAATTTTTATAATTTTTAAAATTTTCAATTTTTATGGGTTTTAAAATAAGTATGCAAATGCAAAAAATATACACATGAATGTGAAGGAAGAAGGCTTACCGAGCACACCCCCAAACTTAAACTTAACAGTGTCCTCACTGTCAGGCTACACCAAGAGGGTCAAAATGTCAGCAATCACCTGTTTATTTATTTATAATTATTTTTTATTTTTTTATGTTTTTATTGTTAAAGGAAAAAAAATATACAACAAGGTTCCCCCCAAACTTATATGAGACAGTGTTTCCACTGTTTTAAGCGTTAAAGTTCAGAGCTAGGGAGGAGAAAAATCAAACTATACAAGGCCTTACACAGGCCAAAGGTTAGCACCAACCATTCAAAAATTCTATCGTGATAATGGTATGGTTGGTGAAAGAATGGAGTGTAGAGAAAGGAGTTGAGAAACACACGAGATCGTATGTGAAGAAGAGTGGAATATGGTCTCGGTGGAGGAGGAGAATGGCGGAAAAGAGAAAGAAGTGTGGTACGATCTTGAGGGTGTAAATCGAGTGAATAAATTAGCGCAATTTATGATGACCGTTGTGTTAAAAGGGATTGTGCTAATCTATTAACCCGTCGAGAAATAGGGTCAAAAACCCTCAAGATTCGCGAGAAAACATGGGTACGTCGAACTTGGTAAACCCTCCATTGAAAATGGAAACACGACGGATTCTTGCGTGGTCGAAACGATAGGAAGGACAAAAGAGAGTGATTTAGGGATAGTCTTATTCTCACCTAAGTAACCTGTCTCCAACTTGAAGGATTCCATCAATATTTCGAAATGACTGTAAGCAACCGAGTCTGATGGTTCAACTAACTCATCTGAAAATTTAAAGGACTCAAACTCGGGAGGTGAGTTTTCAACATCGTGTGAAAAAGTGAAACACTCGTAATCGTTATCAGCTGTGAGAACTGTGTCAGATTAAAAGAGGAACGCACTAGTGGCATCAAATGTGGTGTGATTGAACAGCAATTTTTCAAACTCACAGTCCTCAAGCATGATCTTTTGCGTCGTCAGAACGATGGAAAGGAGGGGGTTTGATTTAGGAAGTGTAACAGTTAAAGGTTCAGGAGGATGAAGTGGAAAATCCGACACATAAAACAAAAATGGTTCATCCTCAATAATATCCTCAATACTCTCCTCAATACTATTCTCATAATTCTCCTCAAAATTTTGCTTATACATGCCATTATCATCAAAATCGAGACGGATATAAGGTTCGGGAGAATCATTTAATGACTCGGGATGATGAATTGGACATAAAATTTCAATCAAATCTACGGGTTCATCATCCAAGATATTCCCGGCGTCAATATCCTCAATCAAGTGAAAATCAATTTTTTCGGACACCTCATCAAAAGCATGGATATCAATTGATTTAGGCTATAAAGTGGAGGTGTAAAGTTTAAAAGGATTAGGTATGGTTTCACTCGAAAGAGACTCTTCACAATCTGGCAAATCAAGCACTACAAAGTCGCACAACTCATCATTTTAGACACATGTTTGAGAACAGGAGTTGTTGGATTCAATTGGGTATGGGTAGGTTTGATTTGGAAATCCTCTCAAATTCTCACTCTGTTTAACCGCCTCCTCATACATTGGAATTTTTGGAGCTAGTTGGAAACTAGCTACCGGTTCCCTAGGTTGCATAAGGGCGGTAATGGATGCATCCACATTCCTAATCATTTGGTTTGTCGCTACTATATAAGACTCCAACGACTGTTCTAGACTAAACATGGGTTGCGAAGGGGTTTCGGTAAAAGATTCAAAATTGTTTGGATACGTGAAACTCCCAAATGGCTGTGTAGAAGCAATGTCTAGGGAAGGTGCCGAAGTCGGGTAGGACTGGTAGGAATTGAATGGTTGGACAGGAGTAGGATCAACATTTGGATAAAAAGGTGAATGGACTTGTTGATCCCAAGAACTGGATGTGTTGAGAGGAGTGAAAGATCGACTACGAGATTGTTCAATATACTCATCAATAGACATAGGTTTAGGAGTTACAACAGGACTCGAAAAAGTGGTATCAACGTACGAAGGTGGTGAAGTTTGACACGGTTGATACAAAGTGAATTGCGGAGTCAAACTGTTTCTCCTAGATGCTTCTATTCGATCTTTCAAAGAAATTTTGGGCATGGAGGGGTCGTCCTTAAATCGACCGAAAAAATTCGTGTAAGAGGCAAAGTTTGGATCAGGGTACCAAAGTTCGGCAAAAGATTTATGAGGTGGGGTACCCATAATGTAAGAAAGGAGAAGAAAAAGAAGGTGGGGTGCACGGATTTCTTAGCGACAAAATTTTGCAAGTTTTTATAAAAAAAATTCCTTTTTTTTATTTGGAACTTTTTGCAAAAAAGATTTTCGATAAAGGGCTTAAGCACACTTTCAATCAACCACAAATGCACAATCAGGCCTAGATCTAGGGTCACCTAGGTCAGCTAGACAGCTCCTAACTGTTCCAAAGGGCTAGAAATAGGACCTCAAACCTCCTCTTCACCGCCAATTGCGGCCAGGTAAGTGCCAGGTGAGTGGGAGGCTCTCCACTACAATTAGTGGCCCTAATTAAGTAACCACTCGCCTTAGACACACTTGCCTAGACACCGCAAATTCAGGTTAGGATCAACGACCGATGCCTACGACTAGTCCTCTGTCCTATTGAGCGCGACGTCCTTAGGGCTGAGTCTAGTATTTTTTAATTAAATATTGGTCAATGCAGATGCCTTATGTGATTTCTGGGGTCCTGGGAAGGTTGATGAAATCCCCACCCAATCTGGATTGGTCTCAGGCCCCTTAAACTCAGATTAAATATATGTAAAACAGTAACAACCACTTGCAATCAAAATTTTTGTTTTTTTAAGCGCAGCGCAAAGAATCCTGCACAAGATCAATTATTGGAAGGGGAAAGATTTTTTAAGAGCAAAGAATCCTGCAGGAGATTGTTTAGAGGAGATATCAGAGATTTGCAGAGGAGGAGATCAGAAAACTTACAGAGATTTCTATTTTTTTTAGGAACCGATCCGTCGCCTCCACCGCGGAACCACCGCGAATTGCCACTTGCGACCGCTGATCCGCCGCGGGTTGGTAGCTTCGGCAGGTTTTTTTTTTATGTCACCAGATTGCCGCGGTTGACTTGTTGACTCGGTCCTCCAAATTTCTTCTGTTTTCTGTTGTGATATTCCTCTGTTTGTTCAGATTTGATATTTGCTGTTTTGATCTCTGGAGATTTCCAGATCCGAAATCGTATGTCGATCCTGCAAAATTCACACAAAAAATACCCTTCAGAAAATAAAACATGATAAATTTTTATATTTTTTTGATATTTCAGTTTTTATGAATTTTCAATTTTAGATTAACCCAAAATTGCAAAAAGGAAATAACACGCCATCCCTGGCAACGGCGCCATTTGATTGTATGTCAAAAATATTTAGTAACCGCAATCAAGAACGGCGTCGCTTGGTAGCTAGCCGGTGAGTACGGGTCGGTCTACAGGGATTTTGTGAATTTCCTAATTGTTCTTACGAGCTAATTCCGATGGGTGTCGGATTGATTAAATCTAAAAACTAAATCTATCTAGATCTAAATCTTGCTAGGATTAGGTTTGGGGTAAGTTTGGAAATGTATGAGGAGTTATAGTAATTATCAATAAAGGGAATTAGAACCATTTGGGAATATGTTTCTTCCTCTAGGTTCTTGTCCTTCCTTTATCGATCCTTATCCTAACCTCCATGGAAAACATGCTCAACCGGGCCTTTATACTACGGTATCACTGCTACCTCGAGGGATAGGGTGCCGTAGAGTGCGGTGTGTGCATGTATGCATGGAGTCCTATTAATTATATGTGATGGGCAGGAAAGGGATGAGAGATCTTCATCTCTCAAAAGCATTCCCCAAAGTTAACCCTAACAAGCGAGGAGACTACTCGCTCATTAAGGAATTGAAGAACATATCTAACTATCTAACTAGGCCAAGGAATTAAAGATCTATACTAAGGCAATTAAATAAAACTACTTACTTTACAGATGGCTCTCTCCAAATATTCACAAAAGACTTGTCAGATCTGAATATATTAAATGAAAAGAGGTATCGATGCTTTCCAAAAGAAATCTGAATTTTATTAATGAAAGAAGGCATACCTCAAAAGAGGTATTAGGGCTTCTATTTATAGGATAGAAACCCTAGGGTTACAATTGACTCGCATATCTGCTATTACAAAAATACCCCTTAAGAAAAAGACCTATTCAACTCCCGCCAGCGTCTCTGGAAATTCGCACCGACACGGGCAATAGACGGCCGCGGATCCGCGGCCAAAGCCCATGTTTGGCCGCGATTCCACGGCCGTATGTGGGCTTTGTGGGCTCGTTTTTCTGGTACTTGGTCTTTTGCATTTTGGCTACTTTTTTCTTCACTTTGTTTCTCAGGTAGGCTTCTAGTTCTCTTCCAGATTCCACAGTGAATAATTTTAGTGGACTTTTATCGTTGCTTCGTGACGAAGTCTTGAACCTTGCGCTTCCTTGTATTTTATGAACTGATCTTCGTGTAGGCTTTATCAAGATTCTCTACTTGTTGGTCGAAGGCTCACTTTTGTATCGTGTTTTGTCTTTTTCACTGTTTTTATTCCAAGAACCTGTAACCTGCAACTAATTAGCAGACATGGGTCAAAAGAACCTGTTTATTTGTAAAATGACTAGGAATGGGGAATATAATAATGCAATATTATGATATGAACAATCCACACAAAAGATAATGAAAAGCAAGACATCAACCACAAGTAGCGGAATACCCCTCGCTCTCAGTCTTGCAACCACAAGTCTCACTAAGTCTCATTACTTATACAAATACTAGTTTGATTGATAGAGTTGACTAGATACAATATGAATAATAATATAAGAGCGGTACGATCCAACATATACCACCTACCAAAGCAAAACACCCGAATGCAGCTGTGTGCCAACGATTCCGCTACTGATCCATGCGGTCAACCTGCAAGAACTGTGGCACAACGGGGGTGAGTTGCCAACTCGTGAGAAGAAAACATCAACAGGTAGAAATTGAATAAAATAACGATTTCCTAAGTCAATTATATCATAAAGGTATTACTATGATATCTAGGGTGACCGTATCTGCAAATCTGTGCCAACAATATAAAAATCAAAGCCTGTATGTATGTGGATAACATCTAACAATATAATCATTGCCCGTATGCATGTGGATCTCGTCCACGTGTCAACTAATGACACAACAACATCATGCATGTAAAATATCATAAAAGCATATGAATGAAAGTATGAGGATATAAATCAACGTGTGTCCCTCGCAACACATCAAAATCATGAAACTTGAGTGTCTAGCATCGACACTCGAAACATCATGAAACCCGTGTACAACATTACCACGTAAATCCTCATATATCTCAGGCGCCGCATCCTCGGATCAGCCCTCAGGCGCCGCATAATCTTGTCGGTCCTCAAATCCATCTCACTGGTCCGGTCGGTATCCTCCGGATAACCGCCGAGCCCAATACTATCACCGGTAGGTAGTGCTCCCCTGCCAGGCTCACCATTTAACAATACGAGTCTTCTTGCCCTGGGGTACCTCACCGAGTCCACCATGTACCCGCAGACGGTGCCTACCGCTCCTCGAATCGGGTTTCACATATCACACGTCTCAGAACCGAGAAAACGCATGGTGGACGCACTGAAATATCATATCAAGAGAAACCGGGTTTTTAAAATAATACGTACTTTCTTTTGAAATAACCACGGTTCTTAAATCTAAAAATCTCATGAAAACAGCATATCTCAATGCGTATAATCATAAAGCATGATGTATGCGACATATAACAGAAATGTAAGCATATCCGCATATCATGCAGCATGGAAGAGTAATATGCACAAATCAAGGGAAAGTCGCTCTTTTAAATAAATCTAATTTTTAAATATATCATGTGGTTCCCAACTTCTCCAAAGTCAAATGCAACATCGTATAAAGGTGTATATTTAACTATAGCCGGCAAATCATGCTAGGAGTCATATCATGATGCAGCAATCCTACTGTGTAGTGACATGGCAATTATCGATGATGAAGTGTGTGAGCCGACAAATCTGTGTAAGTGTAGCATACGCATCATCGATAATGGTGTAAGTGTACTAGCATAGGTATATGTAATGCAATGAGAATGACATGAGCGTAGTATAAAGTAAATCGTATGCAAATGCTGACATGTATACGTATCTAACATGACCGAGTCGGTGAATCTATCAATCAGCATCCAGCCTCACAACATCATGTACGGTATAATCCATCGTACGGCATCATCTAGTCAAGGCTGTGGATCAAACATTAAGTCAAATTCATCACGTACGGAAAATCATCGTACGGCGGCATTAAACCATTAGGGATCCTACCATCCTATATGACAATGAGGGGTACGGACCTAACGTCTCGTACGACATATCAATCAAGATTCACAACATTATATAAATCTGTATACCTATATCCCCGGGTCATAGCCATAACAATCTTTTATCTGGGGACCGGCAAAGGTATCAGTCATCTCAATCGACTCGCATCCGTATACCGACATATCAATCAAGTCATCATATCACCTCATATATTCTTTTCATCATATTAAGTCATCTTTTATATATACATCTACTTTGTTAATCTAGTTTCATGCTACTCTAAAATTCATACTTATTCTAGTGTAATTACATATCTATAAGTCGCGATTCACCTTCACTTTTCATATCCCTAAAGCTTTCATCTCATCTCTCGATATACATATTCAGTCCTTCACATCATCTCTAACTATCTTTTAAACCATATCCTTAGTTTTCTAATCTAGGTTTTCTTAACCATATTCTATATATAAATCGGTTTCCATCAAAGTTTGCTGGGGTGCTATACGCCATCCACCTGACTTCCCCCGTAGATATAAATCTACTCACCTTGATCCTTGCTTTTCGAAGACGATGACTTCATGCTCCGTCGCTTCGGAATCCACGCGGAGGTACCTATAATAATACACAAATCGCAATCGCTATTAACATTACGTCCGGAAAATCCAAAACGGCACACGGATCGCCTATAGGTTAGAACCTATAGCCCACGCATGCAAAACAAACAAATTATCCTTATTCGTTGATGTACAAACATCCAACAACCAAATACAAATCCAAATATCAAAACTTATCATTCCAAATACGGAAAACACAAAAACAGCAACATAGGAAAACCACTCCCAGATTTCACCCAAGGCCAAAATAGAACATTTTGCACATTGGGTTGCTCTAGATATAGGATAACAATGCCCCAGACCAAAAATCACAAAGTTTCACTCTGACTTGGGCGCAATTTGCGGCCTATAACAATAAATCTGCGGCCAGAAGAAAGAATCAGGGGTTCAGGTTTCAGGGGGTGGTTCATGGTTGCATGCACGTCTCACGGTTAAGGAAACTTCTTTTATAATGGTCTCGGGTCATCCCAGATCTCTAAATACTATCACAAAAACCTGAAATCGACGGATCTAAAGTTCGTATTTTGTGGTTTGGTCACTGGTCCAAGTCAAGAATTGGTGTCTAGGGTCTTGTAACAGCCACTAAGCATCACCCAATCCACACAACACTCAAACCCCTCTCTAGGAATTTACAAATTCACAAATCCACACCTTAACCCAATTCTAAACTAACTAGAATATGACCAACTAAAAACAAAGCTAAATGGTAGAAATTATACCTCATTTATGCAACCAAGCAAAACCCTAGAAGTCCAAAGTCCTCAAAATCCAACATTGATGGGTCCAAAGTGTAGAGGGTGAAGAGGAGATCAACTTTTGTGAAGGGGGTTTAGGGTTTTGGTGAACATTTAGAGATGATTCCTTGGGGTAGAAGTGGAGGGAGATGAGGTTGAGGGAGATGAAGAAAAATGGAGAAAACGAATGGGGGGTGAGGATATAAGGCAGCCCTCTCTCTCTCACTCTCTTATTCTCACTCTCACTCACTTATTTACCCTTCTACCCTTCTCATTTTCTTTTCTTCTTTAACAACAAAACACATAATACCCTAAAACAACATAAGGAAACAACATGTAACCAAAACGTAACATGACATGGTGTACTAGCCATGGAAAACTGTACAGCCACGAATTTGGCTTAATCGCGATTAGTAGTGCACTAATCGGTTTTTCATTTAAACTATATATAACTGATTTTAAAAATGCCAAATCCTTTCAATATATTTTTAAATGAATAAATCATTTTAATTTCCAATTATTGGTATATATTTATACCCTTTTTCGAAAACCCCAATTTCGCAAATCGGGCAGTTTTCAGGAAATATATTAATTTAATATTAAATTCCAAAAATAATATTTTATATTTTCTGAAATGTTACAATCTTCCCCCCCTAAATAAATTCGGTCCCTGAATTTAAATTTAAATTTAAACCCCCAAAATCTAAAACATTTCAATAATCAGCTCAAATCAACGGGGCTCCGAAATCACGGAGGATATAGAAATACTACAGCGCATCGTGTGCGCATGAAAACGAGTATAAAGCTCAAAACCGAACTCTGTCAAGCGTCATGCAAATCCTCGGATTTGCACGCATATCCTCGGAGTTACAATGGAGATACGGATCTCAAAATCAACTACTCAAATCCAATATGCACTATTCAAATACTATAATACGTATATATAGTACGCATCCTTGGAAAAATTCCTTTAAACTGAATTAAACACATGCAAAATATTTTATGAATTTCCGTGTGATGCGTAACTCACGGCACAAATGATGGACGCTCATTTTAAAGTAATAAATATACTTTCATATTGGTTTTGCTAAAATATATGTTCCGCCCCTTTGAAATATCCCAAAAGGTTTTCCTTTGTAAACGTTCGTGTCACTCACGGACACGTAGGAAATAGCAAGACTATAGCACCTTTTTGAAAAACTCTTTGTATCTTTTAATGCATGCAAAGTACTCAGTTACTATCCCCAGATCAGTCCTGTTCGGCTACTACATAATATAGTGCTCAAGAGCAAAATCAGCCTCAAAGGCGTATCCAACAATCACGTGCGTCTGGTGCGCACGGAAATCAAATCCAAATACAAGTGCCACTATATGCACAAAAACCAAAAATAAGTGCAATGGGTGTGCACGAAAGCATCTTTCCAGTGCAACGGGTGTGCACGACAACATTATCTAGTGCATCTAGAGTGCACGGAAATATCAACCCAGTGCAACTAACCATGCACGAAGAAAAATCCCAACTCGAGTGCATCCGGTGTGCACAAAATCGCATCTCATATCATGCGCTGAACACGCGCGAAAATCCAAATCAAGTGCATCCATTATGCACGAATGAAATCTAAATCAAGTGCATCCAACATGCACGAACAAAATCCAAATCAAGAGCATCCGACATGCACGAGTAAAATCTCACTCAAGTGCATCCGATGCGCACAAAACCCAATATCAAGCGCCTAATATGCGCAAAAATCCATCCCAAGCGCGTCAGTCCATATAAATTCCCAGTGCGGTAAAGCGCACGAAAACGAACGTCAAGTGCAACGCATACAAAAACTTAAATCTGGTAACACAAATGCTCAAAAACATAAATCGGATGCAACCAAGGTATGGAGTGCAAATCTAGTGCAACCAATGCACGAAATACCGATATGGTACAACCAACACACAGAATGTAAACCCATTAGGTGCAACCATGGTGCACAAAAGCAATATCATGAAACTCACTCATCAAAACTCAAATCCAAGCGATATAATCATGATTCTCGGATCACAAACGCAAATCGCAATAAATGACATCGAGGTACACCTCCTACAATGTTGAAAAATGTCGGTGAGTCCAAAACTGGCAGAGCAAGAACATCCGCTTTCCACCTGCTCACGGTATGGCGTCTTTTGTCCCTCAGTCCTTATTTTCTCTTCAGATTACCAATCTCGCAATCCATCGGCTCATCCGCCCGGTCAGGTGTGCTAACGGGAACGATTTCGTTCTGGCACTCCTCTTGTCATCTCTCGACCAATTATCACGACCACTCGTAAAGCAGCACGTCACTGGCATCGGCCTCTGGCCCTCTGAACACACACGACACAACTGATCCTGGGTGCAAATCCTATCGCAGCAGTGTCCTGGAAGGAACCTGCTCAGGGTCTTTTCCGATCTCGCCTATGCCGAACTATACGGAGGCTGGTACTCTTGCATAATCTTTTCTCACTTTCTGGACATCTGCGTTCTTTGCACAACACTTCCTTAGGAACTGGTCGAATCCCGATGCCTCTGTATACATATCAGATCTCTGATCTTGATGGGGAGTAACAACAGCTCGCCAGCTCCTCGCACGAATCTCCGGTCTCACTCGTCTGTATCATCGTCCACTTCGACATCATGTCATGCTATCTGCGTACTGCAAATGTTCTCGGCTACAGTCAATCCGGAGTCTCTCACATGGACTCGAAATCACGAACTCAGTATCTTCATCACTCTTTAGAAGATCTCTAGCCGAACACGTCCTCGAGAACTCGTCCCAACCAACGGAGGAATACTCAATACTCCTTCGTTCTCGATCAACTCACAACGCATCTGGGTGAAGTCCTCTATCCAAAGCTGGCCAGCTTGCTGATCTCTTATCACATGGTATCCGGACGACGTTAAGCATTTCGATCGAGTCATCAAAGTCCTATAATTTCCCGAAAGCTCAACACCTGAGCACAGTTTAATAATATCCGGTACATGCCACAGTACCTATGGACCAGCCGTAGAAGGGCAAACCCAATCCTCACTGATGGCACCTCTAAACTGCCACAACCCTAAGGTTCAGAAGCGGTTCCGTGGTCATCATGTCGAGTTAGGGTTTCATTCTTCTAGAGGGTCTACAGAATTACTTGCATGTTCCTCCGAATACTTTAAACTTGGAAAAATGGTTTTCTGACATTCGTTCGAACTTTTTAACTCCGCCAAGATGACATGCAAATACTCTTCGTTCGCACGCTAAACAATGCCTCAATCTTCCAGGAAAGACAATACATCAACGGCCATCTCTGGATCGGTCTACTCCAGATCTGAGTAAGACTCTCCATACTGAAAATCTTCAACTCGACTGGGCCTGCATCGGCACATCAATCTGACGAATGACCATCTGTAATACCCCAGGTGGAGTTGGGGCTAAATAACACCTATCCTTTGAGAAGTGAGGTGTTATCCGGTATCGAGGTGGGGATGTAACCGATACGGATACACACAGGGAACCACTGTAGAAAAATGGGGAGTATCGAATTCCATTCCGAAAGAGGGCACGATCTGAATTATAAATGGAATGACACACTACTATGACACAGAGGCGCCTTTTGGATGAATCGGAACAACGGATTTTGAAAAACTTCATAGTTAAGCGTGCTTGAGCCAGAGAAATTCTGGGATGGGTGACCTACTGGGAAGTAGCTCCGGGTTCATTCAAAAGGACAAAACTGTGCGGTTTCGGACAATACCATCTGTGTTTGGGGGTGGGTCGTCATTAATATGGTATCAGAGCCGGTCCCTCAAAAGTAGGTTTGTGGTTCGAGGACGAACCATTGTTCTAAGTGGGGGAGGGGAATGTAATACCCCAGGTGGAGTTGGGGCTGAATAACACCTACCTCGTGAGAAGTGAGGTGTTATCCAGTATCGAGGTGGGGATGTAACCGATACGGATACAATGGGGAACTACTGTTAGTTATGTATATGCCCTAGAGGCCATTGTTGTATATATGATGTATATTATGATGGATGCTTAGATATATACAGAGAGGACTTTCTTGCTCGTCATGATAGTATGCTATTTGGTTTCACTTTATCTTAACATATTGACTTGTATTGGTTTACTGTTTTTCTCTCACATGTTGATAAAGCCCTTAGGATCTGTACTCGACTACTGGGACTATGATGAGATCATACTAGTGGGGCCATGGTAGTCGATGAGTACATCCTATAACTGTTCCTAGTCGAGGGTATATCGAGACAGGGCATCGATACACCAGAGTAGACTAGCGTATACGCATCTTGACCCATATGATGGGCGATGGATGATCCCATATCCATCGGTGTTTGACATCAGAGATGGTGTACGGGTGCTCAGTGGAGACTGGGTACACTGGACGGACTCGCCGAGAACTCCCAGATGGTGATATACCACACGTCAGATGGCAGTTCTCCGGTAACACTGGTACAGGGTAGTCTGTAGACCCGAGATCGTCATAGAGTCTTGTGTGATTCCCACTGTGCTTTGATTTCCACCTTACCACGTCTAAGAGGGTGTGCAAAACTGTGGCTTTTGGGTATAGTCCCGAATCACATGGAGGCAATGAGCGATAGGATGGGATTCGTCTCTCACGGTATAGGGAGTTGATGTTGTACTGTGTTCGATTGGCTATAACTGGAAGTCACTGGCCAGGGCTGATATAGAGATTTACTGGTAAGTGTTACTAATAGTTTCTCGACCCGTTATGAGCCACACATCGACACGACTTATCGGTTACTGGGGTCTGACGTTTACCACCCCTAGACTTGATATGCGACATATCAGACGAACAGACCGGACTGTATGGGAGTGTTACTGATTGGATTCACAGGAGAATGCATAGGCTAGCTTGTTGATCTTCTGATCACTCAATACCTGGGTGGCTGTTACGTTTAGCTGACCGCTTGCAGCTTGTGGGTGTTTGATATGATCATCACCTGCTACCGGCGTATTGACGATTCTTTAGAGTCCTACACAAAGGTTTCTTGGCTCAGGAAAAACGGAGTAGAGGCACATATGTGATATGTGCAGGACCGAGGATAATGCGATATTAGATACCGTATTATATTCTCGCGATATTTAGATATGAACCGGGACATCGGATCAAGTGTTGATTCGATGAATCGGTACATGATATATTAGTCGGTAATATTCGATATAGCCGGATCGTCGAATCAAGTGTTGATTCGATGATTTAATGTATAATAATATATATGATATATTGTATTACATTATCTAATATTTGCTCACTTTATTATTTCAGTTTCTCACTGGATGATACATTGATATATATGCGATATATGTTAATTGTATTATTTTCTTTTGTTGCAAATATATAATATATATGTGATATATATTATTGTGACATGATGTGATTTATTATTAAACATGTTTAAGGATGATTAAATGGGATTAGGGTTTGATTAGGGTTAGCTTCTTCTTGCACCGTCTAGAAGCTTTGTTTTTGTCATGCTTAAGATATTATGGTTGATATTTTTACATGACTCATAACTTAACCAAACCAAACCCTAACTCTAGTTTATTCTCTACAAACTCTTAGCCACTCATCCTTGACCATGGTTGATATATCAATCATATACATTTCTTTCTATTCATCACAAAAGGAATTATCATTTCCATTATCATCTTCTTCTCTCTTGATTTTGAGCTCACTAGAAATTCATTTTGTGATGATAAATTATGAGAAAATGATTTAAAAATAAAGCATAAATACTACTCTGTCATCCTCATCTCATCTAGCCCATGAGATTAGTGCGTTCATCTCTTTAGAGTAAGAAAGCTTGAGTTATTGAAACTTCGACGTAGATCATCGGCGATTTGGAACACTTCAAGCTAGCATGGATCGTTCGAGTCGTGGAGCCTCTCTTGAGTCCGGGAGATCGTGGATCGCGGCGAAGGGACTTCTACTCGGAGCTTGTGAAGCGAAGGAGCGGACTACAAAGGTTGTAATCCCTCACATTTAGCTCAAAAGATGTAATCTTGTATGCTAAACCCTAATTATCTAGCAAAGATCCTGTCTTTGGGTTGTTCGGCACATGTAAAATTTTATTCGTGCATGTTTGATGCGTTATGAACCTTCACAAGTGTGCCTAGGAACCCTACAGTGGTATCAGAGCCTAGCTAGAGCATTAGGCGACGTGTTTACGAAGTTAAAATTCCGATCGAACCCGAACCGACGAAAATAACCTCCTCTCTGGAAATTTTTTAAAATCTGGATTTTTTCTGAATTAAAAATACCTGAAAAATACAGCAGACAAAAATAAGAATAACTGTGAAATTCGAGACAGTGATCCGTACAAATGACCGCGGAATCACGGCCATTGCCTGCTTCGGCCACGGTTCCGCGGCCGTATTGTTTGATTGGACTTTTTTTTTCCACAGTAATTCTTTATTTATGCTTTTATTGTTTCTGGTATTTTTATATTGACTCAAAGGTTGAGTGATCGGGGGTTTGCTTTCTAATCGTAGATTCAATCGGAATATTTAAATTCGTTTTTATTTCCGAATATTTAGAAACTGTTAAACTATTTGAACGGATATCATTAACTCACTTTTTCCCGGCACGGCAAACTTTCAAGTGTTGAATTTTTATCGGGCTTAAATCTTTCGGAAAAATTGTACAAGTTAAGCGGTGGACCCTCTAGAAGACAACAAACCTTAACTCGATTATGTGACCGTCTTGAACTGCATTTTGAACCTTCGGGTTTGGGGCAGTACGGCGTGCCACATGTGAGGCGTTGGCTTGACCTTTCTACGGCTGGATCACCGGTACTATGACATATTCTGGGATTATTTGAACTTCGCTCAAGTGTTGAGCACTTTAGGAAATTTTGGGTATTTGATTATCTGTTCGAAAAGTTTAATACTGTCTATTTATCTGGAATGTGATACAATATGTGGAATTCATAGAATTAGGCATAAAATACGAAGTATGTGATATTTCGGATTTACGATGTCTAAAGTGATTGTGGATTCCAAATGTTGTAATTTTACACTTTCTTTTCTGTGACCGTAAGTGTAATATGTGATATCGCCGGTTTCGTTGCTATATGTCAACGACAATTGGGATGCGCATATTTACTTACGTTGATGATATGTGATATTATGTGTTCCTGTGATATGTTATATTGGATCGTCGCGTTCTGAATAGCCGGGGGTTTTATATGAGATGAGGGTTTTTATTTTCATTCATGTAAAATTCATTTGTAATGTAATATTCTTTTATTTAGGGCACTTCCAGGTTGAGGTTGATGTCACCAGTGTATATTATTTACTTTTCCGCATTAGGTAGACCCAAGGAGGGGAGCACAAGTAACCGGGTTCTAGGGTCCAGTGGGAGGCCATCTCGAGGAGTCGAGACCGGGTATCCTAACCTTAGAATTGGCAGTGTTACTTGCCGCTCTCGTAGGGGTCTTGGGATATGGGTTTGGCTATTCGTTGCGACCGTGGAATCCGTGTTTTATACAGGCTCGTATTGAAAACACGGACGTCCTAGTATATCCAATATTTCATATATGTTCTTCTGCTGCAATGTTCTGTGATGAGATCATATTACTGCCTGAGACGAATGCTTATACTATATATATATGTTGATATATAAATATTACTGCTTTCGTTTCTTCTGTGATGCTTAGGAAGCATAAGCTGATGGGATTTTATTAATGAGATTAATAAAAAGAAAAGAAACCTAGAGATGTTGTAGAATCAAAACTTTATAAAAAGCGTAGCTACAGTTTTGCTTTGCACAGCGGTATATATGATATGCCCTGCACCTTATTCGATGAGGAAAGAGCTGAGATCCCTTCACCGGGAGTGACCTCTTTAGCGAAACTGGCAGATGCTACAAACTCGCGGTTTAGTTTTGACAGCTTATATAGTTCTTGCTTTGCACAGCGGTATATATGATATATCCTGCACCTTAATCGATAGGGAAAGAGCCGAGATCCCTTCACCGGGAGTGACCTTTTTAGCGAAACTAGAAGCCTCAAAAACACTCCTTTTCAAAATTCACATGATTCTACGACGATATCAAGTTCATTACGCTCAAGGTTTTTTGAAAAACTTTCCGTAGCCCTCCGTCATTTCAGATAAATCCCACTTACTATTCGTGCTGTGTTTGTTGACCTTGTCAAGGCACAGTGTACGGTAGCTAATTAGTGTTTATCTGCCAAAACATGAGATGTGATTGGATTAGGGTATTCGTACGGCCTTGTTGACCTTGTCAAGGGTCATGCGGGTGGGTTTAATTCAATCTGGAAATGACGGGTTGAACTTGACTTGCGATTTATGGTTTGTTGACCTTGTCAAGGTCATAGATCGCTAGGGGCAAAATATTATCGGGAATTTCAAGTGTTGAAATTTGCAATGAGATTGCATACCATCTATGAGATAGTTGGATCCCGATACCCACTACGAGTAAGAGTTACTCCTGAGAGAGTTTTACACAGGACAATTAGCCGATCAAGTAGGTGTCTAGAAAAGTGTTAACGTGGTTATGCCTCTGGAAAAACGAGGTTTACTTTAATTAGGTTCGTGCGAAAGCACGGGGAACCTCCCTCAAAGTACCGACACTGATCTGGCTGAAAGATTGACGAAATTATAGGGTGTAATTAAACCCGGCTAATCTTACCTTTTAGGGTTTGAAGGTAGATTTGATAAAAACAGTGGGAGACATCCTGATTAGATAAGATAATAACCAATCTAATCTTGCAAGAGCATACGCTAAAGTGTTTTTCTTCTCTCTCTCTCTCCAGGTAGTGACCATGTCAGGCCATAATCAAGATAATAATATGGATGTATTGACTGAACCTAATTATTGTACTGAGCAAAGGAACGTTGGACCCGTTCTTTCTTATAAGAGTTATAAGACTGAACAGGAAACAGGAGAATATCTGGATTCTCAAGCCGCCCAAAAGAAAATGCATGTTGATGCATCATCTTCGGGTGTGTTAGTTATTAAGAACTGTTTCTCAGTTCACCCTACGTCCTGGGTATTAGATACCGGATTAGGATCCCACATATGTAAACAGTTACATGGGCTACGTAAAGGTAGAGAACTAGGGAAAGATGATCATTCCGTTCAAGTAGGGAACGGTGCAAATGTTGCAGCCAAAGTAGTTGGCGAATATCACCTAGTATTACCAAGTGGTGATACACTGATTCTGAATGAGTGCTATTATATACCGAACATGATGTGCAACATTATATCAGTTTCTTTATTGAGTAAAGAAGGATATAATTTTGTAGTAAAGGATAATGTTATGAACATATTCCTAGATCAAAAGTTGATTGCATCAGGCTCGTTACATAATGGCATATTCATTCTAAATCAGAATACTGTCCTGAATATACAAAACACACACAAGAGGAAAAGTTCAGATATGAACGAATCCTACTTGTGGCATTGTAGACTTGGTCATATCAATGCGACACGACTGGCTAAGTTACATAAGGATGGTTATTTGAATCCGTTCGAATTATCATCTTATGATACTTGCCATTCATGTCTCAAAGGAAAAATGACCAAAGCTCCGTTTAGTGGACACGGAGAAAGAGTTACTGAACTCTTAGGACTAATACATAGTGATGTATGTGGTCCCATGTCTACGCATGCCAGGAACGGTTCTTCCTACTTCATTACATTCACTGATGATCTCTCTAGATTCGTACATGTGTTCCTAATGAAACACAAGTCTGAAGCTTTTGAGAAATTCAGAGAATATAAGCACGAAGTAGAGAATCAAACGGGCAAAAGTATTAAGATTCTTCGATCTGATCGAGGAGGTGAATACTTAAGCAATGAGTTCCTAGATTATCTAAAAGAGAATGGGATTCTCTCTCAGCTTACTCCTCCTTATACACCACAGCACAACGGTGTATCAGAACGAAGGAATCGCACCCTATTAGATATGGTGCGCTCGATGATGAGTACAGCTGAGTTACCTATTTCCTTCTGGGGTTATGCACTTGAGACAGCAGCGTACCTATTGAATCATGTTCCGTCTAAATCTGTACCTACCACACCATATGAGATATGGAGTTGGAAGAGACCGTATCTTAAACGAGTTAAGATATGGGGTTGTCCGGCCTATGTCAAAAGGCAAAATCCGGACAAACTCGAGGCACGGTCAGTTCTTTGCAAGTTTGTAGGATATCCGAAGAATTCTTATGGATATTTTTTCTACCACAATGAGGAGCAAAAGGTGTTTGTTGCTCAACATGCCTCCTTTTTAGAAAAGGAATTTCTTGCAAAAGAGATTAGAGGCTCTGAGGTAGAACTGGAAGAAGTTCCAGTAACACAAACTGCAACTGAAAATTTAGTGGAACCAGAGGATTCAGTAGTACCCGACGAACCCCAGCCTCTCCGCCGATCTAGTAGGGTTTTTCTTCCACCTGAGAGATACTACGGTTTTCTCATTGATGGTGGAAGCGAGAATTGCATCATGGATGATGATGAACCGACTAGTTTCGAGCAGGCCATCACGAGTGGTGACTCTGTGAAATGGCTGGATGCAATGCGATCTGAGATGGAATCCATCTACACCAACAAAGTATGGACTTTGGAAAATGCTCCTGAAGGGGTAAAACCCATTGGGAGCAAGTGGATTTTTAAAAAGAAATTTGGTGTAGATGGAAAAGTTGAGACTTTCAAAGTTAGACTTGTAGCAAAGGGTTTTCGTCAACGACCAGGTGTGGATTATGACGTAACCTTTTCTCCAGTAGCTATGCTTAAGTCCATCCGGATCTTACTTGCCATTGGTGCATACCATGACTACGAAATCTGGCAAATGGATGTTAAGACCGCCTTTCTAAACGGTGATTTAGAAGAGTGCGTGTACATGACTCAGCCAGAGGGCTTCGTAGATAGTGGGAGTAGCGGAAAGGTGTGCAAGCTGCTTAAATCCATTTATGGGTTAAAGCAAGCATCGCGGAGTTGGAACATCTGTTTTGATGTTGTAGTCAAAGAGTTTGACTTCATCAAAAATATAGATGAACCTTGTATCTATAAGAAGGTAGCAGAGGGTAAGGTTGTCTTCCTCATATTGTACGTGGATGACATACTCTTGATAGGAAATGATATTCCTATGCTGCAATCAGTCAAGCTCTTCTTATCACAGAGATTCTCAATGAAAGATCTAGGTGAAGCCTCCTGCATATTGGGAATCATGATCTATAGAGATAGATCTAAACGGATACTGGGATTGTCCCAATCCAGGTACATTGACACCATACTAAAGAGGTTTAGTATGGAAGAATCCAACCCACGATCTCTGGACTCACTCTCTCCAAAGAGATGTCTCCCAAGACTGATTTGGAGAGAGCTCGCATGCAAGAGATACCCTATGCTTCGGCAGTAGGCTCTATCATGTATGCGATGCTATGTACCAGACCCGATGTAGCATACTCACTAAGTGTAGTGAGTCGGTATCAAGCAGATCCTGGAGAGAGTCACTGGACAGCTGTGAAGAACATTCTCAAGTACTTACGAAGGACTAAGGAGATGTTCTTGGTGTATGGTAACGGAGAACTCCAAGTAGAGTCCTTTACGGATTCCAGCTTCCAAAGTGATAAGGACGACTCTAAGTCGCATTCGGGTTTTGTCTTTACCCTCAATGGAGGGGCGGTATGTTCGAAGAGTGTTGGATATATGTATGCCCTAGAGGCCATTATGTGATAGTGGATGTATCTATACATGTATATATATATTCAGTTTGCATTCTTGCTCGACATGATAGTATGCTATCTGGTTATTCTTTATCTGACATGTTGATTTGATCATGCTTTTATTCATTCATACATGCTGATAAAGTCCCAAGGATATCTGCTTGACTACTCTGATTATGATAGAGATCATACTAGTTGGACATTTGTAGTCTATAAGCATATCCTGAAATGTCCCTAGTCGGAGGTGTATCGAGACGGGGCATCGATATACCAGAGTAGACTAGCGTATATAATACTAGACCCATGTGATGGGCGATGGATGTTCCCACATTTATCGATGTTTGACATCAAGATCATATACGGGTGCTCAGTGCTGACTGGGTACACTGGACGGACTAACCGAGAACTCCTATATGGAATTATATCTATCGTCGGATAGCAGTTCTCAGGTGACACTGGTACAGGTTAGTCTGTAGACCCGAGATCGTCATGGAGTCTTGTGTGTTCTCCCACTGTACTTTGATTGCCACCCTACTACGGCTCTACTGAGTCGTGCAAACAGGTGGCCGTTGGGTACAGTCCCGAGACACACGAAGGCAATGAGCGATAGGAGGGGTTTCGTCTCTCCCGGTATTGGGAGTTGATGCTGTGCTGTGCTCGACTGGTTATAACAGCAAGTCCCTGGCCAGGGCTGCTGAGATTTGCTGATAAGTGTTATCAGTAGTTTCTCGATCTGTTATAGACCTTTCACCGACACGACTTATTGAATTATTGGGGTCGACGTGACCATCCCTAGGCTCGATATGCAGCATATCTGACGAAGAGACCGGACTGTACGGTAGTGTTACCGGATGGCTCGACGGGAGTTGTAGCAGGTTCGCTTGTTGTCTTCTGATCGCTCAATACCCGGGCGGCCGTTACGTTTAGCTGACCGCTTGCGGCTTGAGGGTACTTGATATGATCATTACCCTCTGCCGGCGTATTGACGAGTCTTAGAGTCCCACAAAGGAGTTACCCAGTCCAGACGAAACGTTGTGGTGTGCGTATGCGATATGCGCATGCACCCGATTGAAATGTGCGTATATGATACCGAACATTGATCGGGTGGCCTACTTTTGGTGGGGTCGTATGAGATATGACTGGATTGATAAATTAAGTGTTGATTTATCATCTAACCATAAGTTATCTCACTTGAAACCTTTCTAGGGTTTGATGGATGTAAGCATGCATGCATGTGTTTCTTTATTTTCATTCTAGTTTCATGCACATGTGAATGTGCATACATGCATACATACATACACCCATCCATCATGGTTGTTAGCATATGGAAATGGTGGCAATGCAAGACTTACACCATGGATTAAATAATGGATAATTATTTAATTTTGGTTTTAAAGTTAAATGAAAAAGAAAAGGATAATCATGTTAGTTTCCACACTCTTCTTCTAACCTAACCTAGCTCAACTACCACTAACCTATGGTTATCCTTCTCTTTATCATTCTAAACCCAAGTTAAATTAACTATCTATCATTTAATCATGGTTGAAGTCAAGAAGGAATTAAATATATATAGTGATATATATTTCTTTCTCTTGCTTAACTCATGGTTATCTTTTTACCTCTTGAAAAGAAAGGCCACCATCTTCATCTTCCTTCATCTTTTCCTCTCTAGGTTTTTCTAGTGAGTTAAATACAATCAAAAAAAGGTTTTTGAAGTGAGATCCAAAGCCACAACACCATTCTACTAAAGTCTAGCCAACTTGATTAGAGTGTTTCCTTTGATTTTACAAAGTAGCGAGCTTGGACGGAGATCTCCGCGGTGGATCGTCGTGGACACAAGGGGAGTTCAAGAGGACCTCGATTCAACACCCAAGACACCAAGGAGTCTTGCAAAGGGGAGCTACAAAGGTTGTAGCCTTCAAACCCTAGTCTTTACTAGCTTAAAGTTTTGATAACCCTAATTTTCTAGGATCTATCCTTTGCATGTTAGCTTAGCACCTTAAAAATACAAACTTTGAGACATGTGATGCTTCAAAACTCTTCATAGGGTGCTAGACTAACCTTACATTGGTATCAGAGCCGACCTAGAACATTAGGCGACCTTTTTACGAAGTCAAAACTCCGATCGAACCGAAATACGGCTTTTTAGGGGGCTCTCTGGAAATTTTCTAAAATTTGACATTTTGCAGAATTAAAAATATGTAAAAATCATAGCAGGAAAATATAAGGATTACGGCAGAAAAAAAATCACATGAACAGTTAGAACCGCCGCGGAAACGCGGCCTAAGCTTGCGTAGGCCGCGGTTCCGCGGCCACATATATAAATTGATGGATCATTTTTCTTCTGTAATTCATTAATCTGCTTGTACATAATTTTGGATATTTTTGATCTGTATTTAGTTTAGAAAAATTCTGGAGATATTTTTGGACCTGTCGATTCGATCGGAATTTTGTTTTCGTAGCTTTTCCGGGTAAATTAGGAAGTATTGAAGTGTTTGAACGAATGTCATTTGCCCACTATTCACGGGGTTTGAATACTTTGGAAATACGTGCAAGTCTTTTTGTGGTGGTCCCTCTAGAAGACAACAAACCTTAACTCGACTATGTGACCGTCTTGAACTGCCCTTTGAACCTTAGGGTTTGGGGCAGTACGGCGTGCCACATGTGAGGCGTTGGCTTGACCCTTCTATGGCTGGACCGCTACTACTGTGTCACACTCCAGGTGTTTGAATCCTGCTCAAGTGTTGGGCTTTAGTGAATCCTGGGTATTTGATAGTTCGTTCGAAAAATTCAATACTGTCTGTTTATCCGGAATGTGATACTATTTTACACTTTATTTTCTGTGACCGTAAGTGTAGTATGTTAGATATCGCCGGTTTCGTAGCTATACATCAACGACAATCGGGGTACGCATACTTATTTACGTTGATGATATGTGATATTATATGTTGCTGAGATATGATGTGCAGGATTGTCGCGATCGAATAGCCGGGGGTTTTTTGTGAGATGAGAGTTTTATATTTTCATTCATGTAAATTCAAATGTAATGTAATATTCTTTTATTTGGGGCACTTCCAGGTTGCGGTTGTGTCACCAGTGTTGTATATTATTTACTTTTCCGCATTAGGATGGACCCAAGGAGGGGAGCACAGGTGACCGGGTTCTGGGGTTCAGTAGGAGGCCATCTCGAGGAGTCGAGACTGGGTCTCCTAAACTCCAGGATTGGTAGGGTCACTTGCCGCTCTCGTAGGGGTCCAGGGTGTGGGCTTGGCTATTCATCGCGACTGTGGAATCCGTATTTTCTATTCTGGCTAAATACTAAATACGGACGTCCTAGGATATCCCACGTTATATCTATATTTCTGCTGCCTGTGTTCTATGATATCTGAGAAGAATGACATATTATATATATGATATATAGTAGACGTTGCTTATGTTTTACACCCGCGCTAGTCCCGTCCCGGTATGCCGTTAGTTAAGTAACCTAACGGTGCATAACGGAACATTGCGGCGAATGCGGATGGCATAAGCGTACGTGTTATTTTCGTTTCTTTTCTGTGATTGGCTTAAGGACTTAAAAGATGGGATTACATTAATGTGATTAATGTAAAGAAAATAAACCTAAAAAGATGTTGTAGAATCGGATTTAAAAACTACTCGGCTATTTGTGAAAAAGCTACATTTCAAAACTGCGGAGCTTAAGCCACTCCTTTTGAAAACTGTTTGATTCTACAACGATATCAAGTTCAAAGCGTTAAAGATTTTCTTAAAAATCATTCCCAACCCTCCGTCATTTTAGGAAGTAGAGTACTTAGTATTCGTGCTACGTTTGTTGACTTTAGTTAAGGCGTAGTGTACGGTAGCTAAGTGATGTCTTCCTACACTGCATATGATGCAGATTAATTAGGACATTCATACGACTTTGTTGACCATAGTTAAGGGTCATATGGGTGGGTCTAATTGATCAAGAAATGACGGGTAGAACTTGACTGGTACTTATGATTTGTTGACTATAGTTAAGGTCATAAGTACTAGGGGTAAAAATTACATCGGGAATTTCAAGTGTTGAAATTTGCAATGAGATTGCATACTTTCCATATGATGGTTGGATCCCGATCCCACTGTGGGCAATAGTTGCTCCTAGGAGAGTTTTATAGTTTACAATTAGCTAACTCATTAGGTGTCTAGAAAGGTGTTAACGGGGCTCCGCCTCTGGGAAAACGAGGTTTACTCTAATTAGGTCCGTGCGAAAGCACGGGGAACCTCCCTCAAAGTACCGACACTGGCCTGGCTGAACGGTTAGCGAAGTTGTAGACTGTAATTAATCCTGGCTGGTTTTTTCTTTTTAAGGTTTGAAAGAAAAACTTGATCAAAAGCAGTGGGAAACATCGATTAGACAAGATAATAAACCAATCTAATCTATGCAAGAGCTTTCGCTGAGTGTATTCTTTTCTCTCTCTTAATGGCAGATACCAATGACTGGACTTAAGCTTCTACTAGATAAAAACAAACTGAATGGAACCAACTATAAAGACTGGCTAAGGAATCTGAAGATCGCCTTGACTTATGATAAAGTATCATATGTCCTCACGGCTTCAGCCCCGCCTGTCCCAGGTCCAAAATCCTCAGTTGCGGACATTGAAGTCCGCAAGACATGGGACGCTGACTGTGCCACGGCCACATGCCTCGCGCTTGCATCGATGGATAACACACATCAAAAGCAGCACGAGGACATGGACATTCACGGGATACTGCTCCATACAAAGGAGTTGTATGGGGAGCAATCCCGCGTATTACGATACGAAGCATCAAAGAAACTGTTTCAGATGCGAATGGCCCCTGGCACACCAGTAGGAGACCATGTGTTGAAGATGATAGCTCTTATAGAAGAGCTTGAGGACCTTGGATGGACAATGGACAATGAACAATATATAGATATTATTCTGCAGTCCCTCCCCTCCACCTTTGCTCAGTTCATAGTGAACTCCAACATGCATGGCATGGAGAAGGACCTCCCTGAACTCCTTAATATGTTAAGGAGTGCAGAGAGCACTATGAAGTCAGCAAAGACTCCCGTTATGACCATTGGACAGTCTTCTTCTTCTCGCCCAAAACTTAAGGCCAAGGGAAAGAAAAAGAAGAAACCCAATAATCCTAAGGGCGGAGTCAAAAAGGTGAAGGGAAAGGGAAAGTCCACGGCTGGAGACCCGGGGAAAGGCGAGTGTTTTCATTGCCACAAGACAGGACATTGGAAGCGCAATTGCACGGAGTACCTAAGTCTCAAGAAGAAGCATGGTGATGCTTCTGCTTCAGGTGCGTTTGTGACTGAAAACTGTTTTTCTATAAACTCTGCTTCCTGGGTATTGGATACCGGTTCAGGTTCTCACATTTGCAATTCTATGCAGGGGCTGAGAAATAGAAAGGTTTTGAAGACAGGTGACCATACTCTCCGCGTTGGAAATGGTTCCAATGTACATACAGTCGCAGTGGGAGAGTATCACTTGGGGTTGCCATCTGGATGTATTTTGATTTTGAATCCATGTTATTTTGTACCAAGTATGCTATGTAATATAATATCCGTTTCTTTGTTGGACAATGAAGGATATAATTTTGTGTTGCAGAACAATGTTATGAACATTCACCTAAATCAAATGTTGGTTGGGTATGGTACGCTTAATAACGGAATATATGTCCTAAATCAACACACAGTTTTCAGTATACAACACACTAATAAAAGAAAACTTTCAGAATTAAATGAAGCTTTTCTTTGGCATTGTAGACTTGGTCATATTAACGAAACAAGACTAAACAGGTTACACAAAGATGGATATTTAAACTCTTTTGAATATAAATCTTATGCGACTTGCCAGTCTTGTGTCAAGGGTAAAATGACCAAAACTCCGTTTACCGGACACGGAGAAAGAGCTACTCAGCTCCTTGGCCTCATACATAGTGATGTATGTGGGCCAATGTCTACACAGGCTAGAGGCGGTTTTTCATACTTCATTACATTCACTGACGATTTCTCAAGATTCGGTCATGTATTTTTATTAAAGCACAAGTCCGACTCTTTCGAGAAATTCATTGAATATAAACAAGAAGTAGAAAAACAAACCGGCTTGAGTATTAAGATGCTTCGATCAGATCGAGGTGGAGAGTATCTCAGTACAGAATTTGCAAACTTCCTAAAAGAGAATGGGATTCTCTCTCAGCTCACTCCTCCTTACACACCACAGCACAACGGTGTGTCAGAACGACGGAATAGGACCCTATTAGATATGGTCCGGTCCATGATGAGTGACGCTGAGTTACCAGTCTCGTTTTGGGGGCATGCATTGGAGACTGCAGCGTTTCTCCTAAATAGGGTTCCGACCAAAGCCGTGTCTACCACGCCATATGAGATATGGAATGGGAAGAGACCATCTCTTAAGAGAATTAAGATTTGGGGTTGCCCGGCCTATGTTAAAAAACAGAATCCGGAAAAACTCGAGACACGGTCAGTCATGTGTAACTTTGTGGGATATCCAAAGAATTCTTATGGATATCTGTTCTACCACAAAGAGGAACAAAAAGTGTTTGTTTCTCAATATGCCACATTCTTGGAAAAAGAGTTTTTCACAGATAAAGATGATGGCAAGGTGGTAGATCTAGAAGAGGTTCTGGAGACACAAACTACAAATGACGATTTGGTTGAACCGGCTGTTGCAGCAGAAACTGAAGAACCTCGGCCACTCCGTAGGTCTGGTAGGACTTCTCGCCCACCGGAGAGGTACTACGGTTTCCTCATTGATGGTAACGGAGAAGATTGCATCATGGATGATGATGATCCTACCAGTTTCCAGCAGGCTATCACGAGTGGTGACTCTGTGAAGTGGCTGGATGCCATGAGATCCGAAATGGAGTCTATGTACACCAACAAAGTATGGACTTTGGACGTTGTACCCCCTGGGGTAAAACCTGTAGGGTGCAAATGGATCTTTAAAAGAAATATTGGTGTGGATGGGCAGGTAGAGACCTATAAAGCAAGACTTGTGGCGAAAGGTTTTTGTCAAAGACCAGGTTTGGACTATGACGAAACTTTTTCGCCCGTAGCCATGCTTAAATCCATTCGGATCCTACTTGCTATTGCTGCTCACTACGACTATGAAATCTGGCAGATGGACGTTAAAACAGCATTTCTAAATGGAAATTTAGAAGAATGCGTTTATATGGATCAGCCAGAGGGCTTCATTGACAGTGGGAGCAGCGAGAAAGCATGTAGATTGCTTAAATCCATATATGGGTTGAAGCAGGCATCTCGGAGTTGGAACATCTGTTTCGATGATGTTATCAAAGAGTTTGATTTCATCAAAAATCCAGATGAACCTTGTGTTTATAAGAAGGCTGTAGGAAGAGCTGTCACATTCCTCGTATTGTACGTGGATGACATTCTTCTGATAGGAAATGATATTCCTATGCTACAGTCGGTCAAATCATTCTTATCACTAAGGTTCTCCATGAAGGACCTGGGTGATGCCACATACATCCTGGGCATAAGGATCTATAGGGATAGATCCAAAAAGTTATTGGGATTGTCCCAAACCAGGTACATCAACACCATCCTAAAGAGGTTTAGTATGGAAGACTCCAAGCGGGGTGCCTTACCCGCTTGCCATGGAGTCACTCTCTCCAAGGATTCTTGTCCAAAGACCGATGAAGAGAGAGCTCGCATGAGCATTATACCTTATGCTTCGGCAGTAGGGTCTATAATGTATGCGATGTTATGTACACGCCCAGATGTAGCTTATGCACTTAGTGTTGTAAGCAGGTATCAATCCAACCCAGGGGAAAACCACTGGACAGCTGTGAAGAACATTCTTAAGTACTTACGAAGGACTAAAGAATTGTTCTTGGTGTATGGTAATACAGATCTCCAAATGGAGGCCTTTACCGATTCGAGCTTCCAGAGCGATAAGGATGACAGCAAATCTATCTCAGGGTTTGTATTTACACTCAATGGAGGGGCGGTAAGTTGGAAGAGTTCCAAACAGGATACCGTTGCAGACTCTACGATGGAAGCTGAGTACATTGCTGCAAATGATGCCACCAAGGAAGCCGTCTGGATGAAGAAGTTCGTCACGGAGCTAGGAGTAGTTCCAACCATTATTGATCCAATACCTTTGTATTGTGACAATAATGGGGCGATGGCGTTAGCCAAAGAGCCCAGATCCCATCAGCGGTCCAGACACATCCTGAGGCGTTTTCATTTGATCCGGGAGATTGTAGATCGCCGCGAGATCGAGATTAAGAGAGTTGACACAAAGAACAACGCCGCGGATCCACTCACCAAGGCCCTCCCTCAGCCACAGCATGAGCGACTTTTTGAGATGTTGGGTATGAGATACGGCAATAACTGGCCTTAGTGCAAGTGGGAGATTGTTGGATATATGTATGCCCTAGAGGCCATTATGTGATAGTGGATGTATCTATACATGTATATATATATTCAGTTTGCATTCTTGCTCGACATGATAGTATGCTATCTGGTTATTCTTTATCTGATATGTTGATTTGATCATGCTTTTATTCATTCATACATGCTGATAAAGTCCCAAGGATATCTGCTTGACTACTCTGATTATGATAGAGATCATACTAGTGGGACATTTGTAGTCTATAAGCATATCCTGAAATGTCCCTAGTCGGAGGTGTATCGAGACGGGGCATCGATATACCAGAGTAGACTAGCGTATATGATACTAGACCCATGTGATGGACGATGGATGTTCCCACATTCATCGATGTTTGACATCAAGATCATATACGGGTGCTCAGTGCTGACTGGGTACACTGGACGGACTCACCGAGAACTCCTATATGGAATTATATCTATCGTCGGATAGCAGTTCTCAGGTGACACTGGTACAGGTTAGTTTGTAGACCCGAGATCGTCATGGAGTCTTGTGTGTTCTCCCACTGTACTTTGATTGCCACCCTACCACGGCTCTACTGAGTCGTGCAAACAGGTGGCCATTGGGTACAGTCCCGAGACACACGAAAGCAATGAGCGATAGGAGGGGTTTCGTCTCTCCCGGTATTGGGAGTTGATGCTGTGCTGTGCTCGACTGGTTATAACAGCAAGTCCCTGGCCAGGGCTGCTGAGATTTGCTGATAAGTGTTATCAGTAGTTTCTCGATCTGTTATAGACCATTCACCGACATGACTTATTGAGTTATTGCGGTCGACATGACCATCCCTAGGCTCGATATGCAGCATATCTGACGAAGAGACCGGACTGTACGGTAGTGTTACCGGATGGCTCGACGGGAGTTGTAGCAGGTTCGCTTGTTGTCTTCTGATCGCTCAATACCCGGGCGGCCGTTACGTTTAGCTGACCGCTGGCGGCTTGAGGGTACTTGATATGATCATTACCCTCTGCCGGCGTATTGATGAGTCTTAGAGTCCCACAAAGGAGTTACCCAGTCCAGGCGAAACGTTGTGGTGCGCGTATGCGATATGCGCATGCACCCGATTGAAATGTGCGTATATGATACCGAACATTGATCGGGTGGCCTACTTTTGGTGGGGTCGTATGAGATATGACTGGATTGATAAATTAAGTGTTGATTTATCATCTAACCATAAGTTATCTCACTTGAAACCTTTCTAGGGTTTGATGGATGTAAGCATGCATGCATGTGTTTCTTTATTTTCATTCTAGTTTCATGCACATGTGAATGTGCATACATGCATACATGCATACATACATACACCCATCCATCATGGTTGTTAGCATATGGAAATGGTGGCAATGCAAGACTTACACCATGGATTAAATAATGGATAATTATTTAATTTTGGTTTTAAAGTTAAATGAAAAAGAAAAGGATAATCATGTTAGTTTCCACACTCTTCTTCTAACCTAACCTAGCTCAACTACCACTAACCTATGGTTATCCTTCTCTTTATCATTCTAAACCCAAGTTAAATTAACTATCTATCATTTAATCATGGTTGAAGTCAAGAAGGAATTAAATATATATAGTGATATATATTTCTTTCTCTTGCTTAACTCATGGTTATCTGTTTACCTCTTGAAAAGAAAGGCCACCATCTTCATCTTCCTTCATCTTTTCCTCTCTAGGTTTTTCTAGTGAGTTAAATACAATCAAAGAAAGGTTTTTGAAGTGAGATCCAAAGCCACAACACCATTCTACTCAAGTCTAGCCAACTTGATTAGAGTGTTTCCTTTGATTTTACAAAGTAGCGAGCTTGGACGGAGATCTCCGCGGTGGATCGTCGTGGACACAAGGGGAGTTCAAGAGGACCTCGATTCAACACCCAAGACACCAAGGAGTCTTGCAAAGGGGAGCTACAAAGGTTGTAGCCTTCAAACCCTAGTCTTTACTAGCTTAAAGTTTTGATAACCCTAATTTTCTAGGATCTATCCTTTGCATGTTAGCTTAGCACCTTAAAAATACAAACTTTGAGACATGTGATGCTTCAAAACTCTTCATAGGGTGCTAGACTAACCTTACAAAGAGTTCCAAACAGGATACCGTTGCAGACTCGACGATGGAGGCTGAATACATCGCTGCCAACGATGCTGCAAAAGAGGCTGTCTGGATCAAGAAGTTCATTAGTGAACTTGGTGTGGTTCCATCCATTGAGCATCCAATACCTCTATATTGCGATAACAATGGAGCTGTTGCTTTGGCCAAGGAACCCAGATCCCATCAGAAATCAAGACATATTCTGAGGCGGTATCACCTGATCAGGGAGATAGTTGATCGCCGGGAGATCGAGGTCAGGAGAGTAGATACGAAGGAAAACACTGCGGATCCACTCACGAAGGCTATTCCCCAGATACAGTTTGAGAGATTATTCGGGATGCTAAGTATGAGATACTACAGCAGCTGGCCTTAGTGCAAGTGGGAGATTGCTAGTTATGTATATGCCCAAGAGGCCATTGTTGTACATATGATGTATATTATGATGGATGCTTAGATATATACAGAGAGGACATTCTTGCTCGTCATGATAGTATGCTATTTGTTTTCACTTTATCTTAACATGTTGACTTGTATTGGTTTACTGTTTTTATCTCACATGTTGATAAAGCCCTTAGGATCTGTACTCGACTACTGGGACTATGATGGGATCAAATTAGTGGGGCCATGGTAGTCGATGAGTACATCCAATAACTGTTCCTAGTCGAGGGTATATCGAGATAGGGCATCGATACACCAGAGTAGACTAGCGTATACGCATCTTGACCCATATGATGGGCGATGGATGATCCCATATCCATCGGTGTTTGACATCAGAGATGGTGTACGGGTTCTCAGTGGAGACTGGGTACACTGGACGGACTCGCCGAGAACTCCCAGATGGTGATATACCACACGTCAGATGGCAGTTCTCCGGTGACACTGGTACAGGGTAGTCTGTAGACCCGAGATCGTCATAGAGTCTTGTGTGATTCCCACTGTGCTTTGATTTCCACCTTACCACATCCAAGAGGGCGTGCAAAACTGTGGCTTTTGGGTACAGTCCCGAATCACATGGAGGCAATGAGCGATAGGAGGGGATTCGTCTCTCCCGGTATAGGGAGTTGATGTTGTACTGTGTTCGATTGGCTATAACTGGAAGTCCCTGGCGAGGGATGATATAGAGATTTACTGGTAAGTGTTACTAGTAGTTTCTCGACCCGTTATGAGCCACACATCGACACGACTTATCGGTTTCTGGGGTCTGACGTTTACCACCCCTAGACTTGATATGCGACATATCAGACGAACAGACCGGACTGTACGAGAGTGTTACTGATTGGATTCACAGGAGAATGCAGAGGCTAGCTTGTTGATCTTCTGATCGCTCAATACTTGGGTGGCTGTTACGTTTAGCTGACCGCTTGCAGCTTGTGGGTGTTTGATATGATCATCACCTGCTACCGGCGTATTGACGATTCTTTAGAGTCCTACACAGAGGTTTCTTGGCTCAGGAAAAACGGAGTAGAGGCACATATGTGATATGTGCAGGACCGAGGATAATGCGATATGAGATACCGTATTATATTCTCGCGATATTTAGATATGAACCGGGACATCGGATCAAGTGTTGATTCGATGAATCGGTACATGATATATTAGTCGGTAATATTCGATATAGACGGATCGTCGAATCAAGTGTTGATTCGATGATTTAATGTATAATAATATATATGATATATTGTATTACATTATCTAATATTTGCTCGCTTTATTATTTCATTTTCTCATTGGATGATACATTGATATATATGCGATATATGTTAATTGTATTATTTTCTTTTGTTGCAAATATATAATATATATGTGATATATATTATTGTGACATGATGTGATTTATTATTAAACATGTTTAAGGATGATTAAATGGGATTAGGGTTTGATTTGGGTTAACTTCTTCTTGCACCTTCTAGAAGCTTTGTTTTTGTCATGCTTAAGATATTATGGTTGATATTTTTACATGACTCATAACATAACCCAACCAAACCCTAACTCTAGTTCATTCTCTACAAACTCTTAGCCACTCATCCTTGATCATGCTTGATATATCAATCATATACATTTCTTTATATTCATCACAAAACGAATTATCATTTCCATTATCATCTTCTTCTCTGTTGATTTTGAGCTCAATAGAAATTCATTTTGTGATGATAAATTATGAGAAAATGATTTAAAAAGAAAGCATAAATACTACTCTCTCATCCTCATCTCATCTAGCCCATGAGATTAGTATGTTCATCTCTTTAGAGTGAGAAAGCTTGAGTTATTGAAACTTCGACGTAGATCATCGGAGATTTGGAACACTTCAAGCTAGCATGGATCGTTCGAGTTATGGAGCATCTCTTGAGTCCGGGAGATCGTGGATTGCGGCGAAGGGACTTCTACTCGGAGCTTGTGAAGCGAAGGAGCGGACTACAAAGGTTGTAATCCCTCACACTTAGCTTAAAAGATGTAATCTTGTATGCTAAACTCTAATTATCTAGCAAAGATCCTGTCTTTGGGTTGTTCGGCACATGTAAAATTTTATTCGTGCATGTTTGATGCGTTATGAACCATCACAAGTGTGCCTATGAACCCTACAACTACTGTAGAACAATGGAGAGTATCGAATTCCATTCCGAAAAAGGGCACGATCTGAATTATAAATGGAATGACACATCCTATAACACAGAGGCGCCTTTTGGATGAATTGGAACTCCGGGGTTTGAAAAACACTGTAGTTAAGCGTGCTTGAGCCAGAGAAATTCTGGGATGGGTGACCTACTAGGATGTAGCCCTGGGTTCATTCAAAGGGACAAAACTGTGCCGTTTCGACCAGAGCGGAAAATACCATCTATGTTTGGGGGTGGATCGTCACACCATCGTCTCTCAACTCGGGGTAGACTAGCTATCATCTATCGCATCTCTTCCTGGAAGCTCCGGCGATCTCAGCTGCTAATACTGGAGGCGACATCCCATCAATCTTAGCAACAGCTGAGTCATCTGTCCGCACGGTAGACGACATCACAATCTCTGAGGCATACTGTACATCAACAGTCCTCTCACAACTGGCAGCTCTAACAGTTGTCCGATTATCCGGTGAAAAAGCCACACTCGCCTCAACAAGAGGTCACAACACAACACTACATCGTGACGTTCCCATGTCACCAGAAAACACAATGGTCAATCCTCGTCCATGACGATCTCGCACTGACCGCATCACTAGCAGCAGCTCAATCTGCGCTCAAACCATGATGACAGGAACCTTAAGCGTGTATCGATGAAAACAGATCAAGGGAATGAAAGGAAACGACAAACCCAGAATGGATACATGATCATAAGGAGGAACATCATCAATGAGAGTATGATCATGGAACAAATAGAATCAAGGATCTCAAATGGATGTATAATCATAGGTACGAAGAAACTCACAGATCTCAAATTATGTACATCCTTTGGTTTCTTAAGTGGAGTATCGTATCGTAAATATGCCGCGGAACATACGTACGGTACGTCACTCTACTCAAGCTACCTACTCCATAAATCAGGGTCAACCTATGAAACGAAAGTTCGGGTCTAATACCCCCCGTTCAAGTCTAAGATCCGTAAGGTCAAGCCTAGGTTCCGAAATACATACCTGCACTAAACTCCGCATAGTCAAATATAGACTCGAACTAAGGTTAAACCTAGCTCTCTGATACCAACTTTGTCACGACCCGAAATTAGCTCGGGACCGGCACTTAAATCACACAACGTCTAAAGGTATAACAAAATTCAAGTAAGCCGAAAACCCAGAAATCTAAACCTTTTTAAGAAAATAAAAGAGTTGATGTTTTGAAAATAAGGTATGGTGAAATCAGGTTTTTCCTAAATAAATAAACAATGGAACATAAAAATGCAAGTGGATTTACTAGTTGAAAAACAAGTTTCGTCTTTTTAAAAATTTGGGTACCACCTCTTTTGTATTTTTGATCCAAAACCACATATACAAGATAATGATAAAGGCATCCCAAGAGGGAGCTAGCTCTTTGCCAATCGACGGATCACAACCACGCAAGACAGTATATATAAGTATACGACGCCCAACGGCGAAGATCCACACAAAAGATAATGAAAAGCAAGACATCAACCACAAGTAGCGGAATACCCCTCGCTCTAAGTCTCGCAACCACAAGTCTCACTAATTCTCATTACTTATAAAAATACTAGTTTGATTGATGGAGTTGACTAGATACAATATAAATAATAATACAAGAGGGGTACGATCCAATATGTACCACCTACCAAAGTAAAACACTCGAATGCAGCTGTATGCCAGCGATGCCGCTACTGATCCATGCGGTCAACCTTCAAGAACTGTGGCACAACGGGGGTGAGTTTCCAACTAGTGAGTAGAAAACATCAATAGGTAGAAATCGAATAAAATAACGATTTCCTAGGTCAACTATATCATAAAGGTAATACTATGATATTTAGGGTGACCGTATCTGCAAATCTAGGCCAACAATATAAAAATCAAAGTCTATATGCATCTGGATAACATCCAACAATATAATCATCGCATGTATGGATGTGGATCTCGTCCATGTGTCAACTAATGACACAACAATATCATGCATGTAAAATATCATAAAAGCATATGCATGAAAGTATGAAGATATAAATCAACGTGTGTCCCTCGCGACACATCAAAATCATGGAACCTGAGTGTCCAACATCGACACTCGAAACATCATGAAACCCGTGTCCATCATCAACATGTAAATTTTCATATATCTCAGGCGCCGCATCCTCAGATCGGCCCTTAGGCGCCGCATTATCTGGTCGGCCCTCAAATCCATCTTACTGCTCCGGTCGGTATCCTCCAGATAACCGCCGAGCCCAATAATATCATCGGTAGGTGGTGCTCCCTTGCCAGGCTCACCGTCTAACAATACGAGTCTTCTTACCTCAGGGTACCTCACCGGGTCCACCATGTACCCGCAGACGGTGCCTATCGCTCCTCGAATCGGGTCTCACATATCGCACGTCACAGAACCGAGAAAACGCATGGGGGACGCACTGAAATATCATATCAAGAGAAACTGGATTTTTAAAACAATACATACTTTCTTTTGAAATAACCACGGTTCTCAAATCCAGAAATCTTATGAAAACAACATATCTCAATGCGTATAATCATAAAGCATGATGTATGCGACATATAACAGAAATGTAAGCATATCCGCATATCATGGAGCATGGAACAGTAATATGCACAGATCAAGGGAAAGCCGCTCTTTTAAATAAATCCAGTTTTTAAATATATCATGCGGTTCCCAACTTCTCCAAAGTCAAATGCAACATCGTATAAAGGTGTATACGTAACTATAGCAGGTAAATCATGCTAGGAGTCATATCATGATGCAACAATCCTACTGTGTAGTGACATGGCAATTATCGATGATGAAGTGTGTGAGCCGGCAAATCTGTGTAAGTGTAGCATACACATCATCGATAATGGTGTAGGTGTACTAGCACAGGTATATGTAATGCAATGAGAGTGACATGAGCGTAGCATAAAGTAAATCGTATGCAAATGCTGACAGGTATACGTATCTAACATGACCGAGTTGGCGAATCTATCAATCGACATCCAGCCTCACAACATCACGTACAGTATAATCCATCGTATGGAATCCTCTAGTCAAGGGTGTGGATCAAACATCAAGTCAAATTCATCACGTACGGAAAATAATCGTACGGCGGCTTTAGACCATCAAGGATCCTATCATCTTATATGACAATGAGGGGGATAGACCTAACGTCTCGTATGATATATCAATCAATATTCACAACATTATATAAATCTATATACCTATATCCCTGGGTCACAACCATAACAATCTCAAATCAGGGGAATGGCAAAGGTATCAGTCATCTCAATCGACTCGCATCCGTATACCGACATATCAATCAAGTCATCATATCACCTCGTATATTTTTTTCATCACATTAAGTCATCTTTTATATATACATCTACTTTATTCTAGTTTCATGGTACTCTAAAACTCATACGTATTCTAGTGTAACTACATATCTGTAAGTCGTGATTCACCTTCACTTTTCATATCCCTAAAACTTTCATCTCATCTATTGTAACACCTTAGGTTGTGTTTAGGGGTTAATTATATTTTACTATATAGTTTTAATAAAAAGTTTACCAAATTAAGTTTCAAATATTTTATCCTAATTAATGAATATTTATTAGAATTTTTCTAGGCACACACACACTTGTGCATGTTAACTAGGGTTTAGATTTGGGGTTAAAACCATGATTAGCAACCATGGTGGGTTAACCTATTTGTATTAATTATTTGGACTTTAAATTGGGTTTTATTTATTTGTGTGTTGTTTTGTTATTTGAATTTCTTTTTTTTCTTTTGTTGACTTTGGTGTGAGAGAGGGAGTATGGGCATGGCATGAGCCATGCTCATTAAATGAAGAGAGAGAGAGAGGTTTTTTTTTTGACTTGGGGTCTCTCATTCTCACTCTCACATCTCACTCTCACTCTCATACACACACACACACACTCACCTAGCAGCAGCAGCAGCACTTAGCAGCAGAAGAAGAATCCCCAGCAGCAACAACTAGCAGCATCAACAGCATCATCATCAGCAGCATCAGCAGCAGCAAGCAGTGGCAACAACAACATCAACAGCAGCCCCCAGCAGCTGCAGCAGCACTCCCCATCTTCTCCATTTCCTTTCTCCTTGCACCTAGGGTCTTGTAAGGTATAGAATTTGAGCCGAACATCATGTTTGCTTAACATATGTGTAGTTTAGCTTTGGTTTGTGTAAAAAGTGAGATTTTGGGCTTGAAATGGTGATTTGTGTAGACTTATGGTTAAGTGCTGTTAGTGCTGGTTAACCTAGCCTAATTAGGTGATATTAAGGCCATGAAAACCTAATTAGACCCCAGATTACACCAAAATACCATAGGGTTTCAAATTTGCAAAATTTAGTGTTTTAAGGTGAAATTTTGGCTCTCTGTGATCTGCTATAGGCCCGAGCACTTCAGGTCAAAACTGAGGAAACTTGAGCATACTAGATATACCCTGACCACACCACCAGAGCCCGAGACCCCCACTCCAAAGTTAGGCCGCCGGTTTATTCATTCTGGCCGCAATTTGCGGCCAGATAAGGGAAATTTTGGGTATAGTTTGCATGGGTAGGAGTCTGCTACATTTTTAGGGCCAGTGGTATGTACAATTTTGTAAGTTGTTAACCTGGGTAGAATCTGGGACGTTATATCGTATTTCTAGTACGTTTGGTTCGCGCGATACGCGCGATACGCGAGAGGGTTCTGTGATTCAGCGTATCGCGGCGTGTCAGGATGAGTTTTAGGCGCGTACACACGTTTAGCGTATCGTACACACGTGCGTTTAGTTCGCAACGCGAGCGTATCATTTAACTTCGATATCGCGTTTTGCGAGATAGTTGCTTATATATGGATTCTTATGTAATTCCAGGTTCGCAGACGGGTACGTCGGACGAAGCTAAGAAAAGGAAGCAGGTGGTCGGCAACGAGTAGCGCACGACCAGGTGAGTAGATTTAACATCTATGGGGAAATCGCCCGTATGGCGTTAAGCGTCAGGGCGTGTTATGATATTTAGTATAGATGTTCATATGGACTGTAGTAGCATACCTTTTTGTTGCATATAGAATTGATAGCATAGGACACTGCACTGTCACTAACGGTTCAAGTTGCACGAGCACGATTGATATGCTACACTCACACCGTTAGTGATTTCCATGACACTCATATTATAGGATTTCTATAAATCATATATCATACTGATTCCGCTTTATTGAAGTTGTGATGATTTGCCATATACATCACATACCCATACTTGTACCACATATATCATGTATCCATATTTGCGCACATGGACACTGTATACTCATACCAGTGCACACAAACATTGATATCTTCATACCTGCGCACATGCACACTGTATACTCATACCAGTGCATACATACATTGATATCTTCATACCTGCACACATGCACACTGTATACTCATACCAGTGCACACATACATTGATATCTTCATACCTGGGCACATGCACACTGTATACTCATACCAGTGCACACATATATCGATATCTTCATACCTGCGTACATGCACACTGTATACTCATACCATTGCACACATACATTGATATCTTCATACTTGCTTAGATTACGTATTGAGATATGTTGTTTCCATGTTAATTCTGTATTTGGGAAACCGTGGATATTTCAAAAGAGAATAATTAATTATTTAAAAACCCGGTTTCCCTTGATATGATATTTCGGTGCGTCCACCATGTGTTTTCTCGGTACTAGAGTGATATATGTGAACCCGAATCGAGGAGTTGGATGAGGCCGATTACGGGTACATGGTGGACCCGGTATGGTACCCCGGGGCAAGAACGGTTTTGCTGTGTAGTAGACGGTGAGCCTGGCAGAGGGAATACTATCTACTGGTGATTGGTTGGACCTGGCGGTTATCCGGAGGATATTGACCAGAGTCGATTGATGGATACGGGACGACTCGTACTGCTGGGGCCGAGGGCCGATTCCAAAGACAGAGCCCGTGGGCTGACCCGGACTGACGGGTGCCCGATATATGAGGATTTGCGTGTCAATACTTGGCACGAGTATTTCTTGATATTTTGGGTACCGATGTTGGGCACTCACGATTATATGAGATTTACAGGATTTGAGGACCGAGGAGGATGACGACGCCTGAGTAGTATTGGGATTTGGGTGCATTGATGAGTACCGATTATACTTTCCACGATGACATTCCGTGTAGATGTTATAATTCCCATGCTCAGTATGTAGTAAATTGATATCTCATCCTGTATCTATTGTACCTGATATAGTACACATGCTTGCACGATCATTGCATACCCTGCTCATTCTATATAGGGTTGTTAGATTACATTGCCATACCTGATTATCACATATCTTGCTCATCACATGGAGATGTTATTAGATCGCGCTTGTTGCATGATTTTGAGCATCCAGTTCATTATATAGATGTTATCTGTTGGCATAGGTTAAAGTATCGCAGCACGTGCATACTCGTGATTACCTTTATATGTTATCTTCTTTTCATGAGTTGGCAACTCACCCCCGTTGTGCCACGGTGTTTGCAGGTTGCCCTTCGTAGTAGTCGCGGCAGGCTGCGTTCTTGCATCTTTTGACACAGATAACCCTACAGTTGGTGTACTAGCTCTTTTGCTGATAGGTGGGTTTTGTGCGGTATCTGTTTATCTTTCAGTTATGTACATTGTTGTATCTAGTACTCTCCATCTACCACTTATGTATTGACTTAGAGACCAGTTGTGAGGACGATGTATATTATTTTGTATTCTGTTGTCGAGCTCGTTGTGAGCCGACTCTACTTATGCAGTTTATTCTATCTGTGATGTTTCCTACTTGTTGCTCATTTTCTTCGCTACGGCGTCGTATATTGTTATCTTGGTGATTGTTCACGAAAGAATTCTTAACCTTTTAGTTAATGCTTCCATTTAAAGCTTAAAACACTTTATACTTTTATTGGTTTTGATTTCTGGGTTTCGGCTTACTTAGCCGCGTTACCCCTGTAGACGTTATGTGGTTAAGTGTCGGTCATGGGACAAACCATGGGTCGTGACAAAGTTGGTATCAAAGCGTAGGTTTTACCTTCGGAGTGTAGGATGACCCTGGAATGATGGAGTAGGTAGCTGCAGCAGAGTGGCGTACTGTGCGTATGTTCCGCGGCATACTCACGACACGATACTCTGCCTAAGCGACCTTAGGACTTATTGATTGAAATTCCCTCATGATTGTAGACATCCTTGTGATTCGATTTTCGTATCCTCATCGAATCCTACCTTCTTTTCAGCCATTATGCCGCCAAGGACTACGAGGGTGCAGAGAGCGGCCGTGAGAGCCGAGGTTCTAGTTGATTCATCTGAGACGAGGACTGATCCGAGTAGTACCCCTGTTGTACCAGGACGGATTGTTCCCCCTACGACAGATCAGATCGCTAGACTAGTGGCAGAAATGCAGGGCTTGTGCCAGATAATGAGCTCATTATTGGAGGTCATTCGAGCGCAGCGACAGGTGGTTGTCACCCCTGTTACGCAGTTGTTCCTTGCGATCATCATGCAGTATTCCGTCCCCTACATAGCACCGGTGGAGGCAGCCCCAGTTTACGAGACACGTCTTCCAGAGACCGTGAGAGTTTCAGAATAGTTGAGGAATCATACTGGTGTACCAGCCCAGAGCAGAAGCTTATGACGAGGACTGTCGTTTGGCTCTCATCCCCAGGGAGGACAATAGTCAGCGCATTGATGTTTACGATACGAAAGCCTTCAACACCTCATCAGGCAGTGTTCCTTCATGCCATGTAGGGTCATATTCTGAGACGTAGTGGACGCGGAGGGTTTGCGCAGAGGGGTCAGGCTAGTATAGGAGGAGTTCGGTCAGTCGCAGATGGAGGGCAGGCCTAAGTTTTCGCTTCGACTCATCAGGATGCTCAGGCGTCCAATGCTGTGGTTTCAGGTACTCTTTCAGTATGTCCTTTTGTTGCACACGTATTGTTTGTTCCGGGTTCATGCACTCGTACGTTTCGACATACTTCGTGCCGAGTTTAGGACGAGAGTCGTGCTAGGTAGATCAGCCGTTTGTTGTGTTAACTTCTGTCAGCGATCCTTTTGTTGCGTGACACGTAATTCGGTCGTGTGCCCATCGGATAGGAGATAGAGATTCGTCTGTCATTTTGATCCTCCTAGAGATGTTGGACTTGGCAATCTCCTGAGCACAGACTAGTTAGCTATGTGCTAGGAGTTATGGACTACCGTGAGGAAACAATTAGGTTTTGTTTTCCCGGGCGAGTCAGTCTTGTGGTGCTGGCGGATAGTTGTGCCGCCTCTCCCAGCTTGAATTTAGCCTTTTCGCTAGTCGGACTTTGAGGAGATGTCATGGATTCTTAGCGTTCATTCGTGAAGCCGTAGCCACAGTTGGTTTGTTAGACCGGTTTTCTTTTGTGCGAGAGTTTTCCGACGTCGTTCCAGATGAGCCGGCGAAGTTTAAGGAGCTAAGGATCTGCTGCAGAGTGGTTTGTTGAGGGAGTTGTGTGTCTGAGTGTTTCGCATTTAGAAAGCTCCAACTTCTGTTCATCAAGGAGAAAGACGACAGATTGAGGTTGTGTATTGATGGATCGTCACTTGAATCGGCTTACGGTGCGGATAAGTATCCTGTACCTCGCAATGACGATTTCTTCGATCAGCACCAGAGTGCGAGACTTTATCTAAGTTGGTTAGGGATCAGGTCATCATTGTTGCGGGTTCAGAGTGATGACATTCCGAAGACTGTCTTGTGCGTGCTACGGGCTTTGTGTGTTTTGGGTGTGTCACTGGACTCACCAATGCTCTAGCAGCATTCGTAGGTGTGATGAACTGGTTTTCTTCGGGCCGTTCCTCGTATTAGTTGTATATATGCCCTAGAGGCCAGTATTGTACAGATGATGTAGATTATATTGGATGCTTGGACATATATAGAGAGGACTTTCCTGCTCGATATGATAGTATGCTATCTGGTTGCACTTTACTTTAACATGTATACTTGTCTCTTTATACTATCTTATCGTTACATGTTGGTAAAGCCCTTAGGATGTGTACTTGACTACCTGGACTATGATGCGGATCATACCAGTAGGGACATGGTAGTTCATAAGTACATCCTTCAAGGTCCCTAGTCATGGGTGTATCGAGACGGGGCATCGATATACCAGTGTAGACTAGCGTATACGCTTCTCGACCCATGAGATGGGCGATGGATGATCCCATATCCATTGGTGTTTGGCATCAGAGATGGTATACGGGTGCTCAGTGGAGACTGGGTACACTGGACGGACTCGCCGAGAACTCCCAGATGGTATTATACCTTACGTCAGATGGCAGTTCTCTGGTGACACTTGTGCAGGTTAGTCTGTAGACCCGAGATCGTCATAGAGTCTTGTGTGATTCTCACTGTGCTTTGATTTCCACCTTACCACGTCCATGAGGGCGTGCAAAACGGTGGTTTTTGGGTACAATCCCGAGTCACATGGAGGCAATGAGCGATAGGAGGGGTTTCGTCTCTCCCGGTATTGGGGGTTGATGTTGCGCTGTGCTCGATTAGCTATAACAGGGAAGTCCCTGGCCTGGGCTAATTAGAGATTTACTGGTAAGTGTTACCAGTAGTTTCTCGACCCGTTATGAGCCTCACATCGGCACGACTTATCGATTTTTGAGGTCTAACGTTTACCACCCCTAGACTTAATATGCGACATATCAGACGAGGAGACCGGACTATACGGGAAGTGTTACCGGCAGGCTTTTATAGGAGTTGGAGCAGGCTTTGTTAGTTATATGTATGCCCTAGAGGCCATTACTGTACATAGGATGTATATTGTAGTGGATGCTGGGACATATATAGGGAGGACTTTCTTGCTCGACATGATAGTATGCTATCTGGTTACCCTTTACCTTAACGTGTATGCTGATTGTCTCTCTGTTACATGTTGGTAAAGCCCTTAGGATCTGTACTTGACTACCTGGACTATGATGCGGATCATACTAGTGGGGACATGGTAGTCCATAAGTACATCCTTCACAGTCCCTAGTCGAGGGTGTATCGAGACGGGGCATCGATATACCAGAGTAGACTAGCGTATACCTTTCTCGACCCATACAGATGGGCGATGGATGATCCCATATCCATCGGTGTTTGACATCAGAGATGATATACGGGTGCTCAGTAGAGACTGGGTACACTGGACGGACTCGCTGAGAACTCCCAGATGGTATTATACCTCACGTCAGATGGCAGTTCTCTGGTGACACTGGTACAGAGTAGTCTGTTGACCCGAGATCGTCATAGAGTCTTGTGTGGTTCCCACTGTGCTTTGATTTCCATCTTACCACGTCCAAGAGGGCGTGCAAAACGGTGGTTTTTGGGTACAGTCCCGAGTCACATGGAGGCAATGAGCGATAGGAGGGGATTCGTCTCTCCCGGTATAGGGAGTTGATGTTGCGCTGTGTTCGATTGGCTATAACAGGAAATCCCTGGCCAGGGTTGCTGAGATTTACTGGTAAGTGTTACCTGTAGTTTCTCGAAGTGTTATAGACCTCATATCGACACGACTTATCGAGCTATTGGGGTCTGACGTATACCACCCCTAGGCGAGATATGCGACATATCAGACGATCAGACCGGACTGTACGGTAGTGTTACTGGTCGGATTCACTGGAGTGTGAGCGGGCTTGCTCGTCGATCTTCAGATCGCTCAATACCCGGGTGGCCGTTACGTTTAGCAGACCGCTTGCGGCTTGTGGGTGTTTGATATGATCATCACCTGCTGCCGGCGTATTGACGAGTCTTTAGAGTCCTACACAGAGGTTTCCTGGCTCAAGCGAAACGGAATAGGAGCGCATATGAGATATGTGCGGGACCGAGAATAATGCGTGTATGTGATACCGTATTCCATTCTCGTGATGAATGTATCGAATGGTTGTATGCGATATAACCTAGTTATCGATTCAAGCGTTGATTCGATAAGCTGATACATTGTATACTAGTCGGTTGTGTACGTCATGACCGGATCATTGAATCAAGTGTTGATTTAATGATTTAATGTATAATTATATATATGATGTATTACTTTACATTAACTAGTATCGGTTCACTTTAAATGGATTTTCTCACTCGGATTGTACACATTGTATATGTGATATACTTTTGTGCACTTGATTGTATCATGATTGATGATACATGTTATGCTAGGGTTTTTGTGTAAAGATCAAACCATGGTTACATGATTATGGTTAGGGTTTTGTTTTATTTACTTATTTATTGATTTATTGATTTTTGGAAAATAAAAGGCAAGAGAAAAGAATGGTGGCTATTTTTGTTTTAAGTTGAAGATTCATGAAGCTTTGACTTTGTCCACCATTCTTATCTCATGCTTAACCTAACCATTTTGATTTAACCCTAGTTTAATCTCTACACTTAATCATGGTTTGCATTATGATAAGTTTGGATATTCTTTTCTTTTTATTTAACTTATCATATATTTCTTTCTTCTTCTTCTTCCTTGCTTCAAGTGAAGAAGCTTGAGGTCATCAATGGTGATTGATGTTTATGAGTGAGAAATCCAATTCTAAAGTTAACCCACTTCCTATTTCTTCATCCTCTACCTCTTGCCAAGTAGTAGAGTGTGTTTACTTCACAGGTTTCTTGACTTGGTGAAGTCGGAGCTTGATTAAGCGATGCCTCGACGTAGATCATCTTCGGCATGGACATCGACGACCTAGCTCACTTTTTCTCCGACGAAGCCGACTCTAGAGCCCGGATTTGTTTTGGACAGCGGAGACGACTTCGTTGCGGAGCTATGGAGGTGGAGCACCGGATCTACAAAGGTTGTATTTCCGTATTCCCAATAGTTAAGTGTTAACTAGTTCTTGTTCGCCTAGACATCTAGTTATGGATCCGTAGTTTAGGGTTTGTAGGCACCATTATTTTTGAAATTGCCATGGTTGATGGCTTGGGAGACCTCACTAGCGTGCCTAGGAACCCTATAGTGGTATCAGAGCCTAGCTAGAGCCTTAGGCGAAGTCTAGACGGAATTTGAAGTCCGATCGAACCCGAAAGTCCAAAACAAACATGCTCTCTGTCCAAATTTTAAAATCTGGGATTTTTCAACATTAAAAATATTCAGAAAAATCAGCAGGCAATTCTATGAGAAACTGTAAAATTCGGTTGCCCAATTCCAACAGTGCGCCGCGTTTCCGCGGCACGAGCATGGCTCGTGCGGCGGAAGCGCGGCCAATTTGTCGTTTTTCGCATCCAAATTTCTACAGTAATTCATATTGTGCTGTGCTGGTTTTCCTGGGTATTTTTGATATTTTTTCAAGAGTTGAAATTCTGCTGTTGTTTTGGGGATTCGATGTTTCGATCGGGGTATCAAATTTTGTCTGTGTGGCTTTCCGGATAAATTTTAGAATATGTTAAAAAGTTCGACCGGATATAAATACCCAATTTTTCCCCTGTCGGGAAATTTCCAAGTGTTGGATTTTTCCGTAGTTTGACGACGTTCTAAGTAGTGCAAGTAACGCGATGGTCCCTCTAGAAGACACAAACCTTAACTCGATTATGTGACCGTCTTGAACTGCCCTTTGAACCTTCGGGTTTGGGGCAGTACGGCGTGCCACATGTGAGGCGTTGGCTTGACCCTTCTACGGCTGGACCGTTGCTACTGAGGTACGAACTGAATGTTGTTAGACATATTTCATGTGTTGATCTGTATCGGGAAAACTTGGGTGTTCGATTGTTCGATCGAAAAGTTTAACATTTTCTGTTTATCTGGAATGGGATACAATAATTGGAATTCACAAACAGTTATGTGATAACTAAATGAATGTTATAAACATAGCAGTTTAGTCTCACTTGATCGGTTGCCACGGAATTTTGATGTGATCAAAAGTCCGTCGCAATCACGTAGCGTACGCGGATACTCGCCGGGTAAACTTAATAGACAGCCTCACTCCATAGCCCCGACCAAGTGACTGTAGGAGAACCCCGTCGCCGAAAGCATCCGTCCGGGTGCTCGCGGTAGCGTTGTTCCGCCTTGGTGCACTTCGTCGACGGTATCGGGGGTGCGGCCGCCTACTAAAGTTTGCGACGAGTATTCGATCAGACTGTCGGAAATCTTGTTGAATTGCCCGACTCGATATTGAAAAGTGTTTTCGATAATGAGACTGAAATGCGGGGTTTATAATTGTTAGGCATGCGATGTCTAAGAAATTCATTTGGTCAGGCATGCGATGTCTGAGGTGATTGCGGATTCCAACTGTTGTAGTTTTAGACTTTCTTTTCTGTGACCGTAAGTGTAATATGTGATTTCGCCGGTTTCGTTGCTATATGTCAACGACAATTGGGATGGACATATTTACTTACGTTGATGACATGTGATGTTATGTGTTGCTGGATATGTTATATTGGATCGTCGTGTTTGAATAGCCGGGGGGTTTTTATGTGAGATGAGTGTTTTTCATTTTCATTCATGTAAAAACTTGTATGTAATATTCTTTTATTGGGGCGCTTCCAGGTTGCGGAAGTAGTCACCGTTTGTATATTATTTACTTTTCCGCACTAGGATAGACCCAAGGAGGAGGGCACAAGTAACCGGGTTCTGGAGTCCAGTGGGAGACCAACTCGAGGAGTCGAGGTCGGGTCTCCTAACTCCAGAATTGGTAGGGTTGCTTGCCGCTCTCGTAGGGGTCTAGGGGTGTGGGTTTGGCTATTCATCACGACCGTGGAATCCGTGTTTTATACTGGCTCGTATTGAAAACACGGACGTCCTAGTATATCCAATATTTCATATGTTTCTTCTGCTGCGATATCTTTGATGTGATCATGAGATGTTCTGTGATAGATACAGTATATAGTATATATGATATATTATATAGACGTTACTTATGTTTTACACCCGCGCTAGCCCTGCCCCGCTCTGCCGTTAGTCACCTAACCTAACGGTGCACGAGGGGACATCGAGGCGAATGCGGATGGCATAAGTGTACGTCGTATTTATCTGTGATGTTTAGGTACATAAATGATGGGACTTCATTAATGTGATTAATGAAATAAAATAAACCTAAGATGTTGTAGAGTCGAATTTCAAAATAAAACAGGTAGCTACAGTTCTTGCTTTGTACAGCGGTATATGAGATATATCCTGCACCTTATTCGATGAGGAAAGGACCGAGATCCCTTCACCGGGAGTGACTCCTTTAGCAATAACTGGCAGATGCTACACACTCGGTTTGTCTTTTGATTGCTTTTAAGTTTTTTTGCTTTGCACAGTGATATATATGATATATCCCGCACCTCATTCGACGAGGAAAGGACCGACGATCCCTTCACCGGGAGTGACTCCTTTAGCAAAACTAGAAAAGCCTCAAAAGCACTCCATTTTAAAACCATTCGATCCTACAACGATATCAAGTTCATTACGCAATAGGTTTTCAGAAAAACCTGTCGTAGCCCTCCGTCATTTCAGATAAATCCTGTTTAGTATTCGTGCTGCGTTTGTTGACCTTGTCAAGGCGCAGTGTGCGGTAGCTAACCAGTATTTATCTGCTAATGCATATGATGCAGATTGGGTTAGGGTAGTCGTGCGGCCTTGTTGACCTTGTCAAGGGTCGTGCGGGTGGGTTTGATTCAATCAAGAAATGACGGGTTGAACTTGACTTGCGGTCTATGGTTTGTTGACCTTGTCAAGGTCATAGATCGTTTGGGGCAAAACATTATCGGGAATTTCAAGTGTTGAAATTTGCAATGAGATTGCATACCTTCTATGAGATAGTTGGATCCCGATACCCGCTGCGAGTAAGAGTTACTCCTGGGAGAGTTTTATACATTACAATTAGCCGATCAAGTAGGTGTCTAGAAAGGTGTCAACGGGGTTACGCCTCTGGGAAAACGAGGTTTACATTAATTAGGTTCGTGCGAAAACACGGGGGACCTCCCTCAAAGTACCGACACTGGCCTGGCTGAAAGATTGGCGAACTTGTAGTGTGTAATTAATCCCGGCTAGTCTTTCCTTTTAGGGTTTGAAGGAAGATTTGAAGCAGTGGGAGCCATCCTGATTAGATAAAATAATAACCAATCTATTCTTGACAGAGCGCACGCTGAGTGTTTTCTTCTCTCTCTCTCCAGGTAGCGACCATATCACGCCTTAATCAAGATAATAATACGGAATATTGACCGAACCCGCTTGTTATACTGAGCTGGGGAACGTTGGTCCCGCTCCAATTTATAATTGTTATAAGACAGAGCAGGAAATTGGGGATTACCAGAATTCCCGTGCCGCCCAAACGAAGAGAGTGCATACTGATGCATCATCTTCGGGTATGTTCATTACAAAGAATTGTTTCTCAGTATCCTCTGCGTCCTGGGTATTTGATACCAGATCAGGATCCCAGATATGTAATCTGTTACATAGGGCTACAGACAGGTAGAGAACTGAGAACGGGTGATAAGTTTCATGAGGCAGAAAACGGGGCAAGTGTTGCAGCCAAGTCTGTTGGTCACTGTCACCCTGTATTACCAATACATTGATTCTGAACGAATGTTGTTAGATACCGAACCTGATATACAAAATCATATCCATCTCTTTATTAGTAAAGAAATGATAAAATTTTGTATAGATGGATAATGTTTCGAACATTTCCTATATCAAAAGTTGATCGGTTCAGGCACGTTATCTAAAAGCGTTGATGTTCTAAATCAAACTACAGTTCTTAGTATACGGAACACACACAAGAGGAAGAGTTCAGAAATGAACGAATTCTTCTTGAGGCATTGTAGACTAGGTCAGATCAATGTGACCCGACTAGCTAGAGTTACATATAGATGCATATTTAAATCAGTTTGAATTTACATCTTGTGAAACTCGCCAGTCATGTCACAAAGATAAGATGACCATAGCTCCGTTTACTGGAAACAGAGAAAGAGTTACTGAACTCTTGGGATGATACATGTTGATGTATGTAAGATCCCCTGTCTACACATGCCAGGACTGGTTCTTTGTACTTCATTACATTCTCTGATAATCTCTCAAGATTCAGACATATGTTCCTGTTGAAACATGAGTCCGAGCCTTTTGAGATATTCACAGAATATAAGCGAGAAGTAGAGAACCAGATATAAGGGTATAAGTATTATGTCCTATGATGAGATCAAGGAGGAGAATACTTGAGCACGAAAATCCTGGATTATTCTAAAGGAGAATGAGATTCTCTCTCGGCATTACTCCTCCGTATACACCATAGCACGATGGTATATCGGGGCGGAGCAATCACACCCTATTTGATATGGTGTGCTCTATGATGAGTACTACTGAGTTACCTATTTCCCTTTGGGTGTTATGCACTTGAGAAGCTGCATACCTATTGAATAGGGTTCGAATCAAATCAGTTGCCTACCACTTCATATATGATATGGAAAGGGAAGAGCCCATATCTTAAGTTAGTTAAGATTTGGGGTTGTCCGGCCTATGTCTGAAAGCAAAATCCGGACAAACTCGAGGCAAGATCTGTTATGTAGAACTGTAAGTGTTCCAGCTATACAAACTGTAGCTGATGATTTGAAAGAACCAAAGGATTCGATAGTTACCAACGAACCTCAGCCTCTCCGCCGATCTAGTAGGGTTCCTCACCCACTTGAGAGATACTTCGGTTTCTCTATGACAGTGGGAGCGAGGATTGCATCATGAGATGATGACCCAACTAGTTTCGAGCTGGCCATCAAGAGTGAGACTCTGTAAGAATGGCTGGATGTTTATCGATCTGAGATGGAATCCTTATACACCAACAAAGTATGGACTTTAGCTGCTATATCTGAAGGGTTAAATCCTCATCAGGAGCAAGTATATCTTGAGAAGATTACTTGGTGTAGATGGAAAAGTTGAGACTTTCAAAGCTAGACTTGTTAAAGGTTTGCATCATTGACCAGGTGTGGATCATGATGAAACTTTTTCTAAGGATCTATGCTTAAGTCCATCCAGATCCTACTTACCACGGCTACATACCATGACTACGATATCTGGCGGTTGGGTGCCATGACTACTTTTCTAAATGATGATTTAGAAGAGTGCGTCTGTAAGTACACACCCAGAGGGCTTCGTAAACAGTGGGAGCAGCGGAAACGTGTGCAAGATGTTTTATCTGATAAAGCAGGCATCGCGGAGTTGGAACATCTATTTTGATGAAGCAGTCAAAGAGTTTGACATCATCAAAATGGTAGATGAACCTTGTATATACAAAAAGGTAGTAGGGAGTATGGTGACGATCCTCGTAGAGTACGTGGATGACATACTCTTGATAAGAAAGGAGTTTCTTATGCTACGCTCGATCAATCTCCGCTTATCACAAACATTCTCCATATAGGATCAAAGTGATACCTCCTAAATCCTGGGTTTTGGATCTATGAGATAGATCTAATTGGATATTAGGATTCTCACTAGTTGTAGTGAGACGGTATCAATCGATCCTGGGGAGAATCACTGGAAGGGTTCCAGGGTGATAATGACGACTGAGTGTCAGTCGCAGGCATTGTCTTTACCCTCAGTAAAGGGACGGTATGTTGGAAGAGTTCCAAGCTAGATACCGTGACATACTAGACGATAAAGGCAGGATACATTGCTACTTAAGATGCTACCAAAGAGGCTGTTTGGGTGTATATTGGTTCATGAGATGAACTTAGTTACTTCCATTGTGTGACAATGGAGTTGTGGCTTATGCCAAGGAACGCCGGTCCCATCAGTGATCCAGACATATTCTAAGGCAGCGTCACTTGATCATGGAGATGGTTGATCTCCAGGGAGATCGAGGTTAGGAGAGTAGACTCAGAGGACAACACAGCGGATCCACTCACAAAGGCCTGTTCCCAGAGAGAGATTTTTATGGGATGGTTGAGTATAAGATACTGCAACCACTGCTACAGATGGCCCTAGTGCAAGTGGGAGATTGTTAGTTATATGTATGCCCTAGAGGCCATTACTGTACATAGGATGTATATTGTAGTGGATGCTGGGACATATATAGGGAGGACTTTCTTGCTTGACATGATAGTATGCTATCTGGTTACCCTTTACCTTAACGTGTATGCTGATTGTCTCTCTGTTACATGTTGGTAAAGCCCTTAGGATCTGTACTTGACTACCTGGACTATGATGCGGATCATACTAGTGGGGACATGGTAGTCCATAAGTACATCCTTCACAGTCCCTAGTCGAGGGTGTATCGAGACGGGGCATCGATATACCAGAGTAGACTAGCGTATACCTTCTCGACCCATACAGATGGGCGATGGATGATCCCATATCCATCGGTGTTTGACATCAGAGATGATATACGGGTGCTCAGTAGAGACTGGGTACACTGGACGGACTCGCCGAGAACTCCCAGATGGTATTATACCTCACGTCAGATGGCAGTTCTCTGGTGACACTGGTACAGAGTAGTCTGTTGACCCGAGATCGTCATAGAGTCTTGTGTGGTTCCCACTGTGCTTTGATTTCCATCTTACCACGTCCAAGAGGGCGTGCAAAACGGTGGTTTTTGGGTACAGTCCCGAGTCACATGGAGGCACTGAGCGATAGGAGGGGATTCGTCTCTCCCGGTATAGGGAGTTGATGTTGCGCTGTGTTCGATTGGCTATAACAGGAAATCCCTGGCCAGGGTTGCTGAGATTTACTGGTAAGTGTTACCTGTAGTTTCTCGAAGTGTTATAGACCTCATATCGACACGACTTATCGAGCTATTGGGGTCTGACGTATACCACCCCTAGGCGAGATATGCGACATATCAGACGATCAGACCGGACTGTACGGTAGTGTTACTGGTCGGATTCACTGGAGTGTGAGGGGGCTTGCTCGTCGATCTTCAGATCGCTCAATACCCGGGTGGCCGTTACGTTTAGCAGACCGCTTACGGCTTGTGGGTGTTTGATATGATCATCACCTGCTGCCGGCGTATTGACGAGTCTTTAGAGTCCTACACAGAGGTTTCCTGGCTCAAGCAAAACGGAATAGGAGCGCATATGAGATATGTGCGGGACCGAGAATAATGCGTGTATGTGATACCGTATTCCATTCTCGCGATGAATGTATCGAATGGTTGTATGCGATATAACCTAGTTATCGATTCAAGCGTTGATTCGATAAGCCGATATATTGTATACTAGTCGGTTGTGTACGTCATGACCGGATCATTGAATCAAGTGTTGATTTAATGATTTAATGTATAATTATATATATGATGTATTACTTTACATTAACTAGTATCGGTTCACTTTAAATGGATTTTCTCACTCGGATTGTACACATTGTATATGTGATATACTTTTGTGCACTTGATTGTATCATGATTGATGATACATGTTATGCTAGGGTTTTTGTGTAAAGATCAAACCATGGTTACATGATTATGGTTAGGGTTTTGTTTTATTTACTTATTTATTTATTTATTGATTTTTGGAAAATAAAAGGCAAGAGAAAAGAATGGTGGCTATTTTTGTTTTAAGTTGAAGATTCATGAAGCTTTGACTTTGTCCACCATTCTTATCTCATGCTTAACCTAACCATTTTGATTTAACCCTAGTTTAATCTCTACACTTAACCATGGTTTGCATTATGATAAGTTTGGATATTCTTTTCTTTTTATTTAACTTATCATATATTTCTTTCTTCTTCTTCTTCCTTGCTTCAAGTGAAGAAGCTTGAGGTCATCAATGGTGATTGATGTTTATGAGTGAGAAATCCAATTCTAAAGTTAACCCACTTCCTATTTCTTCATCCTCTACCTCTTGCCAAGTAGTAGAGTGTGTTTACTTCACAAGTTTCTTGACTTGGTGAAGTCGGAGCTTGATTAAGCGATGCCTCGACGTAGATCATCTTCGGCATGGACATCGACGACCTAGCTCACTTTTTCTCCGACGAAGCCGACTCTAGAGCCCGGATTTGTTTTGGACAGCGGAGACGACTTCGTTGCGGAGCTATGGAGGTGGAGCACCGGATCTACAAAGGTTGTATTTCCGTATTCCCAATAGTTAAGTGTTAACTAGTTCTTGTTCGCCTAGACATCTAGTTATGGATCCGTAGTTTAGGGTTTGTAGGCACCATAATTTTTGAAATTGCCATGGTTGATGGCTTGGGAGACCTCACTAGCGTGCCTAGGAACCCTACAGGCTTGCTTGCTGATCATCTGATCGCTCAATACCCGGGTAGCCGTTACGTCCAGCTAGTACCGCTGACGACTTGTGGGTGTGTGATGTGATCATCACCTACAATCGGCGTATTGACGAGTCTTTAGAGTCCTACATAGAGTTTTTTACTGGGTCAGGCAAAACGAAATAGGAGCACGTATATGATATGTGCAAGACCGAGAATAAATGCGTGTATATGATACCGTATTCTATTCTCGCGACTTTTTGTATCGGTCGGTTATATATGATATGATCGGGTTATCGAATCAAGTGTTGATTCGATAAGTTGATACGATGAATGTTAGTCGGTTATATGAGATATGACCGGATTATTAAGTCAAGTGTTTATTTAATAATTAAGTGTATAATTGTGTATTAGATATACTAATTTACATTTACTAACACTTGTTCACTTTAGGGTTTTTCTCACAAGAACACTTGAATATATATATATATATGTGATATATATATAATAAAAGTGTTTTCTTATGTATCATGGTTGATGATACACTATACATGTGTGTGCAAGACATACACCATACTATTATGGATGGTGGTTAATATTTATTTAAAGTAATTACAAATTAGTGAAGCTTATGTCATAAGCATGAAGCTTGTAGAAGCTTTTGGATGCTTTAACAAAGTCCACTTAATTTGTTTTTCTTTAGATTTTTATTAACATAACCAACTTGACTTAACCATGGTTATGTACCACCATGAGTTAGTATATGATACTCACTCACCATGGTTATCATTCTCACTTGATCATTATCCTTTCCTCTTTCTTTTGTTCATCTTCTTCATTGAACAAAAGAGAAAGCAAACTAGGGTTTTGAAAAGGGAGAAAAAGATTGTGAGATATAAAATTCCAAAGAGAACCCACTTCCTATTTCTTCATCCTCTACTAGACTAGCACTTTAGTTTAGGGTGTTTACTTCACTAATTCTCTAGTTAGTGAAGTAGGATCTTGAGTCGGAATTCCCTCGACGTAGATCATCTTCGGCCTCGGAGACTTCAAGCAAGGTCGCACCTTTCGCCTCGTGAAGCCATGCAACGGTCCGGGAGAACCACGATCGCAGGGAAGGGACTTCATCAAGGAGCTAAAGAAGTGAAGGACCGATCTACAAAGGTTGTGTATCGCATCCCCTTAGAGTAAAGTTGTTTACTTGCTAATATATTCGCCTAATCTCTAGTATACGATCTAGATTAAGGTTGTTCGGCACATAAAAATTTAATTTTGGCATGGTCGATGCCTAGTAGAGCCTTGTTAGTGTGCCTAGTAACCCTACAGTGGTATCAGAGCCTAGCTAGAGCATTAGGCGATGTGTTAACGAAGTTAAAACTCCGAACGAACCCGTACACGTCAAAATCAACCCCTCTCTGGACATTTTTTCAAATCTGTGATTTTTCTGAATTAAAAATACCTAAAAAAATCAGCAGGTAAATATAAACATTAATATAGAAAATGAGCCAATGAACAGTAAAGCCCACCGCGGAACCGCGGCCAAACCTCTCTTGGGCCGCGGATCCGCGACAGTACTGTAGATATGGGCTTTGGATTTTCTACAGTAATGTCTATTTCTGTGAGTGTATCTTTCTGGGTATTTTGTATTCTGACTCAACTGTTGAGTATTTTGGGGTTTATTTTGAAATCATCGATTCGATCGGAGAATTTAATTTTGTTATGTTATTCCGGATAATTTAGAAAGTATTAAAATGTTCGAACGGATATCATTAACTCGATTTTTTTCCCGGCACCAAAAACATTTAAGCGTTGAATTTTTATCGGGTTTTAAATCTTTCGGAAAAACGTGCATGTGATGTGACGGACCCTCTAGAAGAAAACAAACCTTAACTCGATTATGTGACCGTCTTGAACTGCCCTTTGAACCTTAGGGTTTGGGGCAGTACGGCGTGCCACATGTGAGGCGTTGGCTTGACCCTTCTACGGCTGGACCGTTGCTACTGTGACGTATTCTGGAATTTTTTAACTTCGCTGAAGTGTTGAGCTATTGAGGAAATCTTGGGTATTTGATTATTCGATCGGAAAGTTTAATACTGTCTATTTATCTGGAATGTGATACAATATGTGGAATTCATACTGTTAGGCATGAAATGCTAAATATGTGATATTTCGGATTTACGATGTCTAAAGAGATTGTGGATTCCAAATGTTGTGGTTTTACACTTTCTTTTCTGTGACCGTAAGTGTAATATGTGATATCGCCGGTTTCGTTGCTATATGTCAACGACAATTGGGATGCGCATATTTACTTACGTTGTTGACATGTGATGTTATGTGTTGCTGGATATGTTATATTAGATCGTTGCGTTCAGAATAGCCAGGGGTTTTATGTGAGATGAGAGTTTTTATTTTCATTCATGTAAAATAAAATGTATGTAATATTCTTTTATTGGGGCACTTCCGGGATGAGGTTGATGTCACCTTTTGTATATTATTTACTTTTCCGAACTAGGATAGACCCAAGGAGGAGAGCACAAGTAACCGGGTTCTGGAGTCCAGTGGGAGACCAACTCGAGGAGTCGAGTCCGGGACTTCTAACTCTAGAATTGGTAGGGTTGCTTGCCGCTCTCGTAGGGGTTTAGGGGTGTGGATTTGGCTATTCATCGCGACCATGGAATCCTTGTTTTATAGAGGCACAAAATAAAACACGGACGTCCTAGTATATCCAATGTTTCATATGTTTCTTCTGCTGCGATATCTGTGATGTGATCATTTGATGTTCTGTGATAAATACTGTATATAGTATATATGATATATTATATAGGCATTACTTATGTTTTACACCCGTGCTAGCCCTGTCCTGCTCTGCCGTTAGTTACCTAACCTAACGGTGCACGAGGGGACATCGAGGCGAATGCGGATGGCATAAGTGTACGTCGTATTTATGTGTGATGTTTAGGTGACTTAAATGATGAGACTTCATTAATATGATTAATGAAAGAAAAGAAACCTAAAAGATGTTGTAGAATCAAATTTTCAAATAAAAAGGGTAGCTACAGTTTTGCTTTGCATAGCGGTATATATGATATACCGTGCACCTTATTCGATGGGGAAAGAGCCGAGATCCCTTCACCGGGAGTGACCTCATTAGCAAAATTGGCAGATGCTACAACACTCGGTTTGACTTTTGACTGCTTTTGGAGTTTTTCTTTGCATAGCGATGTATATGATATATCCTGCACCTTATTGCATAAGAAAAGAGCCGAGATCCCTTCACCGGGAGTGACCTCTTTAGCAAAACTAATGAAAGCCTCAAAATCACTCCATTTCAAAATTCACGCGATTCTACGACGATATCAAGTTCATTACGCAATAGGTTTTCAGAAAAAACCTGTCGTAGCCCTCCGTCATTTCAGATAAGTCCTGCTTAGTATTGGTGCTGCGTTTGTTGACCTTATCAAGGCGTAGTGTGCGGTAGCTGACCAGTATTTATCTGTTTATGCATATGATGCAGATTGTTTTAGGGTAGTCGTACGGCCTTGTTGACCATATCAAGGGTCGTGCGGGTGGGTTTAATTCAATCAAGAAATGACGGGTTGAACTTGACTTACGGTCTATGGTTTGTTGACCTTGTCAAGGTCATAGATCGTTTGGGGCTAAAATATTATCGGGAATTTCAAGTGTTGAGATTGCATACCTTCTATGAGATAGTTGGATCCCGATACCCACTGCGAGTAATTGTTACTCCCGGGAGAGTTTTACACAGGACAATTAGCCGATCAAGTAGGTGTCTAGAAAGGTGTCAACGGGGTTACGGCTCTGGGAAAACGAGGTTTACTTTAATTAGGTCCGTGCGAAAGCATGGGGAACCTCCCTCAAAGTACCGACACTGGCCTGGCTGAAAGATTGGCGAAGTTGTAGGGTGTAATTGATCCCGGCTAGTCTTTCCTTTTATGGTTTGAAGGAAGATTTGATAAAAACAGTGGGAGCCATCCTGATTAGATAAAATAATAACCAATCTGATCTTGCAAGAGCATACGCTAAAGTGTTTTTCTTCTCTCTCTCTCCAGGTAGCGACCATATCATGCCTTAATCAAGATAATAATATGGATGTATTGACCGAACCCGCATGTTATACTGTGCTGGGGAACGTTGGTTCCATTCTTTCTTATAAGTGTTATAAGACTGAACAGGATATAGGGGAATACCAGGATTCTCATGCCACCCGAATGAAGAAAGTACATGATGATGCATTTTCTTTGGGTGTGTTCGTTAAAGAGAACTGTTTCTCCATTTACTCTACGTCCTGGGTATTAGATACCGGGTCAGGATCCCATATATGTAATCAGTTACATGGGCTTAGGAAAGGTAGAGAACTTGGAGAAGGTGATAAGGACATAAGAGTTGGGAATGGTGCAATTGTTGCAGCTAAAACCGTCGGGGAATATCACCTTGTATTGCCAACTGGTAATACATTGATTCTGAACGAATGCTATTTCATGCCGAACCTGATATGCAACATTATATCGGTTTCTTTGTGGATTAAAGAGGGATATAATTTTGTATTACAGGATAATGTTATGAACATTTTCCTAAACCAAAAATCGGTTGGATCAGGCACGTTGTGCAATGACATTTATGTTCTAAATCAATCAACAGTTCTGAGCATAACAAACTCACACAAGAGGAAGAGTTCAGAACTGAACGAATCCTTCTTGTGGCATTGTATACTCGGTCATATAAATGCGACACGGCTAGCTAAGTTGCATAAGGATGGATACTTGAAACCGTTCGAATTTTCATCTTATGACACTTGCCAGTCATGTCTCAAGGAAAAATGACCAAAACTCCGTTTACGGGACACGGAGAAAGAGTTACCGAACTCTTGGGACTGATACATAGTGATGTATGCGGTCCCATGTCTACACATGCCAGGGATGGTTCTTCGTACTTCATTACATTCACTGACGATCTCTCAAGATACGGACATGTGTTCTTGATAAGACACAAGTCTGAAGCTTCTGAGAAATTTAGAGAATATAAACAAGAAGTCGAGAACCAAACCGGAAAAAGTATTAAAATCCTACGATCTGATCGAGGAGGTGAATACTTGAGCAATGAATTCCTAGACTTCCTAAAAGAGAATGGGATTCTCTCTCAGATGACTCCTCCATATACACCACAACACAACGGTGTATCTGAACGGAGGAACCGCACCCTATTAGATATGGTGCGCTCTATGATGAGCACAGCTGAGTTACCTATTTCCTTCTAGGGTATGCACTGGAGACAGCAGCTTACCTATTGAATCAATTCCCATCTAAATCTATACCTACCACACCATATGAGATATGGAGTGGGAAGAGACCATATCTTAAACGAGTTAAGATATGGGGTTGTCCGGCCTATGTCAAAAGACAAAATCCAGACAAACTCAAGGCACGGTCAGTTCTTTGCAAGTTTGTGGGATATCCTAAGAATTCATATTGATATTTTTCTACCACAATGAGGAACAAAAAGTGTTTGTTGCTCAACATGCCACCTTTTTAGAAAAGGAATTTCTTGTAAAAGAAATTAGTGGCAAAGTGGTAGAGCTGGAAGAGGTTCCAGATACACAAACTGCAACTGAAGATTTAGTGGAACCGGAGGATTCGGTAGTTCCCAACGAACCTCAGCCACTCCGCCGATCTTGTAGGGTTCCTCACCCACCTGAGAGATACTACGGTTTTCTCATGGATGGTGGGAGCGAGGATTGCATCATGGTTGATGATGACCCAACTAGCTTCAAGCAGGCCATCATGAGTAGGGACTCAGTGAAATGGCTGGATGCAATGCGTTCCGAGATGGAATCCATGTACACCAACAAAGTATGGACTTTGGAAGTTGCTCCTGAAGGGGTAAAACCCATTGGGAGCAAGTGGATCTTCAAGAAAAAACTTGGTGTAGATGAGAAAGTGGAGACTTTCAAAGCTAGACTTGTTGCAAAAGGTTTTCGTCAAAGACCAGGTGTGGACTATGACGAACCTTTTCTCCAGTGGCTATGCTTAAATCCATCCGAATCATGCTTGCCATCGCTGCATATCATGACTACGAAATCTGGCAAATGGATGTTAAGACCGCCTTTCTAAATGGTGATTTAGAAGAGTGCGTGTACATGACTCAGCCAGAGGGCTTCGTAGATAGTGGGAGCAGCGGGAAGGTGTGCAAGCTGCTTAAATCCATTTATGGATTAAAGCAAGCATCGCGGAGTTGGAACATCTTCTTTGACGTCGTTATCAAAGAGTTTGATTTCGTCAAAAACGTAGATTAACCTTGTATCTACAAGAAGTTGGCAGAGAGTAAGGTTGTTTTCCTCGTATTGTACGTGGACGACATACTCTTGACAGGAAATGACATTCCTTTGCTGCAATCGGTGAAGCTCTTCTTATCACAAAGATTCTCAATGAAAGATCTTGGTGATGCCTCCTGCATATTGGGAATTATGATCTATAGAGATATATCTAAACGGATATTGGGATTGTCCCAATCCAAGTACATTGACACCATACTAAAGAGGTTTAGTAATGGAAGAGTCCAAACGTGGGTTTTTACCCACAATCTCAGGGCTCACTCTCTCCAAAGAGATGTCTCCCAAGACTGATTTGGAAAGAGCTCGCATGCAAGGGATACCCTATGCTTCGGCAGTAGGCTCTATCATGTACGTGATGCTATGGACCAGACCCGATGTAGCATACTCACTAAGTGTAGTGAGTAGGTATCAAGCTGATCCTGGAGAGAGTCACTGGACAGCTGTGAAGAGCATTCTCAAGTACTTACGAAGGACAAAAGAGATGCTCTTGGTGTATGGTAATGGAGAACTCCAAGTGGAGTCCTTTACAGATTCGAGCTTCCAGAGTGATAAGAACGACTCTAAGTCGCAGTCAGGATTTGTCTTTTCCCTTTAAAGAGGGGCGGTTAGCTGGAAGAGTTCTAAGCAGGAAACCGTGGCAGACTCGACGATGGAGGCTGAATACATCGCTGCCAACGATGCTGCCAAAGAGGCTGTCTGGATCAAGAAATTCATTACTGAACTTGGAGTGGTTCCATCCATTGAGCATTCAATACCTTTGTATTGCGATAACAATGGAGCGGTGGCTTTGGCCAAGGAACCCAGGTCCCATCAGCGATCCAGGCATATTCTGAGGCGGTATCGCCTGATCCGGGATATAGATGATCGCCGGGAGATCGAGGTCAGGAGGATTGACACGAAGAACTACACTGCGGATCCACTCACGAAGGCCATTCCCCAGATACAATTTGAGAGACTCTTCGGGATGCTCGGTATGTGATACTACAGCAGCTGGCCCTAGTGCAAGTGGGAGATTGTTAGTTGTATGTATGCCCTAGAGGCCAGTATTATACAGATGATGTATATTATATTGGATGCTTGGACATATATAGAGAGGACTTTCTTGCTCGATATGATAGTATGCTATCTGGTTGCACTTTACTTTAACATGTATACTTGTCTCTTTATACTATCTTATCGTTACATGTTGGTAAATCCCTTAGGATGTGTACTTCACTACCTGGACTATGATGCGGATCATACTAGTGGGGACATGGTAGTTCATAAGTACATCCTTCAAGGTCCCTAGTCGTGGGTGTATCGAGAAGGGGCATCGATATACCAGTGTAGACTAGCGTATACGCATCTCGACCCATAAGATGGGCGATGGATGATCCCATATCCATTGGTGTTTGACATCAGAGATGGTATACGGGTGCTTAGTGGAGATTGGGTACACTGGATGGACTCGCCGAGAACTCCCAGATGGTATTATACCTTACGTCAGATGGCAGTTCTCTTGTGACACTTGTGCAGGTTAGTCTGTACACCCGAGATCGTCATAGAGTCATGTGTGATTCCCACTGTGCTTTGATTTCCACCTTACCACGTCCATGAGGGCATGCAAAACGGTGGTTTTTGGGTACAGTCCCGAGTCACATGGAGGCAATGAGCGATAGGAGGGGTTTCGTCTCTCCCGGTATTCGGGGTTGATGTTGCGCTGTGCTCGATTGGCTATAACAGGGAAGTCCCTGGCCAGGGCTGATTAGAGATTTACTGGTAAGTGTTACCAGTAGTTTCTCGACCCGTTATTAGCCTCACATCGGCATGACTTATCGGTTATTGGTGTCTGACGTTTACCACCCATAGACTTGATATTCGACATATCAGACGAGGAGACCGGACTGTACGGGAAGTGTTACCGGCAGGCTTTTACAGGAGTTGGAGAGGGCTTGCTTGCTGATCTTCTGATCGCTCAATACCCGGGAGCCGTTACGTCCATCTAGTACCGCTGACGACTTGTCGGTATGTGATGTGATCATCACCTACTGCCGGCGTATTGACGAGTCTTTAGAGTTCTACATAGAGGTTTTTACCGGCTCAGGAAAAACGAAATAGGAGCACGTCTGTGATATGTGCAAGACCGAGAATAAATGCGTGTATGTGATGCCGTATTCTATTCTCGCGACTTTTTGTATCGGTCGGTTATATATGATATGACCGGGTTATCAAATCAAGTGTTGATTCGATAAGTCGATACGATGAATGTTAGTCGGTTATATGAGATATGACCGGATTATAAAGTCAAGTGTTGATTTAATAATTAAGTGTATAATTGTATATTAGATATACTAACACTTGTTCACTTTAGGGTTTTTCTCACAAGAACACTTGAATATATATATATATATATGTGTGTGTGTGTGTGTGTGTGTGTGTGTGTGTGTGTATGATATATATATTAAAAGTGTTTTCTTATGTATCATGGTTGTTGATACACAATACATGGGTGTGCAAGACATACACCATACTATTATCGATGGTGGTTAATATTTATTTAAAGTAATTACAAATTAGTGAAGCTTATGTCATAAGCATGAAGCTTGTAGAAGCTTTTGGATGCTTTGACAAAGTCCACTTAATTTGTTTTTCTTTAGATTTTTATTAACATAACAAACTTGACTTAGCCATGGTTATGTCCCACCATGAGTTAGTATATAATACTCACTCTCCATGGTTATCATTCTCACTTGATCATTATCCTTTCCTCTTTCTTTTGTTCATCTTCTTCATTGAACAAAAGAGAAAGGAAACTAGGGTTTTGAAAAGGGAGAAAAAGATTGTGAGATATAAAATTCCAAAGAGAACCCACTTCCTATTTCTTCATCCTCTACTAGACTAGCACTTTAGTTCAGGGTGTTTACTTCACTAATTCTCTAGTTAGTGAAGCAGGAGCTTGAGTCGGAATTCCCTCGACGTAGATCATCTTCGGCCTCGGAGACTTCAAGCAAGGTCACACCTTTCGCCTCGTGAAGCCATGCAAGGGTCCGGGAGAACCACGATCGCAGCGAAGGGACTTCATCAAGGAGCTAAAGAAGTGAAGGACCGATCTACAAAGGTTGTATATCGCATCCCCTTAGAGTAAAGTTGTTTACTTGCTAATATATTCGCCTAATCTCTAGTATACGATCTAGCTTAAGGTTGTTCGGCACATAAAAATTTAATTTTGGCATGGTCGATGCCTAGTAGAGCCTTGTTAGTGTGCCTAGTAACCCTACACCTCGACCAGTTATTGTGTGTCTTGAGGGATAGGAATATCACTCGAGGATCTGTTTTATGGATACTAGGAGAGCCCCAGCGGTTTGCTAGATTCTCGGAGTGTCCCTTCAAGCTTTTTTGTGTTGACTCCTAGGTCTTATAGTTACGGAGACGATTTTGTATGGTTCCAAGGAAGATCGTGGCCGTACAGTTTAGGCCCAAACTTGTAAGCAGGATGGAGGTCCGCAGATTTTTGAGCTTAGCAGGTTTTTACCACCGCTTCTTGCAGGATTGCTAGTGTGATGCTGCACCGTTGACTAAATTGACCGGAATGGGGGTTTCTTTTCTTTAGACTGAGGCTTGTGTATGGAGTTTCGGTAGTTGAAGACTCGGTTAACATCTGCATCAGCTCTTTCCTTGCTTTTTGGTTCGGGCGACTTTGTGGTTTAACTGTGATGTTTCATGAGTAGGGCTCGAATGTGTACTGAGGTGACACAATGGAGTTATCGGTTTTGCTTCCCTACATTTGGAGGAAGTACGAGAAGGATATCCCACTCATGATCTGGAGATGTCCGAGGTGGTTTTCCGTTGGAGATTTAGAGACACTACTTGTTTGAGAGTCGTGTCAGATTTTCACGGACCACCAGAGTTAAATGTACATTTTCCTGCGGCGGGTTTTGATTGTTGTGATAGTCCTCCGCAGATTTACAGTTCTTGTGCGATCATTGAGTACAGCTTAAGTTCGTATCTACTGAGGAGACAGCTTGCTCATGTCCACGCCCGACCACTTTTCCTAAATCGCTTTCGTGAGACACTGCCCGTCGACGCTCGTTCGTCAGAGATACTGGAGCCTACTCGGCTGGGTAATGTTTTGGAATCCTAGACTTGTGGCAAGGGTGTGCTAGGATAGAGAGACGCTTGTGTACCTGATATTATGGGGTAGAGACGTGGAATCCTAAGGCAGGCAGATCGGTCAACTCTCTGTACTCATTCAAGCCCCACCAACTGTTAACGTGACTTGTGAGGTAGTTACGGGTGGGCAGAGACAGAAAGAGAAGTCTCGGGATTCATTTCAAGGTGTATGTCTTGTTGTGTGCTACGGTTGAGCAACTGAGACCGGCTGGAGAGTTGCAACCTTTAACCGTTCCAAAGAGGGAACGAGAGCAGATCTCCCCGAAATTGTTATGGTGTCTACCCAGGTTTAGTCAGGATGTGACTCCATTCGGATGCTTATCATCCGGTGATACTCAGTTGCTCAGTTGTTCTTGTTAAGTTGTACGTATGTAGAAATTGTTGTCGGCGGTTGGGGATCGTCGTTTGCCATCGATAGGGTTCTCCTTTGATAGCAGTTATAAGGAGACACTCCAATTGGTAACCTTTAAGCTTAGAGGTTAGGTCGTGTCGATCACCAGTCTGTTTTCCTAACTCCGTGTTGTAGGATTATTGGAGCTCAGCTAGTCTAGAGACTTCGGAGATGATCCAGTTGTTTTAGGTCAGGATGAGAATTGTCAATTTCGGATAGAGATCAGATGCTGACCAAGATGGTCGCAGATTCGAGTTCGCAATGGTAGATCATGTATTCCCGTAGAAATTTCCGATAAATGACATGTTGAGTTTTGGGAAACTTTCCAGGATAGTAAGTCTTTTTTTTTGGATCCTTAAGGCGAGTTGGTTCGTTGCCTTAATTTGGCACTTCCACCCAGATTATTGAGTATTCACCCAGTATTTCCTATGTCGATACTTTGCAATTACCTTCATGACCTTTCTCATTGGATTCAGCGCCAGACCATTTAGTTCGAGCGTGATCCTTCGTTCACCAAACAGCCAGTCGTAATATTGGACCCGCAGGTGAAGAAACTTTGATCGAAGGTCTTGCCATCAGTGAAGGTATTTTGGTGCATCCCAAACGATGAAGAGATCACTTAGGAGGCCGAGGGTGAGATGCGGAAGAAGTTCCCTCATCTTTCTGAAGGAACGCGTAGCTTTGTATTTTAAAATTCGGGGACGAATTTTCTTTAAGGGGGGAAGATTGTAACACCTTAGGTTATGTTTAGGGGTTAATTATATTTTAATATATAGTTTTAACAAAAGGTTTACCAAATTAAGTTCCAAATATTTTATCCTAATTAATGAATATTTTATTAGAATTTTTCTAATTACACACACACTTGTGCATGTTAACTAGGGTTTAGATTTGGGGTTAAAACCATGATTAGCAACCATGGTGGGTTAACCTATTTGTATTAAGTATTTGGACTTTAAATTGGATTTTATTTATTTGTGTGTTGTTTTGTTATTTGAATTTCTCTTTTTTCTTTTGTTGACTTTGGTGTGAGAGAGGGAGTATGGGCATGGCATTAGCCATGCTCATTAAATGAAGAGAGTGAGAGAGAGAGATGGGGGGTTTTGACTTTGGGTCTCTCATTCTCACTCTCACTCTCATACACACACACACACACACTCACCTAGCAGCAGCAGCAGCACTTAGCAGCACAAGAAGAAGCCCCAGCAGTAGCAACTAGCAGCAGCAACAACATCATCAGCATCAGCAGAAGCAAGCAGTGGCAACAGCAACATCAACAGCAGCCCCCAGCAGCTGCAGCTGCACTCCCCATCTTCTCCACCTCCTTTCTCCTTGTAACTAGGGTCTTGTAAGGTATAGAATTTGTGCCCAACTTCGTGTTTGCTTAACATATGTGTAGTTTAGCTTCGGTTAGTATAAAAAGTGAGATTTTAGGCTTGAATTGGTGATTTGTGTAGACTTATGGTTAAGTGTTGTTAGTGTTGGTTAACCTAGCCTAATTAGGTGTTACTAAGGCCATGAAAACCAAATTAGACCCCAGATTATACCAAAATACCATAGGGTTTCAAATTTGCAAAATTTAGTGTTTTAAGGTGAAATTTTGGCTCTCTGTGATCTGCTATAGGCCCGAGCACTTCAGGTCAAAACTGAGGAAACTGGAGCGCACTAGATATACCCTGACCACACCACCAGAGCCTGAGACCCCAACTCCAAAGTTAGGCCGCCAGTTTATTCATTATGGCCGCAATTTGCGGCCAGATGAGGGAAATTTTGGATGTAGTTTGCATGGGTAGGAGTCTGTGTAACGTTTTGAAAATCGTTTCGGTGAAATTTCGAAAAAACGGTAAAATAAGGGGGTTTTCTGTAAAAAGTCAAAATGCAAATATCTTTATTATAAAATTAAATATACATATTCTAGCTATGTAATTGCTAGTATTTGGTGTTTATTGAGCCACTGCTGAAATTTCAAATTTTCTGAAAATTTTTCCGAAATTAATTATTTTAATATTATTTTAAGCCGGTAAGAAAATACATTAAATTAGCGATAAATACAAATTTAAATGGGCTAATTTTAATCTTTAAAATCATGTTAATTAAAATCTAGTTGTAATATAATTTTTTAGTATTTTACTTCAAGTTTTAATTGATTTATTTTATGGAAAACAAAAATATAGTTATTTTGAACTAAAACTTGCAAATATGGTATTGTGGGGGGTCTTTTTGCATAGAAATTTTTTGTAAAGTCTCTCACACTCACCCTCACTCCCCTTGGCCGGCCCCACACTATTGTAGCAGCCCAAGAATTTTATTTCCCTCTTTTTGATCTTAAATCATGTGAGAAATGGGTTAAAATAAGGTTTTTATATATAGTAAAGTAGGTCGGGGTATTATGGTAATTTGGGAGGGGATTTGACTTGAATTCTTTTCCACAACTCCCCCACATCTCTCCCCACTCCCTCCTCAGCCAAAATTCCTGCAATAAACAGCCCCAAAATTTCCCCTCTCATTTTTCTTCTAAACTCATCAAAATTCCATCAAAATTCCATTTAAACTTCACAATTTCAAGCCCATCCTTCATCCATTCTTCTTAACCTTTCTTGCATGGATTTTGGATGCTAGGAGGCCATCTTTGGAGTCAAAATTTCTTTCTAGATCTCTAGATCTAGAGGTATAATTCTTACCCATTTAAATTCTTATGGTTAGATTTCTTTAAATGAGTTGTTTTAGTGTTAATATTGGTGCTATTTTCATCTAGGATCTTCAAGAGAATGGTTTGAGTTAAACTAGGGTTTTTAGCACACCATTATTAAGTTAATTATTCTATTTTGCTATCTAGTGTTTTATACAAAGCAAATCTAAGAGTTTAACTTGCTTTTTGGGCTTTAAATTAGTGCTAATTTAGTGTTTCATGTATAGTTTGGGTTGGATTTTGTTAGTTATAAAATTCAAGAAAGGGTTTGAATGCAAGTTAGTGTTTTGTGAAATTGGTGTATGGTTGTGTAATGTATTAGGCTCTTATGGCTTGTTAAAAAAAAGTTAGTAGCTAGTTGTTAATTGTTAGTTTAAAAATTATGATAATTACACTAATTTGCTAACTAGCTATTTAAAATTGGTTAAATAATTGGGTTAAAAATGTAATTATGTTTTTATGACATCATTAACATTATTATGAGTGGTTTAATATCTTAGGTTATGCAAAACCAAGCTTAATTGTTGAATTGTGAATTTTGCTTTAAAAGGTGTTAAAAATTGATATTTTTACAAACTAGAATTTTGGAATTTATGCAAATTGATGAGAATAAATTATAGGAATGGTTTATATGACTTTGTTATAATATTTAGTGAATATTGTGGATGCTAGGTTCGTTTATACATCGAGTTTTGTACTAAAACGGTGATTTGTGCTTGCTAAATTTTCGGAAAAATGACTTTTTAAGTGAAATTGGGGTTTTTGTGAATTTGAAGCTATTTTATATTATAATTAGTGCTTGTAATTGTACAAATGAGTGTGTTGGGAGTTTTCTCGATGGTTTTGCGTTTGTACGCCGACGTCGAGGGTTTTTGGGTCGATTTGCGAAAGCAACCATAGGTTTTGACCTATGTGGGATTCGTGCGTCGTTTTGGTCATGAGTCGGATTTTAATGCGGTATGGTGTGTTATGATATGTAGATACCCCATGTGGACTTTGAGACGACAAGCAAGCGCGTGGCGACGTCGGCACCGGCGAACGAGGACCAGGTGAGTAGATTTATATCTATGGGGAGAGGTCGGGTGGATGGCGTATAGCACCCCCACAGTCCGTGGTGGTGTATACGGATGCGTATACACACCAATAATTTATTATATGTTATTTGGGATTAATAACGATGTTTAGGATGGATATTGGTGTGTTGGATTATTTTAGTGTTGCGAACCCTAGGGTAGTGTTGCACTACACATACACACCTACATACTTGCATACATTCCTATTTATATGTGCTCATGGGATTCTTTATGGTTATGTGATCACATGGGTATGGGACTATGTGTTCACATACGGATTTGAGGATGATACTTGGGATTGAGCTGAGTCGATGAGATTTGTTTTGTGGTTGTGATATCGGTGATATGGCAGGATTCGTACTTAAGGTACGCCCTGGTGTTATAGCTGATCTTGGGGCGGCGATACGGGTGAATAGTGTTATAAATAAAATGGTCGACATGTGATCGTGATATGAGGCATGATATGCTAGGATATTGATATTAGGCCGTATCGGGCGATGTATACCCTTGATCATGCTATGTGCTGACGGTATCGGTTTGTTCGAGATTGTCGATCTGTAGTCAGATCATGAGTATATTGAGGATATTAGTATTGTACTAGACATAGGTCAGTACCCTAGACTATGATCTTGAATAAAGAGGATACCAGAGGAATGGTGTGAGGAATATGATATTGACCCGTACCCAGATTTGGGGATGCCGTACGACGGATTTACGTACGAGCTATATCTTGATGATTGATCCGCACTCTTGACTTGGGATGGCTGATTGTAGATATGGTATCGGATATGATATTATTGAGGCGGGATCACCGACTGATATATATACAGGTATGTATATGGATCGACTCAGATGTTAGGCGGTTTCCTTACCTGTAGTCCAGCTTGTTAGCTTAGCCCTTTAGTTTAGTTTAGTTGTTAGATTAGATTCGATTCTTACCTATTTCAAAAACTAACGAATCGTGGGTATTTTAAAAGACAGCCCAAGGGATCCTACAGATATTTCAAAAGACGTATCTTTTCATAAAAACACTGTAGCCCCTATTTTCAAAACCCCATGATTCGTGTTATTTCAAAAGGCACCATTTGTAGGACTTATATTAGATTAATGCAGGCTAGTTACAGTTGCGTCTAGTATTCAGCTCCCGCTTATTATTGTGGTTCGCTTCGCATCACATACTTATGTTATAATTTCTTATTGCAATGTTGATATCATATTGTTAGGACACCAGTACCATTACCGATGATGCGTATGTACCACGTACACTTACTTGCCGGCTCACACACATCTTCATCGGTAATTGCCATGTCACGTACACCTTAGAAAATATTATTGCTTGACTTAGCTTGTTAGTTAGTAATTTGACATGATATTAGTGTGCCTGCCTTATATGCCAGCTTAACATTGTAGTTATTACTTGTCACTTCATGCATACTGTTATTCATTGTTATGCCTATATTCATGGTTTTTACATGCTATTGATGATTTGGATTCGGATTTCCATGAAATTTTCTGGATTTGGGGGGAAAACCGCAAAACTTATATAAACTGATTTCTCTCTTTTTAAATAAAAAAGTGCGGTTTTCCCATGATGTATGAGTCGTCCACCATGAGTTTACTGATGGATTTCGAGACCCGATTCGAGGAGACGGATGAACCGTTTCGGGTACATGGTGGACCCGGTAAGGTACCCCGGGGCAAGAAGCGCGTGATGATGACGATGTGAGCCTGGCAGGGGAGCACTACCTACCGGTGATTTTACCCGACGTGTCGGATATCCGGAGGATACCGTCATGGTCATGAGATGGATGGTAGGGGCCGGTCTGGACTGACGGCGCCCTAGATATTGTGATTGAGACATTGAGATTTCGAGATATTGAGGTACAGAGACTGTGATACAGAGATATCGAGATATTGGGATTATGTTTTGTGCCGATGCTAGGCACTGTTTTATGCTGATTTCATTATGATACCTCATTTTAAAAATACAAAGGAAATCTCACTAAATTATGAAAACGGTTCTTCATTTACATGTATTCTGTTTTCATGCATTCATACCTCATTCATATGATATATTGCTACCTGAGGCACTGACACGGGCACATGAGATCACACTCGGGTAAGATATTACCCTAGCCATTGTTATAGGCTGCATGTTATTCATATATTTGAGGATATATTATGATCATTGATCTAGGTTGCGTTATTTATACGATTTCTGTGCGTAGATGTTTTTCTATTCACGAGTTGGCAACTCACCCCCGTTGTGCCCCAGTTCTTGCAGGTTTGCCGTACAGGTTTCATTACGGCTTTGCTGGCACTGCTCTTTTCGGGTGATTTGCTAGTAGGTGGGTTTATTGTATCATACCCATCAGTATACATTGTATATTATTATTCAGTTGTATCTAGAAGTTCCATCAACCAAGCATGTATTTATTTGAGATAGAGACCAGTGATGTTTATTCTTTCGACCTTAGAGTCGCGCGTTGTATTTCTGTGGTTTTCTTGTGGTTTTTGAGTTTCCTTTTGAATTTTGATCCTCGCCCTTGGCGTTGTATATTATATTGCTTGTGTGGTTGTGACCGTCGATTGACGAAGAGCTAGCTCCCGCTTGAGGATGCCTTTTTATTGATTTCGTATACTATTCATGTTGTATCCCATTTGGGGGCCAGTATTTACAAAGGAGACTCTGCCGAAATTTTCGGGAAATTTTTGATGTTTTTAAAACCGCCTAATTCGGCTTATGCTATTGAAACTACTTGCTTTAAGTTGGTTTTTCCTGCACTCTACATCTTTCTTGGTTTGGATTTCTGGGTTTTCGGTTTACTTAGATTACGTACGCCTCGAGACGTTCGTAGTTTAAGTGCCGGTCATGTTCCATACTTTGGGGTCGTGACAGTCTGCTACATTTTTAGGGCCAGTGGTATGTATAATTTTGTAAGTTGTTACCGTAAGTCCACGTTGACCATCCCGGTGCTTGCGGGGAGGCGGAAACGGTATAAAAATCGGATTTTTATCGAACTAGGCAACATGGACTATCAAAAGGAGGATCTTTGCTAAACAAAAACTAACTACAAAACTAACTAGTTTTAGCCACATGGAAGAAAGGTTATACCTAGGGCTTTTTGTCCTTCTCTCCTTGCTCCTTTGAGTGAAAGAAAGCAGTCTCCTTGTCGCCTTCTATAGTCGAAGAAGGATCCACCCGAGAGCCTCAACCTTTGGCTTCAACTTCAAGCTAGAAGTAACTAAGATGCTTGGAGTGCTAATCCTAGAACCTTAGAAAAGAGTAGAGAGTATTTTAGAGTGATTTATCTCAAGCTCAAGTGTTTCTCAACTCATGAGAGGGGAGAGCTAGAGAGAGAGGAAGAGGAGGAGAGAGAACTAATATGATAGAATGAAATCAAAAATGAACCATTCTCACATATATGTGTGAATTATGAAATTAGATAATTAGCTAAGATAATTGTCATGGTTAATCAAGACTTGACCATTATCATTTCACATAAAATGCAAATTGCAAGGATCAAAGAGTATCTTTCATATAGAATGATGATGGTCAACATGTCAACCTTGGTCAACAAGTCAAGTATAGTCAAATGGTCAACAAACCTAACCATGCACAATTATATTTAACTAATATCAATTAATCATAATTCTCACATAAGCATTAGGGTTAAGAAAATGACAATGGTCATCAACCCTAATCAAAGTCCTTTCCCTCTGTCTCACTCAACTGTGCATACGCACCCGTATCCGTGATCCGAGGAACACGAATACAATGAGATAAAACCAATCCCAAATCATATACTAGGATCCGGCTTAAACCAAAGCCCGCTAGTATAAGCTGTCCGGACAGCAAACGTGCACAAGTGCGCGGATGTGAACGAACCCTGTCGCAAAACCATGCGACCTCTACTCATTTTGCCTAAAGGCGAATAACTCTCTGTATGGGACTCTAAAGACTCGACACTACGCTGGCAGTGGGTTTAACCACAGACCGCAAGCGGCACTAGCTGTACGTAATGGTCCCCAGGTAGATGCCGATAAGAAGACTGACGAGGTGAACCCATCTGAACTCCTACTGAGCCTGAATGTGACAGTCTCCATACAGTCCGGTCTGTTCGTCTGATACATCGCATAGCGGGCCTGGGGGGCGGTAAACGTCAGTCCCCTAATAGCGGTACAAGTAGTGTCGGAGTGTAGCCCAGAACACCCTGAGATAACACTAGAAACCTACCAGTATATCTCGCTTGCCCTGGCCAGGGACTACTTATGTAATGGCTCTCCTGGACACAGCGCGATGTCAACCCCCAATACCGGGAGAGACGAATCCTGTATAACCGTCACTGCCTCCAAGTGCTTCGGGACTGCACCCAACTACTACCTGTTTGCACGACTCCTTTGAGCCGTGGTAGGGTGGTAATCAAAGTACAGTGGGAACACACTCGAGGCGAAGTGACAGTGTCAAGTCAGCGGACTAAGCTGTACTCATGTCACCTGGGAACTGATAACTGACGATAGGTATAATACCAACCAACAGTTCCCGACGAGTCTTGTCCAGTATACTCGTAACCTAACGAGCACTCGTATACTATCTCAAGTACGACGTACTGACGGCTGTGGGACAGACCGTCTCCCGTGCTGGGATGAGAAGCGCATACGCTAGTCTACTCCGGAGTATCGATGCCCTGTCTCGATAATCCCACGACCAGGGACGTGTAAATAAGGATGTGCTTGTAGATTACCCATCCCCCACGAGTGTCACTGCCATCACAACGCTGGTAATCAAGCAAAGATCCTAAGGGCTCCACTAATGCGTATAGGTGATATAATAAAAGAAACACATGTACACATTAAAGCAGAGACAAACCAAGTAGCATACAACCATTTCGAGCAAGATTGTATATACAACTGTGAATATCCCAAGCTTCCATCAAGTAATATACATACTAGTATGATACAGTAATGGCCTCTAGGGCATATACACTAACAATCTCCCACTTGCGCTAAGGCCATGTACTGGCGTATCGAAGACCTATCATCTCGATCAGCCGCTCGAACTGGGTCTGGGGTAAGGCCTTCGTGAATGGATCCGCAGTGTTATCTTCTGAAGCAACCCTCCGAACCTCGATCTCCTGGCGATCCACGATCTCCTTGATCAGGTGATACCGCCTCAAGATGTGTCTGGATTTCTGATGGGACCTGGGTTCCTTCGCTAAAGCTATAGCCCCGTTATTGTCGCAATACAGAGGTGTTGGATCAACAATCGACGGAACCACCTGAAGTTCTTTCAAGAACTTCCTCATCCAGACAGCCTCTTTTGCGGCATCAGATGCAGCGATATATTCCGCTTCCATAGTCGAGTCAGCAACGGTTTCCTGTTTGGAACTCCTCCAACACACCGCCCCTCCATTGAGGGTAAAGACAAAACCCGACATGGACTTGGAATCATCCTAGTCACTCTGGAAGCTGGAGTCAGCAAAGGACTCAATCTGGAGGTCTTTTCCGCCGTACACCAAGAACATCTCCAAAGTCCTTCTTAGGTACTTGAGAATGTTGTTTACCACTATCCAATGTTTCTCCCCAGGGTTTGACTGATACCTGCTTACCACACTCAGTGCATAAGCCACATCTGTACGTGCACGGCGGCGCCCCGGCCGTCAATCCGATGCCGGAATGCGGAAGCAATTCTTTTCTTTAACTTTTCAAACCGGCACCACCGCGCACTATACATCCGGATCGGGCCATTAAACTAGTCCTAGCTATCTAGAGAAGGGGGTAGAGAGATATACCGAGCGATTCGTGTCCTTCGGTCTTCTCGTCGTCGTCCCGATCTCCCCGCGGAATCTCCGGTCTCCACCTCCTTGCCGGAAGGGCACCACGTTGCCGGCTTCTTTTACGGGCTCCCACCTCTTGACCGAGGAAACTCGGGCACAAAGTTGGCGAGTCGACGTGCCCAAGATTTGCTGTAGAATATAGTGTAGAGCTATGTCTCATTTGGGGTATTGGAAGTTGCTTTTGGTGGAGGAAAGGAACTAAGACTTTTTGGAGATGAAACTTTGGGATTTTTGTGAAGCCAAAAGACCAAAAATCCCACCACAATAATATCGGCAGCCCCTCCTCATTTTGGCCGGCCAAAACATGGTGAAGAGAGTGAGAATGAGAGAGGGTGTGTATGTGTGAGAGAGTGAGCCAACCAATCAAGCAAGAGAGAGAAAGGGTGATGATAACATACAATGAACACAAAATAAAACCCACACTCAACCATCACTCATCAAGCATGATGACTCCAAAAGTAAACCATGATGAAGTCAAGAAGTCAATGGAGGCTATACCATCATGACACGACAAAATACAAAGACCACCTTCCAAAATGCTTATTTGCACAAATGCAAATAAGCCCTCCTCCACCAATCTTCAGCCAATGAAAGATACAAAGAAATATGGCTGAAACGGAAAACAAACTGGCAACTCCAAAAAACTGATCCCGTAATAAATTACAGGAAAACCCCGCTACTGTATATACATACCCGCATTTGTATTCCGACCGAAATACAAATGCAATGAGACAAAGTCTACACTGTACTATACTAGGATCCGGCTTAAACCAAAGCCGGCTAGAATTAACCATCCGATCCTGATCTGTGCAATACCGCACGTATCTGATCGAACCCTGCCATATCTCCATACGGCCTCTAGTACTAACCGTCCGATCCTGATCCGTGCAATACCGCACGTATCTGATCGAACCCTGCCATATCTCCATACGGCCTCTACAGCGTTTCGCCCGAAACTTGAGTAACTGTGTGTGTGGTGGACTCTAAAGACTCGTCAATACTATGGCTGTGGATTTAACCACTAGCACGTCAGAGGTATAAGCCATACGTGACGGGCCACCAGCTATTGACCAAAAGGGACGTCGATGAGCGAACTCATCCTGACACCCTACTGAGCCTGTCAGTGACAATATCCGTACAATCCGGTCTGTTCGTCTATGAGCATCGCATGGCGGGCCTAGGGGGTTGGTAAAAGTCAGACCCCCAAAAGCGGTACAAGTCGTGTCGGAGTGTAGCCCAGAACACTCTGAGATACTACTGGAATACCTACCAGTAAATCTCCTGCCTTGGCCAAGGACTTCGTGTAATGGCTCTCCTAGACACAGCGCGACCTCACCCCCAATACCGGGAGAGACGAACCCCTGCAGATCCGCTCACTGTCTCCATGTGGTTCGGGACTGTACCCAACTAAAACCTGTTTGCACGTCTCCTTTAAGCGTGGTAGGGTAGTAATCAAAGTACAGTGGGAACTCACACGAGACAAATGACGATCCTCAGGTCGATGAACTAACCTGTATACATGTCACCAGGGAACTGCTATCTGACATCAGGTATAAGACCAACTAGCATGTTCCCGGCGAGTCCTGTCCGGTGTACTCATAACCCAATGAGCACCTATATACATCTTAGGTGATCCAACTGACACCAGTGGCTTGTGAGACCGGCCACCGCCCCTCGTCGGGGTCTCGACTGTATACACTAGTCTACTCTGGAGTATCGATGCCCTGTCTCGAAACTCCAACGACTAGGGACCTTTTAAGGATGTGCTTATAGACTACCAGCTCCCACGTATATGATCGCCCTCATACTGCTGGCAGTCAAGAAAGAATCATAGGGGCTCTATCAACGTGCAATTGTGACCTGTAAGGTCACCTAAAGCAGTACACGATGATAAAGGTAAACCAGATAGCATACTATCATCTTGAGTAAGACTGTTCTACTGGGACAGGTCCTCCCTCAATCATTGCAATCACGTGCCTATGATCCAATAATTGACTCTGAGGGCACTATCTCCAACAACCTCCCACTTGCACTCAAGGCTAATTATTGCGATGTCGCATACTCACAGCCCGTGTGATACCGAACACCCAACTCCTCTACTAGTTAGTCTCACAAAGCTCATTTGCGAAACTATTGCGTTCGAGGAATAGCCTCAGTGAGTGGATCCGCCTTGATGTTTCTTTCAATGTCTCTCTTAATCTTAAGTTCGCGGAGAAACCCATCTCCCGAAATGAGCAATACCTGTCTTAGAACGTGTCTGGATGTCTGATGGGACCTAGTTCATAAATGAACTCCAAACCCAAACTTCTTAGACTGTATCGTCAACTGAACTTAATCAGTATCCTTGGACCACCTGTCCAAAATACTGCCCCTCGTCAGAAGGAAAACTATAACTCTGACAACCTCCTTGTCGTCCATGTCACCTTGGAAGCCTGGAATGATAACTGACTCCCGAATGAGGCTGTCGTTATCATATCCCTAGAACATCCACTTATGTTCTAAAACTGCTTCCGACTGTTTCTTCAGGATTGGATCAATATCAACTTACTGCATCTACTGCAAAAACAACATCTGGTGTGGTACTTGACATTTCATGATTGACTCAATTGCCTGAGCAAGTGATCTGCCAATCATGCACATCCCTCTCCCCTTTAGTCTGTAAGACACCTTTAGAGAGGGTGACTCCATCACCTGCAGGTACACCACCATGCCTGGAGTCGTCCATTCTAAATACTCTTAGAATGCTGTCTAAGTACCCTTAATTGGGAAACCACCCAAATCTTGATCTAAAATCATAGATCTAGTAACCAGTATGTCTGATATAATGTCCAAGTCCCATGTGGAGAAACCACTGTGTGACGACCAAAGTATAACCGATTGTAGTATAGGAATATCACTTCCTACTCCGTGTATGTCATCCAAATACCATGACATCACACCCTACTACCTTCTCAACAGATCCATCCCCTATTCTGATGAAGTCAAACCTACGACTGTCACATCAGAAATCGATGATCTATCTCCGCTATATCTGCTCTAGTCTATAAATAGACATAAGACACCTGTCCACCAATGCTTCCGCTGCTCCCACTGATTAAGACAACCCTCTGGCAGAGTCATATAGACGTTCACTTCTAAAGCCAGTTTAGAACGACGCTATACTCATCCTCCTGCCGGGTCTCACAGTCTGGAACAACAGCAATGGCAACTCTGGGTAAACAAGAACTTCCCTGTCACCGTCCTTGAGGGTACCGGAGTACCTCTTGGGTGCCTGAAGTTACCCACCTTATCTGCGGAGTGGCCAATGGAATGTCAAAGCAGATTGAATCTTTAGGTTCCAATCAAATCTTCAGTAATCGTTTGTGATTCTGGAATCACTTCCAGTTCTACCATACTCCCACTACCGTTTTCTGAAAAATCTTTTTTTTTTAAAACTGTGGTGAGTTTAGAACAATATCACTATTGATCTTCCAGATGGCAGAAAGTCAACCCTCGTCATAGCCTGGGTCAACCCACAAACAGCCATTACAGAAACGTGCCTTGAGTTATCCACAGTCTGGTTTTAAGCATAGGCCGGACAACTCCCCGTACCTAACATTGTTAAGATATGAACTGTTCTATATCCAATATAGAACCAGAGGCACTGATTTAATTGAACCAGATTCAAATCATGCAGCTGTCTCCAGTGCATGTCAACTAAATGGATGGAGGCCGATCAGCGTTACTCAACTTAGGAATGCTTCCAATTATGAGTAACCTGAAAGAGAAGCAAGTTCTCTTAACCATTACTATCAACTGAATACCATACACAAGTATCTACATCTTCGATCACTTTGAAGAATCCCGATACTTGCAATATCTGGTTCTCTACTTTATTCAAATACCTATAACTTCTCAAAATTCGGACCCTGTGTTTCCACGAAACACCTGTCTAAAAACTAGAGAAGTCATAAGTAAACCGAATATAGTATGAGGACCAACCCCTCAGTCCTGATGGATCCTGGACAACATACAATACTCTGTATAAGTCCCTTGAGTCTGATAACTCAATTCCTGTGTGTCGTAGGTTGAAAACTGTACTTATGGTTATGAAGAATTACACCGCTGTTCAATGCTCCTTACCTAATCACCCACTGATATAGGTAAATGTCATGGACATAATTTCAAAAAGGTATATCTCACTCTATAAAAATAGACGTACAGATATATTAATTTGGAATTGGTGCATAATAGCGGATATTCAAAACCAAATATTTGCCATCCGGCAAACAACCCAGGCGACTTCCTCAAATAACACCGATTACAACGAATCCCGATATAATGAGGATGATCACCTAATTCCCAATAACTTACTCCCACTCATCATCTGTAAAACCATACAGATGTGAGAATCATACCTGGTAAATACATACCCTGGAGCAAGTGTCTAATTGGGAAATCAGTTTTCCTTTAACAGTACACAGTGAAACTGAAACATTGTAAATGTTTCGTAGGGGTATCCTGGTATTCCTAGTAATGCCTCTTCCATTATCCAGATTCACAACTGTAACCGTGTAATTCTTTGCCACCTTTCCAAATCCCTTTATATGTCTTTAGTCATTACCTTCTGTACACCCCTTTAGGCCAAATGGTTTTCTTCCTTCCCTACCGTTCGGCACCAGCCTATGGTTTGGAAGAAGACTATCCAATAAGCATAATGGGTGTACTGTCCTAATCCTAGGAGCACTCGCAATGCGAGAGAAGGTGAAGATAAAAGACAACCGAATAAACCTTATTCCTATCTCTCCTGAACCAGAATCCATCCCCGAACTGGAACAAGTTCCTTTCGAGTTCGTATATAACCATAAGATGGAGTATCCAATAAACTGTGGATCTTCGTAGTGATATGGAGTGTCCTGGAGAAATACAAAGGTGATTTAGGATTGGCGAAGAAATACTTGGTTTGGTCGTGAATAGCAGTCGCAATTTATTTTGCCCTCTTACTAATCCCTTGATATGTCTTTACTTAATACCTTCTGTACACCATCGTTATGCTAATTGGTTTTCTTCATTCCCTACCGGTCGGCACCTGCCTATGGTTTGGAAGAAGACTATCCAATTTGCGTAATAGGTGTACTATCTCCTAAACTAAGGAGTACTCGCAACCTGAGAGAAGGTAAAAGGAAAAGACAACTGAATAGTTCTATTCGTTTTCTCCAGAACCGGAAACTATCCTCGAATAAATTCTTTCGAGTTCGTATATAACCATACGATGGTTTTTTCCAATGGAAGTGGACGTTCGTAGTAATACGGGGTTTCCTGGAGAAAAGGGTAAAAGTAGGAGTGGCAATGAGGTTAGCAACTCTGACAATCCAAAAGCCAGTGTTTAAGAAGGTTTGGTCAACTTGGTCACTGAGTCATAGTCATAGGGTCGGGTCAATGGTCGCTGCCAAAGAGAGAGAGAAAAGAAACACTCAGCGTGCACTCTACCCTAGATCAGAATGGTTACCAATTTTTCTAATCTGGAAACCTCCCACTGTACCGTCAAATTCTCCTCCAAACCTCAAAGAAGAATTAGTCGGGATCACCCGAGGAGTAAACCAACTCATCAGTGGGAATCGGGATCTAACTATCACTGCGTGATAACATGACGGAATCCGCTCACGTCATCACACTCCAGAAGGTATGCGCATATCTGAAAGTTTCAGTTTCTTTAGAAACTCCCGATGTGATTTTTACCCCATGCTCTTATGACCTTGACTTTGGCCAACAAATCATAAGTCACATGTCAAGTTCTACCCATCATTCTCCAGGTTAATTTGAGCCCACCCGTACATACCCTTGACTTTGGCCAAAATAGTAGTATGACTGCCCCAAACCAACGCATCTATCTATGCTGCATATGAATACCCAATAGCTACCAATCACTATGCCTTGACTTTGGCCAACAAACATAGCTTGAATACTAATTGACTATCCATGTGAAACGACGGAGGGCTACGAATGGTTTCTGGCGAAAACCATTAACGTAATGAACTTGATATCGTTGAAGGAACCGGATAGCTTTTAAAAATATAGTAGCGAAAACCATTGCTAAAGAGGTCACTCCCGGTGAAGGGATCTCGGCTCTTTCCCCGTAGAATGAGGTGCAGGATATTCCAACTGAATACCACGATGCAAAGCAAAAGTAATCGGCTTTAGTGAAGTTATTGCCTTGACGCAAACTTTTTGTCCAAGGGGTCACTCCCGGTGAAGGGATCTCGGCCCTTGCCTCGTCGACTGAGGAGCAGGATATTCCAACTGAATACCACGATGCAAAACAAAAGAGAACGTCCTTGCAATAACAGCTTTTTGAAAATTGTTCCAACAACATCAGATTAGGTTTTTTTTTAACTTGCATTGATCCGAATCAACGCGGTCCCATCAATTGATCACACCAATAAAGAACGAAAATAATGATGTACGTATATGCCATCCGCATTCACCACTAGGTCCCGTTATTACCCGTTAGGTTACTTAACTAACGACAGAGCGGGGACTGGACTAGCGCGGATGCAAAACATATACAACATCTACTAGTATATATATCAATATATAATATTTCGCTCAAGGCATGATAAAATGCAACATCACAGAAATGTACAGCATCACAGAACAATACAGATATCTAGGATCCCCGGGTTTCATAGAGCGGCTACTGAAACCCGATGTTCCCCTGGTTGTGTGGATATCATGTGCAATAAAATCCTAGACCCCTACGGGCGCGACAAGTTACCCGCCAAAACCTGAAGCGGGGTAGCCCCCTTCAGCAACGTGAATAGACCACCCAGCACTTCACGGAATCCGGTAACTTGGGCACCCCTCCTGGGTCAACCTGTACCCCCTACGAGTGCGGCGAATAGCCCGTCCATTCTACAGTGAAGCCCCCTCCGTCTCAATGCCATTAGATGCGGGCCCGTTGCCCTCTAGAACCCGGCTATCCGTGCACCCCTCCGCGGGGTAATCCCAGTACAGAAAGTAAAATATACATACAACGGGTACATCGACCTCGACCTGGTCGTGCCCCAAAAAAATAATACAAACAGGCAGTGACGGCAGTCCACTTGTCGGACGCTCGCCCCGCAATATCAAATGTACATAATACAACCAAATCTGTACTAGCATTGCATCCAGGCTATCCCCCACAACCAATCCGCAACATCAAAGCACAATCACAGAACATCAACGTGAATGTCGCGTTCGCAAATCCGTCTAACCGGGCTATAGCAGTTTGACAGGATTTACCGATCAAGTGACATTCACGGTCGCAGATATAATGTAAATACTGTGAACTAATGTGTTTAAAATATTCGATCGATCAAATTTACCCAAGTGGGCCCCAAGCACTACTGTAGCACACACAGAAAATCTGGGCCCAAAAAGAATATTCCAAAACCCCCATTTCCAACCCAAAAGCCCACTGGAAAAAATTGGCACGATGATAACATATTACCGCCGCGGAACCGCGGCCAGAAGGGGGTTTTGGCCACGGTTCCGCGGTCTTCCTATTGAATCATGGTGTCGAATTTTTATAGTAAGCTTAAAAGTCCCTGCACATACTTCTGCAATACACTGGAAAAATTTTCGAGCCAGAAAAAAATCGACAGAAAACTGATGCAATGAAAAACGCGGTTTTGGAACATTTGTTCGATCGAAGCTTTAAACATACTAGACAAAGCTAGACTAGGTTAATGGCGAGGCTCTGATACCACTGTACGTGCACGGCGGCGCCCCGGCCGTCAATCCGACGACGGAATGTGGAAGCGATGCTTTTCTTTAACTTTTCAAACCAACACCGCCGCGCACTATAATCCCGGATCGGGCCATTAAACTGGTCCTAGCTATCTAGAGAAGGGGGTAGAGAGATATACCGAGCGATCCGTGTCCTTCGGTCTTCTCGTCGTCGTCCCGATCTCCCCGCGGAATCTCCGGTCTCCACCTCCTCGCCGGAAGGGCACCACGTCGCCGGCTTCTTTTACGGGCTCCCACCTCTGGACCGAGGCAACTCGGGCACGAAGTTGGCGATTCTACGTGCCCAAGATTTGCTGTAGAATATAGTGTAGAGCTATGTCTCATTTAGGGTATTGGAAGTTGCCTTTGGTGGAGGAAAGGAACTAAGACTTTTTGGAGATGAAACTTTGGGATTTTTGTGAAGCCAAAAGACCAAAAATCCCACCACAATAATATGGGCAGCCCCTCCTCATTTTGGCCGGCCAAAACATGGTGAAGAGAGTGAGAATAAGAGAGGGTGTGTATGTGTGAGAGAGTGAGCCAACCAATCAAGCAAGAGAGAGAAAGGGTGATGATAACAAACAATGATCACAAAATAAAACCCACACTCAACCATCACTCATCAAGCATGATGACTCCAAAAGTAAACCATGATGAAGTCAAGAAGTCAATGGAGGCTATACCATCATGACACAACAAAATGCAAAGACCACCCTCCAAAATGCTTATTTGCACAAATGCAAATAAGCCCTCCTCCACCAATCTTCAGCCAATGAAAGATAAAAAGAAATATGGCTGAAACGGAAAACAAACTGGCAACTCCAAAAAACTGATCCCGTAATAAATTACAGGAAAACCCCGCTACTGTATATACATACCCGCATTTGTATTCCGAACGAAATACAAATGCAATGAGACAAAGTCTACACTGTACTATACTAGGATCCGGCTTAAACCAAAGCCAGCTAGTATTAACCGTCCGATCCTGATCCGTACAATACCGCACGTATCTGATCGAACCCTGCCATATCTCCATACGACCTCTAATACTAACTGTCCGATCCTGATCCGTACAATACCGCACGTATCTGATCGAACCCTGCCATATCTCCATACGGCCTCTACAGCGTTTCGCCATAAACTTGAGTAACTGTGTGTGTGGTTGACTCTAAAGACTCGTCAATTCTATGGCTGTGGATTTAATCACTAGCACGTCAGAGGTATAAGCCATACGTGACGGGCCACCAGCTATTGACCAAAAGGGACGTCGATGAGCGAACTCATCCCGACACCCTACTGAGCTTGTCAGTGACAATATCCATACAGTCCGGTCCGTTCGTCTATGAGCATCGCATGGCGGGCCTAGGGGGTTGGTAAAAGTCAGACCCCCAAAAGCGGTACAAGTCATGTCGGAGTGTAGCCCAGAATACCCTGAGATACTACTGGAATACCTACCAGTAAATCTCCTGCCTAGGCTGTAAGTCTATGCTACCTCTCCCGGTACTTACGGGAATGCAGAATTTGGTGAAAAACAATTTTCAAGAGGCGGTAACATGGACTCAAAACGGATCTTTGTTAAACTATCTACCTAACAACCTAACCAGGAGTTGTTAACTACTTGGTTAAGGGGTTATACCTTTCTTTCTTGAACTCCTTCGTCTTCAACTCTCGATGGTGTACGGATCGGCTTCACCCCGTCGTCTCCTTGCGCCGAAGATCGATCCACCCGAAAGCTTCTACCTTTGGCTTCTTCTTCGAACTTTGAAGAAACTAGTTCACTCGGTTTGCTAAACCTTGTGAACTAGAGTGAGTAGATGAGAGTGTGTTGGGATTTTTCTCTATGGTTCTTGCTTCTCAACACATGAGATAGGTGAACCAGAGGCTAGAGAGAGGGAGAGCAAGAGGAAGAGGGTGAGAGATCAAAACAAGAAAGAGAATAGAAAATGATAGAATGAGCAAGACTTTTCTCTCTTTGCTCTCATAATCCAAGCCATCATAACCAATAATAGCAATCAAGTATTATGTGATGGTTTAAGTCAAAATAGCCATATCATTTCATGCACTCATTTTGCACAAGATAAACAAGCAAGCAAAAGTCTTTGCCATCAAATGATAGCTATTGTCATGATGATGGTCAACTAGTCCAACCTAGTCAACCGGTCAACAAACTCAACAAGTCAACAAAGTCAACCCCTCAACAACCATGTCACCATAATACTTAATTAATATTATTGTTAATTATATTTCATATTCTCATTAGGGTTTAGCAAAAAGTCAACAGTCAACAGTCAACAACCCTAATGAGAATTCTCTGCCTCTGTCTCTCCGTCAACTGTGCATACACACCCGCATCCGCGTTCCGAGGAACACGAATACATACGAGATAAAAACAATCCCAAAACGTACACTAAGATCTGGCTTAAACCAAATCCTGCTAGTGTTAACTGTCCGGACACTAAACGTGCACAAGTGCACGGATGTGACCGAACCCTGTCGCAAAACCATGCGACCTGTCGCAAAACCATGCGACCTCTACTCTTTTGCCTAAAGGCGAATAGCTTTCTGTGTGGGACTCTAAAGACTCGACACTACGCTGGCAGTAGGTTTAACCACAGACCGCAAGAGGCACTAGCTGTGCGTAACGGTCCCCAGGTAGATGCCGACAAGAAGACTGACGAGGTGAAACCCATCTGAACTCCTACTGAGCCTGAATGTGACAGTCTCCGAACAGTCCGGTCTGTTCGTCTGATACATCGCATGGTGGGCCTAGGGGGGCGGTAAACGTCAGTCCCCTAATAACGGTACAAGTCGTGTCGGAGAGTAGCCCAGAACACCCTGAGATAACACTGGAAACCTACCAGTATATCTCGCTTGCCCTGGCCAGGGACTACTCGTGTAATGGCTCTCCTAGACACGGCGCGATGTCAACCCCCAATACCGGGAGAGACGAATCCTGTCTAACCGTCACTGCCTCCAAGTGCTTCGGGACTGCACCCAACTACTACCTGTTTGCACGACTCCTTTGAGCCGTGGTAGGGTAGTAATCAAAGTACAGTGGGAACACACTCGAGGCGAAGTGACAGTGTCAAGTCAGCGGACTAAGCTGTACTCATGTCACCTGGGAACTGATAATTGACGATAGGTATAATACCAACCAATCAGTTCCCGACGAGTCCTGTCCAGTGTACTCGTAACCTAACGAGCACCCGCATACTATCTCAAGTACGACATACTGACGGCTGTGGGACAGACTGTCTCCCCTGCTGGGATGAGAAGCGCATACGCTAGTCTACTCCGGAGTATCGATGCCCTTTCTCGATAGTCCTGCGACTAGGGACCTGTATAAGGATGTGCTTATGGATTACCCAGCCCCCATGAGTGTGACTGCCATCACAACGTTGGTAATCAAGCAAAGATCCTAAGGGCTCTACTAATGCGTATAGGCGATAAAATAAACACATGTACACATTAAAGTAGAAACAAACCAAGTAGCATACTACCATTTTGAGCAAGATTGTTTATACAACTGTGAATATCCCAAGCTTCCATTAAATAATATACAAACTAGTACGATACAGTATTGGCCTCTAGGGCATATACACTAACAATCACCCACTTGCACTAAGGCCATGTACTGGCGTATCGAAGACCTATCATCTCGATCAGCCGCTCGAACTGAGTCTGGGGCAAGGCCTTGGTGAATGGATCTGCAGTGTTATCTTCTGAAGCAACCCTCCGAACCTCGATCTCCTGGCGATCCACGATCTCCCTGATCAGGTGATACCGCCTCAAGATGTGTCTGGATTTCTGATGGGACCTGGGTTCCTTTGCTAAAGCTATAGCCCCGTTGTTGTCGCAATACAGAGGTATTGGATCAACAATGGACGGAACCACCTGAAGTTCTTTCAAGAACTTCCTCATCCAGACGGCTTCTTTTGCGGCATCAGATGCAGCGATGTATTCCGCTTCCATAGTCGAGTCAGCAACGGTTTCCTGTTTGAAACTCTTCCAACACACCGCCCCTCCATTGAGGGTAAAGACAAAACCCGACATGGACTTGGAATCATCCTTGTCACTCTGGAAGCTGGAGTCAGCAAAGGCCTCGATCTGGAGGTCTTTTCCGCCATACACCAAGAACATCTCCTTAGTCCTTCTCAGGTACTTGAGAATGTTCTTTACCGCTATCCAGTGTTTCTCCCCGGGGTTTGACTGATACCGGCTTACCACACTCAGTGCATAAGCAACATCCGGTCTGGTACACAACATCGCATACATTATAGAGCCTACCGCAGAAGCGTAGGGTATAATAGACATGCGATCCCTCTCCAAATCAGTCTTGGGAGAGGCCCGTGCACCAGAGCAAACAAGAAAATCCTTGGAGAGGGTGATCCCGTGACAAGCCGGTAGGTTACCGCGCTTGGAATCTTCCATACTGAATCTTTTCAGTATGGTGTCGATGTACCTGGACTGTGAGAGTCCTAATATCCTCTTGGATCTATCACGATGGATCCGGATCCCCAGGATGTATGAGGCATCACCCAGGTCTTTCATGGAGAACCTGTGTGACAAGAACCCCTTGACAGATTATAGCATAAGAATGTCATTTCCTATCAGAAGAATGTCATCCACGTATAAAACGAGGAATACGACAATTCTTGCTACTAATCTACTATAGATGCATGGTTCATCTGGATTTTTGATAAAGCCAAATTCTTTGACAGTCTCATCAAAACAGATGTTCCAACTCCGCGATGCCTGCTTTAGTCCATAAATGGACTTAAGCAACTTGCACACCTTTCCGCTGCTCCCACTCTGAATGAACCCCTCTGGCTGGTCCATATAGACACACTCCTCTAAATTTCCATTTAGAAAAGCGGTCTTTACGTCCATCTGCCAAATCTCATAATCGTCGAAGGCAGCAATAGCAAGAAGGATCCGAATGGATTTCAGCATAGCCACTGGAGAAAAGGTTTCGCCATAGTCCAAACCAGGTGTTTGACGAAAACCCTTTGCAACAAGTCTAGCTTTATAGGTCTCAACCTGTCCATCTACACCAATCTTCCTTTTGAAGATCCACTTTCATCCTACGGGTTTTACCCCGTCTGGAGCAATGTCCAACGTCCATACTTTGTTGGTGTACATGGACCCCATTTCGGTCCGCATTGCATCCAGCCATTTTACCGAGTCAACGCTCTGAATGGCCTGCTGGAAGCTAGTTGGCTCAACATAATCTATGATGCAATCCTCTCTATCCCCGTCTATGAGAAAACCGTAGTATCTCTCGGGCGGATGAGACTGCCTACTACTCCTACGGAGCGGCGTAGGAATGTCCTGTTCTTTTGAACCCTCTGGTTCTACTAAGCTTTCAGTAATAGCTTGTGGTTCTGGAATTTCTTCCAGTTCTACTGTGCTCTCACTTATCTGGTTTTCCAAAAACTCAGTTTCCAAGAAGTAGGCATGACGAGAAACAATAACCTTTTGTTCCTCTTCGCAGTAGAAGAAATATCCCTTGGAGTTCTTTGGATATCCCACGAACTTACACCGCACTGAGCGTGCCTCGAGTTTGTCCGCATGCTGCTTTTTAACAAAAGCTGGACATCCCCATGTCTTAATGTGCTTAAGATAGGGTTTCTTCCCACACCACATCTCATATAGTGTGGTAGACACAGTCTTAGTGGGAACGCGGTTCAAAAGGTATGCAGCTGAATCTAGCGCATACTCCCAGAATGATCGCGGTAACTCAGCGTTACTCATCATGGACCATACCATATCCAATAGGGTTCGGTTCCGTCTCTCCGATACACCGTTATGTTGCGGAGTGTATGGAGGAGTGAGCTGAGAGAGAATTCCATTCTCTTTTAAGTAATCCAGGAACTCGGCATTCAAGTATTCACCACCTCGATCAGATCTCAGTGTCTTGATACTTTTGCAGGTTTTTTTTTCTACTTCATTCTTATATTCCTGGAACTTTCCAAAGGCTTCGGATTTATGTTTCATTAAGAAGAAATATCCGTACCTTGAAAAGTCATCCGTAAAAGTAATGAAGTAAGAAAAACCGCTTCGCGCATGTGTAGACATTGGACCGCACACGTCGCTGTGTACGAGTCCCAAGAGCTCGCTCGCTCTTACTCCGTGTCCAGTGAACGGAGTCTTTGTCATCTTTCCTTTGAGACAGGATTGACAAGTGGCATACGATTGATATTCGAACAGATCCAAATATTCTTCTGTATGTAACTTAGTCAGCCTTCTCTCATTGATGTGACCCAGTCTACAATGCCATAAAAAAGTCTGATTGATTTCTGGAGACTTTCTTTTGTGTGTATTCTGGATATTGAAAATCTGTGGTTGGTTTAATACGTATATGTCATTGCTCAATGTTCCTGACCCAATCAGAACTTGATTAAGGTGAATGTTTACAACATTCACCACAAACGCAAATTCATAATCTTCTTTAGAAACCAAAGATACAGAAATGATATTACAAGTTGCGTTGGGTACAAAAAACCAATTACGTAAAACCAAAACATGTCCATCTGATAGTCCCCCATGGCCTTAGCATCCATGCTAGCTCCGTTTGCAACTTTGAGGGTCATGTCACCTGCCTTCAAAAACCTATGGTTTCTCAATGCCTGCAAAGAATTACAGATATGAGATTCTGATCCGGTATCCAATACCCAGGAAGTAGAGTTTATTGAAAGACAGTTATCAATAACATACACACCTGAAGCTGAAGCCGCAACTTGCTTCAGATCCTGTGTTCTGGCCTTCCAAGCCCTGCAATCTTTCTTCTAGTGTCCACTCTTATGACAATAGAAGCATTCTTCTTTTCCCACAAGCTTCCCCGCTATCTTTGTTGCCTTTTCCTTTCCCTTCGTATCCACTTTACTAACACCGCCCCTTGGTTTGGCGGGGGCTCTCTTCTTCTTTCCCTTGGCTTTCGCCTTGGACCTAGAAGAGGAAGATCCTCCTATAAACAAAGTGGATGTTTCCCTACCTTTCTGTAGGGTGCCCTCTGCGCTCCTCAGCATGTTGAGGAGTTCTGGAAGTTCAACTTCTTTTTCTTGTAAGTTGAAGTTCAGGATAAACTGGGCATAAGTGGAAGGAAGGGACTGGAGAATAAAGTCCGTATAGAGCTCATTCTCCAACGTGGTCCCAAGGTCCGCGAGCTCCTCTATGTAGCCAATCATCTTAAGCACGTGTTCCGCTACCGATGATCCGACGGCCAACCTTGCCGAAAATAGCTTCTTCGACACTTCGTATCTTGCGATACGAGATTGCTCTCCATACAGTTCTTTTGTATGGATAAATATGGATTCGAGGTCCATATTCTCGTGGCTCCTCTGATGTTCGTTGTCCATAGAGGCAAGCATGAGGCACTTGGCCTTCGCGCAATCGATTTCCCAGGTCTTACGGATTTCCTTATCCGCGACGCTGGTTTTGGGACCTGGGACAGGGGGAGCTTTGGTGGTAAGAAGATACTCCAACCTGTCGTAAGTGATTGCTATTTTGACATTCCTAAGCCAATCTTTGTAGTTTGGCCCTGTTAGTATGTTTTTATCTAGAAGTAACTTAAGTCCAGTCATGTCGATTGGTCGCTGCAATTAGGAGAGAGAGAAGAAACACTCAGCATGATGCTCTTGCAAGTTTAGAGTGGTTTTTAGTTTGTCTAAACAAGATGGCTCCCACTGTCTCTCGAATCCCTCCTCAAACCAAAAAGGAAGAATTAGTCAGGATCAATCTCACCGTACAATTCTTGCTTAACCGTTCAGCCAGGCCAGTGTCGGCACTTCGAGGGAGGTTTTCCAACGCTTTCGCGAAGTTCCTTAATTAAATAACCTCTTTTCCCTGTGGGCGTAGCCCCGCTAACACCTTTCTAGACACCTACTTGGTTTATAGCATTGATCGTTTAGTGAGAAATTTCCCGAGGAGTAGCATATACTCACAGTAGGATCGGGATCCAAATATCATTGCATGACGAAACTGAAGGAATCCTACCAGAATCATCACACTCCAAAGTATGCAACTCCAGCAAGTTTCAGTACTTATGAAACTCCCGATGTGGATTTTTGCCCCATGCTTTTATGACCTTGACTTTGGCCAACAAATCATAAGTCACATGTCAAGTTCTACCCGTCGTTCTCCAGGTTAATTTGAATCCACCCGTACCTACCCTTGACTTTGGCCAACAAGGCAGTACGACTGTTCCAAACCAACGCATCTATCTATGCTGCACATGAAAACCCAATAGCTACCAATCACTATGCCTTGACTTTGGCCAACAAACATAGCTTGAATACTATTGACTATTCATGTGAAACGACGTAGGGCTACGAATGGTTTTGGCGAAACCGTGAACGTAGTAAACTTGGTATAATCGATGGAACGAGATAGCTTTTAAAAGGAGTGGCTCAAGCTCCGCATTTAAAAGTTGGTTTTGAAAAGAACCGAATGGTTTTTCGAAAGTGTTCCAACGACTTTTACTTGGTTTATTTTCTTGCATTAGTTCTTTTAATGTGTCCCATCAATTAACCCTACCATTGCAGAAAACAACCAAAATATGACGTACGCTTATGCCATTCGCATTCGCCACGGGGCCCGGTCATTACCCGTTAGGTTACTTAACAAACGACAGAGCGGGGGCTGGGCTAGCGCGGCTGTAAAATATAAGCAACGCCTAAATAATATCATATATAGATATATTGCAATGATAGCCATTTCAGATCACAGATGAACACATTGGATATACTAGGAACCCGCAATTCGTACGAGCCTGTAATGAAAAGCAGATTACACGGTCGCGGTGAATAGCCAATACCCTACCCAAGACACCTACGGGTGCGGCAAACCACCCGCCAAGTACCCGAAGCGGAGCAACCTCCCTCAACACCGTGAGTAGGCCACTCGGTACTTCGAGATACCCGGTAGTTTGTGCACCCCCTCCATGGGTCTATCCTAGGAGCAAAAACAATAAAAAAAAATTATACAATGACGGCTACAACCCCGACCCGGTTGTGCGGTCATACAAATAATATTACATCAATTTACAAATTTACATGAATTGAAAGAAAAGAAAACACTCGTCTCACAACCCCGGCTATTCACCCGCGATAATCCAAAGAATTCATATACACATACCAGCAACATTACAGATCACAGATTTGTATAACCCCCACTAATCGACATATAGCGATTAGCAGACGTTCAGTACAAATATCACATCACAGATCAATACCCGTCAGCTTAAGTCTTTAGAAACTCGATCAAAATACGGTTTTTAAAGCCCCAAAAACAAATTTTTCTTTCTGGAAAATCTAGGCTGAAAAAACATTTACCAAAAATCCCAAAATACCCCATAGAACAAACTGCAATGAAGACGATCCACAGAGGAGCTAAATACGCCGCGGAACCGCGGCAATAGCAAGCTATTGCCGCGTTTCCGCGGTGGTTTGGTGGGATCTCTGGACCGTTTTTCTACAGTAGACTATAAAAACCCTGAGTCGATTTTTAAAGAATGGTTTATTATTTTTACAGAACTTTAAAAATCGAAAGCAAGTTTGATATCGGGGTGTATTTCGCGACTTTTTCTCCGATCGAATTTCGAGTTACTATGCTAACATGTTAGGTAGTGTTTAACTAGGCTCTGATACCACTGTAAGTCCATGCTACCTCTCTCGGTACGTACGGGCATACGGAATTTGGTGAAAAACAATTTTCCAGAGGCGGTAACATGGACTCAAAACGGATCATTGTTAAACTATCTACCTAACAACCTAACTAGGAGTTGTTAACTACTCGGTTAGGGGGTTATACCTTTCTTTCTTGAACTCCTTCGTCTTCAACTCTCGATGGTGTATAGATCGGCTTCACCCCGTCGTCTCCTTGCGCCGAAGATCGATCCACCCGAAAGCTTCTACCTTTGGCTTCTTCTTCGAACTTTGAAGAAACTAGTTCACTCGGTTTGCTAAACCTTGTGAACTAGAGTGAGTAGAGGAGAGTGTGTTGGGATTTTTCTCTATGTTTCTTTCTTCTCAACACATGAGACAAGTGAACCATAGACTAGAGAGAGGGAGAGCAAGAGGAAGAGGGTGAGAGCTCAAAACAAGAGAGAGAATGGAAAATGAGAGAATGAGCAAGACGTTTCTCTCTTTGCTCTCATAATCCAAAGCCATTATAACCAATAATAGCAATCAAGTATTATGTGATGGTTTAAGTCAAAATAGCCATATCATTTCATGCACTCATTTTGCACAAGATAAACAAGCAAGCAAAAGTCTTTGCCATGAAATGATAGCTATTGTCATGATGATGGTCCACTAGTCCAACCTAGTCAACCGGTCAACAAAGTCAACAAGTCAACAAAGTCAACCCCTCAACTACCATGTCACCATAATACTTAATTAATATTATTGTTAATTATATTTCATATTCTCATTAGAGTTTAGCAAAAAGTCAACAGTCAACAGTCAACATCCCTAATGAGAATTCTCTGCCTCTGTCTCTCCGTCAACTGTGCATACACACCCGCATCCTCGTTCCGAGGAACACGAATACATACGCGATAAAACCAATCCCAAAACGTATACTAGGATCTGGCTTAAACCAAAGCCTGCTAGTGTTAACTGTCCGGACACTAAACGTGCACAAGTGCACGGATGTGACCGAACCCTATCGCAAAACCATGCGACCTGTCGCAAAACCATGCAACCTCTACTCTTTTGCCTAAAGGCGAATAGCTTTCTGTGTGGGACTCTAAAGACTCGACACTACGCTGCCAGTGGGTTTAACCACAGACCGCAAGCGGCACCAGCTGTGCGTAACGGTCCCCAGGTAGATGCCGACAAGAAGACTGACGAGGTGAAACCCATCTGAACTCCTACTGAGCCTGAATGTGACAGTCTCCGTACAGTCCGGTCTGTTCGTCTAATACATCGCATGGCTGGCCTATGGGGCGGTAAACGTCAGTCCTCTAATAGCGGTATAAGTCATGTCGGAGTGAAGCCCAGAACACCCTTAGATCGCACTGGAAACCTACCAGTATATCTCGCTTGCCCTGGCCAGGGACTACTCGTTTAATGGCTCTCCTAGACACAGCGCGATGTCAACCCCAATACCGGGAGAGACGGATCCTGTCTAACCGTCACTGCCTCCAAGTGCTTCGGGACTGCACCCAACTACTACCTATTTGCACAACTCCTTTGAGACGTGGTAGGGTAGTAATCAAAGTACAGTGGGAACACACTCGAGGCGAAGTGACAGTGTCAAGTCAGCAGACTAAGCTGTACTCATGTCACCTGGGAACTGATAACTGACGATAGGTATAATACCAACCAATTAGTTCCCAACGAGTCCTGTCCAGTGTACTCGTAACCTAACAAGCACCCGCATACTATCTCAAGTACGACGTACTGACGGCTGTGGGACAGACCGTCTCCCCTGCTGGGATGAGAAGCGCATACGCTAGTCTACTCCGGAGTATCGATGCCCGGTCTCGATAGTCCTGCGACAAAGGACCTGTATAAGGATGTGCTTATGGATTACCCGGCCTCACGAGTGTGACTGCCATCACAACGCTGGTAATCAAGCAAAGATCCTAAGGGCTCTACTAATGCGTATAGGCGATAAAATAAACACATGTACACATTAAAGTAGAAACAAACCAAGTAGCATACTACCATTTTGAGCAAGATTGTTTATACAACTGTGAATATCCCAAGCTTCCATTAAGTAATATAAAAACTAGTATGATACAGTAATGGCCTCTAGGGCATATACACTAACAATCTCCCACTTGCACTAAGGCCATGTACTGGCGTATCGAAAACCTATCATCTCGATCAGCCGCTCGAACTGAGTCTGGGGCAAGGCCTTGGTGAATGGATCTGCAGTCTGAATGGCTTGTTGGAAGCTAGTAGGCTCATCACAATCTATGATGCAATCCTCTCTATCCCCGTCTATGAGAAAACCGTAGTATCTCTCGGGCGGATGAGACTGCCAACTACTCCTGCGGAGTGGCGTGGGAATGTCCTGATCTTTCGAACCCTCTGGTTCTACTAAGCTTTCAGTAATAGCTCATGGTTCTGGAATTTCTTCCAGTTCTATTGCGCTCCCACTAATTTCCTTTTCCAAGAACTGGTGTTCTAGAAAGTGGGCATGACGAGAAACAAAAACCTTTTGTTCCTCTTCGCAATAGAAGAAATATCCTTTGGAGTTTTTTGGATATCCCACAAACTTGCACTGTACTGAGCGTGCCTCGAGCTTGTCCGCATGCTGCTTTTTGACAAAAGCTGGACATCCCCATGTCTTAATGTGATTAAGATAGGGTCTCTTCCCACACCACATCTGATATGGTGTAGTAGGCACTGTCTTAGTTGGAACTCGGTTCAAAAGGTATGCAGCTGATTCTAGCGCATATCCCCAGAATGATCGCGGTAACTCAGCGTTACTCATCATAGACCGTACCATATCCAATAGGGTTCGGTTCCGTCTCTCCGATACACCGTTATGTTGCGGAGTGTATGGAGGAGTAAGCTGAGAGAGAACTCCATTCTCTTTTAAGTAATCCAGGAACTCGACACTCAAGTATTCACCACCTCGATCAGATCTCAGTGCCTTGATACTTTTGCCTGTTTGTTTTTCTACTTCATTCTTATATTCCTGGAATTTTTCAATAGCCTCGGATTTATGTTTCATTAAGAAGACATATCCATACCTTGAAAAGTCATCCGTAAAAGTAATGAAGTAAGAATAACCGCTTCGTGCATGCGTAGACATTGGACCGCACACGTCGCTGTGTATGAGTCCCAAGAGCTCGCTCGCTTTTACTCCGTGTCCAGTGAACGGAGTCTTTGTCATCTTTCCTTTGAGATAGGATTGACAAGTTGCATATGATTGATATTCGAACGGATCAAAATATCCTTCAGTATGTAACTTAGTCAACCTTCTCTCATTGATGTGACCCAGTCTACAATGCCATAAGAAAGTTTTATTGATTTCTGGAGACTTTCTTTTGTGTGTATTCTGGACATCGAAAATCTGTGGTTGGTTTAATACGTATATACCATTGTTTAATGTACCTGACCCAATCAAAACTTGATTAAGGTGAATGTTCACTACATTACTTACAAATGCAAATTCATAACCTTCTTTAGATAATAAAGATACAGAAATGATATTACAAGTTGCATTTGGTACAAAATAACAACTACGCAAAACCAAAAAGTGCCCATCTGACAATCCCAGGTGATAGTCCCCCACGGCCTCAGCATCCATGCCAGCTCCGTTTGCAACTCTGAGGGTCATATCACCTGCCTTCAAAACCCTACGCTTTCTCAACGCCTGCAAAGAATTACAGATATGAGATCCTGATTCGGTATCCAATACCCAGGAAGTAGAGTTTATTGATAGACGGTTTTCAATAACATACACACCTGAAGCTGAAGCCGCAACTCGCTTCAGATCCTGGGTTCTGGCCTTCCAAGCCTTGCAATCCTGTTTCCAGTGTCCACTTTTGTGACAGTAGAAACATTCTTCCTTTCCCACCAGCTTTCCCACTACCTTTGTTGCCTTTCCCTTCGTATCCACTTTACTGACACCGCCTCTTGGTTTGGTGGGGGCTTTCTTCTTCTTTCCCTTGGCTTTCGCCATGGACCTAGAAGAGGAAGATCTCCAACAAACAAAGTGGATGTCTCCCTACCTTTCTGTAGGGTGCCCTCAGCACTCCTCAACATGTTCAGAAGTTCGGAAAGTTCAACCTTCTTTCCTTGCATGTTGAAGTTAAGGATAAACTGGGCGTAAGTGGAAGGAAAGGACTGGAGAATCAAGTCAGTGTAGGGTTCATTCTCCAACGTGGTTCCAAGGTCCGCGAGCTCCTCTATGTAGCCAATCATCTTAAGTACGTGTTCCGCTACCGATTATCCGATGGCCAATCTTGCCGAAAACAACTTCTTCGACACTTCGTATCTGGCGATACGAGATTGCTCTCCATACAGATCTTTTGTATGGAGAAATATGGACTCTAGGTCCATATTCTCGTGCCTCCTCTGATGTTCGTTGTCCATAGAGGCAAGCACGAGGCATTTTTCCTTCGCACAATCGATCACCCTTGTCTTACGGATTTCTATATCCGCGACGCTGGAGATGGGACCTGGGACAGGGGGAGCTTTGGTGGTAAAGACATACCCCAACTTGTCGTAAGTGATTGCTATCTTGACATTCCTGAGCCAATCTTTGTAGTTTGGCCCTGTTAGTATATTTTTATCTAGTAACAACTTAAGTCCGGTCATGTTGAATGGTCGTTGCAATTAGGAGAGAGAAAAGAAACACTTTAGCATGATGCTCTTGCAAGTTTAGAGTGGTTTTTAGTTTGTCTAAACAGGATGGCTCCCACTGTCTCTCGAATCCCTCCCCAAACCATAAAGGAAGAATTAGTCGTGATCAATCTCACCGTACAATACTTGCTTAACCGTTCAGCCAGGCCAGTGTCGGTACTTCGAGGGAGGTTTTCCAACGCTTTCGCGAAGTTCCTTAATTAAGTAACCTCTTTTCCCTGTGGGCGTAGCCCCGCTAACACCTTTCTAGACACCTACTAGGTTTATAGCATTGATCGTTAAGTAAGAAATTTCCCGAGGAGTAGCATATACTCACAGTAGGATCGGGATCCAAATATCATCGCGTGACGAAACTGAAGGAATCCTACCAAAATCATCACACTCCAAATGGTATGCAGCGCTAGCAAGTTTCAGTACTTTTGAAACTCCCGATGTGGATTTTTGCCCCATGCTCTTATGGCCTTGACTTTGTCCAAAATATCATAAGTCACATGTCAAGTACTACCCGTCATTCTCCTGGTTAATTTGGACCCACCCGTCCCTACCCTTGACTTTGGCCAAAATGGCAACACGACTGTCCCAAACTAACGCATCTACCTATGCTGCATATGAATACCCAATAGCTACCAATCACTATGCCTTGACTTTGGCCAAAATACATAGCTTGAATACTTTTTGACCATTCATGTAGAATGACGGAGGGCTACGAATGGTTTTGGCGAAACCGTGAACGTAGTGAACTTAATATAATCGATGGAACGAGATAGCTTTTAAAAGGAGTGGTTCAAGCTCCGCATTTAAAAGTTTAGTTTTGAAATGAACCGAGTGGTTTTCAAAGTGTTCCAATCGACTTTTACTTGATTTATTTTCTTGCATTAATTTTAATGCGTCCCATCTTTTAATCCTACCATTGCACAAAACAACCAAAATATGGTGTACGCTTATGCCATCCGCATTCGCCATGGGGCCCTGTCATCACCCGTTAGGTTACTTAACTAACGACAGAGCGGGGGCTGGACTAGCGCGGATGCAAAACATAAGCAACACCTAAATAGATATTATATATAGATATATAGCAATGATAGTCAATCCAGATCACAGATGAACACTTTGGATATACTAGGAATCCGCGATTCGTTCGAGCCTGCAACGAAAAGCGGATTACACGGTCGCGATGAATAGCCAAAACCCCATGCAAGACCCCTACTGGTGCGGCAAACTACCCGCCAAGTACCCAAAGCGAAGCAACCCCCCTCAACGACGTGAATAGGCCACTCGGCACTTCGAGATACCCGGTAGTTTGTGCACCCCACCATAGGTCTATTCTAGGAGCAAAAACTGTAAAAAGAAATTATACAATGACGGCTACAACCCCGACCCGGTTGTGCGACCAAATAAATAATATTACATCAATTTACATATTACATGAATGAAAGAAAAAAGAAACTCTCATCTCACATCCACCTCGGCTATTCATCCGCGACAATCCACCGAGTTCATATACACAAACCAATAAGCATTACAGATCACAGATATGTATAACCCCCACTAATCGACGTATAGCGATTAGCAGACGTTAAATACATATAAACATCACAGATATAACCCAATAGTCAAAGTATAGGGATATTCGATCAAAAATACAGATTTATAGCCACCCCAAATACAAATTTCAATTCTGGAAAATCTGGGCAGAAATAAAATATCTTAAAAATCCCAAAACCTTAACAGAAGAACACTGCACCAAACTCGGTCCATGACCGAGTCAACTCGGCCGCGGATCCGCGGCAAGAAGCATGTTCTTGCCGCGGAACCGCGGTGAGTCGAACGGTTCACTGGATCGGGTTTGGTGTGTTTCTTAACAAAACCCTGATCAAATTTTTGAAGTATGATTTATTATTTTTAGAGCAGAAAAAAATCAACAGAAACATAGGGTTTTGAAATTTTAGTTTTGCGATTTTTACCGATCGAACTTCTATACACTTTAGTAACTAGGTAGTTTATGTTTAGTTAGGCTCTGATGCCACTGTAAGTCCACGTTGCCCACCCCGGTGCTTGCGGGGAGGCGGAAATGGTATAAAAATCGGATTTTTATCGAACTAGGCAACATGGACTATCAAAAGGAGGATCTTTGCTAAACAAAAACTAACTACAAAGCTAACTAGTTTTAGCTACATGGAAGAAAGGTTATACCTAGGGCTTTATGTCCTTCTCTCCTTGCTCCTTAGAGTGAAAGAAAGTAGTCTCCTGTCGCCTTCTCTAGTCGAAAAAGGATCCACCCGAGAGCCTCAACCTTTGGCTTCAACTTCAAGCTAGAAGTAACTAAGATGCTTGGAGTGCTAATCCTAGAACCTTAGAAAAGAGTAGAGAGTATTTTAGAGTGATTTATCTCAAGCTCAAGTGTTTCTCAACTCATGAGAGGGGAGAGCTAGAGAGAGAGGAAGAGGAGGAGAGAGAACTAATATGATAGAATGAAATGAAAAATGAACCATTCTCACATATATGTGTGAATTATGAAATTAGATAATTAGCTAAGATAATTGTCATGGTTAATCAAGATTTGACCATTATCATTTCACATTAAATGCAAATTGCAAGGATCAAAGAGAATCTTTCATATGGAATGATGATGGTCAACATGTCAACCTAGGTCAACAAGTCAAGTATAGTCAAATGGTCAACAACCCTAACCATGCACAATTATATTTAACTAATATCAATTAATCATAATTCTCACATAAGCATTAGGGTTATGAAAATGACAATGGTCATCAACCCTAATCAACGTCCTTTCCCTCTTTCTCAGTCAACTGTGCATACGCACCCGTATCCGTGATCCGAGGAACACGAATACAATGAGATAAAACCAATCCCAAATCATATACTAGGATCCGGCTTAAACCAAAGCTCGCGAGTATAAGCTGTCCGGACAGCAAACGTGCACAAGTGCGCGGATGTGAACGAACCCTGTCGCAAAACCATGCGACCTCTACTAGAATATCGACGGATATCGACGGATCTAAAGTTTGTATTTTAGGATTTGGTCTCTGGTCCAGGTCAAGAATTGGTCTCTCGGGTCTTGTAACAGCCACTAGGCATCACTCAATCACACAACACTCAAACCCCTCTCTAGGAATTTCCAAGTTCACAAATCCACACCTTAACCCAATTCTAAACTAACTAGAATATAACCAACTAAAAACTAAGCTAAATTTTAGAAATTATACCTCATTTATGCAACCAAGCAAAACCCTAGAAGTCCAAAGTCCTCAAAATCCAACATTGATGGGTCCAAAATGTAGAGGGTGAAGAGGGGATCAACTTTTGTGAAGGGGATTTAGGGTTTTGATGAACATTTGGAGATGATTCCTTTGGGTAGAAGTGGAGGGAGATGAGGTTGAGGGAGATGAAGAAAAATGGAGAAAACAAATTGGGGGTGAGGATATGAGGCAGCCCTCTCACTCTCACTCACTTATTGACCTTTCTATCCTTCTCATTTTCTTTTATTTTTTAACAACAAAACACATAATACCCTAAAACCACATAAAGAAACAACATGTAACCAAAACGTAACATGACATGTTGTAGTAGCCTTGGAAAACTGTAGAGACACGGATTTGGCTTAATCGTGATTAGTTGTGCACTAATCGGTTTTTCATTTAAACTACATATAACTGATTTTAAAATTGCCAAACCCTTTCAATATATTTTTAAATGAATAAATCATTTTAATTTCCAATTATTTCACAATTATTGGTATATATTTATACCCTTTTTCGAAAACCCCAATTTCGCAAATCAGGCAGTTTTCGGGAAATATATTATTTTAATATTAAATTCCAAAAATAATATTTTATATTTTCCGAAATGTTACATAAACTAGGTTTGGAAATGCACGTGTATATGACTCTGCCAGAGAATTGTCGTAGTCAGTGGGAGCAGCGGAAGCATAGTGTACAAGTAGCTTATGTCTATTTATAGACTAAAGCACATATAGCGGAGATAGATCATCTATTTTTGATGTGACAGTCATAGGCTTTGACTTCATCAGAATAGGAGATAGATCTCTTAAGAAGGTAGTAGGGTATGATGTCCTGGTATTTGGATGACATGCACGTTGTAGGAAGTGAAATTCCTATACTACGATCGGTTATATTGTGGTTGTCACACAGTAGTTTCTCCGCATAGGATATGGATATTATATTAGGCATTCTGGTTAATAGATCTATAGTTTTAGATCTAGATTATGGTAGTTTTCCAATTTGGGTACTTAGACAGTATTCTAAAGGTGTTTTAGAATGGAAGGCTCCTGGCATGGTGGTGTACCTGCAGGTGATGGAGTCACCCTATCTAAAGGTGTCTTACAGACTAAAAAGAAGAGGGATGTGCATGATTGGGATATCACTTGCTTAGGCAATTGAGTCGATCATGAGATGTCAAGTACCAAACCAGATGTTGTTTTTGCACTAGCTACAATAAGTGTTAGTGTATATGCCCTAGGGGCCATTATTGTATCATACTAGCTTGTATATTACTTAATGGAAGATTGGGATATTCACAGTTATATTAACAGTCTTGCTAAACATGGTAGTACGCTACTTGGTTTGTGTCTATCTTAATATGTGCATATGTTAGCATATCGAGAATACATATTGATAGAGCCCTTAGGATCATGCTTGACTACCAGCGTAGTGATGGCAGTCACACTAGTGGGGGCTGGGTAGTCTACAAGCACATCCTTTTTCAGGTCCCTAGTCGTAGGATTATCGAGACAGGGTATCGATACTCCGGAGTAGACTAGTGTGTACGCTTCTCATCCCAGTTGGGCAGATGGTCTGTCCCACAGCCATCAGTACGTCGTACTGGAGATAGTATACAGGTGCTCGTTGGGTTACGGGTACACCGGACAGGACTCGCAGGGAACTGTCGGTTGGTATTAAACCCGTCGTCGGTTAACAGTTCCCAGGTGACATGAGTACAGCATAGTCCGCAGACTTGACACTGCTGTTTCGCCTCGGGTGTGTTCCCACTGTTCTTAGATTGCTACCCTACCACGGCTCAAAGGAGTCGTGCAAACAGGTAGCAGTTGCGTGCAGTCCCGAAGCACTTGGAGGCAGTTGCGGTTAGATAGGATTCGTCTCTCCCGGTATTGGGAGTTGATATCGCGCTGTGTTTGGAGAGCCATTACGCATAGTCCCTGGCCAGGGCAGACGAGATTTACTGGTAGGATTTCCAGTAGCTTCTCAAGGTGTAATAGGCTTCACTCCAACACGACTTATACCGCTTTTAGGGGACTGACACTTGCCGCCCTCTAGGCCCGATATGCGATAGTCCTAGACGAACAGACCGGACTATACGAAGATTGTCACATCAGGCTCAGTAGGAGTTCGGATGGGTTTCCTCATCGGCCTTCTTATCGACATCTACCTATGGACCGTTACGTACAGCTAGTGCCACTTGCTGTTTGTGGTTAAACCCACTGCCAGCGTAGTAGTCGAGTCTTTAGAGTCCCACACAGAGAGTTTCCTTGCTTCGGGCGAAACGATATAGAGGTCGTATGGTTTTACGACAGGGTTCAGACACATACGTGTTTTTACGCACGTACAATGTTCTGACAGTTTATACTTGCGGGCTTTAGTTTAAGCCAGATTCTAGTATTGGATTATTGGATTTATACAGTCTCAGTATTTCCGTGTTTTCACGGATGGGAGGGGCATTCTCGTAATTTTTCGAGAAGCTTCCAGAAGATTGATGAGTTGGAGGCTTAGGTGGAATTTGCATTAATTGGATTAATGACTCATGGTGTGATTCATCCAAAGGAGTTAATTATGCATTTATTGCTTAATGACTCATGGGATGAATCACACAAGGTGGGTTAATGAAGCATGATGATATTATTATTTGTTATTCATTTAATAAATATCTTATGCTTCATATATTCAAAAATGAGATTATTATTCAATATCATTCTCACTCTCACCTTCTCTCTCCTCAATCTCTCTCTCTTCAAGAACTAACCCTAACCTCTCATTTGTTGAGATCCAATTGTTAGCAAGACTAATAGATCCCTAATCCTCTTCTATATCCTCTAGGTTGCTTTGATTAGCACTCATAGCCATCTAGTTACCTAAAGTGTGAGGTTAAAGCTTGGAGAAGTAGCTCTCGGGTGGATCTTCTATCACATCGAGGAGGCCGACGAGGAGGTGATCAAAGAGAACAAGAAGGACTTGGTTCATTAGGTATAATCATCTTTCAAAGTAGCTAATGATTTCTATGTTGTTGTTAGTTAGGGTTTGGCAAAGATCCGTAAAGTTAGTCGATGTTAGTTTAAACAAAACGATTGTTTTACCTATTCCGCCTCCCCGCATCATGTGGGGTGTCTAACGTCGACTTACAGTGTTATCAGAGCCTCACTAAAATATAACTAAATTGTTAGCAAAGTCGTTAGAAATTCGATCGCAAAACAAACCCAAAAATACGAATTTTTCACCATGTTTCTGCCGATTTTAAAACGGGGTCTAAAATTTTTTCAGGGACCCTTAAAAATACTGTAAGTCGATGTACAACACCCCAGTACTTGTGGGGAGGCGGAATTTTCAAAAACGAACTTGTTTAGTGAACAAACATCGACTAACCGCTTGAATCGAAGCTAAACGATAACTAACCAAACACATAGTTGTTCTAAACTACTATGCTTAGGGATTATACCTATCGAACCAAGTCCTTCGGCTTTACGATCTCCTCGTCCTCCTCGGCCTTCTCGATGTTGTAGATGATCCACCCGAGAGCAAACTCCAAGCTTAGCCTCTAAACTTGAGGCAACTAACCTTCTTGGATTGCTAATCAAAGAAGATAGATGAGATAGAGTGATGGTTATGGATTGTTTAGTCTAACTAATCCTTGATCTCAACACATGAGGGGTGAGGATTAGGGTTTGAAGAGAGAGAGCTTGAGGAGAGAGAAGGTGAGAATGATATTATGAGTGAGAATAGTAAGTTATCATAATATATATGAAGCATATACTTTTAATCAAGAAAAGAAAATATGTGATGAATAATCATGCTTCATAAATATCAAGTGGTGATTCATTATCATGAGTCATTAAGCATTTATGATGCAATAATGACTATGATGAATCACTCTCATGACTCACTAATCTCATTCAATGCATATGACACCTAAACCTCCTTAGTCACCATCTTCTAGAAGCTTCTCGCACAATTACGAGAACGCCCCTCCAATCCGTAAAAATACGGAAAAACTTTAGACTGTATAAATCCAATAACCGGATACCAGTAACTGGCTTAAACCAAAGCCGACTGGTAAAAACTGTCCAAACGACGTAAGTGTGTAAACACACATATGCGTCCGAACCCTTTGTCGTAAAACCATACGACCTCTATATCGTTTCGCCTGGAGTGGGAAACTCTCTGTGTGGGACTCTAGAGACTCGACTACTACGCTAGCAGTGGGTTTAACCATAGACCGCAAGTGGCACTAGCTGTACGTAACGGTCCCCAGGTAGTTGTCGATAAGAAGGCCGATGAGGAAACCCATCCGAACTCCTACTGAGCCTGCTGTGACAATCTCCATACAGTCCGGTCCATTCGTCCAAGACTATCGCATATCGGGCCTAGGGGGGCGGCAAGTGTCAGTCCCCTAATAGCGGTATAAGTCGTGTCGGAGCGAAGCCCATTACACCCTGAGAAACTACTGGAACCTACCAGCAAATCTCGCTTGCCCTGGCCAGGGACTTTGCATAATGGCTCTCTGACACAGCGCGATATCTACTCCCAATACCGGGAGGGACAAATCCTGTCCAACCGCCACTGCCTCCAAGTGCTCGGGACTGTACCCAACTGCTACCTGTTTGCACGACTCCTTTGAGCCGTGGTAGGGTAGCAATCTAAGAACAGTGGGACACACTCGAGGTGAAGTAGCAGTGTCAAGTCTGCGGACTATGCTGTACTCATGTCACCTGGGAACTGTTCACTGACGACTGGTATAAAACCAACCAACAGTTCCCTGTGAGTCCTGTCCGGTGTACCCGTAACCTAACGAGCACCTGTATACTATCTCCAGTACGACGTACTGACGGCTGTGGGACAGACCATCTCCCCAACTGGGATGAGAAGCGTACACACTAGTCTACTCCGGAGTATCGATGCTCTGTCTCGATAATCCAACGACCAGGGACCTGAAAAAGGATGTGCTTGTAGACTACCCAGCCCCCACTAGTGTGACTGCCATCACAACGCTGGTAGTCAAGCAAGATCCTAAGAGCTCTATCAATACGTACACTCACATATTAAGATAGAAAAACCAAGTAGCATACTACCATGTTTAGCAAGACTGTTATATACATGTGAATATCCCAAGCTTCCATTAAGTAATATACAAACTAGTATGATACAGTAATGGCCTTCTAGGGCATAAACACTAACAATCTCCCACTTGTACTAGGGCCATGTAATGGCATATCATAGACCGATGATCTCGAGTAGCCTCTCGAACTGAATCTGAGGTAGGACCTTCGTGAATGGATCAGCAATGTTTTCTTCAGAAGCAACTCTCCGAACCTCGATCTCCTGACGATCAATGATCTCCCTGATCAGGTGATACCGCCTTAAGATGTGTCTGGACTTCTGATGGGACCTTGGTTCCTTCGCTAAAGCTATAGCTCCGTTGTTGTCGCAATACAGAGGTATTGGATCAACTATGGTAGAAACCACCTGAAGTTCTGTTAGGAACTTCTTCATCCAGACTGCTTCTTTTGCGGCATCGCAAGCAGCTATATACTCCGCTTCCATCGTCGAGTCAGCAACGGTGTCCTGCTTGGAGCTCTTCCAGCACACCGCCCCTCCATTGAGGGTAAAGACATAACCCGACATGGACTTGGAATCGTCCTTATCACTCTGGAAGCCGGAATCAGCAAAGGCCTCCAACCTGAGGTCTTTTCCGCCGTAAACCAAAAACATCTCCTTAGTCCTTCTCAGGTACTTGAGAATGTTCTTTACTGCTATCCAGTGCTTCTCCCCTGGGTCTGACTGATACCGGCTTACCACGCTCAGTGCGTAAGCTACATCTGGTCTGGTACACAACATCGCATACATTATAGAGCCTACCGCAGAAGCGTAGGGTATAATAGACATGCGTTCCCTTTCCAAATCAGTCTTGGGAGACATCTCTTTGGAGAGGGTGATTCCGTGACAAGCTGGTAGATTACCGCGCTTAGAATCTTCCATACTGAATCTTTTCAGTACAGTGTCGATATACCTGGACTGCGAAAGTCCCAACATCCTCTTGGATCTATCATGATAGATCCGGATCCCCAGAATGTAAGAGGCATCACCCAGGTCTTTCATGGAGAACCTGTGTGACAAGAATCCTTTGACAGATTGTAGCATAGGAATGTCATTTCCTATCAATAGAATGTCATCCACGTACAAGACGAGGAATATGACACTTCTGGCTACAACTTTACTATATATACACGGTTCATCTGGATTTTTGACAAAGTCATATTCTTTGACTGTCTCATCAAAACAGATGTTCAAACTCCGCGATGCCTGCTTTAGTCCATAAATGGACTTAAGCAGCTTGCATACTTTCCCGCTGCTCCCACTCTGATTGAAACCCTCTGGCTGATCCATATAGACGCTTTCTTCTAAATTTCCATTCAGAAAAGCCGTCTTTACATCCATCTGCCAGATTTCATAATCATGGAAGGCAGCAATAGCAAGAAGGACCCGAATGGATTTGAGCATAGCCACTGGAGAAAAAGTTTCGTCATAGTCCAAACCAGGTCTTTGACGAAAACCCTTTGCAACAAGTCTAGCCTTATAGGTTTCCACCTGTCCATCTACACCAATCTTTTTCTTGAAGATCCATTTGCATCCTATCACTAGTAAAATAGGGGGTTGCCCCTACGGATAGTTTAATCCGTAGGGGCAGAAATAACTTGGCCCTACGGATATATCCGTAGGGCTAAAAGGATGCCCCTACGGGCAAAGACGTCCAAGAATAAAAATATTAATTCTTAATTAGGTGTTTGCCCCTACGGAGCCGCAAACAAAGGACCTACGGATATATCCGTAGGGGCAAGTAAATATCGATTTAATAAAATCCCAGATCGATCGCCTACGCTCATTTCCCTCTCTCTCGATCGGGCGCGAAAATAAGCCCCCAATGCGCCACGCCGTCGCCGCCAAGGTTGTTCTCCTCGTCGCCACCGCCGGTTTCGTCGCCACTGGAGTTCTCGTCGCCACCGCGGTTAAGGTCGTCGCCACCACCGTTCAGATCGTCGCCCCTGCCCCAGCAGCCGTTCAGGTGAGTAAATCTCGAGGTAAGTTAAAGAATTTATTGGATTATTTTGGGCTTAACGTTCATGGCACGCGAGTTGGGGTTGGGCTGGGGTCGCGGTCGCAGTCGGGGTCGGGTTAGGGTTGGGGCAGGGGCTGGGCTGCGGGGTCGGGTTCGGGGTCGGGGTAGGGTTAGGGTCGGGGTCGGGGAAGGGGAAGGGTCAATTTATCAAATTTTTTATTGGGGGTGCGGCTGGGGCTGCGGGCTAGGGCTGGGGCTGGGGAAGGAGAAGGTCAATTTATCAAATTTTTAACAAGATTTGTATTAGTTTGCAAGAACACTTAAGTTTATCACAAAATATTGTTTGGGTTTTCGATTTATATCTTTTAGCGGTATGTATCCGTTGTCCCAAATTTTGAATTATCTTATACTAGTATTTATGCATGTGCAGATCTTCTTTATCCTGACAAAAGATCCATATCCATTATCTTAACTTAAAATCCTTTAGAGGGTGCTAATCCTAAATAACAACAAAATGATGTTAAATATTTCATCCGATTTTCACAAGATCATACTTGAAAAAAATGCAACTACTTTCACAATTTCACAATCCTAACCAACTCCCAATTTATTATGGTATTCGATCATAACTTGAGAACAAATTCTCTTTTCTATTGCCATCCCATATCAAACCCTAGAATCGTGGGCCATTTCAAATTACACCAAATTGAGGCAAGAATAGGATGAAACCAACATAACCAACAATAAAGAGCTTTATTTGGTAATATATATTGATGAACAATGGTTGCTGTGTTAAATCCAACCCTCACATCACATGCATATCAATAAAGGAGAGGACTGACCAAAATGCTGAATTTTAACAATTGTGAAAGTTCTTCGGTCAGGATGTAACAGAAATAAGGAAAAAAACCTAAAATATTTCTCACAAAAAAGAAAAAGCAAGCTTCTCTCCCATATCATTAACAAAGCTTATCACTTTTGATTCTCGAAATTATTTTACATTATATTTTCATTCAAAACGTTTTGCTAGTTTGCTCACCAACTGTTTGATAAAATTCCAAAACTATTTTTACTTTCCTTGCTCACAATTGCTCTTGACTACGTACAAATCTTGAAAACCCATTAACGCTCTTGCAATAATATGCAAAATCACATGAGGATTCACATTCATCACCACCACCTAAGGCTAGGGTTTGGGCTGGGGCTGCGGCTAGGGTTGTGCGTCCTCCAGAGGGCGATCATAGGATCGGTGAAGTGAGGTGGCTGGATATGAGATACGATGGATTTCCATGTGTTCAATGGAATGCTGAGGGTCAGAGTCGGTTATTCATATATCTCCCAAAAAAGAATGAGTTTGTTATCAAAGGTGTATTGATTTCTACATCAAGGAATATCAGTTATATGTCATTCAGTGACTAAGTCTGTTTCTGGCCCAACCATATTTATGAATCGTTTCTTCTTTTTCCTTCTTACGTATATTTACTAGTTCAGAATGTATGCACCTCTGCAATCAACGCCGAGAACTTATACATTATAGGTTAATAGACATATGCTATGAAATCACGGTGCATATCGAATTCATGATATGTTATAGTCCCTCATTATTTTTACTGTGGTGAGAAAGGAGTCGCTGGTGGCCACAAGCCATAGAATTGGCAGTTGTCCTACCTACGATAACATCTTACAAATCATCAGTAGACATCTCTGTTATATTAATCTTTTAATGTCAGCTTGCATGCATGTTTATTTGCATATTTCCTCTGCTAATTATATTCTTCTAGATCATGTTTGCCTAATCTATCCGAGGCTTAGCATAATCTAGTGGCGATAAACAATTCCATCTTCTGCTACTATGGTGGCACTGAGAAACTTCCATTTAGAAATGACAACACGTATTTTGTGGAAGTACTGTACATAATAAGAAGGAGAAGACAGTAATGTGGCAGAAGAAGAAGGAGAAGACAGTAATGTGGCAGAAGAAGAAGGAGAAGACAGTATGCATGTATATACATTTGAAATTTAAGTAAAAACAACCCTACACTTAAGCGAAATCATAAATCGAAACACACATATATAGAATACAACTCATACATGGGTATCCTCAAATCTAACTTTCATTGAATTTGCACGCGCACTTAAAATAACAACCTTTATACTAAACAATTATGTATGCCATTACTTAGTAGTTTATGGTTTTTAGACGCAAAAGCCATTTGAGAAATACTTTTCCAACCCACTATTAATCCATATTCTCAATATAGTCATTGAATTTGCACGCGCACATAATAAGAAGGAGAAGACAATAATGTGGCAGAAGAAGAAGGAGAAGACAGTAATGTGGCAGAAGAAGAAAAAAATGACATTCCTCGTTCTCTGTTTCAGCATCAATCTTCTGATATGAACTAATGATGGCTTTCACATAGGCTTTTCCCTTTAGAGACTTCTTAGTGTCCAATGGAAAGCATACATCAGATTTGTGCAGGTCGGGTTCTTCTATGACTTTCAAGAGTCTCAACTGATTCTGTAAATTACACTCTAGTTGGGTGGTACTTTTACCACTTCTCACTGCAGGTGCGCTCTCTAATATCAATTTTGAATGTAATATTATCGATATTCAAAATGGATATTAGAGAGCGCACCTGCAGTGAGAAGTGGTAAAAGTATCACCCAACTAGGGTGTAATTTACAGAATCAGTTGAGACTCTTAAAAGTCATAGAAGAACCCGACTTGCACAAATCTGATGTATGCTTTCCATTGGACACTAAGAAGTCTCTAAAGGGAAAAGCCTATGTGAAAGCCAGCATTAGTTCATATCAGAAGATTGATGCTGAAACAGAGAACGAGGAATGTCATTTTTTTCTTCTTCCGCCACATTACTGTCTTCTCCTTCTGCCACATTACTGTCTTCTCCTTCTTATTATGTGCGCGTGCAAATTCAATGACTATATTGAGAATATGGATTAATAGTGGGTAGGAAAAGTATTTCTCAAATGGCTTTTGCGTCTTAAAACCATAAACTACTAAGTAATGGCATACATAATTTTTTTAGTATAAAGGTTGTTATTTTAAGTTTTCCCTTATAGAAATATGATCTAACTGCATCTATAAACTATAAGTGTGCGGAAAATTATGATAAGAAATCATAAGAAAGGGTCGTAGCCATGCATAACCTTGAATCTACATACCAAATCATGCAAAAGCATGCACTTATTGTCACCTTGCCTTGGAATATAAAATATCTTGGAAGACTATAAGCGAGCATTTAAATCTTGATAGCTTTTGACTTCAACATATATTTTTCTCAAGTACCATGAAATATACTTGCTCCGTATAAACCGTTTTCAGGAAGATGGATTAATAATGACAAATTATCCATTGTGGCTCACTAGGTTAGTATTTTCTCTTCTATTGACCATCTTTCTAATCTGCTTGGTAAATTTATTCGGAACCGGCTGCGAATCATTAAAAGACATGCATAAGAAAGAAAGCTAAAATACAGATATATAGCATACCGATACATCGAAACTTCATAGTTGCGATGGCAATCCAGAGATATTTATTTCTACACACGTGGTGCGCGTGCGAATGCGTCAGGCATCATGGACAAATATTTCAGAACATGGAAAGTATTATTCGTATAAAGTAATTAAAACTTTTAAACACCTTGGGTAGATATTTTCTTAGTTGATGCAATCATATCATGAGGACTAAATTTAAGCTATTATACATATGCTTATGTATTTTTCTAACCTAATATATCACACACACAGAGAGAGAGAGAGAGAGAGAGAGAGAGAACACCAGGTAGATAGAGAAATCAGGTAGCAGGATCCTGAAGAAATGGAGTCCATAGCATTGCTCATCATCATCATCCGTGATCCCTTTGAAAAAATATTATCAAAGGGATCATGGATGATGATGATGAGCAATGCTATGGACTCCATTTCTTCAGGATCCTGCTACCTGATTTCTCTACCTACCAGGTATTCTCTCTCTCTCTCTGTGTGTGTGTGTGTGTGATATATTAGGTTAGAAAAATACATGTGCATATGTATAATAGCTTAAATTTAGTCCTCATGATATGATTGCATCAACTAAGAAAATATCTACCCAAGGTGTTTAAAAGTTTTAATTACTTTATACGAATAATACTTTCCATGTTCTGAAATATTTGTCCATGATGCCTGACGCATTCGCACGCGCACCACGTGTGTAGAAATAAATATCTCTGGATTGCCATCGCAACTATGAAGTTTCGATGTATCGGTATGCTATATATCTGTATTTTAGCTTTCTTTCTTATGCAGGTCTTTTAATGATTCGCAGCCGGTTCCGAATAAATTTACCAAGCAGATTAGAAAGATGGTCAATAGAAGAGAAAATACTAACCTAGTGAGCCACAATGGATAATTTGTCATTATTAATCCATCTTCCTGAAAACGGTTTATACGGAGCAAGTATATTTCATGGTACTTGAGAAAAATATATGTTGAAGTCAAAAGCTATCAAGATTTAAATGCTCGCTTATAGTCTTCCAAGATATTTTATATTCCAAGGCAAGGTGACAATAAGTTCATGCTTTTGCATGATTTGGTATGTAGATTCAAGGTTATGCATGGCTACGACCCTTTCTTATGATTTCTTATCATAATTTTCTGCAGGTCGGGTTCTTCTATGACTTTTAAGAGTCTCAACTGATTCTGTAAATTACACTCTTGTTGGGTGATACTTTTATCACTTCTCATTGCAGGTGCGCTCTCTAATATTCATTTTGAATGTAATATTATAGATATCCATGCCTCTTTATGTCAAAATTACTTATATTGTCAATGTTTGATTGTCTAGTTGTTGGTGATGCGTCCATATCAGGGACAGAGGCCACTCCCGTTCCTCCAGGTATGTTTATATATTATATAGGGCATGTATATTGATTTAGAATGCTATATCATAAATATACACACATTCCTTTTGCTCTTAGTCGTCCAACTCATTATCATGGGCTGCTTGATGAGATTAGATTTGCGCCTGATGATCTACAAGAGCTTGTTCACTCCCTGTCATATGTGTAAGCAGCGCTATATGCGAGTTTACCTTGTTAGTATGTATGTACTGAAATTAATTAATATTATTCAAATTTTGATACATGCAGATACCAGAGGAGCACATCTTCTATCTCTGTAGGTAAGGCTTTGAATTTGTTGATTTTGGTATTTCTTGTCGATTTTATAGACCAGTATGTGCTAAATATAATGTTCTGACAGTTGCTAGGGGGAAGGCAACATTCGAGGCTGCTGACCCCAGTCCTGGACGCCGCACACGGACGGTACCACGGAGGTTGGGAGAGAGGCCGAGGACTGGGCTCTAGCAGGGCCCATATGAGGTTGGACTCCACCCCGGTGGTTACTTCCTCCGTCTCCAATGAGCGACGTATCCAGCAGGAACAGGAGAGCTTGAAGGCCACCGTTCAGGAGTTGAATGAGATGCTGGTATGTATACTACTTAATAGTAAAATATAATGTCATATTATAGACATCAACATATCCAATATCAGTACATAGCCTGAGCTTATTTGGTTGTAGACTTATGTTTTATTAATCATACATGTACATATCTAATTAAAATAAACTACAGTTTTCCAAACTAGATATCCAAATGGGGTTTCGAAATAACTCGATAATGATAAGAATTCGAATGTGGGTGTAGGAGCGGGTGGTTGAGCAGGCCCAGGCCTGGGGAACGATTTTACCGGACAGAACGATCCGAGGCTGCTGACCCCAGTTCTGGACGCCGCACACGGAGGGCACCACGGAGGTTGGGAGAGGCCGGGGATTGGGCCCTAGCAGGGCCCATATGAGGTTGGACTCCACCCCGGCGGTTACTTCCTCCGTCTCCAGTGACCGGCATGTCCATCATGAACTGGATAGCTTGAGGGCCAGCGTTCAGGAGTTGAAGAAGATGCTGGTATGTATACTACTTTATAGTAAAATATCATTTCATATTATATACATATCAACATATCCATAATTAGTACGTAGCTTGAGCTTATTTGGTTTTAGACTTAAGTTTGATTAATCATACATACATATGTAATTGAAATAAACAACGCTTTTCCAAACTAGATATCCAAACAGGGTTTCGAAATAACTTAATAATGATACGAATTCGAATAATAAACAGTTCTTACACGCTTCTTACACACGTTATATCCAGACGCGACAGGGTAGATCGGCCGAGCCTCCACACGCATCTCCTTTGGCTGCGGCTCCGCAAGCCACTACATCGGCTGCGGTTCTGCAGACAGCTCCTGTAGCTCCACCGCCCACTCAGACTCCCGCTCGCGACGAATTGCAGAGTTTATTGACCGAGGAGCAGGCGCGCGTTATTCTATCGTTATTCAGAGGTGGAGCTGGACCGAGCTAGGGTAGATTTTTGGTTCTTTTTTTTTGAAACATGTATTTATTTATATCATACACATTGTACTACATTTTGAAACGATATTGATATTGGTTTGTATTTATATCATATTCAGTTTTTCTGTTTCTTTTGTATATTATATATATGCGTGAGATGTGATTATGAATACTGCAATATATGATTTGATTGATGTATATATTATTGTGCACAGGGCGGGAAAAAATCAAGCAGCCCATTTTTTAAAAAAAATTACAGACAATATGTACCTACGGATTAATCCGTAGGCACACATGTTACCCCTACGGATATATCCGTAGGGGCAAAATATCAGCAGTAACTGATATTTCCCCCAGATCTCAGTGCCAGGGGGTTGGGAAAGCCTCTACGGATATATCCGTAGGGGCCACTGACTCTCCCGTACGGCGTTATCCGTAGGGGCAAAATATCAGGAATCCTAAATTTGTGCCCCTACGGAAACGTACCTACGCATATATCCGTAGGGGGTAGTACAGGCCCCTACGGATATACCCGTAGGGCCAAGTAATTTATTAAAATAAACCGTAAATAATATAAAATCTCATACCCTACGGCTTAATCCGTAGGGGCAACTGGACCTACACACATATCCGTAGGGGCAATAATTTAACCGTAGGGGCAAGTTCAGGGCCTCAACTTGCACCTGCGGCCTTTGCACCTACGGGGTATTTTTTCGCCCCTACGTATATATCCGTAGGGGCAGTGGGTTTCCCCTACGGATATATCCGTAGGGGCAACCCTTCTTTGTAGTAGTGTATGGGTTTTACCCCATCTGGAGCAAAGTCCAAAGTCCATACTTTGTTGGTATACATGGACTCCATTTCGGTCCGCATTGCATCTAGCCATCGTACCGAGTCGCCGCTCTGGATGGCCTGCTGGAAGTCAGTAGGTTCATCATCATCTATGATGCAATCCTCTCTATCCCCATTTATGAGAAAACCGTAGTATCTCTCAGGCGGATGAGACGGCCTACTACTCCTGCGGAGGGGTGCGGGAATGTCCTGTTCTTTTTGAACTACCGGTTCTACCAAACTTTCAGTATTAGTTTGTGGTTCTGGAATTTCTTCCAGTTCTATTTCGCTCCCACTTGATTCCTTTTCTAAAAACTGATGTTCTAGAAAATGAGCATTACGAGAAACAAATACCTTTTGTTCCTCTGCGTAATAGAATAGATATCCCCTGGAGTTCTTTGGATATCCCACAAAACTACACTTTACTGATCGTGCCTCGAGCTTGTCCACATGCTGCTTTTTAACAAAAGCTGGACATCCCCAAATCTTTATATACTGTAGATGGGGTTTCTTCCCGCTCCACATCTGATATGGAGTGGTAGGCACAGTCTTGGTAGGAACCATGTTTAAAAGATATGCCGCTGATTCTAGCGCATAACCCCAGAAAGATCGCGGTAACTCAGCATTAGTCATCATGGATCAACCATATCCAATAGGGTTCGATTCCGTCTCTCCGATACACCGTTATGCTGTGGAGTGTATGGAGGAGTAAGCTGAGAGAGAATTCCTTTCTCTTTTAGGTAACCAAGGAACTCGGCACTCAAGTATTCACCACCTCGATCAGATCTAAGTGTCTTGATACTTTTGCCGGTTTATTTTTCTACTTCATTCTTATACTCATGGAATTTCTCAAAAGCCTCGGATTTATGTTTCATCAGATAAATGAATCCGTATCTTGAGTAATCATCCGTGAAAGTAATGAAATAGGAAAAACCACCTCTTGCATGTGTAGACATCGGACCGCATACATCGCTGTGTATGAGTCCTAAGAGCTCGCTCGCTCTTACTCCTTGTCCAGTAAATGGAGTCTTTTTCATCTTTCCTTTGAGACAGGATTGACAAGTGTCATAAGTTTGATATTCGAACGAGTCCAAATATCCTTCTCTATGCAACTTAGTCAACCTTCTCTTATTGATGTGACCCAGTCTACAATGCCATAAGAAACCTTTATTTAAATCTGGAGACTTTCTTTTTAGTGTGTTTTGGACATTGAAAATTTGGAGTTGTTTTAAAACATATATACCGTTATTTAGAGTACCGGACCCAATCAAACCATGATTAAGGTGGATGTTGACAACATCTCTTACAAACGTGAAATCATAACCTTTATTTGATAACAAGGAAACTGATATGATATTACAGGTTAAGCTTGGTACAAAATAACAGTTATGTAAAACCAAAATGTGTCCACTCGTCAATCCTAGGTGATAATCCCCGACGGACGCAGCTCCCACGCTAGCTCCGTTAGCAACCTTTAGGGTCATATCACCTTCCTTCAGCACTCTACGGTTTCTCAGTGCCTGCAATGAATTGCAAATATGAGATCCTGATCCGGTATCCAATACCCAGGAAGTAGAGTTGATCGACAGACAATTCTCAATTACAAACACACCTGAAGTCGAAGCCACAGCTTGCTTCGGTTCCTGGTTCTTGGCGTTCCACGCCTTGCAATCCTTCTTCCAGTGCCCTTTCCTGTGACAATGGAAGCACTCATCCTGACCCACTACCGGTACCGCAAACTTTTTCTTTCCCTTCCCTCCCACCTTACTAACACCTCCTCTAGGTCTGGGTGCGACCTTCTTCTTCCTTCCTTTGGCCCTAGCCTTGGACCCGGAAGAAGATGCACCGCCAACAAACATAGAGGGTGTTTCCCTTGTCTTCTGCAAGGTGCCCTCTGCACTCCTTAACATGTTCAGGAGTTCCGCAAGTTCAACTTCTTTTCCTTGAAGGTTGAAGTTGAGGATAAACTGGGCGTAGGTGGGAGGAAGGGACTGGAGAATAAGGTCTGTATAGAGCTCATTATCCAAAGTCGTCCCAAGGTCTGCGAGCTCTTCAATATAGCCGATCATCTTTAGGACATGTTCTCCCACTGATGACCCGACAGCCAACCTCGCTCGAAACAAGTTCTTAGAGGTCTCGTATCTTGCTATACGAGATTGCTCTCCATAAAGTTCCTTTGTATGGAGAAATATGCCATCTAGGGTCATATCCTCGTGCCTCCTCTGATGTTCATTGTTCATTGAGGCAAGCACGATGCACTTGGCTTTCGCGCATTCTAAATCCCAGGTTTTGCGGATTTCCTTATCCGCATTGCTGGATTTGGGACCAGGGACAGCAGGTGCCGTAGCGGTGAGGATGTACCCCAATCTGTCATAGGTCAAAGCCATTTTGACATTCCGCAGCCAATCTTTATAGTTTGGCCCTGTCAGTATATTTTTCTCTAAAAGTAACTTAAGTCCAGTCATTTTCAGGGTCGCTGCAATTAGGAGAGAGAGAAGAAAACTCTTTAGCATGATGCTCTTGCAAGTTTAGAGTGGTTTTTAGTTTATCTAAACTGGATGGCTCCCACTGTTTCTCGAATCCTTCCTCAAACCATAAAAGAAGAATTAGCCAGGACTATTCTCACCGTACAATACTTGCTTAACCGTTCAGCCAGGCCAGTGTCGATACTTCGAGGGAGGTTTTCCAACGCTTTCGCCAAGTTCCTTAATTAAATAACCTCTTTTCTCTGGGGACGTAACCCCGCTGACACTTTTCTAGACACCTACTTGGTTTATAGCATTGATCGTTAAGTGACGAATATCCTGATAAGTAGCATATACTCACAGTAGGATCGGGATCCAAATATCATCGTATGATAATGTTGAAGGAATCCTACCAACATTCATCAAACTCCAAATGGTATGCATCTCTTTGCAAATTTCAGTTTCTTTAGAAATTCCCGATATAAGTTTTTGCCCCATGCTCTTATGACCTTGGCGTTAGGTCAAAATGTCATAAGTCACATGTCAAGTTCTACCCATCATTATCTTGTCAATTTGAACCCATCCGTATATATCCTTGACGTTCGGCCAAAATGATAATACGACTGTCCCAAACTAACTCATCTACCTATGCAACAAAAGAATACCTAGTAGCTACCAAACACTATGCCTTGGCGTTAGGTCAAAATACATAGCTTGAATACTACTGAATACCCAGATGAAATGACGGAGGGCTACGAATGGTTTTGGCGAAACCGTGAACGTAGTGAACTTGATATAACCGAAGGAACCTGATAGCTTTTAAAAGGAGTGGTTAAAGCTCCGCATTTAAAAAATATCTGTTTTTAAAATTAACCGAGTGGTTTCTTTTAAATTGTTCCAACGATTAAACTTTGGTTTGTTTTTCTTTGCATTATAGATAATGCGTCCCATCATTAACCTATCATTGCAGAAAACAACGAAAATACAACGTCCTCTTATGCCATCCGCATTCGCCACGGGGTCCCGTCATCACCCGTTAGGTTACTTAACTAACGACAGAGCGGGGGCTGGGCTAGCGCGGGTGTAAAACATAAGTGACGTCTAAATAGCTATCATATATAGATATTTTACATTCGTCTGACGCAATGATATACATTCCAGAACACAGATGAACTTAATTGGATTTGCAAGCAATCCGTATTTGTTTTGAGCCTGCAAGAAAAGACGGATAACACAGTTGTGATGAATAGCCATTACCCCACCCTCGACCCCTACGGGTACGGCAAACTACCCGCCCGGCAGTTTGTGTACCCCACCTTGGGTCAGTCCAAGGAGCAAAAACAGTAAAATGAAATAATACAACGGTGGCTACAACCGCAACCTGGATGTGCCCCGCAAAAATAATATTACAACAAATTACATTTACAACAAATGAATTAAATAATAACCCATTGCTAAACCCCGGCTATACACCACAACAGTCCAATACAGTTCATATGCACAAACAGATAAAACCATTACAGAAATGTGCAACCCCCTGCCAACCGACATACTAGCAGTTAGGGGAGGTTTACGAACACATTAAACAATCACAGATATAATCCAATATGCAAATACTGTACAATTTCGATCGATCAAACGCTTTTAATCTTGCTCCAATACTGCTCTGTAAACTTGAAACCTGAGCAAAATTAAAAAATACCAGAGAATCCCAAATATCACAGAGAACCACCACAAGAAAAATGGCTCCCTGAATCGTCAACTCGGCGGCGGAAGCGCGGCTCTACATGTGCTAGCCGCCGCGGATCCGCGGCGCCGTAGGCGATTCAGGGGACCAATTTTTTTGTGTGTTCTACTGCTGTCATTTTAAGCTTTCTGAACATCCCTGAAAAATTTTTGGACTTCATTTAAAATTCGACAGAAACTTGACAGTTCGGGGTTTTCCGGTTTCGTTTTTTCCGTTCGAAATTCGTACAAATTTGCAATAAAGTTATTTATTGTTTAGCGAGGCTCTGATACCACTGTAAGTCGATGTACAACACCCCAGTACTTGTGGGGAGGCGGAATTTTCAAAAACGAACTTGTTTAGTGAACAAACATCGACTAACCGCTTGAATCGAAGCTAAACGATAACTAACCAAAAACATAGTTGTTCTAAACTACTATGCTTAGGGATTATACCTATCGAACCAAGTCCTTCGGCTTTACGATCTCCTCGTCCTCCTCGGCCTTCTCGATGTAGTAGATGATCCACCCGAGAGCAAAACTCCAAGCTTAGCCTCTAAACTTGAGGCAACTAACCTTCTTGGATTGCTAATCAAAGAAGATAGATGAGATAGAGTGATGGTTATGGATTGTTTAGTCTAACTAATCCTTGATCTCAACACATGAAGGGTGAGGATTAGGGTTTGAAGAGAGAGAGCTTAAGGAGAGAGAAGGTGAGAATGATATTATGAGTGAGAATAGTAAGTTATCATAATATATATGAAGCATATACTTTTAATCAAGAAAAGAAAATAAGTGATGAATAATCATGCTTCATAAATATCAAGTGGTGATTCATTATCATGAGTCATTAAGCATTTATGATGCAATAATGACTATGATGAATCACTCTCATGACTCACTAATCTCATTCAATGCATATGACACCTAAACCTCCTTAGTCACCATCTTCTAGAAGCTTCTCGCACAATTACGAGAACGCCCCTCCAATCCGTAAAAATACGGAAAAACTTTAGATTGTATAAATCCAATAACCGGATACCAGTAACTGGCTTAAACCAAAGCCGACTGGTAAAAACTGTCCAAACGACGTAAGTGTGTAAACACACATATGCGTCCGAACCCTTTGTCGTAAAACCATACGACCTCTATATCGTTTCGCCTGGAGTGGGAAACTCTCTGTGTGGGACTCTAGAGACTCGACTACTACGCTGGCAGTGGGTTTAACCACAGACCGCAAGCGGCACTAGCTGTACGTAACGGTCCCCAGGTAGTTGTCGATAAAAAGGCCGATAAGGAAACCCATCCGAACTCCTACTGAGCCTGCTGTGACAATCTCCATACAGTCCGGTCCGTTCGTCCAAGACTATCGCATATCGGGCCTAGGGGGCGGCAAGCGTCAGTCCCCTAATAGCGGTATAAGTCGTGTCGGAGCGAAGCCCATTACACCCTGAGAAACTACTGGAACCTACCAGCAAATCTCGCTTGCCCTGGCCAGGGACTTTGCGTAATGGCTCTCTGACACAGCGCGATATCTACTCCCAATACCGGGAGGGACGAATCCTGTCTAACCGCCACTGCCTCCAAGTGCTCGGGACTGTACCCAACTGCTACCTGTTTTCACGACTCCTTTGAGCCGTGGTAGGGTAGCAATCTAAGAACAGTGGGACACACTCGAGGCGAAGTAGCAGTGTCAAGTCTGCGGACTATGCTGTACTCATGTCACCTGGGAACTGTTCACTGACGACTGGTATAAAACCAACCAACAGTTCCCTGTGAGTCCTGTCCGGTGTACCCGTAACCTAACGAACACCTGTATACTATCTCCAGTACGACGTACTGACGGCTGTGGGACAGACCATCTCCCCAACTGGGATGAGAAGCGTACACACTAGTCTACTCCGGAGTATCGATGCTCTGTCTCGATAATCCAACGACCAGGGACCTGAAAAAGGATGTGCTTGTAGACTACCCAGCCCCCACTAGTGTGACTGCCATCACAACGCTGGTAGTCAAGCAAGATCCTAAGAGCTCTATCAATACGTACACTCACATATTAAGATAGAAAAACCAAGTAGCATACTACCATGTTTAGCAAGACTGTTATATACATGTGAATATCCCAAGCTTCCATTAAGTAATATACAAACTAGTATGATACAGTAATGGCCTTCTAGGGCATAAACACTAACAAATACAAGCCGGGAATTATAAGAATACTGAAGAAATTTAGGATACTAACTCGGCCAAACCGCCACGGATCCGTGGCCGATCCAAGCGATCCGCCGTGGATCCGCGGCCGAGTTGGAGCTGAGTCAGCCCAAAATTCCCCAGTAACTCTTCTGTGTTAATTTTGTATTTTCTGGAATGTTTTGTTTCTGCTCAGGTTTCAGGTGCACAGAGAATTATTTGGAGTAGAATCATTTGTGTTTGCTTGATCGAAATTCTAAGATATTTGGCTAACTTGATTATATATGTGATGTGTTTAATGTGTTCGTAAACCTTCCCTAACTGCTAGTAAGTCGGTTAGCAGGGGGTTGCACATTTCTGTAATGGTTTTTACTGGTTTGTATTTGTGGACTTGTTGGATTGTCGTGAATGGATAGCCGGGGATGTGAGACAAGCATTTCTTTCATTCAAATGTAATTTGTAAATTGTTGTAATATTATTTTTCAGGGCACATCCGGGATGAGGTTGTAGCCACCGTTGTATTATTTCATTTTTTGTTTTCGGGTCCTAGGATAGACCCAAGATGGGGTGCACAAACTACAGGGTACTTTGAAGGGTTTAGTGGCCTACTCACGTTGTTGAGGGAGACCGCTTCACTTAGTGTACTAGGCGGGTAGTATGCCGTACCCTTAGGGGTCTGGGGTAGGGTTTTGACTATTCATCGCGACTGTGTAATCCTTCTTTCTTTGCAGGCTCAAAAGAAACGCGGATTCGTAAAAAATCCAATATGTTTATTTGTTATCTGGAATGCCTATTATTGCGTCTGACGAATGTACAATATCTATATATGATAGCTATTAGACGTCACTTATGTTTTGCACCCGCGCTAGCCCTGCCCCCGCTCTGTCGTTAGTTAAGTAACCTAACGGGTGAATGACGGGACCCAGTGGCGAATGCGGATGGCATAAGAGGACGTTGTATTTTTGTTGTTTTCAGCAATGATAGGTTAATTGATGGGATGCATTATATTAATGCAAAGAAAAAAAACCAAAGTTGAATCGTTGGAACAGTTTAAAAGAAACCACTCGATTATTTTTAAAACAGAAGATATTTTTAATTGCGGAGCTTAACCACTCCTTTTAAAAGCTATCATGTTCCTTCGATCATATCAAGTTCACTACGTTCACGGTTTCGCCAAAATCATTCGTAGCCCTTGTAAGTCCACGTTGACCACCCCGGTGCTTGCGGGGAGGCGGAAACGGTATAAAAATCGGATTTTTATCGAACTAGGCAACATGGACTATCAAAAGGAGGATCTTTGCTAAACAAAAAACTAACCACAAAGCTAACTAGTTTTAGCTACATGGAAGAAAGGTTATACCTAGGTCTTTATGTCCTTCTCTCCTTGCTCCTTGGAGAAGTGATCTCCTTGTCGTCTTCTCTAGTCGAAGAAGGATCCACCCGAGAGCCTCAACCTTTGGCTTCAACTTCAAGCTAGAAGTGACTAAGATGCTTGGAGTGCTAATCCTAGAACCTTTAGAAGAGAGTAGAGAGTATCTTAGAATGGTTTATCTCAAGCTCAAGTGTTTCTCAACTCATGAGAGGGGAGAGCTAGAGGGAGAGGAAGAGGAGGAGAGAGAATCTATATGATAGAATGAGAAGAATAATGAACCATTCTCTCATATATGTGTGAATTATGAAAATAGATAATTAGCAAGATAATTGTCATGGTTAATCAATACTTGACCATTATCATTTCGCATTAAATGCAAATTGCAAGGATCAAAGAGCATCTTTTATATGGAATGATGATGGTCAACATGTCAACCTAAGTCAACAGGTCAAGATAGTCAAATGGCCAACAACCCTAACCATGCACAATTATATTTAACTAATATCAATTAATCATAATACCCACATAAGCATTAGGGTTAAGAAAATGACAATGGTCATCAACCCTAATCAAAGTCCTCACCCTCTGTCTCAGTCAACTGTACATACGCACCCGTATTCGTGATCCGAGGAACACGAATACAATGAGATAAAACCAATCCCAAATCATATACTAGGATCTGGCTTAAACCAAAGCCCGCTAGTATAAGCTGTCCTGACAGCAAACGTGCATAAGTTCGCGGATGTGAACGAACCTTGTCGCAAAATCATGCGACCTCTATTTATTTTGCCTAAAGGCGAATAACCCTTTGTGTGGGACTCTAAAGACTCGACACTACGCTGGCAGTGGGTTTAACCACAGACCGCAAGAGGCACTAGCTGTACGTAACGGTCCCCAGGTAAATGCCGATAAGAAGACAGACGAGGTGAACCCAACTGAACTCCTACTGAGCCTGAATGTGACAGTCTCCGTACAGTCCGGTCTGTTCGTCTGATACATCGCATGGCGGGCCTAGGGGGCGGTAAACGTCAGTCCCCTAATAACGGTACAAGTCGTGTCGGAGTGTAGCCCAGAACACCCTGAGATAACACTGGAAACCTACCAGTATATCTCACGTGCCCTGGCTAGGGACTACTTGTGTAATGGCTCTCCTAGACACGGCGCGATGTCAACCCATAATACCGGGAGAGACGAATCCTGTCTAACCGTCACTGACTCCAAGTGCTTCGGGACTGCACCCAACCACTACCTGTTTGCATGACTCCTTTAAGCCGTGGTAGGGTAGTAATCAAAGTACAGTGGGAACGCACTCGAGGCGAAGTGACAGTGTCAAGTCAGCGGACTAAGCTGTACTCATGTCACCTGGGAACTGATAACTGACGAGAGGTATAATACCAACCAACAGTTCCCGACGAGTCCTGTCCAGTGTACTCATAACCTAACGAGCACCCGCATACTATCTCAAGTACGACGTACTGAGGGCTATGGTACAGACCGTCTCCCACGCTGGGACGAGAAGCGCATACGCTAGTCTACTCCGGAGTATCGATGCCCTGTCTCGATAGTCCTACGACTTGGGACCTGTATAAGGATGTGCTTATGGATTACCCAGCCCCCATGAGTGTGAGCGCATCACAACGCTGGTAATCAAGCAAAGATCCTAACGGCTCTACTAATATGTATATGTGATATAATAAAAGAAACACATGTACACATTAAAGCAGAGACAAACCAAGTAGCAAACTACCATTTCGAGCAAGATTGTATATACAACTGTGAATATCCCAAACTTCCATCAAGTAATATACCTACTAGTAAGATACAGTAATGGCTTCTAGGGCATATACACTAACAATCTCCCACTTGCACTAAGGCCATGTACTGGCGTATCGAAGACCTATCATCTCGATCAGCTGCTTGAACAGAGTCTGGGATAAGGCCTTCGTGAATGGATCTGCAGTGTTATCTTCTGAAGCAACCCTCCAAACCTCGATCTCCTGGTGATCCACGATCTCCCTGATCAGGTGATACCGCCTCAAGATGTGTCTGGATTTCTGATGGGACCTGGGTTCCTTCGCTAAAGCTATAGCCCCGTTGTTGTCGCAATACAGAGGTATTGGATCAACAATGGACGGAACCACCCGAAGTTCTTTCAAGAACTTCCTCATCCAGACGGCTTCTTTAGCGGCATCAGATGCAGCGATGTATTCCGCTTCCATAGTCGAGTCAGCAACAGTTTCCTGTTTGGAACACTTCCAACACACCGCCCCTCCATTGACGGTAAAGACAAAACCCGACATGGACTTGGAATCATCCTTGTCACTCTGGAAGCTGCAGTCAGCAAAGGCCTCAATCTGGAGGTATTTTCCTCCATACACCAAGAACATCTCCTTAGTCCTTCTCAGGTACTTGAGAATGTTCTTTACCGCTATCCAGTGTTTCTCCCTAGGGTTTGACTGATACCTGCTTACCACACTCAGTGCATAAGCCACATCTGGTCTGGTACACAACATCACATACATTATAGAGCCTACCGCAGAAACGTAGGGTATAATAGACATGCGATCCCTCTCCAAATCAGTCTTGGGAGACATTTCTTTGGAGAGGGTGATCCCGTGACAAGCCGGTAGATTACCGCGCTTGGAATCTTCCGTACTGAATCTTTTCAGTATGGTGTCGATGTACCTGGACTGTGAGAGTCCTAAAATCCTCTTGGATCAGTCACGGTAGATCCGGATCCCCAGAATGTATGAGGCATCACCCAGGTCTTTCATGGAGAACCTGTGTGACAAGAACCCTTTGACAGATTGTAGCATAGGAATGTCATTTCCTATTAAGAGAATGTCATCCACGTATAAAACGAGGAATACTACTGTTCTCGCTACAAATCTACAATAGATGCATGGTTCATCTGGATTTTTGATAAAGCCAAATTCCTTGACCGTCTCATCAAAACAGATGTTCCAACTCCGCGATGCCTGCTTTAGCCCATAAATGGACTTAAGCAACTTTCACACCTTTCCGCTGCTCCCACTCTGAATGAAACCCTCCGGCTGGTCCATATAGACACACTCCTCAAAATTTCCATTTAGAAAAGCGGTCTTTACGTCCATCTGCCAAATCTCATAATCGTGGAAGGCAGCAATGGCAAGAAAGATCCGAATGGATTTCAGCATATCTACTGGAGAAAAGGTTTCGCCATAGTCCAAACCAGATCGCTGACGAAAACCCTTTGCTACCGGTCTAACTTTATAGGCCTCAACCTGTCTATCTACACCAATCTTCATTTTTGAAGATCCACTTGCGGCCTACATGTTTTACGCTATCTGGAGCAATGTCCAACGTCCATACTTTGTTGGTGTACATGGGCTCCATTTCGGCCCGCATTGCATCCGGCCATTTTACCGAGTCAACGCTCTGAATGGCTTGCTGGAAGCTAGTAGGCTCATCATAATCTATGATGCAATCCTCTCTATCCCCGTCTATGAGAAAACCGTAGTATCTCTCGGGCGGATGAGACTGCCTACTACTCATTCGGAGTGGCGTGGGAATGTCCTGATCTTTCGAACCCTCTGGTTCTACTAAGCTTTCAGTAATAGCTCGTGGTTCTGGAATTTCTTCCAGTTCTATTGCGCTTCCACTAATTTCCTTTTCCAAGAACTGGTGTTCTAGGAAGTGGGCATGGCGAGAAACAAAAACCTTTTGTTCCTCTTCGCAATAGAAAAAATATCCCTTGGAGTTCTTTGGATATCCCACAAACTTGCACTGTACTGAGCGTGCCTCGAGCTTGTCCGCGTGCTGCTTTTTGACAAAAGCTTGACATCCCCATGTCTTAATGTGATTAAGATAGGGTCTCTTCCCACACCACATCTGATATGGTGTAGTAGGCACAATCTTAGTTGGAACTCGGTTCAAAAGGTATGCAGCTGATTCTAGCGCATATCCCCAGAACGATCGCGGTAACTCAGCGTTACTCATCATGGACCGTACCATATCCAATAGAGTTCGGTTCCGTCTCTCCGATACACCGTTATGTTGCGGAGTGTATGGAAGAGTAAGCTGAGAGAGAATTCCATTCTCTTTTAAGTAACCCAGGAACTCGGCACTCAAGTATTCACCACCTCGATCAGATCTCAGTGCCTTGATTCTTTTGCCTGTTTGTTTTTCTACTTCATTCTTGTATTCCTGGAATTTTTCAAAGGCCTCGGATTTATGTTTCATTAAGAAGACATATCCGTACCTTGAAAAGTCATCCGTAAAAGTAATGAAGTAAGAATAACCGCTTCATGCATGCATGGACATTAGACCGCACACGTCGCGGTGTACGAGTCCTAAGAGCTCGCTCGCTCTTACTCCGTGTCCAGTGAACGGAGTCTTTGTCATCTTTCCTTTGAGACAGGATTGACAAGTTGCATATGATTGATATTCGAACGGATCCAAATATCCTTCAGTATGTAACTTAGTCAACCTTCTCTCATTGATGTGACCCATTCTACAATGCCATAAGAAAGGTTTATTTATTTCAGGAGACTTTCTTTTGTGTGTATTCTTGACATTGAAAATCTGTGGTTGGTTTAATACGTATATACCATTGTTTAATGTACCTGACCCAATCAAAACTTGATTAAGGTGAATGTTCACAACATTACTTACAAATGCAAATTCATAAACTTCTTTAGACAATAAAGATACAGAAATGATATTACAAGTTGCATTTGGTACAAAATAACAACTACGCAAAATCAAAAAGTGTCCATCTGACAATCCCAGGTGATAGTCCCCCACGGCCTCAGCATCCATGCTAGCTCCGTTTGCAACTCTGAGGGTCATATCACCTGCCTTCAAAACCCTACGCTTTCTCAACGCCTGCAAAGAATTACAGATATAAGATCCTGATCCGGTATCCAATACCCAGGAAGTAGAGTTTATTGATAGACAGTTTTCAATAACATACACACCTGAAGCTGAACCCGCAACTCGCTTCAGATCCTGGGTTCTGGCCTTCCAAGCCTTGCAATCCTGTTTCCAGTGTCCACTTTTGTGACAGTTGAAGCATTCTTCCTTTCCCACCAGCTTTCCCGCTACCTTTCTTGCCTTTCCCTTTCCCTTCGTATCCACTTTGCTGACACCGCCCCTTGGTTTGGCGGGGGCTTTCTTCTTCTTTCCCTTGGCTTTCGCCCTGGACCTAGAAGAGGAAGATCCTCCTACAAACAAAGTGGATGTCTCCCTACCTTTCTGTAGGGTGCCCATAGCACTCCTCAACATGTTCAGAAGTTCGGAAAGTTCAACCTCCTTTCCACGCATGTTGAAGTTTAGGACAAACTGGGCGTAAGTGGAAAGAAGGGACTGAAGAATCAAGTCAGTGTATAGTTCATTCTCCAACGTGGTCCCAAGGTCCGCGAGCTCCTCTATGTAGCCAATCATCTTAAGCACGTGTTCCGCTACCGATGATCCGACGGCCAATCTTGCCAAAAATAGCTTCTTCGAGACTTCGTATCTTGCGATACGAGACTGCACTTCATACAGTTCTTTTGTATGAAGAAATATGGACTCTAGGTCCATATTCTTGTGCCTCCTCTGATGTTCGTTGTCCATATAGGCAAGCACGAGGCATTTGGCCTTCGCGCAATCGATCTCCCATGTCTTACGGATTTCTATATCCGCGACGCTGGAGGTGGGACCTGGGACAGGGGGAGATTTGGTGGTAAGGACATACCCCAACTTGTTGTAAGTGATTGCCATCTTGACATTCCTGAGCCATCTTTGTAGTTTGGCCCTGTCAGTATGTTTTTATCTAGTAATAACTTAAGTCCGGTCATGTTGAATGGTCGCTGCAATTTGGAGAGAGAAAAGAAACACTTTAGCGTGATGCTCTTGCAAGTTTTGAGTGGTTTTTAGTTTGTCTAAACAGGATGTCTCCCACTGTCTCTCGAATCCCTCCTCAAACCATAAAGGAAGAATTAGTCGGGATCAATCTCACCGTACAATACTTGCTTAACCGTTCAGCCAGGCCAGTGTCGGTACTTCGAGGGAGGTTTTCCAACGCTTTCACGAAGTTCCTTAATTAAGTAACCTCTTTACCCTATGGGCGTAGCCCCGCTAACACCTTTCTAGACACCTACTAGGTTTATAGCATTGATCGTTAAGTGTGAGATTTCCCGAGGAGTAGCATATACTCACAGTAGGATCGGGATCCAAATATTATCGCGTGATAAAACCGAAGGAATCCTACCAGAATCATCACACTCCAAATGGTATGCAGCGCTAGCAAATTTCAGTACTTATGAAACTCCCGATGTGGATTTTTGCCCCATGCTCTTATGACCTTGACTTTGGCCAAAATATCATAAGTCACATGTCAAGTTCTACCCTTCATTCTCCTGGTTAATTTGGACCCACCCATACCTACCCTTGACTTTGGCCAAAATGGCAGCACGACTGTCCCAAACCAACGCATCTACCTATGCTGCACATGAATACCCAATAGCTACCAATCACTATGCCTTGACTTTGGCCAACATACATAGCTTGAATACTTTTTGACCATTCATGTGGAATGACGGAGGGCTACGAATGGTTTTGGCGAAACCGTGAATGTAGTGTACTTGATATAATCGATGGAACGAGATAGCTTTTAAAAGGAGTGGTTCAAGCTCCGCATTTAAAAGTTTAGTTTTGAAAAGAACCGAGTGGTTTTCAAAGTGTTCCAATCGACTTTTACTTGGTTTATTTTCTTGCATTAATCTTAGTGCGTCCCATCTTTTAATCCTACCATTGCAGAAAACAACCAAAATGCGGTATACGCTTATGCCATCCGCATTCGCCATAGGGCCCCGTCATCATCCGTTAGGTTACTTAACTAACGATAGAGCGGGGGCAGGACTAGCGCGGATGCAAAACATAAGCAACACCTAAATATATATCATATATAGATATATAGCAATGATAGTCAATCCAGATCACAGATGAACACTTTGGATATACTAGGAATCCGCGATTCGTTCAAGCCTGCAACGAAAAGCGGATTACACGGTCGCGATGAATAGCCAATACCCCACCCAAGACCCCTACGGGTGCGGCAAACTACCCGCCAAGTATCCGAAGCGAAGCAACCTCCCTTAACGACGTGAGTAGGCCACTCGGCACTTCGAGATACCCGGTAGTTTGTGCACCCCACCATGGGTCTATCGTAGGAGCAAAAATAGTAAAAAGAAATTATACAATGATGGCTACAACCCCGACCCGGTTGTGCGGCGAAATAAATAATATTACATCAATTTACATATTACATGAATGAAAGAAAAAAGAAACTCTCATCTCACATCCACCCCGGCTATTCATCCGCGACAATCCACCGAGTTCATATACACAAACCAATAAGCATTACAGATCACAGATATGTATAACCCCCACTAATCGACGTATAGCGATTAGCAAACGTTAAATACATATAAACATCACAGATATAACCCAATAGTAAAAGTATAGGGATGTTCGATCAAAAATACGGATTTATAGCCATCCCAAATACAAATTTCAATTCTGGAAAATCTGGGCAGAAATTAAATATCTTAAAAATCCCAAAACCTTAACAGAAGAACACTGCACCAAACTCCGTCAATGACCGAGTCAACTCGGCCGCGGATCCGCGGCAAGAAGTATGTTCTTGCCGCGGAACCGCGGTGAGTCGAACGGTTCACTGGATCGTCTTTGGTGAGTTTCTTAACAAAACCCTGAGTCGATTTTTGAAGTGTGATTTTTTATTTTTAGAGCAGAAAAAAAATCAACAGAAACTTAGGGTTTTGAAATTTTAGTTTTGCGATTTTTACCGATTGAACTTCTGTACACTTTACTACCAAGCTAGTTTATGTTTAGTTAGGCTCTGATACCACTGTAAGTCCATGTTGCCCACCCCGGTGCTTGCGGGGAGGCGGAAACGGTATAAAAATCGGATTTTTATCGAACTAGGCAACATGGACTATCAAAAGGAGGATCTTTGCTAAACAAAAAACTAACTACAAAGCTAACTAGTTTTAGCTACATGGAAGAAAGGTTATACATAGGGCTTTATGTCCTTCTCTCCTTGCTCCTTGGAGTGAACGGAAGTGATCTCCTTGTCGTCTTCTCTAGTCGAAGAAGGATCTACCCGAGAGCCTAAACCTTTGGCTTCAACTTCAAGCTAGAAGTGACTAAGATGCTTGGAGTGCTAATCCTAGAACCTTAGAAGCAAGTTGAGAGTATCTTAGAATGGTTTTTCTCAAGCTCAAGTGTTTCTCAACTCACGAGAGGGGAGAGCTAGAGGGAGAGGAAGAGGAGGAGAGAGAATCTATATGATAGAATGAGAAGAATAATGAACCATTCTCTCATATATGTATTAATTATGAAAATAGATAATTAGCAAGATAATTGTCATGGTTAATCAAGACTTGACCATTATCATTTCACATTAAATGCAAATTACAAGGATCAAAGAGCATCTTTTATATGGAATGATGATGGTCAACATGTCAACCTAAGTCAACAAGTCAAGATGGTCAAATGGTCAACAACCCTAACCATGCACAATTATATTTAACTAATATCAATTAATCATAATACACACATAAGCATTAGGGTTAAGAAAATGACAATGGTCATCAACCCTAATCAAAGTCCTCTCCCTCTGCCTCAGTCAACTGTGCATACGCACCCGTATTCGTGATCCGAGGAACACGAATACAATGAGATAAAACCAATCCCAAATCATATACTAGGATCCGGTTTAAACCAAAGCCCGCTAGTATAAGCTGTCCGGACAGCAAACGTGCATAACTGCGCGGATGTGAACGAACCCTGTCGCAAAACCATGCGACATCTACTCATTTTGCCTAAAGGCGAATAATCCTCTGTGTGGGACTCTAAAGACTCGACACTACGCTGGAAGTGAGTTTAACAACAGACCGCAAGCGGCACTAGATGTACGTAACGGTCCCCAGGTAGATGCCGATAAGAAGACTGACGAGGTGAACCCATCTGAACTCCTACTGAGCCTGAATGTGACAGTCTCCGTACAGTCCGGACTGTTCATTTGATACATCGCATGGCGGGCCTAGGGGGCGGTAAACGTCATTCCCCTAATAGCGGTACAAGTCATGTCGGAGTGTAGCCCAGAACACCCTGATATAACACTTGATATAACACTGGAAACCTACCAGTATACCTCGCTTGCCCAGGCCAGGGACTACTTGTGTAATGGCTCTCCTAGACACGGCGCGATGTTAACCCCCAATGCCGGGAGAGACGAATCCTGTCTAACCGTCAATGCCTCCAAGTGCTTCGGGACTGCACCCAACTACTACCTGTTTGCACGACTCCTTTGAACCGTGGTAGGGTAGTAATAAAAGTACAGTGGGAAAACACTCGAGGCGAACTGACAGTGTCAAGTCAGCGGACTAAGCTGTACTCATGTCACCGGGGAACTGGATAACTGACGAGAGGTATAATACCAACCTACAGTTCCCGACGAGTCCTGTCCAGTGTACTCGTAACCTAATGAGCACCCGCATACTACCTCAAGTACGACGTACTGACGGCTGTGGGATAGACCGTCTCCCACGCTGGGATGAGAAGCGCATACGCTAGTCTACTCCGGAGTATCGATGCCCTGTCTCGATAGTCCTACGACTAGGGACCTGTATAAGGATGTGCTTATGGATTACCCAGCCCTTACGAGTGTGAGCGCCATCACAATGCTGGTAATCAAGCAAAGATCCTAACGGCTCTACTAATATGTATAGGTGATATAATAAAAGAAACACATGTACACATTAAAGCAGAGACAAACCAAGTAGCATACTACCATTTCGAGCAAGATTGTATATACAACTGTGAATATCCCAAGCTTCCATCAAGTAATATACATACTAGTATGATATAGTAATGGCCTCTAGGGCATATACACTAACAGCCCTCCGTCATTTCATTTGGGTATTCAGTAGTATTCAAGCTATGCATTTTGACCAACGCCAAGGCATAGTGTTTTGTAGCTGCTGGGTATTCATTTGTTGCATAGATAGATGAGTTGGTTTGGGGCAGTCGTAATATCATTTGGCCAACGTCAGGGGTATGTATGGATGGGTTCAAATTAACAAGATAATGATGGGTAGAACTTGACATGTGACTTATGGCATTTTGACCAATGCCAAGGTCATAAGAGCATGGGGCAGAAATTTATATCGGAAATTTCTAAAGAAACTGAAATTTTCAAAGAGATGCATACCATTTGGAGTGTGATAATTTTGGTAGGATTCCTTCAGCTTTATCACACGATGAAATTTGGATCCCGATCCTACTGTGAGTATCCGCTACTCATCAGGAGATTCGTCACTTAACGATCAATGCTATAAACCAACTAGGTGTCGAGAAAGGTGTCAGCGGGGCTACGCCCCTAGAGAAAAGAAGTTATTTAATTAAGGAACTTCGCGAAGGCGTCGTAAAACCTCCCTCGAAGTACCGTCACCGGCCTGGCTGAACGGTTAAGCAAGTATTGTACGGTGAGAATTGTCATGACTAGTTCTTCCTTTTTGATTTGAGGAGGGATTCGAGAAACAGTGGGAGCCATCCAGTTTAGATAAACTAAAAACCACTCTAAACTTGCAAGAGCGTCATGCTAAAGTGTTCCCTCTCTCTCTCAATTGAAGTGACCCAAAACATGACAGGCCTTAAGTTACTATTAGAGATAAATATTTTGACAAGTCCAAACTATAAAGATTGGTTCCGGAATGTTAAGATGGCTTTAACATATGCCAAATTAGGGTATGTCCTTACTGCTAAGGCACCTGCTGTTCCTGGTCCAGATTCCAGTATTGCGGATAAGGAAATCCACAAAACCTGGGAGTTAGATTGCGCGAAGGCAAATGCATTGTGCTTGCCTCTATGAATAATGAACATCAGAAGAGGCACGAGGATATGGATCTTGAATCCATATTTCTCCACACAAAGGATCTGTATGGAGAGCAATCTTGTATAGCAAGATACGAGACCTCGAAGAACTTGTTTCAGTCGAGGCTGGATGTCGGATCATCTGTAGGAGAACATGTCCTTAAGATGATTGGCTATATAGAAGAGCTCGCGGACCTCGGTACGACTTTGGAGAACGAGCTCTATACAGACTTGGTTCTTCAGTCCCTTCCTTCCACCTACGCCCAGTTTATTCTGAATTTCAACATTCAAGAAAATGAAGTTGAACTTCCAGAACTCCTTAACATGTTGAGGAGTGCAGAGGGCACCTTTGTAACGTTTCAGAAATCGTTTTGTGAATTTTTCCGTTTTAGTGCAAAATTGTCGGTATTTTCCGTTTTAACCCGATTTCGATCAAACGTCCGTAGAAACTTGCCGGCACCTTTTTTTATCTAAAATAAAGCTTGTGCGCGAACTTTGGGGGTATTTGGAAGGTTTTGATTCAGATAGATTTTTTCCCAAATAAAATATTATTTTAGCCGATAAAATATGCACGTAAATCGGGAAATTTCTTCTAAATGAAAATTCTTGGAAATCATCACTACAATTATTTTAGAACCTTATTTTTAAATATCTAGGTTTTTTAAGTCAATGGAATTAAAAATTTTAAAAGGAAAGAAAATGAATAAAAGGTGGCATTTTGCATTAAATATGCATTAATTGATTTCTTTTGCTAGAAAGTTCCCCATTTTTTTACACAAACACCCCCCCAACCTTGGCCGACCTATATTTCCCCATTTCTGTCCCAAATTTTTTCAAGTTCATTTCTTCACTTTCCAAGATCAAAAACTCATCAAAAATCCCAAAATAAATCCACAAAAATCATGAACAAAAATAAAACCATCATTTCCTTCACTAATCCTTCATGGATCTTCAACAAAGCATGGTTTTTTTTAGGCTAAGATGATGGATCTAGTTTCATTTTGGTGTTCTTGAGGAGGTATAATTTCTAACACAAATCTTTAATTATTATGTTTAAATCATTGATTTAGCTAATTATATGTTTAATATAGCTTTTAAATCATGATAAATTCATTATTCATATTTTTTTTGGAAATTCAAGTTATGGTTAGATCTTGATTTAAGTGTTTAATGTTAATTAAAGTGTTAATTTGTGATTAGGAAAAGATTAACCTAGTAGAAAATGATAATTTTTGCTAATGAATACTTTGTTTAATTATGAAATTTTGCTTACAAGGTTTTTGCTAAAATTTAATTAGCAAGTGTTAAAAATTTAGAAATGGTTTAGATAGCTTAGTTAAGCTATTATAAGGTGTTTGTAATCGCTAGATATGCGTTAGCTTGAAACTAGTGCGAAATATGCGATAAGTTGCTTACTAGGTTTCGAGATTTTTCCGACGTTGGTTCGATTGGCCGTTGCGAGCTTATATCTATTTTATTCATCGTAATTGTTTGTGTTGTGTTGGGAGATCGGGACGATCGGGGTCTAGACTTGGTGTTTTGTAGTTTAGCGACCCCAGTTAGGGTTTTTGTCCGATATCGTGCGCGATAGATGCGCTAAGTGCACAGTGTAATTTTCCGGGCGTTTTCATCGCGTTTCGTTGTCTTTTCGTTATTGTAGGATGTTTTGCTTATGTGTTGTGTTTGTGAAATTTTAGGTTAGCAGGCGGGGACTACGGACACTGCTACAAAGGGAAAACAGGTGGTAGGATTCACCTAGCTTGGACCGTTGGTGAGTAGATTTAACATCTACAGGGAAATCGCCCGCATGGCGTTATGCGTCTGGGCTAGAGATGTTATTTCTGTCGCATATTCTATTTCATATTTAGAATTGCGCATTTACCTTATTACTTAGATATTGTTGTACTTGGACTAGTATCCTTAGGACACTGCACATATTATTGACGATTCATGTTGCACGAGCACTGATTGTATGCTACACACACCGTCAATAATTGCCATGTCACACACAACCCACTTATAGATATGATATTGCTTGGTTAGGGACATTGAGACTTTGATTCATATTTCTTTACGCATTGACTTATAGCATACTTGTATACCTACATGCTTACACATATGCTCTGACATACTTACATGCTAGTTACCTGTATACCTATAGAGTATTGTACCATTAGTGATAGGTACATGCACACTTTATGATATAGCTACAGGTATACCTTGCACACCTATTTCACTTATACCCAAGGGGTATACTACATCATTACTTATAAGTAGATACATATATCTTGCTATACCTTTATGTTTTCACATACATCTGGTTATAGCTACATGTTTACCTTTACCTGATGTTATTTTAGAATTGGAGAAAATTAGGAACCGCATGATATTTATATTAAGTTGTTGCAGTTAATTAGCGGCTTTTCTTTTATATGCTTACATTTCCGTTTATGTTTCATTTATTATATTCATGGATTTTCGTATTGTGATATGAATTTTTCATGATGTTTTCTGGATTTGGGGACCGTGGGAGTTCATGAAATTATGCATTATTTGAAAAACCCGGTTTCCCTTGATTTGATATTTCAGCAGCCACCATGAGTTTTATCGGTTTTGATATATATATACCCCACGCGAGGAAAGGAGGGGTCCGTGTGCGGGTACATGGTGGGGCCCGGAGGTACCCGGGGCAAGAATTTCGTGGAGTTAGACGATGGGTTAGTGGGAAACCATACCATCCGGTGACATTACCAATGACTCAGCGGTTATCATGGGAATACCGACTGGAGTCATGTACATATAGATACGTTGAGAGGCGAGGATCAGAGCTAGGCACTCGAGCTTTCGGGATAGCCTATGATACGTACCTATTAGGGTGCCAGTCCTGGTGACAGCACCTGATAGACCTGCATTTCTGTGTCGATGCTTGACACATTGGTTTCATGATATTTCTTTTTACTCCTTTGAATATATAACAGGGGTTTAGGCCGCTGTTATATATGCCCTTACACCAATATTAGTGGAATGGGACGCTAATATATGTGTATTGACATTAAATTATATACATCATCATATTTATTCATGCAAATATATTTAGGATGTTAGATTTTTACTTGATAATTTGATTTGGGATATAGGTGATTCATTTGATATTGGATACTGTTCAGTTGATAAAACTGCACATTTGTATTACATTTTTCCTACCATTTTCATATTAAAAAAGGACTTTATTATAATATATTATACATATGAGGGTTTATGTGTAAAAACATTATTTTCCATGTGTTAATATATTTTTATTATCATTTGGTAGGAAAATGTATCCAAATAAATCTATTGACCTAATCCTAGTAGAACTAGGTCTACTAAATCTTATTTGAGTTGTTGTGCAGAATTTTCCAAGTTGTTATGCAGAATTTATCAAACAAATCAATTTGTTGAAGAAAACTTGCCAAATTAAGAAGCAAAACTTAGAGACCAAGTCTGGAAGCAACCGAGAGAAGATTTCTGAATTCTGAAGGTGCCTAGGATTGCCACATGTCACAAGATGCAAGCCCAAGAAAACTCATAAAATGATCTCACCCATTGAGCGCGGATCCGCGGCCAAACCCACCCTTGGGCCGCGGATCCGCCGCAATTCCAGGGAGTTAGAGTGCAAGATTTTTTTGGGGTGAATCAAAGCTAAATTTTACCAAGTTTTCAACAATAAGATTCTGGCTTTGCACTATAAAAGGGCACCGAGAGCCTCTTGGAAAAGCCATCAAGCCGAAGAGATCACGAAGCTCCCGACGCTCATGCATCCAGGCTGATCATCGACTGTTCGACTGCCTCCTTAGGAAAGATCGAGAAGCAACTAGTTGTAATCATTTTCTATGGATTAAAAGTGTAGTTTGTTCAAGTCGATTAATAAAGGTAGTTCTTTTTAATTGTTTTTTCATTTTACATTATGTTTTCCCTCTCTGTCTTTTCATCTTCTTCTCCCAACATGCGCGAGTAATTCTCCGCTTGTTAGGGTTCGTAGGATTAGGGTAGGCTAATGGACGATGAAAATAATTAAACCCTTTTTAGGTCCTATAAAGTTTATGAACTTTATCAAAAGAATCACTAACATCCTAATCGGGCGCGCTAGCAATTCTTTGCTAGTTCCGACCGCGATTAGAGATTTGATTAATGATTGTTTTGGTAAAGGCTAGATATGAACGGAGTCCCGTGTCGAGATAAGGGTTAAGAGTGGGATTTCTTTTCCCTCCGGAAACCCTAATCTACACGCATCACAGTCGTTCTAGTTCTAAATCTATTAATGGATAAAAAGGGTAACTTTTAATTAATCGTCCATAACTACTAAATCCTAACGAACCCTACAAGCCCTCTTCTTATATTAATTACATCTTTAAAATAATCTAGATCTATATTTTACATTCTTGTTTAACGTAGATCTAGAAACCATTCTATAAAATTCTTTATCCCTCCTTTCTCTTTCAACACACCTAAAGTAAAAGTAAAAGGTTCCACGTTTCCCAGAGGACGACCCGTACTCATCTCGGTCTAGCTACGTGCGTCACCGTTATTGATTGCGGTTAACTACAAAACACACTTTTCCCTACCAATCAGATACATGATATTTATCAGATTGTTGATTTGTACATTCAGGATATATGGGATTTATTCAATATTGTACATTCAGGATTTGTGAGACTTATATGATATGAAAGCCAATTTGGGGGCTGATTTGAGGAATTGGGATTTGGATTTGTCTTGATTGATTGTGATCCTACCACGATGTCAGAATTCCGTGGAAATGACATATTTCATTCCATACTCCACATTTATTGTTTATGCACTGCTTCATGTATTAGTAGTACCTGTTAGAGTACCTTTCATGACTATTGCATTTACATACCTTTATTTATATGCATTGCTTCATGTATTAGTTGTACCTGCTAGTGTACCTTTCATGATTGTTGCATTTATATGACTTTTTATTGCTATTAATTGCACATGTTAGATTCACGCTGTACGTGCATACTTGCGATTACCTGCATATGTTATTTACTATTCACGAGTTGGCAACTCACCCCCGTTGTGCCATAGTTTATTTTGCAGGGTGTTCTCCAGAGTATCCGAGGCAGGCTATTCTTCTATTATCTTTTGCTACGGATACCGCATCAGCTCACAGTGTGCAGTTTGCTTAGGTGGGTTTTGTGGTTATTCGTTTGTTGTATTGTATATTCGTTGTATCCTTGTACTCTCCATCTACTATATTTTCTTGTTGACTTAGAGACTTGGTGAGGACGATATTGTATATTATTTGTGACTTGTTGTCTTTTATACAGTTTCCTTTCTATCGTCTTTTATTTCTTCGCTACGGCGTCGTATATTTGTTGTGGTGGTTGTTTTCCGCCTTTGGGCGTGTATTTGCTCCCGTTTGGGGATGCTTTACTTTATATTTCTGTTGTACCCATTTTTGGGGGTGGCTTTTACAAAGGAGGTGCTGCCAAAAATTTAAAGGAAATAAAGTTGGACTTTTAAAGAATTTGGGTTGTGATTTCAAAGACTTTTAAACAATGTTTCTTATCTTTTCTTGTCTTTTAATGGTTTAGATTTCTGGGTTTTGGCTTTCTTTTACTGCGTTACGCCTGTAGACGTTGCGTAGTATTAGGGCCGTCACGTGCCAATTTCGGGTCGTGAAAAAGTTGGTATCAAAGCTCTAGGTTTTAATTTTCGGAGTGTAGGATGACCTTGGTATGATAGAGTAGGTTGCTTAAGCAGAGTAACATAGTGTGTGTATGTCCGCGGCATACTCACGATGCGGTACTCCGCCCAAAGTGACCTAAGTACAAATTGCTTGAAATTTCTTCCTTGATGATTCATATCCTTATGATTCGATTTCCATGTTCATATCGAATCTTATTTCCAATTATAGCCTTGCCGCCGATAACTGTGGGGGCTTAGAGTGATGCAGCGAGGGCCGAGGTCAGAGTTGACTCATGTGGGTCAAGGACTGACCAGGATGGTGCGCTCGTTGCACAGGAGCAGACGGATCCGCTATCGATAGATAGTATCGCTAGGCTTAAGAAAGAGATGCAGGACTTGCGCCAGACGATAAGTTCATTGGTTGAGGCCATTCGAGCGCAGCGACAGGAGGTTGTCACCCCTATTATCCAGTTGTTCCTTGCGATCAACATGCAGCATTCCGTCACCTACATAGCACCAGTAGATGCAGCCCAAGTTGATGAGACACGTATTCCAGAGACTTTGGAAGTTCCGGAACCGTGGAGAACTCGTACCGGTGTACCAGCCCAGAGACAGAGGCCTAGTCGTCAAGACAGCTTTCATGACCGTCGTGGGAGTAGCAAAGGTTTGGGACGAGGAGAGTCGGTTAGCTAGATCAGTCGTTAGTTATGTTAATTTCTGTCAGCGATTCTTTTGTTGCGTGACACGTATTTCAGTCGTGTGCCAATCGGATAGGAGATAGAGTTTTGTCCGTTATTATGATCCTTCTAGAGATGTTGGATTTGACGTTCTCCTCGGCACGGACTGGTTAGCTACGTGCTAGGCGTCTGTGGACTGCCGCGAGAAAACTGTCAGGTTTTGTTTTCCCGGTGAGTCAGTTCTTCTTGTGCAGGGGGACAGTCGTGCCGCCCTCACAACTTGAATTCTGTCTTTTTCGCTAGTCAGCTTTTGAGGAGTGGATGTCAAGGATTCTTGGTTTTCATTCGTGATAACGGAACCACGGTGAGTTGTTAGACTGGGTTCCTTTCGTGCAAGATTTTTTTGACGTTGTTCCAGACGAGCCGGCGGAGCTTAGGGAGCTTGAGGATGTAGGGTTACTAGGAACTCTAACAAGGGTTAAGGAAGCATCAAACTTGCCCATTTAAAATTTTAGCCATGCCGAATAACCCTAAACGAGATCGTTGCTAGAAAATTTGGGTTTCATATGCAAGTAAACTACGTTTACGACTGAGTGAATATGAAATACAACCTTTGTAGATCGGTCCTTCACTTCTATAGCTCCTTGTTGAAGTCCCTTCGCTGCGATCGTGGTTCTCCCGGACCCTTGCATCGCTTCACGAGGGGAAAGAGGCGTCCTTGCTTGAAGTCTTCGAGGCCGAAGATGATCTACGTCGAGGGGATGCCAACTCAAGCTTCTACTTCACTAACTTGAGAATTAGTGAAGCAAACACCCTAAACTAAAGTACTAGTCTAGTAGAGGATGGAGAAATAGAAGGTGGGTTCTCTTTAGAATTTTATTTCTCACAATCTTTCTCATTTTGGATGAAACCCTAGCTAGCTTTTCCTTTTTCACAAATGAAGAAGAAGATGAACAAAAGAAAGAGATGAGGATAATGATCAAGTAAGAAGTCTAACCATGGTGAGTGAGTATCATATACTAACTCATGTAGAGACATAACCTTGGCTAATACTTATGGTTGGGTTAAGAAATATCCATAGTAAAAACAAATTTAGTGGAATTAGTCAATGCATCCACAAGCTTCCACAAGCTTCATGCATTGAGCTAATCCTCCACTAATTTTGTTATTACTTAAAATATAAAAACCCAACATAAATAAATAGAATGGTGTAAGTCTCATACACCCAAGTCATGTGTATCATCAACCATGATACAATAAAAGAAAACACAATTTTAATATATATCACATATATATCAAAGTTGTTTACATGTGAGAAAAAACCTAAAGTGAACAAGTGTTAGTTAATGTAAACTAGTATATCAAATATACAATTATACAATAAATTATTAAATCAATACTTGACTTAATAATCCGGTCATATCTCATATAACCGACTAACATCCATTGTATCGACTTATCGAATCAACACTTGATTCGATAACCCGGCTATATCACATATAATCTCGCGATACAAAAAGTCGCGAGAATAGAATACGGTATCACATACACGCATCATTCTCGGTCTCACGCATATCACATATGCGCTCCTATTTCGTTTTGCCTGAGCCAGTAAAATCTCTATGTAGGACTCGAAAGACTCGTCAATACGCCGGCAGTAGGTGATGATCACATCAAGCACCCACAAGCCGTCAGCGGTACTAGCTGGACGTAACGGCTACCCGGGTATTGAGCGATCAGAAGATCAGCAAGCAAGCCCGCTCCAACTCCTGTAAAAGCCTGCCGGTATCACTTCCCGTACAGTCCGGTCTCCTCGTCTGATATGTCGCATATCAAGTCTAGGGGTGGTAAACGTCAGACCCCAATAACCGATAAGTCGTGCCGATGTGAGGCTCATAACAGGTCGAGAAACTACTGGTAACTCTTACCAGCAAATCTCTAAATCAGCCATGGCCAGGGACTTCCCTGTTATGGCCAATCGAGCACAGCGCAACATCAACCCCCAATACCGGGAGAGATGAAACCCCCCCTTTCGCTCATTTCCTCCATGTGACTCGGGACTGTACCTAAAAACCACCATTTTGCACGCCCTCATGGACGTGGTAAGATGGAATTCAAAGCACAGTGGGAATCACACAAGACTCTATGACGATCTCAGGTCTACAGACTAAACTGCACAAGTGTCACCAGAGAACTGCCATCTTACGTGAGGTATAATACCATCTGGGAGTTCTCGGCGAGTCCGTCCAGTGTACCCAGTCTCCACTGAGCACCCGTATACCATCTCTGATGTCAAACACCAATGGATATGGGATCATCCATCGCCCATCTCATGGGTCGAGAAGCGTATACGCTAGTCTACACTGGTATATCGATGTCCCATCTCGATACACCCACGACTAGGGACCTTGAAGGATGTACTTATGGACTACCATGTCCCCACTAGTATGATCCGCATCATAGTCCAGGTAGTCAAGTACACATCCTAAGGGCTTTACCAACATGTAACTTTAAAACAGTATAAAAAGACAAGTATACATGTTAAAGTAAAGTGCAACCTGATAGCATACTATCATATCGAGAAAGAAAGTCCTCTCTATATATGTCCAAGCATCCAATACAATATGCATCATCTGTACAATACTGGCCTCTAGGGCATACACACAACTAACAATCTCCCACTTGCACTAGGGCCAGCTGCTGTAGTATCGCATACCAAGCATCCCGAAGAGTCTCTCAAACTGTATCTGGGGAATGGCCTTCGTGCGTGGATCCGCAGTGTTTTTCTTCGTGTCAACCCTCCGGACGTTGATCTCCCGGCGATCAACTCTCTCCCGGATCAGGTGATACCGCTTCAGAATATGCCTGAATCTCAGATGGGACCTGGTTCCTTGGCCAAAGCCACCGCTCCATTGTTATCGCAATACAAAGGTATTGGATGCTCAATGGATGGAACCACTCTAAGTTCAGTAATGAACTTCTTGATCCCGACAGCTTCTTTGGCAGCATCGTTGGCAGCGATGTATTCAGCCTCCATCGTCGAGTCTGCCACGGTTTCCTGCTTGGAACTCTTCCAGCTAACCGCCCCTCCGTAAAGGGTAAAGACAAATCCCGACTGCGACTTAGAGTCGTCCTTATCACTCTGGAAGCTCGAATCGGTAAAGGACTCCACTTGGAGTTCTCCGTTACCATACACCAAGAGCATCTCTTTAGTCCTTCGTAAGTACTTGAGAATGCTCTTCACAGCTGTCCAGTGACTCTCTCCACGATCAGCTTGATACCTACTCACTACACTTAGTGAGTATGTTATATCGGGTCTGGTACATAGCATCACGTACATGATAGAGCCTACAGCCGAAGCATAGGGTATCCCTTGCATGCGAGCTCTCTCCAAATCAGTCTTGGGAGACATCTCTTTGGAGAGAGTGAGCCCTGAGATCGTCGGTAAAAACCCACATTTGGACTCTTCCATACTAAACCTCTTTAGTATGGTGTCAATGTACTTGGATTGGGACAATCCCAATATCCTTTTAGATCTATCTCTATAGATCATAATTCCCAGTATGCAGGAGGCATCACCTAGATCTTTCATTGAGAATCTTTGTGATAAGAAGAACTTGACCGATTCCAGCGTAGGAATGTCATTTCCTATCAAGAGTATGTCGTCCACGTACAATACGAGGAAGACAACTTTACTCTCTGCCACCTTCTTGTAGATACAAGGTTCATCTACGTTTTTGACGAAATCAAACTCTTTGATAACGACGTCAAAGCAGATGTTCCAACTCCGCGATGCTTGATTTAATCCATAAATGGATTTAAGCAGCTTGCACACCTTCCCGCTGCTCCCACTATCTACGAAGCCCTCTAGCTCAGTCATGTACACGCACTCTTCTAAATCATCATTTAGAAAGGCGGTCTTAACATCCATTTTCCAGATTTCGTAGTAATGATATGCAGCGATGGCAAGCATGATCCGGATGGATTTAAGCATAGCCACTGGAGAAAAGGTTTCGTCATAGTCCACACCTGGTATTTGACGAAAACCCTTTGCAACAAGTCTAGCTTTGAAAGTCTCCACTTTCCCATCTACAACAAGTTTTTTCTTGAAGATCCACTTGCTCCCAATGGGTTTTACCCCTTCAGGAGCAACTTCCAAAGTCCATACTTTGTTGGTGTACATGGATTCCATCTCGGACCGCATTGCATCCAGCCACTTCACTGAGTCCCCACTCGTGATGGCCTGCTCGAACCTAGTTGGGTCATCATCAACCATGATGCAATCCTCGCTTCCACCATCCATGAGAAAACCGTAGTATCTCTCAGGTGGGTGAGAAACCCTACTAGATCGGCAGAGAGGCTGAGGTTCGTTGGGAATTACCGAATCCTCCGGTTTCACTAAATCTTCAGTTTAAGTTTGTGTAGCCGGAATTTCTTCCAGTTCTACCTCGTCGCCACTAATTTCTTTTTCAAGAAATTCCTTTTCTAAAAAGGTGTCATGTCGAGAAACAAACACTTTTTGTTCCTCAGTATGGTAGAAAAGATATCCATGTGAATGTTTGGGATATCCCACAAACTTGCATAAAACTGACCGTGCCTCGAGTTTGTCCGGATTTTGCCTTTTGACATAGGCCGGACAACCCCATATCTTAACTCGTTTAAGACATGGTCTCTTCCCACTCCATATCTCATATGGTGTGGTAGGTACAGATTTAGATGGAACTTGATTCAATAGGTATGCTGCTGTCTCCAGCGCATACCCCCAGAAGGAAATAGGTAACTCAGCTGTGCTCATCATAGAGCGCACCATATCTAATAGGGTGCGGTTCCACCATTCCGATACACCGTTGTGCTGTGGTGTATATGGAGGAGTTCGCTTAGAGAGAATCCCATTCTCTTTTAGGAAGTCCAGGAATTCATTACTCAAGTATTCACCTCCTCGATCAGATCGAAGGATTTTAATACTTTTCCCGGTTTGGTTCATGACTTCTTGTTTATATTCTCTAAATTTCTCAAAAGCTTCTGATTTTTGTTTCATCAGGAACACATATCCGAATCTAGAGAGATCGTCAGTGAATGTAATGAAGTACGCAGAACCATTCCTGGCATGTGTAGACATAGGGCCGCATACATCACTATGTACTAGTCCCAATAGTTCCGTAACTCTTTCTCCGTGTCCCGTAAACGGTGTTTTGGTCATCTTGCCTTTGAGACATGACTGGCAAGTGTCATAAGATGAAAATTCAAACGGATTTAAATATCCATCCTTATGCAACTTAGCATGTCGTGTCGCATTGATGTGACCCAGTCTACAATGCCACAAGAAAGATTCGTTCATTTCTGAACTCTTCCTCTTGTGTATGTTTGTTATGCTCAGAACTGTTGATTGATTTAGAACATAAATGCCATTGCACAACGTGCCTGATCCATCCAACTTTTGGTTTAGGAAAATGTTCATAACATTATCCTGTAATACAAAATTATATCCCTCTTTACTTAACAAAGAAACCGATATAATGTTGCATATCAGGTTCGGCATGTAATAGCATTCGTTCAGAATCAATGTATTACTATTTGGCAATACAAGGTGATATTCCCCGACGGTTTTAGCTGCAACAATTACACCATTTCCAACCCTTATGTCTTTATCACCTTCTCCAAGTTCTCTACCTTTCCTTAGCCCATGTAACTGATTACATATATGAGATCCTGACCCGGTATCTAATACCCAAGACGTAGAGCAAATGGAGAAACAGTTCTCTATAACGAACACACCCGAAGAAAATGCATCAACATTAACTTTCTTCACACGGGTGGCATGGGAATCCTGGTATTCCCCTATATCCTGTTCAGTCTTATAACTCTTATAAGAAAGCACGGAACCAACGTTCCCCAGCACAGTATAACATGCGGGTTTGATCAATACATCCATATTATTATCTTGATTAAGGCATGCTATGGTCGCTACCTGGAGAGAGAGGGAAGAAAACACATTAGCGTATGCTCTTGCAAGATCAGATTGGTTATTATTTTATCTAATCAGGATGGCTCCCACTGTTTTTATCAAATCTTCCTTCAAACCCTAAAAGGAAAGACTAGCCGGGATTAATTACACCCTACAACTTCGCCAATCTTTCAGCCAGGCCAGTGTCGGTACTTTGAGGGAGGTTCCCCATGCTTTTGCACGGACTTAATTAAAGTAAACCTCATTTTCCCAGAGGCGTAACCCCGTTGACACCTTTCTAGACACCTACTTGATCGGCTAATTGTCCTGTGTAAAACTCTCCCAGGAGTAACAATGACTCGAAGTGGGTATCGGGATCCAACTATCTCATAGAAGGTATGCAATCTCATTTCAAATCTCAACACTTGAAATTCCCGATAATATTTTTCCCCTAACCCCTATGACCATGACAAAGGCCAACAAATCATAGGATGCTAGTCAAGTTCAGCCCGTCATTTCTTGATTGAATCAAACCCACCCGCAGGACCCTTGACAAAGGCCAACAAGGTCGTACGACTACCCTAAAACAATCTGCATCATATGCATAGACAGATAAGCACCATTTAGCTACCGCATACTACGCCTTGACAAAGGCTAACAAACGCAGCACGAATACTAAACAGTTCCTATCTGAAATGACGGAGGGCTACGACATGTTTATCTGAAAACCTATTGCGTAATGAACTTGATATCGTTGTAGAATCATGTGAATTTTGAAATGGAGTGATTTTGAGGCTTTTATTAGTTTTGCTAAAGAGGTCACTCCCGGTGAAGGGATCACGGCTCTTTCCTTATGGAATAAGGTGCAGGATATATCATATACATCACTATGCAAAGGAAAACTCCAAAAGCAATCAAAAACAAACCGAGTGTTGTAGCATCTACCAGTTTTGCTAAAGAGGTCACTCCTGGTGAAGGGATCTCGGCTCTTTCCTCATCGAATAAGGTGCGGGATATATCATATATATCGCTATGCAAAGCAAAACTGTAGCTACCCTTTTTGAAAAATTTTATTCTACAACATCTTTTAGGTTTCTTTTCTTTCATTAATCACATTAATGAAGTCCCATCATTTAAGTGACCGAAACATCACAGATAAATACGACGTACACTTATGTCATCCGCATTCGCCTCGATGTCCCCTCATGCACCGTTAGGTTAGGTAACTAACGGCAGAGCGGGGCAGGGCTAGCGCGGGTGTAAAACATAAGTAACGCCTATATAATATATCATATATAGTATATACAGTATTTAACACAGCACATCAAATGATCACATCACAGATATTGCAGCAGAAGAAACATATGAAACATTGGATATAGTAGGACGTCCGTGTTTTATTTTGAGCCTCTATAAAACACGGATTCCATGGTCGCGACGAATAGCCAAACCCACACCCCTAGACTCCTACGAGAGCGGCAAGCAACCCTACCAATTCTAGAGTTAGGAGACCCGGACTCGACTTCTCGAGTTGGTCTCCCACTGGACTCCAGAACCCGGTTACTTGTGCTCTCCTCCTTGGGTCTATCCTAGTGCGGAAAAGTAAATAATATACAAAAGGTGACATCAGCCTCATCCCGGAAGTGCCCCAATAAAAGAATATTACATACATTTTATTTTACATGAATGAAAATAAAAAACTCTCATCTCACATAAAAAAACCCGGCTATTCAAAACGCGACGATCCAATATAACATATCCAGCAACACATAACATCTCATGTCATCAACGTAAGTAAATATGCGCATCCCAATTGTCGTTGACATATAGCAACGAAACCGGCGATAACACATATTACACTTACGGTCACAGAAAAGGCTAGTTAAACTACAACATTTGGAATCCACAATCTCTTTAGACATCGTAAATCCGAAATATCACATATTTCGCATTTCATGCCTAACTGTATGAATTCCACATATTGTATCGCATTCCAGATAAATGGACAGTATTAAACTTTCCAATCGAATAATCAAATACCCAAGATTTCCTAAATAGCTCAACACTTGAGCGGAGTTCAAAAATTCCAGAATACGTCACAATAGCAACGGTCCAGCCGTAGAAGGGTCAAGCCAACGCCTCACATGTGGCATGCCGTACTGCCCCAAACCCTAAGGTTCAAAAGGCAGTTCAAGACGGTCACATAATCGAGTTAAGGTTTGTTGTCTTTTAGAGGGTCCATCGCATTACTTGCACGCTTTTCCGAAAGATTTAAACCCGAGAAAAATTCAACACTTGAATGTTATTCGTGCCGGGAAAAATTAAGTTAATGATATCCGTTCGAACATTTTAATACTTTCTAAATTATCCGGAATAACAAAACAAAACAAAAATAAATTCTCCGATCGAATTGACGATTACAAAATAAACCCCAAAATACGCAACACTTGAGTCAGTTTTAAAAATACCCAAAAAATATCAATTACAGAAATAGAAATTACAGCATAAAAATGATGGCATATCTCCTCTGTACGGCCGTGGAACCGCGGCCCAAGCAGGGTACGGCCACAGTTCCGCGGTGGCTTGTACGGAATAAGCTGTCGTTTTTCACCACAATTCTTAGAAAACCCTGCTGAATTTTTTAGGTATTTTTAATAGGGAAAATACACAGTTTTGAAAAAATGTACAGAGAGGGGGTTAACTTTGACGTATTTGGGTTCGTTCGGAGTTTTAACTTCGTAAACGCATCGCCTAATGCTCTAGCTAGGCTCTGATACCACTGTAGGGTTACTAGGCACTCTAACAAGGGTTAAGGAAGTATCAAACATGCCCGTTTAAAATTTTAGCCGTGCCGAATAACCCTAAACGAGATCGTTGCTAGAAAATTAGGGTTTCATATGCAAGTAAACTACGTTTACGACTAAGTGAATACGAAATACAACCTTTGTAGATCGGTCCTTCACTTCTATAGCTCCTTGTTGAAGTTCCTTCGCTGCGATCGTGGTTCTCCCGGACCCTTGCATCTCTTCAAGAGGGGAAAGAGGCGTCCTTGCTTGAAGTCTTCGAGGCCGAAGATGATCTACGTCGAGGGGATGCCAACTCAAGCTTCTACTTCATTAACTTGAGAATTAGTGAAGCAAACACCCTAAACTAAAGTGCTATTCTAGTAGAGGATGGAGAAATAGGAAGTGGGTTCTCTTTAGAATTTTATTTCTCACAATCTTTCTCACTTTGGATCAAACCCTGGCTAGCTTTTCCTTTTTCACAAATGAAGAAGAAGATGAACAAAAGAAAGAGATGAGGATAATGATCAAGTAAGAAGTCTAACCATGGAGAGTGAGTATCATATACTAACTCATGTAGAGACATAACCATGGCTAATACTTATGGTTGGGTTAAGAAATATCCATAGTAAAAACAAATTTAGTGGAATTAGTCCATGCATCCACAAGCTTCCACAAGCTTCATGCATTGCGCTAATCCTCCACTAATTTCGTAATTACTTAAAATATAAAACCCAACATAAATAAATAGCATGGTGTAAGTCTCATACACCCAAGTCATGTGTATCATCAACCATGATACAATAAAAGAAAACACAATTTTAATATATATCACATATATATCAAAGTTGTGTACATGTGAGAAAAACCCTAAAGTGAACAAGTGTTAGTTAATGTAAACTAGTATATCAAATATACAATTATACAATAAATTCTTAAATCAACACTTGACTTAATAATCCGATCATATCTCATATAACCGACTAACATCCATTGTATCGACTTATCGAATCAACACTTGATTCGATAACCCGGCTATATCACATATAACCTCGCGATATAAAAAGTCGCGAGAATAGAATACGGTATCACATACACGCATCATTCTCGTTCTCGCACATATCACATATGCGCTCTTATTTCGTTTTTCTTGAGCCAGTAAAACCACTGTGTAGGACTCTAAAGACTCGTCAATACACCGGCAGTAGGTGATGATCACATCAAGCACCCACAAGCCATCAACGGTACTAGCTGGACGTAACGGCTACCCGGGTATTGAGCGATCAGAAGATCAGCAAGCAAGCCCACTCCAACTCCTGTAAAAGCCTACCGGTAACACTTCCCGTACAGTCCGGTCTCCTCGTCTGATATGTCGCATATCAAGTCTAGGGGTGGTAAACGTTAGACCCTAATAACCGATAAGTCGTGCCGATGTGAGGCTCATAACAGGTTGAGAAACTACTGGTAACTCTTACCAGCAAATCTCTAAATCATCCCTGGCCAGGGACTTCCCTGTTACGGCCAATCGAGCACAGCGCAACATCAACCCCCAATACCGGGAGAGACGAAACCCCTCCTATCGCTCATTGCCTCCATGTGACTCGGGACTGTACCCAAAAGCCACCGTTTTGCATGCCCTCATGGATGTGGTAAGGTGGAAATCAAAGCACAGTAGGAATCACACAAGACTCTATGACGATCTCGGGTCTACAGACTAACCTGCACTAGTGTCACTAGAGAACTGCCATCTGACGTGAGGTATAATACCATCTGGGAGTTCTCGGCGAGTCCGTCCAGTGTACCCAGTCTCCACTGAGCACCCGTATACCATCTCTGATGTCCAACACCAATGGATATAGGATCATCCATCGCCCATCTCATGGATCGAGAAGCGTATACGCTAGTCTACACTGGTATATCGATGCCCCGTCTCGATACACCCACGACTAGGGACCTTGAAGGATGTACTTATGGACTACCATGTCCCCACTAGTATGATCCGCATCATAGTCCAGGTAGTCAAGTACACATCCCAAGGGCTTTACCAACATGTAACTTTAAAACAGTATAAAGATACAAGTATACATGTTAAAGTAAAGTGCCACCTGATAGCATAATATCATTTCGAGCAAGAAAGTCCTCTCTATATATGTCCAAGCATACAAACAACAACAACAACTGAGCCTTTTATCCCAAGCATATGGGGTAGGCTACATGAACCAACATGAGAATCACGCCGGGTCCAGCACATGAATCCTCTGTCTCCACTCACTTCTATCGAACAATATACTTTCATTGAGTCCTTTGGCAAACATATCGTTTCATATCACCTCCATCCATGTTTTCTTCGGTCTCCCTTTTGCCATTACCCATATCGAGAGTATCTATTCGTCGAACCGGTGCTTCCATAGGTCTGCGTCGCACATGACCAAACCATCTAAGCCGGTTTTCCCGCATCTTCTCCTCCACGGGTGCTACACCAAATTTTGCATGAATATCCTCATTTCGCACCTTGTCTTTTCTAGTGTTACCGCACATCCAACGAAGCATGCGCATCTCCGCTACGTGCATCTTCTGTATATGATGCTTCTTAGGAGCCCAGCATTCTGTACCATATAATAAGGCAGGCCGAATAGCGCTCCGATAAAACTTCCCTTTCAATTTTAACGGAAAGTTACGATCACACAAAATCCCTGTTGCACTCCTCCATTTCAACCAACCAGCTTGGATCCTTTGATTAACATCACTATCGATCTCCCCATTCCTTTGGATGATGGAACCTAGTTATCTAAACTGGTCGCTCGGTGATATCTCTTGCCCTTCCAATGTTATACCAATATGGTTCTGACTTCTCTGGCTACTAAATTTGCAGTGCATATATGCTGTCTTGGACCTGCTCAATCTGAATCCCCGAGATTCCAATGTTTGTCTCCATAATTCCAATTTGGCATTAACCCCTGCTTTCGTCTCATTTACTAGAACAATATCATCAGCGAATAGCATACACCAGGGGACCTCATCTTGGATAGTTCTGGTAAGCTCATCCATCACGATGGTAAACAGGAAAAGACTTAATGCAGATCCTTGATGTAAACCAATAGTAATCGGAAAATCACTTGTTAAGCCACCGCAAGTTCTGACATTTGCCACTACTCCGTCGTACATATCCTTGATTATGTCAATATACTTGACGGGGACCCCCTTTTTCATCATTGTCCCCCATAATACCTCTCTAGGTACCTTGTCATACGCTTTTTCTAAATCAATAAATATCATATGCAAATCTCTTCTCCTCTCTCGAAAGCGCTCGACAAGTTGACGAAGCAAATGAATCGCCTCTGTCGTCGATCGTCCAGGTATGAACCCAAATTGGTTCTCTGTTATCTTAATATCCTTCCTTAGCCTGTGTTCAATCACTCTCTCCCAAAGTTTCATGGTGTGACACATTAGTTTTATTCCACGGTAGTTTGAGCAACTTTGAATGTCACCCTTATTCTTGTAGATAGGTACAAGGATACTTTTCCTCCATTCATTTGGCATCTTTTTTGTCTGCCAAATCTTATTAAACAGATCTGTCAGCCATTTAACGCCTATTTCTCCTAAGCATCTCCAAATCTCGATAGGAATCCCGTCAGGACCAACCGCTTTTCTTAAACCCATTCTGTTCAAAGCTTCTTTAACCTCAGTAAGTCTTATTTTACGCATGAAATCACGATTTATATCTTGAGATTGAATGACAAGTCCATCCAAATTCTTAGTAAAGCTCTCATTGAACAATTTGTCAAAATAATCTCTCCATCTTTCCTTGATATCCTCATCTCGAACTAAAACCTTCTGATTTTCATTTTTGACACACTTCACCGTACATAAGTCTCTAGTCTTCCTTTCCCGCATTCGAGCAATCCGGTATATATCATTTGCAGCCTCTTTAGTGTCTAATTTCTCGTACACCTCCTTGTAGACCTTAGATTTAGCTTCCCGAACAGCTTTCTTAACTTCCTTTTTAGCCATTTTGTACTTCTCAAATCTCTCCACATCTCTACTTTTCTTCAAATCTTTATAAGAATCTATTTTAATTTTAATAGCAGCCTTTACATCTTCATTCCACCATGATATGTCATTAGATGGTGGAGCACCACCTCTCGACTCACCAAGTAGATCTCTAGCTACTTTCTTGATACAACTAGCCATTTTGTTCCATGTTTTGTCTGGATCATCTTCCGACTGCCAATCCGCTTCTTGTACTACACGATCTATAAAAGCCTTTTGATTACCTTCTTTCAATCGCCACCATTTAATTTTAGGCTCTACCTTACGTCTAATCTTCCTAGGTTCTCTTCTAAATCGAAAATCTAGAACTAAAAGTCTATGTTGAGTAGTTACACTCTCACCTGGCACTACCTTACAGTCGATACAACAACCTCTATCTATTCTTCTCGTCAGAAAAAAGTCTATTTGACTAGCATTTGATCCGCTCCTAAAAGTGATAAGTTGGGACTCTCTTTTCCTAAACCAGGTGTTTGCTAAGATCAAGTCATAAGATAAAGCAAAATCTAGAATCGAGTCACCTACTTCATTCCTTTTTCCGAAACCAAAACCTCCATGGATAGTATCAAACCCACTACGACTAGTACCTACATGTCCATTAAGATCACCACCAATAAATAACTTCTCTCCACTAGGTATACTTTGCACCACCTCGTCTAAATCCTCCCAGAATAGACGCTTACTAGCGTCATCAAGACCTATCTGTGGTGCATAAGCACTAATAACATTAAAGATCTCTCCACCTAAAATAAGCTTAACCAGTAAAATTCTATCACCTTTTCTCCTAATCTCAACTACATCCTCAAGCAACCGTCTATCTATGATTATACCTACCCCATTACGATTTTTATCTCTACCCGTATACCAAAGCTTATAACCCCAAGGCTCTATGACTCTACTCTTTTCACCTATCCACTTAGTTTCTTGCAAACACATAATACCAACTCTCCTCCTAATCATCACCTCCACTAATTCTATTAGTCTACCCGTAAGGGAACCTATGTTCCAGGAAGCTAGACGGATCCTATGAAACCCTTGCTTATTTATCACTACACCCGGGGTCCGATGTAGCGCGCCGTCTCTGGACGACGACCCTTGCTTATTTGTCACTACACCCGGGGTGCGATGTAGCGCGCCGTCTGTAGACGACGACCCTTGCTTATTTGTCACTACACCCGGGGTCCGATGTAGCGCGCCGTCTCTGGACGACGACCCTTGCTTATTTGTCACTACACCCAGGGTCCGATGTAGCGTGCCGCATCTGAACGACGACCAAGCCCTTGCATATTTAACACTACACCCGGGATCCGATGTAGCACGTCGCTGAGTAGGGGACGCCCCAACGATATTCTTATTATGGTTCATGTCATAGAATGTGACAAAGTTTTACGTTGGCTGTCATAAGCCTACCACAACCCTCACCCTTTCTCATCCGGACTTGGGACCGGCAACGGTGGGTTTTATATATGTCCAAGCATCCAATATAATATACATCATCTGTACAATACTGGCCTCTAGGGCATACATACAACTAACATAGGATCAGCTGCAGAGTTGTTTTGTTGGGGGACTTGTTCGTCCAAGTGTTTCGCTTTGGGGAGCTCCTATTCTGTTCGTCAGGAGAAAGACGACAGTTTGAGGTTTTGTATTGATTGATCATTAATTGAACCGGCTTGCGGTGCGGAGTGGTACCCTTTACCTCGCATTGACGATTTCTTCGATTAGCTTCCGAATGTGAGATATTTTCTAAGTTTGTTTGGGATCAGGTCATCATTGTTGTGGGTTCGGAGTGATGACATTCCGAAGACTGTCTTGGGCGTGCTACGGGCTTTGTGTGTTTTGGTGGTGTCATTGGACTCACCAATGCCCTAGCAGCATTCGTAGAGGTGATGAACCAGATTTCTTCAGACCGTTCCTCGACCAGTTTATTGTTGTGTCATTGATGACATTCTGGTCTATTCCAATGTGTCGTGAGGAACACGAGCATCACTTGAGGATTTGCTTTGCAGACAATGGGAGAGCCCCAGCTGTTTGCTAAATTCTCAGAGTGTTCCTTCAGGATTGCTTGTGTTGACTCTTAGCTCTTGTAGTTACGGGAGACGGTTTCGTATGGTCCCGAGGGAGATCGAGGCCGTACATTTTTGGCCCTTACTTATATCAGGGACAGTGGTCCGTAGATTTTTGGGCTTAGCAGGTTTTTACCGCCGTCTCCTGCAGGATTGCTTGTGTATCGCTGCACCGTTGACTGGACTGACCGGAAAGGAGGTTCTTTCTTTGGACCGAGTCATGCGTGCGGAGTTTTCAACAGTTGAAGACTCGGTTGACAACTGCACCAGTTCTTTCTTTGCTTTCTGGTTCGGGCGACTTTGTTGTTTAACTATAATGTTTCGCGAGTGGGGCTCGATTTTGTACTGAGGTGACACTATAAAGTTATCGCTTTTACTTCCCTACATCTGGAGGAAGTTCGAGCAGGATATCCCACTCATGATCTGGAGATGGCCGTGGTGGTTTTACGTTGGAGATTTGGAGACGATACTTGTTCGAGAGTTGTGTCGATTTTCATGGACTACCAGAGCTTAATATACATCTTCTTGCAGCGGGTGTAGATAGACAATCTTCTGCAGATTTACAGTTCTTGTGCGATCGTTTAGTATAGCTTAAGTTCGCCTCTACTGAGGGGACAGCTTGCTCATGTTCGTGCCCGACCACTATTCCTTAATCGCTTTCGCGAGGCACTGCCCACCGATGATCGTTCGTCAAAGATTCTTGAGCATACTTGGCTGGGTAATGGTTCAGAGACCTTGATTTGTCACAAGGGTGTGCTAAGTTTAGGGACGCGTTTGTGTACCTGATACTATTGGGTAGAGACGTGAAATCCTAGAGCAGGCACATCTGTCAACTCTCTGTACTCATTCAAGTTCCACCAGCATTTGACGTGACTTGTGAGATGGTTACGGGTGGGCAGGGATGTATAGAGAAGTTTTGGATTTCGTTTCGAGGTGTCTGTCTTGTTGTGTGTTAAGGTTGAGCATCTGAGACCGGCTGGAGAGTTGCAACCTTTAACCGTTCCGTAGTGGGAATGGGAGCAGGTCTCCATGAATATTTGTTCTGGCGTCTACCCAGGTTTAGTCTGGGTGTGACTCCATTCGGATGCTAGTTGTCCGGTTATACTCAGGTTGCTCAGTTTCCTTGGTTAAGTTTGTGCGTTGCATGGAGTTCCTTCACGGGTCGTATCCAAATAGGGCACCCTATTCGCTTGCCGTCTTAGGCAGGAACTTCAGGAAGCCTTGGGTACTGGTTGAGCTTTAGCTCCGTTTTTCCATCCGCAGGATGATGGTTTTGAGAGAGCGGGCTATACCAACTCTGGAGGATATGCTTGTGCGTACGTATTAATTGTTGTCGGCAGTTGGGATCATCACTTGCCATTGTTCGGATTCTCCTTCGATAGCTGTTATCAGGAGGCACTCCAATTGGCAACCTTTAAGTTTTGTTTGTTAGGTGGTATCGATCTCCGGTCTATTTTTCTGACTCCGCGTAAGTAGGATTTTTGGACCCCAGCTAGTCTAGAGATTTCGGAGATGATCCAGTTGGTTCAGGTCAGGATGAGAGTGGCCTAGTGCAGACAGAGGTCTTATGCTGACCGTAGTGGTCGCAGACTTGAGTTCGTAGTGGGAGATCATGTATTCCTACGGGATTTTCCGATGAATGACGTGTTGAGTTTGGAAAATATCCCAGGATTGTAGGTCCTTTTGATATCCTTGAAGAGAGTTGGTTCCGTTGCCTATAATTTGGTACTTCTGCCCAGATTTTTGAGTATTCACCCCGTATTCCTTGTGTCGATACTTCACAATTACCTTCATGACCTTTTTTACATGATTCAGCATCAGACCAATTAGCTTGGACGTGATCTTTCGTTCACCAGCAACCGCTAGTTATAGTGGATCAGCAGGTGGAGAAACTTCGGTCAAGGGTCTTGCCGTCTGTGAGGGTTCTTTGGCGTAGCTGTATAGTGAGGTGATCACTTGGCAAGCTGCGAGAGAGATTTGGGAGTTTTGTACTCATCATCTTGAAGGTACGCGTAGATGAATTTTAATTCGAGGACCGAATTTCTTTAAGGGGGGAAGATTTTAACGTTTCAGAAATCGTTTTGCGAATTTTTCCGTTTTAGGGCAAAATTGTCGGTATTTTCCGTTTTAACCCGATTTCGATCAAACGTCTGTAGAAACTTCCCGGCACATTTTTTAGCTAAAATAAAGCTTGTGCGCGAACTTTGGGGGTATTTGGAAGGTTTTGGTTCAGATAGATTTTTTCCCAAATAAAATATTATTTTAGCCTGTAAAATATGCACGTAAATCGGTAAATTTCTTCTAAATGAAAATTCTTGGAAATCATCACTACAATTATTTTAGAACCTTCTTTTTAAATATCTAGATTTTTTAAGTCAATGGAATTAAAATTTTTAAAAGAAAAAGAAAAGAAAATGAATAAATAGTGGCATTTTGCATTTAATGTGCATTAATTGATTTCTTTTGCTAGAAACTTCCCCATTTTTTTTTTACACAAACAGCCCCCCTCACCTTGGCCGACCTATATTCCCCCATTTCTATCCCAAATTTTTCCAAGTTCATTTCTTCACTTTCCAAAATCAAAAACTCATCAAAAATACCAAAATAAATCCACAAAAATCATAAATAAAAATAAAACCATTAATTCCTTCACTAATCCTTCATGGATCTTCAACAAAGCATGGTTTTTTTAAGGCTAAGATGATGGATTTAGTTTCATTTTGGTGTTCTTGAGGATGTATAATTTCTAACACAAATCTTTAATTATTATGTTTAAATCATTGATTTAGCTAATTATATGTTTAATATTGCTTTTAAATCATGATAAATTCATTATTCTTAATTTTTCTGGAAATTCAAGTTAAGGTTAAATCTTGATTTAAGTGGTTAATGTTAATTAAAGTGTTAATTTATGATTAGGAAAAGATTAACCTAGTAGAAAATGATAATTTTTGATAATGAATAGTTTGTTTAATTATGCAATTTTTCTTACTAGGTTTTTTCTAAAATTTAATTAGCAAGTGCTAAAAATTTAGAAATGTTTTAGATAACTTGGTTAACCTATTATTAGGTGTTTGTAATCGCTAGATATGCGTTAGCTTGAAACTAGTGCGAAATATTGCGAGAAGTTACTTACTAGGTTTCGGGGTTTTTCCGACGTGGGTTCGATTGGTCGTTGCGAGGTTATATCTATTTTATTCCTCGTAATTGTTTGTGTTGTGTTGCGCGATCAGGACGATCGGGGTTTAGAGTTGGTGTTTTGTAGTTTAGCGACCCCAGTTAGGGTTTTTGGCCGATGTCGTGCGCGATAGATGCGCTAAGCGTACAGTGTAATTTTCCGGGCGTTTTCATCACGTTTCGTAGTCTTTTCGTCATTGTAGGATGTTTTGCTTATGTGTTGTGTTTGTGAAATTTTAGGTTTGCAGGCGGGGACTACGGACACTGCTACAAAGGGAAAACAGGTGGTAGAATTCACCTAGCTTGGAGCGTTGGTGAGTAGATTTAACATATACAAGGGAATCGCCCGCATGGCGTTATGCGTCTGGGCTAGAGATGTTATTTCTGTCGCATATTCTATGTCATATTTAGAATTGCGCATTTAACCTATTACTTAGATATTGTTGTTCTTGGACTAGTATCCTTAGGACACTTCATATATTATTGACGATTCATGTTGCACGAGCACTGATTGTATGCTACACACACCGTCAATAATTTCCATGTCATGCACAACCCACTTATAGATATGATATTGCTTGGTTAGGGACATTGAGACTTTGATTCATATTTCTTTACGCATTGACTTATAGCATATTTGTATACCTACATGCTTACACATATGCTCTGACATACTTACATGCTAGTTACCTTTATACCTATAGAGTATTGTACCATTAGTGATAGGTACATGCACACTTTATGGCATAGCTACAGGTATACCTTGCACACCTATTTCAATTATACCCATGGGGTATACTACATCATTACTTATAGGTAGATACAAATATCTTGCTATACCTTTATGTTTTCACATACATCTAGTTATAGCTACATGTTTACCTTTACCTGATATTATTTTAGAATTGGAGAAAATTAGGAACCGCATGATATTTATATTAACTTGTTGCAGTTAATTAGAGGCTTTTCCTTTATATGCTTACATTTCCGTTTATGTTGCATATATTATATTCATGGATTTTCGTATTGTGATATGATTTTTTCATGATGTTTTCTGGATTTGGGGACCGTGGGAGTTCATGAAATTATGCATTATTTGAAAAACCCGGTTTCCCTTGATTTTATATTTCAGCAGCCACCATGAGATTTATCGGTTCTGATATATATATACCCCACGCGAGGAAAGGAGGGGTCCGTGTGCGGGTACATGGTGGGGCCCGAAGGTACCCCGGGGCAAGAATTTCGTGGAGCTAGACGATGAGTTAGTGGGGGAACCATACCATCCGGTGACATTGCCAATGACTCAGCGGTTCTCATGGGGATACCGACGGGAGTCATGTACGTATAGATACGTCGAGAGGCGAGGGTCAGAGCTAGGCACTCGAGATTTCGGGATAGCGTATGATACGTACCTATCAGGGTGTCAGTCGTGGTGACAGCACCTGATAGACCTTCATTTCTGTGTTGATGCTTGACACATTGGTTTCATGATATTTCTTTTTTACTCCTTTGTATATATAACAGGGGTTTAGGCCGCTGTTATATATTCCCTTACACCAATATTAATGGAATGGGACGCTAATATATGTGTATTGACATTAAATTATATACATCATCATATTTATTCATGCAAATATATTTAGGATGTTATATTTTTACTTGATAGTTTGATTTGGGATATAGGTGATTCATTTGATATTGGATACAGAATATTTATGAGATTGCTGATTTGTACATTCAGGATGTATGGGATTTATTCGATATTGTACATTCAGGATTTGAGAGACTTATATGATATGAGAGCCAATTTGGGGGATGATTTGAGGAATTGGGATTTTGATTTATCTTGATGGATTGTGATCCTACCATGATGTCAGGATTCTGTGGAAATGACATATTTCATTCCATACTCCATATTTATTGTTTTTGCACTGCTTCATGTATTAGTAGTACCTGTTAGAGTACCTTTCATGACTGTTACATTTACATACCTTTATTTATATGCATTGCTTCATGTATTAGTTGTACCTGCTAGTGTACATTTCATGATTATTGCATTTATATGACTTTTTATTGCTATTAATTGCACATGTTAGATTCACGCTGTATGTGCATACTTGCGATTACCTGCATATGTTATTTACTATTCACGAGTTGGCAAGTCACCCTTGTTGTGCTACAGTTTGTTTTGCAGGGTGTTCCCCAGAGTAGTCGAGGCAGGCTATTCTTCTATCATCTTTTGCTACGAATACCGCATCAGCTCACAGTGTGCAGTTTGCTTAGGTGGGTTTTGTGGTTATTCGTTTGTTGTATTGTATATTCGTTGTATCCTTGTACTCTCCATCTACTATATTTTCTTGTTGACTTAGAGACTTGGTGAGGACGATATTGTATATTATTTGTGACTTGTTGTCTTTTATACAGTTTCCTTTCTATCGTCTTTTATTTCTTCGCTACGGCGTCGTATATTTGTTGTGGTGGTTGTTTTCCGCCTTTGGGCGTGTATTTGGTCCCGTTTGGGGATGCTTTACTTTATATTTCTGTTGTACCCATTTTTGGGGCTAGCTTTTACAAAGGAAGTGCTGCCAAAATTTTAAAGGAAATAAAGTTAGACTTTTAAAGAATTTGGGTTGTGATTTCAAAGACTTTTAAACAATGTTTCTTATCTTTTCTTGTCTTTTAATGATTTAGATTTCTGGGTTTTGGCTTTCTTTTACTGCGTTACGCATGTAGACGTTGCATAGTATTAGGGCCGTCACGTGCCAATTTTGGGTCGTGACAACCTTGCATAAAGCAAGGGAAACACCCACTATGTTTTTTCGCGGTGCTTCCTCTTCCAGGTCCAAGGCAAGGGCCAAAGGAAGGAAGATGAAGGCCGCTACCAAACCTAGATGTAGTGTTAGTAATGTGGGATTGTTAGTTATGTATATGCCCTAGAGGCCATTGTTGTACATATGATGTATATTATAATGGATGCTTGGATATATACAGAGAGGACTTTCTTGCTCGTCATGATGGTATGCTATTTGGTTTCACTTTATCTTAACATGTTGACTTGTATTGGTTTACTGTCTTACTCTCACATGTTGATAAAGCCCTTAGGATCTGTACTCGACTACTAGGACTATGATGAGATCATACTAGTGGGGCCATGTAGTCGATGAGTACATCCTATAACTGTTCCTAGTCGAGGGTATATCGAGACAGGGCATCGATACACCAGAGTAGACTACCGTATATGCATCTTGACCCATATGATGGGCGATGGATGATCCCATATCCATCGGTGTTTGACATCAAGGATGGTGTACAGGTGCTCAGTGGAGACTGGGTACACTGGACGGACTCGCCGAGAACTCCCAGTTGGTGATATACCACACGTCAGATGGCAGTTCTCCGGTGACACTGGTACAGGGTAGTCTGAAGACCCGAGATCGTCATAGAGTCTTGTGTGATTCCCACTGTGCTTTAATTTCCACCTTACCACATCCAAGAGGGCGTGCAAAACGGTGTCTTTTGGGTACAGTTCCGAATCACATGGAGGCAATGAGCGATAGGAGGGGATTCGTCTCTCCCGGTATAGGGAGTTGATGTTGTGTTGTGTTCGATTGGCTATAACTGGAAGTCCCTGGACATGGCTGATATAGAGATATACTAGTAAGTGTTACTAGTAGTTTCTCGACCTGTAATGAGCCTCACATCGACACGACTTATCGGTTACTGGGGTCTGACGTATACCACCCCTAGACTTGATATGCGACATATCAGACGAACAGACCGGACTGTACGGGAGAGTTACTGATTGGATTCACAGGAGAACAGACAGGCTAGCTTGTTGATCTTCTGATCGCTCAATACCTGGGTGGCTGTTACGTTTAGCTGACCGCTTGCAGCTTGTGGGTGTTTGATATGATCATCACCTGCTACCGGCGTATTGACGATTCTTTAGAGTCCTACACAGAGGTTTCTTGGCTCAGGCAAAAGGGAGTAGAGGGACATATGTGATATGTGCAGGACCGAGGATAATGCGATATGAGATACCGTATTATATTCTCGCGATATTTAGATATGAATCGGGACATCGGATCAAGTGTTGATTCGATGAATCGGTACATGATATATTAGTCGGTTATATTCGATATAGCCGGATCGTTGGATCAAGTGTTGATTCGATGATTTAATGTATAATGATATATATGATATATTGTATTATATTATCTAATATTGGCTCGCTTTATTATTTAATTTTCTCACCGGATTAATACATTGATATATATGCGATATATGTTAATTGTATTATTTTCTTTTGTTGCAAATATATAATATATATGTGATATATATTATTGTGACATGATATGATTTATTATGAAACATGATTAGGTATGATAAAAAGAGATTAGGGTTTGATTAGGGTTAACTTCTTCTTGATTATTCTAGAAGAATTTTCTTTTGTCTTGGTTAAGATATTATGGTTGATACTTATCCTTGACTCAACCTTGACCTAACCAAACCCTAACTCTAGTTTATTCTCTACAAAGGTTAAGCCTCTCATCCTTGAGCATGGTTTGATAATCAATCATATATTCTTGAATACTATTCATCACAAAAGGATTATTCTTTCATTCTTCATCTTCTTCTCTCTTGAGTTTTGAAAGAGAGCTCACTTGAAAATCCTTTTATGATGATTTATTGTGAGAAAGTGAAAAAAAAGATAGCATAAATACTACTCCATCATCCTCATCTAATCTAGTTCATTAGAATAGGGTGTTCATCTCTTTAGAGTGAGAAAGCTTGGGTTATAGCAACTTCGACGTAGATCATCATGGAATCGGAACACTTCAAGCTAGCATGGATCGTTCGAGTAGTGGAGCCTCTCTTGAGTCCGGGAGATCGTGGATCACGGCGAAGGGACTTCTACTCGGAGCTTGTGAAGCGAAGGAGCGGACTACAAAGGTTGTAATCCCTCACACTTAGTCTAAAAGATTTTATCTTGAATGCTAAACCCTAATAATCTAGCAAAGATCCCGTCTTTAGGTTGTTCGGCACATGTAAATTTTATTCGGGCTTGTTCGATGCTTTATAAACCTTCACAAGTATGCCTAGGAACCCTACAGGGAGTTAAAGGAAAGGCAAAGGTAGCGGTGCCAGTAGTGGAAAAGGACGAGTGCTTCCACTGTCGTAGGAAAGGCCATTGGAAGAAAGATTGCAAAGCTTGGATTGCCAAGAACCAGGAACCGAAGCAAGCTGTGGCTTCGACTTCAGGTGTGTTTGTAATTGAAAATTGTCTGTCAATCAACTCTACTTCCTGGGTATTGGATACTGGATCATGATCTTTTATATGCAATTCATTGCAGGCACTTAGAAACCGTAGAGAGCTGAAGGTTGGTGATATGACCCTCCAGGTTGCTAACGGAGCTAGCGTGGGTGCTGTGTCCGTAGGGGATTATCACCTAGGATTGACGAGTGGACATATTTTGGTTTTGCGCAACTGTTTTTGTATACCTAGTTTAACGTGTAATATCATATCAGTATCGTTGTTATCAAAAGAAGGTTATGATTTCACGTTTGTAAGCGATGTTGTTAACATCCACCTTAATCATGGTTTGATTGGGTCCGGTACACTAGATAACGGTATATACGTGCTAAACAAATTACAGATTTTCAATGTCCAGAACACACTAAAAAGAAAGTCTCCAGATATAAATCAGGCTTTCTTATGGCATTGTAGACTGGGTCACATCAATGAGACAAGGTTAACTAAGTTACATAGAGAAGGATATTTGGATCCGTTCGAATATCAATCTTATGCAACTTGTCAATCATGTCTCAAAGGAAAGATGACAATGACTCCATTTACTGGACATGGAGTAAGAGCGAGCGAGCTCTTAGGACTCATACACAACGATGTATGTGGTCCAATGTCTACACATGCAAGAGGTGGTTTTTCATATTTCATTACTTTTACGGACGATTACTCTAGGTACGGATTCATTTTCTTAATGAAACATAAATCCGAGGCCTTTGAGAAATTCCAAGAGTAAAACAATGAAGTAGAAAACCAAACCGACAAAAGTATTAAGACAATGAGATCTGATCGAGGTGGTCAATACATAAGTGCCGAGTTAACCTAAAAGAGAAAGAAATTCTCTCTCAGCTTACTCTTACATGCACTCCACAGCATAACGGTGTATCGGAGAGACGGAACCGAACCCTATTGGATATAGTACGTTCCATGATGAGTAATGCTGAGTTACCGCAATCTTTCTGGGGTTATGCACTAGAATCAGCAGCATATCCTTTGAATAGGGCTCCTACCAATACTGTGTCTACCACACCATATCAGATGTGGAGTAGGAAAAACCCCATCTTCAGTATCTAAAGATATGGGGATGTCCAGCTTTTGTTAAAAAGCAGCATGCGGACAAACTCGAGGCACGATCAGTACAATGTAAGTTTGTGGGATATCCAAAGAACTCCAAGGGGTATTTCTTCTATTACGCAGAGGAACAAAAGGTTTTTGTTTCTCGTAATGCCTATTTTCTAGAACAGCAGTTTTTAGAAAAGGAAACAAGTGGGAGCGAAATAGAACTGGAAGAAATTCCAGAACCACAACTACTACTAAAAGTTTGGTAGAACCAGCAGTTCAAGAAGAACAGGACATTCCCGCACCCCTCCGCAGGAGTAGTAGGCCGTCTCATCCGCCTGAGAGATACTACGGTTTTCTCATAGATGGGGATAGAGAGGATTGTGTCATTGATAATGATGAACCTACTAGCTTCCAGCAAGCTATCCAGAGCGGTGACTCGGTATGATGGATGGATGCAATGCGGACCGAGATGGAGTCCATGTACACTAACAAAGTGTGGACTTTGGACTTTGCTCCAGGTAGGGTAAAACCCATAGGATGCAAATAGATCTTCAAGAAAAAGATTGGTGTAGATGGACAGGTGGAAACCTATAAAGCTAGACTTGTTGCAAAGGGTTTTCGTCAAAGACCTGGTTTGGACTATGAAGAAACTTTTTCTCCAGTGGCTATGCTCAAATCCATTCGGATCCTTCTTGCCATTTCCGCCTTCCATGATTATGAGATCTGGCAGATGGACGTAAAGACGGATTTTCTAAATGGTAATTTGGAAGAGTGCGTCTATATGGATCGGCCAGAAGGTTTCAATCAGAGTGGGAGCAGCGGGAAAGTATGCAAGTTGCTTAAGTCCATTTATGGACTAAAGCAGGCATCGCGGAGTTTGAACATCTGTTTTGATGAAATGGTCAAAGAATATGACTTTATCAAAAATCCAGATGAACCATGTATATATAATAAAATTGTAGCACGAACTATCGTATTCCTTGTCTTGTATGCATCGCGGAGGCCTTTACTGATTCCGGCTTCCAGAGTGAAAAGGATGACTCCAAGTCCATGTCAGGTTATGTCTTTACCCTCAATGGAGGGGCGGTGTGCTGGAAGAGTTCCAAGCAGGACACCGTTGCTGACTCGACGATGGAAGTGGAGTATATCGCTGCTTGCGATGCCGCAAAAGAAGCGGTCTGGATGAAGAAGTTCCTAACATAACTTCAGGTGGTTCCTACCATTGTTGATCCAATACCGCTGTATTGTGACAACAACGGAGCTATAGCTTTAGAGAAGGAACCCAGGTCCCATCAGAAGTCCAGACACATCTTAAGGCGGTATCACCTGATCAGGGAGATCATAGATCGACAGGAGATCGAGGTCCGGAGAGTTCCTACAGAGGAGAACACTGCTGATCCATTCACTAAGGCCTTACCTCGGATTCAGTTCAAGAGGCTACTCGAGATGATAGGTCTTTGATACGCCAATACATTGTAGGGTTCCTAGGCACTCCCTAGTGGTCTCACAAGGCATCAACCATGCCAATTTCAAATTTTACGGTGCCGGGAAACCCTAAACTACGGATCGATTGCTAGATGTCTAGGCGAAGCAATAAACTAGTTAACATTTAACTATGAGAATACGGATATACAACCTTTGTAGATCCGGTGCTCCACCTCCATAGCTCCGCAACGAAGTCCTCTCCACTGTCCAAATCAAATCCGGGCTTTAGCGTCGGCTTCATCGGAGAATAGGCGAGCTAGGTCGTCGATGTCCATGCCGAAGATGATCTACGTCGAGGCATCGCTAGATCAAGCTCCACCTTCACCAAGTCTGGAAAACTTGTGAAGGAAACACACTCTACTACTTGGCAAAAGGTAGAGGATGACGAAATAGGAAGTGGGTAGACTTTAGTTTTGGATTTCTCACACTTTTCATCAATCCACCATTGATGAAGTTAAGGTTTTCTTCTTGAGTTGAAGGAAGAAGAAGAAGAAAATTATGATAAGATTAATTGGAAAAGAAAAGATAAATCAATCCTTATCATAAAATTAACCATGGTAAAGTGTAGAGAATTAACTTAGGTTAAATGAATGGTTAGGGTCAAGGTATCATGAAGCTTCCACTAAACAACAAAAAAGCCACCATTCTTTTTCTCCTTTTTCCATCTATTTTCTAAAATGAATAAATAGATAAAGGAAAAGAGAAAAGGAAATAAAACCCTAATCATAAGTTTAACCATGGTTTAATTCTTTACACTTAACCAAGTAAACATGTATCATCAAACATGATACAAACATGTGCACAAAATCATATCGCATATATAATGCGCACATCCGAGTGAGAAAATCCATTTAAAGTGAACCGATACTAGTTAATGCAAAGTAATATATCAAATATATAATTATGCATTAAATCATTAAATCAACACTTAATTTAATGATCCGGTCATATCGCATATAACCGACTAATATCTACAGTAACAACTTATCGAATCAACACTTGATCCGATAACCCGGCTATATCGCATATAACCGATCAATGTCACATCGCGAGAATGAAATATGGTATCACATACACGCATTATTCTCGGTCCCGCACATATCTCATATGCGCTCCTATTTCATTTCGCTTGAGCCAGGAAACCTCTGTGTAGGACTCTAAAGACTCGTCAATACGCCGGCAGTGGATGATGATCATATCAAACATCCACAAGCCGCAAGCGGTCTGCTAAACGTAACGGCCACCCAGGTATTGAGCGATCAGAAGATCGACGAGCAAGCCCGCTCACACTCCTGTGAATCCGACCAGTAACACTACCGTACAGTCCGGTCTGATCGTCTGATATGTCGCATATCTCGCCTAGGGGTGGTAAACGTCAGACCCCAATAGCTCAATAAGTCGTGTCGATATGAGGTCTATAACAATTCGAGAAACTACTGGTAACACTTACCAGTAAATCTCAGCAACCCTGGCCAGGGATTTCCTGTTATAGCCAATCGAACACAGCGCAACATCAACTCCCTATACCGGGAGAGACGAATCCCCTCCTATCGCTCATTGCCTCCATGTGACTCGGGACTGTACCCAAAAACCACCGTTTTGCACGCCCTCTTGGACGTGGTAAGATGGAAATCAAAGCACAGTGGGAACCACACAAGACTCTATGACGATCTCGGGTCTACAGACTACTCTGTACCAGTGTCACCATAGAACTGCCATCTGACGTGAGGTATAATACCATCTGGGAGTTCTCGGCGAGTCCGTCCAGTGTATCCAGTCTCTACTGAGCACCCGTATATCATCTCTGATGTCAAACACCGATGGATATGGGATCATCCATCGCCCATCTATATGGGTCGAGAAGGTATACGCTAGTCTACTCTAGTATATCGATGCCCCGTCTCGATACACCCACGACTAGGGACTTTGAAGGATGTACTTATAGACTACCATGTCCCCACTAGTATGATCCGCATCATAGTCCAGGTAGTCAAGTACAGATCCTAAGGGCTTTACCAATATGTAACAGAGAGACAATCAGCATACACGTTAAGGTAAAGGGTAACCAGATAGCATACTATCATGTCGAGCAAGAAAGTCCTCCCTATATATGTCCCAGCATCCACTACAATATACATCCTATGTACAGTAATGGCCTCTAGGGCATACATATAACTAACAATCTCCCACTTGCACTAGGGCCATCTGTAGCAGTGGTTGTAGTATCTCTTACTCAACCATCCCATAAAAGTGTCTCTCTCTGGGATCAGGCCTTTGTGAGTGGATCCGCTGTGTTGTCCTCTGAGTCTACTCTCTAAACCCCGATCACCCTGGAGATCAACTATCACCATGATCAGGTGATACTGCCTTAGAATATGTCTGGATCACTGATGGGACCGGCGTTCCTTGGCATAAGCCACAACTCCATTGTCTCACAATGGTTGGAACGTAGTTCATCTCATGAACCAATATACACCCAAACATCCTCCTTGGTAGCATCTTAAGTAGCGATGTATCCTGCCTTTATCGTCTAGTATGTCACGGTATCTAGCTTGGAACTCTTCCAATCTTACCGTCCCTTTACTGAGGGAAAAGACAATGCCTGTGACTGACATTCAGTCATCTTTATCACCCTGGAACACTTCCAGTGATTCTCCCCAGGATCGATTGATACCATCTCACTACAGCTAGTGAGAATCCTAACATCCATTTAGATCTATCTCATAGATCCAAAACCTAGGATTTAGTAGGTATCACTTTGATCCTATATGGAGAATCATTGTGATAAGCGGAGATTGATTGAGCGTAGCATAGGAAACTCCTTTCTTATCAAGAGTATGTCATCCACGTACTCTACGAGGAACACCACCATACTCCCTACTACCTTTTTGTTTATACAAGGTTCATCTACCATTTTGATGATGTCAAACTCTTTGACTAATCCATCAAAACAGATGTTCCAACTCCGCGATGCCTGCTTTATCCTATAAAGCATCTTGCACACGTTTCCGCTGCTCCCACTGTTTACGAAGCCCTCTGGCTGTGTACTTATAGACGTTCTCTTCTAAATCATTATTTAGAAAAGTAGTCATGGCACCCAACCGCCAGATATCGTAGTCATGGTATGTAGCCATGGCAAGTAGGATCTGGATGGACTTAAGCATAGCTACTTGAAAAGGTTTCATCATAATCCACGCCTGGTTGATGACGAAAGGCTTTAACAAGTTTAACTTTGAAAGTCTCAACTTTTCCATCTACACCAAGTAATCTTCTCAAGATATACTTGCTCCTGATGGGGATTTAACCCTTCAGATATAGCAACCAAAGTCCATACTTTGTTGGTGTATCAGGATTCCATCTCAGATCACTAAACATCCAGCCATTCTTACAGAGTCTTACTCTCGATGGCCAGCTCGAAGCTAGTTGGGTCATCATCTCATGATGCAATCCTCGCTCCCACTGTCATAGAGAAACAGAAGTATCTCTCAGGTGGGTGAGGAACCCTACTAGATCGGCGGAGAGGCTGAGGTTCGTTGGTAACTATTGAATCCTTTGGTTCTTTCAAATCATCAGCTGCATTTTGTATAGCTGGAACATTTCCAGTTCTACATAACAGATCTTACCTCGAGCTTGTCCGGATTTTGCTTTTAGACATTGGCCGGACAACCCCAAATCTTAACTAACTTAAGAGATGGGCTCTTCCCTTTCCATATCACATATGAAGTGGTAGGCAACTGATTTGATTTGAACCCTATTCAATAGGTATGCAGCTTCTCAAGTGCATAACCCCTAAAAGGAAATAGGTGACTCAGTAATACTCATCATAGAGCACACCATATCATATAGGGTGTAATTGCTCCGTCCCGATATACCATCGTGCTATGGTGTATACGGAGGAGTAAATGCTGAGAGAGAATCTCATTCTCCTTTAGAAAAGTCCAGGAATACCGTGCACAAGTATTCTCCTCCTTGATCACATCAAAGGACATAATACTTATACCCGTTTTGGTTCTCTACTTCTAACTTATATTCCCTGAATATCTCAAAAGGTTCGGACTTGTGTTTCAACAGGAACATATGTCTGAATCTCGAAAGATCATCAGAGAATGTAATGAAGTATAAAGAACCAGTCCTGGCATTTGTAGACTGGGGACCTACATACATCAACATGTATCATCCCAAGAGTTCACTAACTCTTTCTCTGTTTCCATTAAACGGAGCTATGGTCATCTTGTCTCTGTGACATGACTGGCAAGTTTCACAAGATGTAAATTCAAACTGATTTAAATATGCATCTATATGTAACTCTAGCTAGTCGGGTCACATTGATCTGACCTAGTCTACAATGCCTCAAGAAGAATTCGTTCATTTCTGAACTCTTCCTCTTGTGTGTGATCCGTATACTAAGAACTGTAGTTTGATTTAGAACATCAATGCTTTTAGATAACGTGCCTGATCCGATCAACTTTTGATATAGGAAATGTTCAAAACGTTATCCAACTATACAAAATTTTATCATTTCTTTACTAATAAAGAGATAGATATGATTTTTTATATCAGGTTCGGTATCTAATAACATTTGTTCAGAATCAATGTATTCGTAATACAGGGTGACAGTGACCAACAGACTTGGCTGCAACACTTGCCCCGTTTTCTGTCTCATGAAACTTATCACCCGTTCTCAGTTCTCTACCTTTCTGTAGCCCTATGTAACAAATTACATATCTGGGATCCTGATCTGGTATCACATACCCAGGACATAAAGGATACTGAGAAACAGTTCTCTGTAATGAACACACCCGAAGATGATGCATCAGCAAGCACTCTCTTCGTTTGGGCGGCACGGGAATTCTGGTATTCCCCAATTTCCTGCTCTGTCTTATAACAATTATAAGTTGGAGCGGGACCAACGTTCCCCAGCTCAGTATATCAAGCGGGTTCGGTCAATAATCCGTATTATTATCTTGATTAAGGCGTGATATGGTCGCTACCTGGAGAGAGAGAGAAGAAAACACTCAGCGTGCGCTCTGTCAAGAATAGATTGGTTATTATTTTATCTAATCAGGATGGCTCCCACTGCTTTTTATCAATTCTTCCTTCAAACCCTAAAAGGAAAGACTAGCCGGGATTAATTACACACTACAAGTTCGCCAATCTTTCAGCCAGGCCAGTGTCGGTACTTTGAGGGAGGTCCCCCGTGCTTTCGCACGAACCTAATTAATGTAAACCTCGTTTTCCCAGAGGCGTAACCCCGTTGACACCTTTCTAGACACCTACTTGATCGGCTAATTGTAATGTATAAAACTCTCCCAGGAGTAACTCTTACTCGCAACGGGTATCGGGATCCAACTATCTCATAGAAGGTATGCAATCTCATTGCAAATTTCAACACTTGAAATTCCCGATAATATTTTGCCCCTAACCTCCTATGACCTTGACAAAGGCCAACAAACCATAGGATGCTAGTCAAGCTCAACCCGTCATTTCTTGATCGAAATAAACCCACCCGCACGGCCCTTGACAAAGGCCAACAAGTTCGCACGACTACCCTAATCCAATCTGCATCATATGCATAAGCAGATAAGCACCAGTTAGCTACCGCACACTGCGCCTTGACAAAGGCCAACAAACGCAGCACGAATACTAACTACTACTTATCTGAAATGACGGAGGGCTACGACAGGTTTTTCTGAAAACCTATTGCGTAATGAACTTGAAATCGTTGTAGGATCGAATGAATTTTGAAATGGAGTGTTTTTTAGGCTTTTCTAGTTTTGCTAAAGGAGTCACTCCCGGTGAAGGGATCGTCGGTCCTTTCCTCGTCGAATGAGATGCGGGATATATCATATATATCACTGTGCAAAGCAAAAACTCTTAAAAGCAATCAAAATACAAACCGAGGGCGTAGCATCGACCAGTTATTGCTAAAGGAGTCACTCCCGGTGAAGGGATCTCGGTCCTTTCCTCATCGAATAAGGTGCAGGATATATCACATACACCGCTGTGCAAAGCAAGAACTGTAGCTACCTGTTTTATTTTGAAATTCGATTCTACAACATCTTAGGTTTCTTTTATTTCATTAATCACATTAATGAAGTCCCATCATTTAAGTACCTAAACATCACAGATAAATACAACGTACACTTATGCCACCCGCATTCGCCTCGATGTCCCCTCGTGCACCGTTAGGTTAGGTAACTAACGGCAGAGCGGGGCAGGGCTAGCGCGGGTGTAAAACATAAGTAACGCCTATATAATATATCATATATACTATATACTGTATCTATCACAGAACATCACATGATCACATCACAGATATCGCTGCAGAAGAAACATATGAAATATTGGATATACTAGGACGTCCGTGTTTTCAATACGAGCCAGTATAAAACACGGATTCCACGGTCGTGATGAATAGCCAAACCCACACCCCTAGACCCCTACGAGAGCGGCAAGCAACCCTACCAATTCTAGAGTTAGGAGACCCGGACTCGACTCCTCGAGTTGGTCTCCCACTGGACTCCAGAACCCGGTTACTTGTGCCCTCCTCCTTGGGTCTATCCTAGTGCGGAAAAGTAAATAATATACAAGAGGTGACAACTTCCGCAACCTGGAAGCGCCCCAATAAAAGAATATTACATACAAGTTTTTACATGAATGAAAATGAAAAACACTCATCTCACATAAAAACCCCCGGCTATTCAAACACGACGATCCAATATAACATATCCAGCAACACATAACATCACATGTCATCAACGTAAGTAAATATGCGCATCCCAATTGTCGTTGACATATAGCAACGAAACCGGCGATATCACATATTTGACTTACGGTCACAGAAAAGAAAGTGTAAAACTACAACAGTTGGAATCCGCAACCATCTCAGACATCGCATGCCTGACCAAATGAATTACTTAGACATCGCATGCCTAACAATTATAAACCCCGCATTTTAGTCTCATTATCGAAAACTCTTTTCAATATCGAGTCGGGCAATTCAACAAGATTCCCGACATCCTGATCGAATGCTCGTCGCAAACTTTAGTAGACGGCTGCACCCCCGATACCGTCGATGAAGTGCACCAAGGCGGAACACCGCTACCGCGAGCACCCAAACGGATGCTTTCGGCGACGGGGCTCTCCTACAGTCACTTGGTCGGGGCTATGGAGTGAGGCTGTCTATTAAGTTTACCCGGCGAGTATCCGCGTACGCTACGTGATTGCGACGGACTTTTGATCACATCAAAATTCCGTGGCAACCGATCAAGTGAGACTAAATTGCTATGTTTATATCATTCATTTAGTTATCACATAACTATTTGTGAATTCCAATTATTGTATCCCATTCCGGATAAATAGAAAATGTCAAACTTTCCGATCGAACAATCGAACACCCAAGTTTTCCCGAAACTGATCAACACATGAAACAAGTATAACAACATTCCGTTCGTGCCTCAGTACCAACGGTCCAGCCGTAGAAGGGTCAAGCCAACGCCTCACATGTGGCACGCCGTACTGCCCCAAACCCGAAGGTTCAAAGGGCAGTTCAAGACGGTCACATAATCGAGTTAAGGTTTGTTGTCTTCTAGAGGGTCCATCGAGTTACTTGCACTACTTAGAACGTCGTTAAACTACGGAAAAATCCAACACTTGGAAATTTCCCGACAGGGGAAAAATTGGGTATTTATATCCGGTCGAACTTTTTAACATATTCTAAAATTTATCCGGAAAGCCACACAGACAAAATTTGATACTCCGATCAAAATACCGAATCCCCAAAACAACTCCAGAAAATTCAACTCTTGAATAAAATATAAAAATTTCCAGAAGACTCAGCACTTTGACACAAGAATTACTGTGCAAGACACGTGGTCTAAATCAGCAACATGGCCGCGGAACCGCCGCTAAACCCAGGGTGGGGCCGCGGTTCCACGCCTCTTTTGTCGATTTAGAGCCACGTGCTTCACAGTAACTCTTAGGATTCCCTGCTGAATTTTTTGGCAATTTTTAATTCACAAAAAACCCTGTTTTTAGAAAATTTCCAGAGAGCATGGGTGTGTTAGGATTTCGGGTTCGTTCGGAGTTCAAAAACCGTCTAGACTTCGCCTAAGGCTCTAGGTAGGCTTTGATACCACTGTAGGGTTCCTAGGCACTCCCTAGAGGTCTCACAAGGCATCAACCATGCCAATTTCAAATTTTACGGTGCCGGGAAACCCTAAACTACGGATCGATTGCTAGATGTCTAGGCGAAGCAATAAACTAGTTAACATTTAACTATGAGAATACGGATATACAACCTTTGTAGATCCGGTGCTCCACCTCCATAGCTCCGCAACGAAGTCCTCTCCGCTGTCCAAATCAAATCCAGGCTCTAGCGTCGGCTTCATCGGAGAATAGGCGAGCTAGGTCGTCGATGTCCATGCCGAAGATGATCTACGTCGAGGCATCGCTAGATCAAGCTCCACCTTCACCAAGTCTGGAAAACTTGTGAAGGAAACACACTCTACTACTTGGCAAGAGGTAGAGGATGAAGAAATAGGAAGTGGGTAGACTTTAGTTTTGGATTTCTCACACTTTTCATCAATCCACCATTGATGAAGTTAAGGTTTTCTTCTTGAGTTGAAGGAAGAAGAAGAAGAAAATTATGATAAGATTAATTGGAAAAGAAAAGATAAATCAATCCTTATCATAAAAGTAACCATGGTAAAGTGTAGAGAATTAACTTAGGTTAAATGAATGGTTAGGGTCAAGGTATCATGAAGCTTCCACTAAACAACAAAAAAAGCCACCATTCTTTTTCTCCTTTTTCCATCTATTTTCTAAAATGAATAAATAGATAAAGGAAAAGAGAAAAGGAAATAAAACCCTAATCATAAGTTTAACCATGGTTTAATTCTTTACACTTAACCAAGTAAACATGTATCATCAAACATGATACAAACATGTGCACAAAATCATATCGCATATATAATGCGCACATCCGAGTGAGAAAATCCATTTAAAGTGAACCGATACTAGTTAATGCAAAGTAATATATCAAATATATAATTATGCATTAAATCATTAAATCAACACATAATTTAATGATCCGGTCATTTCTCATATAACCGACTAATATCTACAGTAACAACTTATCGAATCAACACTTGATCCGACCGTGGCACCAACGGGTCCCTCAGCCGCTACTTTTTACGCATGCCCCCTCGCGAGGACTACAACCCACCGGAACACCTTCCGGTCTCGGGACACCCTGGGGGTAAGAGCCTATGCTTCGCCACACTGTCACACAGTGAGAACCCCCCATAGGTCGACATCCAATGCCTAGTAGCTCTGATACCTCCATGTGACTCGGGATTGTACCCAAAAACCACCGTTTTGCACGCCGTCTTGGACGTGGTAAGATGGAAATCAAAGCACAGTGGGAACCACACAAGACTCTATGACGATCTCGGATCTACAGACTACTCTGTACCAGTGTCACCATAGAACTGCCATCTGACGTGAGGTATAATACCATCTGGGAGTTCTCGGCGAGTCCGTCCAGTGTACCCAGTCTCTACTGAGCACCCGTATATCATCTCTGATGTCAAACACCGATGGATATGGGATCATCCATCGCCCATCTATATGGGTCGAGAAGGTATACGCTAGTCTACTCTGGTATATCGATGCCCCGTCTCGATACACCCACGACTAGGGACTTTGAAGGATGTACTTATAGACTACCATGTCCCCACTAGTATGATCCGTATCATAGTCCAGGTAGTCAAGTACAGATCCTAAGGGCTTTACCAACATGTAACAGAGAGACAATCAGCATACACGTTAAGGTAAAGGGTAACCAGATAGCATACTATCATGTCGAGCAAGAAAGTCCTCCCTATATATGTCCCAGCATCCACTACAATATACATCCTATGTACAGTAATGGCCTCTAGGGCATACTTATAACTAACATACATGGCCCTAGTGCAAGTAGGAGATTGTTAGTTTATATGCCCTAGGGGCCATTATTGTATCATACTAGCTTGTATATTACTTAATGGAAGCTTGGGATATTCTCAGTTATATTAACAGTCTTGCTAAACATGGTAGTACGCTACTTGGTTTGTGTCTATCTTAATATGTGCATATGTTAGCATATCAAGAATACATATTGATAAAGCCCATAGGATCTTGCTTGACTACCAGCGTTGTGATGGCAGTCACACTAGTGGGGGCTGGGTAGTTTACAAGCACATCCTTTTTCAGGTCCCTAGTCGTAGGATTATCGAGACAGGGCATCAATACACCGGAGTAGACTAGTGTGTACGCTTCTCATCCGAGTTGGGGAGATGGACTGTCCCACAGCCATCAGTACGTCGTACTGGAGATAGTATACAGGTGCTCATTGGATTACGGGTATACTGGACATGACTCGCAGGGAACTGTTGGTTGGTATTATACCCGCCGTCAGTTAACAGTTCCCAGGTGACATGAGTACGGCATAGTCCGTAGACTTGACACTGCTGCTTCGCCTCGGGTGTGTTCCCACTGTTTTTAGATTGCTACCCTACCACGGCTCAAAGGAGTCGTGCAAACAGGTAGCAGTTGGGTGCAGTCCCAAAGCACTTGGAGGCAGTGACGGTTAGATAGGATTCGTCTCTCCCGGTATTGGGAGTTGATATCGCGCTGAGTTTGGAGAGCCATTACGCATAGTCCCTGGCCAGGGCAGACGAGATTTACTGGTAGGATTTCCAGTAGCTTCTCAAGGTGTAATAGGCTTCACTCCAACACGACTTATACCGCTTTTAGGGGACTGACGCTTGCCGCCCCCTAGGCCCGATATGCGATAGTCCTAGAGGAACAGACCGGACTGTATGGAGATTGTCACATCAGGCTCAGTAGGAGTTCGGATGGGTTTCCTCACCGGCCTTCTTATCGACATCTACCTGGGGACCGTTATGTACAGCTAGTGCCGCTTGCGGTCTGTGGTTAAACCCACTGCCAGCGTAGTAGTCGAGTCTTTAAAGTCCCACACAGAGAGTTTCCTTGCTTCGGGCGAAACGATATATAGGTCGTATGGTTTTACGTCAGGGTTCGGACAAATACGTGTTTTTACGCACGTAAGATGTTCAGACAGTTTCTACTAGCGGGCTTTAGTTTAAGCCAGATTCTAGTATTGGATTATTGGATTTATATAGTCTCAGTATTTCCGTGTTTTCACGGATGGGAGGGGCGTTCTCGTAATTTGTCAAGAAGTATCTAGAAGATTGATGAGTTGGAGGCTTAGGTGGAATTTGCATTAATTGGATTAATGAATCATGGTGTGATTCATCCAAAGGAGTTAATTATGCATTTATTGCTTAATGACTCATGGGATGAATCACACATGGTGAGTTAATGAAGCATGATTATATTATTATTTGTTATTCATTTAATAAATATCTTATGCTTCATATATTCAAAAATGAGATTATTATTCAATATCATTCTCACTCTCACCTTCTCTCCCCTCAAGCTCTCTCTCTTCAAGAACTAACCCTAACCTCTCATGTGTTGAGATACAAGGGTTAGCAAGACTAATAGATCCCTAATCCTCTTCTATATCCTCTAGGTTGCTTTGATTAGCACTCTTAGCCATCTAGTTACCTCAAGTGCGAGGTTAAAGCTTGGAGAAGTAGCTCTCGGGTGGATCTTCTATCACATCGAGGAGGCCGACGAGAGGTGATCAAAGAGAACAAGAAGGACTTGGTTCATTAGGTATAGTCATCTTTCATAGTAGCTAACGACTTCTATGTTGTTGTTAGTTAGGGTTTGGCAAAGATCCGTAAAGTTAGTCGATGTTAGTTTAAACAAAATGATTGTGTTACCTATTCCGCCTCCCCGCATCATGTGGGGTGTCTAACGTCGACTTACAATATGTTTATGTATTAATCCAATCCTGGAGAAACGTTCGAAAGAAGTTTTAGAACATAAGTTATTGTTCTAGGGATATGGTGACAACAGCCTCCTTCGGGAGAAGGTTATCATTCCAGGCTTCCAAGGTGACCTGGTTGACAGAGTGACTGTCGGAGTTATAGTTTTCCCGGTTGACGAGGGGCAGTAGTTTGGACAGTTGGTCCAAGCGGATACTGAAGATGGCATGGAGCAGGATACTAATTAAATTCAGTTGACGATACAGTCTAAGAAGTTTACTGGATTTGGAGTTCATTTCTGAACTGGGTCCCATCAGATATCCAGACATATTCTAAGACAGGTATTGCTCATTTTGAGAGATGACATTCTCCGCGAACTTAAGATAAAGAGAGACATAGAAAGAAATATTGGGGCGGATCCACTCACTGAGGCTATTTCTCGAACGTAAAAGTTTCACAAACGAACTTTGTGAAACTGATTAGTAGAGAAGTTGGGTTTCAGTATCATACGGGCTGTGAGTAAGTGACATCGCAATAATTAGCCTTAAGTGCAAGTGGGAAATTGTTGGCTATAGTGCCCTTAAGTCAATTATTGGATCGCAGGCACGTGATTGCAATGATTATAGGAGGACTTATACCGATAGAACAATTTTACTCGAGATGATAGTATACTATCTGGTTTGTCTTTATCATCGTGTACATGCTTCAGGTGACATTACAGATCACTATAACATGCTGATAGAGCCCATAAGATTTTTGCTTGAATACCTGCAGTATGATGGCGATCATATACGTGAGAGTTGGGTGGTCTATAAGCACATCCTTAAAGTGTCCCTAGTCGTGGGAGTTTTGAGACTGGGCATCGATACTCCGAGAGTAGACTAGTGTATACGGATTGAGTCCCCGACGAGGGGCGGTGGCCGGTCTCACAAGCTATTGGTGTCAGCCGGTTCACCTAAGATGTATACAGGAGCTCATTGGGTTATGATTACACCGGACAGACTCGCTGGGAACATGCTGGTTGGTATTATACCTATTGTCAGATAGCAGTTTCCTGGTGACATGTGTACAGGTTAGTCTATCGATATGAGATCGTCATTTGTCTCGTGTGAGTTCCCACCATGCTTTGATTACTACCCTACCACGGCTCAAAGTAGTCGTGTAAACAGATTTTAGTTGGGTACAGTCCCGAGCCACATGGTGACAGTGAGCGGATCGTCAGGGGATTCGTCTCTCCCGGTATTGGGGGTTGATGTCGCGGTGTGCATGGTTGGCCATCACCAGAAATCCTTGGCCAAGATAGTCGAGAATTTCTAATTCGGATCAGTAGTTTCTCAGGTGGTGATAGGCTTCATACCGACACTAAATATCGCGTTATTAGGGGTCTGACTTTATCCACCCCCTATACTCGATATGCGATACTCATAGGCGAGCGGATCGCACTGTACGGATATTGTCACTGTCAGGCTCAGTAGGTTTTTAGGATGAGTTTGCTCGTCGGCCTCCCTTTCGCTCAATACCTGGGTAGCCGTTACGTACAGCTAGTGCCACTGACGTGCTTGTGGTTAAACCCACTGCCAGCGTATTGACGAGTCTTTAGAGTCCCACACAGAGGGTTTCCCTGGTTCGGGAGAAACGTTGTAGTGGCCGTATGGTTTTATGACAGGGTTCGATCCTATACTTGCACTTGTGCACGGATCATGATCGGACGGATAATACTAGTGGGCTTTGGTTTAAGACGGATCCTAGTATTATATTGTTAGATTAATTTCGTCTCGTAGTATTCGTATTCAATCGGAATACGGATGCGGGTATGTATATACGGATGAGGGGTATTCTTGTAATTCATTACAAGATTTCTTTAGTTGATGCCATGTTCTTTTCTTAATTTAAACATTTAGATTAAATGTTTAAAATGGTGGAAAGTGTGACTCATTCTGTGCTTGACATGGCTTTTGTCTTGGCTAAGATATTTGTATTGAGCTTGTGAGATATTTCAAGTGTGGGGGCAGATATTTTTTTAGTGTGGACTTTCTTGAGTTGCTAGCTCACACTCATATATCTCACAACACTGAAAAAATATAGCAGCCACTTCATTTTCTTTCTTGGCTTGCTCACTTGCTTCTTTCTTGCGCTCACACTTCTTCATCATGGGCATCTTCTTCAACCTCCACCCATCCCTCTCATGAGTTAAGAATCCATGGGTGTTTTGAGATAAAGTATTCACACACTTTCTCTACTTCATCTTGGGCATCTAGGCTAGCAAACTTGATGTCCGAGTTGCTTCGGTTTAGAAGCGGGTGCCCGTATAAAGAACCCTCGACGTGGATCTTCTTCGACGAAGGGAGACCGGAGATCAAACTTCATCGGGGAAGCCGCGAGGAGCTTGGCGCAGAGGTTGAAGACCGAAGGACATGGATCGATCGATATAACCTTTCTAATCTCCTTCTGTAGAACTAGTATAGGGTTAATGGTACGATCCGTCGTTTAGGGTTCCGTTAGCGCCAAGTTTTAAAAGTTTTTGTTCCGCATTTGGCCATGGATTGTTGGCCTTGTTGGGTTCCCTAGGTCGGAAGCAAGGTTTCGGGAGGCATCGTCCATGCCGTTTTCAAATATTTGCCGTTCTAAAGAACCCTAACCCTAGAATATTAACTAGAGATTTAAACAAACTAGCAATGTTAACATCTTAACAACTAAGTGAATGAGGAATACAACCTTTATAGACCGTTCCTTCACTTCTAAGGCTCCGTGCAGTAGTCCCTTCGCTCCAAGTAGTGAACTCCCGGACTCTTGAAAGGGTTCACTTGAAGAAATGAACGAGCTTGCTCAATGTCTTCGAGGCCGAAGATGATCTACGTCGAGCAGTCTCAAGCTCATGATACCTCTTCACTAATGGTTAAATTAGTGAAGCAAACACCCTAAACTAAATGGCTAATAGTAGAGGATGATGAAGTAGGAAATGGGCTCACGTTAGATTTGTTTTTCTCACAATATTTTCTCACCTTGAGAAAAGCTAGCAAGCTTTCTCAATGAAAAAGAAGATGAAGAATGAATATGGGGGAATGAACTCATGAGGTGAGAATAGAAACCAGGGGTGAGTTAGCGCCATACACTAACTCATGTAGAGAATAAACTATGGGTTACAATAATGGTTAGGTTAATACATATCTACAAGTAAAACAAAACTAGTGGACAAAGTCAAAGATGCTTCAAGCTTCCAAGCATATGACTAATTTCCTACTAATTTTGATTAACTTTAAATAAATAAAACCATACATTATCATAAGCTTGGTGTGAGTCTCATACATCCATGTCACATGTGGCATCAAGCATGACATAAAATCATGTACATTAATATATATCACATATATACTATATGCACACTAGTGAGAAAAAGATATGTTTAAGTGAGCTAATATTAGTTAATATAAATTAATACATCACATATATAAATATACATTAAATGTTTAAATCAACACTTGATTTAATAATCCGGCTATATCATATACAACCGAATAATATCAAATGTAACAATCTATCGAATCAACACTTGATCCGATAACCCGGCTATATCTCATATAACCGACCGATATCATATATCACGAGAATAGAATGCGGTATCAAATACGCGCATTAATCTCGGTCCCGCACATATCACATATTTTCTCCTACTTCGTTTCGCATGAACCAGGAAACCTCTGTGTAGGACTCTAAAGACTCGTCAATACGCCGGCAGTAGGTGATGATCATATCAAACACCCACAAGCCGCAAGCGTTCAGCTAAACATAACGGCCGCCCGAGTATTGAGCGATCAGAAGATCAACAAGCAAGTCTACTCATACTCCAGTGAATCCCATCAGTAACACTACCGTTTGGTCCGGTCTCTTCTCTGATATGTCGCATATCTCGTCTAGGGGTGGTAAACGTCAGACCCCAATAGCTTGATAAGTCATGCCGATGTGAGGCTCATAACGGGTCGAGAAACTACTGATAACACTTACCAGTAAATCTAAGAAACAGTCCTGGCCAGGGACTTCCTGTTATAGCCAATCGAGCACAGCGCAACATCAACCCCCAATACCGGGAGAGACGAAATCCCCTCCTATTGCTCATTGCCTCCATGTGATTCGGGACTGTACCCAAGAACCAATGTTTTGCACGTTCTTTTAAATGTGGTAAGGTGGAAATCAAAGCACAGTGGGATTCACACAAGACTCTATGACGATCTCGGATCGACAAATTAACCTGTACCAGTGTCACCAGAGAACTGCCATCTGACATGAGGTATAATACCATCTAGGGGTTCTCGGCGAGTCCGTCCAGTGTACTCAGTCTCCACTGAGCACCCGTAAGCCATCTCTGATGTCAAACACAAATGGATAAGGGATCATCCGTCGCCCATCTACATGGGTTGAGAAGGTATACGCTAGTCAACTCTGGTATATCGATGTCCCGTCTCGATACACCCACGACTAGGGACATTAAAGGATGTACTCACGGACTACCATTGTCCCATTAGTATGATCCACATCATAATCCAGGTAGTCATAAACATCCTAAGGGTTTTATCAACATGTAACAGAGAGACAAACAGTGTACATGTGAAGATAAAGAGTAACCAGATAGCATACTATCATGTTGAGCAAAAAGTCCTCCTTATGTATGTCCAAGCATCCACTATAATATACATCATATGTACAATAATGGCCTCCAGGGGCATATATATAACTAACAATCTCCCACATGCACTAGGGCCATATGTTGTAGTATCCAATACCCAACAATCAACAGTGGTTGTAGTATCTCATATTCAACCTGTTGGATATATGTATGCCCTAAAGGCCATTATTTAATAGTGGATGTATTTTTACATGTGTGTGTGTATATATATATTCAGAGGACATTCTTACTCGACATGATAGTATGCTATCTTGTTACTCTTTATCTTGACATATTCACTTGATCATTCTTTTATTCATTTGGTACATGTTGATAAAGCACTGAGGATATTTGCTTGACTACTGTGATTATGATGCAGATCATACTAGTGGGACCAGTATAGTTTATATGCATAACCTAAAATGTCCCTAGTCGTGGGTGTATCGAGACGGGGCATCGATATACCAGAGTAGACTAGCATGTACGATTCTTGACCCATGTGATGGGCGATGGATGATCCCATATCCATTAGTGTTTGACACCAAGATTGTATACGGGTGCTCAATGGAGACTGGGTAAACTGGACGGACTCACCGAGAACTCCTATGTGGTATTATATCACCGTCGGATAGCAGTTCTCAGGTGACACTGGTACATGTTAGTCTGTAGACCCGAGATCGTCATAGAATGTTGTGTGTTCTCCTACCGTGCTTTGATTTCCACCCTACCGCGGCTCTACTGAGGCGTGCAAACAGGTGGCTTTTGGGTACAGTCCTGAGACACATGGAGGCAATGAGCAATAGGAGGGGTTTCGACTGTCCCGGTATTGGGGGTTGTTGTTGCGCTGTGCATGATTGGCTATATCAGCAAGTTCCTGGCCAGGGCTGATGAGATTTACTGATAAGTGTTATCAGTAGTATCTCGATCTTTTTTAGGCCAAACATCGGCATGACTCATTGAGTTATTGGGGTCGACGATGCCATCCCAAGACTCGATATGCAGCATATCTGACGAAGATACCGGATTGTACAGTAAGTGTTGTCGGTTGGCTCGAAAAGAGTTTTGACAGGTTCGCTTGTTTTTCTTCTGCTCGCTCAATACCCGGGTGGCCGTTACGTTTAGCTGACCGCTTGCGGCTTGTGGGTGTTTGATGTGATCATCACCTACTGTCAGCGTATTGATGAGTCTTACAGTCCCACGATGGGGTTACCTAGCTAAGGCGAAACGTTGTGGAGTGCATATGGTGATATGCGCGGGTGCTTGATTAAATGCGTGTATATGATACCGCATTATAATCTGGCGTTTTCTATTGGTCGGGTCGTATGAGATATGACTAGTTTATTAAATCAATCGTTGATTTAATATTAATGAACATTAGCCATTTTACTTATAACCTTTTCATTATTTATTGTATGCATGAATGTATGTATCTACATATGATGATATAAATGCACACATGCATGCATACATGTGTCATGGTTGTTGATACATTGGAGATGGCTATACAAGACACACATGGTAAAGATATTTATATATTTTTATTATTGATTAAAGATAATTAGGATTAAATCATGGTGGGTTTTCTTCTACACTCTTCTTGAGTCAACCATAACTCAAACCATGGTTTAATCTCTAATTCATTCTTTAACTCACTAACAAAATATCTAGTTATTTTTAAACCATGGTTTGTGAGAGAGTGTGACTTTCTCATATATTCATTATTCATTTTATTTTTGGCATAAGAATTATCTTGAGCTTGAATAGTCATTTCCTTCTTTTTCTTCTTAAAAGCTTACAACCTCTTCTAAAGTGAGTGAAGGAGATAAAAAGAAAACATTTTTAAGTGAAATCCAAACCTACATCACCAATCTACACTAGTTTAGCCCATCAGTTTAGGTTGTTTGAGTCACTTCTACTTTGTTCTAGTGAAGCAAGGAGCTTGAGCAAAGATACTCCGTGGTGGATCATCGTGGAGAACGAAGGACTCAAGCGGACCCTTCCAAATACCGAGTTGATCCAAGGAGTCTAAGGAGGAAGTCTACAAAGGTTGTATTACTATCCTCTTAGTGTTAGACACTAGATCTAGTATCCAATACTATGTTTGTTACCCTAAATTTCTAGTTTGATCCTAGGTTAGTTTGCTTAGCACCCTAGAATTTTAATTGTAGCATGTTCGATGCAAGACAAACCCATGTGTGGTGCTAGGTGAACCCAACAGTGGTATCAGAGCCAGGCTAGAGCTTTAGAGTAACCTAGACGACGTTAAACAACTTCGAACGAACATCGATTACCCCGGAAAATCCTTCTCTGGATTTTTTTTCAAAATGTTGGAATTTTCACAATAAAAATATTCAGAAAATCATGCAGGTAATTCTATGGATCCTCTAGAAGAACGATACCCTAACTCGATCAAATGACTGCGGAACCGCGGCAGAAGCATGCCTTTGGCGGCGGTTCCGCGGCACCATTTGTGAGGCTCGGGTCGGCCCTTCTACGGTTGGTTCATAGGTACTGTGGCATGCTTCTGGGTAATTTTAATACTGCTCAGGTGTTGAGCTTCTCTGTGGATTTTTGGGTAATTGATCAATCGATCAAATGGTTTAACATCGCCTAATTTATTTGAATGTAATACAATAATTGGAATCTACACTTATTGTTTTTTTTTATTTGAAGTCTAAGGATAGTGATGATTCCAAATATTGTAGATTGACATTCTATTTTTGTGACCGTAAGTGTAGTATGTGGTGTATCGCCGGTTTAGTTGCTATATGTCAACGACAATTGGGGTACGCATACTTGCTTACGTTGATGACATGTGATGTTATGTGTTACTATGATATGATGTATAGGATCGTCGTGATTGAATGGCCGGGGGTTTTTTGTGAGATGAGAGTTTTTCCTTTTTCATTCATGTAAAATTCAATGTATGTAATAATCTTTTATTGGGGCACATCCGGGTTGAGGATGATGTTACCTTTGATGTATATTATTTACTTTTCCGCATTAAGATAGACCCAAGAAAGGGAGCACAAGTGACCAGGTTCTAGAGTTCAGTAGGAGGCCATCTCGAGGAGTCGAGACTGGGTCTCCTAACTCTAGGATTGGTAGGGTCACTTGCCGCTCTCGTAGGGGTCTAGGGTGTGGGATTGGCTATTCATCACGGCCGTGGAATCCGTATTTTCTATCGTTGGCTAAATACAAAATACAGAATTCCTAGTATATCCTATATTTTCATATATGTGCTTCTGCTGTTGATATTCTATGATGTGATCACATTGTGTGATGAGACAAATTTTATTATTATATATATGACATATAATAAGCATTTCTTATGTTTTACATCCGCGCTAGTCCCGCCCCGCTATGCCGTTAGTTAAGTAGCCTGACGGTGCATAACGGGACACTGTGGCGAATGCGAATGGCATAAGCGTACGTTCTATTTTCGTTTCTTTTCTGTGATGGCTTAAGGACTTAAATGATGAGACTACATTAATATGATTAATTTAAAGAAAAATAAACCTAAAAGATATAGAATCGAATTTGAAACCCACTCGGCTTTTTATGAAAAAGCTACATTTCAAAATTGCCAAGAATAAGCCACTCCTTTTGAAAACCATTTTGATTCTATAACGATATCAAGTTCAAAGCGTTAAAGGTTTTCTTAAAAACCATCTGCACCCCTCCGTCATTTTTGGAAGTAGAGTACTTAGTATTCGTGCTACGTTTGTTGACTATAGTTAAGGCGTAGTGTACGGTAGCTAAGTGATGTCTTCCTATATAGCATATGATGCGATTAATTGGGATAATTATATGACTTTGTTGACCATAGTTAAGGGTCATATAACTGGGTCTAATTAATCAAGAAATGATGGGTAGAGCTTGACTAGTGCTTATGATTTGTTCACCATAGTTAAGGTCATGAGTACTAGGGGTAAAAACCACATCGGGAGTTTCACGAGTTGAAATTTGCAATGAGATTGCATACCTTCCATATGATGGTTGGATCCCGATCCCACTATGAGCAAGAGTTGCTCCCAAGAGAGTTTTGCACTTTATAATTAGCTAACTTATTAGGTGTCTAGAAAGGTTTCTATGGGGCTACGCTTCTGGGAAAACGAGGTTTATTTTAATTTGGACTGTGCGAAAGCACGGGGAACCTCCCTCAAAGTACCGACACTGGCCTAGCTGAACGGTTAGCGGAGTTTTAGAATGTAATAAATCCTGGCTAGTTTTCTTTTTATGGTTTGAAGGAAAATTTGATAAAAGCAGTGGGAGACATCGATTAGATAAGATAATAACCAATTTGATCTTTGCAAGAGCTTTCGCTGAGTGTATTCTTTTCTCTCTATTAATAGCAGATACCAATGACAGGACTTAAGCTTCTACTAGAGAAAAATAAACTGAATGGGTCCAATTATAAAGACTGGCTGAGGAACATTAACATTGCCCTAACTTATGATAGGTATCATATGTCCTCACAGCTCCAGCCCCACCCGTCCCAGGTCCTAAATCTTTAGTTGCGGATCGGGAGATCCATAAAACCTGGGATACTAACTGTGCCACGGCCAAATATCTCACGCTTGCATCGATGGACAACACACATCAAAAGCAGCACGAGCAGATGGATGTTCAATCCATCTTTCTCCATATAAAAGAGTTGTATGGTGAGCAATTTCGTGTCCTTCGATACGAAGCATCGCGAAATTTGTTTCAGATGCGGATAGCTTCTGGCACACCGGTAGGAGACCACGTTTTGAAGATGATAGCTCTTATTGAAGATCTTGAGGACCTCGGATAGACAATGGAGAATGAAAAATATATTGATATTGTTCAACAGTCTCTCCCCTCTGCCTTTGCTCAATTTGTAGTAAATTTCAACATGCACAACATGGAGAAGTCACTACCTGAACTTCTCAATATGTTGAGAAGTGCAGAGAGCACACTTAAAATAGTGAAGTCTCTTGCTTTGATTGCTGGGCCATCTTCCTGTTCTCGTCCAAAATCAAAGGCCAAGGGAAAGATGAAGAAGAAACCCACCAAACCTACATATGGAGTTAAAAAGGCTAAGGGGAAAGACAAGTCTACAGCTGGGGAATCGGGGAAAGGGGAATTTTACCACTGCCACAAATCGGGACACTAGAAGCGCAGCTGTGCTGAGTACCTGGATCTCAAGAAGAAGAAGCATGGTGATGCTTCTGCTTCAGGTGTGTTTATGACAGAAAACCGTTTTTCTATAAACTCTACTTCCTGCATATTAGATACCGGTTCAGGTTCTCACATATGCAATTCAATGCAGGGGCTGAGAAATAGCAGAGTTTTAAAGACAGGTGACCATACTCTTCGGGTTGGAAATGGTTCCAATGTACATGCAGTTTCAGTAGGAGAGTGTCACCTGGGGTTGCCATCGGGATGTATATTGGTTTTGAACCCATGTTATTATGTACCTAGTATGCTTTGTAATATAATATCCGTTTCATTTTTAGACAATGAAGGTTATAATTTTATATTGCAGAATAATGTTATGAATATTAACCTGAATCAAATGTTGGTTGGGTATGGTACACTTTATAACGGGATATACGTCCTAAATCAACACACAGTTTTCAGCATACAACACACTAATAAAAGAAAATTTTTAGAAACAAATGAAGCTTTTCTTTGGCACTGTAGACTTGGTCATATTAACGAAACATGACTAAACAAGATACATAAAGATGGATATTTAAATCCTTTTGAATATAAATCTTATGCGACTTGTCAGTCTTGTATCAAAGGTAAAATGACCAAAACTCCATTTACAGGACACGGAGAAAGAGCTACTGAGCTCTTAGGCCTCATACATAGTGATGTATGTAGGCCAATGTCTACACAAGTGTTCATAACAGAATACTGCATTTTATACCGCCCATTCTTATGCTCGTGTGTTTATAGGTAGGTGCTTTTAATCCGTGTTTGTTATATATTTTCAGAATACAGGTTTCCTGTATAAATATTGCAAATCAAGACAAAATCTCCACAGTTACGCCAAATACAGAACATCTGTTGACAGCAGATAAAAGCCGGGTTCCGGTCATCCATATCCGTCCGGTGCCGAGTACCAGTTCCTGAGACAAGACATATGACAGTGGTCATTCGTGTCTGGGACAAGCACAGAGCACGAGAGGGGGCTGCACAAGAATCAATGGGTGCGCGGAGCTCGAGAGAGATAAAGTCAAAAGTAAAGAAAAGAGTGCAATCTTGGACAAGGAAATCTGGAGATATTCTGGAAGACTTTTGTGCAGTATGAAGTTTTCAAACACGAGGAAATATAAAACCAGGGAACCACCCAAAACCCAACAGCCCAATTCCACTATAGGGCCGCGGATCCGCGGCCAATAGGGGGTATTGGCCACGGATCCGCGGCCATGTGGGCCCCTCTCCCTGTCAATTTTTCTGGGTAGTTTGGTCATTTTATTTATAGGCAGATTGTTGCCCTAGGTTTCCCATTTCCCTCCTATAAATACCCCGGATCTGAGCAAAGCCAAGGGAGCACTTCTTTAGCCTCTTTTTTGTGTAGTTTTGTTCTTCTTCTTCTTCTTCATTCTTCCTCCATGGAAATGTAGTGAGAGCATTGAGTGGATGTTAATGAAGATGAGGGTTTTTGTTTCTTTCTTGTTTGTTTAGCTCCCCCTTGAGATTCTTTCTTTCTCTTGATCATTCAACCTCTTCATTGAGCTTGAATGGTTAAGGGTTAGTTATTGATCTCAAGGGTCGTATTTTCTTACGGGATTAGTTCTTCACTTCACATGAGTTCTTTACCCTTCTCTTGATCTTGCAACCTCTTGATTGAGCTTGCAAGTTTAAGGGTTGGCTATTGATCCCATGCTTGTCTTGAGTTCTATTTCTTGTTCTTTTATTTGCTTATTTATTACTTGCTTTTTATTATCTTGCTTACTTTCTTGCAATTTAATTCATGCACTTAATTTCTTGTAATCCTTTCTTTTCTTTGTTCTTTTCTTTTTGTTCTCTCTTTTTGGTTCTTTCTTGTGAATGAATGTAATTATCTTTGTTAAGAGAAAAATACAGTATTCTAAGTTAATGTTTCTTTGCCCATTTACTTTTCCCGTATTTTCCATTGAACTCCGCCTAAACCATACGCAAGCGCTCCGTTAGGCACCGTACCCTGACAAGGTAACGGTGATTCCTAACCGCGACCGGTTGCGTTCGGTTTGGCCGGAGGCGAAAGCAAGAGACAAGAACGGAAGGACAAGGGTAAATAAGCCGTATTCCATGAATACCGCGCTTAAATCCCCTAATCCACGTTGTTGCCAATTGCTCTAGCTTCAATTGGTCAAGATTCGGCTCACAGGTTTTGAGTACGGATTTCTTTAGCTTATAATCTCGTATCTTTTTCTTAATAACTTTATACTTGCAAATAATACACTTAGGATAGAATCGAACAACTCATACACAAATTCTTTATTGACTCGTCTAAGACAAGAACGGAAATACAACCATCTCCCTGTGGATCGACCCGTGCTCAACCGGCTAGCTGCATAGCGACACCGTCTTGATCGCGGTAAACTTTAGAACTTTGAACATCCGACATGCCAAAAGCGTGCGATCAAATGGCGCCGTTGCCGGGGAGACGGTAGCGTATTTTCTTTCTTGTTATTCGGGTTAATATTCTTTTTGTATATATATAAAAAAAATCTTTTTGTTATTTTTGATCATTTTTGTGGGCAAGTGTGCAGATTTTTGCGTATTTGCAAACTGCGATTGTGGGAGCAAAGTGTGCATTCAAGGCTAAGGGTGATTTACAAAGTACAATGCCAAAGATCCGGGTAGTTTGACCCGCGCAAGCGAACTTTTCAAGCTTACCGGATTTGATTCAACGGGGGTTTCCTAACCCAAAAACTTAACGGTACGTACTTTCCTAACACCTTCTTTTCAAATCCGACGCTTCCAATATACTATTCTTTGCAGGATTCTTTGCAAGTTCGCTAGCAAACGCCAAAATTGACTAACCCCGTATTTGTTGCAGTGCCGTGCTAAAATTAAAAAAAAAACAATTTTTTTGATTCTTTATAGAATTTTTATTGAATTGTGCATTGCATACATTAATACGGACTTAAGGGCAAGCGAACCCCACAAGATACGGTAAAGGATTTCATCACCTTTTCCGTGGCCCACAAATCACGAACTTGCGCATAACGTTTACCCGCACAAAATTTAAAAGAAACTAGACTTTAAGTCTTAAGGACTTCGTGCTCACTAGGAGAAGTTAACTGTGTTTAGAACCTTGCTTAACGGTATATTATTTACGGGGTGTCTAGGAAAGTGTTAACGGCGCAACCGCCAAAAGAGAAAGGGTTATTTAATTAAGGAACTTCGCGAAAGCGTTGGAAAACCTCCCCTTATCTCTGCACTTACATGGCCTCGTGATCAGTGTATCTTGAGCCTGTTTCTCGACACAGTTTTACTTCGACAATCAAGTTCTGGAGCAGGTCTAGTTGACCTAGGTGAACCCTAGAACGATTAGGTGTGTGGTATTTTTGTGTCGTGATTATTTTTGTCCATATTCTTTTTGTGTATACTTCATTCTTTTGTTAATATCTAAAAAAAAAAAAAATTTAAAAAAAAATAAAAATAAAAAATTTCCCCCTTCTTTTCTCTGCCTTTCTTTCTTTCTCTTCATATCATGGGTACCCCACCTCGCAAAACTCTTGCCGAACTTTGGTACCCTCAACCAGACATTACTTCTTACGGTTCTTGCTTTGGCCGAACGTCAAACGATCCCTCCATGCCCAAAATCTCTTTGAAAGATCGGATAGACGCGTCTAGGACAAACACTTGCCCTTCGCAATCCACTTTGTATCAACCTTTTCAACCTCCCCCACCCGCTTATGTTGATACCCCTTTTGCAAGTCGACCTTTGTCCATCGCTGAACATATTGAACAATCCCGTAGCCGATCTTTCACTCCTTTCACCACTTCAAATTCTTGGGATCAACACTTCCATTCACCTTCCTACCCAAATGTTGATCCTGCTCCTGTCCAGCCATTCAATTCCTACCAATCCTACCCTACTTTTTCACCTTCCCTAGACATTGCTTCAGAACCGCCATTTGGGAGTTTCCAGTATCCAAACAACTTCGTATCTTTTACTGAAACCCCATCACAACCCATGTCTAGTCTGGAACAGTCGTTGGAAGACTTTAGGGTAGCGTCAAGCCAACAGATGATGGATTTGAATGCGTCCATGGCCGCCCTCATACAACCTAGTGACCCGGTAGCTAGTTTTCAACTAGCTCCAAATTTTCCAATGTATGAAGAAGCGGTCGGACAGGCTGTGAATTTGAGTAGAGAGAGTGAGCTGTACCCCCTTCCAAATCAAACCTACCCGTTTCAAATTGAATCCCACAACTCCTGTGTTGAAAGTCTATCAAGTGTCCCAAATGAATTATCAGTTGAAGATAGAATGTTTAATGAGTTGTGCGACTTTGTAGTGTTTGATTTTCCAGATTGTGAAGGGACCTTGCCAAGTGAAACCACACCCAATCCTTTTGACCTCTACACCTCCATCTTAGAACCTGAATTGATTGAAATCCATTCTTTTGATAAGGTGTCTGAAAATATTGATTTTCACTTGATTGAGGATATTGACGCTGGGGATATTTTGGATGATGAACCCGTAGATTTGGCTGAGTTTGTCTCTTCAAATCATCATCCCGAGTCATTAAATGTTTTTCCCGAACCCCATATGCGTCTGGACTTTGAAGAGAAGAGCATGGATGTGCTAAATTTTGAGGAGAATATTGAGGATAGTTTTGAGGATGAACCAGTTTTGCTTGATGAGTCGGATTTTCTAATTCATTCTGTTCCTTCCACTGACTGTGTACACCCTCCTGAACCTTTAACCGATACCCTTCCTCAACCACTTCCCTCCATCCTTTCCATCGTTCCGACCTTGCAAGAACCCGTCTCACTTTCATTTACTGTGTCTGGTTTACCGAGTTCGGCGTACCCATGGTTTCTTACGAATCTTGAGGGATTTGACCCAATCTCTCGCCGGGTTAATAGATTAGCACAATCGCTGTTTATACATCGCTCATCACAAATTGTGCTAATCTATTCACTCCATTTGCACCCTCAAGTTCGTACTCCACTTCTTTTTCCCTTCCGCCATTCTTCCTCTCATATACCGAGACCGTATACCACTTCTATCTCCATACGGTCTCGCGTATTCTCCATCTCTTTTCTCTACGCCTTCTTCCACCAACCGGTACATTATAGAGATAAAATCTTTGAATGGTTGGTGTTAACTTTTGGCCTGTGTAAGGCCTTGTATAGCTTGATACTGTTCTTTCCTCCCTAAACCTGAACTTCAACGCCTAACAGTGGAAACACTGTTTTACTTAAGTTTGGGGGGAACACCTTTTTTGTATATATTTTTGGTTTTTGTTTTGTATATAATTTGTTTTTAGGGAGCGCCGACAATTTTGACCCTCTTGGTATAGCCTGACAGTGAGGGCACTGTCAAGTTTAAGTTTGGGGGTGTGCTCGGTAAGCTTTCTTCCTTCGCATTCATTTGTATATTTTGCATTTGCATACCATATTAAAAACCCACAAAAATTGAAAATTTTCCAAAAATATAAAAACTTTGTCGTCAAGTTAGCTAATTGGGTAACTTAGATCTTTATTCCGAAAGATTAGTTGATATGATAGAAATAACTAAATTCTAGGCTTAGGAATTGAAAACCCTAAAAATAACCCTCATTCTGTTTAAACTTGGAAAGTATACGTCCTTACAGTTTTTTTGAGACATAGGTAATTTTGAGTTCAGTTCTTGAGTTAAGTCAAGATGAAGGGAAAGTATTGATGCTTTACTAAAGGATAAGTCTGAAAAATAGTTTCTTTTCTCGAGTTCAAATTTAGAAAGTATATACCCTACAAACTGCACATACACGCACCTTGAAACTTGGGATAGTAGAGGATACCTAGAAATACTCTTGCCTGAAAGCCTAGTATGAAAGAAAAAACGGTATTTAAAGCTAAACACCAAAAGAGCATGTTGAAAAATATATCCGGTCTTGAAAAAGAAAAAGAAAAAGAAAAAAGAAAAAGAAAAAAATAGAATAAAATCAAGACCTGGAGACTGCTATTTACGCTTTAATGTTCACACATTCAGTAATCGGCCGTTAGTGCCTCAAGAAGCATTAATAGTCGCATGAAAGGTGTGTGAGCAAATCCGTCCATCCCTAATGAAAAGAAGTAGTATTAGGTATTAGGGCAAGGGTATTATAGCTTGAATTGAATTCTTGAGTGTAGGGGTGCAAATACACACATACGTAGGGGTATACAATCGATGTTTGGATAAAAGATAGAAATAAAGAATAAGACTTGTGTTTTCTGTAAAGTTGATAAAAATCCTTGATTTAAGGCCGCACTTTAGAAGGAAAACTCAGGAGAACCGACATCTTTCTAAACTTTTTTGGAACGTATATGACCTAAGGTTAAATAGATAGGAGGTGTGAAAAATAAGGGTTGGATATTTCTAACTTAGGATGATAGAATTTCTAACGTAAATACTAAACTGTAAGAGTAGAATCGATGTTAACTTATAACACTAGCTTGACGGGATTTTGTGGGTGTAATCCGCTGAAAACCCTCAGGAGACAACACTCCTCCTACTAGGGACACCTAGAGGTTTAACGGCTTGTTGCACGCGCTCAGTGCAATCGCGTTCCCTGCGAAAGTGCGGTTAGGATTTTATTTTTGTGAATAATTGGTTTTGCTCGGGACGAGCAAAAGTTAAGTTTGGGGGTATTTGTTCATAACAGAATACTGCATTTTATACCGCCCATTCTTATGCTCGTGTGTTTATAGGTAGGTGCTTTTAATCCGTGTTTGTTACATATTTTCAGAATACAGGTTTCCTGTATAAATATTGCAAATCAAGACAAAATCTCCACAGTTACGCCAAATACAGAACATCTGTTGACAGCAGATAAAAGCCGGGTTCCGGTCATCCATATCCGTCCGGTGCCGAGTACCAGTTCCTGAGACAAGACATATGACAGTGGTCATTCGTGTCTGGGACAAGCACAGAGCACGAGAGGGGGCTGCACAAGAATCAATGGGTGCGCGGAGCTCGAGAGAGATAAAGTCAAAAGTAAAGAAAAGAGTGCAATCTTGGACAAGGAAATCTGGAGATATTCTGAAAGACTTTTGTGCAGTATGAAGTTTTCAAACACGAGGAAATATAAAACCAGGGAACCACCCAAAACCCAACAGCCCAATTCCACTATAGGGCCGCAGATCCGCGGCCAATAGGGGGTATTGGCCGCGGATCCGCGGCCATGTGGGCCCCTCTCCCTGTCAATTTTTCTGGGTAGTTTGGTCATTTTATTTATAGGCAGATTGTTGCCCTAGGTTTCCCATTCCCCTCCTATAAATACCCCGGATCTGAGCAAAGCCAAGGGAGCACTTCTTTAGCCTCTTTTTTGTGTAGTTTTGTGCTTCTTCTTCTTCTTCATTCTTCCTCCATGGAAATGTAGTGAGAGCATTGAGTGGATGTTAATGAAGATGAGGGTTTTTGTTTCTTTCTTGTTTGTTTAGCTCCCCCTTGAGATTCTTGCTTTCTCTTGATCATTCAACCTCTTCATTGAGCTTGAATGGTTAAGGGTTAGTTATTGATCTCAAGGGTCGTATTTTCTTACGGGATTAGTTCTTCACTTCACATGAGTTCTTTACCCTTCTCTTGATCTTGCAACCTCTTGATTGAGCTTGCAAGTTTAAGGGTTGGCTATTGATCCCATGCTTGTCTTGAGTTCTATTTCTTGTTCTTTTATTTGCTTATTTATTACTTGCTTTGTATTATCTTGCTTACTTTCTTGCAATTTAATTCATGCACTTAATTTCTTGTAATCCTTTCTTTTCTTTGTTCTTTTCTTTTTGTTCTCTCTTTTTGGTTCTTTTTTATGAATGAATGTAATTATCTTTGTTAAGAGAAAAATACGGTATTCTAAGTTAATGTTTCTTTGCCCATTTCCTTTTCCCGTATTTTCCATTGAACTCCGCCCAAACCATACGCAAGCGCTCCGTTAGGCACCGTACCCTGACAAGGTAACGGTGATTCCTAACCGCGACCGGTTGCGTTCGGTTTGGCCGGAGGCGAAAGCAAGAGACAAGAACGGAAGGACAAGGGTAAATAAGCCGTATTCCACGAATACCGCGCTTAAATCCCCTAATCCACGTTGTTGCCAATTGCTCTAGCTTCAATTGGTCAAGATTCGGCTCAAAGGTTTTGAGTACGGATTTCTTTAGCTTATAATCTCGTATCTTTTTCTTAATAACTTTATACTTGCAAATAATACACTTAGGATAGAATCGAACAACTCATACACAAATTCTTTATTGACTCGTCTAAGACAAGAACGGAAATACAACCATCTCCCTGTGGATCGACCCGTGCTCAACCGGCTAGCTGCATAGCGACACCGTCTTGATCGCGGTAAACTTTAGAACTTTGAACATCCGACACGCCAAAAGCGTGCGATCAACAAGCTAGAGGCGGTTTTTCTTACTTCGTAACTTTTATTGATGATTTCTCAAGATTCGATCATGTGTTTTTAATAAAGCATATGTTTGAAGCTTTCGAGAAATTCATTGAGTACAGATTTGAAGTAGAAAAACAAACCGGATTGAGCATCAAGATACTTCGATCGGATCGAGGTGGAGAGTATCTCAGTACAGAGTTTTCAGATTTTCTAAAAGAGAATGGGATTCTCTCTCAGCTCACTCCTTCTTACACACCACCGTACAACGGTGTGTCCGAACGATGGAATCGGACCCTATTAGATATGGTACGTTCCATGATGACTGATGCCGAGTTACTTGTCTCATTTTGGGGGCATGCATTGGAGACTACAGCGTTTCTGTTTAACATGTTCCAACCAAAACCGTGTCTACGACACCATATGCGATATGGCATGGGTAGAGACCATCTCTTAAACGAGTTAAGATTTGGGGTTGTCCGGCCTATTTCAAAAAGCAGAATCTGGACAAACTCGAGACACGGTCAGTCATGTGTAAGTTTGTGGGGGTATCCGAAGAATTCATAAGGATACCTATTCTACCTCAGGGAGGAACAAAAGTTGTTTGTTTCTCAGTATGCCACATTTTTAGAAAGAGAATTTTTTACAAATGATACTGATGGCAATGTGGTAGATCTAGAAGAGGTTCAAGAGACACTAGTTACAAATGACAACTTGGTTGAGCCTGATGTTGCAACAAAAACTAATGAACCTCAGCCACTTCGTAGATCTAGTAGGACTTCTCGCCCACCAGAGAGGTACTACGGCTTCCTCATTAATGGTGATAGAGAAGATTGCATCATGGAGGATGATCCTACTAGTTTTCAGCAAGCTATCACGAGTAGTGACTCTGTGAAGTGGCTTAATGCTATGAGATCTGAGACGGAGTCTATATACACCAACAAAGTATGGACTTTGGATGTTGTACCCTCTGGGGTAAAACCCATAGGGTGCAAATGGATATTTAAGAGAAAGATTGGTGTAGATGGGCAGGTAGAGACCTGTAAGGCAAGACTTGTGGCGAAAGGATTTGGTCAAAGACCAGGTCTGGACTATGACGAAAAATTTTCTCCCTAGCCATGATTAAATCCATCCGGATCTTACTTGCTATTGCTGCTCGCTACGACTATGAAATCGGGGAGATGGACGTTAAAACTGCATTTCTAAGTGGTGATTTAGAGGATTGCGTTTATATGGATCAGCCAGAGGGCTTCGTTGACAGTGGGAGCAGCGGGAAAGCATGCATATTGCTTAAATCCATTTATGGATTAAAACAGGCATCACGGAGTTGGAACATCTGTTTCGATGATGTTATCAAAGAGTTTGATTTGATCAAAAATCCAGATGAACATTGTGTTTATAAGAACATTGTAAGGAGTACTGTCGTTTTCCTCGTATTGTACGTGGATGACATTCTTCTGATAGGAAACGATGTTCCTATGCTACAATCGGTCAAATCATTCTTATCACAAGGTTCTCCATGAAGGACCTGGGTGATGTCACGTACAAATTGGGCATTCGGATCTATAGGGATAGATCCAAAAGGTTATTGGGATTGTCCCAAACCAGGAACATCAACACCATCCTAAAGAGGTTTAGTATGGAAGACTCCAAATGGGGTGCCTTACCCCCATGCCATGGAGTCACTCTCTCCAAGGACTTTTGCCCAAAGACTGATGAAGAGAGAGCTCGCAAGAGCATTATTCCCTACGCTTCAGCCGTAAGATCTATAATGTATGTGATGTTGTGTACACGTCCTGATGTAGCTTATGCACTATGTGTAGTAAGCAGGTATCAATCCAACCCAGGGGAGAATCACTAGACAGCTATGAAGAACATTCTTAAGTACTTGCGAAGGACTAAAGAATTGTTCTTGATGTATAGTAACGGAGATCTCCAAATAGAGGCCTTTACCGATTCGAGCTTCCATAGTGATAAGGACGACAGCAAATCTATCTCTGGGTTTGTATTTACCCTCAATGGAGGGGTGGTGAGTTGGAAGAGTTCCAAACAGGATATCGTTGCAAACTCCACGATGGAAGCTGAGTACATTGCTGCAAATGATGACGCCAAGGAAACCGTCTGGATGAGAATGTTCGTCTCGGAGCTAAGAGTAGTTCCAACCATTATTGATCCAATACCATTGTATTATGTTAATAATGGGGCTATGGCTTTAGCCAAGGAGCCCAGGTCCCATCAGCGATCCAAACACATCCTGATGCTTTTTCATCTGATCCGGGAGATAGTAGATCGCCGCGAGATCGAGATTCGGAGAGTACATACAAATAATAACACCACGGATCCAATCACCAAGGCCCTCCTTCAGCCGCAGCATGAGCAACTTTTTGAGATGTTGGGTATGAGATACGCCAATAATTGGCCTTAGTGCAAGTGGGAGATTGTTGGATATATGTATGCCCTAAAGGCCATTGTTTGATAGTGGATGTATTTTTACATGTATATATATATTCAGAGGGCATTCTTGCTCGACATGATGGTATGATATCTAGTTACTCTTTATCTTGACATGTTCACTTGATCATGCTTTTATTCATTTGGTACATGTTGATAAAGCCCTGAGGATATTTTCTTGACTACTGTGATTATGATGCAGATCATACTAGTAGGACAAGTGTAGTTTATAAGTATATCCTAAAATGTCCCTAGTCATGGGTGTGTCGAGACGGGGCATCGATATACCAAAGTAGACTAGCGTATACGATTCTTGACCCATGTGATGGGCGATGGATGATCCCATATCCATTGGTGTTTGACACCAAGATTGTATACGAGTGCTCAGTGGAGACTGGGTACACTGGACGGACTCACCGAGAACTCCTATATGGTATTATATCTATCGTCGGATAGCAGTTCTTAGGTGATACTGGTACAGGTTAGTCTGTAGACCCGAGATCGTAATAGAGTCTTGTGTGTTCTCCCACTGTGCTTTGATTTCCGACCTACCACTGCTCTACTGAGTCGTGCAAACAGGTGGATTTTGGGTACAGTCTCGAGACACATGAAGGCAATGAGCTATAGGAGGGGTTTCGTCTCTCCCGGTATTGGGGGTTGATGTTGCGCTGTGCTCGATTGGCTATATCAGCAAGTCCCTGGCCAGGGCTGATGAGATTTATTGATAAGTGTTATCAGTAGTTTATCGATCTGTTATAGGCCTTACATATTGAGTTATTGGGGTCGACGATGCCATCCCTAGACTCGATATGCAGAATATCTGACGATGAGACCAGACTGTACGGTAAGTGTTTCCGGTTGGCTCGACAGGAGTTTTGACAGGTTCGCTTATTTTTCTTCTGCTCGCTCAATACCCGGGTGGCTGCTACGTTTAGCTGACCGCTTGCGGCTTGTGGGTGTTTGATTTGATTATCACTTACTGCCGGCGTATTGACGAGTCTTAGAGTCCCACAAAGGGGTTACCTAGCTCAGGCGAAACGATGTAGAGTGCAGATGGTGATATGCGCGGGGGCTTGATTAAATGCATGTATATGATACCGCATTATAATCTGGCGTTTTCTATCGGTTGGGTCGTATGAGATATGACCTGTTTATTAAATTAATTGTTGATTTAATATTAATGACCCTTAGCCATTTTACTTATAAGCTTTTCCTTATTTATTCTATGCATGAATGTATGTATTTGTTGGAGATAGTGCCCTCAGAGTCAATTATTGGATCACAGGCACATGATTGCAATGATTGAGGGAGGACCTATACCGGTAGGACAGTCTTACTCAAGATGATAGTATGCTATCTGGTTTGTCTTTATCATCGTATACTGCTTTAGGTGACCTTTCAGGTCACTACTGAACGTTGATAGAGCCTCTAGGATTCTTGCTTGACTACCAGCAGTATGAGGGAGATCATATACGTGAGAGCTGGGGTCTATAAGCACATCCGTAAAAGGTCCCTAGTCGTGGGAGTTTCGAGACAGGGCATCGATACTCCAGAGTAAACTAGTGTATACAGTCGAGACCCCGACAAGGGGCGGTGGCCAGTCTCACAAGCCACTGGTGTCAGTTGGTTCACCTAAGATGTATACAGATGCTCATTGGGTTATGAGTACACCGGACAGGACTCGCCGGGAACATGCTAGTTGGTCTTATACCTGACGTCAGATAGCAGTTCCCTGGTGACATGTGTGCAGGTTAGTTCATTGACCTGAGATCGTCATTTGTCTTGTGTGAGTTCCCACTGTACTTTGATTACTACCCTACCACGCTCAAAGGAGACGTGCAAATAGGTTTTAGTTGGGTACAGTCCTGAGCCACATGGAGGCAGTGAGCGGATCTGCAGGGGTTCGTCTCTCCCGGTATTGGGGGTGAGGTCGCGCTGTGTCTAGGAGAGCCATTACACGAAGCACTCAGCCGAGGCAAGAGATTTTCTGGTAGGTATTCCAGTAGTATCTCAGGGTGTTCTGGACTACACTCCGACACGACTTGTACCGCTTTTGGGGGTCTGACTTTTACCAACCCCCTAGGCCCGCCATGCGATGCTCATAGACGAACGGACCGGAATGTACGGATATTGTCACTGAAAGGCTCAGTAGGGTGTCAGGATGAGTTCGCTCATCGACGTCCCTTTTGGTCAATACCTGGTAGCCCGTTACGTATAGGCTAATACCTCTGACGTGCCAGTGGTTAAATCCACAACCAAAGTATTGACGAGTCTTTAGAGTCCCCCACAGACCAGTTTCTCAAGTTTCAGGCGAAACGCTGTAGAGGCTGTATGGAGATATGGCAGGGTTCGATCAGATACGTGCGGTATTGCACGGATCGTGATCGGACGGATTTTACTAGCGGGCTTTGGTTTAAGCCGGATCCTAGTATTGTACAGTGTAGATTTTGTCTCTTTGCATTTGTATTCAGTGGGAATACAATTGCAGGCATGTATATGCAGTCGCAGGATTTTTCCTGTAATTTATCACGGGATCAGTTTTCTGAAGTTGCCAGTTTGCATTCCGTTCCGCCCAGTTTTCCTTTGTTTCTTCACGGCCGGACTTTATCGATGGTGGGGGTTATTTGCAGTTGTGCAAATTACCATTTGTGGAGGGGGTTATTTGTATATGTGGCTTCATGATATGACTATCATCATTAGATTCTTTTTCAGTCTATTCCTTTGCATTAAATGAGATGGGTTAGAATGAGTGATTGGTGTGAGGCTTGATTTGTCTTATGCTTACCCCTTCCTTGTGCTCACCCCCTTGATTTCTTTTTCCACCACCATTTTTGAGATGGCCGGCCATTAGAGAGGAAAGGGGAGATTTTATTTGGGATGATAATTTTTGCTATCTCATTATTCCATTCATGCAACAAAGATAAACCTCTCTCCATTATTCATTCACCTCCACATCACCAAGGCAACTTCATAACCCCAAAGAGACAAAGCTTCATACACTAGCCTACAGCATTTCTTGGGCACGTCGGCTTGCCAACGTCTTGCGCGAGTTGCCTCGGTCCAGAGGTGGGAGCCCGTAAAAGAACCCGTTGTTGTGGTGCCCGTTCCGACGAGGAGCTGAAGACCGGAGATTCCGCGAGGAGATCGGAGTGGAGGCCGAAGACCAAAGGACACGGATCGCTCGGTATAGCTTCCTTCCCTTTTTCTAGTTTGCTAGAGTTAGATTAATGGCCCGATCCGGTTTTTTAGTACGCGGTGGTGCCGGTTCTTGTTTATAGAAAAGTTTTTCGTTTCCGCATTCCGGCGTCGGATTGACGGCCGGGGCGCTGCCACGCACTTACACTGGTATCAGAGCCATGCCATTAACCTAGTCTAGCTTGCTCTAACGTGTTTACAAGTTCGATCGAACGGATTTTCCAAAAACCGTATTTCCATGTCGTACTTTCTGTCGAATTTTTCTGTGCTCTAAAAATTATTTGGTACATTGGAAAATTACGAGCAGGGTTTCTTATGAATTCTGTGAAAATTTGGTACGCTGATATTACTGTAGCGCGGCGGTTTAGCGGCCAAAACCACGTTTTGGCCGCGGAACCGCCGCCGTTTTGTAGCCAAACCGTACCAAATTTCGACAGTGGTTTACTGACATGGAAATGGGGTTTCCAGTATATTCTTTTTGGGCCCAGATGTCTTTGAGTGCTACAGTAGTGCTTGGGACCCATGATTGATGTGAAATATTGTGTTTGTAGAATAACCGCAATCAGAACGGTGTCGCTTATAGCTAGACCGAGGTGAGTACGGGTCGTCCTCAGGGAAACGTTGAATCTTTTACTCTTACTTTAGATGTGTTGAAAAAGAGAGGAGGGATAAAGAATTTTGAAGAATGGTTTCTAGATCTACGTTAAGCAAGAATGCAAAAATATAGATCTAGATTATTTTAGGGATGTAGTTAATATAGTAAGAGGGGTTGTAGGGTTCGTTAGGATTTAGTAGTCATGGACAATTAATTAAAAGTTACCCTTTTTATCCTTTAATAGATTTAAAACTAGAACGACGGTGATGCGTGTAGATTAGGGTTTCTGGAGGGAAAAGGAATCCCACTCTTAACCCTTATCTCGATACGGAACTCCGTTCATATCTAGCCTTTACCAAAACAATCAATAATCTAATCTCTAATCGCGGTCGGAACTAACAAAGAATTGTTAGCGCGCCCGATTAGGATGTTAATGATTCTTTTGATAAAGTTCAAAAACTTTATATGACTTAAAAAGGGTTTAGGGATGTTCATCATCCATTAGCCTACCCTAATCCTACAAACCCTAACAAGCGGAGAATTACTCGCGCATGTTGGGAGAAGAAGAGATGGAGAGAAAATGCATAATTAAACTACGAAGAAATAGAATAGGAAAAAGAACTACCTTTATTAATCAGCAATATTCATTACACTTTGATTCCTTAGAAAATGATTACAAAGACTAGCTTGCTTCTCGATCTCTTCTAAGGAGGTAGACGAACAGTTGATGATCAGCCTGGATGCGTGAGCCGTCTGGGACTTCGTGATCTCGTTGGCTTGATAATTTTTCCAATAGGCTCTCGGTCCCTATTTATGTAAGGTTTACCTAGCACCCTATGAAAGGTTTGGAAGCATCACATGTCACAAAGATCAAATTTTGGTGGTGCTAAGTAAGCATACAAATGATCTATCCTAGAAAATTAGGGTTTCATAAACTTTGACTAACATCACATGTTATAAAGGCAAGGGTTTTGAGACTACAACCTTTGTAGCTCCCTTTTGTAGACTCCTTGGCCACTTGAGAGTTGGAAAAAGATTAGCTTGAAGTCCTCTAACGTCCACGACGATCCACCCGAAGCTCCTTTGTCCAAGCTATCAACTTCACTTTAACAAGAAGATGAACACTCTAAACAAGTGGGCTAGACTTGTGTAGAATTGTGCTTCGGTTCTCTATCTCACTTCAAAATCCTATCTTTTTGAGTATTTTGCTCACTTGAGAAGTCTAGAGAGCAAGAGCTCAAGGTTGAAGAAGATGATGGCTATTTTTAAGAAGAAGAGAAGATAAACTCATGAAGGGAAAAAGAAAATATATGTATATATATTTATTTCTTCTCATCTCAAACCATGGTTAAATTATGAAGATATTATTTAATTTGAGTTAAAACATGAAAGGAAAGTTTAATCCATGGTTAAGGGTAGGTGAACATGGTTAGGTCAAAGAAGAGACTAGAAACAAACCATGAATTATCCTTTCCTTTTTCATTTTGTTTTAAAAGAAATATAAGTAATAATCCATATAAATAACCAAGGTGTGAGTCTTATATTGCCACCATTTTCTATGTATAAACAACCATGGTAGAATGATGTATGTATGCATGTGTGCATGCACATCCATATGTGCATGAACAAGAATGAATGCATACATGCATGCATACATCCAAAAGAAATAAGATAGGATTTCTTAGTGAGAAGCTAATGGTTAAATGATAAATCAACACTTGATTTATCAACTCGGTCATATCACATACGATCCGACAAAAAGCAATCCGCCCAATTAATATACGGTATCTCATACGCGCATTTTAACCGGGTCCATGCGCATATCGCATACGCGCACCACAACGTTTCGCCTGGACTAGGTAACTTCTATGTGTGACTCTAAGACTCGTCAATACGCCGGCAGTGGGTGATGATCATATCAAGCACCCCCAAGCCGCAAGCGGTCAGCTAAACGTAACGGCCACCCGGGTATTGAGCGATCAGAAGAAAACAAGCGAACCTGCTACAACTCCCGTCGAGCCAATCTGCAACACTACCGTACAGTCCGGTCTCTTCGTCAGATATGCTGCATATTGAGTCTAGGGATGGTAACGTCGACCGCAATAACTCAATAAGTCATGCCAGTGAATGGTCTATAACAGATCGAGAAACTACTGATAACACTTATCAGTAAATCTCAGCAGCCCTGGCCAGGGACTTACTGATATAACCAGTCGAGCACAGCACAGCATCAACTCCCAATACCGGGAGAGACGAAACCCCTCCTATCGCTCATCGCCTTCGTGTGTCTCGGGACTGTACCCAACGGCCACCTATTTGCACGACTCAGTAGAGCCGTGGTAGGGTGGTAATCAAAGTACAGTGGGAGAGCACACAAGACTCTATGATGATCTCGGCTCTACAGACTAACCTGTATCAGTGTCACCTGAGAACCGCTATCCAAGGATAGATATAATTCCATATAGGAGTTCTCGGTGGGTCCGTTCAGTGTACCCAGTCACCACTGAGCACCCGTATATGATCTTGATGTCAAACATCGATGAATGTGGGAACATCCATCGCCCATCACATGGGTCTAGAATCATATACGCTAGTCTACTCTGGTATATCGATGCCCCGTCTCGATATACCTCCGACTAGGGACATTTCAGGATATGCTTATAAACTACAGATGTCCCACTAGTATGATCTCTATCATAATCACTGTAGTCAAGCCGATATCCTCAGGGCTTTATCAGCATGTATAAATGAATAAAAGCATGATCAAATCAACATGTCAGATAAAGTAGAACAAGATAGCATACTATCATGTCGAGCAAGAATGTACACTGAATATATATATATATACATGTACAGATACATCCACTATCATATAATGGCCTCTAGGGCATACATATATCCAACAATCTCCCACTTGCACTAAGGCCAGTTATTGGCGTATCTCATAACCAACATCTCAAAAAGTCGCTCATGCTGCGGCTGAGGGAGGGCCTTGGTGAGTGGATCCGCGGCGTTATTCTTTGTGTCTACTCTCTTAATCTCGATCTCGCGGCGATCTATAATCTCCAGGATCAAATGAAAGCGCCTCAGGATGTGTCTGGACCGCTGATGGGACCTGGGCTCCTTGGCTAACGCTATAGCCCCATTATTATCACAATACAAGGGTATTGGATCAATAATGGTTGGAACTACTCCTAGCTCCGAGACGAACTTCTTCATCAAGACGGCTTCTATGGCGGCATCATTTGCAGCAATGTACTCAGCCTCCATCGTAGAGTCTGCAACGGTATCCTGTTTGGAACTCTTCCAACTTACCGCCCCTCCATTGAGGGTAAATACAAACCCTGAGATAGATTTGCTGTCGTCCTTATCGCTCTGGAAGCTCGAATCGGTAAAGCCCTCCATTTGGAGATCTGCATTACCATACACCAAGAACAATTCTTTAGTCCTTCGTAAGTACTTAAGAATGTTCTTCACAGCTGTCCAGTGGTTCTCCCCTGGGTTGGATTGATACCTGCTTACAACACTAAGTACATAAGCTACATCTGGGCGTGTACATAACATCATATACATTATAGATCCTACTGCCGAAGCATAGGGTATAATGCTCATGTGAGCTCTCTCTTCATCGGTCTTTGGACAAGAATCCTTAGAGAGAGTGACCCCATGGCAAGCGGATAAGGCACCCCGCTTGGAGTCTTCCATACTAAACCTTTTTAGGATGGTGTTAATGTACCTGGTTTGGGAAAATCCCAATAACCTTTTGGATCTATCCCTATAGATCCTTATGCCCAGGATGTATGTGGCATCACCCAGGTCCTTCATGGAGAACCTTAGTGATAAGAAAGATTTGACCGACTGTAGCATAGGAATATCATTTCCTATCAGAAGAATGTCATCCACATACAGTACGAGGAATGTGACAGCTCTTCCTACAGCCTTCTTATAAACACAAGGTTCATCTGGATTTTTGATGAAATCAAACTCTTTGATAACATCATCGAAACAGATGTTCCAACTCCGAGATGCCTGCTTTAACCCATATATGGATTTAAGCAATCTACATGCTTTCCCGCTGCTCCCACTGTCAATGAAGCCCTCTGGCTGATCCATATAAACGCATTCTTCTAAATCTCCATTTAGAAATGCTGTTTTAACGTCCATCTGCCAGATTTCATAGTCGTAGTGAGCAGCAATAGCAAGTAGGATCCGAATGGATTTAAGCATGGCTACGAGCGAAAAAGTTTCGTCATAGTCCAAACCTGGTCTTTATTGAAAGCCTTTCGCCATAAGTCTTGCCTTATAGGTCTCTACCTGCCCATCTACACCGATCTTGCTTTTAAAGATCCATTTGCATCCCATAGGTTTTACCCCAGGGGGTACAATGTCCAAAGTCCATACTTTGTTGGTGTACATAGACTCCATTTCGGATCTCATGGCATCCAGCCACTTCACAGAGTCTCCACTCGTGATAGCTTGCTGAAAACTGGTAGGATCATCATCATCCATGATGCAGTCTTCTCCGTCACCATCAATGAGGAAACCGTAGTACCTCTCTGGTGGGCGAGAAGTCCTACCAGACCTACGGAGTGGCTGAGGTTCTTCAGTTTCTATTGCAACAGCCGGTTCAACCAAGTCGTCATTTGTAGTTTGTGTCTCTAGAACCTCTTCTAGATCCACCACTTTGCCATCATCTTTATCTGTGAAAAACTATTTTTCCAAGAATGTGGCATGTTGAGAAACAAACACCTTTTGTTCCTCCTTGTGGTAGAATAGATATCCATATGAATTCTTTGGATACCCCACAAAATTATACATGACTGACCGTGTCTCGAGTTTGTTCGGATTCTGCTTTTTAACATAGGCCGGGCAACCCCAAATCTTAATTCTCTTAAGAGATGGTCTCTTCCCATGCCATATCTCATATGGCGTGGTAAACACGGTTTTGGTTGGAACCCTGTTCAGTAGAAACGCTGCAGTCTCCAATGCATACCTCCAAAATGAGACGGGTAACTCAGCATCACTCATCATAGATCAGACCATATCTAATAGGGTCCTATTCCGTCGTTCAGACACACCGTTGTGCTGTGGTGTGTAAGGAGGAGTGAGCTGAGAGAGAATTCCATTCTCTTTTAGGAAGTTTGCAAATTCTGTACTAAGGTATTCCCCACCTCGATCTGATCGAAGCATCTTGATACTCAAGCCGGTTTGTTTTTTTACTTCTTGTTTATATTCAATGAATTTCTCGAAAGTTTCGGACTTATGCTTTAATAAAAATACATGACCGAATCTTGAGAAATCATCAATGAAAGTAATGAAGTATGAAAAACCGCCTCTAGCCTGTGTAGACATTGGCCCGCATACATCACTATGTATGAGGCCTAAGAGCTCAGTAGCTCTTTCTCCGTGTCTGGTAAACGGAGTTTTGGTCATTTTACCCTTGATACAAGACTGGCAAGTCGCATAAGATTTATATTCAAAAGGGTTTAAATATCTATCTTTGTGTAACTTGTTTAGTCTTGTTTCGTTAATATGACCAAGTCTACAGTGCCAAAGAAAAGCTTCATTTAATTCTGAAAGTTTACTTTTCTTAGTGTGTTGTTTACTGAAAACCGTGTGTTGATTTAGGACGTATATCCCGTTATTAAGTATACCATACCCAACCAACATTTGATTCAGGTGAATGTTCATAACATTGTTCTGCAATACAAAATTATATCCTTCATTGTCTAACAAAGAAACAGATATTATATTACATAGCATACTTGGTACAAAATAACATGGGTTCAAAACCAATATACACCCAGATGGCAACCCCAAGTGATACTCTCCCACTGCGACTGTATGTACATTGGAATCATTTCCAACGCGGAGAGTATGGTCACATGTCTTCAAAACTTTGCTATTTCTCAGTCCCTGCATAGAATTGCAAATAAGAGAACTTGAACCGGTATCTAATACCCAGGAAGAAGAGTTTATTGAAAAACAGTTTTCTGTCACAAACACACCTGAAGTGGAAGCATCCCCATGCTTCTTCTTGAGGTTCAAGTACTCTGTACAGTTGCGCTTCCAATTTCCTGCTTTGTGGCAATGAAAAAATTCTCCCTTCCCCGAGTCTCCAGCTTTGGACTTTTCCTTTCCCTTCACCTTTTTAACTCCACCCTTAGGATTGGTGGGCTTTCTTTCCTTTGGACTTAGCCTTAGGGCGAGTAGAAGAAGATTGCCCAATAGTCATAATGGGAGTTTTCATCGATTTCATAGTGCTCTCTGCACTCCTTAACATATTAAGGAGTTCAGGTAGCTCCTTCTCCATGCCGTGCATGTTGAAGTTAACTATGAACTGAGCAAAGGTGGAGGGGAGGGACGGCAGAATAATATCCGTATATTGTTCATTGTCCATTGTCCATCCTAGGTCCTCAAGCTCTTCTATAAGAGCTATCATCTTCAGAACATGATCACCTACTGGTGTGCCAGGGGCCATTCGCATCTGAAACAATTTCTTTGATGCTTCGTATCGTAATGCTCGGGATTGCTCTCCATACAACTCCTTTGTATGGAGGAATATGGTTTGAATGTCCATATTCTCGTGCTGCTTTTGATGTGTATTGTCCATCGATGCAAGCGTGAGGCATTTGGCCGTGGCACAGTCAGCGTCCCATGTCTTGCGGACTTCAATGTCCGCAATTGAAGATTTTGGACCTGGGGTGGGCGGGGCTGAAGCCGTGAGGACATATGATACTTTATCATAAGTCAAGGCTATTTTCAGATTCCTCAGCCAGTCCTTATAATTGGTCCCATTCAGTTTTTTTTATCTAGTAAAAGTTTGAGTCCAGTCATTGGTATCTGTTATTAAGAGAGAGAAAAGAATACACTCAGCGAAAGCTCTTGCATAGATCAGATTGGTTATTATCTTGTCTAATCAATGTCTCCTACTGCTTTAATCAAGTTTTTCTTTCAAACCATAAAAAGAAAAAAATAGCCAGGATTAATTACAGTCAACAACTTCGCTAACCGTTCAGCTAGGCCATTGTCGGTACTTGAGGGAGGTTCCCCGTGCTTTCGCACGGACCTAATTAAAGTAAACCTCGTTTTCCCAGAGGCGTAGCCTCGTTAACACCTTTCTAGACACCTAATGAGTTAGCTAATTGTAAACTGCAAAACTCTCCTAGGAGCAACTATTGCCCACAGTGGGATCGGGATCCAACCATCATATGGAAGGTATGCAATCTCATTGCAAATCTCAACACTTGAAATTCCCGATGTGATTTTTACCCCTAGTACCTATGACCTTGGCTATGGTCAACAAATCACAAGTACTAGTCAAGTTCAGCCCGTCATTTCTTGATTAATAAGACCCGTCGACATGACCCTTGGCTAAGGTCGACAAAGTCATATACCCGTCCTAATTAATCTGCATCATATGCATTGTAGGAAGACATCACTTTGCTACCGTTCACTATGCCTTGGCTAAGGTCAACAAACGTAGCACGAATACTAAGTACTCTACTTCCTAAAATGACGGAGGGTTGCGAATGATTTTTAAGAAAATCATTAACGCTTTGAACTTGATATCGTCGTAGAATCAAATGGTTTTGAAAAGGAGTGGTTTGTGCTCCGCAGTTTTTTGAAATACAGCTTTTTCATAAAGAGCCGAGTGGTTTTCAAATCCGATTCTACAACATCTTTTTAGGTTTATTTTCTTTACATTAATCATATTAATGTAATCCCATCATTTAAGTCCTTAATCCAATCACAGAAAAGAAACGAAAATAATACGTACGCTTATGCCATCCGCATTCGCCGTAATGTTCCGTTATGCATCGTTAGGTTACTTAACTAACGGCATACCGGGACGGGACTAGCGCGGGTGTAAAACATAAGCAACGTCTACTATATATCTTATATATAATATATCATTCGTCTCAGATATCACAGAACACAGGCAGCATAAACATATATATAATGTGGGATATACTAGGACGTCCGTATTTAGTATTTAGCCAATAATAGAAAATACGGATTCCACAGTCGCGATGAATAGCCAAGCCCACACCCCTAGACCCCTACGAGAGCGGCAAGCGACCCTACCAATCCTGGAGTTTAGGAGACCCGGTCTCGACTCCTCGAGATGGCCTCCCACTGAACCCAGAACCCGGTCACTTGTGCTCCCCTCCTTGGGTCTATCCTAATGCGGAAAAGTAAATAATATACAACACTGGTGACACAACCTCAACCCGGAAGTGCCCCAAATAAAAGAATATTACATTACATTTGAATTTACATGAATGAAAATATAAAACTCTCATCTCACATAAAAAAAACCCCGGCTATTCAATCGCGTCAATCCTGCACATCATATCTCAGCAACACATAATATCATATATCATCAACGTAAGTAAGTATGCGTATCCCAATTGTCGTTGATGTATAGCAACGAAATCGGCGATATCGAACATACTACACTTCCGGTCTCAGAAAAGAAAGTGTAAAACTACAATATTTGGAATCCACATTCTCTTTAGACATCATAAGTACGAAATATCACATACTTCGTATTTCATGCCTAAACTATATGAATTCCACATATTGTATCACATTCCAGATAAACAGACAGTATTAAAGTTTTCGAACGAACGATGAAATACCCAAGATTCACTAAAGCTCAACACTTGAGCAGAGTTCAAGAACCCGGAGTGTGACACAGTAGTAGCGGTCCAGCCGTAGAAGGGTCAAGCTAATGCCTCACATGTGGCACGCCGTACTGCCCCAAACCCTAAGGTTCAAAGGGCAGTTCAAGACGGTCACATAATCGAGTTAAAGTTTGTTGTCTTCTAGAGGGTCCACCGCAAAACTTGCACGTATCTCCAAAAGATTTAAACCCCGTGAAAAGTGAGCAAATTATAGTCGTTCGAACACTTCAATACTTTCTAGTTTACCCGAAAAAGAAATGAAATGAAAATTCCTATCGAATTGTCGAGTCCAAAACCATCTCCAGAATTTACAGTACATGATTCAGATTAAACATACCTAAAACAATATACAAGCAGTAGTATGAATTACTGTGCAAAAATGAATCAATGAAGCCTCTTTACGGCCGCTGAACCGCGGCCTAAGCAAGGATTTGCCGCGGTTCCACGACGGTTTGTACGGATCATTGGTTCGTTTTTCACAGTATTTCTTATATTTTCCTGCTCTATTTTTTAAGTATTTTTAATTCTGAAAAATGTCAGATTTTAAAATTTGTCCAGAGAAGGTCACGAAAAATCGTATTTTGATCCGATCGGGATTTTTACTTCGTAAAAGTGTCGCCTAATGTTCTAGGTCGGCTATGATACCAAATTAAGGTTTACCTAGCACCGTATGAGAGGTTTGGAAGCATCACATGTCACAACGATCAAATTTTGGTGGTGCTAAGTAAGCATACAAAGGATCTATCCTAGAAAATTAAGGTATCATAAACTTTGATTAACATCACATGTTATAATGGCTAGGGTTTTGAGACTACAACCTTTGTAGCTCCCTTTTGTAGACTCCTTGGCCACTTGAGAGTTGGAAAAAGATTAGCTTGAAGTCCTCTAACGTCCACGACGATCCACCCGAAGCTCCTTTGTCCAAGCTATCAACTTCACTTTAACAAGAAGATGAAATGAAGTTAACACTCTAAACAAGTGGGCTAGACTTGTGTAGAATGGTGTTGTGGTTCTCTTTCTCACATCAAAATCCTATCTTTTTGAGTATTTTGCTCACTTGAGAAGTCTAGAGAGCAAGAGCTCAAGGTTGAAGAAGATGATGGTTATTTTTAAGAAGAAGAGAAGATAAACTCATGAAGGGAAAAATAAAATATATGTATATATATTTATTTCTTCTCATCTCAAAGCATGGTTAAATTATGAAGATATTATTTAATTTGAGTTAAAACATGAAAGGAAAGTTTAATCCATGGTTAAGGGTAGGTGAGCATGGTTAGGTCAAAGAAGAGACTAGAAACAAACCATGAATTATCCTTTACTTTTTCATTTTGTTTTAAAACAAATATAAGAAATAATCCATATAAATAACCAAGGTGTGAGTCTTATATTGTCACCATTTTCTATGTATAAACAACCATGATAGAATGATGTATGTATGCATGTGTGCATGCACATCCATATGTGCATGAACAAGAATGAATGCATACATGCATGCATACATCCAAAAGAAATAAGATAGGATTTCTTAGTGAGAAGCTAATGGTTAAATGATAAATCAACACTTGATTTATCAACTCGGTCATATCACATACGATCCGACAAAAAGCAATCCGCCCAATTAATATACGGTATCTCATACGCGCATTTTAACCGGGTCCATGCGCATATCGTATACGCGCACCACAACGTTTCGCCTGGACTAGGTAACTTCTATGTGGGACTCTAAGACTCGTCAATACGCCGGCAGTGGGTGATGATCATATCAAGCACCCCCAAGCCGCAAGCGGTCAGCTAAACGTAACGGCCACCCGGGTATTGATCGATCAGAAGAAAACAAGCGAACCTGCTACAACTCCCGTCGAGCCAATCTGCAACACTACCGTACAGTCCGGTCTCTTCGTCAGATATGCTGCATATCGAGTCTAGGGATGGTAACGTCGACCCCAATAACTCAATAAGTCGTGCCAGTGAATGGTCTATAACAGATCGAGAAACTACTGATAACACTTATCAGTAAATCTCAGCAGCCCTGGCCAGGGACTTACTGATATAACCAGTCGAGCACAACACAGCATCAACTCCCAATACCGGGAGAGACAAAACCCCTCCTATCGCTCATCGCCTTCGTGTGTCTCGGGACTGTACCCAACGGCCACCTGTTTGCACGACTCAGTAGAGCCGTGGTAGGGTGGTAATCAAAGTACAGTGGGAGAGCACACAAGACTCTATGACGATCTCGGGTCTACAGACTAACCTGTACCAGTGTCCCCTGAGAACTGCTATCCGACGATAGATATAATTCCATATAGGAGTTCTCGGTGAGTCCGTCCAGTGTACCCAGTCACCACTGAGCACCCGTATATGATCTTGATGTCAAACATCGATGAATGTGGGAACATCCATCGCCCATCACATGGGTCTAGAATCATATACGCTAGTCTACTCTGGTATATCGATGCCCCATCTCGATATACCTCCGACTAGGGACATTTCAGGACATGCTTATAAACTACAGATGCCCCACTAGTATGATCTCTATCATAATCACTGTAGTCAAGCCGATATCCTCAGGGCTTTATCAGCATGTATAAATGAATGAAAGCATGATCAAATCAACATGTCAGATAAAGTAGAACCAGATAGCATACTATCATGTCGAGCAAGAATGTACACCGAATATATATATATACATGTACAGATACATCCACTATCATATAATGGCCTCGAGGGCATACATATATCCAACAATTTATAGTCCAAAGCCAGAAACCCTTGCTTCCAAATTAGGTAAATAGTAGTATAGATTTTCCCTAGAAATTTTCATCAATTAAATCTTCAAAGATGCCGCGGATCCGAGGCCCATGGGGGGTATGGCCGCGGATCCGCGGCCATTACATCATATCCCTTCATCAAACTTTAGGGCTTCTGTTCTTTTGACATTTGTCTTTCTCTGGAACCTTCATAATTTGGAAATCTTTTCTTTTCTTCTGCCAGAATTGATTTCTTCATTTTGATTTCATAATTAGGCAGGTTAGCTTTAACAACTTGATTTCCTTGATTTAAGACCTGAAAATTCTGCACAACAACTCAACAAATAATATTTTGTAGACTTAGTTCTACTAAGATTAGGTCAATGATATTATTTGCATACATTTTCCTACCAAATTCTAATTAATATATCAACACATGGAAAATAGTATTTTTACACATAAACCCTCATATGTATGATATATTATAATAAAGACCTTTTTTAATATGGAAATGGTAGGAAGAATGTAATAACAAATGTGCAGTTTTATCAACTGAACAAATACCCCCAAACTTATCTTTGATCGTCCCGAGCAAACTAGTTTATTCAAGAGAAAGAGAAGAAGAAAAAGGGGAAAACTAAGCACACTGTCGTAGGCAAACACGATTGCACTGAGCACGTGCAACAAGCCGTTAAACCTCTAGGTGTCCCTAGTAGGAGGAGTGTTGTCTCCTGAGGGTTTTCAGCGGATTACACCCACAAAATCCTATAACAAAAGAGAGATGGTGAAATTTACATATAAAGATAAGAACCATAAAAGAAAGACTTTGAAAATAAGAGTTTCCAACTACACCAGCTTTTCAGTTGTCATGAGCCATATCTTAGTAGCCATGAAAAGATGTTAGAAATCACATCATCCCTCAATAAAACATCGTCTTTATTCTTCATTCCTATCTTTCTTCCAAACATTGATCATATACCCCTACGTGTGTGTATAGAACATCCCTACACTCGGAGAATTCAATTCAAGCTATCATACTCTTGTCCATCTACCTTAGTACTTTTTAATTTGATGAATACTTAAGTTTGCTCACACCTTTTCATGCGACCGTTAATACTTCTTAAGGTACTAACCGACCGATTACTGATGTGCTTGCAGAGTAGGTGATAATATTTTCCTCGTCTTGCACCACCTAAGGCTTAGCAGTGACTCCCAGACCAGTTGGCCTTAGGGCACTAGGTGATGAAGCACCCTCACTATATTTTTTTATTGCTGCCTTGGCGATACAAAACCAGTGTTCATTTTTTCTTCTCACCATTTTTATATTTTCTTCATTTTTTCATTTCCTTTATACTTTGGCTTTTAGACAAGAGCATTTCAAGGTATCCTCTACTATCCCGAGTTTCAAGACGTGTGTAAGTGCATGTAGTAGGGTATCAACATTCAAATGTTTGGCTTCCAGAATAGAAACTATTTTTCAGACTTATTTTTATCCTCAGATTAGTGATTTCCTTCATCTTACTAACCCTTGGGACAACAGCTCATAACTACTTATTACTAGTTCGTTTAAGAAAACTTCTAATTTTCTTGGTTTTCTTATACTATTCCTATCTTTTGGATGTAATTTTTCACTTTCTACTCTTTTGTTAAATTTTTTTTTGAAATTTTTTTGAAAATGTTGTGCTTATGCAAAATATGATGCAAATTGATGTGTAAATATGCACAAACCTCTCCCAAACTTGTTTTCAATAGTGTCCTCACTGTTGCTATTTGCTGGATCACAAAAACCTGTAAGCTTGGGACGACATTATTAATGGGGGCAAGAATATAAGAAAGTGAAAATGCTCCCCCAAACTTATTTTTGGCTCACAAATTTGAGGACAAAAGTTATGTTCAAGTGCCAAAAATATAACCCCCCCTCAAACATGAGTTAGACATTACGAAGCATTTTAAGAGGGGGTGAGTCATTTGGTGAAAGTAAGACTTTACAAAGACCAAAAGTTAATACCAACCATTCAAAGATTTTATCAGTATAGCGTATAGGTTGATGGAAGAATGTGTTGTATCGAGTCAAGAAAAAATGGGGAAGGGATAAGAGATGGTCTGGAAAGGGTTTGAAATTAGTGAAAAGAAAGAATGAGGATGAATGTTAATGTTTAGGAAGAAGGAATGGTGACGGTTCAACCTCTATAGGTGGAGATTGATTAATCACAAAATCCATATTGTTTAAAAATTCAAGTTCGTCAGCAAAAAGTTCTTCAAAACTTTTATCAATGGTGTGATTGAACATTTTGCTGTCAAAGAGTTTTGTGCCAGAATTTATCCTACTTGATTCATCAAAAATCATTGAGGTAGAGGACTCGAAAAACTCATCTACTTCATTTTCAAAAATATCTAAATCAAGTTGAATTTCTGGTATTATTGAACTTGAATTAATGGATTTTGATTCATCAAAACTCACAGAAACTATAGGAATAGAAGAAGAACCGGAGAAAATAGAAGGTGAAATGGGTAAACAAATTGGTGTGTCGAGTGTTGCTGTACCAGATGTGGAAGATGGAGGCTGTATTTCTTCGGGTATACCTTTATCATCAACTTCAAGACATATTTGGGGTTCGGGAAGAATTAAAGGCTCAAGATGATGACCACAAGGAAGTGAAAGGATTTGATGAATTGGTGGGACAAAATCATCCAAAATTTCGGGTTCATCAATCAATATATCCCCAAGGTCAATCATCTCATTCAAGTGAAGGTTAAAATTCTCAAACACCTCATCAAAAGTTTGGTTTTCAATCAGTTTTGGTTTAAGTGTGGAGGTGTAGAGATCATAAGGGTTGGGTATGGTTTCACTTGAAATAGACCCTTCACAGTCGGGTAAATCAAACACTACAAAGTCACACAACTTATCAGTCATTTTATTTGGTGTACTTGATGAATCTATGAAACTGGAGTTGTAGATTTCAGTTTGGAAACATGAGGTTTGATTAGGAAGGGTGTACAGTTCTGTCTTACTACCCAAATCCTTCCTAATTTGGTTCGACAGTTCCAGAAAATTTTCTAATGTCTGCTCCAGACTAGTCTTGGGTTGATAAGGGGTTTCAGTATAAGATTGAAATTCCTGTGGATAATTAAAACTCCCAAATGACTGATTAGAAGAACTGTCTAGAGTAGGTGGAAAAGTCGGATTGGATTGATAGGAATAGAATGGTTGCGGAACTTGGGCAGGAGTAGGATCAATATTATGATAAGAAGAATATTGATATGGGTTGGTTGGTTGGCTATTTTCAACAGACATCTTATATGCCACAAACCGCATATCAAACTCTTCTCCGGACAGTGATGGTGATGGTTGATATTGGTCCGGGTTGAAACTTTGGCCTCTAGACCTAGCTATGTGCTCAGCAATGGACATTCGTCTAGGGGCTTCCTCACTCTGGGTATGAACTGAAACAGGTGTAGGATTAGGATACGGTTGATAAGACCTAGACTGAGGTGGCCAGCTGTTTTTTCCTGCTTGTTCTATATGATCTCTTAAGGACATGGAAGAGTCGGACGGAATACCGAAGGGATTACGAAAACAAGAGATATCTGGTTGTGGACAGCAAAATTCGGCAAGTGTTCTTCTGTTTAGGCCACCCATTATAAGAAGAGAAGAAGGGGGAAGGGTAAAAAGGGGAGAAAATAATTGGTTTGTTTTGAAAAATGACGGATTTAGACAAATCACACAAAAATGCACAAACAAACCTAGAACTATGGTTACCTAGGTCCAATCCCTAAACCGCTCCTAGACTTCCAAAGGACAAGTCGAAGGATAAATCCTCTAACGCCTCTTTACTACCCTTGTAGCCATGTAAGTGCAAGGTGAGTGGGAGGCTCCCCACTACAAAAGTAGTAACCACTCGTCTTGGACACACTTGCCTAGTCACCACAAATGTAATGCGGATAAGTGATAGATTACCCACGACCTTCCTCTGTCCTTATTGAGCGCGACAGTCCTTAGAGTCTGGTCTAGATATTTTTTAAATTAATGTAGGGTTGATGCAGATGGTCGGTTTGTGATTTGTGGGGCTTAGGAAGGGTGATGAAATCCCCACCTAATCTTGATTTGGTCTTGCCCCTTAAAAATCCGTATTAAAATATGCAAAAACAAACCACAAAACAAAACTTTGCAAAAAGATTTTTGAGCGGCGATATTCTTCAAAGAATCCTGCAGAAAATAGATTTTATTAGATTTGAGAGGAGAGAGAAGAAGTTCAGAAAGATACCAGAGAAGTGTGAAACCCTAGATCTCCTGTTTCCTCAAGTCCGTGACTCCAGATTCCCTCGCAAAATTTACACACAAATCGTTAAATATACGATTTGCAGTTTTGTTTTAATTATGATATTGATCGTATAAGAATTCAACACAAATAATAAGAATAAAAAATTACGCACGTATCCCCGGCAACAGCGCCATTTGATTGATGTGAAATATTGTGTTTGTAGAATAACCGCAATCAGAACGGTGTCGCGTGTAGCTAGACCGAGGTGAGTACGGGTCGTCCTCAGGGAAACGTTGAATCTTTTACTCTTACTTTAGATGTGTTGAAAAAGAGAGGAGGTATAAAGAATTTTGAAGAATGGTTTCTAGATCTACGTTAAGCAAGAATGCAAAAATATAGATCTAGATTATTTTAGGGATGTAGTTAATATAATAAGGGGGCTTGTAGGGTTCGTTAGGATTTAGTAGTCATGGACGATTAATTAAATGTTACCTTTTTTATCCTTTAATAGATTTAAAACTAGAACGACGGAGATGCGTGTAGATTAGGATTTCTGGAGGGAAAATAAATCCCACTCTTAAACCTTATCTCGATACAGAACTCCGTTCATATCTAGCCTTTACCAAAACAATTATTAATCTAATTTCTAATCGCGGTCGGAACTAAAAAAGAATTGTTAGCGCGCCCGATTAGGATGTTAACGATTCTTTTGATAATGTTCATAAACTTTATAGGACTTAAAAAGGGTTTAGGGATGTTCATCATCCATTAGCCTACCCTAATCCTACGAACCCTAACAAGTGGAGAATTAATCGCGCATGTTGGGAGAAAAAGTGATGGAGAGAAAATGCATAATTAAACTACGAAGAAAAAGAATAGGAAAAAGAACTACCTTTATTAATCAACAATATTCATTACACTTTGATTCCTTAGAAAATGATTACAAAGACTAGCTTGCTTCTCGATCTCTTCCAAGGAGGTAGACGAACAGTTGATGATCAGCCTGAATGCGTGAGCCGTCTGGGACTTCGTGATCTCGTCGGCTTGATAATTTTTCTAATGCTCTCGGTCCCTATTTATAGTCCAAAGCCAGAAACCCTTGCTTCCAAATTAAGTAAATAGTAGTATAGATTTTCCCTAGAAATTTTCATCAATTAAATCTTCAAAGATGCCGCGAATCCGCGGCCCAAGGGGGGTATGGCCGCGGATCCACGGCCATTACATCATATCCCTTCACCAAACTTTAGGGCTTCTGTTCTTTTGACATTTGTCTTTCTCTGGAACCTTCATAATTTGGAAATCTTTTCTTTTCTTCTGCCAGAATTGATTTCTTCATTTTGATTTCTTAATTAGGCAGGTTAGCATTAACAACTTGATTTCCTTGATTTAAGACCTGAAAATTCTGCACAACAACTCAACAAATAATATTTAGTAGACTTAGTTCTACTAGGATTAGGTCAATGATATTATTTTCATACATTTTCCTACCAAATTCTAATTATAATATATCAACACATGGAAAATAGTATTTTTACACATAAACCCTGATATGTATGATATATTATAATAAAGACCTTTTTTAATATGGAAATGGTAGGAAAAATATAATAACAAATGTGCAGTTTTATGAACTGAACAGCCCACTTCGGTAAATTTGATCGATCGAAAATTTTAAACAAGTTAGTTCACAGTATTTACATTATATCTGCGACCGTGAATGTCATTCGATCGGTAAATCCGGTCTATCTGCTATAGCCCTTTTAGATGGATTTGCGAACGTGACATTCACGTTGATGTTCTGTGTTGTGCTGTTATGTTGCGGATTGGTCGTGGGGGATAGCCTGGATACAATAGTAGTACAGTTTTGTTTTATATGTACATTTGATATTGCGGGGCGAGCGTCCAGTATGTGGACTGCCGTCACTGCCTGTTTGTATATTATTCTTTTGGGGCACGACCGGGCTGAGGTCGATGTACCCGTTGTATATTTTACTTTCTGTACTAGGATTACCCCAAGGTGGGGTGCACGGATAGCCGGGTTCTAGAGGGCAACATGCCCGCATCTCATGGCATTGAGACGGAAGGGGCTTCACTCTAAAATTGGCGGGCTATTCGCCGCACTCGTAGGGGGTACAGGTTGACCCAAGGAGGGGTGCTCAAGTTACCGGATTCCGTGAAGTGCTGAGTGGTCCATTCACGTTGCTGAAGGGGGCTGCCTCGCTTCAGGTTTTGGCGGGTAACTTTCCGCGCCCGTAGGGGTGTAGGATTTCATTGCACAGGCTATCCACACGACCAGGGGAACGTCGGTTTTCAGTAGCGGCTCTATGAAACCCGGGGTCCCAGATATCTGTATTGCTCTGTGATGCTGATAACTTTCTGTGATGTTGCATTTTATCATGCCTTGAGCGAATATTATATATTGATATATATACTAATAGATGTTGTATATGTTTTGCATCTTGCTAGTCCAGTCCCCGCTCTGTCGTTAGTTAAGTAACCTAACGGGTGATGACGGGACCCAGTGGCGAATGCTGATAGCATATACGTACATCATTATTTTCGTTCTTTATTGGTGTGATGAATTGATGGGACTGCATTGATTCGGATCAATGCAAGCTAAAAAACCTATTCTGATGTTGTTGGAACACTTTTCAAAAAGCTGTTATTGCAGGGGCGTTCTCTTTTGTTTTGCACAGTGGTATTCAGTTGGAATATCCTGCATCTCAGTCGACAAGGCAAGGGCCGAGATCCCTTCACCGGGAGTGACCCATTGGACAGAAGTTTGCATCAGGGTAATAACTTCACTATAGCCGATTACTTTTTCTTTGCATCGTGGTATTCAGTTGGAATATCCTGCATCTCATTCTACGGGGAAAGAGCCGAGATCCCTTCACTGGGAGTGACCTCTTTAGCAAAGGTTTTCGTTACGTTAAAGGTTTTCGCCAGAAACCATTCGTAGCCCTCCGTCGTTTCATATGGATAGTCAATATGTATTCAAGCTGTGTATGTTGGCCAAAGTCAAGGCACAGTGATTGGTAGCTATTGGGTATTCATATGCTGCATAGATAGATGCGTTGGTTTGGAACAGTCGTACTACTATTTTGGCCAAAGTCAAAGGTAGGTACGGGTGGGTTCAAATCAACCTGGAGAATGACGGGTAGAACTTGACATGTGACTTATGATATGTTGGCCAAAGTCAAGGTCATAAGAGCATGGGGTAAAAATCACAACGGGGGTTTCTAAAGAAACTGAAACTGGCCAGATATGTGCCTACCTTCTGGAGTGTGATAACGTGAGCGGATTCCGTCACGTTATCATGCGATGATAGTTGGATCCCGATTCCCACTGATGAGTTGGTTTACTCCTCGGGTGATCCCGACTAATTCTTCCTTCAGGTCTGGAGAAGAATTTGACGTTACAGTGGGAGGTTTCCTGATTAGATAAAGTGATAACCATTCTGATCTAGGTTAGAGTGCACGCTGAGTGTTTCTTTTCTCTCTCTCTCTTTGGCAGCGACCATGACCCGACCCTTGACTATAACTCAGTGACCAAAATTAACCGAACCTTCTTAAACACTGGCTATTGGATTGTCAGAGTTGCAAACCTCTTTGCCACTCCTACTTTTACCCTTTTCTCCAGGACACCCCGTATTACCACGAACGTCCACTTCCATTGGATAAAACCATCGTATGGTTATATACGAACTCGAAGGAATTTATTCGAGGATGGTTTCCGGTTCTGGAGATAACGAATAGGACTATTCAGTTGTCTTTTCCTTTTACCTTCTCTCAGGTTGTGAGTGCTCCATGGATTAGGACAGTACACCTATTACGCAAATTGGATAGTCTTCTTCCAAACCATAGGCAGGTGCCGACCGGTAGGGAATGAGAAAAACAAATTAGCCTAAACGGTGTATAGAAAGTATTAAGTAAAGACATATCAAGGGATTAGTAAGAGGGCAAAGTAAAATGCGACTACTATTCACGACCAAACCATGTATTTCATTACCACTCCCAATTCACCTTTGTATTTCTCCAGGACACTCCGTATCACTATGAAGATCCACAGTTTATTTGGATACTCCATCGTATGGTTATATACGAACTCGAAAGGAACTTGTTCCAGTTCGGGAAAGGATTCTGGTTCAGGAGAAATAGGAATAAGGTTTATTCGGTTGTATTTTATCTTCATCTTCTCTCGCATTACGAGTGTTCCTAGGATTTGGACAGTACACCCATTATGCTTATTGGATAGTCTTCTTCCAAACCATAGGCTGGTGCCGAACGGTAGGGAAGGAAGAAAACAATTTAGCCTAAGAGGGTGTACAGAAGATAATGACTAAAGACATATAAAGGGATTTGGGGAGATGGCACAGAAATATACGGTTACAGTTGTGAATCTGGATAATGGAAGTGGCATTACTAGGAATACCCGGATACCCCTACGAAACATTTTAATGTTTCAGTATTCACCGTGTACTGTTAAAAGAAAACTGATTTCCCAATTAGACACTTGCTCCAGGGTATGTATTTACCAGGTATGATTCTCACAACTGTATGGTTTTACAGATGATGAGTGGGAGTAAGTTATTGGGAATTAGGTGAACATCCTCATTATATCGGGATTCGTTGTAATTGGTGATATTTGAGGAAGTCACCAGGGTTGTTTGCCGGACGACAAATATTTGGTTTTGAATATCCGTTATAATGCACCAATTTCAAATTGATATATCTGTATGTCTATTTTTATAGAGTGGGATATACCTTTTTGAAATTATGTCTATGACATTTATCTATATCAGTGGATGGTTAGGTAAGGAGCATGAAACAGCGGTGTAATTCTTCATAACCATAGTACAGTTTTCAACCTACGGCACACAGGGAATAAGTTATTAAACTCAAAGGACTTATACAGAGTATTGTAAGTCCGCGGAGGCGCCCCGGCCATCGATCCGACGCCGGAAACGCGGAAACTAAAAACTTTGCAAACTAGCAAACCGGCACTACCGCGCACTTTTCACCCGGATCGGGCCATTAACCTAGCTACTAGCAAACTAGAAAAGAGTAGAGAAGCTATACCAAGCGATCCGTGTCCTTCGGTCTTCGTCTCCACTTCGATCTCCTGCGGAAACTCCGTCCATCACCTCCTCGTCGGAAAGGGCACCACATACCCGAGTTCTTTTACGGGCTCCCACCTCTGGACCGAGGCAACTCGGGCGCGAAGTTGGCTAGCCGACGCGTCCAAGGTTTGCTGTAAACCAGTGTAGAAAACTTTGTCTCTTGAGGTTATAGAAGTTGCCATGATGGAGATGAGAGAAAAAAAAATGCTTTGGAAGAAAATGGTGCTCACAATTTTTAGCAAGGAAATGAGATGAAGAAAATGCCACACACTCAAAAAAGAAAACTCTCTCTTCCTCCCTCTCATGTGGCCGGCCCCTTAATTGGAAATGGTGGAGAGAAAAACCCAAACCATGAAGGGAGGTGATGGTAGTAAAAGCAAAGGGGTGACCACATCCAGAAGGCAATGAAAACACCAACAAAGGAAAACCGGCCGGAACGGAATGCAAACTAGGAACTTCAGAAAACTGATCCCATAATAAATTACAGGAAAACCCCGCTACTGCATATACATGCCCGCATTTGTATTCCCACTGAACACAAATGCAAAGAGACAAAACTACACTATCTAATACTAGGATCCGGCTTAAGCCAAAGCCGGCTAGTAAAATCCGTCCGATCACGATCCGTGCAATACCGCACGTATCTGATCGAACCCTGCCATATCTCCATACGGCCTCTACAGCGTTTTGACTGAAACTTGAATAACTGTGTGTGGTGGACTCTAAAGACTCGTCAATACTATGGCTGTGGATTTAACCACTAGCCCGTCAGAGGTATCAGCCATACGTGACGGGCCACTAGCTATTGACCAAAAGGGACGTCGATGAGCGAACTCATCCTGACACCTACTGAGCCTGTCAGTGACAATATCCGTATAGTCCGGTCTGTTCGTCTATGAGCATCGCATGGCGGGCCTAGGGGGTTGGTAAAAGTCAGACCCCCAAAAGCGGTACAAGTCGTGTCGGAGTGTATCCCAGAACACCCTGTGATACTACTGGAATACCTACCAGCAAATCTCCTGCCTTGGCCAAGGACTTTTCATGTTCTGGCTCTCCTAGACACAGCGCGACCTCACCCCCAATACCGGGAGAGACGAACCCCTGCAGATCCGCTCACTGCCTCCATGTGGCTCGGGACTGTACCCAACTAAAACCTGTTTGCACGATTCCTTTGAGCCATGGTAGGGTAGTAATCAAAGCACAGTGGGAACTCACACAAGACAAATGACGATCTCAGGTCGATGAACTAACCTGTACACATATCACCAGGGAACTACTATCTGACGTCAGGTATAATACTAATTAGCAGGTTCCGGCGAGTCCTGTCCGGTGTACTCATAACCCAATGAGCACCTGTATACATCTTAGGTGAACCAACTGACACCAGTGGCTTGTGAGACCGGCCACCGCCCCTCGTCGGTGTCTCGACTGTATACACTAGTCTACTCCGGAGTATCGATGCCCTGTCTCAAAACTCCTACGACTAGGGACCTTTTAAGGATGTGCTTATAGACTCCAGCTCTTACGTATATGATCGCCCTCTTACTGCTGGTAGTCAAGCAAGAATCCTAGGGGCTCTATCAACGTGTAATAGCGACTCGTAAGGTCACCTAAAGCAGTACACGATGATAAAGATAAACCAGATAGCATACTATCATCTCGAGTAAGACTGTCCTACTGGGACAGGTCCTCCCCTCAATCATTGCAATCACGTGCCTGTGATCCAATAATTGACTCTGAGGGCACTATCTCCAACAATCTCCCACTTGTACTCAAGGCTAATTATTGCGATGTCGCATACTCACAGCCCGTGTGATACCAAACACCCAACTCCTCTACTAGTCAGTCTCACAAAGCTCGTTTGCGAAACTATTGCGTTCAAGGAATAGCCTCAGAGAGTGGATCCGCTCTGATGTTTCTTTCTATGTCTCTCTTTATCTCAAGTTCGCGGAGAAAACCATCTCCCGAAATGAGCAATACCTTTCTTAGAATGTCTGGATGTCTGGTGGGACCTAGCTCATAAATGAACTCCAAATCAAACTTCTTAGACTGTATCGTCAACTGAACTTAATCAGTATCCTGCGCCATGCCTTCCCTCAGTATCCACTTGGACCACCTGTCCAAAATACGGCCCCTCGTCAGAGGGAAAACTATAACTCTGACAACCACTCTGTCATCTAGGTCACCTTGGAAGCCTGGAATGATAACCGTCTCCTAAGGAGGCTGTCGTTATCATATCCCTAGAACATCAACTTATGTTCTAAAACTGCTTCCGACTGTTTCTCCAGAATTGGATCAATATCAACTTATTGCATCTACTGCAAGAACAACATCTGGTGTGGTACTTGACATCTCATGATTGACTTAATTGCCTAAGCAAGTGATCTGCCAATCATGCACATCCCTCTCCCCTTTAGTCTGTAAGACACCTTTAGAGAGGGTGACTCCATTACCTGCACGTACACCACCACGCCAGGAGTCGTCCATTCTAAATACTCTTAGAATGCTGTCTAAGTACCCTGATTGGGAAACTACCCAAATCTAGATCTAAAACCATAGATCTAGTGACCAGAATGTCTGATATAACATCCAAGTCCTATGTGGAGAAACCACTGTGTGACGACCAAAGTATAACCGACCGTAGTATAGGAATATCACTTCCTACTCTGTGTATGTCATCCAAATACCAGGACATCACACCCTACTACCTTCTTAATAGATCCATCCCCTATTCTGATGAAGTCAAACCTATGACTGTCACATCAGAAATAGATGATCTATCTCCGCTATATCTGCTTTAGTCTACAAATAGACATAAGCCAATTGTCCACCAATACTTCCGCTGCTCCCTCTGACTACGACAACCCTCTGGCTGAGTCATATAGACGTACACTTCTAAAGCCAATTTAGAACGACGCTATACTCATCCTCCTGCCGGGTCTCACAGTCTGGAACAACAGCAATGGCAAGTCTGGGTAAACAATAACCTCCCTGCCACCGTCCTTGAGCATACCGAAGTACCTCTCGGGTGCCTGAGGTTACCCACTTTATCTGCGGAGTGGCCAATGGAATGTCAAACCAGATTGAATCTTTAGGTTCTTATCAAATCTTCAGTAATCATTTGCGGTTCAAGAATCACTTCCAGTTCTACCATACTCCTACTACTCTTTTCTGAAAAATTCCATTTTTATTAAAACTGTGGCGAGTCTAGAACAATATCACTATTGATCTTCCAGATGGTAGAATATCAACCCTCATCATAGCCCGGGTCAACCCACAAACAGCCATTACAGAAACGTGCCTTGAGTTGTCCAGTGTCTGGTTTTAAGCATAAGCCGGACAACTCCCCGTACCTTAACAATGTCAAGATATGAACTGTTCTATATCCAATATAGAAACAGAGGCACTGATTTAATTGAACCAGATTCAAATCATGCAGCTATCTCCAGTGCATGTCAAGTAAATGGAAGGAGGCCGATCAGCGTTACTCAACTTAGGAGCACTTCCAATTATGAGTAACCTGAAAGAGAAGCATGTTCTCTTAACCATTATTATCAACTGAATACCACACATAAGTATCTACATCTTCGATCACCTTGAAGAATCCCGATACTTGCAACACCCGGTTCTCTACTTTATTCATATACCTATAACTTCTCAAAACTTCGACCTTGTGTTTCTACGAAACACCTGTCTTGGAACTAGAGAAGTTATAAGTAAACCGAATATAATACGAGGACCAACCCCTCTGTCCTAATGGACACTGGACAATATACAATACTCTGTATAAGTCCCATGAGTCTAGTGACTCATTCCCTGTGTGTCGTAGGTTGAAAACTGTACTATGGTTTTGAAGAATTACACCGCTGTTCAATGCTCCTTACCTAACCATCCACTGATATAGGTAAATGTCATAGACATAATTTCAAAAGTTATATCTCACTCTATAAAAATAGACGTACAGATATATCAATTTGAAATTGGTGCATAACAACGGATATTCAAAACCAAATATTTGCCGTCCGACAAACAACCCAGGTGACTTCCTCAAATATCACCAATTACAACGAATTCCGATATAATGAGGATGATCACCAAATTCACAATAACTTACTTCCACTCATCATCTGTAAAACCATACAGATGTTAGAATCAAACCTGGTAAATACATACCCTGGAGCAAGTGTCTAATTAGGAAATCAATTTTCATTCAACAGTACACAGCGAGACTGAAACATTGAAAAGTTTCGATGGGGTATCCCGGTATTCATAGTAATGCCTCTTCCATTATCCAGATTCACGACTGTAACCGTATAATTCTTTTCCACCTCTCCAAATCCCTTTTTATGTTTTTAGTCATTACCTTCTGCACACCCCTTTAGGCCAAATGGTTTTCTTCCTTCCCTACCGTTCGGCACCAGCCTATGGTTTGAAAGAAGACTATCTAATAAGCATAACGGGTGTACTGTCCTAATCCTAGGAGTACTCACAATGCGAGAGAAGGTGAAGATAAAAGATAACCGAATGAACTTAATTCCTATTTCTCCTGAACCAGGATCCATCCCCGAACTGGAACAAGTTCCTTTCGAGTTCGTATATAACCATACGATGGATTATCCAATAAATTTGGGATCTTCGTAGTGATACGGAGTGTCCTGGAGAAATACAAAGGTGATTTCGGATTGGCGAAGAAATACTTGGTTTGGTCGTGAATAGCAGTCGCAATTTACCTTGCCCTCTGGCTAATCCCTTGCTTTTTCTTTACTTAATACCTTCTGTACACCGTTTAGGCTAATTAGTTTTCTTCATTCCCTACCGTTCGGCACCAGCCTAAGGTTTGGAAGAAGACTATCCAATTTGCGTAATAGGTGTACTATCTCCTAAACCAAGGAGTACTCGCAACCTGAGAGAAGGTAAAAGGAAAAGACAACTGAATAGTCCTATTCGTTTTCTCCAGAACCAGAAACCATCCTCGAATTCCTTCGAGTTCTTATATAACTATACGATGGTTTTGTCCAATGGAAGTGGACGTTCGTAGTAATACGGGGTGTCCCGGAGAAAAGGGTAAAAGTAGGAGTGGCAATGAGGTTTGCAACTCTGACAATCCAAAAGCCAGTGTTAAGAAGGTTCGGTCAACTTGGTCACTGAGTCATAGTCTAGGGTCGGGTCAATGGTCGCTGCTAAAGAGAGAGAGAAAAGAAACACTCAGCGTGCACTCAAACCTAGATCAGAATGTTTATCACTTTATCTAATCTGGAAACCTCCCACTGTAACGTCAAATTCTTCCCCAAACCTGAAAAAAGAATTAGCCGGGATCACCCGAGGAGTAAACCAACTTATCAGTGGGAATCGGGATCCAACTACCATCGCATGATAACGTGATGGGATACGCTCACGTTATCACAGTCCAGAAGGTATGCGCATATCTGGCAAGTTTCAGTTTCTTTAAAAAACTCCCGATGTGGATTTTTGCCCCATGCTCTTATGACCTTGACTTTGGCCAACATATCATAAGTCACATGTCAAGTTCTACCCGTCATTATCCAGGTTAATTTGAACCCACCCGTACCTACCCTTGACTTTGGCCAAAATGGTTGTACGACTGTCCCAAACCAATGCATCATCTATGCAGCATATGAATACCAAACAGCTACCAAACACTGTGCTTTGACTTTGGCCAACATACACAACTTGAATACTATTGACTATCCATATGAAACGACGGAGGGCTACGAATGGTTTCTGGCGAAAACCTTTAACGTAATAAACTTGATATCATTGAAGGAACCGGATAGCTTTCAAAAATATAGTGACGAAAACCTTTGCTAAAGAGGTTACTCCCGGTGAAGGGATCTCGGCTCTTTCCCCATAGAATGAGTTGCAGGATATTCCAACTGAATACCACGATGCAAAGCAAAAGTAATCGGCTATAGTGAAGTTACTGCCCTGACGCAAACTTTTGTCCAAGGGGTCACTCCCGGTGAAGGGATCTCGGCCCTTGCCGCGTCGACTGAGGAGCAGGATATTCCAACTGAATACCACTGTGCAAAACAAAAGAGAACGCCCTTGCAATAACAGCTTTTTGAAAAAGTGTTCCAACAACATCAGAATAGGTTTTTTTAACTTGCATTGATCCGAATCAACGCAGTCCCATCAATTGATCACACCACAAAGAACGAAAATAATGATGTACGTATATACCATCCGCATTCGCCACTGGGTCCCATCATCACCTGTTAGGTTAGCTAACTAACGACAAAGCGGGGACTGGACTAGCACGAATGCAAAACATATACAACATCTACTAGTATATATATAATATATAATTTTCTCTCAAGGCGTGATAAAATGCAACATCACAGAAATGTACAGTATCACAGAACAATACAGATATCTGGGATCCCCGGGTTTCATAGAGCCGCTACTGAAACCCGACGTTTCCCTGGTCGTGTGGATAGCCTGTGCAATGAAATCCTAGACCCCTACGGGCGCGGCAAGTTACCCGCCAAAACCTGAAGCGAGGCAGCCCCCTTCAGCAACGTGAATGGACCACCCAGCACTTCACGGAATCCGGTAACTTGGGCACCCCTCCTGGGTCAATCCTATATCCCCTACGAGTGCGGCGAATAGCCCGCCAATTCTAGAGTAAAGCCCCCTCCGTCTCAACGCCATGAGATGCGGGCTCGTTGCCTTCTAGAACCCGGCTATCCGTGCACCCCTCCTTGGGGTAATCCTCGTATAGAAAGTAAAATATACATACAACGGGTACATCGACCGTAACCTGGTCGTCCCCAAAATAATAATACAAACAGGCAGTGACGGCAATCCACATGTCGGACGCTCACCCCGCAATAACAAATGTACATATAAAACAAAACTGTACTAACATTGCATCCAGGCTATCCCCCACGACCGATCCGCAACATCACAGCACAACACAGAACATCAACGTAAATGTCACGTTCGCAAATCCGTCTAACCGGGCTATAGCAGTTAGACTGGATTTACCGATCGAGTGACATTCACGGTCGCAGATATAATGTAAATACTGTGAACTAGCATGTTTAAAATATCCGATCGAACAAATTTACCGAAGTGGGCCCTAAGCAGTACTGTAGCACTACAGAAAATCTGGGCCCAAAAAGAATATCCCAAAACCCCCATTTTGAACTCAGGAGCACTCTGCAAAAATTTGGTCAAATGAGGAGTCAAAAGGGCGGCGGAACCGTGGCCCAAGCATGGGTTTGGCCGCGGTTCCGCGGTCGTATGGTGAGATCACTTGACCAATTTTTCCCAGATTGCTTAGAATTCCCTGCACAACATTCCTGAAACAACCTGAAAAATTTTTGGAGCTGAAAAAAATTTCGACAGAGAACACTGCACTGAAAATACGGTTTTTGCGATTTTTTGTTCGATCGGGTTTTAAACATACTAGAGCAAGCTAGGCATGGTTAATGGCGTCGCTCTGATACCGATGTAAGTCCGCGGCGGCGCCCCGGCCGTCGATCCGACGCCGGAAACGCGGAAACTAAAAACTTTGCAAACTAGCAAACCGGCACCACCGCGCACTTTTCACCTGGATCGGGCCATTAACCTAGCTACTAGCAAACTAGAAAAGAGTAGAGAAGCTATACCAAGTGATCCCTGTCCTTCGGTCTTCGTCTTCACTCCGATCTCCTGCGGAAACTCCGTCCATCACCTCCTCGTCGGAAAGGGCACCACGTAGCCGAGTTCTTTTACGGGCTCCCACCTCTGGACCGAGGCAACTCGGGCGCGAAGTTGGCTAGCCGACGTGTCCAAGGTTTGCGGTAGACTAGTGTAGAAAACTTTGACTCTTGAGGTTATAGAAGTTGCCATGATGGAGATGAGAGGAAAAAAAATGCTTTGGAGGAAAATGGTGCTCACAATTTTTAGCAAGGAAATGAGATGAAGAAAATGCCACACACTCAAAAATGAAAACTCTCTCTTCCTCCCTCTCATGTGGTCGGCCCCTTAATTGGAAATGGTGGAGAGAAAAACCCAAACCATGAAGGGAGGTGATGGTAGTAAAAGCAAAGGGGTGACCACATCCAAAAGGCAATGATAACACCAACAAAGGAAAACCGGCCGGAACGGAATGCAAACTAGCAACTTCAGAAAACTGATCCCGTAATAAATTACAGGAAAACCCCGCTACTGCATATACATGCCCGCATTTGTATTCCCACTGAACACAAATGCAAAGAGACAAAACTACACTATCTAATACTAGGATCCGGCTTAAACCAAAGCCGGCTAGTAAAATCCGTCCGATCACGATCCGTGCAATACCGCACGTATCTGATCGAACCCTACCATATCTCCATACGCCCTCTACAGCGTTTCACCCGAAACTTGAATAACTGTGTGTGGTGGACTCTAAAGACTCGTCAATACTATGGCTGTGGATTTAACCACTACTACGTCAGAGGTATCAGCCATACGTGACGGGCCACCAGCTATTGACCAAAAGGGACGTCGATGAGCGAACAAATCCTGACACCCTACTGAGCCTGTCAGTGACAATATCCATACAGTCCGGTCCGTTCGTCTATGAGCATCGCATGGCGGGCCTAGGGGGTTGGTAAAAGTGAGACCCCCAAAAGCGGTACAAGTCGTGTCGGAGTGTAGCCCAGAACACCCTGAGGTACTACTGGAATACCTACCAGCAAAAATCCTTCCTTGGCCAAGGACTTTTCATGTTCTGGCTCTCCTAGACACAGCGCGACCTCAACCCCAATACCGGGAGAGACGAACCCCTGCAGATCAGCTCACTGCCTCCATGTGGCTCGGGACCGTACCCAACTAAAACCTGTTTGCACGACTCCTTTGAGCCGTGGTAGGGTAGTAATCAAAGCACAGTGGGAACTCACACGAGACAAATGACGATCTCAGGTCGATGAACTAACCTGTACACATGTCACCAGGGAACTGCTATCTGACGTCAGGTATAATACCAACTAGCAGGTTCCCGGCGAGTCCTGTCCGGTGTGCTCATAACCCAATGAGCACCTGTATACATCTTAGGTGAACCAACTGACACCAGTGGCTTGTGAGACCGGCCACCGCCCCTCGTCGGGGTCTCGACTGTATACACTAGTCTACTCCGGAGTATCGATGCCCTGTTTCGAAACTCCCATGACTAGAGACCTTTTAAGGATGTGCTTATAGACTCCAGCTCTCACGTATATGATCGCCCTGATACTGCTGGTAGTCAAGAAAGAATCTTAGGGGCTCTATCAACTTGTAATAGCGACTCGAAAGGTCACCTAAAGCAGTACACGATGATAAAGATAAACCAGATAGCATACTATCATCTCGAGTAAGACTGTCCTACTGGGACAGGTCCTCCCCTCAATCATTGCAATCACGAGCCTGTGATCCAATAATTGACTATGAGGGCACTATCTCCAACAAGTATTGTATGTTGTCCAGTGTCCATGAGGACAGAGGGGTTGGTACTCGTACTATATTCTGTTTACTTGTGACTTCTCTAGTTCTTAGACATGTGTTTCGTAGAAATGCAAGGTCTAAGTTTGAGAGGTTATAGGTATGTGAATAAAGTAGAAAACCAGGTATTGCAAGTATCGGGATCTTCAAGGTGATCGAAGATGTAAATACTTGTGCATAATATTCAGTTGATAGTAATGATTAAGAGAACTTGCTTCTCTTTCAGGTTACTCATAATTGGAAGCATTACTAAGTTGAGTAACGCTGATCGGCCTTCTTCCATTTAGTTGACATGCACTGGAGACAGCTGCATGATTTGAATCTGGTTCAATTAAATCAGTGCCTCTGTTTCTATATTGGATATAGAACAGTTCATATCTTAACGATGTTAAGGTACGGGGAGTTGTCCGGCTTATGCTTAAAACCAGACACTGGACAACTCAAGGCACGTTTCTGTAATGGCTGTTTGTGGGTTGACCCAGGCTATGACGAGGGTTGACTTTCTACCATGAGGAAGATCAATAGTGATATTGTTCTTGACTCGCCACAGTTTTATTAAAAATAGATTTTTTCAGAAAACAGTAGTGGGAGTATGGTAGAACTGGAAGTGATTCCAGAACCGCAAACGATTACTGATGATTTGATAAGAACCTAATGATTCAGTCTGGTTTGACATTCCATTGGCCACTCCACAGATATAGTGGGTAACCTCAGGCGCTCGAGAGGTACTTCGGTATGCTCAAGGACGGTGGCAGGGAGGTTCTTGTTTACCCAGACTTGCCATTGCTGTTGTTCCAGACTGTGAGACCCGGCAGGAGGATGAGTATAGCGTCATTCTAAACTAGCTTTGGAAGTGCACGTGTATATGACTCTGCCAGGGCGTTGTCGTAGTCAGTGGGAGCAGCGGAAGCATTGGTGGACAAGAGGCTTATGTCTATTTATAGACTAAAGCGGAAATAGCGGAGATAGATCACCTGTTTCTGATGTGACAGTCATAGTTTTGACTTCATCAGAATAGGGGATGGATCTGTTAAGAAGGTAGTAGGGTGTGATGTCCTGGTATTTGATGACATATATAGAGTAGGAAGTGAAATTCCTATACTACGATCGGTTATACTTTGGTTGTCACACAGTGGTTTCTCCACATAGGAATTGGATGTTATATACAACATTCTGGTTACTGGATCTATGGTTTTAGATCTAGATTTGGGAAGTGTCCCAATCAGGGTACTTAGACAGCATTCTAAAGGTATTTAGAATAGAAGACTCCTGGAATGGTGGTGTACCTGCAGGTGATGGAGTCACCCTCTCTAAAGGTGTCTTAAAGATTAAAGGGGAGAGGGATGCGCATGATTGGCAGATCACTTGCTTAGGCAATTGAGTCAATCATGAGATGTCAAGTACCACATCAGATGTTGTTTTTGCACGAGTTGCAGTAAGTTGATATTAATCCAATCCTGGAGAAACGATCGGAAGCAGTTTTAGAACATAAGTTGATGTTCTAGGGAAATGATAACGGCAGCCTCCTTTGGGAGACAGTTATCATTCCAGGCTTCCAAGGTGACCTGGCTGTCAGAGTTATAGTTTTCCCTCTGACGAGGGGCAGTATTTTGGACAGGTGGTCCAGGCTGATACTGAGGGAGGCATGGCGCAGGACACTGATTAAGTTCAGTCGACGATACAGTCTAAGATGTTTGGATTTGGAGTTCACTTATGAACAAGGTCCCATCAGACATCCAAACATATTCTAAGACAGGTATTAATCATTTTGGGAGATGGCTTTCTCCGCGAACTTGAGATAAACAGAGACATACAAAGAGACATTACAGTGGATCCACTCACTGAGGCTATTATTCGAACGCAATAGTTTCGCAAACGAGCTTTGTGAGACTGACTAGTAGAGGAGTTCGGTATTCTGTATCACACGGGCCATGAGTATGCGACATCGCAATAATTTGCCTTGAGTGCAAGTGGGAGATTGTTGGAGATAGTGCCCTCAGAGTCAATTATTTGATCACAGGCACGTGATTGCAATGATTGAGGGAGGACCTATACCGGTAGGACAGTCTTACTCAAGATGATAGTATGCTATCTGGTTTATCTTTATCATCGTGTACTGCTTTAGGTGACCTTACAGGTCACTATTGCACGTTGATAGAGCCCCTAGGATTCTTGCTTGACTGCTAGTAGTATGAGGGCGATCATATACGTGGGAGCTGGGTCTATAAGCACATCCTTAAAAGGTCCCTAGTCGTGGGAGTTTCGAGACAGGGCATCGATACTCCAGAGTAGACTAGTATATACAGTCGAGACCCCGACGAGGGGCGGTGGCCGGTCTCACAAGCCACTGGTGTCAGTTGGTTCACCTAAGATGTATACAGGTGCTCATTGGGTTATGAGTACACCGGACAGGACTCGCCGGGAACATGCTAGTTGGTCTTATACCTGACATCAGATAGCAGTTCCCTGGTGACATGTGTGAAGGTTAGTTCATTGACCTGAGATCATCATTTGTCTCGTGTGAGTTCCCGCTGTGCTTTGATTACTACCCTACCATGCTCAAAGGAGACGTGCAAACAGGTTTTAGTTGGGTACAGTCCCGAGCCACATGGAGGCAGTGAGCGGATTTGCAGGGATTCGTCTCTCCCGGTATTAGGGGTGAGGTCGCGCTGTGTCTAGGAGAACCATTACACAAAGCCCTCGGCCGAGGCAGGAGATTTGCTGGTAGGTATTCCAGTAGTATCTCAGGGTGTTCTAGACTACACTCTGACACGACTTGTACCGCTTTTGGGGGTCTGACTTTTACCAACCCCCTAGGCCCGCCATGCGATGCTCATAGACGAACGGACCGGACTGTACGGATATTGTCACTGACAGGCTCAGTAGGGTGTCAGGATGAGTTCGCTCATCGACGTCCCTTTTGGTCAATACCTGGTAGCCCGTTACGTATACGCTAATACCTCTGACGTGCTAGTGGTTAAATCCACAACCAAAGTATTGACGAGTCTTTAGAGTCCCCCACAGACCAGTTTCTCAAGTTTCGGGCGAAACGCTGTAGAGGCCGTATGGAGATATGGCAGTGTTCGATTAAATACGTGCGGTATTGCACGGATCGTGATCAGACGGATTTTACTAGCGGGATTTGGTTTAAGCCGGATCCTAGTATTGTACAGTGTAGATTTTGTCTCTTTGCATTTGCATTCAGTGGGAATACAATTGCAGGCATGTATATGCAGTCGCGAGATTTTTCCTGTAATTTATTACGGGATCAGTTTTCTGAAGTTGCCAGTTTGCATTCCGTTCCGGCCAGTTTTCCTTTGTTCCTTCACTGCCGGACTTTATCGATGGCAGGGGTTATTTGCAGTTGTGCAAATTACCATTTATGGAGGGGGTTATTTGTATATGTGGCTTCATGATATGAATATCATCATTAGATTCTTTTTGAGTCTATTCCTTTGCATTAAATGAGATGGGTTAGAATGAGTGATTGGTGTGAGGCTTGATTTGGCTTATGCTTACCCCTTCCTTGTGCTCACCCCCTTGATTCCTTTTTCCACCACCATTTTTGAGATGGCCGGCCACTAGAGAGGAAAGGGGAGATTTTATTTGGGATGATAATTTTTGCTATCTCATTATTCCATTCATGCAAGAAAGATAAACCCCTTCTCCATTATTCATTTACCTCCACATCACCAAGGCAACTTCATAACCCCAAAGAGACAGCTTCATAAACTAGCCTACAGCATTTCTTGGGCACGTCGGATTGCCAACTTCGTGCATGAGTTGCCTCGGTCCAGAGGTGGGAGCCCGTAAAAGAACCCGTCGTTGTGGTTCCCGTTTCGACGAGGAGCTGAAGACCGGAGATTCCGCGAGAAGATCGGAGTGGAGGCCGATGACCGAAGGACACGGATCGCTCGGTATAGTTTCCTTCCCTTTTTCTAGTTTGCTAGAGTTTGATTAATGGACCGATCCGGGTTTTTAGTGCGCGGTGGTGCCGGTTCTTGTTTATAGAAAAGTTTTTCATTTCCGCATTCCGGCGTCAGATTGACGGCCGGGGCGCCGCCGTGCTCTTACAGTATGTACATATGATGATATAAATGCACACATGCATGCATACATGTGTAATGGTTGTTGATACATTGGAGATGGCTATACAAAACTCACATGGTAAAGATAGTTATATATTTTAATTATTGATTAAAGATAATTATGATTAAATCATAGTGGGTTTTCTTCTACACTCTTCTTGAGTCAACCACGACTCAAGCCATGGTTTAATCTCTAATTCATTAACAAAATATCTAGATATTTTTAAACCATGGTTTGTGAATGAGTGTGACTCTCTCATATATTCATTATTCATTTTATTTTTGGCATAAGAATTATCTTGAGCTTGAATTGCCATTTCCTTCTTCTTCTTCCTAAAAGCTTACTACCTCTTCTAAAGTGAGTGAAGGAGATAAAAAGAAAAGATTTTTAAGTGAGATCCAAACCTACATCACCAATCTATACTAGTTTAGCCCAATAGTTTAGGTTGTTTGCATCACTTCTACTTTGTTCTAGTGAAGCAAGGAGCTTGAGCCAAAATACTCCGTGGTGGATCGTCGTGGACAACGAAGGACTCAAGTGGACCCGTCCAAATACTGAGTTGATCCAAGGAGTCTAAGGACGAAATCTATAAAGATTTTATTACTATCGTCTTAGTGTTAGAAACTAGATCTATTATGTGATACTATGTTTGTTACCCTAAATTTCTAGTTTGATCCTAGGTTTGTTTGCTTAGCACCCAAGAATTTTAATTGTAGCATGTTTGATGCAAGACAAACCCTTGTGTGGTTCTCGGTGAACCTAATACAACCATCTCATAAAAGTCTCTCTTGGGAAAAGGCCTTTGTAAGTGGATCCGACGTGTTGTCCTCTGAGTCTACTCTCCTAACCACGATCTCCCTGAAGATCAACCATCTCCATGATCAGGTGATAATGCCTTAGAATATGTCCAGGTCACTGATGGGACGGGGGTTCCTAGGCATAAGCCACAACTCTATTGTCACACAACGGTAGGAACGAAGTTCATCTTATGAACGTATATACACCCAGACTGCCTCTTTGGTAGCATCTTTGGTAGCGATGTATCCAGCCATTATCTTCTAGTTTGCCATGGTATCCAGCTTGGAACTTTTCCAACATACCGTCCCTCCACTTAGGGTAAAGACACTGCCTGTGACTGACATTCAGTCGACCTTACCACCCTGGAAGCTATCCAGTGATTCTCCCCAGGATCGATTGATACCATCTCACTACACCTGGTGAAAATCCTAACATCCACTTAGATCTATCTCATAGATCCAAAACCAAGGACTTAGGAGGTATCAGCTTGATCCTATATGGAGAATCCTTGTGATAAAAAGAGACTGACCGAGTGGAGCATAGGAAACACCTTCCCTATCAAGAGTATGTCATCTACGTACAATACGAGGAAGACCACCTTACTCTCTACTACCTTTTTGTATATACAAGGTTCATCTACCATTTTGATAAAGTCAAATGCTTTGACTACCACATGAAAACAGATGTTCCAAATCCGTGATGCCTGCTTTAACCCGTAAAGCAACTTTCACACGTTTCCGCTGCTCCCACTGTATACAAAACCCTCTGGCTGTGTACTTATAGGCGCTCTCTTCGTAATCACTATTTAAAAAAGCAGTCATGACACCCAACCGTCAGATATCATAATCAGGGTATGTAGCAATGGCAAGTAGGATCCGGATGGACTTAAGCGTAGCCACTGGAGAAAAAGGTTTCATCATAATCCACACCTGGTCGATGACGAAAACCTTTTACAACAAGTCTAGCTTTGAAAGTCTCAACTTTTCCATGTACACCAAGTAATCTTCTCAAGATATATTTGCTCCTGATGTGGGTTTAACCCTTCAGATATAGCAACCAAAGTCCATACTTTGTTGGTGTACATAGATTTCATCTCAGATCAATTAGCATCCAGCCATTCTTATAGAGTCCCCACTCTTGATGGCCTGTTTGAAACTAGTTGGGTCATCATCTCATGATGCAATCCTCGCTCCCACTGTCATAGAGAAAACCGAAGTATCTCTCAGGTGGATGAGGAACCCTACCAGATAGGCGGAGTAGCTGAGGTCTGTCGGGAACTATTGAATTCTACGGTTCTACCAAATCGTCAGTTGTAGTTTGTATAGCTAGAACTCCTTCAAGTTCTACTTCATGACCACAAATTTCTTCCAAAAATAAATTCCTTTTCTAAAGAAGGTGGCATGCCGAGAAATAAAACAACTTTTGTTCCTCGGTGTGGTAGAAGATATTCCCTTACGAAAGCTTGAGATATCCAACAAACTTCCACAGAACTGACCTTGCCTCGAGCTTGTCCGGATTTTGCTTTTAGATATAGGCCGGACAACCCTAAATCTTAACTTACTTAAGACATGGGCTCTTCCCATACCATATCTCATATAGATTGGTAGGCACCAGATTTGGTTAGAACCTTATTCAATAGGTATGCAACTTCTCAAGTGCATAATTTCCAAAAAGGAAATAGGAAACTCAGTAGTACTCATCATAGAGCGCACCATATCTAATAGGGTGTGATTGCTCCGCCCTGATACACCGACGTGCTGTGGTGTATATGGAGGAGTAATACTGAGAGAGAATCTCATTCTCCTTTTGAATAGTCTAGGAACTCTATGCTCAAGTATTCTCCTCCCTGATCACATCAAAGGACATAATACTTATACCCGTTTTGGTTGTATACTTCAAACTTTTATTCTTTGAATTTCTCAAAAGGTTCAGACTTTTGTTTCAACAGGAACATATGTCCGAATCTTGAGAGATCATAAGTGAATGTAATGAAGTACAAAGAACAAGTCCTGGCATGTGTAGACAGGGGACCTACATGCATCATCATGTATCAATCCCAAGAGTTCACTAACTCTTTCTCTGTTTCCAGTAAACGGAGCTATGGTCATTTTATCTTTGTGACATGACTGGAAAGTTTCATAAGATGTAAATTCAAATTGATTTAAATATGCATCGTAATGTAACTTAGCTAGTCAGGTCGCAATGATATGACCTAGTCTACAATGCCTCAAGAAGGATTCGTTCATTTCTGAACTCTTCCTCTTGTGTGTGTTCTGTACGTTAAGAACTATAGTTTTGATTTAGAACGTATATTCCATTAGATAACGTGCCTGATCCGATCAACTCTTGATATAGGAAATGTTTAAAACATTATCCATCAATAGAAAATTATATCCTTCTTTACTAAATAAAGAGACTGATATAATGCTATATATCAGGTTCGGTATCTAATATTTGGTAATATAGGGTGATAACCGCCAACTATTTTGGCTGCAACAACTGCACCGTTTCCATCTCTTGAAATCTATCACCCATTACCAGTTCTCTACCTATCAGTAGCCCATATAGCAGATTACATATGTGGGATCCTGATCCGGTATCTCATACTTAGGACGTAGAGGATACTGAGAAATAGTTCTCTGTAACGAACACACCCGAAGAAGATGCATCATCATGAACATTCGTCGTTTGGACGGCACGGGAATCCTGGTAACCCCCTATCTCCTGCTCGGTATTATAACAATTATAAGGTAGAGCGGGACCTGTTAGTGTTTATGCCCTAGAAGGCCATTACTGTATCATACTAGTTTGTATATTACTTAATGGAAGCTTGGGATATTCACATGTATATAACAGTCTTGCTAAACATGGTAGTAAGCTACTTGGTTTTTCTATCTTAATATGTGAGTATACGTATTGATAGAGCTCTTAGGATCTTGCTTGACTACCAGCGTTGTGATGGCAGTCACACTAGTGGGGGCTGGGTAGTCTACAAGCACATCCTTATTCAGATCCCTGGTCGTTGGATTATCGAGACGGAGCATCGATACGCCGGAGTAGACTAGTGTGTACGCTTCTCATCCCAGTTGGGGAGATGGTCTGTCCCACAGCCGTCAGTACGTCGTACTGGAGATAGTATACAGGTGCTCGTTAGGTTATGGGTACACCGGACAGGACTCACAGGGAACTGTTGGTTGGTTTTATACCAGTCGTCAGTGAACAGTTCCCAGGTGACATGAGTACAGCATAGTCCGCAGACTTGACACTGCTACTTCGCCTCGAGTGTGTCCCACTGTTCTTAGATTGCTACCCTACCACGGCTCAAAGGAGTCGTGCAAACAAGTAGCAGTTGGGTGCAGTCCCGAGCACTTGGAGGCAGTGGCGGTTAGACAGGATTCGTCTCTCCCGGTATTGGGAGTTGATATCGCGCTGTGTCAGAGAGCCATTACGCAAAGTCCCTGGCCAGGGCAAGCGAGATTTGCTGGTAGGTTCCAGTAGTTTCTCAGGGTGTAATGGGCTTCCCTCCGACACGACTTATACCGCTATTAGGGGACTGACGCTTGCCGCCCCCTAGGCCCGATATGCGATAGTCTTGGACGAACGGACCGGACTGTATGGAGATTGTCACATCAGACTCAGTAGGAGTTCGGATGGGTTTCCTCATCGGCCTTCTTATCGACATCTACCTGGGGACTGTTACGTACAGCTAGTGCCGCTTGCGATCTGTAGTTAAACCCACTGCCAGTGTAGTAGTCGAGTCTCTAGAGTCCCACACAGAGAGTTTCCCTACTCCAGGCGAAACGATATAGAGGTCGTATGGTTTTACGACAAGGGTTCGGACGCATACGTGTGTTTACGCACATACGACTTTCGGACAGTTTTTACCAGTCGGCTTTGGTTTAAGCCAGTTACTGGTATCCGGTTATTGGATTTATACAGTCTAAAGTTTTTCCGTATTTTTGCGGAAAGGAGGGGCGTTCTCGTAATTGCGCGAGAAGCTTCTAGAAGATGGTGACTAAGGAGGTTTAGGTGGCATATACATTGAATGAGATTAGTGAGTCATATGGATGATTCATCCATGTCATTAATGCTTCATAATTGCTTAATGACTCATGGAGATGAATCACCACAAGATATTTATCAAGCATGGTTGTAAAATGATTTCTTTTCTTTTCTTGATAAAAAGAAATGCTTGATATATATTATGATAACTCATTCTTCTCACTTCATTATTATCCTCACCTTCTCTCTCCTCAAGCTCTCCCTCTTCAAACCCTAATCCTCCCCTCTCATGTGTTGAGTCCAAGGATTAGTTAGACTACTTAATCCATAACCCTCTCTATATTTCACCTAGCTTCTTTGATTAGCACTTAGAGAAGTTTAGTTGCCTCAAGCTTAGAGGCTAAGCTTGGAGTAAAGCTCTCGGGTGGATCGTCTACTACTTCGAGAAGGCCGAGGAGGAGGTGGAGTTCCCAAAGACGAAGGACACGGTTCATTAGGTATAATCCCTAAACATAGTAGCATAGAAACTCTATGTTTGAAGTTAGTTATCGTTTAGCTTCGATTCAAGCGGTTAGTCGATGTTTGTTCACTAAACAAGTTCGTTTTTGAAAATTCTGCCTCCCCACAAGTATTGGGGTGTTGTACATCGACTTACCGTGGTATCAGAGCCTCGCTAAACAATAAATAACTTACTTGCAAATTTGTATGAATTTCGAACGGAAAAAACAAAACCGGAAAACCCCGAAATCACTAGTTTCTGTCGAATTTTAAATGAAGTCCTAAAATTTTTCAGGGAGGTTCAGAAAGCTTAAAAAGACATTAGAAGAACACCCAAGAAATTTGGGCCCCTGAATCGTCTAAAGCGCCGCGGAACCGCGGCGGATCGCACCGATCCGCCGCGCTTCCGCCGCCGAGTTGGCGATTCAGGAACCCAAATTTCCTATGTTGCTTCTCTGTGATATTTGGTATTTTCTGGAAGTTTTTATTTTTTGCTCAGGTTTCAGATTTACAGAGAAGTATTGGAGCAAAATTAAAAGTGTTTAATCGATTGAAATTATACAGTATTTGCTTGTTGGATTATGTCTGTGTTTGTATAATGTGTTCGTAAACCTCCCCTAACTGCTAGTATGTCGGTTGGCAGGGGTTGCACATTTCTGTAATGGTTTTTACTGTTTGTGATATGAACTGTGTTGGACTGTTGTGATGTATAGCCGGAGTTATGTGATGGGTTATTATTTAATTCATTTGATGTAAATGTAATTTTTTGTAATATTATTTTGCGGGGCACATCCAGGTTGCGGTTGTAGCCACCGTTGTATTATTTCATTTTACTGTTTTTGCTCCTAGGACAGACCTAAGGTGGGGTGCACAAACTGCCGGGCAGGTAGTTTGCCGTACCCGTTGGGGTCTTGGGTGGGGTAATGGCTATTCATCACAACTGTGTAATCCGTCTTTTGTTGCAGGCTCAAAACAAACACGGATTACTTGCAAATCCAATAAAGTTCATCTGTGATCTGGAATGACTATTATTGCGTCTGACGAATGTACAATATCTATATATGATAGCAATTTAGACGTCACTTATGTTTTACACCCGTGCTAGCCCAGCCCCCGCTCTGTCGTTAGTTAAGTAACCTAACGGGTGATGACGGGACCCCGTGGCGAATGCGGATGGCATAAGAGGACGTTGTATTTTCGTTGTTTTCTGCAATGATAGGTTAATGATGGGACGCATTATCTATAATGCAAAGAAAAACAAACCAAAGTTTAATCGTTGGAACAATTTAAAAGAAACCACTCGGTTAATTTTAAAAACAGATATTTTTAAATGCGGAGCTTTAACCACTCCTTTAAAAAGCTATCAGGTTCCTTCGGTTATATCAAGTTCACTACGTTCACGGTTTTGCCAAAACCAGTCGTAGCCCTCCGTCATTTCTTATGAATGGTCAGTAGTATTCAAGCAATGTTTGTTTGGCCCTTAGTCAAGACATAGTGATTGGTAGCTGCTGGGGTATTCATTTGTTGCATAGATAGATGAGTTGGTTTGGGACACTCGTATTACTTTGTTTGGCCCTTAGTCAAGAGTATATACGGATGGGTTCAAATCAACAGGATAATGATGGGCAGAACTTGACATGTGACTTATGATTTGTTGGCCCTTAGTCAAGATCATAAGAACATGGGGCAAAAATTAATATCGGGAATTTCTAAAGAAACTGAAATTTGCAAAGAGATGCATACCATTTGGAGTTTGATGAATGTTGGTAGGATTCCTTCAACATTATCATACGATGATATTTGGATCCTGATCCTACTGTGAGTATATGCTACTTATCAGGATATTCGTCACTTAACGATCAATGCTATAAACCTAGTAGGTGTCCAGAAAGGTGTCAGCGGGGTTACGCCCCCAGAGAAAAGAGGTTATTTAATTAAGGAACTTCGCGAAAGCGTTGGAAAACCTCCCTCGAAGTATCGACACTGGCCTGGCTGAACGGTTAGGCAAGTATTGTACGGTGAGAATAGTCCTAGCTAATTCTTCTTTTATGGTTTGAGGAAGGATTCGAGAAACAGTGGGAGCCATCCAGTTTAGATAAACTAAAAACCACTCTAAACTTGCAAGAGCATCATGCTAAAGAGTTTTCTTCTCTCTCTCCTAATTGCAGCGACCCTGAAAATGACTGGACTTAAGTTACTTTTAGAGAAAAATATACTGACAGGGCCAAACTATAAAGATTGGCTGCGGAATGTCAAAATGGCTTTGACCTATGACAAATTGGGGTACGTCCTCACCGCTACGGCACCTGCTGTCCCTGGTCCCAAATCCAGCAATGCGGATAAGGAAATCCGCAAAACCTGGGATTTAGATTGCGCGAAAGCCAAGTGCATCGTGCTTGCCTCAATGAACAATGAACATCAGAGGAGGCACGAGGATATGGGCCTTGAAGGCATATTTCTCCATACAAAGGAACTTTATGGAGAGCAATCTCGTATAGCAAGATACGAGACCTCTAAGAACTTGTTTCGAGCGAGGTTGGCTGTCGGGTCATCAGTAGGAGAACATGTCCTAAAGATGATCGGCTATATTGAAGAGCTCGCAGACCTTGGGACGACTTTGGATAATGAGCTCTATACAGACCATATTCTCCAGTCCCTTCCTCCCACCTACGCCCAGTTTATCCTGAACTTCAACCTTCAGAGAAAAGAAGTTGAACTTCCGGAACTCCTGAACATGTTAAGGAGTGCAGAGGGCACCTTGCAGAAGGCAAGGGAAACACCCGCTATGTTTGTTGGCGGTGCATCTTCTTCCGGGTCCAAGGCTAGGGCCAAAGGAAGGAAGAAGAAGGCCGTCCCCAGACCTAGAGGAGGTGTTAGTAAGGTGGGAGGGAAGGGAAAGAAAAAGTTTGCGGTACCGGTGGTGGGCCAGGATGAGTGTTTCCATTGTCACAGGAAAGGGCACTGGAAGAAGGATTGCAAGGCGTGGAACGCCAAGAACCAGGAACCGAAGCAAGCTGTGGCTTCGACTTCAGGTGTGTTTGTAATTGAGAATTGTCTGTCGATCAACTCTACTTCCTGGGTATTGGATACCGGATCAGGATCTCATATTTGCAATTCATTGCAGGCACTGAGAAACCGTAGAGTGCTGAAGGAAGGTGATATGACCCTAAAGGTTGCTAACGGAGCTAGCGTGGGAGCTGCGTCCGTCGGGGATTATCACCTAGGATTGACGAGTGGACACATTTTGGTTTTACATAACTGTTATTTTGTACCAAGCTTAACGTGTAATATCATATCAGTTTCCTTGTTATCAAATAAAGGTTATGATTTCACGTTTGTAAGAGATGTTGTCAACATCCACCTTAATCATGGTTTGATTGGGTCCGGTACACTAAATAACGGTATATATGTTTTAAACCAACTCCAAATTTTCAATGTCCAGAACACACTAAAAAGAAAGTCTCCAGATTTAAATAAAGCTTTCTTATGGTATTGTAGACTGGGTCACATCAATGAGAGAAGGTTGACTAAGTTTCATAGAGAAGGATATTTGGACTCGTTCGAATATCAAACCTATGACACTTGTCAATCTTGTCTCAAAGGAAAGATGACAAAGACTCCATTTACTGGACAAGGAGTAAGAGCGAGCGAGCTCTTAGGACTCATACACAGCGATGTATGTGGTCCAATGTCTACACATGCGAGAGGTGGTTATTCCTACTTCATTACTTTTACAGATGATTTCTCTAGGTATGGACATGTTTTCTTAATGAAACATAAATCCGAGGCCTTTGAGAAATTCCTGGAATACAAGAGTGAAGCGGAAAACCAAACAGGCAAAAGTATTAAGACACTGAGATCTGATCGAGGTGGAGAATACTTAAGTGCCGAGTTCCTAGGTTACCTAAAGGAGAAAGGAATTCTCTCTCAGCTTACTCCTCCATACACTCCACAACACAACGGTGTATCGGAGAGACGGAATCGAACCCTATTGGATATGGTACGATCCATGATGAGTAATGCTGAGTTACCGCGATCTTTCTGGGGTTATGCGCTAGAATCAGCGGCATATCTTTTAAACCAGATTCCAATCAAGACTGTGCCTACCACACCATATCAGATGTGGAGCGGGAAGAAACCCTGTCTAAAACATTTTAGGACATGGGGGTGTCCAGCTTTTGTAAAAAAGCAGCATTCGGACAAGCTCGAGGCACGCTCAGTACAGTGTAAGCTTGTGGGATATCCAAAGAACTCCAAGGGATATTATTTCTATTACGCAGAGGAACAAAAGGTTTTTGTTTCTCGTCATGCCCGCTTCTTAGAAACTGAATTTTTAGAAAATCAGAAGAGTGGGAGCGCAGTAGAACTGGAAGAAATTCCAGAACCACAAGCTGCTACTGAAAGTTTGGTAGAACCAGAAGTTCAGGAAGAACAGGACATTCCCGCACCCCTCCGCAGGAGTAGTTGGCCGTCTCATCCGCCTGAGAGATACTACGGTTTTCTCATAGATGGGGATAGAGAGGATTGCATCATAGATGATGATGAACCTACTGACTTCCAGCAGGCCATCCAGAGCGGGGACTCGGTACGATGGCTAGATGCAATGCGGACCGAAATGGAGTCCATGTACACCAACAAAGTATGGACTTTGGACTTTGCTCCAGATGGGGTAAAACCCATAGGATGCAAATGGATCTTCAAGAAAAAGATTGGTGTAGATGGACAGGTGGAAACCTATAAGGCTAGAATTGTTGCAAAGGGTTTTCGTCAAAGACCTGGTTTGGACTATGACGAAACTTTTTCACCAGTGGCTATGCTCAAATCCATTCGGGTCCTTCTTGCTATTGCTGCCTTCCATGATTATGAAATCTGGCAGATGGACGTAAAGACGGCTTTTCTGAATGGAAATTTAGAAGAGTGCGTCTATATGGATCAGCCAGAGGGTTTCAATCAGAGTGGGAGCAGCGGGAAAGTATGCAAGCTGCTTAAGTCCATTTATGGACTAAAGCAGGCATCGCGGAGTTGGAACATCTGTTTTGATGAGACAGTCAAAGAATATGACTTTATCAAAAATCCAGATGAACCGTGCATATATAGTAAAGTTGTAGCCAGAAGTGTCGTATTCCTCGTCTTGTACGTGGATGCCATTCTATTGATAGGAAATGACATTCCTATGCTACAATCTGTCAAAGGATTCTTGTCACAAAGGTTCTTCATGAAAGACCTGGGTGATGCCTCTTACATTCTGGGGATCCGGATCTATCGTGATAGATCCAAGAGGATGTTGGGACTTTCGCAGTCAAGGTATATCGACACTGTACTGAAAAGATTCAGTATGGAAGATTCTAAGCGCGGTAATCTACCGGCTTGTCACGGAATCACCCTCTCCAAAGAGATGTCTCCCAAGACTGATTTGGAAAGGGAACGCATGTCTATTATACCCTACGCTTCTGCGGTAGGCTCTATAATGTATGCGATGTTGTGCACCAGACCAGATGTAGCTTACGCACTGAGCGTGGTAAGCCGGTATCAGTCAGACCCAGGGGAGAAGCACTGGATAGCAGTAAAGAACATTCTCAAGTACCTGAGAAGGACTAAGGAGATGTTCTTGGTTTACGGCGGAAAAGACCTCAGGTTGGAGGCCTTTGCTGATTCCGGCTTCCAGAGTGATAAGGACGATTCCAAGTCCATGTCGGGTTATGTCTTTACCCTCAATGGAGGGGAGGTGTGCTGGAAGAGCTCCAAGCAGGACACCGTTGCTGACTTGACGATGGAAGCGGAGTATATAGCTGCTTGCGATGCCGCAAAAGAAGCAGTCTCGATGAAGAAGTTCCTAACAGAACTTCAAGTGGTTCCGACCATAGTTGATCCAATACCTCTGTATTGCGACAACAACGGAGCTATAGCTTTAGCGAAGGAACCAAGGTCCCATCAGAAGTCCAGACACATCTTGAGGCGGTATCACCTGATCAGGGAGATCATTGATCGTCAGGAGATCGAGGTTCGGAGAGTTGCTTCTGAAGAGAACATTGCTGATCCATTCACGAAGGCCCTACCTCAGATTTAGTTCGAGAGGCTACTCGAGATCATTGGTCTTCGATATGCCAGTACATGGCCCTAGTGCAAGTGGGAGATTGTTAGTGTTTATGCCCTAGAAGGCCATTACTGTATCATACTAGTTTGTATATTACTTAATGGAAGCTTGGGATATTCACATGTATATAACAGTCTTGCTAAACATGGTAGTATGCTACTTGGTTTTTCTATCTTAATATGTGAGTATACGTATTGATAGAGCTCTTAGGATCTTGCTTGACTACCAGCGTTGTGATGGCAGTCACACTAGTGGGGGCTGGGTAGTCTACAAGCACATCCTTATTCAGGTCCCTGGTCGTTGGATTATCGAGACAGAGCATCGATACTCCGGAGTAGACTAGTGTGTACGCTTCTCATCCCAGTTAGGGAGATGGTTTGTCCCACAGCCGTCAGTACGTCGTACTGGAGATAGTATACAGGTGCTCATTAGGTTACGGGTATACCGGACAGGACTCACAGGGAACTGTTGGTTGGTTTTATACCAGTCGTCAGTGAACAGTTCCCAGGTGACATGTGTACAGCATAGTCCGCAGACTTGACACTGCTACTTCGCCTCGAGTGTGTCCCACTGTTCTAAGATTGCTACCCTACCACGGCTCAAAGGAGTCGTGCAAACAGGTAGCAGTTGGGTGCAGTCCCGAGCACTTGGAGGCAGTGGCGGTTAGACAGGATTCGTCTCTCCCGGTATTGGGAGTTGATATCGCGCTGTGTCAGAGAGCCATTACGCAAAGTCCCTGGCCAGGGCAAGCGAGATTTGCTGGTAGGTTCCAGTAATTTCTCAGGGTGTAATGGGCTTCCCTCCGACACGACTTATACCGCTATTAGGGGACTGACGATTGCCGCCCCCTAGGCCCGATATGCGATAGTCTTGGACGAACGGACCGGACTGTATGGAGATTGTCACATCAGACTCAGTAGGAGTTCGGATGGGTTTCCTCATCGGCCTTCTTATCGACATCTACCTGGGGACCGTTACGTACAGCTAGTGCCGCTTGCGGTCTGTGGTTAAACCCACTGCCAGCGTAGTAGTCGAGTCTCTAGAGTCCCACACAGAGAGTTTCCCTACTCCAGGCGAAACGATATAAAGGTCGTATGGTTTTAAGACAAGGGTTCGGACGCATACGTTTGTTTACGCACGTACGACTTTCGGACAGTTTTTACCAGTCGGCTTTGGTTTAAGCCAGTTACTGGTATCCGGTTATTGGATTTATACAGTCTAAAGTTTTTCCGTATTTTTGCGGAAAGGAGGGGCGTTCTCGTAATTGCGCGAGAAGCTTCTAGAAGATGGTGACTAAGGAGGTTTAGGTGGCATATACATTGAATGAGATTAGTGAGTCATATGGATGATTCATCCATGTCATTAATGCTTCATAATTGCTTAATGACTCATGGAGATGAATCACCACAAGATATTTATCAAGCATGGTTGTAAAATGATTTCTTTTCTTTTCTTGATAAAAAGAAATGCTTGATATATATTATGATAACTCATTCTTCTCACTTCATTATTATCCTCACCTTCTCTCTCCTCAAGCTCTCCCTCTTCAAACCCTAATCCTCCCCTCTCATGTGTTGAGTACAAGGATTAGTTAGACTACTTAATCCATAACCCTCTCTATATTTCACCTAGCTTCTTTGATTAGCACTTAGAGAAGTTTAGTTGCCTCAAGCTTAGAGGCTAAGCTTGGAGTAAAGCTCTCGGGTGGATCGTCTACTACTTCGAGAAGGCCGAGGAGGAGGTGGAGTTCGCAAAGACGAAGGACACGGTTCATTAGGTATAATCCCTAAACATAGTAGCATAGAAACTCTATGTTTGTAGTTAGTTATCGTTTAGCTTCGATTCAAGCGGTTAGTCGATGTTTGTTCACTAAACAAGTTCGTTTTTGAAAATTCCGCCTCCCCACAAGTATTGGGGTGTTGTACATCGACTTACAGGACCAACGTCCCCAGCTCAGTATAACAAGCTGGTCCGGTCAATACATACGTATTATTATCTTGATTAAAGTGTGACATGGTCGCTACCTGGAGAGAGAGAAGAAAACACTCAGCGTATGCTCTTGCAAGATTAGATTGGTTATTATTTTATCTAATCAGGATGGCTCCCACTGTTTTTATCAAATCTTCCTTCAAACCCTAAAAGATAAGACTAGCCGGGATTAATTACACCCTACAAGTTCGCCAATCTTTCGGCCAGGCCAGTGTCGGTACTTTGAGGGAGGTTCCCCATGCTTTCGCACGGACCTAATGATAATAAACCTCGTTTTCCCAGGGGCGTAACCCCGTTAACACCTTTCTAGACACCTACTTGATCGGCTAATTGTAATGTGTAAAACTCTACCAGGAGTAACTTTTACTCGCAGTGGGTATCGGGATCCAACTATCTTATAAAAGGTATGCAATCTCATTGCAAATTTCAACACTAAAAATTCCCGATAATATTTTACCCCTAACGTCTTATGACCTTGACAAAGGCCAACAAACTATAAGATGCTAGTCATGTTCAACCTATCATTTCCTGATTGAATTAAACCCACCCGCACGACCCTTGACAAAGGATAACAAGGTCTCATGACTACCCTAATCCAATCGTATCATATGCTTAAGCATATAAGCAATAATCAGCTATCGCACATTACGCCTTGACAAAGGTCAACAAACGCAGCACGAATACTAAATACTACTTATCTAAAATGACTGAGGGCTACAACAGATTTCTAAGAAAACCTTTTACGTAATGAACTTGATATCGTTGTAGAATCGAGTGATTTTGAAAAGGAGTGTTTTTTAGGCTTTCACTAGTTTTGCTAAAGAGGTCATTCCCGGTGAAGAGATCTCGGCTCTTTCCTTATCGAATAAGGTGCAGGATATTTCACAAATACCACTATGCAAAGCAAAAACTAAAAGCAATCAAAAGACAAATCGAGTGGTTGCAGCATCTGCTAGTTTCGCTAAAGAGATCACTCCCGGTGAAGGGATCTCGGCTCTTCCCTTATCGAATAAGGTGCTGGATATTCTATAGGGAATGCCACTATGCAAAGAAAAAACTAGAGCTACCTGTTTTTAAAACAAGTTTCTACAACATCTTTAGGTTTCTTTTCTTTCATTAATATCAGTAATGAATGTCCCATCAATTAAGTTACCAAAGCATCACAGATAAATACAACGTACGCTTATGCCATTCGCATTCGCCTCGATGTCCCGTCATTTACCGTTAGGTTAGGTAACTAACGGCAGATCGGGGCAGGGCTAGCGCAGGTGTAAAACATAAGCAACGTCTATATAATATATCACATATACTATATACAGTATCTATCTCATCATATAAAATGATCACGTCACTGAATATCACAGCAGAAATCAACATATGAAATATTGGATATACTAGGATTTCTGGTTTTTAAATTAAGCCTGTATAAAATACGGATTCCACGGTCATGATGAATAGGTAAACCCACATCTCTAAACCCCTACGAGAGCGGCAAGCAACCCTACCAATTCTAGAGTTAGGAGACCCGGTCTCAACTCCTTGAGATAGTCTCCCACTGGACTCTAGAACCCGGTTAGTTGTGCTCTCCTCCATGGGTCTATCCTAATACGGAAAAGTAAATAATATACATCAATGATGACATCATCCTCAACCGGGAAGTGCCCCAATAAAAGAATATTACATACAAGCTTTTAGATTAATGAAAATGAAAAACTCTCATCTCACATAAAAACTCCGGCTATTCAAAACACGACGATCCAATATAACATATCACAGCAACGCATAACATCACATGTCATCAACGTAAGTAAATATGCGTATCTCAATTGTCGTTGACGTATAGCAACAAAACCGGCGATACACAACATATTACACTTACGGTCGTAGAAAGGAAAGTGAAAAACTACAACAATTGAAATCGTCACTGTCCTTAGACATCATAAATCCGGAATATCACATATTCTGGATTTCATGCCTAACAATGCAAATCTTACATTTAGGTCTCAACTATGAAAACACTTTTCAAAAGAAGTCGAGTAATTCAACAAGATTCCCGATTTCACCTGAGGCCGAAATGTTAAACTTGAACGCAACTAAATAGATTCCAATTATTGTATCACAATCTCAGATAGTTAAACGATGTTAAACTCTTCGATCGAATAAACAAACACCCAAAATTTCCCAAAGAGCTCAACGCTTGAGCGGCGTATAAAAAGGATACCCAGAACATGCCACAACACCTATGAACCAGCCGTAGAAGGGTCAACCAATGCCTCACCTGTGGCACCGCCGAACTACCACAAACCCTAGGGTTTGATGGCGGTTCTGACGGTCACAGAATCGAGTTAGGGTTTTGTTCTTCTAGAGGGTCCACAGAATCACCTGCATGATTTTCTGAATATTTTAAACTCGAAAAAAATCCAACTCTTGGAAAATTTCCAGCGAGGGATAATATGAGTTATTGATATCCGTTCGAACTTTTTAATATCATCTAAATAACCCGAATACATGTTAGGATTACGATTACGAAACACTCCGAGTTGCCTTTGCAGAAAGTTAATATCACATGCAAATTTAGCAAAAAAAAACAACACCTGAAACACCAAAACCCAGATACTGGAACACCCTGAAAATTTGAAGCTAAAACTCCAATATTGACCCGAGCACACCGGTTTTTCCACCTATGTGGCCAGCCACTTTTGCACAAAAATGCCACAAATTTTCATAATGTTCATGTTATATCACATACAACATTCTACATTTGTTTAAAAAAAATTTATAGCCCTTTGAAAAATCGACAGAAACTAGATTATTTTGTTTCAAGTTTCGGAGCAGTTTCGGTTTCGTAATCTAACAAATATCGTTTAAATCTCTAGCTTGGCTCTGATACCACTGTAGGGTTCCCTAGGTCGGCAGCAAGGTTTAGGGAGGCATTGTCCATGCCGTTTTCAAACTTTTGCCGTTCTAAAGAACCCTAACCCTAGAATCTTAACTATAGATTTAAACAAACTAGCAATATTAACATCTTAACATCTAAGTGAATGAGGAATACAACCTTTGTAGATCGGTTCTTCACTTTTAAAGCTCCATGTAGTAGTCTTTTCGCTCCAAGTAGTGAACTCCCGGACTCTTGAAATGGTTCACATGAAGAAATGAACGGGCTTGCTCAATGTCTTCGAGGCCGAAGATGATCTACGTCGAGAAGACTCAAGCTCATGCTACCTCTTAACTAATTATGAAATTAGTGAAGCAAACACCTTAAACTAAATGGCTAATAGTAGAGGATGATGAAGTAGGAAATGGGCTCACTTTAGATTTGATTTTCTCACAATATTTTCTCACCTTGAGAAAAGCTAGCAAGCTTTCTCAATGAAGAAGAAGATGAAGAATGAAGATGAGGGAATGAACTCATGAGGTGAGAATAGCAACCATGGGTGAATTAGTGTCATACAGTAACTCATGTAGAGAATAAACCATGGGTTACAATAATGGTTAGGTTAATAAATAACTACAAGTAAAACAAAACTAGTGAACTGTGTCAAAGATGCTTCAAGATTCTCCATTCGATACAACTTATATGTGATATAAACAGATTGTTGAATCAAGTGTTGATTAAATAATATGTTATATGTGATATAAATATAGATGATATTAGTCGGTTGTATGCGATACAGCCGGGTTATTAAATCAAGTGTTGATTTAATAATTTAATGTGTAATTATATATTTGATATATTAATATACATTGACTAATATTAGCTCACATAAGAATTTCTTTTCTCATTATACATTTAATATATATGTGATATATGTTAATGTATTTATTTTGTGTCGTGCCAGATGATACAATGTATATGGGTGTATGAGACTCACACCACACTTAAGATAATGTGGGGTTTTAATTATTAAGGGAAAATAAAAATTAGGTGGAAATTAGTCATGGCTTGAAGCTTGGAGAAGCTTATGGAAACCATTGACTTAGTCCACTAATTTTTTTTTACTTTAGATATTTATTAACCTAACTATTATCTTTAGCCATGGTTTAGTCTCTACATGAGTTATATATGATATTTCCTCACCCATGGTTCATGAGTTAATCACTTGTTCATTTTCTACATCTCCCCCATTTGCTCTCTAGCTTTGAGTGAGAAAAGAAAAAAGTGAGAGAAAAATAATTCAAAAGTGAGCAAATTTCGTACTTCATCAATCTACACTAGACTAGTCATTTAGTATAGGTTGTTTTCTTCACTAATTCTCAATTAGTGAAGAGGTAGCTTGAGTTGGAGATTCCTCAACGTAGATCATCTTCGGCCTCGAAGATCCTTGAGCAAGCTCGTTCCTTTCACCTTGTGGAGCCAAAGGAGAGTCCGGGACACCACTACTTAGAGCAAAAAGGGACTGCTACATGGATCTTCAGAAGTGAAGGACCGGTCTACAAAGGTTGTATTCCTATTTCACTTAGTGTAAAGTAGTTTACATGTTAGTTTCAACCCTAATCCTCTAGTTAGATCCTTGGTCCGGGTTGCATAGCACTCTTGGTTTTTTAAAATTGCATGCTAGATGCCTTAGAAAACATGGTGAGGGTGCTAAGGAACCCTTCAGTGGTATCAAAGCTACTAGGCATTAGATGTCGACCTATGGGGGGTTCTCACTGTGTCACAGTATGGCGAAGCACAGGCTCTTACCCCAAGGGTGTCCCGAGACCAGAAGGTGTTCCGGCGGGCTATAGTCCTCGCAAGGGGGCATGCATAAAAAGTAGTTACTGAGGCACCCGTTGGTGCCACGACGACCCCATTGGATGGGGTGGCTACCTGACCTTCAGTGGTATCAGAGCCAAGCTAGAGAATTAAACGATGTTAGTAGAATTAAGAAACCGAAACAACTCCAAAATCCTGGTTTCTGTCGTTTTTAAAAAAAAAGTTCTCTGAATTTTTTTTCAAAAAGTTCAGAATGTTACATGTAATGTAATATGAACACCAGAGGAAAACGAGCCTATTCCACCGGATTTTGGCCTGCGAAATGAAGTAAAAAACCAATACCACCGGTTTTCTTGATTTATTTTGGTTTCTTTTTTCTCTGGTGTTCCAGTCTTTGGGGTTTGGTTTTTCAGGCATTGTTTGATTTTGCTAAAGATTGCATGTGATGTTATCTTTCTGTAATGGCAATTCGGAGTGTTTTGTATTCGTAATTTTAACAATGTTTCGGGTTTATATATGTGATACAATATTTGGAATCCACAATAATTAGTTTTGTGAAAACTAGTTTGAATTTTTTAAACCTAGCAATTTAGTCTCATTTGATCAGTTGCCACGGGGTTTTGATATGGATCAAAACTCTATCGCAATCACGTGAGTACACGGATACTCGTCGGGTAACATTACTAGATAACCACGTCCCAAAGCCCCGACCAAGTGACTGTAGGAGAACCCCGTTGCTAAATGAATCCCCCGGGTGCTCGCGGCCGTGGTGTTCCGCCTAAGTGCACTTTGTCGACGGCATCGGGGGTGCGACCGTCTACTAAAGTTTCCGACGAGCATTCGATCAGGTTGTCAAGAATCTAGTTGAATTACCCGACTGGTTATTGAAATGTGTTTTCAATATTGAGACTAAAATGCGGGGTTTATAAGGTTAGGCATGAAATTCGGAATATGAGATATTTCGGGTTTATGGTGTCTAAGGAATTCATTTAGTTAGGCATGAAATCTTAAGTATGTGATATTTCGGGTTTATGATGTCTAAGGTGGTTGCGGATTCCAATTGTTGTAGTTTACACATTCTTTTCTGCGACCGTAAGTGTAATATGTGGTGCATCGCCAGTTTCATTGCTATACGTCAACGACAATTGGGATACGCATATTTACTTACGTTGATGACATGTGATATTATGTGTTTCTGTGATATGTTATATTGGATCGTCGTGTTTAAATAGCCGGATTTTTTTAACGTGAGATGAGAGTTTTTCATTTTCATTCATGTAAAAACATGTATGTAATATTCTTTTATTGGGGCACTTCCGGGTTGAGGATGATGTCACCATTGATGTATATTATTTACTTTTCCGCATTAGGAAAGACCCAAGGGGGGAGCACAAGTAACCGGATTCTAGAGTCCAATGGGAGACCATCTCAAGAAGTCGAGACCGGGTCTCCTAACTCTAGAATTGGTAGGGTTGCTTGCCGCTCTTGTAGGGGTCCAGGGATGTGGGTTTGGCTATTCATCACGACCGTGGAATCCGTGTTTTTTTTCTAGCTTAATTTAAAACACGGACCTTCTAGTATATCCAATATTTCATATGATGACTTATAATGTTCTGTGATGAGATCATATGAATGCCTGAGACAAATGCTTTATATTATATATATGATATATAATAAACTTTGCTTATGTTTTGCATTCGCGCTTGTCTTGCCCCCGCTCTGCCGTTAGTTATCTAACCTAACGGTGCATGACGGGACCCTGTGGCGAATGCGGATGGCATAAGCGTACATTTTATAAGTATTTTCGTTTCTTTATCTATGATGCTTAGGAAGAATAAATGATGGGACTTCATTAATGAGATTAATGAAAGGAAAGAAACCTAAAGATGTTGTAGAATCAAATTTTCAAAAAGATAGCTCTAGTTCTTGTTTTGCATAACGGTATTCCTTGATGAATATCCAGCACCGCATTCGATGAGGAAAGAGCCGAGATCCTATCACCGGGAATGACCTCTTTAGAAAAACCTAGCAGATGCTACACCCACTCGGTTTATTTTGAAAACACATGATTTTAAAAGCGGATCTTAAACTATTCCTTTTCAAATCACTCGATTCTACAACCATATCAAGTTCATTACGCTAAAGGTTTTCTTAAAAACCTGTCATAGCCCTCTGTCATTTTAGATAAATACTATTTAGTATTCGTGCTGTGTTTGTTGGCCTTTGTCAAGGTGTAGTGTGCGGTAGCTGATTAGTGCTTATCTTTAAAGCATGTGATGCGATTGGATTAGGGTAGTTGTACAACCTTGTTGGCTTTTGTCAAGGGTCGTACGGGTGGGTTTAATTCAATCATGAAATGACGAGTTAGACTTGACTATCGCCCTATGGTTTGTTGGCCTTTGTCAAGGTAATAGGATGTTAGGGGCAAAATATTATTGGGAATTTCAAGTGTTGAAGTTTTCAATGAGATTGCATACCTTCTATGAGATAGTTGGATCCCGATACCCACTTCGAGTAAGTGTAACTCGTTGGAGAGTTTTGCAAATTAGAATTAGCCAATCAAGTAGGTGCTTAGATAGGTGTTAACGGGGTTACACCCCTGGGAAAACGAGGTTTATTTTAATTAGGTCCGCACGACAACACGGGGAACCTCCCTCAAAGTACCGACACTGGCCTGGCTGAACGATTGGCGAACTTGTAGGGTGTAATTAATCCTCGCTAGTCTTACCTTTTAGGATTTGAAGAAAGGTTTGATAAAAACAGTGGGAGCCATCCTGATTAGATAAGATAATAACCAATCTAATCCTGCAAGAGCATACGCTAAGTGTTTTCTTCTCTCTCTCTCCAGGTAGCGACCATGTCAGGCCTTAATCAAGATAACAATATGGATGTATTGACCGAACCCGCTTGTTATACTGAGCTGGAGAACGTTGGTTCCACTCTATCCTATAATTGTTATAAGTCCGAGCAGGAAATAGGGGAATATCCGGATTCCCACGCCACCCAAACGAGGAATGAGCATGCTGATGCATGTTCTTCGAGTGTGTTAGTTACCGAGAAATGTTTTTCAGTACACTCTACGTCCTGGGTATTAGAAACCGGATCGGGATCCCACATATATAATATGTTACATGGGCTAAAGAAAGGTAGAGAACTGGGAATGGGTGATCATTCTGTAAGAGTTGGGAATGGTGGAAATGTTGCAGCCAAAGCAGTTGGCGAATATCACCTTGTATTACCAAATGGTAATACATTGATTCTGAACGAATGTTATTACATACCGAACCTGATATGCTACATTATATCAGTCTCTTTACTAACCAAAGAAGGATATAATTTTGTACTGCAGGATAATGTCATGAACATCTTCCTGAAGCAAAAGTTGATTGGATCAGGCATATTATGTGAAGGAATATACGTTCTAAATCAAACTACAGTTCTTAATATACAAAACACACACAAGAGGAAGAGTTCAGAAATGAGCGAATCCTTTTTATGGTATTATAGACTAGGTCATATCAACGCGACACGACTGGCTAAGTTACATAAAGATGGATATTTGAATCAGTTCGAATTTCCATCTTATGAAACTTGCCAGTCATGTCTCAAAGGCAAGCTGACCAAAACTCCGTTTACTGGACACGAAGAAAGAGCTACGGAACTCTTGGGACTGATACATAGTGATGTATGCGGTCCTATGTCTACACATGCCGGGGATGGTTCCTCATACTTTATTACATTCACTGACGATCTCTCGAGATTCGGACATGTGTTCCTGTTGAAACACAAGACCGAAGCAATTGAGAAATTCAAAGAATATAAGCATGTAGTTAAGAACTAGACGGGTAAAAGTATTAAAATCCTTCGATCTGATCGAGGAGAAGAATACTTGAGCACACAGTTCCTGGATTATCTAAAAGAGAATGGGATTCTCTCATTTACTCCTCCGTATACACCACAGCACAACGGTGTATCGGAGAGAAGGAATCGCACCCTATTAGATATGGTGCGCTCTATGATGAGTACTGCTGAGTTGCCTGTTTCGTTTTGGGGTTATGCGCTTGAGATAGCTGCATACCTATTGAATCATGCTCCATCTAAATCAGTGCCTAAAACACCATATGAGATATGGAGTGGAAAAATACCATGTCTTAAACGAGTTAAGATATGGGGTTGTCCGGCCTATGTCAAACGGCAAAATCCGGACAAACTTGAGGCACGATCAGTTTTTGTAAGTTTGTTGGATATCCCAAACAATCACATAGATATCTATTCTACCATAGCGAGGAACAAAAGGTGTTTGCTTCTCGTCATGCCACCTTTTTAGAAAAGGAATTTCTTGAAAAAGAAATTAGTGGCAAAGAGGTAGAACTGGAAGAAGTTCCAGCTACACAGACTACAACTGAAGATTTAGTAGAACAAGAGGAATCGATAGTCCCCGATGAACCTCGGGCTCTCCATCGATCTAGTAGGGTTTCTCATCCACCTGAGAGATACTGCGGTTTTCTCATTGATGGTGGGAGCGAGGATTGCATCATGGAAGATGATGACCCAACTAGCTTCGAGCAGGCCATCACGTGTTAAGACTCTGTAAAATGGCTGGATGCAATGCGATCTGAGATGGAATCCATGTACACCAACAAAGTATGGACTTTGGAAGATGCTCCCGAAGGGGTAAAACCCATCGGGAGCAAGTGGATCTTCAAGAAAAAACTTGGTGTAGATGGAAAAGTTGAAACTTTCAAATATAGACTTGTAGTAAAAGGTTTCTGTCAACGACCATGTGTGGATTATGATGAAACCATTTCTCCAGTAGCTATGCTTAAGTCCATCCGGATCCTACTTGCCATCGCTGCATACCATGACTACGAAATCTGGAAGATGGACGTCAAGACCGCTTTTCTAAATGGTGATTTAGAATAGAGCGTGTACATGACACAGCCAGAGGGCTTCGTGGACAGTGGGAGCAGCGAAAAGGTGTGCAAGCTTCTTAAATCAATCTACGGGTTAAAACAGGCATCGCGGAGTTGGAACATCTGTTTTGATGTGGCAGTCAAAGGGTTTGACTTCATCAAAATGGTATATGAACCTTGTATATATACAAGAAGGTTGTAGAGAGTAAGGTTTTCTTCCTCGTATCGTACGTAGATGACATGCTCTTGATAGAAAATGGTGTTCCTAGGCTACACTCGGTCAAGATCCTCTTATCATAAAGATTCTCCATGAAGGATCTGGGTGATGCCTCCTACATCCAGGGAATTAAGATCTATAGAGATAGATCTAAGAGGATGTTGGGATTGTCCAAATCCTTGTACATTGACACCATACTAAAGAGGTTTAGTATGGAAGATTTCAAGCGTGGGAATTTACCCATGATCTCAAGAATGACTCTCTTCGAAGAGATGTCCCCCAAGACTGATTTGGAGAGGGCTCGCATGCAAGGGATACCCTATGCTTCGGCAGTCGGGTCTATCATGTATGCGATGTTATGTACCCGACCGGATGTAGCGTATGCACTTAGTGTTGTAAGAAGGTATCAATCGGATCCTGGGGAGAATCACTGGACAACAGTGAAGAACATTCTTAAGTACTTGAGAAGGACTAAAGAAACGTTCTTTGTGTATGGTAACGGTGAACTCCAAGTGGAGTCCTTTACCGATTCGAGCTTCCAGAGTGATAATGTCGACTATAAGATAGTCTCGGGTTTTGTCTTTACCCTCAGTGGCGGGACGGTATGTTGGAAGAGTTCTAAGCTAAATGTTATGGCAGACTCAACGATAAAGGGTGAATACATCGCTGCCAACGATGCTACCAAAGTGCTTGTCTGGGTATTGTTGTTCATGAGATGAACTGTTGGAGATAGTGCCCTCAGAGTCAATTATTGGATCACAGGCACGTGATTGCAATGATTGATGGAGGACCTATCCCGATAGGACAGTCTTACTCAAGATGATAGTATGCTATCTGGTTTTTCTTTATCATTGTGTACTGCTTTAGGTGACCTTACAGGTCACTATTGCGCGTTGATAGAGCCCCTAGGATTCTTGCTTGACTGCCAGCAGTATGAGGGCGATTATATACGTGGGAGCTGGGGTCTATAAGCACATCCTTAAAAGGTCCCTAGTCGTAGGAGTTTCGAGACAGGGCATCGATACTCCAGAGTAGACTAGTGTATACAGTCGAGACCCCGACGAGGGGCGGTGGCCGGTCTCACAAGCCATTGGTGTCAGTTGGTTCACCTAAGATGTATACAGGTGCTCATTGGGTTATGAGTACACCGGACAGGACTCGCCGGGAACATGCTAGTTGGTCTTATACCTGACGTCAGATAGCAGTTCCCTGGTGAAATGTGTACAGATTAGTTCATCGACCTGAGATCGTCATTTGTCTCGTGTGAGTTCCCACTGTGCTTTGATTACTACACTACCACGCTCAAAGGAGACGTGCAAACAGGTTTTAGTTGGGTACAGTCCCGAGCCACATGGAGGCAGTGAGCGGATCTGCAGGGGTTCGTCTCTCCCGGTATTGGGGGTGAGGTCGCTCTGTGTCTAGGAGAGCCATTACACAAAGCCCTCGGCCGAGGCAGGAGATTTTCTGGTAGGTATTCCAGTAGTATCTCAGGGTGTTCTGGACTACACTCCGACACGACTTGTACCGCTTTTGGGGGTCTGACTTTTACCAACCCCCTAGGCCCGCCATGCGATGCTCATAGACGAACAGACCGGACTGTATGGATATTGTCACTCACAGGCTTAGTAGGGTGTCAGGATGAGTTCGCTCATCGACATCCCTTTTAGTGGTGGTGGTTAAATCCACAACCAAACTATTGACGAGTCTTTAGAGTCCCCCACAGACCGTTTTCTCAAGTTTCGGGCGAAACGCTGTAGAGGCCGTATGGAGATATGGCAGGGTTCGATCAGATACGTGCGGTATTGCACGGATCATGATCGGACGGATAATATTAGCGTGCTTTGGTTTAAGCCGGATCCTAGTATTGTACAGTGTAGATTTTGTCTCATTGCATTTGTATTCGGTCGCAATACAAATGCGGGTATGTATATACAGTCTCGGGGTTTTCCTGTAATTTATTACGGGATCAGTTTTCTGAAGTTGCCAGTTTGCATTCCGTTTCGGCCATTTTCCTTTGTTTCCTTTCTGTGGCTGAATTTTGGTGGAGGGGGTTGTTTGCAATTGTGCAATTAACAATTGAGAAGGCTTTTGCTTCATGATAGGTTTCATGATGGTGCACCATCCATTGACTTCATCTGACTTCATGATTGCTTGACTTTTTGAGTTATGATGGTTGATGGAGTGTTGGACTTTGTTAGTGATGATTTCTTCTCATCATCACTCTTTTCCCTCTCTCTTGCATTATTCTTTGGGCTCACTCTCCCTCTTCTCATTCTAGATGAAGCTTGGCCGGCCACATGTATGGGGGGCTGTCCAAAAATTGTTGTGGGGAATTTTGATCTCCTTGGCTTTGTGAAAATCCCACGGCTCCATCTCCAAAAAGTTTAGTTCATTTCCTCCACCAAAAGGCAACTTCTTACGACCCCATGAGACATAGAGTTCCACACTATTCTACAGCAATTCTTGGGCACGTCGACTCGCCAACTTCTTGCCCGAGTTGCCTCGGTCTATAGGTGGGAGCCTGTAAAAGAACCCGGCAATGTGGTGCCCTTCCGACGAGGAGATGAAGACCGGAGATTTCGCGGGGAGATCGGGACGACAACGAGAAGACCGAAGGACACGGATCGCTCGGTATATCTCTCTACCCCTTCTCTAGTTAGCTAGGAGTAGGTTAATGGCCCGATCTGGGTTTTATAGTGCGCGGTGGTGCCAGTTCAAAAGTTAAAGAAAACTATCGTTTCCGCATTTTGGCCTCGGATTGACGGTCGGGGCGCCACGGTGCACTTACATGGTATCAGAGCCACGCCATTAACCTAGTCTAGCTTGCTCTAGCATGTTTAGAACTCGATCGAACAAAAATTCCGAAACCGCGTTTTCAAATGCATCAGTTTTCTGTCGAGTTTTTTTTTGCTCAAAAAAATTTTCAGTACATTTCAGAAACTTCTGCAGGGTGTTGTGTGAATACTGTTGAAATTTAGTTGCCTGAACTCACTGTGTAGCCGTGGAACCGCGGTCGTAACCCCCTTTTGGCCGCGGTTCCACCGCATTACAGTGAAGTCACTGCACCAAATTTCTTGCAGTGATTCCTGAGTTGAAAATGTGGTTTTTGGTATACCCTGTTTGGGCCCAGATTTTCTTTGAGTGCTACAGTAGTGCTTCGGGCCCACATCGGTAAATTTGATCGATCGAAATTTTTAAACATGTTGGTTCACAGTATTTACATTATATCTGCAACCGTGAATTTCATTTGATCGGTAAATCCGGTCTAACTGCTATAGCCCTTTTAGACGGATTTGCGAACGTGACATGCACGTTGATGTTCTGTGTTTTGCTGTGATGTTGCGGATTGGTCGTGGGGGATAGCCTGGATTCAATGGTAGTACAGTTTGGTTTATTATGTACATTTGATATTGCGGGGCGAGCGTCCGACATGCGGAATGCCGTCACTGCCTGTTTGTATATTATTCTTTTGGGGCATGACCGGGGTGAGGTAGATGTACCCGTTGTATGTATATTTTACTTTCTTTACTAGGATTACCCCAAGGAAGGGTGCACGGATAGCCGGGTTCTAGAGGGCAACGAGCCCGCATCTCATGGCATTGAGACGGAGGGGGCTTTACTCTAGAATCGGCGGGCTATTCGCCGCACTCGTAGGGGGTACAGGTTGACCCAGGAGGGGTGCCCAAGTTACCGGATTCCGTGAAGTGCTGGGTGGTCCATTCACGTTGCTGAAGGGGGATGCCTCGCTTCAGGTTTTGGCGGGTAACTTGCCGCGCCCGTAGGGGTCTAGGATTCCATTGCACAGGCTATCCACACGACCAGCGGTACGTCGGGTTTCAGTAGCGGCTCTATGAAACTCGGGGATCCCAGATATCTGTATTGTTCTATGATGCTTATTACATTTCTGTGATGTTGCATTTTATCACGCCTTAAGCTTTTATTATATGATATATATACTAGTAGATGTTGTATATGTTTTGCATCCGCGCTAGTCCAATCCCCGCTATGTCGTTAGTTAAGTAACCTAACGGGTAATGACGGGACCCTGTGGCGAATGCGGATGGCATGTACGTACATTATTATTTTCGTTCTTTGTGGTGTGATCAATTGATGGGATTGAGTTGATCCGGATCAATGCAAGCTAAAACAAACCTATTTTGATGTTGTTGGAACAATTTTCAAAAAGCTGTTATTGCAAGGGCGTTCTCTTTTATTTTGCACAGTGGTATTCGGTTATGAATATCCTGCACCTCAGTCGACGAGGCAAGGGCCGAGATCCCTTCACCGGGAGTGACCCCTTGGATAAAAGTTTGCGTCAGGGCAATAACTTCACTATAGTCGTTTACTTTTTCTTTGCATCGTGGTATTCAGTTGGAATATCCTGCACCTCATTCTATGGGGAAAGAGCCGAGATCCCTTCACCGAGAGTGACCTCTTTAGCAAAGGTTTTCGCCACTATATTTTTATAAAAGCTATCCAGGTCCTTCAACAATATCAAGTTCATTACGTTAAAGGTTTTTGCCAGAAACCATTCGTAGCCCTCCGTCGTTTCATATGGATAGTCAATAGTATTCAAGCTGTGTTTGTTGGCCAAAGTCAAGGCACGGTGTTTGGTAGCTATTGGGTATTCATATGCAGCATAGATAGATGCGTAGGTTTGGGACAGTCGTACTGCCTTGTTGGCCAAAGTCAAGGGTAGGTACGGGTGGGTTCAAATCAACCTGGAGAATGACGAGCAGAACTTGACATGTAACTTATGATTTGTTGGCCAAAGTCAAGGTCATAAGAGCATGGGGTAAAAATCACATCGGGTGTTTTTAAAGAAACTGAAACTTGCGAGATATGCGCATACCTTCCGGAGTGTGATAACGTGAGCGGATTCTGTCACGTTATCATATGATGATAGTTGGATCCCGATTCCCACTGATGAGTTGGTTTACTCCTCGGGTGATCCCGACTAATTCTTCTTTCAGGTTTGGAGGAGAGTTTGACGGTACAGTGGGAGATTTCCATATTAGATAAATTGGTAACCATTCTGATCTAGGCTAGAGTGCACACAGAGTGTTTCTTTTCTCTTTCTCTCTCTTTGGCAACGACCATGGCCCGACCCTTGACTATGACTCAGTGACCAAGTTGACCGAACCTTCTTATAAGACTGGCTTTTGGTTTGTCAGAGTTGCAAACCTCATTGCCACTCCTACTATTACCCATTTCTCCAGGACACCCCGTATTAATACGAACGTACACTTCCATTGGATAAAACCATCGTATGGTTATATACGAACTCGAAGGAATTTATTCGAGGATGGTTTCGGATTATGGAGAAAACGGATAGGACTATTCAGCTGTCTTTTCCTTTTACCTTCTCTCAGGTTGCGAGTGCCCCTTAGATTAGGGGATTGTACACCTATTATGAAAATTGGATAGTCTTTTTCCAGACCATAGGCAGGTGCCGTCCGGTAAGGAATGAAGAAAACCAATTAGCCTAACGATGGTGTACAGAAGGTATTAAGTAAAGACATATCAAGGGATTAGTAAGAGGGCAAAGTAAATTGCAACTGCTATTCACGACCAAATCAAGTATTTCTTCGCCAATCCTAAATCACCTTTGTATTTCTCCAGAACACTCCGTATCACTACGAAGATCCACAGTTTATTGGATACTCCATCGTATGGTTATATACAAACTCGAAAGGAACTTGTTCCAGTTCGGGGATGGATTCTGGTTCGGGAGAAATAGGAATAAGGTTTATTCGGTTGTCTTTTATCCTTACCTTCTCTCGCGTTGCGAGTGCTCCTAGGATTAGGACAGTACACCCATTATGCTTATTGGATAGTCTTCTTCCAAACCATAGGCTGGTGCCGAACGATAGGGAAGGAAGAAAACCATTTGGCCTAAAGGGGTGTACAAAAGGTGATGACTAAAGATATATAAAGGGATTTGGAGAGATGGCAGAGAGATATACGGTTACAGTTGTGAATCTGATAATGGAAGAGGCATTACTAAGAATACCCGGATATCCCATCGAAACATTTCAATGTTTCAGTTTAACTGTTTACTGTTAAAAGAAAACTGATTTCCCAATTAGTTCTTACTCTAGGGTACATATTTACCAGGTATGATTCTCACATCTGTATGGTTTTGCAGATGATAAGTGGGAGTAAGTTATTGGGAATTAGGTGATCTTCCTCATTATATCGGAATTCGATGTAATTGGTGATATTTGAGGAAGTCACCTAGGTTGTTTGCCAGACGACAAATATTTGGTTTTGAATATCCGTTGTTATGCACAAATTTCAAATTGATATATCTGTATGTCTTTTTCTATAGAGTGAGATATACCTTTTTGAAATTATGTCCATGACATTTACCTATATCAGTCGATGGTTAGGTAAGGAGTATTAAACAGCGGTGTAATTCTTCTTAACCATAGGTACCGCTCTGACTGGCCGTCGGTCTGTGGATGAAATGTTGTGCTGAAACTCAAGCGTGTGCCCAAAGACTCCTGAAGTCTCTGCCATAGTCAGCTGGTAAACTGGGTGCCTCTGTCGGACACGATACACGTCGGGACTCCGTGCACTCGTACTATCTCGTCGATGTAAATCTGGGCGTACTGAGCAAATCCGAAAGTCGTCTTCACTGGCAGGAAGTGAGCCGCTTTCGTCAAACGATCCATGATCACCCAAATGGAGTCATACCCTCGCCTAGTCCTGGGTAGACCCACAATGAAATCCATCGAAATTTGCTCCCATTTCCACTCCGGAATGGGTAACGGCTGTAGCTCTCCCGCGGGCCTCTGGTGCTCGGCCTTGACTTGCTGACAAGTCAGGCATCTCGACACGAAATCTGCGATGTCCCTTTTCATTCCGTCCCACTAGTAAACATCTCTCATATCATGATACATCTTGGTGGAACCGGGATGGACGCTGTACACCGATTGATGTACCTCCTCGAGAATCTCACGCCGCAGCCCTTCAGCATCTGGTATGCACAGTCCAGTCCCAAGTCTCAGCATCCCATGATCATCGATCACGAACTCGAAAAATCTTCCCTGTCCAATCTGCGTCCTGATCTCTGAACATCGGTCATCACTGTGCTATGCCTCATGTATACGGTCAAGCAACTGTGGGCGTGCACGAAAATGCGCAATCTGTCCTCCGATCGGCGTGAACTCGAACTGCACTCGGCTGTTGCATAAAATCTGCCAATCTGCCGACGACTGCCCCTGTACTGCGCTCAAACAAGATAGACTACTGTTCAGACCATAATATTGCATTTTTCATTCCCCTTTTCTTATCCTTTTTATAAATAAACAGGTACTCTTGACGCACGTTTGTTGCATATTACAGGATACAGGTTTCTTGAGCAAATACAGTGAAAAAGACACAAAACAACAGAAAAAGGGACTTTCGACCAACAATTAGACGGATCCTAGCCAAGCCTAGACGAAGAACAGTGCAAGGTCCAAAATGTCAAAGTGAACGGTCAAAAGATACGAACAAGTTTTCACTGAAGATCTGGAGAAGACCCAGAAGCCAAACAGATAAAAGTTATGAAGAACTAAGAAGACCTAACAACCAAGATGCAGCACAGAAAATATGGCGGCCCAAGACCACCAAAGGGCCGCGGATCCGCGGCCCAAGCCAACATTTGCCGTGGATCCGCGGCCGTTTATTGCACGTGTCGGCACCGACTTCTTGTGTCGGTGCGACGGTTCGGGTGTTGGGATTTTTAGAGGTCAAATCAGTAATTGCGCATGTGCAAGACTCTGAAACCCTAATTCTCCTGTTTACTTATAAATTGTAATCTCAAATCTATAAAACCCTATGCCTCTTTTCAATCAACAAAATTCAGACTTTCTGGGAGATAAATTCAGATCTGTTCTTCTTGTTTGGAGGGAGCCATCAACTTAGGAAGCTATTTTATTTCTATTTCTTTTAATTATAATGTTTTCTCATCCCCTAATGAGCGAGTAATCTCCTCGCTTGTTAGGGTTAGCCTTAGGGAAAGGGTTGAGAGATGAGATCTCTCACCCCTTTCAATGCCACTTTCACCTAATGAATTAGATCTCCACGCATACGAGCACAACCGCTCCCTGCGGCATCCTACCCATCGAGGTAACGATGAACCGTAGTATAAAGGGCCGGTTGCGCGCGTTTTCCGTGGGGGTTAGGGTAATTATCAACAAAGGAAGGATACAAATCTAAAGGAAGAAAGATCTTCCCAAAACATTTGGATCCACTTTATTAATAATTATCTTAACATCTAATAGATCTAAAATGAAAGCATTGAAAGCGGTGAAGAAAACGTTAATCTCCAAAACATCCCCTAAGCCTAACCCTAGCAAGACTCTTGATTAGATTAATTAGATCAGATTTTATAGATTTTTATAAACCAACCAAAACGACATTTTGAATCAACTCGTTAAAACACATAAAAGAAATTTACCCGTCTCTGTGGATCGATCCGTACTCACCGGCTAGCTGCGAAGCGACGCCGTTTCTGATTGCGGTAAACTTATATTTTTGACACCAATCAAATGGCACCGTTGCCGGGGATGGCGTAATCTTTCTTTTTATGAATTTTCGGGTTGATATAAATTATAAAAATCTAAAAATATAAAAAAAAAATAAAAAAAATTTATCAAATTTGATCTGTTTGAAGGGTGTATCTTTTGAATCTTGCAGGAACAGCGAAGAATTGAGGATCTGGAAATTTACAGAGGGCAAAACAAAAATTGGTACAGAAGAACAGAGAGGAATTGAATGTACAGAACCACAGAATTTTTTCCAGAACCTGATCCCCTCACTTAGCCGCGTTTCCGCCGCATTTGGGTTCCCTGACCGCGTTTCCGCCGCAACTTGGCCACGTCAGCAGTTCAAAATTAGTGGGTTTGTTCTCTTTTCTTCCCCTCTGCAACCTACAATATATCTCTCTGTAAAAAGTTTTCTGCAGGAATTCTTTGCGTAAAGAGTCTTTCTCCCCCTTCTAAATAACAGATTTTCTGCAGGTTTCTTTGCGCCGCGCTAAAAATTGATTGCAAGTGAAATTTTATTTGTTTTGCATAATTTAACCGGACTCTAAGGGGTTAATTGACCAAACTCAGATTGGGTGGGGATTTCATCACCCTTCCCAGGACCCCAGAAAACACGTAAAGCATTTTGCATCGACCACAATTAATAAAAAAGATTAGACTCAGACCTAAGGACATCGAGCTCAATAGGAAAAGGACTAGGGTAGGCATCGGCCGTTTATCCTAACCGACATTGCGGTGTCTAGGCTAGTGGTTATTAATTAGGCCCACTGTAGTGGTGGTTCCTTCCTACTTACCTGGCCGTATTTGTCCGTGAAGAGGCGGTTTGAGGTCCTATTTCTAGCCCTAGTTAGGAGCTGTCTAGCAGACCTAGGTGACCCTAGATCTAGGCCTGATTGTGCATGTGTGGTTGATACATTTGTGTTACGAGTCTCTTTTCAAAAAAAACCTCTTTGCAAAACTCACACAAAAATTTAAAAAAAAAGATATAAATCTTTTCAAAAACTTGCAACTTGCCGCTAAAAAACTTGCAACTCACTTCTTCTCCATTGACGTTATCTTACCCCCACATTCTGTTTTTTTTTTCTGACTACACTACTCCTTTAGTGTATGTCACTTTGGACTAGGGATACTAACGCCCGATTAGTACGTGTTTCGTTGGTACCGACCGACGAACCCTTCGGCGAACCCTTCGTCGACATTCCGTCCATTTCCTTACCTCCACCTTCAAATTCTTCTTTCGAAGGTATGTCGGGATTCAACCCCAATGATACCTTACCGACGGGAATGATTCCACCTCCGTTAGGTGCGAATAACCCGAATCTTCCGCCTGTTGTAGCGCCCGCACGAGTTGCGCTCCAGGATCTCTTCTACCCCGTCCGCACTTCTTTACCTACATGTCTTTCACCCCCACCGGCGAATGAGGATAATTTTGAAATAAAACCACACTTCATCAATATGCTACCTAAGTTTCATGGTTTGGAATCCGAAGATGCATATATTTTCATTAATAAATTCCAAAATGTTTGCGCCATGATGAAGACAACCCAATTAAGTGATGACGCTATAAGGCTAAGGGTCATTCCTTTTACCTTATGTGACCTAGCCGAGAAGTGGCTATACAGCACCGCATCACATTCCATTAGAAATTGGGACGAGTTTGTGAGAGCTTTTCTGAAAAAGTTCTATCCTCATCACAAAACTGCTAGAATCCGTAACGAGATAATACAATTTTCACAGCTTCCTTCCGAACCATTTTGGAAGTGTTTCGAGAGATTTAAAGACCTACTTGTTTAATGCCCTCATCATGGGATAGAAAGTTGGCAACTTTGCCAAACATTATACGAGGGATTGAACGCAGCAACGAAGCAGTTGCTAGAAACAATATGTCAAGGTCATTTTCTCTCCAAGTCTAGCGACGAAGCTTGGCAGTTTCTTGAGGATCTTAGTGAGCAAACAATTCAGTGGGAGAGTACCAAGACCACATCTTCTTCTTCTGTTGGTCAATCTAGGGCAGGCATACATCAAGTAGATATGTCGATCGCTATGAAGGCCGAGATGGCCTCAGTTATGAAAAAGCTAGAAGCCATTGAGACAAAAATCTCATCGTCTTCTCCTGCCCCTACTCTACCCACACGAACTGTTTGTGCTTGTTGTTCTAATCCATCACATCTAACCGAAGAGTGTCCTTATAATGCACCTATTCAAGGACAGGATCAAGTCAATGCTGCATTTCAGCAACGACAAAGAAACGATCCGTACTCTTCGGCATACAATCAGGGGTGGAGGAGTCACCCAAATCAACAGTTCCAAGGTAATAACAATTTTCAAAGACCTCCTCCACAACAACAACAAGTACCTTTACAAACTCAAAACCAGCAACCTTTCCAACAACAACCTTATACAAATCAAACGAACAATTTGGTTCAACCAAATGATGATAAGGTTATCTCGCTCGAAAAAAGTCTAGATGCATTTCTTAAGCAAACTACAGAATCCGCAGCAAGATTTGAAAGTTATGTTCAATCTTTAATGAATAACAATGCCTCACATGATCAAAGTATCAAATCTATTGAGGCACAAATTGCACAATTAACTGCTGTATTGAGCGAGAGAGAAAAGGGAAAGCTTCCATCTCAACCATTGCCAAATCTCGGTCACACACAAAACGCATATCACAATCACAATGTAAATGCGGTGACCACGTTGAGATCCGGAAGAGAGTTGCAAAATAATGTAGAAACTAGTGATGACATCCCCGCCGGTGGTTCTTCTTCTCCTTCTTCATTTTCTTCACTTCCTTCTTCACCTTTTTCTTTAGAGCCTATTCTCCACCCTTCACACGGCTCTACTTCTTCTGACTCGAACGGACCCATTTCTCACAACACGAACACATCCACACTGGGATCCGTTCCTACTCCACATTCTACTCCACAGACTTGACTCAATAAATTTTCAGAACACTCCATTCCCAAACAGGTTGAGTCCTAATAAACCAAATACACAAGTGGAGAAGATTGTGGAGATATTTAAGCAGGTTAGCATAAATATACCTCTCTTGGATGCTATCCAACAAGTCCCTTCATACGCGAAAATCTTAAAGGGCTTATGCACCTCGAAGAAAAAGGCATCTCAAGTACCCAAGAAAGTGCTAGTGGCTAGTGCAGTGAGCAATGCTATTAACCACCATCAAACCTTACCCCAAAAACGAAAGGACCCCGGCTGTCCTACGATTTCAATCACAATTGGGGATAAGAAAATTAATCGAGCACTTTTAGATCTTGGGTCTAGTGTTAACCTGATTCCCTACTCCGTGTACGAACAATTAGGGGTTGGAGAGTTGAAACCCACTCGTTGCACTCTCCAAATGGTTGATCGATCAATCACCCATCCAAGGGGTCAACTAGAGGATGTGTTGATCAAAGTCGGGGAATTCATATTCCCCGTTGATTTTATCGTTATGGATACACAACCTGTTGCTAACCCAAGAAACCAAATTCCGGTGATTCTTGGTCGACCATTTTTGGCCACTTCCAATGCCGTAATAAATTGTCGCAATGGCTCCATGACTCTATCCTTCGGAAAGAGGTCTAGTGAGTTCAATATTTATAAGATGGGAAGTCTGCCCCCCGTACCTAAAACTAGTACACGAGAAGTTTGCTCTATTCACGAAATCACGCAGGAGGACTGCGAGCTTGAAAGATTTCTATTTGATGAAAACAGTTTTGACGCCACTAGTGCGTCCCTCCTTGAGCCTACTACCGTTGACACAACCGATGTTAATTATGAATGTTTCACTTTTTCGGATGACGACGACTCACAGCCCGAATATGAGTCCTTTGAATTTTTGGATGAGTCAGTCGAGCCATCCGAATCGGTTGTCTGCAGTGATTTCGAACCTGTGTTGAAGTCCTTTGAGTTCGAGGTAGATTCCGCAATGATTCTTTCGCCTCCGAAACTCGAACACACGCCCTTGCCGTCTCACCTTAAATATGCTTACATAGGTGAGAATGAGACTTTTCCCATTATCATATCAGCCTCTCTAGCCTTCGAGCAAGAGAACGCTATTTTAAAAGTCTTACAAGCTAGGCGGCAAGTTTTCAGTTGGACTACGGCGGACATCGAGGAGATCAGTTCCCTCATAATTGAATATCATACACAATTGATGGATGATGCCAGGTCACTAGAGGACCCACAGGAACATCTTGGGGGTATTGTGGTGAGTCAACCTTCTCCCTTAGAAGTTGAAATACCCCCATTTCTTTTAATAAGCTACGAGAATGCCAATACTCCACTGATTGATGATCATTTACATTCTCGTTTCGATTCATCACCATCACCTGTATATTTACCTCCACACCTCCCATACCACTACTTCTATCTTCCCCAATTCTTTGCGGACCACCACAACTTATTTTTCCACCAACCAATATTCTTTACTGATAAATTTTTCAACTGGTTGGTGTTGACTTTTGGCCGATGCAAAGTTTGGCAGTAATGTCTAACATAGTTTAAATGAAGTTTGGGGGAGGGCCTTTCTGTATATATATTTGTTTTCCTTAACAATAAAAAAATTATAAATAAATAAACAGGAGAGTATCGGTATTTTGACCCTCTTGGTTTAGCATGACAGTGAGGACACTGTCAAGTTCAAGTTTAGGGGTATGCTCGGTACGTTTTCTTCCTTCGCATTCATTTGTACATATTTTTGCATTTGCATATTTATTTGAAAAACCGATAAAAATTGAAAATTTTCAAAAATTATTAAAATTATTGTATTCAATTTTGGCTAATTGACTTGAGTTTAACAAATAGGTTAACTGGCTAGGAACAACTAGATCTTAGACTTAGTGAATTAAAAACCCTAAAGATAACATTCCTTAAAGTTTAACGGTAGAAAGTATATGCCTTGTAGTTTATTTAGAAATAGACAATTTTTGGGTTCACTTTTTGGGATAAGTCGAAACAAGGGAAGAGTATTGATGTTCTTATTAGAGTATAAGTTTGAAAAATAGTTTCTAGCTTAAGTCTAAATTCTGAAAATGTATACCCTACAATTTGCACATTCACGCACCTTGAAACTTGGAATAGTAGAAGAGACCTTGAAATGCTCTTGTCTAAAGTCCTTAGTACAATGAAAACAAAAAGAAAAAAAAAGTGAATAAAGAAAAAAATGGACACTGGTTTTTGTGATTACTTAATGCTGTAAAAATAGAAAAATATTTAGCGAGGGTGCTTCATCACCTAGTGCCTTAGACCAACTGGTTTAGGAGTCACTGCTAAAGCCTTGGGTGTTGCAAAGACTAGGAAGTACGCTTTAAAGTGCAAACGCATTTTATAATCGGTCGTTGGTACCTCAAGAAGTATTAACGGTCGCATGAAGGATGTGTAAGCAAATTTCATTTAAATTCACCAACTAATTAGTACTTTGGACAACGGACAAGGGGTTGATTGCTTAATTTGAATTTCCAAGTGTAGGGGTGACTTATACACACACGTAGGGGTATGTGATTGGTGTTTAGATGAGAGAAAGGAGTGAAGAATAGAACTTGTATCTTTAATAGAGTTGATAAAAATTCCTAAGTGGAGATGGAACCCTAGAAGGAAAACTTAAGAAATGACGAAAGCTAAGTAAGTCTACATAACATATATAATCTTAAGTTAAATAATGAGGATGTGTGAAGAATATGGGTGGATAATTTACGGGTCGATGATAATAGAATTCCTTGTTAGAAAACCTAAATGAAGAACAAAAGTCAATGGGCCGAGTTGATAGGATTTTGTGGGTGTAATCCACTGAAAACCCTTAGGAGACAACACTCCTCCTACTAGGGACACCTAGAGGTTTAACGGCTTGTTGCACGTGCTCAGTGCAATCGCGTTTCCCTGCGAAAGTGTGGTTAGGATTTTAGTGAATAAAAAAAATAAGTTTGCTCGAGGACGAGCAAAAGGTAAGTTTGGGGGTATTTGTTCAGACCATAATATTGCATTTTTCATTCCCCTTTTCTTATCCTTTTTATAAATAAACAGGTACTCTTGACGCACGTTTGTTGCATATTACAGGATACAGGTTTCTGGAGCAAATACAGTGAAAAAGACACAAAACAACAGAAAAAGAGACTTTTGACCAACAATTAGACGGATCCTAGCCAAGCCTAGACGAAGAACAGTGCAAGGTCCAAAATGTTAAAGTGAACGGTCAAAAGATACGAACAAGTTTTCATTGAAGATCTGGAGAAGACCCAGAAGCCAAGCAGATAAAAGTTATGAAGAACTAAGAAGCCCTAACAACCAAGATGCAGCACAGAAAATATGGCGGCCCAAGACCACCAAAGGGCCGCGAATCCGCGGCCCAAGCCAACATTTGCCGTGGATCCGCGGCCGTTTATTGCACGTGTCGGCACCGACTTCTTGTGTCGGTGCGACGGTTCGGGTGTTGGGATTTTTAGAGGTCAAATCAGTAATTGCGCATGTGCAAGACTCTGAAACCCTAATTCTCCTGTTTACTTATAAATTGTAATCTCAAATCTGTAAAACCCTATGCCTCTTTTCAATCAATAAAATTCAGACTTTCTGGGAGATAAATTCAGATCTGTTCATCTTTTTTGGAGGGAGCCGTCAACTTAGGAAGGTATTTTATTTCTATTTCTTTTAATTAAAATGTTTTCTCATCCCCTAATGAGCGAGTAATCTCCTCGCTTGTTAGGGTTAGCCTTAGGGAAAGGGTTGAAAGATGAGATCTCTCACCCCTTTCAATGCCACTTTCACCTAATGAATTAGATCTCCACGCATACGAGCACAACCGCTCCCTACGGCATCCTACCGATCGAGGTAACGATGAACCGTAGTATAAAGGGCCGGTTGCGCGCGTTTTCTGTGGGGGTTAGGGTAATTATCAACAAAGGAAGGATACAAATCTAAAGGAAGAAACATCTTCCCAAAACATTTGGATCCACTTTATTAATAATTATCTTAACATCTAATAGATCTAAAATGAAAGCATTGAAAGCGGTGAAGAAAACGTTAATCTCCAAAACTTCCCCTAAGCCTAACCCTAGCAAGACTCTTGATTAGATTAATTAGATCAGATTTTATAGATTTTTATAAACCAACCAAAACGACATTTTGAATCAACTCGTTAAAACACATAAAAGAAATTTACCCGTCTCTGTGGATCGATCCGTACTCACCGGCTAGCTGCGAAGCGACGCCGTTTCTGATTGCGGTAAACTTATATTTTTGACACCAATCAACTACCCCCGGGCCTCCTGCTCAAAGCATCCGCCACCACATTCGCCTTGCCCGGGTGATACAAGATCTCGCAGTCGTAATCCTTCACTAACTCCATCCATCGGTGTTGTCTAAGGTTCAGGTCTCGCTGCTGAAATATATACTTTAAACTCTTGTGATCAGTGAATATCTGGCACGACTCGCCGTATAGGTAATGTCACCAGATCTTAAGTGCAAAGACCACTACAGCCATCTCCAAATCGTGAGTGGGGTAGTTCTGTTCATGTTTCTTCAATTGTCGCGAAGCATACGCGATCACCCTATCATACTGCAACATTACGCACTCTAGCCCCACTCGAGAAGCATCACAATAGACCACAAATCCGTCTGATCCTGAAGGCAATGATAACACCGGTGCCGTAGTTAGCCGAGTCCGCAGCTGCTGAAAACTGTGCTCGCACTCCTCCATCCAATTGAAAGGAACTCCCTTCCGGGTCAACCCGGTCAAAGGTGTAGCAATACTGGAGAAGTCCTGCACGAATCGCCTGTAGTACCCGGCCAACCCCAAAAAGCTACGAATCTCCATAACTGTTGTGGGTCTGGGCCAACGCTGAACGACCTCGATCTTCCTCGGGTCTACACATATACCGTCTCGTGAAATCATATGCCCTAAGAAGTCTACGTTGTCCAGCAAGAAAGCACACTTGGAGAATTTCGCGTAAAGCCGGTGCTCCCTCAAAATCTGCAGTGTAATCCGCAGGTGCTGCTCGTGCTCCTCACTATTCCGGAAATACACCAAGATATCGTCAATGAACACTATAATGAACAAATCCAAATATGGCCGGAAAATACGGTTCATCAAATCCATGAATGCTGCTGGCGCATTGGTGAGTCCGAACGACATCACCAAAAACTCATAATGGCCGTAGCGCGTACGGAAAGCTGTCCTAGGAACGTCCTCCTGTCGAACCCGCAGCTGATGATAGCCCGATCGTAAATCGATCCTCGAAAAGTGTCCTGCCCCCTGAAGCTGGTCGAACAAATCATTGATACGTGGCAAGGGATATCTGTTCCGCACTGTCACCCTGTTCAGCTAGCGGTAGTCGATACACAGACGCAAACTGTCGTCCTTCTTCTTGACGAACAGGACTGGTGCATCCCAAGGAGAAACACTTGGTCGAATAAGTCCCTTATCCAGTAAATCTTGCAACTGGCCCTTCAATTCTCGAAGTTCCGCCGGGGCCATCCGATAAGGCGGTATGGAAATAAGCCCCGTGCTAGGAACCAAATCAATACAGAAAGAAATGTCGCGCTCGGGCGGTAGCTCAGGAAGCTCGTCAGGGAACACATCAGGAAACTCGCTAACAACCGAAACCTGATCTAATGGAACCTCTGTAGCGCTAGCATCGCAAACATAGGCAAGAAATCCCTGACATCCCTTCCTCAAAAGCTGTCCAGCGCGAAAAGAAGAAATCACACTGTGAGGGGAGGCACCACGGTCCCCCAACACAACAAAAACCGACTCGCCGGGGAAACAGAATCTAACTGTCTTCTCACGGCAGTCCACAGAAGCATAGCACGTGGCTAACCAATCCATGCCCAAAAGAACGTCGAAGTCCAATATCTCAAGAAAAGGATCAAGTCGACAGGCAACTCTCTCTCGCCAATACAGACGGTACAGGATCGGAACACGTGCCTAGCAACAAACGACTCTCCCATAGGAGTGGTCACAACAAGTGGCTGATCAAGCAAAGGACTCTCTACCCAAACTCCGCACAAAGTGTGTGGATACGTACGAGTGCGTGGATCCGGGATCGAACAACACGTGTGCATCAACAGAACATACTGGAAGGATACCTGAGACCACCGCATTGGACGCCTGCGCGTCCTGATGCGTCAAAGCAAAAACTCGCGCCTGTCCTCCACCTGTGACTGATTATCCCCTGTCGGCAGCTGGCTGTCCTCTGCCTCGATCACCTCGTCCTCTATGAACAAATCCTCCGCGACCACGACCTCTCTGTGCATGAGTCTGACGTGGAGTAACCGTAGGTACAATAGGCAACGCCCTCTGGGGTGGTGAAGGTGGTAATGTGACATGTGGTGCTGCCGCCTCACTCCGGGGTATCTCAGGACAATCTCGCACACGATAATAAGAACTCCCGCAACGGTAACATCCCGATGGTGGTCGCTGACCCTCCTGGGGATAGGAGCTAAACAACCTGCCTCCCCCCGAATCTCTGCCACCTGCAAGGTGCCTGTCATGGCGCCGAAAAGGCTGTCTCTGCGCTGATGTATCTGCACGAACTCTCTTCGGCTCTGGAGCTACCGAAGTCTCAGCAAGGAGCTCCTCGATTAATAAGGCTGCATCTACAGCTGCTGCGTATGTCTCGTAATGCTGTGCGCTGATCGCAAGGAACTGTGGTGTGAGAAAGCCTCGGACAAATCTCTTAACTCGCATCTCCTCGGTAGCCACTAAACACGGGGCATAAACTGCTAGCTCTGTTGCGCCACGGCAGCGCTCCGGCCGTCTATCCGAGGCCAAAAAGCGGAATCAAAAATTTTCCTTACTTGGAAACTGGCGCTATCGCGGACAATATACCCGGATCGTAACCATTAACCGATACTAGCAAATAAGAGAAAAGGGTGAGAGGTATACCGAGTGATCCAAGTCCTCCGGTCTCCTCGTCGTCGTCCCGATCTCCCGCGGAAACTCCGGTCGTCGCCTCCTCGCCGGAAAGGGCACCACATCGCCTGCGTCTTTTACGGGCTCCCACCTCAATACCGAGGCAACTCGGGCGCGAAGTTGGCTAGCCGACGCGCCCAAGATTTGCTGTAGAATGTAGTGTAGAATCATAGTCTCTTTTGGGTTGGTGAAGTTGCCTTGATGGAGGAATCAACAAGATATGAACTTGGGGATTTTTGTAGCAATGGAAAAAATGAGATGGATGATAAATTTCCCACACCAAATGAAACTCTCTCATTTTTCCTCTTCTCCAAAATTGTGGCCGGCCCCTTCCTTACTAGGAAATGGTGGGGGGGGGGGAAACAATAGGTATAAGGGAGGTGATGGTAGGAGAAGAGAAGAGGTGACCATATCCAAAAACATCATCATAACAAAATTACATCCAAACCTTAACCTTTCAAATCTCATTTAATGCAAGTGATGGTGGAAAAGAAAAGATGCCATCATAATCAAACCATTTGCATGAAACCCCTCCACAATGTGTTATTTGCAAACTTGCAAATAACCCCCTCCATCGGAAAAGTCCGGCCGGGAAAGAACAAAGGAAAACCGGCCGGAACGGAATGCAAACTGGCAACTCTAGAAAACTGGTCCCGTAATAAATTACAGGAGAACCCCGATACTGTGCATACACACCCGCATCTGTATTCCTACCGGATACAAATGTAATGAGACAAAATCTACACTGTACTAAACTAGGACCGGCTTAAAACAAAACCGGCTAGTAAAATCCGTTCGATCCTGATCCGTGCAATACCACACGTATCTGATCGGATCCTGCCATATCTCCATACGGCCTCTACAGCGTTTCGCCCGAAAGCTTGAGTAACTGAAAGTGTGGTGGACTCTAAAGACTCGTCAATACTATGGCTGTGGATTTAACCACTAGCACGTCAGAGGTATAAGCCAATACGTGACGGGCCACCAGCTATTGACCAAAAGGGACGTCGATGAGCGAACTCATCCTGACACCCTACTGAGCCTGTCAGTGACAATATCCGTACAGTCCGATCCGTTCGTCTATGAGCATCGCATGGCGGGCCTGGGGGTTGGTAAAAGTCAGACCCCCAAAAGCGGTACAAGTCGTGTCGGAGTGTAGCCCAAAACACCCTGAGATACTACTGGAATACCTACCAGTAAATCTCCTGCCTCGGCCGAGGGCTTTGTGTAATGGCTCTCCTAGACACAGCGCGACCTCACCCCCAATACCGGGAGAGACGAACCCCTGAAGATCCGCTCACTGCCTCCATGTGGCTCGGGACTGTACCCAACTAAAACCTGTTTGCACGACTCCTTTGAGCCGTGGTAGGGTAGTAATCAAAGTACAGTGGGAACTCACACGAGACAAATGACGATCCCCAGGTCGATGAACTAACCTGTACACATGTCACCAGGGAACTGCTATCTGACGTCAGGTATAAGACCAACTAGCATGTTCCCGGCGAGTCCTGTTCGGTGTACTCATAACCCAATGAGCACCTGTATACATCTTAGGTGAACCAACTGACACCAGTGGCTTATGAGACCGGCCACCGCCCCTCGTCGGGGTCTCGACTGTATACACTAGTCTACTCTGGAGAATCGATGCCCTGTCTCGAAACTCCTACGACTAGGGACCTTTTAAGGATGTGCTTATAGACTACCAGCTCCCACGTATATGATCGCCATCACACTGCTGGTAGTCAAGAAAGAATCCTAGGGGCTCTATCAACGTGTAATAGCGACATGTCAGGTCACCTAAAGCAGTACACGATGATAAAGATAAACCAGATAGCATACTATCATCTCGAGTAAGACTGTCCTACCGGGATAGGTCCTCCCTCAATCATTGCAATCACGTGCCTGCGATCCAATAATTGACTCTGAGGGCACTATCTCCAACAATCTCCCACTTGCACTCAAGGCTAATTATTGCGATGTCGCATACTCACTGCTCGTGTGATACCGAACACCCAACTCCTCTACCAGTCAGTCTCACAAAACCCGTTTGCGAAACTATTGTGTTCGAGGAATAGCCTCAGTGAGTGGATCCGCAGGATGTTTCTTTCTATGTCTCTCTATATCTCAAGTTCGCGGAGAAAACCATCTCCCAAAAAGAGCAATACCTGTCTTAGAATGTGTATGGATGTCTGATGGGACCTAGCTCATAAGTGAACTCCAAATCCAAACTTCTTAGACTGTATCGTCAACTGAACTTAATCAGTATCCTGCACCATGCCTTCCCTCAGTATCCACCTGGACCACATGTCCAATATACTGCCCCTCATCAGAGGGAAAACTATAACTCTGAGAACCTCCTTGTCGTCCAGGTCACCTTGGAAGCCTGGAATGATAACCGTCTCCTAAAGGAGGGTGCCGTTATCATATCCCTAGAACATCAACTTATATTCTAAAACTGCTTCCGACTGTTTCTCCAGGATTGGATTAATATCAACTTATTGCATCTAGTGCAAGAACAACATCTGGTGTGGTACTTGACATCTCATGATTGACTCAATTGCCTAAGCAAGTGATCTGTCAATCATGCGTATCCCTCTCCCCTTTAGTCTGTAAGACACCTTTAGAGAGGGTGACTCCATCACCTGCAGGTGTACTACCGTGCCAGGAGTCGTCCATTCTAAATACCCATAGAATGCTGTCAAGGCACCCAGATTAGGAAACCACCCAAATCTAGATCTAAAACCATAGATCTAGTAACCAGAATGTCTGATATAATATCCAAGTCCTGTGTGGAGAAACCACTGTGTGACAACCAAAATATAACCGATCGTATTATAGGAGTTTCCTTTCCTACTCTGGGTATGTCATCCAAAACCAGGACATCACACCCTACTACCTTCTTAACAGATCCATCCCCTATTCTGATGACGTCAAACCTATGACTGTCACATCAGAAATAGATGACCTATCTCCGCTATATCTGCTTTAGTCTATAGACATAAGCCTGATGTCCACCAATGCTTCCGCTGCTCCTACTGACTACGACAACCCTCTGGCAGAGTCATATAGACGTGCACTTCTAAAGCTAGTTTAGAACGACGCTATACTCATCCTCCTGCCGGGTCTCGCAGCCTGGAACAACAACAATAGCAAGTGTGGGTAAACAAGAACTTCCCTGTCACCGTCCTTGAGGCTACCGGAGTACCTCTCGGGTGCCTGAAGTTACCCACCTTATCTGCGGAGTGGCCAATGGAATGTCAAATCAGATTGAATCTTTAGGTTCCTTATCAAATCTTCAGTAATCGTTTGCGGTTCTGGAATCGCTTCCAGTTCTACCATACTCCCACTACTGTTTTCTGAAAAATAACCATTTCTTTTAAAATGTGGCGAGTTAAGAACAATATCACTATTGATCTTCCAGATGGTAGAAAGTCAACCCTCGTCATGGCCTGGGTCAACCCACAAACAGCCATTACAGAAACGCGCCTTGAGTTGTCCAGTGTCTGGTTTTAATCATAAGCCAGACAACTCCCCGTACCTTAACATCGTTAAGATATGAACTGTTCTATACCCAATATAGAACCAGAGGCACTGATTTAATTGAACCAGATTCAAATCATGCAGCTGTCTCCAGTGCATGTCAACTAAATGGAAGGAGGCCGATCAGCGTTACCCAACTTAGGAATGCTTCCAATTATGAGTAACCTGAAAGAGAAGCTAGTTCTCTTAATCATTACTATCAACTGAACACCATACACAAGTATCTACATCTTCAATCACTTTGAAGAATCCCGATACTTGCTACACCTGGTTCTCTACTCTATCCAAATACCTATAACTCCTCAAAACTTAGACCCTGTGTTCCTACGAAACACATGTCTAAGAACTAGAGAAGTTAAAAGTAAACAGAATATAGTATGAGGACCAACCCCTCTGTCCTAATGGACACTGGACAATATACAATACTCTGTATAACTCCGCTGAGTCTAACAACTCTTTCACTGTGTGTCGTAGGTTGAAAACTGTACTTATGGTTAAGAAGAATTACACCGCTGTTTAATGCTCCTTACCTAACCATCCACTGATATAGGTAAATGTCATCGACATAATATCAAAAGGTATATCTCACTCTATGAAAATAGACGTACAGATATATAAATTTGAAATTGGTGCACAACAGCGGATATTCAAAACCAAATATTTGCCGACCGGCAAACAGCCCAGGTGATCTCCTCAAATATCACCGATTACAACGAATCCCGATATAATGAGGATGATCACCCAATTCCCAATAACTTACTCCCACTCATCATCTGTAAAACCATACAGATGTGAGAATCAAACCTGGTAAATACATACCCTGGAGCAAGTGTCTAATCGGGAAATCAGTTTTCTTTTAACAGTACACAGTTGAACTGAAACATTGAAATGTTTCGATGGGGTATCCTGGTATTCCTAGTAATGCCTCTACCATTATCCGGATTCACAACTATAACCGTATAATTCTTTGCCACCTCTCCAAATCCTTTTATATGTCTTTAGTCATTACCTTCTGCACACCCCTTAGGCCAAATGGTTTTCTTCCTTCCCTACCGTTCGGCACCAGCCTATGGTTTGGAAGAAGACTATCCAATAAGCATAATGGGTGTACTGTCCTAATCCTAGGAGCACTCGCAGTGCGAGAGAAGGTGAGGATAAAAGACAACCGAATAAACCTTATTCCTATTTCTCCTGAACCAGAATCCATCCCCGAACTGGAACAAGTTCCTTTCGAGTTCGTATATAACCATACGATGGAGTATCCAAATAAACTGTGGATCTTCGTAGTGATACGGAGTGTCCTGGAGAAATACAAAGGTGATTTAGGTTTGGCGAAGATATACTCGGTTTGGTCGTGAATAGCAGTCGCAATTTACTTTGCCCTCTTACTAATCCCTTGCTTTGTCTTAACTTAATACCTTCTGTACACCATCATTATGCTAATTGGTTTTCTTCATTCCCCGCCGTTCGGCACCAGCCTAAGGTTTGGAAGAAGACTATCCAATTTGCATAATAGGTGTACTATCTCCTAAACCAAGGAGTACTCGCAACCTGAGAGAAGGTAAAAGGAAAAGACAACTGAATAGTCCTATTCGTTTTCTCCAGAACCAGAAACCATCCTCGAAGTCCTTCGAGTTCGTATATAACCATACGATGGTTTTGTCCAATGGAAGTGGACGTTTGTAGTAATACGGGGTGTCCTGGAGAAAAGGGTAAAAGTAGGAGTGGCAATGAGGTTTGCAACTCTGACAATCCAAAAGCCAGTGTTAAGAAGGTTCGGTCAACTTGGTCACTGAGTCATAGTCCAGGGTCGGGTCAATGGTCGCTGCCAAAGAGAGAGAGAAAAGAAACACTCAGCGTGCACTCTAACCTAGATCAGAATGGTTATCACTTTATCTAATCTGGAAACCTCCCACTGTAACCTCAAATTCTTCCCCAAACCTGAAAGAAGAATTAGTCGGGATCATCCGAGGAGTAAACCAACTCATCAGTGGGAATCGGGATCCAACTATCATCGCATGATAACGTGACGGAATCCACTCACGTCACCACACTCCAGAAGGTATGCGTATGTCTGGCAAGTTTCAGTTCTTTTGAAACTCCCGATGTGATTTTTTTTTTACCCCAAGCGGTTTATGACCTTGACTAGGTCAACAAACCATAAACCGCCAGTCAAGTTCAACCCGTCATTATTCTGGATTGCATTAAACCCATCCGTACGTGCCCTTGACTAGGTCAACAAGGCCGCACGACTGTCTTAACCAATCCCACTTATGCAACAAACAAGTACCACTTAGCTACCGAACACTACGTCTTGACTAGGTCAACAAACGCAGCACGAATACCAAATAATACCTGTAGGAAATGACGGAGGGCTACGGCTGGTTTTTGGCGAAAAACCTTTAACGTAATGAACTTGATATCGTTGAAGGAACTGCATAATTTTTTATAAAAATATAGTGACGAAAACCTTTGCTAAAGAGGTCACTCCCGGTGAAGGGATCTCGGCTCTTTCCCCGTAGAATGAGGTGCAGGATATTCCAACTGAATACCACGATGCAAAGCAAAAGTAATCGGCTATAGTGAAGTTAATGCCCTGACGCAAACTTCTGTCCAAGGGGTCACTCCCGGTGAAGGGATCTCGGCCCTTGCCTCGTCGACTGAGGAGCAGGATATTCCAAATGAATACCACGATGCAAAACAAAAGTGAACGTCCTTGCAATAACAGCTTTTTGAAAAATGTTCCAACAACATCAGAATAGGTTTGTTTAGCTTGCATTGATCCGAATCAATGCAATCCCATCAATTGATCACACCACAAAGAAAGAAAATATACTGATGTACGTATATGCCATCCGCATTCGCCACTAGGTCCCGTCATTACCCGTTAGGTTAGCTAACTAACGACAAAGCGGGGACTGGACTAGCGCGGATGCAAAACATATACAACATCTACTAATATATATACCAATATATTATATTTCGCTCAAGGCGTGATAAAATGCAACATCATAGAAATATGCAGCATCACATAACAATACAGATATCTGGAAGCCCCGGGTTTCACAGAGCCGCTGCAGAAACCCGACGTTCCCCTGGTCGTGTGGATAGCCTGTGCAATGAAAACCTAGACCCCTACGGGCGCGGCAAGTCACCCGCCAAAACCTGAAGCGAGGCAGCCCCCTTCAGCAACGTGAATGGACCACCCAGCACTTCACGGAATCCGGTAACTCGGGCACCCCTCCTGGGTCAACCTGTACCCCCTACGAGTGCGGCGAATAGCCCGCCAATCCTGGAGTGAAGCCCCCTCCGTCCCAATGCCATGAGATGCGGGTTTGTTGCCCTCCAGAACCCGGCTATCCGTGCACCCCACCGCGAGGCAATCCTAGTACAGAAAGTAAAATATACATACACCGGGTACATCGACCGCAACCAGGTCGTGCCCCAAAAGAATAATACAAATAGGCAGTGACGGCAGTCCACATGTCGGGCGCTCGCCCCGCAATATCAAATGTACATATAAAACAAAACTGTACTAACATTGCATCCAGGCTATCCCCCACGACCGATCCGCAACAACACAGCATAAACACAGAACATCAACGTGAAAATCACGTTCGCAAATCCGTCTAACCGGGCTATAGCAGTTAGACAGGATTTACCGATCAAGTGATATTCACGGTCGCAGATATAATGTAAATACTGTGAAATAATGTGTTTAAAATATCCAATCGATCAAAAATTAACAAGTGGGCCCCCAAGCAATACTGTAGCACTCACAGAAATTCTGGGCCCAATTTTAATATTCCAAAACCCATAAAATCAGCCCAGAAGCCCACTGGAGAAATTGGACACAGTGAGGACACCAATGTGCGGCGGAACCGCGGCCCAAGGGGGGGTTTGGCCGCGGTTCCGCGCTTCACTTATCGACTCACTGCGTCGAACTTTTCCAGCAGTCTTAGAACTCCCTGCACATTATTCTGAGACAACCTGAAAAATTTTTAGAGCCAGGAAAAATTCGACAGAAAACTGATGTGAGTGAAAATGTAGATTTTGGAATTTTGGTCGATCGGATAAGTAAAACGCATTAGAACAAGCTAGGCAAGGTTAATGGCGTGGCTCTGATACCATGTTGCGCCACGGCAGCGCCCCGGCCGTCTATCCAAGGCCAAAAAGCGGAATCAAAAATTTTCCTTACTTGGAAACTGGCGCTACCGCGGACAATATACCCGGATCGTAACCATTAACCGATACTAGCAAACAAGAGAAAAGGGTGAGAGGTATACCGAGTGATCCAAGTCCTCCGGTCTCCTCGTCGTCGTCCCGATCTCCCGCGGAAACTCCGGTCGTCGCCTCCTCGCCGGAAAGGGCACCACATCGCCTGCGTCTTTTACGGGCTCCTACCTCAATACCGAGGCAACTCGGGCGCGAAGTTGGCTAGCCGACGCGCCCAAGATTTGCTGTAGAATGTAGTGTAGAATCATAGTCTCTTTTGGGTTGGTGAAGTTGCCTTGATGGAGGAATCAACAAGATATGAACTTGGGGATTTTTTAAGCAATGGAAAAAAATGAGATGGATGATAAATTTCCCACACCAAATGAAACTCTCTCACTTTTCCTCTTCTCCAAAATTGTGGCCGGCCCCTTCCTTACTAGGAAATGGTGGGGGGGAAAAACAATATGTATAAGGGAGGTGATGGTAGGAGAAGAGAAGAGGTGACCATATCCAAAAACATCATCATAACAAAATTACATCCAAACCTTAACCTTTCAAATCTCATTTAATGCAAGTGATGGTGGAAAAGAAAAGATGCCATCATAATCAAACCATTTGCATGAAACCCCTCCACAATGTGTTATTTGCAAACTTGCAAATAACCCCCTCCATCGGAAAAGTCCGGCCGGGAAAGAACAAAGGAAAACCGGCCGGAACGGAATGCAAACTGGCAACTCCAGAAAACTGGTCCCGTAATAAATTACAGGAGAACCCCGATACTGTGCATACACACCCGCATCTGTATTCCTACCGGATACAAATGCAATGAGACAAAATCTACACTGTACTAAACTAGGACCGGCTTAAAACAAAACCGGCTAGTAAAATCAGTTCGATCCTGATCCGTGCAATACCGCACGTATCTGATCGGATCCTGCCATATCTCCATACGGCCTCTACAGCGTTTCGCCCGAAAGCTTGAGTAACTGAAAGTGTGGTGGACTCTAAAGACTCGTCAATACTATGGCTGTGGATTTAACCACTAGCACGTCAGAGGTATAAGCCAATACGTGACGGGCCACCAACTATTGACCAAAAGGGACGTCGATGAGCGAACTCATCCTGACACCCTACTGAGCCTGTCAGTGACAATATCCGTACAGTCCGGTCTGTTCGTCTATGAGCATCGCATGGCGGGCCTAGGGGGTTGGTAAAAGTCAGACCCCCAAAAGCGGTACAAGTCGTGTCGGAGTGTAGCCCAGAACACCCTGAGATACTACTGGAATACCTACCAGTAAATCTCCTGCCTCGGCCGAGGGCTTTGTGTAATGGCTCTCCTAGACACAGCGCGACCTCACCCCCAATACCGGGAGAGACGAACCCCTGAAGATCCGCTCACTGCCTCCATGTAGCTCGGGACTGTACCCAACTAAAACCTGTTTGCACGACTCCTTTGAGCCGTGGTAGGGTAGTAATCAAAGTACAGTGGGAACTCACACGAGACAAATGACGATCCCCAGGTCGATGAACTAACCTGTACACATGTCACCAGGGAACTGCTATCTGACGTCAGGTATAAGACCAACTAGCATGTTCCCGGCGAGTCCTGTCCGGTGTACTCATAACCCAATGAGCACCTGTATACATCTTAGGTGAACCAACTGACACCAGTGGCTTATGAGATCGGCCACCGCCCCTCGTCGGGGTCTCGACTGTATACACTAGTCTACTCTGGAGAATCGATGCCCTGTCTCGAAACTCCTACGACTAGGGACCTTTTAAGGATGTGCTTATAGACTACCAGCTCCCACGTATATGATCGCCATCACACTGCTGGTAGTCAAGCAAGAATCCTAGGGGCTCTATCAACGTGTAATAGCGACATGTCAGGTCACCTAAAGCAGTACACGATGATAAAGATAAACCAGATAGCATACTATCATCTCGAGTAAGACTGTCCTACCGGGATAGGTCCTCCCTCAATCATTGCAATCACGTGCCTGCGATCCAATAATTGACTCTGAGGGCACTATCTCCAACAAGCTCTGTAAACAGCACGTCAAACTCTGCCACAGATATCTCCGGAGTCTGGCGTAAGTTCTCGAACCTGTGTGCTCTAGCATCTCTGACACTCAATGGGAGAAAGCGGGCAAGGAACAGTGCCACGAACTCTGTCCAGGTCATAGGAGGAAGACCTGTAAGTCGATGTACAACACCCCACGACGTGCGGGGAGGCGGAAATATGAAAAACGATCTTGTTTATATGCTAAACATCGACTAACCGCATGAATCGAAGCTAAACGATAACTAACAAGAAACATAGAAGTTCTATACTACTATGTTTAGGGATTATACCTAACGAATCGTGTCCTTCGTCTTTGCGAACTCCACCTCCTCCTCGGCCTTCTCGAAGTAGTAGACGATCCACCCGAGAGCTTTACTCCAAGCTTAGCCTCTAAACTGTTAGTTATATGTATGCCCTAGAGGCCATTACTATACATAGGATGTATATTGTAGTGGATGCTGGGACATATATAGGGAGGACTTTCTTGCTCGACATGATAGTATGCTATCTGGTTGATCTTTACCTTAACGTGTACACTGATTGTCTCCCTGTTACATGTTGGTAAAGCCCTTAGGATCTGTACTTGACTACCTGGACTATGATGCGGATCATACTAGTGGGGACATGGTAGTCCATAAGTACATCCTTCAAAGTCCCTAGTCGTGGGTGTATCGAGACGGGGCATCGATACACCAGAGTAGACTAGCGTATACCTTCTCGACCCATACAGATGGGCGATGGATGATCCTATATCCATTGGTGTTTGACATCAGAGATGATATACGGGTGCTCAGTAGAGACTGGGTATACTGGATGGACTCGCCGAGAACTCCCAGATGGTATTATACCTCACGTCAGATGGCAGTTCTCTGGTGACACTGGTACAGAGTAGTCTGTTGACCCGAGATCGTCATAGAGTCTTGTGTGGTTCCCACTGTGCTTTGATTTCCATCTTACCACGTCCAAGAGGGCGTGCAAAACAGTGGTTTTTGGGTACAGTCCCGAGTCACATGGAGGCAATGAGCGATAGGAGGGGATTCGTCTCTCCCGGTATAGGGAGTTGATGTTGCGCTGTGTTCGATTGGCTATAACAGGAAATCCCTGGCCAGGGTTGCTGAGATATACTGGTAAGTGTTACCAGTAGTTTCTCGAATTGTTATAGACCTCATATCGACACGACTTATCAAGCTATTGGGGTCTGACGTTTACCACCCCTAGGCGAGATATGCGACATATCAGACGATCAGACCGGACTGTACGGTAGTGTTACTGGTTGGATTCACTGGGGTGTGAGCGGGCTTGCTCGTCGATCTTCTGATCGCTCAATACCCGGGTGGCCGTTACGTTTAGCAGACCGCTTGCGGCTTGTGGGTGTTTGATATGATCATCATCTGCTGCCGGCGTATTGACGAGTCTTTAGAGTCCTACACAGAGGTTTCCTGGTTCAAGCGAAACGAAATAGGAGCGCATATGAGATATGTGCGGGACCGAGAATAATACGTGTATGTGATACCGTATTCCATTCTCGCGATGAATGTATCGAATGGTTGTATGTGATATAACCTAGTTATCGAATCAAGGATTGATTTGATAAGTCGATACATTGTATACTAGTCGGTTGTGTGCGACATGACCGGATCATTGAATCAAGTGTTGATTTAATGATTTAATGCATAATTATATATTTGATATATTACTTTGCATTAAATAGTATTGGTTCACTTTAAATGGATTTTCTCACTCGGTTTGTGCACATTGTATATGTGATATACTTTTGTACACATGGTTGTATCATGTTTGATGATGCATGCTTACTTGGTTAAGTATAAAGAATTAAACCATGGTTAAACATATAATTAGGATTTTATTTTCCATTACTTATTTATTCATTTATTTATTTGTTTATATATTTTGGAAAATAAATGGAAAAGAGAAAAGAATGGTGGCTTAATTTGTTGTTTAGTTGAAGCTACATGAAGCTTTGACCTTGACCACCATTCTTATCTCATCCTTGACCCTAACCAATGATTTAACCATGGTCAATTCTCTACACATAACCATAGTTAGTATTATGATAAGTATCATATTCTTTTCTATTTTTGAAGAATAACTTATGATAACTTATCATCTTCTTCCTCTTCTTCTTCTTCATGAAGAAACCTTACTTCATCAATGGTGGATTGATGAAACAAGTGAGAAATCCAATTTTAAAGTCTACCCACTTCCTATTTCTTCATCCTCTACCTCTTGCCAAGTAGTAGAGTGTGTTCTCTTCACAAGTTTTTGGACTTGGTGAAGTTGGAGCTTGATTTAGCGATGCCTCGACGTAGATCATCTTCGGCATGGACATCAATGACCTAGCCCGTCCATTCTCCGATGAAGCCGACGCTAGAGCCCGGGACTTGTTATGGACAGCGATGAGACTTCATTGCGGAGCTATGGAGGTGGAGAACCGGATCTACAAAGGTTGTATTTCCGTATCTCTTAGTTAAGTGTTAACTAGTTTATGTTTTCGCCTAGTTTTCTAGCCAACGATCCGTAGTCGGGTTTCTCGGCACCTAGATTTTTTGAAATTGGCATGGTTGATGCCTTGTGAGACCTCATATGGATGCCTAGGAACCCTACAGTGGTATCAGAGTCTAGCTAGAGCCTTAGGCGAAGCCTAGACGGAATTTGAAAGCCGGACGAACCGAAAACCCATTCCCAAAATAGCTCTCTGGACTTTTTCCAAATTCTGGGATTTTCCTAAATTAAAAATTTCTAAAAAATTCAGCAGGAATATCTAAGAGTTACTGTTAAATTCGTAGGTCCAATTCCACTATTCCACCGCGGATCCACGGCATGAGCAAGGCTCATGCGGCGGTTCCGCGGCCGTACGGTCCTATCTCACTGTTATTTTTGCACAGTAACTCCTCTTTTCTGATGCTGGATTTTATGGGAATTTTTAAATTTTATTCAACAGTTGAATTTTCTGGGGTTGTTTTGGGGACTCGGTGTTTCGATCGGAGTATCAGATTTTGTCTATGTGGCTTTCCGGATAAATTTTAGAATATGTTAAAAAGTTCGACCGGATATAAATACCCAATTTTTCCCCTGTCGGGAAATTTCCAAGTGTTGGATTTTTCCGTGGTTTAACGACGTTCTAAGTAGTGCAAGTAACGCGATGGTCCCTCTAGAAGACAACAAACCTTAACTCGATTATGTGACCGTCTTGAACTGCCCTTTGAACCTTCGGGTTTGGGGCAGTACGGCGTGCCACATGTGAGGCGTTGGCTTGACCCTTCTACGGCTGGACCGTTGGTACTGAGGCACGAACTGAATGTTGTTAGACTTGTTTCATGTGATGAGCTGTTTCGGGAAAACTTGGGTATTCGATTGTTCGATCGGAAAGTTTAACATTTTCTATTTATCTGGAATGTGATACAATAATTGGAATTCACAAGTAGTTATGTGATAACTGAATGAATGTTATAAACATAGCAGTTTAGTCTCACTTGATCGGTTGCCACGGAATTTTGATGTGATCAAAAGTCCGTCGCAATCACGTAGCGTACGCGGATACTCGCCGGGTAAACTTAATAGACAGCCTCACTCCATAGCCCCGACCAAGTGACTGTAGGAGAACCCCGTCGCCGAAAGCATCCGTTCGGGTGCTCGCGGTAGCGGTGTTCCGCCTTGGTGCACTTCGTCGACGGTATCAGGGGTGCGGCCGCCTACTAAAGTTTGCGACGAGCATTCGATCAGTTTTTCGGGAATCTTGTTGAATTGCCCGACTTGATATTGAAAAGTGTTTTCGATAATGAGACTAAAATGCGGGGTTTATAATTGTTAGGCATGCGATGTCTAAGTAATTCATTTGGTCAGGCATGCGATGTCTGAGGTGGTTGCGGATTCCAACTGTTGTAGTTTTTCACTTTCTTTTCTGTGACCGTAAGTGTAATATGTGATATCGCCGGTTTCGTTGCTATATGTCAACGACAATTGGGATACGCATATTTACTTACGTTGACGACATGTGATGTTATGTGTTGCTGGATATGTTATATTGGATCGTCGTGTTTGAATAGCCGGGGGTTTTTATGTGAGATGAGTGTTTTTCATTTTCATTCATGTAAAAACTTGTATGTAATATTCTTTCATTGGGGCACTTCCAGGTTGCGGAAGTTGTCACCTTTTGTATATTATTTACTTTTCCGCACTAGGATAGACCCAAGGAGGGGAGCACAAGTGACCGGGTTCTGGAGTCCAGTGGGAGACCAACTCGAGGAGTCGAGTCCGGGTCTCCTAACTCTAGAATTGGTAGGGTTGCTTGTCGCTCTCGTAGGGGTCTAGGGGTGTGGGTTTGGCTATTCATCACGACCGTGGAATCCGTGTTTTATACTGGCTCGTATTGAAAACACGGACGTCCTAGTATATCCAATATTTCATATGATTCTTCTGCTGCGATATCTGTGATGTGATCATGTGATGTTCTGTGATAGATACAGTATATAGTATATATGATATATTATATAGACGTTACTTATGTTTTACACCCGCGCTAGCCCTGCCCTGCTCTGCCGTTAGTTACCTAACCTAACGGTGCACGAGGGGACATCGAGGCGAATGCGGATGGCATAAGTGTACGTCGTATTTATCTGTGATGTTTAGGTACATAAATGATGGGACTTCATTAATGTGATTCATGAAATAAAAGAAACCTAAGATATTGTAGAATCGAATTTCAAAATAAAACAGGTAGCTACAGTTCTTGCTTTGCACAGCGGTATATGTGATATATCCTGCACCTTATTCGATGAGGAAAGGACCGAGATCCCTTCACCGGGAGTGACTCCTTTAGCAATAACTGGCAGATGCTACACACTCGGTTTGTCTTTTGATTGCTTTTAAGTGTTTTTGCTTTGCACAGTGATATATATGATTTATCCCGCACCTCATTCGACGAGGAAAGGACCGACGATCCCTTCACCGGGAGTGACTCCTTTAGCAAAACTAGAAAAGCCTCAAAAACACTCCATTTCAAAATTCATTCGATCCTACAACGATATCAAGTTCATTACGCAATAGGTTTTCAGAAAAACCTGTCGTAGCCCTCCGTCATTTCAGATAAATCCTATTTAGTATTCGTGCTACGTTTGTTGACCTCCGTCAAGGCGTAGTGTGCGGTAGCTAACTAGTATTTATCTGTTTATGCATATGATGCAGATTGGATTAGGGTAGTCGTGCGGCCTTGTTGACCTCCGTCAAGGGTCGTGCGGGTGGGTATAGTTCGATCAAGAAATGACGGGTTGAACTTGACTAGTAGCCTTCGGTTTGTTGACCTCCGTCAAGGTCATAGGACGCTAGGGGCAAAATGTTATCGAGAATTTCAAGTGTTGAAATTTGCAATGAGATTGCATACCTTCTATGAGATAGTTGGATCCCGATACCCGCTGCGAGTAAGAGTTACTCCTGGCAGAGTTTTATACATTACAATTAGCCGATCAAGTAGGTGTCTAGAAAGGTGTTAACGGGGTTACGCCTCTGGGAAAACGAGGTTTACATTAATTAGGTTCGTGCGAAAGCACGGGGGACCTCCCTCAAAGTACCGACACTGGCCTGGCTGAAAGATTGGCGAACTTGTAGTGTGTAATTAATCCCGGCTAGTCTTTCCTTTTAGGGTTTGAAGGAAGATTTGATAAAAAGCAGTGGGAGCCATCCTGATTAGATAAAATAATAACCAATCTATTCTTGAAAGAGCGCACGCTGAGTGTTTTCTTCTCTCTCTCTCCTGGTAGCGACCATATCACGCCTTAATCAAGATAATAATACGGAATATTAACCGAACCCGCTTGTTATACTGAGCTGGGGAACGTTGGTCCCGCTCCAACTTATAATTTTTATAAGACAAAGCAGGAAATTGGGGATTACCAGAATTCCCGTGCCGCCCAAACGAAGAGAGTGCATGCTGATGCATCATCTTCGGGTGTGTTCGTTACAAAGAACTGTTTCTCTGTATCCTCTACGTCCTGGGTCTGTGTTACCAGATCAGGATCCCAGATATGTAATATGTTACATAGGGCTACAGAAAGGTAGAGAACTGAGAACGGGTGATAAGTTTCATGAGACAGAAAACGGGACAAGAGTTGCAGCCAAGTCTGTTGGTCACTGTCACCCTGTATTACCAATACATTGATTCTGAACGAATGTTATTAGATACCGAACCTGATATACAAAATCATATCCATCTCTTTATTAGTAAAGAAATGATAAAATTTTGTATAGTTGGATAATGTTTTGAACATTTCCTATATCAAAAGTTGATAGGTTCAGGCACGTTATCTAAAAGCATTGATGTTCTAAATCAAACTACAGTTCTTAGTATATGGAACACACACAAGAGGAAGAGTTCAGAAATGAACGAATCCTTCTTGAGGCATTGTAGACTAGGTCATATCAATGCGACCCGACTAGCTAGAGTTACATAAAGATGCCTATTTAAATCAGTTTGAATTTACATCTTGTGAGACTCGCCAGTCATGTCACAAAGATAAGATGACCACAGTTCTGTTTATTGGAAACAGAGAAAGAGTTAGTGAACTCTTGGGACTGATACATGATGATGTATGTAAGGTCTCCTGTCTACAAATGCCAAGATCGGTTCTTTGTACTTCATTACATTCTCTGATGATCTCTCAAGATTCAGACATATGTTCCTGTTGAAACACAAGTCCGAACCTTTTGAGATATTCACGGAATATAAGTTAGAAGTAGAGAACCAAAATGGGTATAAGTATTATGTCCTTTGATGTGATCAAGGAGGAGAATACTTGAGCACGGAAATCCTGGATTATTCTAAAGGAGAATGAGATTCTCTCTCAGCATTACTCCTTCGTATACACCATAGCACGATGGTATATCGGGGCGGAGCAATCACACCCTATATGATAAGGTGTGCTCTATGATGAGTACTACTGAGTTACCTATTTCCTTATGGGAGTTATGCACTTGAGAAGCTGCATACCTATTGAATAGGGTTCAAATCAAATCAGTTGCCTACCACTTCATATTTGATATGGAAAGGGAAGAGCCCATATCTTAAGTTAGTTAAGATTTGGGGTTGTCTGGCCTATGTCTAAAAGCAAAATCCGGACAAGCTCAAGGCAAGATCTGTTATGTACAACTGGAAAGGTTCCAGCTATACAAACAACAGCAGATGATTTGGTAGAACCAAAGGATTCAGTAGATTCCAACGAACCTCGGCCTCTCCGCCGATCTAGTAGGGTTCCTCACCCGCCTGATAGATACTTCGGTTTCTCTATGACAGTGGGAGAGAGGATTGCATCATGAGATGATGACCCAACTAGCTTCGAGCTGACCATCAGGAGTAAGACTCTATAAGAATGGCTGGATGTTTATCGATCTGAGATGGAATCCTTATACACCAACAAAGTATGGACTTTGGTTGCTATATCTGAAGGGTTAAATCCCCATCAGGAGCAAGTATATCTTGAGAAGATTACTTGGTGTAGATGGAAAAGTTGAGACTTTCAAAGCTAGACTTGTTAAAGGTTTGCATCATTGACCAGGTGTGGATTATGTTGAAACCTTTTCAAAGGATCTATGCTTAAGTCCATCCAGATCCTACTTGCCACGGCTACATACCATGACTACGATATCTGGTGGATGGGTGTCTTGACTGCTTTTCTAAATGATGATTTAGAAGAGAGCGTCTATAAGTACACAGCCAGAGGGCTTCGTAGACAGTGGGAGCAGCGGAAACGTGTGCAAGATGCTTTATTTGATAAAGCAGGCATCGCGGAGTTGGAACATCTATTTTGATGGATTAATCAAAGAAGTTGACATCATCAAAATGGTAGATGAACCTTGTAAAAACAAAAAGGTAGTAGGGAGTATGGTGGTGATCCTCGTAGAGTACGTGGATGACATACTCTTGATAAGAAAGGAGTTTCTTATGCTACGCTCGATCAATCTCCGTTTATCACAAAGATTCTCCGTGAAGGATCAAAGTGATGCCTACTAAATCCTAGCTTTTGGATCTATGAGATAGATCTAAATGGATGTTAGGCTACTCACTAGTTGTAGTGAGAAGGTATCAGTTGATCCTGGGGAGAATCACTGGAAGGGTTCCAGCGTGATAAAGGCGACTGAATGTCAGTCACAGGCATTGTCTTTACCCTCAGTGGAGGGACGGTATGTTGGAAGAGTTCCAAGCTAAATACCGTGGCATACTAGAAGATAAAGGCAGGATACATCGCTACTTAAGATGCTACCAAGGAGGATGTTTGGGTGTATATTGGTTCATGAGATGAACTACGTTCCAACCATTGTGAGACAATGGAGTTGTGGCTTATGCCAAGGAACGTCCGTCCCATCAGTGATCCAGACATATTCTAAGGCAGTGTCACCTGATCATGGAGATGGTTGATCTCCAGGGAGATCGAGGTTAGGAGAGTAGACTCAGAGGACAACACAGCGGATCCACTCACAAAGGCCTGTTCCCAGAGAGAGACTTTTATGGGATGGTTGAGTATGAGATACTGCAACCACTGCTATCAGATGGCCCTAGTGCAAGTGGGAGATTGTTAGTTATATGTATGCCCTAGAGGCCATTACTATACATAGGATGTATATTGTAGTGGATGCTGGGACATATATAGGGAGGACTTTCTTGCTCGACATGATAGTATGCTATCTGGTTGATCTTTACCTTAACGTGTACACTGATTGTCTCCCTGTTACATGTTGGTAAAGCCCTTAGGATCTGTACTTGACTACCTGGACTATGATGCGGATCATACTAGTGGGGACATGGTAGTCCATAAGTACATCCTTCAAAGTCCCTAGTCGTGGGTGTATCGAGACGGGGCATCGATACACCAGAGTAGACTAGCGTATACCTTCTCGACCCATACAGATGGGCGATGGATGATCCCATATCCATTGGTGTTTGACATCAGAGATGATATACGGGTGCTCAGTAGAGACTGGGTACACTGGACGGACTCGCCGAGAACTCCCAGATGGTATTATACCTCACGTCAGATGGCAGTTCTCTGGTGACACTGGTACAGAGTAGTCTGTTGACCCGAGATCGTCATAGAGTCTTGTGTGGTTCCCACTGTGCTTTGATTTCCATCTTACCACGTCCAAGAGGGCGTGCAAAACGGTGGTTTTTGGGTACAGTCCCGAGTCACATGGAGGCAATGAGCGATAGGAGGGGATTCGTCTCTCCCGGTATAGGGAGTTGATGTTGCGCTGTGTTCGATTGGCTATAACAGGAAATCCCTGGCCAGGGTTGCTGAGATATACTGGTAAGTGTTACCAGTAGTTTCTCGAATTGTTATAGACCTCATATCGACACGACTTATCAAGCTATTGGGGTCTGACGTTTACCACCCCTAGGCGAGATATGCGACATATCAGACGATCAGACCGGACTGTACGGTAGTGTTACTGGTTGGATTCACTGGAGTGTGAGCGGGCTTGCTCGTCGATCTTCTGATCGCTCAATACCCGGGTGGCCGTTACGTTTAGCAGACCGCTTGCGGCTTGTGGGTGTTTGATATGATCATCATCTGCTGCCGGCGTATTGACGAGTCTTTAGAGTCCTACACAGAGGTTTCCTGGTTCAAGCGAAACGAAATAGGAGCGCATATGAGATATGTGCGGGACCGAGAATAATACGTGTATGTGTTACCGTATTCCATTCTCACGATGAATGTATCGAATGGTTGTATGTGATATAACCTAGTTATCGAATCAAGGATTGATTTGATAAGTCGATACATTGTATACTAGTCGGTTGTGTGCGACATGACCGGATCATTGAATCAAGTGTTGATTTAATGATTTAATGCATAATTATATATTTGATATATTACTTTGCATTAACTAGTATTGGTTCACTTTAAATGGATTTTCTCACTCGGTTTGTGCACATTGTATATGTGATATACTTTTGTACACATGGTTGTATCATGTTTGATGATGCATGCTTACTTGGTTAAGTATAAAGAATTAAACCATGGTTAAACATATAATTAGGGTTTTATTTTCCATTACTTATTTATTCATTTATTTATTTGTTTATATATTTTGGAAAATAAATGGAAAAGAGAAAAGAATGGTGGCTTAATTTGTTGTTTAGTTGAAGCTTCATGAAGCTTTGACCTTGACCACCATTCTTATCTCATCCTTGACCCTAACCAATGATTTAACCATGGTCAATTCTCTACACATAACCATAGTTAGTATTATGATAAGTATCATATTCTTTTCTATTTTTGAAGAATAACTTATGATAACTTATCATCTTCTTCCTCTTCTTCTTCTTCATGAAGAAACCTTACTTCATCAATGGTGGATTGATGAAACAAGTGAGAAATCCAATTCTAAAGTCTACCCACTTCCTATTTCTTCATCCTCTACTTCTTGCCAAGTAGTAGAGTGTGTTCTCTTCACAAGTTTTTGGACTTGGTGAAGTTGGAGCTTGATTTAGCGATGCCTCGACGTAGATCATCTTCGGCATGGACATCGATGACCTAGCCCGTCCATTCTCCGATGAAGCCGACGCTAGAGCCCGGGACTTGTTATGGACAGCGAGGAGACTTCATTGCGGAGCTATGGAGGTGGAGAACCGGATCTACAAAGGTTGTATTTCCGTATCTCTTAGTTAAGTGTTAACTAGTTTATGTTTTCGCCTAGTTTTCTAACCAACGATCCGTAGTCGGGTTTCTCGGCATCTAGATTTTTTGAAATTGGCATGGTTGATGCCTTGTGAGACCTCATATGGATGCCTAGGAACCCTACATAAACTTGAGGCAACTAACTTTCTTTAAGTGCTAATCAAAGAAGCTAGGTGAAATAGAGTGAGGGTTATGGTTTAATTAGTCTAACTAATCCTTGTACTCAACAAATGAGAGGGGAGGATTAGGGTTTGAAGAGGGAGAGCTTGAGGAGAGAGAAGATGAACATAATAATGAAGTGAGAATAATGAGTTATGATAATATATATCAAGCATTTCTTTTTATCAAGAAAAGAAAATAAATCAATTTAACAACCATGCTTGATAATATCTAGTGATGATTCATCTCCATGAGTCATTAAGCATTTATGATGCTTTAATGACATGGATGAATCATCCATATGACTCACTAATCACATTCATTGTATATGCCACCTAAACCTCCTTAGTCACCACCTTCTAGAAGCTTCCCACACAATTACGAGAACGCCCCTCCTTTCCGCAAAAATACGGAAAAACTTTAGACTGTATAAATCCAATAACCGGATACCAGTAACTGGCTTATACCAAAGCCGACTGGTAAAAACTGTCCGGAAGTCGTACGTGCGTAAACACACGTATGCGTCCGAACCCTTGTCATAAAACCATACGACCTCTATATCGTTTCTCCTGGAGTAGGGAAACTCTCTGTGTGGGACTGTAGAGACTCGACTACTACGCTGGTAGTGGGTTTAACCACAGACCGCAAGCGGCACTAGCTGTACATAACGGTCTCCAGGTAGATGTCGATAAGAAGGCCGATGAGGAAACCCATCCGAACTCCTACTGAGTCTGATGTGACAATCTCCGTACAGTTCGGTCCATTCGTCTAAGACTATCGCATATCGGGCCTAGGGGGGCGGCAAGCGTCAGTCCCCTAATAGCGGTATAACTCGTGTCGGAGGGAAGCCCATTACACCCTGAGAAACTACTGGAACCTACCAGCAAATCTCGCTTGCCCTGGCCAGGGACTTTGCGTAATGGCTCTCTGACACAGCGCGATATCAACCCCTAATACCGTGAAAGACGAATCCTGTCTAACCGCCACTGCCTCCAAATGCTCGGGACTGCACCCAACTGCTACCTGTTTGCACGACTCCTTTGAGCCGTGGTAGGGTAGCAATCTAAGAACAGTGGGACACACTCGAGGCGAAGTAGCAGTGTCAAGTCTGCGGAGTATGCTGTACTCATGTCACCTGGGAACTGTTCACTGACGACTGGTATAAAACCATCCAACAGTTCCCTGTGAGTCCTGTCCGTTGTACCCGTAACCCAACGAGCACCTGCATACTATCTCCAGTACGACGTACTGACGGCTGTGGGACAGACCATCTCCCCAACTGGGATGAGAAGCGTACACACTAGTCTACTCCGGAGTATCGATGCCCTGTCTCGATAATCCTACGACTAGGGACCTGAATAAGGATGTGCTTGTAGACTACCCAGCCCCCACTAGTGTGACTGCCATCACAACGCCGGTAGTCAAGCAAGATCCTAAGAGCTCTATCAATATGTATACTCACATATTAAGATAGAAAAACCAAGTAGCATACTACCATGTTTAGCAAGACTGTTATATACATGTGAATATCCCAAGCTTCCATTAAGTAATATACAAACTAGTATGATACAATAATGGCCCCTAGGGCATATACACTAACAATCTCCCACTTGCACTAGGGCCATGTACTGGCATATCGAAGACCGATGATCTCGAGTAGCCTCTCGAACTGAATCTGAGGTAGGGCCTTCGTGAATGGATCAGCAATGTTCTCTTCAGAAGCAACTCTATGTACCTCGATCTCCTGAAGATCAATGATCTCCCTGATCAGGTGATACCGCCTTAAGATGTGTCTGGACTTCTGATGGGACCTTGGTTCCTTCGCTAAAGCTATAGCTCCGTTGTTATCGCAATACAGAGGTATTGGATCAACTATGGTAGGAACCACCGGAAGTTCTGTTAGAAACTTCTTCATCCAGACTGCTTCTTTTGCGGCATCGCAAGCATCTATATACTCCGCTTCCATCGTTGAGTCAGCAACGGTGTCCTGCTTGGAGCTCTTCCAGCACACCGCCCCTCCATTGAGGGTAAAGACATAACCCGACATGGACTTGGAATCGTCCTTATCACTCTGGAAGCCGGAATCAGCAAAGGCCTCCAACCTGAGGTCTATTCCGCCGTAAACCAAGAACATCTCCTTAGTCCTTCTCAGGTACTTGAGAATGTTCTTTACTGCTATCCAGTGCTTCTCCCCTGGGTCTGACTGATACCGGCTTACCACGCTTAGTGTGTAAGCTACATCTGGTCTGCTGCACAACATCGCATACATTATAGAGCCTACCGCAGAAGCGTAGGGTATAATAGACATGCGTTCCCTTTCTAAATCAGTCTTGGGAGACATCTCTTTGGAGAGGGTGATTCCGTGACAAGCCGGTAGATTACCGCGCTTAGAATCTTCCATACTGAATCTTTTCAGTACAGTGTCGATATACCTGGACTGCGAAAGTCCCAACATCCTCTTGGATCTATCACGATAGATCCGGATCCCCAGAATGTAAGAGGAATCACCCAGGTCTTTCATGGAGAACCTGTGTGACAAGAATCCTTTGACAGATTATAGCATAGGAATGTCATTTCCTATCAATAGAATGTCATCCACGTACAAGATGAGGAATACGACACTTCTGGCTACAACTTTACTATATATGCACGGTTCATCTGGATTTTTGATAAAGTCATATTCTTTGACTGTCTCATCAAAACAGATGTTCCAACTCCGCGATGCCTGCTTTAGTCCATAAAAGGACTTAAGCAGCTTGCATACTTTCCCGCTGCTCCCACTCTGATTGAAACCCTCTGGCTGATCCATATAGACGCACTCTTCTAAATTTCCATTCAGAAAAGCCGTTTTTACGTCCATCTGCCAGATTTCGTAATCATGGAAGGCAGCAATAGCAAGAAGGACCCGAATGGATTTTAGCATAGCCACTGGAGAAAAAGTTTCGTCATAGTCCAAACCGGGTCTTTGACGAAAACCCTTTGCAATAAGTCTAGCCTTATAGGTTTCCACCTGTCCATCTACACCAATCTTTTTCTTGAAGATCCATTTGCATCCTATGGGTTTTACCCCATCTGGAGCAAAGTCCAATGTCCATACTTTGTTGGTGTACATGGACTCCATTTCGGTCCGCATTGCATCTAGCCATCGTACCGAGTCGCCGCTCTGGATGGCCTGCTGGAAGTCAGTAGGTTCATCATCATCTATGATGCATTCCTCTCTATCCCCATCTATGAGAAAACCGTAGTATCTCTCAGGCGGATGAGACGGCCTACTACTCCTGCGGAGGGGTGCGGGAATGTCCTGTTCTTCTTGAACTTCCGGTTCTACCAAACTTTCAGTAGCAGCTTGTGGTTCTGGAATTTCTTCCAGTTCTATTTCGCTCCCACTTATTTCCTTTTCTAAAAACTGATGTTCTAGAAAATGGGCATTATGAGAAACAAAATCCTTTTGTTCCTCTGCGTAATATTAATAATATCCCTTGGAGTTCTTTGGATATCCCACAAACATACATTTTACTGATCGTGCCTCGAGCTTGTCCACATGCTGCTTTTTAACAAAAGCTGGACATCCCCAAATCTTCAAATGCTGAAGATGGGGTTTCTTCCCAGTCCACATCTGATATGGAGTGTAGGCACAGTCTTGGTAGGAGCCCTGTTCAGAAGATATGCTGCTGATTCTAGCGCATAACCCCAAAAAGATCGCGGTAACTCAGCATTACTCATCATGGATCGTACCATATCCAATAGGGTTCGATTCCGTCTCTCCGATACACCGTTATGCTGTGGAGTGTATGGAGGAGTAAGCTGAGAGAGAATTCCTTTCTATTTTAGGTAACCTAGGAACTCGGCACTCAAGTATTCACCACCTCGATCAGATCTAAGTGTCTTGATACTTTTGCCGGTTTGGTTTTCTACTTCATTCTTATACTCTTGGAATTTCTCAAAAGCCTCGGATTTATGTTTCATCAGATAAATGAATCCGTATCTTTAGTAATCATCCGTGAAAGTAATGAAATAGGAAAAACCACCTCTTGCATGTGTAGATATTGGACCGCATACATCGCTGTGTATGAGTCCTAAGAGCTCGCTCGCTCTTACTCCATGTCCAGTAAATAGAGTCTTTGTCATCTTTCCTTTGAGACAAAATTGACAAGTGTCATAAGTTTGATATTCGAACGAGTCCAAATATCCTTCGCTATGCAACTTAGTCAACCTTCTCTCATTGATGTGACCCAGTCTACAATGCCATAAGAAAGCTTTATTTAAATCTGGAGACTTTCTTTTAAGTGTGTTCTGGACATTGAAAATTTGGAGTTGGTTTAAAACAAATATACCGTTATTTAGTGTACCGGACCAAATCAAACCACGATTAAGGTGGATGTTAACAACATCTCTTACAAACGTGAAATCATAACCTTTATTTGATAACAAGGAAACTGATATGATATTACACGTTAAGCTTGGTACAAAAAAACAGTTATGTAAAACCAAAATGTGTTCACTCGTCAATCCTAGGTGATAATCCCCGACGGATGCAGCTCCCACGCTAGCTCCGTTAGCAACCTTTAGGGTCATATCACCTTCCTTCAGCACTCTACGGTTTCTCAGTGCCTGCAATGAATTGCAAATATGAGATCCTGATCCGGTATCCAATACCCAGGAAGTAGAGTTGATCGACAGACAATTCTCAATTACAAACACACCTGAAGTCGAAGCCACAGCTTGCTTCGGTTCCTGGTTCTTGGCGTTCCACGCCTTGCAATCCTTCTTCCAGTGCCCTTTCTTGTGATAATGGAAGCACTCATCCTGGCCAACTACCGGTACCGCAAACTTTTTCTTTCCCTTCCCTCCCACCTTACTAACACCTCCTCTAGGTTTGGTGGCGGCCTTCTTCTTCCTTCCTTTGGCCCTTGCCTTGGACCCGGAAGAAGATGTACCGCCAACAAACATAGCGGGTGTTTCCCTTGTCTTCTGCAAGGTGCCCTCTGCACTCCTTAACATGTTAAGGAGTTCCGGAAGTTCAACTTCTTTTCTTTGAATGTTGAAGTTCAGGATAAACTGGGCATAGGTGTGAGGAAGGGACTGGAAAATAAGGTCTGTATAGAGCTCATTATCCAAAGTCGTCCCAAGGTCTGCGAGCTCTTCAATATAGCCGATCATCTTTAGGACATGTTCTCCTACCGATGACCCGACACCCAACCTCGCTCGAAACAAGTTCTTAGAGGTCTCGCATCTTGCTATACGAGATTGCTCTCCATAAAGTTCCTTTGTATGGAGAAATATGCCATCTAGGTCCATATCCTCGTGCCTCCTCTGATGTTCATTGTTCATCGAAGCAAGCACGATGCACTTGGCTTTCGCGCAATCTAAATCCCAGGTTTTGCGGATTTCCTTATCCGCATTGCTGAATTTGGGACCAGGGACAGTAGGTGCCGTAGCGTTGAGGACGTACCCCAATTTGTCATAGGTCAAAGCCATTTTGACATTCCGAAGCCAATCTTTATAGTTTGGCCCTGTCAGTATATTTTTCTCTAAAAGTAACTTAAGTCCAGTCATTTTCAGGGTCGCTGCAATTTGGAGAGAGAGAAGAAAACTTTTTAGCATGATGCTCTTGCAAGTTTAGAGTGGTTTTTAGTTTATCTAAACTGGATGGCTCCCACTGTTTCTCGAATCCTTCCTCAAACCATAAAAGAAGAATTAGCCAGGACTATTCTCACTGTACAATTCTTGCTTAATCGTTCAGCCAGGCTAGTGTCGATACTTCGAGGGAGGTTTTCCAATACTTTCGCGAAGTTCCTTAATTAAATAACCTCTTTTCTCTGGGGGCGTAACCCCGCTGACACCTTTCTTAACACCTACTTGGTTTATAGCATTGATCGTTAAGTGACGAATCTCCTGATAAGTAGCATATACTCATAGTAGGATCGGGATCCAAATATCATCGTATGATAATGTTGAAGGAATGCTACCAACATTCATCAAAATCCAAATGGTATGCATCACTTTGCAAATTTCAGTTTCTTTAGAAATTCCCGATATAAGTTTTTGCCCCATGCTCTTATGACCTTGGCTTTGGTCAAAATGTCATAAGTCACATGTCAAGTTCTACCCGTCATTATCTTGTCAATTTGAACCCATCCGTATATACCCCTGACTTTGGTCAAATGATAATACGACTGTCCCAAACTAACTCATCTATCTTATGCAACAAATGAAAACCCAGCAGCTACCAAACACTATGCCTTGACTTTGGCCAAAATGCATAGCTTGAATACTACTGAATACCCAAATGAAATGACAGAGGGCTACGAATGGTTTTGGCGAAACCGTGAACGTAGTGAACTTGATATAACCGAAGGAACCTGATAGCTTTTTAAAAGGAGTGGTTAAAGCTCCGCATTTAAAAAATATCTGTTTTTAAAATTAACCGAGTGGTTTCTTTTAAATTGTTCCAACGATTAACTATTGGTTTATTTTCTTTGCATTATAAATAATGCGTCCCATCATTAACCTATCATTGCAGAAAACAACGAAAATACAACGTCCTCTTATGCCATCCGCATTCGCCACGGGGTCCCGTCATCACCCGTTAGGTTACTTAACTGACGGCAGAGCGGGGGCTGGGCTAGCGCGGGTGTAAAACATAAGTGACGTCTAAATAGCTATCATATATAGATATTGTACATTCGTCAGACGCAATAATAGGCATTCCAGATCACAGATGAACTTTATTGGATTTGCAAGCAATCCGTGTTTGTTTTGAGCCTGCAACAAAAGACGGATTACACAGTTGTGATGAATAGCCATTACCCCACCCAAGACCCCTACGGGTGCGGCAAACTACCCGCCCGGCAGTTTGTGCACCCCACCTTGGGTCTGTCGTAGGAGCAAAAACAGTAAAATGAAATAATACAACGGTGGATACAATCGCAACCTGGATGTGCCCCGCAAAATAATATTACAAAAAATTACATTTACATCATATGAATTAAATAATAACCCATCACATAACCCTGGCTATACATCACAACAGTCCAACACAGTTCATATGCACAAACATATAAAATCCATTTCAGAAATGTGCAACCCCCTGCCAACCGACATACTAGCAGTTAGGGGAGGTTTACGAACACATTATACAATCACAGATATAATCCACCAAGCAAATACAGTATAATTTCGATCGATTAAACACTTTTAATTTTGCTCCAATACTTCTCTGTAAATCTGAAACCTGAGCAAAAATTAAAAATTCCAGAAAATACCATATATCACAGAGAAGCAACACAGGAAAATTGGGTTCCTGAATCGCCAACTCGGCGGGGGAATCGCGGCGGATCGGTGGGATCCGCCGCGGTTCCGCGACGCTTTAGGTGATTCAGGGGCCCAATTTTCTTGGGTGTTCTTCTACTGTCTTTTCAAGATTTCTGAACATCCCTGAAAAATTTTTGGACTTCATTTAAAAAACGACAGAAACTCATGATTTCGGGCTTTTCCGGTTTCGTTTTTTCCGTTCGAAATTCATACAAATTTGCAAGTAAGTTATTTATTGTTTAGCGAGGCTCTGATACCACTGTAAGTCGATATACAACACCCCACGACGTGCGGGGAGGCGGAAATATGAAAAACGATCTTGTTTATATGCTAAACATCGACTAACCGCATGAATCGAAGCTAAACGATAACTAACAAGAAACATAGAAGTTCTATACTACTATGTTTAGGGATTATACCTAACGAATCATGTCCTTCGTCTTTGCGAACTCCACCTCCTCCTCGGCCTTCTCGAAGTAGTAGACGATCCACCCGAGAGCTTTACTCCAAGCTTAGCCTCTAAACTTGAGGCAACTAACTTTCTTTAAGTGCTAATCAAAGAAGCTAGGTGAAATAGAGTGAGGGTTATGGTTTAATTAGTCTAACTAATCCTTGTACTCAACACTTGAGAGGGGAGGATTAGGGTTTGAAGAGGGAGAGCTTGAGGAGAGAGAAGATAAACATAATAATGAAGTGAGAATAATGAGTTATGATAATATATATCAAGCATTTCTTTTTATCAAGAAAAGAAAATAAATCAATTTAACAACCATGCTTGATAATATCTAGTGATGATTCATCTCCATGAGTCATTAAGCATTTATGATGCATTAATGACATGGATGAATCATCCATATGACTCACTAATCACATTCATTGTATATGCCACCTAAACCTCCTTAGTCACCACCTTCTAGAAGCTTCTCGCGCAATTACGAGAATGCCCCTCCTTTCCGCAAAAATACGGAAAAACTTTAGACTGTATAAATCCAATAACCGGATACCAGTAACTGGCTTATACCAAAGCCGACTAGTAAAAACTGTCCGAAAGTCGTACGTGCGTAAACACACGTATGCGTCCGAAACCTTGTCGTAAAACCATACGACCTCTATATCGTTTCGCCTGGAGTAGGGAAACTCTCTGTGTGGGACTCTAGAGACTCGACTACTACGCTGGCAGTGGGTTTAACCACAGACCGCAAGCGGCACTAGCTGTACGTAACGGTCGCCAGGTAGATGTCGATAAGAAGGCCGATGAGGAAACCCATCCGAACTCCTACTGAGTCTGATGTGACAATCTCCGTACAGTCCGGTCCGTTCGTCTAAGACTATCGCATATCGGGCCTAGGGGGCGGCAAGCGTCAGTCCCCTAATAGCGGTATAAGTCGTGTCGGAGGGAAGCCTATTACACCCTGAGAAACTACTGGAACCTACCAGCAAATCTCGCTTGCCCTGGCCAGGGACTTTGCGTAATGGCTCTCTGACACAGCGCGATATCAACCCCCAATACCGGGAGAGACGAATCCTGTCAAACCGCCACTGCCTCTAAATGCTCGGGACTGCACCCAACTGCTACCTGTTTGCACGACTCCTTTGAGCCGTGGTAGGGTAGCAATCTAAGAACAGTGGGACACACTCGAGGCGAAGTAGCAGTGTCAAGTCTGCGGACTATGCTGTACTCATGTCACCTAGGAACTGTTCACTGACGACTGGTATAAAACCATCCAACAGTTCCCTGTAAGTCCTGTCCGGTGTACCCGTAACCCAACGAGCACCTGCATACTATCTCCAGTACGACGTACTGACGGCTGTGGGACAGACCATCTCCCCAACTGGGATGAGAAGCGTACACACTAGTCTACTCCGGAGTATCGATGCCCTGTCTCGATAATCCTACGATTAGGGACCTGAATAAGGATGTGCTTGTAGACTACCTAGCCCCCACTAGTGTGACTGCCATCACAACGCCGGTAGTCAAGCAAGATCCTAAGAGCTCTATCAATACGTATACTCACATATTAAGATAGAAAAACCAAGTAGCATACTACCATGTTTAGCAAGACTGTTATATACATGTGAATATCCCAAGCTTCCATTATGTAATATACAAACTAGTATGATACAATAATGGCCCCTAGGGCATATACACTAACAAGGCCTGCCGCTCTGCCCTTCTCAACTGAATCACACCACTTCTGCGCAAGACCTTCCAGGCGAAAGCTCGCGAACTCAACCCATCTCGCATCTGCGCATCTGAGGGAACGGCATATCCGAGCCATCCTATCAATGAAAGACTGTGGGTCCTCGGCTGTATCGGTGCCTGTGAAGACCGGAGGCTTCAGCCTCATAAACTCTGATAGCGATATTGTAATCACCTCTGTGGCTGCAGGGGCAACTGGCTGTGCGGTAGGTACCATCGCGGTCTCTTTAACGGGTGGAGCTACCTCTGGTCGCTGCGCTCGAAGCGTCTCAACTAGCGATCCTATCATCTGGCGCATCTCCTGCATGCTGGATCCCACCGTCTGGCGCATCTCCTGCATACTATCCCCTAGCGTGGCGATCTGATCTGTCACGGGAGGAACTACCTGCTCGGGTACAACCGGTGCACTGCCCGGATCAGTCCTCATCTCAGACGAATCAACTCGAATCTCGGCCCTCGCGGCCGTTCTCTGCGCCCTCGTAGTCTTTGGCGGCATAATGGCTGAAAGGAAATTAGGATCCGATAAGAATACGGAAATTGAATCACAAGAATATATATACTCAAGAAGGAATTTAAATCAATAAGTCCTAAGGTCGCCTTGGCGGAGTACCGTGTCGTGAGTATGCCGCGGAACATACACACGCTACGCCACTCTGCTTCAGCTACCTACTCCATCATACCAAGGTCATCCTACACTCCGAAGGTAAAACCTACGCTCTGATACCAACTTTGTCATGACCCGAATGTTTCGACTCGTGACCGGAACTTAACCACGCAACGTCTACAGGCGTAACGCGACTAAGTAAGCCGAACCCAGAAATCAAACCCATTTAAAAGTAGCTAGTGTTGAAAACATTTAATTAAGACATTTAGAAAACCATGAATAGTTTAATAAGTTCTTTAAAGTTACGTTATCATTTAAATAATTTTGGCAGCATTTCCTTTGTAAAAGTAACCCCGAAATCGGTATAAAACAGGATATGAGTGAAAATGAGATATAATGAAACAAACATTTCCAAACGGGAGCAATCACGCCCAACGGCGGAAACCATCATCACAAGAGTAATATACGACGCCGTAGTGAAGAATGAGCAATAAGTAAACATCACAGAATAATAAACTGCATATAAAAACAGTCGGCTCCCACGAGCTCGACACCAGAATACAAAATATACATCATCGTCCTCACACTGTATCTAGGTCCAGTACATAAATGGTAGATGGAGAATACTAGATACAAAAGGGGTACAATAAAGTAATCAGATACCACAACCCACCTAAAAGCAAAACAGCTCCCGCACCAACTGTAGTGGTATCTGTAGCCAAAAGATGCAAAAGACAGCCTGACGCGACTACTCCGAGGGCCAACCTGCAAATACTGTGGCACAACGGGGGTGAGTTGCCAACTCGTGAATAGAGATAACATATAAAGGTAATCGCGAGCATGCACGTACTGCGCTACTCTATCATATGCCAGCAGATGATATCAATGCGTGATAAACAGTATGTGCAATAGTCATGCAAGTGCTCTATCAGGTAAAATAACTATAGGATGAGATACATGATAATCAATGCTGAGAATGGGATAAATAACATCTACACGGAATGTCGACGTGGAATATATGATAGGTGTCCATCAATGCACCCAGATCCCCAAATAGCTCAGGCGCCGGCACTCTCATCGGCCCTCCAATCCTATAAATCTCTGAGAATCACGAGTGCCCAACCCAAATATCATAAATACTCGTGTCCAGCATCGACACGCAAATCCTTATCCATCGGGCCCCATCAGTCCGGGTCAGCCCACGGGCTCCGTCTGCGGTATCGGCCCTCAGCCCCGGCAGCACGGATCATCCCGCATCCATCTATCGACTCTGGTCAGCATCCTCAGGATAACCGCCAGGTCCAACAAATCACCGGTAGGTAGTAGTCCCTCTGCCAGGCTCACCGTCTCCTACACAGCGAAACCGTTCTCGCCCCGGGGTAACATACCGGGTCCACCATGTACCCCTAATCGGTCTCATCCAACTCCTCGATTCGGGTTCACATATATCACTCTCGCACCGAGAAAACACATGGTGGACGCACCAAAATAACAAATCACGGAAAACCGGGTTTTTAAATGATTACATATTCTTTTTGAAATAGCCACGGTTCCCAAATCCAGAATTTTCATGTAATCCAAAAACCAATGTACAAGTCAATGCGATGTAATATAGGCATCAAGTATGAATATCATGTCAAGTCACATCAAAGATGAGCTACAGTATAATGATCATGGAACTTCTACCGTGTGAGTGTCATGGCAATTACTAACGGTGTGTGTTTAACATGCAGGATAGTGCTCGTGCAATATGAACCGTTAGTAATGGTGCGGTGTTCTATCAATTCTAGTTTATAAACAGATAGCAGGGAATGCGGTATACACTAAATAGTAGCCATGAGCAGTCAATGTATGTAAATGTAATATGCTGCTAAAAGGTCCTATAAGCCCTGACGCATAACGCCATACAGGGGATTTCCCCGTAGATATTAAATCTACTCACCGAAGTCTCGCGCTAAGTGTAGCCGACGACTTGCTTTCCCTTCTTCGCAGCGTCCGTCTCACTCTCCTGCGAACCTAGAATCACGCAATATATCACACATAAGCTCAAATGCACAAAATTTGATATTAAGGTCAAACTAAAACCCCGCGTCGCAAACCAAGCGCGCGTGTGCGCGATACGCTAAAACGTGTGATTACGCGCCTGAAACTACACCGACGCGTCGCGATACGTAGAAACCCCAAACCCACACACATATCACGCGTGTCGCGAAGGTTTAAAATACGAGAAATAGGTATATAGCCCCAGATTTTTCTACAGCAAGAATCAATTAAAATTACACATGTCATGAGTCTAAGGGTAGCAGCAGACACGTATAGGGCCAAACCCCAACCCAAACCCTCCCCATCTGGCCGCAATTTGCGGCCAGAATCAATATTCCGGCGGCCACAGTACGAATTTTTGGGGCCGTGTTCTACCTGGGGGATCTGCACCTAACAACTATACTGCATTCATCTCAAAATTATTCTGAACTCACTGGGTCGATAGCAGTTTACAGAAAGTCAAAATTTGCTTAAAAGCAATGAATTTGCATCAAATTGGGATCTGGTGGTATTTTAGTGCAATTGGGGGCTAAGCTAGGTTAACATGGCCCTAACAACACTCCATCAACTTACTAAAACCAGTTCATACATCACTTGGTCAAGTTTCCCCCTAATTACCACATATCGCACTAAAACGCACCAATAATCACTAATCGAAGCTACACTAATTAAGCAAACTAGGGGGTAAGTTCAAGAAGTATACCACACACTCGACCCTAGGGAGCTGGAGGAAGAAGAAGGAGTAGAGGGAAGGAGCTGGAGTTGTTGCTGTTGCTACTCACTGCTGCTGCTGCTCTCACTGCTGCTGCTGTTCACTGCTGCTTGCTGCTGCTGTGTTGCTTGCTGCTGCTGTGCTGCTTGCTTCTGCTACTGCTACTGCTACTGTGGATGGTGTGGGTGTGTGTGAGTGTATGAGTGAGAGGTTGAGAGAAACAACACAAGAATGAGAGGAAAAGAAAAGATAATCCCCAAGGTCAACCCCTCCACTCTCTCTCTTCATTAAATGCAAGCATGGCTTTTGCCATGATGCATTCTCTCTCTTTCATTCTCATCAAGTCAACATTCCAAAAGGAAATTCAAATTAAAGCAACCATCAATTAACTAATTAGACTTAATTAAAACCCAAAAGACTTAATCCCCATGATTAAACCCACCATGGTTGCTAATCATGGTATTATTACCTCAATTTTAAAACCCTAGTTTACATGCACATGAGTGTGCAAGCCAAGGAAAATTCTAGAAAAATATTTATTAAATTTGGAAAAATATTGGAAACTCAATTTGGTAAACTTTTTATGAAAAACCCTTTATTTAAATATAATTAGCCACTAAACACATCCTAAGGTATTACACCTTCCGACGAGGAGATGAAGACCGGAGATTCCGCGGGGAGATCGGGACGACGACGAAAAGACCGAAGGACACGGATCGCTCGGTATATCTCTCTACCCCTTCTCTAGTTATCTAGGAGTAGGTTAATGGCCCGATCCGGGTTTTATAGTGCGCGGTGGTGCCGGTTCAAAAGTTAAAGAAAAGTATCGTTTCCGCATTTTGGCCTCGGATTGACGGCCCGGGCGCCACCGTGCACTTACATGAACTTGGTTCCTACCATTGTGGTAACAATGGAGCTGTGGCTTTGGCCTAGGAACCCCGGTCGCATCAGTGATCCAAACATATTCTTGGGCGTATCACCTGATCAGGGAGATGGTGGATCTTTGGGAGATCGAAGTCAGGAGAATTGAGACGAATAATGACACGGCGAATCCACTCACTTAGGCCAAAACCCAGATACAATTTGAATGTTTTTAGGACGCTGGGTATGAGATACTACAACAACTGGCCTTAGTGCAAGTGGGAGATTGTTAGTTATATATATGCTCTAGAGGCCATTGTTGTACATGATTGTAGATTACAATGGATGCTTGGACATATATAGGGAAGACTTTCTTGCTCGACTTGATAGTATGCTATCGTGTTAATCTTTATCTTAACATGTAGACTAGTATTTGTGATGCTTTCTTGCTCTCACATGTTGGTAAAGCCCTTAGGATGTGGACTTGACTACCAGGACTAAGATGGATATCATACTAGTGGGGCCAGGGTAGTCCATAATTCCATCCTTTAATTGTTCGTAGTCGAGGGTGTATCGAGACGGGGCATCGATATTCCAGAGCAGACTAGCGTTTACGCTTCTTGACCCATATGATGGGCAATGGATTATCCCACATCCATTTGTGTTTGACATCAAAGATGGTATATGGGTGCTCAGTGGAGACTGGGTACACTGAACATGACTCACCGATAACTCTTAGACGGTATTATACCTAACGTCAGATAGCAGTTCTTTGGTGACACTGGTACAGGTTAGTCTGTAGACCCGAGATCGTCATAGAGTCTTGTGTGATTCCTACTGTGCTTTGATTTCCACTTTACCACATTCATGAGAGCATGCAAAACGGTGGTTTTTGGGTACAGTCCCGAGTCACATGGAGGCAATGAGCGATAGGAGGGGATTCGTCTCTCCCGGTATTGGGGGTTGATATTGCGCTGTGCTCGATTGGCTATAACAGGAAGTCCTTGGCCGTGGTTGGTACTGAGATTTACTGGTAAGTGTTATCTGTAGTTTCTCGACCCGTTATGAGCCTCATATCGGCATGACTTATAAAGTTTCTGGGGTTTAACGTTTACCACCCCTAGACTCGATATGCGATATATCAGACGAAGAGAGCGGACTGTACGGTTGTGTTACTGTTGGATTCACAGGAGTATGGACAAGCTTGCTTGTTGATCTTCTGATCGCTCAATACCCGGGTAGCTGTTACGTCCAGCTAGTACCACTGACGGCTTGTGGGTGACCGATATGATCATCACCTACTGCAGGCGTATTGAGGAGTCATAAGACTCCAACACAGAGGTTTCCTGGCTCATGCGAAATGAAGTAGGGCTGATACGTGATATGTGTGGGACCGAGATTAATACATGTATGTGATTCCGTATTCCAATCTCGCGATACAGCTTATATGTGATATAACCGGATTGTTGATTCAATGATATGTTATATGTGATATACATATAGATGATATTAGTCGGTTGTATGCGATACAGCCGGGTTATTAAATCAAGTGTTGATTTAATAATTTAATGTGTAATTATATATTTGATTTATTAATATACATTAACTAATTAGCAAACTTAAGAATTTCTTTTCTCAATATACATTTAATATATATGTGATATATGTTAACGTATTTATTTTATGTCATGCTAGATGATACATTGGACATGGCTGTATGAGACTCACACCACACTTAAGATAATGTGGGATTTTAATTATTAAGGGAAAATCAAAATTAGGTGGAAATTAGTCATGGTTTGATGCTTGGAGAAGCTTGTGGAAACCATTGACTTAGTCAACTAATTTTTTTTTACCTTATATTTATTAACCTAACCATTATTTTTAGCCATGGTTTAGTCTCTACATGATTTATATATGATATTTTCTCACCCATGGTTCATGAGTTGATCACTTGTTAATTTTCTTCATCTCCCCAATTTGCTCTCTAGCTTTGAGTGAGAAAGGAAAAGAGTGAGAGAAAAACAATTCAAAAGTGAGCAAAATTCGTACTTCATCAATCTACACGAGACTAGACATTTAGTATAGCTTGTTTGTTTCACTAATTCTCAACTAGTAAAGAGGTAGCTTCAGTTGGAGATTCCTCGACGTACATCATCTTCGGCCTCGAAGATCCTTGAGCAAGCTCGTTCCTTTCACCTATTGGAGCCAAAGGAGAGTCCGGGACACCACTACTTGGAGCAAAAGGGACTGCTACACGGAGCTTTAGAAGTGAAGGACCGGTCTACAAAGGTTGTATTCCCATTTCACTTAGTGTAATGTAGTTTACATGTTAGTTTCAACCCCAATCCTCTAGTTAGATCCCTGGTCCGGGTTGCTTATGTAAGTCTACGGTAATGCCCCGGCCGTCGATCCGAGGCCAAAATGCGGAAACAAAAACTTTTCATAAACTTGAAACTGGCGCTAACGCAGACTTTAATCCCGGATCAAACCATTAACATTAAACTAGCAATCTAAAGAGGGTTAGAAAAGCTTTACCGATCGATCCGTGTCCTTCGGTCTTTAGCCACCATCTTTAGCTCCTTGCGGCATCTCCGATCTCGCTCGATCTCCGGTCTCCTCGTCTGAAAGGGAACCACATCTATGAATTCTTTTACGGGCTCTTTCTTCGAACCGAAGCAACTCGGACACGAAGTTTGCTAGCCGACGTATCCAAGGTGAAGTAGATTATGCGTGTGATCACTTTGTCTCAAGCATCCATTGATTCTCAATGCATGAGAGTGTATGGATGGAGGTTTAAGTGGATGCCATTAATGGAGATAGTGAGCTCAAGAGAAGAAAAGAGAAGAAGAAGAGCCTTTTCTTTTTCTTATGTGTTGTAATGATAATGTGAGTGAGCTTCAAAAAATAAACATTAGAGCAAACCTCAAGCCATATGGCTGCCCTCTCTCTCTCCTCTTATCATTTCAACACATAAATCAATCCAAAATGTGACATATGCACAAATAAAGAGACCATGGGTCATCACTTGTGCATGTGTCACAATTAATGCTCCTAATTATGACTTTGAGCTCACAATTTCCATTTGCAAACATTAATCCAAATGTTTGCAACAATAAAAAGAGAATGGCATCTACTAAAATAAACTCGTGACGGATCACAAGGATACCCCTCACCTGTATATACATACCTGCATCCGCATTCCGACTGAATGCGAATGCGATGAGATGAAAGTAATCCAAACAATCAATACTAGGATCCGGCTTAAACCAAAGCCCAATAGTATGATCCGTCCGATCATGATCCGTGCACTACTGCACGTATATGATCGAACCCTGCCAAAATACCATACGGCCTCTACAACATTTCGCCCGAAACTTGAGAAACTGTCTGTGGGGGACTCTAAAGACTCGTCAATACACTGGCTGTAGATTTAACCACTAGCACGTCAGTGGTACTAGCTGTACGTAACGGGCTACCAGGTATTGACCAAAAGGGAGGTCGATGAGCGAACTCATCCTAACACCCTACGGAGCCTGTCAGTGACAATATTCGTACAGTCCGGTCCGTTCGTCTATGAGTATCGCATGTCGGGCCTAGGGGGTTGGTAAAAGTTAGACCCCCAAAGCGGTACAAGTCGTGTCTGAGTGTAGACCAGAACACCCTGAGATATACTACTGGAATACCTACCAGTAAATCACCTGCCTTGGCCAAGAACTTCGTGTAATGGCTCTCTTAGATACAGCGCGATCTCATCCCCAATACCGGGAGAGATGAAACCCCTGTCGATCTGCTCACTGCCTCCATGTGGCTCGGGACTGTACCAAACTAAAACCTGTTGGAACGACTCCTTTGAGCCGTGGTAGGGTAGTAATCAAAGCACAGTGGGAACTCACATGAGACAAATGACGATCTCAGGTCGATGAACTAACTTGTACACATGTCACCAGGGAACTGCTATCCGACGTCAGGTATAATACCAAATAGCATGTTCCCGGCAAGTCCTGTCCAGTGTACTCATAACCCAATGTGCACCTGTATACATCTTAGGTGATCCAACTGACACCAATGGCTTGTGAGACCGGCCACCGCCCCTCGTCGGGGTCTCGACTGTATACACTAGTCTACTAATGGAGTATCGATGCCCAGTCTCGAAACTCCCACGATTAGGGACCACTTTAAGGATGTGCTTATAGACTACCCAACTCTCACGTATATGATCTCCATCATACTGCTGGTAGTAAAGCAAGAATCCTAAGGGCTCTATCAACGTGCAATAGTGATCTGTAACATCACCTAAAGCATGTACACGATGATAAGGATAAACCAGATACCATACTATCATCTTGAGTAAGACTGTCCTACCGGTATAGGTCCTCCCTCAATCATTGCAATCGCGTGCCTGCGATACAATAATTGACTTTGAGGGCACTATATCCAACAATCTCCCACTTGCACTGAAGGCTAATTATTGCGATGTCGCATACTCACAGCCCGTGTGATACCGAATACCCAACTCCTCTACTAATCAGTTTCACAAAGCTCATTTGTAAAACTATTGCGTTCGAGGAATAGCCTCAGTGAGTGAAACTGCCCTGTTGTTTCTTTCTATGTCTCTCTTTATCTCAAGTCCGCGGAGAAAGCCATCTCCCGAAATGAGCAATACCAGTCTTAGAATATGTCTGGATATCTGATGGGTCCTAGTTCATAAATGAACTCCAAATCCAAACTTCATAGACTGTATCATCAGCTGAGCTTAATCAGTATCATGCGCCATGCCTCCCTCAGTATCCGCTTGGACCTCCTGTCCAAACTACTGCCCCTCGTCAGAGGGAAAACTATAACTCTGACAGTCACTCTGTCATCCAGGTCACCTTGGAAGCCTGGAATGATAACCGTTTCCCGAAGGAGGCTATCGTTATCATATCCCTAGAGCACCCACTTATGTTCTAAAACTGCTTCCGAACGTTTCTCCAGGATAGGATTAATATCAACTTATTGCATCTAGTACAAAAACAACATCTGGTGTGGTACTTGACATCTCATGATTAATTCAATTGCCTAAGCAAGTGATATTTCAATCATGCACATCCCTCTCCCCTTTAGTCTGTAAGACACCTTTAGAGAGGGTGACTCCATCACCTGCAGGTACACCACCATGCCAGGAGTCGTGCATTCTAAATACCTTTAGAATACTGTCTAAGTACCCAGATTGGGACACTACCCAAATCTAGATCTAAAACTATAGATCTAGTAACCAGAATGTCAGATATTATATCCAAGCCCTATGTGGAGAAACCACTGTGTGACAACCAAAGTATAACTGATCGTGGTATAGGAATTTCACTTCCTTCTATGTGTATGTCATCCATATACCAGGACATCACACCCTACTACCTTCTTAACAAATCCATCCCCTATTCTGATGAAGTCAAACCTATGACTGTCACATCAAAAATAGATGATCTATCTCCGCTATATCTGTTTTAGTCCATAAATAGACATAAGCTACTTGTCCACTATGCTTCCGCTGCTCCCACTAACTACAACAACCCCCTGGCAGAGTCATATATACGTGCACTTCTAAAGCTAGTTTAGAACGACGCTATATTCATCCTCCTACCGGGTCTTATAGTCTAGAACAACAGTAGTGTCAAGTCTGGGTAAACAAAAACCTCCCCGTCACCGTTCTTGAGGATACCGGAGTACTTATCCGGTGCTTGAGGTTACCCTACATATCTGCGGAGTGGCTAATGGAATGTCAAACCTAATTGAATCTTTAGGTTCTTATCAAATTTTCAGTAATCGTTTGTGGTTCTGGAATCACTTCTGGTTCTACCATACTCCCACTACTGTTTTCTGAAAAAATCCATTTTTATGAAAACTGTAGCAACTCAAGAACAATATCACTATTGATCTTCCAGATGGTAGAAAGTCAACCCTCTTCATAGCCCTGGTCAACCCACAAACAGCCATTACAGAAACGTGCCTTGAGTTATTCAGAGTCTGGTTTTAAGCCTAAGCCGGACAACTCCATGTACCTCAACATCGTTAAGTTATTATCCATTCTATATCTAATATAGAAACAGAGGCACTGATTTAATTGGAACTAGATTCAAATCATGCAGCTGTCTCTACTGCATGTCAACTAAATGAAAGGTGGCCGATCAACATTACTCAACTTAGGAATTCATCCAGATATGAGTAATCTGAAAGAGAAACAAGTTTCTCAAAACTATTACTATCAACTGAATACCGAATACAAGTATCTACATGTTCGATCACCTTGAAGAATCCTGATAATTGCAACTCCTGGTTCTCTACTTTATTCTTATACCTATAACTTCTCAAAATTTAGACGTTGCATTTGTACAAAATACTTGTTTAAAAACTAGAGAAGTCACAAGTAAACAGAATGTAGTACGAGGACCAACCCCTCTGTCCTAATGGACACTGGACAATATACAATGCTTTGTACAAGTCCCCTAAGTTGAATAACTCAAACCATGTGCGTCGTAGGTTGAAAACTGTACTGTGGTTATGAAGAATTACACCGCTGTTGAATGCTCCTTACCTAACCATCAATAGATATAGGTAAATATCATGGACATAATTTCAAAAAGTTATATCTCACTTTATAAAAATAAATGTACAGATATATCAGTTTGAAATTGGTGCATAACTAAGGATATTCAAAACCAAATATTTGTCGTCCGGCAAAAACCCAGGCGATTTCCTCAAATATCACCAATTACAACGAATCCCGATATAATGAGGATGATCACCTAATTCCGAATAACTTACACCCATTCATCATCTGTAAAACCATACAGATGTGAGAATCAAACCTGGTAAATATATACCCTGGACTAAGTGCTAATTGGGAAATCAGTTTTCTTTTAACAATACACAGTGAAACTGAAACATTTAAATGTTTCGAAGGGGTATCCGGGTATTCCTAGTAATGCCTCTTCCATTATCAGATTCACAACTGTAACCATATATTTCTTTGCCATCTCTCCAAATCCCTTTATATGTTTTTAGTCATTACCTTCTGTACACCACCTTTAGGCCAAATGGTTTTCTTCCTTCCCTACCGTTCGGCACCAGCCTATGGTTTGGAAGAAGACTATCCAATAAGCATAATAGGTGTACTCTCCTAATCCTCGGAGTACTCGCAACCTGAGAGAAGGTAATGATAAAAGACAACTGAATAAACCTTATTCTTATTTCTCCTGAACAAGAATCCATCTCCGAACTGGAACAAGTCCCTTTGAGTTCGTATATAACCATACGATAGAGTATCTAATAAACTGTGGATCTTCGTAGTGACACGGGGTGTTCTGGAGAAATACAAAGGTGAAATAGGAGTGGTGATGAAATACTTGGTTAGGTCATGAATGATAGCAGTTGCAATTTACTTTGCCCTCTTACTAATCTCTTTATTTGTCTTTAGTTAATACCATCTGTACACCTTTTAGGCTAAATGGTTTTCTTCATTTCCTACCGTTCGGCATCTGCCTATGGTTTGGATGAAGACTATCCAATTAGAGTAACAGGTGTATCGTCCTAATCCAAGGAGCAATCGCAACCTGAGAGAAGGTAAAAGGAAAAGACAACTGAATAGTCCTATTCATTTTCTCCAGAACCGGAAACCATCCTCGAATCTGGAACAAGTTCCTTCGAGTTCGTATATAACCATACGATGGTTTTATCCAATGGAAGTGGACGTTCATAGTAATACAGGGTGTTCTAGAGAAAAGGGTAAAAGTAGGAGTGGCAATGAGGTATGCAACTCTGACAATCCAAAAGCCAGTGTTTTAAGAAGGTTCGGTTAACTTGGTCACTGAGTCATAGTCTAGGGTCGGGCCATAGTCGCTGCCAAAAAGAGAGATAAAAGAAACACTCTACGTGCACTCTAACCAAGATCAGAATGGTTATCAATTTATCTAATCAGGAAACCTCCCACTGTATCCTCAAATTCTCCTCGAAACCTGAAAGAAGAATTAGTCGGGATCACCCGAGGATTAAACGAACTCATCAGTGGGAATCGTGATCCAACTATCATCGCATGATAACGTGATGGAATCCACTCACGTTATCACACTCCAGAAGGTATGCGCATATTTGGCAAGTTTCAGTTTCTTTAGAAACTCCCGATGTGATTTTTACCCCATGCTCTTATGACCTTGACTAAGTCCAACAAATCATAAGTCACATGTTAAGTTCTACCCGACATTGTCCAGGTTAATTTGAACCCACCCGTACAAGCCCTTGACTAGGGCCAATAAGGCTGTACGACTGTCCCAAACCAACGCATCTATCTATGCAACAGAAAAGTAACAAATAGCTACCATACACTATGCCTTGACTAAGGCCAACAAACATAGCATGAATACTAAGTGCTACCCGTCTGAAATGACGGAGGGCTACGAATGGTTTTTGGCGAAAAACCTTTAACGTAATGAACTTGATATCGTTGAAGGAACGAGATAGCTTTTTATAAATATAGTGGCGAAAACCTTTGCTAAAGAGGTCACTCCCGGTGAAGGGATCTCGGCTCTTTCCCCGTAGAATGAGGTGCAGGATATTCCAACTGAATACCACGATGCAAAGCAGAAAGTAATCGACTATAGTGAAGTTATTACCCTGACGCAATCTTCTGCCCAAGGGGTCACACCCGGTGAAGGGATCTCGGCCCTTGCCTCGTCGACTGAGGTGCTGGATATTCATAACCGAATACCACTGTGCAAAACAAAAAAGAACGTCCTTGTAATAACAGCTTTTTGAAAAATTGTTCCAACAACATCGAACAGGTTTGTTTAGCTTGCATTGATCCGAATCAATGCAATCCCATCAATTGATCACACCAATAAAGAATGAAAATAAGATGTACGTATATGCCATCCGCATTCGCCACTGGGTCCCATCATCACCCGTTAGGTTACTTAACTAACGACAGAGCGGGGACTGGACTAGTGCGGATGTAAAACATATACAACATCTAATAGTATATATATCAATATATAATAATCGCTCATGGCGTGATAAATGCAACATCACATAAATGTAATAAGCATCACAGAACAGTACAGATAATCTGGGATCCCCGGGTTTCCTTTGAGCCGCAAGTGAAACCCGACATTCCCCTGGTCGTGTGGATACCTTGTGCAATGAAAACCTAGACCCCTACGGGCGCGGCAAGTTACCCGCCAAAACCTGAAGCGAGGCAGCCCCTTTCAGCAAAGTGAATGGACCACCCATCACTTCACGAAATCCAGTAACTTGAGCACCCCTCCTTGGGTCAACCTATACCCCATAAGAGTGCGGCGAATAGCCCGCCAATTCTAGAGTGAAGCCCCCTCCGTCTCAAAGCCATGAGATGCAGGCCTGTTGCCCTCTAGAACCCGGTTATCCTTGCACTCCACCTTGGGGTAAACCTAGTACAGAAAATAAAATATGTACAACGGGTACATCGACCTCAACCCGGTCGTGCCCCAAAAGAATAATATACAAACAGGCAGTGACGGCAGTCCACATGTCGGACGCTCGCCCGCAATATCAAATGTACAAATATAACCAAACTGTACTAACATTGCATCTAGGCTATCCACCACGACAAATCCGCAACATCACAACACAACACAGAACATCAACGTGAATGTCACGTTCGCAAATCCGTCTAAAAGGGCTATAGCGATTAGACAAGATTTACCGATCAAATGACATTCACGGTCGCAGATATAATGTAATGCACTATAAACTTTAAACAATATTATAAAATATCGAATCCGAAATAACCCCTGAATAGCCTACACAAACTGATAACACCATATCCAAATTGGGCCAAACAAACAATACCACTGAACCAAAATCCCAGAGACCAGACAACATCCCAAATACGAGGCCCAAACACATCAATGGGGCCGGCTTGGCCGTAAAATCATAGTAGGTGGCCGGTTTTTTCCAGGTGACAGGGGCACGTTTTTGGGCTGTGGTCATATGGTCTCATGTGTGGTCTTCTGCACTTGTTTAAAAAATTTTCTGAACACTTTTTAAAACAACAGAGACTAGAACTGCATTGGGACTGTTCGGGTTTAGTTTCGGTTTCGATACATTAACATTGTTTAAAACAAGCAAGCTAAGCTTAATGGCGTGGCTCTGATACCATGTAAGTCTACGGTAGCGCCCCGGCCGTCGATCCGAGGCCAAAATGCGGAAACAAAAACTTTTCATAAACTTGAAACTGCCGCTAATGCAGACTTTAATCCCGGATCGAACCATTAACATTAAACCAGCAATCTAAAGAGGGTTAGAAAAGCTATACCGATCGATCCGTGTCCTTCGGTCTTTAGCCACCATCTTTAGCTCCTTGCGGCATCTCCGATCTCGCTCGATCTCTGGTCTCCTCGTCGGAAAGGGCACCACATCTATGAATCCTTTAATGCCATCCCGCTTCTAACCAAAGTAACTCGGACACGAAGTTTGCTAGCCGACGTGTCTAAGGTGAAGTAGAGAATGTGTGTGATCACTTTGTCTCAAGTATCCATTGATTCTCAACGCATGAGAGTGTATGGATGGTGGTTTAAGTGGATGCCATTAATGGAGATAGTGAGCTCAAGAGAAGAAAATAGAAGAAGAGCCTTTTCTTTTTCTTATGTGTTGGAATGATAATGAGAGTGAGCTTCAAAAAATAAACACAAGAGCAAACCTCAAGCCATATAGCTGCCCTCTCTCTCTCCTCTTATCATTTCAACACATAAATCAATCCAAAATGTGTCATATGCACAAATAAAGAGACCATGAGTCATCACTTGTTCATGCGTCACAATTAATGCTCCTAATCATGACTTTGAGCTCACAATTTCCATTTGCAAACATTAATCCAAATGTTTGCAACAATAAAAACAGAATGTCATCTACTAAAGTAAACTCGTGACGGATCACAAGGATACCCCTCACCTGTATATACATACCTGCATCCTCATTCCGACTGAATGGGAATGCGATGAGACGAAAGTAATCCAACAAATCTAATACTAGGATCCAGCATAAACCAAAGCCAACTAGTACATCCGTCCGATCATGATCCGTGCACTACTGCACGTATATGATCAAACCCTGCCATAATACCATACGGCCTCTACAACGTTTCGGCCAAAACTTGAGAAACTGTCTGTGGGGGACTCTAAAGACTCGTCAATACACTGGCTAGGGATTTAACCACTAGCACGTCAGTGGTACTAGCTGTACGTAACGGGCTACCAGGTATTTCCAAAATTGAGGTTGATGAGCGAACTCATCCTAACACCCGACTGAGCCTGTCAGTGACAATATCCGTATAGACTGGTCCGTTCATCTATGAGTATCGCATGTCGGGCCTAGGGGGTTGGTAAAAGTCAGACCCCCAAAAGCGGTACAAGTCGTGTCGGAGTGTAGACCAGAACACCCTGAGATACTACTGGAATACCTACCAGTAAATCTCCTGCCTTGGCCAAGGACTTCGTGTAATGGCTCTCTTAGACACAACGCGATCTCACCCCCAATACCGGGAGAGACGAAACCCCTGCTGATCCGCTCACTGCCTCCATGTGGCTCGGGACTGTACCAAACTAAAACCTGTTGCCATAACTCCTTTGAGCCGTGGTAGGGTAGCAATCAAAGCACGGTGGGAACTCACATGAAACAAATGATGATCTCAGGTCGATGAACTAACCTGTACACAAGTCACCAGGAAACTGCTATCAGACGTCAGGTATACTACCAACTAGCATGTTCCCAGCGAATCCTTTCCGGTGTACTCATAACCCAATGAGTACCTATATACATCTTACGTGATCCAACTGACACCAATGGCTTGTGAGACCGGCCACCGCCCCTCGTCGGGGTCTCGACTGTATACACGAGTCTACTAATGGAGTATCGATGCCCTGTCTCGAAACTCCAACGACTAGGGACCACTTTAAGGTTGTGCTTATAGACTACCTAACTCTCACTTATATGATCGCAATCATACTGCTGGTAGTAAAGCAAGAATCCTAAGGGCTCTATCAACGTGCAATAGTGATCTGTAACATCACCTAAAGCATGTACACGATGATAAGGATAAACCAGATAGCATACTATCATCTTGAGTAAGACTGTCCTACCGGCATAGGTCCTCCTTCAATCATTGCAATCGCGTGCCTGCAATCCAATAATTGACTTTGAGGGCACAATATCCAACAGCTTAGCACTCTAGGTTTTTTACAATTTCATGCTAGATGCCTTAGAAAACATGGCGAGGGTGCTATGGAACACTTTAGGTAGTATCCTGCTAATCCCAAGAAATTCTCGTATATCCTTCACCGTCTTTAGTGTCGGCCACTCGCTGACAGTTGATACCTTAGCTGGATCTACTGAGATTCCGTCGCCTAAGATGATATGTCCGAGAAATCCAACTTGATCTAGCCAAAATTCACACTTGATGTACTTGGCGTAGAGCTGATGTTGTCGCAATCTCTCTAGGACAATCCGTAAATGCTAGGCGTGTTCTTTCCGATTCTTTGAATACACCAGGATGTCATCAATGAAGATGACAACGAACCTGTCTATGTACTCTCGGAAAGCTTGGTTCATCAGGTTTTTAAAGATGGCAGGTGTATTGGTCACTCCAAATGGCATTATGAGATATTCATAATGACCATATCGAGTTCTAAACGCCATCTTCGGAATGTCGGACTCTTTGACCTCCACCTGATGATAACCCGAATGAAGATATAGTTTTGAAAATACACAAGAACCGCTTAACTGATCGAAAAGATCATCGATGCGTGGTAGTAGATACTTGATCTTAATCGTCACTTCATTCAGAGCTCGATAATCCACACACATCTTGTATGGACCTTCTTTCTTCTTCACGAGTAATACCGGAGATCCACAACTTGAAGTACCGGGACAAATCTAACCGTTCTTCAGGAGTTCGTTCAACTAAATGCGGATCTCCTTCAATCCTTCTGGACTTAAACCATTACAGAGCTTTGATTATAGGTTGCGAACTAGGTTGTAAATCAATACTAAACTCAAGAGCTCGATCGGGAGGCAAACCAGATATATCTTCAGGGAACGCATCCTCGAACTCTCGAACTACTTCGGGCTTTTCTTCTTCTGCCGGTAGAGAAAACACTTCTGCATCCTCGGTTTTGCAAGGTATCTTCTTGGATCCAAAGTTCTATCTACACTTTTGAAATAGCAGACTAGGTGATTTGGTATCTCAAATACTACCATCCTTTGACGACAGTCAATAGTAGTATAGAATACTCCCAGTCAATCCATTCCCAACACAACAACGAAATTCGGTATGTCCAGTACTCTGAAATTAGCGTAGAATTCTCGTCCGCAAACTACCACTGGACACTGATCAAACCCCATAGTTGCTTTCAGAACTCCATTCCCGGAACTGACATTCCAGTTTGAAATTAGTGGCTTCACGGGAATCGCATGCGTTCTCATGAATCGTTGGGACATGAAGATGTGTGAAGTTCCAGTGTCGAAAAGTGCGAGTGCAGGAAGGGTGGCTACTAGTATAGTACCTATGTTGTGTGTGGTTGGGTTTAGTGTTAGATGTTGTGTGTGGTTGGGTTTAGTGTTAGTTATATGTATGACCTAGAGGCCATTATTGTACATGATTGTATATTATAGTGGATGCTTGGACATATATAGAGGGGACTTTCTTGCTCGACATGATAGTATGCTATCTGGTTGCTCTTTATCTTAACATGTATACTTGTATTGTATACTGTCTCTCTGATACATGTTGGTAAAGACCTTAGGATGTAATCTTGACTACAAGTACTATGATGCAAATCATACTAGTGGGGCTTGGGTAGTCGGTAAGCACATCCTTTAATTGTTTTTAGTCGAGGGAGTATCGAGACAGGGCATCGATATTCCAGAGTAGAATAGTGTGTACGTTTCATGACCCTGTATGGGGCGATGGATGATCCCACATCCATTGGTGTTAGACATCAAAGATTGTAAACAGGTGCTCTTTGGAGAATGGGTACACCGAACAGGAATCACCGAGAACTCGTATATGGTATTATACCTATCGTTAGATAGTAGTTCTCTGGTGACACTGGTACAGGATAGTCTGTAGACTCGAGATCGTCATAGAGTCCTGTGTGATTCCTACTGTGCTTTGATTTCCTCCCTACCACGCTCAAGAGAGTCGTGCAAACAGGTCGATTTTTGGTACAGTCCCGAGTCACATGGAGGCAATGAGCGATAGGATGGGTTTCGTCTCTTCCGGTATTAGGAGTTGATGTTGTGCTATGCTCGATTGGCTATAAAAGGAAGTCCCTGGCCAGGGCTGATGATGAGATTTACTGGTAACTATTATCAGTAGTTCCTTGACTCGTTATGAGCCTCGCATCGGCATGACTTATCAAGTTATTGGGGTCTGACGTTTACCACCCCCAGACTCGATATGCGACATATCATACGAAGAGACCGGACTGTACGGTATTGTTACTTACTGGATTCATGGGAGTTTGGACAGGCTTGCTTGTTGAGCTTCTGATCGCTCAATACCTGGGCAGCCATTATGTCTAGCTTGTACCGCTGACGGCTTGTGGGTAACTGATATGATCATTACCTACTGCTAGCGTATTGATAAGTCTTTAAAGTCCTACACAGAGGTTTCCTAGCTCAAGCGAAATGAAGTAGGGCACATATGTGATATGTGCGGGACCGAGATTAATACGTGTATGTGATACAGTATTCTAATCTCGCGATATACGTTATATGTGATATAACCGGATTATTGAATCAAGTGCTGATTCAATATTTTGTTATGTGTATATTTGATATACATGTAAATGATATTAGTCGGTTGTATGTGATATAGCCGGATTATTAAATCAAGTGTTGATTTAATAATTTAATATATAATTATATATTTGATATATTAATATATATTAACTAATATTAGCTCACTTAAGAATTTGTTTTCTACAAATACATATAAATAAATATGAGATATATATTAATGTATTAATTTTTTTGTGTCATGTTAGATGATATATTCGACATGGGTGTATAAGACTCATACCAAACTAAAGATAATTTGGGTGATTAATAATTAAGGGATAAATCAAAATTTGGTGGAAAATGCCATTGCTTAAGATGCTTGTGGAAGTATGTAGAACCCTCGACTTAGTCCACTATTTTGTTTTACTCTAGATATTTATTAACCCAACCATTATATTTAGCCATGGTTAAGTCTCTACAAATATAATTTGAGATATTTTCTCACCAATGGTTCATCACTTGATTATCTTCTTCATCTCCTTCTTTCATCTCTTGCTTTGAGTGAGGTGAGAAAGAAAAAAGAGAAAAATAATTCTAAAGTGACTAAAATTCATACTTAATCAATCTAAACCAAACTAGCCATTTAGTATCGGTTGTTTACTTCATTAATTCCTCAATTAGTGAAGAAGTAACTTGAGTTAGAGATTCTTCAACGTAGATCATCTTCGACCTCGAAGATCCTTAACCAAGCTTGTTCATGTTGCCTAATGGAGTCTAAGAAGATTTCGGGGACCACTACTTGGAGCTAAGGGACTACTGCACGGAGCTTTAGAAGTGAAGGACCAGTTTACAAAGGTTGTATTCCTTGTTCACTTAGTGTAAAGTTTGCTTACATGCTTTATAAAACCCTAATTCTCTAGTTCGATTATAGGTTTGTGTTCCTTAGCACTCTAGATTTTTAAAAATTGCATACTCGATGCTTCCTAAAACCTAGTGGTCGTGCTAAGAAACCCCAACATGGTATTAAAGCTAGGCTAGAGCATTAGGAGTGGTCTAGGCAAAGTTAAAGTGTTCGATCGACTTTTCGAAACCCTAAAATTTGGGTTTCTGGAAATTTTTTCAAAAGTTGGAATTTTTGAAGTTAAAAATATGCATAAAATTGTGCAGGGTTTTCTATGGATCCCTAAGAAGAATGAGCGCCCAACTCGACAAAACGGCTATGCAACCGCTGAAAAACCATGGGTTTAGCCGCAGTTCAGCGGCACGGTTGCTGAGGCAGGGACTCCCCCTTCTTGTGCTGCTCCGTAGGTACATTTCGCACTTTCTGGGTATTTTTAACTGAGACTCAAGTATTGAGGTCTCTGAAATTTTTGGGTGTTTGATGAATCGATCGAAATGTTTAACATCATCTAGTATATCTGTAATATGTGATACAATATTTGGAATCCACAATAATTAGTTTTGTGAAAACTAATTAGTGTTTTGTAAATCTAGCAATTTAGTCTTATATATAGATTGCCACGGAGTTTCGATTCGGATCAAAACTTCGTCGCAATCTCGTATAGTATGTGAACACTCGCCGGGTAACACAACTATATAGCCACGCCCCATACCCCCAACCAAGTGACTGTAAGAGAACCCCTTTGCCAAGCATCCGTTAGGGTGCTTACGGCCGCGGTTTTCCGCCTAAGTGCAGTTCGTTGACGGCATCGGGGGTACGACCATATACTAATGTTTCCGACGAGCATTCGATCATTTGTTGGGAATTTTATTGAATTGCCCGACTGGTTATTGAAAAGTGTTTTCAATTTGAGACTAAAATGCCGGGTTTATAACGTTAGGCATGAAATTTGGAATATGTGATTTTTCGGGTTTATGATGTCTAAGGAATTTATATGGTTAGGAATGAAATCCGAAATATGTGATATTTCGGGCTTATGATGTCTAAGGATATTGCGGATTCTAATTATTGTAGTTTTCATTTCTTTTCTGCGACCGTATGTGTAATATGTGGTGTATCACCGGTTTCGTTTCTATTCGTCAATGATAATTGGGATACGCATAATTACTTACGTTGATGACATGTGAAATTATGTGTTGCTATGATATATTATATTGGATTGTCGTGTTTGGATAGCTGGGTTTTTTTTCGTGAGATGAGAGTTTATCATTTTCATTCATGTAAAAATTTGTGTGTAATATTCTTTTATTAGGACACTTCCGGGTTGAGGATGATGTCACCATTGATGGATATTATTTACTTTTCCGCATTAGGATAGACCCAAGGTGGGGAGCACAAGTAACCGGGTTCTAGAGTCTACTGGGAGACAATCTCGAGGAGGCGAGACTGGGTCTCCTAACTTTGGAATTGGCGGGGTTGCTTACCGCTCTCGCAGGGGTCTGGGGATGTGGATTTAGCTATTCATCACGCCCGTGGAATCCGTGTTTTTTACTGGTTTGATTTAAAACACGGACCTCCTAGTATATCCTATATTTCATATGTTGACTTCTGTTGCAATGTTCTGTGATGAAATCATATGACCGCGTGAGACGAATGTTTTATTATATATATGATATATAAAAAACGTTGCTTATGTTTTGCATCCGCACTAGTCCTACCCCCAGTCTGCCGGTAGTTAAGTAACCTAACGGTGTATGATGGGACCCCATGGAGAATATTGATGGAATAAGTGCACGTTCTATTTTTGTTTCTTTATCTGTGATGTTTAGGAAACATAAATGATAGGACTTCATTAATGAGATTAATGAAAAGGAAAGAAACATAAAGTTGTTGCAGAATCAAATTTTCAAAAAGGTAGCTCTAGTTATAGCTTTGCATATTGGTATTCCTTGATGAATATCCAGCACCACATTCGATAAGGAAAGAGCCTAGATCCGTTCACTGGGAGTGACCTCCTTAGCAAAAGCGAGCAGATGCTACAACCACTCGGTTTATTTTGAAAAACACTCGATTTTAAAAGCGTAGCTTCAACCACTCTGTTTCAAATCACTCGATTCTACAACGATATCAAGTTCATTATGCAAAAGGTTTTCTTAAAACCTGTCGCAGCCCTGCGTCATTTCAGATAAGGACTATTTTGTATTCGTGCTGCGTTTGTTGACCTTGTTAAAGCGTAGTGTGCGGTAGCTAATTAGTGCTTATCAGCAACCATATGATGCGCTTAGATTAGGGTAGTCATACGACTTTGTTGACCTTGTTAAGGGTCGTACGGGTGGGTTTAATTCAATCAGGAAATGACGGGTTGAACTTGGCTAGCGTTTATGATATGTTGACCTTGTTAAGGTCAGAAGTTAATAGGGGAAAAACATTATCGCGAATTTCAAGTGTTGAAATTTGCAATGAGATTGCACACCTTCTATGAGATAGTTGGATCCCGATACCCACTGCGAGTAAGAGTTACACCTAGAAGAGTTTTGCACTTTACAATTAGCTGATCCAGTAGGTGTCTAAGAAAGGTGTTAACGGGGTTATGCCCCTACGGAAACGAGGTTATATAATTAGTTCCATGCGAATGCACAGGGAGACTCCCTTGGAGTACCAATACCTTCCTGGCTGAACGATTGGCGAACTTGTAGGGTGTAATTAATCCCGGCTAGTCTTACCTTCTAGGGTTTGGAGGAAGATTTGATAAAACAGTGGGATCCATCCTGATTTGGTAAAATAATAACCACTCTAATCTTGCAAGAGCATACGCTAAAGTGTTTTCTTCTCTATCTTTCCAGGTAGCGACCATGACACGCCTTAATCAAGATAATAATATGGATGTATTAACCGAACACGCTTGTTATACTGAGCTGGGGAACGTTGATTCCGCTCTACCTTATAAATGTTATAAGTCTGACCAGGAAATAAGAGAATATCTGGATTCCCACGTGACCTGAACGAGGAACGATCATGTTGATGCATCTTCTTCGGATGTGTTCGTTACCGAGAACTATTTCTCAGTACACTCTACGTCCTGGGTATTAGATACCGGATCAGGATCCCACATATATATTATGTTACAGGGGCTTAAGAGAGGTAGAGAACTAGGAAAAGGTGACCATTTTCTAAAATTAGGGAATGGTGCAAATGTTGCAGCCAAAACAGTTGATGAATATCACCTTGTATTACCAAATGGGAATACATTGATCTTGAACGACTGTTATTACGTACCATCTATGATGTGCAATTTAATATCAATTTCTTTATTAGATAAAGAAGGATATAATTTTTTAGTAGTGAAAAATGTTATGAACATTTTCCTAAATCAAGTATTGATTGGCTCTGGTGCGTTATGTAACAGTTTATACGTTCTGAATCAAAATACAGTTCTTAACATAAAGAACACACACAAGAGGATAAGTTCAGAAATGAACGAATCCTTCTTGTGGCATTATAGACTAGGTCATATCAATGCGACACGACTAGATAAGTTACATAAAGATGGATATTTGAATCAGTTTGAATTTACATCTTATGAAACTTGCCAGTCATGTCTCAAAGGCAAAATGACCAAAACTACGTTTACTGGACATGGATAAAGGCCTACAGAACTCTTAGAACTGATACATAGTGAAGTATGTAGTCCCATGTCTACACATGCCAGGAATGGTTCTTCGTACTTTATCACGTTCACCGATGATCTCTCAAAATTCGGACATGTGTTCCTGTTGAAACAAAAGTCTGAAGCTTTTGAGAAATTCAAGGAATACAAGTACGACGTAGAGAACCAAACGGGTAAAAGTACTAGAATCCTACGATCTGATCGGGGAGAAGAATACTTGAGCACGGAATTCCATGACTATTTTAAAAAAGAATGGGATTCTCACTCAGTTTACTCCTCCGTATACACCACAGCACAACAGTGTATCGGAGCGGAGGAATCGCACTCTATTAGATATGGTGCGCTCTATGATGAGTACCTGTCAGGCCTCACCCCCAATACAGAGAGTATTGTCCGCTCTGGCCGAAGCCGCACGGTTTTATCCTTCGGAGTGAACCGGACCCGACCACGGGCCAATTCCTAAGAGGTCACCCATCCCAGGACTTCCCTGGCCTGAGCATGCTTAACTACGGAGTTCTCAAGCTCCTGTAGTGCCAATCAGTTAAAAGGCGTCTCTGTATTGAAGAGTGGCGTCATTCCATTTATAGTACAGATCTTTCCTCTTTTGGAATGTATTCCAAAGATTCCCCATTGTTTTATAGTGGGTCCCCATGCTTATCTGGTATAAATGGGTATACCGGATAATACCTGGGGTATTACATTCTCCCCCACCTAGAATAATGGTTCGTCCTCGAACCACAGACCTACTATTGAGGAACCAGCTTTGATACCAACTTTGTCACGCCCCACACCCAATAAAGAGAGTATTGTCAGCTCTGGACGAAGCCGCAGGGTTTTATCCTTCAGAGCGAACCGGACCCGACCAGGGGTCGCTTCCCAGGAGGTCACCCATCCCAGGACTTCCGTGGCCTGAGCACGCTTAACTACGGAGTTCTCAAGCTCCTGTAGTGCCAGTTCACTTAAAAGGCGTCTATGTATTAAAGAGTGGTATCATTCCATTTATAGTACATAGCTGTCTTCTTTCAGAATGTATTCCGAAAATTTCCCATTGTTTTATAGTGGGTCCCCATGCTTATCTGGTATAAATGGGTATACCGGATAATACCTGGGTATTACATTCTCCCCCACTTAGAATAACGGTTCGTCCTCGAAACACAGACCTACTATTGAGGAACCAGCTTTGATACCAATTTTGTCACGCCTCACCCCCAATACAAAGAGTATTGTCCGTTCTGGCCAAACCCGCACGGTTTTATCCTTCGGAGCGAACCGGACCCGACTAGGGGCCACTTCCTAGGAGGTCACCCATCCTAGGACTTTCCTGGCCTAAGCACGATTAACTACGGAGTTCTCTAGCACCTGTAGTGCCAGTTCACTTAAAAGGCGTATCTGTATTGAAGAGTGGTATCATTCCATTTATAGTACAGATCAATCCTCCTTCGGAATGTATTCCGAAGATTCCCGATTGTTTTATAGTGGGTCCCCATGCTTATCTGGTATAAATGGTTATACCGGATAATACCTGGGGTATTACATTATCTTTGTCACGACCCGAAAATTTGGCACGTGACGGCCCTTAAACTAAGCAACGTCTATAGGCGTAACACAATTTAAGTACGCCGAAAACCAAGAAATCTAAACCATCAAAAGTAGTAAGTGATAAGAACATTGTTAAAACTTTTGAAAATCTCAAATACAAATTCTTTAAAGTCCAACTTTACTTTCTTAAATATTTTGGCAGCACCTCCTTTGTAAAAACTAACCCCAAAAATGGGTACAACATAAATATAAGTAAAGCATCCCCAACCGGGAGCAAACCCATGCCCAAAGGCGGAAAACAACCACCACAACATATATACGATGCCGTAGCGAAGAAATAAAAACCGATATAAGTAAAACTGAATAAAAGACATCCAAGTCACCAAAGTATACAATATCGTCCACACATCAAGTCTCTGAGTCTTACACATGAAAGCAGTAGATGGAGAGTACAGGATACAACGAAAATACAATAAGCAACATCGGATAACCGTAAAACCCACATATAGCAAAACTGCACGAAGTCAGCCGAAGAGGTATCCACTGCAAAAGATGATACGAAAGATGAAAAGCCTACTGCGACTGTCCTGAGGGACTACCTGCAAAACACTGTGGCACAACACGGATGAGTTGCCAACTCGTGAATAGTAAATAACATATCCAGGTAATCGCAAGAATGCACGTACAGCGCGAATCTAATGCATGCAAGCTGATAGCAATAAATGGCAATATGAATGCAACAGTATGAAAGGTACTCTATCAGGTACTACTAATACATGAAGCAATAAAGGGCAATATGTATATACAACAGTCATGAAAGGTACTCTATCAGGTACTACTAATAAATGAAGCAGTAAAGGGCAATATGTGTATGCAACAGTCATGAAACGTACTCTATCAGGTACTACTAATACATGAAGCAATGCATATAAAATAAAAGCGGAGTATGGGATAAAACATATCATCCACATGGAATCCTGACCTCATGGCAGGACCAAAGTCCATCAAGACAATCTAAAATCCCAAATTTACTCAAATCAACCCCCAAATTGGTCCTCAGATCCTGTAAGTCTCATATATCATGATTGTCCAATACCAAGTAAATCTCATATGACCAGTATCCAATATCAAGTAAATCTCATATAACCAGTATCCAATATCGAGTATGTCTCATGAATCATGAGTGTCCAACATCTACACCCAAAAACATCATGAAAACAAGTGTCTAGCATCGACACAAAAATACTCATCTCTGAGGCACCGTCACCTGGGACTAGCCCTCCTATGTGATGTACGTACATCGTATGGAACCTGAGTTTCCACCACCCGCAATAGACAAGGGCATGTGTGTACATAACCTCGATCGGTATCCCCCAGATATCCGTCGAGACCAAATACTATCACCAGTGGCACACGCCCCCAGCCAGGCTCATCGGCATGGACCTTCAATCTTCTTGCCCTAGAGAACCAACCGGGTTCCACCACCTGGACACGGCCCACGACACCTCCTCCCATGGGGTATATATAAGCTCAGAACCGAGAAATCTCATGGTGGAAGCTGAAATATCATATCAAGAGAAACCGGGTTTTTCAAATAATGCATAATTTCATGAAACAACCACGGTCCTCAAATCCAGAAAACATCAAATAATGAATAAGTATAACTACATTAATCAATACATATATATTAACGTCCCATTCCACACACACACACACACACACACACACACATATATATAACAACGTCCCATTCCACTGTTATATATACTTTGGAGTAAAAATATCAGAAAACATCATTTGAAATCCATGAATGTAATATATGCAACATGAAACAGTAATATGAGCATATAAAGGAAAAACCGCTATTTAACTGCAACAATTTAATATATATATATATATCATGTGGTTCTTAATTTCTCCAAGTCCATACAACATCAAATAACGGTGAACATGTAGCTATAGCCATGTATGCGTAAGCATGTTGGCATAGCAAGATATGTGTATCTACCTATCAATAATGATGTAATACCCTCCAGGTATATGTATAAGTATGTATGCAAGATGTACATGTAGCTATGTCTCATATGTGTATATACCTATCTCTAATGGTACAATACCATATAGGTATATGGGTAACTAGCATGTAAGCATGTCAAGGCATATGTGTAAGCATGCAGGTATACAGGTATGTTACATGTCATATGCACAAGGAAAATAAGGATCATGTCTCAATGTCCTTAAGAAATACAGTATCACATATGTATAGGTGTTTTGCGTGTCATGGCAATTATCGACGGTGTGTCTGTAGCATACGATTAGTGCTCGTGAAATATGAACCATCAATAATGGTGTTGTGTCTCATTAATACTAAGTCCATGCACAATAGGAAATGAGATATGCAACAAAGGTACACATGCACAATCAATATCCGTATACATCTAACTAATAGTCATATCATTTAATCTAGCCAGACGCATAACGCAATGCGGGCGATTCCCCTGTAGATGATAAATCTACTCACTACAATCCTGGCTAAGTAAAGCCAACAACTCGCTTTCCCTTCTTCACAGCGCCCGAAGTCCCCGCCTGCGATCCTGAAAGCATATAATAATATAACAAGTATATATTAGCAATCGACCAATAACACGTACCAACTACGTTTGACCGACGCACCAACTCCAAACATACTCTCAATTGTTCGTCCAGTGACTAACGTGCGTAGAGACACTACAAAACCAACTCAAGAGCAAAACCTACACAAAGACAAGAACGACATCGGCACGACCTTAGCTAGGAACGTAAAGCGACACAACTACCAAGCCTAGAACCTGATCGTACCGATCGCGCATTCACAAGACAAGATATAGCGTGGAATCAATATAAATCACGTCGCAACGTCGAAAGAAACTCACGCCTAAATTATCCTAAAATCTAGTAACCAACTTATATCATTTTAGCACAAAACTACAAGTTTTTTCCAAAACTAGAAATTACAACCATCACCAATTAGCAAGATTAAACCACTCATACCAATACTGTAATTTTAATCTCACTTAATTAGGATTTAGTAAAAGCTTAGTTTGCTAATTACCTTAATTTACAATTAAGAAAATATCATTTAACAAACTAGCAACTAGGTTTAGTTTTCATTTGTCTAAAATCATCAACTAACCTTTTCACTAATCAAAACCTAACTTGATTATCCAAAAACCATTTCTTGAATTTCAAAACATGCATATTAAAGCTTTAATTTAACATCTAATTAAGCTAGTTTAAAGATTTAAAACAACTATTAAGGATTAGGGTTAGGGTTTTATACCTCACTAGATGAACAAACTTGCAACAAAACACCAAAGTTTAGCCTCCAAAAATCCCCACTTGATTGAAGATCTAAGCTAGAATGAGATGAAGAATGAAGGGTTTTAGTTTATAAATGAGTTTGTGTGAATTATTTAAGATTTTTGATGGTTTTAAGAAGCATTAAGACTTGAAAATGGAGGGGGGGAAATGAGGGCAGCCAAGAAAGATGGGGGCCGGCTACTTGGTGAAAAAGAGAAGAGTGTGGAATTGTGTAGGAAATTCAAGAAGAAAATATCAATAAAAGATTAATGAAAGAAAAAAGATTTATGTCATCTTTAATTATTTTAATTATAATCCCCTTTAATTCACATAAATATCTAGATATTTTAGGTGAGAGAATTAAGCTTAAACTAGTGATTAACTTAGCATAGATTCACATTAGTAATAATTAACCCAAAGCAAAAAGTAATTACCAATAATAAAGTACATAAAAAAAGCATTAAAATAATATTTTAATTAGGGAAAAAATTAAAATGCTCAAAAATTACCTGTGGCTTACAAAAATCCGCAAACTAGCAATTTCCGAGCTAAACTAGGTGCAATTCATTCAATACTGTAAAAAGATCGCTTCTAGGTTTTTATGGAAAACGCAATTTATTTTACCTAAAAACGGAAAATTCGCAAAACGATTTTTAAAACGTTACAATCTTCCACCCTTAAATAAATTCGGTCCCCGAATTTAAAATTCATCTACGTGTACCTTCAAAGAAATGAGGAAAAGTCTTCCGCATCTCGCTCGCAGCCACTTAAGTGATCACCTCACTAGACGGCTACGCCAAAGAACCCTCACAGATGGAAAGACCCTTGACCGAGGTTCCTCCACCTGCCGATCAACTATAACTATCGGCTGCTGGTGAACGAAAGATCGCGTCCAAGCTAAAAGGTATGATGCTGAATCATGTGAGAAAGGTCATGAAGGTAATTACGAAGTATCGACACAAGGAATACTGGGTGAATACTCAAAAATCTGGGCGGAAGTGCCATATTATAGGAAACGGTACCAACTCGCTTCAAGGATCTCAAAAGGACCTACAATTCTGGGACTAAGTTTCCCAAAACTCAACACGCCATTTCATCGGAAAAATCCGTAGGAATACATGATCTCCCATTGCGAACTCAAGTCTGCGACAACAACTGTCGGCATAAGATTCCTGTCTGTACTGGGCTGCTCTCATCCTGACCCGAATCAACTGGATCTTCTCCATAGTCTCATGACTAGCTGGGGTCCAAAATCTTACTCTCGCAGAGTCAGAAAAACAGACTGGTGATCGACACCACCTACCAAAGAAGGCCTAAAGGTAGGCAATTGGAATGTCTCCTGATAACAGCTATCGAAGGAGAACCTTAACAATGGCAAGTGACGATCCCAACTGCCCACAAACACTTAGTATGTACGCACAAGCCTATCCTCCAGAGTCTGTATAGTCCGCTCTCATAAACCATCGGCCTACAGATGGAAAAGCGGTGCTAAAGCTCAACCAGTACCTAAGGCTTCCTGAAGCTTGTGCCAACAACGGCTATAGAATGGGGTGCCTCTATTGGATATAATTCATAAAGGAACTCCGTGCAAACGCACAAACTTAACAAAGAACAACTGAGCAAACTGAGCATAACCGGACAACAAACACCCAAATGGAGTCACACCCTGTCTAAACCTGGGTAGACACCACAATGAAATTCATGCAGATCTGCTCCCATTCCCACTCTGGAACGGTTAAAGATTGCTACTCTCCAGCCGGTCTCAGATGCTCAAACTTAGCTCGCAACAAGTCAGACACCTCAAAACGAAATCCGAAACATCACTCTTCATCCCTGCCCACCCGTAACTAACTCTCAAGTCACGTTACATCTTTGTGGCACTTGGGGTGAACACAGAAAGCTGACTGATGTGCTTGCTTTGGGACCTCGCGTCTCTACCTATAAGTATCAGGTACACACCAACGAGTCCAGAACGTACCACACCCTGTTCATAAATCAAGAACTCTGAATCCTTACCAGCCGAACATGCTCAGAATATCAGACAAACGAGCATCGGCGGGCTGTGCCTCACGAAACGATTAAGTAAAAGTGGACGGGCGCGGACATGAGGAAGCTATTCCCCCTTAAAAGAGGCGAACCTTGCTGTACTCAACGGTCGCAAAAAAACTGTAAATCTGCAGAAAACTGTCTCAACAATCAAAAATCCGCTGCAGGAAGATGTACACTAAGCTCTATTGGTCCGTGAAAATCTGACATGACTCTCCGCACAAGTAGTGTCTCCAATCTTCAATGCACGACCACCGCAGCCATCTCCAGATCATGAGTGGGATATCCTGCTCGTACTTCCTCCAACTGTCGGGAAGCATGAGCGATAACTCAATAGTGACATCATTACACAATTGAGCCTCACTCACGAAACATCACAGCGAACAACAAGTCACCCGATCCAGAAGCAAACTAAGGAAAACGACTCGCACCCTGGAGCCGATCAAACAAATCATAAATGCGAGGTAAAGGATACCTATCTGCACCGTAACTCAGTTCAATTGACGATCAATCAATACACAACCTCAAACTGTTGTCCTTCTCTTGACGAACAGAATAAGAGATCCCCAAAGCGAAACACTTGGACGTACAAGTCCCTCCTATCTAGCAACTCTGCAGCTGATCCTTAAGCTCCCTAAGCTCCGTTGGCTCATCTGGAACAACGTTGGAAAACTCTCGCACGATAGGAAGCCGGTCCAACAAACCCACTGTGGCTCCAGCATCCCGAATGAAAGCCAAGAATCCTCGGCATCCTCTCCTCAAAAGCCGACTAGCGATAAAGGATGAATTCAAGCCGTGAGAGGCGACACCACTGTCCCCCTGGACAACAAGAAACTGACTCGCTAGGAAAACAGAACCTGACTGTTTTATCGCGGCAGTCCACAGACGCATAGCACGTAGCTAACTAGTCCGTGCCCAGGAGAACGTTAAATCCAACATTTCTAGAAGGATCAAAGTGACGGACGAATCTCCTAACTAATTGGCACACGACCAAAACAACTGTCGCACAACAAAAGAATCGCTGACAGAAATTAACACAACAATGGCTGATCCAGCATACACAACTCTCGGCCCAACCATGGCACAAAGTGTGTAAAACAAACGAGTGCATAGATCCCGAACAAAACAACCCTACGAATTAAGAATACCTGAAAACTCCGCATTGGACGCCCGCGCTTCCCAATGAGTAGAAGCAAACTCTCGAGTCTGCCCTCTACCCGCAACAGGCTGAACTCCTCCTTACTGCGGTACAGCTGCCCCGCGCTCACGTCGCTCCATACAAACTCGAACCCGATAATCCAAACTCCCGCACCGATAGCTTCCAGATAAGAACTGCTGACCCTCCTGGGGATAAGAGCTAGACAACTGTCCTCGTCCCAAGCCTCTGCTACACCCGCGATGTGTGTGAAACCTGTCACGGTGTCTAAACATCTGTCTCCGAGCTGATATACCTACACGAGTCCTCCTCGGTCTGGGAACTTCCAAAGTCTCGGGAAGACGTGCCTCGTCAACTAGGGCTGCAACCACTGGTGCTGTATACGTAACGCTGTGCTGTGTGCTGATCGTAAGGGAAAACTGGGTAACATCGGTGGCAACCTCCTGTCGCTGCGCTCGAATGGCCTCAACCAATGACCTCATCATTTGGCGCAAGTCCTGCATATCTGCCACAAGCCTAGCGAGATGATATTTCGAAGGCGGATCCATCTACTCCTGTGCAATGGGCGTACCGTCCTGGTCAGTCCTCGTTCCAAACGAGACAACTCTGACCTCGGCTCTCGCTGCATCACTCTGAGTCCCCATAGTCATCGGCGGCATAAGGCTATAAATGAAACTAGGATTCGACAAGAACACGGAAATCAAATCACAAGGATGTATCATCAAAGAAGGAATTTCAAGCAATTAGTACATAGGCCACTTTAGGTAGAGTACCGTATCGTAAGTATGCCGCGGACATACACGCTACGTCACCCTGCTTAAGCTACCTACTCCATCATACCAAGGTCATCCTACACTCCGAAAGGTAAAACTTAGCGCTCTGATACCAACTTTGTCACGACCCGAAAATTTAGAACGCGAAGGCCCTTATACTACGTAACGTCTTGTAACGTTTCAAAATAATAAAATATGATTTTTAGGAATATTTATAATTTAATATTATTTTAATGAATATTTTAATGTTCTGGTATAATTAAATACAATAAATGGGGAAAAATTATGGAAAATTCTAAAATAGTGTACTTTATGGAATTATGTCATTTTAAAGTTTTTATGATTAGTTCTATGCTATTTTAGTACTAATCGCGATTAAAAATGGCTAATCGGATTTTTGGCATTTTTGTGCAAAAATGTGCACATATCATTTTCCACACTTGTTACACTTGTTACTTGTTTTGGGTATATGGTTGCTTAGGGTTCATCATGGAGTGAGAAGGAAAAGGAAAAAGGAAAGGAAAAGAAAAAGGAAAAAGTAGCATGATGATGAGAGAGAGAGAGAGAGAGTAGGTTACTTTTGACTTTTGACCCTTTCCTCCATCATTTCCACCTCATTTCCTCTCCCCCCTTCATAGAGCTGTTGCTTCTCCTGCCCTCTTCCTCTTCTACCTCCTCCCTCTTCAACTTAGATCCACCATTAAAACCTAACCAAAACCCTATCCCCATTTCACAAAAGTTGCTCCCAAGCTCAATAGCTACACAATGGACTAAGCAAGGCCTGATCTTGAGGACTTTGAGCAACTCAAGAATTTTCTTGAGTTGCCAAAGAAGGTAATTTCTGCACCACTAGTTTAGTATTTCAATTCTTATTGCATCAATTCTAGTTTCATGTCGATATGGTGTCGTTTGATGGACTTGTAAACTTCAAGTTAGGGTTTAGGGTTAGACCTGAAATTAAAAGTGAAATTGAGGCTTGTGATGACCCTAGAACCCCTGGTGTGATGATAGATTGGACAATACCTGGAACATGAACCCAGAATACGGATTTACGGAATCGATATCGGGGAAAACTGCAAATCTGTCACTGTGTTTGGGAATCTGCTATCACCCGAGACGTCTAAAAATAATTTTGAGTTGGCAGTGAGATGTGCAGGCAAATAGAAACCAACACCCAAAGCCCTAGCCCTAACCACCATGTTCTGGCCGCCAACTAATTCCTTCTGGCCATAAATTGCGGCCAGAGCAGGAGGGAATTGCCTCGATTTTGGTGCATGGCCCTATTTCCAGAAGTTTAGACCCTTGGTATGTATAGATTTGTCTAATTTGACCTAGGGTGAAATATGGAGCCTATTTCCTTAGTTGCTTTTTTGGATTCGTGTTTCCGTATTCCGTATTTCTAATTCTGAATTTGCTTTTGGTGTTTTACCTCGACTACTTGGCGTTTATACGACGATATCGAGGGTTGTTGATGGTTTTGGAGGCGTACCCATAGGTTCCAACCTATAGGCCCCATAGCGTATCATTTGGCTTTCGTGTGTCGTTTTAGCTTTGGTTTGGTTTTGATACGCATTTGCGATACGTTAATGTATAGTTACCCCATGAAGACTTCGGGATGAGAAGCAAACGCGTGACGACATCGACAAATAAAGACGCAAGGTGAGTAGATTATATCTACAGGGGGAAGTCGGGTGGATGTCGTATAGCACCCCCGCAGTCCGTAGTTGATATACTATATATATATATATACTAGTTATAGTGTGTCATGGATATTGTGTTAGGTGTATTAGTGATAATTTAGGGTTAAAGGTAACTAGTGTAGTTCATAGTGGCGAACCCTAGAATAGATTTACACCTACACGCACACCCTTGCATATTAATTATACTTGCACTGTGTTGATGATATTGGATGACATTGGAGATGAGTCGATGATGTTGGGCATTGTGCCGTGAGATCGGTAATTTGATATGATTCGTATTTGGGATACAACATGTGATCTCTAGCGGGCCTTGGGACGTGTGCTTACACACGCAGTGATAAATGGTATCGATTGTACTAGACTTAGATCAGTACCCTAGATTATGTGATATGATGATAGTAATACCCAATATGTGGTGAGATAATGTGATATTGACCCGTACCCAGCTATTGGGATGCCGTACGACGATTTACCGTACGAGCCTATATTGATGATAGATCCGCACTCATGACTCGAGGATGCCTTACGATATACTGTATCATACGCGATATTATTGAGGAGGGATTACCGACTATTATAGCTATATATATATATCGACTCAGATTTAGGTGGTTTCCATACCCCTCCCGATTGACTTGATACTTAGATCTGTAGTTTGCATTGTAGATATTAGACTAGACCCGAGTCATACCTATTTCAAAACTACGAATCGGGAATATCTTAAAAGACAAGTAAAGGGATCCTACGGGTACTTTTCAAAGGACGTATCTTTCTTAAAAATGTCGTAGCCCTTATTTTAGTAAACATACTGATTCGTCTTATTTCAAATGACATAACTGCATGACATATTCGTATTGATGTAGATTCTTTACTGTGGTGTTGATTATTTGATTTCCGCATGTTCATGCTATTCACATTGCTTTGCATATGTTTATTGCTATATTACTATTATGTTGCTAGGACACCGGCACCATTATCGATGATGCGTATGTTCCACGTACACTTACTCGCCGGCTCACACACTTCATCATCGATAATTGCCATGTCATTACACAGTAGTATTATTGCATCAGGATATGACCCTTGTATGTGCATACTGTTATTTCATATGGCATGATATACTGTTATACTTGCATTTCATTTATATTTCACATACATCATGCTTATGATTATGCGCATTGATATATGTTGTTTCCATGATATTTCTTGATTTGGGAACCGTGGGTATTTCAAAGGAGAATATATAATTGTTTTAAAAACCAGGTTACCCTTGATATGATATTTTAGTGCGTCCACCAAGTATTTTCTCGATGCTGAGAGCGACATGTGAAACCCGATTCGAGGAGGCGGATGAGGCCGATTGAGGGTACATGGTGTACCCGGTATGGTACCCCGGGGCGAGAACGGTTTCGCTGTGTATTAGACGGTGAGCCTGGCAGAGGGACTACTACCTACCAGTGATTGTATTTGAGCTCGGCGGATATCTGGAGGATACCGACCGGAGTTGAGAGATGGACATGGGCTGACCCGTACTGCCGGGGCCGAGAGCCGATATCGCAGACGGAGCCCCATATGGACGAGGATTTACGTGCCGATGCTAGGTACAGGTTTCATGATGATCTCCATGATTTTGATTATATCCTCATAATTGCATGCATGCTGCTTATTGTCATTGGGTGACAGGTGGACGGGATCCACATATATACAGATATTGATTACATACAGACTTTGACTACTTTGATCATACTTCATTTGTATATATAACAAGGTATGAGGGCTGTGTTATATATACCCTTACACCAATATTAGTGGAATGGGACGCTAATATATGTGTATTAATATTCATTTTGATACTTCATGCAGACATACCTTACATTTATGACATGTTATTACCTGAGGCACTGGCATGAGTACATGGCACTACATACATGATTAGATGTTACGTTGCCACCTTATCATGCTTCAGACTTACTTTTGAGGTTTATATCACATACTGATCGTATTGATCTAGGATTATGTCTTGCATTCGGTTTCTGCTTGTAGATATTTTCTATTCACGAGTTGGCAACTCACCCCCGTTGTGCCACAGTTCTTGCAGGTTTTGCCGTACTGGTTCCAGAGCGACATTTCTGGCATACTGCTTCCTTGCGGGTGAATTGCTTTTGGCAGGTGGGATCTTTTGCATCAAGAACCACCATTGTACTTGTATTATTCCTTGTATCTAAAATTCCATCAACAAAAACTTGTATATTGTCAGACTTAGACATTAGTGATGTATTATTTCGACCTTAGAGTCGCGCTTTCCAGTATTGCGGTTTTAATGCTTATTGAGTTTCTTTTGGATTTGACCCTCGCCATTCGGCGTTGTATATTATATTGCTTGCGTGGTTGCGACCGTCAATTGATGAAGAGCTAGCTCCCGCTTGAGGATGCCTTTTATCATTGAATATATATTGTTCTTGTTGTACCCCATTCGGGGCTAGTATTTACAAAAGAAACTCTGCCGAAATTTTTAGAAAAGACTTTACATTTTAAAATGAATATTCGGCTTACTTATTTAAAAACCTTGACTTCAAACATGTTTTCTTTACTTACTCTTAAAATGGTTTTAGATTTCTGGGCTTTTGGCTTACTTGGATCAGATGGAGTCCTATAGGCTTCATATGGTTCAAGGGCCAGTCACGTGCTCTTTCGGGTCATGACAATGTTGGTATCAAAGCGCTAGGTTAACCTTGGTTCGAGTCTATGTTTGGCTATGTGGAACCTAGGGCGTCTATGTATATACGGAACTTAGGCTTGACCTTACAGAACATAGACTTAGTCGAGGGGGCATTAGACCCGAACTATTGTCGCGTAGGATGACCCTTGGTTGATAGAATAGGTGACTAAAGTAGAGTGACGTACCGTGGGTATGTTCCGCGGCATACTTATGACACGCCACTCCGCTTACGGAACCTTAGGATGTACATATTTTCGAGATTAGTGATTCTCTTCATATCCATAATTATACATCCATTTGAGATCCTCGATTCTATTAGTTCCATGATCATACTTTCATTGATGTTGTTCCTTCTTATGATCATGTATCCATTCTGGATCTGTTGTTTTCTTTCTTGCCTTTGATCTGCTCTCTTCAATACTCGATTGAAGTTCCTGTCGCCATTGTTTGAGCGTAGTTGAGCTGCTGCTAGTGTTATGGTCGGGGCGAGCTCGTTTGGTACGAGGGCCGACCATTGTGTTTTCTGGTGACATGGGAACGTCTTGAGTTACAATCGATGATTGTCTTGTGGAGGCGAGTGCTTGGTTTTACACCGGATGATCGGGCCACTGTTAGAGCTGCCAGTTGAGAGAGGATTGTTGATGTACAACATAACTCAGAGATTATGATGTTGCCTACCGTGCAGACAGATGAACCAGCTGTTGCTGAGATTGATAGGATGTCGCTTCCGGAGCTTATGAGCTGAGATCGCCGGAGCTTCCAGGAGGATATGAGACAGATGATAGCTAGTCTACCCGATTTGAGAGACGAAGGTGATTCGTCCGATTTATGCGCCGGAGCAGGCCCAGATGAGTTGAAGATTTACAGTGTGGAGAGTCTTACTCAGATCTAGAGCAGATCGACTTAGAGAGGACCGCCAATGTATCGCCTTTCCTGGAGGATTGAGGCGCTGTTCAGCGTACATACGAATGAGCCAGTTGTTGCTGCAAATGACGAGATATCGCCCACACGATTGGAGCTACTGCAGCATGAGTATATACTTAGAGATATGATGGTGAGTCGCTAGTCACCCAAGGATGAATGACTAGGACAGGTGTTCGTTCGCTTACTCCGATGCGAGGTCATCAGATAGATTGCTTCCAGTTAGAGACGACTTTACACGGAGACGTTGAGAGTCGACAGAGACGATCAAATGTCGGAAACCTATTATTCCAAGTTTAAAGTATTCGGAAAGAAATGCAAGAGATTCTATGGACCCTCTAGAAGAATGAAACCCTAACTCGACTTAATGACCGTGTGAAAGCCTTTGAACCTTAGGGTTTGCGGCAGTTCCGCGGCGCCATTAGTGAGGCTTGGGTTTGCCCTTCTTCGGCTGGACCACCGACGCTGTGACATGTACTCAATACTATTAATCTGTACCCAAGATGTTGATCTCTTGGGGGATTATGAGGTTTTGACAATCGATCGGATGGTTCGACATCATTCGGATATCATGTGATGGGATGCATTGCTTGGGAGACTCCAGATACGAGTATAGCCGTTGGAGTACAGTCCATGCAGCCACAATAAGACGAGTCCGAAGCAGTCGACATTGAAGCAGAGTGAAGTAAAGAGTTCGCAAGAGATTTCGACGAGATGACGTCCCACTCCGCTGACATCAGAGATGCGATATGCACGCAGAGGCGTTGTATATGGATATACCTTCCAGAAGGAGTTGCGACGAGTATGCAGCCGTTCCGGAACAAGAATTAGCTTTAGTAAAGGACGATGACTTCCGGGCAATTCGGCAGAAAGGAGATATGCGAGAGAATTTGGATGGACCGGAGCCGAGAACGTTGCAGTGCGCAGATAAAGACATGACGTCAATATGGACGATGATACAGACAAGCTGGACCAGAGGTTCGTGCGAGACGCTGGCGAGATGTCATTACTTCCCGTCAAGACCAGAGACCTGATGTGCTTACAAAGGCGTTGGGATGCGACCAGTTTCCGAGAAATGCTGTGCTGAGGACATAGATGTCCATTGAGCGAGAAGAGATTATGCAAGAGTACCAACCTCTGTACAGACCGGCATAGGAAAGATCGGTAGAGACCTTGAGCGGGATTCCTTCCAGGACACTGCTGCAATGATATTTGCACCCAGGATCAGATGGGTGATGCGCATTCAAGGAATCAGAGGCCGACGCCAGTGACATGCTGCGTTACGAGTAGTCGTGAGGATTGACCGAGAGATGACCAGAGAAGTGCCAGAACGGAATCGTCCCGTTAGCACACCTGACAGGGCCGATGAGCCGATTGATTGTGAGATTGGAAATCCACAGAGAAGATAAGGACCCAAAGACAGAGGACGCCAGACTATGAGCAAGAGGCAAGTAGATATCTTGCGTTGCTAGCATTGGATGCACCGACACCTTCTCGACTTTGACGGAGGGACTACCGACGACGGTATTTATGATTTGTGATTTTGTGATTCGATTATCACGTATCCGTCATTTTGGATTTCGGAATTTTGGGCGTTCTGCTTGCATGATTTAGTTTTGATGACTGAGTTTCATGATATTTGCTTCATGCACCCACTGGGTATTTATATTTTGCGTATATTTATTACATTTAAGATATTGATTGTGATTTCATGCCTATTTTATGCCAGTGATGTGATTTACGTTTCTAGCATAGTTTTCATCCACCTTTAGTGTTTTGATATACTATTTTGGTGCACGCCAGATGCACTAAATCGGAATTCTTCGTGCATGTCAAATGCACCTGATTTTGCTGTCAGTCACACACGTTGCCTATGACAGATGTTTCGTGCACACCCGTTGCACCTAGATGTTGTTTTGTGCCCATGTATGGCACATATATGGATTTTGATTTCCGTACGCACTAGACGCACGGGGTATTCTTATATACATTTTTGGGGATTGATTTCTTATAGAGCAGTACATTTTTTTATGATATTCGCTATGTATTGATGTTTTCGGAACCCCGACAATTTGGACTTTTACTGAAATGTTTTATTATTTGGGGGTTTAAATTTAAATTCGGGGACCGAATTTCTTTAAGGGGGGTAGATTGTAACGTTTAGAAATAATAAAATATGATTTTTGGGAATTTTTATAATTTAATATTATTTTAATGAATATTTTATATTCTGGTATAATTAAATACAATAAATGGGGGAAAATTATGGAAAATTCTAAAATAGGATACTTTATGGAATTATGTAATTTTTAAGTTTTTATGATTACTTATATGCTATTTTAGTGCTAATCGCGATTAAAAATCGCTAATCGGATTTTTGGAATTTTTGTGCAAAAATGTGCACATATCATTTTCCACACTTGTTACACTTGTTACATGTTTTGGGTACATGGTTGCTTAGGGTTCATCATGGAGTGAGAAGGAAAAGGAAAAAGGAAAAGGAAAGAAAAATGAAAAAGGAAAAGGAAAGAAAAAGGAAAAAGTAGCATGATGATGAGAGAGAGAGAGTTGGTTGCTTTTAACTTTTGACCCTTTCCTCCATCATTTCCACCTCATTTCCTCTCCCCCCTTCATAGAGCTGCTGCTGCTCCTTCCCTCTCCCTCTTCTTCCTTCTCCCTCTTCAACTTAGATCCACCATTAAAACCTAACCAAAACCCTATCCCCATTTCACAAAAGTTGCTCCCAAGCTCAATAGCTACACAATGGACTAAGAAAGGGCTGATCTTGAGGACTTTGAGCAACTCAAGAATTTTCTTGAGGTGCCAAAGAAGCTAATTTCTGCACCCATAGTTTAGTATTCAAATTCTTATTGTATCAATTCTAGTTTCATGTCGATATGGTGTCGTTTGATGGACTTGTGAACTTCAAGTTAGGGTTTAGGGTTAGACCTGAAATTAAAAGTGAAATTGAGGCTTGTGATGACCCTAGAACCCCTGGTGTGATGATAGATTGGACAATACCTGGAACATGAACCTAGAATACGGATTTACGGAATCGATATCGGGGAAAACTGCAAATCTGTCACTGTGTTTGGGAATCTGCTATCACCCGAGACGTCTAAAAAAAATTTTGAGTTGGCAGTGAGATGTGCAGGTAAATAGAAACCAACACCCAAAGCCCTAGCCCCAACCACCATGTTCTGGCCGCCAATTAATTCCTTCTGGCCGCAAATTGCGTCCAGAGCAGGAGGGAATTACCTCGTTTTTGGTGCATGGCCCTATTTCCCGTAGTTTAGACCCCTGGCATGTATAGAATTGTCTAATTTAACCTAGGGTGAAATATGGAGCCTATTTCCTTAGTTGCTGTTTTGGATTCGTATTTCGGTATTCCGTATTTCTAATTCTGAATTTGCTTATGGTGTTTTACCTCGACTACTTGGCGTTTATACGACGATATCGAGGGTTGTTGATGGTTTTGCAGGCGTACCCATAGGTTCCAACCTATAAGCCCCATAGCGTATCATTTGGCTTTCGTGTGTCGTTTTAGCTTTGGTTTGGTTTTGATACGCATTTATGATACATTAATGTGTTGGTACCCCATGAAGACTTCGGGATGACAAGCAAACACGTGACGACATCGACAAATAAAGACGCAAGGTGAGTAGATTATATCTGCAGGGGGAAGTCGGGTGGATGTCGTATAGCACCCCCGCAGTCCGTAGTTGATATACTATATATATATATATAGGCTAGTTATAGTGTGTCATGGATATTGTGTTAGGTTTATTATGGATAGTTTAGGGTTAAAGGTAACTAGTGTAGTTCATAGTCGCGAACCCTAGAATAGATTTACACCTACACGGACACCCTTGCATATTAATTATACTTGCACTATGTTGATGATATTGGATGACATTGGAGATGAGTCGATGATGTTGGGCATTGTGCCGCGAGATCGGTGATTGGAGATGATTCGTATTTGGGATACAACATGTGATCTCTAGCGGGCCTTGGGACGTGTTCTTACACACGCAGTGATAAATGGTATCGATTGTACTAAACATAGATCAGTACCCTAGATTATGTGATATGATGATAGTGATACCCGATATGTGGTGAGATAATGTGATATTGACCCATACCCAGCTATTGGGATGCCGTACGACGATTTACCGTACGAGCCTATATTAATGATAGATCCGCACTCATGACTCGAGGATGCCTTACGATATACTGTATCGTACGCGATATTATTGAGGCGGGATCACCGACTATTATAGCTATATATATATATATATCGACTCAGATTTAGGTGGTTTCCATACCCCTCCCGATTGACTTGATACTTAGATCTATAATTTGCATAATAGATGTTAGACTAGACCCGAGTCATACCTATTTCAAAACTACAAATCAGGAATATCTTAAAAGACAAGTAAAGGGATCTTACGGGTATTTTTCAAAGGACGTATCTTTCTTAAAAATACCGTAGCCCTAATTTTACTAAAAATACTGATTCGTCTTATTTCAAATGACATAATTGCATGACATATTCATATTGATGTAGATTCTTTACTGTGGTGTTGATTATTTGATTTCCGCATGTTCATGCTATTCACATTGCTTTGCATATGTTTATTGCTATATTACAATCATGTTGCTAGGACACCGGCACCATTATCGATGATGCGTATGTTCCACGTATACTTACTCGCCGGCTCACACACTTCATCATCGATAATTGCCATGTCACTACACAGTAGTATTATTGCATCAGGATATGACCCTTGTATGTGCATACTTTTATTTCATGTGGCATGATATACTGTTATACTTGCATTTCATTTATATGTCACATACATCATGCTTATGATTATGCGCATTGAGATATGTTGTTTCCATGATATTTCTGGATTTGGGAACCGTGGGTATTTCAAAGGAGAATATATAATTTTTTTAAAAACCCGGTTACCCTTGATATGATATTTTAGTGCGTCCACCATGTGTTTTCTCGGTGCTGAGAGCGACATGTGAAACCCGATTCGAGGAGGCGGATGAGGCCGATTGCGGGTACATGGTGGACCCGGTATGGTACCCCGGGGCGAGAACGGTTTTGCTGTGTAGTAGACGGTGAGCCTGGCAGAGGGACTACTACCTACCGGTGATTGTATTTGAGCTCGAAGGATATCTGGAGGATACCGACCGGAGTTGAGAGATGGACATGGGCTGACCCGTACTGCCGGGGCCGAGGGCCGATACCGCAGACGGAGCCCCATATTGACGAGGATTTACGTACCGATGCTAGGCACAGGTTTCATGATGATCTCCATGATTTTGATTATATCCTCATATTTTCATGCATGAAGCTTATTGTCATTGGGTGACAGGTGGACGGGATCCACATATATACAGACATTGATTACATACAGACTTTGACTACTTTGATCATACTTCATTTGTATATATAACAGGGTATGAGGGCGCTGTTATATATACCCTTACACCAATATTAGTGGAATGGGACGCTAATATATGTGTATTGATATTCATTTTGATACTTCATCATATTTACTTCATGCAGACATACCTTACATTTAGGACATGTTATTACCTGAGGCACTGGCACGAGTACTTGGCACTACATACATGATTAGATGTTACATTACCACCTTATCATGCTTCAGACTTACTTTTGAGGTTTATATCACATACTGATCGTATTGACCTAGGATTATGTCTTGCATTCGGGTTCTGCTTGTAGATATTTTCTATTCACTAGTTGGCAACTCACCCCCGTTGTGCCACAGTTCTTGCAGGTTTTGCCGTACAGGTTCCATAGCGGCATTTCTGGCACACTGCTTCCTTGCGGGTGAATTGCTTTTGGTAGGTGGGTTCTTTTGCATCAAGAACCACCATTGTACTTGTATTATTCCTTGTATCTAGAATTCCATCAACCAAAACTTGTATATTGTTTCAGACTTAGACATTAGTGATGTATTATTTCGACCTTAGAGTCGCGCTTAGCAGTATTGCGGTTTTAATGCTTATTGAGTTTCTTTTGGATTTGACCCTCGCCATTCGGCGTTGTATATTATATTGCTTGCGTGGTTGTGACCGTCAATTGACGAAGAGCTAGCTCCCGCTTGGGGATGCCTTTTATCATTACATATATATTGTTCTTGTTGTACCCCGTTCGGGGCTAGTATTTACAAAAGAAACACTGCCGAAATTTTTAGAAAAGTCTTTACATTTTAAAATGCATATTCGGCTTAGTTATTTAAAAACCTTGACTTCAAACATATTTTCTTCACTTCTTTAAACCAGTTTTCTTTACTTACTCTTAAAATGGTTTTAGATTTCTGGGCTTTTGGCTTACTTGGATCAGATGGAGTCATGTAGGCTTCATATGGTTCAAGGGTCAGTCACGTGCTCTTACGGGTCGTGACATGTCTACAGGCGTAACACAATTTAAGTAAGCCGAAAACCCAGAAATCTAAACCATCAAAACTAGCAAGTGATAAGAACATTGTTAAAACTTTTGAAAATCTCAAGTACAAATTCTTTAAAGTCCAACTTTACTTTCTTAAAAATTTTGGCAGCACCTCCTTTGTAAAAACTAAACCCAAAAATGGGTACAACATAAATATAAGTAAAGCATCCCCAACCGGGAGCAAATCCACGCCCAAAGGCGGAAAACAACCACCACAACAGATATACGACGCCGTAGTGAAGAAATAAAAAACGATATAAGTAAAACTGCATAAAAGACATCTAAGTCACCAAAATACACAATATCGTCATCGCATCAAGTCTCTGAGTCATACACATGAAAGTGGTAGATGGGGAGTACAGGATACAATGAATATACAATAAGCAACATCGGATAACCGCAAAACCCACCTATAGCAAAACTGCACGCAATCAGCCGAAGCGGTATCCGCTGTAAAAGATGATACGAAAGATGAAAAGCCTATCGCGACTGCCCTGAGGGACTACCTGCAAAACACGGTGGCACAACAGGGATGAGTTGCCAACGCGTGAATAGTAAATAACATATGTAGGTAATCTCAAGAATGCACGTACAACGCGAATATAATGCATGCAAGTTGATAGCAATAAATGGCAATATGTATGCAACAGTATGAAAGGTACTCTATCAGGTACTACTAATACATGAAGCAATAAAGGGCAATATATATATGCAACGGTCATGAAATGTACTTTATCAGGTACTACTAATACATGAAGCAATAAAGGGCAATATGTATATCCAACAGTCATGAAAGGTACTCTATCAGGTACTACTAATACATGAAGCAATGCATATAAAATAAAAGCGGAGTATGGGATAAAACATGTCATCCTGACCACATGGCAGGACCAAAGTCCATCAAGACAATCTAAAATCCCAAATTTCCTCAAATGAGCTCCCAAATTGGCCCTCATATCCTGTAAGTCTCATATATCCTGAGTATCCAATACCAAGTAAATCTTATATGACCAGTATCCAATATCAAGTAAATCTCATATAACCAGTATCAAATATCAAGTATGTCTCATGAAACCTGAGTGCCCAACATCTACACCCAAAAAAATCATTAAAACAAGTGTCTAGCATCGACACAAAAATACTCATCTCTGAAGCACCGTCACCTGGGACTGGCCCTTCTATGTCATGTACGTACATCCAATGGAACCTGAGTGTCCACCACCCGCAATCGTCAAGAGCATGTGCGTACATAACCTCGATCGGTATCCTCCAGATATCCGTCGAGTCCAAATACTATCACCGGTTGGCACACGCCCCCAGCCAGGCTCATCGGCATGGACCTTCGATCTTCTTGCCCCGGAGAACCAATCGGGTTCCACCATGTACCCGCACACGACCCACGACACCTCCTCGCATGGGGTATATATAAGCTTAGAACCGAGAAATCTCATAGTGGAAGCTGAAATATCATTTCAAGAGAAACCGGGTTTTTCAAATAATGCATAATTTCATGAAACAACCACGGTACTCAAATCCAGAAAACATCAAGTAATGAATAAGTGTAACTGCATGAATCAATACATATATATTAGCGTCTCATTCCACTAATATATATATATATATATATATATATATATATATATATATATATATAACAACGTCCCATTCCACTGTTATATATACTTAGGAGTAAAAATATTAGAGAACATCATATGAAATCTATGAACGTAACATATGCAACATGAAACAGTAATATGAGCATATAAAGGAAAAACCGCTATTTAACTGCAAAAATTTAATATATATATCATGTGGTTCCTAATTTCTCCAAGTCCATACACCATCAAATAAAGGTGAACATGTAGCTATATCCAGGTATGCGTAACCATGTTGGCATATCAAGATATGTGTCTCTACCTATCAATAATAATGTAATACCCTCCAGGTATATGTATAAGTATGTATGCAAGATGTACATGTAGCTATGTCTCATATGTGTATATACCTATCCCTAATGGTACAATACCATATAGGTATATGGGTAACTAGCATGTAAGCATGTCAAGGCATATGTGTAAGCATGTAGATATACAGGTATGCTATATGTCATATGCACAAGAAAAATAAGGATCATGTCTCAATGTCCTTAAGAAATACAATATCACATATGTATAGGTGTTGTGCGTGTCATGGCAATTATCGACGTTGTGTGTGTAGCATACGATTAGTTCTTGTGAAACAAGAACCGTCAATAATGGTGTTGTGTCTCATTAATACTAAGTCCATGCACAATAGGAAATGAGATATGCAACAAAGGTACACATGCACAATCAATATCCGTATACATCTAACTAATAGTCATATCTTTTAATCTAGCCCAGACGCATAACGCCATGCGGGCGATTCCCCTATAGATTTTAAATCTACCTACTACACTCCTGGCTAAGTAAAGCCAATAACTCGCTTTCCCTTCTTCGCAGCGCCCGAATTCCCCGCCTGCGATCCTGAAAACATATAACAATATAACAAGTATATATTAGCAATCGACCAATAACACGTATCAACTACGTTTGACCGACGCACCAACTCCAAACATACTCTCAAGTGTTCGTCCAGTGGCTAACGCGCGTAGCGACACTACGAAACCAACTCAAGAGCAAAAGCTACACAAAGAAACGAACGACATCGGCACGACCCTAACTAGGAACACAAAGCGACAGAACCACCAAGCCTAGACCCTGATCGTACCGATCGCGCATTCACAACAAAAGATATAGCGTGGAATCAATATAAATAATGTCGAAACGTCGAAAGAAACTCACGCCTAAATTATCTTAAAATCTATTAAGCAACTTATATCATTTTAGCACAAAACTACAAGTTTTTACCAAAATTAGAAATTACAACCATCACCAATTATCAAGATTAAACCACTCATACCAATACTATAATTTTAATCTCACTTAATTAGGATTTAGTAAAATCTTAGTTTTCTAATTAGATTAATTTACAATTAGGAAAATATTATTTTACAAACTAGCAACTAGGTTTAGTTTTCATTTGTCTAAAATCATCAACTAACCTTTTCATTAATCAAAACCTAACTTGATTATCCAAAAACCATTTTTTGAATTTCAAAAAATGCATATTAAAGCTTTAATTTAACATCTAATTAAGGTAGTTTAAAGATTTAAAACAACTATTAAGGATTAGGGTTAGGGTTTTATACCTCACTAGATCAATCAAACTTGCAAGAAATCACCAAAGTTTAGCCTCCAAAAATCCCCACTTGAACGAAGATCCAAGCTAGATTGAGATGAAGAATGAAGGGTTTTGGTTTATAAATGAGTTTGTGTGAATTATTTAGGATTTTTGATGGTTTTACGAAGCATGAAGTCTTGAAAATGGAGGGGGTGAAATGAGGGCAGCCAATGAAGAGGGGGGCCGACCACTTGGTGAAAAAGCGAAGAGTGTGGAATTGTGTAGGAAATTCTAGAAGAAAATATCAATAAAATATTAATAAAACAAAAAAAGCTTTATGTCATCTTTAATTCTCTTAATTATAATCCCCTTTAGTTCACATAAATATCTAGATATTTAGGTGAGAAAGAATTAAGCTTAAACTAGTGATTAACTTAGCATAGATTCATATTAGTAGTAATTAACACAAACCAAAAAGAAATTACCACTAATAAAGTGCACAAATAAAGCATTAAAATAATATTTTAATTAAGGAAAAAAATTAAAATGCACAAAATTTACTAGTGGATTATAAAAACCCGCAAACTAGCAATTTCCTAGCTAAACTAGGTGCAGTGCATTCAATACTGCAAAAAGATCGCTTCTAGGTTTCTACGGAAAACACAATTTATTTTACCTAAAAACGGAAAATTCGCAAAACGATTTCTAAAACGTTACAGTACCGCTGAGTTACCAATTTCCTTTTTGGGTTATGCGCTTGAGACATCAGCATAGCTATTGTATCAAGTTCCATCTAAATCTGTGCCTAAAACACCATATAAGATATGGAGTGGAAAGAGACCATATCTTAAACGAGTTTAGATATGGGGTTGTCCGGCATATGTCAAAAAGAAAAATCCGGACAAGCTCAAGGCAAGGTCAGTTCTTTGTAAATTTGTGGGATATCCAAAGAATTCATATGGATATCTTTTCTACCACAGTGAGGAACAAAAGGTGTTTGTTTCTCAATATGCCACCTTTTTAGAAAAGGAATTTCTTATAAAAGAAATCAGTGAAAATGAAGTAGAACTGAAATAAGTTCTAGCCACACAAACTACAACTGATGATTTGGTGGAACCGGAGGATTCGATAGTTTCCCTTAGCCCCTCCGCAGATCTAGTAGGGTTCCTCATCCACCTGAGAGATACTACGGTTTTCTCGTAGACGGTGGGAGCGAGGATTGCATCATGGAAGATGATGACCCAACTTATTTCGAGCAGGCCATCACGAGTGGAGACTCTATGAAATGGCTAGATGCTATGCGATTTGTGATGGAATCCATGTACACCAACAAAGTTTGGATTTTGGAAGTTGCTCCTGAAGGGTTAAAACCCATTAGGAGGAAGTGGATCTTTATGAAAAAACTTGGTGTAGATGGAAAAGTTGAGACTTTCAAAGCTAGTCTTGTAGCAAAAGGTTTTCGTCAACGATAAGGTGTGGATTATGATGAAACCTTTTCTCCAGTTGCTATACTTAAGTCCATCCGGATCCTACTTTCCATCGCTACATTCCAAGACTACGAAATCTGGCAGATGGACGTCAAGACCGCTTTTCTAAATGGTGATTTAGAAGAGAGCAAGTACATGACATAGCCAGAGGGCTTCGTGGACAGCGGGAGCAGCGGAAAGGTGTGCAAGTTGTTTAAATCAATCTACGGATTAAAGCAGCCATCGCGGAGCTGGAACATCTGTTTTGATGTGGCAGTCAAAGAGTTTGACTTCATAAAAAACGTAGATGAACCTTGTATATACAAGAAGGTTGTAGAGAGTAAGGTTGTCTTCCTCGTATTGTACGTGGATGACATACTCTTGATAGGAAATGATGTTCCTATGCTACATTCGGTCAAGCTCTTCTTATCACAAAGGTTCTCCATGGAGGATCTGGTTGATGCCTCCTACATCCTGAGGATTAAGATCTATAGAGATACATCAAAATGGACATTGGGATTGTCCTAATCCAGGTACATTGACACCATACTAAAGAGGTTTAGTATGGAAGATTCCAAGTATGGAAATTTACCCACGATCTCAGGAATCACTCTCTCCAAAGAGATGGGACCCTAAGACTGATTTGGAGAGAGCTCGCATGCAAGGGATACCCTATGCTTCGGCAGTCGGGTCTATCATGTATGCGATGTTATGTACCAGACTGGATGTAGCTTACGCACTTAGTGTTATAAGCTGGTATCAATCGGATCCGGGGGAGAATCACTGGAAAGCTGTGAAGAACATTCTTAAGTACTTGAGAAGGACTAAAGAAATGTTCTTGGTGTATGGTAATGGGGAACTCCAGGTGGAGTCCTTTACTGATTCGAGCATCCAGAGTGATACGGACGACAATAAGTCGGTCTCGGGTTTTTCCTTCACCCTCAATGGAGGGGCGGTATGTTGGAAGAGTTCTAAGAAAGATATCTTGGCAGACTCGACGATGGAGGCTGAGTACATCGCTGCAAAGATGCCGCCAAAGAGGCTGTCTGGATGAAGAAGTTCATAACTGAACTTGGTGTGGTTCCATCCATTGAGCATCCAATACCCTTTTATTGTGATAACAATGGAGCTGTGGTTTTGGCCAAGGAACTCTGGTCCCAACAGCTATCCAGACATATTCTTAGACGGTATTATCTGATCCAGGAGATAGTTGATCGCCGGGAGATCGAGGTCAGGAGAGTTGACACGAAGAATAACACGGCGGATCCACTCACGAAGGCCATTCCCTAGATACAATTTAAGAGACTTTTTGGGTGTTGGGTATGGGATACTACAACAACTGGCCTTAGTGCAAGTGGGAGATTGTTAGTCATATGTATTCCCAGAGGCCATTATTGTACATGATTGTATATTATAGTGGATTCTAGGACATATAAAGAGAGGACTTTCATGCTCGAAATGATGGTATGCTATCTGGTTTCTCTTTATCTTAACATGTATACTTGTATTGTTATATTCTTTCCGATACATGTTGGTAAAGCCCTTAGGATGTTAGCCTGACTACCAGGACTATGATGCAGATCATACTAGTGGGGCTTGGATAGTCCATAAGAACATCCTTTAATTGTTCCTAGCCGAGGGAGTATCGAGAAAGGGCATCGATATTCCATAGTAGACTAGTGTGTACGTTTCTTGACCCTGTATGGATCGATGGATGATCCCACATCCATTGGTGTTTGACATCAAAGATTTTACACAGGTTCTCATTAGAGAATGGGTACACCGAACAGGACTTGCCGAGAACTCCTAGATGGTATTATACCTATCGTCAGATAGCAGTTCTCTGGTGACACTGGTACAGGTTAGTCTGTAGACTCAAGATCGTCATAGAGTCTTGTGTGATTCCCACTCTGCTTTGATTTCCTCCCTACCACGCTCAAGAGAGTCGTGCAAACAGGTGGATTTTGGGTACAGTCCCGAGTCACATGGAAGCAATGAGCGATAGGAGGGGCTTCGTCTCTCCCGGTATTGAGAGTTGTTGTTGCGCTATCATCGATTTGCTATAACAGGAAGTCCCTGGCCAGGGTTGATGATGATATTTACTGGTAAGTGTTATCAGTAGTTTCTCGACTTGTTATGAGCCTCACATCGGCATGACTTATCAAGTTATTGGGGTCTGTCGTTTACCACCCCCAGACTCGATATGCGACATATCAGACGAAGAGACCGGACTGTACGGTAGTGTTACTTACTGGATTCACGGGAGTTTGGACAAGCTTTCTTGTTGATCTTCTGATCGCTTAATACCTGGGTAGCCATTATTTCCAGCTAGTACCACTGACGACTTGTGGGTGACTGATATGATCATTACCTACGGCTGGCGTATTGACGAGTCTTTAGAGTCCTACATGTAGGGTTCCTAGGCACACTAATGAGGTCTCACAAGTGATCAAACATGGCTAATTCAAAATTTTCCATGTGCCTACAAACCCTAATACGGATCGTTAACTAGATGTATAGACGATGCAATGCAAATAAACAACTTTAACTTAAAAGGAAAGAGGCTACAACCTTTGTAGATCCGGTCCTCCACCTCCTAGGCTCCGTGATGACGTCCCTCCGTTGTCCATATCGAATCCCGGACTCTAGCATCGGCTTCATCGGAGAAATGGACGGGCTAGGTCGTCGACTTCGATGCCGAAGATGATCTACGTCGAGGCAACTCAAGATCAAACTCCAGCTTCACCAAGTCATGAAACTTGTGAAGAAAACACCCTATACTACTTGGCAAGTGGTAGAGGATGAAGAAATAGGAAGTGGGTGTTAGTGTATATGCCCTAGAGGCCATTTCTGTATCATACTAGTATGTATATTATTTAATGGAAGCTTGGGATATTCACCATGTATTGACAATCTTGCTCAAAATGGTAGTATGCTACTTGGTTTATTTCTACTTCAATGTGTACATGTGTTTATTTTAGTATATCACCTATACACATTAGTGGAGCCCTTAGGATCTTTGCTTGATTACCAGCGTTGTGATGGCAGTCACACTAGTGGGGGCTGGGTAATCTATAAGCACATCCTTATGCAGGTCCCTAGTCGCAGGACTATCGAGACAGGGCATCGATACTCCGGAGTAGACTAGCGCATGCGCTTCTCATCCCAGTATGGGAGACGGTCTGTCCCACAGCCGTCAGTACGTCGTACTGGAGATAGTATGCGGGTGCTCGTTGGGTTACGAGTGCACTGGACAGGACTCGTTGGAACTGACCGGTTGGTATTATACCTATCGTCAATTATCAGTTCCCAGGTGACATGAGTACAGCTTAGTCCGCTGACTTGACACTGTCACTTCGCCTCGAGTGTGTTCCCACTGTACTTTGATTACTACCCTACCACGGCTCAAAGGAGTCGTGCAAACAGGTAGTAGTTGGGTGCAGTCCCGAAGCACTTGGAGGCAGTGACGGTTAGACAGGATTCGTCTCTCCCGGTATTGGGGGTTGACATCGCGCTGTGTCTAGGAGAGCCATTACACGAGTAGTCTCAGGCCAGGGCAAGCGGGATATACTGGTAGGCTTCCAGTGTTATCTCAGGGTGTATTGGGCTTCACTCCGACACGACTTGTACCGCTATTAGGGGACTGACGTTTACCGCCCCCCTAGGCCCGCCATGCGATGTATCAGACGAACAGACCGGACTGTACGGAAATTGTCACATTCAGGCTCAGTAGGAGTTCAGATGGGTTTCACCTCGTCAGTCTTCTTATCGGCATCTACCTGGGGACCGTTACGCACAGCTAGTGCCGCTTGCGGTCTGTGGTTAAACCCACTGCCAGCGTAGTGTCGAGTCTTTAGAGTCCTACACAGAAAGCTATTCTCCTTTAGGCAAAAGAGTAGAGGTCGCATGGTTTTGCGACAGGGTTCAGTCACATCCGTGCACTTGCGCACGTTTAGTGTCCGGACAGTTTACACTAGCGGGCTTTGGTTTAAGCCAGATCCTAGTGTACGTATTGGGATTGGTTTTATCCAGTTTGTATTCGTGTTCCTCGGAACGCGAATGCGGGTGTGTATGCACAGTTGACAGAGAGACAGAGGCAGAGGATTCTCATTAGGGTTGTTGACCGTTGACTGTTGACTATTGACTTTTTGCTCAACCCTAATGAGAATATGATATATGATTAACAATTATATTAATTAAGTATTATGGTGACATGGTTGTTGTGGGGTTGACTTTGTTGACTTGTTGACTTGTTGACTTTGTTGACCGGTTGACTAGGCTTGACTAGTTGACCATCATGATAACAATAGCTATCATTTCATGGCAAAGACTTTTGCTTGCTTGCTCTCTTGTGCAAAATGAGTGCATGAAATTATATGGCTATTGTTGCTTAAACCATCACATAATACTTGATTGCTATGATGTGTTATGATGGTTATGGATTATGAGAGCCAAATGAGAAAGGTCTTCTCTCATTCTATCATTCTCACTCTCTCTCTTGTTCTTGAGCTCTCATCTCCTTCCTCTTGCTCTCCCTCTCTTTGGTCTATGGTTCACTTGTCTCATGTGTTGAGAAACAAGAACCATAGAGTAAAATCCTAACACACTCTTCTCTACTCATTCTAGTTCATAAGGTTTAGCAAACCAAGTGAACTAGTTTCTTCAAAGACCGAAGAAGAAGCCAAAGGTAGAAGCTCTTAGGTGGATCTATCTTCGGTGCAAGGAGACGACGGAGTGAAGCCGATCCGGACAACCATCGAGGCTTGAAGACGAAGGAGTTCAAGAAAGAAAGGTATAACCCCCTAACCGAGTAGTTAACAACTCCTAGTTAGGTTGTTAGTTAGATGTTTAACAAAGATCCGGTTTTGAGTCCATGTTACCACCTCTAGAAAATTGTTTTTCGTCATATTCCGCATGCCCGAAAGTACCGGGAGAGGTAGCATGGACTTACAGTGGGTTCACTTTAGAATTGGATTTCTCTATCTTTTTCTCAAGTTGCCATTAATGGAAGCAAGGTTTTCTTCTTGTTGATGAAGAAGAAGAAGAAGAAGAGAATATGATAGAATAAAAAGGATATTTTTAAAAAAGAAAATCCAACTCATTCTTATCATAATCCAACCTTGGTTAAGTGTAGAGAATGAACTAGGGTTAGTTGAATGGTTAGGGTTAAAGGAAAGAAACAAAATGGTCAAGCTTTCAAACCTTCATGAAGTTTCAAAGAAAAGACAAAGCAAGCTACCATTTCATTTTCCTTTGCCAAAATAAATAAACAAAATAAATAAATGAATAAGTAAATCAAATGAAACCCTAACCATTAACTAACCATGGTTTAATTCTTTACACAAACCCAAGATAGCATGTATCATTAAACATGATACTAACTAGTGCACAAAAGTATATCACATAGACAACTTGTGAATTTCAAGTGAGAAAATCCATTTAAAGTGAACAAATATTAGTTAATGCAAAGTAATATATCAAATATATAATTATACATTAAATCATTAAATCAACACTTGATTTAACGATCCGGTCATATCGCATATGACCGACTAATATTCAATGTATCGGCTTATCGAATCAATCCTTGATTCGATAACTAGGTTATATCGCATACAACCAATCGATACATTCATCGCGAGAATAGAATACGGTATCACATACACGCATTATTCTCGGTCCCGCACATATCTCATATGCGCTCCTATTTCGTTTCGCTTGAGCCAGGAAACCTCTATGTAGGACTCTAAAGACTCGTCAATACGCCGACAGCAGATGATGATCATATCAAGCACCCACAAGCCGCAAGCGGTCTGCTAAACGTAACGGCCACCCGGGTATTGAGCGATCAGAAGATCGACGAGCAAGCCCGCTCACACTCCTGTGAATCCAACCAGTAACACTTACCGTACAGTCCGGTCATGTTCGTCTGATATGTCGCATATCTCGCCTAGGGGTGGTAAACGTCAGATCCCAATAGCTTGATAAGTCATGCCAACGTGAGGTCCATAACAATCGTGAAACTACTGATAACTCTTACCAGTATATCACTGCATCCCTGGCCAGGGATTTCCTGTTATGGCCAGTCGAGCATAGCGCAACATCAACCCCCAATACCGGAAGAGACGGATCACCTCCTATCGCTCATTGCCTCCATGTGACTCGGGACTGTACCCAAAAACCACCTGTTTGTACGACTCAGTAGAGCCGTGGTAGGGTGGAAATCAAAGCACAGTGGGAGACACACAAGACTCTATGACGATCTCGGGTCAACAGACTAAGCTGTACCAGTGTCACCAGAGAACTGCTATCTGACGTGAGGTATAATACCATCTGGGAGTTCTTGGCGAGTCCGTTCAGTGTACCCAGTCTCCACTGAGCACCCGCATACCATCTCTGATGTCAAACACCAATGGATATGGGATCATCCATCGCCCATCACATGGGTCGAGAAGATATACGCTAGTCTACTCTGGAATATCGATGCCCCGTCTCGATATTCCCACGACTAGGAACATTGAAGGATGTACTCATGGACTATCCAGACCCCACTAGCATGATCTACATCATAGTCCTGGAAGTCGAGCAGACATCCTAAGGGCTTTATCAACATGTAATCAGAGAGACAGAGAGTATACATGTTAAGATAAAGAGCAACCATATAGCGTACTATCATATCGAGCAAGAAAGTCCTACCTATATATGTCCCAGCATCCACTACAATATACATCCAATGTACAGTAATGGCCTCTAGGGCATACATATAACTAACAATCTCCCACTTGCACTAGGGCCATCTGTAGCAGTAGTTGTAGTATCTAATACTCAACCATCCCCTAAAAGTCTCTCTTTGGGAAAAGGCCTTCGTGAGTGGATCCGCCGTGTTGTCCTCTGAGTCTACTCTCCTAACCTCGATCACCCTGGAGATCAACTATCTCCATGATCAGGTGATACTGCCTCAGAATATGTCTGGGTCACTGATGGGATCGGGGTTCCTTGGCCAAAGCCACACTTCCATTGTCATACAATGGTAGGAACCTAGTTCATCTTATGAACCAATATACACCCAAACTGCCTCTTTGGTAGTATCTTTAATAGCGATGTTACCAGCCTTTATCGTCTAGTTTGCCACGGTATCTAGCTTGGAACTCTTCCAACATACCGTCCCTTTACTGAGGGTAAAGACAATGCCTGTGACTGACATTCAGTCGTCTTTATCACCCTGCAACCTTTCCAGTGATTCTCCCCAGGATCAACTGATACCATCTCACTACAGCTAGTGAGAATCCTAACATCCATTTAGATCTATCTCATAGAGCCAAAACCCAAGGTTTAGGAGGTATCACTTTGATCCTATATGGAGAATCCTTGTGATAAGTGGAGATTGACCGATCGTAGCATAGGAAACTCCTTTCCTATCAAGAGTATGTTGTCCACGTATAATACGAGGATCATTAGCATACTCCATACTACCCTTTTATACAAACAAGGTTCATCTACCATTTTGATGAAGTCAAACTCTCTGACTACCACATCAAAATAGATGTTCCAACTCCGCGATGCCTGCTTTATCCTGTAAAGCAACTTGCACACGTTTTCGCTGCTCCCACTGTTTACGAAGCCCTCTGGCTGTGTTCTTATAGACGTTCTCTTCTAAAACATCATTTAGAAAAGTAGTCATGGCACCCAACCACCAGATATCGTAGCCATGGTATGTAGCAATGGTAAGTAGGATCTGGATGGACTTAAGCATAGTCACAGGAAAGGGTTTCATCATTTTCCATGCCTGGATGATGACGAAAACCTTTAACAAGTCTAGCTTTGAAAGTCTCAACTTATCCATCTACACCAAGTAATCTTCTCAAGATATACTTGCTCCTGATGGGGATTTAACCCTTCAGATATTGCAACCAAAGTCCATACTTTGTTGGTGTACATGGATTCCATCTCTGATCGCTAAGCATCCAGCCATTCTTACAGAGTCCCTACTCTCGATGGCCTGCTCGAAACTAGTTGGGTCATCATCTCATGATGCATTCCTCGCTCCCACTGTCATTGAGAAACCGAGGTATCTCTCAGGCGGATGAGGAACCCTACTAGATCGGCGGAGAGGCTGAGGTTCGTCGGGAACTATTGAATCCTTTGGTTCTGTCAAATCATCAGCTGCAATTTTGTATATCTGGAACGTTTCCAGTTCTACAGAACTGACTTTGCCTCGATCTTGTCCGGATTTTGCTTTAGACATAGGCCGGACAACCCCAAATCTTAACTAACTTAAGAGATAGTCTCTTCCCACACCATATCTTATATGGAGTGGTAGGCACTGATTTGAATCGAACCTTATTCAATAGGTATGCAGCTTCTCAAGTGCACAACCCCAAAAGGAAATAGGTAACTCAGTAATACTCATCATAGAGCACACCATATCTAATATTGTGCGATTTCTCAGCCCCGATACACCGTTGTGCTGTGGTGTATTCAGAGGAGTAATACTGAGAGAGAATCTCATTCTCCTTTAAAATAATTCAGGAATTCTATGCACAAGTATTCTCCTCCCTGATCTTATCATAGGACATAATACTTATACCCTTATTGATTCCCTACTTCTAGCTTATATTCTGTGAATATCTCAAAAGGTTCGGACTTGTGTTTCAACAGGAACATATGTCTGAATCTTGAGAGATTATCAGAAAACGTAATGAAGTATAAAGAACCAGTCCTGGCATGTGTAGACAGGAGACCTTACATACATCATCATGTATCAGTCCCAAGAGTTCACTAACTCTTTCTCTGTTTCCAATAAACAGAGCTATGGTCATCTTATCTTTATGACATGACTGGCAAGTTTCATAAGATGTAAATTCAAACTGATTTAAATATGCATCTAAAATGTAACTTCAGCCAGTCGGGTCGCATTGATATGACCTAGTCTACAATACCTCAAGAAGGATTCGTTCATTTCTGAACTCTTCCTCTTGTGTGTGTTCTGTATACTAGGAACTGTAATTTGATTTAGAACGTCAATGCTCTTAGATAACGTGCCTGAACCGATCAACTTTTGATATAGGAAATGTTCAAAACATTATCCATCAATACAAAATTATATCATTTCTTTACGAGTAAAGAGACTGATATGACTCTGTATATCAGGTTCGGTATCTAATAACATTCGTTCAGAATCAATGTACTGGTCATACAGGGTGACAGTGACCAACAGACTTGGCTGCAACACTTGCCCTATTTTCTGTCTCATGAAACTTATCACCCGTTCTCAGTTTTCTACCCTTTTGTAGCCCTATGTAACAGATTACATATCTGGGATCCTGATCCTATATCAAATACCCAGGATGCAGAGAATACTGAGAAACAGTTCTTTGTAATGAACACACCCGAAGGAGATGCATCATATGCACTTTCTTCGTTTGGGCGGCATAGGAATTCTGGTATTCCCCTATTTCCTGTTCTGTCTTATAACAATTATAAGTTGGAGCGGGACCAACGTTCCCCAGCACAGTATAACAAGCGGGTTCGGTCAATACATCCATATTATTATCTTGATTAAGGCGTGATATGGTCGCCACCTGGAGAGAGAGAGAAGAAAACACTCTGCGTGCGCTCTTGCAAGATCAAATTGGTTATTTATTTTATCTAATCAGGATGGCTCTCACTGTTTTTATCAAATCTTCCTTCAAACCTTAAAAGGAAAGACTAGCCGGGATTAATTATACTCTACAGGTTCGCCAATCTTTCACCCAGGCCAGTGTCGGTACTTTGAGGGAGGTTCCCCGTGCTTTCGCACGGACCTAATTACAGTAAACCTCGTTTTCCCAGAGGCGTAACCCCGTCGACACCTTTCTAGACAAATACTTGATCGGCTAATTGCAAAGTGCAAAACTCTCCCAGGAGTAAAAATTACTCGCAGTGGGTATCGAGATCCAACTATCATATAGAAGGTATGAAATCTCATTGCAAATTTCAACACTTGAAACTCCCGATAATGATTTTTACCCCTAGCACTTATGACCTTAACTATGGTCAACAAATCATAAGTACTGGTAAAGTTCTACCTGTCATTTCATGATTAATTAGACCCACCCACATGACCCTTAACTAAGGTCAACAAAGTCACGCGACTGTTCTAACTAATCGCATCATATTCAGTGTAGGAAGACATCACTTAGCTACCGTACACTGTGCCTTAACTAAGGTCAACAAACACAGCATGAATACTAAGTACTCTACTTCCTAAAATGACGGAGGGTTGCGAATGGTTTTTATGAAAACCTTTAACGCTTTGAACTTGATCTCGTTGCGGAATCAAATGGTTTTTAAATGGAATGTTTTTGAGGCTTTTCTAGTTTTGCTAAAGGGGTCACTCCCGGTGAAGGGATCGTCGGCCCTTTCCTCGTCGAATGAGGTGCGGGACATATCATATATATCACTGTGCAAAGCGGAAACTATAGAAGCGATCAAAAGACAAACCGAGGGTTGTAGCATCTTCCAGTAATTGCTAAAGGAGTCACTCCCGGTGAAGGGATCTCGGTCCTTTCCTCATCGAATAAGGTGCAGGATGTTCTACAAGGAACACCGCGATGCAAAGCAAGAACTGTAGCTACCTGTTTTATTTTGAAATTCGATTCCACAATATCAATTAGGTTTATTTTCTTTCATTAATCTCATTAATGAAGTCCCATCATTTAAGTCCACCTAAACATCACAGATAAATATAACGTACGCTTATGCCATCCGCATTCGCCTCGATGTCCCGTCTGCACCGTTAGGTTAGGTAACTAACGCCAGAGCGAGGCAGGGCTAGCACGGGTGTAAAACATAAGCAATGTTTATATAATATATCATATATACTATATGTAATATCTATCTGAACACATCACATGATCACATCACAGATAACGCAGCAGAAAATATCATATGAAATATTGGATATACTAGGACGTCCGTGTTTTTAATACGAGCCAGTATAAAACCCGGATTCCACGGTCATGATGAATAGCCAATCCCACACCCCTAGACCCCTACGAGAGCGGCAAGCAACCCTACCAATTCTAGGGTTAGGAGACCCGGACTCGACTCCTCGAGATGGTCTCCCACTGGACCCTAGAACCCGGTTACTTGTGCTCCCCTCCTTGGGTCTATCCTAGTGCAGAAAAATAAATAATATACAAATGGTGACATCATCCGCAACCTGGAAGTGCCCCAATAAAAGAATATTGCATACAAGTTTTTACATGAATGAAAATGAAAAACGCTCATCTCACATAAAAAACCCCGGCTATTCAAACACGACGATCCAATATAACATATCCAGCAACACATAACATCACATGTCATCAACGTAAGTAAATATGCGCATCCCAATTGTCGTTGACATATAGCAATGAAACCGGCGATATCACATATTACACTTACGGTCACAGAAAAGAAAGTGTAAAACTACAACAGTTGGAATCCGCAACCTCTTTAGACATCACATGCCTAATCAAATGAAATACTTAGACATCGCATGCCTAACAATTATAAACCCCGCATTTTAGTCTCATTATCGAAAACACTTTTCAATATCAAGTCGGGGAATTCAACAGGATTCCCGACATTCTGATCGAATGCTCGTCGCAAACTTTAGTAGGCGGCCGCACCCCCGACGTCGTCGACGAAGTGCACCAAGGCGGAACACCGCTGCCGCGAGCACCCGAAAGGATGCTTTCGGCAACGGGGTTCTCCTACAGTCACTTGGTTGGGGCTATGGGGCGAGGCTGTCTATTAAGTTTACCCGGCGAGTATCCACGTACGGTACGTGATTGCGACGGACTTTTGATCACATCAAAATTCCGTGGCAACCGATCAAGTGAGACTAAACTGCTATGTTTATAACATTCATTCAGCTATCTCATAACTACTTGTGAATTCCAAATATTGTATCACATTCCGGATAAATAGAAAATGTTAAACTTTCCGATCGAACAATCGAACACCCAAGTTTTCCCGAAAAAGCTCAACACATGAAATAAGTTTAAAAACATTCAGTTCATGCCTCAGTACCAACGGTCCAGCCGTAGAAGGGTCAAGCCAACGCCTCACATGTGGCACGCCGTACTGCCCCAAACCCTAAGGTTCAAAGGGCAGTTCAAGACGGTCACATAATCGAGTTAAGGTTTGTTGTCTTCTAGAGGGACCATCGCGTTACTTGCACTGCTTAGAACGTCATTAAACTACGGAAAAATCCAACAATTGGAAATTTCCCGGCAGGGGAAAAAGTGGGTATTTATATCCGGTCGAACTTTTTAACATATTCTAAAATATCCGGAAAACACATAGACAAAGTTTGATTATCCGATCGAATCTACGAACTCCCAATACAACCCAGAATATTCAACTCCTGAATAAATATTAAAAAATCCCAGAAAATCCCGAACCAAAATATAGGAATTACTGTGCAAAAATTATTGGGCAATGTGACTATACGGCCGCGGAACCGCCGCAGAAGCCATGCTTCTGCCGCTGTTCCGCGGCAGTTTAGATGATTCAGGGGCTTGTTTTGCACCATAATTCTTATATCTTCCTGCTGAATTTTTTAAGAATTTTTAATCTGGAAAAAACCCAGTTTTAAAAAAATGTACATTGAGTCGCTATGAATTAGGGTTTCGGGTCGATCGGACTTCTAACTCCGTTTACGCATCGCCTAAGGCTCTAGCTAGGCTCTGATACCACTGTAGGGTTCCTAGGCACACTAATGAGGTCTCACAAGTGATCAAACAAGGCTAATTCAAAATTTTCCATGTTCCTACAAACCCTAATACGGATCGTTAACTAGATGTATAGACGATGCAATGCAAATAAACAACTTTAACTTAAAAGGAAAGAGGCTACAACCTTTGTAGATCCGGTCCTCCACCTCCTAGGCTCCGTGATGACGTCCCTCCGCTGTCCATATCGAATCCCGGACTCTAGCATCGGCTTCATCGGAGAAATGGGCGGGCTAGGTCGTCGACTTCGATGCCGAAGATGATCTACGTCGAGGCAACTCAAGATCAAACTCCAACTTCACCAAGTCATGAAACTTGTGAAGAAAACACCCTATACTACTTGGCAAGTGGTAGAGGATGAAGAAATTGGAAGTGGGTTCAATTTAGAATTGGATTTCTCACTCTTTTTCTCAAGTTGCCATTAATGGAAGCAAGGTTTTCTTCTTGTTGATGAAGAAGAAGAAGAAGAAGAGAATATGATAGAATAAAAAGGATATTTTTAAAAAAGAAAATCCAACTCATTCTTATCATAATCCAACCTTGGTTAAGTGTAGAGAATGAACTAGGGTTAGTTGAATGGTTAGGGTTAAAGGAAAGATACAAAATGGTCAAGCTTTCAAACCTTCATGAAGTTTCAAAGAAAAGACAAAGCAAGCCACCATTTCATTTTCCTTTGCCAAAATAAATAAACAAAATAAATAAATGAATAAGTAAATCAAATGAAACCCTAACCATTAACTAACCATGGTTTAATTCTTTACACAAACCCAAGATAGCATGTATCATTAAACATGATACTAACTAGTGCACAAAAGTATATCACATATACAACTTGTGAATTTCAAGTGAGAAAATCCATTTAAAGTGAACAAATATTAGTTAATGCAAAGTTATATATCAAATATATAATTATACATTAAATCATTAAATCAACACTTGATTTAACGATCCGGTCATATCGCATATGACCGACTAATATTCAATGTATCGGCTTATCGAATCAATCCTTGATTCGATAACTAGGTTATATCGCATACAACCAATCGATACATTCATCGCGAGAATAGAATACGGTATCACATACACGCATTATTCTCGGTCCCTCACATATCTCATATGCCCTCCTATTTCGTTTCGCTTGAGCCAGGAAACCTCTGTGTAGGACTCTAAAGACTCGTCAATACGCCGGCAGCAGATGATGATCATATCAAGCACCCACAAGTCGCAAGCGGTCTGCTAAACGTAACGGCCACCCGGGTATTGAGCGATCAGAAGATCGACGAGCAAGCCCGCTCACACTCCTGTGAATCCAACCAGTAACACTTACCGTACAGTCCGGTCATGTTCGTCTGATATGTCGCATATCTCGCCTAGGGGTGGTAAACGTCAGACCCCAATAGCTTGATAAGTCATGCCAACGTGAGGTCCATAACAATCGTGAAACTACTGATAACTCTTACCAATATATCACTGCAACCCTGGCCAGCGATTTCCTGTTATGGCCAGTCGAGCATAGCGCAACATTAACCCCCAATACAGGGAGAGACGAATCCCCTCCTATCGCTCATTGCCTCCATGTGACTCGGGACTGTACCCAAAAACCACCTGTTTGCACGACTCAGTAGAGCCGTGGTAGGGTGGAAATCAAAGCACAGTGGGAGACACGCAAGACTCTATGACGGTCTCTGGTCAACAGACTAAGCTGTACCAGTGTCACCAGAGAACTGCCATCTGACGTGAGGTATAATACCATCTAGGAGTTCTCAGCGAGTCCGTTCAGTGTACCCAGTCTCCACTGAGCACCCACATACCATCTCTGATGTCAAACACCAATGGAAATGGGATCATCCATCGCCCATCACATCGGTCGAGAAGATATACGCTAGTCTACTCTGGAATATCGATGCCCCGTCTCGATATTCCCACGACTAGGAACATTGAAGGATGTACTCATGGACTATCCAGGCCCCACTAGTATGATCTACATCTTAGTCCTATAAGTCGAGCACACATCCTAAGGGCTTTATCAAGTTGTAATCAGAGAGACAGAGAGTATACATGTTAAGATAAAGAGCAACCAGATAGCGTACTATCATGTCGAGCAAGAAAGTCCTACCTATATATGTCCCAATATCCACTACAATATACATACAATGTACAGTAATGGCCTCTAGGGTATACATATAACTAACACTACACAGAGGTTTCCTAGCTCAACCGAAACGAAGTAGGACACATTTGTGACATGTGCGGGACTGAGATTAATAAGTGTATGTGATACAGTATTCTAATCTCGCGATATACGTTGTGTGTAATGTAACCGGATTATTGAATCAAGTGTTGATTCAATAATTTGTTATATGTATATTTGATATACATATAAATGATATTAGTCGGTTGTATGTGATATAGCCGGATTATTAAATCAAGTGTTGATTTAATAATTTAATAAATAATTATATATTTGATATATTAATATATATTAACTAACATTAGCTCACTTAAGAATTTGTTTTCTACAAATACATATACATATATATGAGATATATATTAATGTATTTATTTTTTTGTGTCTTGCTAGATTATACATTGAACATGAGTGTATGAGACTCATACCAAACTAAAGATAATTTGGGTGATTAATAATTAAGGGATAAATCATAATTAGGTGGAAAATGCCATGGCTTAGGATGCTTGTTGAAGCATGTAGAAGTATAGACTTAGTCCACTAATTTTGTTTTACTCTAGATATTTATTAACCCAACCATTATCTTTATCCACGGTTAAGTCTCTACAAATATGATTTGAGATATTTTCTCACCAATGGTTCATCACCTAATTATCTTCTTCAACTTCTTCATTGCTCTCTAGCTTTGAGTGAGGTGAGAAAGAAAAAAAAGAAAAATAATTCTAAAACGAGCAAAATTCCTACTTCATCAATCTATACCAAACTAGCCATTTAGTATAGGTTGTTTACTTCACTAATTCCTCAATTAGTGAAGAGTTAGCTTGAGTTAGAGATTCTTCGACGTAGATCATCTTTGGCCTCGAAGAACCTTAAGCAAGCTCTTTCCTTTCGCCTAGTGGAGCCTAAGAAGAGTTCGGGGACAACTACTTGGAGCTAAGGGACCACTACACGGAGCTTTAGAAGTGAAGGACCGGTCTACAAAGGTTGTATTCCTTGTTCACTTGGTGTAAATTTTGTTTACATGCTTTAAAAAACCCTAATTCTCTAGTTCGATTCTAGGTTTGTGTTCCTTAGCACTCTAGATATTTAAAAATTGCATACTCGATGCTTACTAAAACCTAGTGGTCATGCTAAGAAACCCCAACATTTAGATATAGGAAAATTTATAGTGATACACAAGGATTGAAAAATTGAAAGTATTGGAGGATTACCAGTGATGAATTGTCTAGTGGCTTCGGCCTCCTCGACTGTCCTTGTAAAAGCCTGACGTTGTGGTACATTCCTCCTTGCTGGAGGCACATTCCTCTGTCTTTGGGCACATTTATTGTCCCTTGAGGCATGTTTCTCTGTGCCTGATGGAATTGACGTTGAGGCTGTGCAGGTGTTGAATATAGTGCCCAAAAGTTAATTATTGTAATAGCACGCACGCGATTGTGATGATTGAGGGAGGACCTATACGGGTATAACAGTCTTACTCAAAATGATAGTATGCTATCTGGTTTGTCTTTATTATCATGTAATTACATTATGTAGTATTATAGATCACTATTACATGTTGATAGAGCCCATGTGATTCTTGCTTGACTACCAGCATTATGATGGCAATCATATACGTGGGAGCTGGTTGGTTTATAAGCACATCATTAAATGTCCCTAGTCGAGGGAGTATCGAGACTGGGCATCAATACTCCGGAGTAGACTAGTGTATACTTTTCGAGACCCCGACGAGGGGCTATGGTCGGTCTCACAGACCATTGGTGTCAGTTAGTCAACTAAGATAGTATACAGGTGCTCACTGGGTTATGAGTACACTAGACAGACTCGCCGGGAACATGCTAGATGGTATTATACCTATTGTCAGATAGCAGTTCTCAGGTGACATGAGTACAGGTTAGTATGTCAACCTAAGATCGTCATTTGTCTCGTGTGAGTTCCCACTGTGCTCTGATTACTACCCTACCACGGCTCAAAAGAGTCGTGCAAACAGGTTTTAGTTGGGTACAGTCCCGAGCCATATGGAGGTAGTGAGTGGATCGTCAAGGATTCGTCTCTCCCGGTATTAGGGGTTGATGTCGCACTGTGCACGACTGGCCATCACCAGAAATCCTTGGCCAAGGAAGACGAGAGTTGCTGATTTGGATCAGTAGTTTCTCAGTGGGTGATGGGCTTCGTACCGACACGAAATATCGCGTTATTAGGGGTCTGACTTTATCCACCTCCCTAGACTCGATACGCGATACTCTTAGACAAACAGACCAGACTGTATGGAGATTGTGACTGACAAGCTTAGTTGGGATTCAGATGAGTTGGCTCGTCGTCCTTCCTTTCGCTCAATACCTGAGTAGCTGTTACATACAGCTAGTGTCGCTGACGTGCTTATGGTTAAACCCACTTCCAGCATATTGACGAGTCTTTAGAGTCCCACGCAGAGGTTTTTCCTGGTTCTGGAGAAATGATGTAGGAGCCGTATTGGATACGTGTAAGGTTCCGATCAAATGATTGTACTAGTTACTCGGACTTTCGATCGGACGGTTGATAATACTAGTCGGCTCGGGTTTGAGCCGGATTATTAAATCAGGTATTGATTTAATAATTTACGCATACAAATTTCGATATGTATATTCTACTATTATGTTCTTTGTGTTATTCTATCTCTTCGGGTATTCGTATTTCGGTACGAATACATGTATGTATATACTGTAGAGTGTAATCCGTATTTATACGGAAAACATTCTAGAAGCTGGACACCTCATTTTAGATTTAACCATTTATTATAAATGGTAAATGAGATGTAAATGAAGAGAGAGGGGAGTATGGTGAGAATCATGCTTGTATAGTGTTGCATAAATTAATTAATAATTCATTTGTGCAAACTATTCAAGCATAGGTTAGTTTTTAAATTGGAAAATATTTTTTTGCAAAACCACGCTTCACTTATTTTTTCTCACTTGAGGAAAAAGGATGGTTCATTATTTTTTTAAATGAGTTTTCACTCTCACCATTAGCTTCACTCTCCTCACCTTCCATTCTTGAGTTCCTCCACCTTCTTCTTCAACCACCTCTCTATAATCTCATGTGTTGAGAATCAGGAGAGGAGGTGAGATAGATACATACTTAGAACACTCCACTACATCCTAGATACTTTAGATTAGTAATCTAAAGTCTCTAGTTGCTCCATTAGACTTTTAGTATGGAGCTATAGCCAAGGGTTACATCCCTCGGGTGAATCGTCTTCGACGGAGGAAGACCTGCGGCCAAGCTCAATCGTGGACACCTGAAGGAGCTAAGGAAGATGGTAGAAGACCGAAGGACACGTATCATTCGGTATAACACTTCTATCTCAGTATTTAAGCTCATTGTAGTTAGCTAGTGTAGGTTTATGGTTTCGATTCTAGTCGGGTTCGTTAGCGCCAGTTTTTTTTAAACGCCAATTTTTATTCCGTATTGGCTACGGTAGATGGCCAGGGCGCTAGCAAACCCCAACATAGTATCGAAGCCACCCCATAAACCTCTACTATCTAGTTTATACAAAGTTAAAATGTTGATTGACCAAATTTTCCGAATATTTTTTCCATTATGAAATGGCCACTGTCAATTTTGAAAATTGTTCAAAAAATTATTCTAAGTGTCTTAAAAATACGTGCAGGCATTTGTAGAGCACCACAGGAAATTAGGACACGTGAACCAATATTTTGGCCGCGGAACCGCCGCAATACATGCCTTTTGGCGGCAATGCCACGGCCGTTTTGTCGCCAACTGTCTCCAAATTTCTTCTGGCACTCTAATTCATGGAAATATGATTTTTGGGATGTATGGTTTTAGCCCAGATTTGTTTGAGTACTGTTTTGCATTTGGGGCCATATATGGAAAAGTTTTAGTCGATCGAAATTTTAAATACGTGATTATCAGTGCTTGTGAATATTTCTACGACCGTGAATATCATTGAGCGGTACAACCCGACTAGTTGATATATGTTCAACTAGATGGGTTTGGAAACATGATATTCACGTTGATGTTCTGTGTTGTGCGGATATTGTCGTTGGATTGTCGTGGTGGATAGCCTATGGTGCAATGGTAGTAGTACAGTTCAGATTCATTTGTATATTCGATATTGCGGGGTGAGCGTCCGATACGTGGACTGCCGTCTCTGCCAGATTGTATATTCTTTTATTGGGGCATGACCGGGTTGTGGTCGATATCGCCATTGTATATATACTTTTCTTTTCTGTACTAGGATTACCATGCGGTAGAGTGCTCGAATAGCCGGATTCTATAGGGAAAAGGGCCCACATCTCATGGTGTTGAGACGGAGGGGGACTTACTCAAGAATTTGAGGGCTATTCACCGCACTCATAGGGGGAATAGGATGACCTAGGGTGGGGTGCTCAAGTTACCGGATTCTGTGAAGTGCTGGGTGACCCATTCACTTTTTTGATTGGGGTTGCCTCACTTCTGGGATTGGCGGGTAACTTGCTTCACTCGTAGGGGTCTTAGTTATACATTGCACAGGCTATCTACACGACCGGGGAACGTCGGGTTTCATTTGCGGCTGAAAGGAAACCCGGGGATCCTAGATTATCCGTTGTTCTGTGTTGCTTATCGCTTTTCTGTGATGTTGCTTATATCATGCCTGGGACGAATGTTATATATATTTTTATATATACTAGTAGATGCTGTATATGTTTTGCATCCATGCTAGTCCAGCTCCCGCTCTGCCGTTAGTTAAGTAACCCAACGGTGCAAGACGGGGCCCCGTGGCGAATGCTGATGGCATATACGTGCACTGTATTTTCGTTCTTTTCTTGTGTGATATGGATTAATTGATGGGATTGCATTAATTCCAATTAATACAAGGAAAACAAACCTATATGATGTTGTTGGAACCAATTTTTGAAAACTGACATTACAGACGTTTCCTTTTGCTTTCCATAGTTGTAATCGGTTTTGAATATCCAGCACCTCATTCGACAAGGCAAGAGCCGAGAACCCTTCATTGGGAGTGTTCATACCAGAATATTGCATTTAATATTTCCCATTCTTCTGCTTTTTTGTTTATACGCAGGTGCTTTTAATCCATGTTTTCTACATATTTACAGGTTACAGGTTCCCAGTCCAAAATAACGCAAATTATACAAAATCTCTACAGTTAGGCCAAATCCAGAACATCTGCTATAGACAGATAAAAGCCGAGTTCTGGTCATCCATATCCATCCAGTGTCGCTTACCAGTTCAAGAGAAAATACAAATAACAGTGGTCATTCGTTTCTCGGACAAACCCAGAGCACGAGAGGGGCAGCACTGAAAGTCTACCCTAGCACCACCATAGGGTCCAAGTGGCATCAAGCATGCAAAATTCAAATTTTTATGGCGCTAAGCTAGACTAAACAAGATCTTTACTAGAATATTAGGGTTTTTCTATGATGTTATAAATAACTAGAGAAGTGAAAGATGGCTATACCCTCGTAGATCGAGTCCTTCACTTCACATGCTCCGTGTAGTAGTCCCGCGACTCCACTAGGCTCCACTTGAGGCTTTGGACAAGCTTCCTCTGATGACCTTCATCCCGAAGATGATCCATGCGAAGCCCTCCAACTCAAGATACCTCTACACTAAACTCTTTAGCGCAGTAAACACGCTACACTTGATCGCTAGTCAAGTGTAGCATGGTGAAGTAGGGGATGTTAAAGCTCACAATTTTGTGTTCAAGCTTCATGGTTCACATCACATGTGAGGGTTGAAGCTTGAACCATGGGATTGAAGAAGAAGAAGCTAGAGAGCAACCATGGGAGCTGTTAGTTATATGTATGCCCTAGAGGACATTATTGTACATATGATGTATATTATAGTGGATGCTTGGACATATATAGAGATGACTTTCTTGCTCGACATGATAGTATGCTATCTGGTTGCTCTTTGTCTTAACATGTAGACTTGTATTGTGATACTGTCTTGCTCTCACATGTTGATAAAGCCCTTAGGATATGTACTTGACTACCAGGACTAAGATGGAGATCATACTAGTGGGCCCATGGTAGTCCATAATTTCATCCTTTAATTGTTCCTAGTCGTGGGTGTATCGAGACAGGGCATCGATATTCCAGAGTAGACTAGCGTATACGCTTCTTGACCCATATGATAGACGATGGATGCTCCCACATCCATTAGTGTTTGACATCAAAGATGGTATACGGGTGCTCTGTGGAGACAGGGTACACTGAACATGACTCGCTGAGAACTCCTATGTGGTAGTATACCTATCGTCAGATAGCAGTCCTTTGGTGACACTGGTACAGGTTAGTCTGTAGACTCGAGATCGTCATAGAGTTTTGTGCGGCTCCTATTGTGCTTTGATTTCTTCATTACCACGCTCAAAGGAGACGTGCAAACAGGTGGATTTTGGGTACAGTCACGAGTCGCATGGAGGCAATGAGCGATAGGAGGGGTTTCCTCTCTCCCGGTATTGGGGGTTGATGTTGTGCTATGCTCGATTGGCTATAACTGGAAGTCCCTGGCCAGGGCTGCTGCCGAGATTTACTGATAAGTGTTATACGTAGTTTCTCGAACCGTTATAGGCCATACATCGACATGACTTATCACGTTACTGGGGATTGACGATTACCACCCCTAGACATGATATGCGACATATCAGACGAAAAGACCGGACTGTACGGTAGTGTTACTAATAAGCTTCATAGAGACTAAGGACAAGCTTGCTTGTTGATCTTCATATCGCTCAATATCCAGGTAGCCGTTACGTCCAGCTAGTACCGCTGATGGCTTGTAGGTGACTGATATGATCATCACCTACTGCTGGCGTATTGACGAGTCTTTAGAGTCCCACACAGAAGTTCACTGGTTCAAGCGAAACGAAGTACGACACATATGTGTTATGTGTGTGAGCCTGATTAAATATGAGTATGTGATATCGTATTATAATCTGGAAGCTATCTGTTATTGGTTCGGTTATATGCGATATAACCAGATTTTCGAATCATGTGTTGATTTGATTATGTGATATACAGATAAATGATATTAGTCGGTCATATGTGATATAACCGGATTATTAAATCAAGTGTTGATTTAATAATGTGATATTTATTATATGTGATATAATTATATCTTTACTAATATCATTTGCTCACTAATTAATCTTCATTATACATATATTAATATATATGATATATAATAATAATAATAATAATAATAATAATAATAATAATAATAAAGCATGGCATATGAATTTCTTTTTTGTGAAAATAGAAATGTGGTGGAAAATGAGAGCATGGTTGCAAGCATGGGATTTATTTTTGTTTATTCATCTTGACTCACTATTCAAGCATGGTTGCAATTTTATATTGCATAATTTCATACTTGAATAAGTGGGGTCAAGACTTGTCATTATATTCTAGCTCATTCTCAACACCTAACCTTTTTCTTGAGTAGCTTCCATGGTTGCTCTCTGGCTTCTTCTTCCTCCTCATGTCATGGTTCAGGATTCAACCCTCATATGTGATATGAACCATGAAGCTTGAACACAAACTTATGAGCTTTTAACATCCCCTACTTCACCATCCTACACTTGACTAGCGATCGAGTGTAGCGTGTTTCCTATGATAAAGAGTTTAGTGTAGAGGTAGCTTGAGTTGGAGGGACTTCGTGTGGATCATCTTCGGCACGAAGGTCATCTGAGGAAGCCCGTCTAAAGCCTCAAGTTGAGCTTAGTGGAGTCGCGTGACTATTACACGGAGCATGTGAAGTGAAGGACCGGTCTCCAAAGGTTGTATTCCTTGTTCACTTAATGTAAAGTTGTTTACATTCTTTTATCATCTAATTCTCTTGTTAAGATTCTAGGGATATGTTTATTTATGTTGGCTATAGTGCCCTCAAGTCCATTATTGAATCGCAAGCACACGATTGTGATGATTGAGGGAGGACCTATACCAGTAGGACAGTCTCACCCGAGATGATAGTATGCTATCTGATTTGTCTTTATCATCATATACAGCATTAGGTGGCATTACAAATAACTATTACATGTTGATAGAGTGCATAGGATTCTTTCTTGACTACCAGCATTATGATGGCGATCATATACGTGTGAGCTGGGTGGTTTATAAGCACATCCTTACATTTCCTTAGTCATAGGAGTATCGAGACTGGGCATCAGTACTCCAGAGTAGACTAGTGTATGTTTATCGAGACCCCGACGAGGGGCGGTGGCCAGGTCTCACAAGCCATTGGTGTTAGTTTGTTCACCCAAGATAGTATACATGTGCTCATTGGGTTATGAGTACACTGGACGGACTCTCCGGGAACATGTTAGTTGGTATTATACCTATTGTCAGATAGCAGTTCCCCGGTGATATGTATACAAGTTAGTCTATCGACCTGAGATCGTCATTTGTCTCGTGTGAGTTCCCATTGTGCTTTGATTACTACTCTACCATGGCTCAAAGGAGTCATTGAAACAGGTTTTAGTTGGGTACAGTCCCGAGCCATATGGAAGCAGTGAGCGGATCGTCGGGGATTCGTCTCTCCCGGTATTGGGGGTTGATGTCGCGCAGTGCACGGGTGGCCATCACAAGAAATCCTTGGCCAAGGTAGTCGAGAATTAATGATCTAGGATCAGTAGTTTCTCATGTGGTGATGGGTTTCATTCCGACACGAATTATCGCGTTATTAGGGGTCTGACTTTATCCACCCCCTAGACTCGATAAGAGATACTCTTAGACGAACATACCGGACTGTACATATATTATAACTGTCAGCCTCAGTAGGGGTATAAATGAGTTTGCTCTTCGTCCTTCCTTTCGCTCAATACATGGGTAGCCGTTAAGTACAGCTAGTGCCGCTGACGTGCTTGTGGTTAAACCCACTGCCAGCGTATTGACGAGTCTTTAGAGTCCCACAAAGAGGGTTTTCACGGTTCAGGAGATATGGTGTAGATGACGTATGTTGGTACATACAGGTGTCTAATTAAATATATGTACTGGCTGCACAGAATTTAATCGGGCGGTTGATAATACTAGCGGCTTAGGACTGAGCCGGATTATTAAATCGGGCTTTGATTTAAAAATTTATATATGTATTCTAGTATTATAGTTCACTATTCATTTTCTTACTTGGCTATTCGTATTTTTGTTTGAATACGCATATATGTATTTCGATACGTATACCATATTGTAATCTGTATTTATACGGAATAGTTTCCTATAGTGGACACCTGATTTGTTTGATTTTCTTTTTAGGAAATCATTTGTTTTACAAATGAATTCCTAAGTGAGTTGGCATGGGCATGGACTTGGCGTGCAGAGAGATATGGCACAAATATTTTTATTGGAAAAATGAGAGATATTTTGATGTGCATGAGTGAGAGAGAGGCAGCCAACATTCTACACATGCCATTCTTCGGTTTTTTCTTCACTTGCTTCATTACATTCTCACTTCGAAAAGTTTATCCATTTTTCTTTAGTTGCTCATGCCACATGTTTCCTTACCTCCTCTTCAACTTCTTGAGTTGCTCTTGGTGCATTTTGGTGAGAGAAAAATTATAGTGAGATAATCCTACACCTCCACTCTCAATTGCTAGCAACCTTGGAGCATCGGTTGCCTTGCTTGGCAAGGCTGAAGCTTGCGCCATTTCCCTCGGGTGGATCATCTTAGATGGAGGAAGACCGACAACCAAATTCGATCCTCAACACCTCAAGGAGCTTGGAAATGGTAGAAGACCGAAGGACACGTTGGTATAACCATCTAACTCCTAGTTTGCATATTGCTAGTTTATGGTTTAAGGAAGATCCGGGTTATAAGGTTGTGTTAGCGCCGGTTTGTGAAAATTTTTGTTCCGCATTTGGCCACGTATTGATGGTCGGGGCACTTGGATAATCCAACATGGTATCAGAGCCACCCTAACACCTTAAACTAGCTAGTTGTGACATTAGAATTCATGTTTTTTCGGGCATCGAAAACTGTCGAAAAACAGTCCCGAATTATTGAGTTTTGAGATGTTTGCATACCCCACAGGCTCTCGGTTTGAACTGAGAAGCCGTGCTGTGGTGTGTGGGCACCCTGGGGAGACCTCGGGGGGACCGAACGGCTGTGCCCACACTCCAACACCACCACAAGGTGGTCTTGGCGGTGGGGACCCGAAACTGCCCCTCCATGGGCAGTTTCGAGTCTGCCTCACCCTCTGGCCACCATGTGGTGTCCTCAGGGGTAGGGTACCCCCTATAGGTCCCTCGAATCAATGTTAATTTCATGCTCTAACTCCCCGTGTAGGTTTGGGCGCGTTTCATTTTGATTCGGACCTCCGAATTGGCACAAAACTCAACTTTTTTGGATATTTAGTGCACTGGTTTTTTGATCCTGAGTATGTTTGGGATGTACACTAATTGTGTTTTGGAATTCTAATGTCGTGACTTCGTTTGCATGTGTGGATGTATTGGTAACGTTGTTTAATTGCTATATGCTCAATTAGACAGGGTTACACACTTGTTTCGGTTACTTGTTTCTGTGGATATATATCTTGTTATGCTTTGTCTGGATCGTCGTGGTGGATAGCATTAGTGTAATGGTAGTAGATTTTAGAATAATTTGTACATTTGATATTGCGAGGCGAGCATCCGAAATGTGGACTGTCTTCGCTGGCAGCTTGTATATTATTTGTTTAGGGCACGACCGGGTTGAGGTCGATGTCACCCTTGTACATATTATTTTCTTTTCTGTACTAGGATTACCCTACGGTGGAGTGCATGAATAGCCGGGTTCTGGAGGGAAACGGGTCCGCATCTCATGGCGTTGAGACAGAGGGGACCTTACTCTGGAATTGGCGGGCTATTCGCCGCAATCGTAGGGGGTATAGGTTGACCCACGGAGGGGTGCTCAAGTTACTGGATTTCGTGAAGTGCTGGATGACCCATTCACGTTGTTTATTGGGGTTGCCTCGCTTATGGGATTGGCGGGTAACTTGCCGCACTCGTAGGGGTCTAAGTTTTCAATGCACAGGCTATCCACATAACAGGGGAACGTCGGGTCTCATTTGCGGCTCATGTGAAACCCGAGGCTCCAGGATTATCCACCACTCTGTGTTGCTTGGCTGAGTTTCTGTGATGCTTCTGTTATGTTGCTTTATATCATGCCTGGGACGATTGTTATATATATATTTATATATATACTAGTCGATGTTGTATATGTTTTGCAACCGCGCTAGTCCAGCCCCCGCTCTGTTGTTAGTTAAGTAACCTAACGGGTGATGATGGGGCTCAGTGGTGAATGCGGATGGCATATAGATACATTTTATTTTTCGTTCTTTTTTGGTGTGATATGTTTAATTGATGGGGCTGCGTTGATTCTGATCAATGCAAGGATAAACCAAACCTACATATGATGTTGTTGGAACCAAGTTTCTAAAAAACTAACATTATAGACGTTCTCTTTTGCTTTGCACAGTGGTATTCGATTGGGAATATCCCGCACCTCATTCCACGAGGCAAGGGCCGAGATCCCTTCATCGGGAGTGACCCCTTGATCAAAAGTTTGCGTCAGCGTAATAACTTCACTATAGCGTTTCCTTTTGCTTTGCATCATCGTATTCAGTTTGGAATATCTTGCACCTCATTCGATGAGGAAAGAGCCGAGATCCCTTAACAGGGAGTGGCCTCTTTAGCAGAAGTTTACGCCACTATATATTTGTAAAACCACTTGGGTTCCTCCAACGTTATCAAGTTCATTACGTTAAAGGTTTTCGCCAAAAACCAGCCGTAGCCCTCCGTCATTTCATACAAGTATTGCTTAGTATCCGTGCTCCGTGTGTTGACTGTGTCAAGGCGTAGCGTGCGGTAGCTAAGTAGTGATTGTTTGTGGCATATTAATGTGATTGGTTAGGGCAGTCATGCGACCTTGTTGACTGTGTCAAGGGCTCGTACGGGTGGGTTTAATGCAATCCTGGATAATGACGGGTTGAACTTGACTAGGACTCTTTGATTTGTTGACTGTGTCAAGGTCACTTGTGTCCTATGGGTAAAAATGACATCGGGAGTTTCAAACATACAGGAAACTTGCCAGACATGCGCATACCTTTTGGAATGTAGTAACTTGAGTGGATTCCATCAAGTTATCATGCGATGATAGTTGGATCCCGATTCCCATTGATGAGTCGGATTACTCCTCGGGTGATTTTAGATGATCCCGACAAATTCTCTTTTTCGGTTTGGAGGAGAATTCGAGGAAACAGTGAGAGAAATCCTGATTAGATAAAGTGATTAACCATTCTGATTTAGGTTAGAGTGCACGCTGAGTGTTTCTTTTCTCTCTCTCTCTTTAGCAGCGACCATGGCTTGATCCTAAACTAAAACTAATGAACCAAGTTAACCGAACTTTCTTAAAACACTTTTGCTTTTGGATTGTCACTTAGTCGCATATATCATTGCCACTTCTATATCACCTTTGCGTTTCTCCAGAACACCCCATATCACTACTATGATCCACATTTCTTGGATATTCCATCGTATAGTTGCATACGAACTCGAAGGAACTCGTTCCAGATTCGAGGATGGATTCTTTTTCAGGAGAAATGGGATAGGATTATTCGGTTGTATTTTTCCTTTACCTTCTCTCAGGTTGCGAGAGCTCCCGGTATTAGGAGAGTACACCTATTGCGCTTATTGGATAGTCTTCTTCCAAACCACAAGCATGTGCCGAAAGGTAGGGAAGGAAGAAAACCTATTTAGCCTGAGTGTGGTGTACAGAAAGTAATATGTAAAGACATATAAAGGGATTAGAATAAGGGCAAAGGAAATTGCGACTACTATCATTCACGATGAAACCGTGTATACCCCTTCCACTCTTAGTTCACCTTTTCTTTTCTCTGAAACATTCCGTATCACTACGAAGATCCATATTTATTGGATATGCCATTGTATAGTTACATACGAACTCGAAGGAAGTTGTTCCAGTTCGAGGATGGATTCTGGTTCTAGAGGAATAGAATAAGGATTATTCAGATGTATTTTCTCTTTACCTTCTCTCAGGTTGAGATGGTTCCTAGTATTAGGAGAGTACGCCTATTACGCTTATTAGATAGTCTTCTTTCAAACCTTAGGCTGGTGCCGAAGGGCAGGGAAGGAAGAAAACCAATTAGCCTAAATGTGGTGTAAAGAAGGTAATAAGTAAAGACGTATAAAGGGATTGGAGTGTGGGAAAGGAAATATATGCTTACTGTCATGAATCTAGATAGTGGAAGAGGCATTACTAGGAATACCTGACCACCCCTTTAAACCATTTTCATGTTTCAGTTTGACTGTGCAATGTTAATTGAAAACCGTTTCCTAATTAGATTCTGACTCCAAGGTATGTATTTACCAGATATGATTCTCATATCTGTATGGCGTTACAGATGCTGAGTGGGAGTAAGATATTGGGAATTAAGTGATTATATCCTCAACATATCGGAATTCTTTGTAATTGGTGATATTTGAGGAAATCACCTGGGTTTTACTTGCCGGCAAATATTTGGTTTTGAATATCCGTCGTTATGCACCAATTTCAAACTGATATATATGTACGTTTATTTTATAAAGTGAGATATAACTTTTTTAAATTATGTCTATGACATTTACCTATATCAATTGGTGATTGGGTAAGGAGCATTCGAAAGCGGTGTAATTCTTCTTAACCATAGTACAGTTTTTAACCTACGATGTATGGGGTTTGAGTTATTTAACTCAGTGGATTTATACAGAGTATTGTATGTTGTCCGATGTCCATTAGGACAGCGGGGTTTGTACTCGTACTATATTCTGTTTACTCACGACTTCTATAGTTTTAGACAAATATTTCGTTGAAATACAAGGTCAAGATATTGAGAAGTTATAGGTATAAGAATAAAGTATAGAACCATTTGTTTGAAGTATCAGGATTCTTCAAGGCAGTCGAAGATATAGATACTTGTGTTTGGTATTCCGTTGATTATAATGGTTTTGAGAACTTGCTTCTCTTCAGGTTACTCATATATGGATGCACTCCTAATTGAGTAATGCTGATTAGCCTCCTTCCGTTTGGTTGATATGCACTAGAGATAGCTGTATAATTTGAATCTCGTTCCAATTAGATCAGTGCCTCTGTTTCTATATTGTATATAGAATGGTTTATATCTTAACGACGTTAAGGTATATGGAGTTGTCCGTCTTATGCTTAAAAACAGAATCAGGACAAACTCTAGGCACATTTCAGTAATTGCAGTTTGTGGGTTATCCCGGGTATTTTCTACCATCAAGAAGATCAATATTTATATTGTTCTTGACTTGCCCCCAGTTTTAGTAAAATGTATTCTTTTCAGAAAACATTAGTGGGAGTATGGTAGAAATGGAAGAGGTTCCAGAACCACAAACGATTACTGAAAATTTAATAGAACCTGAGGATTCAATTGGTTTCGACATTCCATTAGCCACTCCGCGGATTTGGTTGGTAACCTCAGGCACCCGAGAGGCACTTCGGTCTTCTCAGAGACGGTGAAAGGGAGGTTCTTGTTTACCCAGACTTGTCATTGCTGCTATTCTAGACTATGAGATCCGGAAAGAGAATGAGTATAACGTCGTTCTGAACTAGCTTTAGAAGCGCGCGTGTATATGACTCTGCCAGAGGGTTGTTGTAGTCAGTGGGAGCAGCGGAAGCATAGAGGGCAAGTAGCTTATGTCTATTTATAGAATAAAGCAGGTATAGCGGAAATAGATCATCTATTTTTGATGTGACGGTCATAGGACTTAACTTCATCCGAATAGGAGATGGATCTGGTAAGAAGGTAGTATGGTGTAATGTCCTGGTATTTGGATGACATGCACTTTATAGAAAGTGAAATTCATATACTACGATCGGTTGTACTGTAGTTGTCACGAAGTTGTTTCTCCATATAGGATATGGATATAATATCAGGGTTTCTGGTTAATAGATCTATGGTTTAAGATCTAGATTTAGGAAGTGTCCCAATCAGGGTACTTTGACAAGATTCTAAAGGTATTTTAGAATGGTTGACTCCTGGTATGGTGGTGTACCTACAGGTGATGGATTCACCCTCTCTAAAGGATGTCTTTCAGACTAAAGGGGAGAGGGATTTGCATGATTGGCATATCACTTGCTTAGGCAATTGAGTCGAATCATGTGATGTCAAGTACCACACCAAATGTTCTCTTTGCACTAGCTGCAATAAGAATAGATATTAATCCAATCCAGGAGAAACATTGGGAAGCAGTTATGAACATAAGTGGATGTTCTTGGGATATGGTAACGGCAGCCTCCTTCGGGAGACGGTTATCATTTTAGGCTTCCAAGGTGACCTGTATGACAGAGTGACTGTCAGAGTTATAGTTTTCCCTCTTCTGAGGGGCAGTATGTTGGACGGGTGGTCCAAGGGGATACTGAGGCAGGCATGGCGCAGGATACTGATTAAATTTAGTGGATGATACAGTCTAAGATTTTTGTTGGATTTGGAGTTCATTTATGAACAGGGCCCCATCAGATATCCAGACAAATTCTAAGACAGGTATTGCTCATTTCAGGAGATGGTTATTCTCCGCGAAGTTGAGATATAGAGAGATACATAAAGAAACATGGGAGCGGATCCACTTACTGAGGCTATTTCTCGAATGCAATAGTTTCGCAAACGGGCTTTGCGAGACTGATTAGTAGAGAAGTTGGATGTGCGTTATTACACGGGCTGTGAATATGCGACACCGCAATAATTAGCCTTAAGTGAAAGTAGGAGATTGTTGGCTATGTTGCCCTCAAGTCAATTATTGAATCGCAAGCACGCGATTGTGATGATTGAGGGAGGACCTATACCGGTAGAAAATATTTACTCGAGATGATAGTATGCTATCTGGTTTTTCTTTATCATCATGTACAGTATTAGGTGGCATTACAGATCACTATTACATGTTGATAGAGCCCATAGGATTCTTGCTTGACTACCAGCATTATGATGGCGATCATATACGTGGGAGCTGGGTAGTCTATAAGCACATCCTTAAATGTCCCTAGTCGTGGGAGTATCGAGACTGGGCATCAGTACTCCAGAGTAGACTAGTGTATGCTTATCGAGACCCCGACGAGGGGCTGTGGCTAGGTCTCACAAGCAAATGGTGTTAGTTTGTTCACCTAAGATAGTATACTGGTGCTCATTGGGTTATGAGTACACCGGACGGACTCACCGGGAACATGCTAGTTGGTATTATACCTATTGTCAGATAGCTGTTCCCAGGTGACATGTGTACAGGTTAGTCTGTCGACCTGAGATCGTCATTTGTCTCGTATGAGTTCCTACTGTGCTTTGATTACTACCCTACCACGGCTCAAAGGAGTCGTGCAAACAGGTTTTAGTTGGGTACAGTCCCGAGCTATATGGAGGCAGTGAGCGGATCGTCAGGGATTCGTCTCTCCCGGTATTGGCGGTTGATGTCGCGCAGTGGATGGGTGGCCATCACCAGAAATCTTTGGCCAAGGTAGTCGAGAATTACTGATTTAGGATCAGTAGTTTCTCAGGTGGTGATGGGTTTCATATCGACACGAACTATCGCATTATTAAGGGTCTGACTTTATCCATAAGTTAGACTCAATATGTGATACTCTTAGACGAACAGACCAGACTATACAGTGATTGTCATTGTCAGGTTCAGTAGGGGTACAGATGAGTTTGCTCGTCGGCCTTCCTTTCGCTCAATACCTAGGTAGCCGTTACGTACAGCTAGTGTCGCTGACGTACTTGTGGTTAAACCCACTGCCAGTGTATTGACGGGTCTTGAGAGTCCCACACAGAGGGTTTTCACGGTTCAGGCGATATAGTGTAGATGACGTATGTTGGTACATAAAGGTGTCCGATTAAATATGTGTACAGGCTGCACAGACTTTAATCGGACGGTTGATAATACTAGCGGCTTAGGACCGAGCCGGATTACTAAATCAGGTTTCGATTTAATAATTTGTGTGTGTATGTGTATGTATTCTAGTATTATTGTTAACTATTCATTTTCTCTCTTGGCTATTCGTATTTTTGTACGAATATGCGTATATATATTTCGATACGTATACCAGGTTGTATTCCGTATTTATACGGAATAGTTTCTTGAAGTGGACACCTCAATTGTATGATTTTCTTTTTAGAAAATCATTTGTTTTACAAATGAGGTGAAGGGTGAGTTGGCATGAGCATGGACTTGGCATGTAGAGAGGTATGTCACACATTTGTTTATTGGAAAAATGAGAGGAGATATTTTGGTGTGCCTGAGATAGAGAGAGAGAGGCAGTCACCAATCTACACATGCCATGCTTTGGTTTTTTCTTCACTTGCTTCATTACATTCTCACTTGGAAAAGTTTATCCATTTTCTTTAGTTGCTCATGCTACATATTTCCTCACATCCTCTTCATCTTCTTGAGTTGCTCTTGGAGCATTTTGATGAAAGAAAAATTATAGTGAGATAATCTTACACCTCCACTCTCCATTGCTAGCAACCTTGGAGCATCGGTTGCCTTGCTAGGCAAGGCTGAAGCTTGCGCCGTTTCCCTCGGATAAATTATCGTAGATGGAGGAAGCCCGGCAACCAAATTCGATCTGCAACACCTCAAGGTGCTTGGAAACGGTAGAAGACCGAAGGACATGATCCGTTTGGTATAACCATCTAACTCCTAGTTTACATATTCCTAGTTTAGGTCTTAGGGAAGATCCGAGTTAAAAGGTTGTGTTAGCGCTGGTTTTTGAAAATTTTTGTTCTGCATTTAGCCACGGATTGATGGCCGGGGCGCTTGCATAACCCAACAATTTAGCATGGCAAATTTTTGAAAACGACATGGATGTTGTCTCCCGAAACCTTGTTGTCGTTCTAGGTAACCTAACAGTGGATCAAAGCCAAACTAAAGAATTAGACGATGTTTATTAGAATCATGAAACCGAAAAACTCCAAAACACCGAAACCAAAAATCAAGTTTCTGTCAATTTTAAAATGATCTCAGAAAATTATTTTACCAACTGCAGAATGTTGTATGTGATACAACTAGAACACTTGGAAAGTTCGAGACAGTTTCACTAGTTTTTACCCGGCAAGAACCCAATAAAAACCGGCATCACCGGTTTTTTATGCTCCTTTCTGGCACGAAATTTTCCGGTGTTCTCGTAGCTTGATTTTGGGGTTTCTTGTATTGTTTGATTAGCCCAGTTTTCATGTGATGTTAACAGTTCTATTGGGGCTAATACAGAGTGTTTCGTAGTCATAATTCTAACATCATTTCGGGCATTTTAGAAGGCGTTAAAAAGTTCGAGCGAATATCAATAACCCATTTTCTCCCTCGCTGGAAATTTTCTAAAAGTTGGATATTTCCAAGTTAAAAATATTCAAAAATTATTAAAGTAATTCTATGGACCTTCTAGAAGAACGAAACCCTAACTCGATTCTATGACCGCCGGAACCGCCGTCAAACCCTAGGGTTTGCGGTAGTTCCGCGGCGCCATAGGTGAGGCAAGGGTTGGCCCATCTACGGTTGGTCCATAGGTACTGTGGCATATTCTGAGTATTTTTAAACCGTGCTCAAGTGTTGAGCTCTTCGGGAAATTTTTGGTGTTTGTTGATTCGATCGGAATGTTTAACATCGTCTAGCTATTTGTGGAATGTGATACAATATTTGGAATTCATTTGGTTAGGCATGAAATCCGAAGCATGTGATATTTCGGGTTTATGATGTCTAAGAAGGTTACGGATTCCAAATGTTGTAGTTTGACATTTTCTTTTATGCGACCGTAAGTGTAATATGTGGTGTATCGCCGGTTTCATTGCTATATGTCAAGGACAATTAGGGTACGCATATTTACTTACGTTGATGACATGTGATGTTATGTGTTGCTGGGATATGTTATATTGGATCGTCATGTTTGAATAGCCGGGGGTTTTTGCGTGAGTTGAGAGTTTTTCATTTTCATTCATGTAAAAAACTTATATGTAATATTATTTTATTGGGGCACTTCCCGGTTGAGGATGATATCACCCTTGTTGTATATTATTTACTTTTCCGCATTAGGATAGACCCAAGGTGGGGAGCAGAAGTGTCACGGCCCAAAGTTCGGCCCGTGACCGGCACTTAACCACGTAACGTCTACAGGCCCAACGCGATAAAGTAAGACAAAACCCAGAAATCAAAACCATTAAATAGTGAGTGAATGAAAACATTAGTATAAAACATTTAGAAAACTCGAGTGATTGAGTAAAAATCTTTAAAGTTAAGTTATTTTCTTAAAAATTTCGGCAGCATCTCCTTTGTAAAAACTAGCCCCGAAAACGGATACAAAACAAGATATAAGTAGAAATGACATACAATAAGAAATAAGTCCCCAAACGGGAGCAGTCACGCCCAACGGCGGAAACAACCACCACAATAATATACGACGCCGTAACGAAGAAATGGACAATATAAGTAAAACAGTATAAAAGATAAAACTGCATAAATAAAGTCGGCTCACACGAGCTTGACACCAGAGTACAAAATAATATACAACATCGTCCTCATAACTGGTCTATAAGTCAATACATGAATTAGTAGATAGAGAGTACTAAATACAATAGTGTGTACAAATGGAAAATGACCGGATACCACAAACCCACCTAGCAGTAAAACTGCTCACGCGCCAACTGTAGTGGTAACCGTAGCCAAAAAGATATAAGAGATAACCCTGCCACAACTACTCTGAGGGTCGACCTGCAAACACTGTGGCACAACGGGGGTGAGTTGCCAACTCGTGAATAGTAGATAACATATAAAGGTAATCGCGATTCTGCACGTACTGCGATACTCTAACATGTGAAGACAAATAACATCTAAATGATGAGCAGGATATGCAATAATTATGCCAAATTACTCTATCAGGTACAACGACTACATGATGCGATGCATAACAGTAAATGCTGAGCATGGGATAAAATATCATCTACACGGATCATCAACGTGGAAAACCCCGGTGTCCACCAAAAACACCCCAAAATCCCAATACTCAGGCCCCGTCAATCTATCCGGCCCTTAATCCTGTAAATCTCATAGAAGCGGGGTGCCCAGCATCGGCACCCATGAACAACATGAAATACTCGTGTCCAGCATCGACAAGCAAATCCTCATATCGGGCTCCGTCAGTCCGGATCAGCCCACGGGCTCCGTCTGTGGAATCGGCCCTCGGCCCCGGCAGTACGGGTCGTCCCGTATCCATCTCTCGACTCTGGTCAGTATCCTCCGGATGACCGCCAGGTCCAACTAATTACCGGTAGGTAGTAGTCCCTCTGCCAAGCTCATCGCCTACTGCACGACAGATCCGTTCTCGCCTCGGGGTACCATACCGGGTCCACCATATACCCACAACTGGCTTCATCCAGCTCCTCGATTCGGATTCACATGTCGCACGTCTCAGAACCGAGGAAACGTATGGTGGACGCACTGAAATATCATATCAAGAGAAACTGGGTTTTTCAAAACAGTGCATATTTTCTTAAAATAATGCCACGGTTCTTAAATCCAGAAATCACACGAATCCAAATCTCAATGCGCAAATCCATGCAATGTGTCGTATGCCGCATAAAATCGTACCATGAGTAAAAGGGGATAAACCACTCCTTAAAAAGGGTCCAGTTGAAAACATTTCATGCGGTCCCCAATTTTTAAATCAAAGTCATCATTATCTATGTAAGTGCAAGAGTATGTATGTATGTAGGCATGGATGCACAAAGATATATATATCTACGGAAGTATGGATGTACAGTATGTATATGTGCCAATATGCGACAGAATCATTTCTAATTATCAATGATGCGATAATCAAAATGATATTGGGTTCGTAGCAAGCCTATAGTGCGAGTGTCATGGAAATCACTAACGGTGTGAGTGTAACATACAAATAGTGCTCGTGCAGCTTGAACCGTTAGTGATAGTGCGGTGTTACATAACTACTGTCTTTATATGCAACAAGGGATGGGTACACTACAATAGTACGTATGCACAAGCAATATACATATAAATATATATATATGCGACTACAATATCATATCAAGCCCTGACGCTTAACGTCATACGGGCGATTTCCCCGTAGATGTTAAATCTACTCACCGTGATCTCATGCTAAGTGTAGCCGACTACTTACTTCCACTTCTTTGCGGTGTCCGATGTACCCGCCTGCGAACCTAGAATTTACACAAAGAATACACATAAGCTAAAGTCCTACAAAAACGCGATACTAAGGCAATACGGAAAAAGTAGCGTCGCAAGCTAAACGCGTGAACTCGATACACTAAAACGTGCGTGTGATAAACCTAAAACTATCCCGATGCGCTGTGATGCACAGAACCCAGCAGACCATGACGAAGCGTACGTGTCGCGCTAAACACAAAACTCAAATTTAAGGGCAACTGGTCCCAGATTTTTATCCGGAAGAAAACTCAAAAAGTAAACAAAACCAAACACTGTAAAACCAACACAGACACCACCCTGCAAAACACCAATACACAAAGCACAGGGGGGGTCGGCGACGCCGAAATTTCGAAGGAGGTCGCCGGAATTTATGGGGTAGAACGGGCTCGAACTTCAACCCAAAACCCTAGCTACCCTGTACACTATTCTGTATATGTTTGCAACACAAGAAAATGCTCACAGACATAGCAGGTCACTCGTATCATAAAACTTGGTTTAAAAACAATTTAAAAACACTAAATTGTAACATTATGGTATTTTAGTGTAACTGAAGCAATAACTTGGTTTAAACAACACTAATAGTACTTAACTAAGTTAACCATACCTTAATATCCCTAACTTGACATAAACTTCACTTAAACCACAAGATTAGCACTAAAACACATTTTTTAGCTAATAAAACTACAAGTTAAGCAAATATGTGATTTGGGTGAGTTTAATACCTCCAAATGATCTTAGGGAAGTCTAACTTGCTACACTTACCTTCAAAGGCAAGGATTTGACACCAAGACCCACAAAAGAGGCATTTTGCAAGGTTTTTGTTGAAGAAAAGGTGAGTTTTTGTGTAGGGATTGTGTTTGAATACCAAGATAAGTAGAAGAAGTTGCTGCTGCTGCTGTTGCCTCTGCTGGAAATGCAGAAAATGAGAGGAAGAGAGAGAAATGAGAGAGGTATGGTGGCAAATGTCAAGCCCCATTCTTCACCTAACACCCCGCCCCCCATGCCTGCCATTCTTTTATTTTCATTTTTAATTAAGGGTTTTGACTTGATTTTTGGAGATAAATGAACCATGCAAGAGGGAAAAAGAAAATAAATACAAGTTATCACTTAACCTAGGTCATTAGGGTTGTGCATGCTAACTAAATTTGGCTTAAGAAAATTTGCTAATTAAGTGAACACTAAGCTAAATCATAATTAATAAAACTCATTTATATATAAAAACACACCTTATCACAATTAACACTGATTTTATTTTAGTTTGAATGGCAATTTAAAATTTACGGGATTTATGAAAAACACGCATTACCGCTAATTAATGCGAAAATTAATCTAACGAATTTCAAAGCGTTACAATCTTCCCCCTTAAAGAAATTCGGTCCCCGAATTTAAAATCTAGCTACGCGTACCTTTAAAGAGATGGGGATATTTCTTCATCATCTCGCCCTCGTCCTCCCAGGTGACCTCCTCACTGCTCGGGCCACGCCAAAGGACCTTGACGGACGGTATAATCTTCGATCTCAATTTCTTCACCTGCCGATCCAGGATGACCACCGGCTGCTCTGCAAAAGAAAGGTCGCGCTCCTGCTGGATCGTCGGGTGCTGAATCGCATGCGAAGTATCATGAAGATACTTACGGTGCATCGAAACGTGGAAGACAGGGTGAACGTCTGGGAAACAGGGCAGAAGAGCTAACCGACACGCAACTGCACCAACATGCTCGAGGATCTTGAAGGGGCCCACGTATCTGGGACTAAGCTTCCCCTTCTTCGCAAATCTCATCACACCTTTCATTGGGGAGACCCTCAAGAAAACATGATCGCTGACGGAAAATTCAAGCCTGCGCCGACAACAGTCCGGATAAGATCTCTGCCTGCTCTGGGGTGCTCTCATCCTATCGCAAATCAACCGGATCTTCACGGTCGTCTCCTCAACAATCTGCGGCCCCAAAATACTGCCCTCGCTAAGCTCTGTCTAACAGACAGGCGATCTGCATCTCCTCCCATATAGAGCCTCGAATGGTGCCATCTGAATGGTCTCCTGGAAGCTGTTATTGTAGGAGAACTCTACTAAGGGCAAATGGTGATCCCAGCTACCTCCGAAATCTAAGTCGCACGCTCGGAGCATATCCTCGAGAGTCTGAATAGTCCGCTCTGACTGGCCGACGGTCTGCGGATGAAATGCTGTGCTGAAACTCAAGCGGGTGCCCAAAGCCTCCTGAAGCCTCTGCCATAGTCGGCTGGTAAACTGGGTGCCTCGGTCGGACACGTTACATGTCGGGAATCCATGCAGTCGTACGATCTCGTCGATGTATATCTGAGCATACTGAGCAAATCCGAAAGTGGTCTTCACCGGCAGGAAGTGAGCCGCTTTCATCATTCGATCCACGATCACCCAAATGGAGTCATACCCTCGACTAGTCCTGGGTAGACCCACAATGAAGTATATAGAAATCTGCTCCTATTTCCATTCCGGAATGGGCTACGGCTGTAGCTCTCCCGCGGGCCTCTGGTGTTCGGCCTTGACTTGCTGACAAGTCAGGCATCTCGACATAAAGTCTGTGACGTCCCTCTTCATTCCGTCCCACCAGTAAACATCTCTCATATCATGGTACATCTTGGTGGAACCCGGATGAACATTGTACACCGATCGATGCGCCTCCTCGAGAATCTCACGCCTCAGTCCCTCAGAATTGGTACACATAGTCGAGTCCCAAATCGCAGTATCCCCTGATCATCGATCGCGAACTCGGAGTCTCTGCCCTATCTAATCTGCTCTCTGATCTCTGAAAGACAGTCATCACTGGGCCGAGCCTCGCGGATACGGTCAATCAACTGTGGACGTGCACGGACATGCGTAAGCTGTCCCCCGATCGGAGTGAACTCGAACTGCACTCGGCTGTCGCATTAAATCTGCCAATCTGCCGACGACTGCCTCTGCACTGCGCTCAAACAAGATAGACTACCCCCGGGCCTCCTGCTCAGAGCATCCGCCACTATATTCGCCTTTCCTGGGTGATAAAGGATCTCACAATCGTAGTCCTTCACTAACTTCATCCAACGGCGCTATCTATGATTCAGGTCTCGCTGCTGAAATATGTACTTCAAGCTCTTGTGATCTGTGAATATCTGGCATGACTCGCCGTATAGGTAATGTCGCCAAATCTTGAGTGCAAAGACCACTGCAGCCATCTACAAATCGTGAGTGGGGTAGTTCTGTTCGTGTTTCTTCAGCTGCCAAGAAGCATACGCAGTCACCCTGTCATGCTGCATCAATACGCACCCTAGCCCCACTCGAGAAGCGTCACAATAGACCACAAATCCGCCTGATCCCGAAGGCAATGATAGCACCGGTGCCGTAGTCAAACGAGTCTGCAACTGCTGAAAGCTATGCTCGCACGCCTCCGTCCAATCAAAAGGAATTCCCTTCCGGGTCAACCCGGTCAACGCTGCAGCAATACGGGAGAAGTCTTGTACAAATCGTCGGCAGTAGCTGGCCAGTCCTAGGAAAATGCGGATCTCCATAACTGATGTCGGTCTGGGCCAATGCTGAACGGCCTCGATCTTCTTTGGGTTCACACATATACCATCTCGTGTAATCACGTGACCCAAGAAATCTACGCTGTCAAGCCAGAACGCGCACTTGGAGAATTTTGCGAAGAGCTGGTGCTCCCTCAAAGTCTGCAATGTGATCCGCAGGTGCTGCTCGTGCTCCTCTCGGCTCTGGGAATACACCAAAATGTCGTCAATGAATACGATGATGAACAAATCAAGATACGACCTGAAAATATGGTTCATCAAGTCCATAAACGCTGTTGGGGCGCTGGTGAGTCCGAACGGCATCACCAAAAACTCATAGTGACCGTAACGCGTGTGAAAAGCCATCCTCGGAATATCCTCCTGCCAAACCCGCAACTGATGGTAGCCTGATCGCAAGTTGATCCTCGAAAAGTATCCTGCACCCTGTAGCTGGTCGAACAAGTCGTCGATGCATGGTAAAGGATATCTGTTCCGCACGGTAACCTTGTTCAGCTGGCGGTAATCAATACACAAACGCAAACTACCGTCCTTCTTCTTGACAAACAGGACTGGAGCACCCCAAGAAGACACACTAGGCCGAATAAGCCCATTATCCAGCAAATCTTGCAACTGACCTTTCAACTCTCTAAGCTTCGCCGGGGCCATCCGATAGGGCGGTATGGAAATAGGCCCCGTGCTGGGAATTAAGTCAATGCCGAAAACAATATCGCGCTAAGGCGGTAGCCCAGGAAGCTCGTTATGGAAAACATGAGGGAACTCACTAACAATCGGGACCTGGTCTAACGGAACCTCTGTAGCTTTAGTATCGGAAACATAGGGTAGAAATCCCGGACATCCCTTCCTTAAAAGCTGTCCAGCGCGAAGAGACAAAATCAAACTGTGAGGGGCGGCACCACAGTCCCTCTGCACAACAAAAGCCGACTCGCCGGGAAAACAGGACCTAATTGTCTTCTCGCGGCAGTCCACAGATGCATAGCATGTGGCTAACTATTCCATGCCCAGAAGAACGTCGAAGTCCAACATCTCAAAAAGGATCAAGTCGACAGGCAACTCTCTCTCGCCAATACGGACAACACACGATCGGAACACGTATCTAGCAATAAACGACTCGCCCACAGGAGTGGTCACAGTAAGCAGCTGATCAAGCAAACCAGACTCTCTACCTAAACTCGGCACGAAGTGTGTGGAAACGTACGAGTACGTGGATCCCGGATCAAACAACACGTGTGCGTCAACAGAACATACTGAAAGGGTACCTGAAACCACTACATTGGACGCCTGCGCGTCCTGATGCATTAAAGCGAAAACCCGTGCCTGTCCTCTACCTGCGATTGGCGGTCCCCTGCTAGCAACTGGCTGTCCTCTACCTCCGCCACCTCGTCCTCTCTGAGCAAACCCTCCGCGACCACGACCTCTCTGTGCATGAGTCTGACGCGGAGCAACAGCAGGTACAAGAGGCAACGCCCTCCGGGGTGGAGAAGGTAGTAGAGCGACGTATGGTACGGCCGTCTCGCCATCACGTGGCTCCGGAAAATCTCGAACACGATGATAAGAACTCCCGCAGCGGAAACATCCCGGCGATGACCGCTGACCCTCCAGAGGATAAGAGCTGAACAACCGGCCTCGCCCCAAGTCCCTGCCACCTGCAAGACGTCTGCCATGACGTCTAAACGGCTGTCTCTGTGCTGATGTGTCTGTACGAACTCTCTTCGGCTCCGCAACTAACGAAGACTCGGCAGGGCGCTCCTCTACTAATTGTTAGTGTATATGCCTTAGAGGCCATTACTGTATCATACTAGTTTGTATATTACTTAATGGAAGCTTAGGATATTCACCTTGTATAGACAATCTTGCTCAAAATAGTAGTATGCTACTTGGTTTGTTTCTACTTTAATGTGTACATGTGTTTATTTTAGTATATCACATATACACATTAGTGGAGCCCTTAGGATCTTTGCTTGATTACAAGCGTTGTGATGGCAGTCACACTCGTGGGGGCTGGGTTATCCACAAGCACATCCTTATGCAGGTCCCTAGTCGTAGGACTATTGAGACAGGGCATCGATACTCCGGAGTAGACTAGCGTATTCGCTTCTCATCCAAGAAGGGGAGACGGTCTGTCCCACAGCCGTCAGTACGTCGTACTTGAGATAGTATGCGGGTGCTCGTTAGGTTACGAGTACACAGGACAGGACTCGTCGGGAAATGTTGGTTGGTACTATACCTATCGTCAGTTATCAGTTCCCAGGTGACATGAGTACAGCTTAGTCCGCTGACTTGACACTATCACTTCGCCTCGAGTGTGTTCCCACTGTACTTAGATTACTACCCTACCACGGCTCAAAGGAGTCGTGCAAACAGGTAGTAGTTGGGTGCAGTCCCGAAGCACTTAGAGGCAGTGACGGTTAGACATGATTCGTCTCTCTCGGTATTGGGGGTGATATCGCGCTGTGTCTAGGAGAGCCATTACACAAAGTCTCTAGCCAGGGCAAGCGAGATATACTGGTAGGTTTCCAGTGTTATCTCAGGGTGTTCTGGGCTACACTCCGACACGACTTGTACCGCTATTAGGGGACTGATGTTTACCACCCCACTAGGCCTGCCATGCGATATTATCAGACGAACAGACCGGACTGTACGCAGATTGTCACATTTAGGCTCAGTAGAAGTTCAGATGGGTTTCACCTCGTCAGTCTTCTTATCGGCATCTACCTGGGGGCCGTTATGCACAACTAGTGCCGCTTGCGGTCTATGGTTAAACCCACCGCCAGCGTAGTGTCGAGTCTTTAGATCCCCACACAGAGAGCTATTCACCTTTAGGCAAAAAAGTAGAGGTCGCATGGTTTTGCGACAGGGTTCGGTCACATCCGTGCACTTGTGCACGTTTAGTGTCCGGGCAGTTAACACTAGCGGGATTTGGTTTAAGCCAGATCCTAGTGTACGTTTTGGGATTGGTATTATCTCTTTTGTATTCGTGTTCCTCGGAACGCAGATGCGGGTGTGTATGAACAGTTGACAGAGAGACAGAGGCAGAGGATTCTCATTAGGGTTGTTGACTGTTGACTTTTTGCAAAACCCTAATGAGAATAAGAAATATGATTAACAATAATATTAATTAAGTATTATTGTGACATGGTTGTTGATGGTTTACTTTGTTGACTTGTTGACTTAGTTGACCGGTTGAGTAGGTTGGACTTGTTGACCTTCATCATTACAATAGCTATCATTTCATGGCAAAGACTTTTGCTTGCTTGTTCCTTTTTGCAAAATGAGTGCATGAAATGGTATGGCCATTTTGACTTGAACCATCATATAATACTTAATTACTATTATTTGTTATGATGATTTTAGATTATGAAAGCTTGGATTGCAAAAGTCTTGCTCATTCTTTCATTTCCTTTCTCTCTCATGCTTGAGCTCTCCCTCTTCTTCTTGCTCTCTCTCTAGTTCATGGTTCACTTGTCTCATGTGTTGAGAAGAAAGAACCTTAGAGATAAAACCCAACACTCTCCTCTACTCATCCTAGCACACAAAGTCTAGCAAGCCAACTATTCTAGTTTCCTCTAGTTTGAGGTTGAAGCCAAAGGTAGAAGCTTTCAGGTGGATCCATCTTCGGCACAAAGAGACGACGAGGAGAGAACCATCCGACCACCACAAGGAGACCAAGAGAAGGAGTTCAAGTTAAGGTATAACCCCTAACCGAGTAGGTAAAACTGTTGTTAGGATTGTCAGATAGTTGTTTAACAAAGATCCGTATTTTGAGTCCATGTTACCACCAAAAGAAAAATCGTTTTTCATCATTTCCGCAAGCCCGTAAGTACCGGGAGAGGTAACGTGGACTTACAGTGGTATCAGAGCATAGTTAAACACTATCTAACATGTTAGCAAAGTAACTAGAAGTTCGATTGGAGAAAAAGTCGCGAAACACGCCCGAAAAGTATAGTTTTTGCCGATTTTTTTTCTTGTTCAAAAAATAATAAATCTTACACTAAAAATCGGCTCAGGCTTTTTATAACACACTGTAGAAAATGTGTCCAGGGACTCGGTCAAACCGCCGCGGAATCGCGGCAGGAGCATGCTCCCGCCGCGGATCCGCGGCTGAGTTGACTCGGCCGTGGGCAATGTTTCCTGCAGTGTGTTCAGTGGGGTGTTTTGGGATTTTTGGAATGTGATTTTTCTGCCCAGATTTTGCAGAAAGAAAATTTTGGTTTTGGGGTCAAAAAATCCGTATTTTGATCGAACTTCTAAAGAATTAAGCTAACGGGTTATATCTGTGATGTGATATATGTATTAAACGTCTGCTAATCGCTATACGTCGATTAGTGGGGGTTATATATATTTATGATCTGTAATGTTGATGGTATGTGTATATGAATTCATTGCATTGTCGCGGATGAATAGCCGGGGGGTTGTAAGACGAGAGTTTTCTTTTTCTTTCAATTCAAGTAATTTGTAATTGATGTAATATTATTTATATGGCCGCACAACCGGGATGGGGTTGTAGCCGTCATTGTATAATTTCTTTTACTGTTTTTGCTCCTAGGATAGACCCAAGGTGGGGTGCACAAACTACCGGGTATCTCGAAGTGCCGAGTGGCCTACTCACGGTGTTGAGGGAGGTTGCTTCGCTTTGGGTACTTGGCGGGTAGTTTGCCGCATGTTAGTTATATGTATGCCCTATAGGCCATTACTGTACATTGGATGTATATTGTAGTGGATGCTGGGACATATATAGGGAGGACTTTCTTGCGCGACATGATAGTATGCTATCTGGTTAATCTTTACCTTAACGTGTACACTGATTGTCTCCCTGTTACATGTTGGTAAAGCCCTTAGGATCTGTACTTGACTACCTGGACTATGATGCGGATCATACTAGTGGGGACATGGTAGTCCATAAGTACATCCTTCAAAGTCCCTAGTCGTGGGTGTATCGAGACGGGGCATCGATATACCAGAGTAGACTAGCGTGTACCTTCTCGACCCATACAGATGGGCGATGGATGATCCCATATCCATTGGTGTTTGACATCAGAGATGATATACGGGTGCTCAGTGGAGACTGGGTACACTGGACGGACTCGCCGAGAACTCCCAGATGGTATTATACCTCACGTCAGATGGCAGTTCTCTGGTGACACTGGTACAGAGTAGTCTGTTGACCCGAGATCGTCATAGAGTCTTGTGTGGTTCCCACTGTGCTTTGATTTCCATCTTACCACGTCCAAGAGGGCGTGCAAAACGGTGGTTTTTGGGTACAGTCCCGAGTCACATGGAGGCAATGAGCGATAGGAGGGGATTCGTCTCTCCCGGTATTGGGAGTTGATGTTGCGCTGTGTTCGATTGGCTATAACAGGAAATCCCTGGCCAGGGTTGCTGAGATTTACTGGTAAGTGTTACCAGTAGTTTCTCGAACAGTTATAGACCTCATATCGACACGACTTATCGAGCTATTGGGGTCTGACGTTTACCACCCCTAGGCGAGATATGCGACATATCAGACGATCAGACCGGACTGTACGGTAGTGTTACTGGTTAGATTCACTGGAGTGTGAGCGGGCTTGCTCGTCGATCTTCAGATCGCTCAATACCCGGGTGGCCGTTACGTTTAGCAGACCGCTTGCGGCTTGTGGGTGTTTGATATGATCATCGCCTGCTGCCGGCGTATTGACGAGTCTTTAGAGTCCTACACAGAGGTTTCCTGGCTCAAGCGAAACGAAATAGGAGCGCATATGAGATATGTGCGGGACCGAGAATAATGCGTGTATGTGATACCGTATTCCATTCTCGCGATGAATGTATCGATTAGGTTATATGCGATATACCCTAGTTATCGAATCAAAGGTTGATTCGATAAGCCGATACATAGGATACTAGTCGGTTATATGCGATATGACCGGATCGTTAAATCAAGTGTTGATTTAATGATTTAATGTATAATTATATGTTTGATATATTACTTTGCATTAACTAGTATTGGTTCACTTTAAGATGGATTTTCTCACTCGGATGTGCGCATTATATATGTGATATGATTTTGTGCACTAGCTTGTATCATGTTTGATGATACATGCTTTTTGGTTAAGTGTAAAGTATTAAACCTTGGTTAATGAATAGGTTAGGGTTTATTATTTGTTATTCATTTATCTTATTTAATTATCAATTTATTTATGATAAATGAATAAAAGAAAAAGAAATGAAATGGTGGCTTTCATTTGTTGTTTTCATGAAGCTTCATGAACACGTTGACTAAGTGACCATTTTGTCTCTAGCTTGACCCTAACCATTCCTTTAACCATGATTGATTCTCTACACATTACCATGGTTAATGTTATGATAAGAATGGATTATTCTTTTCTTTTTTAAATTAACTTATCATATCATTTCTTCTTCTTCTTCCTTGAACTCAAGAATAAAAGCTTGACTACATCAATGGTGGATTGATGAAATGAGTGAGAAATCCAATTCTAAAGTCTACCCACTTCCTATTTCTTCATCCTCTACCTCTTGCCAAGTAGTAGAGTGTGTTTTCTTCACAAGTTTCTTGACTTGGTGAAGTCGGAGCTTGATTTAGCGATGCCTCGACGTAGATCATCTTCGGCATGGACATCGATGACCTAGCCCGTTCATTCTCCGATGAAGCCGACGCTAGAGCCCGGGACTTGTTATGGACAGCGAGGAGACTTCATTGCGGAGCTATGGAGGTGGAGAACCGGATCTACAAAGGTTGTATTTCCGTATCTCTTAGTTAAGTGTTAACTAGTTGATTTTTCGCCTAGACATCTAGCCAACGATCCGTACACTAGGGTTTCTCGGCACCATAATTTTTGAAATTGGCATGGTTGATGCCTTGTGAGACCTCTTGAGAGTGCCTAGGAACCCTACAGTGGTATCAGAGCCTAGCTAGAGCCTTAGGCGAAGTCTAGACGGAATTTGAAGTCCGGACGACCCGAAAACCCAAACCAATACATGCTCTCTGTCCTTTTTTCAAAAACTGGGATTTTTCCAAATTAAAAATTGCTAAAAAATTCAGCAGGGAAATATAAGAATTACGACGCAAATTTTTTTCGATGAACAGTATTTATTGCGGCGGAACCGCGGCAGAAGCCTAGCTTCTGCGGCGGTTCCGCGGCAACATGGTGACGTCATCCTCCTCTTTTTGCACAGTAATTCATGTTTTCTGATGCTGAGTTTTCTGGGAATTTTTAATATTTATTCAAGAGTTGAATTTTCTGCAGTTGTTTTGGGGATTCGGTGTTTCGATCGGGATATCAGATTTTGTCTATGTGGCTTTCCGGATAAATTTTAGAATATATTAAAAAGTTCGACCGGATATAAATACCCAACTTTTCCCCTGTCGGGAAATTTCCAAGTGTTGGATTTTTCCGTAGTTTAACGACGTTCTAAGTAGTGCAAGTAACGCGATGGTCCCTCTAGAAGACAACAAACCTTAAGTCGATTATGTGACCGTCTTGAACTGCCCTTTGAACCTTCGGGTTTGGGGCAGTACGGCGTGCCACATGTGAGGCGTTGGCTTGACCCTTCTACGGCTGGACCGTTGGTACTGAGGCACGAACTGAATGTTGTTAGACTTGTTTCATGTGTTGATCTGTTTTGGGAAAACTTGGGTGTTCGATTGTTCGATCGGAAAGTTTAACATTTTCTATTTATCCGGAATGTGATACAATAATTGGAATTCACAATGAGTTATGAGATAACTGAATGAATGTTATAAACATAGCAGTTTAGTCTCACTTGATCGGTTGCCACGGAATTTTGATGTGATCAAAGGTCCGTCGCAATCACGTAGTATACGCGGATACTCGCCGGGTAAACTTAATAGACAGCCTCGCTCCATAGCCCCGACCAAGTGACTGTAGGAGAACCCCGTCGCCGAAAGCATCCATCCGGGTGCTCGCGGAAGCGGTGTTTCGCCTTGGTGCACTTCGTCGCCGGTATCGGGGGTGCGGCCGTCTACTGAAGTTTGCGACGAGCATTCGATCAGGATGTCGGGAATCCTGTTGAATTGCCCGACTTGATATTGAAAAGTGTTTTCGATTTTGAGACTAAAATGCGGGGTTTATAATTGTTAGGCATGTGATGTCTAAGGAATTCATTTGATTAGGCATGCGATGTCTATGCAGGTTGCGGATTCCAACTGTTGTAGTTTTACACTTTCTTTTCTGTGACCGTAAGTGTAATATGTGATTTCGCTGGTTTCGTTGCTATATGTCAACGACAATTGGGATACGCATATTTACTTACGTTGATGACATGTGATGTTATGTGTTGCTGGATATGTTATATTGGATCGTCGTGTTTGAATAGCCGGGGGTTTTTATGTGAGATGAGTGTTTTTCATTTTCATTCATGTAAAAACTTGTATGTAATATTCTTTTTATTGGGGCGCTTCCAGGTTGAGGAAGTTGTCACCGTTTGTATATTATTTACTTTTCCGCACTAGGATAGACCCAAGGAGGAGGGCACAAGTAACCGGGTTCTGGAGTCCAGTGGGAGACCAACTCGAGGAGTCGAGCCCGGGTCTCCTAACTCTAGAATTGGTAGGGTTGCTTGCCGCTCTCGTAGGGGTCTTGGGGTGTGGGTTTGGCTATTCATCACGACCGTGGAATCCGTGTTTTATACTGGCTCGTATTGAAAACACGGACGTCCTAGTATATCCAATATTTCATATGATTCTTCTGCTGCGATATCTGTGATGTGATCATGTGATGTTCTGTGATAGATACAGTATATAGTATATATGATATATTATATAGACGTTACTTATGTTTTACACCCGCGCTAGCCCTGCCATGCTCTGCCGTTAGTTACCTAACCTAACGGTGCACGAGGGGACATCGAGGCGAATGCGGATGGCATAAGTGTACGTCGTATTTATCTGTGATGTTTAGGTACTTAAATGATGGGACTTCATTAATGTGATTAATGAAAGTAAAAGAAACCTAAGATGTTGTAGAATTGAATTTCAAAATAAAACAGGTAGCTACAGTTCTTGCTTTGCACAGAGGTATATGCGATATATCCTGCACCTTATTCGATGAGGAAAGGACCGAGATCCCTTCACCGGGAGTGACTCCTTTAGCAATAACTGGCAGATGCTACACACTCGGTTTGTCTTTTGATTGCTTTTAAGAGTTTTTGCTTTGCACAGTGATATATATGATATATCCCGCACCTCATTTGATGAGGAAAGGACCGATGATCCCTTCACCGGGAGTGACTCCTTTAGCAAAACTAGAAAAGCCTCAAAAGCACTCCATTTTAAAATCATTTGATTCTACAACGATATCAAGTTCATTACGCAATAGGTTTTCAGAAAAACCTGTCGTAGCCCTCCGTCATTTCAGATAAGTTGTATATAGTCTTCGTGCTGCATTTGTTGGCTTTCGTCAAGGTGCAGTGTGCGGTAGCTATATGCTGCTTATCTGCAGCATACGATGCGATTGGATTAGGGTAGTCGTGCGGCTTTGTTGGCTTTCGTCAAGGGTCGTGCGGGTGGGTTTAATTCGATCAAGAAATGTACGTGTTGAACTTGACTAGCGGGCTATGGTTTGTTGGCTTTCGTCAAGGTCATAGCACGTTAGGGGCAAAAGATTATCGGGAATTTCAAGTGTTGAAATTTGCAATGAGATTGCATACCTTCTATGAGATAGCTGGATCCCGATACCCGCTGCGAGTAAGAGTTACTCCTGGGAGAGTTTTACACATTACAATTAGCCGATCAAGTAGGTGTCTAGAAAGGTGTCAACGAGGTTACGCCTCTGGGAAAACGAGGTTTACATTAATTAGGTTCGTACGAAAGCACGGGGGACCTCCCTCAAAGTACCGACACTGGCCTGGCTGAAAGATTGGCGAACTTGTAGTGTATAATTAATCCCGGCTAGTCTTTCCTTTTAGGGTTTGAAGGAAGATTTGATAAAAAGCAGTGGGAGCCATCCTGATTAGATAAAATAATAACCAATCTATTCTTGCAAGAGCGCACGCTGAGTGTTTTCTTCTCTCTCTCTCCAGGTAGCGACCATATCACGCCTTAATCAAGATAATAATACGGATTATTGACTGAAACCGCTTGTTATACTGAGCTGGGGAATGTTGGTCCCGCTCCAACTTATAATTGTTATAAGACAGAGCAGGAATTTGGGGATTACCAGAATTCCCGTGCCGCCCAAACGAAGAGAGTGCATGCTGATGCATCATCTTCGGGTGTGTTCATTACAAAGAACTGTTTCTCTGTATTCTCTACGTCCTGGGTATGTGATACCAGATCAGGATCCCAGATATGTAATCTGTTACATAGGGCTACAGCTAGGTAGAGAACTGAGAACGGGTGATAAGTTTCATGAGGCAGAAAACGGGGCAAGAGTTGCAACCAAGTCTGTTGGTCACTGTCACCCTGTATTACAATACATTGATTCTGAACGAATGTTATTAGATACCGAACCTGATATACAAAATCATATCAGTCTCTTTATCAGTAAAGAAATGATAAAATTTTGTATTGTTGGATAATGTTTTGAACATTTCCTATATCAAAAGTTGATCGGTTCAGGCACGTTATCTAAAAGCATTGATGTTCTAAATCAAACTACAGTTCTTAGTATATGGAACACACACAAGAGGAAGAGTTCAGAAATGAACGAATCCTTCTTGAGGTATTGTAGACTAGGTCAGATCAATGCGACCCGACTGGCTAGAGTTACATAAAGATGCATATTTAAATTAGTTTGAACTTACATCTTGTGAAACTCGCCAGTCATGTCACAATGATAAGATGACCATAGCTCCGTTTACTGGAAACAGAGAAAGAGTTAGTGAACTCTTGGGATGATACATGTTGATGTATGTAGATCCCCAGTCTACATATGCCAAGACCGGTTCTTTGTACTTCATTACATTCTCTGATAATCTCTCGAGATTCAGACATATGTTCCTGTTGAAACACAAGTCCGAACCTTTTGAGATATTCACAGAATATGATTTAGAAGTAGAGAACCAATACGGGTATAAGTATTATGTCCTTTGATGAGATCAAGGAGGAGAATACTTGAGCACGGGAATCCTGGTCTATTCTAAAGGAGAATGAGATTCTCTCTCAGCATTACTCCTCCGAATACACCATATCAGATGGTATATCGGGGTGGAGCAATAACACCCTATGTGATAAGGTGTGCTCTATGATGAGTACTAATGAGTTACCTATTTCCTTTTGGGAGTTATGCACTTGAGAAGATGCATACCTATTGAATAGGGTTCAAATCAAATCAGTTGCCTACCACTTCATATGTGATATGGAAAGGGAAGAGCCCATGTCTTAAGCTAGTTAAGATTTGGGGTTGACCGGCTTATGTCTAAAAGCAAAATCCGGACAAGCTCGAGGCAAAGTCTGTAATGTAGAACTGGAAAGGTTCCAGCTATACAAATTACAGCAGATGATTTGAAAGAACCAAAGGATTCAATAGTTACCAACGAACCTCGGCCTCTCCGCCGATCTAGTAGAGTTCCTCACCCACCTGAGAGATATTTCGGTTTCTCTATGACAGTGGGAGCGAGGATTGCGTCATGAGATGATGACCCAACTAGTTTCGAGCTGGCCATCAGGAGTAAGACTCTATAAGATTGGCTGGATGCTTAGTGATCTGAGATGGAATCCTTATACACCAACAAAGTATGGACTTTGGTTGCTATATCTGAAGGGTTAAATCCCCATCAGGAGAAAGTATATCTTGAGAAGATTACTTGGTGTACATGGAAAAGTTGAGACTTTCAAAGCTAGACTTGTTAAAGGTTTGCATCATTGACCAGGTGTGGATCATGATGAAACTTTTTCTAAGGATCTATGCTTAAGTCCATCCAGATCCTACTTGCCACGGCTACATACCATGACTACGATATCTGGTGGTTGGGTGTCATGACAGCTTTTCTAAATGATGTTTTAGAAGAGGGAGTCTATAAGTACACAGCCAGAGAGCCTCGTATACAGTGGGAGCAGCGGAAACGTGTGCAAGATGTTTTATATGATAAAGCAGGTATCACGGAGTTGGAACATCTGTTTTGATGAGTTTGTCAAACAGGTTGACATCATCATAATGGTAGATGAACCTTGTATGAACAAAAAGGTAGTAGGGAGTATGGTGACGATCCTCGTAGAGTACGTGGATGACATACTCTTGATAGGGAAGGAGTTTCCTATGCTACGCTCGGTCGATCTCCGCTTATCACATGGATTCTCCATATAGGATCAAAATGATACCTCCTAAATCCTGGATTTTGGATCTATGAGATAGATCTAATTGGAAATTAGGATACTCACTAGTTGTAGTGAGAAGGTATCAATCGACCCTGGGGAGAATCACTGGAAGTGTTCCAGGGTGATAAAGACGACTGAATGTCAGTCACAGGCATTGTCTTTACCCTAAGCAAAGGGACGGTATGTTGGAAGAGTTCCAAGCTAGATACCGTGACATACTAGACGATAAAGGCTGGATACATCGCTACTTAAGATGCTACCAAAGAGGCTGTTTGGGTGTATATTGGTTCATGAGATGAACTATGTTCCTCCCATTGTGTGACAATGGAGTTGTGGCTTATGCCAAGGAACGCCGGTCCCATCAGTGATCCAGACATATTCTAAGGCAGTATCACTTGATCTTGGAGATGGTTGATCTCCAGGGAGATCGAGGTTAGGAGAGTAGACTCAGAGGACAACACAGCGGATCCACTCACAAAGGCCTGTTCCCAGAGAGAGACTTTTATGGGATGGTTGAGTATGAGATACTACAACCACTGCTACAGATGGCCCTAGTGCAAGTGGGAGATTGTTAGTTATATGTATGCCCTAGAGGCCATTACTGTACATTGGATGTATATTGTAGTGGATGCTGGGACATATATAGGGAGGACTTTCTTGCTCGACATGATAATATGCTATCTGGTTAATCTTTACCTTAACGTGTACACTGATTGTCTCCCTGTTACATGTTGGTAAAGCCCTTAGGATCTGTACTTGACTACTTGGACTATGATGCGGATCATACTAGTGGGGACATGGTAGTCCATAAGTACATCCTTCAAAGTCCCTAGTCGTGGGTGTATCGAGACGGGGCATCGATATACCAGAGTAGACTAGCGTGTACCTTCTCGACCCATACAGATGGGCGATGGATGATCCCATATCCATTGGTGTTTGACATCAGAGATGATATACGGGTGCTCAGTGGAGACTGGGTACACTGGACGGACTCGCCGAGAACTCCCAGATGGTATTATACCTCACGTCAGATGGCAGTTCTCTGGTGACACTGGTACAGAGTAGTCTGTTGACCCGAGATCGTCATAGAGTCTTGTGTGGTTCCCACTGTGCTTTGATTTCCATCTTACCACGTCCAAGAGGGCGTGCAAAACGGTGGTTTTTGGGTACAGTCCCGAGTCACATGGAGGCAATGAGCGATAGGAGGGGATTCGTCTCTCCCGGTATTGGGAGTTGATGTTGCGCTGTGTTCGATTGGCTATAACAGGAAATCCCTGGCCAGGGTTGCTGAGATTTACTGGTAAGTGTTACCAGTAGTTTCTCGAACAGTTATAGACCTCATATCGACACGACTTATCGAGCTATTGGGGTCTGACGTTTACCACCCCTAGGCGAGATATGCGACATATCAGACGATCAGACCGGACTGTACGGTAGTGTTACTGGTTGGATTCACTGGAGTGTGAGCGGGCTTGCTCGTCGATCTTCAGATCGCTCAATACCCGGGTGGCCGTTACGTTTAGCAGACCGCTTGCGGCTTGTGGGTGTTTGATATGATCATCGCCTGCTGCCGGCGTATTGACGAGTCTTTAGAGTCCTACACAGAGGTTTCCTGGCTCAAGCGAAACGAAATAGGAGCGCATATGAGATATGTGCGGGACCGAGAATAATGCGTGTATATGATACCGTATTCCATTCTCGCGATGAATGTATCTATTAGGTTATATGCGATATACCCTAGTTATCGAATCAAAGGTTGATTCGATAAGCCGATACATAGGATACTAGTCGGTTATATGCGATATGACCGGATCGTTAAATCAAGTGTTGATTTAATGATTTAATGTATAATTATATATTTGATATATTACTTTGCATTAACTAGTATTGGTTCACTTTAAGATGGATTTTCTCACTCGGATGTGCGCATTATATATGTGATATGATTTTGTGCACTAGCTTGTATCATGTTTGATGATACATGCTTTTTGGTTAAGTGTAAAGTATTAAACCTTGGTTAATGAATAGGTTAGGGTTTATTATTTGTTATTCATTTATCTTATTTAATTATCAATTTATTTATGATAAATGAATAAAAGAAAAAGAAATGAAATGGTGGCTTTCATTTGTTGTTTTCATGAAGCTTCATGAACATGTTGACTAAGTGACCATTTTGTCTCTAGCTTGACCCTAACCATTCCTTTAACCATGATTGATTCTCTACACATTACCATGGTTAATGTTATGATAAGAATGTATTATTCTTTTCTTTTTTAAATTAACTTATCATATCATTTCTTCTTCTTCTTTGAACTCTAGAATAAAAGCTTGACTACATCAATGGTGGATTGATGAAATGAGTGAGAAATCCAATTCTAAAGTCTACCCACTTCCTATTTCTTCATCCTCTACCTCTTGCCAAGTAGTAGAGTGTGTTTTCTTCACAAGTTTCTTGACTTGGTGAAGTCGGAGCTTGATTTAGCGATGCCTCGACGTAGATCATCTTCGGCATGGACATCGATGACCTAGCCCGTTCATTCTCCGATGAAGCCGACGCTAGAGCCCGGGACTTGTTATGGCCAGCGAGGAGACTTCATTGCGGAGCTATGGAGGTGGAGAACCGGATCTACAAAGGTTGTATTTCCGTATCTCTTAGTTAAGTGTTAACTAGTTGATTTTTCGCCTAGACAAATAGCCAACGATCCGTACACTAGGGTTTCTCGGCACCATAATTTTTGAAATTGGTATGGTTGATGCCTTGTGAGACCTCTTGAGAGTGCCTAGGAACCCTACACCGCACCCGTAGGGGTCTAGGGTGGGGTCTTGGCTATTCATCACGACCGTGTAATCCGCTCTTCGCTACAAGCTCGTATGGATTGCGGATTCCTAGTATATCCAATGTGTTCATCTGTGATCTGGAATGGCTATCATTGCATATGACGAATGTGTATATCTATATATGATATCTATTTAGGCGTTGCTTATATTTTGCATCCACGCTAGTCCAGCCCCCGCTCTGTCGTTAGTTAAGTAACCTAACGGGTAATGACGGGGCCCCATGGAGAATGCGGATGGCATAAGCGTACGTCATATTTTCGTTGTTTTCTGCAACGGTAGGATTAAATGATGGGACGCATTAAACTAATGCAAGAAAATAAACCAAAGTTGAGTCGTTGGAACACTTTCAAAACCACTCGGTTTCTTTTCAAAAACAACTTTTAAAACGCGGAGCTTAAGCCACTCCTTTTAAAAGCTATCTCGTTCCATCGATTATATCAAGTTCACAACGTTCACGGTTTCGCCAAAACCATTCGTAGCCCTCCGTCGTTTCACATGGATAGTCAATAGTATTCAAGCTATGTTTGTTGGCCAAAGTCAAGGAATAGTGATTGGTAGCTATTGGGTATTCATGTGCAGCATAGATAGATGTGTTGGTTTGGGACAGTTGTACTGCCTTGTTGGCCAAAGTCAAGGGTAGGTACGGGTGGGTTCAAATTAACCTGGAGAATGACGGGTAGAACTTGACATGTGACTTATGATTTGTTGGCCAAAGTCAAGGTCATAAGAGCATGGGGCAAAAATCCACATCGGGAGTTTCAAAAGAACTGAAACTTGCTAGCGCTGCATACCATTTAGAGTGTGATGATTCTGGTAGGATTCCTTCAGTTTTGTCACGCAATGATATTTGGATCCCGATCCTACTGTGAGTATATGCCACTCCTCGGGAAATTTCTCACTTAACGATTAATGCAATAAACCAAGTAGGTGTCCAGAAAGGTGTTAGCGGGGCTATGCCCACAGGGAAAAGAGGTTATTTAATTAAGGAACTTCGTGAAAGCGTTGGAAAACCTCCCTCGAAGTACCGACACTAGCCTGGCTGAACGGTTAAGCAAGTATTGTACGGTGAGACTGATCCTGACAATTCTTCCTTTTTGGTTTGAGGAGGGATTCAAGAGACAGTGGGAGCCATCCTGTTTAGACAAATTAAAAACCACTCTAAACTTGCAAGAGCATCATGCTAAAGTGTTTCTTCTCTCTCTCCTAATTGCAGCGACCAAACATCATGACTGGACTTTGTTAGTGTATATGCCCTAGAGGCCATTACTGTATCATACTAGTTTGTATATTACTTAATGGAAGCTTGGGATATTCACCTTGTATATACAATCTTGCTCAAAATAGTACTATGCTACTTGGTTTATTTCTACTTCAATGTGTACATGTGTTTATTTTAGTATATCACATATACACATTAGTGGAGCCCTTAGGATCTTTGCTTGATTACCAGCGTTGTGATGGCAGTCACACTAGTGGGGGCTGGGTAATCTATAAGCACATCCTTATGCAGGTCCCTAGTCGCAGGACTATCGAGACAGGGCATCGATACTCCGGAGTAGAATAGCGCATGCGCTTCTCATCCAAGTGTGGGAGACGGTCTATCCCTCAGCCGTCAGTACGTCGTACTGGAGATAGTATGCGGGTGCTCGTTAGGTTACGAGTACACTGGACAGACTCGTCGGGAACTGACTGGTTGGTTTTATACCTATCGTCAGTTATCAGTTCCCAGGTGACATGAGTACAGCTTAGTCCGCTGACTTGACACTGTCACTTCACCTCGAGTGTGTTCCCACTGCACTTTGATTACTACCCTACCACGGCTCAAAGGAGTCGTGCAAACAGGTAGTTTTTGGGTGCAGTCCCGAAGCATTTGGAGGCAGTGACGGTTAGACAGGATTCGTCTCTCCCGGTATTGGGGGTTGACATCGCGCTGTGTCTAGGAGAGCCATTACACGAGTAGTCCCTGGCCAGGGCAACCGAGATATACTGGTAGGCTTCCAGTGTTATGTCAGGGTGTTTTGGGCTTCACTCCGACACGACTTGTACCGCTATTAGGGGACTGACGTTTGTAAGTCCATGCTACCTCTCCCGGTACTTTCGGGCATGCGGAATTTGGTGAAAAACAATTTTCTTAGAGGTGGTAACATGGACTCAAAACCGGATCTTTGTTAAACATCTAACTAACAACCTAACTACGAGTTGCTAACTACTCGGTTAGGGGGTTATACCTTTCTTTTTCTCGAACTCCTTCGTCTTCAAGCTTCGATGGTCGTCCGAATCGGGTTCTCCCCGTCGTCTCCTTGCGCCGAAGATAGATCCACCTGAAAGCTTCAACCTTTGGCTCCTTCTTCGAACTTTGAAGAAACTAGTTCACTCGGTTTGCTAAACCTTGTGAACTAGAGTGAGTAGAGAAGAGTTTGTATGGGATTTTATCTATGGTTCTTGATTCTCAACTCATGAGACAAGTTAACCATAGTGTCAAGAGAGGGAGAGCAAGAGGAGGAGATGAGAGCTCAAGAACAAGAGAGAGAATGAGCATGAAAGAATGAGAGAAGACTTTTCTCATTTGGCTCTCATAATCCAAAACAATCATAACACCTCATATCAATGAAGTATTATGTGATGGTTTAAGCAACCATAGCCATATCATTTCATGCACTCATTTTGCACAAAAGAGCAAGCAAGCAAAAGTCTTTGCCATGAAATGAAAGCTACAGTTATCATGATGGTCAACTAGTCAAGCCTAGTCAACCGGTCAACAAAGTCAACAAGTCAACAAAGTCAATCCCTCAACAACCATGTCACCATAATACTTAATTAATATAATTGTTAATCACATATCATATTCTCATTAGGGTTGAGCAAAAAGTCAATAGTCAACTGTCAACGGTCAACAACCCTAATGAGAATCCTCTGCCTCTGTCTCTCTGTCAACTGTGCATACACATCCGCATCCGCGTTCCGAGGAAAACGAATGCATACTGGATAAAACCAATCCCAAAAGGTACACTAGGATCTGGCTTAAAACAAAGCCCGCTAGTGTGAACTGTCCGGACACTGTACGTGCACAAATGCACGGATGTGACCGAACCCTGTCGCAAAACCATGCGACCTGTCGCAAAACCATGCGACCTCTACTCTTTTGCCTAAAGGCGAATAGCTTTCTGTGTGGGACTCTAAAGACTCGACACTACGCTGGCAGTGGGTTTAACCACAGACCGCAAGCGGCACTAGCTGTGCGTAACGGTCCCCAGGTAGATGCCGACAAGAAGACTGACGAGGCGAAACCCATCTGAACTCCTACTGAGCCTGAATGTGACATTCTCCGTACAGTCCGGTCTGTTCGTCTGATATATCGCATGGCGGGCCTAGGGGGCGGTAAACGTCAGTCCCCCAATAGCGGTACAAGTCGTGTCGGAGTGAAGCCCAAAACACCCTGAGATAACACTGGAAGCCTACCAGTATATCTCGTTTGCCCTGGCCAGGGACTACTCGTGTAATGGCTCTCCTAGACACAGCGCGATGTCAACCCCCAATACCGGAAGAGACGAATCCTGTCTAACCGTCACTGCCTCCAAGTGCTTCGGGACTGCACCCAACTACCACCTGTTTGCACGACTCCTTTGAGCCGAGGTAGGGTAGTAATCAAAGTACAGTGGGAACACACTCGAGGCGAAGTGACAGTGTCAAGTCAGCGGACTAAGTTGTACTCATGTCACCTGGGAACTGATAACTGACGATAGGCATAATACCAACTAGTCAGTTCCCGACGAGTCCTGTCCAGTGTACTCGTAACCCAACGAGCACCCGCATACAATCTCAAGTACGACGTACCGACGGCTGTGGGACAGACCGTCTCCCACACTGGGATGAGAAGCGCATGCGCTAGTCTACTCCGGAGAATCGATGCCCTGTCTCGATAGTCCTGCGACCAGGGACCTGCATAAGGATGTGCTTATAGATTACCCAGCCCCACTAGTGTGACTGCCATCACAACGCTGGTAATCAAGCAAAGATCCTAAGGCCTCCACTAATGTGTATAGGCGATATACTAAAATAAACACATGTACACATTGAAGTAGAAACAAACCAAGTAGCATAGTACTATTTTGAGCAAGATTGTATATACAAGGTGAATATCCCAAGCTTCCATTAAGTAATATACAAACTAGTATGATACAGTAATGGCCTCTAGGGCATATACACTAACAATCTCCCACTTGCACTAAGGCCATGTACTGGCGTATCGAAGACCTATCATCTCGATCATCCGCTCGAACTGAGTCTGGGGCAAGGCCTTGGTGAATGGATCTGCAGTGTTATCTTCTGAAGCGACTCTCCGAACCTCGATCTCTTAGCGATCCACGATCTCCCTGATCAGGTGATACCGCCTCAAGTTGTGTCTGGATCTCTGATGGGACCTGGGTTCCTTCGCTAAAGCTATAGCCCCGTTGTTGTCGCAATACAGAGGTATTGGATCAACAATGGACGGAACCACCTGAAGCTCTTTCAAGAACTTCCTCATCCAGACAGCTTCTTTTGCGGCATCAGATGCAGCGATGTATTCCGCTTCCATCGTCGAGTCTGCAACGGTTTCCTGTTTGGAACTCTTCCAACACACCGCCCCTCCATTGAGGGTAAAGACAAAACCCGACATGGACTTGGAATCATCCTTGTTACTTTGGAAGCTGGAGTCAGCAAAGGCCTCGATCTGGAGGTCTTTTCCGCCATACACCAAGAACATCTCCTTAGTCCTTCTGAGGTACTTGAGAATGTTCTTTCCTGCTATCCAGTGTTTCTCCCCAGGGTTTGACTGATACCGGCTTACCACACTCAGTGCATAAGCTACATCCGGTCCGGTACACAACATCGCATACATTACAGAGCCTACCGCAGAAGCGTAGGGTATAATAGACATGTGATCCCTCTCCAAATCAGTCTTGGGAGACATCTCTTTAGAGAGGGTGATCCCGTGACAAGCCGGTAGGTTACCGCGCTTGGAATTTTCCATACTGAATCTTTTCAGTATGGTGTCGATGTACCTGGACTGTGAAAGTCCTAATATCCTCTTGGATCTATCACGATGGATCTGGATCCCCAGGATGTATGAGGCATCACCCAGGTCTTTCATGGAGAACCTGTGTGACAAGAACCCCTTGACAGATTGTAGCATAGGAATGTCATTTCCTATTAAGAGAATGTCATCCATGTACAAAACGAGGAATACTACAGTTCTCGCTACAAATCTACAATAGATGCATGGTTCATCTGGATTTTTGATAAAGCTAAATTCCTTGACCGTCTCATCAAAACAGATGTTCCAACTCCGCGATGCCTGCTTTAGTCCATAAATGGACTTAAGCAAGTTGCACACCTTTCCGCTGCTCCCACTCTGAATGAAACCCTCTGGTTGGTCCATATAGACACACTCCTCTAAATTTCGATTTAGAAAAGCGGTCTTTACATCCATTTGCCAGATCTCATAATCGTGGAAGGCAGCAATGGCAAGAAGGATCCGAATGGATTTCAGCATAGCCACTGGAGAAAAGGTTTCGTCATAGTCCAAGCCAGGTCTTTGACGGAAACCCTTTGCAACAAGTCTAGCTTTATAGGTCTCAACCTGTCCATTTACACCAATCTTCCTTTTGAAGATCCACTTGCATCCTACGGGTTTTACCCCGTCTGGAGCAATGTCCAACGTCCATACTTTGTTGGTGTACATGGACTCCATTTCGGTCCGCATTGCATCCAGCCATTTTACTGAGTCAACGCTCTGAACGGCCTGCTGGAAGCTAGTAGGCTCATCATAATCTATGATGCAATCCTCTCTATCCCCGTCTATGAGAAAACCGTAGTATCTCTCGGGCGGATGAGACTGCCTACTACTCCTGCGGAGCGGCGTAGGAATGTCCTGTTCTTTTGAACCCTCTGGTTCCACTAAGCTTTCAGTAATAGCTCGTGGTTCTGGAATTTCTTCCAGGTCTACTGCGCTCCCACTAATTTCCTTTTCTAAGAACTGGTGTTCTAGAAAGTGGGAATTACGAGAAACAAGGACTTTTTGTTCCTCTGCGTGGTAGAAAAGATACCCCCTGGTGTTCTTTGGGTATCCCACAAACTTGCATAGTACTGAGCGTGCCTCGAGTTTGTCCGCATGCTGCTTTTTGACAAAAGCTGGACATCCCCAGATCTTCAGATATTGAAGATAGGGTTTCTTCCCACTCCATAACTCATAAGGTGTGGTAGGCACAGTCTTAGTGGGAACTCGGTTCAAAAGGTATGCAGCTGATTCTAGCGCATACCCCCAGAATGATCGCGGTAACTCAGCGTTACTCATCATGGACCGTACCATATCCAATAGGGTTCGGTTCCATCTCTCCGATACACCATTATGTTGTGGAGTGTATGGAGGAGTAAGCTGAGAGAGAATTCCGTTCTCTTTTAAATAGTCCAGGAACTCGGCACTCAAGTATTCACCACCTCGATCCGATCTTAGAATCTTGATACTTTTGCCGGTTTGTTTTTCTACTTCATTCTTATATTCCTGGAATTTTCCAAAGGCTTCGAACTTATGTTTCATTAAGAAGACATAACCGTACCTTGAAAAGTCATCCGTAAAAGTAATGAAGTAAGAAAAACCGCTTCGCGCATGTGTAGACATTGGACCGCACACGTCGCTGTGTACGAGTCCCAAGAGCTCGCTCGCTCTTACTCCGTGTCCAGTGAACGGAGACTTTGTCATCTTTCCTTTGAGACAGGATTGACAAGTGGCATACGATTGATATTCGAACGGATTCAAATATCCTTCTGTATGTAACTTTTTCAACCTTCTCTCATTGATGTGACCCAGTCTACAATGCCATAAGAAAGTCTGATTTATTTCCGGAGACATTCTTTTGTGTGTATTCTGGACATTGAAAATCTGTGGTTGGTTTAATACGTATATACCATTGCTCAATGTACCTGACCCAATCAGAACTTGATTAAGGTGAATGTTTACAACATTGCTTACAAACGCAAATTCATAACCTTCTTTAGAAACCAAAGATACAGAAATGATATTACAAGTTGTGTTGGGTACAAAAAAGCAATTACGCAAAACCAAAACATGTCCATCTGACATTCCCAGGTGATAGTCCCCTACGGCTTTAGCATCCATGCTAGCTCCGTTCGCAACTCTGAGGGTCATGTCACCTGCTTTCAAAATAATACGGTTTCTCAACGCCTGCAAAGAATTACAGATATGAGATCCTGATCCGGTATCCAATACCCAGGAAGTAGAGTTTATTGAAAGACAATTTTCAATAACATACACACCTGAAGCTGAAGCTGCAACCTGCTTCAATTCCTGTGTTCTGGCCTTCCAGGCCCTACAATCATTCTTCCAGTGTCTTTTCTTATGACAAAAGAAGCATTCTTCCTTATCCACAAGCTTCCCCGCTTTCTTTGTTGCTTTAGCTTTTCCCTTCGTATCCACTTTACTAACACCGCCTCTTGGTTTGGCGGGGGCTTTCTTCTTCTTTCCCTTGGCTTTCGCCTTGGACCTAGAAGAAGATGATCCTCCTACAAACAAAGTGGATGTTTCCCTACCTTTCTGTAGGGTGCCCTCTGCGCTCCTCAGCATGTTGAGGAGCTCTGAAAGTTCAACTTCTTTTTCTTGTAAGTTAAAGTTCAGTATAAACTGGGCGTAAGTGGAAGGAAAGGACTGGAGAACTAAGTCCGTATAGAGCTCACTCTCCAATGTGGTCCCTAGGTCCGCGAGCTCCTCAATGTAGCCGATCATCTTAAGCACATGTTCTGCTACTGATGATCCGACGGCCATCCTTGCCGAAAATAACTTTTTCGATGCTTCGTATCTTGCGATACGAGATTGCTCTCCATACAGTTCTTTTGTATGAAGAAATATGGATTCCAAGTCCATATTCTCGTGCCTCCTGTGATGTTCATTGTCCATAGAGGCAAGTACGAGGCACTTGGCCTTCGCGCTATCAATCTCCCAAGTCTTACGGATTTCCTTATCCGCGACGCTGGAAGTGGGACCAGGGACAGGGGGAGCTTTGGTGGTAAGAAGATACCCCAGCTTGTCGTAAGTGATTGCCATCTTGACATTCCTGAGCCAATCTTTGTAGTTTGGCCCTGTCAGTATGTTTTTATCTAGAAGTAACTTAAGTCCAGTCATGTCGATTGGTCGCTGCAATTAGGAGAGAGAAGAAACACTCAGCTTGATACTCTTGCAAGTTTTGGAATGGGTTTTAATTTGTCTAAACAGGATGGCTCCCACTGTTTCTCGAATCCCTCCTCAAACCAAAAAGGAAGAATTAGTCAGGATCAATCTCACCGTACAATACTTGCTTAGCCGTTCAGCCAGGCCAGTGTCGGTACTTCGAGGGAGGTTTTCCAACGCTTTCGCGAAGTTCCTTAATTAAATAACCTCTTTTCCCTGGGGGCGTAGCCCCGCTAACACCTTTCTAGACACCTACTAGGTTTATAGCATTGATCGTTTAGTGAGAAATTTCCCGAGGAGTGGCATATACTCACAGTAGGATCGGGATCCAAATATCATCGCGTGACGAAACTGAAGGAATCCTACCAGAATCATCACACTCCAAATGGTATGCAACACTAGCAAGTTTCAGTTCTTTTGAAACTCCCGATGTGGATTTTTGCCCCATGCTCTTATGACCTTGGCGTGAGGTCAAAATGTCATAAGTCACATGTCAAGTTCTTCCCATCATTATCCAGGTTAATTTGAATCCACCCATACCTACTCTTGACGTAGGCCAAAATGGTAGTACGGCTGTCCCAAACCAACGCATTCTATCTATGCAACAGATAAATATCCGGCAGCTACCAATCACTATGCCTTGGCGTGAGGTCAAAATACATAGCTTGAATACTACCGAATATTTAACTGAAATGATGGAGGGCTACGAATGGTTTTGGCAAAACCGTGAACGTAGTGAACTTGATATAATCGATGGAACGAGATAGCTTTTAAAAGGAGTGGCTCAAGCTCCGCATTTAAAAGTTAGTTTTGAAAAGAACCGAGAGGTTTTCCGAAAGTGTTCCAATGATTTTAACTTGGTTTATTTTCTTGCATTAGTTCTTTTAATGCGTGATATTCTTGCATTAGTTCTTTTAATGCGTCCCATCATTTAATCCTACCATTGCAGAAAACAACCAAAATATGACGTACGCTTATGCCATTCGCATTCGCCACGGGGCCCCGTCATTACCCGTTAGGTTACTTAACTAACGACAGAGCGGGGGCTGGGCTAGCGCGGCTGTAAAACATAAGCAACGCCTAAATAATATCATATATAGATATATTGCAATGATAGCCATTTTAGATCACAGATGAACACATTGGATATACTAGGAATCCGCAATTCGTACGAGCCTGTAACGAAAAGCAGATTACACGGTCGCGGTGAATAGCCAATACCCCACCCAAGACCCCTACGGGTGCGGCAAACTACCCGCCAAGTACCCGAAGCGAAGCAACCTCCCTCAACTCCGTGAGTAGGCCACTCGGCACTTCGGCATACCCGGTAGTTTGTGCACCCCCTCCATGGGTCTATCCTAGGAGTAAAAACAGTAAAAAGAAATTATACAATGACGGATACAACCCCGACCCGGTTGTGCGGCCATACAAATAATTATTACATCAATTTACAAATTTACATGAATTGAAAGAAAAGAAAACTCTCGTCTTACAACCCCCGACTATTCACCCGCGACAATCCAATGAATTCATATACACATTCCAATAACATTACAGATCACAGATTTGTATAACCCCCACTAATCGACATATAGCGATTAGCAGACGTTCAATACAAATATCACATTACAGAAAAACCCATCAGCTAAAGTCTTTTAGAAGTTCGATCAAAAATACGGAATTTTAGGACCCCAAAAATAAAATTTTCGTTCTGGAAAATCTGGGATGAAAATACATATACCAAAATTCCCAAAATAACCCCATAAGCACACTGTAGCAAAGAACAACCAGAGAGGAGCCAGGACGGCCGCGGAACCGCGGCAACAGCAAGCTATTGCCGCGTTTCCGCGGCGCAATGAAGAGATCAGGTGATCATTTTTCTACAGTATATTTTAAAAACCCTGAGTCGATTTTTGATGCATGATTTATCATTTTTACAGGACATAAAAAATCGACAGCAAGTTTGAAAACGGGGTTCATTTCGGGACTTTTTCTTTGATCGATCTTCTAACTACTTTGCTAACATGTTAGATAGAGTTTAACTAGGCTCTGATACCAATGTAAGTCCATGCTACCTCTCCCGGTACTTTCGGGCATGCGGAATTTGGTGAAAAACAATTTTCTTAGAGGTGGTAACATGGACTCAAAACCGGATCTTTGTTAAACATCTAACTAACAACCTAACTACAAGTTGCTAACTACTCGGTTAGGGGGTTATACCTTTCTTTTTCTCGAACTCCTTCGTCTTCAAGCTTCGATGGTCGTCCGAATCGGCTTCTCCCCGTCGTCTCCTTGCGCCGAAGATAGATCCACCTGAAAGCTTCAACCTTTGGCTCCTTCTTCGAACTTTGAAGAAACTAGTTCACTCGGTTTGCTAAACCTTGTGAACTAGAGTGAGCAGAGAAGAGTTTGTATGGGATTTTATCTATGGTTCTTGATTCTCAACTCATAAGACAAGTGAACCATAGTGTCAAGAGAGGGAGAGCAAGAGGAGGAGATGAGAGCTCAAGAACAAGAGAGAGAATGAGCATGAAAGAATGAGAGAAGACTTTTCTCATTTGGCTCTCATAATCCAAAACAATCATAACACCTCATATCAATGAAGTATTATGTGATGGTTTAAGCAACCATAGCCATATCATTTCATGCACTCATTTTGCACAAAAGAGCAAGCAAGCAAAAGTCTTTGCCATGAAATGAAAGCTACAGTTATCATGATGGTCAACTAGTCAAGCCTAGTCAACCGGTCCACAAAGTCAACAAGTCAACAAAAGTCAACAAGTCAACAAAGTCAATCCCTTAACAACCATGTCACCATAATACTTAATTAATATAATTGTTAATCACATATCATATTCTCATTAAAGTTGAGCAAAAAGTCAATAGTCAACTGTCAACGGTCAACAACCCTAATGAGAATCCTCTGCCTCTGTCTCTCCGTCAACTGTGCATACACACCCGCATCCGCGTTCCGAGGAAAACGAATGCATACTGGATAAAACCAATCCCAAAAGGTCCACTAGGATCTGGCTTAAAACAAAGCCCGCTAGTGTGAACTGTCCGGACACTGTACGTGCACTAGTGCACGGATGTGACCGAACCCTGTCGCAAAACAATGCGACCTGTCGCAAAACAATGCGACCTCTACTCTTTTGCCTAAAGGCGAATAGCTTTCTGTGTGGGACTCTAAAGACTCGACACTACGCTGGCAGTGGGTTTAACCACAGACCGCAAGCGGCACTAGCTGTGCGTAACGGTCCCCAAGTAGATGCCGACAAGAAGACTGACGAGGCGAAACCCATCTGAACTCCTACTGAGCCTGAATGTGACATTCTCCGTACAGTTCGGTCTGTTCGTCTGATACATCGCATGGCGGGCCTAGGGGGCGGTAAACGTCAGTCCCCCAATAGCGGTACAAGTCGTGTCGGAGTGAAGCCCAAAACACCCTGAGATAACACTGGAAGCCTACCAGTATATCTCGTTTGCCCTGGCCAGGGACTACTCGTGTAATGGCTCTCTTAGACACAGCGCGATGTCAACCCCCAATACCGGGAGAGACGAATCCTGTCTAACCGTCACTGCCTCCAAGTGCTTCGGGACTGCACCCAACTACCACCTGTTTGCACGACTCCTTTGAGCTGTGGTAGGGTAGTAATCAAAGTACAGTGGGAACACACTCGAGGCGAAGTGACAGTGTCAAGTCAGCGGACTAAGCTGTACTCATGTCACCTGGGAACTGATAACTGACGATAGGCATAATACCAACTAGTCAGTTCCCGACGAGTCCTGTCCAGTGTACTCGTAACCCAACGAGCACCCGCATACTATCTCAAGTACGACGTACCGACGGCTGTGGGACAGACCGTCTCCCACACTGGGATGAGAAGCGCATGCGCTAGTCTACTCCGGAGTATTGATGCCCTGTCTCGATAGTCCTGCGACCAGGGACCTGCATAAGGATGTGCTTATAGATTACCCAGCCCCACTAGTGTGACTGCCATCACAACGCTGGTAATCAAGCAAAGATCCTAAGGGCTCCACTAATGTGTATAGGCGATATACTAAAATAAACACATGTACACATTGAAGTAGAAACAAACCAAGTAGCATACTACTATTTTGAGCAAGATTGTATATACAAGGTGAATATCCCAAGCTTCCATTAAGTAATATACAAACTAGTATGATACAATAATGGCCTCTAGGGCATATACACTAACAACGTTTACCGCCCCCCTAGGCCCGCCATGCGATGTATCAGATGAACAGACCGGACTGTACGGAGACTGTCACATTCAGGCTCAGTAGGAGTTCAGATGGGTTTCACCTCATCAGTCTTCTTGTCGGCGTCTACCTGGGGACTGTTACGCACAGCTAGTGCCGCTTGCGGTCTGTGGTTAAACCCACTGCCAGCGTAGTGTCGATTCTTTAGAGTCCCACACAGAAAGCTATTCGCCTTTAGGCAAAAGAGTAGAGGTCGCATGGTTTTGCGACAGGTCGCATGGTTTTGCGACAGGGTTCGGTCACATCCGTGCACTTGTGCACGTTTAGTGTCCGGAAAGTTAACACTAGCGGGCTTTGGTTTAAGCCAGATCCTAGTGTACGTTTTGGGATTGATTTTATCTCGTATGTATTCGTGTTCCTCGGAACGCGGATGCGGATGTGTATGCACAGTTGACGGAGAGACAGAGGCAGAGGATTCTTATTAGGGTTGTTGACTGTTGACCATTGACTTCTTGCTAAACCCAAATGAGAATATGATATATGATTAACAATAATATTAATTAAGTATTATGGTGACATGGTTGTTGAGGGGTTGACTTTGTTGACTTGTTGACTTTGTTGACCGGTTGACTAGGTTGGACTAGTTGACCATCATGATGACAATGGCTATCATTTCATGGCAAAGACTTTTTGCTTGCTTGTTCTCTTGTGAAAAATGAGTGCATGAAATGATATGGCTATTGTAGCTTAAACCATCACATAATACTTGATTGCTATGATTTGTTATGATGGCTTGGGATTATGAGAGCCAAGAGAGAAAAGTATTTCTCATTCTATCATTTTTCATTCTCTCTCTTGTTCTAGAGCTCTCATCCTCTTCCTCTTGCTCTCCCTCTCTTTAGTCTATGGTTCACTTGTCTCATGTGTTGAGAACCAAGAACCATAGAGGAAAATCCCAACACACTCTCCTCTACTCACTCTAGTTCACAAGGTTTAGCAAACCGAGTGAACTAGTTTCTTCAATTTTCGAAGAAGAAGCCAAAGGTAGAAGCTTTCGGGTGGATCGATCTTCGGCGCAAGGAGACGACGGGGTGAAGCCGATCCGTACACCATCGAGTTTTGAAGACGAAGGAGTTCAAGAAAGAAAAGTATAACCCCCTAACCGAGTAGTTAACAACTCCTAGTTAGGTTGTTAGTTAGATGTTTAACAAAGATTCGGTTTTTGAGTCCATGTTACCGCCTCTAGAAAATCGTTTTTCATCAAATTCCGCAAGCCCGTAAGTACCGGGAGAGGTAGTATGGACTTACAGTGGTATCAGAGCCAAGTTGAACTCTATCTAACATGTTAGCATAGTAACTAGAAATTCGATCGGAGAAAAAGTCACGAAATACACCCAAAAATCCAACTTGCTGTCGATTTTTTTAAGTCTGTAAAAATAATAAATCATGCTTTAAAAATCGACTCAGGGTTTTTTAAAGATACTGTAGAAAAACGATGCAAAGATTCCATCAAACCGCCGAGGAAACGCGGCAATAGCTAGCTATTGCCGCGGTTCCGCGGCCATCTTGGCTCTTCTCTGGACCGTCTTTGCTGCAGTATATTCAGTGGGGTATTTTGGGAATTTTGGTATATGTTTTTTCAGCCCAGATTTTCCAGAAAGAAAAATTTGTTTTTGGGGCATTAAAAACCGTATTTTGGTCGAGTTTCTAAAAATTTAAGCTGACGGGTTTTTTCTGTGATGTGATATTTGTATTGAACGTCTGCTAATCGCTATATGTCGATTAGTGGGAGTTATACAAATCTGTGATCTGTAATGTTATTGGTTTGTGTATATGAATTCATTGGATTGTCGCGGGTGAATAGCCGCGGTTGTGAGACGAGAGTTTTCTTTTCTTTCAATTCATGTAAATTTGTAAATTGATGTAATAATTATTTATATGGCCGCACAACCGGGTCGGGGTTGTAGCCGTCATTGTATAATTTCATTTTACTGTTTTTGCTCCTAGGATAGACCCATGGAGGGGGTGCAGAAACTACCGGGTATCCCGAAGTTCCGAGTGGCCTACTCACGGAGTTGAGGGAGGTTGCTTCGCTTCGGGTACTTGGCGGGTAGTTTGCCGCACCCGTAGGGGTCTTGGGTGGGGTATTGGCTATTCACCGCGACCGTGTAATCTGCTTTTCGTTACAGGCTCGTACGAATTGCGGATTCCTAGTATATCCAATGTGTTCATCTGTGATCTGAAATGGCTATCATTGCAATATATCTATATATGATATTATTTAGGCGTTGCTTATGTTTTACAGCCGCGCTAGCCCAGCCCCCGCTCTGTCGTTAGTTAAGTAACCTAACGGGTAATGCCGCGACCCCGTGGCATATGCGAATGGCATAAGCGTACGTCATATTTTGGTTGTTTTCTGCAATGGTAGGATTAAATGATGGGACACATTAAAAGAACTAATGCAAGAAAAACACGCATTAAAAGAACTAATGCAAGAAAATAAACCAAGTAAAAGTCGTTGGAACACTTTGAAAAACCACTCGGTTCTTTTCAAAACCAAACTTTTAAATGCGGAGCATGAACCACTCCTTTTGAAAGCTATCTCGTTCCATCGATTATATCAAGTTCACTACGTTCATGGTTTCGCCAAAACCATTCGTAGCCCTCCGTCGTTTCACATGGATGGTCAATAGTATTCAAGCTATGTTTGTTGGCCAAAGTCAAGGCATAGTGATTGGTAGCTATTGGGTATTCATGTGCAGCATAGATAGATGTGTTGGTTTGGGGCAGTCGTTCTACCTTGTTGGCCAAAGTCAAGGATATGTGCGGGTGGGCTCAAATTAACCTGGAGAATGACGAGTAGAACTTGACATGTGACTTATGATTTGTTGGCCAAAGTTAAGGTCATAAGAGCATGGGGCAAAAATCCACATCGGGAGTTTCAAAAGAACTGAAACTTGCTAGTGTTGCATACCATTTGGAGTGTGATGATTCTGGTAGGATTCCTTCAGTTTCGTCACGCGATGATATTTGGATCCCGATCCTACTGTGAGTATATGCTACACCTCGGGAAATTTCTCACTTAACGATCAATGCTATAAACCTAGTAGGTGTCTAGAAAGGTGTTAGCGGGGCTACGCCCCGAGGGAAAAGAGGTTCTTAAATTAGGGAACTTCGTGAAAGCGTTGGAAAACCTCCCTCAAAGTACCGACACTAGCCTGGCTGAATGGTTAAGCAAGTATTGTACGGTGAGATTGATCCTGACTAATTCTTTCTTTTTGGTTTGAGGAGGGATTCGAGAAACAGTGGGAGCCATCCTGTTTAGACAAACTAAAAACCACTCTAAACTTGCAAGAGCATCATGCTGAGTGTTTCTTCTTTCTCTCCTAATTGCAGCGACCAATCGACATGACTGGACTTAAGTTACTTCTATATAAAAACATGCTGACAGGACTAAACTACAAAGATTGGCTCAGGAATGTCAAAATGGCAATCACTTACGACAAGCTGGGGTATCTTCTTACCACCAAAGCTCCCCCTGTCCTAGGTCCCAAAACCAGCGTCGCGGATAAGGAAATCCGTAAGACCTGGGAAATCGATTGCGCGAAGGCCAAGTGCCTCGTGCTTGCCTCTATGGACAACGAACATCAGAGGAGGCACGAGAATATGGACCTCGAATCCATATTTCTCCATACAAAAGAACTGTATGGAGAGCAGTCTCGTATCGCAAGATACGAAGTGTCGAAGAAGTTATTTTCGGCAAAGTTGGCCGTCGGATCATCGGTAGAGGAACACGTGCTTAAGATGATTGGCTACATAGAGGAGCTCGCGGACCTTGGGACCACGTTGGAGAATGAGCTCTATACGGACTTGATTCTCCAGTCCCTTCCGTCCACTTACGTCCAGTTTATCCTGAACTTCAACTTACAAGAAAAGGAAGTTGAACTTTCAGAACTCCTCAACATGCTGAGGAGCGCAGAGGGCACCCTACAGAAAGGTAGGGAAACATCCACTTGTTTGTAGGAGGATCTTCCTCTTCTAGGTCCAAGGCGAAAGCCAAGGCAAAGAAGAAGAAAGCCCCCGCCAAACCAAGGGGCGGTGTTAGTAAAGTGGATACGAAGGGAAAAGCAAAAGCAAAAGCAACAAAGAAAGCGGGGCAGCTTGTGGATAAAGAAGAATGCTTCTATTGTCATAAGAAGGGACACTGGAAGAATGATTGCAGGGCTTGGAAGGCCAAAACACAGGATCTGAAGCAGGTTACGGCTTCAGCTTCAGGTGTGTATGTTATTGAAAACTGTCTATCAATAAACTCTACTTCCTGGGTATTGGATACCGGATCAAGATCTCATATCTGTAATTCTTTGCAGGCGTTGAGAAACCGTAGGGTTTTGAAGGCAGGTGACATGACCCTCAAAGTTGCAAACGGGGCAAGCATGGATGCTAAGGCCGTGGGGGACTATCACCTGGGAATGTCAGATGGACATGTTTTGGTTTTACGTAATTGCTTTTTTGTACCCAACGCAACTTGTAATATCATTTCTGTATCTTTGATTTCTAAAGAAGGTTATGAATTTGCGTTTGTAAGTAATGTTGTAAACATTCACCTTAATCAAGTTCTGATTGGGTCAGGTACATTAAGCAATGGTATATACGTACTAAACCAACCATAGATTTTCAATGTCCAGAATATACACAAAAGAAAGTCTCCGGAAATAAATCAGACTTTCTTATGGCATTGTAGACTGGGTCACATCAATGAGAGAAGGTTGACGAAGTTACATACAGAAGGATATTTGAATCCGTTCGAATATCAATCGTATGCCACTTGTCAATCCTGTCTCAAAGGAAAGATGACAAAGACTCCGTTCACTGGACACGGAGTAAGAGAAAGCGAGCTCTTGGGACTCGTACACAGCGACGTGTGCGGTCCAATGTCCACACATGCGCGAAGCGGTTATTCTTACATCATTACTTTTAAGGATGACATTTCAAGGTACGGTTATGTCTTCTTAATGAAACATAAGTCTGAAGCCTTTGGAAAATTCCAGGAATATAAGAATGAAGTAGAAAAACAAACCGGCAAAAGTATCAAGATTCTAAGATCGGATCGAGGTGGTGAATACTTGAGTGCCGAGTTCCTGGACTATTTAAAAGAGAACGGAATTCTCTCTCAGCTTAGTCCTCCATACACTCCGCAACATAACGGTGTATCGGAGAGACGGAACCGAACCCTATTGGATACGGTACGGTCCATGATGAGTAACGCTGAGTTACCGCGATCATTCTGGGGATATGCACTGGAATCAGCTGCATACCTTCTGAACCGAGTTCCAACTAAGACAGTGCCTACTACACCATATGAGATGTGGTGTAGGAAGAGACCCTATCTTAATCACATTAAGACATGGGGATGTCCAGCTTTTGTCAAAAAGCAGCATGTGGACAAGCTCGAGGCACGCTCAGTACAGTGCAAGTTTGTGGGATATCCAAAGAACTCCAAGGGATATTTCTTCTATTACGAAGAGGAACAAAAGATTTATGTTTCTCGTCATGCCCACTTCTTGGAAACTGAATTTTTGGAAAATCAGATAAGTGGGAACGCAATAGAACTGGAAGAAATTCCAGAACCACGAGCTATTACTGAAAGCTTAGTAGAACCAGAGGGTTCAAAAGAACAGGACATTCCTACGCCGCTCTGCAGAAGTAGTAGGCAGTCTCATCCGCCCGAGAGATACTATGGTTTTCTCATAGACGGGGATAAAGAGGATTGCAACATGGATTATGATGAGCCTACTAGCTTCCAGCAGGCCGTTCAGAGCGTTGACTCGGTAAAATGGCTAGATGCAATGCGGACCGAAATGGAGTCCATGAACACCAACAAAGTAAGGACGTTGGACATTGCTCCAGATGGGGTAAAACCCGTAGGATGCAAGTGGATCTTCAGAAGGAAGATTGGTGTAGATGGACAGGTTGAGACCTATAAGGCTAGACTTGTTGCAAAGGGTTTTCGTCAAAGACCTGGTTTGGACTATGACGAAACCTTTTCTCCAGTGGCTATGCTGAAATCCATTCGGATCCTTCTTGCCATTGCTGCCTTCCACGATTATGAGATCTGGAAAATGGACGTAAAGACCGCTTTTCTAAATGGAAATTTAGAGGTGTGTGTCTATATGGACCAGCCAGAGGGTTTCATTCAGGGTGGGAGCAGCGGAAAGGTGTGCAAGTTGCTTAAGTCCATCTATGGACTAAAGCATGCATCGTGGAGTTGGAACATCTGTTTTGATGAGACGGTCAAGGAATTTGGCTTTATCAAAAATCCAGATGAACCATGCATCTATAGTAGATTTGTAGCGAGAACTGTAGTATTCCTCGTTTTATACGTGGATGACATTCTCTTAATAGGAAATGACATTCCTACGCTACAATCTGTCAAAGGGTTCTTGTCACACAGGTCTCCATGAAAGACCTGGGTGATGCCTCAAACATCCTGGGGATCCGGATCCATCGTGATAGATCCAAGAGGATATTAGGACTTTCACAGTCCAGGTACATCGACACCATACTGAAAGGATTCAGTATGGAAGATTCCAAGCGCGGTAACCTACCGGCTTGTCACGGGATCACCCTCTCTAAAGAGATGTCTCCCAAGACTGATTTGGAGAGGGATCGCATGTCTATTATACCCTACGCTTCTGCGGTAGGCTCTATAATGTATGCGATGTTGTGTACCAGACCAGATGTAGCTTATGCACTGAGTGTGGTAAGCCGGTATCAGTCAAACCCTGGGGAGAAACACTGGATAGCGGTAAAGAACATTCTCAAGTACCTGAGAAGGACTAAGGAGATGTTCTTGGTGTATGGCGGAAAAGACCTCCAGATCGAGGCCTTTGGTGACTCCAGCTTCCAGAGTGACAAGGATGATTCCAAGTCCATGTCGGGTTTTGTCTTTACCCTCAATGGAGGGGCGGTGTGTTGGAAGAGTTCCAAACAGGAAACCGTTGCAGACTCGATGATGGAAGCGGAATACATCGCTGCATCTGATGCCGCAAAAGAAGCCGTCTGGATGAGGAAGTTCTTGAAAGAACTTCAGGTGGTTCCGTCCATTGTTGATCCAATACCTCTGTATTGCGACAACAACGGGGCTATAACTTTAGCGAAGGAACCCAGGTCCCATCAGAAATCCAGACACATCTTGAGGCGGTATCACCTGATCAGGGAGATCGTGGATCGCCAGGAGATCGAGGTTCGGAGGGTTGCTTCAGAAGATAACACTGCAGATCCATTCACCAAGGCCTTGCCCCAGACTCAGTTCGAGCGGCTGATCGAGATGATAGGTCTTCGATACGCCAGTACATGGCCTTAGTGCAAGTGGGAGATTGTTAGTGTATATGCCCTAGAGGCCATTACTGTATCATACAAGTTTGTATATTACTTAATGAAAGCTTGGGATATTCACCTTGTATATACAATCTTGCTCAAAATAGTAGTATGCTACTTGGTTTGTTTCTACTTCAATGTGTACATGTGTTTATTTTAGTATATCACCTATACACATTAGTGGAGCCCTTAGGATCTTTGCTTGATTACCAGCGTTGTGATAGCAGTCACACTAGTGGGGGCTAGGTAATCTATAAGCACATCCTTATGCAGGTCCCTAGTCGCAGGACTATCGAGACAGGGCATCGATACTCCGGAGTAGACTAGCGCATGCGCTTCTCATCCCAGTGTGGGAGACGGTCTGTCCTACAGCCGTCAGTACGTCGTACTGGAGATAGTATGCGGGTGCTCGTTGGGTTACGAGTACACTGGACATGACTCGTCGGGAACTGACTGGTTGGTATTATACCTATCGTCAGTTATCAGTTCTCAGGTGACATGAGTACAGCTTAGTCCGCTGACTTGACACTGTCACTTCGCCTCGAGTGTGTTCCCACTGCACTTTGATTACTACCCTAACACGGCTCACAGGAGTCGTGCAAACAGGTAGTTTTTGGGTGCAGTCCCGAAGCCATTGGAGGCAGTGACGGTTAGGCAGGATTCGTCTCTCCCGGTATTGGGGGTTGACATCGCGCTATATCTAGGAGAGCATTACACGAGTAGTCCCTGGCCAGGGCAAGCGAAATATACTGGTAGGCTTCCAGTGTTATCTCAGGGTGTTTTGGGCTTCACTCTGACACGACTTGTACCGCTATTAGGGGACTGACGTTTACCGCCCCCTAGGCCCGCCATGCAATGTATCAGACGAACAGACCGGACTGTACGGAGACTGTCACATTCAGGCTCAGTAAGAGTTCAGATGGGTTTCACCTCGTCAGTCTTTTTGTCGGCATCTGCCTGGGGACCGTTACGCACAGCTATTGCCGCTTGCGGTCTGTGGTTAAACCCACTGCCAGCGTAGTGTCGAGTCTTTAGAGTTCCACACAGAAAGCTATTCGCCTTTAGGCAAAAGAGTAGAGGTCGCATGGTTTTGTGATAGGTCGCATGGTTTTGCGACAGGGTTCGGTCACATCCGTGCACTTGTGCACGTTTAGTGTCCGGACAGTTAACACTAGCGGGCTTTGGTTTAAGCCAGATCCTAGTGTACATTTTGGGATTGATTTTATCTCGTATGTATTCGTGTACCTCGGAATGCGGATGCGGGTGTGTATGCACAGTTGACGGAGAGACAGAAGCAGAGGATTCTCATTAGGGTTGTTGACTGTTGACTGTTGACTGTTGACCATTGACTTCTTGCTAAACCCTAATGAGAATATGATATATGATTAACAATAATATTAATTAAGTATTATGGTGACATGGTTGTTGAGGGGTTGCCTTTGTTGACTTGTTGACTTTGTTGACCGGTTTACTAGGTTGGACTAATTGACCATCATGATGACAATGGCTATCATTTCATGGCAAAGACTTTTTGCTTGCTTGTTCTCTTGTGAAAAATGAGTGCAAGAAATGATATGGATATTGTAGCTTAAACCATCACATAATACTTGATTGCTATGATTTGTTATGATGGCTTGGGATTATGAGAGCCAAGAGAGAAAAGTCTTTCTCATTCTATCATTTTTCATTCTCTCTCTTGTTCTTGAGCTCTCATCCTCTTCCTCTTGCTCTCCCTCTCTTTAGTCTATGGTTCACTTGTCTCATGTGTTGAGAACCAAGAACCATAGAGAAAAATCCCAACACACTCTCCTCTACTCACTCTAGTTCACAAGGTTTAGCAAACCGAGTGAACTAGTTCCTTCAAAGTTCGAAGAAGAAGCCTAAGGTAGAAGCTTTCGGGTGGATCGATCTTCGGCGCAAGGAGACGACGGGGTGAAGCCGATCCGTACACCATCGAGTTTTGAAGAAGAAGGAGTTCAAGAAAGAAAGGTATAACCCCCTAACCGAGTAGTTAACAACTCCTAGTTAGGTTGTTAGTCAGATGTTTAACAAAGATCCGGTTTTTGAGTCCATGTTACCGCCTCTAGAAAATCGTTTTTCATCAAATTCCGCAAGCCTGTAAGTACCGGGAGAGGTAGCATGGACTTACAGAATTAAGTTACTACTAGATAAAAACATACTGACAGGGCCAAACTACAAAGATTGGCTCAAGAATGTCAAAATGGCAATCACTTATGACAAGTTGGGGTATCTCCTCACCACCAAAGCTTCCCCTGTCCCAGGTCCCAAAACAAGCGTCGCGGATAGGGAAATCCGTAAGACCTGGGAAATTGATTGCGCGAAGGCCAAGTGCCTCGTGCTTGCCTCTATGGATAATGAACACTAGAGGAGGCATGAGAATATGGACCTTGAATCAATATTTCTCCATAAAAAAGAACTGTATGGAGAGCAATCCCGTATCGCCAGATACGAAGTCTCGAAAAAGCTGTTTTCGGCGAGATTGGCCGTCGGATCATCGGTAGCGGAACACATGCTTAAGATGATTGGCTTCATTGAGGAGCTCGCGGACCATGGGACCACGTTAGAGAACGAGCTCTACACGGACTTGATTCTCCAGAACCTTCCTTCCACTTACGCCCAGTTTATCCTGAACTTCAACTTGCAAGAAAAAGAAGTTGAACTTTCAGAACTCCTCAACATGCTGAGGAGTGCAGAGGGCACCCTACAGAAAGGTAGGGAAACATCCACTTTGTTTGTAGGAGGATCTTCCTCTTCTATGTCCAAGGCGAGAGCCAAGGAAAAGAAGAAGAAAGCCCCCGCCAAACTAAGGGGCGGTGTTAGTAAAGTGGATACGAAGGGAAAGGCAAAGGCAACAAAGGTAGCGGGAATGCTTGTGGGAAAGGAAGAATGCTTTTACTGTCATATGAGTGGACACTGGAAAATGGATTGCAGGGCTTGGAAGGCCATAACCCAGGATCTGAAGCAAGTTGCGGCTTCAGCTTCAGGTGTGTATGTTATTGAAAACTGTCTATCAATAAACTCTACATCCTGGGTATTGGATACCGGATCAGGATCTTATATCTATAATTCTTTACAGGCACTGAAAAGGCGTAGAGTTTTGAAGGCAGGTGATATGACCCTCAGAGTTGCAAACGGAGCTGGCATGGATGCTGAGTCCGTGGGGGACTATCACCTGGGGTTGTCAGATGGACACGTTTTGGTTTTGCGTGATTGTTATTTTGTACCCAATGCAACCTGTAATATCATATTTGTATCTTTATTATCTAAAGAAGGTTATGAATTTGCATTTGTAAGTAATGTTGTGAACATTCACCTTAATCAAATTTTGATTGGGTCAGGTACATTAAGCAATGGTATATACGTATTAAACCAACCACAGATTTTCAATGTCCAGAATACACACAAAAGAATGTCTCCGGAAACAAATCAGGCTTTCTTATGGCATTGTAGACTGGGTCATATCAATTAGAGAAGGTTGACGAAGTTACATACAGAAGGATATTTGGATCCGTTCGAATATCAATCATATGCAACTTGTCAATCCTGTCTCAAAGGAAAGATGACAAAGACTCCGTTCACTGGACACGGAGTAAGAGTGAGCGAGCTCTTGGGACTCGTACACAGCGACGTGTGCGGTTCAAAGTCTACGCATGCGCGAAGCGATTATTCTTACTTCATTACTTTTATGGATGACTTTTCAAGATACGGATATGTGTTCTTAATGAAACATAAATCCGAAGCCTTTGGAAAATTCCAGGAATATAAGAATGAAGTAGAAAAACAAACAGGCAAAAGTATCAAGACACTGAGATCTGATCGAGGTGGTGAATACTTAAGTGCCGTGTTCCTGGATTAATTAAAAGAGAATGGAATTCTCTCTCAGCTTACTCCTCCATACACTCCGCAACATAACAGTGTATTTAAGAGACGGAACCGGACCCTATTGGATATGGTACGTTCCATGATGAGTAACGCCGAGTTACCGCAATCATTCTGGGGATATGCACTAGAATCAGCTGTATACCTTTTGAACCGAGTTCCAACTAAGACTGTGCCTACCACACCATATCAAATGTGGTGTGGGAAGAAACCCTATCTTAAGCACATTAAGACATGGGGATGTCCAGCTTTTGTCAAAAAGCAGCATGCGGACAAACTCGAGGCACGCTCAGTACAGTGCAAGTTTGTGGGATATCCAAAGAACTCCAAGGGATATTTCTTCTATTGCGAAGAGGAACAAAAGGTTTTTGTTTCTCGTCATGCCCACTTCTTGGAAACTGAGTTTTTCGAAAATCAGATAAGTGGGAGCGCAATAGAACTGGAAGAAATTCCAGAACCACGAGCTATTCCTGAAAGCTTAGTAGAACCAGAGGGTTCGAAAGATCAGGACATTCCTGCGCCGCTCCGCAGGAGTAGTAGGCAGTCTCATCCGCCCGAGAGAAACTACGGTTTTCTCATAGACGGGGATAGAGAGAATTGCATCATTGATAGTGATGAGCCGACTAGCTTCCAGCAGGCCGTTTAGAGCGTTGACTCGGTAAAATGGCTGGATGCAATGCGGACCGAAATGGAGTCCATGTACAACAACAAAGTATGGACGTTGGACGTTGCTCCAGATGGGGTAAAACCCGTAAGATGCAAGTGGATCTTCAAAAGGAAGATTGGTGTAGATGGACAGGTTGAGACCTATAAGGCTAGACTTGTTGCAAAAGGTTTTCGTCAAAGACCTGGTTTGGACTATGACGAAACCTTTTCTCCAGTGGCTATGCTGAAATCTATTCGGATCCTTCTTGCCATTGCTGCCTTCCACGATTATGAGATTTGGCAGATGGACATAAAGACCGCTTTTCTAAATGGAAATTTAGAAGAGTGTGTCTATATGGACCAGCCAGAGGGTTTCATTCAGAGTGGGAGCAGCGGAAAGGTGTGCAAGTTGCTTAAGTCCATCTATGGACTAAAGAAGGCCTCGCGGAGTTGGAACATCTGTTTTGATGAGACGGTCAAAGAATTTGGCTTTATCAAAAATCCAGATGAACCATACATCTATAGTAGATTTGTAACAAGAACTGCCGTGTTCCTCGTATTGTACATGGATGACACTCTTTTGATAGGAAATGACATTCCTATGCTATAATCTGTCAAGGGGTTCTTGTCACACAGGTTCTCCATGAAAGACCTGGGTGATGCCTCTTACATTTTGGGGATCCGGATTTATCGTGACAGATCCAAAAGGATATTAGGACTTTCACAGTCCAGGTACATCGACACCATACTGAAAAGATTCAGTATGGAAGATTCCAAGTGCGGTAATCTACCGGCTTGTCACGGGATCACCCTCTCCAAAGAGATGTCTCCCAAGACTGATTTGGAAAGGGAACGCATGTCTATTATACCCTACGCTTCTGCAGTAGGCTCTATAATGTATGCGATGTTGTGTACCAGACCAGATGTAGCTTATGCACTGAGTGTGGTAAGCCGGTATCAGTCAAACCCTGGGGAGAAGCACTGGATAGCGGTAAAGAACATTCTCAAGTACCTGAGAAGGACTAAGGAGATGTTCTTGGTGTATGGCGGAAAAGACCTCCAGATCGAGGCCTTTGCTGACTCCAGCTTCCAGAGTGACAAGGATGATTCCAAGTCCATGTCGGGTTATGTCTTTACCCTCAATGGAGGGGCGGTGTGTTGGAAGAGTTCCAAACAGGAAACCGTTGCTGACTCGACGATGGAAGCGGAATATATCGCTGCTGCAAATGCTGCAAAAGAAGCCGTCTGGATAAGGAAGTTCTTAACAGAACTTCAGGTGGTTTCGTCCATTGTTGATCCAATACCTCTGTATTGGGACAACAACGGGGCTATAACTTTAGCGAAGGAACCCAGGTCCCATGAGAAGTCCAGACACATCTTGAGGCGGTATCACCTGATCAGGGAGATCGTGGGTCACCAGGAGATCGAGGTTCGGAGAGTTGCCATGGAAGATAACACTGCTGATCCACTTACGAAGGCCTTACCCCAGACTCAGTTCGAACGGCTGATCGAGATGATAGGTCTTCGATATGCCAGTACATGGCCTTAGTGCAAATGGGAGATTGTTAGTGTATATGCCCTAGAAGCCATTACTGTATCATACTAGTTTTTATATTACTTAATGGATGCTTGGGATATTCACCTTGTATAGACAATCTTGCTCAAAATAGTAGTATGCTACTTGATTTGTTTTTACTTTAATGTGTACATCTGTTTATTTTAGTATATCACCTATACACATTAGTGGAGCCCTTAGAATCTTTTCTTGATTACCAGCGTTGTGACGGCAGTCACACTCGTAGGGGCTGGGTAATCCACAAGCACATCCTTATGCATGTCCCTAGTCGTAGGACTATCGAGACAGGGCATCGATACTCCGGAGTAGACTAGCGTATGCGCTTCTCATCCCAGCAAGGGAGACGGTCTGTCCCACAGCCGTCAGTATGTCATACTTGAGATAGTATGCGGGTGCTCGTTAGGTTACGAGTACACTAGACAGGACTCGTCAGGAACTGTTAGTTAGTACTATACCTATCGTCATTTATCAGTTCCCAGGTGACATGAGTACAGCTTAGTCCGCTGACTTGACACTGTCACTTCGCCTCGAGTGTGTTCCCACTGTTCTTAGATTACTACCGTACAACGGCTCTATTAGTTATATGTATGCCCTAGAGGCCATTACTGTACATACGATGTATATTTTAGTGGATACTTGGACATATATAGGGAGGACTTTCTTGCTCGACATGATAGTATGCTATCTGGTTGTACTTTATCTTAACATGTACTTTGATTGTCTCTATGTTACATGTTGATAAAGCCCTTAGGATATGTACTCGACTACTGGGAATATGATGAGGTCATATTAGTGGGGCCATGGTAGTCGATGAGTACATCCTATAACTGTTCCTAGTCAAGGGTGTATCGAGACAGGGCATCGATACACCAGAGTAGACTAGCGTATACGCATCTTAACCCATATGATGGGCGATGGATGATCCCATATCCATCGGTGTTTGACATCAAGGATGGTGTACGGGTGCTCAGTGGAGACTGGGTACACTGGATGGACTCGCCGAGAACTCCCAGATGGTATTATACCTCACGCCAGATGGCAGTTCTCCGGTGACACTGGTACAGAGTAGTCTGTTGACTCGAGATCGTCATAGAGTCTTGTGTGATTCCCACTGTGCTTTGATTTCCATCATACCACGTCCAAGAAGGCATGCAAAAAGGTGTCTTTTGGGTACAGTCCCGAATCACATGGAGGCAATGAGCGATAGGAGGGGATTCATCTCTTCCGGTATAGAGAGTTGATGTTGTGCTGTGTTCGATTGGCTATAACCGGAAATCCCTGGCCAGGGTTGCTTAGTTTTACTGGTAAGTGTTATCAGTAGTTTTCTCGAACTGTTATAGACCTCATATCGACACGACTTATCAAGCTACTGGGGTCTAATGTTTACCATCCCTAGGCGAGATATGCGACATATCAGATGACGAGACCGGACTGTACGGGAGTGTTACTGATTGGATTCACAGGAGAATATACAGGCTTGCTTGTTGATCTTCTCAGCGCTCAATAAATGGGTGGCTGGTACATTTAGCTGACCGCTTGCAGCTTGTGGGTGTTTGATATGATCATCACCTACTGCTGGCGTATTGACGATCCTTTAGAGTCCTACACAGAAGTTTCTTGGGTCAGGCTAAACGGAGTAGGAGCATGATTGATCACAAAAAATATCTATTAACCGCAATCAAGAACGGCGACGCTTGGTAGCTAGCCGGTGAGTACGGGTCGATCCACAGGGATGTTGTGAATTTCCTAATCGCGCTAACGAGTTAATTCCAATAGGTGTTCGGATTTCTTATTAAATCTAAAAACTAAACCTATCATTTATCTAGGGCAAAGAATTAAATTTAACTAGGGCAAGTAATTGAAGATCTAACTATCTAACTAGGGCAAGGAATTAAATTTAATCTAGGGCAGAGAATGAAAAATTTCCTAGGGCAAGAATTGAAATTACCTACTTACTTTACAGATGGCTCACTCCAAACATCAACACAAGACTTGTCAGATCTGAATTTCTGAAATGAAAAGAGGCATCGATACTCTCCAAAAGAATTCTAAATTTTATTCATAAAAAGAGGCATAGGGAGGCATAGGGAGGCATAGCCTTTACAATGATTTAGAGTTCCTATTTATAGTGGATAGGAAACCCTAGGTTACAATTGATCCGCACGTCTACATTTACCAAAATATCCTTAGGAAGACCTAGTCAAAGTAGACTTCAAGCTTTGGTAAAATTTTATGTCTCTGTCTCTTTAAAAGGAAGTATTGGGCCTTGCAATTTCCTATGTGGGCTCTTCTGTCTTTAGGCTTCCTTATTATTTGGTTCTTTTATTAAAATAGCTTCTATGTTTCTTCCAGATCTCTAGTGAATAATTGCGGTGGACTTTTAACCGTTCGCTTTGTAATCTTGGACCTTGCATTGCCTTGTACTTTGTTAATTGTATCTTTATGTAGGCTTGATCAAGAGTCTTCTGTTTGTTGGTCAAAGCCCACTTTTGCATCGTCTTTTCATCGTTTTCACTGTTTTCTGTCCAAGAACCTGTAACCTGTAATATGTGGCAGATATGCGTCAAAAGCACCTGTTTATTTATAAAACGAATAAGAATAGGGAATATAATAATACAATATTATGGTGTGAAAAAATACCCCCAAACTTATCTTTTGCTCGTCCTCGAGCAAACTTATTTTTTTATTCTCGACAAAAAACCTAACCGCACTTTTGCAGGGAAACGCGATTGCACAGAGCTCGTGCAACAAGCCGTTAAACCACTAGGTGTTCCTAGTAGGAGGAGTATTGTCTCCTGAGGGTTTTCAGCGGATACTACCCACAAAATCCTATCAATTCGGCTTTTCGACTTTTGTTCTCCAATTAGGGTTTCTAATAAGGAACTCTTGCAAATTATCCACCCATATTCTTCACACTTCCTCATCATCTAACTTAAGATTATATATGTTCTGCAGACATACTTAGCTTTCGGTATCTCTTAAGTTTTCCTTCTAGGGTTCCATCTCCACTTAGGAATTTTTATCAACTCTATTAAAGATACAAGTTCTATTCTTCATCTCTTTCTATCATCTAAACTCCAATCACATATCCCCGCGTGTGTGTATAAATCACCCCTACACTTGGAAATTCAAATTAAGCGATCATACTCTTGTCCGTTGTCCAAAGTACTTATTAGTAGGTGAATTTTCAATTGAATTTTGCTTACACATCCTTCATGCGACCGTTAATACTTCTTGAGGTACCAACGACCGATTACAAAATGCGTTTGCACTTTAAAGCGTAATTCCTAGTCTTGCAACACCCAAGGCTTTTTAGCAGTGACCCCCAAATCAGTTGGTCTAAGGCACTAGGTGATGAAGCACCCTCGCTAAATATTTTTCTATTTTTACAGCCTTAAGTAATCACAAAAACCAGTGTTCATATTTTTTCCTTTATTCACACTTGTATTTTTTTTCGTACTAAGGACTTTAGACAAGAGCATTTCAAGGTCTCTTCTACTATTCCAAGTTTCAAGGTGCGTGATTGTGCAAATCGTAGGGTATACATTTTCAGAATCTAGACTTAAGCTAGGAATTATTTTTCAAACTTATACTCTAATAAGAACATCAATACTTTTCTTTTGTTTCAACTTAGCCTAAGAAGTTAACTCAAAATTTGCCTATTTCTAAATAAACTACAAAGACATACACTTTCTACCATTAAACTCTAAAGAAGGTTATTTTTATGGTTTTTAATTTACTAAGTCTAAGATCTAGTTGTTCCTAACTAGTTAACCTATTTGTCAAACTCAAGTCAAATAAGCCAAAATTGAATACAATAATTTTTATAATTTTTAAAAAAATTTCAATTTTTTATGGTTTTAAAATAAGTATGCAAATGCAAAAATATGTACAAATGAATGCGAAGGAAGAAGTCGTACCGAGCATACCCCCAAACTTAAACTTGACAGTGTCCTCACTGTCATGCTACACCAAGAGGGTCAAAATGCCGGCACTCCCCTGTTTATTTATTTATAATAATTTTTTTTATTTTATTGTTTTGAAATTTTTTTGTTATTTTTTTTTAGAAAAAGAAAACAAAAAATATATATACATATATACAAAGGTTCCCCCCAAACTTAAGCTTGGCCTTACACAAGCCAAAGGTTAACACCAACCATTCAAAAATCTTATCGTGGTAATGGTCGAGTTGGTGAAAGAATGGTGTAGAAAGAAAAGAAATGAGAAACACACGAGACCGTGTGGAGGTAGAAACGGGATATGGTCTCGGTGGGGGAGAAGAATGGCGGAAAAGAGAAAGAAGTAAAGTACGATCTTGAGGGTGTAAATCGAGGAAATAAATTAGCACAATTTGTGATGACCGATGTGTTAAATGCGATTGTGCTAACCTATCAACCTGTCGAGCAATGGGGTCAAATCCCTCAAGATTCGCAAGAAACCATGGGTACGCCGAACTTAGTATTGGAGATGAAAGCGTAACGGTCACTTGCACGGTCGGAACAATGGAAGGTAGGGAAAGGAGTGAATTAGGGATAGTCTCATTCTCACCGTAGTAAACTGTCTCGAATTGGAAAGATTCCATTAATGGTTCGAAACAACTGTAAGCAACCAAGTCTGATGGTTCGACTAACTCATCTGAAAATGTAAAGGACTCAAACTCGGGCGGTGAGTCATCAACATCGTCCGAAAAAGTGAAACACTCGTACGTGTTATCGTCTGTGAGAACTGTGTTAGATTCAAAGAGAAATTTTTCAAACTCACGGTCTTCAAGCGTGATATTAGGCGTGGTTGGAACGATGGAAAGGAGAGAGTGTGATTTAGGTAAAGGTTCAAGAGGATGAATTGGAAAATCCGACATATCAAACAAAAATGGTTGAACCTCAATATTATCCTCACTACTCTCCTCAATACTATCCTCATAATTCTCCTTAATAATTATCTCATCCATGCCATTATCATCAAAATCAAGACGCATATGTAGTTCGGGAGAAACAATTAATGACTCGGGATGATGAATTGGACATAAAATTTCAATCAAATCGACAGGTTCATCATCCGAAATATTCCCGGCGTCTATATCCTCAATCAAGTGAAATCAATATTTTCTGACACCTCATCAAAAGCATGGATATTTATCGATTTAGGTTCTAGAGTGGAGGTGTAAAGATCAAACTGATTAGGTTCGGTTTCACTCGAAAGGGGTTCCTCACAATTTGGCAAATCAAGCACTACAATGTCGCACAACTCATCATTTTGGACACATGTTTGAAAATTGGAGTTGTTGTATTCAATTGGGTATGGGTAGGCTTGATTTGGAAATCCTCTCACATTCTCACTCTGTCCAACCGCCTCCTTATACATTGAAAAATTTGAAGCTAGTTGAAAACTAGCTACCAGATCAGCAGGTTGCATAAGGGCGGCTATGGACGCTTCCACATTCCTAGTCATTTTGTTTGTTGCTGCAATATAAGCTTCCAACGACTGTTCCAAACTAGACATGGGTTGTGAAGGGGTTTCGGTAAAAGATTCAAAACTGTTTGGATATGTGAAACTCCCTAAGAGCTGTGTAGAAACAGTGTCTAGTGAAGCTGGGAAAGTCGGGTAGGACTGGTAGGAATTGGATGGTTGGACAGGATTAGGATCAACATGTGGATAAAAAGGTGGATGGACTTATTGATTCCTAGAACTAGATAAGGGGGAGGGGTGAAAGATCGGCTACGAGATTGAGCAATATGTTCAGCAATGGACATCGGTTTAGGAGTTACAGCTGGACTCGAAAAGGTGGTGCCAACGTACGAAGGTGGTGACTGTTGACATGGTTGACACAGAGTGGGTTGCAAAGTCAAACTGTTTCTCCTAGACGCTTCTATTTGATCTTTCAAAGATATTTTGGGCACGGAGGGATCTTCCGTAAATCGACCAAAACAATTGACGTACGACGCAAAGTTAGGTTCGGGATATCATAGTTCGGCAAGAGATTTATGATGTGGGGTACCCATGATAGAAGAAAGAGAAGAGAAAGAAGATTTTGGTGCAAGGATTTCTTAGTGAAAAAGTTGCAAGTCTTTTTATAAAAATTTTCCTCTTATTTTTTTTATTTGTTTTGCAAAAATGATTTTTGATAAAGGGATAAGACACTCTTTCGATCAACCAAAAATGCACAATCAGGTCTAACTCTAGGGTCACCTAGGTCAGCTAGACAGCTCCTAACTGTTCCAAAGGGCTAGAGATAGGACCTCAAACCGCCTCTTCACCGCCAATTGCGGCCAGGTAAGTGCCAGGTAAGTGGGAGGCTCCCCGCTACAAGTAGCGGTCCTAATTAAGTAACCACTTGCCTTGACACACTTGCCTAGACACCGCAAAGTCAGGTTAGGATAAACGGCTGATGCCTATAACTAGTCCTCTGTCCTATTGAGCTCAAAATCCTTAGAGCTGAGTCTAGTATTTTTTAAATAATTAATAGATGGTCAATGAATATGCATTATGTGATTTCTAGAGTCCTGGGAAGGGTGATGAAATCCCCACCCAATCTGAATTGGTCAAAAGCCCCTTAAAGTCAGTTTTAAAGATATGCAAAACTGAAAAATCACTTGCAATCAAATCTTTTTATTTTAAGCGCGGCGCAAAGAATCCCGAAGAAAATCAATTTATTGGAAGGGGGAAGATTTTTAGCACAAAGAATCCTGTAGAAGATTTGACAAAAGATATATAGGGATTGGCAGAAGAGGGAAAAAGGGAGCAAACAGTGCAAAAATCGCGCGCTGACGTGGTAAATGGGCTGCGGAACCTCGGCGGGAGTGCGCTTGCGCGGCGGATTAGCGGAGGTATGGAGGCTTCAGGTCTCCAAAAAAATTGAGCTATTCTGCTTTTCCAACCTCTTTCTATTCTGATGTATCTTTTTCTGTTTCGAACTCTGGATTTTTCCAGATCCGTAGATCCTGCAGAGATTAAAAAATAAATAATACCCTTCCAAAAATAACAGATGATATATTTTTATATTTTTGTGATTTTTCAGTTTTTATGGTTTTTTAATTTAGATTAACCCAAAATTGCAAAAAGGAAATACTACGCCATCCCCGGCAACGGCGCCATTTGATTGATCTCAAAAAATATCTATTAACCGCAATCAGGAACGGCGTCGCTTGGTAGCTAGCCGGTGAGTACGGGTCGGTCCACAAGGATGTTGTGAATTACTTAATCACGCTAACGAGTTAATTCCGATGGGTGTTTGGATTTCTTATTAAATTTAAAAACTAAATCTATCATTTTTCTAGGGCAAAGAATTAAATTTAACTAGGGCAAGGAATTAAAGATCTAACTAGGGCAAGGAATTAAATTTAATCTAAGGCAGAGAATGAAAAATTACCTAAGGCAAGAATTGAAATTACCTACTTACTTTACAGATGGCTCTCTCCAAACATCAACACAAGACTTGTCAGATTTGAATTTCTGAAATGAAAAGAGGCATCGATGCTCTCCAAAAGAATTCTAAATTTTATTCATAAAAAGAGACATAGGGAGGCATAGCCTTTACAATGATTTAGAGTTCCTATTTATAGTGGATAGGAAACCCTGGGTTACAATTGATTCGCACGTCTACTTTTACCAAAATATCCTTAGGAAGACCTAGTCAAAATAGACTTCAAGTTTTGGTAAAATTTTATGTCTCTGTCTCTTTAATAGGAAGTATTGGGCCTTGCAATTTCTTATGTGGGCTCTTCTGTCTTTGGACTTCCTTATTATTTGGTTCTTTTATTAAAATAGCTTCTCTGTTTCTTCCAGATCTCCAGTGAATAATTGCGGTGGACTTTTAACCGTTCGCTTTGTAATCTTGGACCTTGCATTGCCTTGTACTTTGTTAATTTTATCTTTGTTGTAGGCATGATCAAGAGTCTTCTGTTTGTTGGTCAAAGTCCACTTTTGCATCGTCTTTTCATCGTTTTCACTGTTTTCTGTCCAAGAACCTGTAACCTGTAATATGTGGCAGACATGCGTCAAAAGCACCTGTTTATTTATAAAACGAATAAGAATGGGGAATATAATAATACAATATTATGGTGTGAAAAGAGCACATATGTGATATGTGCGGGACCGAGGATAATGCGGTATGTGATACCGTATTGGATTCTCGCGATATGAGATATCGGCCGGGTATATGTGATATAGCCGGGGCATCGTATTAGTCGGTTATATGCGATATAGCCGGATTGTCGGATCAAGTGTTGATTCGATAATTTATTGTATAATAATATATATGATATATTAAATTACATTAACTAATATTAGCTCACTAAAAGATTCATTTTCTCATGGGATAATACATTGATATATATGCGATATATGTTAATTGTATTATTTTCTATTGTTACAAAATATATTGTATATGTGATATATAATATTGTAACATGTTAGGGTTACAAATATAACAATGGTTTAGGGTTTAAACTTGGTTAGGGTTTGGATTAGGGTTAGCTTTTGCATGAAGCTTCCATGAAGCTTCATGAAGCTTTGACTTTGTATTTTGCTTGATATTTTGTGAAGATATTATGTTAACCCAATCCAAACCATTAACTCTAGTTAATTCTCTACAAGGGTTAACTCCTTCATGCTTAACCCTTGGTTAGATTTGTAACCGCTACAATAATTCATTATTCATCACTAAAGGATTCAATCATCTTCTTCCTTGAGTTCCTTCTTGGAAAAAGCTTTCTAGCTTTTTTCTAAGTGATGAAAGTGAGTGAGAATATGAAAACAAATGAGAGCAAAAATCATACTTCATCATCATCATCTACCCTTGCCCTTTAGATGTGTTCACTTCATTTAGTGAGTGTTAGCTTGTGTTAATGAAACTTCAAGGTAGATCATCTTTGATATTGAAGATCGGAAGCGAGCTTGAATCTTTCTCTTCGTGGAGCCTCTCGAGAGTCCGGGACACGATGATCGCAGCGAAGGGACCTCAACACGGAACTTAAGAAGTGAAGGACCGGATCTACAAAGGTTGTAATCCCTCTCACTTAGTGTTAAAGAATTTAACATGCTTGTTTTCTCCTAAACCCTAGTTTAAAGATCCGGCTTTGGGTTGTTCGGCATGGCTAAAATTTAAATCGGGCATGGTTGATGCCTCGTAGAACCTTGTGCGTGTGCCTAGCAACCCTACAGTGGTATCAGAGCCAAGTTAGAGTTTTATGCGAAGTCTAGGCGATGTTTAAAGTCCGATCGAACCCGGAAAACCCGACACGAACCCTTCTCTGGATATTTTTCAAAATGTGATGTTTTATGAATTAAAAATGCTCAGAAAATTAAGCAGGAAAAACTAAAAATTGCTGTGAAGTACGGTCCACTAATGCTCTTATTTGACCGTGGAACCGCGGCCAAACCAAGGGTTTGGCGGCGGTTCCGCGGCCAAAATTGTGAATTAGTCCCTGGAACTTCATATATTAATTCTTAGGTCCTTTCTTATCATTTTTTTCTGGGAATTTTTTAATTCCACTCAAGTGTTGAGTTTTCTAGGGTTGTATTGGGGACTCGTTGATTCGATCGGATAATTTAACTTTGTTTAGTTTGTCCGGGTAATTTTTAGAAACTGTTAAAAAGTTCGAATGGATATCAATAACTCACTTTTTCCCCTGTCGGAAATTTTTTCAAAAGTTGGATTTTTTCTCGAGTTTAAGAACGTTCTAAGTCGTGCAAGTAACGCGGTCGACCCTCTAGAAGACAACAATCCTTAACTCGATTATGTGACCGTCTTGAACTGCCTCTGAACCTTAGGGTTTGTGGCAGTACGGCGTGCCACATGTGAGGCGTTGGCTTGACCCTTCTACGGCTGGACCATTAGTACTGTGGCATGTGATGGATGTTTTTAAACTAATTTCAAGTGTTGAGAACTATTGGGGAAATCTTGGGTGTTTGATTATTCGATCGGAAAGTTTAACACTGTCTTTTTATCTGGAATGTTATACAATATTTGGAATCCACATGTAGTTATGAGATAACTAATTTGAATGTTATAAATCTAGTAGTTTAGTCTCAAATGATCGGTTGCCACGGGATTTTGATGCGATCAAAAGTCCGTCGCAATCACGTAGTGTACGCGGATACTCGCCAGGTAAACTTAATAGATAGCCATGCCACATAGCCCCGACCAAGTGACTGTAGGAGAACCCCGTCGCCGAAAGCATCCGTTCGGGTGCTCGCGGCAGCGGTGTTCCGCCTTAGTGCACTTCGTCGACGGCATCCTGGGGTACGGCCGTCTACTAAAGTTTGCGACGAGCATTCGATCAGGATGTCGGGAATCTTGTTGAATTGCCCGACTTGATATTGAAAAGAGTTTTCTATAATGAGACTAAAATGAGGGGTTTATAATTGTTAGGAATGCGATGTTTAAGGAATTCATTTGGTTAGGCATGCGATGACTAAGGAGGTTGCGGATTCCAACTGTTGTAGTTTTACACTTTCTTTTCTGTGACCGTAAGCGTAGTATGTGGTTTATCGCCGGCTTCGTTGCTATACATCAACGACAATCGGGATACGCATACTTGCTTACGTTGATGATATGAGATATTATGTGTTGCTGTGATATGTTATATTGGATCGTCGCGTTTTGAATAGCCAGGGGTTTTATGTGAGATGAGAGTTTTTCTTTTTCATTCATGTAAAATTCATTTGTATGTAATATTCTTTTATTGGGGCACTTCCGGGATGAGGATGATGTCACCATTGTATATTATTTACTTTTCCGCATTAGGTAGACCCAAGGCGGGGAACACAAGTAACCGGGTTCTAGGGTCCAGTGGGAGACCATCTCGAGGAGTCGAGACCGGGTCTCCTAACCCTAGAATTGGCAGTGTTGCTTGCCACTCTCGTAGGGGTCTAGGGATGTGGGTTTGGCTATACATCGCGACCGTGGAATCCGTGTTTTATACAGGCTCGTATTAAAACACGGACGTCCTAGTATATCCAATATTTCATATATGTTCTTCAGCTGCAATGTTCTGTGATGAGATCATATTACTGCCTGAGATAAATGTTTATATTATATATATGAGATATATGTTATATTGAAGATTTTGTTTCAAAAGTGATGCTTGTGAAGCATAATAAAATGGGACTTCATTAATGAGATTAATGAAAATAAAAGAAACCTAAAGATGTTGTAGAAACTTGTTTAAAAACTGGTAGCTCTAGTTCTTGCTTTGCATAGAGGTGTTACTTGTAGAACATCCAGCACCTTATTCGATAAGGAAAGAGCTGAGATCCCTTCACCGGGAGTGACCTCTTTAGTGAAACTAGCAGATGTTACAAACTCGGTTTGTCTTTTGATTACTTCTATAGTTCTTGCTTTGCATAGTGGTATTTGTGAAATATCCTGCACCTTATTCAATGAGGAAAGAGCCGACGATCCCTTCACCGGGAGTGACCTCTTTAGCAAAACTAGAAAAGCCTCAAAAACACTCCATTTAAAATCACTCGATTCTACAAACGATATCAAGTTCATTACGCAAAGGGTTTTCTTAAAAACCTGTCGTAGCCCTCCGTCATTTCAGATAAGTACGAGTTAGTATTCGTGCTACGTTTGTTGACTATGTTAAGGCGTAGTGTGCGGTAGCTGATTAGTGCTTATCTGTATAAGCATATGATGCGATTGGATTAGGGTAGTCGTGCGACTTTGTTGACTATGTTAAGGGTCGTGCGGGTGGGTTTAATTCAATCGGGAAATGACGGGTTGAACTTGACTAGCACTTATGATTTGTTGACTATGTTAAGGTCATATAGCTGCTAGGGGTAAAATATTATTGGGAATTTCAAGTGTTGAAATTTGCAATGAGATTGCATACCTTCTATGAGATAGTTGGATCCCTATACCCGCTGCGAGTAAGAGTTACTCCTGGGAGAGTTTTACACATTACAATTAGCCGATCAAGTAGGTGTCTAGAAAGGTGTCAACGGGGTTACGCCCCTAGGAAAACGAGGTTTACTTTAATTAGGTTCGTGCGAAAGCACGGGGGACTTCCCTCAAAGTACCGGCACTGGCCTGGCTGAAAGATTGACGAAATTGTAGGGTGTAATTAATCCCGGCTAGTCTTTCCTTTTAGGGTTTGAAGGAAGATTTGATTAAAACAGTAGGAGACATCCTGATTAGATATATTAGATAACCAATCTAATCTTGCAAGAGCATACGCTGAGTGTTTTCTTCTCTCTCTCTCAAGGTAGCGACCATATCACGCCTTAATCAAGATAATAATACGGATATATTGACCGAACCCTCTTGTTATACTGAGCTGGGGAACGTTGGTCCCGCTCCAACTTATAATTGTTATAAGACAGATCAGGAAATTGGGGAATACCAGATTTCCCGTGCCGCCCAAACGAAGAAAGTGCATGTTGATGAATCATCTTCGGGTGTGTTGATTATAGAGAACTGTTTCTCAGTATCCTTTACGTCCTGGGTATGAGATACCGGATCAGGATCCCGCAAATGTAATTTGTTACATAGGCTACAGAAAGATAGAGAACTGAGAACGGGTGATATGTTTCATGAGATAGAAACGGTGCAAGTGTTTCAGCCAAGTCTGTTGGTTACTATCACCCTGTATTAACAGAATACATTGATTCTGAACGAATGTTATTAGATACCGAACCTGATATACAACATCATATCAGTCTCTTTATTAGTAAAGAAAGGATATAATTTTGTATTGTTGGATAATGTTTTGAACATTTCCTATATCAAGAGTTGATCGGTTCAGGTACGTTATCTAAAAGCATTGACGTTCTAAATCAAACTACAGTTCTTAGTATACAGAACACACACAAGAGGAAGAGTTTAGAAATGAACGAATCCTTCTTGAGGCATTGTAGACTAGATCATATTAATGCGACCCGACTAGCTGAAGTTACACTTAGATGCATATTTAAATTAGTTTGAATTTACATCTTGTGAAACTTGCCGGTCATGTCACTAAGATAAGATGACCACAGCTCTGTTTATTGGAAACAGAGAAAGAGTTAGTGAACTCTTGGGATTGATACATGATGATGTATGTAAGGTCCCCTGTCTATATATGCCAAGACCGGTTCTTTTTACTTAATTACATTCTCTGAGGATCTCTCAAGATTCAGACATATGTTCCTGTTGAAACACAAGTCCGAATCTTTTGAGATATTCACAGAATATAAGTTAGAAGTAGAGAACCGAAATACGGGTATAAGTATTATGTCCTTTGATGAGATCAGGGAGGAGAATACTTGAGCACGAAATTCCTGGACTATTCTAAAGGAGAATGAGATTCTCTCTCAGCATTACTCCTCCGTATACACCATAGCACGATGGTTTATCGGGGCAGAGCAATAGCACCTTATGTGATATAGTGTACTCTGTGATGAGTACTACTTAGTTTCCTATTTCCTTTTGGGAGTTATGCACTTGAGAAGCTGCATACCTATTGAATAGGGTTCAAATCAAATCAGATGCCTACCACTTTATATGTGATATGGAAAGAGAAGAGCCCATATCTTAAGTTTGTTAAGATTTGGGGTTGTCCGGCCTATGTCTAAAAGCATAATCCGTACAAGCTTGAGACAAAATCAGATCTGTGGAAGTTTGTTGGATATCCCAAGCATACGCAAGGGAATATCTTCTACCTAACCGAGGAACAAAAGATGTTTTGTTTCTCAGCATGCCACCTTTATGAAAGGGAATTTCTTGTGATGAAATTAAAGGTCATAAGGTAGAACTGGAAGGAGTTCCAGCTATACAAACTACAGCAGATGATTTGGTAGAACCAAAGGATTCAATAGTAACCAACGAACCTCAGCCTCTCCGCCGATCTAGTAGGGTTCTTCACATACCTGAGAGATACTTCGGTTTCTCTATGAAAGTGGGAGCGAGGATTGCATCATGAGATGATGACCCAACTAGTTTCGAGCTGTCCATCAGGAGTGCGACTCTGTAAGAATGGCTGGATGCTTATCGATCTGAGATGGAATCCTTATACACCAAAAAAGTATGGACTTTGGTTGCTTTATCTGAAGGGTTAAATCCCCATCAGGAGCAAGTATATCTTGAGAAGATTAGTTGGTGTACATGGAAAAGTTGAGACTTTCAAAGCTATGCTTAAGTCCATCCAGATCCTACTTGCCACGGCTACATACCATAACTACGATATCTGGTTGTTGGGTGTCATGACTGCTTTTCTAAATGATGTTTTAGAAGAGAGCGTCTATAAGTACACAGCCAGAGGGCTTCATAGACAGTAGGAGCAGCGGAAACATGTGCAAGATGTTTTATGTGATAAAGCAGGAATCGCGGAGTTGGAACGTCTGTTTTGATGTGGTAGTCAAAGAGTTTGACTTCATCAAAATGGTAGATGAACCTTGTATATACAAAAGGGTAGTAGAGAGTATGGTGGTGATCCTCGTAGAGTACGTGGATGACATACTCTTGATAGGGAAGGAGTTTCCTATTCTACGCTCGGTTAATCTCCACTTATCACAAGGATTCTCCATATAGGATCAAAATGATACCTCCTAAATACTGGGTTTTGGATCTATGAGATAGATCTAATTGAATGTTAGGATACTCACTAGTTGTAGTGAGATGGTATTAATCGATCCTGGGGAGAATCACTGGAAAGGTTCCAGGGTGATAAGGACGACTGAATGTCAGTCGCAGGCATTGTCTTTACCCTCAGTGGAGGGACGGTATGTTGGAAGAGTTCCAAGCTAGATACCGTGACTTACTAGACGATTAAAGGCAAGATACATCGTTACTAAGAATGCTACCAAAGAGGCAGTCAGGATATATATAAGTTAATGAGATGAACTTCGTTCCTACCATTGTGTGACAATGGAGTTGTGGCTTTAGCCAAGGAACCCCCGTCCCATCAAAAATCCACATATAATTCTTAGGCAATATCACCTGATCATGGAGATGGTTGATCTCCAGGGAGATCGAGGTTAGGAGAGTAGACACAGAGGACAACAGCGCGGATCCACTCAAAAAGGCATTTTCCCAGTAGAGACTTTTATGGGATGGTTGAGTATGAGATACTTCAACCACAGCAAAATGTTGGGTATGTGATACCACAACAGATAACCCTAGTGCAAGTGGGAGATTGTTAGTTATATGTATGCCCTAGAGGCCATTACTGTACATACGATATATATTGTAGTGGATGCTTGGACATATATAGGGAGGACTTTCTTGCTCGACATGATAGTATGCTATTTGGTTGTACTTTATCTTAACATGTACTTTGATTGTCTCTATGTTACATATTGATAAAGCCCTTAGGATATGTACTCGACTACTGGGAATATGATGAGATCATACTAGTGGGGCCACGGTAGTCGATGAGTACATCCTATAACTGTTCCTGGTCGAGGGTTTATCGAGACAGGGCATCGATACACCAGAGTAGACTAGCGTATACGCATCTTGGCCCATATGATGGGCGATGGATGATCCCATATCCATCAGTGTTTGACAACAAGGATGGTGTACGGGTGCTCAGTGGAGACTGGGTACACTGGACGGACTCGCCGAGAACTCCCAGATGGTATTATACCTCACGTCAGATGGCAGTTCTCCGGTGACACTGGTACAGAGTAGTCTGTTGACCCGAGATCATCATAGAGTCTTGTGTGATTCCCACTGTGCTTCGATTTCCATCATACCATGCCCAAGAGGGCGTGTAAAAAGGTGGCTTTTGGGTACAGTCCCAAATCAAATGGAGGCAATGAGCGATAGGAGGGGATTCGTCTCTCCCGGTATAGGGAGTTGATGTTGTGCTGTGTTCGATTGCATATAACCCGAAATCCCTGGCCAGGGTTGCTGAGATTTACTGGTAAGTGTTATCAGTAGTTTTCTCGAACTATTATAGATCTCATATCGACACGACTTATCAAGCTACTGGGGTCTGACGTTTACCACCCCTAGGCGAGATATGCGACATATCAGACGACGAGACCGGACTGTACGGGAGTGTTACTGATTGGATTCATAGGAGAATGTACAGGCTTGCTTGTTGATCTTCTGAGCGCTCAATACCTGGGTGGCTGTTACGTTTAGCTAACCGCTTGCAGCTTGTGGGTGTTTGATATGATCATCACCTACTGCCGGCGTATTGACGATTCTTTAGAGTCCTACACAGAGGTTTCTTGGCTCAGGCTAAACGGAGTAGGAGCACATATGTGATATGTGCGGGACCGAAGATAATGCAGTATGTGATACCGTATTGTATTCTCGCGATATGAGATATCGGCCGGGTATATGTGATATAGCCGGGTCATCGTATTAGTCGGTTATATGCGATATAACCGGATTGTCGGATCAAGTGTTGATTCAATAATTTAATGTATAATAATATATATGATATATTAAATTACATTAACTAATATTAGCTCACTAAAAGATTCATTTTCTCACGGGATAATACATTGATATATATGCGATATATGTTAATTGTATTATTTTCTATTGTTACAAAATATATTGTATATGTGATATATAATATTGTAACATGTTAGGGTTACAAATTTAACAATGGTTTAGTGTTTAAACTTGGTTAGGGTTTGGATTAGGGTTAACTTTTGCATGAAGCTTCATGAAGCTTTGACTTTGTGTTTTGCTTGATATTTTGTGAAGATATTATGTTAACCCAATCCAAACCATTAACTCTAGTTAATTCTCTACAAGGGTTAACTCCTTCATGCTTAACCCTTGGTTATATTTGTAACCACTACAATAATTCATTATTCATCACTAAAGGATTCAATCATCTTCTTCCTTGAGTTCCTTCTTGGTTGCTAAGTGATGAAATTGAGTGAGAATATGAAAACAAATGAAAGCAAAAATCATACTTCATCATCCTCATCTACCCTTGCCCTTTAGATGAGAGTGTTCACTTCATTTAGTGAGTGTTAGCATGTGTTAATGAAACTTCAAGGTAGATCATCTTTGTTATCGAAGATCGGAAGCAAGCTTGCATCTTTCTCTTCGTAGAGCCTCTCGAGAGTCCGGGACACGATGATCGCAGCGAAGGGACCTCAACACGGAGCTTAAGAAGTGAAGGACCGGATCTACAAAGGTTGTAATCCCTCTCACTTAGTGTTAAAGAGTTTAGCATGCTTGTTTTCTCCTAAACCCTAGTTTAAAGATCCGGCTTTGGGTTGTTCGGCATGGCTAAAATTTAAATCGGGCATGGTTGATGCCTCGTAGAACCTTGTGCGTATGCCTAGCAACCCTACAGGCTCAAAGGAGTCGTGCAAACAGGTAGTAGTTGGGTGCAGTCCCGAAGCACTTGGAGGCAGTGACGGTTAGACAGGATTCGTCTCTCCCGGTATTGGGGGGGATATCGCGCTGTGTCTAGGAGAGCCATTACACAAAGTCCCTGGTCAGGGCAAGCGAGATATACTGGTAGGTTTCCAGTGTTATCTCAGGGTGTTCTGGGCAACACTCTGACACGACTTGTACCGCTATTAGGGGACTGACGTTTACCGCCCCCTAGGCCCGCCATGCGATATTCTCAGACGAACAGACCGGACTGTATGCAGAGTGTCACATTCAGGCTCAGTAGAAGTTCAGATGGGTTTCAGCTCGTCAGTCTTCTTATCAGCATCTACCTTGGGGCCGTTACGCACAGCTAGTACCGCTTGATGTCTGTGGTTAAACCCACTTCCAGTGTAGTGTCGTGTCTTTAGAGTCCCACACAGAGAGTGTAAGTCGATGTACAACACCCCACGACTTGCGGGGAGGCGGAAATATGAAAAACGATCTTGTTCTTTGATTAAACATCGACTAACCGCATGAATCGAAGCTAAACAATAACTAACATAAACATAGAAGTTAACAACTACTATGTAAAGGGATTATACCTAAAGAACCGTGTCCTTCGTCTTTACGAACTCCACCTCCTCCTCGGCCTTCTCGAAGTAGTAGACGATCCACCCGAGAGCTTTACTCCAAGCTTTCTCTCTAAACTTGAGGCAACTAGGTTTCTTTAAGTGCTAATCAAAGTACCTAGATGATATAGAGTGAGGGTTATGGTTTAATTAGTCTAACTAATCCTTGTACTCAACACATGTGAGGGGAGGATTAGGGTTTGAAGAGAGAGAGCTTGAGGAGAGAGAAGATGAACATAATAATGAAATGAGAAAATGAGTTATCATAATATATATCAAGCATTATTGTTTTTCAAGAAAAGAAAAGAAAATGATTTACAATCATGCTTGATAAATATCTAATGGTGATTCATCTTCATGAGTCATTAAGCATTTATGATGCATTAACGACATGGATGAATCATCCATATGACTCACTAATCTCATTTAATGTATATGCCACCTTAACCCCCTTAGTCACCATCTTCTAGAAGCTTCTCGTGCAATTAAGACAACGCCCCTCCTATCCGTGAAAACACGGAAAAATTTTAGACTGTATAAATCCAATAACCGGATACTAGTAACTGGCTTAAACCAAAGCCGACTAGTAAAAACTGTCCGAAAGTCGTACGTGCGTAAACACACGTATGCGTCCGAACCCTTGTCGTAAAACCATACGGCCTCTATATCGTTTTGCCTGGAGTAGGGAAACTCTCTGTGTGGGACTCTAGAGACTCGACTACTATGCTGGCAGTGGGTTTAACCACAGACCGCAAGCGGCACTAGCTGTACGTAACGGTCCCCAGGTAGATGTCGATAAGAAGGCCGATGAGGAAACCCATCCGATCTGCTACTGAGTCTGATGTGACAATCTCCATACAGTCCGGTCCGTTCGTCTAAGACTATCGCATATCGGGCCTAGGGGGCGGCAAGCGTCAGTCCCCTAATAGCGGTATAAGTCGTGGCGGAGCGAAACCCATTACACCCTGAGAAACTACTGGAACCTACCAGCAAATCTCGCTTGCCTTGGCCTGGGACTTTGCGTAATGGCTCTCTGACACAGCGCGATATCAACCCCCAATACCGGGGGAGACGAATCCTGTCAAACCGCCACTGCCTCCAAGTGCTCGGGACTGCACCCAACTGCTACCTGTTTGCATGACTCCTTTGAGCCGTGGTAGGGTAACAATCTAAGAACAGTGGGACACACTCGAGGAGAAGTAGCAGTGTCAAGTCTGCGGACTATGCTGTACTCATGTCACCTGGGAACTGTTCACTGACGACTGGTATAAAACCAACCAACAGTTCCCTGTGAGTCCAGTCCGGTGTACCCATAACCCAACGAGCACCTGTATACTATCTCCAGTACGACGTACTGACGGCTATGGGAAAGACCATCTCCCTAACTGGGATGAGAAGCGTACACACTAGTATACTCCGGAGTATCGATGCCCTGTCTCGATAATCTAACGACTAGGGACCTGAATAAGGATGTGCTTGTAGACTACCCAGCCCCCACTAGTGTGACTGCCATCACAACGCTGGTAGTCAAGCAAGATCCGAAGAGCTCTATCAATACGTATACTCACATATTAATATAGAAAAAACCAAGTAGCATACTACCATGTTTAGCAAGACTGTTATATACATGTGAATATCCCAAGCTTCCATTAGGTAATATACAAACTAGTATGATACAATAATGGCCCCTAGGGCATATACACTAACAATCTCCTACTTGCACTAGGGCCATGTATTGGCATATCGAAGACTGATGATCTCGAGTATCCTCTCGAACTGAATCTGAGGTAGGGCCTTCGTGAATGGATCAGCTATGTTCTCTTCAGTAGCAACTCTCCGAACCTCGATCTCCTGACGATCAATGATCTCCCTGATCAGGTGATACCTCCTTAAGATGTGTCTGGACTTCTTATGGGACCTTGGTTCCTTCGCTAAAGCTATAGCTCCGTTGTTGTCGCAATACAGAGGTATTGGATCAACAATAGTAGGAACCACCTGAAGTTCTGTTAGGAACTTCTTCATCCAGACTGCTTCTTTTGCGGCATCGCAAGCAGCAATATACTCCGCTTCCATCGTCGAGTCAGCAACGGTGTCCTGCTTGGAACTCTTCCAGCGCACCGCCCCTCTATTGAGGGTAAAGACATAACCCGACATGGACTTGGAATCGTCCTTATCACTCTGGAAGCTGGAATCAGTAAAGGCCTCTAACCTGAGGTCTTTTCCGCCGTAAACCAAGAACATCTCCTTAGTCCTCCTCAAATACTTGAGAATGTTCTTTACTGCTATCCAGTGCTTCTCCCGTGGGTCTGACTGATACCGGCTTACCACGCTCAGTGCGTAAGCTACATCTGGTCTGGTGCACAACATCGCATACATTATAGAGCCTACCGCAGAAGCGTAGGATATAATAGACATGCGTTACCTTTCCAAATCAGTCTTGGGAGACATCTCTTTGGATAGGGTGATTCCGTGACAAGCCGGTAGATTACCGCGCCTAGAATCTTCCATACTGAATCTTTTCGGTACAGTGTCGATATACCTAGACTATGAAAGTCCCAACATCCTCTTGGATCTATCACGATAGATCCGGATCCCCAGAATGTAAGAGGCATCTCCCAGGTCTTTCATGGAGAACCTGTGTGACAAGAATCCTTTGACAGATTGTAGCATAGGAATGTCATTTCCTATCAATAGAATGTCATCCACGTACAAGACGAGGAATACGACACTTCTGGCTACAACTTTACTATATATGCACAGTTCATCTGGATTTTTGATGAAGTCATATTCTTTGATTGTTTCATCAAAACAGATGTTCCAACTTCGCGATGCCTGCTTCAGTCCATAAATGGACTTAAGCAACTTGCATACTTTCCCGCTGCTCCCACTCTGATTGAAACCCTCTGGCTGATCCATATAGACGCACTCTTCTAAATTTCCATTCAGAAAAGCCGTCTTTACGTCCATCTTCCAGATTTCATAATCATGGAAGGCAGCAATAGCAAGAAGGACCCGAATGGATTTGAGCATAGCCACTGGAGAAAAAGTTTCGTCATAGTCCAAACCAGGTCTTTGACGAAAACCTTTTGCAACAAGTCTAGCCTTATAGGTTTCCACCAGTCCATCTACACCAATGTTTTTCTTGAAGATCCATTTGCATCCTATGGGTTTTACCCCATCTGGAGCAAAGTCCAAAGTCCATACTTTGTTGGTCTACATGGACTCCATTTCGGTCCTCATTGCATCTAGCCATCGTGCCGAGTCGCCGCTCTGGATGGCCTGCTGGAAACTAGCAGGATCATCATAGTCGATGATGCAATCCTCTCTATCCCATCAATGAGAAAACCGTAGTATCTCTCAGGAGGATGAGACGGCCTACTACTTCGGCGGAGGGTGCGGGAATGTCCTGTTCTTCTTGAACTACTAGTTCTTCCAAACTTTCAGTAGTAGTTTGTGGTTCTGGAATTTCTTCCAGTTCTATTTCGCTCCCACTTGTTTCCTTTTCTAAAACCTGCTGTTCTAGAAAATGGGCATTATGAGAAACAAAAACCTTTTGTTCCTCTGCGTAATAGAATAGATACCCCTTGGAGTTCTTTGGATATCCCATAAACTTACACTGTACTGATCGTGCCTCGAGCTTGTCCATATGCTGCTTTTTAACAAAAGCTGGACATCCCCATATCCTTAGATACTGAAGATATGGTTTCTTCCCACTCCACATCTGATATGGCGTGGTAGGCACAGTCTTGGTAGGAACTCTGTTCAGAAGATATGCCGCTGAATCTAGTGCATAACCCCAAAAAGATCACGGTAACTCAGCATTACTCATCATGGATCGTACCATATCCAATAGGGTTCGATTCCGTCTCTCCGATACACCGTTATACTGTGGAGTGTATGGAGGAGTAAGCTGAGAGAGAATTCCTTTCCCTTTTAGGTAACCTAGGAACTTGGCACTCAAGTATTCACCACCTCGATCAGATCTTAGTGTCTTGATACTTTTGCTGGTTTGGTTTTCTACTTCATTCTTATACTCTTGGAATTTCTCAAAAGCCTCGGATTTATGTTTCATCAGATAAATGAATCCGTACCTTGAGTAATCATCCGTGAAAGTAATGAAATAGGAAAAACCACCTCTTGCATGTGTAGACATTGGACCACATACATCGCTGTGTATGAGTCCTAAGAGCTCGCTCGCTCTTACTCCATGTCCAGTAAATGGAGTCTTTGTCATCTTTACTTTGAGACAAGATTGACAAGTGGCATAAGTTTGATATTCGAACGAGTCCAAATATCCTTCTCTATGTAACTTAATCAACCTTCTCTCATTGATGTGGCTCAGTCTACAATGCCATAAGAAAGCTTTATTTAAATCTGGAGACTTTCTTTTTAGTGTGTTCTGGATATTGAAAATTTGGAGTTGGTTTAAGACATATATACCGTTATTTAGTGTACCGGACCCAATCAAACCATAATTTAGGTGGATGTTGACAACATCACTTACAAACGTGAAATCATAACCTTTATTTGATAACAAGGAAACAGATATGATATTACACGTTAAGCTTGGTACATAAAAACAGTTATGTAAAACCAATATGTGTCCACTCGTCAATCCCAGGTGATAATCCCCGACGGACACAGCTCCCACGCTAGCTCCGTTAGCAACCTTTAGGGTCATATCACCTTCCTTCAGCACTCTACGGTTTCTCAGTGCCTACAATGAATTGCAAATATGAGATTCTGATCCGGTATCCAATACCCAGGAAGTAGAGTTGATTGACAGACAATTCTCAATTACAAACACACCTGAAGTCGAAGCCACAGCTTGCTTCGGTTCCTGGTTCTTGGCGTTCCACGCCTTGCAATCTTTCTTCCAGTGCCATTTCCTGTGACAATGGAAGCATTCATCCTGGCCCACTACCGGTACCGCAAACTTTTTCTTTCCCTTCCCTCCCACCTTACTTACACCTCCTCTAGGTCTGGAGGCGGCCTTCTTTTTCCTTCCTTTGGCCCTAGCCTTAGACCCGGAAGAAGAAGCACTGCCAACAAACATAGCGGGTGTTTCCCTTGCCTTCTGCAAGGTGCCCTCTGCACTCCTTAACATGTTCAGGAGTTCCGGAAGTTCAACTTCTTTTCTTTGAATGTTGAAGTTCAGGATAAACTGGGCGTAGGTGGGAGGAAGGGACTGGAGAATAAGGTCTGTATAGAGCTCATTATCCAAAGTCGTCCCAAGGTCTGCGAGCTTTTCTATATAGCCGATCATCTTTAGGACATGTTCTCCTAACGATGACCTGACAGCCAACCTCGCTCGAAACAAGTTCTTTGAGGTCTCGTATCTTGCTATACGAGATTGCTCCCTATACAGATCTTTTGTATGGAGAAATATGGAGTCAAGATCCATATCCTCGTGCCTCCTCTGATGTTCATTGTTCATCGAGGCAAGCACGATGCACTTGGCTTTCGCGCAATCTAAATCCCAGGTTTTGCGGATTTCCTTATCCGCATTACTGGATTTGGGACCTGGGACATCAGGTGCCTTAGTGGTGAGGACATACCCCAATTTGTCATAAGTCAAGGCCATTTTGACATTCCGCAGCCAATCTTTATAGTTTGGCCATGTCAGTATATTTTTCTCTAAAAGTAACTTAAGTCCAGTCATTTTCAGGGTCGCTGCAATTAGGAGAGAGAGAAGAAAACTCTTTAGCATGATGCACTTGCAAGTTTAGAGTGGTTTTTAGTTTATCTAAACTGGATGGCTCCCACTGTTTCTCGAATCCTTCCCCAAACCATAAAAGAAGAATTAGCCAGGACTATTCTCACCGTACAATACTTGCTTAACCGTTCAGCCAGGCTAGTGTCGATACTTCGAGGGTGGTTTTCCAACGCTTTCGCGAAGTTCCTTAATTAAATAAGCTCTTTTCTCTGGGGGCGTAACCCCGCTGACACCTACTTGGTTTATAGCATTGATCGTTAAGTGACGAATATCCTGATGAGTAGCATATACTCATAGTAGGATCGGGATCCAAATATCATCGTATGATAATGTTGATGGAATCCTACCAGCATTCATCAAACTCCAAATGGTATGCATCTCTTTGCAAATTTCAGTTTCTTTAGAAATTCCCGATATGTATTTTTGGCCCCATGCTCTTATGACCTTGGCGTTGGTCAAAATGTCATAAGTCACATGTCAAGTTCTTCCCATCATTATCTTGTCAATTTGAACCCATCCGTATATATCCCTGACATTGGCCAAACGATAATACGACTGTCCCAAACTAACTCATCTATCTATGCAACAAATGAATACCCAGCAGCTACCAAACACTATGCCTTGGCGTTGGTCAAAATGCATAACTTGAATACTACTGAATACCCAAATGAAATGACGGAGGGCTATGAATGGTTTTGGCGAAACCGTGAACGTAGTGAACTTGATAAAACCGAAGGAACCTGATAGCTTTTTAAAAGGAGTGGTTAAAGCTCCGCAATTTTAAAAAATATCATCTTTTTTAAAATAACCGAGTGGTTTCTTTTAAATTGTTCCAACGATTCAACTTTTTGGTTTATTTTCTTTGCATTATAAATAATGCGTCCCATCATTAACTTATCATTGCAGAAAACAACGAAAATACAACGTCCTCTTATGCCATCCGCATTCGCCACGGGGTCCCGTCATCACCCGTTAGGTTACTTAACTAACGGTAGAGCGGGGGCTGGGCTAGCGCGGGTGTAAAACATAAGTGACGTCTAAATAGCTATCATATATAGATATTGTACATTCGTCAGACGCAAAAATAGGCATTCCAGATCTCATATGAACTTTATTGGATTTGCAAGCAACCCGCGTTTGTTTAGAGCCTGCAACAAAAGACGGATTACACAGTTGTGATGAATAGCCATTACCCCATCCTAGACCCATACGGGTACGGCAAACTACCCGCCAAATACCCGAAGTGAAGCGGTCTCCCTCAACAAAGTGAGTAGGCCACTTAACACTTCAAAGTACCCGGTAGTTTGTGCACCCCACCTTCAGTCTATCCTAGGAGCAAAAACAGTAAAATGAAATAATACAACGGTGGCTACAACCGCAACCTGGATGTGCCCCGCAAAATAATATTACAACAAATTACATTTACATTGAATGAATTAAAATAATAACCCATCACAAACCCTGGCTAATCATCACAACAGTCCAATACAGTTCGCATCCACAAACAGTAAAAACCATTACAGAAATGTGCAACCCCCTGCCAACCGACATACTAGCAGTTAGGGGAGGTTTACGAACACATTATACAATCACAGATATAATCAAATTAGCAAACATCGCAAAATTTCGATCGTGCAAACACAATAGATTCTACTCCAATACTTCTCTGTGCACCTGAGACTTGAGCAGAAAAATAAACATCCCAGAAAACACAAAAATATCACAGAAGAATTACTAGTGAAAAATGGGTTGAATCGGCCCCAACTCGGCCGCGGTTCCGCGGCGGATCGGTGCGATCCGCCGCGGTTCCGCGGTCGTTTGGCCGATTCAGGAACCCATTTTTCACCTGTTTTCTTAAACTTCTCTGTAGGTTATTCTGAAGCACCCTGAAAAAATTTTAGAGCCTGTTTAAAATTCGACAGAAAGTAGTGATATCGATGTCGTTTTTTGGTTCGTTTTGCGTTCGAATATCTTACGACTTTGCTAATAAGTTGTTTATTGTTTAGCGAGGCTCTGATACCACTGTAAGTCGATGTACAACACCCCACGACTTGCGGGGAGGCGCAAATATGAAAAACGATCTTGTTATTTGCTTAAACATCGACTAACCGCATGAATCGAAGCTAAACAATAACTAACATAAACATAGAAGTTAACAACTACTATGTAAAGGGATTATACCTAAAGAACCGTGTCCTTCGTCTTTACGAACTCCACCTCCTCCTCGGCCTTCTCGAAGTAGTAGACGATCCACCCGAGAGCTTTACTCCAAGCTTTGTCTCTAAACTTGAGGGAACTAGGTTTCTTTAAGTGCTAATCAAAGTACCTAGATGATATAGAGTGAGGGTTATGGTTTAATTAGTCTAACTAATCCTTCTACTCAACACATGAGAGGGGAGGATTAGGGTTTGAAGAGAGAGAGAGCTTGAGTTAAGAGAAGATGGACATAATAATGAAATGAGAAAATGAGTTATCATAATATATATCAAGCATTATTGTTTTTCAAGAAAAGAAAAGAAAATGATTTACAACCATGCTTGATAAATATCTAATGGTGATTCATCTCCATGAGTCATTAAGCATTTATGATGCATTAATGACATGGATGAATCATCCATATGACTCACTAATCTCATTTAATGTATATGCCACCTTAACCCCCTTAGTCACCATCTTCTAGAAGCTTCTCGCGCAATTACGAGAACGCCCCTCCTATCCGTGAAAACACGGAAAAACTTTATACTGTATAAATCCAATAACCGGATACTAGTAACTGGCTTAAACCAAAGCCGACTAGTAAAAACTGTCCGAAAGTCGTACGTGCGTAAACACACGTATGTGTCCGAACCCTTGTCGTAAAACCATACGACCTCTATATCGTTTCGCCTGGAGTAGCGAAACTCTCTGTGTAGGACTCTAGAGACTCGACTACTACGCTGGCAATGGGTTTAACCACAGACCGCAAGCGGCACTAGCTGTACGTAACGGTCCCCAGGTAGATGTCGATAAGAAGGCCGATGAGGAAACCCATCCGAACTCCTACTGAGTCTGATGTGACAATCTCCATACAGTCCGGTCCGTTCGTCTAAGACTATCGCATATCGGGCTTAGGGGGCAGCAAGCGTCAGTCCCCTAATAGCGGTATAAGTCGTGTCGGAGCGAAGCCCATTACACCCTGAGAAACTACTGGAACCTACCAGCAAATCTCGCTTGCCCTGGCCAGGGACATTGCGTAATGGCTCTCTGACACAGCGCGATATCAACCCCCAATACCGGGAGAGACGAATCCTGTCTAACCGCCACTGCCTCCAAGTGCTCGGGACTGCACCCAACTGCCACCTGTTTGCACGACTCCTTTGAGCCATGGTAGGGTAGCAATCTAAGAACAGTGGGACACACTCGAGGCGAAGTAGCAGTGCCAAGTCTGCGGACTATGCTGTACTCATGTCACCTGGGAACTGTTCACTGATGACTGGTATAAAACCAACCAACAGTTCCCTGTGAGTCCTATCCGGTGTACCCGTAACCCAACGAGCACCTGTATACTATCTCCAGTACGACGTACTGACGGCTGTGGGACAGACCATCTCCCCAACTGGGATGAGAAGCGTACACACTAGTCTACTCCGGAGTATCGATGCCCTGTCTCGATAATCCAACGACTAGGGACCTGAATAAGGATGTGCTTGTAGACTACCCAGCCCCCACTGGTGTGACTGCCATCACAACGCTGGTAGTCAAGCAAGATCCTAAGCGCTCTATCAATACGTATACTCACATATTAAGATAGAAAAAACCAAGTAGCATACTACCATGTTTAGCAAGACTGTTATATACATGTGAATATCCCAAGCTTCCATTAAGTAATATACAAACTAGTATGATACAATAATGGCCCCTAGGGCATATACACTAACAGAGAGCTATTCTCCTTTAGGCAAAAGAGTAGAGGTCGCGTGGTTTTGCGACAGGGTTCGGTCACATCCGTGCACTTGTGCACGTTTAGTGTCCGGGCAGTTAACACTAGCGGGCTTTGGTTTAACCCAGATCCTAGTGTACGTTTTGGGAATGGTTTTATCTCGTTTGTATTCGTGTTTCTTGGAACGCGGATGCGGGTGTGTATGCACAGTTGACAGAGAGACAGAGGCAGAGGATTCTCATTAGGGTTGTTGACTGTTGACTTTTTGCAAAACCCTAATACAACAACAACAACTGAGCCTTTTATCCCAAGCATATGGGGTAGGCTACATGAACCAACATGAGAATCACGCCGGGTCCAGCACATGAATCCTATGTCTCCACTCACTTCTATCGAACAATATACTTTCACTGAGTCCTTTGGCAACCATATCGTTTCGTATCACCTCCATCCATGTTTTCTCCGGTCTCCCTTTTGCCCTTTTGCCATTGCCCATATCGAGAGTATCTATTCGTCGAACCGGTGCTTCCATAGGTCTGCGTCGCACATGATCAAACCATCTTAGCCGGTTTTTCCGCATCTTCTCCTCCACAGGTGCTACACCAACTTTTGCACGAATATCCTCATTTCGCACCTTATCTTTTCTAGTGTTACCGCACATCCAACGAAGCATGCGCATCTCCGCTACGTGCATCTTCTGTGTATGATGCTTCTTAGAAGCCTAGCATTCTGTACCATATAATAAGGCAGGCCGAATAGCGCTCCGATAAAACTTCCCTTTCAATTTTAACGGAAAGTTACGATCACACAAAATCCCTGTTGCACTCCTCCATTTCAACCAACCAGCTTGGATCCTTTGATTAACACCACTATCGATCTCCCCATTCTTTTGGATGATGGAACCTAGATATCTAAACTGGTCGCTCGGTGATATCTCTTGTCCTTCCAATGTTATACCAATATGGTTTTGACTTCTCTGGCTACTAAATTTGCAGTGCATATATGCTGTCTTGGACCTGCTCAATCTGAATCCCCGAGATTCCAATATGATTAATATGATTAACAATAATGAGAATAAGAAATATGATTAACAATAATATTAATTATGTATTATTGTGACATGGTTGTTGATGGTTGACTTTGTTGACTTGTTGACTTAGTTGACCGGTTGACTAGGTTGGACTTGTTGACCTTCATCATTACAATGGCTATCATTTCATGGCGAAGAGTTTTGCTTGCTTCTTTCTTTTTGCAAAATGAGTGCATGAAATGATATGGCCATTTTGATTTGAACCATCACATAATACTCAATTACTATTATTTGTTATGATGATTTTGTATTATGAGAGCTTGGATGGCAAAAGTCTTGCTTATTCTTTCATTTCCTTTCTCTCTCATGCTTGAGCTCTCCCTCTTCCTCTTGCTCTCTCTCTAGTTCATGGTTCACTTGTCTCATGTGTAGAGAAGCAAGAACCATAGAGATAAAACCCAACACTCTCCTCTACTCATCCTAGCACACAAAGTCTAGCAAGCCAAGTGTTCTAGTTTCCTCTAGTTTGAGGTTGAAGCCAAAGGTAGAAGCTTTCAGGTGGATCCATCTTCGGCACAAAGAGACGACGAGGAGAGAACCATCCGACCACCACAAGGAGACCAAGAGAAGGAGTTCAAGTTAAGGTATAACTCCTAACCGAGTAGGTAAAACACTTGTTAGGATTGTTAGATAGTTGTTTAACAAAGATCCGTATTTTGAGTCCATGTTACCACCAAAAGAAAAATCGTTTTTCATCATTTCCGCAAGCCCGTAAGTACCGGGAGAGGTAACGTGGACTTACACTAATAAGGTTGCATCTACAGCTGCTGCATAGGTCTCGCAATGCTGTGCGCTGACAGCAAGAAACAACGGGGTAAGCAAGCCTCGAACGAATCACTTGACTCACATCTCCTCAGTGGCCACTAAATACGGAGCATAAACAGACAGCTCAGTGAACTGCACATCATACTCTGCCACTGTCATATCCAGCGTCTGACGTAAAGACTCGAACCTGCACGCTCTAGAATCTCTGACACTCTGTGGAAGGAAACGGGCAAGGAACACTGTCACGAACTCAGTCCAGGTCATAGGAGGAAGACCTGTTGCTCTGCCCTTCTCTACGAACTCACACCACTTCTGCGCAAGACCTTCCACGCAAAAGCTCGGGAACTCTACCTATCTCGCATCTGAGCATCTGAGTTAATGACATATCCGGGCCATCCTATCAATAAATGACTGTGGGTCCTCGGCTGTATCAGTGCCCGTGAAGACCGGAGGCTTTAGCCTCATAAATTCGGATAGTGATATAGTGATAACCTCTGTAGATGCCGGTGCAACTGCTATAGGGTTGTATAGCACGACAACAAGGATTAGCAAGGCATCACACATGCCATTTTATTAAAATATGGGGTGCTATGTAACCCTAACCAAGATCTTAACTAGAGAATTAGGGTTAACATAGCAAGTAAACAACTTTACTTCTAAGATTTTGGGATTACAACCTTTGTAGTCCGTTCCTTCGCTTCATAAGCTCCGTGTTGAGGTCCCTTCGTCGCGTTCATCATGTACCCGGACTCTTGAGAGGCTCCATCAATGTAACACTTTGAATCTCCGTTAGAATTTTTTTCGTGATAATTAGTAATTGTACGTGTTATTATATATGTGTACTTAGAATTATTAGTTACTTTAGCCGTGTTAGCAAATTAGAAATTTTTCTTTGTAGTGTACACTTGCACACTTAGCCATTTTTGAGACCTAGGTGTAAAGTGTTAGCCATTCTTTTGTTGCATGGTTGCTAACTTATCCCCACCATTTTAATCATGTCATAAATCTTTTCATAATTGAAAATTGACTAGAATATGAAGCCATGGTGTTAGGTAGAAAAAAATTGACTTTTTGACCCCTTTTCTTTTCCTCTTCTCTCTCTTTCCTCATTCTGAAATTCTGCAGAGAATTCCAGCAGAAAACCCCCATTTTCTCCATATTCTCTTCTCGTTTCACTTCTCTTTAGTTCCTCATTCAAACCCTACACAAATCTTACCTTTTCCTTCACAAAACCTTGGTTTAATGGCTCATTTGAGGTGTTTAGTGGCAAGACTGCATACTTGAGCCTAGATCTGGAGCATTTGGTGTTTTATAAGATCTTTAGAAGGTATAAACTCATGTCTTAATCTCTTTTTCCTTAACTTGTTGTATTTTGGCTAATTATCACGTTTTTATGCAAGTTTTGTGCTATTTAAGGGGATTTAGTGAAGTGATGTTAAAAGTGATATCCTTATGGCTTGATTAACTTGGTGATGAGTTTTACGGGTGATTTTAGACTTAGGTTTGTTTCAGATTTCATAAAAATACCCTAAAGTTTCAATTTAGTGCAAAGTGTGACTTATAACTTGAATATGAGCTCTGAGGAATCTGCTGCCACCCCGATTTTCTGTAAAATAAAATTGTAATTACTGGGATATACACAGTGTGTATGGAGTGCACACACCAAACCCGGGAGCCCACCTCCTACCCATGCCGCCAAAATCGTCATTCAGGCCGCAATTTGCGGCCAGATGGGAGGGTTTTGGGTTGGGTTTTTGGTGGTTGGTGTCTGCTGATATTTGGGGTTTCTTGGTATATTTATTTTTATAAAAATCTTTCTGTATCAAAATCTGGGACCTATTACCCTATTTTCCGTATTTTTAAATCTCCGCGACACACGTGATACGTGTGTGGTTTTGGGTTGTGCTGCGTATCGCGACGCGTCAGGTTAGCTTCAGGAGCGTGATCACACGTTTTAGCGTATCGCGCACACGCGCGCTTGGGTTGCAACGCGGGGTTCTAGTTTGACCTTAATATTTCATTTTTGGTAGATTTGAGCTTATGTGTATTATATTGTGTAAATCTAGGTTCGCAGGCGAGTGAGAAGGACGCTGCGAAGAAGGGGAAACAAGTCGTCGGCTACACTTAGCGCGAGACTTCGGTGAGTAGATTTAACATCTACGTGGATATCTCCCGCATGGCGTTCTACGTCAGGGCTGATAGGACTTTATAGCTACACATTGCATTTACCTACATTGACTGTTCATGGATACTGTTGTTGCATACTGCATTCCCTGCTATATGTATGAAACTTAGAATTGATAGAACACCGCACTATTACTAACGGTTTATGTTGCACGAGCACTAATCTGCATGTTACACACACACCGTTAGTAATTGCCATGACACACTCACTGTAGAATTGCCAGGATCATTACACTGCAGTTCATTTCACATATGATTCGATATGATTTTCAAAGAAATTAGAAGCTGCATGCTGTCTTTGAAAACTGAACTATTTTAAGAAACGCGGTTTCTCCCTTGTACCTATATTATGATGACCTGATGTACACAGCACATCGTATTTAATTTACTCATTGGTGTTGAATTTTTATGTGATTTCTGGTTTTGAGGACCGTGGAGTTATTTAAGAAATGATGCACTATTTGAAAACCTGGTTCCTCGTGATATGATATTTTGGTGCGTCCACCACGCATTTTCTCGGTGCTGAGACGTGTGCTTGAAACCCAATTCGTGGAGTAGATGATCCGTTTGCGGGTTCGTGGTGGACCCGGTATTGTTCCCCTCGGCAAGATGATCGATGGACTTTGCCGATTGAGCCTGGAGGTAGGAGAGTACCTACCGGTGATTGGTTGGACCTGGCGGTTATCCGGAGGATACCGACCAGAGTCGAGAGATGGATGCGGGATGATCCGTACTGCCGGGGCCGATACCGCAGACGGAGCCGTGGGCTGATCAGGACTTACGGAGCCCGATGTATGAGGATTTGCGTGTCGATGCTTGACACGAGTATTTATGATATTTTGGGTGCCGATGTTGGGCACTCGTGATTCTCAGAGATGTACAGGTTTTGAGGGCCGAGGAGGGTGCCGGCGCCTAAGTTTACTTGGGATTTGGTTGCAGCTTGGGCACTGACTATTTTTCCCACGATAGATATTTCGTGTAGATGTTGTTTATCCCATGCTCAGCAGTGATTATCATGTATCTCATCCTGTAGTTATTGTACCTGACAGAGCATTTGCATGATTATTGCACCTTTTGCTTGTAGCATATAGATTTACCTGCTGGCATATGATAGCGTAGAGCAGTACTTACATGCTCGTGATTACCTTATATGTTATCTCTATTCACGAGTTGGCAACTCACCCCCGTTGTGCCACAGTATTTGCAGGTTGCCCCTCAGAGTAGTCGCGGCAGGCTGCCTTTTGCATCTTTTGGCTTCAGATACCACTATAGTTGGAGCGAGAGCTATTTTGCTTTTAGGTGGGTTGTGGTATCTGGTTACTTTTATTGTACACACTTTTGTATCTAGTTTTCTCCATCTACCATATATGTACTTGACTTAGAGACGGTGTGAGGACGATGATGTATATTTTTGTATTCTGGTGTCGAGCTCGTGGGAGCCGACTTTATATTTGCAGTTATTATTCTGGGATGTTACTTTTTGCTCATTCTTCGCTACGGCGTCGTATATTACTCTTGTGGTGATGGTTTCCGCCGTTGGGCATGAGTGCTCCCGGTTTGGGATGCTTTGTTCATTATATCTCATTTTCACTTATATCCTGTTTTACCCGATTCTTGGGGTTACTTTTACAAAGGAAATGCTGCCAAAATTATTATAAGGATATTTTAACTTTAAAAATAACCTCATTGAACTAATTAAGGTTTTCTAAATGTTTTTAAATAAATGTTTTCGACACTCACTTCTTTTAAATGGTTTTGATTTCTGGGTTCGGCTTACTTAGTCGCGTTACGCCTGTAGACGTAGCGTGGTTAAGTACCGGTCACGAGTCGAAATATTCGGGTCGTGACAAAGTTGGTAACAGAGCGTAGGTTTTACCTTTCCGAGTGTTCCTAGGATGACCCTGGTATGATGGAGTAGGTAGCTGAAGCAGAGTGGCGTAGCGTGCGTATGTTCCGCGGCATACTCACGACACGGTACTCCGCCAAAGCGACCTTAGGACTTATTGATTTAAATTCCTTTTGAGTATATACATTCTTGCGATTCGATTTCTGCATCCTTATCGAATCCTATTTTCCTTTCAGCCATTATGCCGCCAAAGACTACGAGGGCGCAGAGAGCGGCCGCGAGGGCCGAGATTCGAGTTGATTCGTCTGAGACGAGGACTGATCCGGGAAGTACATCGGTTGTACCCGAGCAGGTTGTTCCTCCCGTGACAGATCAGATCGCTACGCTAGGGGCTGGTATGCAGGAGATGCGCCAGACGGTGGGATCCAGCATGCAGGAGATGCGCCAGATGATAGGATCGCTAGTTGAGACGCTTCGAGCGCAGCGACCAGAGATAGCTCTACCCGTTACAGAGACCGCGATGGTACCTACCGCACAGCCAGTTGCCCCTGCAGCTACGGAGGTGATTACAGTATCGCTATCAGAGTTCATGAGGCTGAAGCCTCCGGTCTTCACAGGCACCGATGCAGCCGAGGACCCACAGTCCTTCATTGATAGGATGGCTAGGATATGTCGTTCCCTCAGATGCGCAGATGCGAGATGGGTTGAGTTCGCGAGCTTTTGCCTGGAAGGTCTTGTGCAGAAATGGTGCGAATCAGTCAAGAAGGGCAGAGCAGCAGGTCTTCCTCCTATGACCTGGACAGAGTTCGTGGCGCTATTCCTTGCCCGCTTTCTTCCCCTGAGTGTCAGAGATGCTAGAGCATGCAGGTTCGAGTCCTTACGCCAGACTCCGGAGATGTCAGTGGCAGAGTATGATGTGCTGTTCATAAAGCTATCTATCTATGCGCCGTATCTAGTGGCTACCGAGGAGTTGTGAGTCAAGAGATTTGTTCGTGGCTTGCTTACACCACTGTTCCTTGCGATCAGTGCACAGCACTATGAGACATATGCAGCAGTGGTAGATGTAGCTCTATTAGTCGAGGAGCGCCTTGCTGAGACATCGGTAGTTCCAGAGCCGAAGAGAGTTCGTACTGGTATAGCAGCACGGAGACAGACATTCAGACGCAGCGACAGGTATCGTTCAGGCACGAGGAGTGGCAGAGATTCGAGACGAGGCCAGATGTTTAGATCGTATCCACGGGAGAGTCAGCAGTCGTCGTGAGGTTGCTATAGATGCGGCAGTTTACTTCACCTCGTCAGAGATTTTCCTGAGATACACCGGAGGGAGACAGCAGCACCGCACATCACCTTACTACCTTCACCACCCTAGAGGGTGTTGCCTGTTGTTCCTACTGTTACTCCGCGTTAGACTCATACACAGAGAGGTCGTGGGCGTGGAGGAGTTGCTCAGAGAGGACGGGATGACCGAGGCAGAGGACAGTCAGTCACAGGTGGAGGGCAGGCACGAGTTTTTGCTTTGACGCATCAGGACGCGCGGGCGTCCAATGTGGTGGTCTCAGGTATCCTTCCAGTATGTTCTGTTAATGCACACGTATTGTTCGATCCCGGATCCACGCACTCGTACGTATCTACACAGTTTCTACACACTTCGTGCCGAGTTTGGGTAGAGAGTCCGGTTTGCTTGATCAGCCGCTTGTTGTGACTACTCCTGTGGGAGATTTGTTTGTTGCTAGGCACGTGTTCCAATCCTGTACCATCGGTATTGGCGAGAGAGAGTTGCCTGTCGATTTGATCCTTCTCGAGATGTTGGACTTCGACGTTCTTTTGGGCAGGGATTGGTTAGCCACGTGCTATGCTTCTGTGGACTGCCGTGAGAAGACAGCTAGATTTTGTTTTCCCGGCGAGTCGGTTTTTGTTGTGTTGGGGGACCGTGGTGCCGCCCCACACTGTGTGATTTCTTCTTTTCGTGCTGGACAGCTTTTGAGGAAGGGATGTCAGGGATTTCTCGCCTATGTTCGTGATACTAGAGCTACATAGGTTCCTCTGGATCAGATTCCGGTTGCTAGCGAGTTCCCTGATGTGGTCCCTGACGAGCTTCCTGGGCTACCGCCCGAGTGCGACATTTCTTTCTGTATTGATTTGGTTCCTGGCGCGGGGCCTATTTCTATACCGCCTTATCGGATGGCCCCGGCGGAACTTCGAGAATTGAAGGGCCAGTTGCAAGATTTGCTGGACAAGGGACTTATTCGACCCAGTGTTTCTCCTTGGGGTGCTCCAGTCCTGTTCGTCAAGAAGAAGAACGGCAGTTTGCGTCTGTGTATCGACTATCGCCAGCTGAACAGGGTTACAGTGCGGAACAGATATCCTTTGCCGCGTATCGACGATCTGTTCGACCTGCTTCAGGTGGCAGGGTACTTTTCGAGGATCGATTTGAGATCAAGCTATCACCAGCCGCGGGTTCGACAGGAGGGCATTCCTAGGACAGCTTTCTGCACGCGCTACGGTCATTACGAGTTTTTGGTGATGTCGTTCGGACTCACCAATGCGCCAGCAGCATTCATGGATTTGATGAACCGTATTTTCAGGCCGTATCTTGATCTGTTCATCATTGTATTCATTGACGATATTCTGGTGTATTCTCGGAGTAGAGAGGAGCACGAGTAGCACCTGCAGACTACACTGCAGACCTTGAGAGAGCATCAGCTTTTCACCAAATTCTCCAAGTGTGCTTCCTAGCTGGACAGCGTAGACTTCTTGGGGCACGTGATTTCACGAGACGGTATATGTGTAGACCCGAGGAAGATCGAGGCCGTTCGGAGTTGGCCCAGACCCACATCAGTTACGGAGATTCACAGCTTTCTAGGGCTGGCCGGCTACTACAGGCGATTTGTGCAAGATTTCTCTCGCATTGCTACACCTTTGACCGGGTTTACCCGGAAGGGAGTTCCTTTCATTTGGACAGAGGAGTGTGAGCAAAATTTTCAGCAGTTACGGGCTCTACTGACTACGGCGCCAGTATTATCATTGCCTTCAGGGTCAGGCGGATTTGTGGTATATTGTGATGCTTCTCTAGTGGGGCTAGGGTGTGTTCTGATGCAGCATGACAGGGTGATCACGTATGCTTCGCGGCAATTGAAGAAACATGAACAGAACTACCCCACTCACGATTTGGAGATGGCTGCAGTGGTCTTTGCACTTAAGATCTGGTGACATTACCTATACGGCGAGTCATGCCAGATATTCACTGATCACAAGAGCTTAAAGTATATTTTCCAGCAGCAAGACCTGAACCTTAGACAGCGCCGATGGATGGAGTTAGTGAAGGACTACGACTGCGAGATCTTGTATCACCCGGGAAAGGCGAATGTAGTGGCGGATGCTTTGAGCAAGAGGCCCGGGGGTAGTCTATTTTGCTTAAGCGCGGTACAGAGGCAGTCGTCGGCAGATTGGCAGATCTTATGCGACAGCCGGGTACAGTTCGAGTTTACGCCGATCGGAGGACAGATTGCACATGTTCGTGCACGCCCACAGTTGCTTGACCGTATACATGAGCCACAGCACAGTGATGACCGTTGTTCAGAGATTAGGACGCAGATGGGACAGGGCAGATTTTCCGAGTTCGTGATCGATGATCAGGGGATACTACGATTTGGGATCAGATTGTGCATACCAGATGTTGAGGGACTGCGGCGTGAGATTCTCGAGGAGGCACATCGATCGGTGTATAGTGTTCATCCAGGGTCCACCAAGATGTACCACGATTTGAGAGATGTTTACTGGTGGGACGGGATGAAGTGGGACATCGCAGATTTTGTGTCGAGATGCCTGACTTGTCAGGAAGTCAAGGCTGAGCATCAGAGGCCCGCGGGAGAGCTACAGCCGTTGCCCATTCCGGAGTAGAAATGGGAACAGATTTCTATGGACTTTATTGTGGGTCTACCCAGGACTAGTCGAGGGTATGACTCCATCTGGGTGATCGTGGATCGTTTGATAAAAGCGGCTCACTTCCTACCGGTGAAGACGACTTTCTGATTTGCTCAATATGCCCAGATTTACGTTGATGAGATTGTACGACTACACGGAGTTCCGACATGTATCGTGTCCGACAGCGGCACCCAGTTTACCAGCCGACTATGGCAGAGGCTTCAGGAGGCTTTGGGCACCCGCTTGAGTTTCAGCACAGCATTTCACCCGCAGACCGACGGACAGTCAGAGCGGACTATTCAGACTCTCGAGGACATGCTCAGAGCATGTGTATTAGACTTCGGAGGTAGCTGGGATCATCATTTGCCCCTAGTGGAGTTTTCCTATAACAACAGCTACCAGCAGACCATTCAGATGGCACCGTTTGAGGCTCTTTATGGGAGGAGATGTAGATCGCCCGCCTGTTGGACAAAGCTCAGTGAGGGCAGTATCTTAGCGCCGCAGATTGTGGAGGATACGACCGCGAAGATCCAGTTGATTCGCGATAGGATGAGAGCAGCCCAGAGTAGGCAAAGATCTTATGCGGACCGTCGTCGGCGCAAACTTGAGTTTTCTGTTGGTGATCATGTTTTCTTGAGGGTCTCCCCAATGAAAGCTGTGATGAGATTTAGGAAGAAGGGGAAGCTTAGTACCAGGTATGTGGGCCCCTTCGAGATCCTCGAGCGAGTTGGTACGGTTGCGTATCGTTTAGCCCTTTCGCCCAGTTTTCTAGACGTGCACCCGGTATTTCACGTTTCGATGCTCCGCGGATATCTTCATGATCCTTCGCATGCGATTCAGCACCCGACGATCCAGCTTGAGCGTGACCTTTCCTATGCAGAACAGCCGGTGAAGATCTTGGATCGACAAGTGAAGAAATTAAGATCGAAGGACATACCGTCAGTCAAGGTACTTTGACGTGGCCAGAGCGGCGAGGAGGTCACTTAGGAGACCGAGAGCGAGATGAGGAAGAGGTATCCCAATCTTTTTGAAGGTATGTATAGTTAGATTTTTAAATTCGGGGACCGAATTTCTTTAAGGGGGTAGATTGTAACACTTTGAATTTCCGTTAGAATGTTTTTCATGAAAATTAGTAATTGTACGTGTTATTATATATGTGTACTTAGAATTATTAGTTACTTTAGCCATGTTAGCAAATTGGAAATTTTGCTTTGTATTGTACACTTGCACACTTAGCCATTTTTGAGACCTAGGTTTAAAGTGTTAGCCATTCTTTTGTTGCATGGTTGCTAACTTATCCCCATCATTTTAATCATGTCATAAATCTTTTCATAATTCAAAATTGACTAGAATATGAAGGCATGGTGTTAGGTAGAAAAAAATTGACTTTTTGACCCCTTTTCTTTTCCTCTTCTCTCTCTTTCCCTCATTCTGAAATTCTGCAGAGAATTCTAGCAGAAAACCCCTCATTTTCTCTATGTTCTCTTCTCTTTTCACTTCTCTTTAGTTCCTCATTTAAACCCTACACAAATCTAACCTTTTCCTTCACAAAACCTTGGTTTAATGGCTCATTTGAGGTGTTTAGTGGCAAGACTGCATACTTGAGCCTAGATCTGGAGCATTTGGTGTTTTATAAGATCTTTAGAAGGTATAAACTCATGTCTTAATCTCTTTTTCCTTAACTTGTTGTATTTTGGCTAAATATCACGTTTTTATGCAAGTTTTGTGCTATTTAAGGGGATTTAGTGAAGTGATGTTAAAAGTGATATCCTTATGGCTTGATTAACTTGGTGATGAGTTTTAAGGGTGATTTTAGACTTAGGTTTGTTTCCGATTTCAGAAAAATACCCTAAAGTTTCAATTTTGTGCAAAGTGTGACTTTTAACTTGAATATGAGCTCTGAGGAATCTGCTGCCACCCGATTTTCTGTAAAATAAAATTGTAATTACTGGGATATACACAGTGTGCATGGAGTGCACACACCAAACCCGGGAGCCCACCCCCTACCCATGCCGCCAAAATCGTCATTCTGGCCGCAATTTGCGGCCAGATGGGAGGGTTTTGGGTTGGGGTTTTGGTGGTTGGTGTCTGCTGATATTTGGGGTTTCTTGGTATATTTATTTTTATAAAACTCTTTCTATATCAAAATCTGGGACCTATTACCCTATTTTCCGTATTTTTAAATCTCCGCGACACATGTGATATGTGTGTGGTTTTGGGTTGTGCTGCGTATCGCGACGCGTCAGGTTAGCTTTAGGAGCGTGATCACACGTTTTAGCGTATCGCGCACACGCGCGCTTGGGTTGCAACGCGGGGTTCTAGTTTGACCTTAATATTTCTTTTTTGGTAGATTTGAGCTTATGTGTATTATATTGTGTAAATCTAGGTTCGCAGGCGAGTGAGAAGGACGCTGCGAAGAAGGGAAAACAAGTCGTCGGCTACACTTAGCGCGAGACTTCGGTGAGTAGATTTAACATCTACGGGGATATCGCCCTCTTGGCGTTCTACGTCAGGGCTGATAGGACTTTATAGCTACACATTGCATTTACCTACATTGACTGTTCATGGATACTGTTGTTGCATACTGCATTCCCTGCTATATATATGAAACTTAGAATTGATAGAACACCGCACTATTACTAACGGTTTATGTTGCACGAGCACTAATCTGCATGTTACACACACACACCGTTAGTAATTGCCATGACACACTCACTGTAGAATTGCCAGGATCATTATACTGCAGTTCATTTCACATATGATTCGATATGATTTTCATAGAAATTAGAAGCCGCATGCCGTCTTTGAAAACTGAACTATTTTAAGAAACGCGGTTTCTCCCTTGTACCTATATTATGATGACCTGATGTACACAGCACATCGTATTTAATTTACTCATTGGTGTTGGATTTTTATGTGATTTCTGGTTTTGAGGACCGTAGAGTTATTTAAGAAATGATGCACTATTTGAAAACCCGGTTCCTCGTGATATGATATTTTGGTGCATCCACCACGCGTTTTCTCGGTGCTGAGACGTGTGCTTGAAACCCGATTCGTGGAGTAGATGATCCGTTTTCGTGTTCGTGGTGGACCCGGTATGGTTCCCCTCGGCAAGATGATCGATGGACTTTGCCGATTGAGCCTGGAGGTGGGCGAGTACCTACCGGTGATTGGTTGGACCTTGCGGTTATCCGGAGGATACCGACCAGAGTCAAGAGATGGATGCGGGATGATCCGTACTGCCGGGGCCGAGGGCTGATACCGCAGACAGAGCCCATGGGCTGATCCGGACTTACGGAGCCCGATGTATGAGGATTTGCGTGTCGATGCTGGATACGAGTATTTATGATATTTTGGGTGCCGATATTGGGCACTCATGATTCTCAGAGATGTACAGGTTTTTAGGGCCAAGGAGGGTGCCGTCGCCTGAGTTTACTTGGGATTTGGTTGCAGCTTGGGCACCGACTATTTTTCCCACGATTGATATTTCGTGTAGATGTTGTTTATCCCATGCTCAGCAGTGATTATCATGTATCTCATCCTGTAGTTGTTGTACCTGACAGTGCATTTGCATGATTATTGCACCTTTTGCTTATCGCATATAGATTTTCCTGCTGGCATATGATAGCGTAGCGCAGCACGTGCATGCTCGTGATTACCTTATATGTTATCTTTATTCACGAGTTGGCAACTCAACCCCGTTGGGCCACGGTATTTGCAGGTTGCCCCTGTCACGACCCGAAAGTACGGAACGTGACCGGTAGTTAGATTACGAAGCGTCTAGAGGTGCAACGTAACCTAAGTAAGCCGAAGCCCAGAAATCTAAACCATAAAAGAAGAAGAAGTAAAGGAAAACATGAAATAAACAAGTTTAAAAGCAACATCCAATTTCTCAAAAATTTCGGCAGAGCCTCCTTTGTAAAAACTGGCCCCAAACGGGTACAAACAAGAATGAATACATATAACCAATAAAAAGCATCCCCAACGGGAGCTAGCTCAACGCCAATAGGCGGAAACAACCACAACAAGTACAATAATATACAACGCCAAAGGACGAGGCTCAAAGCTCAAAAGAAAACAAATCCACCAAACCAGAATAATACATGCGCGACTCTAAGGTCGAAATAAATAAATGGTCCAGTAATCTATCAAATAATACAAGTTTGGTTGATGGAGCTTTCTAGATACAAATGAAATAATAAAAATACAACGGCGGTCCAGATACAAATGAACCAACCTACCGTGCATATCACCCGGAATGAAAATGATGTGCCAGCAACTGCCAAGGAACCCTGTACATCAACCTGTAATAAAATTTGGCACAACGGGGGTGAGTTGCCAAACTCGTGAGTAGAAGATATCTACGGGAAAAAATCGAATGCACAACGCTATCCTAGGTCATAGTAATACACTACTATATCCCAATCATCTAGAAATGGCAGGGTAATACTACGTGTAAATGCAAATACTCTGTGCTCGTGTCAGTGCCTCATATAGCACTATGTCATATGAATGAGTATACATGCACCATGAATGTAACATAACCAATCCTGAAATCTAGATATATCTGTATAAGAAATCTTTAGCTTTTATCATAGTAAAATGTGTATAGAAATCTGAAATAGCAACAATGAAATCCATGGAAATCCGTGTCAAGCATCGACACAAACATGTAAATCTCAAGTCTCAATACCTCATAATCTCAATATCTCGGGCTCCGTCGGTCCGGATCGGCCCATATCATCAAATCTCACGACAACGGTCGGTATCCTCCGGATATCCGCCGCGCCAGACATCACCGGTAGGTAGCCTTCCCCTGCCGGGCTCATCGTCTACAACTTGATCTTCTTGCCCCCGGGGTACCATACCGGGCCCACCATGTACCCAAGACGGTTCATCTACTCCTCGAATCGGGTCTCGAAATCCAACAGAAAACATGAAATCTCATGGTGGACGACACATACATCACGAGAAAACCGCATCTTATGTTTTAAAAAGAGAGGAGGAGAGAGAGAGAAGTTTTTATATATTTTTGCGGTTTTCCCCAAAATCCAGAAATCTCATAGAAAACCAAAATCCTAAAATCATGAGTAAGTATATGATAAGTGTCGGCATATGCCCATAATACTGCCTGATAACATGGAAATATGAATGCATGAAATGTCTAAGTAATCAATGCCATGTTTATACTAACACCAGAGAGCAATCACGATATTACATCAATCTAGCTGTTAGCTGATTGCATCAATTAACGATAATATGATCTAAAGTGTACGTGACATAGCAATTACCGATGATGATGTGTGTGAGCCGGCAAATAAGTGTGTGTGGAATATGCGCATCATCGGTAATGGTGCTAGTGTCCTAACAGGCAGAGTTTGATTCTGATTATAGAAACATATGTATGAACATGCAACATTATGATTACAGTTTGAATGTAAAGACAGATGTGCAATAACCACTCATTTGATATACAAGTATAACTACCACTATATGTCTTGAGCCTAACTAGTGTCCATCTAACCTCCTAAAAAACTAAACCTAAGAACTAGTCGATAAGAAATAAGAGTACACCTAAAGTCTGAGTCCATATCTCTAATAGTCGGCGATCCAGCCTCAATAGCGTCACGTACGTAGTACGATTTCCTCGAAACAAGAGTGCGGATCAATCATCACATCTATGCCTCGTACGGTAAAATCCATCGTACGACATCCCAATATCGGGGTACGGGTCAAGTATCACCTACGTGTCTCATTATTCGTATAATATCATCATCAACACATGTCATGATCAAGGTGCTATACTGTAATCGCATACATCAATCATATATCATTGTCAGCATAAATATACACCGTTAATTTATCCTCAGAAATGTCATGTCACATATATCATATCTTGATCAAGTCACATATGTCAAGTCGTGATTAAGTTACGCCTATAAGATATCGAAATCAAGTTACATCTATATGATATCGTAATCAAGTCACACATATATCATATCAGAAAATCAATCACATGTTACGGTCCGGGTGCTATTTTAGAGTCCCATGTACCTCAATCTCATCACCGCCCTTTATTATCTATGTATACCTATTCATTAACTCATTTTCTAATGATCCGCTAACATTTTAATACGACTGCATAGCCAAGAATCACGGCATCGAGCCCAGTTATACTGTTTCATTCCCGTGTATTATATCACATCATTGTATCCCATATACGTGTTGTATATATATATATACCTATACCTAGTCCTATATATATATATACACATACACGTATACTCCACGTCGAGTTTCAGTGTGTGCGTGTGTGTGTATCTACCTGAAACCTACGAATCTCTTCCAAGGTATTCATCCTCTGGTATGGTCTTCCTAAATCAGTCTAGTCCAGCCTAGGGTCAATACTAGGGTCCTACTCATTAAGAATCTAGGGTCACATCTGGCTTCCTAATGTCAATAAGTACTTGTAAGTGCACGGCGGCGCCCCGGCCGTCGATCCGACGGCCAAATGCGGAAGCGGTGAATAACTTAAATTTTGCGGACTTAGCAAACCGGCACCACCGCGCACTAAACTCCGGATCGTAACCATTTAACTAGTCTAGCTAACTAACAAGAAAGGGGATATACCGACTGATCCGAGTCCTCCGGTCTTCTCGTCATGGTCCCGATCTCCTGCTGAAAAGTCCCGTCTCCTCCTCGTCGCCGGAAGTGCACCACATCGCCAACTTTGTTTACGGGCTCCCACCTCAATGCCGAGGCAACTCAGGCACGAAGCCGGCTACTCGACGTGCCCAAGATTTGCTGTAGAATGTAGTGTAGAGATCCATGTCTCATTTTGGGGTTAAGGAGGTGCCATTTGGTGGAGGGATGAAACAAGAACAAAATGTGGAGGAGCTTGGGGTATTTTGGAGCATCAAATGAACAACATTTCCCCACCTCCAATTTTGGACAGCCCCCATTCAAAAAGAATGGCCGGCCAATGCACTATCAAGAATGGAGAGAATGAGATGGTGAGCTAAAAGAAAATGGGGGGGGAAACTCTATCATGCAAGAGAGAGGAAAAGACAATCATGTGAACCAATGATAGCAAGGTGAAAACCACACTCTTCTCTCACTCATCAACCATGATGATATCCAAAGTCAATCCATCATGAAGTATGAAGTCAAGCAAGTCAATGGATGGTGCTATAATCATGACATGATAATATGCAAGGACCCCCTCCACAAAAGTCTATTTGCAACAATGCAAATAAACCCTCCTCCACCAATCTTCGGCCAATGAACGGAACAAAGGAAATTGGCCGAAACGGAAAGTAAACTGGCAACTCCAGAAAACTGGTCCCGTAATAAATTACAGGAAAACCCCGATACTGTGCATACACACCTGCATCTGTATTTCGACCGAAATACAAATGCAATGAGACAAAATCTACACTGTACTATACTAGGATCCGGCTTATACCAAAGCCGTCTAGTAATATCTGTTCGATCCTGATCCGTGCAATACCGCACGTATCTGATCGAACCCTGCCATATAACCATACGGCCTATAGTACAAACTGTCCGATCCTGATCCGTGCAATACCGCACGTATCTGATCGGACCTTGCCATATCTCCATACGGCCTCTACAACCTTTCGCCCGAAAGCTGAGTAACTGAATGTGGGGGACTCTAAAGACTCGTCAACACCTTGGTTGTGGATTTAACCACTAGCACGTCAGAGGTATAAGCCAATACGTGACGGGCTACCAGGTACTGACTAAAAGGGACGTCTGTGAGCGAACTTAGCCCGACAACCCTACAGAGCCTGTCAGTGACAATATCCGTGCAGTCCGGTCCGTTCGTCTATGAGTATCGCATGGCGGGCCTAGGGGGTTGGTAAAAGTCAGACCCCCAAAAGCGGTACAAGTCGTGTCGGAGTGTAGCCCAGAACACCCTGAGATACTACTGGAATACCTACCAGTAAATCTCCTTGCCTTGGCCAAGGACTTTGTGTAATGGCTCTCCTAGACACAGCACGACCTCACCCCCAATACCGGGAGAGACGAACCCCTGAAGATACGCTCACTGCCTCCATGTGGCTCGGGACTGTACCCAACTAAAACCTGTTTGCACGACTCCTTTGAGCCGTGGTAGGGTAGTAATCAAAGTACAGTGGGAACTCACACGAGACAAATGACGATCCCCAGGTCGATGAACTAACCTGCACACATGTCACCAGGGAACTGCCATCTGACGTCTGGTATATGACCAACTAGCATGTTCCCGGCGAGTCCTGTCCGGTGTACTCATAACCCAATGAGCACCTGTATACATCTTAGGTGATCCAACTGACACCAGTGGCTTGTGAGACCGGCCACCGCCCCTCGTCGGGGTCTCGACTGTATACACTAGTCTACTAATGGAGTATCGATGCCCAGTCTCGAAACTCCCACGACTAGGGACCTTTTAAGGATAAGCTTATAGACCCCAGCTCCCACTTATATGATCGCCCTCATACTGCTGGTGGTCAAGCAAGAATCCTAGGGGCTCTATCAACGTGTAATAGCGACGTGTCAGGTCACCTAAAACAGTACACGATGATAAAGGTAAACCAGATAACATACTATCATCTCGAGTAAGACTGTCCTACCGGGATAGGTCCTCCCTCAATCATTACAATCACGTACCTGTGACCTAATAATTGACTCTGAGGGCACTATCCCCAACAATCTCCCACTTGCACTCAAGGCTAATTATTGCGATGTCGCATACTCACAGCCCGTGTGATACCGAACATCCAACTCCTCTACTAGTCAGTCTCACAAAGCTCGTTTGCGGAACTATTGCATTCGAGGAATAGCCTCAGTGAGTGGATCCGCTTTGTTGTTTCTTTCTATGTCTCTCTATATCTCAAGTTCGCGGAGAAAGCCATCTCCCGAAAAGAGCAATACCTGTCTTAGAATACGTCTGGATGTCTGATGGGACCTAGCTCATAAATGAACTCCAATTCCAAACTTCTTAGACTGTATCGTCAACTGAACTTAATCAGTATCCTGCGCGCCATGCCTCCCTCAGTATTGCCTTGGACCACCTGTCCAAAATACTTCCCCTCATCAGAAGGAAAAACTATAACTCTGACAACCTCCTTGTCGTCCATGTCACCTTGGAAGCCTGGAATGATAACTGTCTCCTGAATGAGGCTGTCGTTATCATATCCCTAGAACATTCACTTATGTTCTAAAACTGCTTCCGACTGTTTCTCCAGGATTGGATTAATGTCAACTTATTGCATCTAGTGCAAGAACAACAACTGGTGTGGTACTTGACATCTCACGATTGACTCAATTGCCTGAGCAAGTGATCTGCCAATCATGTCCGTCCCTCTCCCCTTTAGTCTGTAAGACACCTTTGGAGAGGGTGACTCCATTACTTGCAGGTACACTACCGTGCCAGGAGTCGTCCATCCTAAATACTCTTAGAATGCTGTCAAGTACCCTGATTGGGAAACCACCCAAATCTAGATCTAAAACCATAGATCTAGTAACCAGTATGTCTGATATAAAATCCATTTCCTTTGTGGAGAAACAACTGTGTGACGACCAAAGTATAACCGATCGTAGTGTAGGAGTTTCTTTTCCTATTCTGTGTATATCATCCAAATACCAGGATATCACACCCTACTACCTTCTCAACAGATCCATCCCCTATTCTGATGAAGTCAAACCCATGACTGTCACGTCAGAAATAGATGATCTATCTCCGCTACATCTGCTTTAGTCTATAAATAGACATAAGCTACCTGTCCACCAATGCTTCCGCTGCTCCCACTGACTACGACAACCCTCTGGCAGAGTCATATAGACGTACACTTCCAAAACTGGTTTAGAACGACGCTATACTCATCCTCCCGCCGGGTCTCGTAACCTGGAACAACAGCAATGGCAATTGTGGGTAAACAAGAACTTCCCTGTCACCGTCCTTGAGGCTACCGTAGTACCTCTCGGGTGCCTGAAGTTACCCACCGTATCTGCGGAGTGGCCAGTGGAATGTCAATCCAGATTGAATCTTTAGGTTCCTTATCAAATCTTCAGTAATCGTTTGTGGTTCTGGAATCACTTCCAGTTCTACCATACTCCCACTACTGTTCTCTAAAAAAAAAATCCATTTTTATTAAAACTGTGGCGAGTCTAGAACAATATCGCTATTGTTCATCCAGATGGTAGAAAGTCAACCCTCGTCATAGCCTGGGTCAACCCACAAACAGCCATTACAGAAACGTGCCTTGAGATGTCCAGTGTCTGGTTTTAATCATAAACCGGACAACTCCCCGTACCTTAACATCGTTAAGATATGAACTGTTCTATATCCAATATAGAAACAGAGGCACTGATTTAATTGAACCAGATTCAAATCATGCAGCTGTCCCCAGCGCATGTCAACTAAATGGAAGGAGGCCGATCAGCGTTACTCAACTTAGGAATACTTCCAATTATGAGTAACCTGAAAGAGAAGTAAGATCTCTTTATCATTACTATCAACTGAATACCATACACAAGTATCTACATCTTCGATCTCTTTGAAGAATCCCGATACTTGCTATACCTGGTTCTCTACTCTATTCAAATACATATAACTTCTCCAAATTCGGACCCTGTGTTTCCACGAAACACCTGTCTAAAAAATAGAGGAGTCATAAGTAAACCAAATATAGTACGAGGACCATCCCCTCTGTCCTGATGGACCCTGGACAACATACAATCCTTTGTATAAGTCCCTTGAGTCTGATAACTCATTCACTGTGTGTCGTAGGTTGAAAACTGTACTTATGGTTAAGAAGAATTACACCGCTGTTTGATGCTCCTTACCTAACCATCCACTGATATAGGTAAATGTCATCGACATAATATCAAAAGGTATATCTCACTCTATGAAAATAGACGTACAGATATATCAATTTGAAATTGGTGCACAACAGCGGATATTCAAAACCATATATTTGCCGACCGGCAAACAACCCAGGTGATCTCCTCAAATATCACCGATTACAACGAATCCCGATATAATGAGGATGATCACCCAATTTCCAATAACTTACTCCCACTCATCATCTGTAAAACCATACAGATATGAGAATCAAACCTGGTAAATACATACCCTGGAGCAAGTGTCTAATCGGGAAATCAGTTTCCTTTAACAGTACATAGTGAGACTGAAACATTGAAATGTTTCGATGGGGTATCCTGGTATTCCTAGTAATGCCTCTTCCAGATTCACGACTGTAACCGTATAGTTCTTTGCCACCTCTCCAAATCCCTTCATATGTCTTTAGTCTTTACCTTCTGCACACCCTTTTAGGCCAAATGGTTTTCTTCCTTCCCTACCGTTCGGCACCAGCCTATGGTTTGGAAGAAGACTATCCAATAAGCATAATGGGTGTACTGTCCCAATCCTAGGAACACTCGCAATGAGAGAGGGTGAAGATGAAAGACAACCGAATAAACCTTATTCCTATTTCTCCTGAACCAGAATCCATCCCCGAACTGGAACAAGTTCCAATCGAGTTCGTATATAACCATACGATGGAGTATCCAAATAAACTGTGGATCTTCGTAGCGATACGGAGTGTCCTGGAGAAATACAAAGGTGATGTGGGAGTGGTAACGAAATATTTGGTTTGGTCGTGAATATCTGTTGCAATTTACTTTGCCCTCTTACTAATCCCTTGCTTTGTCTTAACTTAATACCTTCTGCACACCATCGTTATGCTAATTGGTTTTCTTCATTCCCTACCGGTCGGCACCAACCTAAGGTTTGGAAGAAGACAATCCAATTTGCGTAATAGGTGTACTACCCCTAAACCAAGGAGTACTCGTAACCTGAGAGAGGGTAAAAGGAAAAGACAACTGAATAATCTTATCCGTTTTCTCCAGAACCGGAAACCATCCTCGAATAAATTCTTTCGAGTTCGTATCTAACCATACGATGGTTTTGTCCAATGGAAGTGGACGTTCGTAATAAAACGGGGTGTCCTGGAGAAAAGGGTAAAAGTAGGAGTGGCAATGAGGTTTGCAACTCTGACAATCCAAAAGCCGGTGTTTAAGAAGGTTCGGTCAACTTGGTCACTGAGTCAAAGTCTTAGGGTCGGGTCAATGGTCGCTGCCAAAGAGAGAGAGAAAAGAAACACTCAGCGTGCACTCTAACCTAGATCAGAATGGTTACCAATTTATCTAATCTGGAAACCTCCCACTGTACCTCAAATTCTCCTCCAAACCTGAAAGAATAATTAGTCGGGGTCACCCGAGGAGTAAACTAACTCATCAGTGGGAATCGGGATCCAACTATCATCGCATGACAACGTGACGGAATCCGCTCACGGTATCACACTCCAGAAGGTATGCGCATATCTGGCAAGTTTCAGTTCTTTTGAAACTCCCGATGTGATTTCTGCCCCATGCTCTTATGACCTTGGCGTGAGGTCAAAATATCATAAGTCACATGTCAAGTTCTACCCGTCATTATCCAGGTTAATTTGAACCCACCCGTACATACCCTTGACGTAGGCCAAAATAGTAGTACGACTGTCCCAAACCAACGCATCTATCTATGCAACAGCTAAATACCCGGCAGCTACCAAACACTATGCCTTGGCGTGAGGTCAAAATACATAGCTTGAATACTACCGAATATTTAACTGAAATGACGGAGGGCTACGAATGGTTTCTGGCGAAAACCTTTAACGTAATGAACTTGATATCGTTGAAGGAACTGATAGCTTTTTAAAATATAGTGACGAAAACCGTTGCTAAAGAGGTCACTCCCGGTGAAGGGATCTCGGCTCTTTCCCCGTAGAATGGGGTGCAGGATATTCCAAATGAATACCGCGATGCAAAGCAAAAGTAATCGGCTATAGTGAAGTTAATGCCCTGACGCAAACTTATTGTCCAAGGGGTCACTCCCGGTGAAGGGATCTCGGCCCTTGCCTCGTCGACTGAGGAGCAGGATATTCTAAATGAATACCGCGATGCAAAACAAAAGTGAACGTCCTTGCAATAACAGCTTTTTGAAAAGTGTTCCAACAACATCAGATTAGGTTTGTTTTTAACTTGCATTAATCCGAATCAATGCAGTCCCATCAATTGATCACACCAAAAAGAACGAAAATATACTGATGTACGTATATGCCATCCGCATTCGCCACTGGGTCCCGTCATTACCCGTTAGGTTAGCTAACTAACGACAGAGCGGGGACTGGACTAGCGCGGATGCAAAACATATACAACATCTACTAATATATATACCAATATATAGTATTCGCTCAAGGCGTGAATAAAATGCAACATCACAGAAATGTACAGCGTCACAGAAACAATACAGATATCTGGGATCCCCGGGTTTCACAGAGCCACTACTGAAACCCGACGTTCCCCTGGTCGTGTGGATAGCCTGTGCAATGAAATCCTAGACCCCTACGGGCGCGGCAAGTCACCCGCCAAAACCTGAAGCGAGGCAGCCCCCTTCAGCACCGTGAATGGACCACCCAGCACTTCACGGAATCCGGCAACTTGGGCACCCCTCCTGGGTCAACCTGTACCCCCTACGAGTGCGGCGAATAGCCCGCCAATCCTAGAGTGAAGCCCCCTCCGTCCCAATGCCATGAGATGCGGGCTTGCTGCCCTCTAGAACCCGGCTATCCGTGCACCCCTCCGCGGGGTAATCCTAGTACAGAAAGTAAAATATACATACACCGGGTACATCGACCGCAACCAGGTCGTGCCCCAAAAGAATAATACAAACAGGCAGTGACGGCAGTCCACATGTCGGACGCTCGCCCCGCAATATCAAATGTACATAATACAACAAAACTGTACTAGCATTGCATCCAGGCTATCCCCCACGACCGATCCGCAACATCACAGCAAAAACAAAACATCAACGTGAAAATCACGTTCGCAAATCCGTCTAACCGGGCTATAGCAGTTAGACAGGATTTACCGATCGAGTGACATTCACGGTCGCAGATATAATGTAAATACTGTGAAAAATGTGTTTAAAATATCCGACCGATCGAATATTAACAAGTGGGCCCCAAAACAAAACTGTAGCAGTTACAGAAAATATGGGCCCAATTTTAATGTTCAAAAACCCCAAAAATAATCCCAGAGGCCCACTGAAAAAATCCGACCCACTGACTCCTCTACTCTGCGGCGGAAGCGCGGCCAAAAGTGGGTTTTGGCCGCCCTTCCGCGCTCTTGTTGGAAGATCATGGTGTCGGATTTTTCCAGAAGTCTTAAGTTTGCCTGTACAGTGCTTTTATACAACCTGAAAAAATTTTCGAGACTGAAAAATTTCAACAGAAACTGATGCTGAAAGAAATGCGGGTTTTGGGATTTTTGATCGATCCGAATTGCAAACACATTAAACCAAGCTAGACTAAGTTAATGGCGAGGCTCTGATACCACTGTAAGTGCACGGCGGCGCCCCGGCCGTCAATCCGACGCCGGAATGCGGAAACGGTGATAAACTTTAATTTTTGCGGACTTTGCAAACCGGCACCACCGCGCACTAAACTCCGGATCGTAACCATTTAACTAGTCTAGCTAACTAACAAGAAAGGGGATATACCGACTGATCCGAGTCCTCCGGTCTTCTCGTCATGGTCCCGATCTCCTGCTGAAAAGTCCCGTCTCCTCCTCGTCGCCGGAAGTGCACCACATCGCCAACTTTGTTTACGGGCTCCCACCTCAATGCCGAGGCAACTCGGGCACGAAGCCGGCTACTCGACGTGCCCAAGATTTGCTGTAGAATGTAGTGTAGAGATCCATGTCTCATTTTGGGGTTAAGGAGGTGCCATTTGGTGGAGGGATGAAACAAGAACAAAATGTGGAGGAGCTTGGGGTATTTTGGAGCATCAAATGAACAACATTTCCCCACCTCCAATTTTGGACAGCCCCCATTCAAAAAGAATGGCCGGCCAATGCACTATCAAGAATGGAGAGAATGAGATGGTGAGCTAAAAGAAAATGGGGAGGGAAACTCTATCATGCAAGAGAGAGGAAAAGACAATCATGTGAACCAATGATAGCAAGGTGAAAACCACACTCTTCTCTCACTCATCAACCATGATGATATCCAAAGTCAATCCATCATGAAGTATGAAGTCAAGCAAGTCAATGGATGGTGCTATAATCATGACATGATAATATGCAAGGACCCCCTCCACAAAAGTCTATTTGCAACAATGCAAATAAACCCTCCTCCACCAATCTTCGGCCAATGAACGGAACAAAGGAAATTGGCCGAAACGGAAAGTAAACTGGCAACTCCAGAAAACTGGTCCCGTAATAAATTACAGGAAAACCCCGATACTGTGCATACACACCTGCATCTGTATTTCGACCGAAATACAAATGCAATGAGACAAAATCTACACTGTACTATACTAGGATCCGGCTTATACCAAAGCCGGCTAGTAATATCTGTTCGATCCTGATCCGTGCAATACCGCACGTATCTGATCGAACCCTGCCATATAACCATACGGCCTATAGTACAAACTGTCCGATCCTGATCCGTGCAATACCGCACGTATCTGATCGGACCTTGCCATATCTCCATACGGCCTCTACAACCTTTCGCCCGAAAGCTGAGTAACTGAATGTGGGGGACTCTAAAGACTCGTCAACACCTTGGTTGTGGATTTAACCACTAGCACGTCAGAGGTATAAGCCAATACGTGACGGGCTACCAGGTACTGACTAAAAGGGACGTCTGTGAGCGAACTTAGCCCGACAACCCTACAGAGCCTGTCAGTGACAATATCCGTGCAGTCCGGTCCGTTCGTCTATGAGTATCGCATGGCGGGCCTAGGGGGTTGGTAAAAGTCAGACCCCCAAAAGCGGTACAAGTCGTGTCGGAGTGTAGCCCAGAACACCCTGAGATACTACTGGAATACCTACCAGTAAATCTCCTTGCCTTGGCCAAGGACTTTGTGTAATGGCTCTCCTAGACACAGCACGACCTCACCCCCAATACCGGGAGAGACGAACCCCTGAAGATACGCTCACTGCCTCCATGTGGCTCGGGACTGTACCCAACTAAAACCTGTTTGCACGACTCCTTTGAGCCGTGGTAGGGTAGTAATCAAAGTACAGTGGGAACTCACACGAGACAAATGACGATCCCCAGGTCGATGAACTAACCTGCACACATGTCACCAGGGAACTGCCATCTGACGTCTGGTATATGACCAACTAGCATGTTCCCGGCGAGTCCTGTCCGGTGTACTCATAACCCAATGAGCACCTGTATACATCTTAGGTGATCCAACTGACACCAGTGGCTTGTGAGACCGGCCACCGCCCCTCGTCGGGGTCTCGACTGTATACACTAGTCTACTAATGGAGTATCGATGCCCAGTCTCGAAACTCCCACGACTAGGGACCTTTTAAGGATAAGCTTATAGACCCCAGCTCCCACTTATATGATCGCCCTCATACTGCTGGTGGTCAAGCAAGAATCCTAGGGGCTCTATCAACGTGTAATAGCGACGTGTCAGGTCACCTAAAACAGTACACGATGATAAAGGTAAACCAGATAGCATACTATCATCTCGAGTAAGACTGTCCTACCGGGATAGGTCCTCCCTCAATCATTACAATCACGTACCTGTGACCTAATAATTGACTCTGAGGGCACTATCCCCAACAGTACTATCACTATTCCACGTTGCGGGGGTGCTAAACGCCATCCACCCGACTTCCCTCCGTAGATATACATCTACTCACCTGGTCCATGACTGCCGAAGACGGTGTCGCCATCCTCTTCTTCATCGCCCGCAGTCTACGGGAGGGGTACCTATACGCAAACATATATAGTATCGTAAACTAAATCACAGACAAAAGTCAAAACGACACACAGAACGCGCATGGGTTAAAACCTATGTCCCGTTCACGCAAAAGAACCAAATATCGCTCGATATCGGCGTACAAACTCCGATTAATCGAGATAAACATCAACAACCAACTCATAGTTTTAAAACTCATTACTTATAGTATAAAACATTATTTAATTCATCGAAACCCTAAAATCCATCAAATCGCCCGATTTCGTAAAACCCGAAAATGCCAATTTACCGTTTTTCTTCAAAACTTGACATTTAAATGAAGCCAATGGTCATAAAACTCATTAAATAGCATAACTAGACTATACAACCCATTACTATATTTTTCTCACACTAATTTGCATTAAAACAAAATTCCTAGTTTGCAACTTTTATAAATGTTCAACATCTTACAAGCAAAATTCCACAATTCCACAACAAACTTGATTTTTCATGAATTAATGTATTAAACTACAATTTATAATGATAATGATATAATGAAACCATAATTTATATTTTAAATCTCATTTATTTAAGAATTTCCAAATTCTAATTAGCTAAAATAGCATTTTTATTAGTATTTTTCAATTATCAAAAGAAACTAATGACCAAACTAAGTTTTTCACTCCTTAAACATGTCAATATCCTCATTAAAACAACAATCTAATGTTACAAACATTAATTGGAATTTATCTCATTAATATATATAATATATAGAAATCTAGTTTGCAAAAAAAATGGTTTTAATTTAACAATTTTGGATAAGCAATTTACAATCTATCATCCATACAAGAATTTCCACTTATAAAAATGTTAAACTAGTTATTATAACCCTAATTAATTAATAAAAATCATAACTTGATTTTATAACCCTAACTTGAATTTTTAAAACTTGGAAATAGAATTAATTCATTAAATAAATTTATACTAGAATGAAGCATTAAATAACAATAATTCATAAGAACAAGATTTATACCTTCACACAAGAAATCCAAACATGAAAATAAGCCTCCAAAATGCATGCTTTCCATCTCCAAAATCCATGTAAAAATGAGCAAAGAATAAAGGGTAGGAAATAATCAGGATTTTGTGGTTTTTTTATTGAATTTTTGATGTATTTTTGATGATTTTTAATGCAAAAATGATGGGGGGAAAATTTTGGGGCTGCCCATGGAGGTGAGGCCGGCCATGAGGCGAGGAAAAGAGAGGAGAGTGAGAAAAGGTGAATAAAAGTGTAGAAGGTTTCATAAAAATATCAAACAATTAAGTATTTTCAACCTTTATTCATTTTCCTTTTTATTTTTCAAAAACAAAACTAATTTCTAGAAACCACTTGAAGCATCAAGGGAGGAGGCTACCAAGGCTGGCCAAAATAGTGTGAGGGAGTAAAAGAATGTGTGGTTTTGTTTGGGAAAAGATAAAAGTTTCACCGCACTCCATTTGCACTAATTTCACCGAAAAAAGCCTTTTTCTTCGATATTTTCTAACACCGGTTAACAACCCTATTTCAATTCAAAAATCATATGATAAAATTTTGTTTAATGTATTATGATGCACAAAATTTCTTTCAACTCATTCCAGTTTGTAATTTTCCCGAATTAAATGTATTAGTGACGGCTTAAAATAATATTAAAATAATTAATTTCGGAAAATTTTTCAGAAATTTTGAAATCTCACCAGTGGCTCAATAAACAACAAATACTAGAAATTACATAACTAGAATATTTATATTTAATTTTAAAATAAAGATATTTGTATTTTGACTTTTTACAGAAAACCCCATTATTTTACCGATTTTCCGAAATTTCACCAAAACGATTTTCACAACGTTACAATCTTCCCCCTTAAAGAAATTCGGTCCCCGAATTTAAATTAAAACTCCCTCTCTAAATACTAAAACATTTAGCAAAACACTTAAATCGTCGGGGCTCCGAAATCATCAATACATAACTAAAATCAACTCCATCAAGCATAACGCAATCATCGGAGTTATGGTAAAGATAAAATATCAAAACCCAATACGGAAACCAACATAATATATATATCAAAACTATAACTTATATATTGTGCACATCATACTAAAATCGTCCAAACATCTGGATAAAGAAGCATGCAAGAACCTCTTTTGAAAATCGCCGTGTGATGCACGTGCCACGGCATAAGTAGCGGACGTTTATTTTTAAAAAATAGCTATATATATATATATATATATATATATATATCTTTTATTTAACATACACGTCCCACCATGTTACCAAATCAATAGTAATGATTATAAAAACATACTGATCAAATTGAAATCAATCCCAATCACATCATAAAACTATCATGTGCGTCCGGTGCGCACTGAAATCGAAACCAAATACAGATGCCACGAATTCACACAAAAACAAAACTGAGTGCAACAGGTGTGCACCAAAAACATCTGTCAAGTCCAACGGGCGTGCACGACTCTAATATCAGGTGCATCTAATCTGCACAAAACCCCGATTTAGTGCATCTGGTATGCACAAAACGCATCAAGTGCACCGAATGTGCGTAAGAATCTCAATCAGGTGCACATGGTGCACGAAAATATACACCGAATATCAAAATCGAAATCACAGTACGAAAGTGCATGAAAACTAGGTCGAAGCATATGTCAAAATCATGTGTAACCATATGCACGAAATCAAATCAAAATCTCAAAATTTATTAAAACCAAATCAAGTGCACTAGGTATGTACTAAACAACATCAATACAACTGATATATGAAACACAAATAGAATGTAATGAAGGTACACATAAGAAATACCAATCGTAGAACAAAGTCTTCAAAATACCAAAATCCAATCAACGAAAATATGAAATTCAGATCACCAAATCACAATCGTAAACACTATCGTCAATGTGCGCCTCTTTCCTCTGATGTCGATTGCTTCGAACTCGTCTCTTCATAGCTGTGCTGACTGCGCTACCAACGGCAATACTCATATCTAGAGTCTCCCACGTAGTCGATCCATTCACCTGATATCCATACTACATTAAACTTTTCGATCGATCCATCAAAATCCCATAATTCCATAAGAGCTCAACACTCAAGTACAGTTTAAAAATATCTGGTACATACCCCAGTATCGATGGTCCAGCCGTAGAAGGGCAAACCCAAGCCTCACTAATGGCACCGTGGAACTGTCGTAAACCCTAAGGTTCAAGGGCGTTCTCGTGGTCATTATGTCGAGTTAGGGTTTCATTCTTCTAGAGGATCCATCGAAATACCTGCATGTTCTTCCGAATACCTTAAACTTGGGAAAATGGTTTTCTGATAATCGTTCGAACCCTTTAACTTCGTCTGGACGGCATGTGAATACCCTTCGTCCGCACGCTAAGCAATGCTTCAATCCTCAAGAATAACCAAATCCCTAATGGTTATCGCATTCGAGCCGCAGCTCCCTCTGCCCGTGCGCCCGTGGTAAAAGAAACCACCCTCCGATATCGACGAAGATAGATCAAAGGAACGAATATAATACGATGCAAACAAATGTACATCCTAAGGCTCCTTAAGCAGAGTAGCGTATCGTAAGTATGCCGCGGACCATACCCATAGTACGTTACTCTACCTAAATCGCCTACTCCATCAACCAAGGGTCACCTAGACTTATACAAGGTTAAACCTAGCGCTCTGATACCAACTTTGTCACGACCCGAAAGTACGGAATGTGACCGGTACTTAGATTACGAAGCGTCTAGAGGCGCAACGTAACCTAAGTAAGCCGAAGCCCAGAAATCTAAACCATAAAAGAAGAAGAAGTAAAGAAAAACATGAAATAAACAAGTTTAAAAGCAATATCCAATTTCTCAAAAATTTCGGCAGTCTCCTTTGTAAAAACTGGCCCCAAACGGGTACAAACAAGAATGAATACATATAACCAATAAAAAGCATCCCCAACGGGAACTAGCTGAACGCCAATAGGCGGAAACAACCACAACAAGTACAATAATATACAACGCCAAAGGGCGAGGCTCAAAGCTCAAAAGAAACCAAATCCACCAAACCAGAATAATACATGCGCGACTCTAAGGTCGAAATAAATTAATGGTCCAGTAATCTATCAAATAATACAAGTTTGGTTGATGGAGCTTTCTAGATACAAATGAAATAATAAAAATACAACGGCGGTCCAGATACAAATGAACCAACCTACCATGCAAATCACCCAAAATGAAAATGATGTGCCAGCAACTGCCAAAGAACCCTGTACATCAACCTGTAATAAAATTTGGCACAACGGGGGTGAGTTGCCAACTCGTGAGTAGAAAATATCTACGAAAAAAAATCGAATGCACAACGCTATCCTAGGTCATAGTTGTAGGGTTCCTAGGCACTCTCAAGAGGTCTCACAAGGCATCAACCATGCCATTTTCAAATTTTACGGTGCCGAGAAACCCTAGACTAGATCGTTAACTAGAATTTTAGGCGAAACAATAAACTAGTTAACAACTTAACTAAAAGAAAGATGCTACAACCTTTGTAGATCCGGTTCTCCACTTCCTTAGCTCCACGTAGACGTCCTCTCGCTGTCCGTCTCGAATCCCGGACTCGAGCATCGGCTTCATCGAAGAAATGGGCGGGCAAGGTCGTCGGCTTCGTGCCGAAGATGATCTACGTCGAGGTTACACAAGATCAAGCTCCAACTTCACCAAGTTGCGAAACTTGTGAAGTAAACACCCTATACTACTTGGCAAGATGTAGAGGATGAAGAAATAGGAGGTGGGTTCACTTTAGAATTGGATTTCTCACTCAATTGCTCAAGTTGCCATTGATGGGCTTAAGCTTTCTTTCTTGATGAAGATGATGAAGTAGAAGAAAGAATATGATAAGTCTTGCTTTTAAAATGAAAAAAAAATCAATACTTATCATATGCAAACCATGGTGAAGTGTAGAGAATGGATCATGGTTAGTTAGAATGGTTAGGGTTAAGGATGAAGACAAAATGGTCACTTGGTTAAAGCTTCATGAAGCTTCAACAAGCTTCATGAAAGAAAGAAACCATTTTGTTTTCTAAAATCTTTTTCACAAAAATGAAAAGATAAATAATTATGTGAAAATATGAAACCCTAACCATTCACTAAACATGGTTTAAGTCTTTACACAAATCCAAGTGAGTATGTATCATCAAACATGATACAAACAAGTGCACACAAAATATATCACATATACAATGTGCTTTTCAAGTGAGAAAATCCCTTTAAAGTGAACCAATACTAGTTAATGCAAAGTAATATATCAAATATATAATTATACATTAAATCATCAAATCAACACTTGATTCAATGATCCGGTCATGTCGCACATAACCGACTAGTATACAATGTATCGATTTATCGAATCAATGATTCGATAACTAGGTTATATCGCATACAACCAATCGAAACATTCATCGCGAGAATGGAATACGGTATCACATACACGCATTATTCTCGGTCCTGCACATATCTCATATGCGCTCCTATCTCGTTTCGCTTGAGCCAGGAAACCTCTGTGTAGGACTCTAAAGACTCGTCAATACGCCGGTAGCAGATGATGATCATATCAATCACCCACAAGCCGCAAGCGGTCTGCTAAACGTAACGGCCACCCGGGTATTGAGCGATCAGAAGATCGTCGAGCTAGCCCGCTCACACTCCTGTGAATCCAACTAGTAACACTTACCGTACAGTCCGGTCTGTTCGTCTGATATGTCGCATATCAAGTCTAGGGGTGGTAAACGTCAGACCCCAATAACCGATAAGTCGTGCCGATGTGAGGCTCATAACGGGTCGAGAAACTACTGGTAACACTTACCAGCAAATCTCTGATCAGCCCTGGCCAGGGACTTCCCTGTTACGGCCAATCGAGCACAGCGCAACATCAACTCCCAATACCGAGAGAGACGAAACCCCTCCTATCGCTCATTGCCTCCCTGTGACTCGGGACTGTACCCAAAGACCACCGTTTTGCACGCCCTCATGGACGTGGTAAGGTGGAGATCAAAGCACAGTGGGAATCACACAAGACTCTATGACGATCTCGGGTCTACAGACTAACCTGCACAAGTGTCACCTGAGAACTGCCATCTGACGTGAGGTATAATACCATCTGGGAGTTCTCGGCGAGTCCGTCCAGTGTACCCAGTCTCCACTGAGCACCCGTATATCATCTCTGATGTCAAACACCAATGGATATGGGATCATCCATCGCCCATCACATGGGTCGAGAAGCGTATACATTAGTCTACTCTGGTATATCGATGCCCCGTCTCGATACACCCATGACTAGGGACCTTGAAGGATGTACCTATGGACTACCATGTCCCCACTAGTATGATCTGCATCATAGTCCAGGTGGTCAAGTACACATCCTAAGGGCTTTACCAACATGTAACTATAAGACAGTTTAAAGAGACAAGTGTACATGTTAAGATAAAGAGCAACCAGATAGCATACTATCATATCGAGCAAGAAAGTCATCTCTATATATGTCCAAGCATCCAATATAATATACATCATCTGTACAATACTGGCCTCTAGGGCATACATACAACTAACAATCTCCCACTTGCGCTAGGGCCAGCTGCTGTAGTATCGCATACCGAGCATCCCGAAGAGTCTCTCAAACTGTATCTGGGGAATGGCCTTCGTGAGTGGATCCGCCGTGTTGTTCTTCGTGTCAACTCTCCTGACCTCGATCTCCCGGCGATCAACTATCTCCCGGATCAGGTGATACCGCCTCAGAATATGCCTGGATCGCTGATGGGACCTGGGTTCCTTGGCCAAAGCCACCGCTCCATTGTTATCACAATACAAAGGTATTGGATGCTCAATGGATGGAACCACTCCAAGTTCAGTAGTGAACTTTTTGATCCAGACAGCCTCTTTAGCAGCATCGTTGGCAGCGATCTATTCAGCCTCCATCGTCGAGTCTGCCACGGTTTCCTGCTTGGAACTCTTCCAGCTAACCGCCCCTCCGTAAAGGGTAAAGAAAAATCCCGACTGCGACTTAGAGTCGTCCTTATCACTCTGGAAGCTCGAATTGGTGAAGGACTCCACTTGGAGTTCTCCGTTACCATACACCAAGAGCATCTCTTTAGTCCTTCGTAAGTACTTGAGAATGCTCTTCACAGCTGTCCGGTGACTCTCTCCAGGATCAGCTTGATACCTGCTCACTATACTTTGTGAGTATGCTACATCGGTTCTGGTACATAGCATCGCATACATGATAGAGCCTACAGCCGAAGCATAGGGTATCCCTTGCATGCGAGCTCTCTCCAAATCAGTCTTGGGAGACATCTCTTTGGAGAGTGTGACTCCAGAGATCGTGGGCAAGTTCCCACGCTTGGATTCTTCCATACTAAACCTCTTTAGTATGGTGTCAATGTACCTGGATTGGGACAATCCCAATATTCGTTTGGATCTATCTTTATAGATCCTGATTCCCAATATGCAGGAGGAATCACCAAGATCTTTCATCGAGAATCTCCGTGATAAGAAGAGCTTGACCGATTGCAGCATAGGAATATCATTTCCTATCAAGAGTATGTCGTCCACGTACAATACGAGGAAGACAACCTTACTCTCTGCTACCTTCTTGTAGATACAAGGTTAATCTGGGTTTTTGACGAAATCAAACTCTTTGATAACGACGTCAAAGCAGATGTTCCAACTCCGCGATGCTTGCTTTAATCCATAAATGGATTTAAGCAGCTTGCACACCTTCGCGCTGCTCCCACTATCTACGAAGCACTCTGGCTGAGTCATGTACACGCACTCTTCTAAATCACCATTTAGAAAGGCGGTCTTAACATCCATTTGCCAGATTTCGTAATCATGATATGCAGCGATGGCAAGCATGATCCGGATGGATTTAAGCATAGCCACTGGAGAAAAGGTTTCGTCATAGTCCACACCTGGTCTTTGACGAAAACCCTTTGCTACAAGTCTAGCTTTGAAAGTCTCCACTTTCCCATCTACACCAAGTTTTTTCTTGAAGATCCACTTGCTCGCAATGGGTTTTACCCCTTCAGGAGCAACTTCCAAAGTCCATACTTTGTTGGTGTACATGGATTCCATCTCGGACCGCATAGCATCCAGCCATTTCACTGAGTCCCTACTCGTGATGGCCTGCTCGAAACTAGTTGGGTCATCATCCTCCATGATGCAATCTTCGCTTCCACCGTCAATGAGAAAACCGTAGTATCTCTCAGGTGGACGAGATACCCTACTAGATCGGCGGAGAGGCTGGGGTTCGTCGAGTTCTACTGAATCCTCTGATTCTACCAAGTCTTCTGTTACAGTTTGTGTTGCTGGAACCTCTTCCAGTTCTACCTCAATGCTACTTGTCTGTTTCATAAGCAAACTCTTTTCTAAGAAAGTGGCATGTCGAGAAACAAACACTTTTTGTTCCTCGGAGTGGTAGAAGATATACCCTCGCGAATGTTTGGGATATCCAACAAACTTACATAGAACAGACCTTGCCTCGAGCTTGTCCGGATTTTGTGTTTTAACATAGGCCGGACAACCCCATATCTGAATAAAATTAAGACATGGTCTCTTGCCATTCCATATCTCATATGGAGTGGTAGGCACTTATTTGGTTGGAACTCTATTCAATAGGTATGCAGCAGTCTCCAGTGCATATCCCCAGAAAGAAATAGTTAACTCAGCTACACTCATCATAGAGCGCACCATATCTAATAGGGTGCGATTTCTCCGCTCCGATACACCGTTGTGCTGTGGTGTATAAGGAGGAGTAAGCTGAGAGAGAATCCCATTCTCTATTAGATAATCTCTGAATTCGTTACTTAAGTATTCTCCTCCTCGATCAGATCGAAGGATCTTAATACTTTTGCCCGTTTGGTTCTCTACTTCTTGTTTATATTCTCTAAATTTCTCAAAAGCTTCTGATTTGTGTTTCATCAGGAACACATATCCGAATCTAGAGAGATCGTCAGTGAATGTAATGAAGTATGAAGAACCATCCCTGGCATGTGTAGACATGGGACCGCATACATCACTATGTATTAGTCCCAAGAGTTCGGTAACTCTTTCTCCGTGTCCCGTAAACGGAGTTTTGGTCATCTTGCCTTTGAGACATGACTGGCAAGTGTCATAAGATGAAAATTCAAACGAATTTAAATATCCATCCTTATGCAACTTAGCTAGTCGTGTCGCATTGATGTGACCCAGTCTACAATGCCATAAGAAAGATTCGTTCAGTTCAGAACTCTTCCTCTTATGTGTGTTTTGTAAATTGAGGACTGTATTTTGATTGAGAATGAATATGCCATTATACATCGAGCCTGATGCAATCAACCTTTGATCTAGGAATATGTTCATAACATTATCCTTTACTACAAAATTATATCCTTCTTTAGTTAATAAAGAAACTGATATAATGTTGCACATCATGTTCGGTATATAATAGCATTCATTTAGAATCATTGTATCACCACTTGGTAATACTAGGTGATATTCGCCAACTGCTTTGGCTACAACATTTGCCCCATTCCCAACTAGAACGGAATGATCACCTTTTCCCAGTTCTCTTCCTTTCCGCAGCCCATGTAACATCTTACATATGTGGGATCCTGATCCGGTATCTAATACCCAGGACGTAGGGTGAACTGAGAAACAGTTCTCAATGACAAACACACCCGAAGATGATGCATCAACATGCATGTTCTTCGTTTGGGCGGTGTGAGAATCCAGATATTCTCCTGTTTCCTGTTCATTCTTATAACACTTATAAGATAGAACGGGTTCAACGTTCCCCTGCACAGTATAACATGCGGGTTCAGTCAATACATCCATATTATTATCTTTATTAGGGCATGACATGGTCGCTACCTGGAGAGAGAGAGAGAAGAAACCACTTTAGCGTATGCTCTTGTAAGATCAGATTGGTTATTATCTTATCTAATCAGGATGGCTCCCACTGTTTTTATCAAATCTTCCTTCAAACCCCGACGATTTGGACTTTTTATTGAAATGTTTTAGTATTGAGGGGTTTAAATTTAAATTCGGGGACCGAATTTCTTTAAGGGGGAAAATTGTAACATTTCAAAAAAATAAATTATTATTTTTGGGAATTTTTATAATTAAATAATAAAATAATGAATATTTTAATAAGGCGGTATAATTAAATACCGATAAATTGGGGAAAATTTAAAAAATTTTGGAAATTATTAAAAAGAGGGTGTTTTATGTGATTTATGCAAATTATGAAATTTTATGATTTATTTGACACTATTTTAGAGCTAATCGCGATTAAAAATCGCTAATCGCGGATTAAGCGTGTTTTGTGCAAAACATGCACCATATCTTTTCACACTTGTGTTACATTTTCCTACATGGCTTTATCATCATTTTTCATTCTTTGCCTTGGGTTCACTATTGAGGAGAGAGGGAAAATAGAAAAGAAAAGAAAAGAATAGAATATTGCATAGTGAATGGTATGGGCAAGAGAGAGAAGGAGAGGGGTTACTTGACCATTGTCTTCTCTCTTCACTTCCTTCATCATCTTCATCTTTTGTTTTCCTCTCCTCAAGCCCATGGCAGCACCTCCTCCCTCCCCATCTTCAAGTTTCACTTCATCACTAAAAATTCATCAAAAGTCCCTTCCCACTTCACAAAAAAGGTGCACAAGCTCACAAACTACACTTTGAACCAAGAAAAATCACATTTTGGTGCTGTAGGAGATTCTTGGGTCCCAAATGAGGTAATCCTTTCACAATTAGTGTAGTGTTTCATATGCTTAAGCCTCTTTCCAAGTTTAAAATTGATTTGGCGAAGTTTGGTGAACTTTGAAAGCTCAAGTTAGGAATTAGGGTTTGATTTGAGTAGAGATGGTGTAATTGGGCTTTAGAGATGACCTTAGACCCCCTTAGATGTTAGAAACCCTGAATCAAACACAATACCAAACCTGAAATGAAAAAAAGAAACTTTGCATATCGGTTTTGTGAGGGTATAAGGCGTGCAGGGAAATCTGGAATGAACTGGAACATTGACGAGATAAATAAACAACTTCAGAGACCTAGATATACCACCACGAGACCACCCTGTGAAGACGACACCCTAAATCCCCAAGAAAACCGAGGAGGCCGGTTTTGACTAGGGAGTGGCCGGCCACTTGGTGATGGAATGTGTCCAGGTTTTTCCAGAGTTGTTTGCTTGCCTTGTTTTCACCAGAGACGAAATCTGGGACCACTTTTCTGGGTTGCTGTCATGTGTTTCATGATGTTTATGGATTTAAGTTTTGATATTTGTGTTTGTACTCGGTCACTTGACTTTTGTACCTCTATCCCGAGTGTTATTGGGTTGTGTTGCGAGATGCAAACTATAGGTTCTAACCTATAGGCTTTTAAGCGTGTCGTTTTGGTTTTCGTGTATTGTTTTGGTTTCGATTTGGTTTTAATGCGATGCGATACGTGTGACATGTAGGTACCCCATGATGATTCGAGACGATGAAGAAGATGATGGTGGCGTCGACATCGGTAAATGAAGATCAGGTGAGTAGATTATATCCACGGGGGAAGTCGGGTGGATGGCGTATACCACCCCCACAATTCGATGTTTAGTATACTATATATACTATATATACTATATATATATATACATGATAGCGTTAGGTGTGACATAGATATTCAAGATGTGATTCGGTGTACTATGGTTAGATTAGGGTTTAGAAGTAAACTAGTATAGTTTCCTAGTTGCGAACCCTAGAATAGGTTTACACCCACACGCACACACATGCTTACTTGTTATACTTATACCTGAATGATGAGGATAGTGGATGATATTTGGAGATGAGTCGATGAGATTGGGCATAGTGCCATGAGATCGGTGATATGATGTGGTTCGTATTATGTGATACTACGTGAGATTTTAGCGGGCCTTTAGGCGTGTTTTCATACACGCACATATATCTATATAGATGGTATCGGTTTGTACTAGACTTAGATCAGTACCCCCAGATCATGGAATATGATGATAGGGATACCAGATAATTGATGAGATGAATGTGATATTTGACCCGTACCCAGATTTGGGATGTCGTACGATGGATTTACCGTACGAGCTTTATATTGATGATAGATCCACACTCTTGACTCGAGGACGTCATATTGTATATTGTATCGTATGTGATACTATTGAGGAGGGATCACCAACTATTATATATTTATATACATATCGACTCAGATTTAGGTGGTTTTCACACCCCTTTCGATTTGCTTGTTATTTAGATCTGTAGTTTACTTAATAGATGTTAGAATAGACCCGAGTCATACCTATTTCAAAATTAACGAATCGTGAGTATTTTAAAGACAGGCAAAGGGATTCTACGGATATTTTCAAAGGACGCATCTTTTCTTAAAAACACCGTAAAAAAACACGATTCGTACTCTTTCAAATGGCAAAACTGTATGACATTTATATATTGATGTAGATTCTTCACTATTGCGTTCATGATTCGATTTTCGCATATTCTTGCTATTCGCATCGCATTGCATGTGTAAATGTGTTTATCGTTATATTAAACCCATGATGTCAGGACACCAACACCATTATCGATGATGCGTATGTTCCTCGTGTTGGAGATAGTGCCCTCAGAGCCAATTATTGGATCGCAGGTATGTGATTGCAATGATTGCGGAGGACCTATACCGGTAGGACAGTCTTACTCGAGATGATAGTATGCTATCTGGTTTGCCTTTATCAGTCGTGTACATGTTACACTTTGATAGAGCCCTTAGGATCTTGCTTTACCGCCAACTGTATGATGGCGATCATATTCGTGAGAGTTGGGTGGTTTATACGCATATCCTTAATTGTGGTCCCTAGTCGTGGGAGTTTCGAGACAGGGCATCGATACTCCGGAGTAGACTAGTGTATACAGTCGAGACCCCGATGAGGGGCGGTGGCCGGTCTCACAAGCCACTGGTGTCAGTTGGATCACCTAAGATGTATACAGGTGCTCATTGGGTTATGAGTATACCGGACAGGACTCGCTGGGAACCTGCTAGTTGGTATTATACATATCGTCAGATAGCAGTTCCCTGGTGACATGTGTACAGGTTAGTTCATCGACCTGAGGTCGTCATTTGTCTCGTGTGAGTTCCCACTGTGCTTTGATTTCTACCCTACCACGGCTCAAAGGAGTCGTGCAAACAGGTAGTTTTTGGGTACAGTCCCGAGCCATATGGAGGCACATGAGCGGATCGGCAGGGGATTCGTCTCTCCCGGTATTGGGGGCGAGATCGTGCTGTGTCTAGGAGAGCCATTACACAAAGCCCACGGCCGTGGCAGGAGATTTACTGGTAGGTACTCCAGTAGTATCTCAGGGTGTTATTGGGCTATACTCCGACACGACTTATACTGCTATTGGGGGTCTGACGTTACTAGCCCCCTAGGCAGATATGCGATACTCATAGACGAACGGACCGGACTGTATATACATTGTCACTGTTAGGCTCAGTAGGGTTTCTGGATGAGTTCGCTCATCAGCCTCCCTTGAGGTCAGTCCATGGGCAGCCGTTACGCATAGCTAGTGCCGCTGACGGTTTGTGGTTAAACCCACTGCCAGGGTACTGACGAGTCATTAGAGTCCCCCACAGACAGTTTCCCAAGTTCAGGCGAAACGTTGTAGAGGCCGTATGGTTTTATGGCAGGGTTCGGAAAATGCACGTGCGTTTACGCACGTGTCATTTTTCGGGCAGATGGTACTGGTCGGCTTTGGTTTAAGCCGGATCCGAGTATTATATTGAGTAGAAATAATATCTTTGTCTCAGTTGCATTTGTATTTGGTCGTAATACAAATGCGGGTATTTTTATACAGTTACGGGGTTATCCTGAAAGTAGTTTCAGGATCACTTTTGGAAATTGCCAGTTTCCAGTTTTCTATCAGCCGTCTTTTAACATTCGGTTAAAGACGGATTTATCTTTTCTTTGGAAGAGTGTGGATACTTCTAGAAGGTTCTAGAAGCGGTGAGGTGTTATTGTTTCATTGGTTGCTTTCTTTGTGTTCACACTGTGTGTTCACACTTGATATTTATTTGTGTTCACACTAGATATTTATTTGTGTTCACACTAGATATTTTCTCTTGTGGTCACTCTCCTTTCTCCTACACTCACCCCCCCATTCCTATAAGATGGCCGGCCCCCTCCTCTCTCTCTCTCACTTGATGGTAGAAAAAGATTATGATAGTTTTCGGTGTATGGAATTTCACAGCTCATTTCATTCCATCACCCGATTCCCACGGCAACTTCATTAACCGTTCGTCCATGGTTTTGGACGAAGCGAGACAAAGTATTCCACTCATTCTCTACATCAATCTTGGTCGTCTCTTTTAGCAAACTTGACGACCGAGTTGCCTCGAGTCAGAGGCGAGAGCCCGTTTAAAGAATCGTTGATGTGGTGCCACCTGGACGAGCAGATCGGAGATCGACGAAATCGGAGCAGCCGCAACGGAGCGTGGGATGATGGTTAAAGAACGAAGGAGTCGGATCGTTCGGTATAACCTTTCTACACTCTTTACAGTTTGTTAGTTTAGCAATAATGGCAGATCCGGGTTAAAGTATACGATAGCGCTAGTTAAAAAGTTTTTGTTCCTCATTTGGCGTCTGTAGACGGCCGGGGCGCTACCGTAGACTTACAGTGGTATCAGAGCCTCACCATTTTGCTATACTAACTTGTGCTAACGCGTTTAAAACATCGATCGAACCGGATATCGAAAAACACAATTTTCAAGCTTCACAGTTTCTGTCGATTTTAAATGATGTCCTAAAATTATTCTACATATCACAGAAAGTTGTGCAGGGTTTCAGAAGCACACCGACCAAATTTAAGCACGTGATTCCACCAAACTGCCACGGAATCGCGGCCAAACCCATGGTTTGGCCGCGCATCCGCGGCCGTTCTATTGAATCAGTGCACCAAATTTGCACAGTGTCTTCTCTGTTGGAATTTGGGGTTTTTGGTATATATCTTTTGGGCCCAGTTTTTGTTGATGTTCACCAGTTGTTCGTGGGGCCCACTTCGTGATATTTAGTCGATCGAAATTTAAACACGTTAGTTTACAGTGCTTACATTATATCTCCGACCGGGAATGTCATTTGATCGGTAAACCGCGTCTGATTGCTATAGTTCTTTTAGACGAGTTTGCGAACGTGACATTCGTGTTGATGTTCTGTGTTGTGCTGTGATGTTGCGGATTTGTCGTGGTGGATAGCAGTGTGCAATGGTAGTGCAGTTTTGATTTATTTGTACATTTGATATTGCGGGGCGAGCGTCCAACTTGTGGACTGCCGTCACTGCCTGTTGTATAATATTCTTTTGGGGCACGACCAGGTTGCGGTCGATGTACCTGTTGTACTATTATTCATTACTGTACTAGGTTTTGCCCCGCAACGGAGTGCACGGAGAGCCGGGTTCTGGGGGCAACGGGTCCGCATCTCATGGCTTTGAGAGGTAGAGGGGCCTCACTCTAGAATTGGCAGACGATTCGCCGCACTCGTAGGGGGTACAGGTTGACCGAAGGAGGGGTGCCCAAGATTACCGGATTCCATGAAGTGCTGGGTGGTCCATTCACTTTGCTGTAGGGGGCTGCCTCGCTTCAGGTTTTGGCGGGTAACTTGTCGCACCCGTAGGGGTCTAAGTTTCATTGCACAGGCTATCCACACGACAGGGGAACGTCGGGTTTCAGCAGCGGCTCTATGAAACCCGGGGATCCCAGATTATCTGTATTGTTCTGTGATGCTTATTACTTTTCTGTAATGTTGCATATTATCACGCCTGGAGCGATTATTGTATATTGGTTTATATACTATTAGATGTTGTATATGTTTTACACCCGCGCTAGTCCAGTCCCCGCTCTGTCGTTAGTTAAGTAACCTAACGGGTGATGACGGGACCCAGTGACGAATGCGGATGGCATATACGTACATTTTATTTTCGTTCTTTTCTGGTGTGATTATTGATGGGATTGCGTTGATTCTGATCAATGCAAAGTAAAACAAACCTGTTTGCAGTTGTTGGAACAAATTTAAAAGGTGTTATTGCAAAGACGTTTCCTTTTGTTTTGCATAGCGGTATTGAGTGGAATATCCTGCACCTCATTCGACGGGGCAAGGGCCGATATCCCTTCACCGGGACTGACCCCTTGGGCAAAAGTTTGCGTCAGGGTAATAACTTCACTATAGTCGATTACATGTTGCTTTGCATCATGGTATTCAGTGGAATATCCTGCACCTCATTCCACAAGGAAAGAGCCGAGATCCCTTCACCGGGAGTGACCTCTTTAGCAAAAGGTTTTCGCCACTATATTTTAAAAAAAAAAAAAGCTATCAGGTTCCTTCAGCTATATCAAGTTCGTTACGTTAAAGGTTTTTCGCCAAAAACCAGCCGTAGCCCTCCGTCACTTCTTTTGGGTATTCAATAGTATTCAAGCTATGCATTTTAGCCAAAGTTAAGGCATAGTGTTTGGTAGCTGCTGGGTATTCATTTGTTGCATAGATAGATGAGTTGGTTTGGGACAGTCGTTCTGCCGATTGGCCAAAGTCAGGGGCATGTGCGGGTGGGTTCAAATTGACAAGATAGTGACGGGTAGAACTTGGCATGTGACTTATGACATTTTGACCAAAGCCAAGGTTATAAGAGCATGGGGCAAAAATCATATCGGGAGTTTCTAAAGAAACTGAAACTTGCCAAGTATGAGCATACCTTCTGGAGTATGAGTAACGTGGATGCATTCCATCACGTTATCATGCGATGAGAGTTGGATCCCGATTCCCACTGATGAGTTGGTTTACTCTTCGGGTGATCCCGATTGATTCTTCTTTCAGGTTTGGGGGAGAATTTGACAGGACAGTGGGAGCTTTCCGGATTAGAAAAAGTGATAACCATTTTGATCTAGGTTAGATTGCACGCAGAGTGTTTCTTTTCTCTCTCTCTTTGGCAGCGACCTTTGACCGACCCTAGACTATGACTCAGTGACCAGGTTGACCGAACCTTCTTAAAATACTGGCTTTTGGATTGTCTGTGTTGCATAAGTCATTGCCACTCCTTCTTTTACCCTTTGAATTTCTCAGAACACCCGTATTACTACGGATATCCACTTCCATTGGATAGATCCATCGTATGGTTATATACGAACTCGAAGGGACTTCTTCGAGGATGGATCCAGGTTCAGGAGAAATAGAAAAGGTTTATTCAGTTGTCTTTTATTATCACCTTCTCTCAGGTTGCGAGGGCTCCTTGGTTTAGGAGAGTACACCTACTACGCTTATTGGATAGTCTTATTCCAAACCATAGGCAGGTACCGAAAGGTAGGGAATGAAGAAAACCAATTAGCCTAAGTAGGGTGTGCAGAAGGTAATATGTAAAGACAAAATAAAGGGATTAGAAAGAGGGCAAAGTAAATTGCGACTGATATCATTCACGACCAAAACCGCGTACTTCATCGCCACTCCTATTTTCACCTTTAAAGGAATAAGGTATTATTCAGTTGTCTTTTATCATCACCTTCTCTCAAGATATGAGTACTCCTTGGTTTAGGAGGGTACACCTATTATGCTTACTGGATAGTCTTCTTCCAAACCATAGGTTGGTGCCGAACGGTAGGGAAGGAAGAAAACCATTTAGCCTAACTATAGTGTACAGAAGGTAACGACTAAAGACAAATAAAGGGATTTGGAGAGATGGCAAAGAGATATACAGTTATAGTCATGAATTGGATAATGGAAGAGGCATTACTATGAATACAAGCATACCCCTACGAAACATTTTCATGTTTCAGTGCATTGTTAAAGGAAAACTGTTTTCCCGATTAGATACTTACTCCAAGGGTATGTATTTACCAGGTTTCATTCTCGTATCTGTATGGTTTTACAGATGATGAGTGGGAGTAAGTTATTGGGATTAGGTAATTATCCTCATTATATCGGAATTCGTTGCAATTGGTGATATTTGAGGAAATCGCCAGGGTACAGTTTTCAACCTACGACGCACAGGTTATGAGTTGTTCAACTCAGCGGACTTATACAGAGTATTGTATGTTGTCCAAGTGTCCATCAGGACAAAGGGGTAGGTCCTCGTACTATGTTCTGTTTACTTATAACTTCTCTAGTATTTAGACAAGTGTTTCGTAGAAATACAAGGTCTAAGTTTTGAGAAGTTGTGGGTATAAGAATAAAGTAGAGAACCAGGTATCACAAGTATCGGGATTCTTCAAAGAGATCGGAGATGTAGATTCTTGTGATTGGTATTCAGATGATAGTAATGGTTTTGAGAAACTTGTTTCTCTTTCAGGTTACTCATAATTGGATGGATTCCTTAGTTGAGTAATGCTGATTAGCCTCTTTCTATTAAGTTGATATGCACTGGAGACAGCTGCATGATTTGAATCTGGTTCCAATTAAATAAAGTGCCAAAGTTTCTATATTGGATATAGAATAGTTCATACCTTAAAAGATGTTAAGGTCAGCTTATGCTTAAAACCAGACTCTGGATAACTCAGGGCACGTTTCTGTAATGGCTGTTTGTGGGTTGACCCTGGCTATGACGAGGGTTGATATTCTACCATTTGAAAGATCAATAGTGATATTGTTCTTGACTCGCCATAGTTTTAATAAAATGGATCTTTTTCAGAAAACGGTAGTGGGAGTATGGTAGAACTGGAAGTGATTCCAGAACCGCGAACAATTACGGAAAATTTAATAGGACCTATATATTCAATCAGGTTTGACATTCCAATAGCCACTCCGCAGATATGGTGGGTAACCTCAGACACCCGAGAGGTACTTCGGTAGCCTCAAGGACGGTGACAGGGAGGTTCTTATCTACCCAGACTTGACACTACCGTCGTTCCAGGCTATGAGACCCGGTAGCAGGGTTGTTGTGGTCGGTGGGAGTAGCGGAAGCATAGTGGGCAAGTAGCTTATGTCTATTTATAGACTAGAGCAGTTATAGCGGAGATAGATCATCTAATTTTGATGTGACGGTCATGGGTTTGACTTCATCAGAATAGGGGATGGATCTGTTAAGAAGGTAGTAGGCTGTGATGTCATGGTATCTGGATGACATACACAAAGTAGGAAGTAAAATTCTTATACTACGATCGGTTGTACTGTGGTCGTCACACAGTTGTTTCTCCAGACAGGATATGGATATAATATTTGACATTCTGGTTTCTGGATCTATGGTTTTAGATCTAGATTTGGGTAGTTTCCCAATGTGGGTACTTTGACAGATATTCTAATGGTTTTTAGAATAGTTGACTCCTAGCATGGTGGTGTACCTGCAGGTGATGGAGTCACCCTCTCTAAAGGTGTCGTATAGACTAAAGGGGAGAGGGCTGTGCATGATTGACAGATCACTTGCTTAGACAATTGAGTCAATCGTGAGGTGTCAAGTACCACACCAGATGTTGTTTTTGTACTAGATGCGATAAGTTTGTATTAATCCAATCCTGGAGAGACATAAGGAAGCAGTTTTAGAACATAAGTACATGTTCTGCGGATTTGATGACGGCAGCCTCCTTTGGGAGACGGTTATCATTCCAAGCTTCAAAGGTGACATGGTTGACAGAGTGATTGTCAGAGTTATAGTTTTCCTTCTGACGAGGGACAGTATTATGGACAGGTGGTCCAAGAGGATACTGTGGGAGGCTTGGTGCCGGATACTGATTAGGTTCAGTGATCCATACAGTCTAAGAAGTTTGGATTTGGAGTTCATTTATGAACTAGGTCCCATCAGATATCCAGACGTACTCTAAGACAGGTATTACTCAATTCGGGAGATGGCTTTCTCTGCGAATTTGAGATTAAGAGAGATATAGAAAGAAACTTCTAGGCGGATCCACTCACTGAGGCTATTTCTCGAACACAATAGTTTTACAAACGGGCTTTATGAAACTGATTAGTAGAGGAGTTGGATGTTCGGTTTCACACGGGCTGTAAGTAGTCGACATCGCAATAATTAGCTTTGAGTGCAAGTGGGAGATTGTTGGAGATAGTGCCCTCAGAGTCAATTATTGGATCGCAGGTATGTGATTGCAATGATTGCGGAGGACCTATACCGGTAGGACAGTCTTACTTGAGATGATAGTATGCTATCTGGTTTGCCTTTATCAGTCGTGTACATGTTACACTTTGATAGAGCCCTTAGGATCTTGCTTTACCGCCAACTGTATGATGGCGATCATATTCGTGAGAGTTGGGTGGTTTATACGCATATCCTTAATTGTGGTCCCTAGTCGTGGGAGTTTCGAGACAGGGCATCGATACTCCGGAGTAGACTAGTGTATACAGTCGAGACCCTGACGAGGGGCGGTGGCCGGTCTCACAAGCCACTGGTGTCAGTTGGATCACCTAAGATGTATACAGGTGCTCATTGGGTTATGAGTACACCGGACAGGACTCGCTGGGAACCTGCTAGTTGGTATTATACATATCGTCAGATAGCAGTTCCCTGGTGACATGTGTACAGGTTAGTTCATCGACCTGAGGTCGTCATTTGTCTCGTGTGAGTTCCCACTGTGCTTTGATTTCTACCCTACCATGGCTCAAAGGAGTCGTGCAAACAGGTAGTTTTTGGGTACAGTCCCGAGCCATATGGAGGCACGTGAGCGGATCGGCAGGGGATTCGTCTCTCCCGGTATTGGGGGCGAGATCGTGCTGTGTCTAGGAGAGCCATTACACAAAGCCCACGGCCGTGGCAGGAGATTTACTGGTAGGTACTCCAGTAGTATCTCAGGATGTTATTGGGCTACACTCCGACACGACTTATACTGCTATTGGGGGTCTGACGTTACTAGCCCCCTAGGCAGATATGCGATACTCATAGACGAACGGACCGGACTGTATATACATTGTCACTGTTAGGCTCAGTAGGGTTTCTGGATGAGTTCGCTCATCAGCCTCCCTTGAGGTCAGTCCATGGGCAGCCGTTACGCATAGCTAGTGCCGCTGACGGTTTGTGGTTAAACCCACTGCCAGGGTACTGACGAGTCATTAGAGTCCCCCACAGACAGTTTCCCAAGTTCGGGCGAAACGTTGTAGAGGCCGTATGGTTTTATGGCAGGGTTCGGAAAATGCACGTGCGTTTACGCACGTGTCATTTTTCGGGCAGATGGTACTGGTCGGCTTTGGTTTAAGCCGGATCCGAGTATTATATTGAGTAGAAATAATATCTTTGTCTCAGTTGCATTTGTATTCGGTCGTAATACAAATGCGGGTATTTTTATACAGTTACGGGGTTATCCTGAAAGTAGTTTCAGGATCACTTTTGGAAGTTGCCAGTTTCCAGTTTTCTATCAGCCGTCTTTTAACATTCGGTTAAAGACGGATTTATCTTTTCTTTGGAAGAGTGTGGATACTTCTAGAAGGTTCTAGAAGCGGTGAGGTGTTATTGTTTCATTGGTTGCTTTCTTTGTGTTCACACTGTGTGTTCACACTTGATATTTATTTGTGTTCACACTAGATATTTATTTGTGTTCACACTAGATATTTTCTCTTGTGGTCACTCTCCTTTCTCCTACACTCACCCCCCCATTCCTATAAGATGGCCGGCCCCCTCCTCTCTCTCTCTCACTTGATGGTAGAAAAAGATTATGATAGTTTTCGGTGTATGGAATTTCACAGCTCATTTCATTCCATCACCCGATTCCCACGGCAACTTCATTAACCGTTCGTCCATGGTTTTGGACGAAGCGAGACAAAGTATTCCACTCATTCTCTACATCAATCTTGGTCGTCTCTTTTAGCAAACTTGACGACCGAGTTGCCTCGAGTCAGAGGCGGGAGCCCGTTTAAAGAATCGTTGATGTGGTGCCACCTGGATGAGCAGATCGGAGATCGACGAGATCGGAGCAGCCGCAACGGAGCGTGGGATGATGGTTAAAGAACGAAGGAGTCGGATCGTTCGGTATAACCTTTCTACACTCTTTACAGTTTGTTAGTTTAGCAATAATGGCAGATCCGGGTTAAAATATACGATAGCGCCAGTTAAAAAGTTTTTGTTCCGCATTTGGCGTCTGTAGACGGCCGGGGCGCTACCGTAGACTTACACCTCGTACACCTGCTTGCCGGCTCACACACTTCATTATCGATAATTGCCATGTCACTGCACTGTAGGACTGTTGCATTCAAGATATGGCCCCTTGCATGACATACTTGCGTACATACATATTGTACACTCATACTTGCGTACATACATATTGTACACTCATACTTGCATACTGTTGGGGTCAAAATTTGCACCACCGGTTGACCGAGTCAAAATCAAGGTCAACCCCAAGCCAGGTGGGCCCAAGCCCAGGTCAAGCGGGCCCATGCCCAAGCCGAGCTCGCGGCTAGCCTCCTCCATGCTAAAATATTGATCATGTAATAAATAATTTTTATGTAATTTTTTATACATGAATGTATGCAAAATGGGCATAAAGCCAAATTTTTGTAAGCCCATGGCTTATGTGCAAAAATGAAATGACACATGAGCCATGGGATAGGCAAAAATGCCATTTTTGCCTATCCCAAGGGGCTATATGTAAATATGTAAGCCTATATAAGGCAAAATGATGATGAATAAAAGATATACTTTTTATTCTCTCCACAAAAATTTTAGATCTGAGATCTTTTGTGCCTCCTGCTCCTTCTCCAAGGTTCTAAACCTTCTTATTTCTTTTGAATTAAATCAAGAGTTTTACTCTTTCTTTTCAAAAACTAAGAAGTCTTCCACCACAAAACCCACAAAGGGGAACTTGGATCTACCATTAGATCTCAGAAAGGAGAGATATTTAGATCTCACATCTCTTGATCATCAAGATCCAGCCAACAGAGGAGGAAGAGGAAGAGCCCCTTTCATCAATCAAAACATTTTAGGAGTTTAACTACATATATTTACATAGATATATATATATAATAAATATTTTCTTTCTGAAGCATAGCTTTTGGTTCTGGAACTAAAAGTCCCTTTGTCTCGCCAGCGCCCAGCGCTCGAGCGCAAAACGCCCACGTGCCGACACGTGGCGTGCTTGCGCTCAGGCGCACTGCGCTCGAGCGCAAAGCGCCCATATGCCGACACGTGGCGCGCTTGCGCTCAGGCGCACTGCGCTCGAGCGCAAAGCGCCCACATGCCAACACGTGGCGTGCTGCGCTCAGGCGCACTATGCTCGAGCGCAAAGCGCCCACATGCCGACACGTGGCGCGTTTGCGCTCAAGCGCACTGCGCTCAAGCACAAAACGCCCACGTGCCGACACGTGGTGCGCTTGCGCCTGAGCGCACAGCGCTCAAGGCGCTGGCCCCATACATCCTTTGAATGCCTTTTCCCCCTCTTTCTTTTATATATATATATACATATATACATATATATATATATACACATATGTATACATATTTACACACACACATACTCCGCGACACTGTCCCTGTTAGAAAAAACTCTGCGTGGCTCCCGATATATCCAAACCCCCCTTTCAAAACACAACACACGTACACTGCACATTGAGTTCGCATGACCATTTTAACCCGTTAATCGGAGGTTCCCTCGCCCCAAAGGTGAGGGGTAATTAACGGAAGCTTAGTCCGAGGCTGCCGGAGATTTGGATCCCCACAATCAATAAACCCCGGCCTACCCTAGGCAGGGGGAATCTGTAGTATACGCCTGACAAGCGCGCGCGTATTCCCATCTCAATGGGGTGATGAAAAACACCCTACAGATTTTGGTACGCCCGGTGGGACAAATCTCTCCTCCCATATTTCGGGTTAAGCGTTCATGCGAACTCAATCAATATACATACCTGTATTTATACTAAAAATAATGCTTTTTCATGCAGATTTTCAAGCAATCACCTTCCGACGATGTCTTCGATGATGAACTCAGCTCCCGTCTCCTATAGGATAGACTCTAGGACGGTCCTTCCGGCCAGTCTCGGGCGACAATGGGAGGAGCCGCTGCTACCATTCGGCTCTATTATGTTCATGCCAGTTGGCGCCATCCCAGCTCCTCAAGCCCTGTGGCAGACAAACCGGTCTCGAAAGGCAGGAGACCAAATGTGGTGATCTCAAGGGCGCCCCAACCCAAACGCAAGTCGGTATCTGAACGACTTTCCTTGGCCCCAGCTGGGGGCAAGGCCATCAACACCAACAAAGCTACAACGCGTCCCGAGCAAGCTCCAGCGGCGCCCCTGACAAATGCTCGATCGGGTGTCTTCTCTAAGCTCCCCGCTGATCAACTCACAATGGCTTCCCGGGTAGCGGATGCCCGCCAAGCCTTCAAAATTGAGAAGCTGAGGGAGAAAAGGCTCAGATATAGAGCCAACAAAAGGGCTAGGGTTCCTGCCAGGCTGAACCTCATGAGGTTCGAAGAACAGGGTTACCCCGCCGAAGATGAGGAAATGGCTGGGTATGTGGTCCACACTGTCTATACGGTGGGCACGCGCAGCAAGAGCAAGGACGGGGCTACCACATCTCAAACCCAATCTGGATTGAATGTGGTGGCCGCTTCCCAAGAACAGCCGCCTCTGCTGGGTGATGAAAACCCTCTTGATGAGGACGATAGGCGGAAAGACCCTTCGGTCCATGAGGAGTCGGGCTCGGAAAGCGTAGAAGAGCCGACTTTCCGCCCCAGGACCGCGGAGCAAGAGCTGCTTCAAGAGCTCCGAAAGCAGCTCAGAAACAAAGACAAGGAGATGGACAAACTCTACTCCAAAATCGATGACTTGACGAATGTCGTGATGCAGCTCACGGCCCGACTTGCCTCTCAGCCGCCCAATCAAGCGGAGGGCTCTGCTCGTGAACCGGGAAATGGTGTCCCAAAGCAGCCGACGCCTATTCCCTCAAATCCAAAAGTAGGCGAACTACATGAAAACCAGTCGCATCCTATCTCAGGAAATGTCTTGGCTACCGATGACAGTAGCCCGCTAACTCAAGATCAAATCATGGATTTGGTTGCCAGCAAAGTCAAAACATTGGTGGCCGAAGCCGAAGCGCAAAAAGATATCAGCAGTAGTGGGAGACCATATCCCGCTCAGTATGATCTGGTAGAATTTCCTAGCGGCTATGTCATCCCCAAATTTGGAAGATTCGATGGGACGGAAAATGCGAATCAGTATATCGCCCACTTCAAAGCCTCATGCAGGAATACTGGGGGCAATGATGCGCTTCTCCTTTGCCAGTTCGTTAATAGCTTGACCGATGTTGCTTTCGACTGGTACGCGAGCATACCGGATGGCTCCGTCACAACTTTTGTCCAAATGGAGTCTCTGTTTCGGCAGAGGTTCATGAGCATCAGCGATAAGATTACCATTGCCGAGCTCGTAAGGACCAAGCCCAAGAGCAACGAAAGCAGCACGGATTTTATAACCCGATGGCGCAATCTCTCCGTCAAATGCGAACCGCCGATAGAGCAGGACCAATCTGTCAGTCTTCTCGTCGGAAATCTCAACAATTGGATGGCCCCGTTTTTATGCACCGCGGGCCTCAAAACATTCCAAGAGCTGACCAGGAAAGTCCAGATGCTGGAGCGCTCAAAACAGGAGTCCTCCTCGGATTCTCAAAATAACAATAGGTCCTGGAGAAACCGGAAGGACGATAATCGCAAAGGCGGAAACTGTAGGGTTCCTAGGCACTCTTGTGAAGGTTCTAAAGGCATCAAACATGCCCGGATAAAATTTTAGACGTGCCGAACAACCCAAAGCTGGGATCTTTGCTAGATTATTAGGGTTTAACATGCAAAATGATAACTTTTATCTAAGTGTGAGGGATTACAACCTTTGTAGTCCGCTTCTTCACTTCACAAGCTCCGAGTAGAAGTCCCTTTGCCGCGATCCACGATCTCCCGGACTCATGAGAGGCTCCACGACTCGAACGATCCATGCTAGCTCGAAGTATTCCAAATCTCCGATGATCTACCTTGAAGTTGCTACGACTCAAGCTTTCTCACTCAAAAGAGAAGAACACACTAATCCCATGGGCTAGATGAGATGAGGATGAGAGAGTAGTAATTTTGCTTTCTTTTTAAATCATTTTCTCTTTTTATTTCATCACTTAAGAAAAACTAGCAAGCTTTCTTGAAGAAGGAAGAAGATGATCATGAAAAGATAATGAATTATCTTTCTTTTGTGATGAATAGAATAAAACCTATATGATTGATTATTAACCATGGTCAAGGATGATTGGATAAGAATAAGTAGAGAAACAACTAGAGTTAGGGTTTGGTTAAGTTAGAAATGTGTCATCCAAAATATCTTTGCAATGACAAAAGAAAAAATGCTTCTAGAAGGAACTTGAAGCATCTAACCCTAATCAAACCCTAACCTCAATTAATCATCCTTAAACATGTTTAACAATTAATCATATCATGTCACAATAATATATATCACATATATATTATATATTTGCAACAAAAGAAAATAATACAATTAACATATATCGCATATATATCAATGTATCATCCACTGAGAAAATGAAATAATAAAGCAAGCCAATATTAGTTAATATAATAATATATCATATATATTATTATATATTAAATCATCGAATCAACACTTGATCCGACGATCCGGCTATATCAAATATAACCGACTAATATATCATGTACCGATTCATCGAATCGACACTTGATCCGATGACCCGGTTCATATCCATATATCGCGAGAATATAATACGGTATCCCATATCGCATTATTCACGCTCCTGCGCATATCACATATGCGTCACTACTCCATTTCGCCTGAGCCAAGAAACCTCTGTGTAGGACTCTAAAGAATCGTCAATACGCCGGTAGCAGGTGATGATCATATCATACACCCACAAGCTGCAAGCGGTCAGCTAAACGTAACAGCCATCCAGGTATTGAGCGATCAGAAGATCAACAAGCTAGCCTGTGCGTTCTCCTGTGAATCCAACCAGTAACACTCCCGTACAGTCCGGTCTGTTCGTCTGATATGTCGCATATCAAGTCTAGGGGTGGTATACGTCAGACCCCAGTAACCGATAAGTCGTGTCGATGTGTGGCTCATAACGGGTCGAGAAACTACTAGTAACACTTACCAGTAAATCTCTATATCAGCCCTGGCCAGGGACTTCCAGTTATAGCCAATCGAACACAGCACAACATCAACTCCCTATACCGGGAGAGACGAATCCCCTCCTATCGCTCATTGCCTCCATGTGATTCGGGACTGTACCCAAAAGCCACCATTTTGCACGCCCTCTTGGACGTGGTAAGGTGGAAATCAAAGCACAGTGGGAATCACACAAGACTCTATGACGATCTCGGGTCTACAGACTACCCTGTACCAGTGTCACCGGAGAACTGCCATCTGACGTGTGGTATATCACCATCTGGGAGTTCTCGGCGAGTCCGTCCAGTGTACCCAGTCTCCACTGAGCACCCGTACACCATCTCTGATGTCTAACACCGATGGATATGGGATCATCCATCGCCCATCATATGGGTCAAGATGCGTATACGCTAGTCTACTCTGGTGTATCGATGCCCTGTCTCGATATACCCTCGACTAGGAACAGTTATAGGATGTACTCATCGACTACCGCGGCCCCACTAGTATGATCTCATCATAGTCCCAATAGTCGAGTACAGATCCTAAGGGCTTTATCAACATGTGAGAGTAAAACAGTAAACCAATACAAGTCAACATGTTAAGATAAAGTGAAACCAAATAGCATACTATCATGACGAGCAAGAAAGTCATCTCTATATATAACCAAGCATCCATTATAATATACATCATATGTACAACAATGGCCTCTAGGGCATATACATAACTAACAGAAACTCCGATGATTCCGAATCTTTCAACACTTCGGCTAACCGAAATAAGCAAGGGATGAGCGGACCTAGCGCCAACCAGCCTCGGAAGCCAATGTTCGGAGAGGGAGGAGAATCTCCACTGAAAGAGAAGCTGGATAAGGTCTATTCCTTCAGAAGGGACAAAATCCGTAAAATATTCAAAGACGCCCTGAAGAACGGTCTACAACTGCCAGAGTCAAAAAGACCGCAGGAAGCGAATAGGACCGACGACCCCAAATACTGCCCCTATCACAGTGTGATGGGTCATGCCATTGAGGACTGCTTCGTCTTCAAAGATTGGGTCGAAAAGCAATACAAGGCAGGAGAGATAGAACTGTCCAAAGGCGTGTTAACAAACAGTCAAGCTGCAACCGCCAATTTCATACAAATGGAGACCGAAGTTCTTTGTGGAACCGATTCTCTCAGACATCTGCCTTTCTCTGAAAACAATCGACCACCACGTCATTAAACTGGGAACAGTCGACCTCTAAGTCGTTAAACTGGGAATATAAAAAAAAATGTGTGTGTATAAAAAAATGTGTAAATAAAAGAAAAATAAAGAAAAGCCGAAATGATGGGGCAACTCGCAATAAAAATCAGCGAGTAAAAAAAAAATGAAAATAAAGCCGAAATGATGGGGCAACCGCGAATAAAATCCAAAATGATAGGGCAATCGCGATCTTCGCGATAAGAAAAGCTGAAATGATAGAGCAATCGCGGTAAAAAAAAAACAACAGCGAATGATGAGTCGCTCCTGGTACCATATTCCAGTGCAGCGATGCAGACGCCAACCAAAATCCAATTTCTAAAAATTCTCCCAGCCCTACGGTCAGTCCCCAAATTGACTACCGTATACAATCCACGGGCTCAAATAATTCTCATCATACCCATACTCCACCGTAATCACCAGTTACGCGGCTGGTCTCCGCCTTTGGAATTATGCTCCATTGAGAAGACCCACTCATGTGTCCTCAAGATACATGAGGAGAACAAACCTTTGTGGGATCCTTACGACTTACAAAGGAAAAACACACTTAGGAGTCCTCACGACTCCTAAGGAGAAAATGCACCTACGGGATCCTTATGACTCGTAGGGAGAAAATGCTTTTATGGGACCCTCACGGCCCATAAAATTGAAAAGTCTTAGGTGATAGGGATCTAAACCTGTCTCCTAAGCCATCGCTCCCCAATACCCAAGTGGCGAATGATGAGTCGCTCCTGGTACCATATTCCAGTGCAGCGATGCAGACGCCAACCAAATTCCAAATCCCATACCCCAATGGCGAATGATGAGTCGCTCCTGGTACTATATTCCAGTGCAGCGATGCAGACGCTAATCAAATTCCAAATCCCATACCCCAACGGCGAATGATGAGTTGCTCCTGGTACCATATTCCAGTGCAGCGATGCAGACGCCAACAAAGTCCCGAAATTTTTCCGGCCCTACGGTCTGGATCATACATCTTGCAAAACCGTATACAATCCACGGGCGTAAAACAATCCCAATCTCTCCAAAAATAATAAAATAAAAAAAGAAGGTATGTCCACAAGCAAAATGGGCATGGATGAAAACCCGAAAGGGCTCCGTGAGTAAAAACAGCAGGACTGCCGGCGAGTTTGTGAAAACCCGAAAAGGCGCAAACTCGTGAGAAAGAGATGAAATGCACTCACAAGGTCCCCTCGACTTTGTGAGGAGAAAATTCCCGCGTGAGATCCTTACGACTCACAATGGAGCAACACACTTAGGAGTCCCCATGACTCCCAAGGAGAAAATACACTTACGGGATCCTTACGACCCGTAGGGAGAAAATGCTTTGTGAGGCCCTTACGGCTCACAAAATTGAAAAGTCTTAGGTGATAGGGACCTAAAACCTGTCTCCTAAGCCATCGTTTCCTAATATGCAAACGCAAATGATGATTCGCTCCTGGTACCATATTCCAGTGTAGCGATACTGATGCCAAGCAAAAACCAATTTCCAAGCCCTCCTGGGGCAAATGATGAGTTGCTCCTGGCATTATTCCAGTGCAGCAATGCAGATGCCAAACCAAAGCCAAATCCTCCACTCATGGCAAATGATGATTCGCTCCTGGTACCATACTCCAGTGTAGCGATGCTGATGTCAACCCAAATCAAATCAAACCAACAAGCTCTGCGGCGGAATCATGCTTCGTCCCAGAATTTACCCCGTGTTGAAATCATGCTTCGCCTCGGGATATCTACCTTCCCTGCCGGAATTATGCTCCGCCTCGGAATCAAATCAACCAACAAGCTCTGCGTCGGAATCATGCTTCGTCTTAGAATGTTCACCCCGTGTCGAAATCATGCTTCGCCTTGGTGTATCTGCCTTCCCTGTCGGAATTATGCTTCGGCTCGGAATCAACCAACGACCTCCTCGTTGGAATTATGCTCGGCCTCGGAATCAAGTCAACCAGTAAGCTCTGCATCGGAATTATACTTCGCATAGGAATCTACCTCTACATCTAAATCATGCTTCGGTCAGAATGTCTGCTGCTCTTCGGAATGATGCTTCGATCTCTTGAATGATGCTCCGCTTCTCGGAATAATGCTCCGATCCCTGAAATCATGCTCCACCCTTCGGAATGATGCTCCGATCCTTGGAATTATACTCCGCGCTTCGGAATGATGCTCCGATCTTCCCCGATCCTTGGAATTATGCTCCGCGAATCAGAATGATGCTCCGATCCCCGGGAATCATGCTCCCCGGGATAATGCTCCACCCCCGGAATGATGTTCCACCTCGAAATTCAGCTTCAAGATCCATCAATTTCATGCACACAACTCAAATGTGAGGTGTGCATTTATTGATGGGGGGCACTTTGTTGGGGTCAAAATTTGCACCCCCGGTTGACCGAGTCAAAATCAATGTCAACCCCAAGCCAGGTGGGCCCAAGCCCAGGTCAAGCGGGCCCATGCCCAAGTCGAGCCCGCGGCCAGCCTCCTCCATGCTAAAATATAGATCATGTAATAAATAATTTTTATGTAATTTTTTATACATGAATGTATGCAAAATGGGCATAAAGCCAAATTTTTGTAAGCCCATGGCTTATGTGCAAAAATGAAATGGCACATGAGCCATGGGATAGGAAAAAATGCCATTTTTGTAAAGCTCAAGGGGCTATATGTAAATATGTAAGCCTATATAAGGCAAAATGATGATGAATAAAAGATATGCTTTTCATTCTCTCCACAAAAAATTTAGATCTGAGATCTTTTGTGCCTCCTGCTCCTTCTCCAAGGTTCTAAACCTTCTCATTTCTTTTGAATTAAATCGAGAGTTTTACTCTTTCTTTTCAAAAACTAAGAAGTCTTCCACCACAAAACCCACAAAGGGGAACTTGGATCTACCATTAGATCTCAGAAAGGAGAGAATTTTAGATCTCACATCTCTTGATCATCAAGATCCAGCCAACAGAGGAGGAAGAGGAAGAACCCTTTCATCAACCAAAACATTTTAGGAGTTTAACTCCATATATTTACATAGATATTGTTAGTGTATATGCCCTAGAGGCCATTACTGTATCATACTAGTTTGTATATTACTTGATGGAAGCTTGGGATATTCACAGTTGTATATACAATCTTGCTCGAAATGGTAGTATGCTACTTGGTTTGTCTCTGCTTTAATATGTGCATGTGTTTCTTTTAGCATATCGCTGATATACATATTAGTAGAGCCCTTAGGATCTTTGCTTGATTACCAGCGTTGTGATGGCGCTCACACTCGTGGGAGCTGGGTGATCTATAAGCACATCCTTATACAGGTCCCTAGTCGTTGGACTATCGAGACAGGGCATCGATACTCCGGAGCAGACTAGCGTATGGCTTCTCATCCCAGCATGGGAGACGGTCTGTCCAACAGCCGTCAGTACGTCGTACTTGAGATAGTATGCGGGTGCTCGTTAGGTTACGAGTACACTGGACAGGACTCGTCGGGAACTGTTGGTTGGTATTATACCTATCGTCAGTTATCAGTTCCCAGGTGACATGAGTACAGCTTAGTCCGCTGACTTGACACTGTCACTTCGCCTCGAGTGTGTTCCCACTGCACTTTGATTGCTACCCTACCACGGCTCAAAGGAGTCGTGCAAACAGGTAGTTTTTGGGTGCAGTCCCGAAGCACTTAGAGGCAGTGACGGTTAGACAGGATTCGTCTCTCCCGGTATTGGGGGTTGACATCGCGCTGTGTCCAGGAGAGCCATTACACGAGTAGTCCCTGGCCAGGGCAAGCGAGATATACTGGTAGGTTTCCAGTGTTATCTCAGGGTGTTCTGGGATACACTCCGACACGACTTGTACCGCTATTAGGGGACTGACGTTCACCGCCCCCCTAGGCCCGCCATGCGATGTATCAGACGAACAGACCGGACTGTACGGAGATTGTCACATACAGGCTCAGTAGGAGTTCAGATGGGGTTCACCTCGTCAGTCTTCTTGTCGACATCTACCTGGGGACCGTTACGTACAGCCAGTGCCGCTTGCGGTCTGTGGTTAAACCCACTGCCAGCGTAGTGTCGAGTCTTTAGAGTCCCACACAGAGAGCTATTCGCCTTTAGGCAAAATGAGTAGAGGTCGCATGGTTTTGCGACAGGGTTCGTTCACATCCGCGCACTTGTGTACGTTTGCTGTCCGGACAGCTTATACTAGCGGGCTTTGGTTTAAGCCGGATCCTAGTATATGATTTGGGATTGGTTTTTTCTCATTGTATTCGTGTTCCTCGGATCACGAATACGGGTGCGTATGCACAGTTGCTTGAGACAGAGGGAGAGGACTTTGATTAGGGTTAATGACTATTGTCATTTTATTAACCCTAATGATTATGTGTGTATTATGGTTAATTGATATTAGTTTAATAATTGTGCATGGTTATGGTTGTTGACCATTTGACCCACCTTGACTTGTTGACCTTGTTGACACTTTGACCATCATCATTTCATTTGGAAGATGCTTTTTGATCCTTGCAATTTGCATTAAAAATGAAATGATAATGGTCATGTCTTGATTTAGCCATGACAATTATCTCACTAATTATCTAATTACAATAATTCACATATATGAGAGAATGCTTCATATTATTCTCTCATTCTATTATTCACATTCTCTATCTTGTTCTTCCTCTCCCTCAAGCTCTCCCCTCTCATGTGTTGAGAAACACTTGAGCTTGAGAAAAACCCTCTCTTGATAATCTCTACTCTTATCTAGGGTTCAAGGATTAGCACTTCTTGCACCCTAGTTACTTCTAGCTTGGAGTTGAAGCCAAAGGTCGAGGCTTTCGGGTGGATCTTTCTTCGACGTGAGAAGACGACTAAGGTGACCTCCTTCCACCACTCTAAGGAGCAAGGAGAGAAGGACATAAAGCCCAAGGTATAACCTTTCTAGCACTTAGCTAGTTTCTAGTTAGCTTTAGCTTGTTTTTGTTTAGCAAAGATCCTTCATAGTCTAGTCCATGTTGCCTAAGCTCATAAAAATTCGATTTTTATTCCGTTTTCCGCCTCCCCGCAAGTACCGGGGTGGGCAACGTGGACTTACAGCGGTATCAGAGCCTAACTAAACATAAACTAGCTAGGTAGTAGAGTGTATCGAAGTTCGAATCGGAAAAATCGAAAAACCGAGTTTTCAAAACCCTAAGTTTCTATTAAATTTTTTTCTGTTCAAAACAAAATAAATTGTACTCCAAAAATCATCTCAGGGTTTTGTGAAGAAAGCCACCAAAAACGATCCAAAGATTCGACCAAAGAGCAGCGGTTCCGCGGCAATAGCAAGCTATTGCCGCGCAACCGCGGCCATCATGGCTCTTCTCTGGGTCGAGTTTGGTGCAGTGTATTTCTGGCTTAGTTTTAGGATTTTTAAGATGGTTTATATGTGCCCAGATTTTCCAGAATAGAAATTTGTTTTTGGGGGCCTATAAATCCGTATTTTTTTCCGAACTTCAATACACTTTGACTAAAAGGTATATCTGTGATGTTTATATGTATTGAACGTCGGCTAATCGCTATATGTCGATTAGTCGGGGTTATACATATCTGTAATCTGTGATTGTTGATGGTATGTGTATATGAATGGGTTGGATTGTCGCGGATGAATAGCCGGGGTGGATGTGAGATGAGTGTTGCTTTTTCTTTCATTCATTGTAACATGTAAATTGATGTAATATTATTATTTGTTTGGCCGCACAACCGGGTCGGGGTTGTAGCCGTCATTGTATAATTCTTTTTACTGTTTTTGCTCCTAGGATAGACCCATGGAGGGGGTGCACAAACTACCGGGTATCTCAAAGTGCCGAGTGGCCTACTCACGGTGGTGAGGGAGGTTGCTTCGCTTCGGGTACTTGGCGGGTAGTTTGCCGCACCCGTAGGGGTCTTGGGTGGGGTATTGGCTATTCACCGCGACCGTGTAATCCGCTTTTCGTTGCAGGCTCGAACGGGTTGCGGATTCCTAGTATATCCAATGTATTCATCTGTAATCTGTAATGTCTATCATTGCTATATATTTATATATGATAACTATCTAGACGTTGCTTATGTTTTACAGCCGCGCTAGCCCAGCCCCCGCTCTGTCGTTAGTTAAGTAACCTAACGGGTGATGACGGGGCCCCGTGGCGAATGCGAATGGCATAAGCGTACGTCATATTTTGGTTGTTTTCTGCAATGGTAGAATTAATTGAGGGGACGCATTAAAAGAACTAATGCAAGAAAATAAACCAAGTAAAAGTCGATTGGAACACTTTGAAAACCACTCGGTTCTTTTCAAAACTAAACTTTTAAACGCGGAGTTTGAACCACTCCTTTTAAAAGCTATCTCGTTCCATCGATTATATCAAGTTCACTACGTTCACGGTTTCGCCAAAACCATTCGTAGCCCTCCGTCATTCCACATGAATGGTCAAAAAGTATTCAAGCTATGTATTTTGGCCAAAGTCAAGGCATAGTGATTGGTAGCTATTGGGTATTCATGTGCAGCATAGATAGATGCGTTGGTTTGGGACAGTCGTGCTGCCATTTTGGCCAAAGTCAAGGGTAGGTACGGGTGGGTCCAAATTAACCAGGAGAATGACGGGTAGAACTTGACATGTGACTTATGATATTTTGGCCAAAGTCAAGGTCATAAGAGCATGGGGCAAAAATCCACATCGGGAGTTTCATAAGTACTGAAACTTGCTAGCGCTGCATACCATTTGGAGTGTGATAATTCTGGTAGGATTCCTTCGGTTTTATCACACAATGATATTTGGATCCCGATCCTACTGTGAGTATATGCTACTCCTCGGGAAAACTCTCACTTAACGATCAATGCTATAAACCTAGTAGGTGTCTAGAAAGGTGTTAGCGGGGCTACGCCCACAGGGAAAAGAGGTTACTTAATTAAGGAACTTCGCGAAAGCGTTGGAAAACCTCCCTCGAAGTACCGACACTGGCCTGGCTGAACGGTTAAGCAAGTATTGTACGGTGAGATTGATCCTGACTAATCCTTTCTTTACGGTTTGAGAAAGGATTCGAGAGACAGTGGGAGCCATCCAGTTTAGACAAACTAAAAACCCCTCTAAACTTGCAAGAGCGTCATGCTAAAGTGTTTCTTTTCTCTCTCCTAATTGCAGCGACCATTCAACATGACCGGATTTAAGTTATTACTAGATAAAAACATATTGACAGGGCCGAACTACAAAGATTGGCTCAGGAATGTCAAGATGGCAATCACTTATGACAAGTTGGGGTATGTCCTTACCACCAAAGCTCCCCCTGTCCCAGGTCCCAAAACCAGTGTCGTAGATAGGGAAATCTACAAGACCTGGGAAATAGATTGCGCGAAGGCCAGATGCCTCGTACTAGCCTCGATGGACAACGAACATCAGAGGAGGCACGAGAATATGGACCTAGAGTCCATATTTCTTCATACAAAAGAACTGTATGGAGAGCAGTCTCGTATCGCAAGATACGAAGTGTCGAAGAAGTTATTTTCGGCAAGGTTGGCCGTCGGATTATCGGTAGCGGAACACGTGCTTAAGATGATTGGCTACATTGAGGAGCTCGCGGACCTTGGGACCACGTTGGAGAATGAACTCTATACTGATTTGATTCTCCAGTCCCTTCCTTCCACTTACGCCCAGTTTATTCTTAACTTCAACATGCAAGGAAAGGAGGTTGAACTTTCCGAACTTCTGAACATGTTGAGGAGTGCTGAGGGCACCCTACAGAAGGGTAGGGAGACATCCACTTTTTTTGTAGGAGGATCTTCCTCTTCTAGGTCCAGGGCGAAAGCCAAGGGCAAGAAGAAGAAAGCCCCCGCCAAACCAAGAGGCGGTGTCGGTAAAGTGGATACGAAGGGAAAAGGAAAAGCAACAAAGATAGCGGGAAAGCTGGTGGGGAAGGAAGAATGCTTCTATTGTCACAAAAGTGGTCACTGGAAACAGGATTGCAAGGCTTGGAAGGCCAAAACACAGGATTTGAAGCGAGTTGCAGCTTCAGCTTCAGGTGTGTATGTTATTGAAAACTGTCTATCAATAAACTCTACGTCCTGGGTATTGGATACCGGATCAGGATCTCATATCTGTAATTCTTTGCAGGCGTTGAGAAAGCGTAGAGTTTTGAAAGCAGGTGACATGACCCTCAGAGTTGCAAACGGTGCTAGCATGGATGCTGAGGCCGTGGGGGACTATCACCTGGGATTGTCGGATGGACACTTTTTGGTTTCGCGTAGTTGTTATTATGTACCAAATGCAACCTATAATATCATTTCTGTATCTTTATTATCTAAAGAAGGTTATGAATTTGCATTTGTAAGTAATGTAGTGAACATTCACCTTAATCAAGTTTTGATTGGGTCAGGTACATTGAACAACGGTATATACGTATTAAACCAACCACAGATTTTCAATGTCCAGAATACACACAAAAGAAAGTCTCCAGAAATCAATAAAACTTTCTTATGGCATTGTAGACTGGGTCACATCAATGAGAGAAGGTTGACTAAGTTACATACAGAAGGATATTTGGATCCGTTCGAATATCAATCATATGCAACTTGTCAATCCTGTCTCAAGGGAAAGATGACAAAGACTCCGTTCACTGGACACGGAGTAAGAGCGAGCGAGCTCTTGGGACTCGTACACAGCGACGTGTGCGGTCCAATGTCTACACATGTGCGAAGTGGTTATTCTTACTTCATTACTTTTACAGATGACTTTTCAAGGTACGGTTATGTCTTCTTAATGAAACATAAATCCGAGGCTTTTGAAAAATTCCAGGAATATAAGAATGAAGTAGAAAAACAAACAGGCAAAAGTATCAAGGCACTGAGATCTGATCGAGGTGGTGAATACTTAAGTGCCGAGTTCCTGGGTTACTTAAAAGAGAATGGAATTCTCTCTCAGCTTACTCCTCCATACACTCCGCAACATAACGGTGTATCGGAGAGACGGAACCGAACCCTATTGGATATGGTACGGTCCATGATGAGTAACGCTGAGTTGCCGCGATCGTTCTGGAGATATGCACTAGAATCAGCTGCATACCTTTTGAACCGAGTTCCAACTAAGACTGTGCCTACTACACCATATCAGATGTGGTGTGGGAAGAGACCCTATCTTAATCACATTAAGACATGGGGATGTCCAGCTTTTGTAAAAAAGCAGCATGCGGACAAGCTCGAGTCACTCTCAGTACAGTGCAAGTTTGTGGGATATCCAAAGAACTCCAAGGGATATTTCTTCTATTGCGAAGAGGAACAAAAGGTGTTTGTTTCTCGCCATGCCCATTTTCTAGAACACCAGTTCATAGAAAAAGAATTAAGTGGGAGCGCAATAGAACTGGAAGAAATTCCAGAACCATGAGCTATTACTGAAAGCTTAGTAGAAGCAGAGGGTTCGAAAGATCAGGACATTCCCACGCCACTCCGCAGGAGTAGTAGGAAGTCTCATCCGCCCGAGAGATACTACGGTTTTCTCATTGACGGGGATAGAGAGGATTGCATCATAGACTTTGATGAGCCTACTAGCTTCCAGCAAGCCATTCAGAGCGTCGACTCGGTAAAATGGATGGATGCAATGCGGACCGAAATGGAGTCCATGTACACCAACAAAGTATGGACGTTGGACATTGCTCCAGATGGGGTAAAACCCGTAGGATGCAAGTGGATCTTCAAAAGGAAGATTGGTGTAGATGGACAGGTTGAGACCTATAAAGCTAGACTGGTAGCAAAGGGTTTTCGTCAGCGACCTGGTTTGGACTATGATGAAACCTTTTCTCCAGTAGCTATGCTGAAATCCATTCGGATCCTTCTTGCCATTGCTGCCTTCCATGATTATGAGATTTGGCAGATGGACGTAAAGACAGCTTTTCTAAATGGACATTTAGAGGAGTGTGTCTATATGGATCAGCCAGAGGGTTTCATTCAGAGTGGGAGCAGCGGAAAGGTGTGCAAGTTGCTTAAGTCCATTTATGGACTAAAGCAGGCATCGCGGAGTTGGAACATCTGTTTTGATGAGACGGTCAAAGAATTTGGCTTTATCAAAAATCCATATGAACCATGCATCTATTGTAGATTTGTAGCGAGAACTGTAGTATTCCTCGTTTTATACGTGGATGACATTCTCTTGATTGGAAATGACATTCCTATGCTACAATCTGTCAAGGGGTTCTTGTCACACAGGTTCTCCATGAAAGACCTGGGTGATGCCTCATACATTCTGGGTATCCGGATCTACCGTGACAGATCTAAGAGGATATTAGGACTTTCACAGTCCAGGTACATCGACACCATACTGAAGAGATTCAGTATGGAAGATTCCAAGCGCGGTAATCTACCGGCTTGTCACGGGATCACCCTCTCCAAAGAGATGTCTCCCAAGACTGATTTGGAGAGGGATCGCATGTCTATTATACCCTACGCTTCTGTGGTAGGCTCTATAATGTATGCGATGTTGTGTACCAGACCGGATGTGGCTTATGCACTGAGTGTGGTAAGCAGGTATCAGTCAAACCCTGGGGAGAAACATTGGATAGCAGTAAAGAACATTCTCAAGTACCTGAGAAGGACTAAGGAGATGTTCTTGGTGTATGGCGGAAAAGACCTGCAGATTGAGGCATTTGCTGACTCCAGCTTCCAGAGTGACAAGGATGATTCCAAGTCCATGTCGGGTTTTGTCTTTACCCTCAATGGAGGGGCGGTGTGTTGGAAGAGCTCCAGACAGGAAACCGTTGCTGACTCACTATGGAAGCAGAATACATCGCTGCATCTGATGCCGCAAAAGAAGCTGTCTGGATGAGGAAGTTCTTGAGAGAACTTCAGGTGGTTCCGTCCATTGTTGACCCAATACCTCTGTATTGCGACAACAACGGGGCTATAGCTTTAGCGAAGGAACCCAGGTCCCATCAGAAATCCAGACACATCTTAAGGCGGTATCACCTGATCAGGGAGATCGTGGATCGCCAGGAGCTCGAGGTTCGGAGGGTTGCTTCAGAAGATAACACAACAGATCCATTCACCAAGGCCTTGCCCCAGACTCAGCTCGAGCGGCTGATCGAGATGATAGGTCTTCGATACGCCAGTACATGGCCTTAGTGCAAGTGGGAGATTGTTAGTGTATATGCCCTAGAGGCCATTACCGTATCATACTAGTTTGTATATTACTTGATGGAAGCTTGGGATATTCACAGTTGTATATACAATCTTGCTCAAAATGGTAGTATGCTACTTGGTTTGTCTCTGCTTTAATATGTGCATGTGTTTCTTTTAGCATATCGCTGATATACATATTAGTAGAGCCCTTAGGATCTTTGCTTGATTACCAGCGTTGTGATGGCGCTTACACTCGAGGGAGCTGGGTGATCTATAAGCACATCCTTATACAGGTCCCTAGTCGTTGGACTATCGAGACAGGGCATCCATACTCCGGAGCAGACTAGCGTATGCGCTTCTCATCCCAGCATGGGAGACGGTCTGTCCCACAGCCGTCAGTACGTCGTACTTGAGATAGTATGCGGGTGCTCGTTAGGTTACGAGTACACTGGACAGGACTCGTCGGGAACTGTTGGTTGGTATTATACCTATCGTCAGTTATCAGTTCCCAGGTGACATGAGTACAGCTTAGTCCGCTGACTTGACACTGTCACTTCGCCTCGAGTGTGTTCCCACTGCACTTTGATTGCTACCCTACCACGGCTCAAAAGAGTCGTGCAAACAGGTAGTTTTTGGGTGCAGTCCTGAAGCACTTGGAGGCAGTGACGGTTAGACAGGATTCGTCTCTCCCGGTATTGGGGGTTGACATCGCGCTGTGTCCAGGAGAGCCATTACACGAGTAGTCCCTGGCCAGGGCAAGCGAGATATACTGGTAGGTTTCCAGTGTTATCTCAGGGTGTTCTGGGCTACACTCCGACACGACTTGTACCACTATTAGGGGACTGACGTTCACCGCCCCCCTAGGCCCGCCATGCGATGTATCAGACGAACAGACCGGACTGTACGGAGATTGTCACATACAGGCTCAGTAGGAGTTCAGATGGGGTTCACCTCGTCAGTCTTCTTGTCGACATCTACCTGGGGACCGTTACGTACAGCCAGTGCCGCTTGCGGTCTGTGGTTAAACCCACTGCCAGCGTAGTGTCGAGTCTTTAGAGTCCTACACAGAGAGCTATTCGCCTTTAGGCAAAATGAGTAGAGGTCGCATGGTTTTGCGACAGGGTTCGTTCACATCCGCGCACTTGTGCACGTTTGCTGTCCGGACAGCTTATACTAGCGGGCTTTGGTTTAAGCCGGATCCTAGTATATGATTTGGGATTGGCTTTTTCTCATTGTATTCGTGTTCCTCCGATCACGAATACGGGTGCGTATGCACAGTTGCTTGAGACAGAGGGAGTGGACTTTGATTAGGGTTAATGACTATTGTCATTTTATTAACCCTAATGATTATGTGTGTATTATGGTTAATTGATATTAGTTTAATAATTGTGCATGGTTATGGTTGTTGACCATTTGACCCACCTTGACTTGTTGACCTTGTTGACACTTTGACCATCATCATTTCATTTGGAAGATGCTCTTTGATCCTTGCAATTTGCATTAAAAATGAAATGATAATGGTCATGTCTTGATTTAGCCATGACAATTATCTCACTAATTATCTAATTACAATAATTCACATATATGAGAGAATGCTTCATATTATTCTCTCATTCTATTATTCACATTCTCTATCTTGTTCTTCCTCTCCCTCAAGCTCTCCCCTCTCATGTGTTGAGAAACACTTGAGCTTGAGAAAAACCCTCTCTTGATAATCTCTACTCTTATCTAGGGTTCAAGGATTAGCACTTCTTGCACCCTAGTTACTTCTAGCTTGGAGTTGAAGCCAAAGGTCGAGGCTTTCGGGTGGATCTTTCTTCGACGTGAGAAGACGACTAAGGTGACCTCCTTCCACCACTCCAAGGAGCAAGGAGAGAAGGACATAAAGCCCAAGGTATAACCTTTCTAGCACTTAGCTAGTTTCTAGTTAGCTTTAGCTTGTTTTTGTTTAGCAAAGATCCTTCATAGTCTAGTCCATGTTGCCTAAGCTCATAAAAATTCGATTTTTATTCCGTTTTCCGCCTCCCCGCAAGTACCGGGGTGGGCAACGTAGACTTACAGATATATATATATATATATAATAAATATTTCCTTTCTGAAGCATAGTGTCTGGTTCTGGGACTAAAAGTCCCTTTGTCTCGCCAGCGCCCAGCGCTCGAGCGCAAAACGCCCGCGTGCCGACACATGGCGCGCTTGCGCTCAGGCGCACTGTGCTCGAGCGCAAAGCGCCCGCGTGCCGACACGTGGCGCGCTTGCGCTCAGGCGCACTGCGCTCGAGCGCAAAGCGCCCGCGTGCCGACACGTGGCGCGCTTGCGCTCAGGCGCACTGCGCTCGAGCGTAAAGCGCCCACATGCCGACACGTGGCATGCTGCGCTCAGGCGCACTGCGCTCGAGCGCAAAGCGCCCACGTGCCGACATGTGGCGCGTTTGCACTCAAGCGCACTGCGCTCAAGCGCAAAACGCCCACGTGCCGACACGTGGCGCGCTTGCGCCTGGGCGCACAGCACCTAAGCGCACAGCGCTCAAGGCGCTGGCCCCACGCATCCTTTGGATGCCTTTTCCCCCTCTTTCTTTTATATACATATATACATATATACATATATATATATACACACATATGTATACATATTTACACACACACATACTCCGCGACACTGTCCCTGTTAAAAAAAATTTCTAACGAGGCGCTGCCCCGCACCCCGCAAGGGGGCTGCTAGCCCCCTTGACCCCCAGCCCGCTATCCGGGTAGCAGGACCCCCGTAAAAACTCTGCGTGGCTCCCGATACATCCAAACCCCCCTTTCAAAACACAACACACGTACACTGTACATTGAGTTCGCATGACCATTTTAACCCGTTAATCGGAGATTCCCTCGCCCCAAAGGCGAGGGGTAATTAACGGCAGCTTAGTCCGCGGCTGCCGGAGATTTGGATCCCCACAATCAATAAACCCCGGCCTACCCTAGGCAGGGGGAATCTGTAGTATACGCCTGACAAGCGCGCGTGTATTCCCATCTCAATGGGGTGACGAAAAACACCCTACACATACATGCATATTTGCATATACATAGATGATTCTGGCTTGATTTTAGAGATTTGGGAACCGCAGGATATATTTTAAAACTGTATTCATTTTAAAAGAGCGGTTTCTCTCAATATGTGCATATTAATATTCCATATTGCATGATATACTGTTATGCTTACATTTATTTTATATGTCGCATACATCATGCTTTATGATTATATGCATTGAGATGTGTTGTTTCCATGATATTTCTGGAATTGGGAACCGTGGGTATTTCAAAAAAGAGTATGTAATTATTTTAAAAACCCGGTTACCCTTGATATGATATTTCAGTGCGTCCACCATGTGTTTTCTTGGTTCTGAGAGCGACATGTGAAACCCGATTCGAGGAGGCGGATGAGGCCGATTGAGGGTACATAGTGGACCCGGTATGGTATCCCAGGACGAGAACGGATCGCTGTGTTGCAGACGGTGAGCCTGGCAGAGGGACTACTACCTACTGGTGATTGTATTTGGGCTCGGCGGATATCCGGAGGATACCGACCGGAGTCGAGAGATGATATGGGTCGATCCGGACTGACGGAGCCCGTGGGCCGATCCGGACTAACGGAGCCTGATATATGAGGATTTACGTGCCGATACTGGGCACAGGGTTCATGATGTTTTCGAGTGTCGAAACTAGACACTCCGGTTCCATGATTTTGATGTGTCGCGGGGGACACGTTGATTTACATCCTCATACTTCCATGCATATGCTTTACGATATTTACATGCATGATGTTTTGTGTCATTAGGTGACACGTAGACGAGATCCACATACATACAGTCATTGATCACATAGTTGGATGATATCCACATATTTTAGACTTCATGATATAGTCGGCATTGATTCATGTTGATTACATTGATCACACCTCATATTATGATATGTTGCTGTCACGACCCGCAGGGTACGGAACGTGACTGGCACTTAAGTTTACGAAACGTCTAAAGACGTCCGTAAAATAAGTAAGCCAAAGCCCAGAAAACAAAACCAATTAAGCAAAAGAGTGAAGAAAACCCAAACATTTGAAAGCAAGTTTATCAAATAAGTCATGTAAAACCCTTTTTAAAAACAATACTAATTTTTCCGAAAATTTCGGCAGAGTCTCCTTTGTAAATACTGGCCCCCAAAATGGGTACAACAAAATATACATGAATCCAACGAAATAGGGCATCCCCAAGCGGGAGCTAGCTCTTCGCCACAAGGCGGTCACAAATCCCACGCAATATAAAATGACAACAAGCAAATAATCATAATGAAGCATAAGAAAACATCATGTCGACTCAAGTGAGTTCGACCCCACAATACAGCATAAAAGTCCACAAACCTCACAGTCTCATCTCTAGGTCAATATACAATAATACTAGTAGAAACAGTAGATGGAGTACACTAGATACAAAGAATATACAAGGTGGTACGAAAATAATAACATAACCCACCTATGAGCAAATCTCGAGCTCAGGCAAAAGAAGCAAAAGAACAAGTGCGCCCGCCGCTACTGAACTGACGGAGCGGACCTGCAAAAGACTGTGGCACAACGGGGGTGAGTTGCCAACTCGTGAGTAATAAATAACATCTACAAAGTCTATCGTATGCATGCACACAAGCATCCTAGCATCTAAAATACAGGTATGAATGGGTGCACTAGCAGGTGTGTATACAACATCAGTGTACGAATATGTATGCAACATGAATATCTGAGGTCTCAATAGGTATATATAAGAAACATTTATCTCTTTTGTTTTTTTGAAACTCTTTTAGAATGCCAGCATAATACTCAAAGAATCGACGAGAACCGGTGTCCAGCAACGACACCCAAAAGCTGTCTCAAATCTCATAAATGTATCTCTGGCCTCAGCCGTCCGGCTGACCCATCTCAAATATCAATATCTCATCATCTAGCGGCCACGGTCGGTATCCTCTAGATATCCGCCGTCCCAAACAGTCACCGGTAGGTAATCCGTCCCCTGCCAGGCTCAACGTCAACACCACATTCCTCTTGCCCCGGGGTACCTTACCGGGCCCACCATGTACCCGTGCCGGTTCCTCCACTCCTCGACACGGATTTCCAAAACCACAGCAAACTCATAGTGGACGACACTTACATCACTAGAAAACCGCAATTTACATATTTTAAAAATATAATAAGTTTAGAAATTTTGCGGCTTTCCCCCGAAATCCAGAAATATCATAAAATCTCAAGAAATCCTCATAAGTGCATATGTCAATGGTGATGAATGCATATAGTATCAATAATTAAGCTACAATGCATGATTAATAGACTAGGCATGAACAATTAATATGATGAGGTACATGCACATGAATAGCAATCCTACGATTTCATTCTAAGGAATTAAAGGCAATAGCACAGGTTTAAGCATCAATTAGTAAAGGTTTCAAATTATAGGTTATCTAGTGTGGTGGCATGGCAATTACCAGGGCGTGTGTGTAAGCATGAATAGTGCTCGTGCTGCATATAAAAACCCTGGCAATGGTGCAGGTGTCCTATAACATGGGTTCGCATATGTATGTCAATATAAGGCATGGATGCAGCAAATAATCATATAAGTATTACACCCCTAATTACTAACATCGCTAAGAATCTTTTTAAATTACTAAAACTATCGGGCGGCTTGCGCCATCCAACGATAGTCCCCCGTAGATGTTACATCTACTCACAGAAATCCCTAGCTAGCTGCGTCCAATCACCGCTTCCCCTTTCGAGCCGCGTCTGACGTCTCCGCGACCGGACCTGGAATTTACATCAATACTAAACATAAGGTTACATGTCAAGAACGACGCAAAACCCAAACGAAAATACTAACGTTCACAAGCTAGGTACAACGTGCACAAAGTGCGCGGAACACACGCGAAAATCGCAAAAACTGCCAAAAAACGCCGATTTGGTCGCCCGGCAAAACTAAAACCCGACTACCCAAAAATCCGCACTCACGCATCCTAAAAGTCGTAGGACAAGCCAACAAAATAATCTAGATATCGCAATTAATTCGCCACAATATTTTAATAAAAACCTAGTAAGCTAGAAATTGCAAATTGACGCAAACATCGACAATTTAGCGACAAGTTAACACCATCCAACACCAACATCCAAACTAACCAAATAGCTAGCCAATACACTAATTTTAAACCATTAACTATGCTTAAAAACCTAATTTTCATAAACAAAACCTTCTCTTGATTTTTGTAATTAGCAAACATAAACCAAACTATATATGAAAAACCTTAATTTAACACTAGATTTTAGCCTAATAAGCAAGTTAACCACTTAGATTAAGGTTAGCAAAACACTAGATAGCAAAACAAATTTAATTAACTAATACATGGTTTCTAAACCTTAATTCAACTCATTTTCCATACATAACCCTTTCTAGATTTTCCTAAAACAACAATTACAACTAAAATCGAACTTTTAAAGTTAACTAAATTAGCAAAATTTGAAGACTACATAACAAGGTAACCATATAGATTAGTTAAGTAACAATTAGATTAACTACAAAACAACTCAAATAACTATCATGGCTTCAAAACCCTAGTTTAAACAAACTACTCTTTTTTTTTAAACTAGATTAGAAATTAGTTAATCTTTTAACACTAAAACCATAAACTTAAAGGAATTTAGCCAAAAGAACTAACTTGATAGAAATTATACCTCAAGATCTATGGATCAAGCAAGTGATTTGCCTCTAAGGATGGCTTCCTAGCTCCAAGATTCAAGCAAGAATGGCTAAGGATAATGATAGCATAAGGATTTTGTTTGGATTTTTGAATAAAGTGTGGATTTTGATGTGTTTTTTTGAAGAAATTTGAAGAAAAATGAAAAGAAAAGAGATGAAGAAGAGGAGGTTCAGGTTTCGGCCAGAATGAGGTATGGGGAGGGGTGTGGGTGAGTGGAGAAAAGTCCTTGGTCAACCCTCCAAAGTCGATGTATCATAACTTATCCATTACATTTAAAATAAAGCCATAAACTAACTAAATCAACTCAAGAAAGTAACCAAGGAAAAGAGGCCAGAAATTTCTGGACTTGCACAAGGTGGGGCTGTCCTAGGGCTGAGGAAAAAGAGAGAGGGGTCTTACAAAAGAAATTTTATGCAAAAAGGCCCCCTACAAGTCAAAAATTGCAAGTTTTAGCTCAAAAATCAATAAATTCGTTTCATAACATAAAAATTTGTTAAAAATCAAAATAAAATACTAAAAATTTATGTTATCACTAGATTATAATTATCATAATTTTAGAGATTAAAATTAGCCCGGAAAAATTTGTATTTATCGCTAATTTAATGTATTTTCTTACCGGCTTAAAATAATATTAAAAAAATGAAAAATTAGGGAAAATTTTTAAACGACCAGAATTTCATAATTAACTCATTAGCTACTAAAAACAAGCAATTACCTATCCATTTTAGGTATAATTAGCCCTAAACTGCAAAATAACGAGAAAGACGGTTTTCGGAAAAATACCGAATTTTCACCGAATTTCAGGAAAACACCAAAACGACTTTTCAAGACGCTACAATCTTCCCCCCTTAAAGAAATTCGGTCCCCGAATTTAAAAATATAGCTACGCGTACCTTCAAAGAGATGGGGATATTTCTTCCTCATCTCGCCCTCGGTCTCCCAGGTAACCTCCTCGCTGCTCGGGCTACGCCAAAGGACCTTGACAGTTGGTATAATCTTCGACCTCAACTTTTTCACCTGCCGATCCAGGATGGCCACCGGCTGCTCTGCAAAAGAAAGGTCGCGCTCTAGCTGGACTGTCGGGTGCTGAATCGCATGCGAAGGGTCGTGAAGGTACTTGCGGAGCATCGAAACATGGAAGACGGGGTGAACATCGGGAAAGCTGGGTGGAAGAGCCAAACGATATGCAACTGCGCCGACACGCTCAAGGATCTCGAAGGGACCTACGAATCTAGGGCTAAGCTTCCCCTTTCGCCCAAAACGCATCACGCCCTTCATCGGAGAGACTTTCAGAAAAACATGGTCGCCAACTGCGAACTCTAATATGCGACGGCGCCTGTCTGCATAGGATTTCTGCCTGCTCTGAGCCGCTCTCATCCGGTCTCAGATCAACTGTATCTTCGCTGTCGTCTCCTCAACAAGCTACGGCCCCAAAATGCTGCTCTCGCTGAGCTCTGTCCAACAAACGGGCGATCTGCATCTCCTTCCATACAATGCCTCGAAAGGTGCCATCTGAATAGTATCCTGGAAGCTGTTGTTGTAGGAGAACTCCACTAGAGGTAAATGACGATCCCAGCTACCACCAAAGTCTAAAACGCACGTTCTGAGCATGTCCTCGAGAGTCTGAATGGTCCGCTCTGACTGTCCGTCTGTCTGCGGATGAAACGCTGTGCTGAAGCTCAAACGAGTGCCCAAAGCCTCCTGAAGTCTCTGCCAAAGACGGCTGGTGAACTGAGTGCCTCGATCTGATATGATACAAGTCGGTACGCCATGCAACCGCACGATCTCGTCGATGTAGAGCTGAGCATACTGAGCGAAGCTGAAAGTCGTCTTCACTGGTAGGAAGTGAGCCGCTTTCGTCAATCTATCCACGATCACCCAGATGGAGTCGTACCCTCGACTGGTCCTGGGTAGACCCACAACGAAGTCCATCGAAATATGTTCCCATTTCCACTCTGGAATGGGTAACGGCTGTAGCTCTCCTTGTTAGTTATATGTATGCCCTAAAGGCCATTACTGTACATTGGATGTATATTGTAGTGGATGCTGGGACATATATAGGTAGGACTTTCTTGCTCGACATGATAGTACGCTATCTGGTTGCTCTTTATCTTAACATGTATACTTTCTGTCTCTCTGATTACATGTTGATAAAGCCCATAGGATGTGTACTCGACTTCCAGGACTATGATGTAGATCATACTAGTGGGGCCTGGGTAGTCCATGAGTACATCCTTGAAATGTTCCTAGTCGAGGGAATATCGAGACGGGGCATCGATATTCCAGAGTAGACTAGCGCATATCTTCTCGACCCATGCGATGGGCGATGGATGATCCCATATCCATTGGTGTTTGACATCGAAGATGGTATGCGGGTGCTCAGTGGAGACTGGGTACACTGAACGGACTCGCCGAGAACTCCCAGATGGTATTATACCTCACGTCAGATGGCAGTTCTCTGGTGACACTGGTACAGCTTAGTCTGTTGACCCGAGATCGTCATAGAGTCTTGTGTGTCTCCCACTGTGCTTTGATTTCCACCCTACCACGGCTCTACTGAGTTGTGCAAACAGGTGGTTTTTGGGTACAGTCCCGATTCACATGGAGGCAATGAGCGATAGGAGGGGATTCGTCTCTCCCGGTATTGGGGGTTGATGTTGTGCTATGCTCGACTGGCCATAACAGGAAATCCCTGGCCAGGGTTGCAGTGATATACTGGTAAGTGTTATCAGTAGTTTCACGAATGTTATGGACCCTACGTCGGCATGACTTATCGAGCTATTGGGGTCTGACGTTTACCACCCCTAGGCGAGATATGCGACATATCAGACGAACAGACCGGACCGTACGGTAAGTGTTACTGGTTGGATTCACAGGAGTGTGAGCGGGCTTGCTCGTCGATCTTCTGATCGCTCAATACCCGGGTGGCCGTTACGTTTGGCAGACCGCTTGCGGCTTGTGGGTGTTTGATATGATCATCATCTGCTACCGGCGTATTGACGAGTCTTTAGAGTCCTACACAGAGGTTTCCTGGCTCAAGCGAAACGAAATAGGAGCGCATATGAGATATGTGCGGGACCGAGAATAATGCGTGTATGTGATACCGTATTCCATTTTCGCGATCTATGTATCGATTGGTTATATGCGATATAACCTAGTTATCGAATCAAGGATTGATTCGATAAGCCGATACATAGGATACTGGCCGGTTATATGCGACATGACCGGATCATTGAATCAAGTGTTGATTTAATGATTTAATGTATAATTATATATTTGATATATTACTTTGCATTAACTAGTATTGGTTCACTTTAAAAGGATTTTCTCACTTGAATTGTGCAAGTTGTATATGTGATATATTTCTTTGTGCACATGATTGTATCATGTTTGATGATACATTCTTGTTTGGTTTTGTGTAAAGTATTAAACCATGGTTAGTTAGTGATTAGGGTTTCATCTTATTAATTTATCTTTTTATTTTATTTATTTCAAAAGAAAAAGAAAATGAGAAATGAATGGTGGCTATTTTTGTTTTTAGTTGAAGATTCATGTAGCATTGTTTTAGTCACCATTCTTGTCTCATGCCTAACCCTAACCACTCATCTAACATAAGTTAAGTCTCTACACTAAACCATGGTCAAAGATATGATAAGTATTGTATTTTCTTTTCTATTTTAATTTAACTTATCATATCTTCTTCTTCTTCTTCATCTTCTTCAACATTGAAGAAAGCTTGCTACTCCAATGGCAAGTCATGAAGTCTAGTGAGAAATCCAAAACTAAAGTTTACCCACTTCCTATTTCTTCATCCTCTACCTCTTGCCAAGTAGTATAGGGTGTTTCCTTCACAAGTTTTTCCGACTTGGTGAAGTTGGAGCTTGTTCTAGCGATGCCTCGACGTAGATCATCTTCGGCATCGAACCGACGATCAAGCCCGCCCATTCTTCGATGATGCCGACGCTAGAGCCCAAGACATGATTTGGACAGCGAGGGAACTTCATTGCGGAGCCGTGGAGGTGGTGGACCGGATCTACAAAGGTTGTATATCCGTTCCCTTAGTTAAATTGTTAACTAGTTTATGTTTTCGCCTAAATATCTAGTAAACGATCCGTAGTCGGGTTTGTAGGCACCCGTAAAATTTGATTTGTGCATGTTTGATCACTTGTGAGACTTCACTTGAGTGCCTAGGAACCCTACAGTGGTATCAGAGCCTAGCTAGAGCCTTAGGCGATGCGTAGACGGAGTTAGAAGTCCGATCGACCCGAAACCCCGACTTTAAAATGCTCTCTGGACATTTTTGTAAAATATGGATTTTTGAAAATTAAAAATATGCAGAAAAACAAGCAGGTAAATCTAAGAATTACGATGCAAAAATTACCTAATGATCTTTCTAAAGTGCGGCGGAACCGCGGCATTAGCGTGATAATGCGGCCCTTCCGCCGCACTTTTGTCTTATCTGCCATTGAATTTTGCACAGTAACTCCTATTTTTCAGTGCTGGTTTTCCTGGGAATTTTTAATATGCAGTATACAGTTGAGCATTTTTGGGTTGTATTGGGAATCAAAGATTCGATCGGGGTTTCAAATTTTGTCTGTGTGACTTTCCGGATAAATTTTAGAATATGTTAAAAAGTTCGACCGGATATAAATACCCAATTTTTCCCCTGTCGGGAAATTTCCATGTGTTGGATATTTCTGTAGTTTAACGACGTTCTAAGTAGTGCAAGTAACGCGATGGTCCCTCTAGAAGACAACAAACCTTAACTCGATTATGTGACCGTCTTGAACTGCCCTTTGAACCTTCGGGTTTGGGGCAGTACGGCGTGCCACATGTGAGGCGTTGGCTTGACCCTTCTACGGCTGGACCGTTGGTACTGAGGCACGAACTGAATGTTGTTAGACTTGTTTCATGTGTTGATCTGTATCGGGAAAACTTGGGTGTTCGATTGTTCGATCGGAAAGTTTAACATTTTCTGTTTATCTGGAATGTGATACAATAATTGGAATTCACAAATAGTTATGAGATAACTGAATGAATATTATAAACATAGTAGTTTAGTCTCGCTTGATCGGTTGCCACGGAATTTTGATGTGATCAAAAGTCCGTCGCAATCACGTAGCGTACGCGGATACTCGCCGGATAAACTTAATAGACAGCTTCACTCCATAGCCCCGACCAAGTGACTGTAGGAGAACCCCGTCGCCGAAAGCATCCGTTCGGGTGCTCCCGGTAACGGTGTTCCGCCTTGGTGCACTTCGTCGACGGTATCGGGGGTGCGACTGTCTACTGAAGTTTGCGACGAGCATTCGATCAGGATGTCGGGAATCTTGTTGAATTACCCGACTTGATATTGAAAAGTGTTTTCGATAATGAGACTAAAATGCGGGGTTTATAATTGTTAGGCATGCGATGTCTAAGTAATTCATTTGGTCAGGCATGCGATGTCTGAGGTGGTTGCGGATTCCAACTGTTGTAGTTTTACACTTTCTTTTCTGTGACCGTAAGTGTAGTATGTTCATATCGCCGGTTTCGTTGCTATACGTCAACGACAATTGGGGTATGCATACTTACTTACGTTGATGACATGTGATGTTATGTGTTGCTGGATATGTTTTATTGGATCGTCGTGTTCGAATAGCCGGGGGTTTTTATGTGAGATGAGTGTTTTTCATTTTCATTCATGTAAAAACTTGTATGTATTATTCTTTTATTGGGGCACTTCCAGGTTGCGGAAGTAGTCACCGTTTGTATATTATTTACTTTTCCGCATTAGGATAGACTCAAGGAGGGGAGCACAAGTAACCGGGTTCTGGGGTCCAGTGGGAGACCCACTCGAGGAGTCGAGTCCGGGTCTCCTAACCCTAGAATTGGTAGGGTTGCTTGCCGCTCTCGTAGGGGTCTAGGGGTGTGGGATTGGCTATTCATCACGACCGTGGAATCCGTGTTTTATACTGGGTCGTATTGAAAACACGGACGTCCTAGTATATCCAATATTTCATATGTTTCTTCTGCTGTGATTTATCTGTGATCATGTGATGTTCTGTGACAGATATTATATATAGTATATATGATATATTATATAGACGTTGCTTATGTTTTACACCCGCGCTAGCCCTGCCTCGCTCTGGCGTTAGTTACCTAACCTAACGGTGCAGACGGGACATCGAGACGAATGCGGATGGCATAAGCGTACGTTATATTTATCTGTGATGGTTAGGTGCACTTAAATGATGGGATATTCATTAATGAGATTAATGAAAGAAAATAAACCTAATTGATGTTGTGGAATCGAATTTCAAAATAAAAACAGGTAGCTACAGTTCTTGCTTTGCATCGCGGTGTTCATTATAGAACATCCTACACCTTATTCGATGAGGAAAGGACCGAGATCCCTTCACCGGGAGTGACTCCTTTAGCAATAACTGGCAGATGCTACAACCCTCGGTTTGTCTTTGATCGCTTCTATAGTTTCCGCTTTACACAGTGATATATATGATATATCCCGCACCTCATTCGACGAGGAAAGGGCCGACGATCCTTTCACCGGGAGTGACCCCTTTAGCAAAACTAGAAAAGCCTCAAAAACATTCCATTTAAAAACCATTTGATTCCGCAACGAGATCAAGTTCAAAGCGTTAAAGGTTTTCACAAAAACCAGCCGCAACCCTCCGTCATTTTAGGAAGTAGAGTACTTAGTATTCGTGCTGTGTTTGTTGACCATAGTCAAGACACAGTGTACGGTAGCTAAGTGATGTCTTCCTACACCGCATATGATGCGATTAGTTAGGACAGTCGCGTGACTTTGTTGACCTTAGTTAAGGGTCATGTGGGTGGGTCTAATTAATCACGAAATGACGGGTAGAACTTGACTAGTACTTATGATTTGTTGACCATAGTTAAGGTCATAGGTGCTAGGGGTAAAAACCATTATCGGGAGTTTCAAGTGTTGAAACTTGCAATGAGATTGCATACCTTCTATGTGATAGTTGGATCCCGATACCCACTGCGAGTAATTGTTACTCCTGGGAGAGTTTTGCACTTTGCAATTAGCCGATCAAGTAGGTGTCTAGAAAGGTGTCAACGGGGTTACGCCTCTGGGAAAACGAGGTTTACTGTAATTAGGTCCGTGTGAAAGCACGGGGAACCTCCCTCAAAGTACCGACACTGGCCTGGCTGAAAGATTGGCAAACTTGTAGAGTGTAATTAATCCCGGCTAGTCTTTCCTTTTAAGGTTTGAAGGAAGATTTGATAAAAACAGTGGGAGCCATCCTGATTAGATAAAATATATAACAAATCTGATCTTGCAAGAGCGCACGCAGAGTGTTTTCTTCTCTCTCTCTCCTGGTAGCGACCATATCACGCCTTAATCAAGATAATAAAATGGATGTATTGACCGAACCCGCATGTTTTACTGAGCTGGGGAACGTTGGTCCCGCTCCAACTTATAATTGTTATAAGACAGAGCAGGAAATTGGGGAATACCAGAATTCCTATGCCGCCCAAACGAAGAAAGTGCATATGATGCATCTCCTTCGGGTATGTTCATTATAAAGAACTGTTTCTCAGTATCCTCTGCATCCTGGGTATATGATACCGGATCAGGATCCCAGATATGTAATCTGTTACATAGGGCTACAAAAAGGTAGAAAAACTGAGAACGGGTGATAAGTTTCATGAGACAGAAACCGGGGCAAGTGTTGCAGCCAAGTCTATTGGTCACTGTCACCCTGTATTACGAATACATTGATTCTGAACAAATGCTATTAGATACCGAACCTGATATACAAAATCATATCAGTCTCTTTATTAGTAAAGAAAGGATATAATTTTGTATAGATGGATAATGTTTTGAACATTTCCTATATCAAAAGTTGATCGGTTCAGGCACGTTATCTAAAAGCATTGACGTTCTAAATCAAACTACAGTTCCTGTATACAGAACACACACAAGAGGAAGAGTTCAGAAATGAACGAATCATTCTTGAGGCATTGTAGACTAGGTCACATCAATGCGACCCGACTGGCTGAAGTTACATTTTAGATGCATATTTAAATCAGTTTGAATTTACATCTTGTGAAACTTGCCAGTCATGTCACAAAGATTAGATGACCAAAGCTCTGTTTATTAGAAACAGAGAAAGAGTTAGTAAACTCTTGGGACTGATACATGATGATGTATGTAAGGTCTCCTGTCTACACATGCCAGGACTGGTTCTTTTTACTTCATTATATTCTCTGATGATCTCTCAAGATTCAGTCATATGTTCCTGTTGAAACATAAGTCCGAACCTTTTGAGGTATTCACAGAATATAAGTTAGAAGTAGAGAACCAATAACCGGGTATAAGTATTATGTCCTATGATGAGATCAGGGAGGAGAATACTTGTGCATGGAATCCTTGGACTATTCTAAAGGAAAATGAGATTCTCTCTCAGTATTACTCCTCTGAATACACCACAGCACAACGGTGTATTAGGGCGGAGCAATCACACAATATTAGATATCGTGTGCTCTATGATGAGTATTACTGAGTTACCTTTTTCCTTCTGGGAGTTATGCACTTGAGAAGCTGCATACCTATTGAATTAGGTTCGAATCAAATCAGTGCCTACCACTCCATATGAGATATGGTATGGGAAGAGCCTATCTCTTAAGTTAGTTAAGATTTGGGATTGTCCGGCCTATGTCAAAAGCAAAATCCGGACAAGATCGAGGCAAGATCAGTTCTGTAGAACTGGAAAGGTTCCAGCTGTATAAAACTGCTAATGATTTGACAGAACCAAAGGATTCTATAGTTCCCGACGAACCTCAGCCTCTCCGCCGATCTAGTAGGGTTCCTCACCCACCTGAGAGATACCTCGGTTTCTCGATGACAGTGGGAGCTAGGATTGCATCATGAGATGATGACCCAACTAGTTTCGAGCAGGCCATCGAGAGTAGGGACTCTGTAAGAATGGCTGGATGCTTAGCGATCTGAGATGGAATCCATGTACACCAGCAAAGTATGGACTTTAGCTGCTATATCTGAAGGGTTAAATCCCCATCAGGAGCAATTATATCTTGAGAAGATTACTTGGTGTAGATGGAAAGGTTGAGACTTTCAAAGCTAGACTTGTTAAAGTTTGTCGTCATCGAACAGGCGTGGATAATGATGAAATCATTTTCCAATAGCTATGCTTAAGTCTATCCAGATCCTACTTACCACGACTACATACCATGACTACGATATCTGGCGGTTGGGTGCCATGACTGCTTTTCTAAATACTGATTTAGAAGAGAACGTCTATAAGAACACAGCCAGAGGTCTTCGTAAACAGTGGGAGCAGCGGAAACGTGTGCAAGTTGCTTTACATAATGAAGCAGGCATCGCGGAGTTGGAACGTCTGTTTTGATGTGAAAGTCAAAGTGTTTGACTTCATCAAAATGGTAGACGAACCTTGTATATACAAAAGGGTAGTAGAGAGTAAGGTGGTCATCTTCGTATTGTACGAAGACAACATACTCTTGATAGGAAGAGAGTTTCCTATACTACGATCGATCAATCTCCTATTATCACAAGGATTCTCCAAATAGGATCAAAGTGATACCTCCTAAATCCTGAGTTTTCATCTATGAGATAGATGTAATTGGATGTTAGGATTCTCACTAGATGTAGTGAGATGGTATCAATCGATCCTGGGGGGAATCACTGGAAGAGTTCCAGGGTGATAAAAACGACTGAATGTCAGTCACGGGCATTGTCTTTACCCTGAGTAGAGGGACGGTATGTTGGAAGAGTTCCAAGCTAGATACCGTGGCAAACTAGACGATAAAGGCTGGTAACATCGCTATTAAAGATACTACCAAAGAGGAAGTTTGGGTGTATATTGGTTCATAAGATGAACTAGGTTCCTGCCATTGTATGACAATGGAAGTGTGGCTTCGGCCCTGGAACCCTGGTCCCATCAGTGACCCAGACAAATTCTGAGGCAGCATCACCTGATCATGGAGATAGTTGATCTCCAGGGTGATCGAGGATAGGAGAGAAGACTCAGAGGACAACACGGCGGATCCACTCACGAAGGCCTTTTCCCAAAGAGAGACCATTAGGGGATGGTTGAGTATGTGATACTGCAACCACTGCTACAGATGGCCCTAGTGCAAGTGGGAGATTGTTAGTTATATGTATGCCCTAAAGGCCATTACTGTACATTGGATGTATATTGTAGTGGATGCTGGGACATATATAGGTAGGACTTTCTTGCTCGACATGATAGTACGCTATCTGGTTGCTCTTTATCTTAACATGTATACTTTCTGTCTCTCTGATTACATGTTGATAAAGCCCATAGGATGTGTACTCGACTTCCAGGACTATGATGTAGATCATACTAGTGGGGCCTGGGTAGTCCATGAGTACATCCTTGAAATGTTCCTAGTCGAGGGAATATCGAGACGGGGCATCGATATTCCAGAGTAGACTAGCGCATATCTTCTCGACCCATGCGATGGGCGATGGATGATCCCATATCCATTGGTGTTTGACATCGAAGATGGTATGCGGGTGCTCAGTGGAGACTGGGTACACTGAACGGACTCGCCGAGAACTCCCAGATGGTATTATACCTCACGTCAGATGGCAGTTCTCTGGTGACACTGGTACAGCTTAGTCTGTTGACCCGAGATCGTCATAGAGTCTTGTGTGTCTCCCACTGTGCTTTGATTTCCACCCTACCACGGCTCTACTGAGTTGTGCAAACAGGTGGTTTTTGGGTACAGTCCCGATTCACATGGAGGCAATGAGCGATAGGAGGGGATTCGTCTCTCCCGGTATTGGGGGTTGATGTTGTGCTATGCTCGACTGGCCATAACAGGAAATCCCTGGCCAGGGTTGCAGTGATATACTGGTAAGTGTTATCAGTAGTTTCACGAATGTTATGGACCCTACGTCGGCATGACTTATCGAGCTATTGGGGTCTGACGTTTACCACCCCTAGGCGAGATATGCGACATATCAGACGAACAGACCGGACCGTACGGTAAGTGTTACTGGTTGGATTCACAGGAGTGTGAGCGGGCTTGCTCGTCGATCTTCTGATCGCTCAATACCCGGGTGGCCGTTACGTTTGGCAGACCGCTTGCGGCTTGTGGGTGTTTGATATGATCATCATCTGCTACCGGCGTATTGACGAGTCTTTAGAGTCCTACACAGAGGTTTCCTGGCTCAAGCGAAACGAAATAGGAGCGCATATGAGATATGTGCGGGACCGAGAATAATGCGTGTATGTGATACCGTATTCCATTCTCGCGATCTATGTATCGATTGGTTATATGCGATATAACCTAGTTATCGAATCAAGGATTGATTCGATAAGCCGATACATAGGATACTGGCCGGTTATATGCGACATGACCGGATCATTGAATCAAGTGTTGATTTAATGATTTAATGTATAATTATATATTTGATATATTACTTTGCATTAACTAGTATTGGTTCACTTTAAAAGGATTTTCTCACTTGAATTGTGCAAGTTGTATATGTGATATATTTCTTTGTGCACATGATTGTATCATGTTTGATGATACATTCTTGTTTGGTTTTGTGTAAAGTATTAAACCATGGTTAGTTAGTGATTAGGGTTTCATCTTATTAATTTATCTTTTTATTTTATTTATTTCAAAAGAAAAAGAAAATGAGAAATGAATGGTGGCTATTTTTGTTTTTAGTTGAAGATTCATGTAGCATTGTTTTAGTCACCATTCTTGTCTCATGCCTAACCCTAACCACTCATCTAACATAAGTTAAGTCTCTACACTAAACCATGGTCAAAGATATGATAAGTATTGTATTTTCTTTTCTATTTTAATTTAACTTATCATATCTTCTTCTTCTTCTTCATCTTCTTCAACATTGAAGAAAGCTTGCTACTCCAATGGCAAGTCATGAAGTCTAGTGAGAAATCCAAAACTAAAGTTTACCCACTTCCTATTTCTTCATCCTCTACCTCTTGCCAAGTAGTATAGGGTGTTTCCTTCACAAGTTTTTCCGACTTGGTGAAGTTGGAGCTTGTTCTAGCGATGCCTCGACGTAGATCATCTTCGGCATCGAACCGACGATCAAGCCCGCCCATTCTTCGATGATGCCGACGCTAGAGCCCAAGACATGATTTGGACAGCGAGGGGACTTCATTGCGGAGCCGTGGAGGTGGTGGACCGGATCTACAAAGGTTGTATATCCGTTCCCTTAGTTAAATTATTAACTAGTTTATGTTTTCGCCTAAATATCTAGTAAACGATCCGTAGTCGGGTTTGTAGGCACCCGTAAAATTTGATTTGTGCATGTTTGATCACTTGTGAGACTTCACTTGAGTGCCTAGGAACCCTACACTCCTGCGGGCCTCTGGTGCTCGGCCTTGACTTGCTGACAAGTCAGGCATCTCGAAACGAACTCCGCAATGTCCCTCTTCATCCCGTCCCACCAGTAGGTCTCTCTCACATCATGGTACATCTTGGTGGAACCGGGGTGGACACTATACACTGATCGGTGTGCCTCCTCAAGAATGTCGCGCCGCAATCCATCAACATCTGGTACGCACAGTCTAGATCCATATCGTAAAATCCCCTGATCGTCAATCACGAACTCGGAAAATCTGCCCTGTCCCATCTGTGCCATGATCTCTGAGCAACGGTCGTCACTGCGCTGTGCCTCATATATACGGTCAAGCAACTGTGGGCGTGCACGAACATGCGCGAGCTGTCCCCCTGTCTGAGTGAACTCGAACTCAACTCGGCTGTCGCATAACATCTGCCAATCTGCTGACGACTGCCTCTGCACTGCGCGCAAAAAGGATAGACTACCCCCGGGCCTCCTACTCAACGCATCTGCCACCACATTCGCCTTGCCGGGGTGATATAAGATCTCGCAGTCGTAGTCTTTCACCAATTCCATCCAACGACGCTGTCTGAGGTTCAGGTTTCGCTGCTGAAATATGTACTTTAAGCTCTTGTGATCGGTGAATATCTGACACGACTCGCCGTACAGGTAATGTCGCCAAATCTTCAGTGCAAAGACCACTGCAGCCATCTCCAAATCATGAGTGGGGTAGTTCTGTTCGTGCTTCTTCAACTGCCGAGAAGCATAAGCGATCACCCGGCCATGCTGCATCAATACGCATCCTAATCCTACTCGCGAAGCATCACAGTAGACAACAAATCCGCCTGATCCCGAAGGTAAAGATAATACCGGCGCCGTAGTCAAACAAGTCCGTAGCTGCTGAAAACTGCGCTCGCACTCCTCTGTCCAAACGAAAGGAACTCCCTTCCGGGTCAAACCGGTCAACGGTGCAGCCATACGGGAGAAGTCCTGAACAAAACGCCTGTAGTAGCCCGCCAAGCCTAGAAAACTACGGATCTCAGTAACCGATGTAGGTCGGGGCCACTGCTGAACAGCCTCAATCTTCTTCGGGTCCACACAAATGCCGTCTCTCGTAACCACGTGACCCAAGAATCCGACGCTGTCCAGCCAGAATGCACACTTGGAGAACTTCGCGAACAGCTGGTGCTCCCTCAGAGTCTGTAACGTAATCCGCAAGTGCTGCTCGTGCTCCTCTCTGCTCCGGGAGTACACCAAGATATCGTCGATAAACACGATGATGAACAAGTCAAGATACGGCCTAAATGTACGGTTCATCAAATCCATGAATGCTGCTGGGGCGTTGGTGAGTCCGAACGACATCACCAAAAACTCGTAGTGGCCGTAGCGCGTGCGGAAAGCTGTCCTTGGTATATCCTCCTGTCGAACTCGCAGCTGATGGTATCCTGATCGCAAGTCGATCCTCGAAAAATACCCCGCACCCTGAAGCTGGTCGAACAAATCATCAATGCGCGGCAACGGATATCTGTTCCGAACGGTAACTTTGTTCAGCTGGCGGTAGTCGATACATAAGCGCAAACTCCCATCCTTCTTCTTGACAAACAGGACCGGAGCACCCCACGGAGAAACACTCGGTCGAATAAGCCCCTTATCCAACAAATCCTGCAACTGATCCTTCAGCTCTCGAAGCTCTGATACCAATTTTGTCACGACCCGCAGGGTACGGAACGTGACTGGCACTTAAGTTTACGAAACGTCTAAAGACGTCCGTAAAATAAGTAAGCCAAAGCCCAGAAAACAAAACCAATTAAGCAAAAGAGTGAAGAAAACCCAAACATTTGAAAGCAAGTTTATCAAATAAGTCATGTAATTTAATTAACTAATACATGGTTTCTAAACCTTAATTCAACTCATTTTCCATATATAACCCTTTCTAGATTTTCCTAAAACAACAATTACAACTAAAATCGAACTTTTAAAGTTAACTAAATTAGCAAAATTTGAAGACTACATAACAAGGTAACCATATAGATTAGTTAAGTAACAATTAGATTAACTACAAAACAACTCAAATAACTATCATGGCTTCAAAACCCTAGTTTAAACAAACTACTCTTTTTTTTTAAACTAGATTAGAAATTAGTTAATCTTTTAACACTAAAACCATAAACTTAAAGGAATTTAGCCAAAAGAACTAACTTGATAGAAATTATACCTCAAGATCTATGGATCAAGCAAGTGATTTGCCTCTAAGGATGGCTTCCTAGCTCCAAGATTCAAGCAAGAATGGCTAAGGATAATGATAGCATAAGGATTTTGTTTGGATTTTTGAATAAAGTGTGGATTTTGATGTGTTTTTTTGAAGAAATTTGAAGAAAAATGAAAAGAAAAGAGATGAAGAAGAGGAGGTTCAGGTTTCGGCCAGAATGAGGTATGGGGAGGGGTGTGGGTGAGTGGGGAAAAGTCCTTGGTCAACCCTCCAAAGTCAATGTATCATAACTTATCCATTACATTTAAAATAAAGCCATAAACTAACTAAATCAACTCAAGAAAGCAACCAAGGAAAAGAGGCCAGAAATTTCTGGACTTGCACAAGGTGGGGCTGTCCTAGGGCTGAGGAAAAAGAGAGAGGGGTTTTACAAAAGAAATTTTATGCAAAAAGGCCCCCTACAAGTCAAAAATTGCAAGTTTTAGCTCAAAATTCAATAAATTCGTTTCATAACATAAAAATTTGTTAAAAATCAAAATAAAATACTAAAAATTTATGTTATCACTAGATTATAATTCTCATAATTTTAGAGATTAAAATTAGCCCGGAAAAATTTGTATTTATCGCTAATTTAATGTATTTTCTTACCGGCTTAAAATAATATTAAAAAAATGAAAAATTAGGGAAAATTTTTAAACGACCAGAATTTCATAATTAACTCATTAGCTACTAAAAACAAGCAATTACCTATCCATTTTAGGTATAATTAGCCCTAAACTGCAAAATAACGAGAAAGACGGTTTTCGGAAAAATACCGAATTTTCACCGAATTTCAGGAAAACACCAAAACGACTTTTCAAGACGCTACTGTTGCTACCTGAAGCACTGGCACGAGCACTTGGTACTACACTTATGTATAGATGTTTACCCTTGCCACCTTATCATGTTTCAGACTTATTCATATTAAGGATTTATATACTACTGATCGTATTGACCTAGGATTGTGTCATACATACGATTTCTGCTCTGTGATGTTTTCTATTCACGAGTTGGCAACTCACCCCCGTTGTGCCACAGTTCTTGCAGGTTTTTGCCGTACAGGTTCATTGCGGATTTTCTGGCACACTGCTTCCTTTCTGGATGATTGCTTTGGTAGGTGGGTTCACTCGCATCGTGACCACCATTGTACTTATTTATTTTCAGTTGTATCTAGTAAATTCCATCAACCAAACTTGTATATTTATTCAGACTTAGAAAACCAGTTGTGTATTATTTCGACCTTAGAGTCGCGCATTGTAGTATTATGGTTTTCTTGTTAATTTTGAGTTTCCCTTTGAGCTTTGATCATCGCCCTTCGGCGTTGTATATTATATTGCTTGCGTGGTTGTGACCATCGATTGACGAAGAGCTAGCTTCCGTTTGGAGATACCTTTTATCATTGATGTATATATTATTCATGTTGTACCCCGTTCGGGGCCAGTGTTTACAAAGGAAATTCTACCGAAATTTTCAGAAAAGACTTGAGATTTTTAAAATGCATATTCGGCTTACTTATTTAAAAACCCTGCTTTTAAAACATGTTTTCTTTACTTCTTAAAAACTAGTTTTCATTATTTACTCCTTAAAATGGTTTTAGATTTCTGGGCTTTTGGCTTACTTGAATTAGATGAGATCCTATAGACTTCATATGATTCAAGGGCCAGTCACGTGCTATTTCGGGTCGTGACAGTTTTGGGATGAGGGGGTAGAGTGTAGGGGTGGCATTTATAAGGTTAGGGTAGATGAAGGGTTTAAATTGAAAAAAATGTAAAAATATTTTAAAATTCATTAAAAATGGAGTAAATGGGACTTTTTGAATTCTCTGGAACCGATCTAAGTAAATGAAGTGTGCAGGGGGTAGGGGAGAGGAAGAGACATATCTTTTCTGTTGACGACTCGGTCGACCGGCCGAGTCCGGCCGGCGGCGTCAGCCCTAGTCAGGAGATGGGGAGTCGTCTGGTGATCTCACTGGTATATTTACTTTTTCTAGGGTAGTGGGATTTTTGGGAGTTAACACGTGTTGACTGTTGGTATTCTAAAAAAACTCAAAATAAAACAATATTAAAAATAATGTGGGGTATGGGATTTAAAATCTGGTGGCTTGGTTCAGCAGTGCAAGGTATTACCAATGAGCTACAAGCTCTTTCTTGTAATTAAGGAGTTAATTAATTACTTATCTTGTGCTCAGGCAATAAATACCCCTTTAAACAATTTTGAAAAAAACTGTACAAAAATTTGTATAGGAAAATTAGGATGGTTACAGATTTACAAGATGTCTATGGACATTAAGCACCCAATCAAGCTCTGATAGGCTGGGGTTTTTCTCACTTTGATCTCGGTTTCATTTTCACGAAGTTTGCAAGTGAGCCTACAATCGCATTCCGCTTCTTCGTGGATGGAGAAGTTGAGCAAGAATATCCATATTTCATGATCAATTGGAGAATTTGAAGAATAATTCCTTAACCCTAGTTCTCATTAAGGTCTCTATTAAGAACTTTAGATGAATAAGAGGGGTTGGGAATTTTATTACCATGTCCCGAATTTCTCCGCTAACTGACTAATAGATGACTAATAGAGTGAAGGAATATATCAAAATAGAATCTTTTTGCGTAGTCGGGAGGTTTTAAGAGCAACTTAATAGTTTTTATTAGGGTATTAAGTAATTACCAAGTTTTGGGGGAAGGCGGGGGTTTAGTAATCAGTTACGGAGTTTTTTTCTCTTTTTTTCCCTTTTATTGCGGGGTTTGGGGGCTTTTTTTTGTGGGTAAAAATCCTTTCTTTCATATGCAGTTGAAAAGGTTATATCAGTAGATAATTCAATCGATAAGATGACTTCTACTGTAGCCTGCAAGAGGTATGGATTTTTATTTCTAAAAAAACTACTTAGTAAATAGGTAATAACAACCGTCAAAGTCCACTCCACGGATTTTAGATATTCCTACTTATTAAATAATGTAAACTCTACGGATTTCAAATTTTTACCATTTATTAAATAAGAAAGAACAATTGTCAAAATCCTTTAACCGGTTCAAGCTACCACATCACGAGTAACTTGAAGATACCAAATACTCTCTAAAGGGTATGTTTGGCAATTGGAAAGGGAAGAGAAGGTAAGAAAGTAGCTTAAAAGAGTAAATGGATAAAAAAAAACAGTAGGAATTTTACAAAGCTTGTTTGTTCGGCACAAAAATAAAGAAGTAATACTGTTCTTATTAGCCTACAAAACTGGTGGGAATGCTGCCTGGCCTTCTTTCGTAGGCTTGTTACTAAATGGATATTTGAGGGGGAGGAGGCCATACACTTAACTTACAGGCCTCAAAACAAGTATGTTCAGTATTGATTCAAAGAAAATAGTTAAGTTAGAGGTTATATGGTAATAAAGTTAATGGATGTAAAAATTAATTATATATTACTTTTGTTAATATTATGTCTGTAACAATTGCCTTGTGATATTAAAAAACAAAAGATACATGTACTTCCTCAAGGCAACAAGTAAAAATGAGAAAGAAGATGGCATGTATAGGAAGTGACACGTACCCACTTTCTTCTCTTTGTACTTTGATGCCGAACGACGTTAGTAAATAAGTGTTGTCATTTCTGTACTTCCTTTTTCGCTTCCTATAGGAAATATGTCAAGGGTCTGCGAAAAAACGTTTCCATCGAGTTTGTAGAGAAAATTTCTCTACAAACCCTTTGCAAGCTCTTGGATGGACTTTCAGATTCGTACAATGGAAGAGAGGGTGTGTGTGCAAAATAGAGTGTGCAAAAAAGATTTGCACAAATCTCATAGCCCATTTAAGGGCTTATAAGAGGCTTATGGAGAAATTTCTCTAGAAGCCTTTATAGAAAAGATTTTTCCAAAGATCTGTTCGGCTGCAAAGAATCTGGATATATTGGGACTCTTAGAGTACGGGCAAGTAGAGAAGTATGGAAAAAATAATAATAATTCCTCATTAAAACATGAAAAAATATAGAAGTTTTATACATCTAAGTGCATCCAAAAATCCTTGTAATACACCGTAAATATAACATGTATATATGAAAGATTACTTATTGCTTATATATCAAATAGTTGGATGAAACAACTATTCTACACATCTTGTTTTGAATTAATTACTGAAGCAAGATTAATTTTAGTTTTTAAATAAGTGTTATTAAAATTAATTTATAAAATAAGTACTAAAATCTATAAATTTTGAACTGGGAAAAACATGGCTACGGAACTTTTTATAATTTATTTGGGCAGCCGGTTGAGCCTCTATATATTTCTACGGTAATGTTTAACTTAAATCTTTTCATGTTAAGATGCATCACAAATGTTATTGTTAATTTGAACTTGAGAATCTTGATCAAAATATATTAAATGATATTTCTCCATTAAGTTTTATCTCAAGATTCTAATTTTCAAGCAAAGCTGTTTAAGTGTATTCTAATTTAAATTCGTATCTAAATATACAAAGAACCATTGAAACAAACTTTTTCTATAGATCATCAATGTATAATGAAGTTATACGAGACTCAAGCCATCCAGAGTAATTAGCCGGAAAGTATTTCAGGATTACTATGTTAGTCAAATTAAAATAGTGAATCTAGTAATTTTTTTGATTGCCTCTGCTATCAACATCATAGACTAAAACGCTATAATTGAACGGAAAAAATGAAAAAAAAATGGGAAAAAAGATTTTATTTTCAAAACACCAAACTCTTCTTTGATGACCTCATTAAATATTTCTCGAATCGTTGATTTCCTTGTGGCAAGTTTTATCATTTACGGCTCTACCGCTCATTTGGTATAATATAAAGGACATTGTATGACCATTAATTATTAGAGAATTCAAGATGGAAAAGAATAAGAACTTAGAGCGGGTCATTAAAGGGGCTGAGATGAAGCATAATGTTAAAAGTGTAACTTACATTAAAAACCCTTGACCTAATTTTCACTAAACTACCTTAAAGTGTTTTTATTACCGTAAAATACCTCAAGTGCTATTTTTTAAGGGTATTATAATGCCAAATATTTCTTGAAAACCATAGTTAAAGATATTTTATTGCGATAAAATTATTTTAAGGTATTTTAGTGAAAAAAATTTAGTGCAATTTGCCCAAAATGAAAAGCCAATAAAGCCCAAACCAACCAACAAAAAAAAGGCTTAATTCCAAAAATAAACTCAAATCTTTTAGCTAAACTACAGAAAACCCCTAAAAACTTTTAAAATACACAACTAACTACCACAAAACTTTCAAAATACACAAGAAATTACCACAAAGCTTTCAAAAACTACGAAAAACTACTAGAAATAAGGTGCCATATCAACAATAAATTACACGAAACTGCCAAAAAACTGCGAAATTTATACCATGGTAGCTTCTCGTAATTTTAAAAGTTTTTTGGGGGTTTACGAGTTTAACTAAAACATCTACATGATTTTTGGAATTAAGCCAAAAAAAAAAGTTACCCAAAGCCAAGGACAATTCAGACAACGTAAAAACATTAAATGGTGTTTTTGTATTTTAGCCAAAAATGCTTTTTTTCTGCTATGGATTCTCTTTTGAGCTCCCCTTTATATTAGATACATATGACAGAACAGAGAAATTCGTGTCATGTAGGTCAATCATTCAGCATTAGGCTTGGTCTCTAATGTTATAAGCTCGGGCTCCCGAATGCTCCTTCGGATGCATGAGGTAATATAGGTGGGAATTCTAAATTAACATAAAATCTTACCTTGTTTTTTTAGATATAAAAGATATTCCAGCAAATATAGGATAATCATGGTAATCAAATGACCTCATTTCATGTTAATTCTGTTTCTCCCAAAATACGTGTCTATCCTAAATTACCATGAAATATTCATCTCTAACATGAAATGAGCCATGACCATCGGCCACCGGCCTCTCACCATCTGTCAGCCGGCCGACCTTACCACCCATCGTCGGTCGTCCGCAGGCCGGCCTGCAGCCAATCGGCCGACACGCAGCCAGTCATCATCAATCGTTCACCGGCATGTTCGCCGCCGACCGGCCGTAGTTCGTCGCCGGCCGCCTGTCGGCCGGCCCCCCGCCAATCGACTGATTGTCGCCATTCTTGCAACCATTTACCGGCCCTCCTCCGGCCTCACCGTCGGTCGACGGTTGCACATACATATATTATCAGGAATGATTAAAGTATATCAAACACGTTAATACAAGATTTCTTAAAATTAGATATCCGGTCATCTCATTCCCAAAAATACGAGGATTCCGTTAATCTTCTATTCCACGTACCAAGCAATACCTTCACCTTATTATTTTTCTACATAATATGTTTGTGATGCCTGTACGAATCATTGTTCGCTTAAGGCAACCCTAAGATAAAGCAGCACAAGAACATAAATGCAAATCATGTAGTTGATTTCCCAAGATGCTGTCCTGTTGATAGCAAAACATTGTAATCAAATATTACTAAATAAAATTTTACCATAGGAAAAAGACAACCTATTTAAGATAGCTAACTAAAGACGCTTCAAAGCAGTCACACACTTGATTGGGTGACGTGATCTGGATCATGCCGAGATGTTGCCTTCCATTGATATGTTGTTGGCGAATAATGGGCGGCTAAGATTGGATCTGGAGGATGGCTCCTGAAGCGTGTGGATCTCAATGGGTTTGAGGTTGTTTGGGCCGAGCTATCGGCAAGGAAGTCCCGGAATGGTTGGACCATCGAGGACCTTCCGACGATCAAGTTAGAAAGGAAATCCGAGCAGAGTAACGGCTTAGTGGAGTAAAAATGGCTTACCTTGATCACCTGAAAGAGGGGTTATATAGCGGTGGCAGCAGGCTGGCTGGCGCGAGAATCACGCCGGCCGTTACGCTCCCGACGTCACGCCCGCGTGATGGGCGAGATCCCGTATTAATGGCGAGACATGCTCGTTAATGGGGGATCGTGACGGCGTGGAACGTGGGATGTGGTCGACGGATATCTCGCGCATGGCGAGATTCGCAGGATGGCGGTTGCGCCTGTGAGTGGTGTCGCTGGTCGATCGATGAGACCGAGGAAGATGACCTCGGCGGGAGAGCTCGCGGACGAGCGGGAGAGCCGAGGTATCTTGGTTCTGCAGTATCTCGGAGACGAGCTGATAGGGACGAGGTGGCCAATTGTGCATGGGGCTCGGAGACGAGCCAAAGGTTGTCTGCAGGACGGGCACAGGAGCGGCCTAGTCGGCCGCAGTCCTTTTGTAACGCGTTGAAAAGTCGTTTTGGTGTTTTCCCGAAAATCGGTGAAAATGTGGTATTTTTCCGTAAATCGTCTTTTTTTGTTATTTTGCAGTTTAGGACTAATTATACCTAATTTGGGTAGGTAATTGCTAGTTTTTAGTAGCAAATGAGTTTATTATGAAATTCTGGTCGTTTAAAAATTTTCCCTAATTTTTTCAATTTTTTTAAAAATTATTTTAAGCCGGTAAGAAAATACATTAAATTAGCGATAAATACAAATTTAAATGGGCTAAATTAAGCTTTAAAATCATGTTAATTAAAATCTAGTTGTAATATAAATTTTTAGTATTTTATTTTAAATTTTAACTAATTTTTATTATGGAAATCGAAATTTATTGAATTTTAAGCTAAAACTTGCAATTTTGGACTTGTGGGGGGTCTTTTGCATGGGATTCTTTTTGTAACCTCTCCCATTCACCCCCACACCCCAAGGCCGGCCCCACCACTACTGCAACAGCCCTATCCCCCTCCATTTGACTTTAACAATTGTGAATGATTTGTTTTGAAAAGGATTAAAATATTGTAATTAAGGTATGGTGTACTTTGGATATGAAATGGCTTTGACTTGGTGAAAGATTTAGCAAGCCCACACCCTTCTCCCCCTCTCCATTTTTCTGGCCGAGAGCAGCCCCCCCCCTTCCATTATTTTTCCTTCTCTTTTCTCTAATTTTCTTCAAGAAAATTCCATCAAAATTCAACAAAAATCAACAAATCCTTCACTATTTCAACACAAAACCTTAATCCATCTCTTCTCACAACCACTTTAGTTTAAATCTTGGAGAAAGGAGGTATCTTTGGAGGCAAATTGTTCTTGCTAGATCTCTAGTTGAGGTATAAATTCTTCCTAATTAAATTCTTTTGGTTAAGTTTCTTAAATTAAATTGTTTTAGTGTTAATTTAGTGTTAGCTTCATTCTAGATTTTTAAAAGTTCATGGTTGAAATTAAACTAGGGTTTAAAAAACCATTATTAGGTTATTTTGTTATCTAGTTGTTATACTAACCTAATCAATGAGCTTACCTTGCATAAGTGGCTTCAATTATGCTAATATAAGTTAATCTAGTGTGAAATTTTGATTGTATTGCTAATTATAAAAAAATCAAGAAAGGATTTGTTTATGGAAATTAGGTTTTTAAGCATTGCTAGTGTATTGGAAATTTGTGTAGTGGCTATCTATGGTTAACTTGGGTGTTTGCGCGAAGTTGTGTGCACTTTATCGCAAATCCGCGAAGTTTGCACGATTTTGGAAGTCTTTTGTGCTTACTAGTTTTTATTAAATTTTTGTGGCGATGTATTTGCGATGTCTTGATGACATTTTTAGCGTATCCTATGACTTTTAGGATGTGTGAGTGCGGATTTTTGAGTGTTCGGGTTTTAGTTTTGCCGGGCGACCTAATCGACGATTTTAGTTAGTTTTTGCGATTTTCGCGTGTGTTCCGTGCACCTTGTGCACGTTGTACCTAGCTTGTGAACGTTAGTATTTTCGTTTGGGTTTTGCGTCGTTCTTGATATGTAACCTTATGTTTGGTATTGATGTAAATTGCAGGTTCGGTCGCGGAGACGTCAGACGCGGCACGAAAGGGGAAAGCGGTGATTGGACGTGACTAGCTAGGGATTTCGGTGAGTAGATGTAACATCTACGGGGGACTATCGTTGGATGGCGCAAGTCGCCCGATAGTTTTAGTAGCTTAAAAAGATTCTTAGTAATGTTAGTAATTAGGGGTGTAATACTTGTATGATTATTTGCTACATTCATGCCTTATATTGACATACATATGCGAACCCATTCTATAGGACACCTGCACCATTGCCAGGGTTTTTATATGCAGCACGAGTACTATTCATGCTTACACACACACCCTGGTAATTGCCATGCCACCACACTAGATAACCTTTAAATTGAAACCTTTTACTATAATTGATACTTAAACTTGTGCTATTGCCTTTAATTCCTTAAAATGAAATCGTAGGATTGCTATTCATGTGCATGTACTTCATCATATTATTTGTTCATGCCTAATCTATTAATCACACATCGCAACTTGATTATTGATACCATATGCATTCATTATCATTGATATATGCACTTATGAGGATTTCTTGAGATTTTATGATATTTCTGGATTTCGGGGGAAAGCCGCAAAATTTCTAAACTTATTATATTTTTAAAATATGTAAATTGCGGTTTTCTAGTGATGTAAGTGTCGTCCACCATGAGTTTGCTGTGGTTTTCGAGATCCGTGTCGAGGAGTGGAGGAACCGTCACGGGTACATGGTGGGCCCGGTAAGGTACCCCGGGGCAAGAGGAATGTGTTGTTGACGTTGAGCCTGGCAGGGGACGGATTACCTACCGGTGACTGTTTGGGACGGCGGATATCCAGAGGATACCGACCGTGGCCGCGAGATGATGAGATATTGATGTTGAGATGGGTCAGCCGGATGGCTGAGGCCAGAGATACTATGACATGGATATATGAGATTTGTGATAGTTTTGAGGTGTCGTTGCTGGACACAGGTTCTTGTTGATTCTATTGGTATTGTGCTGGTATTTCAAAAGAGGTTCCTAAGGAAAAAACATGATTCTTATACTTACACATTCAGATCATGAGTTGATTCGCATTGCATTTATACCTGCTAGTATATTCATATTGCATACATACCTGCTATTATGTCCTGCCTTACCTGTATTTTAGATGCTAGGATACTTGTGTGCATGCTTTCGATAGCCTGTGTAGATGTTATTTATTACTCACGAGTTGGCAACTCACCCCCGTTGTGCCACAGCCTTTTTCAGGTCCGCTCCGTCAGTACAGTAGCGGCGGGCGCACTTGCTTCTTTTGCCTCTTTTGCCTGGACTCGAGGCTTTGCTCTTAGGTGGGTTATATTATTATTTTTACACCACCTTGTATATTCTTTGTATCTAGTGTACTCCATCTACTGTATCTACCAGTATTGTTGTATATTGACCTAGAGATGAGATTGTGAGATTGTGGACTTTTTATGCTGTATTTTGGGGTCGAGCTCACTTGAGTCAACATGCTGTTTTTCTCATGCTTTCTTATGATTATTTCGCATGTTGTTGCTTTATATTGCGTGGGATTTGTGACCGCCTTGTGGCGAAGAACTAGCTCCCTCTTGGGGATGCCTTATTTGTTGGATTCATATATATTCTTGTTGTACCCATTTTGGGGGCCAGTATTTACAAAGGAGACTCTGCCGAAATTTTCGGAAAAATTGGTATTGTTTTTAAAAAGGGTTTTACATGACTTATTTGATAAACTCGCTTTCAATTGATTGGGTTTTCTTCACTCTTTTGCTTATTTGGTTTTGGTTTCTGGGTTTTGGCTTACTTATTTTACGGACGTCTTGAAACGTTTCGTAAACTTAAGTGCCAGTCACGTTCCGTACCTTGCGGGTCGTGACAAAGTTGGTTTCAAAGCGATGGGTTTTACCTTTTTGAGTGTAGGACGACCCTTGGTAGATGGAGTAAGTGACTTAAGTAGGGTAACGTAGCGTGTGTATGTCCGCGGCATACTTGCGATACGGTACTCTGCCTAAGTGACTTTAGGATATACTTGCTTGAAATTCCTTCTTCAATTCCGTGTATCCTATGATTCTATTGCACTGTTCTTATTACCCCCTTTTCCTGTACCAGCCACTATGCCGCCGAAGGCTACGAGGGCACAGAGGGCTGCCGCCCGAGACGAGATTCGAGCTGGCTCGTCCGAGACGAGGACTGAGCAGGGGAGTATACCTACGCCTCAGGGACAGACTGATCCGCATTCCCCAGGTCGCATGGACAGGCTAGAGTCTGGTATGGAGGAGCTACGACAGATGATGGGAGGTATGCAGGAGCTACGACAGATGGTGGGATCCTTAGTAGAGGTCAATCGAGCGCAGAGATCGGATACTACTCCCCCTACGGTCGTTTCGAGACCGAGTCGGATTTGCACTGATATGTTAGCACCTAGGCTTGTTCGCAGAGGCCGTGGCGGATTCTTTAGGGGCCAGTTGTATCGCCATCACCCATATGGTCAGCAGCCATGGTTAGGATGTTTTTGGTGTGGTAGCCTGCATCATCGTATCAGAGACTGTCCGGTGAGACGATAGGGAGCAGCGACAGTTCCACATGTGACCCTACCACCATCACCACCCCCTCCTCAGAGAGCCCTACTTCCTACCACCGGCGATGCTCCACGCCAGTTAGGTGCACCCAGAGGCCGTGGGCGCGGCGGTCCTGTTCAGAGAGGACGAGGAGGCAGAGGCCGAGGTCGAGGTCAGCCCGCTATCGGTGGAGGACAGGCCCGAGTATTTGCTTTGACACCGCAGGATGCGCAGGCATCCAATGCCGTTGTGACAGGTACCTTATCAGTTTGTTCTTTCGACGCACGGGTATTATTCGACCCAGGTTCCACACATTCATACGTCTCTACACACTTTGCACCGATGTTGGGCCGTGAGTCGTCGTCGTTAGATCATCCGCTTGTTGTTGTTACCCCGGTGGGCGAGTCGTTTGTCGCTCGTTTTGTGTTTCGTTTGTGTTTCGCTTGTATCGGGGAGAGGAATTCATCGGTTGATTTGATTCTCCTCGATATGTTGGACTTTGATGTGCTTCTGGGCATGGATTGGCTAGCCACTTGTTATGCTTTGGTGGACTGCCGTGAGAAGGCAGTCATATTTAGCTTTCCAGGAGAGCCAGTCCTTGTTATTCAGGGAGACCGCAGCGTCACCCTTCCCAGCTTGATTTCGTCTCTTCGCGCTGGTCAGCTCTTGCGGAAGGGATGTCAGGGATTCTTAGCGTTTATTTATGATACTCGAGCTGCAGAGGTTCCGTTGGACCGGGTCCCGGTTGTTTGTGAGTTCCCTGATGTTTTCCCTGATGAGCTACCTGGGCTACCGCCTGAGCGCGATGTTGAGTTCTGCATTGATTTGATTCCCGGCTCGGGGCCTATTTCTATACCGCCTTATCGGATGGCCCCGGCAGAGCTTCGAGAGCTGAAGGATCAGTTGCAGGATTTGTTAGATAAGGGGCTTATTCGACCTAGTGTTTCTCCGTGGGGTGCTCCGGTCCTGTTTGTCAAGAAGAAGGATGGAAGTTTGCGCTTATGCATCGACTACCGCCAGCTGAACAAGGTTACCGTGCGGAACAGATATCCGTTGCCATGCATTGATGATTTGTTTGACCAGCTTCAGGGTGCGGGGTATTTTTCGAGGATCGACTTGCGATCAGGATACCATCAGCTGCGAGTTCGACAGGAGGATATACCGATGACAGCTTTCCGCACGCGCTACGGCCACTACGAGTTTTTGGTGATGTCGTTCGGACTCACCAACGCCCCAGCAGCATTCATGGATTTGATGAACCGTACATTCAGGCCGTATCTTGACTTGTTCATCATCGTGTTTATCGACGATATCTTGGTGTACTTCCGGAGCAGAGAGGAGCACGATCAGCACTTGCGGATTACGTTACAGACTCTGAGGGAGCACCAGCTATTCGAAAAGTTCTCCAAGTGTGCATTCTGGCTGGACAGCGTCGGATTCTTGGGTCACGTGGTTACGAGAGACGGCATATGTGTGGACCCGAAGAAGATTGAGGCTATTCAGCAGTGGCCCCGACCTACATCGGTTACTGAGATCCGTAGTTTTCTAGGCCTGGCAGGCTACTACAGGCGTTTTGTTCAGGACTTCTCCCGTATAGCTGCACCTTTGACCGGTTTGACCCGGAAGGGAGTTCCTTTCGTTTGGACAGGGAAGTGCGAGCGCAGTTTTTAGCAGCTACGGACTTGTTTGACTACGGCGCCGGTATTATCTTTGCCTTCGGGATCAGGCAGATTTGTGGTCTACTGTGATGCTTCGCGAGTGGGGTTAGGGTGCGTACTGATGCAGCATGGCCGGGTGATCGCTTATGCTTCTCGGCAGTTGAAGAAGCATGAACAGAACTACCCCACTCACGATTTGGAGATGGCTGCAGTGGTCTTTGCACTGAAGATTTGGCGACATTACCTATATGGCGAGTCGTGCCAAATATTCACAGACCACAAGAGCTTAAAATACATATTTCAGCAGCGAGACCTGAACCTCAGACAGCGTCGTTGGATGGAGTTGGTGAAAGACTACGATTGCGAGATCCTATATCACCCAGGCTGTAGGGTTCCTAGGCACGAAATAGAGGTCTCACAAGGCATCAACCATGCCAATTTCAAATTGCGTTGCCGAGAAACCCTAGTGTACGGATCGTCGGCTAGATATTTAGGCGAAAAAGTAAACTAGTTAACACTTAAATAAGAGATACGGAATTACAACCTTTGTAGATCCGGTTCTCCACCTCCATAGCTCCGCAATGAAGTCTCCTCACTGTCCATAACAAGTCCCGGGCTCTAGCGTCGGCTTCATCGGAGAATGGACGGGCTAGGTCATCGATGTCCATGCTGAAGATGATCTACGTGGAGGCATCGCTAAATCAAGCTCCGACTTCACCAAGTCAAGAAACTTGTGAAGAAAACACACTCTACTACTTGGCAAGAGGTAGAGGATGAAGAAATAGGAAGTGGGTAGACTTTAGAATTGGATTTCTCACTTGTTTCATCAATCCACCATTGATGAGGCTTGCTTTCTTCAAGTGAAGAAAGGAAGAAAAAGATAGAAATTGTTATGATAAGTTAATTTAGAAAATAGAAAATAATAGAATACTTATCATAATCAACCATGGTAAAGTGTAGAGATTAAACTAAGGTTAAATGAAGTGGTTAGGGTTAAGCAAGAGACAAAAATGGTCACATAGTCAAAAGTTCAAGAAGCTTCAACTAGAATCCAAAATTAGCAACCATTTTCTTTTTATGCTTATCATATTCCAAAATGAATAATTAAATAAGATAAAAGAATAAAACAAAACCCTAACCATTATCATGTAACCATGGTTTGATCTTTACACAAAAACCCTAGCAAACATGTATCATCAAACATGATACAATCAAGTGCACAAAAGTATATCACATATACAATGTGTACATCCAAGTGAGAAAATCCATCTTAAGTAAACCGATACTAGTTAATGCAAACTAATATATCAAATATATAATTACGCAATAAATCATTAAATCAACACTTGATTTAACGATCCGGTCATATCGCATATAACCGACTAGTATCCAATGTATCGGCTTATCGAATCAACCCTTGATTCGATAACTAGGTCATATCGCATACAACCAATCGATACATTTATCGCGAGAATAGAATATGGTATCACATACACGCATTATTCTCGGTCCCGCACATATCTCATATGCGCTCCTATTTCGTTTCGCTTGAGCCAGGAAACCTCTGTGTAGGACTCTAAAGACTCGTCAATACGCCGGCAGCAGATGATGATCATATCAAACACCCACAAGCCGCAAGCGGTCTGCTAAACGTAACGGCCACCCGGGTATTGAGCGATCTGAAGATCGACGAGCAAGCCCGCTCACACTCCAGTGAATCCGACCAGTAACACTACCGTACAGTCCGGTCTGATCGTCTGATATGTCGCATATCTCGCCTAGGGGTGGTAAACGTCAGACCCCAATAGCTCGATAAGTCGTGTCGATATGAGGTCTATAACAATTCGAGAAACTACAGGTAACACTTACCAGTAAATCTCAGCAACCCTGGCCAGGGATTTCCTGTTATAGCCAATCGAACACAGCGCAACATCAACCCCCTATACCGGGAGAGACGAATCCCCTCCTATCGCTCATTTCCTCCATGTGACTCGGGACTGTACCCAAAAACCACCGTTTTGCACGCCCTCTTGGACGTGGTAAGATGGAAATCAAAGCACAGTGGGAACCACACAAGACTCTATGACGATCTCGGGTCAACAGACTACTCTGTACCAGTGTCACCAGAGAACTGCCATCTGACGTGAGGTATAATACCATCTGGGAGTTCTCGGCGAGTCCGTCCAGTGTACCCAGTCTCTACTGAGCACCCGTATATCATCTCTGATGTCAAACACCAATGGATATGGGATCATCCATCGCCCATCTGTATGGGTCGAGAAGGTACACGCTAGTTTACTCTGGTATATCGATGCCCCGTCTCGATACACTCACGACTAGGGACTTTGAAGGATGTACTTATGGACTACCCTGTCCCCACTAGTATGATCCGCATCATAGTCCAGGTAGTCAAGCACAGATCCTAAGGGCTTTACCAACATGTAACAGGGAGACAATCAGTGTACACGTTAAGGTAAAGATTAACCAGATAGCATACTATCATGTCGAGCAAGAAAGTCCTCCCTATATATGTCCCAGCATCCACTACAATATACATCCTATGTATAGTAATGGCCTCTAGGGCATACATATAACTAACACAGGCAAGACGAATGTGGTGGCAGATGCTTTGAGCAGGAGGCCCGGGGGTAGTCTATCCCTTTTGCGCGCAGTGCAGAGGCAGTCGTCAGTAGATTGGCAGATGTTATGCGACAGGCGAGTTGAGTTCGAGTTCACTCAGACAGGGCGACAGCTCGCGCATGTTCGTGCACGCCCACAGTTGCTTGACCGTATATATGAGGCACAGCGCAGTGACGACCGTTGCTCAGAGATCATGGCACAGATGGGACAGGGTAGATTTTCCGAGTTCGTGATTGACGATCAGGGGATTTTACGCTATGGATCTAGACTGTGCGTACCAGATGCTGATGGATTGCGGCGCGACATTCTCGAGGAGGCACACCGATCAGTGTATAGTGTCCACCCCGGTTCCACCAAGATGTACCATGATATGAGAGAGACCTACTGGTGGGACGGGATGAAGAGGGACATTGCGGGGTTTGTATCGAGATGCCTGACTTGTCAGCAAGTCAAGGCCGAGCACCAGAGGGCCGCAGGAGAGCTACAGCCATTATCCATTCCGGAGTGGAAATGGGAGCAGATTTCGATGGATTTCGTTGTGGGTCTACCCAGGACCAGTCGAGGGTACGACTCCATCTGGGTGATCGTAGATCGATTGACGAAAGCGGCTTACTTCCTGCCAGTGAAGACGACTTTCAGCTTCGCTCAGTATGCCCAGCTTTACATCGACGAGATCGTGCGGTTGCATGGCGTACCGACTTGTATCGTGTTAGATCGAGGCACCCAGTTCACGAGCCGACTTTGGCAGAGACTTCAGGAGGCTTTGGGTACTCGTTTGAGCTTCAGCACAGCGTTTCATCCACAGACCGACGGACAGTCAGAGCGGACCATTCAGACTCTCGAGGACATGCTCAAAGCGTGCGTTTTAGACTTCGGCGGTAGCTGGGATCGTCATTTACCTCTAGTGGAGTTCTCCTACAACAACAGCTTCCAGGATACTATTCAGATGGCACCTTTCGAGGCATTGTATGGGAGGAGATGCAGATCGCCCGTCTGTTGGACAGAGCTCAGCAAAAGCAGTATTTTGGGGCTGCAGCTTGTTGAAGAGACGACAGCAAAGATACAGTTGATCCGAGACCGGATGAGAGCGGCTCAGAGCAGGCAGAAATCGTATGCAGACAGGCGCCGTCGCAGATTAGTATGCCCAGCTTTACATCGACGAGATCGTGCGGTTGCATGGCGTACCGACTTGTATCGTGTTAGATCGAGGCACCCAGTTCACGAGCCGACTTTGGCAGAGACTTCAGGAGGCTTTGGGCACTCGTTTGAGCTTCAGCACAGCGTTTCATCCGCAGACCGACGGACAGTCAGAGCGGACCATTCAGACTCTCGAGGACATGCTCAAAGCGTGCGTTTTAGACTTCGGCGGTAGCTAGGATCGTCATTTACCTCTAGTGGAGTTCTCCTACAACAACAGCTTCCTGGATACTATTCAGATGGCACCTTTCGAGGCATTGTATGGGAGGAGATGCAGATCGCCCGTCTGTTTGACAGAGCTCAGCGAAAGCAGTATTTTGGGGCCGCAGCTTGTTGAGGAGACGACAGCAAAGATACAGTTGATCCGAGACCGGATGAGAGCGGCTCAGAGCAGGCAGAAATCGTATGCAGACAGGCGCCGTCGCAGATTAGAGTTCGCAGTTGGCGACCATGTTTTTCTGAGGGTCTCTTCGATGAAGGGCGTGATGCGTTTTGGGCGAAAGGGGAAGCTTAGCCCTAGATTCGTAGGTCCCTTCGAGATCCTCGAGCGTGTCGGCGCTGTTGCATATCGTTTGGCTCTTCCACCCAGCTTTCCCGATGTTCACCCCGTCTTCCATGTTTCGATACTCCGCAAGTACCTTCACGACCCTTTGCATGCGATTCGGCACCCGACAGTCCAGCTAGAGCGCGACCTTTCTTTTGCAGAGCAGCCGGTGGCCATCCTGGATCTGCAGGTGAAGAAGTTGAGATCGAAAGTTATACCGACCGTCAAGGTCCTTTGGCGTGGCCCGAGCAGCGAGGAGGTCACCTGGGAGACCGAGGGCGAGATGGGGAAGAAGTATCCCCATCTCTTTGAAGGTACGCGTAGTTATATTTTTAAATTCGGGGACCGAATTTCTTTAAGGGGGGAATATTGTAACGCCTTGAAAAGTCGTTTTGGTGTTTTCCCGAAAATCGGTGAAAATGTGGTATTTTTCCGTAAATCGTCTTTTTTTGTTATTTTGCAGTTTAGGACTAATTATACCTAATTTGGGTAGGTAATTGCTAGTTTTTAGTAGCAAATGAGTTTATTATGAAATTCTGGTCGTTTAAAAATTTTCCCTAATTTTTTCAATTTTTTTAAAAATTATTTTAAGCCGGTAAGAAAATACATTAAATTAGCGATAAATACAAATTTAAATGCGCTAAATTAAGCTTTAAAATCATGTTAATTAAAATCTAGTTGTAATATAAATTTTTAGTATTTTATTTTAAATTTTAACTAATTTTTATTATGGAAATCGAAATTTATTGAATTTTAAGCTAAAACTTGCAATTTTGGACTTGTGGGGGGTCTTTTGCATGGGATTCTTTTTGTAACCTCTCCCACTCACCCCCACACCCCAAGGCCGGCCCCACCACTGCTGCAACAGCCCCATCCCCCTCCATTTGACTTTAACAATTGTGAATGATTTGTTTTGAAAAGGATTAAAATATTGTAATTAAGGTATGGTGTACTTTGGATATGAAATGGCTTTGACTTGGTGAAAGATTTAGCAAGCCCACACCCTTCTCCCCCTCTCCATTTTTCTGGCCGAGAGCAGCCCCCCCTTCCATTATTTTTCCTTCTCTTTTCTCTCATTTTCTTCAAGAAAATTCCATCAAAATTCAACAAAAATCAACAAATCCTTCACTATTTCAACACAAAACCTTAATCCATCTCTTCTCACACCCACTTTAGTTTAAATCTTGGAGAAAGGAGGCATCTTTGGAGGCAAATTGTTCTTGCTAGATCTCTAGTTGAGGTATAAATTCTTCCTAATTAAATTCTTTTGGTTAAGTTTCTTAAATTAAATTGTTTTAGTGTTAATTTAGTGTTAGCTTCATTCTAGATTTTTAAAAGTTCATGGTTGAAATTAAACTAGGGTTTAGAAAACCATTATTAGGTTATTTTGTTATCTAGTTGTTATACTAACCTAATCAATGAGCTTACCTTACATAAGTGGCTTCAATTATGCTAATCTAAGTTAATCTAGTGTGAAATTTTGATTGTATTGCTAATTATAAAAAAATCAAGAAAGGATTTGTTTATGGAAATTAGGTTTTTAAGCATTGCTAGTGTGTTGGAAATTTGTGTAGTGGCCATCTATGGTTAACTTGGGTGTTTGCAAGAAGTTGTGTGCACTTTATCGCAAATCCGCGAAGTTTGCACGATTTTGGAAGTCTTTTGTGCTTACTAGTTTTTATTAAATTTTTGTGGTGATGTATTTGCGATGTCCTGATGACATTTTTAGCGTATCCTATGACTTTTAGGATGTGTGAGTGCGGATTTTTGAGTGTTCGGGTTTTAGTTTTGCCGGGCGACCTAATCGACGATTTTTGTTAGTTTTTGCGATTTTCGCGTGTGTTCCGCGCACCTTGTGCACGTTGTACCTAGCTTGTGAACGTTAGTATTTTCGTTTGGGTTTTGCGTCGTTCTTGATATGTAACCTTATGTTTGGTATTGATGTAAATTCCAGGTTCGGTCGCGGAGACGTCAGACGCGGCACGAAAGGGGAAAGCGGTGATTGGACGTGACTAGCTAGGGATTTCGGTGAGTAGATGTAACATCTACGGGGGACTATCGTTGGATGGCGCAAGTCGCCCGATAGTTTTAGTAGCTTAAAAAGATTCTTAGTAATGTTAGTAATTAGGGGTGTAATACTTGTATGGTTATTTGCTACATTCATGCCTTATATTGACATACATATGCGAACCCATTCTATAGGACACCTGCACCATTGCCAGGGTTTTTATATGCAGCACGAGTACTATTCATGCTTACACACACACCCTGGTAATTGCCATGCCACCACACTAGATAACCTTTAAATTGAAACCTTTTACTATAATTGATACTTAAACTTGTGCTATTGCCTTTAATTCCTTAAAATGAAATCGTAGGATTGTTATTCATGTGCATGTACTTCATCATATTATTTGTTCATGCCTAATTTATTAATCACACATCGCAACTTGATTATTGATACCATATGCATTCATTATCATTGACATATGCACTTATGAGGATTTCTTGAGATTTTATGATATTTCTGGATTTCGGGGGAAAGCCGCAAAATTTCTAAATTTATTATATTTTTAAAATATGTAAATTGCGGTTTTCTAGTGATGTAAGTGTCGTCCACCATGAGTTTGCTGTGGTTTTCGAGATCCGTGTCGAGGAGTGGAGGAACCGTCACGGGTACATGGTGGGCCCGGTAAGGTACCCCGGGGCAAGATGAATGTGTTGTTGACGTTGAGCCTGGCAGGGGACGGATTACCTACCGGTGACTGTTTGGGACGGCGGATATCCAGAGGATACCGACCGTGGCCGCGAGATGATGAGATATTGATATTGAGATGGGTCAGCCGGATGGCTGAGGCCAGAGATACTATGACATGGATATATGAGATTTGTGATAGTTTTGAGGTGTCGTTGCTGGACACAGGTTCTTGTTGATTCTATTGGTATTGTGCTGGTATTTCAAAAGAGGTTCCTAAGGGAAAAACATGATTCTTATACTTACACATTCAGATCATGAGTTGATTCGCATTGCATTCATACCTGCTAGTATATTCATATTGCATACATACCTGCTATTATGTCCTGCCTTACCTGTATTTTAGATGCTAGGATACTTGTGTGCATGCTTTCGATAGCCTGTGTAGATGTTATTTATTACTCACGAGTTGGCAACTCACCCCCGTTGTGTCACAACCTTTTTCAGGTCCGCTCCGTCAGTACAGTAGCGGCGGGCGCACTTGCTTCTTTTGCCTGGACTCGAGGCTTTGCTCTTAGGTGGGTTATATTATTATTTTTACACCACCTTGTATATTCTTTGTATCTAGTATACTCCATCTACTGTATTTACCAGTATTGTTGTATATTGACCTAGAGATGAGACTGTGAGATTGTGGACTTTTTATGCTGTATTTTGGGGTCGAGCTCACTTGAGTCGACATGCTGTTTTTCTCATGCTTCCTTATGATTATTTCGCATGTTGTTGCTTTATATTGCGTGGGATTTATGACCGCCTTGTGGCGAAGAGCTAGCTCCCACTTGGGGATGCCTTATTTGTTGGATTCATATATATTCTTGTTGTACCCATTTTGGGGGCCAGTATTTACAAAGGAGACTCTGCCGAAATTTTCGGAAAAATTGGTATTGTTTTTAAAAAGGGTTTTACATGACTTATTTGATAAACTCGCTTTCAATTGATTGGGTTTTCTTCACTCTTTTGCTTATTTGGCTTTCGTTTCTGGGCTTTGGCTTACTTATTTTACGGACGTCTTGAGACGTTTCGTAAACTTAAGTGCCAGTCACGTTCCTGTAAGGTTGCTGGGCACGCGCACAAGGGTCTACGAGGCATCAACCCTGCCCGATTAAAATTTTAGCCGTGCCGAACAACCCGAATACGGATCTTTAAACTAGAGATTAGGCGAAAACGAACATGTTAACAACTTTAACTCTAAGTGAGAGGGATTACAACCTTTGTAGATCCGGTCCTTCACTTCATATGCTCCGTGTTGTGGTCCCTTCGCTGCGATCATCGTGATCCGGACTCTCGAGAGATTCCACGAAGAGAAAGATGCAACCTTTGCTTCCGATCTTTGATACTAAGATGATCTACCTTGAAGTTCCGTTAACACAAGCTAACACTCATGAAATGATGTGAACACCCTCATCTAAATGGCAAGGATAGATGAGGATGTTGAAGTAGAATTTTTGCTCTCTTTATTTATCTTTTTCTCATATTTATTCATCACTTTAGAAAAACTAGTAAGCTTTTTCATGAAGAGAATGAAGGAAGAAGATGAACCATCATAATATCATTCCTTTTGTGATGAATATAAAGAATTAATATGATTAATAATGCAACCATGGTCAAGCAAACTCTTGTAGAGAATTAACTAGGGTTAGGGTTTGGGTTGGGTTAAAGCATGAGTCACTTGAAAATATCTTTCACAAAACAAAACCAAAACCTTCTAGAATCATCTAGAAAGCCTAACCCCAATCCAAACCCTAATCATGTTTAAACTCCACTAAACAAGTTGCATTAGTTATCATATAATGTTACAATATTATATATCACATATATAATATTTATTATAACCAAAAAAAATAATACAATTAACATATATCGCATATATATCAATGTATTACCCGAGTGAGAAAAAGAATCTTTTAGTGAGCAAATATTAGTTAATGTAATTTAATATATCATATATATTATTATACATTAAATTATCGAATCAACACTTGATCCGACAATCCGGCTATATCGCATATAACTGACTAATATTTATCCGTACCGATTCATCGAATCAACACTTGATCCGATGACCCGGTTGATATCAAATATCGCGAGAATAGAATACGGTATCTCATATCGCATTATCCTCGGTCCCGCACATATCACATATGTGCTCCTACTCCGTTTTGCCTGAGCCAAGAAACCTCTGTGTAGGACTCTAAAGAATCGTCAATACGCCGGCAGTAGGTGATGATCATATCAAACACTCACAAGCTGCAAGCGGTCAGCTAAACGTAACAGCTACCTAGGTATTGAGCGCTCAGAAGATCAACAAGCTAGCCTGTACATTCTTCTGTGAATCCAAACAGTAACACTCCCGTACAGTCCGGTCTCGTCATCTGATATGTCGCATATCTCGCCTAGGGGTGGTAAACGTCAGACCCCAGTAGCTCGATAAGTCGTGTCGATATGAGGTCTATAACAGTTCAAGAAACTACTGATAACACTTACCAGTAAATCTCAGCAACCCTGGCCAGGGATTTCCGGTTATAGCCAATCGAACACAGCACAACATCAACTCCCTATACCGGGAGAGACGAATCCCCTCCTATCGCTCATTGCCTCCATGTAATTCGGGACTGTACCCAAAAGCCACCTTTTTGCACGCCCTCTTGGACGTGGTATGATGGAAATCAAAGCATAGTGGGAATCACACAAGACTCTATGACGATCTCGGGTCAACAGACTACTCTGTACCAGTGTCACCGGAGAACTGCCATCTGACGTATGGTATAATACCATCTGGGAGTTCTCGGCGAGTCCGTCCAGTGTACCCAGTCTCCACTGAGCACCCGTACACCATCCTTGATATCAAACACCGATGGATATGGGATCATCCATCGCCCATCATATGGGTCAAGATGCGTATACGCTAGTCTACTCTGGTGTATCGATGCCCTGTCTCGATACACCCTCGACTAGGAACAGTTATAGGATGTACTCGTCGACTACCGTGGCCCCACTAGTATGATCTCATCATAGTCCCAGTAGTCGAGTACATATCCTAAGGGCTTTATCAACATGTAATATAGAGACAAACAGAGTACATGTTAAGATAAAGTACAACCAGATAGCATACTATCATGTCGAGCAAGAAAGTCCTCCCTATATATGTCCTAGCATCCACTACAATATACATCGTATGTACAGTAATGGCCTCTAGGGCATACATATAACTAACAATCTCCCACTTGCACTAGGGCCATCTGTTGTGGTATCACATACCCAACAATTAGCTGCGGTTGAAGTATCTCATACTCAACCATCCCATAAAAGTCTCTACTGGGAAAAAGGCCTTTGTGAGTGGATCCGCGCTGTCGTCCTCTGCGTCTACTCTCCTAACCTCGATCTCCCTGGAGATCAACCATCTCCATGATCAGGTGATACTGCCTAAGAATTATATCTAGATTTCGGATAGGACGGTAGTTCCTTGGCATAAGCCACAACTCCATTGTCACACAACGGTAGGAACGAAGTTCATCTTATGAACTTATATATATCCAGGCTGCCTCTTTGGTAGCATCCTTGGTAACGATGTATCTTGCCTTTAATCGTCTAGTAAGTCACGGTATCTAGCTTGGAACTCTTCCAACATACCGTCCCTCCACTGAGGGTGTAGACAATGCCTGCGACTGACATTCAGTCGTCCTTATCACCCTGGAACCTTTCCAGTGATTCTCCTCAGGATTGATTGATACCATCTCACTACAACTAGTGAGTATCCTAACATCCAATTAGATCTATCTCATAGATCCAAAACCCAGGATTTAGGAGGTATCACTTTGATCCTATATGGAGAATCGTTGTGATAAGCGGAGATTGACCGAGCGTAGCATAGGAAACTCCTTCCCTATCAAGAGTATGTCATCCACGTACTCTACGAGGATCACCACCATACTCCTTACTACCTTTTTGTGTATACAAGGTTCATCTACCATTTTGATGAAGTCAAACTCTTTGACTACCACATCAAAACAGATGTTCCAACTCCGTGATGCCTGTTTTATCATATAAAACATCTTGCACACGTTTCCGCTGCTCCCACTGTCTACGAAGCCCTCTGGCTGTGTACTTATAGACGTTCTTTTCCAAAATATCATTTAGAAAAGCAGTCATGACACCCAACCACCAGATATCGTAGTCATGGTATGTAGCCGTGGCAAGTAGGATCTGGATGGACTCAAGCATAGATCCTTAGAAAAGGTTTCAACATAATCCATACCTGGTCTATGATGCAAACCTTTAACAAGTCTAGCTTTGAAAGTCTCAACTTTTCCATGTACACCAAGTAATTTTCTCAAGAAATACTCGCTCCTGATGGGGATTTAACCCTTCAGATAAAGCAACCAAAGTCCATACTTTGTTGGTGTATAAGGATTCCATCTCAGATTGATAAGCATCCAGCCATTCTTACAGAGTCCCACTCCTGATGGCCAGCTCGAAACTAGTTGGGTCATCATCTCATGATGCAATCCTCGCTCCCACTGTCATTGAGAAACCGAAGTATCTCTCAGGTGGGTGAGGAACCCTACTAGATCGGCGGAGAGGCTGAGGTTCGTTGGAAACTATTGAATCCCTTGGTTCTACCAAATTATCAGCTGTAGTTTGTATAGCTGGAACCATTCCAGTTCTACATAACAGACCTTGCCTCGAGCTTGTCCGGATTTTGCTTTTAGACATAGGCCGGACAACCCCAAATCTTAATAAACTTAAGATATGGGCTCTTCCCTTTCCATATCACATATGAAGTGGTAGGCAACTGATTTGATTTGAACCCTATTCAATAGGTATGCAGCTTCTCAAGTGCATAACTCCCAAAAGGAAATAGGAAACTCAGTAGTACTCATCATAGAGCACACCATATCACATAGGGTGCTGTTGCTCCGCCCCGATACACCGACTTGCTGTGGTGTATTCGAAGGAGTAATGCTGAGAGAGAATCTCATTCTCCTTTAGAATAATCCAGGAATTCCATGCTCAAGTATTCTCCTCCTTGATCCCATCAAAGGACATAATACTTATACCCGTATTTTGGTTCTCTACTTCTAACTTATATTCTGTGAATATCTCAAAAGGTTCGGACTTGTGTTTCAGCAGGAACATATGTCTGAATCTTGAGAGATCATCAGAGAATGTAATGAAGTACAAAGAACCAGTCTTGGCATGTGTAGACAGGAGACTTTCATACATCAGCATGTATCAATTCCCAAGAGTTCACTAACTCTTTCTCTGTTTCCAATAAACAGAGCTATGGTCATCTTATCTTTATGACATGACTGGCAAGTTTCACAAGATGTAAATTCAAACAGATTTAAATGTGCATCTCAATGTAACTTAGCTAGTCGGGTCGCATTGACATGACCTAGTCTACAATACCTCAAGAAGGATTCGTTCATTTCTGAACTCTTCCTTTTGTGTGTGTTCTATATACTAAGAACTGTGGTTTGATTTAGAACGTCAATGCTTTCAGATAACGTGCCTGAACCGATCAACTATTGATATAGGAAATGTTCAAAACATTATCCAACAATACAAAATTATATCCTTTCTTTACTAATAAAGAGACCAATATGATTTTGTATATCAGGTTCGGTATCTAATAACATTTGTTCAGAATCAATGTATTCTGGTAATACAGGGTGATAGTGACCAACAGACTTGGCTGCAACACTTGCATCGTTTTCTGTCTTATGAAACTTATCACCCGTTCTCAGTTCTCTACCTATCTGTAGCCCATGTAACAGATTACATATGCGGGATCCTGATCCGGTATCACATACCCAGGACGTAAAGGATACTGAGAAACAGTTCTCTGTAATGAACACACCCGAAGATGATGCATCAACATGCACTTTCTTCGTTTGGGCGGCACGGGAATTCTGGTAATCCCCTATTTCCTGCTCTGTCTTATAACAATTATAAGTTGGAGCGGGACCAACGTTCCCCAGCTCAGTATAACAAGCGGGTTCGGTCAATATATCCGTTTTATTATCTTGATTAAGGTGTGATATGGTCGCTACCTGGAGAGAGAGACAAGAAAACACTCAGCGTATGCTCTTGCAAGATTAGATTGTTTATATAATATATCTAATCAGGATGTCTCCCACTGTTTTAATCAAATCTTCGTTCAAACCCTAAAAGGAAAGACTAGCCGGGATTAATCACACGCTACAAGTTCGCCAATCTTTCAGCCAGGCCAGTATCGGTACTTTGAGGGAGGTCCCCCGTGCTTTCGCACGAACCTAATTAAAGTAAACCTCATTTTCCCAGAGGCATAACCCCGTTAACACCTTTCTAGAAACCTACTTGATCGGCTAATTGTAATGTGTAAAAGTCTCCCAGGAGTAACTCTTACTCGCAACGGGTATCGGGATCCAACTATCTCATAGAAGGTATGCAATCTCATTGCAAATTTCAACACTTGAAATTCCCAATAATATTTTACCCCTAGCAGCTTATGACCTTGGCTAAGGTCAATAAATCATAAGTGCTACCCAAGTTCAATCCGTCATTTCCCGATTGAATTAAACCCACCCGCACGACCCTTGGCTAAGGTCAACAAAGCCGCACGACTACCCTAGCTCAATCGCATCATATGCTTATACAAATAAGCACTAATTAGCTACCGCACACTACGCCTTGGCTAAGGTCAACAAACGCAGCACGAATACTAAGAAGTACTTATCTGAAATGACGGAGGGCTACGACCGGTTTTTATGAAAACCCTTTGCGTAATGAACTTAATATCGTTGTAGAATCGAGTGATTTTAAATGGAATGTTTTTGAGGCTTTTCTAGTTTTGCTAAAGGGGTCACTCCCAGTGAAGGGATCGTCGGCCCTTTCCTCATCGAATAAGGTGCAGGATATATCATATATACCACTGTGCAAAGCAAGAACTATAGAAGCAATCAAAAGACAAACCGAGTTTGTAGCATTTGCCAGTTATTGCTAAAGGAGTCACTCCCGGTGAAGGGATCTCGGTCCTTTCCTTATCGAATAAGGTGCTGGATGTTCTACAAGGAACACTGCTATGCAAAGCAAGAACTAGAGCTACCAGTTTTTAAACAAGTTTCTACAACATCTTAGGTTTCTTTTATTTCATTAATCTCATTAATGAAGTCCCATTTTAATTATGCTTCGCAAGCATCACTTTTGAAAACGAAATCAGCAATATAACATATATATCATATATATAATATAAACATTCGTCTCAGGCAGTAATATGATCTCATCACAGAACATTGCAGCAGAAGAACATATATGAAATATTGGATATACTAGGACTTCCGTGTTTTCAATACGAGCCTGTATAAAACACGGATTCCACGGTCGCGATGAATAGCCAAACCCACATCCCTAGACCCCTACGAGAGCGGCAAGCAACACTGCCAATTCTAGGGTTAGGAGACCCGGTCTCGACTCCTCGAGATGGTCTCCCACTGGACCCTAGAACCCGGTTACTTGTGCTCCCCGCCTTGGGTCTACCTAATGCGGAAGATATATGATATATTAAATTACATTAACTAATATTTGCTCACTAAAAGATTCTTTTTCTCACTCGGGTAATACATTGATATATATGCGATATATGTTAATTGTATTATTTTGTTTGGTTACAATAAATATTATATATGTGATATATAATATTGTAACATGATATGATAACTAATGCAACTTGTTTAGTGGAGTTTAAACATGATTAGGGTTTGGATTGGGGTTAGGCTTTCTAGATGATTCTAGAAGGTTTTGGTTTTGTTTTGTGAAAGATATTTTCAAGTGACTCATGCTTTAACCCAACCCAAACCCTAACCCTAGTTAATTCTCTACAAGAGTTTGCTTGACCATGGTTGCATTATTAATCATATTAATTCTTTCTATTCATCACAAAAGGAATGATATTATGATGGTTCATCTTCTTCCTTCATTCTCTTCATGAAAAAGCTTACTAGTTTTTCTAAAGTGATGAATAAATATGAGAAAAAGATAAATAAAGAGAGCAAAAATCCTACTTCATCATCCTCATCTATCCTTGCCATTTAGATGAGGGTGTTCACATCATTTCATGAGTGTTAGCTTGTGTTAACGGAACTTCAAGGTAGATCATCTTAGTATCGAAGATCGGAAGCAAAGGTTGCATCTTTCTCTTCGTGGAACCTCTCGAGAGTCCGGATCACGATGATCGCAGCGAAGGGACCACAACACGGAGCATATGAAGTGAAGGACCGGATCTACAAAGGTTGTAATCCCTCTCACTTAGTGTTAAAGTTGTTAACATGTTCGTTTTCGCCTAATCTCTAGTTTAAAGATCCGTATTCGGGTTGTTCGGCACGGCTAAAATTTTAATCGGGCAGGGTTGATGCCTCGTAGACCCTTGTGCGCGTGCCCAGCAACCCTACAATGGTATCAGAGAGCTCAGAAGATCAACAAGCAAGCCTGTACATTCTCCTGTGAATCCAAACAGTAACACTCCCGTACAGTCCGGTCTCGTCGTCTGATATGTCGCATATCTCGCCTAGGGGTGGTAAACGTCAGACCCAGTAGCTCGATAAGTCGTGTCGATATGAGGTCTATAACAGTTCGAGAAACTACTGATAACACTTACCAGTAAATCTCAGCAACCTTGGCCAGGGATTTCCGGTTATAGCCAATCGAACACAGCACAACATCAACTCCCTATACCGGGAGAGACGAATCCGCTCCTATCGCTCATTGCCTCCATGTGATTCGGGACTGTACCCAAAAGCCACCTTTTTGCACGCTCTCTTGGACGTGGTATGATGGAAATCAAAGCACAGTGGGAATCACACAAGACTCTATGACGATCTCGGGTCAACAGACTACTCTGTACCAGTGTCACCGGAGAACTGCCATCTGACGTATGGTATAATACCATCTGGGAGTTCTCGGCGAGTCCGTCCAGTGTACCCAGTCTCCACTGAGCACCCGTACACCATCCTTGATATCAAACACCGATGGATATGGGATCATCCATCGCCCATCATATGGGTCAAGATGCGTATACGCTAGTCTACTCTGGTGTATCGATACCCTGTCTCGATACACCCTCGACTAGGAACAGTTATAGGATGTACTCGTCGACTACCGTGGCCCTACTAGTATGATCTCATCATAGTCCCAGTAGTCGAGTACATATCCTAAGGGCTTTATCAACATGTAATATAGAGACAAACAGAGTACATGTTAAGATAAAGTACAACCAGATAGCATACTATCATGTCGAGCAAGAAAGTCCTCCCTATATATGTCCTAGCATCCACTACAATATACATCGTATGTACAGTAATGGCCTCTAGGGCATACATATAACTAACAGTTCCGTACCTTGCGGGTCGTAACACCTTTCTTGTGAGCTTCGGGACACGTCATCAGCCACGTGTCACGATCTGGGAGACCACCGATATCGAGCATCATCATTAGCCCCCCACTCTTGTCCCGACCAGGTCATAGGTCGGGCCGAGGGTGGTCTGCCAGGTCACCCGAGGTGAGCTCCTCTTTGAAGATATCGTGGCGTATTCCCGGGCAATCTGTTGTATTCTCTGGATGGCGTCCGCGAATCAGGGATCAGATCTTCCATTAAAGAGGGTGCGCCAAATCGTGAGTACGGTCACCGAAGCGACTGCCCACATGTCTGGCGCTGGTTGGCTGACGCGATGTGCCGCAGGTTTACTGCGCCCGATGGGGTGCGGCCAATGTGCGCATGACAGGTGGAGCGATGGTGGCCGTTGAGTGCGAAGCGTCGTTTTGACGGGAGATGAAATCCGCCGGTGGATGAGTATGCCTGTGGAAATAAGTAGAGGTGGGGTCCACGTGAGAGCCCATTTCTCTTCATAATCTCCTCGTCTTTGGTCTTGTTAGCTCGGCGTTCTCCTCTTTAGGTCGGGATTTCCGCGTTTGCTTTTCCGAGGACTCCTCTTCATCAGGTTAGATGTCTTCTTCTAAGGAGTCTGTAGATGTAGTTAGTGTAGAGTCTGGGGAGCTCTCTGTAAAGTCTTTCTCTTCCTCCTCCTCTTCTTCTTCTTCTTCTGGATCGGAGTCCTCCCAGGGAGTTAGAGTTAGGTCTTCTTCCCAGGGTCGCGCGACGGGGGCGGTTCCCCGAGTGGAGGTCACGGATGCGCCTGGCGTGTCATCTACGGTGAGCTACGAGGAAGAGCTTGCCAACGCTCGGACTCGTTTCCATATTCCTCCCGGCTACACGTTGCATTTGGCTGGGGAAGGGGAGAGGGTAGATCAGGTACGGGGCAAGGAGATTGCCCTATACTTGGAAGACTTTTGGGCCGAAATGCGCATGCCCTTCTCCCGCGAGGTAGTTAGAGCGCTGAATTTCTTCGGGTTAGCCCCGGGCCAGCTAGTGCCAAACTCCTGGAGGATTCTCCTCGGGTTCCTGGTCCGTTTGAAGCTGGCTGTCCACCCTTGCCTCTTCTCTCCTCTACAAACGTCACCCCGGCACTCGCGTGGGCGACCCGTGGTGGGTCTGCATCTCCTTCAGGAAACAACAGGGGAGTGTTCCTGGTTCGGGAGTCGTCGCCATGCCTTCTTCCATCCATGATTGGAAGAAGAAGTTTTTCTTTGTTGGGCCGCCGGAGGGTGAGGATTGGCCCGTTCCCACCCAGTGGTCTAGGTGTAGGTGCAGCGGCGAGGTCAGTCCAACGATCCCGACACGGCAAAGGTGGCGGAGTGGGTGCCCATTCCCTGGACCGACGTGCTGCTTTCTGAGCGGGCCCTTAGTTGGGCTGGGCTCAGCCCCGCCCAGTTCGTCGGTAAGTTATGAGCTTGCAGGCGATCTGCTGAACTTGTGTTTATTTTCATTTTACTTGTATTGCTGACTCCAGTGTCCCTTATCTTATGCAGAACCCATGGACCTGAGCGAACTTCGAGCGGCAATGCGCAAGCCGAAGAAGGGATCGAAGGATAGAGGTGCCCGCTCCTCCCGTCCGACGTCGGCCCCAGCTCCCCCGGCAGCCGCCCTACCCCGGCGTTCGAGTGCGGGCCGGGCCGTGGAGCCTAGCCAGGCGCCGAGCCAATAGCGGGCTCAGGAACAAGAGGCCCAGGCTTCGGACGTAGAGATTGATTCCCCGGGGTCGTTTCTCAAGAGGTTCCCCCGGGCAGTTCCGCGGACCCCGGCCTCTCCGATCTTGGTGGACGAGGGGAACCTCCGCTTTAAGGTGCCCTTGGGGCTCTCTGTTGCTGACAGCTTGCTGGCGGACATAGAGAGGTCGGCCAGGGGCAAGATCCCTCAGGGGACCCTCAGGGCGCAGATGGCAGCCATCGCCCAGGAGGCCGTGCAGGTTAGTGCTCGCCCCCTACTTGTCTTTTTCACTTAGCGTCCTATCCTTCGTGAGATTTGGTGCCTCCCTTTCTTATTGACCCCCCTCTGATTTCTTCAGGTCCTCCAGCACGTCGCCCTCGTCGTCAATATGGAGGACGAGAATATTACCTCGGCGATACGAGCTGCGGGCGAGCTCTCCTTGCTGGAGGAGAGATCGAAGTTGGAGCTGGAGGCGGTGATGGTGAAGGTCGCTGCCCTCGAGGGCGAGGTGGCGGCCGCGAAGCAGGAGGTGGCGGCCGGGAAGCAGGAAGTTGGGGTCGGGAAGCAAGAAGTCGCCAGGTATCGTAAGGCCGCCCAGGCTGCCCAGAGAAAGCTTTAGGACTCCAAGGTGCTCGTCGGCTCCCTGAAGAAGTCGGCGCGCACTCCCCGGAAGGATCTGGAGGAGGAGGCAGAGGGGAAGAAGCGGGCCGAGCTCATGGCGGCGAAGGCGGTGAAGAACTACAAGAAGTCGGAACCCTTTTACACCGACCTAGCCGCGGCCACTACCCTCATCTGGCATGAGGCCCTCGATGCCATCAAGGCTCGGATGCCGGAGTTTTCTGACACAGAGCTCCGAGCCGAATATCCTCGCGCAGATGACGAGCAGGGTGACGGCCCCGGGGGCGAGGCCGAGGAAGGGACTCCCGGCGAGGGCGACGCCGAGGCTCCTGTAACGGGCGCTGATCCTCCAGACACGGCTCGAGTCGTGGTAGATATTAAGCTCCCCGGGGTTGCGCCTGGCCCTGAGGCCTGAATCCCCTCGTCTTCTTATCTCCTTTTTTCTTGCATCGGGAATTTTGTAAGTCTCCGGGCATTTTGTAAGGCTGGGGAGCCCCAAATACCCTTGTAAAAACTTTGGCTTTGTGAATAAAACTTTTTGCAGTACTATTTGCGCGCGTATTTTCCTTTGTTGGTAAACACTTTGTATTTGCACAGTATTGCCTTCATGTCAGGTCGGTTCTTCATTTAGCGATCACGCGTCGAGTTGAATCTGTTCATTTGCCAAGTGTGCAAAGATCGGTAGGAAGACGATATCTCCATGGCCCCGAATTCGAGGTAGAGATCACTCAGACGTAGGTAGACCGGATGCCTCTTGGTGAGGGCTTCGTTCCTAAGCATGGGAGGCACATAGAGGTGTGCTAAGGATGGGCCGAGCAGGGTAGCTGCTCGGTGCCTCTTGGCGAGGGCTTTGATCCTTAGCGCGGGAGGGTCCGTGTGAGGCCTACTAAGGATGGGCCGAGCAGATTAGCTGCCCGGCGCCTCTTGGCGAGGGCTTCGATCCCTGGCGTCGTGGGGTAGGGAGCTACCAGCCAGGGATAACTGAGCAAGGGCGGGCCCGGTTGCCTCTTAACGAGGGCTTCGATCCTTAGCACGGGAGGGGCCGGAAGAGGCCTACTAAGGATGCCCGAGCAGGGTAGCTGCCCGGTGCCTCTAGGCGATGGCTTTGATCCCTGGCATTGTGGGGTAGGGCACTACCAGCCAGGGATAACTGAGCAAGGGCAGGCCCGGTTGCCTCTTGGCGAGGGCTTTTAATCCTTAAGGACTGGCCAGGCAGGGTTTCTACCCGGTGCCTCTTGGCGAGGGCTTTGATCCCTGGCGTTGTGGGGTAGGGAGTGTTTACCGCCGAAAATAGAGACGGAACCGCGTAAGTTCGTCTTGTCTGAATTTGGGGGCAGATGCTATTTGTTTATCCGTCCACCTCTCCGAAGATGCCAAGTTGATTTATGGCACCATGTATCGAAGGTTTAGACGGATGCGGCCGATGTAGCAGACTTCATCAAATTCCCACTGATTGTGAGGGTTTTTTTTTTATTGTGGGGATGCTCTTCCCTGCAGGCGTAAGCCCCTGCAGTTAATTATGCTACCGCGTCGCGGTAACCACTTTCTCCTTCTCCAGATGGTCACTTCGTGTCGTGGGTGTTTGTTTTGTTTTTGGTTGCCCGTGGATTGTATACGGAGACTAATTTATGTTGTCGCCCGTAGGGCGTGGATTAGTCCAAATCCGTATTTTCTTAGATTTGGTTTTGGATTGGGTTTAAAGATCGTTAATATCATTTGAGACTAAGATCAACTTAAACGTTTGTTAAGGATACGTTAGTCTAATTTTAGACTAAGATCTACTTAACAGGATCATTTAGATCCAACAAAAGAGCATTTGGACTCTATTGTTTTAGTTTAGAGATATTGCGGTCCATTGGGTTTAAGGACATCATAGTCCATGACAGTTTAAAGACGTCATAGTCTGTAAATTTTAAAGACATCATAGTCTATGAGTTTAAGGACCTCACAGTCCATAAAGTTTAAGAACATCATAGTCCATGAGTTTAAGGACCCCACAGTCCGTAAAGTTTAAGGAAATCATAGTCCAGTTTAAAGACGTCATAGTCTGTGTGGTTTTGGTTCAACCGTTTGGGGATGCACTAAAAGTTATTGGTTATTGGGACCCTCCATCTCTCTGAAGACGTTGAAGAATTACAATGACATATATCAGAGGTATGAAGAGATGTACCCTTGAACCAATGTTGGTTGGGAGATCTGTAGTCAAGTTTAGGACTAAAATCAGTTAGGGAAATTATGAGCACATGGGATCGGTTGGTCTGAGCTTGGGACTTGTGGCCAACTTGGGCTCAGCCCACTCAGTTTAAATAAAATGTTGAACATTTATTTGGGTGTTGAACGTTTGTTTGGGCTTAGCCTCTTTTGTTCAATAATGCTGAGCATTAATTTGAGTGTTGAGCACTCCTTATGGCTCCGGGGCTTTATTAAAAGAACAGTTTATGTTCCCTCAGCACACACGTGAGGAGCACGTGGTGCACTTGGCGCTGAGCGCCAGACTTAGAGCGCTAAGGCGCTTCCTGTGAGATAGTGCACACGTGAGGAGCACGTGGCGTGCTTGGCGCTGAGCGCCAGTTAATGAGTGCAGAGCGCTCCTTGTGAGATAGCGCACACGTGAGGAGCACGTGGTGCGCTTGGCGTTGAGCGCCAGTTAATGAGTGCAGAGCGCTCCTTGTGAAATAGCGCACACGTGAGGAGCACGTGGTGCGCTTGGCGCTGAGCGCCAACCTTGAAGTGCTGGGCGCTTCTTTAAATTGGAGTGTTAGGGCTCTACGGCGTTGTGCGCCAATCTTAGAGCTCTAAGGCTCTTCTTTAAATTGGAGCGCTGCGGCGCTGTGCGCCAGTCTTGGAGCGCTAAGGCTCTTTTTAGGCAGCTTTGATCAGTTCTGCGTTCTGAGAATTAAACTCTCGTTTATAAGAGATTTTGTCTCATGGATCTGAGAACTATGTTCTTCTCTTTTTTATGAGATACTATGATCTTTTTATTTTTGTAAAAGACTTCATCTTTATTTTATAGATCTATGATCTGAAGAGAATTAAGTTTTTCTCCCTCCCTCCCCTTTTATGATGAGATGCTCTAATATCTTTTTGTGAAAGACATCTGTCTTATAGATCTATGATCTAGAACTAAGTTCTTCTTCCTTTGATGAGATACCTTGATCTCTATGTTTTATTTACCTTGAAGAAATTCTTCTTCCGAGAGCTTGCTCTTCTCTTTGAAATTTCTTAAAGTTTGTGGGGGGTTCCTCTGTGCGAGACTTGAAGTCTTCGGTCCTTTATATAGGGGAGGCTGATTTGTTGAATCGGTTGAAGAGATCTTTTCTCTAATTGATTTGGGGATGTTCCCCACCGTTGGATCTTTGATCCTAGGGCTTCTGTTTTACAGAAGACAATCTTCTTGTTTTTAACAAGATTGGGAAAATCTTTTCCCATACAGAACTTATTCTGTATCTTGGTGATTTTTAATCACCATTGGATCTTTGATCCAACGGTGCTCTAATTTTCAGAGGTAATTTGATGATTTTTAGTCATCTCTGTTGGATCTTTGATCCAAGGGTGGGAAACATTTAGTTCCAGCGCTAGCGCTCTCGTGCTTTGCACGTGAGCACTGCATCAGAGTCTTTGACTCTTGGTGCTAGCACGCTTAGCGCTCGCACTCTCGTGCTTTGCACGTGAGCGCTTCATTAGAGTCTTTGACTCTTTGCGCTTGCGCTGCTAGCGCAAGCGCTCTCGTGCTTTGCACGTGAGCGCTGTATCAGAGACTTTGACTCTTAGCGCAGGCGCTCTCGTGCTTTGCACGTGAGCGCTGGCGCTCTCATGCTTTGCACGTGAGCGCTGCATCAGAGTCTTTAACTCTTAGCGCTGGCGCTGCTAGCGCTGTATCAGAGTCTTTGACTCTTAGCGCTGGCGCTGCTAGCGCCAGCGCTTTTATGAAGCGCTGTTTCATTTCAAATTTCAAAATTTGAACAGAGCTTTGCTCTGATTGGGGGAAACAAATGCCCCCCACCGTTGCGCTCGCGTGGCTTACACGTGAGTGCAGCGGTGGCAGCATCTCTGCCATTGGATCAACTTAGAAGTTGAAACGGCTTTCAGTGTCTATAAATAGGGCCTTTGGCCCTTGAGATGACATCTGTTCATCTTCTTGTTTTCTCTTGAGAATTAATTCTCTTTCAGAGCATAGCTCTTTATCTTAAGAACTCTCTTAGAGACAGAACCCTGTCGAAAATTTTAGGTAAAGATTAAATCTTTGAAGGGATTACTTCATAATCTAGGGTTTCACCCATTAACAGAGCCTTGCTCTTTTCAGATCATAGATCTAAAGAAATTTTTAGGGTTTTCTTAACAGAGCTTTGCTCTCTTGAAATCATAGATCTAAAGAGATCTTTCTTAGGGTCTCTTGACCCATTAAAGAAGAACTCTTAGAGTTCATCTTGCAGATCTTAAAGATCTCAGAGTTTTTTTTAACTTAGTAAAGCTTTACTTTTAGGGTTTTTGATGGATTCTTCCATCTTCTTCACAGAGCATTTCTCTTTAGAATTTTTGGGGAAATTTTATTCCCTTCATCATTAATTATAACAGATGTCATATCTGTTGTAGAGCGCTGCTCTCAAGGTAGATTTACTCCTTGGCCCAAGAGGCCCTCATTAAATGAGAATCCTTTTAGGATTTCCTCATTTAATGACTGTCTCATTAAATGATAAGACTGTTTTACTAATAATGAGCCATCATCTAGACTGTATGGGTCCCCTTTGGTCCTTTTCTATTGCATTGCAGTGCGGTATGAATTTAAATACCAAGTGACAGAACTTAAACTGTAGCATTGACGGCTAATTTTTGTTCTTTTTCGCGCAGGTACTATGTCTTTCGACATTTCTTTCCCGTTCGTCCGTTTGGAAAGCAGATTCCCTGAAGCACCTGTGGACAGGGAAGTCTTCGCGTTGATCAAAGATCACGACCTGGAGCAAAAGAATCTTCATTTATGGGGAACATGGTACAGTCAGATCATCAGGGGTCGGCGGAGCATTTCTTGCGCGGCACCTTCGGAGCCTATTTCGACGATCCCTTATGCTGACACACCTCCGGTGAACTATGCCATGGAGGAGGTCAACTGGACCTCAGAGTGTTGCTTTCAACCCTCTATGGCCCGATACCTGTACAGCCGCCGACGGTTTTAGATACTCTGGGGCAGCGTATATGTCAGGGCGAGTCACGCCCTTGGGGACAACCGTACATGATAGGCCTAACTCCTCGTCATCCAGCTGAGTATTTGCAGTGGGCCCGCTACATTTTGTCGGTCAAGAGATCGTTGCTGCTGAGGCTTGGGTTGTACCCTGCCGTTTATGCGTCCCTCTTCCAATATTCCACGCCTCTTGCATGTTGGATCAAGGCTTTTCTGGAGCAATGGAATATTCTGACCCACACCTTCCTTTTGTCGGATCGAGAAGTCTCAATATCTTTAGAGGAGTTTGCAGAGATCTCTGGCTTACCCGTCAGGGGAGAACACTACGATGAGTTGCTTCCTCCGGACGATCTTTGCCACCAAATCAGTGGTAATGGGTCTTACCCCGGAGAACGCCATTCAACACCAATTCCCGAGCTTGATCAAGGTGTTGAATATATATGAAAGTCTATTTCTGGAGTCCTGAGGGCATGGAGTCAGCTACGCAGACTTCATCGCTCGCTTTCTTCGTCCGGAAGCCTTATCGAAGCAAGCTGCGCTGTTCGCCAAGCTTGATGATCCGTTTGGTTTTGGTTTGGCTAACCAACTGACGGCGGAGGTGGATTTAAAAAGTTTCTTTAGTCTGGCTGCTCCTGTCGTTCCCTTCGCGGAGCTTGCTGCTCCGGACGTCGATGAAGAGACGTTAGTGCTGGGGTTCATTGGCTTATGGATGAACTGGTTCATGTTTCCAATGCACCCTAATTATATGAGGCCATCAGTCTTTTACCCAGCCCAACGTATGGTTGAGGGAATGCAAGTGGCTATCGGGATTGCTGGGTTGGCACACCTGAACCATGGTCTCAGCTTAGCGGTGGACACTACTCAGCCGGGGGTACAGCCCGTCACCTTCTCGCTGCATTATTTTACGTCATGGATCGAGCTGCACGTACTTGGCTCTTTTGGTGCCCATAAACGACCTCGTTTCTTCGACAGTTATAGCTTCCCTCGGATTATGCGCCTAGTTGACGCGTCTGTTCTAAATCTGTCACAGCGGGAGGCTAGGGGTTTTCTCCTTCATCCGCGTATGGTTGGAGATGGCATGACCTTTGTCGATAAGGTTTTCACCATCGGCAAAGAATTCGCAAAAACGGTGCAGCCTCTGCGCGATACTTTTAAAGATGGGGCCTTTACCTTGAAAGCTCGGGAGATTCTTCATCTATATTCAATCAGGCCGGGCTTTCTCGTGTTTAGGCAGAATGATTCGGCGTTGTTCATGAGGTACAACCCGTATTGTTTCTCCCAGCAATCAAGCTATAATCAAGGCGTCCCGCTCAAGGCCTTCCTAGCTGAGCCAGCTGCTACAGAAGAAGGTATTCGTAATGCATTACACCATTTTTTGCGGTTGAACACCGGCTCCAATTTCTTTATCAGTGAGCCGAGTTATGTTCCGCGAATCTAGAACGCATATGTGGCGTGGTATCAACATTCGATGGGCGCCATTATTACGGAAGAAAAGCGATTATTGCTTGATTGCAAGGGCACCGCCCCCGCTGGTAATCCATCCGTTCCCTTAAAGCGACGGACCGTCGTCCGTTCTCCCTTGAGAGAAGCTGTTGCGGCTGTGGTACCACGTGTTATGCCTGAGCTGCCCCTACCCCGTGTGCCTGTAGAAGCGGTAATTGTGGTGTCTCCCGAGTCTCGCGTAGGTGTGGAGATCGGGACTCGCCGCCCGAAGTTGCCCGCCAAGCGCAAACTTGTGTTATCAGCTGCCGGCACTCGCTCACAGAAGAAGAAGAAATCGCTCTTGTCTATGGACGTTGCATTTCGCCAGGAGCCTCATGCCCCTTACAGCGAGGGCCTATGTGAGTAAGGGACCAACGGGGGTTTATTTATGGCGCCGGATGATACCGATCTAGAGGCTGCCATCGCGGTTTCCAAGCAACTAGCTCGCAATGAGGCAACACTAATCACCATCGCGCAATCAGGTATGCTTCGGTCATATCTTTCCGCGGCTATTTTAATTATTATGCTTTGACTGACGCTTTCTTCTTCAACAGGTATCTCCACCGAAGAGGCTCTCGTAGCTTCTCTCAAGACTTTTGAAGAGGAAGAGAGGCTTCGCGCTTCCTTGGGCCTCGGTATATTTCGGCTCGATGTGCCTTCATTCCCTTTTTCTTCATGGGTAGTCTGACCCTTCTTTTTTATCTTATTGCAGGGACTACCTCGAATCAGGTTATCCCGAGTGCAGTGCTGATCCCGCATGGTGGCGCGGCGATGCCTTCGGGGCCGGCTGCCGAAGTCCCAGCTCCCTCGGTATTGCCAAAAGAGGCTTCACTTAAGCAGCCGATGACGGACGCCATAACGATTCCAGAGGTAGCTCCTGGCTCGGACGATGACGTTACTTTGACAGAGGTTTTGAGGAGGTCTTTTCTTACTGCGAAGGCTGACAAGAAGCGCAGAAAGTGTGCATCCAGGGAACGTGATGTCATCTTGGCCGTGGGTGCAGGTTCAAGCGCTATTCCATCCGTCACTATTTCTTCCGAACACGCCCCAGCTGTCCTGTCTACCGTCCATAGACAAATGGTGCGCGCGGCTCGGGAAGAAGCCGAAAAGACGTCCCAAGGTAACATAACGCTGAGTCTTTTCTTAGAATTTGATCTTCAAATTCTTACATACCATATCCTGCAGGGCCAAGTCCTGATGATGAGGTAGTAGGTGAGATGACGGCAACCACCGAGCCTGAAGCAGCTACTCTCTCTCAAGAGTCCGGGACCGTCCAAACCACCGCTCTTTCCCTCTACGGTTCCCCGCCATCGCCTGGCATTGCGAGTATCACGACGGCTCTTGTAGAATTAGGGGATGAAGCCACTGGTGCTGAAACCATTCCACTAAAGGAGAGCGAAGAAACCGCAACGCCGAGTGATGCTTCCATTGCAATTTTGGCTGATGACCCATCAGGTGGGTTTCGGGCCGCTGTTTATTTTCTATTTCGTAATCCTTTTCAGGTTTTTCTGACGGTATTTTATTTGTAGGTGTAGCGAACATTGTGATTGTGTCATTTGAAACACTTGCGGCCGCTGCCATGACGGTTGCTCCCTCGCCTTCTTCTATGTCCTCCAAGATACTGGAAGGTACATGTTTCCCCAATCAGAGCAAAACTCTGTTCAAATTTCAAAATTTGAAATGAAGCAGCGCTTCATAGCAGCGCCAAGTGCGCTGCACTCTAAGCAGCGCATCACGTGCAAAGCACGTGAGCGCTAGCGCTAAGAGCGTTGCACTCTAAGCAGCGCACCACGTGCAAAGCACGTGAGCGCTAGAAATAGAACAAAATGTTCTCGGCCCTTGGATCAAAGATCCAACGAACATGATTAAAAAAAATCATCAATTGACTAGAATAAAATTCTGTTGAGGAAACATTCCTCAGAATCTTTCCAAACAGAAAAGATTGTGTTCTGAAAATCAGAGCACCGTTGGATCAATGATCCAAGGGTGAATAAAAAATCACCAAAATACAGAATAAATTCTGTATGGGGAAAATTTCCCAATCTTGTTAAAAACAAGAAGATTGCCTTCTGTAAATCAGAAGCCCATGGATCAAAGATCCAATGGGGGAAACATCCCCAAATTAATTAGAGAAAATATCTCTTCAACCGATTCAACAAATCAGCCTACCCTATATAAAGGTCCCAAGACTTCAAGTCCCATATAGAGGAACCCCCCCCCAAACTTTGAGAAAGTTCAGAAAGAGAAGCAAACTCTTAGGAGAAGAAGAATTTCTTCAAGGTAAAATAAAGAGATCAAAGTATCTCATCATAAAAAAGAACTTAGTTCTTATGACAGATCATAGATCTATAAGACAAATTGTCTTTCACAACAGAGATCATGACATCTCATTATAAAAAGGGGGAGAATAATTTAATTCTCTTAGGATCACAGATCCATAAAGGCAAAGCCTTTAACCAAAAACATAAGAGATTGAAACATCTCCTATAAAATAAGAACTTTGTTCTTAGATCCATGAGACAAAGTCTCTTATAAGAGAGAATTCAATTCTCAGAGCGCAAAACTGCCTAAAAAGAGCCCTAGCGCTTCAATTAAAAGAAGCGCCTCAGCGCTTCAAATCTAGCGTACAGCGCTGTAGAGCCTTAGCGCTCCAAATTTCAAGAAACGCTCTGTGCTCATTGACTAGCGCTCAACGCGCTACGTGCTTCTCATGTGTGCGCTACTCAACAGAAGCGTTCTGCGCTCATTGACTGGCGCTTAGCGCCAAGCACGCCACGTGCTCCTCACGTGTGCGCTAAGAGAACATAAACTGTTCTATAAATAAAAGCCCAGAGCTATGATGAGTGCTCAGCATTCAATAAAAGACAAAAAGATTGTCAAAACTCAAACCAATGCTCAGCATTGTTAAATGTTTAACATTTTAACTGAATGGGCCGAGCCCAAGTTGGCCACAGATCCCTAATTCAGATCAATTGAGCCCATATGCTCACAAATCTTTGCTCTTAGTCCCAAATTGGACTGCAAATCTCCCAATCAATATTGGTTCAAGGGTACATCTCTTCGCTCTTCTGATGCATGTCGTTGTAATCCTTCAACGTCTTCAGAGAGGTGACGGGTCCCGACAACCAGACATTCCACAGACTGTGGGGTCCTTAAACTCATGGACTATGATGTCCTTAAACTTTACGGACTGTGGGTCCTCAAACTCACGGACTATGATGTCCTTAAACTTTACAGACTATGATGTCTCTAAACTACCATGGACTATGAGGTCCCTAAACTCATGGACTATAATGTCCTTAAACTTATGGACCGCAAAGTCCCTAAACTAAAACAATAGAACCCAAATGCTCTTTTGTTGGATCCAAATGATCCTGTTAAGTAGATCTTAGTTTAAAAATTAGACTAACGTATCCTTAACAAACGTTTAAATTGATCTTAGTCTCAAATGAGATTAACGATCCTTAAACCCAACCCAAACCCAAATCTAAGAAAATACGGATTTGGACTAATCCACGCCCTACGGGCCACAACATAAATTAGTCTCCGTATACAATCCACGGGCAACCAAAAACAAAACAAACACACATGACACGAAGTGACCATCTGGAGAAGGAGAAAGTGGTTACCGCGATGTGGTAGCGTAATTAACTGCAGGGGCTTGCGCTTGCAGGGAAGAGCGTCCCCACAATAAAAAAAACCCTCAACGAGGAGGAATCCGACAAAGTCTGCTGTATCGGCCGCAACCGTTTAAACCTTCGATACATGGTGTCATAAATCAACTTAGCATCTTTTGGGAGGTGGACGGATAGCACCAAATAGCATCTGCCCCCCAAAATTCAGGCCGGACGTCCCAACGTCCTGGTCGCATCTTTTGGCGGAGAACAGATTCTGGCACTCCCGGTGGGACATTTTCCTCTTTCCACTCCACACTTCGTGTGTCGTGTTTCACGAACGAATCACGGTTTACTAGGGTTGCCCCTGGATTCGAGGTACTAAGATTTGGTGTCTTGCTCTGTATAGAAAATAGAAGATCAATGGCTTTCAACTGCACAAACTGCAACAACTGCAACAACTGCAATAACTCCCACTCTGTCCTCGCTGGAGGAGTGACTTACGGGCCTCAGGCGGCCTCCGTTCTTACGATGCCAGTAGACCAGGTGACGCAAGCCACCACAGGGCTATTCTTTGGGACCATGCTCCCACCAATGAGCTTCAACGTTCTATTGCCATCGCAGGAAGCTCCGAAGAAGTCGGTCTTTGATCGGCTTACAGCTACCTCGACCCCTCTCAACGGGTCGCCTAAATCCAATGCCTTAGTTTTCAACAGACTGGATCGAAGCTCAGATGTGCCTGTCAAGAAGCCCACCATTCCTGAAGGGGTTATCCCGAAGCGGATAGCCATTCCTACTCCTAAAATTGCCAAGGCGGCTTCTCCTGCTAAGGAGTCGGTCTTTGCAAGACTGACCGTTTCAGCTCCCGTTCCAGGTGAAGTGATGAAGGCTTCTTCCCCTGTTCAAAAGTTGGCCTGCGCAAGACTGACTATCCCCTCTCAACGGACGTCAGTCTTCGACAGGCTAGCACCGATAACAGCCTCTCCTCAAAGTAGGGGGCATGAAGAAGCTCTTCCGATAGCAGAGGTGGTCCCATCCGCTCGACGCCGCCACTGGCGCCGAGTAAGGAAGGCTGGAGGCAGCTCCCCTTTTGGATTGACTCCGCCAGCTCTGATGGTGGAAATCGATGCTACTGTTCCAACTGGGAATAGCTTTGAACCACTCAGGAAGGTCCGCAAGAACTCTCCGATTGCTGTGCTGAAAAGATCTCCTCCACCAATGGAGGACGCTACAAAGGTGAAGCCAGAGCAGCCCCCTCAGCGGCTGTCTTTTAAAATTCATAAAGTCTGGCGACAGGTCCAAGACTCGGTGATCAATCAAGACTACCCCCGCCGACCGAAGAAGATGAAATTTCGGCAAGAGAAAGACCACCCTGTCATGCCATAGGAGATGTCATCTATTTGGGTGCCCGCTGCAACGGCTCCCTCAACTTCGACCGCCCACAAAAGAAGGAGGCCGGAGAAAGTCCTCATGCTCGCGATGAATCTTAAGAACACTGAATCTAAATGCCCTAAGTCTGGGGGCATGGTGGTGCACACTGTTTATATGGCATCCTGGAAAGAGGATAGACGTATCTTTACAGGTCATCGACCACTCACCAGATCCGTAACAAAGGCACAGAAGCAACAACAGAATCTCCAGGAAATGTTAACACAGATGGCTGCACTCACCGGGCCAAAAGAAAGCCCGGAGACATCGTCAGAGCAGCATCATGAACAAGAAACCGATGCTGAGTTCCTCCGCAGAATCCTCGAGAAGAAGGACAAAGAGGCAGTGGAACAAGCTGCCAACATAAAACGAATGGTGCTTTTATTCCAAGACATGGTCGGGATAATGTTACTGCCAGATCCTACAGCTGAAGACCCTCCAATTATCCTCAAAGAATATAGGGGAGAGACATCAAACCTTCTGCCGGCTCTGACAGCAGCCAAGGAGGAGACCATCTCCAAAGCCGCGCTCGATGATTATATAGCTCAACAAATACGAGCTCATCAAGCGGATGAAGCAACCGGCCAAGTCGTCAGAACTGGACGACCCTATCCGGGTTGGTAAGATCAAATAAAGTACCCGCTAGGATACAAAATTCCTAAATTCCATGTGTATAAGGGGACAGGCTATCCCCATCAACATGTTGCTCAGTTCAGGGCTCTTTACGGCAACACTGGAGGGGATGATAAGCTACTAATTCGCCAATTCGTCGGCAGCTTGGCGGAGACAGCGTTCGAATGGTACACAGAGCTTCCAACGACTCCGTCAAAACTTTTACGGAGATGGAATTGCTGTTCACCCAACGTTTCGCAAGCGCTAGCGACGCACCCCGATCATGGCACTCATCAATGCCAGGGTGAAGACAGGCGAAACCTGGGTTCAATACGCCATTCGATGGCGAAATCTATGGTCAAAGTGTGAGCAGCGCATCGAGGAAGCTCCTGCGGTAGGCATGTTCGTGGGTAATCTTGATCCTCAGGCGACCATATCCCAGTTCATGATGTTCTTCAAGCCGACTACTTTTCAGGCCTTGATTGACAAACTGGCCCAAATGGACCAGATGGGCCATAGACCGTCTTCCTCGAAAATGGAGCCTCAAAACGAAAAGGGGAAGGGGAAAGCGACCTCCGTCGCCAATGCTCGATAGCAGCCGAGTGGTCCAAAACCAGCTGATCGCCAAAGTGATAGACAACGATTCCTCAACGAAAAGTTAAGACGTCCTTACTCGTTTCCGCGGGAGAAAACAAAGAGACTGTTCGAACTGAAGATACGCAACAGGCTCATCAATCTGCCGGACCCGAGACATACATTGCAGCCCGGCGACGCCAATAATCCTAATTATTGCCCCTATCACCGAGTAATAGGCCATCCAATTGAAGATTGCTTCGTCTTCAAAAGCTGGATTGAGGACCAATACCAATAGGGCAAATTCGTGCTGTCCGAAAACTGGAAGGTGAACCCGCCACAACCTCACGCTCCTAAAAAGGTGGACACGCCGGGGGCATCGTGCTCTTTTATAGAAGAAGCTCCATAGGAGGTCGCTCTTTCAGCCAAGACAAAAAGAATGCTGAAGGATCTCTAAACATGCCCGGCGATCAGGTGGAAAAGTCTTGATCAGTCGAAAATACTGCAATTTTAACACGGCAATTTCCCTATCATTTGCACTCATCTAGAAGTGTTCGATATTCATATTGCACATATTAGCAGAACAGTCCTGAAATACCAGAATGCATGTGTTAGACTTTTAAACCGGCACTTTAAGGGAAATTGACTGTATTTTATGGCATCGCATCATCCCTGTATTGCGCAACACTTGTTTCGAGATTTGTGCAGGACATTGCAGGAACAAAGCCAAAATTGGGAAAAGAGGCTGATCAAAAATACACCAACTCCAAGATGTGATATCTGGTAGCAATATAGAGGGACAAATAAAATTCAACATATCAAAACAAGGCCCAAGTATCAGGCCCAACAATTACCAGAAGACCCAGAAGCTTCCAAACCGCCGCGGTTCCGCAGCGGGAGCTCGCTTGCGCCGCGGTTCCGCGGCGGCTTGATGGCTTCAGATGCCCAAAATTCCTGCACGTGCTTACACTAACGGCCCAAGCTTCCAGAACATTGTAGAAACGCCACGTGGCACATATAGAAGGCTCGGCTTAACAAACTTCATCTAGAAGCTTCTCCCTCTAACTAACTTTTGGAGGGAAATTCAAAATTCAAATCCTAGATCTAGGGTTTGAATGGTCTATAAATAGGAGCCTAGATCTAGGGTTAAACTTCTTCCTTAATCTCTAATCTTTGGTGGTTCAATTTCTATTCTCCATTCTCTCCATCTTCTTCCACAAGTTGAGTGACACGACTTGTGCGAAACCCTAACCCTAATTCCAATCCAAATTCAAGATCCCGAGTACCAATCAAGCGAGAAGCCCTTCAACCTTTTAGGAGCGGAGCCGATCTTCAATCGAGCAAGTGATCCAAGCCGATCCGCGACTCAAGGAGCCGAGCGAAGCCAAATCGACGATCGAGTTCTTCCTCTTGTAGTTCTTGAGTGATTGTAACGGAATTGTTGATATAAATAAAAGGTGAAATTCGTTAATCTCGCTTTCGTTAAATTCTTGCATCATGATTCGATCTTAATTTGTAATTGTAGTTCTTGTTGTGATGTTTGAGTAAAACTCCGCTCGTAAAGAAGTTGAGACGATCAATAGAATGATGATGTAACAAATCTTAATACGATTCTTAAGTCCTACGAGTTTTGTAAACCCTAGCAAGTTCAAGAATCGATGACCTAGTTTCGTTGCGATGCTTTCTTGATTGTTATCGCTCGAAATTAGGGATCTACGATCGTTTCTTGAATTTAATAGAGGCTAGAATGTGAATGATATCGACGAAGGAACAAGGGATAAATGATGAAACCCTAGTTTCACTATAAATCCCTAATTCTCGTCGATCATCATCGATCTAGTATCAATTCATCGAAGGATAAGAATACGTCATCGTGAGATTACATCACATCTATAGATCCGATCGATTCCTACGAGCCTCATTTAGATTCTTGATATTTGGTTGGAAAAATCATCAAACTCTCAATTCTTGATTCTATCGTTTTCTTGTTATTAGATATAGATTTTCTAATTCTTGAACTTCAACTATAAATCATGAATTGTTTGTTTTCTTTCTCTTAAAGTTTCGATTCAAACAAATCAAAATACAATCGAATCGCGCAATCCCTGTGGACGATCCGCACTCGCTAACGATCTACATCCGACACCGTAGTTGATTGCGGTCAAATAATACTTTGATTGTGAATTCTATTTTCTAAACCGACACAATCGGAAATTAAGAATCAATCAAGTCTGCTAGAACCCGAGGTCATCGAAGGAATGCTGAAGCCACGCCTGACTCCAAGAATTGATAGCGATAATCAAAACGCTCAGGCCCAGCCGTCAAAGTCTTCGAAAAAGAAGAAGAAGACCAAAAAGCCCGCGAAGCATGGTGACAAACGCACGAACCTGCAAAAACATATTGACGCGTTGGAAGAATATAACCAGAAGGCGCGAACCCCGGTCACGCTTCAGGAGTTTCTCAACCACATCCTTGAAGATGGAGATAGCGACAAAGATGAAGGAGGAGACTCGTCAGATGAACCTGAGGGTTATGTGGCAAGCTGCCACGTGATCTCTCACTCGCCGGTAAATGGTGAAAAAGCTCCTGATGTAGAGAAACTGGGGGCAGATCCCAAACTGGAACTCCTAGGACCGTCAGACGAGATGATTAACGTATTCCTGAATGAAGCTCTTCTGAAAAGCAAAGCTGATCGAGAGCGCGAAATGGCCATATTTGAAAAAGCCAAACGTCGGCGACTGGACGAAAGGGTTAAAACACTCCCACTAGGTCAAAGCACATCCGCCGCAAATAAAAGTAAGTTCAAGACAAGGAAAAGGTTCGCCAAAACCATATCGATGGGAATGAAGCTGCCACCCTCCGAAGGAAACACTCCTGATAGGATACACCTTAACAAAGAGGACGTACATCCTAACTTCTGCTTATATCATCAGAAGATTGCACACCCTACCGAAGAATGCAACGCCTTTAAAAATTGGTGGCAAGGGTATGTCACTCACAGGCAATACTTTAAGAGGATGAAGCGTGAAGCTCGTCAACAGCGGAAAAATGCGACAGACGAACGTGGAAGAGCTGCCGGCAACTATCACATGGTTGATACCAGGGGATCACAAGTTCTCACCTTCGGGAGCGATTGTGAAGAAGAAATGGCTCTCGGCCCTCTCTTCAAAGAATCCACCTCAGGAAGAGAGGAAGAAACGAAGAGCTGCGAGAACATTCAACTTTGCAATCGCACGCTACCTGAAAAGAATCTCGGACCCGCAAATAAGGGATCGAACAAAAAGGATAAGGGGAAAGAAAAGGTCCCTGAGGATATCACCCTCGATGATCGAGTCGTCGAAGAGCTGGCAGCCAAGGACCCGCCCAAGAAAAACAAGGTGGATTACAACATTCTGGCACACCTGAGGAAGATACCCTCGCAGCTAAACATTCTCGACGCCCTTCTGTTATCCAAAGAGGCGAGAGATTCTCTGATCAAGGCATTACAAGAGCCTGACCAGTTTCAAGCTTTCCTCGCAGAAGAAAAGATGAAGACGAGCTGGAAGAAATTCATACAGCTGACATCACTTTCGGCGATGAAGATCTTATCTTCGGAACATGCGAGCACAACCATCCCCTATATGTCTCTGGGTATTGCCATGACATTAAGATATGGAAGATCCTAGTTGACAATGGGTCCTCTGTCAATCTCCTAAATGTAGGGGTGCTAAAAGAAATCTGCATGAGCATTCAACACCTCGCTCGGGATAAAATCACTATCTCCGGGTTCGACTCCCGGTCATTACGGACGCTCGGGTCTGTGATACTGACGTTACGTTTTGGGCTGCTCGCCACTGATATCAAGTTCCACGTCATTGACGCCAAGACTTGTTACAATGCTTTGCTCGCCCGACCTTGGTTACACGAATACAACATCATCACTTCTACACAACATCAATGTATAAAGTACTTCAAAGATAGTCTCGAGTATACCGTGACAGGGGAACTGAACCCATTCTCCATAAATGAAGTCCGTAAATATGAAGAAGCCAAGTACTTCTTGCCAGACTTCGAAGACACGGAAAGATGCCATAAACCGGAGAGTAAACAGAAAACTATCACCACTATTCCAGTCTTCGGGAGTGATACCGAGGAGGAAGAAGAGATAGTTTATTCGGGGCCGCTCCAATACAACAAGCCCGGACCGTCTACCTCTATGTTGATCTTTGGCAGCGACTCTGAAGATGAGGTCAATGCAGTATTTTCTGTTCGACCATCCATACAAGCCGTGCCAGGTGACGAACGGAGTATGCAAATCACTATGGTTCCGCGGCTATAACGTTTTGAAAATCGTTTCGGTGAAATTTCGGAAAATCGGTAAAATGAGGGGGTTTTCTGTAAAAAGTCAAAATACAAATATCTTTATTATAAAATTAAATATATATATTCTAGCTATGCAATTGCTAGTATTTGGTGTTTATTGAGCCACTGGTGAAATTTCAAATTTTCTGAAAATTTTTCCGAAAATAATTATTTTAATATTATTTTAAGCCGTCACTAATACATTTAATTAGGGAAAAATACAAATTGGAATGAGTTGAAACAAATTTTGTGCATCATAACACATTAAACAAAAATTTAACACGTTTTTGAAATGAAATGAAGTTGTTAATCGGTTTTAGAAAATATTGACGAAAAATGAATTTTTTGGTGAAATTAGTGTAAGTGGAAGTGGGGTATAACATTCATCTTTGTTTCTCACCCAAACAAAACCCACACCCATCCCCAAAATTTCTGGGCCGAGCCCATGCTGTCCCCCTCCATCTCACACTTCTTTTTGGTTTGAAAAGAAAACAAGAGAAGAAAAGGAAATGAAAGGATAAAAGAATATATAAGATTGGGCTTTTGACTTTATCTTTGACTTTGAAACCAACACCCTCTCTCTCTCACTCTCCCACTCACCTCACCCCTCCCCACTCTCGGCCAGAAATCAGCCCCCCCAATTTTCTCCAAGTATCCATCTTCCTTCACCTCCTTTTTCCTTCAAAAAAATCAACAAAAATCAACACAAACCCTCACAAAATCAAAATCGGACTCCTACCCATTTCTCATTAGCCAAAATTGCATGGATCTAGGGAACAACATTTCCATTTGGGAGGCTATGTGTGCTTGTGGATCTTCAATTTATTGGGTATAAATTCTAACCCTTTTTGCTTAATTTGTTAGTAATTTCTTAAAGCTAAGTGATTTAAGTGTTAATTAGGCTTTAGTTGCAAGTTTGGAATTTCTAGAATTGGGTATGGATCAAGTTAGGGTTTTATATCATTTGAACGTGGTTTAAGTGTATAATTTAACATATTATGGCATGTAAAATCTTACCTGGTAACTAGTTTGCTAATTGTTATTTTAAAATTTTACTAATTAAGCTATTTTGCTAACTAGGGTTTTTGGAAAATTATTAAATACTTTAGATTAAATATAATTAAAGTTTCATGTCATTATTAATATTATAATGAGTGGTTTAATGCTTTTGGATCATGCAAAACCAAACGTAGTTGTTGTTTTGTGCATTTTCACTCGAAATTGTTAAAATTAGATAAATTGTAAAACTAGAATTTTTAGTTTTATAAGAATTGATGAGATTAATTTTTGAAATGGGTTGTATGATTTATTTAAGATGTTTAATAAATATTATGGCCATTAGAATTGTTAAAACATCAAGTTTTGTACTAAAACGGTAAATTTTTGCATGCTAGATTTTCGGAAAAATGGCTTTTAAAGTGAGTTTGGGGTTTTTGTGAGTTTTAACCCATTTTATATTATAATTAGCGTTCGTGAATATGCAAATGAGTGTGTTTGGGTTTTTCTCGATGGTTTGACGTTGTACATCGACATCGAGAGTTGGTTTGGCTATTCTTGCATGCGTAGGCGATAGGTTTTGACCCATGCGTGATACGCGTGCCGATTTGATTTTCGTATGCCGTTTCGATTTCGAATTTGGTTTTTAATGCGATACGGTGCGTTATGACATGTAGGTACCCCATGTTGACTTCGAGACGACAAGCAAGCACGTGGCGACGTCGGCACCGGCGAGCGAGGACCAGGTGAGTAGATTTATATCTACGGGAAAAAGTCGGGTGGATGGCGTATAGCACCCCCGCAGTTCGTGGTGATGTATACGAATACGTATACACGCATATATATTGATTATATTGTTGAGTTTATTGATGATAAAGATAGATTTTAGGTGTGATTGGATAGGTTTAGTGTTGCGAGACCTAGAGTAGAGGTCGCACCACATTTACACACACACATACTTGCATACATTCTTCTTTCATATGTGTCTTTATGGGGTTATATTGTTATGTGTTCACATGGGTATGGGATTATGTGTTCACATACTGGATTTGAGGATAGTATTTGGGATTTGAGATGAGTCGATAAGATATGACTGAGACCGCGGGAACGGTGATATGGCGGGATTCGTACTTGAAATACGTCCTGATGTTATAGCGGATCTTGGGACGATAATACGGGTGAATAGTGTTATACATTGAATGGTTGGCTTGTGATCGTGATATGAGATAAGATATGCTAAGATATTCATAATAGGTCGCATTAGGCGATGTATACCTCTTTATGACGATATATGATGATGATATCGGTTTGTATGAAGCTGTAGATCAGCAGTCAGATCATGATTAGATTGATGATATTAGTATTGTACTAGACGTAGATCAGTACCCCAGATTATGATCTTTGATAAAGAGGATACCAAATGATTAATTTGATGAATGTGATACTGACCTGTACCCAGATTTGGGGATGCCGTACGACGGATTTACATACGAGCTATATTTTGATGTTTGATCCGCACTCTTGACATGGGAATAATTGATTATAGATATGGTATCGGATGTGATATTATTGAGGCGGGATCACCGACTAATGTATATATATACATACATACATATATATGTATCGGCTCAGATGTTAGGCGGTTTCCTTACCTTCAGTTAGCCTGTTAGCTTAGCCATATAGTTTAGTGTAGTTGTTAGACTAGGTTTATATTAAATGCAGATTAGTTATTGTTGTGTCTAGTATTCAGCTCCCGCTCATTATTGTTGTTCGCTCCGCATCGCATACTTACATTGCTATTTCATATTGCATTGTTGATATTATGCTGTTAGGACACCAGCACCATTACCGATGATGCGTATGAACCACATACACTTTCTTGCCGGCTCACACACATCTTCATCGGTAATTGCCATGTCACGTACACCTTAGAAAATATTATTGCTTAACTTAGCTTGTTAGTTAGTAGTTTGACATGATATTAGTGTACCTGCCTTATATGCCAGTTTAGACATTGTAGTTATTACTTGTCACTTCATGCATACTGTTATTCATTGTTATGCCGCATTCCTAGATTTTCATGCCTATATTCATGGTTTTACGTGCTATTGATGATTTGGATTCGGATTTCATGAGATTTCTTGGATTTGGAGGAAAACCGCAAAACATAAATAAACTTCTTCTCTCTCTTTTAAATAAAAAGTGCGGTTTCCCATGATGTATGAGTCGTCCACCATGAGTTTGCTGATGGATTTCGAGACCCGAGTTCGAGGAGTGGAGGAACCGTTTCGGGTACATGGTGGACCCGGTGCGGTACCCCGGGGCAAGAGGATCGCGGATGATGGCGTTGAGCCTGGCAGGGGAGCACTACCGACCGGTGATTTTACCCGGCGCGTCGGATATCCGGAGGATACCGTCGTAGTCTTGAGATGGATGGTAGGGGCCGGTCTGGACTGACGGCGCCCTAGATATTGAGATTGAAACATTGAGATTTCGAGATATTGAGGTACTGAGATTTGATGATACAGGCCAGTCCGGATAGCCGGAGCCTGAGATTTTGAGACATTGAGATTTATGTTTTGTGTCGATGCTAGACACTGTTTATGCTAATTTCATTTATGATACCTCTTTTAAAAAGATACAGAAATCTCACTAATTTATTAAAGCAATTTTCTTCAGTTCATGCATTCTGTTTCATGCATTCATACATCATCCATATGATACATTGCTACCTGAGGCACTGACACGAGCATTTGGTATTACCGTTGTTTAGAGGTATACCCTAGCCATTGTTATAGGCTGCTGGTTATATATTTGAGGATATATTATGATTGTATGACTTAGAATGCGCTGTTCATGCGATTTCTGTTCGTAGATGTTTTTTCTACTCACGAGTTGGCAACTCACCCCCGTTGTGCCACAGTTTCTTGCAGGTTTTGCCGTACAGGTTTCATTACGGCTTGCTGGCACTACTTCCATTTCCAGGTGATTTGCTAGTAGGTGGGTTTATTTGTTTCGTACCCCTCATTATATACCTTGTATATTATTACTCTGTTGTATCTAGAAGTTCCATCAACCAAACATGTATTTATTTTTGAGATAGAGACCAGTGATGTTATTCTTTTGACCTTAGAGTCGCGCGTTATATTTCTGTGGATTTCTTGTTGTTTTGAGTTTCTTTTTGAGTTTTGATCCTCGCCCTTGGCGTTGTATATTATATTGCTTGTGTGGTTGTGACCGTCGATTGACGAAGAGCTAGCTCCCGCTTGGAGATGCCTTTTATTGATTTCGTATACTATTCATGTTGTATCCCGTTTGGGAGCCAGTTTTTACAAAGGAGTCTCTGCCGAAATTTTCAGGAAATATTTGATGTTTTTAAAAAAATGCATGATTCGGCTTATGCTATTAAAACTACTTGATTTAAATTGGTTTTCCTTCACTCTACTACTTCTCTTGGTTTGGATTTCTGGGTTTTCGGCTTACTTAGATTACGTACGCCTCGAGACGTTTCGTAGTTTAAGTGCCGGTCATGTTCCGTACTTTCGGGACGTGACAAAGTTGGTATCAAAACGTTAGGTTTTGCCTTCGGAGCGTAGAATGACCCTTGGTTGATGGAATAGGTGACTAAAGTAGAGTGACGTACCGTGGGTATGTTCCGCGGCATACTTACGATATGCTACTCCACTTAAGGAGCTTTAGGATATACATTTCTTTACTCAGTATCATATTCATTCCTGATCTAGCCTCATCGGTACCAGTTACGGTTTGCTGCCACGATTACGGGCAGGGAGAGCTACGGCTAGAGTTACGGTCAGCACGAGCTCGTCACGAACGAGGACTGACCAGGGCGTAATTTCGGCGACACAGGATTGCGGAGATGTGTCTTTTTACTGTGTTTTCGCGCCACGAGCGTTTAGCGGATCGCCTTTACGAGATTTCTCGGACGTGCCGATCAGTACCAGAGGATTGAGCCAATGATAGAGTCCAGCCAGATTTTGATGACCGTTGGTGTATTGCTTACTCCTAATGATGGAGGCACTGTTCAGCGTGCAGACGAGTGAGCCAGTCATTGCTGCGAACGACGAGATATCGCCCCAGATGTTAGAGCTATTGCAGTACGAGTTGTACTAAGAGATGATAGAAGGTCGCTAGTCACCAAGGATGAATGACTAGGACATGTGGTTTGTTCGCTACCCCGATGCGAGGTCATCAGATAGATTGATTCCAGCTAGAGACGACTTCACGCGGAGACGTTGAGAGTCGACAGAGACGATCGAATGTCAGCAACCTATTATTCTAAGTTTAAAGTATTCGGAAAGTCATGCAGGAAATTCTATGGACCCTCTAGAAGAATGAAATCCTAACTTGACTTAATGACCGTGTGAAAGCCTTTGAACCTTAGGGTTTGCGGCAGTTCCGCGGCACCATTAGTGAGGCTTGGGTTTGCCCTTCTACGGCTGGACCATCGATGCTGTGGTACGTACTCGATACTGTTAAACTGTACCCAAGATGTTGAGCTCTTGGGGGATTATGAGGTTTTGACAAATCGATCGGATGATTCGACTTCATTCGGATGCTAGGTGGTGAGATGCATTCTTGGGAGACTCCAGATACGAGGATAGCCGTTGGAGCTCAGTCCATGCAGCCACGACGAGATGAGTCCGAAGCAGTCGACATCAGAGAAAAGTAGAGTAAGAGGTTCGTACGAGATCTTGATGAGACGACGTTCCACTCCGGCATCAGAGATGCGATACGCATGCCGAGGCATTGTACTTGGATATACCTTCCAGAAGGAGTCGCGATGAGTATGCAGCCGTTCCGGAACGAGAACAGATCTAGTAAGGGACGATGACTTCCGGACAGTTCGGCAGAGGCGAGATTTAGGAGAGATTTCGACAGGACCTTTCTGGAATGAATTACGAGAAGACTTAGACCCAGGAGTGGTCATGTTATGCACACCGGCAGGCCAGAGTTCAGGATCGTCGACGAGACATGCTATGAGTGACCACGACAATTGGCCAGAGGGTTTTAGAGGAAGTGCTTGAACGGGGACTATTCCGCCATATTTGATTCGGTATTTTGGGCGATCTATTCGCATGATTGATTTTGATGATTGAGTTTCATGATATTTGTTTTCATGGACCATGGTTGCACTTGCTGAGTATTTGCGATTTTTGCACAGTTGTTGCACTTGATCTCGTTTTCGTGCCTTGGTTTCTCACGTTTATGATTTTATGGGTTCCAAACAGTTGAGTTGATTTTGTGCGTATATACGCACACGATTTGGTTTTTGCACTTGGTATGATTCACATATGCTTGCAGTGCAGTGATACGCATTTTGTGCACTTAGATGCACTGGACTTCGATTTCGATTATGATACTCGATATTTGTTTTGTGCACCTTGTGCACCTGATTTGATTTTGCGCATGTTCGGCGTTTGATATTGGATTTCATGATTTCGTGCTTGATGGATGCACCTGGTTTGGATTTTCACGCATGTTGAGCGCATGTTTTGAGAAGCGATTTTGGTGCACACCAGATGCACTAAATCGAGATTCTTCGTGCGTGTCAGACGCACCTGTCCTTGCTGTCAGGCACACACGTTGCCTATGACAGATGTTGTGTGCACACCCGATGCACTTAGATGTTGTTTCTGTGTGCATGTATATATGGATTTTAATTTCCGTGCGCACCAGACGCACATAGCATTTATATGCATATTTTGGGATTGATTTCTTATGGAGCAGTACGTTTTTATGATGATAGCTATGAGTTTTTGTACTGAGTAGGACTAGTCAGAGGACAGTACCTGAATATATTTTGCATGCATTGATAGTTATTGAAGGGATTTCCAAAAAACGAGCTATAGTCTCGGTATTTAGCTACGTGTCTGATATGACACGAAATGTTTAATATAAGGAGACCCTTCTAAATTTTTTCCAAAACGGCAGAACGTACATATTAAACAAAGGATATATATATGTAGTTATTTTCTTACAATAGACGTCCGCCACTGTGCAGTGCTGCGAGAATCGCACAGCGATTTGAAGAAGATTTGGCATGCATTGCTTCCAGATGTTTTAATGATGTATATCATATTGATTTTCATTTTGGATTTAGACATTGTGTCTTCACCTTGACTCCGATGATTGCAGGATGCTGGATGGAGTTTTGATTTTGAGTTACATGCTCATTTTTCATGCGCATGGGCCGCGCTACGATTGTTTTATGTACTTATGACTTCGGAGCCCCGACGACTTGATAGTTTTGCTTAGATGTTTTAGTGTTTGGGGGGGGGGTTTTAATTTAAAATTTGGGGACCGAATTTCTTTAAAGGGGGAAGATTGTAACGTTTTGAAAATCGTTTCGGTGAAATTTCGGAAAATCAGTAAAATGAGGGGGTTTTCTGTAAAAAGTCAAAATACAAATATCTTTATTATAAAATTAAATATACATATTCTAGCTATGTAATTGCTAGTATTTGGTGTTTATTGAGCCACTGGTGAAATTTCAAATTTTCTGAAAGATTTTCCGAAAATAATTATTTTAATATTATTTTAAGCCGTCACTAATACATTTAATTAGGGAAAATTACAAATTGGAATGAGTTGAAACAAATTTTGTGCATCATAACACATTAAACAAAATTTTAACACATTTTTGAAATGAAATGAAGTTGTTAATCGGTTTTAGAAAATATTGAAGAAAAAGGCTTTTTTGGTGAAATTAGTGTAGATGGAAGTGGAGTATAACATTTATCTTTGTTTCTCACCCAAACAAAACCCACACCCATCCCTAAAATTTCTGGGCCGAGCCCATGCTGTCCCCCTCCATCTCACACTTCTTTTTGGTTTGAAAAGAAAACAAGAGAAGAAAAGAAAATGAAAGGATAAAAAATATATAAGAATGAGCTTTTGACTTTATCTTTGACTTTGAAACCAACACCCTCTCTCTCTCACTCTCCCACTCACCTCACCCCTCCCCACTCTCGGCCAGAAATCAGCCCCCCCCCCAATTTTCTCCAAGTATCCATCTTCCTTCACCTCCTTTTTCCTTCAAAAAAATCAACAAAAATCAACACAAACCCTCACAAAATCAAAATCCGACTCCTACCCATTTCTCATTAGCCAAAATTGCATGGATCTAGGGAACAAGATTTCCATTTGGGAGGCTATGTGTGCTTGTGGATCTTCAATTTATTGGGTATAAATTCTAACCCTTTTTGCTTAATTTGTTAGTTAATTTCTTAAAGCTAAGTTATTTAAGTGTTAATTAGGCTTTAGTTGCAAGTTTGGAATTTCTAGAATTGGGTATGGATCAAGTTAGAGTTTTATATCATTTGAACGTGGTTTAAGTGTATAATTTAACATATTATGGCATGTAAAATCTTACCTGGTAACTAGTTTGCTAATTGTTATTTTAAAATTTTACTAATTAAGCTATTTTGCTAACTAGGGTTTTTGGAAAATTATTAAATGCTTTAGATTAAATATAATTAAAGTTTCATGTCATTATTAATATTATAATGAGTGGTTTAATGCTTTTGGATCATGCAAAACCAAGCGTAGTTGTTGTTTTGTGCATTTTCACTCGAAATTGTTAAAATTAGATAAATTGCAAAACTAGAATTTTTAGTTTTATAAGAATTGATGAGATTAATTTTTGAAATGGGTTGTATGACTTATTTAAGATGTTTAATAAGTATTATGGCCATTAGAATTGTTAAAACATCAAGTTTTGTACTAAAACGGTAAATTTTTGCTTGCTAGATTTTCGGAAAAATGGCTTTTAAAGTGAGTTTGGGGTTTTTGTGAGTTTTAACCCATTTTATATTATAATTAGTGTTCGTGAATGTGCAAATGAGTGTGTTTGGGTTTTTCTCGATGGTTTGACGTTGTACATCGACATCGAGGGTTGGTTTGGCTATTCTTGCATGCGTAGGCGATAGGTTTTGACCTATGCGTGATACGCGTGCCGATTTTCTTTTCGTATGCCATTTCGATTTCGAATTTGATTTTTAATGCGATACGGTGCGTTATGACATGTAGGTACCCCATGTGGACTTCGAGATGACAAGCAAGCGCGTGGCGACGTCGACATCGGCGAGCGAGGACCAGGTGAGTATATTTATATCTACGGGGAGAAGTCGGGTGGATGGCGTATAGCACCCCCGCAGTTCGTGGTGATGTATACGAATACGTATACACGCATATATATTGATTATATTGTTGAGTTTATTGATGATAAAGATAGATTTTAGGTGTGATTGGATAGGTTTAGTGTTGCGAGACCTAGAGTAGAGGTCGCACCACATTTACACACACACATACTTGCATACATTCTTCTTTCATATGTGTCTTTATGGGGTTATATTTTTATGTGTTCACATGGTTGTTAGTGTATATGCTCTAGAGGCCATTACTGTATCATACTAGTTTTTATATTACTTAATGGAAGCTTGGGATATTCACCTTGTATAGACAATCTTGCTCAATATAGTAGTATGCTACTTGGTTTGTTTCTACTTTAATGTGTGCATGTGTTTATTATAGCATATCGCCTTTACACATTAGTGGAGCCCTTAGGATCTTTTCTTGATTACCAGCGTTGTGATGGCAGTCACACTCGTGGGGGCTGGGTAATCCACAAGCACATCCTTATGCAGGTCCCTAGTCGTAGGACTATCGAGACAGGGCATCGATACTCCGGAGTAGACTAGCGTATGCGCTTCTCATCCCAGCAGGGGAGACGGTCTGTCCCACAGCCGTCAGTACGTCGTATTTGAGATAGTAAGCGGGTGCTCGTTAGGTTATGAGTACACTGGACAGGACTCGTCGGGAACTGTTGGTTAGTACTATACCTATCGTCAGTTATCAGTTCCCAGGTGACATGAGTACAGCTTAGTCCGCTGACTTGACACTGTCACTTCGCCTCGAGTGTGTTTCCACTGTACTTAGATTACTACCCTACCACGGCTCAAAGGAGTCGTGCAAACAGGTAGTAGTTGGGTGCAGTCCCGAAGCACTTGGAGGCAGTGACGGTTAGACAGGATTCGTCTCTCCCGGTATTGGGGGTTGATATCGCGCTGTGTCTAGGAGAGCCATTACATAAAGTTCCTGGCCAGGGCAAGCGAGATATACTGGTAGGTTTCCAGTGTTATCTCAGGGTGTTCTGGGCTACACTCCGACTTGACTTGTACCGCTATTAGGGGACTGACGTTTACCGCCCCTAGGCCCGCCATGCGATATTCTCAGACGAATAGACCGGACTGTACAGAGATTGTCACATTCAGGCTCAGTAGGAGTTCAGATAGGTTTCACCTCGTCCGTCTTCTTATCGGCATCTACCTAGGGACTGTTACGTACAGCTAGTGCCGCTTGCGGTCTGTGGTTAAACCCACTGCCAGCGTAGTGTCGGGTCTTTAGAGTCCCACACAGAGGGTTATTCGCCTTTGGGCAAAACAGAGTAGAGGTCGCATGGTTTTGCGACAGGGTTCGTTCACATCCACGCACTTGTGCACGTTTGGTATCCGGACAGTTGTTACTAGCGGGCTCTGGTTTGAGCCAGATCCTAATATATGCTTTGGGGTTAGTTTTATCTCATAGTATTCATGCTCCTCGGAACACGAATGCGGGTGTGTATGCACAGTTGACTGAGGCAGAGGAAGAGGATTCTCATTAGGGTTTTGGTACGGGTGTGTATGCACAGTTGACGGTTGTCGTTTACCAAACCCTAATGAATATGTGAAATATCAATTGATAATGTTATTTAAATGAAATTGGGTTATGGTTTGGGTTTGTTGACTTGTTGACCAAGGTTGAAATATTGACCATCATCATTTCTTTCCAAAGATGCTCTTTGATCTTTGCAAAAACATTTAATGTGAAATGATAATGGTGTTATCAAACCAACCATCACCTTTTTCATTTTGATTAATATTATTAATTAGATTAATTCACATATATTTGATATGGTTGTAAAACTATTCTCATTCTATCATATTGATTCTCTCTCATCCTTTCTTCTTCCTCTTCCTCTAGTTCAAGGAAAATTCATCTCATGTGTTGAGAAACATTTCCTTGGAGATAAAACACCAAAGCCACTCTCTACTCATCCTAAGATTGAAGGTCTAGCAAGCCGGACACTTCAGTTTTCTCAAGTTCGAGAAAGAAGCTCAAGGTAGAGACCCTCAGGTGGATCCATCTTCGGCAAGAGAAGGCGACGAGGAACGAACCATCCGACTACCACAAAGAGCCCAAGAGAAGGAGTTCAAGTTGAGGTATAACCCCTAACCGAGTAGAAAAAGCTCTAGTTAGTTGCTAGTGTGTAGTTTAGCAAAGATCCGTGTTTTATAGTCCATGTTACCATGACCTGAAAAATCGTTTTTCATCATTTCCGCAAGCCCGAAAGAACCTGGAGAGGTAACGTGGACTTACAGTGGTATCAGAGCCTAGCTAAACACACCCTAGCATGTTAGCAAAGTATCTAGAATTTCGATCGGACGAAAAACCGCAAAACACGTTAAAAATGTCAAGTTTCTGCCGATTTTTATTTCTGCTCAAAAAATAATAAATCATGTATTAAAAATCGGCTCAGTCTTTTTAAAGAACAGGCAAGAAAAACGATCCAGTGAGTTGATCAACTCACCATGGATCCGCGGCAGGAGCTTGCTCCCGCCGCGGATCCGCGGCCGAGTTGACTCGGCCGTGGATCCTCTCCTGCAGTATTCTCCTGTTGGTGTTTTGTGATTTTTGAGATGGTTTGTTTCTGCCCAGAATTTCCAGAGAACAAGTTTGTTTTAGGGGCTCGGCCGCGGATCTGCGGCGGGAGCAAGCTCCTGTTGGTGTTTTGTGATTTTTGAGATAGTTTGTTTCTGCCCAGAATTTCCAGAGAACAAGTTTGTTTTTAGGGTGGTTACAAATCCGTATTTTGGTCGATTTTCTGTAGACTTTGGCTAATGGGTTGTATCTGTGATGTGATATATGTATTGAACGTCTGCTAATCGCTATACGTCGATTAGTGGGGGTTATACATATCTGTGATCTTTAATGTTGATGGTTTGTGTATATGAATTCGTTGGATTGTCGCGGATGAATAGCCGGGGGGTTGTGAGATGAGAGTTTTCTTTATCTTTCAATTCATGTAATATGTAAATTGATGTAATATTATTTATATGGCCGCACAACCGGGATGGGGTTGTAGCCGTCATTGTATAATTTCTTTTTACTGTTTTTGCTCCTAGGATAGACCCAAGGTGGGGTGCACAAACTACCGGGTATCTCGAAGTGCCGAGTGGGCTACTCACGTCGTTGAGGGAGGTTGCTTCACTTCGGGTACTTGGCGGGTAGTTTTCCGCACACGTAGGGGTCTAGGGTGGGGTATTAGCTATTCATCGCGACCGTGTAATCCGCTTTTCGTTACAGGCTCGAACGGAATGCGGATTCCTAGTATATCCAATGTATTCATCTGTGATCTGGAATGGCTATCATTGCATCTGACGAATGTATATATCTATATATAGATATCTATTTAGGCGTTGCTTATGTTTTGCATCCGCGCTAGTCCAGCCCCCGCTCTGTCATTAGTTAAGTAACCTAACGGGTGATGACGGGACCCCGTGGCGAATGCGGATGGCATAAGCGTACGTCATATTTTCGTTGTTTTCTGCAATGGTAGGATTAATTGATGGGACGCATTAAAATTAATGCAATAAAAATAAACCAAAGTAAAAGTCGTTGGAACACTTTCAAAACCACTCGGTTTCTTTTCAAAATAACTTTTAAACGCGGAGCTTGAACCACTCCTTTTGAAAGCTATCTCGTTCCTTCGATTATATCAAGTTCACTACATTCACGGTTTCGCCAAAACCATTCGTGGCCCTCCGTCGTTTCACATGGATGGTCAATAGTATTCAAGCTATGTTTGTTGGCCAAAGTCAAGGCATAGTGATTGGTAGCTATTGGGTATTCATGTGCAGATTAGATAGATGTGTTGGTTTGGGACAGTCGTACTGCCTTGTTGGCCAAAGTCAAGGGTAGGTACGGTTGGGTTCAAATTAACCTGGAGAATGACGGGTAGAACTTGACATGTGACTTATGATTTGTTGGCCAAAGTCAAGGTCATAAGAGCATGGGGCAAAAATCCACATCGGGAGTTTCAAAAGAACTGAAACTTGCTAGCGCTGCATACCATTTGGAGTGTGATGATTCTGGTAGGATTCCTTCAGTTTTGTCACGCAATGATATTTGGATCCCGATCCTACTGTGAGTATTCTCGGGAAATTTCTCACTTAACGATCAATGCTATAAACCTAGTAGGTGTCTAGAAAGGTGTTAGCGGGGCTGCGCCCCCAGGAAAAAGAGGTTATTTAATTAAGGAACTTCGCGAAAGCGTTGGAAAACATCCCTCGAAGTACCGACACTAGCCTGGCTGAACGGTTGAGCAAGTATTGTACGGTGAGATTGATCCTGACTAATTCTTCCTTTTTGGTTTGAGGAGGGATTCGAGAGACAGTGGGAGCCATCATGTTTAGACAAATTAAAAACCACTCTAAACTTGCAAGAGCATCATGCTAAAGTGTTTCTTCTCTCTCTCCTAATTGCAGCGACCAATCATCATGACCGGACTTAAGTTACTACTAGATAAAAACATACTGACAGGGCCAAACTACAAAGATTGGCTCAGGATTGTCAAAATGGCAATCACTTATGACAAGTTGGGGTATCTCCTCACCACCAAAGCTCCCCCTGTCCCAGGTCCCAAAACCAGCGTCGCGGATAAGGAAATCCGTAAGACCTGGGAAATCGATTGCGCGAAGGCCAAGTGCCTCGTACTTGCCTCTATGGACAATGAACATCAGAGGAGGCACGAGAATATGGACCTGGAATCCATATTTCTCTATACAAAAGAACTATATGGAGAGCAATCCCGTATTGCCAGATACGAAGTCTCGAAAAAGTTGTTTTCGGCGAGATTGGCCGTCGGATCATCGTAGCGGAACACGTGCTTAAGATGATTGGCTTCATTGAGGAGCTCGCGGACCTTGGGACCACGTTAGAGAATGAGCTCTACACGGACTTGATTCTCCAGTCCCTTCCTTCCACTTACGTCCAGTTTATCCTGAACTTCAACTTGCAAGAAAAAGAAGTTGAACTTTCAGAACTCCTCAACATGCTGAGGAGTGCAGAGGGCACCCTACAGAAAGGTAGGAAAACATCCACTTTGTTTGTAGGAGGATCTTCCTCTTCTAGGTCCAAGGCGAAAGCCAAGGGAAAGAAGAAGAAAACCCCCACCAAACCAAGGGGCGGTGTTAGTAAAGTGGATACGAAGGGAAAGGCAAAGGCAACAATGGTAGCGGGAAAGCTTGTGGGAAAGGAAGAATGCTTTTACTGTTACAAGAGTGGACACTGGAAAAAGGATTGCAGGGCTTGGAAGGCCAGAACCCACGATCTGAAGCAAGTTGCGGGTTCTGCTTCAGGTTTGTATGTTATTGAAAACTGTCTATCAATAAACTCTACTTCCTGGGTATTGGATACCGGATCAGGATCTCATATCTGTAATTCTTTGCAGGCGTTGAGAAACCGTAGGGTTTTGAAGGCAGGTGATATGACCCTCAGAGTTGCAAACGGAGCTGGCATGGATGCTGAGTCCGTGGGGGACTATCACCTGGGGTTGTCAGATGGACACGTTTTGGTTTTGCGTAATTGTTATTTTGTACCCAATGCAACTTGTAATATCATTTCTGTATCTTTAATATCTAAAGAAGGTTATGAATTTGCATTTGTAAGCAATGTTGTAAACATTCACCTTAATCAAGTTCTGATTGGGTCAGGTACATTAAACAATGGAATATACGTATTAAACCAACCACAGATTTTCAATGTCCAGAATACACACAAAAGAAAGTCTCCGAAAACAAATCAGGCTTTCTTATGGCATTGTAGACTGGGTCACATCAATGAGAGAAGGTTGACGAAGTTACATACAGAAGGATATTTGGATCCGTTCGAATATCAATCATATGCAACTTGTCAATCCTGTCTCAAAGGAAAGATGACAAAGACTCCGTTCACTGGACACGGAGTAAGAGCAAGCGAGCTCTTGGGACTCGTACACAGCGACGTGTGCGGTCCAATGTCTACACATGCGCGAAGCGATTATTCTTACTTCATTACTTTTACGGATGACTTTTCAAGGTACATATATGTCTTCTTAATGAAACATAAATCCGAAACCTTTGGAAAATTCCAGGAATATAAGAATGAAGTAAAAAAACAAACAGGCAAAAGTATCAAGACACTGAGATCTGATCGAGGTGGTGAATACTTAAGTGCCGAGTTCCTGGATTACTTAAAGGAGAATGGAATTCTCTCTCAGCTTACTCCTCCATACACTCCGCAACATAACGGTGTATCGGAGAGACGAAACTGGACCCTGTTGGATATGGTACGTTCCATGATGAGTAACGCTGAGTTACCGCGATCATTCTGGGGATATGCACTAGAATCGGCTGCATACCTTTTGAACCGAGTTCCAACTAAGACTGTGCCTACCACACCATATCAGATGTGGTGTGGGAAGAAACCCTATCTTAAGAACATTAAGACATGGGGATGTCCAGCTTTTGTCAAAAAGCAGCATGCGGACAAACTCGAGGCACGCTCAGTACAGTGCAAGGTTGTGGGATATCCAAAGTACTCCAAGGGATATTTCTTCTATTGTGAAGAGGAACAAAAGGTTTTTGTTTCTCGACATGCCCACTTCTTGGAAACTGAGTTTTTGGAAAATCAGATAAGTGGGAGCGCAATAGAACTGGAAGAAATTCCAGAACCACGAGCTATTACTGAAAGCTTAGTAGAACCAGAGGGTTCGAAAGATCAGGACATTCCTGCGCCGCTCCGCAGGAGTAGTAGGCAGTTTCATCCGCCCGAGAGATACTACGGTTTTCTCATAGACGGGGATAGAGAGGATTGCATCATTGATAGTGATGAGCCGACTAGCTTCCAGCAGGCCATTCAGAGCGTTGACTCGGTAAAATGGTTGGATGCAATGTGGACCGAAATGGAGTCCATGTACACCAACAAAGTATGGACGTTGGACGTTGCTCCAGATGGGGTAAAACCCGTAGGATGCAAGTGGATCTTCAAAAGGAAGATTGGTGTAGATGGACAGGTTGAGACCTATAAAGCTAGACTTGTTGCAAAGGGTTTTCGTCAAAGACCTGGTTTGGACTATGACGAAACCTTTTCTCCAGTGGCTATGCTGAAATCCATTCGGATCCTTCTTGCCATTGCTGCCTTCCACGATTATGAGATTTGGCAAATGGACGTAAAGACCGCTTTTCTGAATGGAAATTTAGAGGAGTGTGTCTATATGGACCAGCCAGAGGGTTTCATTCAGAGTGGGAGCAGCGGAAAGGTGTGCAAGTTGCTTAAGTCCATCTATGGACTAAAGCAGGCATCGCGGAGTTGGAACATCTGTTTTGATGAGACGGTCAAAGATTTTGGCTTTATCAAAAATCCAGATGAACCATGCATCTATAGTAGATTTGTAGCATGAACTGTCGTATTCCTCGTTTTATACGTGGATGACATTCTCTTGATAGGAAATGACATTCCTATGCTACAATCAGTCAAAGGGTTCTTGTCACACAGGTTCTCCATGAAAGACCTGGGTGATGCCTCTTACATTCTGGGGATCCGGATCTATCGTGACAGATCCAAGAGAATATTAGGACTTTCACAGTCCAGGTACATAGACACCATACTAAGAAGATTCAGTATGGAAGATTCCAAGCGCGGTAATCTACCGGCTTGTCACGGGATCACCCTCTCCAAAGAGATGTCTCCCAAGACTGATTTGGAAAGGGATCGCATGTCTATTATACCCTACGCGTCTGCGGTGGGCTCTATAATGTATGCGATGTTGTGTACCAGACCAGATGTAGCTTATGCACTGAGTGTGGTAAGCCGGTATCAGTCAAACCCTGGGGAGAAGCACTGGATTGCGGTAAAGAATATTCTCAAGTACCTGAGAAGGACTAAGGAGATGTTCTTGGTGTATAGCGGAAAAGACCTCCAGATCGAGGCCTTTGCTGACTCCAGCTTCCAGAGTGACAAGGATGATTCCAAGTCCATGTCGGGTTATGTCTTTACCCTCAATGGAGGGGCGGTGTGTTGGAAGAGTTCCAAACAGGAAACCGTTGCTGACTCAACGATGGAAGCGGAATATATCGCTGCATCTGATGCCGCAAAAGAAACAGTCTGGATAAGGAAGTTCTTGATAGAACTTCAAGTGGTTCCGTCCATTGTTGTTCCAATACCTCTGTATTGCGATAACAACGGGGCTATAGCTTTAGCGAAGAAACCTAGGTCCCATCAGAAGTCCAGCCACATCTTGAGGCGGTATCACCTAATCAGGGAGATCGTGGGTCGCCAGGAGATCGAGGTTTGGAGAGTTGCTACGGAAGATAACACTACTGATCCACTCACAAAGGCCTTACCCTAGACTCAGTTCGAGCGGCTGATCGAGATGATAGGTCTTCGATATGCCAGTACATGGCCTTAGTGCAAGTGGGAGATTGTAAGTGTATATGCCCTAGAGGCCATTACTGTATCATACTAGTTTGTATATTACTTAATGGAAGCTTGGGATATTCACCTTGTATAGACAATCTTGCTCAATATAGTAGTATGCTACTTGGTTTATTTCTACTTTAATGTGTGCATGTGTTTATTATAGCATATCGCCTTTACACATTAGTGGAGCCCTTAGGATCTTTGCTTGATTACCAGCGTTGTGATGGCAGTCACACTCGTGGGGGCTGGGTAATCCACTAGCACATCCTTATGCAGGTCCCTAGTCATAGGACTATCGAGATAGGGCATCGATACTCCGGAGTAGACTAGCGTATGTGCTTCTCATCCCAGCAGGGGAGACGGTCTGTCCCACAGCCGTCAGTACGTCGTACTTGAGATAGTAAGCGGGTGCTCGTTAGGTTACGAGTACACTGGACAGGACTCGTCGGGAACTGTTGGTTGGTACTATACCTATCGTCAGTTATCAGTTCCCAGGTGACATGAGTATAGCTTAGTCCGCTGACTTGACACTGTCACTTCGCCTCGAGTGTGTTCCCACTGTACTTAGATTACTACCCTACCACGGCTCAAAGGAGTCGTGGAAACAGGTAGTAGTTGGGTGCAGACCCGAAGCACTTGGAGGCAGTGACGGTTAGACAGGATTCGTCTCTCCCGGTATTGGGGGTTGATATCGCGCTGTGTCTAGGAGAGCCATTACACATAGTCCCTGGCCACGGCAAGCGAGATATACTGGTAGGTTTCCAGTGTTATCTCAGGGTGTTCTGGGCTATACTCCGACATGACTTGTACCGCTATTAGGGGACTGACGTTTACCGCCCTAGGCCCGCCATGCGATATTCTCAGACGAACAGACCGGACTGTACAGAGATTGTCACATTCGGGCTCAGTAGGAGTTCAGATGGGTTTCACCTCGTCCGTCTTCTTATCGGTATCTACCTGGGGACCGTTACGTACAGGTAGTGCCGCTTGCGGTCTGTGGTTAAACCCACTGCCAGCATAGTGTCGGGTTTTTAGAGTCCCACACAGAGGGTTATTCGCCTTTGGGCAAAACAGAGTAGAGGTCGCATGGTTTTGCGACAGGGTTCGTTCACATCAGCGCACTTATGCACGTTTGGTGTCCGGACAGTTGTTACTAGCGGGCTCTGGTTTGAGCCAGATCCTAGTATATGCTTTGGGGTTAGTTTTATCTCATAGTATTCGTGCTTCTCGGAACACGAATGCGGGTGTGTATGCACAGTTGACTGAGGCAGAGGAAAATGATTCTCATTAGGGTTTTGGTACGGGTGTGTATGCACAGTTGACGGTTGTCGTTTACCAAACCCTAATGAATATGTGAAATATTAATTGATAATGTTATTTAAATGAAATTGGGTTATGGTTAGGGTTTGTTGACTTGTTGACCAAGGTTGACTTGTTGACCAAGGTTGAAACATTGACCATCATCATTTCTTTCCAAAGATGCTCTTTGATCTTTGCAAAAACATTTAATGTGAAATGAAAATGGTCTTATCAAACCAACCATCACCTTTTTCATTTTGATTAATATTATTAATTAGATTAATTCACATATATTTGATATGGTTGTAAAACTGTTCTCATTCTATCATATTGATTCTCTCTCATCCTTTCTTCTTCCTCTTCCTCTAGTTCAAGGAAAATTCATCTCATGTGTTGAGAAACATTTCCTTGGAGATAAAACACCAAAGCCACTCTCTATTCATCCTAAGGTTGAAGTTCTAGCAAGCCGGACACTTTAGTTTTCTCAAGTTCGAGAAAGAAGCTCAAGGTAGAGACCCTCAGGTGGAACTATCTTCGGCAAGAGAAGGCGACGAGGAACGAACCATCCGACCACCACAAAGAGCCCAAGAGAAGGAGTTCAAGTTGAGGTATAACCCCTAACCGAGTAGGAAAAGCTCTAGTTAGTTGCTAGTGTGTAGTTTAGCAAAGATCCGTGTTTTATAGTCCATGTTACCATGACCTGAAAAATCGTTTTTCATCATTTCCGCAAGCCCGAAAGAACCGGGAGAGGTAACGTGGACTTACAGGTATGGGACTATGTGTTCACATACTGGATTTGAGGATAGTATTTGGGATTTGAGATGAGTCGATAAGATTTGACTGAGACCGCGAGAACGGTGATATGGCAGGATTCGTATTTGAAATACGTCCTGATGTTATAGCGGACCTTGGCACGATGATACGGGTGAATAGTGTTATACATTGAATGGTTGGCTTGTGATCGTGATATGAGATAAGATATGTTAAGATATTCATAATAGGTCGCATTAGGCGATGTATACCTCTTTATGACGATATATGATGATGATATCGGTTTGTATGAAGCTGTAGATCAGCAGTCAGATCTTGATTATATTGATGATATTAGTATTGTACTAGACGTAGATCAGTACCCCGGATTATGATCTTTGATAAAGAGGATACCATATGATTAATTTGATGAATGTGATACTGACCTGTACCCAGATTTGGGGATGCCGTACGACGGATTTACGTACGAGCTATATTTTGATCTTTGATCCGCACTCTTGACATGGGAATAATTGATTATAGATATGGTATCGGATGTGATATTATTGAGGCGGGATCACCGACTAATGTATATATATATATATACATACATACATATATATATATATATATATATATACATACATATATATATATATACATATATATGTATATACATACATACATACATATATGTATGTATATACATACATATATGTATGTATATACATACATATATGTATGTATATACATACATATATGTATCGACTCAGATGTTAGGCGGTTTCCTTACCTTCAGTTAGCCTGTTAGCTTAGCCCTATAGTTTAGTGTAGTTGTTAGACTAGGTTTATATTAAATGCAGATTAGTTATTGTTGTGCCTGGTATTCAGCTCCCGCTCATTATTGTTGTTCGCTCCGCATCGCATACTTACATTGCTATTTCATATTGCATTGTTGATATTATGCTGTTAGGACACCAGCACCATTACCGATGATGCGTATGTACCACGTACACTTACTTGCCGGCTCACACACACCTTCATCGGTAATTGCCATGTCACGTACACCTTAGAAAATATTATTGCTTAACTTAGCTTGTTAGTTAGTAGTTTGACATGATATTAGTGTACCTGCCTTATATGCCAGTTTAGACATTGTAGTTATTGTCACTTCATGCATACTGTTATTCATTGTTATGCCGAATTCCTAGATTTTCATGCCTATATTCATGGTTTTACGTGCTATTGATGATTTGGATTCAGATTTCATGAGATTTCTTGGATTTGGAGGAAAACCGCAAAAACATAAATAAACTTCTTCTCTCTCTTTTAAATAAAAAGTGCGGTTTTCTCATAATGTATGAGTCGTCCACCATGAGTTTGCTGATGGATTTCGAGACCCGAGTTCGAGGAGTGGAGGAACCGTTTCGGGTACATGGTGGACCCGGTGCGGTACCCCGGGGAAAGAGGATCGCAGATGATGGCGTTGAGCCTGGCAGAGGAGCACTACCGACCGGTGATTTTACCCGGCGCGTCGGATATCCGGAGGATACCGTCGTAGTCTTGAGATGGATGGTAGGGGCCGGTCTGGACTGACGGCGCCCTAGATATTGCGATTGAGACATTGAGATTTCGAGATATTGAGGTACTGAGATTTGATGATACAGGCCAGTCCGGATAGCCGGAGCCTGAGATTTTGAGACATTGAGATTTATGTTTTGTGTCGATGCTAGACACTGTTTTGCTGATTTCATTTATGATACCTCTTTTAAAAAGATATAGAAATCTCACTAATTTATGAAAGCAGTTTTCTTCAGTACATGCATTCTGTTTCATGCATTCATACATCATCCATATGATACATTGCTACCTGAGGCACTGACACGAGCACTTGGTATTACCGTTGTTTAGAGGTATACCCTAGCCATTGTTATAGGCTGCTGGTTATATATTTGAGGATATATTATGATTGTATGACTTAGGATGCATTGTTCATGCGATTTCTGTTTGTATATGTTTTTTCTACTCACGAGTTGGCAACTCACCCCCGTTGTGCCACAGTTTCTTGCAGGTTTTGCTGTACAGGTTTCATTACGGCTTGCTGGCACTACTTCCATTTCCGGGTGATTTGCTAGTAGGTGGGTTTATTTGTTTCATACCCCTCATTATATACCTTGTATATTATTACTCTGTTGTATCTAGAAGTTCCATCAACCAAACATGTATTTATTTTTGAGATAGAGACCAGTGATGTTATTCTTTCGACCTTAGAGTCGCGTATTATATTTCTGTGGATTTCTTGTTGTTTTGAGTTTCCTTTTGAGTTTTGATTCTCGCCCTTGGCGTTGTATATTATATTGCTTGTATGGTTGTGGCCGTCGATTGACGAAGAGCTATCTCCCGCTTGGCGATGCCTTTTATTGATTTGGTATACTATTCATGTTGTATCCCGTTTGGGAGCCAGTTTTTACAAAGGAGACTGTGCCGAAATTTTCAGGAAATATTTGATGTTTTTAAAAAAACGCATGATTCGGCTTATGCTATTAAAATTACTTGATTTAAATTGGTTTTCCTTCACTCTACTACTTCTTTTGGTTTGGATTTCTGGGTTTTCGGCTTACATAGATTACGTACGCCTCGAGACGTTTCGTAGTTTAAGTGCCGGTCATGTTCCGTACTTTCGGGACGTGACAGCGGCAGCATGATCAGTCGAAAATATTGCATATTTTAACCGGCAATTTCCTTATCATTTGCATCCATATAGAAGTGTACGGTATTCATAATTCACATATTAGCAAATCGGTCGCAAAATATCAGATTACATGTATTCGACCTTAAAACCGGCATTTCTAGGGAAATTGACTGCATTGTATTACATAGCATATTTTCTATATATCGCAACCCGTGTTTCTAAGTCTGTGCAGGAAAAGGGAAGCTTGCTCGACCATTACACCGCTCGTAAACTCACTGAACTCAAATCTGGTACCAATCAAAAGCAGCAACTGCAAATAAAAACATCAGATAAAAGTCCAAATGTGCACCCAAGACCACAGCAGAAGACACAACTCCCAAGGACTTCACATGGCCGCGGTTCCGCGGCCAGAGATGGCTTAGGCCATGGATCCGCGGCTTACTTGTGACATCATCTCCTCAATTTCAGTGCACAACTCCTGTTCCAGGGCCCACATTCCAGAAATGCACACAAACTTCCAGAAGACTCCAGATATTTCAACCAGATCAGCAAACACCTTGAGCCTCACTAAATTAGCCTATCATTCTAGAACTTTCCCTAAACCCTAGCTTAAACCCTAAGCTAAAGTCTAACAAACTCTTTCAACAAACTTTGGGAGGGAAAGTTCCAATTCAAATCTAAACCTAGGGTTTGGGAGTTCTATAAATAAGACCCTAGGCTCATTGTAAAAAGGAGGATCATAGTGTGGAGATAGATAGATTCAACCCATTTTATAGTTTTAGCCATTCTCTTTCTTCATCTCCCTCTTCCTCAAGTTTAGTGAGAGAGCTTGTAGGAGACCCTAACCCTAATTCCAATTGAGATCAAGATCCCGAGTAGCCTTTAGGCAAGAAACCCAATCATCTTTACGAGCGAAGCCGATCTCCAACGGAGCAAGCGATCCGAAGCCGATCCACGACTCACGGAACCGAGCAACGCCCTATCAACAACTAGATTCATTCTCTTGTAGTTCTCGAGCAATTGTAATCGAAACTTGTTGAGATAAATAAAGGTGAAATTCTTTTATCTTGTTTTCTTTAAATTCCGCATCATGTTATCTTTACAATTCTTGAATATTATCTGTGTGGTGATGTGTGAATAAAACTCCGCTCGTTAAGGAGTTGAGACGATCTTTAGTATGATGATGTAACAAATTTTCAATCGATTCTTGAATCCCACGAGTTTGTAAACCCTAGCAAGTTCAAGAATCGACGACCCAATTCGTTGCGATGCTTTCTTGATCGACATCGCTCGAGATTGGGGAGTTCCGATCGTTTCTTGAAATTGCTAGAGGCTAGAATATAAATGGTATCAATGAAAGAACAAGGGGTAAGAGATGAAACCCTAGTTTCATCAAGAAAGCCCTAACTCTCGTCGATCACCATTGATCTAGTATCAATTCTTCGAAGGACAAGAACACGAAATCATTTAGATTACATCACGTCTAAAGATCCGATCAATTCCTACGAGCCTCTCTTAGATTCTTGATTGTTGATTGGAAATATTATCAAAACACCGATTCTTGATTGTTTATAGTTTCTTGATTCTTGCATAAAGAATAGTGACACTCGAATACAAATCATTCTTGAATCATGTTTTCTTTTATTGTTGCTTAACTTTTCATTTCAAACGTATCAAAATACAAGTGAATCGTGCAATCCCTGTGGACGATCCGCACTCACTACAAACTACATCCGACACCGTAGTTTGATTGCGGTCAAAATATTTTTTTGGTTGTGAAGTTCTTTACAAATTTTCTACATACTACACAACGGGAAAACTATCAATCAAAATGGCGCCGTTGCCGGGGATCACGCTAATTCATTTATATTTTTAGTTTGAAGTGAAAGAATTATTACATTTTACTTCTTGAAATCAAAATTCGTACAAACTCTTATACGTGAGTTGTGATTTGATTGCAAGGTGATCTGGAGCATTCTGTGCTGTGGAAAAATTATTTGGAATATACCAGAGAATTGAGGGAGCCAAGATAAGCTCCCTGAAGAAATCTTGTACAGTGATCTCACTGTGGGAGCGCGGAAGGGCGGCACAAAGGCAGCATACGCGGCAGAACCGCGGCCTCTTAGGGGGTTCTCTGAAAAAATTTTCACTCAGGTACCTTCTTGCTCTCTCCCCTCTCCTCTTTTAGCTCCAACTAACACTTTGCTGCAGGATTCTTTGCAAATAATCGCAGCGCCGCAAAAGCAAAATTAAAAATTGTGTGTGATTTTGATTTCTTGGTTGTTTGCATTCTAATACGGAAATTTAAGGGGCACGGCCAAATCCAAATTAGGTGGGGATTTCATTACCCTTCCTAGGCCCCGAAAATCGCAAAACTTGCATCCGCATTGACCCACATTAACTAAAAGAAATCTAGAGATGACTCTAAGGACTGTCGCGCTCATTTAGGACAAGAGAAGGCCGTGGGTAATTCATTGCTTATCCGCGTTTTCTTGTGGTGCCTAAGGCGAGTGTGTCTAAGGCTAGTGGTTTTTAATTAGGCCCACTACTTACGTAGTGGAGTACCTTCCCACTTACCTGGCACTCATCCGGCCACAGGGGGACAAAGAGGCAGTGGAGGATTCTATCCTGCGACTTGTCTTTTGGCAGTTAGGAGCGGTCTAGAGCCGGACCTAGGTGACCACTAGATTCTAGGGTTGTGTGCTGCATTTGTTTTGTCGCATCATTTTTTCAAAAATCCGTCCCTTTTTCAAAAGCAAGCACCGCATTCATTCATTACCCCTAATTATAAGTCAACGCTGCCACTTGTACTAACCCATTTTAGTGCAAGATAGGCTGGACACGGGATTCTAGTGCCCGTTTAGTCCGCGTACCTTTTATCGACTCCGAAGTCGATAATTCTCCATTTACCTTTTCTTTACCCACTACCACACCCACACCGATGGATCCGAATCCATCAAACTTCTTTAACCCTAATCTGCCGCCGTCCGTTGGTGCGCAGAATCCACCCCACATTTCTCTCCAGGAAAGATGCTATCCACATAGAGGCCCTCTTTCAACCTGCTTATCCACACCACCAGCCAATGGGGATAACTTCGAGATTAAGCCCCAGTTCATCAATCTTTTACCCAAATACCACGGACTCGAGACCGAGGACGCTTACGTTTTCATTACCAAATTTGAAAACGTATGCGCAATGATGGGTACGTCACAACTTTCAGTGGATGCGATGCGTCTACGACTTCTTCCATTTACTTTGTGCGATATAGCCGAGAAGTGGCTATATAACACTACCGCACATTCTATTACGAATTGGGAAGAATTCGTCGCTGCATTCCTTAAGAAATTTTACCCAATCCAAAAGACGGCTCGAATCCGTAGCGAACTGAACCAATTTGCCCAGCTCCCTGCCGAACCATTCTCTAAATACTTTGAACGTTTCAAGGATCTATTGGTTCAATGTCCTCATCACGGCATCCCGAGATAGGAGCTTTGCCGAATCATATATGAGGGCAGTAACCCTAACACTAAACAGAGCCTTGAAAACATGTGTCAAGGTACTTTTATGACCAAAGATGATGGGGAAGCTTGGCGATACTTAGAAGAATTCGCTGAAAAATCACTACTTTGGGAGAGTGGAACCCAACCATTGAATAGGGGTGGCGTACACCAAATAGATGTGTCCATAGGTGTTCGAGCTGAAATGGTAGCAATGCAAAAGAAGCTCGACGCTATGGAACACAAATTTGCAGCAGCCTCCCTAAACCCAGTGTCACTCCCCAAAACTGTTTGTGGGTGCTATTCTGATCCGTCACATTTAACGGAAGAATGTCCATTAAACTCTGCGTTTCAAGGTCACGAGCATTCTAATGCCGCATTTCAAAGACCTCGAAACGATCCATATTCTTCCACGTACAATCAGGGTTGGAGGAACCACCCGAATTTTGCTTGGAACCAAAATCAATCTCAAAACACGGTTCCAAACACGAATAATTTTCAAAGGGCTCTTCCTCCACCACAATAGCAACCCCTTCAACTCACTCAGCACCCCTATCAGTCACAAAATTTCCAAAACCAGGGCAACACTCTTGCACAGTCTAATCCTATGCAGCCCTGTTCTGACGATTTCTCTCAATTCACTCAAACCATGAAATCACTTTTATCAAATTTCATAGAGGTTTCGGCTGAGGTTAGATCTTCCATCGGTGAGATAAAGAAAAACTCAGCGTCCCAAGCTGAGAGTATCAGAACGATGGAAGCTGAAATCGCACGCTTAAAAGCCGAAATGAGTGCGAGAGAAAAAGGGAAACTTCCCTCTCAACCCCTACAGAACCCTGGGCATTACAATGTAAATGCCATCACAACGTTGAGATCAGGAAGAGTGCTGAATAATAATGTCGGGGAAGGTATTGATGATACTGAAAATCATATCAACACCCCGGCTGAGTCTTTTCCACACACACACACTTCACCTTCTGATCCTTCTTCTTCTACCAAACCACCTTCGCACGAGCCTATTCTCCATTTCCCTCTAGGCTCAACACCTTCACCCAATCCTTATAGTTCTCCACAGACGGTCCCCACACCTCCTTTGGGACCTCGTCTACCCCCCTTTCCTGCTCCTGTGATGGACCCCGCGCTTATTGCGAAAGCACCTTACCCGAACCGGCTAAGGGCTAACAGAACGAGTCATCATATGGAGAAAATAATAGAAATGTTCAAACAGGTTAACATCAATATCCCTCTCCTAGATGCGATTCAATAAGTCCCCGCTTATGCGAAGATTCTTAAGGACTTGTGCACTAGGAAGAGGAAGACTCAAGTGCCGAAGAAGGTCTTTATGTCTAATAACATCAGCACTGCTTTTATACCCCGGCTTCCAAAGAAAAGAAAGGACCCAGGTTGTCCTACAATATCGATTTCGATTGGGGGTAAAAACATAAATCGTGCTCTTTTAGACCTTGGCGCAAGTGTTAACCTGCTCTCTTATTTTGTCTATGAGCAATTAGGGATTGGAGAGCTGAAACCTGCTCATTGCACTCTTCAGATGGCAGACCGATCTATCACCAAACCAAGGGGTGAATTAGAGGATGTGTTGATAAAGGTCGGGGAATTCATTTTCCCTGTAGACTTCATTGTGCTCGACACACATCCTGTAGCAAACCCCCGGGGCCAAATTCCGGTGATTCTGGGTCGTCCTTTCCTTGCCACTTCCAACGCTGTTATAAACTGTAGAAATGGTTCAATGAACTTATCATTTGGAAATATGACCATTGAACTAAACATCTATAGAGTTGGAAGTCAGCCATCAGAACCCTCTGCTCATATTTTAGATGTGTGCTCTGTCCATGAGATCGCTCCCGATAGTTATGGAGCTGAGGATTTTTGCTTTACTGATCTCGATGACATTACCACATCTCTGTTTGACTTTGCACAAGATCTTAGTGAGGACACTTTACCTACACATGAGTCCTGCACTTCTGACTTTTCTCCACCCGAGTCTGTATCTTTCACAGGCTCTGAGCTTCTTTGTAGATCCAAAAATCAATCTATGACCCTTCCTTCTATCATTTCTCCGCCTGAGTTAGATCTCAAAATTTTACCTTCTCACCTGAAATATGCATATCTAGGTGAGAACGAGTCATTACCGGTTATCATATCCGCTTCTCTTGCATCAGAGCAAGAGAATGCACTTTTATCGGTATTGAGATCTAACAAAGAGGCGTTTGGTTGGAGTATGGCGGACATCAAAGGGATTAGTCCCTTGATAGTTGAACATCATATACATGTGATGGATGATGCCAGACCGACCCGAGAACCACAGAGACGGTTGAATCCCGTCATGAAGGAAGCTGTCATGAAAGAGATCGTCAAATGCTTAGATAATGGTATTATATACCCCATCTCCGATAGCCAGTGGGTGAGTCCTATACATGTCGTTCCTAAGAAATCCGGCATCACAGTTATCACAAATGAGGCGAATGAGTTGATTCAGACACGCGCCCAAACTGGGTGGCGTGTATGCATCGATTATAGAAAACTCAACGCTGCCACGAGGAAAGACCACTTTCCTCTACCATTTATTGATCAAATGCTGGAACGCATAGCAGGACGAGAGTTTTATTGTTTTATGGACGGATACTCAGGCTACAATCAGGTCCCCATCGCCAAAAAGGATCAAGATAAAACCACTTTTACTTGTCCTTTTTGTACCTTTGCTTACAGTCGCATGCCCTTTGGGTTATGCAATGCTCCCGCTACCTTTCAGCGGTGTATGATGGGGATATTCTCTGATATGGTAGAGAATTTTCTGGAGATCTTTATGGACGATTTCTCGATTTTGGAGACTCCTTTTCAGATTGCCTAGCGAATCTGGACGCTGTTCTTACTCGTTGCAAAGAGAAGAACTTGACTTTGAACTGGGAAAAATGCCATTTTATGGTCCAAGAAGGAATAGTCCTTGGACATGTCATTTCACAGAAAGGCATTAAGGTTGACAGAGCTAAAGTAGATGTCATTCAAAACCTCCCTCATCCCAAAAGCGTCAAAGATATTCGCTCTTTCCTTGGCCATGCGGGCTTTTATAGGAGATTCATTAAGGACTTTAGCAAAATTGCTAGACCTTTAACACTTCTCCTGGCCAAGGATACGACCTTCCATTTTGACTCGGATTGCGAGACAGCTTTCGACTCACTTAAACACTCACTCACTTCAGCCCCCGTTTTATCATCACCAAACTGGGACTACCCCTTTGAGCTGATGTGTGACGCATCTGATTTTGCAGTAGGTGCAGTCTTAGGACAGCACATCGAAAAGATGCCACACGTGATTTACTATGCTAGTAAGACCCTGAATGATGCGCAAATCAATTATACAACCACCGAGAAAGAACTTTTAGCGGTTGTATTTGCATTAGAAAAATTCAGGCCTTACTTAATCGGCTCACCTATAGTTGTGTATACTGACCATTCCGCTTTAAAACATCTTCTGGCGAAGAAAGATGCAAAAGGTCGCCTAATACGTTGGATCCTTCTTTTACAAGAATTCGATCTTGTTATCAAAGATAAGAAAGGATGTGAAAACGTAGTAGCTGACCACCTTTCACGCATCATTTCTTCCCCTGTGATCCTGCCGATCAATGATTCATTCCCTGATGAACAACTCTTGAGCATATCCGCTGAACCATGGTTCAGGGATATTGTGAACTATCATGCCACGGGACTGATACCCAGCGATTGGTCAAAACAGGACAAATATCGTTTTCTTTCCCAAGTAAAACACTTTTACTGGGACGAGCCCTATTTGTTTAAATATTGTCCTGATCAGATCATTCGCCGGTGTGTCCCGAATGAAGAGTTCAAGAGTGTTCTTTCATTTTGTCATGATCAGGCCTGTGGGGGTCACTTTGGTCCTAGAAAGACAGCGGAAAAGGTTTTGTAATGTGGATTTTATTGGCCGACCTTATTCAAGGACGCATTTGAGTATTGCAAAACCTATACACAATGTCAGTATACGGGTAGAATATCCCAGAGGAATGAAATACCTCAGCAACCCATCTTGGTTGTTGAAATATTTGATGTTTGGGGCATTGATTTTATGGGTCCTTTTCCCAACTCCTTTGGGAATTTGTACATATTGCTGGCGGTTGATTATGTCTCAAAATGGGTAGAAGCCATTCCATGTCGCACTAATGACAGGAAAGTTGTCATTAAGTTCTTAAAAGAGAATATCTTCTCGCGATTTGGACACCCACGCGCTATTATTAGCGATAATGGGACACACTTCTGTAACAGTTCTTTCGAGACTCTGATGCGAAAATACTCAATCAACCACCGACTTTCTACACCCTATCATCCCCAAACAAGCGGGCAGGCTGAGATCTCAAACAGACAAATCAAACTTATCCTGGAAAAAACTGTTGCTAAAAATAGAAAAGACTGGTCGACCAAATTGACGGATGCTCTTTGGGCATTCAGAACTGCATATAAGACCGACCTAGGAATGTCTCCATATAGGATAGTGTTTGGAAAAGCATGTCATTTACCTGTCGAGATAGAGCATAAAGCATTGTGGGCTATAAAGGAAATAAATTTTGATCTAAACCTTGCTTGCAACTTTCGGAAGCTGCAACTTAACGAGCTAAGCGAACTCCGCGATGAAGCTTATGATAATGCTGTAATCACTAAGAATAGGACTAAGGTTTTTCATGATAAAAGCATTTTAAGGAAAACATTTTTACCTGGTCAACAAGTCCTTCTTTATGATTCACGATTACACCTTCACGCGGGTAAGCTCCGATCTCGATGGAAGGGACCATTTGTTGTGCGGTCTGTATACCCGCACAGGGCGGTAGAAGTTGAAAATGTTAAAAACGGCACCTTTTTCAAAGTGAATGGACATAGATTAAAGCCGTATTATTCCACTGACCCCACGGAGGAGCTCTTGTTCTTACAAGAGCCAGTTTATTTGGATTAAAATTCCTCCGTCTCACCTTCATATCCAGTATATCATTGCATCATTTTTTTGAATGAAGGTGAGTGAAAGATAAGTTTGGGGGAAGTTCTTCACTTATATATTTTGCCCCCACTAATAATTCCCCCCAGATTTACAGTTTTGTAGGTATAGCATTCGGCAACAGTGAGGACACTGTTGAAAATAAGTTTGGGGGAGGTTTGTGCTTATTTTTGCATCATTTGCATATCATCTGCATAAGCACAAAACATTTCTTTTAAAAAATCTATAAAAATTGAAAATTTTTCAAAACCCATAAAAATTTAAAAATTTTCAAATATAAAAATAATTTTAATATTTACACTTTTTTGTATATAAATAAGATAATGAAAGTTTAGATAGTGAAAAGTTACATCCATGAGATTAGAAAAATTTGAGAAAACCAAGAAAATTAGAAGTTTTCTTATACGAACTAGTAATAAGTAGTTATGAGCCGTTGTCCTAAGGGTTAGTAAGATGAAGGACGTCACTAATCTGAGGATAAAAATAAGTCTGAAAAATAGTTTCTATTCTGGAAGCCAAACATTTTGAACGTTGCTACCCTGCTATTCGCACTTACACACGTCTTGAAGCCTGGGATAGTAGAGGATACCTTGAAATGCTCTTGTCTTAAAACCAAAAGTATGAAAGAAAAAAAAATATGGTGAGAAAAATGGACACTGGTTTTGTTATCACCGAGGGAAATAAAAAAATATATAGCGAGGGTGCCTCTTCATCTAGTGCCCTAAGGCCAACTGGTCTGGGAGTCACTGCTATACCTAAGGTGGTGCAAGATTAGGAAAATAAACAAAATAAGCAAGCACATGAGTAATCGGTCGGTTAGTACCTCAAGAAGTATTAACGGTCGCATGAAAGTGTGTGAGCTCATCGAAGAAAAAAAAATACTGAGGTTGATGGGCAAGAGTATGATAGCTTGAATTGAATTCTCCGGGTGTAGGGATGTCTTTACACACACGCAGGGTTATATGATCGATGTTTGGAAGAAAGATAGGAATGAAGAATAAGACGATATTTTATTGAGGGAGGACGTGATTTCTAACATCTTTTCATGACCATTAAGATAGGGCTCATGACAACCGAAAAGCTAGCTTAGTTGGAAACCCTAATTTTCAAGGCTTTTCTTTTACAATTCTTTTCTTTAAATGTAATATTCATGATCTTGCTTTTATTATTGGATTTTGTGGGTGCAATCCGCTGAAAACCCTCAGGAGACAACACTCCTCCTACTAGGGACACCTAGAGGTTTAAAGGCTTGTTGCACGTGCTCAGTGCAATCGTGTTGCCTACGAAAGTGTGCTAGTTAGTTTTTCTCTTTCTTTATTTTCTCCTTCTCTTTTTAATAAAACATTCGCTCGAGACGATCGAAATTAAGTTTGGGGGTATTTGATCAGTCGAAAATATTGCATATTTTAACCGGCAATTTCCTTATCATTTGCATCCATATAGAAGTGTACGGTATTCATAATTCACATATTAGCAAATCGGTCGCAAAATATCAGATTACATGTATTCGACCTTAAAACCGGCATTTCTAGGGAAATTGACTGCATTGCATTACATAGCATATTTTCTATATATCGCAACCCGTGTTTCTAAGTCTGTGCAGGAAAAGAGAAGCTTGCTCGACCATTACACCGCTCGTAAACTCACTGAACTCAAATCTGGTACCAATCAAAAGGAGCAACTGCAAATAAAAACATCAGATAAAAGTCCAAATGTGCACCCAAGACCACAGCAGAAGACACAGTTCCTAAGGACTTCACATGGCCGCGGTTCCGCGGCCAGAGATGGCTTAGGCCACGGATCCGCGGCTTACTTGTGACATCATCTCCTCAATTTCAGTGCACAACTCCTGTTCCAGGGCCCACATTCCAGAAATGCACACAAACTTCCAGAAGACTCCAGATATTTCTACCAGATCAGCAAACACCTTGAGCCTCACTAAATTAGCCTATCATTCTAGAACTTTCCCTAAACCCTAGCTTAAACCCTAAGCTAAAGTCTAACAAACTCTTTCAACAAACTTTGGGAGGGAAAGTTCCAATTCAAATCTAAACCTAGGGTTTGGGAGTTCTATAAATAAGACCCTAGGCTCATTGTAAAAAGGAGGATCATAGTGTGGAGATAGATAGATTCAACCCATTTTATAGTTTTAGCCATTCTCTTTCTTCATCTCCCTCTTCCTCAAGTTTAGTGAGAGAGCTTGTAGGAAACCCTAACCCTAATTCCAATTGAGATCAAGATCCCGAGTACCCTTTAGGCAAGAAACCCAATCATCTTTACGAGCGAAGCCGATCTCCAACGGAGCAAGCGATCCGAAGCCGATCCACGACTCACGGAACCGAGCGACGCCCTATCAACAACTAGATTCATTCTCTTGTAGTTCTCGAGCAATTGTAATCGAAACTTGTTGAGATAAATAAAGGTGAAATTCTTTTATCTTGTTTTCTTTAAATTCCGCATCATGTTATCTTTACAATTCTTGAATATTATCTGTGTGGTGATGTGTGAATAAAACTCCGCTCGTTAAGGAGTTGAGACGATCTTTAGTATGATGATGTAAAAAATTTTCAATCAATTCTTGAATCCCACGAGTTTGTAAACCCTAGCAAGTTCAAGAATCGACGACCCAATTCGTTGCGATGCTTTCTTGATCGACATCGCTCGAGATTGGGGAGTTCCGATCGTTTCTTGAAATTGCTAGAGGCTAGAATATAAATGGTATCAACGAAAGAACAAGGGGTAAGAGATGAAACCCTAGTTTCTGTTAGTGTTTATGCCCTAGAAGGCCATTACTGTATCATACTAGTTTGTATATTACTTAATGGAAGCTTGGGATATTCACATGTATATAACAGTCTTGCTAAACATGGTAGTATGCTACTTGGTTTTTCTATCTTAATATGTGAGTGTACGTATTGATAGAGCTCTTGGGATCTTGCTTGTCTACCAGCGTTGTGATGGCAGTCACACTAGTGGGGGCTGGGTAGTCTACAAGCACATCCTTTTTCAGGTCCCTGGTCGTTGGATTATCAAGACAGAGCATTGATACTCCGGACTAGACTGGTGTGTACGCTTCTCATCCCAGTTGGGGAGATGGTCTGTCCCACAGCCGTCAGTACGTCGTACTGGAGATAGTATGCAGGTGCTCGTTAGGTTACGGGTACACCGGACAGGACTCACAGGGAACTGTTGGTTGGTTTGATACCAGTCGTCAGTGAGCAGTTCCCAGGTGACATGAGTACAGCATAGTCCGCAGACTTGACACTGCTGCTTCGCCTCGAGTGTGTCCCACTGTTCTTAGATTGCTACCCTACCACGGCTCAAATGAGTCGTGCAAACAGGTAGCAGTTGGGTGCAGTCCCGAGCACTTGGAGGCAGTAGCGGTTAGACAGGATTCGTCCCTCCCGGTATTGGGAGTAGATATCGTGCTGTGTCAGAGAGCCATTACGCAAAGTCCCTGGCCAGGGCAAGCGAGATTTGCTGGTAGGTTCCAGTAGTTTCTCAGGGTGTAATGGGCTTCCCTCCGACACGACTTATACCGCTATTAGGGGACTGACGCTTTCCGCCCCCCTAGGCCCGATATGCGATAGTCTTGGACGAACGGACCGGACTGTATGGAGATTGTCACATCAGACTCAGTAGGAGTTCGGATGGGTTTCCTCATCGGCCTTCTTATCGACAACTACCTGGGGACCGTTACGTACAGATAGTGCCGCTTGCGGTCTGTGGTTAAACCCACTGCCAGCGTAGTAGTCGAGTCTCTAGAGTCCCACACAGAAAGTTTCCTATTCCAGGCGAAACGATATAGAGGTCGTATGGTTTTACGACAAGGGTTCGGACGCGTATGTGTGTTTACACACTTACGTCGTCTGGACAGTTTTTACCAGTCGGCTTTGGTTTAAGCCAGTTACTGGTATCCGGTTATTGGATTTATACAGTCTAAAGTTTTTCCGTATTTTTACGGATCGGAGGGGCGTTCTCGTAATTACTCGAGAAGCTTCTAGAAGATGGTGACTAAGGAGGGTTATGTGTCATTTGCATTAAATGAGTTTAGTGAGTCATGAGGGTGATTCATGCATATCATTAATGCATGATAAATGCTTAGTGAGTCATGACAATGAATCACCATTAGATATTTGTGAAGCATGCTTATTCATTATGCATTATTCTTTTTCTCATAAATAAGAATGCTTCATATTTATTATGATAGATTTACTATTCTCATTTGATATTCATTCTCACCTTCTCTCTCCTCAAGCTCTCATCTTCAAACCCTAATCCTTACACCTCATGTGATGAGATCAAAGGATTAGAAAGACTAATCAATCCATAACCATCACTCTATTTCATTCTAGCTTCTTTGATTAGCAATCCAAGAAGATTAGTTACCTCAAGTTTAGAGGTTTAGCTTGGAGTTTTGCTCTCGGGTGGATCGTCTACTACCTAGAGAAGGCCGAGGAGGACGAGGAGATCGTAAAGACGAAGGACTTGGTTCGATAGGTATAATCCCTAAGCATAGTAGTTTAGAATAACTATATGTTTGGTTAGTTATCGTTTAGCTTCGATTCAAGCGGTTAGTCGATGTTCGTTCACTAAACAAGTTCGTTTTTGAAATTTCCGCCTCCCCACAAGTTCTGGGGTGTAGTACATCGACTTACAGTGGTATCAGAGCCTCGCTAAACAATAAATAACTTAATTGCAAATTTGTACGAATTTCGAACGGAAAAACGAAGCCGGAAAACCCTAAAACTGTCAAGTTTCTGTCGAGTTTAAAATGAAGTCCAAAAATTTTTCAGGGAAGTTCAGAGAGCTTGAAAAGACACCAGAAGAACACCCAAGAAATTTGAGCTCCTGAATCGGCAACGCGGCCGCGGAACCGCGGCGGATCGCACCGATCCGCCGCGCTTCCGCCGCCGAGTTGCCGAGTCAGGAACTCAAATTTCCTGTGCTGGTTCTCTGTGTAATTTGGGATTTTCTGGGATATTTAATATTTGCTCAGGTTTCAGTTTTACAGAGCAGTTTTTGGAGCAATATTAAAGATGTTTAATCGATCGAAATTGTACAGTATTTGCATGTTGGATTATATCTGTGATTGATAAATGTGTTCGTAAACCTCCCCTAACTGCTAGTATGTCGGTTGGCAGGGGGTTGCACATTTCTGTAATGGTTATATCTGTTTGTGCATATGAACTGTATTGGACTGTTGTGGTGTATAGCCGGGGTTTAGCAATGGGTTATTGTTTAATTCATTTGTTGTAAATGTAATTTGTTGTAATATTATTTTTGCGGGGCACATCCAGGTTGCGGTTGTAGCCACCGTTGTATTATTTCATTTTACTGTTTTTGCTCCTAGGACTGACCCAAGGTGGGGTACACAAACTGCCGGGCGGGTAGTTTGCCGTACCCGTAGGGGTCGAGGGTGGGGTAACGGCTATTCATCACAACTGTGTAATCTGTCTTTTCTTGCAGGCTCAAAAGAAATACAGATTGTTTGCAAATCCAATATTGTTTATCTGTGTTCTGGAATGTATATCATTGCGTCAGACGAATGTAAAATATCAATATTTATGATAGCTATTTAGACGTCACTTATGTTTTACACCCGCGCTAGCCCAGCCCCCGCTCTGTCGTTAGTTAAGTAACCTAACGGGTGATGACGGGACCCCGTGGCGAATGCGGATGGCATAAGAGGACGTTGTATTTTCGTTGTTTTCTGCAATGATAGGTTAATGATGGGACGCATTATCTATAATGCAAAGAAAATAAACCAAGTTTAAATCGTTGGAACAATTTAAAAGAAACCACTCGGTTAATTTTAAAAACAGATATTTTTAAATGCGGAGCTTTAACCACTCCTTTTAAAAGCTATCAGGTTCCTTCGGTTATATCAAGTTCACTACGTTCACGGTTTCGCCAAAACCAGTCGTAGCCCTCCGTCATTTCTTATGGATGGTCAGTAGTATTCAAGCTATGCTTGTTGGCATACGTCAAGGCATAGTGTTTGGTAGCTGCTGGGGTATTCATTTGTTGCATAGATAGATGTGTTGGTTTGGGACAGTCGCATTACCTTGTTGGCATACGTCAAGGGTATATACGGGTGGGTTCAAATTAACAAGATAATGATGGGCAGAACTTGACATGTGACTTATGATTTGTTGGCATACGTCAAGGTCATAAGAGCATGGGGCAAAAACTTATATCGGGAATTTCTAAAGAAACTGAAATTTGCAAAGAGATGCATACCATTTGGAGTTTGATGAATGTTGGTAGGATTCCTTCAACATTATCATACGATGATATTTGGATCCCGATCCTACTGTGAGTATATGCTACTTATCAGGATATTCGTCACTTAACGATCAATGCTACAAACCTAGTAGGTGTCCAGAAAGGTGTCAACGGGGTTACGCCCCCAGAGAAAAGAGGTTATTTAATTAAGGAACTTCGCGAAAGCGTTGGAAAACCTCCCTCGAAGTATCGACACTGGCCTGGCTGAACGGTTAAGCAAGTATTGTACGGTGAGAATAGTCCTGGCTAATTCTTCTTTTATGGTTTGAGGAAGGATTCGAGAAACAGTGGGAGCCATCCAATTTAGATAAACTAAAAACCACTCTAAACTTGCAAGAGCATCATGCTAAAGAGTTTTCTTCTCTCTCTCCTAATTGCAGCGACCCTGAAAATGGCTGGACTTAAGTTACTTTTAGAAAAAAATATACTGACAGGGCCAAACTATAAAGATTGGCTGCGGAATGTCAAAATGGCTTTGACCTATGACAAACTGGGGTACGTCCTCACCGCTACGGCACCTGCTGTCCCTGGTCCCAAATCCAGCAATGCGGATAAGGAAATCCGCAAAACCTGGGATTTAGATTGCGCGAGAGCCAAGTGCATCGTGCTTGCCTCTATGAACAATGAACATCAGAGGAGGCACGAGGATATGTCCCTAGATGGCATATTTCTCCATACAAAGGAACTTTATGGAGAGCAATCTCGTATAGCAAGATACGAGACCTCTAAGAACTTGTTTCGAGCGAGGTTGGCTGTCGGGTCATCGGTAGGTGAACATGTCCTACAGATGATCGGCTATATTGAAGAGCTCGCAGACCTTGGGACGACTTTGGATAATGAGCTTTATACAGACCTTATTCTCCAGTCCCTTCCTCCCACCTACGCCCAGTTTATCCTCAACTTCAACCTTCAAGGAAAAGAAGTTGAACTTGCGGAACTCCTGAACATGTTAAGGAGTGCAGAGGGCACCTTGCAGAAGGCAAGGGAAACACCCGCTATGTTTGTTGGCGGTGCATCTTCTTCCGGGTCCAAGGCTAGGGCCAAAGGAAGGAAGAAGAAGGCCGCACCCAAACCTAGAGGAGGTGTTAGTAAGGTGGGAAAGAAGGGAAAGAAAAAGCTTGCTGCACCGGTAGTTGGCCAGGATGAGTGCTTCCATTGTCACAGGAAAGGGCACTGGAAGAAGGATTGCAAGGCGTGGAACGCCAAGAACCAGGAACCGAAGCAAGCTGTGGCTTCGACTTCAGGTGTGTTTGTAATTGAGAATTGTCTGTCAATCAACTCTACTTCCTGGGTATTGGATACCGGATCAGGATCTCATATTTGCAATTCATTGCAGGCACTGAGAAACCGTAGAGTGCTGAAGGAAGGTGATATGATCCTCAGGGTTGCTAACGGAGCTAGCGTGGGAGCTGCGTCCGTCGGGGATTATCACCTAGGATTGACGAGTGGACATATTTTGGTCTTACATAACTGTTATTTTGTACCAAGCTTAACGTGTAATATCATATCAGTTTCCTTGTTATCAAATAAAGGTTATGATTTCACGTTTGTAAGAGATGTTGTTAACATCCACCTTAATCATGGTTTGATTGGGTCCGGTACTCTAAATAACGGCATATATGTTTTAAACCAACTCCAAATTTTCAATGTCCAGAACACACTAAAAAGAAAGTCTCCAGATTTAAATAAAGCTTTCTTATGGTATTGTAGACTGGGTCACATCAATGAGAGAAGGTTGACTAAGTTGCATAGAGAAGGATATTTAGACTCGTTCGAATATCAATCTTATGACACTTGTCAATCTTGTCTCAAAGGAAAGATGACAAAGACTCCATTTACTGGACAAGGAGTAAGAGCGAGCGAGCTCTTAGGACTCATACACAGTGATGTATGCGGTCCAATGTCTACACATGCGAGAGGTGGTTATTCCTACTTCATTACTTTTACAGATGATTTCTCTAGGTTTGGACAGGTCTTCTTAATGAAGCATAAATCCGAGGCCTTTGAGAAATTCAAGGAATATAAGAGTGAAGCGGAAAACCAAACAGGCAAAAGTATTAAGACACTGAGATCTGATCGAGGTGGAGAATACTTAAGTGCCGAGTTCCTAGGTTACCTAAAAGAGAAAGGAATTCTCTCTCAGCTTACTCCTCTATACACTCCACAGCATAACGGTGTATCGGAGAGACGGAATCGAACCCTATTGGATATGGTACGATCCATGATGAGTAATGCTGAGTTACCGCGATCTTTCTGGGGTTATGCGCTAGAATCAGCGATACATCTTTTGAACAGAGTTCCAACCAAAACTGTGCCTACCACACCATATCAGATGTGGAGTGGGAAGAAACCCTATCTTCAGTACCTGAAGACATGGGGATGTCCAGCTTTTGTAAAAAAGCAGCATCCGGACAAGCTCGAGGCACGCTCAGTAGAGTGTAAGTTTGTGGGATATCCAAAGAACTCTACAGGATATTGTTTCTATTACGCAGAGGAACAAAAGGTTTTTGTTTCTCGTCATGCCCGCTTCTTAGAAACTGAATTTTTGGAAAATCAGAAGAGTGGGAGCGTAGTAGAACTGGAAGAAATTCCAGAACCACAAACTGCTGCTGAAAGTTTGGTAGAACCAGGAGTTCAAGAAGAACAGGACATTCCCGCACCCCTCCGCAGGAGTAGTAGGCCGTCTCATCCGCCTGAGAGATACTACGGTTTTCTCATAGACGGGGATAGAGAGGATTGTATCATAGATGATGATGAACCTACTGACTTCCAGCAGGCCATCCAGAGCGGCGACTCGGTACGATGGCTAGATGCAATGCGGACCGAAATGGAGTCCATGTACACCAACAAAGTATGGACTTTGGACTTTGCTCCAGATGGGGTAAAACCCATAGGATGCAAATGGATCTTCAAGAAAAAGATTGGTGTAGATGGACAGGTGGAAACCTATAAGGCTAGACTTGTTGCAAAGGGTTTTCGTCAAAGACCAGGTTTGGACTATGACGAAACTTTTTCTCCAGTGGCTATGCTCAAATCCATTCGGGTCCTTCTTGCTATTGCTGCCTTCCATGATTATGAAATCTGGCAGATGGACGTAAAGACGGCCTTTCTGAATGGGAATTTAGAAGAGAGCGTCTATATGGATCAGCCAGAGGGTTTCAATCAGAGTGGGAGCAGCGGGAAAGTATGCAAGCTGCTTAAGTCTATTTATGGACTAAAGCAGGCATCGCGGAGTTGGAACATCTGTTTTGATGAGACAGTCAAAGAATATGACTTTATCAAAAATCCAGATGAACCGTGCATATATAGTAAAGTTGTAGCCAGAAGTGTCGTATTCCTCGTCTTGTACGTGGATGACATTCTATTAATAGGAAATGACATTCCTATGCTACAATCTGTCAAAGGATTCTTGTCGCACAGGTTCTCCATGAAAGACCTGGGTGATGCCTCGTACATTCTGGGGATCCGGATCTATCGTGATAGATCCAAGAGGATGTTGGGACTTTCGCAGTCCAGGTATATCGACACTGTACTGAAAAGATTCAGTATGGAAGATTCTAAGCGCGGTAATCTACCGGCTTGTCACGGAATCACCCTCTCCAAAGAGATGTCTCCCAAGACTGATTTGGAAAGGGAACGCATGTCTATTATACCATACGCTTCTGCGGTAGGCTCTATAATGTATGCGATGTTGTGCACCAGACCAGATGTAGCTTACGCACTATGCGTGGTAAGCCGGTATCAGTCAGACCCAGGGGAGAAACACTGGATAGCAGTAAAGAACATTCTCAAGTACCTGAGGAGGACTAAGGAGATGTTCTTGGTTTACGGCGGAAAAGACCTCAGGTTGGAGGCCTTTGCTGATTCCGGCTTCCAGAGTGATAAGGACGATTCCAAGTCCATGTCGGGTTATGTCTTTACCCTCAATGGAGGGGCGGTGTGCTGGAAGAGCTCCAAGCAGGACACCGTTGCTGACTCGACGATGGAAGCGGAGTATATAGCTGCTTGCGATGCCGCAAAAGAAGCAGTCTGGATGAAGAAGTTCCTGACAGAACTTCAGGTGGTTCCTACCATAGTTGATCCAATACCTCTGTATTGCGACAACAACGGAGCTATAGCTTTAGCAAAGGAACCAAGGTCCCATCAGAAGTCCAGACACATCTTAAGGCGGTAACACCTGATCAGGGAGATCATTGATCGTCAGGAGATCGAGGTTCGGAGAGTTGCTTCTGAAGAGAACATTGCTGATCCATTCACGAAGGCCCTACCTCAGATTCAGTTCGAGAGGCTACTCGAGATCATCGGTCTACGATATGCCAGTACATGGCCCTAGTGCAAGTGGGAGATTGTTAGTGTTTATGCCCTAGAAGGCCATTACTGTATCATACTAGTTTGTATATTACTTAATGGAAGCTTGGGATATTCACATGTATATAACAGTCTTGCTAAACATGGTAGTATGCTACTTGGTTTTTCTATCTTAATATGTGAGTGTACGTATTGATAGAGCTCTTAGGATCTTTCTTGTCTACCAGCGTTGTGATGGCAGTCACACTAGTGGGGGCTGGGTAGTCTACAAGCACATCCTTTTTCAGGTCCCTGGTCGTTGGATTATCGAGACAGAGCATCGATACTCCGGAGTAGACTGGTGTGTACGCTTCTCATCCCAGTTGGGGAGATGGTCTGTCCCACAGCCGTCAGTACGTCGTACTGGAGATAGTATGCAGGTGCTCGTTAGGTTACGGGTACACCGGACAGGACTCACAGGGAACTGTTGGTTGGTTTGATACCAGTCGTCAGTGAGCAGTTCCCAGGTGACATGAGTACAGCATAGTCCGCAGACTTGACACTGCTGCTTCGCCTCGAGTGTGTCCCACTGTTCTTAGATTGCTACCCTACCACGGCTCAAATGAGTTGTGCAAACAGGTAGCAGTTGGGTGCAGTCCCGAGCACTTGGAGGCAGTAGCGGTTAGACAGGATTCGTCCCTCCCGGTATTGGGAGTAGATATCGTGCTGTGTCAGAGAGCCATTACGCAAAGTCCCTGGCCAGGGCAAGCGAGATTTGCTGGTAGGTTCCAGTAGTTTCTCAGGGTGTAATGGGCTTCCCTCCGACACGACTTATACCGCTATTAGGGGACTGACGCTTGCCGCCCCCCTAGGCCCGATATGCGATAGTCATGGACGAACGGACCGGACTGTATGGAGATTGTCACATCAGACTCAGTAGGAGTTCGGATGGGTTTCCTCATCGGCTTTCTTATCGACAACTACCTGGGGACCGTTACGTACAGATAGTGCCGCTTGCGGTCTGTGGTTAAACCCACTACCAGCGTAGTAGTCGAGTCTCTAGAGTCCCACACAGAGAGTTTCCTATTCCAGGCGAAACGATATAGAGGTCGTATGGTTTTACGACAAGGGTTCGGACGCGTATGTGTGTTTACACACTTACGTCGTCTGGACAGTTTTTACCAGTCGGCTTTGGTTTAAGCCAGTTACTGGTATCCGGTTATTGGATTTATACAGTCTAAAGTTTTTCCGTATTTTTACGGATCGGAGGGGCGTTCTCGTAATTACTCGAGAAGCTTCTAGAAGATGGTGACTAAGGAGGGTTATGTGTCATTTGCATTAAATGAGTTTAGTGAGTCATGAGGGTGATTCATGCATATCATTAATGCATGATAAATGCTTAGTGAGTCATGACAATGAATCACCATTAGATATTTGTGAAGCATGCTTATTCATTATGCATTATTCTTTTTCTCATAAATAAGAATGCTTCATATTTATTATGATAGATTTACTATTCTCATTTGATATTCATTCTCACCTTCTCTCTCCTCAAGCTCTCATCTTCAAACCCTAATCCTTACACCTCATGTGATGAGATCAAAGGATTAGAAAGACTAATCAATCCATAACCATCACTCTATTTCATTCTAGCTTCTTTGATTAGCAATCCAAGAAGATTAGTTGCCTCAAGTTTAGAGGTTTAGCTTGGAGTTTTGCTCTCGGGTGGATCGTCTACTACCTAGAGAAGGCCGAGGAGGACGAGGAGATCGTAAAGACGAAGGACTTGGTTCGATAGGTATAATCCCTAAGCATAGTAGTTTAGAATAACTATATGTTTGGTTAGTTATCGTTTAGCTTCGATTCAAGCGGTTAGTCGATGTTCGTTCACTAAACAAGTTCGTTTTTGAAATTTCCGCCTCCCCACAAGTTCTGGGGTGTAGTACATCGACTTACAGTTTCATCAAGAAAGCCCTAACTCTCGTCGATCACCATTGATCTAGTATCAATTCTTCGAAGGACAAGAACACGAAATCATTTAGATTACATCACGTCTAAAGATCCGATCAATTCCTACGATCCTCTCTTAGATTCTTGATTGTTGATTGGAAATATTATCAAAACACCGATTCTTGATTGTTTATAGTTTCTTGATTCTTGCATAAAGAATAGTGACACTCGAATACAAATCATTCTTGAATCATGTTTTCTTTTATTGTTGCTTAACTTTTCATTTCAAACGTATCAAAATACAAGTGAATCGTGCAATCCCTGTGGACGATCCGCACTCACTACAAACTACATCCGACACCGTAGTTTGATTGCGGTCAAAATATTTTTTTGGTTGTGAAGTTCTTTACAAATTTTCTACATACTACACAACGGGAAAACTATCAATCACAGCACTACAAAGAGCTCGACGAACTTAATTCCTATAGTGTGCAAGAACTGCAGACGTTCTACGTCCCTCCCAGGAGAAAAGATGAAAAGGCGATCCTCTTTTATCGATCCGCATAAACCAAAGTGGAGAAAGAAATCTGGCATGGCTCCGATTCTACGCTTGACAGGCTCTAGCCCATCCGTCTGCCCAGATACTACACAGAAGGATTAAAAAGGCTAATTGAGACGCCAAAGGATACCCTTTAAACAGACCGCTCGACAAGCTCAGTTCTACAACAAGATCTGGAACGTTCCCGGAACTCAGCGAAAATTGCCCAACGGGAGAATGGAATGGAGCGGGCTTGGATATGTCCAATCCAAGAAACGGGAATGATTCCATGACTGCTACGTTATATATGATTTCGATGAAGAAGGAGATGCTCTATTAGAATGTTGGAGATAGTGCCCTCAGAGTCAATTATTGGATCACAGGCACGTGATTGCAATGATTGAGGGAGGACCTATGCCGGTAGAACAGTCTTACTCAAGATGATAGTATGCTATCTGGTTTATCTTTATCATCGTGTACTGCTTTAGGTGACCTCCAGGTCACTATTGCGCGTTGATAGAGCCCTTAGGATTCTTGCTTGACGGCCAGCAGTATGATGGCGATCATATACGTGGGAGCTGGGGTCTATAAGCACATCCTTAAAAGGTCCCTAGTCGTGGGAGTTTTCGAGACAGGGCATCGATGCTCGAGAGTAGACTAGTGTATACAGTCGAGACCCCGACGAGGGGCGGTGGCCGGTCTCACAAGCCACTGGTGTCAGTTGGTTCACCTAAGATGTATACAGGTGCTCATTGGGTTATGAGTACACCGGACAGGACTCGCCAGGAACATGCTAGTTGGTCTTATACCTGACGTCAGATAGCAGTTCCCTGGTGACATATGTACAGGTTAGTTCATCGACCTGAGATCGTCATTTATCTCGTGTGAGTTCCCACTGTACTTTGATTACTACCCTACCATGCTCAAAGGAGTCGTGCAAACAGGTTTTAGTTGGGTACAGTCCCGAGCCACATGGAGGCAGTGAGCGGATCTTCAGGGGTTCGTCTCTCCCGGTATTGGGGGTGAGGTCGCGCTGTGTCTAGGAGAGCCGTTACACGAAGTCTTTGGCCAAGGCTGGAGATTTACTGGTAGGTATTCCAGTAGTATCTTAGGGTGTTCTGGGCTACACTCTGACACGGCTTGTACCGCTTTTGGGGGTCTGACTTTTACCAACCCCCTAGGCCCGCCATGCGATGCTCATAAACGAACGGACCGAACTGTACGGATATTGTCACTGACAGGCTCAGTAGGGTGTCAGGATGAGTTCGCTCATCGACGTCCCTTTTGGTCAATACCTGTTAGCCCGTTACGTATGGCTAATACCTCTGACATGCTTGTAACGTTTTAAAAATAATTAAATAAATAATTAAATGAATAAAATTGTTTAAGTGAATTTTATGAATTTCGGTAAAGCAAAATGTATTTTTCGTAAAATTAAACCGTGATTGTTTTTCATTATAATTTCAAAAATACCTATTTTAATTATGTAATTACTAGTAAATGGTGTTTATTTAGCCACTTATAAATTTTTAGTTAATTAAATATTTTTCCTAAATCAGTCTAGTCCAGCCTAGGGTCATTACTAGGGTCCTACTCATTAAGAATCTAGGGTCACATCTGGTTTCCTAATGACAATACGTACTATCCCTATTCTACGTTGCGGGGGTGCTAAACGCCATCCACCCGACTTCCCCCCGTAGATATGCATCTACTCACCTGGTCCATGTCTGCCGAAGACGGTGTCGCCATCCTCCTCTTCATCGCCCGCAGTCCACGTGAGGGGTATCTAAACGCAAACATATAAATAACATCGTAAACTGAATCAGATACAAAAGTCAAAACGACGCAAGGAACAAGCATAGGTTAAAACCTATGTCCCGTTCACGCAAAAGCACCAAATATCGCTCGATATCGGCGTAAAAACTCCGATGGATCGAGATAAACATCAACAAATAACTCATAGTTTTACACATTACTTATATTATAAAACATGATTAAATCCATCGAAACCCTAAAATCCATCAAACCGTCCAATTTCGTAAAACCCGAAAATGCCAATTTACCGTTTTTCATCAAAACTTGACATTTAAATGAAACCAATGGTTATAAAACTCATTAAATAGCATAACTAGACTATACAAACCATTACTATATTTTTATTACACAAATTTGTATTAATTTGAAATTTCCGGTTCACTTAAAAGGCGCCTCTAGACGCTTCGTAATCTAAGTGCCGGTCACGTTCCGTACTTTCGGGTCGTGACAATGCTAGTGGTTAAATCCACAGCCAAAGTATTGACGAGTCTTTAGAGTCCCCTACAGACCGTTTCTCAAGTTTCGGGCGAAACGCTATAGAGGCCGTATGGAGATATGGCAGGGTTCGATCATATACATGCGGTATTGCACGGAGCATGATCGGACGGATAATACTAGCGGGTTTTCGTTTAAGCCGGATCCTAGTATTGTACAGTGTAGATTTTGTCTCATTGCATTTGTATTCGGTCGAAATACAAATGCAGGTATGTATATACAGTCGTGGGGTTTTCCTGTAATTTATTACGGGATCGATTTTTTGAAGTTGCCAGTTTGCTTTCCGTTTCGGCCATTTTCCTTTGTATCTTTCTTTGGCTGATAATTGGTGTGGAGGGGCTTATTTGCAAATGTGCAAATTAGCCAAGTGGAGCGTGGTTTTTGGAAATTGTTGTTTCATGATGGTTGTAGCTTCCATTGACTTCATTTGTTCATCATGATTTGATATGATTAGGTGATGGAGTGGAGATTTGGTTGTGATCATTATTCTTCATGATTATCATTTTCTCTCTCTCTTGTATTATTGCTTACTCCACTCTCTCTCATTCTTGAAGCAAGGGGCCGGCCATTCTTAGTGGGGGGCTGCCAAAAATTTTGGAGAGGATTTTTGGTTCTCATTTTCTTGCTACAAAATTCCCTAAGCCACCACAAAATTTCATATCTCATTCCTCCACCCAAAAGGCAACTTCACAACCCTTTGAGACAAAGTAATCCACACTTAGCCTACAGCATTCTTGGACACGTCGGCTCGCCAACTTCGTGCCCGAGTTGCCTCGGTCCAGAGGTGGGAGCCCGTAAAAGAATCCGGCGATGTGGTGCCCTTCCGACGAGGAGACGAAGACCTGAGATTCCGCGAGGAGATCGGGATGACGACGAAAAGACCGATGGACACGGATCGCTCGGTATATCTCTCTACCCCTTTCTCTAGTTAGCTAGGATTAGGTTAATGGCCCGATCCGGGTTTATAGTGCGCGGTAGTGCCGGTTTACAAGTTTTGTAAAAGTTTTGTTTCCGCATTTCGGTGTCGGATTGACGGCCGGGGCGCTGCCGTGCACTTACATTGGTATCAGAGCCACGCCATTAACCTAGTCTAGCTTGCTCTAGTGTGTTTAAAACTTCGATCGAACAAATGTCCCAAAACTGCATTTTCAAAGTAACAGTTTCTGTCGATTTTATTTTGTGCTCCAAAAATTTTTCTGGGCATGTCCAAAAATCGTGCAGGGTTTTTAATGGAATCTGGGAAAATTTGGTGGAGTGATCTTCCTGTTTAGCCGCGGAACCGCGGTCGTACCCATGGTTTGGCTGCGGTTCCGCCGCAGTAAAGAACAGTCACTGCACCAAATTTCTTCTGTTGGTTCCTGAGTTGAAAATGGGGTTTTTGGTATACTCTGTTTGGGCCCAGATTATTTTTGAGTGCTACAGTTGTGCTTGGGGCCCACTTCGGAAAATTTAGTCGATCGAAAATTTTAAACATGTTAGTTCACAGTATTTACATTATATCTGCGACCGTGAATGTCACTTGATCGGTAAATCCTGTTTAACTGCTATAGCCCTTTTAGACGGATTTGCGAACGTGACATTCACGTTGATGTTCTGTGTTGTGCTGTGATGTTGCGGATTTGTCGTGGTGGATAGCCTGGATGCAATGGTAGTACAGTTTTGTTTTATATGTACATTTGATATTGCGGGGCGAGCGTCCGACATGTGGACTGCCGTCACTGCCTGTTTGTATATTATTATTTTGGGGCACGACCGGGATGAGGTCGATGTACCCGTTGTATATATTTTTACATTATGTACTAGGATTACCCCGCGGAGGGGTGCACGGGTAGCCGGGTTCTAGAGGGAAACGAGCCCGCATCTCATGGCTTTGAGACGGAGGGGGCTTCACTCTAGAATTGGCGGGCTATTCGCCGCACTCGTAGAGGGTACAGGTTGACCCAAGGACGGGTGCATAAGTTACCGGATTCCGTGAAGTGCTGGGTGGTCCATTCACGTTGTTGAAGGGGGCTGCCTCGCTTCAGGTTTTGGCGGGTAACTTACCGCGCCCGTAGGGGTCTAGGATTTCATTGCACAGGCTATCCACACGACCAGGGGAACCTTGGGTTTCAGTAGCGGCTCTATGAAACCCGGGGATCCCAGATATCTGTATTGTTCTGTGATACTTATTACATTTCTGTGATGTTGCATTTTATCACGCCTTGAGCGAATATTATATATTAATATATATACTAGTATACGTTGTATATGTTTTGCATCCGCGCTAGTCCAGTCCTCGCTCTGTCGTTAGTTAAGTAACCTAACGGGTAATGACGGGACCCAGTGGCGAATGCGGATGGCATATACGTACATCATTATTTTCGTTCTTTATTGGTGTGATCAATTGATGGGACTGCATTGATTCGGATCAATACAAGCTAAACAAACCTATTTTGATGTTGTTGGAACACTTTTCAAAAAGCTGTTATTGCAAGGACGTTCTCTTTTATTTTGCACAGTGGTATTCGGTTATGGATATCCAGCACCTCAGTCGACGAGGCAAGGGCCGAGATCCCTTCACCAGGAGTGACCCCTTGGACAGAAGTTTGCGTCAGGGCAATAACTTCACTATAGTCGATTACTTTTGGTTTGCATCGTGGTATTCAGTTGGAATATCCTGCACCTCATTCTACGAGGAAAGAGCCGAGATCCCTTCACCGGGAGTGACCTCTTTAGTAAAGGTTTTCGTCACTATATTTTTATAAAGCTATCCAGTTCCTTCAACGATATCAAGTTCATTACGTTAAAGGTTTTTCGCCAAAAACCATTCGTAGCCCTACACCATTTCATATGGATAGTCAATAGTATTCAAGCTGTGTTTGTTGGCCAAAGTCAAGGCACCGTGATTGGTAGCTATTGGATATTCATATGCAGCATAGATAGATGGGTTGGTTTGGGACAGTCGTGCTGCCTTGTTGGCCAAAGTCAAGGGTAGGTACGGGTGGGTTCAAATTAACCTGGAGAATGACGGGTAGAACTTGACATATGGCTTATGATTTGTTGGCCAAAGTCAAGGTCATAAGAGTATGAGGTAAAAATCACATCGGGAGTTTCTAAAGAAACTGAAACTTTCCAGATATGCGCATACCTTCTGGAGTGTGATAACGTGAGCGGATTCCGTCACGTTATCATGCGATGATAGTTGGATCCCGATTCTCACTGATGAATTGGTTTACTCCTCGGGTGATCCCGACTAATTCTTCTTTCAGGTTTGGAGGAGAATTTAACGTTACAGTGGGAGGTTTCCTGATTAGATAAAGTGATAACCATTCTGATCTAGGTTAGAGTGCATGCTGAGTGTTTCTTTTCTCTCTCTCTTTGGCAACGACCATGACCCGACCCTAGACTATGACTCAGTGACCAAGATTAACCGAACCCTCTTAAAACACTGACTTTTGGATTGTCAGAGTTGCATACCTTATTGCCACTCCTACTCTTACCCTTTTCTCCAGGACACCCCGTATTACTATGAACATTCACTTCCATTGGATAAAACCATCATATGGTTATATACGAACTCGAAGGAATTTATTCGAGGATGGTTTCTGGTTCTGGAGAAAACGAATAGGACTATTCAGCTGTCTTTTCCTTTTACTTTTTCTCAGGTTGCGAGTGCCCCTTAAATTAGGGGATAGTACACCTATTACGCAAATTGGATAGTCTTCTTCCAAACCATAGGCAGGTGCCGACTGGTAGGGAATGAAGAAAACCAATTAGCCTAACGATGGTGTACAGAAGGTATTATGTAAAGACAAATAAAGGGATTAGAAGGAGGGCAAAGTAAATTGCGACTGCTATTCACGACCAAACCAAGTATTTCATTACCACTCCCACTTCACCTTTGTATTTCTCCAGGACACTCCGTATCACTACGAAGATCCACAGTTTATTGGATACTCCATCGTATGGTTATATACGAACTCGAAAGGAACTTGTTCCAGTTCGGGGATGGATTCTGGTTCAGGAGAAATAGGAATAAGGTTTATTCAGGTGTCTTTTATCTTCACATTCTCTTGCGTTGCGAGTGCTCCTAGGATTAGGACAGTACACCCATTACGCTTATTGGATAGTCTTCTTCCAAACCATAGGCTGGTGCCGAACGGTAGGGAAGGAAGAAAACCATTTAGCCTAAGAGGGTGTACAGAAGGTAGTGACTAAAGACATATAAAGGGATTTGGAGAGATGGCAAAGAAATATACGGTTACAGTTGTGAATCTGGATAATGGAAGAAGCATTACTAGGAATACCAGGATACCCCTCCGAAACATTTACATGTTTCACTTTCACTGTGTACTGTTAAAAGAAAACTGATTTCCTAATTAGACACGTGCTCCAGGGTATGTATTTACCAGGTATGATTCTCACATCTGTATGGTTTTACAGATGATGAGTGGGAGTATGTTATTGGGAATTAGGTGATTGTCCTCATTATATCGGAATTCGTTGCAATTGGTAATATTTGAGGAAATTACCTGGGTTGTTTGCCGGACGGCAAATATTTGGTTTTGAATATCCGTTATTATGCACCAATTTCAAATTGATATATCTGTACGTCTATTTTTATAGAGTGAGATATAACTTTTTGAAATTATGTCTATGACATTTACCTATATCAGTGGATGGTTAGGTAAGGAGTATTAAACAGCGGTGTAATTCTTCTTAGCCATAAGTACAGTTTTCAACCTACGACACACAGGGAATGAGTTATTAGACTCAAGGGACTTGTACAGAGTATTGTATGTTGTCCAGTGTCCATCAGGACAGAGGGGTTGGTACTCGTACGATATTCTGTTTACTTGTGACTTCTCTAGTTCTTAGACATGTGTTTCGTAGAAACACAAGGTCTAAGTTTTGAGAAGTTATAGGTATATGAATAAAGTAGAGAACCAGGTGTTGCAAGTATCAGGATTCTTCAAGGTGATTGATGATGTAGATACTTGTATGTGGTATTCAGATGATAGTAATGATTAAAAGAACTTGCTTCTCTTTCAGGTTACTCATAATTGGAAGCACTCCTAAGTTGAGTAATGCTGATCGGCCTCTCTTCATTCAGTTGACATGCACTGGAGACAGCTGCATGATTTGAATCTGGTTCCAATTAAATCAGTGCCTCTGGTTCTATATTGGATATAGAACAGTTCATATCTTAACGATGTTAAGGTACGGGTTATTGTGGGTTGACCCAGGCTATGACGAGGGTTGACTTTCTACCATCTGGAAGATCAATAGTGATATTGTTCTAGACTCGCCACAGTTTTAAGTAAAATGGATTTTTTCATAAAACAGAAGTGAGAGTATGGTAGAACTGGAAGTGATTCCAGAACCGCAAACGATTACTGAAAATTTAATAAGAACCTAAAGATTCAATCTGGTTTGACATTCCATTGGCCACTCCGCAGCTATGGTGGGTAACCTCAGGCACTCGAGAGGTACTTCGGTATGCTCAAAGACGATGACAGGGAGGTTCTTGTTTACCCAGACTTACCATTGCTGTTGTTCCAGACTGTGAGACCCGGCAAGAGGATGAGTATAGCGTCGTTCTAAACTAGCTTTAGAAGTGTATGTGCATATGACTCTGCCAGAGGGTTGTCATAGTCAGTGGGAGCAGCGGAAGCATGGTGGACAAATGGCTTATGTATATTTATAGACTAAAGCAAATATAGCGGAGATAGATCATCTATTTCTGATGTGACAGTCATAGGTTTGACTTCATCAGAATAGGGGATGGATCTGTTAAGAAGGTAGTAGGGTGTGATGTCCAGGTATTTGGATGACATACACAGAGTAGGAAGTGATATTCCTATACTACGATCGGTTATACTTTGGTTGTCACACAGTGGTTTCTCCACATAGGAATTGGACATTATATCAGACATTCTGGTTACTAGATCTATAGTTTGAGATCTAGATTTGGGAAGTGTCCCAATCTGGGTACTTAGACAGCATTCTAAAGGTGTTTTAGAATGGACGACTCCTGGCATGGTAGTGTACCTGCAGGTGATGGAGTCACCCTCTCTAAAGGTGTCTTATAGACTAAAGGGGAGAGGGATATGCATGATTGGCAGATCACTTGCTTAGGCAATTGAGTCAATCATGAGATGTAAAGTACCACACCAGATGTTGTTTTTGCATTAGATGCAATAAGTAGATATTGATCCAATCATGGAGAAACGGTCGGAAGCAGTTTTAGAACATAAGTGGATGTTCTAGGGATTTGATAACGGCAGCCTTCTTCGGGAGACGGTTATCATTCCAGGCTTCCAAGGTGACCTGGATGACAGAGTGACTATCAGAGTTATAGTTTTCCCTCTGACGAGGGGCAGTATTTTGGATAGGTGGTCCAAGCGGATACTTAGGGAGGTGTGGCGCTGGATACTGATTAAGTTCAGTTGACGATACAGTCTAAGAAGTTTGGGTTTGGAGGTCATTTATGAGCTAGGTCCCATCAGATATCCAGACACATTCTAAGACACGTATTGCTCATTTCGGGAGATGGCTTTCTCCACGAACTTGAGATAATGAGAGATATAGAAAGAAACATTAGAGCGGATCCACTCACTGAGGCTATTCCTTGAACGCAATAATTTCACAAACGTGTTTTGTGAGACTGATTAGTAGAGGAGTTGGGTGTTCGGTATCACACGGGCTGTGATTATGCGACATCGCAATAATTAGCGTTGAGTGCAAGTGGGACAATGTTGGAGATAGTGCCCTAAGAGTCAATTATTGGATCACAGGCACGTGATTGCAATGATTGAGGGAGGACCTATGCCGGTAGGACAGTCTTACTCAAGATGATAGTATGCTATCTGGTTTATCTTTATCATCGTGTACTGCTTTAGGTGACCTTCAGGTCACTATTGCGCGTTGATAGAGCCCTTAGGATTCTTTCTTGACGGCCAGCAGTATGATGGCGATCATATACGTAGGAGCTGGGGTCTATAAGCACATCCTTAAAAGGTCCCTAGTCATGGGAGTTTTCGAGACAGGGCATCGATACTCGAGAGTAGACTAGTGTATACAGTCGAGACCCCGACAAGGGGCGGTGGCCGGTCTCACAAGCCACTGGTGTCAGTTGGTTCACCTAAGATGTATACAGGTGCTCATTGGGTTATGAGTACACCGGACAGGACTCGCCGGGAACATGCTAGTTGGTCTTATACCTGACGTCAGATAGCAGTTCCCTGGTGACATGTGTACAGGTTAGTTCATCGACCTGAGATACTGGTGTCAGTTGGTTCACCTAAGATGTATACAGGTGCTCATTGGGTTATGAGTACACCGGACAGGACTCGCCGGGAACATGCTAGTTGGTCTTATACCTGACGTCAGATAGCAGTTCCCTGGTGACATGTGTACAGGTTAGTTCATCGACCTGAGATCGTCATTTATCTCGTGTGAGTTCCCACTGTACTTTGATTACTACCCTACCACGCTCAAAGGAGTCGTGCAAACAGGATTTAGTTGGGTACAGTCCTGAGCCACATGGAGGCAGTGAGCGGATCTTCAGGGGTTCGTTTCTCCCGGTATTGGGGGTGTGGTCGCGCTGTGTCTAGGAGAGCCATTACACGAAGTCCTTGGCCAAGGCAGGAGATTTACTGGTAGGTATTCCAGTAGTATCTCAGGGTGTTCTGGGCTACACTCTGACACGACTTGTACCGCTTTTGGGGGTCTGACTTTTACCAACCCCCTAGGCCCGCCATGCGATGCTCATAGACGAACGGACCGGACTGTACGGATATTGTCACTGACAGGCTCAGTAGGGTGTCAGGATGCGTTCGCTCATCGACGTCCCTTTTGGTCAATACCTGGTAGCCCGTTACGTATGGCTAATACCTCTGACGTGCTAGTGGTTAAATCCACAGCTAAAGTATTGACGAGTCTTTAGAGTCCCCTACAGACCGTTTCTCAAGTTTCGGGCGAAACGCTGTAGAGGCCGTATGGAGATATGGCAGGGTTCGATCATATACGTGCGGTATTGCACGGATCATGATCGGACGGATAATACTAGCGGGTTTTGGTTTAAGCCGGATCCTAGTATTGTACAGTGTAGATTTTGTCTCATTGCATTTGTATTCGGTCGAAATACAAATGTGGTTATGTATATACAGTCGCAGGGTCTTCCTGTAATTTATTACGTGATCGGTTTTTTGAAGTTTCCAGTTTGCTTTCCGTTTCGGCCATTTTCCTTTGTAACTTTATTTGGCTGAAAATTGGTGTGGAGGGGCTTATTTGCGAATGTGCAAATTAGCCAACTGGAGGGCGGTTTTTGGAAATTGTTGTTTCATGATGGTTGTAGCTTCCATTGACTTCATTTGTTCATCATGACTTGATATGATTAGGTGATGGAGTGGAGATTTGGTTGTGATCATTATTCTTCATGATTATCATTTTCTCTCTCTTGTATTATTGCTTACTCCACTCTCTCTCATTCTTGAAGCAAGGGGCCGGCCATTCTTAGTGGGGGCTGCCAAAAATTTTGGAGAGGATTTTTGGTTCTCATTTTCTTGCTACAAAATTCCCTAAGCCACCACAAAAGTTCATATCTCATTCCTCCACCCAAAAGGCAACTTCACAACCCTTTGAGACAAAGTAATCCACACTTAGCCTACAGCATTCTTGGACACGTCGGCTCGCCAACTTCGTGCCCGAGTTGCCTCGGTCCAGAGGTGGGAGCCCGTAAAAGAATCCGGCGATTTGGTGCCCTTCCGACGAGGAGACGAAGACCGGAGATTCCGCGGGGAGATCGGGATGATGACGAGAAGACCGAAGGACACGGATCGCTCGGTATATCTCTCTACCCCTTCTCTAGTTATCTAGGATTAGGTTAATGGCCCGATCCGGGTTTATAGTGCGCGGTAGTGCTGGTTTACAAGTTTTGTAAAAGTTTCGTTTCCGCATTCCGGCGTCAGATTGACGGCCGGGGCGCTGCCGTGCACTTACATAGAAGACGTTAACCCTAAACCAAAACGAGGTCCCACCATGAAAGCGCCATGTCCGTCGTTCGAAGAACAGATAGACAAGCTAATAAGGGAGGTAGGTCAAAAAGTCCGGCATGACCATAGCCGCGAAATGGCCATTTACGAGAAAGCCAGGATGTAGCACCTCCTTCAGCAGGCTGTGGAGAATGACGATGCTCTTTGTTGCCAACCCGTCATACAAAAGACCCAACGCGGGGGCAAAAACAAATTAAAGAATGGAAAAAATGTCCGACGGCGGCCAAGCGGGTCCAAGAAGCCACGCGATCAAGAATTGAGCAGCCGGGATTCATCTCTTATAAAGAAGATGGGTCGAGCATATTCTTTTCCCCAAGACAAGACAAGGAAGATATTCGGTCTTGTTATGAAACATCAAACGATTATGCTCCCAGAATCCAGACACCCCGAGCAAGCAGGCGAGGTCTCTCACCCGGATTATTGCTCCTATCACCGAGCAATAGGACATCCTCTCGAAGACTGCTTCACATTCAAAGACTTGGTAGAAGACCAGTATCAGCAAGGAAGGTTCGCTTTATCCAGCAGTTATAAGGTAACCCCGCCACAGAAGCATGAACCGAAAGCCACGTATGCAGCGAGAGTAGAGTCGGATCAACATCGGTCTTCAAAGCGATCACGTACCTGTCACGCGATAATGCTGTCAGGAGAAGGAGTATGCAAGGATATGGCTGACCTCCCCTGGTGCTTCGAAAACGATGAAGACGAAGTGATCTCAGAGTTTCTACCGGCACCAAAAGAGCTGGAAGATGGGATACATACTTCTGCAAATAACCTCAAAAAAATCGACTTGGGGATGGCAAACGACCCACGGCCGACGTTCGTCAGTGAGCTGTTGTCTAAAGAAAAGGTGGCTACACTCAAAGATGTGCTCATGCAGTATAAAGACTGTTTCGCATGGAACTATTCCGAGATGCCAGGATTAGATCCAGAAATAGCTGTGCATAGATTAGCGATATCTCCGGACATCAAGCCAGTCAAACAAGCACCGAGAAGAATGCGACTCGAACTTGAAACGAGCATCAACGCCGAAGTCAAGAAGCTAATCGACTCCGGCTTCATCCAAGAGGTTCAGTACCCTGACTGGATTGCCAACATCGTCCCAGTGATGAAGAAAAATGCGACAGTGCACATCTGCGTAGACTTTCGGGACCTCAACAAAGCTTGTCCGAAAGATGACTTCCTAGTACCTGTCACCGAGCTGATGATAGATAATACGTCCACTCACGAAGTCTTATCCTTCTTGGACGGGTCATCAGGGTACAATCAAATAAAGATGCATCCCGAAGACCAGAAGCATACCGCTTTCCAGACTCCTCTGGGCATATTCTGCTACAAAGTGATGCCTTTCGGTCTGAAGAACGCCGGTGCTACCTATCAAAGGGCCATGACGAAGATTTTCTATGACCTCATACATGAAGTCGTTGAATGCTATATCGATGACCTCGTGGTTAAAAGCAAATCGCACGAGGAACACTGGGAGCATCTGAAGATAGTGTTTCAGCGCCTTCGGAAATACAACTTGAAGATGAACCCTCTGAAATGCGCGTTCGGAGTTTTCTCCATTACCATACACCAAGAGCATCTCTTTAGTCCTTCGCAAGTACTTGAGAATGCTCTTCATAGCTGTCCAGTGACTCTCTCCAGGATCAGCTTGATACCTACTCACTACACTTAGTGAGTATGCTACATCGGGTCTGGTACATAACATCGCGTACATGATAGAGCCTACTGCCGAAGCATAGGGTATCCCTTGCATGCGAGCTCTCTCCAAATCAGTCTTGGGAGACATCTCTTTGGAGAGAGTGAGCCCTGAGATCGTAGGTAAAAACCCACGTTTGGACTCTTCCATACTAAACCTCTTTAGTATGGTGTCAATGTACCTGGATTGGGACAATCCCAATATCCTTTTAGATCTATCTTTATAGATCATAATTCCCAATATGCATGAGGCATCACCAAGATCTTTCATTGAGAATCTTTGTGATAAGAAGAGCTTGACCGATTGCAGCATAGGAATGTCATTTCCTATCAAGAGTATGTCGTCCACGTACAATACGAGGAAGACAACCTTACTCTCTGCCACCTTCTTGTAGATACAAGGTTCATCTACGTTTTTGACGAAATCAAACTCTTTGATAACGACGTCAAAGCAGATGTTCCAACTCTGCGATGCTTGCTTTAATCCATAAATGGATTTAAGCAGCTTGCACACCTTCCCGCTGCTCCCACTATCTACGAAGCCCTCTGGCTGAGTCATGTACACGCACTCTTCTAAATCATCGTTTAGAAAGGCGGTCTTAACATCCATTTGCCAGATTTCATAGTCATGATATGCAGCGATGGCAAGCATGATCCGGATGGATTTAAGCATAGCCACTGGAGAAAAGGTTTCGTCATAGTCCACACCTGGTCTTTGACGAAAACCCTTTGCAACAAGTCTAGCTTTGAAAGTCTCCATTTTCCCATCTACACCAAGTTTTTTCTTGAAGATCCACTTGCTCCCAATGGGTTTTACCCCTTCAGGAGCAACTTCCAAAGTCCACACTTTGTTGGTGTACATGGATTCCATCTCGGACCGCATTGCATCCAGCCATTTCACTGAGTCCCCACTCGTGATGGCCTGCTCGAAGCTAGTTGGATCATCATCAACCATGATGCAATCCTCGCTCCCACCATCCATGAGAAAACCGTAGTATCTCTCAGGTGGGTGAGGAACCCTACTAGATCGGCGGAGAGACTGAGGTTCGTTGGGAACCATTGAATCTTCTGGTTCCACTAAATCTTCAGTTGCAGTTTGTGTATCTGGAACCTCTTCCAGCTCTACCACTTTGCCACTAATTTCTTTTACAAGAAATTCCTTTTCTAAAAAGGTGGATGTTGAGCAACAAACACTTTTTGTTCCTTACTGTGGTAGAAAAAATACCCATATGAGTTCTTTGGATATCCCACAAACTTGCAAAGAACTGACTGTGCCTCGAGTTTGTCCGGATTTTTTCTTTTGACATAGGCCGGACAACCCCATATCTTAACTCGTTTAAGATATGGTCTCTTCCCACTCCATATCTCATATGGTGTGGTAGGTACAGATTTAGATGGAACTTGATTCAATAGGTATGCTGCTGTCTCCAGCGCATACCCCCAGAAGGAAATAGGTAACTTAGCTGTGCTCATCATAGAGCGCACCATATCTAATAGGGTGCGGTTCCTCCGTTTCGATACACCGTTGTGCTGTGGTGTATATGGAGGAGTCAGCTGAGAGAGAATCCCATTCTCTTTTAGGAAGTCCAGGAATTCATTGCTCAAGTATTCACCTCCTCGATCAGATCGAAGGATTTTAATACTTTTCCCGGTTTGGTTCTCGACTTCTTGTTTATATTCTCTAAATTTCTCAAAAGCTTCTGATTTGTGTTTCATCAGGAACACATATCCGAATCTAGAAAGATCGTCAGTGAATGTAATGAAGTACGCAGAACCATTCCTGGCATTAGTAGACATGGGGCTGCATACATCACTATGTACCAGTCCCAAGAGTTCCGTAACTCTCTCTCCGTGTCCCGTAAACGGAGTTTTGATCATCTTGCCTTTGAGACATGACTGGCAAGTGTCATAAGATGAAAATTCAAACGGATTTAAATATCCATCTTTATGCAACTTAGCTAGTCGTGTCGCATTGATGTGACCCAGTCTATAATGCCACAAGAAGGATTCGTTCATTTCTGAACTCTTCCTCTTGTGTGTGTTTATTATGCTCAGAACTGTTGATTGATTTAGAACATAAATGCCATTGCACATCGTGCCTGATCCAACCAACTTTTGGTTGAGGAAAATGTTCATAGCATTATCCTGTAATACAAAATTATATCCTTCTTTACTCAACAAAGAAACCGATATAATGTTGCATATCAGGTTCGGCATGTAATAGCATTCGTTCAGAATCAATGTATTACCAGTTGGCAATACAAGGTGATATTCCCCGACGGTTTTAGCTGCAACAATTGCACCATTTCCAACCCTTATGTCTTTATCACCTTCTCCAAGTTCTCTACCTTTCCTAAGCCCATGTAACTGATTACATATATGGGATCCTGACCCGGTATCTAATACCCAGGACGTAGGGCAAATGGAGAAACAGTTCTCTGTAACGAACACACCCGAAGAAAATGCATCAACATGTACTTTCTTCATTCGGGTGGCATGGGAATCCTGGTATTCCCCTAAATCCTGTTCAGTCTTATAGCTCTTATAAGAAAGAATGGAACCAACGTTCCCCAGCACAGTATAACATGCGGGTTCGGTCAATACATCCATATTATTATCTTGATTAAGGCATGATATGGTCGCTACCTGGAGAGAGAGAGAAGAAAACACTTTAGCGTATGCTCTTGCAAGATCAGATTGGTTATTATTTTATCTAATCAGGATGGCTCCCACTGTTTTTATCAAATCTTCCTTCAAACCCTAAATGGAAAGACTAGCCGGGATTAATTACACCCTACAATTTCACCAATCTTTCAGCCAGGCCAGTGTCGGTACTTTGAGGGAGGTTCCCCGTGCTTTCGCACGGACCTAATTAAAGTAAACCTCGTTTTCCCAGAGACGTAACCCCGTTGACACCTTTCTAGACACCTACTTGATCGGCTAATTGTCCTGTGTAAAACTCTCCCAGGAGTAACAATTACTCGCAGTGGGTATCGGGATCCAACTATCTTATAGAAGGTATGCAATCTCATTCCAAATCTCAACACTTGAAATTCCCGATAATATTTTTCCCCAAACGATCTATGACCTTGACAAGGTCAACAAACCATAGACCGTAAGTCAAGTTCAACCCGTCATTTCTTGATTGAATTAAACCCACCCGCACGACCCTTGACAAGGTCAACAAGGCCGTACGACTACCCTAAAACAATCTGCATCATATGCATAAATAGGTAAATACTGGTCAGCTACCGCACACTACGCCTTGACAAGGTCAACAAACGCAGCACGAATACTGAGCAGGACTTATCTGAAATGACGGAGGGCTATGACAGGTTTTTCTGAAAACCTATTGCGTAATGAACTTGATATCGTTGTAGAATCGAGTGAATTTTGAAATGGAGTGATTTTGAGGCTTTTATTAGTTTTGCTAAAGAGGTCACTCCCGGTGAAGGGATCTCGACTCTTTCCTTATGGAATAAGGTGCAGGATATATCATATACATCACTATGCAAAGCAAAACTCCAAAAGCAATCAAAAGCAAACCGAGTGTTGTAGCATCTGCTAGTTTTGCTAAAGAGGTCACTCCCGGTGAAGGGATCTCGGCTCTTTCCCCATCGAATAAGGTGCGGGATATATATATCGCTATGCAAAGCAAAATTGTAGCTACCCTTTTTGAAAATTTTGATTCTACAATATCTTTTAGGTTTCTTTTCTTTCATTAATCACATTAATGAAGTCCCATCATTTAAGTCATTTAAACATCACAAATAAATACGACGTACACTTATGCCATCCACTTTCGCCTCGATGTCCCCTCATGCACCGTTAGGTTAGGTAACTAACGGCAGAGCGGGACAGGGCTAGCGCGGGTGTAAAACATAAGTAGCGCCTATATAATATATTATATATACTATATACAGTATTTATCACAACACATCACATGATCACATCACAGATATCGCAGCAGAAGAAACATATGAAATATTGGATATACTAGGACGTCCGTGTTTTATTTTTAGCCTCTATAAAACACGGATTCCACGGTCGCGATGAATAGCCAAACCCACACCCCTAGACCCCTACGAGAGCGGCAAGCAACCCTACCAATTCTAGAGTTAGGAGACCCGGACTCGACTCCTCGAGTTGGTCTTCCACTGGACTCTAGAACCCGGTTACTTGTGCTCTTCTCCTTGGGTCTATCCTAGTGCGGAAAAGTAAATAATATACAAAAGGTGACATCAACCTCATCCCGGAAGTGCCCCAATAAAAGAATATTATATACATTTTATTTTACATGAAAGAAAATAAAAACTCTCATCTCACATAAAAAAAACCCGGCTATCCAAAACGCGACGATCCAATATAACATATCCAGCAACACATAACATCACATGTCATCAACGTAAGTAAATATGCGCATCCCAATTGTCATTGACATATAGCAACGAAACCGGCGATATCACATATTACACTTACGGTCACAGAAAAGAAAGTGTAAAACTACAACATTTGGAATCCACAATCTTCTTTAGACATCGTAAATCCGAAATATCACATATTTCGCATTTCATGCCTAACGGTATGAATTCCACATATTGTATCACATTCCAGATAAATAGACAGTATTAAACTTTCCGATCGAATAATCAAATACCCAAGATTTCCATAAATAGCTCAACACTTGAGCGGAGTTCAAAAATTCTAGAATACGTCACAGTAGCAACGGTCCAGCCGTAGAAGGGCCAAGCCAACGCCTCACATGTGGCACGCCGTACTGCCTCAAACCCTAAGGTTCAAAAGGTAGTTCAAGACGGTCACATAATCGAGTTAAGGTTTGTTGTCTTCTAGAGGGTCCATCGCGTCACATGCACGTATTTCCGAATGATTTAAACCCGAGAAAAATTCAACACTTGAATGTTTTTCGTGCCGGGAAAAATCGAGTTAATGATATCCGTTCGAACATTTTAATATTTTCTAAATTATCCGGAATAACAAAAAAAAATTAAATATTCCGATCGAATCGACGATTACAAAATAGACCCTAAAAATACTTAACACATGAGTCACAATAAAAATACCCAGAAAGATGCAGGAATGGTAGTGGAAATTACTGCTTGAAGAACCGTCCCCAATACTCCTTCTTTGCCGCGGAACCGCCGCAAATGGTGGCAAAGTGCCGCGGTTCCGCGGCCATGTGGAGGCTTTGAGGGCTCGTTTTTCATGGTAACCCTTAAAATTACCTGCTGATTTTTTTAGGTATTTTTAATTCTGAAAATACAAAGTTTTTAAAAAATGTACAGAGAGGGGGTTAACTTTGACATTGTCGGGTTCGATCGGGGTTTTAACTTCGTTAACACATCGCCTAATGCTCTAGCAATGCTCTGATACCACTGTAGGGTTACAAGGCACTCTAATAAGGTTTAAGGAAGCATCGAACATGTCCGTTTAAAATTTTAGCCGTGCCGAATAACCCTAAACAAGATCGTTGCTAGAAAATTAGGGTTTCATATGCAAGTAAACTATGTTTACAACTAAGTGAATACGATATACAACCTTTGTAGATCGGTCCTTCACTTCTTTAGCTCCTTGTTGAAGTCCCTTCGCTGCGATCGTGGTTCTCTCGGACCCTTGCATGGCTTCACGAGGCGAAAAACGCGTCCTTGCTTGAAGTCTTCGAGGCCGAAGATGATCTACGTCGAGGGGATGCCAACTCAAGCTTCTACTTCACTAACTTGAGAATTAGTGAAGCAAACACCCTAAACTAAAGTTCTAGTCTAGTAGAGGATGGAGAAATAGGAAGTGGGTTCTCTTTAGAATTTTATTTCTCACACTCTATCTCACTTTGGATCAAACCCTTGCAAGCTTTCTCTTTTTATCAATGAAGAAGAAGATGAGCAAAAGAAAGAGATGAGGATAATGATCAAGTGAGAAGGCTAACCATGGTGAGTGAGTATCATATACTAACCCTTGTAGAGCCATAACCATGGCTAAAGTTTATGGTTGGGTTAAGAAATATCCATAGTAAAAACAAATTTAATGGAATTAGTCAAATGCTTCCACAAGCTTCCACAAGCTTCAAGCATTTAGCTAATCCTCCACTAATTTTGTAATTACTTTGAATATTAAAATCCAACATAAAAGATAGCATGGTGTAAGTCTCATACACCCAAGTCAAGTGTATCATCAACCATGATACTAAAAGGAAAACACATTTTAACATATATCATATATACATTAAAATTGTGCTCATGTGAGAAAAACCCTAAAGTGAACAAGTGTTAGTAAATGTAAACTAGTATATCTAATATACAATTATACACTTAATTATTAAATCAACACTTGACTTAATAATCCGGTCATATCACATATAACCGACTAACATCAAATGTATCGACTTATCGAATCAACACTTGATTCGATAACCCGGCTATATCATATATATAACCGACTGATACATAAAGTCGCGAGAATAGAATATGGTATCACATACACGCATTATTCTCGGTCCTGCACATATCACATACGTGCACCTATTTCGTTTTGCCTGAGCCAGAAAAACCTCTATGTAGGACTCTAAAGACTCGTCAATACGCCGGCAGTAGGTGATGATCACATCAAGCACCCACAAGCCGTCAGCGGTACCAGCTGGACGTAACGGCTACCCGGGTATTGAGCGATCAGAAGATCAGCAAGCAAGCCCGCTCCAACTCCTGTAAATGCCTGCCGGTAACACTTCCCGTACAGTCCGGTCTCCTCGTCTGATATGTCGCATATCAAGTCTAGAGGTGGTAAACGTCAGACCCCAATAACCGATAAGTCGTGCCGATGTGAGGCTCATAACGGGTCGAGAAACTACTGGTAACACTTACCAGTAAATCTCTATATCAGCCCTGGCCAGGAACTTCCCTGTTATGGCCAATCGAGCACAGCGCAACATCAACCCCCAATACCGGGAGAGACGAAACCCCTCCTATCGCTCATTGCCTCCATGTGACTCGGGAATGTACCCAAAAACCACCGTTTTACACACCCTCATGGATGTGGTAAGGTGTAAATCAAAGCACAGTGGGAATCACACAAGACTCTATGACGATCTCGGGTCTACAGACTAACCTGCACAAGTGTCACCAGAGAACTGCCATCTGACGTGAGGTATAATATCATCTGGGAGTTCTCGGCGAGTCCGTCCAGTGTACCCAGTCTCCACTGAGCACCCGTATACCATCTCTGATGTCAAACACCAATGGATATGGGATCATCCATCGCCCATCTCATGGGTCGAGAAGCGTATACGCTAGTCTACACTGGTATATCGATGCCCCGTCTCGATACACCCACGACTAGGGACCTTGAAGGATGTACTTATGGACTACCATGTCCCCACTAGTATGATCCGCATCATAGTCCAGGTAGTCAAGTACACATCCTAAGGGCTTTACCAACATGTAACGATAAGACAGTATAAAGAGACAAGTCTACATGTTAAAGTAAAGAGCAACCAGATAGCATACTATCATATCGAGCAAGAAAGTCCTCTCTATATATGTCCAAGCATCCAATATAATATACATCATCTGTACAATACTGGCCTCTAGGGCATACATACAACTAACACAAATTCCTAGGATTCATCGTGCGACACTGGGGCATCGAAATAGACCCATCAAAGATCAAGGCGATCATGCCGCCAAGAACTCTTAAATAACTGCGGTCTCTTCAAGGAAAGCTCACATATATTCGGCGGTTCATAGCTAACCTCTCCGACAAAAGTCGTCCCTACAGTCACATGATGAAGAAGGGAACCTCGTTCGTTTGGGATCACAAATGCCAAAGCGCACTGGACGAAATCAAGCAAAACCTACAGAATCCTCCGGTGCTAACCGCTCCGGTCAAGGGAAAGCCTTTCATTCTGTATACAACCGCCCTTGAAGGTTCCTTAGGCGCACTATGGGCACAAGAAAATGTCCAAGGGAAAGAGAGAGCCCTCTACTATATGAGTCGAATTCTCCTGGGGGCAGAAAACAATTACTCTCCCATTGAAAAACACTGCCTGGCGTTAATCTTCGCAATAACGAAGCTAAAACACTACGCTTTGGCGCATGAGGTCCATCTCATATCAAAAGTGGATCCTCTCAAATATTTGATGTCAAGAGCCATACTAACAGGACGGATCGCTAAATGGGCCCTCCTCTTGATGGAGTTCTCGATAACATATCATCCTCTCAAGGCAGTAAAAGGCCAGGACATCGCCGGCTTCCTCGCTGAGCATCCTATACCTGCCGATTCACCCTTAAATTGCGAATTGCCGGACGAGCACGCGTTTGACACGATCGAAGGGGAGAAATGAGAGAGTGTATAAGTCCATGGTTGTCACGTCCCGAAAGTACGGAACAAGACCGGCACTTAAACTACGAACGTCTCGAGGCGTACGTAATCTAAGTAAACCGAAAACCCAGAAATATAACGCGTGACTCTAAGGTCAAAGGAATAACATCAATGGTCTCTATCTCAAAATAAATACATGTTTGGTTGATGAAACTTCTAGATACAACAGAGTAATAATATACAAGTTATATAATGGGGGGTACGATACAAGTAAACCCACCTACTAGCAAATCACCCGAAGGAAACTATGCCCGCAAGCCGTAATGAAACCTGTACGGCAAACCTGCAAGAAACTGGGGCACAACGGGGGTGAGTTGCCAACTCGTGAATAGAAAAAGATCTATGAATAGAAATCGCATAAATAACGCAATCCTAGGTCAATGATCATAATATATCCTCAAATATATGAATAACACGTAGCCTATAACAAGGCTAGGGTAAATATCTAACCCAAGTGTAATCTCATGTGCCCGTGTCAGTGCCTCAAGTAGCAATATATCATATGAATGAGGTATGAATGCATGAAAATAGAATACATGTAAATGAAGAACCGTTTTCATAATTTAGTGAGATTTCCTTTGTATTTTTAAAATGAGGTATCATAATGAAATCAGCATAAAATAGTGCCTAGCATCGGCACAAAACGTAATCCCAATATCTCGATATCTCTGTATCACAGTCTCTGTACCTCAATATCTCGAAATCTCAATGTCTCAATCACAATATCTAAGGCGCCGTCAGTCCAGACCGGCCCCTACCATCCATCTCAAGACCACGACGGTATCCTCTGGATATCCGACACGTCGGGTAAAATCACCGGTAGGTAGTGCTCCCCTGCCAGGCTCACATCGTCATCATCACGCGCTTCTTGCCCCGGGGTACCTTACCGGGTCCACCATGTACCCGAAACGGTTAATCCGTCTCCTCGAATCGGGTCTCGAAATCCATCAGCAAACTCATGGTGGACGACTCATACATCATGGGAAAAACCGCACGTTTTATTTAAAAAGAGAGAAATCATTTTATATAAGTTTTGCGGTTTTCCCCCCAAATCCAGAAAATTTCATGGAAATCCGAATCCAAATCATCAATAGCATGTAAAAACCATGAATATAGGCATAACAATGAATAACAGTATGCATGAAGTGACAAGTAATAACTACAATGTTAAGCTGGCATATAAGGCAGGCACACTAATATCATGTCAAATTACTAACTAACAAGCTAAGTCAAGAAATAATATTTTCTAAGGTGTACGTGACATGGCAATTACCGATGAAGATGTGTGTGAGCCGGCAAATAAGTGTACGTGGTACATACGCATCATCGGTCATGGTGCTGGTGTCCTAACAATATGATATCAACATTGCAATAAGAAATTATAACATAAGTATGCTATGCGAAGCGAACCACAATAATAAGCGGGAGCTAAATACTAAACACAACGATAACTAATCTGCATTACCCTAATATAAATCCTACAAATGGTGCCTTTGAAATAACACGAATCATGGGGTTTTGAAAATAGGGGCTACGGTGTTTTTATGAAAAGATACGTCATTTTGAAATATCCGTAGGATCCCTTGGGCTGTCTTTTAAAATACCCACGATTCGTTAGTTTTTGAAATAAGTAAGAATCGAATCTAATCTAACAACTAAACTAAACTAAAGGGCTAAGCTAACAAGCTGGACTACAGGTAAGGAAACCGCCTAACATCTGAGTCGATCCATATACATACCTGTATATATATTAGTCGGTGATCCCACCTCAATAATATCATATCCGATACCATATCTATAATCAGACATCCCAAGTCAAGAGTGCGGATCAATCATCAAGATATAGCTCGTACGTAAATCCGTCGTACGGCATCCCCAAATCTGGGTACGGGTCAATATCATATTCCTCACACTTTTTCTCTGGTATCCTCTTTATCCAAGATCATAGTCTAGGGTACTGACCTATGTCTAGTACAATACTAATATCCTCAATATACTCATGATCTGACTACTGATCGACAATCTCGTACAAACCGATATCGTCAGCACATATCATCATCAAGGGGTATACATCGCCCGATACGGCCTAATATCAATATCCAAGCATATCATGCCTCATATCACGATCACATGTCGACCATTTTATTTATAACACTATTCACCCATATCGCCGCCCCAAGATCCGCTATAACACTAGGACGTACCTTAAGTACGAACCTGCCATATCACCGAGATCACAACCACAAAACAAATCTCATCGACTCAGCTCAATCCCAAGTATCAACCTCAAATCCGTATGTGAACACATAATCCCATACCCATGTGATCACATAACTATAAAGAATCCTATGAGCACATAAAAATAGGAATGTATGCAAGTATGTAGGTGTGTATGTGTAGTGCAACACTACCCTAGGGTTCGCAACACTAAAATAATCCAACACACCAATATCCATCCTAAACATCGTTATTAATCCCAAATAACATATAATAAATTGTTGGTGTGTATACACATCCGTATACACCACCACGGACTGCGGGGGTGCTATACACCATCCACCCGACTTCTCCCCGTAGATATAAATCTACTCACCTGGTCCTCGTTCGCCGGTGCCGACGTCGCCACGCGCTTGCTTGTCGTCTCGAAGTCCACATGGGGTACCTACATATCATAACGCACCATACCGCATTAAAATCCGACTCATGACCAAAACGACGCACGAATCCCACATAGGTCAAAACCTATGGTTGCTTTCGCAAATCGACCCAAAAACCCTCGACGTCGGCGTACAAATGCCAAACCATCGAGAAAACTCCCAACACACTCATTTGTACAATTACAAGCACTAATTATAATATAAAATAGCTTAAAATCACAAAAACCCCAATTTCACTTAAAAAGTCATTTTTCCGAAAATCTAGCAAGCACAAATCACCGTTTTAGTACAAAACTCGATGTATAAACGAATCTAGCATCCACAATATTCACTAAATATCATAACAAAGTCATATAAACCATTCCTATAATCTATTCTCATCAATTTGTATAAATTCCAAAATCCTAGTTTGCAAAAATATCAATTTTTAACACCTTTTAAAGCAAAATTCACAATTCAACAATTAAGCTTGGTTTTGCATAACCTAAGATATTAAACCACTCATAATAATGTTAATGATGTCATAAAAACATAATTACATTTTTAACCCAATTATTTAACCAATTTTAAATAGCTAGTTAGCAAATTAGCGTAATTATTATAATTTTTTTAAAACTAACCATTAACAACTAACTACTAATCTTGTTTTAACAAGCCATAAGAGCCTAATACATTACACAACCATACACCAATTTCACAAAACCCTAACTTGCATTCAAACCCTTTCTTGAATTTTATAACTAACAAAATCCAACCCAAACTATACATGAAACACTAAATTAGCACTAATTTGAAGCCCAAAAAGCAAGTTAAACTCTTAGATTTGGTTTGTATAAAATACTAGATAGAAAAATAGAATAATTAACTTAATAATGGTGTGCTAAAAACCCTAGTTTAACTCAAACCATTCTCTTGAAGATCCTAGATGAAAATAGCACCAATATTAACACTAAAACAACTCATTTAAAGAAATCTAACCATAAGAATTTAAATGGGTAAGAATTATACCTCTAGATCTAGAGATCTAGCATGAAATTTTGACTCCAAAGATGGCCTCCTAGCATCCAAAATCCATGCAAGAAAGGTTAAGAAGAATGGATGAAGGATGGGCTTGAAATTGTGAAGTTTAAATGGAATTTTGATAGAATTTTGATGAGTTTAGAAGAAAAATGAGAGGGGAAATTTTGGGGCTGTTTATTGCAGGAATTTCGGCTGAGGAGGGAGTGGGGAGAGGTGTGGGGGAGTTGTGGAAAAGAATCCAAGTCAAAGCCCCTCCCAAATTACCATAATACCCCCACCTACTTTACTATATATAAAAACCTTATTTTAACTCATTTCTCACATGATTTAAGGTCAAAAAGAGGAAAATAAAATTCTTGGGCTGCTAAAATAGTGTTGGGACGGCCAAGGGGACTGAGGGTGAGTGTGAGAGACTTTACAAAAAAATTCTATGCAAAAAGACCCCCCACAATACCATATTTGCAAGTTTTAGTTCAAAATAACTATATTTTTGTTTTTCATAAAATAAATCAATTAAAACTTGAAATAAAATACTAAAAAATTATATTACAACTAGATTTTAATTAACATGATTTTAAAGATTAAAATTAGCCCATTTAAATTTGTATTTATCGCTAATTTAATGTATTTTCTTACCGGCTTAAAATAGTATTAAAATAATTAATTTCGGAAAAAATTTCAGAAAATTTGAAATTTCAGCTCTGGCTCAATAAACACCAAATACTAGCAATTACATAGCTAGAATATGTATATTTAATTTTATAATAAAGATATTTGCATTTTGACTTTTTACAGAAAATCCCCTTATTTTACCGTTTTTTCGAAATTTCACCGAAACGATTTTCAAAACGTTACAATCTTCCCCCTTAAAGAAATTCGGTCCCCAAATTTAAATTAAAACTCCCCCCCCCAAATACTAAAACATCTAAGCAAAACCATCAAGTCGTCGGGGCTCTGAAATCATAAATACATAAAATAAATCGTAGCGCAGCGCGGGCGCATGAAAAATGAGCATATAACTCAAAATCAAAACTCCGTCAAGCATCCCGCAATCATTGGAGTCATGGTGAAGGCACAATGTCTAAATCCAAAATGAAAATCAATCCCAAAATACGCGTATGAATACTACGTGCGTCTGGTGCGCACGACAATCAAAATCCATATACGTGCCATATAAGTGCACAGAAACAAGATCTAAGTGCATCGGGTGTGCACAAAGCATCTGTCGTAAGCAACGTGTGTGCCTGACAGCAAAATCAGGTGCATCTGACATGCACGAAAAAATCTCGATTTAGTGCATCTGGTGTGCACCAAAATCGCATCTCAAGACATGCGCTCAACATGCGCGAAAACCCAAAACCAGGGGCATCCATCATGCACGAAATCATGAAATCCAATATCAAGCGCCGAACATGCGCAAAATCAAATCAGGTGCACAAGGTGCACAAAACAAATATCGAGTATCACAATCGAAATCGAAGTCCAGTGCATCTAAGTGCACAAAAGGCGTATCACTGCACTGCAAGCATATATAAACTATACAGAGTGCAGGAACCAAATCGTGTGCGTGCATACGCATAAAATCAACTCAAATGTCTAAAACCGTAAAATCACAAACATGTGAAACCAAAGCACGAAAACGATATCAAGTGCAACACTGTGCAAAGATCGTAAATTCTCAATCATCAAAATCAAATCATGCGAATAAATCACCCAAAACATCGAAATCCATAATGGCGGAATAGTACCGCTCAAGTGCATCCTCTAAGAATCTCGGGCCAACTGTCGCGGTCACTAGTGGGACGTCTCGTCGATGATCATGAACTCTGGCCTGCTGGTGTGCGTAACACGACCACTCCTGGGTCCAAGTCTTCTCGTAATTTGTCCCATAAAGGTCCTGTCGAGGTCTCTCCCAAATCTCGCCTCTGCCGAACTGTCCGAAAGTCATCGTTCCTTACTAGATCTGTTCTCGTTCCAGAACGGCTGCATACTCATCACGACTCCCTCTGGAAGGTAAATCCAAGTACCATGCCTCGGCATGCGCATCGCATCTCTGATGTCGGCGGAGTGGAACGTCATCTCATCTAGATCTGGTACGAACCTCTTACTTCACTTTCCTCTAATGTCGTCTTCTTTGGACTCGTCTCGTCACGGCTGCATGGACTGAGCTCCAACGGCTATCCTCGTATCTGGAGTCTCCCAAGAAATGCATCTCACCACCTAGCATCCGAATTAAGTCGAGCCATCCGATCGAGTCGTCAAAACCTCATAATCCCCCAAGAGCTCAACATCTTGGGCACAGTTTAATAGTATCGAGTACATACCACAGCATCGGTGGTCCAGCCGTAGAAGGGCAAACCCAAGCCTCACTAATGGCGCCGTAGAACTGCCGCAAACCCGAAGGTTCAAAGGCTTTCACACGGTCATTAAGTCGAGTTAGGGTTTCATTCTTTTAGAGGGTCCATAGAATTGCCTGCATGCCCTTCCGAATACTTTAAACTTGGAATAATAGGTTTCTGACATTTGATCGTCTCTGTCGACTCTCAACGTCTCCGCGTGAAGTCGTCTCTTCCTGGAATCAATCTATCTGATGACCTCGCATCGGGGTAGGCGAACGATCCACATGTCCTAGTCATTCATCCTCGATGACTAGCGACCTTCTATCATCTCTTAGTACAACTCGTTCTGCACTAACTCCAGCATCTGGGGCGATATCTCGTTGCTCGCAGCAATAACTGGCTCGCTCGTCTGCACGCTGAACGGTGCCTCAATCATCAGGAGTAAGCAATACTTCAATGGTCATCAAAATCTGGCTGGCCTCTATCAGTGGCTCAATCCTCTAGTGCAAATCGGCACGTCCGAGTAATCTCATACAGCAATCCACCCAACACTCGTGGCGCGAAGACACAATGAAAAGACATATCTCTGCAATCGTGTGTCGCCGGAATCATGCCCTGGTCAGTCCTCGTTCGTGACGAGCTCGTGCTGACCGCAACTCTAGCTGTAGCTCTCCCTGCCCATAATCGTGGCAGCAAAACCATAACTGGTACCGATGAGGCTAGATCGGAATGAATATAATACTGAGCAAAGAAATGTACATCCTAAGGCTTCTTAAGTGGAGTAGCGTATCGTAAATATGCCGCGGAACATACCTACGGTACGTCACTCTACTTTAGTCACCTATTCCATCAACCAAGGGTCATCCTACGCTCCGAAGGTAAAACCTAACTCTCTGATACCAACTTTGTCACGTCCCGAAAGTACGGAACAAGACCGGCACTTAAACTACGAACGTCTCGAGGCGTACGTAATCTAAGTAAACCGAAAACCCAGAAATATAACGCGCGACTCTAAGGTCAAAGGAATAACATCAATGGTCTCTATCTCAAAATAAATACATGTTTGGTTGATGGAACTTCTAGATACAACAGAGTAATAATATACAAGTTATATAATGGGGGGTACGATACAAGTAAACCCACCTACTAGCAAATCACCCAAAGGAAACTATGCCCGCAAGCCGTAATGAAACCTGTACGGCAAACCTGCAAGAAACTGGGGCACAACGGGGGTGAGTTGCCAACTCGTGAATAGAAAAAAATCTACGAATAGAAATCGCATAAATAACGCAATCCTAGGTCAATGATCATAATATATCCTCAAATATATGAATAACACGTAGCCTATAACAAGGCTAGGGTAAATATCTAACCCAAGTGTAATCTCATGTGCCCGTGTCAGTGCCTCAAGTAGCAATATATCATATGAATGAGGTATGAATGCATGAAAACAGAATACATGTAAATGAAGAACGTTTTTCATAATTTAGTGAGATTTCCTTTGTATTTTTAAAATGAGGTATCATAATGAAATCAGCATAAAATAGTGCCTAGCATCGGCACAAAACGTAATCCCAATATCTCGATATCTCTGTATCACAGTCTCTGTACCTCAATATCTCGAAATCTCAATGTCTCAATCACAATATCTAAGGCGCCGTCAGTCCAGACCGGCCCCTACCATCCATCTCAAGACAACGACGGTATCCTCTGGATATCCGACGCGTCGGGTAAAATCACTGGTAGGTAGTGCTCCCCTGCCAGGCTCACATCGTCATCATCACGCGCTTCTTGCCCCGGGGTACCTTACCGGGTCCACCATGTACCCGAAACGGTTCATCCGTCTCCTCGAATCGGGTCTCGAAATCCATCAGCAAACTCATGGTGGACGACTCATACATCATGGGAAAAACCGCACTTTTTATTTAAAAAGAGAGAAATCATTTTATATAAGTTTTGCGGTTTTCCCCCCAAATCCAGAAAATTTCATGGAAATCCGAATCCAAATCATCAATAGCATGTAAAAACCATGAATATAGGCATAACAATGAATAACAGTATGCATGAAGTGACAAGTAATAACTACAATGTTAAGCTGGCATATAAGGCAGGCACACTAATATCATGTCAAATTACTAACTAACAAGCTAAGTCAAGCAATAATATTTTTTAAGGTGTACGTGACATGGCAATTACCGATGAAGATGTGTGTGAGCCGGCAAGTAAGTATACGTGGTACATACGCATCATCGGTAATAGTGCTGGTGTCCTAACAATATAATATCAACATTGCAATAAGAAATTATAATATAATTATGCGATGCGAAGCGAACCACAATAATAAGCGGGAGCTAAATACTAAACACAAAGATAACTAATCAGCATTACCCTAATATAAATCCTACAAATGGTGCCTTTTTAAATAACACGAATCATGGGGTTTTGAAAATAGGGGCTACGGTGTTTTTATGAAAAGATACGTCATTTTGAAATATCCGTAGGATCCCTTGGGCTGTCTTTTAAAATACCCACGATTCGTTAGTTTTTGAAATAGGTAAGAATCGAATCTAATCTAACAACTAAACTAAACTAAAGGGCTAAGCTAACAAGCTGGACTACAGGTAAGGAAACCGTCTAACATCTGAGTCGATCCATATACATACCTGTATATATATTAGTCGGTGATCCCGCCTCAATAATATCATATCCGATACCATATCTATAATCAGACATCCCAAGTCAAGAGTGCGGATCAATCATCAAGATATAGCTCGTACGTAAATCCGTCGTACGGCATCCCCAAATCTGGGTACGGGTCAATATCATATTCCTCACACTTTTTCTCTGGTATCCTCTTTATCCAAGATCATAGTCTAGGGTACTGACCTATGTCTAGTACAATACTAATATCCTCAATATACTCATGATCTGACTACTGATCGACAATCTCGTACAAACCGATATCGTCAGCACATATCATCATCAAGGGGTATACATCGCCCGATACGGCCTAATATCAATATCCAAGCATATCATGCCTCATATCACGATCACATGTCGACCATTTTATTTAGAACACTATTCACCCGTATCGCCGCCCCAAGATCCGCTATAACATCAGGACGTACCTCAAGTACGAATCCTGCCATATCACCGATATCACAACCACAAAACAAATCTCATCGACTCAGCTCAATCCCAAGTATCAACCTCAAATCCGTATGTGAACACATAGTCCCATACCCATGTGATCACATAACTATAAAGAATCCCATGAGCACATAAAAATAGGAATGTATGCAAGTATGTAGGTGTGTATGTGTAGTGCAACACTACCCTAGGGTTCGCAACACTAAAATAATCCAACACACCAATATCCATCCTAAACATTGTTATTAATCCCAAATAACATATAATAAATTGTTGGTGTGTATACGCATCCGTATACACCACCACGGACTGCGGGGGTGTTATACGCCATCCACCCGACTTCTCCCCGTAGATATAAATCTACTCACCTGGTCCTCGTTCGCCGGTGCCGACGTCGCCACGCGCTTGCTTTTCATCTCGAAGTCCATATGGGGTACCTACATATCATAACGCACCATACCGCATTATAATCCGACTCATGACCAAAACGACGCACGAATCTCACATAGGTCAAAACCTATGGTTGCTTTCGCAAATCGACCCAAAAACCCTCGACGTCGGCGTACAAACGCCAAACCATCGAGAAAACTCCCAACACACTCATTTGTATAATTACAAGCACTAATTATAAAATAAAATAGCTTAAAATTCACAAAAACCCCAATTTCACTTAAAAAGTCATTTTTCCGAAAATCTAGCAAGCACAAATCACCGTTTTAGTACAAAACTCGATGTATAAACGAACCTAGCATCCACAATATTCACTAAATATCATAACAAAGTCATATAAACCATTCCTATAATCTATTCTCATCAATTTGCATAAATTCCAAAATCCTAGTTTGCAAAAATATCAATTTTTAACACCTTTTAAAGCAAAATTCACAATTCAACAATTAAGCTTGGTTTTGCATAACCTAAGATATTAAACCACTCATAATAATGTTAATGATGTCATAAAAACATAATTACATTTTTAACCCAATTATTTAACCAATTTTAAATAGCTAGTTAGCAAATTAGCGTAATTATCATAATTTTTTTTAAACTAACCATTAACAACTAACTACTAATCTTGTTTTAACAAGCCATAAGAGCCTAATACATTACACAACCATACACCAATTTCACAAAACCCTAACTTGCATTCAAACCCTTTCTTGAATTTTATAACTAACAAAATCCAACCCAAACTATACATGAAACACTAAATTAGCACTAATTTGAAGCCCAAAAAGCAAGTTAAACTCTTAGATTTGGTTTGTATAAACTACTAGATAGCAAAATAGAATAATTAACTTAATAATGGTGTGCTAAAAACCCTAGTTTAACTCAAACCATTCTCTTGAAGATCCTAGATGAAAATAGCACCAATATTAACACTAAAACAACTCATTTAAAGAAATCTAACCATAAGAATTTAAATGGGTAAGAATTATATCTCTAGATCTAGAGATCTAGCAAGAAATTTTGACTCCAAAGATGGCCTCCTAGCATCCAAAATCCATGCAAGAAAGGTTAAGAAGAATGGATGAAGGATGGGCTTGAAATTGTGAAGTTTAAATGGAATTTTGATGGAATTTTGATGAGTTTAGAAGAAAAATGAGAGGGGAAATTTTGGGGCTGTTTATTGCAAGAATTTCGGCTGAGGAGGGAGTGGGGAGAGGTGTGGGGTAGTTGTGGAAAAGAATCCAAGTCAAAGCCCCTCCTAAATTACCATAATACCCCCACCTACTTTACTATATATAAAAACCTTATTTTAACTCATTTCTCACATGATTTAAGGTCAAAAAGAGGGAAATAAAATTCTTGGGCTGCTACAATAGTGTAGGGCCGGCCAAGGGGAGTGAGGGTGAATGTGAGAGCCTTTACAAAAAAATTCTATCCAAAAAGACCCCCCACAATACCATATTTGCAAGTTTTAGTTCAAAATAACTATATTTTTGTTTTCCACAAAATAAATCAATTAAAACTTGAAATAAAATACTAAAAAATTATATTACAACTAGATTTTAATTAACATGATTTTAAAGATTAAAATTGGCCTATTTAAATTTGTATTTATCGCTAATTTAATGTATTTTCTTACCGGCTTAAAATAATATTAAAATAATTAATTTCGGAAAAATTTTCAGAAAATTTGAAATTTCAGCAGTGGCTCAATAAACACCAAATACTAGCAATTACATAGCTAGAATATGTATATTTAATTTTATAATAAAGATATTTACATTTTGACTTTTTACAGAAAACCCCCTTATTTTACCGTTTTTTCGAAATTTCACCGAAACGATTTTCAAAACGTTACAATGGTAGCGCCCCGGCCGTCTAACAGACGACAAATGCGGAACAAAAACTTTTACAACTGGCGCTATCGTGTACTATAACCCGGATCTGCCATTATTGCTAAACTAACAAACTACAAAGTGGGTAGAAAAGTTATACCGAACGATCTGAGTCCTTCGGTCTTCAACCATCATCCCACGCTTTGTTGCGGCTGCTCCGATCTTCTGAATCTCCAGTCTTCTCGTCCAGGTGGCACCACGTCGACGGATCTTTAAACGGGCTCCCGCCTCTGAACCGAGGCAACTCGGTCGTCAAGTTTGCTAAAAGAGATAACCGAGATGATGTAGAGAATGAGTAGAACACTTTGTCTTACTTTGTCCAAAGCCATGGACGAACGGTTAATGAAGTTGCCTTTTCGATCTGGTGAAATGAGAAATGAGGCTATCTAATTTCCATGAATCCAAAACTATAATCTTTTCCAAATCAACCACCTCTTTTTTTTTTTCAAGTAACCATCATCTCCCACTAGGAATGGCCGGCCACATATATGAGCAAGGGGGGTGAGTGTAGGAGGAGGGAGAGTGACCATTAACATTAAAGAGAAAAATGCGTCATCTAACACCTTGCACAAAACATTAATGCAAACAAATGAATCATCTAACCTAGTCATCATACATTAATTGCACAATTAATGCACTAATGAGTCACTAGCCACCTCATCATCCTAGTCACCATCTAGTAGCTTCTAGAACCTTCTACACTCTTCAAGAAAAGATAAATCCGTCTTTAACCGAATGTTAAAGACGGGTGATAGAAAACTGGAAACTGGCAACTTCCAAAAGCGATCCCGAAACGAATATCAGGAAAACCCCGTAACAGTATAAACATACCCGTATTTGTATTACGACCGAATACAAATGCAACTGAGACAAAGATATTATATCTACACAGTATAATACTCGGATCCGGCTTAAACCAAAACCTACCAGTATTATCTGCCCGAAATATGACACGTGCGTAAACGCACGTGCATTTTCCGAACCCTGCCATAAAACCATACTGCCTCTACAACGTTTCGCCCGAACTTGGGAAACTGTCTGTGGGGGACTCTAATGACTCATCAACACACTGGCACTGGGTATAACCACTAGCACGTCAGAGGTACTAGCTGTACGTAACGGTTGCCTATGTATGGATTGGAAGGGAAGCTGACGAGCGAACTCATCCAGAAACCCTAGTGAGCCTGACAGTGACAATATCCGTACAGTCCGGTCCGTTCGTCTAAGAGTATCGCATATCGAGTCTAGCGGGGTGGATAAAGTTAGACCTCTAATAACGCGATAATTCATGTCGGTATGAAGCCCATCACCTCCTGAGAAATTACTGATCCTAATCAGTAATTCTCCACTACCCCGTCCGAGGATTTTTAGTGATGGCCACCCGTTCACTGTGCGACATCAACCCCCAATACCGGGAGAGACGATTCCCCGACGATCCGCTCACTGCCTCCATGTGGCTCGGGACTGTACCCAACTAAAACCTGTTTGCACGTCTCCTTTGAGCGTGGTAGGGTAGTAATCTAAGCACAGGGAACTGCTATCTGATGATATGTATAATACCAACTAACATGTTCTCGGCGAGTCCTGTCCGGTGTACTCATAACCTAATGAGCACCTGTATACATCTTAGGTGAACCAACTGACACCAGTGGCTTGTGAGACCGGCCACCGCCCCTCTTCGGGGTCTCGACTGTATACACTAGTCTACTCTGGAGTATCGATGCCCTGTCTCGAAACTCCCATGACTAGGGACATTTTAAAGATGTGCTTACAGACCCCAGCTCCCACGTATATGATCGCCATCATACTGCTGGCAGTCAAGCAAGAATCCTATGGGCTCTATCATCATGCAGTAGTAAACTAAAGCATGTATACGATGATAAAAACAAACCAGTAACCAGCACCAAGCCTCCCACGGTATCCTCTTGGACCACCTGTCCATAATACTGTCCCTCGTCAGAGGGAAAACTATAACTCTGACAATCACTCTGTCATCCATGTCACCTTTGAAGCCTGGAATGATAACCGTCTCCCGAAGGAGGCTGCCGTCATCAATTCCGTAGAACATGCACTTATGTTCTAAAACTGCTTCCTTATGTTTCTCCAGGATTGGATTAATATAAACTTATCGCATCAAGTGCAAAAACATCTGGTGTGGTACTTGACATCTCGCGATTGACTCAATTGCCTAAGCAAGTGATCTTCCAATCATGCACATCCCTCTCCTCTTTAGTCTGTAAGATACCTTTAGAGAGGGTGACTCTATCATCTGCAGGTACACCACCATGCCAGGAGTTATCTATTCTAAAATACCATTATAATATTGTCAAAGTACACAAATTGGGAATCTACCCAATACTAGATCTAATACCATAGATCTAGTAACCAGAATGTCTGATATTATATCCATATCCTTTGTGGAGAACCAACTGTGTGACGACCAAAGTACAACCGATCGTAGTATAGGAATTTTACTTCCTACTCTGTGTATGTCATCCAAATACCATGACATCACACCCTACTACCTTCTTAACAGATCCATCCCCTATTCTGATGAAGTCAAAGCCATGACTGTCATAACAAAAATAGATGATCTATCTCCGCTATATCTGCTCAAGTCTATAAATAGACATAAGCTACTTGCCCACTATGCTTCCGCTGCTCCCACTGACTACGACAACCCTCTGGCAGAATAATATATACGTACACTTCTAAAGCTAGTTTAGAACGACGCTATACTTATCCTCCTGCCGGGTCTCATATCCTGGAACAACAGTAGTGTCAAGTCTGGGTAAACAAGAACCTCCCTGTCACTGTCATTGAGGCTACCGGAGTATCTCTCGGGTGTCTGAGGTTACCCACTATGTTTGCGGAATGTCTAACCTGATCAAATATATAGGTCCTATTAAATTTTCCGTAATCGTCTGCGGTTCTGGAATCACTTCCAGTTCTACCATACTCCCACTACTGTTTTCTGAAAAAATCCATTTTACTAAAACTGTGGCGAGTCACGAACAATATCACTATTGATCTTCCAGATGGTAGAAAATCAACCCTCGTCAAAGCCAGGGTCAACCCACAAACTGCCATTATAGAAACATGCCTTGAGTTATCCAGAGTCTGGTTTTAAGCATAAGCAGGACAACTCACCGTACCTTAACATCGTTAAGATATGAACCATTCTATATCCAATATAGAAATTTTGGCACTTATTTAATTGGAACCAGATTCTAATCATGCAGCTGTCTCCAGTGTATATCAACTTAATGAAGAGAGGCTAATCAACATTACTCAACTTAGGAATCCATCCAATTATGAGTAACCTGAAAGAGAAACAAGTTTCTCAAAACCATCACTATCAACTGAATACTATTCACAAGAATCTACATCTTCGATTTCTTTGAAGAATCCCGATACTTGCGACACCTGGTTCTCTACTTTATTCTTATACCTATAACTTCTCATAACTTAGACATTGTATTTCTACGAAACACTTGTCTAAAAACTAAAGAAGTTACAAGTAAACAGAACAGAGTACGAGGACCATCCCCTTTATCCTGATGGACACCGGACAACATACAATACTCTGTATAAGTCCTCCGAGTTGAATAACTCATAACCCGTGCATCGTAGGTTGAAAACTGTACCCAGACGATTTCCTCAAATATCACCAATTACAACGAATTCCGATATGATGAGGATGATCACCTAATTCCTAATAACTTACTCCTACTCATCATCTGTAAAACCATACAGATGTGAGAATCATACTTGGTAAATACATATCCTGGAGTAAGTATCTAATCCGGAAATCAGTTTTCCTTAAACAATACACTGAAACATGAAAATATTTCGTAGGGGTATCCTGGTATTCCTAGTAATGCCTCTTCCATAATCCAATTCATGACTATAACCGTATATTTCTTTGCCATCTCTCCAAATCCCTTTATTTGTCTTTATTTATTACCTTCTGTACACCATTTTAGGCTAATTGGTTTTCTTCCTTCCCTACCGTTCGGCACCAGCCTATGGTTTGGAAGAAGACTATCCAATAAGCGTAATGGGTGTACTCTCCTAATTCTAGGAGTACTCGCAACTTGAGAGAAGGTGATGATAAAAGACAACTGAATAATACCTTATTCTATTTCTCCCGAACTGGGAAAAAAGCAAAGGAGAAATAAGAGTGGCGATGAAGTACGTGGTTTGGTCGTGAATGATAGCAGTCGCAATTTACTTTCCCCTCTTTTTAATCCCTTTATTTTGTCTTTAGTTATTACCTTCTGTACACCCTATTTAGGCTAATTGGTTTTCTTCATTCCCTACCTTTCGGCACCTGCCTATGGTTTGGAATAAGACTATCCAATAAGCGTAATAGGTGTACTCTCCTAAACCAAGGAGCCCTCGCAACCTGGGAGAAGGTGATAATAAAAGACAACTGAATAAACCAATTCTATTTCTCCTGAACCTGGATCCATCCTCGAAGAAGTCCCTTCGAGTTCATATATAACCATACGATGGATTTATCCAATGGAAGTGGATGTCCTTAGTAATACGGGGTGTTCTGAGAAATACAAAGGGTAAAAGAAGGAGCGACAATGACTTATGCAACTCGGACAATCCAAAAAGCCAGTATTTTAAGAAGGTTCGGTCAACTTGGTCACTGAGTCATAGTCTAGGGTCGGTCAAAGGTCGCTGCCAAAGAGAGAGAGAAAAGAAACACTCTGCGTGCACTCTAACCTAGATCAGAATGGTTATCACTTTATCTCATCAGGAAACCTCCCGCTGTCATCTCAAATTCTCCTCCAAACCTGAAAGAAGAATTAGTCGGGATCACCCGAAGAGTAAACCAACTCATCAGTGGGAATCGGGATCCAACTCTCATCGCATGATAACGTGACGGAATCCACTCATGTTATCACACTCCAGAAGGTATGCGCATACTTGGCAAGTTTCAGTTTCTTTAGAAACTCCCGATATGATTTTTGCCCCATGCTCTTATGACCTTGACTATAGTCAACAAATCATAAGTCACATGTCAAGTTCTACCCATCATTATCCAGGTTGATTTGAACCCACCCGTACATACCCTTGACTTTAGTCAACAAGGTAATACGACTGTCCCAAACCAACACATCTATCTATGCAACAGATGAATATTCAGCAGCTACCAAACACTATGCCTTGACTTTAGTCAACAAACATAGCTTAAATACTACTGACTATCCATAAGAAATGACGGAGGGCTACGGCTGGTTTTTGGCGAAAAACCTTTTACGTAATGAACTTGATCTCGTTGAAGGAACCTGATAAATTTTTATAAAAATATAGTGACGAAAACCTTTTGCTAAAGAGGTCACTCCCGGTGAAGGGATCTCGGCTCTTTCCTCGTGGAATGAGGTGCAGGATATTCCAACCGAATACCGCGATGCAAAGCAACTTGTAATCGACTATAATGAAGTTATTACCCTGACGCAAACTTCTGCCCAAGGGGTCTCTCCCGGTGAAGGGATATCAGCCCTTGCCTCGTCGAATGAGGTGCAGGATATTCCAACCGAATATCACTATGCAAAACAAAAGGAAATGTCTTTGTAATAACACCTTTTAAAACTGTTCTAACAACATCAAATATAGGTTTGTTTTCCTTTGCATTGATCAGAATCAATGCAGTCCCATCAATTAATCACACCAGAAAAGAACGAAAATATAATGTACGTATATGCCATCCGCATTCGCCACTGGGTCCCGTCATCACCCGTTAGGTTACTTAACTAATGACAGAGCGGGGACTGGACTAGCGTGGGTGTAAAACATATACAACATCTAATAGTATATATACCAATATACAATAATCGCTCCAGGCATAATAAATGCAACATTACAGAAAAGTAATAAGCATCACAGAACAGTACAGATAATCTGGGATCCCCGGGTTTCACAGAGCCGCTACTGAAACCTGACGTTCCCCTGGTCGTGTGGATAGCCTATGCAATGAAACCTAGACCCCTACGGGTGCGGCAAGTTACCCGCCAAAACCTGAAGCGAGGCAGCCCCTACAGCAAAGTGAATGGACCACCAGGCACTTCACGGAATCCGGTAACTTGAGCTCCCCTCCTTGGGTCAACCTGTACCCCCTACGAGTGCGGCGAATAGTCTGCCAATTCTAGAGTGAGGCCCCTTTGCCTTTCAAAGCCATGAGATACGGACCCGTTGCCCTCCAGAACCCGGCTATCCGTGCACTCCGTCGCGGGGTAAACCTAGTGCAGAAATAAAAATATGTACAACGGGTACATCGACCTCAGCCCGGTCGTGCCCCAAAAAGAATATTATACAAACAGGAAGTGACGGCAGTTCACATGTTGGACGCTCGCGCCGTAATATCAAATGTACAAATAAATCCAAACAGCACTACCATTGCACACTGCTTTCCACCACGACATATCCGCAACATCACAGCACAACACAGAACATCAACGTGAATGTCACGTTCGCAAATCCGTCTAAAAGGACTATAGCAATTAGACACAATTTACCGCTCGAATGGCATTCACGGTCGGAGATATAATGTAAATACTGCATACTAACAAGTTTAAAATTTCGATCGACAAAACTTCCCGAAGTGGGCCCCACGTACATCTGCTGTATAGTAACAAAATATGGGCCCAAAAGAAATATTCCAAAAGCCACAATTTGCCATGTAAAACATACTGTAGAAATTTGGCTCACTGTTCCCACAAAAGCGCGGCGGATCAGCGGACAAACCCTGGTTTGGGCCGCGAATCCGCGGCCGTTCTGTGGGATCACGTGACCAAATTTCACCAGTTTGCTTAGAATTACCTGAACAATTTTCTGTGATGCTAAAAATAAATTTTAAGCCAGATTTAAAATCGACAGAAACTATTGTACAGAAAATTGTAGTTTTCGAAATTCCGTTCGATCGATATTTTAAACGCGTTAGCACAAGTTAGTAAAGCTTAATGGCGAGACTCTGATACCACTATAAGTCCACGGTAGCGCCCCGGCCGTCTAACAGACGCCAAATGCGGAACAAAAACTTTTACAACTGGCGCTATCGTGTACTATAACCCGGATCTGCCATTATTGCTAAACTAACAAACTACAAAGTGGGTAAAAAGGTTATACCGAACGATCCGAGTCCTTCGGTCTTCAACCATCATCCCACGCTTTGTTGCGGCTGCTCCGATCTCCTGAATCTCCAGTCTTCTCGTCCAGGTGGCACCACGTCGACGGATCTTTAAACGGGCTCCCACCTCTGAACCGAGGCAACTCGGTCGTCAAGTTTGCTAAAAGAGATGACCAAGATGATGTAGAGAATGAGTAGAACACTTTGTCTCACTTCGTCCAAAGCTATGGACGAACGGTTAATGAAGTTGCCTTTTGGATCGGGTGAAATGAGAAATGAGGCTATCTAATTTCCATGAATCCAAAACTATAATCTTTTCCAAATCAACCACCGCTTTTTTTCCAAGTAACCATCATCTCCCACTAGGAATGGTCGGCCACATATATGAGCAAGGGGGGTGAGTGTAAGAGGAGGGAGAGTGACCATTAGCATTAAAGAGAAGAATGTGTCATCTAACACCTTGCACAAAACATTAATGCAAACAAATGAATCATCTAACCTAGTCATCATACATCAATTGCACAATTAATGCACTAATGAGTCACTAGCCACCTCATCATAGTCACCATCTAGTAGCTTCTAGAACCTTCTACACTCTTCAAGAAAAGATAAATCCGTCTTTAACCGAATGTTAAAGACGGGTGATAGAAAACTGGTGTTAGTTATATGTATGCCCTAGAGGCCATTACTGTACATACGATGTATATTGTAGTGGATGCTAGGACATATATAGGGAGGACTTTCTTGCTCGACATGATAGTATGCTATCTAGTTGTACTTTATCTTAACATGTACTCTGATTGTCTCTATATTACATGTTGATAAAGCCCTTCGGATATGTACTCGACTACTGGGACTATGATCAGATCATACTAGTGGGGCCATGGTAGTCGACGAGTACATCCTATAACTGTTCCTAGTCGAGGGTGTATCGAGACAGGACATCGATGCACCAGAGTAGACTAGCGTATACGCATCTTGACCCATATGATGGGCGATGGATGATCCCATATCCATCGGTGTTTGACATCAAGGATGGTGTACGGGTGCTCAGTGGAGACTGGGTACACTGGACGGACTCGCCGAGAACTCCCGGATGGTATTATACCTTACGTCAGATGGCAGTTCTCCGGTGACACTAGTACAGAGTAGTCTGTTGACCCGAGATCGTCATAGAGTCTTGTGTGATTCCCACTGTGCTTTGATTTCCATCATACCACGTCCAAGAGGGCGTGCAAAAAGGTGGATTTTGGGTACAGTCCCGAATCACATGGAGGCAATGAGCGATAGGAGGGGATTCGTCTCTCCCGGTATAGGGAGTTGATGTTGTGCTGTGTTCGATTGGCTATAACCGGAAATCCCTGGCCAGGGTTGCCGAAATTTACTGGTAAGTGTTATCATTAGTTTCTCGAACTGTTATAGACCTCATATCGACACGACTTATCGAGCTACTGGGGTCTGACGTTTACCACCCCTAGGCGAGATATGCGACATATCAGACGACGAGACCGGACTGTACGGGAGTGTTACTGATTGGATTCACAGGAGAATGTACAGGCTTGCTTGTTGATCTTCTGAGAGCTCAATACCTGGGTAGCTGTTACGTTTAGCTGACCGCTTGCAGCTTGTGGGTGTTTGATATGATCATCACCTACTGCCGGCGTATTGACGATTCTTAAGAGTCCTACACAGAGGTTTCTTGGCTCAAGAAAAACAGAGTAGGAGCACATATGTGATATGTGCGGGACCGAGGATAATGCGGTATGTGATACCGTATTGGATTCTCGCGATATGAGATATCGGCCGGGTATATGTGATATAGCCGGGTCATCGTATTAGTCGGTTATATACGATATAGCCGGATTATCGGATCAAGTGTTGATTCGATAATTTAATGTATAATAATATATATGATATATTAAATTACATTAACTAATATTTGCTCACTAAAAGATTCATTTTCTCACGGGATAATACATTGGTATATATGCGATATATGTTAATTGTATTATTTTCTATTGTTACAAAATATATTGTATATGTGATATATAATATTGTAACATGTTAGGGTTACAAATTTAACATTGGATTAGGGTTTAAACTTGGTTAAGGTTTGGATTAGGGTTAGCTTTTGCATGAAGCTTCCATGAAGCTTCATGAAGCTTTGACTTTGTGGTTGCTTGATATTATTTGTGAGATATTATGTTAACCCAATCCAAACCATTAACCCTAGTTAACTCTCTACAAGGGTTAACTCTCTCATGCTTAACCCTTGGTTAGATTTGTAACCACTACAATAATTCATTATTCATCACAAAAGGATTAGGGTTATCTTCTTCATTCTTCTTCTTCATGCTTGAGTTCCTTCATGAAAAAGCTTTCTTTTGTGATGAAAGTGAGTGAGAAAAAGATAATAAATGAGAGCAAAAATCCTACTTTATCATCCTCATCTATCCTTGCCATTTAGATGAGGGTGTTCACTTCATATTATGAGTGTTATCTTGTGTTATCGAAACTTCAAGGTAGATCATCTTGGTATCGAAGATCGGAAGCAAAGGTTGCATCATTCTCTTCGTGAAGCCTCTCGAGAGTCCAGAACACGATGATCGCAGCGAAGGGACCTCAACATAGAGCTTAAGAAGTGAAAGACCGGATCTACAAAGGTTGTAATCCCTCTCACTTAGTGTTAAAGAGTTTAACATGCATGTTTTCGCCAAAACCCTAGTTTAAAGATCCGGTTTCGGGTTGTTCGGCACGGCTATTTTTTTAATCGGGCATGGTTGATGCCTCGTAGACCCTCGTGCGCGTGCGTAGCAACCCAACAGTGGTATCAGAGCCAAGCTAGAGCTTTAGGCGAAGTCTGAGCGAAGTTTAAAGTCCGATCGAAACCCGAAACCCCGATGTTTACCCTTCTCTAAACATTTTTCAAAAAGTTGATTTTTTCTGAATTAAAAATGCTCAGAAAAACAAGCAGGAAAAACTAAGAATTACTGTGAAGTACGGATCTCTGAGTCAACAATTTGACCGTGGAACCGTGGCCTAACTATGGTTTTTGCGGCGGTTCCGCGGCCAAAATTTGGACTTAGTCCCTGGAATTTCACTTATTTTTTCTTAGGTCCTTTCTTGGCAATTTTTTCTGGGAATTTTTTAATTCCACTCAAGTGTTGAGTTTTTTGGGTTGTATTGGGGACTTAGTGATTCGATCGGATAATTAAACTTTGTTTAGTTTTTCCGGATATTTTTTAGAAATTGTTAAAAAGTTCGAACGGATATCAATAACTCACTTTTTCCCCTGTCGGAAAAATTTTCAAAAGTTGGATTTTTTCTCGAGTTTAAGAACGTTCTAAGTCGTGCAAGTAACGCGGTGGACCCTCTAGAAGACAACAAACCTTAACTCGATTATGTGACCATCTTGAACTGCCTCTAAACCTTAGGGTTTGCGGTAGTACGACGTGCCACATGTGAGGCGTTGGCTTGACCCTTCTACGGCTGGACCATTGGTACTGTGGCATGTGATGGATGTTTTTAAACTGATTTCAAATGTTGAGATATATTGGGGAAATCTTGGGTGTTTGATTATTCGATCGGAAAGTTTAACATTGTCTATTTATCTGGAATGTGATACAATATTTGGAATCCACAGGTAGTTATGAGATAACTAATTTGAATGTTATAAATCAAGCAGTTCAGTCTCAGATGATCGGTTGCCACGGAATTTTGATGTGATCAAAAGTTCGTCGGAATCACGTAGCGTACGCGGATACTCGCCGGGTAAACTTAACAGACAGCCACGCCCCATAGCCCCGACCAAGTGACTGTAGGAGAACCCCATCGCCAAAAGCATCCGTTCGGATGCTCGCGGCAGCGGTGTTCCGCCTTAGTGCACTTCGTCGATGGCATCAGGGGGTGCGGCCGTCTACTAAAGTTTGCGACGAGCATGCGATCAGGTTGTCGGGAATCTTGTTGAATTGCCCGACTTGATATTGAAAAGAGTTTTCGATAATGAGACTAAAATGCGGGGTTTATAATTGTTAGGCATGCGATGTGTAAGGAATTCATTTGGTTAGGCATGCGATGTCTAAAGAGGTTGCGGATTCCAACTGTTGTAGTTTTACACTTTCTTTTCTGTGACCGTAAGCGTAGTATGTGGTGTATCGCCGGCTTCGTTGCTATATTTCAACGACAATCGGGATACGCATACTTGCTTACGTTGATGATATGAGATATTATGTGTTGCTGTGATATGTTGTATTAGATCGTCGTGTTTTGAACAGCCGGAGGTTTTATGTGAGATGAGAGTTTTTCTTTTTCATTCATGTAAAATTCATTTGTATGTAATATTCTTTTATTGGGGCACTTCCGGGCTGAAGATGATGTCACCATTGTATATTATTTACTTTTCCGCATTAGGTAGACCCAAGGCGGGGAGCACAAGTAACCGGGTTCTAGGGTCCAGTGGGAGACCATCTCGAGGAGTCGAGACCGGGTCTCCTAACCCTAGAATTGGCAGTGTTACTTGCCGCTCTCGTAGGGGTCTAGGGATGTGGGTTTGGCTATTCATCACGACCGTGGAATCCGTGTTTTGTACAGGCTCGTATTGAAAACACGGACGTCCTAGTATATCCAATATTTCATATATGTTCTTCTGCTGCAATGTTCTGTGATGAAATCATATTACTGCCTGAGACGAATGTTTATATTATATATATGAGATATATGTTATATTGCAGATTTCGTTTCAAATGTGATGCTTATGAAGCATATTAAAATGGGACTTCATTAATGAGATTAATGAACTAAAAGAAACCTAAAGATGTTGTAGAAACTTGTTTAAAAACTGGTAGCTCTAGTTCTTGCTTTGCATAGCGGTGTTCCTTGTAGAACATCTAGCACCTTATTCGATAAGGAAAGGGCCGAGATCCCTTCACAAGGAGTGACCCTTTTAGCAATAACTGGCAGATGCTACACCCATCGGTTTGTCTTTTGATTGCTTCTATAGTTTTTGCTTTGCATTGTGACATATATGATATATCCTGCACCTTATTCGATGAGGAAAGGGCCGACGATCCCTTCACCGGGAGTGACCCCTTTAGCAAAACTAGAAAAGCCTCAAAAACACTCCATTTAAAATCACTCGATTCTACAACAATATAAAGTTCATTACGCAAAAGGTTTTCTTAAAAACCTGTCGTAGCCCTCCGTCATTTTAGATAAGTAGTATTTAGTATTCATGCTGCGTTTGTTGACTCAGTCAAGGCGTAGTGTGCGGTAGATGATTAGTGCTTATCTGCAAAGCATATGATGCGATTGGATTAGGGTAGTCGTGCGGCCTTGTTGACTCAGTCAAGGGTCGTGCGGGTGGGTTTAATTCAATCGGGAAATGACGGGTTGAGCTTTACTTGCAGTCTATGGTTTGTTAATTCAGTCAAGGTCATAGATCGCTTGGGGCAAAATATTATTGGGAATTTCAAGTGTTGAAATTTGCAATGAGATTGCATACCTTCTATGAGATAGTTGGATCCCGATACCCGCTGCGAGTAAGAGTTACTCCTGGGAGAGTTTTACACATTACAATTAGTCGATCAAGTAGGTGTCTAGAAAGGTGTTAACGGGGTTACGCCTCTGGGATAACGAGGTTTACTTTAATTAGGTCCGTGCAAAAGCACGGGGCACCTCCCTCAAAGTACCGACACTGGCCTGGCTGAAAGATTGGCGAACTTGTAGTTTATAATTAATCCCGGCTAGTCTTTCATTTTAGGGTTTGAAGGAAGATTTGATTAAAACAGTGGGAGACATCCTGATTAGATATATTAGATAACGAATCTAATCTTGCAAGAGCATACGCTGAGTGTTTTCTTCTCTCTCTCTCCAGGTAGCAACCATATCACGCCTTAATCAAGATAATAATACAGATATATTGACCGAACCCGCTTGTTATACTGAGCTGGGGAACGTTGGTTCCGCTCCAACTTATAATTGTTATAAGACAGAGCAGGAAATTGGGGAATACCAGATTTCCCGTGCCGCCCAAACGAAGAAAGTGCATGCTGATGCATCATCTTCGGGTGTGTTCATTACATAGAACTGTTTCTCAGTATCCTTTACGTCATGGGTATGAGATACCGGATCAGGATCCCGCATATGTAATCTGTTACATGGGCTACAGATAGGTAGAGAACTGAGAACGGGTGATAAGTTTCATGAGATAGAAACGGTGCAAGTGTTGCAGCCAAGTCTGTTGGTCACTATCACTCTGTATTACCAGAATACATTGATTCTGAACAAATGTTATTAGATACCGAACCTGATATACAAAATCATATCAGTCTCTTTATTAGTAAAGAAAGGATATAATTTTGTATTGTTGGATAATGTTTTGAACATTTCCTATATCAAGAGTTGATCGGTTCAGGCACGTTATCTAAAAGCATTGACGTTCTAAATCAAACTATAGTTCTTAGTATATGGAACACACACAAGAGGAAGAGTTCAGAAATGAACGAATCTTTCTTGAGGCATTGTAGACTAGGTCATATCAATGCGACACGACTAGCTAAGTTACATTTAGATGCATATTTAAATATGTTTGAATTTACATCTTGTGAAACTTGCCAGTCATGTCACAAAGATAAGATGACCATAGCTCTGTTTATTGGAAACAGAGAAAGAGTTAGTGAACTCTTGGGATTGATACATGATGATGTATGTAAAGTCCCCTGTCTACACATACCAAGACCGGTTCTTTGTACTTCATTATATTCACTGATGCTCTCTCTAGATTCAGACATATGTTCCTGTTGAAACACAAGTCCGAAACTTTTGAGATAATCACAGAATGTAAGTTAGAAGTAGAGAACCAAAAATGGGTATAAGTATTATGTCCTTTGATGTGATCAAGGAGGAGAATACTTGAGCACGGAATTCTTGGACTATTCTAAAGGAGAATGAGATTCTCTCTCAGCATTACTCCTCCGTATACACCACAGCATGTTGGTGTATCGGGGCGGAGCAATAGCACCCTATGTGATATGGTGTGCTCTATGATGAGTACTACTGAGTTTCCTATTTCCTTTTGGGAGTTATGCACTTGAGAAGCTGCATACCTATTGAATAGGGTTCAAATCAAATCAGTTTCCTACCACTTCATATGTGATATGGAAAGGGAAGAGCCCATATCTTAAGTTTGTTAAGATTTGGGGTTGTCCGGCCTATGTCTAAAAGCAAAATCCGGACAAGCTCGAGGAAAGGTCTGTTTTGTAGAACTGGAATGGTTCCAGCTATACAAACTGCAGCTGATGATTTGGTAGAACCGAAGGATTCAATAGTAACCAACGAACCTCAGCCTCTCCGCCGATCTAGCAGGGTTCCTCACCCACCTGAAAGATACTTCGGTTTCTCTATGACAGTGGGAGCGAGGATTGCATCATGAGATGATGACCCAACTAGTTTCGGGCTGGCCATCAGGGGTGGGACTCTGTAAGAATGGCTGGATGCTTAGCGATCTGAGATGGAATCCTTATACACCAACAAAGTATGGACTTTGGTTGCTCTATCTGAAGGGTTAAATCCCCATCAGGAGCAACTATATCTTGAGAAGATTACTTGGTGTATATGGAAAAGTTGAGACTTTCAAAGCTATGCTTGAGTCCATCCAGATCCTACTTGCCACGGCTACATACCATGACTACGATATCAGGTGGTTGGGTGTCATGACTGCTTTTCTAAAATGATGTTTTAGAAGAGAGCGTCTATAAGTACACAGCCAGAGGGCTTCGTAGACAGTGGGAGCAGCGGAAACGTGTGCAAGATGCTTTATAGGATAAAGTAGGCATCGCGGAGTTGGAACATCTGTTTTGATGTGGTAGTCAAAGAGTTTGACTTCATCAAAATGGTAGATGAACCTTGTATATACAAAAAGGTAGTAGAGAGTATGGAGGTGATCCTCGTAGAGTACGTGGATGACATACTCTTGATAGGGAGGGAGTTTCATATGCTACGCTCGGTCAATCTCCGCTTATCACAAGGACTCTCCATATAGGATCAAAGTGATACCTCCTAAATCCTGGATTTTGGATCTATGAGATAGATCTAATTGGATGTTAGGATACTCACTAGTTGTAGTGAGATGGTATCAATCGATCCTTGGGAGAATCACTGGAAAGGTTCCAGGGTGATAAGGACGACTGAATGTCAGTCGCAGGCATTGTCTTTACCCTCAGTGGAGGGACGGTATGTTGGAAGAGTTCCAAGCTAGATACCGTGACATACTAGACGATTAAAGGCAAGATACATCGTTACCAAGGATGCTACCAAAGAGGCAGTCTGGATATATATAAGTTCATGAGATGAACTTCGTTCCTACCATTGTATGACAATGGAGTTGTGGCTTTAGCCAAGGAACTACCGTCCCATCAGAAATCCAGATATAATTCTTAGGCAGTATCACCTGATCATGGAGATGGTTGATCTCCAGGGAGATCGAGGTTAGGAGAGTAGACGCAGAGGACAACAGCGCAGATCCACTCACAAAGGCCTTTTTCCCAGTAGAGACTTTTATGAGATGGTTGAGTATGAGATACTTCAACCGCAGCTAATTGTTAGGTATGTGATACCACAACAGATGGCCCTAGTGCAAGTGGGAGATTGTTAGTTATATGTATGCACTAGAGGCCATTACTGTACATACGATGTATATTGTAGTGGATGCTAGGACATATATAGGGAGGACTTTCTTGCTCGACATGATAGTATGCAATCTGGTTGTACTTTATCATAACATGTACTTTGATTGTCTATATATTACATATTGATAAAGCCCTTAGGATATGTACTCGACTACTGGGACTATGATGAGATCATACTAGTGGGGCCATGGTAGTCGATGAGTACATCCTATAACTGTTCCTAGTCGAGGGTGTATCGAGACAGGGCATCGATGCACCAGAGTAGACTAGCGTATACGCATCTTGACCCATATGATGGGCGATGGATGATCCCATATCCATCGGTGTTTGACATCAAGGATGGTGTACGGGTGCTCAGTGGAGACTGGATACACTGGACGGACTCGCCGAGAACTCCCGGATGGTATTATACCTTACGTCAGATGGCAGTTCTCCGGTGACACTGGTACAGAGTAGTCTGTTGACCCGAGATCGTCATAGAGTCTTGTGTGATTCCCACTGTGCTTTGATTTCCATCATACCACGTCCAAGAGGGCGTGCAAAAAGGTGGATTTTGGGTACAGTCCCGAATCACATGGAGGCAATGAGCGATAGGAGGGGATTCGTCTCTCCCGGTATAGGGAGTTGATGTTGTGTTGTGTTCGATTGGCTATAACCGGAAATCCCTGGCCAGGGTTGCCGAAATTTACTGGTAAGTGTTATCAGTAGTTTCTCAAACTGTTATAGACCTCATATGACACGACTTATCGAGCTACTGGGGTCTGACGTTTACCACCCCTAGGCGAGATATGCGACATATCAGACGACGAGACCGGACTGTACGGGAGTGTTACTGATTGGATTCACAGGAGAATGTACAGGCTTGCTTGTTGATCTTCTGAGAGCTCAATACCTGGGTAGCTGTTACGTTTAGCTGACCGCTTGCAGCTTGTGGGTGTTTGATATGATCATCACCTACTGCCGGCGTATTGACGATTCTTAAGAGTCCTACACAGAGGTTTCTTGGCTCAGGCAAAACAGAGTAGGAGCACATATGTGATATATGCAGGACCGAGGATAATGCGGTATGTGATACCGTATTGGATTCTCGCGATATGAGATATCGGCCGGGTATATGTGATATAGCCGGGTCATCGTATTAGTCGGTTATATACGATATAGCCGGATTATCGGATCAAGTGTTGATTCGATAATTTAATGTATAATAATATATATGATATATTAAATTACATTAACTAATATTTGCTCACTAAAAGATTCATTTTCTCACGGGATAATACATTGATATATATGCGATATATGTTAATTGTATTATTTTCTATTGTTACAAAATATATTGTATATGTGATATATAATATTGTAACATGTTAGGGTTACAAATTTAACATTGGATTAGGGTTTAAACTTGGTTAAGGTTTGGATTAGGGTTAGCTTTTGCATGAAGCTTCCATGAAGCTTCATGAAGCTTTGACATTGTGGTTGCTTGATATTATTTGTGAGATATTATGTTAACCCAATCCAAACCATTAACCCTAGTTAACTCTGTACAAGGGTTAACTCTCTCATGCTTAACCCTTGGTTAGATTTGTAACCACTACAATAATTCATTATTCAACACAAAAGGATTAGGGTTATCTTCTTCATTCTTCTTCTTCATGCTTGAGTTCCTTCATGAAAAAGCTTTCTTTTGTGATGAAAGTGAGTGAGAAAAAGATAATAAATGAGAGCAAAAATCCTACTTCATCATCCTCATCTATCCTTTCCATCTAGATGAGGGTGTTCACTTCATATTATGAGTGTTAGCTTATGTTATCGAAACTTCAAGGTAGATCATCTTGGTATCGAAGATCGGAAGCAAAGGTTGCATCATTCTCTTCGTGTAGCCTCTCGAGAGTCCAACACGATGATCGCAGCGAAGGAACCTCAACATGGAGCTTAAGAAGTGAAGGACCGGATCTACAAAGGTTGTAATCCCTCTCACTTAGTGTTAAAGAGTTTAACATGCATGTTTTCGCCAAAACCCTAGTTTAAAGATCCGGATTCAGGTTGTTCGGCACGGCTATTTTTTTAATCGGGCATGGTTGATGCCTCGTAGTCCCTCGTGCGCTGCCTAGCAACCCTACAACTGGAAAATGGAAACTTCCAAAAGCGATCCCGAAACGAATTTCAGGATAACCCCGTAACAGTATAAATATACCCGCATTTGTATTACGACCGAATACAAATGCAACTGAGACAAAGATATTATATCTACACAGTATAATACTCGGATCCGGCTTAAACCAAAGCCTACCAGTATTATCTGCCCGAAATATGACACGTGCGTAAACGCACGTGCATTTTCCGAACCCTGCCATAAAACCATACGGCCTCTACAACGTTTCGCCCGAACTTAGGAAACTGTCTGTGGGGGACTCTAATGACTCATCAACACACTGGCACTGGGTATAACCACTAGCACGTCAGAGGTACTAGCTGTACGTAACGGTTGCCTGTGTATGGATTGGAAGGGAAGCTGACGAGCGAACTCATCCAGAAACCCTAGTGAGCCTGACAGTGACAATATCCGTACAGTCCGGTCCGTTCGTCTAAGAGTATCGCATATCGAGTCTAGGGGGGTGGATAAAGTCAGACCCCTAATAACGCGATAATTCATGTCGGTATAAAGCCCATCTCCTCCTGAGAAACTACTGATCCTAATCAGTAATTCTCCACTACCCCGGCCGAGGATTTCTAGTGATGACCACCCGTGCACTGTGCGACATCAACCCCCAATACCGGGAGAGACGAATCCCCGACGATCCGCTCACTGCCTCCTGTTAGTTATATGTATGCCCTAGAGGCCATTACTGTACATTGGATGTATATTGTAGTGGATGCTGGGACATATATAGGAAGGACTTTCTTGCTCGACATGATAGTACGCTATCTGGTTGCACTTTATCTTAACATGTATACTTTCTGTCTCTCTGATTACATGTTGATAAAGCCCTTAGGATGTGTACTCGACTTCCAGGACTATGATGTAGATCATACTAGTGGGGCCTGGGTAGTCCATGAGTACATCCTTGAAATGTTCCTAGTCGAGGGAATATCGAGACGGGGCATCGATATTCCAGAGTAGACTAGCGCATATCTTCTCGACTCATGCGATGGGCGATGGATGATCCCATATCCATTGGTGTTTGACATCGAAGATGGTATGCGGGTGCTCAGTGGAGACTGGGTACACTGAACGGACTCGCCGAGAACTCCCAGATGGTATTATACCTCACGTCAGATGGCAGTTCTCTGGTGACACTGGTACAGCTTAGTCTGTTGACCCGAGATCGTCATAGAGTCTTGTGTGTCTCCCACTGTGCTTTGATTTCCACCCTACCACGGCTCTACTGAGTTGTGCAAACAGGTGGTTTTTGGGTACAGTCCCGATTCACATGGAGGCAATGAGCGATAGGAGGGGATTCGTCTCTCCCGGTATTGGGGGTTGATGTTGTGCTATGCTCGACTGGCCATAACAGGAAATCCCTGGCCAGGGTTGCTGTGATATACTGGTAAGAGTTATCAGTAGTTTCACGAATGTTATGGACCTCAAGTCGGCATGACTTATCGAGCTATTGGGGTCTGACGTTTACCACCCCTAGGCGAGATATGCGACATATCAGACGAACAGACCGGACTATACTGTAAGTGTTACTGGTTGGATTCACTGGAGTGTGAGCGGGCTTGCTCGTCGATCTTCAGATCGCTCAATACCCAGGTGGCCATTACGTTTAGCAGACCGCTTGCGGCTTGTGGGTGTTTGATATGATCATCACCTGCTGCCGGCGTATTGACGAGTCTTTAGAGTCCTACACAGAGGTTTCCTGGCTCAAGCGAAACGAAATAGGAGCGCATATGAGATATGTGCGGGACCGAGAATAATACCAGTATCTGATACTGTATTCGATTCTCGCGATGTGACATTGATCGGTTATATGCGATATAGCCGGGTTATCGGATCAAGTGTTGATTCGATAAGTTGTTACTAATGATACCTGTCGGTTTTGTGCGACATGACCGGATCATTGAATCAAGTGTTGATTTAATGATTTAATGCATAATTATATATTTGATATATTACTTTGCATTAACTAGTATCGGTTCACTTTAAGATGGATTTTCTCACTCGGATTGTACACATTGTATATGTGATATACTTTTGTGCACTTGATTGTATCATGTTTGATGATACATGTTATGCTAGGGTTTTTGTGTAAAGATCAAACCATGGTTACATGATTATGGTTAGGGTTTTGTTTTATTCACTTATTTATTTATCCATTTCATTTTGGAAATTAAATGGAAAAGAGAAAAGAATGGTGGCTTTTTTTGGAGTTTAGTTGAAGCTTCATGAAGCTTTGATCAAGTCAACCATTCTTATCTCATCCTTAACTCTAACCATTCCCACTAACCATGATTCATTCTCTACACTTGACTATAGTTAACATTATGATAAGTTTTATTTTTCTATTGATTTTAAAAGAACTTATCATAAGATTATCTTCTTCTTCTTCTTCATCTAAAAAGAAGAAACCTTTCTTCATCAATGGTGGATTGATGAAACAAGTGAGAAATCCAAAACTAAAGTCTACCCACTTCCTATTTCTTCATCCTCTACCTCTTGCCAAGTAGTAGAGTGTGTTTCCTTCACAAGTTTTTAAGACTTGGTGAAGGTGGAGCTTGATCTAGCGATGCCTCGACGTAGATCATCTTCGGCATGGACATCGACGACCTAGCTTGCCCATTCTCCGACAAAGCCGACGCTAGAGCCCGGATTTGATTTGGACAGCGGAGAGGACCTCATCTCGGAGCCGTGGAGGTGGAGGACCGGATCTACAAAGGTTGTAGCTCCTTTCCTTTTAGATAAAGTTGTTTATTTGCATCGTTTCGCCTATTTATCTAGTTAACGATCCGTATTAGGGTTTATAGGCACTTGTAAAATTTCAATTGGCCATGTTTGATCACTTGTGAGACTCCATTAGAGTGCCTAGGAACCCTACACCTCCATGTGGCTCGGGACTGTACCCAACTAAAACCTGTTTGCACGTCTCCTTTGAGCGTGGTAGGGTAGTAATCTAAGCACCGTGGGAACTCACACGAGACAAATGACGATCTCAGGTCGACAAACTAACCTGTACACATGTCACCAGGGAACTGCTATCTGACGATATGTATAATACCAACTAGCATGTTCCCGGCGAGTCTTGTCCGGTGTACTCATAACCTAATGAGCACCTGTATACATCTTAGGTGAACCAACTGACACTAGTGGCTTGTGAGACCGGCCACCGCCCCTCGTCGGGGTCTCGACTGTATACACTAGTCTACTCTGGAGTATCGATGCCCTATCTCGAAACTCCCACGACTAGGGACATTTTAAGGATGTGCGTACAGACCCCAGCTCCCACGTATATGATCGCCATCATACTGCTGGCAGTCAAGCAAGAATCCTATGGGCTCTATCATCATGCAATAGTAAACTAAAGCATGTATACGATGATAAAGACAAACCAGATAGCATACTTTCATCTCAAGTAAGACAGTCATATCGGTATAGGTCCTCCCTCAATCATTGCAATCACGTGCCTGCAATCCAATAATTGACTTTGAGGGCACCATATCCAACAGAGTGATACCCGATGGGAACTCTACTTCGATGAAGTATCTTCTATGAAGAATCGAAAGCACAACACCCCCATAATCAAATCTGGCATAGGCCTCATCTTCAAGACTCCATAAGGAGGGATAATGCGCTTTGCCTTCTCCTTGACAGAGCCGAAGACAAACAACGAAGCGGAATATGAAGCTTTGATAGCAGGTCTTGAGATCGCTGTCGACATGGGAATCAAAAACCTCCTCATATACAGAGATTCCCAACTAGTCGTTAGCTAAGTAAACGGCGACTATCAGACGTGCAAACCGGAGTTGGTAAAGTACAGTGAGAGAGTACAACAATTGTTGACTCAAATCCCTGCCCGTTCGTTATATGTATGCCCTAGAGGCCATTACTGTACATGCGATGTATATTGTAGTGGATGCTTGGACATAAATAGGAAGGACTTTCTTGCTCGACATGATAGTATGCTATCTGGTTGCACTTTATCTTAACATGTAAACAAATACTGTTTTGTGATCGCATGTTGATAAAGCTTTTAGGATGATTACTTGACTACCAGAATTATTATGCAGATCATACTAGTGGGGACAGGGTAGTCGATAAGTACATCCTTCAAATGTCCCTAGTCGTAGGTGTGTCGAGACAGGGCATCGACATACCAGAGTAGACTAGCATATAGCTTCTCGACCCATGTAGATGGGCGGTGGATGATCCCATATCCATTGGTGTTTGACATCAGAGAAGGTATACGGGTGCTCAGTGGATACTGGGTACACTGTACGGACTCGCCGAGAACTCCTAGATGGTATTATACCTATCTTCGGATAGCAGTTCTCTGGTGACACTGGTACAGGTTAGTCTGTAGACCCGAGATCGTCATAGAGTCTTGCGTGATTCCCACTGTGCTTTGATTTCCACCATACCATGGTGAAGAGATCGTGCAAAACGGTGGCTTTTAGGTACAGTCCCGAATCACATGGAGGCAATGAGCGATAGGAGGGGTTTCGTCTCTCCTGGTATTTGGGGTTGATGTTGTGCTGTGTTCGATTGGCTATAACTGAAAATCCCTAGCCAGGGTTGCTGAGATTTACTGGTAAGAGTTATCAGTAGTTTCTCGAACTGTTATGGACCTCATATCGACACGACTTATCGGTTACTGGGGTCTGACGTTTACCATCCCTAGACTGTGATATGCGACATATTAGATGAAGAGACCGGACTGTACGGTAGTGTTACTGATTGGATTCGCAGGAGTTATAGAAGGCTTGCTTTTTGATCTTCTAATCGCTCAATACCCGGGTGGCCGTTACGTTTAGCAGACCGCTTGCGGCTTGTGGGTGTTTGATATGATCATCACCTACTGCCGGCGTATTGACGAGTCTTTAGAGTCCTACATAGAGGTTTCCTGGTTCATGCGAAACGGAGTAGGAGCACATATGTGATATGTGCGGGACCGAGATTAATACGAGTATGTGATATCGTATTCTATTCTCGCGATATGTGATATCGGCCGGTTATATGTGATATAGCCGGGTTATCGGAACAAGTGTTGATTCGATGAAATAATATATATATATATATATATATATATATATATTATGCTCACTTAAATATTTATTATTCTCACTTGTAATACATTTAACATATATATATGATATATGCTTATTGTATTGTTTTTCTTTTGTTGCATAAATATTATATATGTGATATATAATATTGTGACATGCTAGGTTATACATGCAACATGGATGTATGAGAATTATACCATGTTATATATTATGTTTGAGTTTAAATTCTTAAGTAATTCAAAAAGGAAGAAATGAGTCATTGTGAAGCTTCATGATAAACTTTGACAAAGTCTTCTCTTTTTTGTTTTTCTTAAGATATTTCTAAACTCAACCATAACACATAGCCATGGTTAACTCTCTACAAGAGTTAGTGGATGACATACACTAACCTAGGGTTGCATTTCTAACCTCGTCTCTTTCAGTATTCATCTTCTTCCTCATTTTGATTTTTGCTCTCTAGCTTTTGAGAAAAGAGAAGAAAATAGTGAGAAAATAAACAATAAAGTGAGAAAAATTCCTACTTCATCATCCTATACTATTAGCCATTTAGTTTAGGGTGTTTGCTTCACTAATCTACACAATTAGTGAAGAGATAGCATGAGCTAGCGTCTCCTCGACGTAGATCATCTTCGGCCTCGAAGACTTCGAAGCAAGCTTGTTCATTTCTTCACGGGAGCCTCTTTAGAGTCCGGACGATCGTGATCGCAGCGAAGGGACTACTACACGGAGCTATTGAAGTGAAGGACTGGTCTACAAAGGCTGTATTCCTTGTTCACTTAGATGTAAAGTGTTTACATATCTTGTTTAACCCTAAGTCTCTAGTTAAGATCTTGGTTAGGGTTTGTTTAGCACCCCAAAAATTTTAAAGTAGCATGATTGATGCTTGCCAAAACCTTGCTAAGGTGCTAAGCCAACCCTACACTGCCTACGCCCTGGAAAGCATACCGCGCACGGAAAATAGCAAGGCGGATGCATTAGCCAAGCCCGCTAAAGAACTGGCTGACGAAAACCTCGATGACGTAAGGATCGTTGTGCAAAGTCGTCGGGTTCTTGCACCGACAGAAATATCTCCGGAGTCGTTTGGAGAAAATATAACAACCAAGCAAACGACCTTACAAATAAAAGACCAGGAAAAGACTAAGGATTGGAGAGAAGTCTTTATAGACTACTTCAAATCCCGTCGAACACCCAAAGATGCGTCGTCAAGACATCAGCTCATGAAACGAGCTCTGTCTTTTGCCTTTGTCAATATTACGCTGTATAAAAGATCATTTGATTCTCTATGGCAAAGATGCATGGGACCTGAAGAAGCAAAGAGAGTCATCTAAGAAACCCACGACGGACTATATGGTTCTCACCAAGCCGGGCCGAAGATGAAGCTAAAGATCAAAAGGATGGGCTACTATTGGCCCACAATGATCCAAGACTGCCTTGAATACGCGAAGCAGTGCCACTCGTGCCCGATTCAGGGGGACTTTATCCACCAGCATCCAAATCCATTACATCCAACGGTGGCTAGCTGGCCGTTCGAAATGTGGGGAACTGACATAATCGGGCCCATTGAACCCGCAACGTCCAGAGGACATCGGTTCAAACTTGTTGGAGATAGTGCCCTCAGAGTCAATTATTGGATCACAGGCACGCGATTGCAATGATTGAGGGAGGACCTATCCCGGTAGGACATTCTTACTCAAGATGATAGTATGCTATCTGGTTTATCTTTATCATCGTGTACTGCTTTAGGTGACCTTACGAGTCGCTATTACACGTTGATAAAGCCCCTGGGATTCTTGCTTGACTGCCAGCAGTATGAGGGCGATCATATATGTGAGAGCTGGAGTCTATAAGCACATCCTTAAAAGGTCCCTAGTCGTGGGAGTTTCGAGACAGGGCATCGATACTCCATTGTAGACTAGTGTATACAGTCGAGACCCCGACGAGGGGCGGTGGCCGGTCTCACAAGCCACTGGTGTCAGTTGGTTCACCTAAAATGTATACAGGTGCTCATTTGGTTATGAGTACACCGGACAGGACTCGCCGGGAACCTGCTAGTTGGGATTATACCAGACGTCAGATAGCAGTTCCCTGGTGACATGTGTACAAGTTAGTTCATCGACCTGAGATCGTCATTTGTCTCGTGTGAGTTCCCACCGTGCTTTGATTACTACCCTACCACGGCTCAAAGGAGTCGTGCAAACAGGTTTTAGTTAGGTACAGTCCCGAGCCACATGGAAGCAGTGAGCGGATCTGCAAGGGTTCGTTTCTCCCGGTATTGGGGGTGAGGTCGCGCTGTGTCAAGGAGAGCCATTACATAAAGACCTCGGCCGAGGCAGGAGATTTACTGGTAGGTATTCCAGTAGTATCTTAGGGTGTTCTGGGCTATACTCCGACACGACTTGTACCGCTTTTGGGGGTCTGACTTTTACCAACCCCATAGGCCCGCCATGCGATACTCATAGACGAACGGACCGGACTGTACGGATATTGTCACTGACAGGCTCAGTAGGGTTTCAGGATGAGTTCGCTCATCGACGTCCCTTTTGGTCAATAGCTGGTAGCCCGTCACGTATGACTAATACCTCTGACGTGCTAGTGGTTAAATCCACAGCTATAGTATTGACGAGTCTTTAGAGTCCACCGCACTCAGTTACTCAAGTTTCGGGCGAAACACTGTAGAGGCCGTATGGAGATATGGCAAGGTTCGATCAGATACGTGCGGTATTGTACGGATCGTGATCGGACGGATTTTACTAGCGGGCTTTGGTTTAAGCCGGATCCTGGTATTAGACAGTGTAGAATTTGTCTTTTTGCATTTGTGTTCAGTCGGAATACAAATGCGGGCATGTATATGCAGTCGCGGGGTTTTCCTGTAATTTATTACGGGATCAGTTTTCTGTAGTTGCCAGTTTGCATTCCGTTCCGGCCAATTTTCATTTGTTCCTTCACGGCCGGACTTTTCCGATGGAGAGGGTAATTTGCAATTGTGCAAATTACATTTGTGGAGGGGGTCCTTTGCATTTGAGGGATTATGATATGACCATCATCATTTGATTCCTTTTGCATCCACTCTTTTGCATTAATGGTGATTAGAATGGATTAGAACTTGATGAGAGTTGATATGACTTTGTTATCATGGTTTTTGGGTATGGTCACCATTCCTTTTTCCCTACACTCACCTCCCTCATGTATTATTCTTGCCCTCTCCCTTTCTAGAGGTGGCCGACCACATTAGAGAGAATGAGAGAGGTTTTCATTTTTGGGGTAGCATATTTTCTCATCTCTTTTCTTGTTAGGAAAAATGAAAGCACCATTTTTCCTCCAAAGTTCTTCATTCCTCCATCACCAATGGCAACATAAACCCCAATGAGACAAAGGTTCTACACTACAACCTACAGTACCCTTGGACGCGTCGGCTAGCCAACTTCGCGCCCGAGTTGCCTCGGTCCAGAGATGGGAGCCCGTAAAAGATATCGGCAACGTGGGGCCATTTCCGACGAGGAGGCGACGGACGGAGATTCCGCGGGAGATCGGAGTGGAGACGAAGACCGAAGGACACGGATCGCCTGGTATAACTCTCTTCCCATCTCTTGTTAGCTAGCATTGGGTTAATGGTTACGATCCGGGTTTATTGTCCGCGGTAGCGCCGGTTAAAGTTAAGAAAAATTTTGATTCCGCATTTTGGCCTCGGATAGACGGCTGGGGCGCTGCCGTGGCGCAACATGGTATCAGAGCCACGCCGTTAACCTAGTCTAGCTTGATCTAGTTTGTTTAAACCTTCGATCGAACAAAAATCCCAAAACCGCATTTTCATGTATATCAGTTCTTTGTCGAATTTTTTTTGGCTCCAAAAATTTTTCAGGTTGTTGCAAAATGATGTGCAGGGTTTTGTAAGGTCACTGAAAAAATTTGGTGACATGATCCTTCAAAAGGGCCGCGGAACCGCGGCCATAACCCCACTTTGGCCGCGGTTCCGCCGCAGGAATGAAGCTTCAGTTCACCATTTTTTTCCAGTGGGTTTCTGGGTTGAAAATAGGGTTCTTGGGATATTCCTTTTGGGCCCAGAATTTCTGTGAGTGCTACAGTAGTGCTTGGGGCCCACTTCGATAAATTTGATCGATCGAAAATTTTAAACACGTTAGTTCACAGTATTTACATTATATCTGCGACCGTGAGTGTCACTTGATCGGTAAATCCTGTCTAACTGCTATAGCCCGGTTAGACGGATTTGCGAACGTGACATTCACGTTGATATTCTGTGTTGTGTTGTGATGTTGCGGATTGGTCGTGAGGATAGCCTGGTTGCAGTGGTAGTACAGTTTTGTTTTATATGTACATTTGATATTGCGGGGCGAGCGTCCGACATATGGACTGCCGTCACTGCCTGTTTGTATTATTCTTTTGGGGCACGACCGGGTCGAGGTCGATGTACCCGTTGTATGTATATTTTACTTTCTGTACTAGGATTACCCCGTGGAGGGGTGCACGGATAGCCGGGTTCTGGAGGGAAACGAGCCCGCATCTCATGGCTTTGAGATGGAGGGGGCTTTACTCTAGAATTGGCGGGCTATTTTCCGCACTCGTAGGGGGTACAGGTTGACCCAGGAGGGGTGCCCAAGTTACCGGATTCCGTGAAGTGCTGGGTGGTCCATTCACGTTGCTGAAGGGGGCTGCCTCGCTTCAGGTTTTGGCGGGTAACTTGCCGCGCCCGTAGGGGTCTAGGATTCCGTTGCACAGGCTATCCACATGACCAGGGGGACATCGGGTTTCAGTAGCGGCTCTGTGAAACCCGGGGCTTCCAGATATCTGTATTGTTCTGTGATGCTGGTTACATTTCTGTGATGTTGCATTTTATCACGCCTTGAGCGAAAATTATATATTATATATATACTAGTAGATGTTGTATATGTTTTGCATCCACACTAGTCCAGTCCCCGCTCTGTCGTTAGTTAAGTAACCTAACGGGTGATGACGGGACCCAGTGGCGAATGCGGATGGCATATACGTACATCATTATTTTCGTTCTTTTATGGTGTGATCAATTGATGGGACTGCGTTGATTCGGATCAATGCAAGCTAAACAAACCTATTCTGATGTTGTTGGAAAATTTTTCAAAAAGTTGTTATTGCAAGGATGTTCATTTTTGTTTTGCACAGTGGTATTCAGTTGGAATATCCTGCTCCTCAGTCGACGAGGCAAGGGCCGAGATCCCTTCACCGGGAGTGACCCCTTGGACAGAAGATTGCGTCAGGGCAATAACTTCACTATACCCGATTACTTTTGCTTTGCATCGTGGTATTCAGTTGGAATATCCTGCACCTCATTCTACGGGGAAAGAGCCGAGATCCCTTCACTGGGAGTGACCTCTTTAGCAAAGGTTTTCGTCACTATATTTTTTATAAAAATCTATGCAGTTCCTTCAACGATATCAAGTTCATTACGTTAAAAGTTTTTCGCCAAAAACTAGACGTAGCCCTCCGTCATTTCTTACAAGTATTACTTAGTATTCGTGCTGCGTTTGTTGACTCCGTCAAGGCGTAGTGTACGGTAGCTAAGTGGTGCTTGTTTGTTGCATAAATGGGATTGGTTAGGACAGTCGTGCGGCCTTGTTGACTCCGTCAAGGACACGTACGGGTGGGTTTAATGCAATCCAAATAATGACGGGTTGAACTTGACTAGGACTCTTTGATTTGTTGACTCCGTCAAGGCCACTTGGGTCCTAGGGGTAAAAATCACATCGGGGGTTTCTAAAGAAACTGAAACTTGCCAGGCATGCGCATACCTTCTGAAGTGTGGTGACATGAGTGGATTTCGTCACATTATCATGCGATGATAGTTGGATCCCGATTCCCACTGATGAGTTGGTTTACTTCTCGGGTGATCCCGACTAATTCTTCTTTCAGGTTTGGAAAAGAATTTGAGGTTACAGTGGGAGGTTTCCTGATTAGATAAAGTGATAACCATTCCGATCTAGGTTAGAGTGCACGTTGAGTGTTTCTTTTCATTATCTCTTTGGCAGCGACCATTGAACCGACCCTAGACTATGACTCAGTGACCAAAATTAACCAAACCTTCTTAGCACTGGCTTTTGGATTGTCAGAGTTGCATACCTCATTGCCACTCCTACTTTTACCCTTTTCTCCAGGACACCCCGTATTACTACGAACGTCCACTTCCATTGGACAAAACCATCGTATGGTTATATACGAACTCGAAGGATTTTATTCGAGGATGGTTTCCGGTTCTGGAGAAAACGAATAGGACTATTCAGTGGTCTTTTCCTTTTACCTTCTCTCAGATTACGAGTACTCCTTGGTTTAGGAGATAGTACACCTATTACGAAAATTGGATAGTCTTCTTCCAAACCTTAGGCTGGTGCCGAACGGTGGGGAATGAAGAAAACCAATTAGCATAACGATGGTGTACAGAAGGTATTAAGTAAAGACATATCAAGGGATTAGTAAGAGGGCAAAGTAAATTGCGACTGCTATTCACGACCAAACCAAGTATTTCTTCGCCAATCCTAAATCACCTTTGTATTTCTCCAGAACACTCCGTATCACTACGAAGATCCACAGTTTATTGGATACTCCATCGTATGGTTATATACGAACTCGAAAGGAACTTGTTCCAGTTCGGGGATGGATTCTGGTTCAGGAGAAATAGGAATAAGGTTTATTCGGTTGTCTTTTATCTTCACCTTCTCTCGCATTGCGAGTGCTCCTAGGATTAGGACAGTACACCCATTATGCTTATTGGATAGTCTTCTTCCAAACCATAGGCTGGTGCCGAACGGTAGGGAAGGAAGAAAACCATTTGGCCTAAAGGGGTGTACAGAAGGTAACGACTAAAGACATATAAAGGGATTTGGAGAGATGGCGAAGAATTATACGGTTACAGTTGTGAATCTGGATAATGGAAGAGGCATTACTAGGAATACTGGGATACCCCATCGAAACATTTCAATGTTTCAGTTTCACTGTGTACTGTTAAAAGAAAAACTAATTTCCCAATTAGACACTTGCTCGAGGGTATGTATTTACCAGGTATGATTCTCATATCTGTATGGTTTTACAGATGATGAGTAGGAGTAAGTTATTGAGAATTGGGTGATCATCCTCATTATATCGCGATTCGTTGTAATCGGTGATATTTGAGGAAGTCACCTGGGTTGTTTGCCGGACGACAAATTTTTGGTTTTGAATATCCGTTGTTATGCACCAATTTCAAATTGATATATCTGTACGTCTATTTTTATAGAGTGAGATATGACTTTTTGAAATTATGTCGGTGACATTTACCTATATCAGTGGATGATTAGGTAAGGAGCATTAAACAGCGGCGTAATTCTTCTTAACCATAAGTACAGTTTTCAACCTACGACACACAGGGAATGAGTTATCTGACTCAAAGGGACTTATACAGAGTATTGTATGCTGTCCAGTGTCCATTAGGACAGAGGGGTTGGTCCTCGTACTATATTCGGTTTACTTATGACTTCTCTAGTCTTTAGACAGGTGTTTCATAGAAACACAGGGTCTAAGTTTTGAGAAGTTATAGGTGTAAGAATATAGTAGAAAACCAGGTGTTGCAAGTATCGGGATTCTTCAAGGTGATCGAAGATGTAGATACTTGTGTATGGTGTTCAGTTGATAGTAATGATTAAGAGAACTTGCTTCTCTTTCAGGTTACTCATAATTGGAAGCATTCCTAAGTTGAAAGACGCTGATAGGCCTCCTTCCATTTAGTTGACATGCACTGGAGACAGCTGCATGATTTGAATCTGGTTCAATTAAATCAGTGCCTCTGGTTCTATATTGGATATAGAACAGTTCATATCTTAACGATGTTAAGGTACGGGGAGTTATCCGGCTTATGCTTAAAACCAGACTCTGGATAACTCAAGGCACGTTTTCTGTAATGGCTGTTTGTGGGTTGACCAAGGCTATGACGAGGGTTGACTTTCTACCATCTGGAAGATCAATAGTGATATTGTTCTAGACTTACCACAGTTTTATTAAAAATGGATTTTTTCAGAAAACAGTAGTGGGAGTATGGTAGAACTGGAAGTGATTCCAGAACCACAAACGGTTACTGAAGATTTGATAAGAACCTAAAGATTCAATCTGGTTTGACATTCCATTGGCCACTCCGCAGATATGGTGGGTAACCTCAGGCACCCGAGAGGTACTCCGGTAGCCTCAAGGACGGTGACAGGGAGGTTCTTGTTTACCCAGACTTGCCATTGCTGTTGTTCCAGACTGTAAGACCCGACAGGAGGATGAGTATAGCGTCGTTCTAAACTAGTTTTAGAAGTGCACGTCTATATGACTCTGCCAGAGGGTTGTCGTAGTCAGTGGGAGCAGCGGAAGCATTGGTGGACAACAGGCTTATGTCTATTTATAGACTAAAGCAGATATAGCGGAGAAAGATCATCTATTTCTGATGTGACAGTCATAGGTTTGACTTCGTCAGAATAGGGGTGGATCTGTTAAGAAGGTAGTAGGGTGTGATGTCCTGGTATTTGATGACATACACAGAGTAGGAAGTAAAGTTCCTATACTACGATCGGTTATACTTTGGTTGTCACACAGTAGTTTCTCCATATAGGACGTCGATATTATATCAGACATTCTGGTTACTGGATCTATGGTTTTAGATCTAGATTTAGGTGGTTTCCCAATCTGGATACTTTGTCAGCATTCTATGAGTATTTAGAATGGACGACTCCTGGCATGGTAGTGTACCTGCAGGTGATGGAGTCACCCTCTCTAAAGGTGTCTTATAGACTAAAGTGGAGAGGGATGTGCATGATTGGCAGATCACTTGCTTGGGCAATTGAGTCAATCATGAGATGTCAAGTACCACACCAGATGTTGTTCTTGCAGTAGATGCAATAAGTTGATATTAATCCAATCCTGGAGAAACAATCGGAAGCAGCTTTAGAACATAAGTGAATGTTCTAGGGATTTGATAACGGCAGCCTCCTTTAGGAGACGGTTATCATTCCAGGCCTCCAAGGTGACCTGGATGACAGAGTGGCTGTCAGAGTTATAGTTTTCCCTCTGACGAGGGGCAGTATTTTGGACAGGTGGTCCAGGTGGATACTGAGGGAAAGGCATGGCGCAGGATACTGATTAAGTTCAGTTGACGATACAGTCTAAGAAGTTTGGATTTGGAGTTCATTTATGAGATAGGTCCCATCAGATATCCAGACACATTCTAAGACAGGTATTGCTCATTTCGGGAGATGGCTTTCTCCGCGAATTTGAGATAAAGAGAGACATTGAAAGAAACATCAGAGCGGATCCACTCACTGAGGCTATTCCTCGAACGCAATAGTTTCGCAAACGAGGTTTGTGAGACTGACTAGTAGAGGAGTTGGGTGTTCGGTATCACACGGGCTGTGAGTATGCGACATCGCAATAATTAGCCTTGAGTGCAAGTGGGAGATTGTTGGAGACAGTGCCCTCAGAGTCAATTATTGGATCACAGGCACGTGATTGCAATGATTGAGGGAGGACCTGTCCTAGTTGGACAGTCTTACTCAAGATGATAGTATGCTATCTGGTTTATCTTTATCATCGTGTACTGCTTTAGCTGACCTTACGAGTCGCTATTACACGTTGATAGAGCCCCTAGGATTCTTGCTTGACTACCAGCAGTATGAGGGCGATCATATACGTGAGAGCTGGAGTCTATAAGCACATCCTTAAAAGGTCCCTAGTCGTGGGAGTTTCGAGACTGGGCATCGATACTCCATTAGTAGACTAGTGTATACAGTCGAGACCCCGACGAGGGGCGGTGGCCGGTCTCACAAGCCACTGGTGTCAGTTGGTTCATCTAAGATGTATACAGGTGCTCATTGGGTTATGAGTACACCGGACAGGACTCGCCGGGAACCTGCTAGTTGGGATTATACCAGACGTCAGATAGCAGTTCCCAGGTGACATGTGTACAGGTTAGTTCATCGACCTGAGATCGTCATTTGTCTCGTGTGAGTTCCCACTGTGCTTTGATTACTACCCTACCACGGCTCAAAGGAGTCATGCAAACAGGTTTTGTTTGGGTACAGTCCCGAGCCACATGGAGGCAGTGAGCGGATCTGCAGGGGTTCGTCTCTCCCGGTATTGGGGGTGAGGTCGCGCTGTGTCTAGGAGAGCCATTACACAAAGCCCTCGGCCGAGGCAGGCGATTTACTGGTAGGTATTCCAGTAGTATCTCAGGGTGTTCTGGGCTACACTCCGACACGACTTGTACCGCTCTTGGGGGTCTGACTTTTACCAACCCCCTAGGCCCGCCATGCGATGCTCATAGACGAACGGACCGGACTGTACGGATATTGTCACTGACAGGCTCAGTAGGGTGTCAGGATGAGTTCGCTCATCGACGTCCCTTTTGGTCAATAGCTGGTAGCCCGTCACGTATGGCTAATACCTCTGACGTGCTAGTGGTTAAATCCACAGCCATAGTATTGACGAGTCTTTAGAGTCCACCACACTCAGTTACTCATGTTTCGGGCGAAACGCTGTAGAGGCCGTATGGAGATATGGCAGGGTTCGATCAGATACGTGCGGTATTGCACGGATCGTGATCGGACGGATTTTACTAGCCGGCTTTGGTTTAAGCCGAATCCTAGTATTAGACAGTGTAGATTTTGTCTCTTTGCATTTGTGTTCAGTGGGAATACAAATGCGGGCATGTATATGCAGTCGCGGGGTTTTCCTGTAATTTATTACGGGATCAGTTTTCTGTAGTTGCCAGTTTGCTTTCCGTTCCAGCCAGTTTTCCTTTGTTCCTTGGCGGCCGGACTTTTCGGTGGAGGGGGTTATTTGCAAGTTTGCAAATAACATTTGTGGAGGGGGTTTCTTGCTTTTGTAGCTTCATCATGATGAGATTCTTTATTAGTCTTTTCCTTTGCTTTTTGAGATGAGAAAGGATTTGATTTTGATTTGATATTGTGATCATGGTTTTGGGTGTGGTCACCATTATTCTTCTACTACACTCACCTCCCTTGTTGTATTATTGTTTTTCTCTCCACCATTTCCTTGAGAGAGGCCGGCCACACTATTGGGGAGAGAATGAGAGAGTTCATTTTATATGTGAGGGATTGATTCATCTCATTTTTCACACTTGGCTTGCAAAAGTTTCAAACCTCTCTCCATTGTTCTTTCTTGATTCCTCCATGAATGGCAACTACATAAACTCTAAGAGACAAAGTTTCTACACTAGCCTACAGCAAATCTTGGACGCGTCGGCCAGCCAACTTCGCGCCCGAGTTGCCTCGGTCCAGAGGTGGGAGCCCGCAAAAGAATCCGGCTACGTGGTGCCCTTTCCGACGAGGAGGTGACGGACAGAGATTCCGCAGGAGATCGGAATGGAGACGAAGACCGGAGGACACGGATCGCTTGGTATAGCTCTCTTCCCTTCTCTTGTTAGCTAGCATTAGGTTAATGGTCACGATCCGGGTATATTGTCCGCGGTAGCGCCGGTTAAAGTTAAGAAAAATTTTGATTCCGCATTTTGTCCTCGAGTAGAAGGCCGGGGCGCAACACCCTTCACTGGGAGTGACCTCTTTAGCAAAGGTTTTCGTCACTATATTTTTTATAAAAAGTTATGCAGTTCCTTCAACGATATCAAGTTCATTACGTTAAAAGTTTTTTGCCAAAAACTAGACGTAGCCCTCCGTCATTTCTTACAAATATTACTTAGTATTCGTGCTGCGTTTTTTGACTCCGTCAAGGCGTAGTGTACGGTAGCTAAGTGGTGCTTGTTTGTTGCATAAATGGGATTGGTTAGGACAGTCGTGCGGCCTTGTTAACTCCATCAAGGGCACGTACGGGTGGGTTTAATGCAATCCAGATAATGACGGGTTGAACTTGACTAGGACTCTTTGATTTGTTGACTCCGTCAAGGTCACTTGAGTCCTAGGGGTAAAAATCACATCGGGAGTTTCTAAAGAAACTGAAACTTGCCAGGCATGCGCATACCTTCTGGAGTGTGGTGACGTGAGTGGATTTCGTCACGTTATCATGCGATGATAGTTGGATCCCGATTTCCACTGATGAGTTGGTTTACTCCTCGGGTGATCCCGACTAATTCTTCTTTCAGGTTTGGAGAAGAATTTGAGGTTACAGTGGGAGGTTTCCTGATTAGATAAAGTGATAACCATTCTGATCTAGGTTAGAGTGCACGCTGAGTGTTTCTTTTCTTTCTCTCTTTGGCAGGGACCATTGAACCGACCCTAGACTATGACTCAGTGACCAAAATTAACCAAACCTTCTTAACACTGGCTTTTGGATTGTCAGAGTTGCATACCTCATTGCCACTCCTACTTTTACCCTTTTCTCCAGGACACCCCGTATTACTACGAACGTCCACTTCCATTGGACAAAACCATCGTATGGTTATATACAAACTCGAAGGATTTTATTCGAGGATGGTTTCCGTTTCTGGAGAAAACGAATAGGACTATTCAGTTGTCTTTTCCTTTTACCTTCTCTCAGATTACGAGTACTCCTTAGTTTAGGAGATAGTACACCTATTACGCAAATTGGATAGTCTTCTTCCAAACCTTAGGCTGGTGCCAAATGGTGGGGAATGAAGTGTTGGAGATAGTGCCCTCATAGTCAATTATTGGATCGCAGGTACGTGATTGCAATGATTGCGGAGGACCTATACCGGTAGGACAGTCTTACTCGAGATGATAGTATGCTATCTGGTTTGCCTTTATCAGTCGTGTACATGTTCAGGTGACTGATTACATGTTACACTTTGATAGAGCCCTTAGGATCTTGCTTTACCACCAACAGTATGATGGCGATCATATACGTGAGAGTTGGGTGGTTTATACGCATATCCTTAATTGTAGTCCCTAGTCGTGGGAGTTTCGAAACAGGGCATCGATACTCCGGAGTAGACTAGTGTATACAGTCGAGACCCCGACGAGGGGCGGTGGCCGGTCTCACAAGCCACTGGTGTCAGTTGGATCACCTAAGATGTATACAGGTGCTCATTGGGTTATGAGTACACCGGACAGGACTCGCCGGGAACCTGCTAGTTGGTATTATACATATCGTCAGATAGCAGTTCCCTGGTGACATGTGTACAGGTTAGTTCATCGACCTGAGGTCGTCATTTGTCTCGTGTGAGTTCCCACTGTGCTTTGATTTCTACCCTACCACGGCTCAAAGGAGTCGTGCAAACAGGTAGCTTTTGGGTACAGTCCCGAGCCATATGGAGGCACGTGAGCGGATCGGCAGGGGTTTCGTCTCTCCCGGTATTGGGGGCGAGGTCGTGCTGTGTCTAGGAGAGCCATTACACAAAGTCCATGGCCATGGCAGGAGATTTATTGGTAGGTACTCCAGTAGTATCTCAGGGTGTTATTGGGCTACACTCCGACACGACTTATACTGCTATTGGGGGTCTGACGTTACTAGCCCCCTAGGCAGATATGCGATACTCATAGACGAACGGACCGGACTGTATATACATTGTCACTGTTAGGCTCAGTAGGGTTTCTGGATGAGTTCGCTCATCAGCCTCCCTTGAGGTCAGTCCATGGGCAGCAGTTACGCATAGCTAGTGCCGCTGACGGTTTATGGTTAAACCCACTGCCAGGGTACTGACGAGTCATTAGAGTCCCCCACAGACAGTTTCCCAAGTTCGGGCGAAACGTTGGAGAGGCCGTATGGTTTTATGGCAGAGTTCGAAAAATGCACGTGCGTTTACGCACGTGTTATTTTTCGGGCAGATGATACTGGTCGGCTTTGGTTTAAGCCGGATCCGAGTATTATATTGAGTAGGTATAATATCTTTGTCTCAGATACATTTGTATTCGGTCTTAATACAAATGCGGTATATTTATACAGTTACGGGGTTATCCTGAAAGTCGTTTCAGGATCACTTTTGGAAGTTGCCAGTTTCCAGTTTTCTATCAGCCGTCTTTTAACATTCGGTTAAAGACGGATTTATTTTTTCTTGGATGAGGGTGAGTCATGCTTCTAGAAGGTTCTAGAAAGGGTGACTTGACATGGTGAGTCATTAGTGCTTTAATGGAGCCATTAATGCAATGGTGACTAGGTTAATGAATCACCATTTGCATTAATGAGGTTTTGTTTGCTTAAGGATATTTTTCTTGTGTTCACACATGATATTTCTTTCTTAAGGTCACCCTCTTCTCTCCTACACTCACCCCCCCTCCCTATATATGGCCGGCCCCTCCTCTCTCTCATACTCACTTGATGTTTTCATTTGGTTACAAAAGATATGATAGATTTTGGGGTGTATGGAATTTCACAGCTCATTTCATTCCATCACCCGATTCCCACGGCAACTTCATTAACCGTTCGTCCATGGTTTTGGACGAAACGAGACAAAGTCATCTACTCATTCTCTACATCATTCTTGGTCGTCTCTTTTAGCAAACTTGACGACCGAGTTGCCTCGAGTCAGAGGCGGGAACCCGTTTAAAGAATCAGTGATGTGGTGCCACCTGGACGAGCAGATCGGAGATCGAAGAGATCGGTGCAGCCGCAACGGAGCGTGGGATGATGGTTAAAGAACGAAGGACTCGGATCGTTCGGTATAACCTTTCTTCCCTCTTTGCAGTTTGTTAGTTTAGCAATAATGGCAGATCCGGGTTAAAGTATACGATAGCGCCAGATAAAAAGTTTTTGTTCCGCATTTGGCGTCTGTAGACGGCCGGGGCGCTAGCGTAGACTTACAGTGGTATCAGAGCCTCACCATTTTGCTATACTTACTTGTGCTAATGCGTTTAAAATATCGATCGAACCGGAAATCAAAAACTGCAAAATCCAATTTTCACTGTTTCTGTCGATTTTAAATGGTGTCCTAAAAATATTCCACATATCACAGAAAGTTGTGCAGGGTTTCAGAAGCACACCGACAAAATTTGAGCACGTGATTCCACCAAACAGCCACGGAATCGCGGCCAAACGCATGGTTTGGCCGCGCATCCGCGGCCGTTCTATGGGATCAGTGCACCAAATTTTCTCTGTGTCTTCTCTGTTGGAATTTGGGGTTTTTGGTATATATCTTTTAGGCCCAGATTTTGTTACTGTTCACCAGTTGTTCGTGGGGCCCACTTAGTGATATTTAGTCGATCGAAATTTAAACATGTTAGTTAACGGTGCTTACATTATATCTCCGACCGGGAATGTCATTTGATCGGTAAACCGCGTCTGATTGCTATAGTTCTTTTAGACGGGTTTGCGAACGTGACATTCGCGTTGATGTTCTGTGTTGTGCTGTGATGTTGCGGATTTGTCGTGGTGGATAGCAGTGTGCAATGATAGTGCAGTTTGAGTTTATTTGTACATTTGATATTGCGGGGCGAGTGTCCAACTTGTGGACTGCCGTCACTGCCTGTTGTATAATATTCTTTTGGGGCACGACCAGGTTGCGGTCGATGTACCTGTTGTACTATTTTTCATTACTGTACTAGGTTTTACCCCGCGACGGAGTGCACGGATAGCCGGGTTCTGAGGGGCAACGGGTCCGCATCTCATGGCTTTGAGAGGCAGAGGGGCCTCACTCTAGAATTGGCAGACTATTCCCCGCACTCGTAGGGGGTACAGGTTGACCCAAGGAGGGGTGCTCAAGCTACCGGATTCCGTGAAGTGCAGGGTGGTCCATTCACTTTGCTGTAAGGGGCTGCCTTGCTTCAGGTTTTGGCGGGTAACTTGCCGCACCCGTAGGGGTCTAGGTTTCATTGCACAGGCTATCCACACGACAGGGGAACGTCGGGTTTCAGCAGCGGCTCTGTGAAACCCGGGGATCCCAGATTATCTGTATTGTTCTGTGATGCTCATTACTTTTCTGTAATGTTGCATATTATCATGCCTGGAACGATTATTGTATATTGGTTTATATACTATTAGATGTTGTATATGTTTTACACCCGCGCTAGTCCAGTCCCCGCTCTGTCGTTAGTTAAGTAACCTAACGGGTGATGACGGGACCCAGTGACGAATGCGGATGGCATATACATACATTTTATTTTCGTTCTTTTCTGGTGTGATTTTTGATGGGACTGCGTTGATTCTGATCAATGCAAAGTTAAAAAAACCTGTTTATAGTTGTTGGAACAAATTTAAAAAGTGTTATTGCAAAGACGTTTCCTTTTGTTTTGCATAGCGGTATTCAGCGGAATATCCTGCACCTCATTCGACGGGGCAAGGGCCGATATCCCTTCACCAGGACTGACCCCTTGGGCAGAAGTTTGCGTCAGGGTAATAACTTCACTATAGTCGATTACAAGTTGCTTTGCATCGCGGTATTCAGTGGAATATCCTGCACCTCATTCCACGAGGAAAGAGCCGAGATCCCTTCACCGGGAGTGACCTCTTTAGCAAAGGTTTTCTCCACTATATTTATAAAAAGCTATCAGGTTCCTTCAGCGATATCAAGTTCACTACGTTAAAGGTTTTTCGCCAAAAACCAGCCGTAGCCCTCCGTCACTTCTTTTGGGTATTCAGTAGTATTCAAGCTATGTATTTTGACCTAACGCCAAGGCATAGTATTTGGTAGCTGCTGGGTATTCAATTGTTGCATAGATAGATGAGTTGGTTTGGGACAGCCGTTCTGCCATTTTGACCTAACGCCAAGGGCATGTGCGGGTGGGTTCAAATTAACAAGATAGTAACGGGTAGAACTTGGCATGTGACTTATGACATTTTGACCTAACGCTAAGGTTATAAGAGCATGGGGCAAAAATCATATCGGGAGTTTCTAAAGAAACTGAAACTTGCCAAGTATGCGCATACCTTCTGGAGTATGAGTAACGTGGATGCATTCCATCACGTTATCATGCGATGAGAGTTGGATCCCGATTCCCACTGATGAGTCGGTTTACTCTTCGGGTGATCCCGATTGATTCTTCTTTAGGTTTAGAGGAGAATTTGACAGGACAGTGGGAGGTGTCCGGATTAGATAAAGTGATAACCATTCTGATTTAGGTTAGAGTGCACGCAGAGTATTTCTTTTCTCTCTCTCTTTGGCAGCGACCTTTGACCAACCCTAGACTATGACTCAGTGACCAAGTTGACCGAACCTTCTTAAAATACTGGCTTTTGGATTTTCTATGTTGCATAAGTCATTGCCACTCCTTCTTTTACCCTTTGAATTTCTCAGAACACCCGTATTACTACGGATATCCACTTCCATTGATATAGATCCATCGTATGGTTATATACGAACTCGAAGGGACTTCTTCGAGGATGGATCAAGGTTCAGGAGAAATAGAATTGGTTTATTCAGTTGTCTTTTATTATCACCTTCTCTCAGGTTGCAAAAGCTCCTTGGTTTAGGAGAGTACACCTATTACGCTTATTGGATAGTCTTATTCCAAACCATAGGCAGGTGCCGAAAGGTAGGGAATGAAGAAAACCAATTAGCCTAAGTAGGGTGTGCAGAAGGTAATATGTAAAGATAAAATAAAGGGATTAGAAAGAGGGCAAAGTAAATTGCGACTGATATCATTCACGACCAAAACCGCGTACTTCATCGCCACTCCTATTTCACCTTTAAAGGAATAAGGTATTATTCAGTTGTCTTTTATCATCACCTTCTCTCAAGATACGAGTACTCCTTGGTTTAGGAGGGTACACCTATTATGCTTACTGGATAGTCTCCTTTCAAACCATAGGCTGGTGCCGAACGGTAGGGAAGGAAGAAAACCATTTAGCCTAACGATGGTGTACAGAAGGTAACGACTAAAGACAAATAAAGGGATTTGGAGAGATGGCAATAAAATATACGGTTGAAGTCATGAATTGGATTATGGAAGAGGCATTACTAGGAATACCAGGATACCCCTACGAAACATTTTCATGTTTCAGTACATTGTTAAACGAAAACTGTTTTCCCGATTAGATACTTACTCCAAGGGTATGTATTTACCAGGTTTCATTCTCATATATGTATGGTTTTACAGATGATGAGTGGGAGTAAGTTATTGGGAATTAGGTGATTATCCTCATTATATCGGAATTCGTTGTAATTGGTGATATTTGAGGAAATCGCCAGGGTACAGTTTTCAACCTACGACGCACAGGTTATGAGTTGTTCTACTCAGCGGACTTATACAGAGTATTGTATGTTGTCCAGTGTCCATCAGGACATAGGGGTAGGTCCTCGTACTATGTTCTATTTACTTATAACTTCTCTAGTATTTAGACAAGTGTTTCGTAGAAATACAAGGTCTAAGTTTTGAGAAGTTTTGGGTATAAGAATAAAGTAGAGAACCAGGTATCACAAGTATCGGGATTCTTCAAAGAGATCGAAGATGTAGATTCTTGTGATTGGTATTCAGATGATAGTAATAGCTTTGAGAAACTTGTTTCTCTTTCAGGTTACTCATAATTGGATGGATTCCTAAGTTGAGTAATGCTGATTAGCCTCTTTCCATTAAGTTGATATGCACTGGAGACAGCTGCATGATTGAATCTGGTTCCAATTAAATAAAGTGCCAAAGTTTCTATATTGGATATAGAATAGTTCGTACCTTAAAAGATGTTAAGGTACGAGGAGTTGTCCAGCTTATGCTTAAAACCAGACTCTGGATAACTCAGGGCACGTTTCTGTAATGGCTGTTTGTGGGTTGACCCTGGCTATGACGAGGGTTGATATTCTACCATTTGGAAGATCAATAGTGATATTGTTCTTGACTCGCCACAGTTTTAGTAAAATGGATCTTTTTTCAGAAAACAGTAGTGGGAGTATGGTAGAACTGGAAGTGATTCCAGAACCGCGAACGATTACAGAAAATTTAATAGGACCTATATATTCAATCAGGTTTGACATTCCATTAGCCACTCCGCAGATATGGTGGGTAACCTCAGACACCCGAGAGGTACTTCGGTAGCCTGAAGGACGGTGACAGGGAGGTTCTTATCTACCCAGACTTGACACTACTGTTGTTCCAGGCTATGAGACCCGGTAGGAGGGTTGTCGTAGTCAGTGGGAGCAGCGGAAGCATAGTGGGCAAGTAGCTTATGTCTATTTATAGACTAGAGCAGTTATAGCGGAGATAGATCATCTAATTTTGATGTGACAGTCATGGGTTTGACTTCATCAAAATAGGGGATGGATCTGTTAAGAAGGTAGTAGGGTGTGATGTCATGGTATCTGGATGACATACACAGAGTAGGAAGTAAAATTCCTATACTACGATCGGTTGTACTATGGTCGTCACACAGTTGTTTCTCCAGACAGGATATGGATATAATATTTGACATTCTGGTTTCTGGATCTATGGTTTTAGATCTAGATTTGGGTAGTTTCCCAATGTGGGTACTTTGACAGATATTCTAATGTTTTTTAGAATAGTTGACTCCTAGCATGGTGGTGTACCTGCAGGTGATGGAGTCACCCTCTCTAAAGGTGTCGTATAGACTAAAGGGGAGAGGGAAGTGCATGATTGGCAGATCACTTGCTTAGGCAATTGAGTCAATCATGAGATGTCAAGTACCACACCAGATGTTGTTTTTGCACTAGATGCAATGAGTTTGTATTAATCCAATCCTGGAGAAACATAAGGAAGCAGTTTTAGAACATAAGTACATGTTCTACGGATTTGATGACGGCAGCCTCCTTCGGGAGACAATCATCATTCCAGGCTTCAAAGGTGACATGGATGACAGAGTGATTGTCAGAGTTATAGTTTTCCCTCTGACGAAGAGGGACAGTATTATGGACAGTTGGTCCAAGAGGATACTGTGGGAGGCATGGTGCCGATACAGATTAGGTTCAGTGATCGATACAGTCTAAGAAGTTTGGATTTGGAGTTCATTTATGAACTAGGTCCCATCAGATATCCAGACATATTCTAAGACAGGTATTACTCGATTCGGGAGATGGCTTTCTCCGCGAACTTAAGATTTAGAGAGATATAGAAAGAAACTTCTAGGCGGATCCACTCACTGAGGCTATTTCTCGAACACAATAGTTTTACAAACGAGCTTTGTGAACTGATTAGTAGAGGAGTTGGATGTTCGGTTTCACACGGGCTGTGAGTAGTCGACATCGCAATAATTAGCCTTGAATGCAAGTGGGAGATTGTTGGAGATAGTGCCCTCATAGTTAATTATTGGATCGCAGGTACGTGATTGCAATGATTGCGGAGGACCTATACCGGTAGGACAGTCTTACTCGAGATGATAGTATGCTATCTGGTTTGCCTTTATCAGTCGTGTACATGTTCAGGTGACTGATTACATGTTACACTTTGATAGAGCCCTTAGGATCTTGCTTTACCACCAACAGTATGATGGCGATCATATACGTGAGAGTTGGGTGGTTTATACGCATATCCTTAATTGTAGTCCCTAGTCGTGGGAGTTTCGAAACAGGGAATCGATACTCCGGAGTAGACTAGTGTATACAGTCGAGACCCCGACGAGGGGCGGTGGACGGTCTCACAAGCCACTGGTGTCAGTTGGATCACCTAAGATGTATACAGGTGCTTATTGGGTTATGAGTACACCGGACAGGACTCGCCGGGAACCTGCTAGTTGGTATTATACATATCGTCAGATAGCAGTTCCCTGGTGACATGTGTACAGGTTAGTTCATCGACCTGAGGTCGTCATTTGTCTCGTGTAAGTTCCCACTGTGCTTTGATTTCTACCCTACCACGGCTCAAAGGAGCCGTGCAAACAGGTAGCTTTTGGGTACAGTCCCGAGCCATATGGAGGCACGTGAGCGGATCGGCAGGGGATTCGTCTCTCCCGGTATTGGGGGCGAGGTCGTGCTGTGTCTAGGAGAGCCATTACACAAAGTCCATGGCCATGGCAGGAGATTTACTGGTAGGTACTCCAGTAGTATCTCAGGGTGTTATTGGGCTACACTCCGACACGACTTATACTGCTATTGGGGGTCTGACGTTACTAGCCCCCTAGGCAGATATGCGATACTCATAGACGAACGGACCGGACTGTATATACATTGTCACTGTTAGGCTCAGTAGGGTTTCTGGATGAGTTCGCTCATCAGCCTCCCTTGAGGTCAGTCCATGGGCAGCCGTTACGCATAGCTAGTGCCGCTGACGGTTTGTGGTTAAACCCACTGCCAGGGTACTGACGAGTCATTAGAGTCCCCTACAGACAGTTTCCCAAGTTCGGGCAAAACGTTGTAGAGGCCGTATGGTTTTATGGCAGAGTTCGAAAAATGCACGTGCGTTTACGCACGTGTTATTTTTCGGGCAGATGATACTGGTCGGCCTTGGTTTAAGTCGGATCCGAGTATTATATTGAGTAGGTATAATATCTTTGTCTCAGATACATTTGTATTCGGTCGTAATACAAATGCGGTATATTTATACAGTTACGGGGTTATCCTGAAAGTCGTTTCAGGATCACTTTTGGAAGTTGCCAGTTTCCAGTTTTCTATCAGCCGTCTTTTAACATTCGGTTAAAGACGGATTTATCTTTTCTTGGATGAGGGTGAGTCATGCTTCTAGAAGGTTCTAGAAAGGGTGACTTGACATGGTGAGTCATTAGTGCTTTAATGGAGCCATTAATGCAATGGTGACTAGGTTAATGAATCACCATTTGCATTAATGAGGTTTTGTTTGCTTAAGGATATTTTTCTTGTATTCACACATGATATTTCTTTCTTAAGGTCACCCTCTTCTCTCCTACACTCACCCCCCCTCCCTATATATGGCCGGCCCCTCCTCTCTCTCATACTCACTTGATGTTTTCATTTGGTTACAAAAGATATGATAGATTTTGGGGTGTATGGAATTTCACAGCTCATTTCATTCCATCACCCGATTCCCACGGCAACTTCATTAACCGTTCGTCCATGGTTTTGGATGAAGCGAGACAAAGTCATCTACTCATTCTCTACATCATTCTTGGTCGTCTCTTTTAGCAAACTTGACGACCGAGTTGCCTCGAGTCAGAGGCGGGAGCCCGTTTAAAGAATCAGTGACGTGGTGCCACCTGGACGAGCAGATCGGAGATCGAAGAGATCGGTGCAGTCGCAACGGAGCGTGGGATGATGGTTAAAGAACGAAGGACTCGGATCGTTCGGTATAACCTTTCTTCCCTCTTTGCAGTTTGTTAGTTTAGCAATAATGGCAGATCCGGGTTAAAGTATACGATAGCGCCAGATAAAAAGTTTTTGTTCCGCATTTGGCGTCTGTAGACGGCCGGGGCGCTAGCGTAGACTTACATGAAGAAAACCAATTAGCATAACGATGGTGTACAGAAGGTATTAAGTAAAGACATATCAAGGGATTAGTAAGAGGGCAAAGTAAATTGCGACTGCTATTCACGACCAAACCAAGTATTTCTTCGCCAATCCTAAATCACCTTTGTATTTCTCCAGAACACTCCGAATCACTACGAAGATCCACAGTTTATTGGATACTCCATCGTATGGTTATATACGAACTCGAAAGGAACTTGTTCCTGTTCGGGGATGGATTTTGGTTCAGGAGAAATAGGAATAAGGTTTATTCGGTTGTCTTTTATCTTCACCTTCTCTCGCATTGCGAGTGCTCCTAGGATTAGGACAGTACACCCATTATGCTTATTGGATAGTCTTCTTCCAAACCATAGGCTGGTGCCGAACGATAGGGAAGGAAGAAAACCATTTGGCCTAAAGGGTGTACAGAAGGTAATGACTAAAGACATATAAAGGGATTTGGAGAGATGGCGAAGAATTATACGGTTACAGTTGTGAATCTGGATAATGGAAGAGGAATTACTAGGAATACCGGGATACCCCATCGAAACATTTCAATGTTTCAGTTTCACTGTGTACTGTTAAAAGAAAAACTGATTTCCCAATTAAACACTTGCTCCAGGGTATGTATTTACCAGGTATGATTCTCATATCTGTATGGTTTTACAGATGATGAGTGGGAGTAAGTTATTGGGAATTGGGTGATCATCCTCATTATATCGCGATTCGTTGTAATCGGTGATATTTGAGGAAGTCACCTGGGATGTTTGCCGGACGGCAAATATTTGGTTTTGAATATCCGTTGTTATGCACCAATTTCAAATTGATATATCTGTACGTCTATTTTTATAGAGTGAGATATAACTTTTTGAAATTATGTCGGTGACATTTACCTATATCAGTGGATGATTAGGTAAGGAGCATTAAACAGCGGCGTAATTCTTCTTAACCATAAGTACAGTTTTCAACCTATGACACACAGGGAATGAATTATCTGACTCAAAGGGACTTATACAGAGTATTGTATGCTGTCCAGTGTCCATTAGGACAGAGGGGCTGGTCCTCGTACTATATTCGGTTTACTTATGACTTCTCTAGTCTTTAGACAGGTGTTTCGTAGAAACACAGGGTCTAAGTTTTGAGAAGTTATAGGTTTGATAAGAACCTAAAAATTCAATCTAGTTTGACATTCCATTGGCCACTCCGCAGATATGGTGGGTAACCTCAGGCACGCGAGAGGTACTCCGGTAGCCTCAAGGACGGTGACAGAGAGGTTCTTGTTTACCCAGACTTGCCATTGCTGTTGTTCCAGACTGTGAGACCCGGCAGGAGGATGAGTATAGTGTCGTTCTAAACTAGTTTTAGAAGTGCACGTCTATATGACTCTGCCAGAGGGTTGTCGTAGTCAGTGGGAGCAGCGGAAGTATTGGTGGACAACAGGCTTATGTCTATTTATAGACTAAAGCAGATATAGCGGAGAAAGATCATCTATTTCTGATGTGACAGTAATAGGTTTGACTTCGTCAAAATAGGGGTGGATCTGTTAAGAAGGTAGTAGGGTGTGATGTCCTGGTATTTGATGACATACACAGAGTAGGAAGTAAAGTTCCTATACTACGATCGGTTATACTTTGGTTGTCACACAGTAGTTTCTCCATATAGGACGTGGATATTATATCAGACATTCTGGTTACTAGATCTATGGTTTTAGATCTAGATTTGGGTGGTTTCCCAATCTGGGTACTTAAACAGCATTCTATGAGTATTTAGAATGGACGACTCCTGGCACGGTAGTGTACCTGCAGGTGATGGAGTCACCCTCTCTAAAGGTGTCTTACAGACTAAAGAGGAGAGGGATGTGCATGATTGGCAGATCACTTGCTTAGGCAATTGAGTCAATCATGAGATGTCAAGTACCACACCAGATGTTGTTTTTGCAGGGGATGCAATAAGTTGATATTAATCCAATCCTGGAGAAACATTCGGAAGCAGTTTTAGAACATAAGTGAATGTTCTAGGGATATGATATTGACAGCCTTTTTTAGGAGACAGTTATCATTCCAGGCTTCCAAGATGACCTGGATGGCAGAGTGACTGTCAGAGTTATAGTTTTCCCTCTGACGAGGGGCAGTATTTTGGACAGGTGGTCCAGGTAGATACTGAGGGAAGGCATGGCGCAGGATACTGATTAAGTTCAGTGGACGATACAGTCTAAGAAGTTTGGATTTGGAGTTCATTTATGAGCTAGGTCCCATCAGACATCCAGACATATTCTAAGACAGGTATTGCTCATTTTGGGAAATGGATTTCTCCGCGAACTTGAGATAAAGAGAGAAATAGAAAGAAACATCATAGCGGATCCACTCACTGGGGCTATTCCTCGCACGCAATAGTTTCGCAAACGAGCTTTGTGAGACTGACTAGTAGAGGAGTTGGGTGTTCGGTATCACACGGGCTGTGAGTATGCGACATCGCAATAATTAGCCTTGAGTGCAAGTGGGAGATTGTTGGAGATAGTGCCCTCAGAGTCAATTATTGGATCACAGGAACGTGATTGCAATGATTGAGGGAGGACCTATCCTGGTAGGACAGTCTTACTCAAGATGATAGTATGCTATCTGGTTTATCTTTATCATTGTGTACTACTTTAGGTGACCTTACGAGTCGCTATTACACGTTAATAAAGCCCCTGGGATTCTTGCTTGACTGCCAGCAGTATGAGAGCGATCATATATGTGAGACTGGAGTCTATAAACACATCTTTAAAAGGTCCCTAGTCGTGGGAGTTTCAAGACAGGGCATCGATACTCCATAGTAGACTAGTGTATATAGTCGAGACCCCGACGAGGGGCGGTGGCCGGTCTCACAAGCCACTGGTGTCAGTTGGTTCACCTAAGATGTATACATGTGCTCATTGAGTTATGAGTACATCGGACAGGACTCGCCGGGAACCTGCTAGTTGGGACTATACCAGACGTCAAATAGCAGTTACCTGGTGACATGTGTACAGGTTAGTTCATCGACCTGAGATCGTCATTTGTCTCGTGTGAGTTCCCACTGTGGTTTGATTACTACCCTACCACGGCTCAAAGGAGTCGTGCAAACAGATTTTAGTTGGGTACAGTCCCAAGCCACATGGAGGCAGTGAGCGGATCTGCAGGGGTTCTTCTCCCGGTATTGGGGGTGAGGTCGCGCTGTGTCAAGGAGAGCCGTTACATAAAGCCCTCGGCCGAGGCAGGAGATTTACTGGTAGGTATTCCAGTAGTATCTCAGGGTGTTCTGGGCTACACTCCGACACGACTTGTACCGCTTTTGGGGGTCTGACTTTTACCAACCCCCTAGGCCCGCCATGCGATACTCATAGACGAACGGACCAGACTGTACGGATATTGTCACTGACAGGCTCAGTAGGGTGTCAGAATGAGTTCGCTCATCGACGTCCCTTTTGGTCAATAGCTGGTAGCCCGTCACGTATGGCTAATACCACTGACGTGCTAGTGGTTAAATCCACAGCCATAGTATTGACGAGTCTTTAGAGTCACCACACACAGTTACTCAAGTTTCGGGCGAAACACTGTAGAGGCCGTATGGAGATATGGCAGGGTTCCATCAGATACGTGCGGTATTGCACGGATCGTGATCGGACGGATTTTACTAGCGGGCTTTGGTTTAAGCCGAATCCTGGTATTAGACAGTGTAGATTTTGTCTTTTTGCATTTGTGTTCAGTCGGAATACAAATGCGGGCATGTATATGCAGTCACGGGGTTTTCCTGTAATTTATTACGGAATCAGTTTTCTGTAGTTGCCAGTTTGCATTCCGTTCCGGCCAGCTTTCATTTGTTCCTTCCCGGCCGGACTTTTCCGATGGAGGGGGTAATTTGCAATTGTGCAAATTACATTTGTGGAGGGGGTCCTTTGCATTTGAGGGATTATGATATGACCATCATCATTTGATTCCTTTTGCATCCACTCTTTTGCATTAATGGTGATTAGAATGGATTAGAACTTAATGAGAGTTGATATGACTTTGTTATCATGGTTTTTGGGTATGGTCACCATTCCTTTTTCCCTACACTCACCTCCCTCATGTATTATTCTTGCCCTCTCCCTTTCTAGAGGTGGCCGGCCACATTAGAGAGAATGAGAGAGGTTTTCATTTTTGGGGTAGCATATTTTCTCATCTCTTTTCTTGTTAGGAAAAATGAAAGCACCATTTTTCCTCCAAAGTTCTTCATTCCTCCATCACCAATGGAAACATAAACCCCAATGAGACAAAGGTTCTACACTACAACCTACAGTACCCTTGGACGCGTCGGCTAGCCAACTTCACGCCCGAGTTGCCTCGGTCCAGAGGTGGGAGCCCGTAAAAGATATCGGCGACGTGGGGCCATTTCCGACGAGGAGGCGACGGACGGAGATTCCGCGGGAGATCGAAGTGGAGACGAAGACCGAAGGACACGGATCGCCTGGTATAACTCTCTTCCCATCTCTTGTTAGCTAGCATTGGGTTAATGGTTACGATCCGGGTTTATTGTCCGCGGTAGCGCCGGTTAAAGTTAAGAAAAATTTTGATTCCGCATTTTGGCCTCGAATAGACGGCCGGGACGCTGCCGCGGCGCAACAATACTGGCGACAACTGATTACTTCTCCAAGTGGGCAGAAGCAGTACCACTAAGAGAAGTGAAGACGGAGAATATCCTCCACTTCTTCAAGACACACGTCATCTATCGGTTTGGCACTCCTCGACGGATTATCTCCGATAACGGGCCAGCCTACAGAAGTTACAAAATCAGCGGCTTCGCGCGGCAACATAATATAGACTGGAGATACTCTTCGGTCTATAATCCCCGAGCTAACGGTCTGGCTGAGGCTTTCAACAGCCCTTGACGAAGATCGTGAAAAAGACGGTGTCCCAAAATAAAAAGGACTAGCATGAGAGACTACATGAAGCTCTCTGGGCGTATCGAACTACGTTCAAAACGGCCACAAACACAACGCCGTATGCATTGGTATTCGTCACTGAAGCAGTACTCCCCTTGGAGATAGAGCTACCCTCCTTACGGGTGGTGGTTCATTACGAGCTAACAGACGAAGACAATGCTCATCTTCGGCTTGAGGAGCTCGATCCCCTTGACGAAACCCGGCTCATGGCGCAGCAAAACTTAGAAGCTTACAAAGCAAAGATGACGCGCACATACGAGAGATTGACTAGGCCGAGAACATTCCGCCAAGGCGAACTCGTGCTAGTGGTCAAGAGACCTATGATCCCCAATCATGCCAAACGGGGGAAATTCGAGCCGAACTATGAAGGTCCATACATCATAGACAAAGTCTACCACGGTGGGGCTTACTTGCTTATGGATATGCATGGCGAAAGACCCTTCAGGCCAATAAACGACCGTTTCTTGAAGAAATACTACGCCTGACCGAGACATCTATAAATTACTAAGGATCGCAACATCCCAAGGCTGACGCAAAAAAAACTGTACGTCCATAAGCGAGATGGGCACAGATGAAAACCCGAAAGGGCTCCGTGAGTAAAAACAGCAGGGCTACCGGCGAGTTTTGTGAAAACCCGAAATGGCGCAATCTCGTTAAACGACACTTGCAAGGTCCTCTCGACCTTGTAAGGAGAAAATATCTGCGTGAGATCCTTACGACCTACAAGGGAGCAACACACATAAGAATCCTCATGATTTTTAAGGAGAAAACGCACGTACGGGATCCTCACGACTCGTAGGGAGAAATACCCTTATGAGACCCTCACGGCTCATAAGATTCAAAAGCCTTAAGCTACAGGGATCTGAACCTGTTCTTAAGCCATCACAATCCCCGGATTGCCCTACAAGCGGTTCAATATTAACCCTTGTAAACAATCTACGGGCATAAATAAACGTTTCCCAAATAGAGTCCCACTACTGACGAGGGATATCTTCATATGGCGAACGACACTTGTAAGTCCTCTCGACTTATAAGGAGAAAACACTCTTGTAAGATCCTTACGACTTATAAGAGAACACACTTAGGAATCCTCACAATTCTTAAGTAGAAAACGCACCTACGAGATCCTCATGACTCGTAGGGAGAAATACCTTTATGAGACCCTTACGGCTCGTAAAGTCAAAAAGCCTTAGTCAACAGGATCCTAACCCTGTTTGCTAACCCACCTTTGTTCGACATCGACAACGGCAAATGATGATTCGCTCCTGGCAATATTCCAGTCGTAGCAATGCTGATACTGAGATTGACACCAAATTCCAAGTACCACACTCGCGATAAAAATTCAGCGAGCCAAAAATGCATATGAAATAGCTGAAATGGTGGGGCAACTTGCAACAAAATCAGCAAGTAAAAATATATGCATACAAAATAGCCAAAATGGTTGGGCAACTCACAATAAAAAGCAGCGAGTAAAAAAAGAAAAATAGCCGAAATGATTGGGCACCGCAAAAAATAGCCGAAATGATTGGGCAATCGCGACTTTCGCGATATAAAAAGATGAAATGATAGAGCATCACGGAAAGAAATAAAAAATGAAATGAAAGAATGTAACACCCGAGCCCAATACTACTATTTCTGTTACTGGTTGAGTGTTAGATATTACTCATTTCATTTATCTTGCTTGTTTGGGTCTTACTGTAAAATTTTATCTGGCTAAGTCATTTCTACATATAACAAATTTTAGCACCTAAAATAAAATTAAAGATATCTATCTTGGCCTACTCGTCACCCCTAACCGCGTGGTAGCGTCCGTGCGTCGAGGTCTCGTCCCGTTCGGTGAAACGGGCGAGTTTGGACGACTACGCGCGCGTACAGGTGTCCGACTTGGGGGTATGCTTTTTAATCAGAAAACATTTCATTTTAAAATTTGGAACCCGCCTAAAATCCTATTATGGAAATTTCAAATTTTTGGACCCAATCCGGGCGCGATTTGGAAATGTTTCATTTAGCGCCAAAATTCCAAATCAATAAAATATTCAAAACTATAATATAATCATAATCTTACTGTTAGTAAGATTCTTAAATCTTTAATTTATATTTTTTTAACTACTCATTATTTTCCCTGGCCAATCGCAATGCATATTTTTCCTGTGGGCCCCTCCATTATCTCCAATCTCTCTCTCTCTCTAATTTCTTTACCTCCCTCTCTCTCTTCCTTATATTTATACAATCCCCTGCAACTTTTTTTCCTTCACGAGAAACTGAAACCATCGCGAACCCATCAACCCTAGCCCTAGCCACCGTGCCCGTCGCCGCCGCGGCCCAACGCCGACGCCACCACCACCATCACCCTCGCCTCTTCGCCCTCGTCGCAGCCACTGCACCTCCTTCTCCCCGTGTGCTCGGCGTCGCAACAGGGACCACGCAGAAACCCCCGTGCCTTCTCTGTTTGGCCGGAGACATCGTCGGCGACCCTCGTCGTTGTCACCCGCGCCACCGTCGGCACCTCCTCTTCACCTGCGCGCACCAGACCCGACCAGCCCATCTCCATCTCCACTTTCTTCCCCGTTTCCATACCCGCAGCCCTAGCCGTCGCCTGCAACCTCCTCGCCGGCGCCCCACCGCCGTCGACCCCATCGCTGTCATGACCTATGCAACCCTTGTAAACCTTCTACTCCTTTCCTCCTTCCTTTTTCTATGATCCCTTTGCATTCTTGTTTGCACAACTTGATATTTCACGGTTCTCTTTCTCGCCGGAATCCAGCGATGCCGACGACGTGATCCGACGTTCCGGCGAGGTACCCCGGTCCGCGTGGTCCCATTGTTCGTTGTTTGGGTTCAATCCGTGAACCGTGCGTCCGTCGCGTGTTTCCCGCCGACGTTACGTTCCGTTTTCCCGGTTCGCGACCGTCGAGGCAAGTATCACTTGCTACATGCTATACTATACAATTATATATATTTTGACTCATTAAACCTGCAAAACTTAACTCGGTATAGTTATTTTCTCATTTGATTGCAATATGACATATATCATTTTACAGTTAACATAGAAATTACAATTTGCCACTTTTAACCTAAGAACCAAGTTTACCTGTTAATCACATTTTACCGTTTAATAGATTGTAGCACTTTTCCATGTAGTTCTATTACATTCGGATATTCGTATTCAAAGGCTTGATATAACTGTATTGCATCATCATTTAAACTGTTGCACCGCTAAGGGTGCCCAAAACCTGTTAATATAATAAAACGGCTGCACTATATTAATGCACTATTGTGATTGAATGAACTGCTCATTGCTGTTTAATTTATTGCTTATTTCCTGCTGTTAATCCCCTGTTCGATTATATATCTGTTTGTGAGTACACCCACGATGTGTTCGTACCTTGGCTTTGTTAGTGTTCATGCCCTAGAAGGCCATTACTGTATCATACTAGTTTGTATATTACTTAATGGAAGCTTGGGATATTCACATGTGTATAACAGTCTTGCTAAACATGGTAGTATGCTACTTGGTTTTTCTATCTTAATATGTGAGTGTACGTATTGATAGAGCTCTTAGGATCTTGCTTGTCTACCAGCGTTGTGATGGCAGTCACACTAGTGGGGGCTGGGTAGTCTACAAGCACATCCTTATTCAGGTCCCTGGTCATTGGATTATCGAGACAGAGCATCGATACTCCGGAGTAGACTAGTGTGTACGCTTCTCATCCCAGTTGGGGAGATGGTCTGTCCCACAGCCGTCAGTACGTCGTACTGGAGATAGTATGCAGGTGCTCGTTAGGTTACGGGTACACCGGACAGGACTCACAGGGAACTGTTGGTTGGTTTTATACCAGTCGTCAGTGAACAGTTCCCAGGTGACATGAGTACAGCATAGTCCGCAGACTTGACACTACTACTTCGCCTCGAGTGTGTCCCACTGTTCTTAGATTGCTACCCTACCACGGCTCAAAGGAGTCGTGCAAACAGGTAGCAGTTGGGTGCAGTCCTGAGCACTTGGAGGCAGTGGCGGTTAGACAGGATTCGTCCCTCCCGGTATTGGGAGTAGATATCGCGCTGTGTCAGAGAGCCATTACGCAAAGTCCCTGGCCAGGGCAAGCGAGATTTGCTGGTAGGTTCCAGTAGTTTCTCAGGGTGTAATGAGCTTCGCTCCGACACGACTTATACCGCTATTAGGGGACTGACGCTTGCCGCCCCCTAGGCCCGATATGCGATAGTCCTGGACGAACGGACCGGACTGTATGGAGATTGTCACAGCAGGATCAGTAGGAGTTCGGATGGGTTTCCTCATCGGCCTTCTTATCGACAACTACCTGGGGACCGTTACGTATAGCTAGTGCCGCTTGCGGTCTGTGGTTAAACCCACTGCCAGCGTAGTAGTCGAGTCTCTAGAGTCCCACACAGAGAGTTTCCTACTCCAGGCGAAACGATATAAAGGTCGTATGGTTTTACGACAAAGGGTTCGGACGCGTATGTGTGTTTACACACTTACGTCGTTTGGACAGTTTTTACCAGTCGGCTTTGGTTTAAGCCAGTTACTGGTATCCGATTATTGGATTTTTACAGTCTAAAGTTTTTCCGTATTTTTGCGGAAAGGAGGGGCGTTCTCGTAATTATGCGAGAAGCTTCTAGAAGGTGGTGACTAAGGAGGTTAAGGTGGCATATGAAATGATTGTGATTAGTGAGTCACCTTGATGATTCATAGAAGTCTTTTGTCATTATAATGAATCATCACTAGATATTTTCAAGCATGGTTGCTAAATTCTTTTCTTATTCTTTTCTTCATAAAAGAAATGCTTGATATATATCTTCTTGACTCACTATTCTCTTATCATTATCATCTACACATTCTCTCTCCTCAAGCTCTCTCTCTTCAAACCCTAATCCTCACCCCTCATGAGTTGAGATCAAGGATTAGTTAGACTAAACAATCCATAACCATCACTCTATCTCAATCTATCTTCTTTGATTAGCAATCCAAGAAGGTTAGTTGCCTCAAGTTTAGAGGCTAAGCTTGGAGTTTTGCTCTCGGGTGGATCGTCTACTACAAAGAGAAGGCCGAGGAGAACAAGGAGATCGTAAAGACGAAGGAGTTGGTTCATTAGGTATAATCCCTAAACACGGTAGTTTAGTAATACTTTGTGTTTGGTTATTTATAGTTTAGCTTCGATTCAAGCGGTTAGTCGATGTTCGTTCACTAAACAAGTTCGTTTTTGAAAATTCCGCCTCCCCACAAGTATTGGGGTGTAGTACATCGACTTACAGTGGTATCAGAGCCTCGCTAAACAATAAATAACTTTATTGCAAATTTGTACGAATTTCGAACGGAAAAAACGAAACCGGAAAACCCCGAACTGTCAAGTTTCTGTCGAATTTTAAATGAAGTCCAAAAATTTTTCAGGGATGTTCAGAAAGCTTAAAATGACAGCAGTAGAACACACAAAAAATTTGGTCCCCTGAATCGCCTACGGCGCCGCGGATCCGCGGCGGCTAGCACATGTAGCGCCGCGCTTCCGCCGCCGAGTTGACGATTCAGGGATCCATTTTTCTTGTGGTGGTTCTCTGTGATATTTGGGATTCTCTGGTATTTTTTAATTTTGCTCAGGTTTCAAGTTTACAGAGCAGTATTGGAGCAAGATTAAAAGCGTTTGATCGATCGAAATTGTACAGTATTTGCATATTGGATTATATCTGTGATTGTTTAATGTGTTCGTAAACCTCCCCTAACTGCTAGTATGTCGGTTGGCAGGGGGTTGCAAATTTCTGTAATGGTTTTATCTGTTTGTGCATATGAACTGTATTGGACTGTTGTGGTGTATAGCCGGGGTTTAGCAATAGGTTATTATTTAATTCATTTGTTGTAAATGTAATTTGTTGTAATATTATTTTTGCGGGGCACATCCAGGTTGCGGTTGTAGCCACCGTTGTATTATTTCATTTTACTGTTTTTGCTCCTAGGACTGACCCAAGGTGGGGTACACAAACTGCCGGGCGGGTAGTTTGCCGTACCCGTAGGGGTCGAGGGTGGGGTAATGGCTATTCATCACGACTGTGTTATCCGTCTTTTCTTGCAGGCTCAAAAGAAATACGGATTGCTTGCAAATCCAATTAAGTTCATCTGTGTTCTGGAATGTATATCATTACGTCAGACGAATGTAAAATATCTATATATGATAGATATTTAGACGTCACTTATGTTTTACACCCGCGCTAGCCCAGCCCCCGCTCTGTCGTTAGTTAAGTAACCTAACGGGTGATGACGGGACCCCGTGGCGAATGCGGATGGCATAAGAGGACGTTGTATTTTCGTTGTTTTCTGCAATGATAGGTTAATGATGGGACGCATTATCTATAATGCAAAGAAAAACAAACCAAAGTTTAAATCGTTGGAACAGTTTAAAAGAAACCACTCGGTTAATTTTAAAAACAGATATTTTAAATGCGGAGCTTTAACCACTCCTTTTAAAAGCTATCAGGTTCCTTCGGTTATATCAAGTTCACTACGTTCACGGTTTCGCCAAAACCAGTCGTAGCTCTCCGTCATTTCTTATGGATGGTCAGTAGTATTCAAGCTATGCTTGTTGGCTTTCGTCAAGGCATAGTGTTTGGTAGCTGCTGGGGTATTCATTTGTTGCATAGATAGATGAGTTGGTTTGGGACAGTCGTATAACCTTGTTGGCTTTCGTCAAGGGTATATACGGGTGGGTTCAAATTAACAAGATAATGATGGGCAGAACTTGACATGTGTTTTATGATTTGTTGGCTTTCGTCAAGGTCATAAGAACATGGGGCAAAAATATATCAGGAATTTCTAAAGAAACTGAAATTTGCAAAGAGATGCATACCATTTGGAGTTTGATGAATGTTGGTAGGATTCCTTCAACATTATCATACGATGATATTTGGATCCCGATCCTACTGTGAGTATATGCTACTTATCAGGATATTTGTCACTTAATGATCAATGCTATAAACCAAGTAGGTGTCCAGAAAAGTGTCAGCGGGGTTACGCCCCCAGAGAAAAGAGGTTATTTAATTAAGGAACTTCGCGAAAGCGTTGGAAAACCTCCCTCGAAGTATCGACACTGGCCTGGCTGAACGGTTAAGCAAGTATTGTACGGTAAGAATAGTCCTGGCTAATTCTTCTTTTATGGTTTGAGGAAGGATTCGAGAAACAGTGGGAGCCATCCAGTTTAGATAAACTAAAAACCACTCTAAACTTGCAAGAGCATCATGCTAAAGTGTTTTCTTCTCTCTCTCTCATTGCAGCGACCTTGTGACCATGACTAGGTTACATCTAGATAACAAGTTGACTGAATCTTACTTATTTGACTGGCAAAGGTCTGTCCAGATGACCATTGCCTATGACAAGCTGGACCACCCTATTACTACTCTAGATCCCATTGTCGCAGGTCCAGTTTCCACCGTCACGGATATGGATATCCGTCAGACAAAGGAAAAGAATAAAGCGAAAGCCAAGTGCCTCGTGTTGGCTTCAGTTGATGGTATATACCAGAAGCAGCACGAGAAGATGGACTCTGTTTCCATCTTTTTCCATAACAAAGATTTATATGGAGAGCAATCTCATATCACAAGATATGAGGCCTCGAACGAATTGATTCAAGCGAGGTCGGCTGACGGGTCATATGTAAGGGACGACGTCCTTACGATGACTAGCTATATTGATGAGCTCAAGGACCTGGAGACCACGTTGGGAAACAGGTCATATACTGACTTATTTCCACAGTCCCTACCCTCTACTTACACCCTGAAAGAAACCAGGGAGACACAAGCTCTGCTTAATAGGGGACCTTCTTCTTCTTCATCCAAGGCGAAAGCAAAGGGTAAAAAGAAGAAAACCTCTACAAAGCCGATATACGGTGTCAGCAAAGTAGGAGGAAAGGGAAGAGAAAAAGTTTCGGGACTTGGTATAAGTAAGGAGGGACATTCCTATTGTTATGAGAATGGACATTGGCAGAAGGATTGCAGGGCTTTGGAAGCCAGTAGCCAGGATATGAAGCATGTTGTGGCTTCAGCCTCAAGTGTGTTTGTAATTGAGAACTGTTTGTCAATTAACTCTACTTCCTGGGTACTAGATACCGGAGCAGGATCTCATATCTGTAATTCGTTACATGCTTTGAGAAACCGTAAAGTTATAAGGATAGGTGATTTGTCTCTCAGAGTTGCAAACGGAATGAGCGTGGACGCTGAATCCGTGGGAGAATATCACCTAGGTTTGACAAGTGGGCAGATATTGATTCTACGTAACTGTCTGTATGTACCTAGTTTGATTTGTAATATCATATCAGTGTCCTCACTTTCAAGAGAGGGATATGACTTTACATTCGTAAGCGATGTAGTTCACATCCACCTAAATCAAGTTCTGATTGGGTCCGGTACATTAGATGACGGTATATACGTATTAAATCAAGCTCAGGTTTTCAATGTCCAGAACATACTTAAAAGAAAGTCTCCAGAAGTGAATCAGGCTTTCTTATGGCATTGTAGACTAGGTCACATCAATGAAACACGGTTAACGAAGTTATATAGAGAAGGATATTTGAATCCGTTCGAATATCAATCTTATGCCACTTGTGAATCTTGTCTCATGGGAAAGATGACAAAGACTCCGTTTTCTGGACACGGAGTAAGAGCGAGCGAGCTCTTAGGACTCGTACACAGTGACTATGCGGTCCGATGTCTACACATGCGCGAGGTGGTTATTCCTACTTCATTACTTTTACGGATGATTTCTCTAGGTATGGACATATCTTCTTGATGAAGCATAAATCCGAGGCCTTTGAGAAATTCCAAGAATACAAGAATGAAGTGGAAAACCAAACAGGCAAAAGTATTAAGACACTGAGATCTGATCGAGATGGTGAATACTTAAGTGCCGAGTTCCTGGGTTATTTAAAAGAGAAAGGAATTCTCTCTCAGCTTACTCCTCCATACACTCCACAGCACAACGGTGTATCGGAAAGGAGGAATCGAACCCTATTAGATATGGTTCGTTCCATGATGAGTAAGGCTGAGTTACCGCGATCATTCTGGGGTTATGCGCTAGAATCAGCAGCATATCTTTTAAACAAGGTTCCAACCAAGACTGTGCCTACCACGCCATATCAGATGTGGAGTGGGAAGAAACCCCATCTTCAGTACCTGAAGACATGGGGATGTCCCGCTTTTGTAAAAAAGCAGCATCCGGACAAGCTCGAGGCACGCTCAGTAGAGTGTAAGTTTGTGGGATATCCAAAGAATTCAATAGGATATTGCTTCTACTATGCAGAGGAACAAAAGGTTTTTGTTTCTCGTCATGCCCGCTTCTTAGAAACTGAATTTTTAGAAAATCAGAAGAGTGGGAGCACAGTAGAACTGGAAGAAATTCCAGAACCACAAGCTGTTACTGAAAGTTTGGTGGAACAAGAAGTTTCAGAAGAAAGGGACATACCAGCGCCTGTCCGCAGAAGTAGTAGGCAGTCTCATCCGCCCGAGAGATACTACGGTTTTCTCATAGACGGGGATAGAGAAGATTGCGTCATTGATAATGACGACCCTACTAGCTTCCAGCAAGCCATTCAGAGCGGTGACTCGGTAAAATGGTTGGATGCAATGCGGACCGAAATGGAGTCCATGTACACTAACAAAGTATGGACTTTGGACACTGCTCCAGATTGGGTGAAACCCGTAGGATGCAAGTGGATCTTCAGAAAGAAGATTGGCGTAGATGGACAGGTTGAAACCTATAAGGCTAGACTTGTTGCAAAGGGTTTCCGTCAAAGACCTGGTTTGGACTATGACGAAACCTTTTCTCCAGTGGCTATGCTGAAATCCATTCGGGTCCTTCTTGCTATTGCTGCCTTCCACGATTATGAAATCTGGCATATGGACGTAAAGACGGCCTTTCTAAATGGAAATTTAGAAGAGAGTGTCTATATGGATCAGCCAGAGGGATTCATTCAGAGTGGGAGCAGCGGTAAAGTATGCAAGCTGCTTAAGTCCATTTATGGATTAAAGCAGGCATCGCGGAGTTGGAACATCTGTTTTGATGATACTGTCAAAGAATTCGACTTTATCAAAAATCCAGATGAACCATGCATATACAGTAAGATTGTAGGGAGAGTTGTTGTATTCCTCGTCTTGTACGTGGATGACATTCTCCTAATAGGAAATGATATTCCTATGCTACAATCAGTCAAACGATTCTTGTCACAGAAATTCTCCATGAAGGACCTGGGTGATGCCACCTACATTCTGGGGATCCAGATCTATCGTGATAGATCAAAGAGGATGTTGGGACTTTCACAGTCCAGGTACATAGACACCATATTGAAGAGATTCAGTATGGAAGATTCAAAGCGCGGTAACCTACCGGCTTGTCACGGAATCACCCTCTCCAAAGAGATGTCTCCCAAGACTGATTTGGAAAGGGAACGCATGTCGATTATACCCTACGCTTCTGCGGTAGGCTCTATAATGTATGCGATGTTATGTACCAGACCAGATGTAGCATACGCATTGAGCGTTGTAAGCCGGTATCAGGCAAACCCAGGGGAGAATCACTGGATAGCAGTAAAGAACATTCTCAAGTACCTGAGAAGGACTAAGGAGATGTTCTTGGTTTACGGCGGAAAGGACCTCAAGATGGAGGCCTATGCTGATTCCGGCTTCCAGAGTGACAAGGATGACTCCAAGTCCATGTCGGGTTATGTCTTTACCCTCAATGGAGGGGCAGTCTGTTGGAAGAGTTCCAAGCAGGACACCGTTGCTGACTCAACGATGGAAGCGGAGTACATAGCTGCTTGCGATGCCGCAAAAGAAGCTGTCTGGATGAAGAAGTTCCTCACAGAACTTCAGGTGGTTCCTACCAGTGTTGGTCCAATACCTCTGTATTGCGACAACAACGGCGCTATAGCTTAAGCGAAGGAACCCAGGTCCCATCAGAAGTCCAGACACATCTTAAGGCGGTATCACCTGATCAGGGAGATCGTTGATCGCCGGGAGATCGAGGTAAAGAGAGTAAATACAGAGGGTAACATTGCTGATCCATTCACTAAGGCCCTACCCCAGATTCAGTTCGAGAGGCTACTCGAGATCATTGGTCTACGATATGCCAGTACATGGCCCTAGTGCAAGTGGGAGATTGTTAGTGTTTATGCCCTAGAAGGCCATTACTGTATCATACTAGTTTGTATATTACTTAATGGAAGCTTGGGATATTCACATGTGTATAACAGTCTTGCTAAACATGGTAGTATGCTACTTGGTTTTTCTATCTTAATATGTGAGTGTACGTATTGATAGAGCTCTTAGGATCTTGCTTGTCTACCAGCGTTGTGATGGCAGTCACACTAGTGGGGGCTGGGTAGTCTACAAGCACATCCTTATTCAGGTCCCTGGTCGTTGGATTATCGAGACAGAGCATCGATACTCCGGAGTAGACTAGTGTGTACGCTTCTCATCCCAGTTGGGGAGATGGTCTGTCCCACAGCCGTCAGTACGTCGTACTGGAGATAGTATGCAGGTGCTCGTTAGGTTACGGGTACACCGGACAGGACTCACAGGGAACTGTTGGTTAGTTTTATACCAGTCGTCAGTGAACAGTTCCCAGGTGACATGAGTACAGCATAGTCCGCAGACTTGACACTGCTACTTCGCCTCGAGTGTGTCCCACTGTTCTTAGATTGCTACCCTACCACGGCTCAAAGGAGTCGTGCAAACAGGTAGCAGTTGGGTGCAGTCCCGAGCACTTGGAGGCAGTGGCGGTTAGACAGGATTCGTCCCTCCCGGTATTGGGAGTAGATATCGCGCTGTGTCAAAGAGCCATTACGCAAAGTCCCTGGCCAGGGCAAGCGAGATTTGCTGGTAGGTTCCAGTAGTTTCTCAGGGTGTAATGGGCTTCGCTCCGACACGACTTATACCGCTATTAGGGGACTGACGCTTGCCGCCCCCCTAGGCCCGATATGCGATAGTCCTGGACGAACGGACCGGACTGTATGGAGATTGTCACAGCAGGCTCAGTAGGAGTTCGGAGGGGTTTCCTCATCGGCCTTCTTATCGACAACTACCTGGGGACCGTTACGTACAGCTAGTGCCGCTTGCGGTCTGTGGTTAAACCTACTGCCAGCGTAGTAGTCGAGTCTCTAGAGTCCCACACAGAGAGTTTCCTACTCCAGGCGAAACGATATAGAGGTCGTATGGTTTTACGACAAAGGGTTCGGACGCGTATGTGTGTTTACACACTTACGTCGTTTGGACAGTTTTTACCAGTCGGCTTTGGTTTAAGCCAGTTACTGGTATCCGGTTATTGGATTTTTACAGTCTAAAGTTTTTCCGTATTTTTGCGGAAAGGAGGGGCGTTCTCGTAATTATGCGAGAAGCTTCTAGAAGGTGGTGACTAAGGAGGTTAAGGTGGCATATGAAATGATTGTGATTAGTGAGTCACCTTGATGATTCATAGAAGTCTTTTGTCATTATAATGAATCATCACTAGATATTTTCAAGCATGGTTGCTAAATTCTTTTCTTCATAAAAGAAATGCTTGATATATATCTTCTTGACTCACTATTCTCTTATCATTATCATCTACGCATTCTCTCTCCTCAAGCTCTCTCTCTTCAAACCCTAATCCTCACCCCTCATGAGTTGAGATCAAGGATTAGTTAGACTAAACAATCCATAACCATCACTCTATCTCAATCTATCTTCATTGATTAGCAATCCAAGAAGGTTAGTTGCCTTAAGTTTAGAGGCTAAGCTTGGACTTTTGCTCTCGGGTGGATCGTCTACTACGAAGAGAAGGCCGAGGAGAACAAGGAGATCGTAAAGACGAAGGAGTTGGTTCATTAGGTATAATCCCTAAACACAGTAGTTTAGTAACACTTTGTGTTTGGTTATTTATAGTTTAGCTTCGATTCAAGCGGTTAGTCGATGTTCGTTCACTAAACAAGTTCGTTTTTGAAAATTCCGCCTCCCCACAAGTATTGGGGTGTAGTACATCGACTTACAGGCTTGACATTGCTACACGATGCACCTGACATGGTACCGTTTACCTTGACTTGACCTGATGTACCATGACCTGACCTGTTACCTGATCTCATGCCTAATGCCAACAAACCTGACATGGAGTCCTCATGGACCAATCTTGTTGTCTATCCAGATAAACCTACTGTTACCTGATCTTGTGTTGGCATTAGTTCTTGACTACTGAATACCTGACCTGACACATATAACTTGGGGGTATGAGGAAATCAAAAGTGTAAACTAAAGTGTAACTTAAAAGGGTATTACTTGATCCGTGGTCCCGGGGGGTAACGGGACAGAGCCATTCGTGACTCTTACATTTTCCTGATCTGTGGTCCCAGGGGGCAACGGGACAGAACCACTATTGGTTCACATATTCCTGATCCGTGGTCCCGGGGGGTAACGGGACATATCCTTTGAGTTACATGGAGGATTACTCGAATTGATTTCAAAGACTTTAGAATAGAAAACCTGATAGAACAGTTTAGTTACCCACTGCACACTATCCTGCACTGCTTGTTTCATACTATTGCTTTATTCATGTTTATTTCTGCATTGCCTATTACACTGTTTATATTATATTATTGGTTGACATGACGCGCTGACGTCTGGGTTTTGCATGGCCCAGATTCTTTACCACTGTCGCTGTCCGAACAGGAGTACTTCAGCTAATAGGCTGATTTGTGAGTTCTGTAGTGGTTAGTTTTATTTCCTGCATTCTTATTTCCAAATGTGAGCCCGCATTATGGGACATACTTTTCTATTATTGTATTGGATCATTTGCTTCCGCATTTATTTATCATTGACTCTTGTTATTCTGGATTGTTGACATGTGTTAGATAGTTTTATCTTGTTCTTGATATCTCTACAGCCGTAATGTGACTGTGGATGGATACTTCCTACCTACAGGTAGCATGGTTGGCTATGTCACGTGCCCAATCTTGCGTACTCTGGGAAGCGGGGCGTGACATGGTTCTTTTGGTATCAGAGCCATAGGTTAGTTGGGTTGATTCTTTTGTAGTTGGTTATTATGCCCAATACACGAATCAGAATTCCCGTGTTTAGGAAACATGTCCTACCACCTTGACCGTTTTACCATTCTTGAATCACATTCTTCCTGATTATATCTTTTACGATGTGCAAACTTCTTTTGCATATCAATTCGAAAACCCGATTCCTTGTTATCTCTAGGACTTAGGCGACTTGGGTGGAGTTAAGTAATTGTGGCTATGATACCGCGGCATGGTTACAATGCGGTACTCTATTTAAGTATCTTGGAGTTCTAGCCTTGATCTATATACTGAATCTATCATCATGCTAATGTTGGGTGTTTTGATTTCAGGAAGATGGCAGATAAGAATTTCAAGACATATCAGAGGCGCGTGGACGAAGCCGCCATGTTGGGAGTAATACGAGGAATGTTGGAAAATCAGAAGAGGCATACTGAGCTGATCCAGCAGCAAGCAGATTCGTTTCAGGAAGGTTTGCAGGCCATTCGGCAGTCTGTAAACAATGCTGGAGCTAAACCAGTTGACCGGGTAGGGACCGTGGCAGATTTCAGACATTTGGGTCCGACTACATTCACTGGTTTGGAGGAGCCGTTGCCAGCCGAGCAGTGGCTGGTCGACATGGAGAATTTGCTGATTGCGGCACAAATTCCAGAGGACAAAAGAGTTGATGTGGTGCGCATTCAGCTAGTAGATTACGCCCGAGAGTGGTGGCTTGGAAGAGACCCGCTTGCCCAAGCCGATCAGTTGGGCGGAGTTTTCTAAGAGTTTCCTGGAGAAATTCTTCCCGCGGACTGCACGGGAGGAAATGGAAGAGAAATTTATTGGGCTGAGGCAAAATGGAGTGCCCGTGGACGTGCATGCCGCGGAATGGACGAGACTCAGCCGTTTCGCTGGACCTTTAGTCGCCAACGAGGCAGACAGGGCACGGAGGTTCATGCGCAGTTTGGATGTGGACCTCCAGAGGCAGATTGTCTCCCTGGGTTTGACCACTTTCCCACAGGTTCTTACGGCAGCTCGGGAACAACAGAGTTTATCGGGGATGAAAGGGAGCCTGCAGCAGACAGCAGTTGCGGCCAGGAAGCCCGCATTTGTACCTAACCGAGATCATGGGCGCAAAGGTATTCCAGTGGATCGTCGTGGTGTAGCACCCATGAAGAAGCCTGTGGTCGTTGATCGAAGAAAGAGCGTGATTTGTGACTACTGCCGTTTACCTGGGCACATGCAGAAGGATTGTCGAAGGAAGCTGGGACTTTGTTTGGTTTGTGGAGCGGCTGATCACGCAGTTGGTGCCTGTCCGTCGAAGCTTCGTACGAGGGATGATTTTCATAAGCCTCCGCAGAGACCGTTCCAAGTGCAGAAACAACTGACTCAGGGACCTAATCAGGCTCGAGCTTTCACCTTGACAGCTGAGGAAGCTAAGGCATCAGGAGAAGTGGTTTCAGGTACTTTACTCGTTCATGGTTTTCCCGCATTGGCATTATTTGATTCTGGTGCATCCCACTGTTTTATGTCATCCAAATTTATAACTACACATTCGATTACCTGCACGACCCTGTCTAGTTTTTGGGACATACACACTGGGAATGGGAAAATCATAGCTAGTAGGGAATGTAGAGAGTGTACAGTTGTTGTGTGCGGACGGGAACTCTTTGCCGATTTCTTGGTAATTGATTCGGGCAGCTATGAAGTTGTCTTGGGAATGGATTTTCTTGGCACTTTCCACGCCCACATTGACTGTAGGGCAAGGAAAGTAATTTTCCAGATTCCCGGACATCCTGAGTTTACCTTCACTGGAGGAAGCAGTTCTGTCGGGCCAGTCGAGTTTAGGGCTAGGCCGACAAACAATGTTCTTGCAGCTATGGAAGTTGATGGTAGTGAAGAGCCGGTGGTTGTTCGCGATTTTATGGACGTATTTAAAGATATATCGGGCTTACCGCCGAAGCGAGACATGGAGTTCGCGATCGACCTTATTCCTGGTGCAGCGCCAGTATCTAAAGCTTATTATCCAATGGCACCAGTGGAATTGGAAGAAGTTAAGAAACAAGTTGCTGAATTGCTTGAGAAGGGTTGGATTCGAAGCAGCAACTCGCCTTGGGGAGCTCCAGTCCTTCTAGTAAAGAAGAAGGATGGCACGAGAAGGATGTGCATCGACTATCGAGAATTAAACCGGGTGACTATTAAGGACAAGTACCCGATCCCTCGCATTGGAGAACTTTTTGAGCAGCTTAGTGGCGCGAGGGTATTCTCGAAACTGGATTTGCGATCCGGATATCATCAGGTCCGAGTGAAAGCAGAAGATATTTGCAAGACGGCGTTTCGAACTCGGTAAGGACATTACGAGTATCTAGTGATGCCCTTCGGAGTAACGAATGCGCCGGCAATATTCATGGATTTGATGAACCGAATCTTTTCACCGTTCTTGGACCATTTTATTGTGGTATTCATTGACGATATTCTGGTTTACTCGAAGAGTTTGGAGGAGCATGCTGAGCATTTGAAGATCACACTGCAGACATTGAGACAGGAGAAACTGTATGCGAAGATGAGTAAGTGCGAATTTTGGCTGGAAGAAGTGAAGTTTCTGGGGCATGTTTTGTCGGGCGACGGAATCGCTGTCGATCCCGAAAAGATTGCAGCAGTTCAAGATTAGCCTATTCCAAGGAATGTAGCTGAGATAAGAAGTTTCCTTGGATTAGCCGGGTACTACAGGAGATTTGTGGAGAACTTCGCTCGTTTGGCAGAACCGTTGACCAAGCTTACGCGTAAGGAGGTACCTTTTGTATGGACGGATAAATGTGCGTTGGCTTTCGAGAAGTTGAAGCAGAAGTTGATAACCGCCCCTATCCTGACCGTACCAGACAATTCCGGAGGACTGGTGATTCATAGCGACGCATCTGGGAAAGGATTGGGATGTGTTTTGATGCAGCATGGGAAGGTCGTAGCATACGCATCAAGACAACTGAAGACCCATGAGAAGAATTATCCGACTCATGACTTGGAGCTTGCGGCTGTGATCTTCGCTTTGAAGATTTGGAGACACTACCTTTTGGGTGAGAGAGTCGAAGTTTTTACAGATCACAAGAGTTTGAAGTATGTGTTCACTCAGAAGGAGTTGAACATGAGGCAGCGGAGATGGTTGGAGCTGATGGCCGACTACGACCTAGATCTTAAGTACCATCCGGGAAAAGTTAACGTCGTGCCGGATGCGCTTAGTCGGTTACCAGCGATTCAGGTGTTAACTACGCAGAGGGAGATCATTGCAGATTTTTGAAGATTCGGCTTGGAGGTTGTGCTACCACATTCTACGGGACAGTTGATGCAGTTGCAAGTACAGTCGTCCTTGGTTGAGAAGATTAACGCAGCACAATCGCAGGATCCTAGACTGCAAAAGTTTCGCGAGCAGGTTGAGGCTGGACTACGAACAGATTTACTGGTCCACGAAGATGGTTCATTGAGGTATGGTAGCCGTTTGTGTGTGCCAAAGGGGGATGTTCATGAAGAGCTTATGAAGGAGGCACACAGTTCAGCTTATTCTATACATCCAGGAGGTACAAAGATGTACCGAGATATTCGACAGCATTTCTGGTGGGAAGGCATGAAACGGGAGATTGCTCGCTTCGTGGCTAATAGCTTGGTATGTCAGCAAGTCAAGGCTGAACACCAAAGGGTTGCTGGTTTGTTGCAACCACTTCCGATTCCTCAGTGGAAGTGGGAACATATAACCATGGATTTCGTGACAGCTTTACCGCGGAGTCCAAAGGGCAACAATGCAGTATGGGTGATTGTCGATCGGTTGACCAAGGAAGCTCACTTTATACCTTTCCGGGTTGGTCAATCAACGGAGACTTTGGCAGAACGGTACATACAGGAGATTGTAAGATTGCATGGCGTACCGGTGAGCATCGTGTCCAATCGGGACACTCGGTTCTTATAACACTTCTGGAGGAGTTTACAGGAAAGTTTGGGGACTCGATTGAAGTTTAGCACAGCTTATCATCCTCAAACTGATGGTCAGTCGGAGAGAACGATCCAAACTCTTGAAGACATGTTGAGAGCATGCATGTTGGACTTCAAGGGTTCATGGGAGGATCATCTACACTTGGTGGAGTTTTCTTACAACAATAGTTCCAAGCAACTATTCAGATGGCTCCGTTTGAAGCTTTGTATGGTCGTAAGTGCCGTTCACCTGTTTGTTGGGATGATGTTGGTGAACGAAGATTATTGGGACCAGATTTGGTGGTGCAGACAGTCGAGAAGGTTAACACCATCAGAAAGCATATGAAGGCAGCTCAAGACAGACAGAAAAGTTGGGCTGACACGTCAAGAAGACCTCTAGAGTTCGCCGTGGGTGATTTGGTATTCTTGAAGATATCACCGACTAGAGGGGTGATTCGTTTTGGGAGTCGAGGGAAGCTTAGTCCTCGATTCGTTGGACCCTTCGAGATATTGGAGCGCGTTGGAGAGGTAGCGTACCGTTTGGCGTTACCGCAGTCCTTGGCAGGTGTGCACGAGAAGACGAGATCCGACAGAAGTTTCCTCACCTTTTCCTGTAGTTTTCTATCTTGTATTCTTGGAATTTCGAGGACGAAATTCTTTTGTAGTTGGGTATAATGTAACACCCGAGCCCAATACTACTATTTCTGTTACTGGTTGAGTGTTAGATATTACTCATTTCATTTATCTTGCTTGTTTGGGTTTTACTGTAAAATTTTATCTGGCTAAGTCATTTCTACATATAACAAATTTTAGCACCTAAAATAAAATTAAAAATATCTATCTTGGCCTACTCGTCACCCCTAACCGCGTGGTAGCGTCCGTGCGTCGAGTTCTCGTCCCGTTCGGTGAAACGGGCGAGTTTGGACGACTACGCGCGCGTACAGGTGTCCGACTTGGGGGTATGCTTTTTAATCAGAAAACATTTCATTTTAAAATTTGGAACCCGCTTAAAATCCTATTATGGAAATTTCAAAATTTTGGACCCAACCCGGGCGCGATTTGGAAATGTTTCATTTAGCGCCAAAATTCCAAATCAATAAAATATTCAAAACTATAATATAATCATAATCTTACTGTTAGTAAGATTCTTAAATCTTTAATTTATATTTTTTTAACTACTCATTATTTTCCCTGGCCAATCGCAATGCATATTTTTCCTGTGGGCCCCTCCATTATCTCCAATCTCTCTCTCTCTAATTTCTTTACCTCCCTCTCTCTCTTCCTTATATTTATACAATCCCCTGCAACTTTTTTTCCTTCACGAGAAACTGAAACCATCGCGAACCCATCAACCCTAGCCCTAGCCACCGTGCCCGTCGCCGCCGCAGCCCCAACGCCGACGCCACCACCACCATCACCCCCGCCTCTTCGCCCTCGTCGCAGCCACTGCACCTCCTTCTCCCTGTGTGCTCGGCGCCGTAACAGGGACCCCGCAGCAACCCCCGTGCCTTCTCTGTTTGGCCGGAGACATCGTCGGCGACCCTCGTCGTTGTCACCCGCGCCACCGTCGGCACCTCCTCTTCACCTGCGCGCACCAGACCCGACCAGCCCATCTCCATCTCCACTTTCTTCCCCGTTTCCATACCCGCAGCCCTAGCCGTCGCCTGCAACCTCCTCGCCGGCGCCCCACCGCCGTCGACCCCATCGCTGTCACGACCTATGCAACCCCTGTAAGCCTTCTACTCCTTTCCTCCTTCCTTTTTCTCTGGTCCCTTTGCGTTCTTGTTTGCACAACTTGATGTTTCACGGTTCTCTTTCTCGCCGGAATCCGGCGATGCCGACGACGTGATCCGACATTCCAGCGAGGTACCCCGGTCCGCGTGGTCCCATTGTTCGTTGTTTGGGTTCAATCCGTGAACCGTGCGTCCGTCGCGTGTTTCCCGCCGACGTTACGTTCCGTTTTCCCGGTTCGCGACCGTCGAGGCAAGTATCACTTGCTACATGCTATACTATACAATTATATATGTTTTGACTCATTAAACCTGTAAAACTTAACTCGGTATAGTTATTTTCTCATTTGATTGCAATATGACATATATCATTTTACAGTTAACATAGAAATTACAATTTGCCACTTTTAACCTAAGAACCAAGTTTACCTGTTAATCACATTTTACCGTTTAATAGATTGTAGCACTTTCCCATGTAGTTCTATTACATTCGGATATTCGTATTCAAAGGCTTGATATAACTGTATTGCATCATCATTTAAACTGTTGCACCGCTAAGTGTGCCCAAAACCTGTTAATATAATAAAACGGCTGCACTATATTAATGCACTATTGTGATTGAATGAACTGCTCATTGCTGTTTAATTTATTGCTTATTTCCTGCTGTTAATCCCCTGTTCGATTATATATCTGTTTGTGAGTACACCCACGATGTGTTCGTACCTTGGCTTGACATTGCTACATGATGCACCTGACATGGTACCGTTTACCTTGACTTGACCTGATGTACCATGACCTGACCTGTTACCTGATCTCATGGCTAATGCCAACAAACCTGACATGGAGTCCTCATGGACCAATCTTGTTGTCTATCCAGACAAACCTACTGTTACCTGATCTTGTGTTGGCATTAGTTCTTGACTACTGAATACCTGACCTGACACATATAACTTGGGGGTATGGGGAAATCAAAAGTGTAAACTAAAGTGTAACTTAAAAGGGTATTACTTGATCCGTGGCCCCGGGGGGTAACGGGACAGAGCCATTCGTGACTCTTACATTTTCCTGATCCGTGGTCCCGGGGGGCAACGGGACAGAACCACTATTGGTTCATATATTCCTGATCCGTGGTCCCGGGGGGTAACGGGACATATCCTTTGAGTTACATGGAGGATTACTTGAATTGATTTCAAAGACTTTAGAATAGAAAACCTGATAGAACAGTTTAGTTACCCACTGCACACTACCCTGCACTGCTTGTTTCATACTATTGCTTTATTCATGTTTATTTCTGCATTGCCTATTACACTGTTTATATTATATTATTGGTTGACATGACGCGCTGACGTCTGGGTTTTGCATGGCCCAGATTCTTTACCACTGTCGCTGTCCGAACAGGAGTACTTCAGCCAGCAGGCTGATTTGTGAGTTCTGTAGTGGTTAGTTTTATTTCCTGCATTCTTATTTCCAGATGTGAGCCCGCATTATGGGACATACTTTTCTATTATTGTATTGGATCATTTGCTTCCGCATTTATTTATCATTGACTCTTTTTATTCTGGATTGTGGACATGTGTTAGATAGTTTTATCTTGTTCTTGATATCTCTACAGCCGTAATGTGACTGTGGATGGATACTTCCTACCCACAGGTAGCATGGTTGGCTATGTCACGTGCCCAATCTTGCGTACTCTGGGAAGCGGGGCGTGACAAAGAATGAAACTTTTTTTGCCCTACAGGTAAGATCACATCGATCCCTGTATACAATCCAGGGGCACAAACAAAGAGGGAACCATATCATCCCACCAGGCTCCATCAGAAGGAGAGCCAAGTCTCGATGGCAACATCTACATCTCAAGAGATCAATAACGACGTTCCTTCTCATTCCAACCGGAAGCAGATACGACGTCAACAAACGGAGCCATGGCAAAGTCCCTAGTTCCAAATCTCAAAGGTTCACAGACAACTTAGAGACCACCTCGACATTCGTCTCATTACAGCAGACGCAATGCCATCCAATGACCCCGTCGCAGAAATACGTCAGCCAATGACCCCGCCCCGAAAACACGTCAGCAAATGACCCCGTCGCGGAATCACGTCAGCAAGTGAACCCAACGCGGAAACACGCCATCCAATGACCCCGTCGCGGAAATACGTCATCAAATGACCCTGTCGCGGAAACACATCATCAAATGACCCCGTTGCGGAAATGTTAGTTATGTATATGCCCTAGAGGCCATTGTTGTACATATGATGTATATTATAATGGATGCTTGGATATATAGAGAGAGGACTTTCTTGCTCGACATGATAGTATGCTCTCTGGTTTCTCTTTGTCTTAACATGTTAACTTGTATTAGTTTACTGTCTTGCTCTCACATGTTGATAAAGCCCTAGGGATATGTACTCGACCACTAGGACTATGATGAGATCATACTAGTAGGGCCAGGGTAGTCCACAAGTACATCCTATAACTGTTCCTAGTCAAGGGTGTATCGAGACAGGGCATCGATACTCCAGAGTAGCCTAGCGTACACGCATCTTGACCCATATGATGGGTGATGGATGATCCCATATCCATTAGTGCTGGACATCAAAGATGGTGTACGGGTGCTCAGTGGAGACTGGGTACACTGAACGGACTCGCCGAGAACTCCTAGATGGTATTATACCTATCGTCAAATAGCAATTCTCCGGTGACACTGGTACAGGTTAGTCTGTAGACCCGAGATCGTCATAGAGTCTTGTGTGATTCCCACTGTGCTTTGATTTCCACCTTACCACGTCCAAGAGGGCGTGCAAAACGGTGGCTTTTGGGTACAGTCCTGAATCACATGGAGGCAATGAGCGATAGGAGGGGTTTCGTCTCTCCCGGTATTGGGAGTTGATGTTGCGTTGTGTTCGATTGGTTATAACTGGAAGTCCCTGGCCAGGGCTGATATGGAGATTTACTGGTAAGAGTTATCAGTAGTTTCTTAACCCGTTATGAGCCTCACATCGACACGACTTATCGGTTACTAGGGTCTGACGTTTACCATCCCTAGACTGGATATGCGACATATCAGATGAAAAGACCGGACTGTACGGTAGTATTACTGATTGGATTTGCATGAGTATGTACAGGCTTACTTGTTGATCTTCTGGTCGCTCAATACCCGGATAGCTATTACGTTTAGCTGACCGCTTGCAGCTTGTGGGTGTTTGATATGATCATCACTTACTGCCGGCGTATTGACGAGTCTTTAGAGTCCTACATAGAGGTTTCCTGGCTCAGGCGAAACGAAGTAGGAGAACATATGTGATATGTGCGGGATCGAGATTGATACGTGTATGTGATTGTAAGTCCACGTTGCCCACCCCGGTGCTTGCGGGTAGGCGGAAACGTTATGAAAAATCTGATTTTTACAACACTAAGCAATATGGACTATATAAAGGAGGGATCTTTGCTAAACAAAAACTAACAACAAGATAAAAAGAGTTTAGCTACTCGGAAAAGGGGTTATACCTAGGTCTTCAAGTCCTTCTCTTCTTGCTCCTTGGAGTGAAAGAACGGATCGTCTCGTCGCCTTCTCTTGCCGAAGAAAGATCCACCCGAGGGCCTCTACCTTTGGCTCCAACTTCAAACTAGAAGTAACTAAGGTGCTTGGTGTGCTAAACCTAGGACCTTAGAAAGAGTAGAGAGTATTTTTGAAGGGATTATCTCAAGATCAAATGGTTCTCAACTCATGAGAGGGGAAAGCTAGAGAGAGAGGAAGAGGAGGAGAGAGAATGAAAATGATCAAGTGAGAAGAATAATGCAACCTTCTCACATATATGTGATTTATGAAAAATAGATAATTAGCTAAAGATAATTGTCATGGTTAATCAAGAAATGACCATTATCATTTCACATTAAATGCTTTTGCAAGGATCAAAGAGCATCTTTCATATGGAATGATGATGGTCAACTTGTCAACCTAGGTCAACAAGTCAAGTATAGTCAAATGGTCAACAACCCTAACCATGCACAATTATAATTAAATAATATTAATAAATCATAATTCACGCATAAACATTAGGGTTAAGAAAATGACAATAGTCATCAACCCTAATGAAAGTCCTATGCCTCTGTCTCAGTCAACTGTGCATACACACCCGTATCCGTGTTCCGAGGAACACGAATACAATGAGATAAAACCAATCCCAAATCATATAGTAGGATCCGGCTTAAACCAAAGCCCGCTAGTATAAGCTGTCCGAACACCAAACGTGCACAAGTGCGTGGATGTGAACGAACCCTGTCGCAAAACCATGCGACCTCTACTCATTTTGCCTAAAGGCGAATAACCCTCTGTGTGGGACTCTAAAGACTCGACACTACGCTGGCAGTGGGTTTAACCACAGACCGCAAGCGGCACTAGCTGTACGTAACGGTCCCCAGGTAGATGCCGATAAGAAGACTGACGAGGTAAACCCATCTGAACTCCTACTGAGCCTGAATGTGACAGTCTCCGTACAGTCCGGTCTGTTCATCTAAGAACATCGCATGGCAGGCCTAGGGGGCGGTAAACGTCAGTCCCCTACTAGCGGTACAAGTCGTGTCGGAGTGTAGCCCAGAACACCTGAGATAACACTGGAAACCTACCAGTCTATCTCGCTTGCCCTGGCCAGGGACTTTGTGTAATGGCTCTCCTAGACACAGCGCGATATCAACCTCCAATACCGGGAGAGACGAATCCTATCTAACCGTCACTGCCTCTAAGTGCTTCGGGACTGCACCCAAAAACTACCTGTTTGCATGACTCCTTTGAGCCGTGGTAGGGTAGTAATCTAAGTACAGTGGGAACACACTCGAGGCGAAGTGACAGTGTCAAGTCAGCGGACTAAGCTGTACTCATGTCACCTGGGAACTGATAACTGACGATAGGTATAATACCAACCAACAGTTCCCGATGAGTCCTGTCCAGTGTACTCGTAACCTAACGAGCACCCGCATATTATCTCAAGTACGACGTACTGACGGCTGTGGGACAGACTGTCTCCCAAGCTGGGATAAGAAGCGCATACGCTAGTCTACTCCGGAGTATCGATGCCCTGTCTCGATAGTCCTGCGACTAGGGACCTGCATAAGGATGTGCTTATGGATTACCCAGCCCCCACGAGTGTGACTGCTGGTAATCAAGCAAAGATCCTAATGGCTCCACTAATGTGTAAAGGCGATATGCTAAAAGAAACACATGCACACATTAAAGCAGAAACAAACCAAGTAGCATACTACCATTTTGAGCAAGAATGTCAATACAAGGTGAATATCCCAAGCTTCCATCAAGTAATATACAATCCAGTATGATACAGTAATGGCCTCTAGGGCATATACACTAACAGTGATACCGTATTCGATTCCCGCGATATGTGATATCGGCCGGTTATATATGATATAGCCGGGTTATCGGATCAAGTGTTGATTCGATTAAATATAATATATATATATATATATATATATATATATGTATATATTATGTGCTCACTTATATATTTATTATTCTCACTTGTGATACATTTAATATATATGTGATATGTGTTTATTGTATTGTTTTCTTTTGTTACATAAGTATTATATATGTGATATATAATATTGTAGCATGCTAGGTTATACATGCAACATGTATGTATGAGAATTATACCATGCTATATGTAATGTTTGGGTTTAAATATCTAAGTAATTAAAATTGTGGAAATGAGTCATGGATGAAGCTTCATGAAGCTTGTAGATTACCATTGACCAAATCCACCCTTTTTGTTTTGCCCTAGATATTTCTAACCCAACCATGACACATAGCCATGGTTAACTCTCTACAATGGTTAAGGATGATATACTTGACCCATGGTTTCATTTCTAACCTTAATCTCATTCATTCTTCTTCTTCCTCCTCATTCTCATTTTGCTTTCTAGCTTTTGAGATCAAGAAGAAAATAGTGAGAAATTAAATAATAAAGTGAGCAAAATTCCTACTTCATCATCCTCTTCTATACTAGCCATATAGATTAGTGTGTTAGCTTCACTAATTCATAATTAGTGAAGTCATAGCTTGAGTTCGTGTTTCCTCGAAGTAGATCATCTTGGATTTCGAAGTCTTCAAGCAAGCATGGATCATTCGACTTGTGGAGCCTCTTTAGAGTCCGAGAATGTAGGATTAGCTTAGCACCTTGTGAAGGTTTTGGAAAGCATCAATCATGCTACTTTAAAAAATTTTGGGTGCTAAACAAACCCTAACCAAGATCTTAACTAGAGAATTAGGGTTAAACAAGATATGTAAACACTTTACATCTAAGTGAACAAGGAATACAACCTTTGTAGACCGGTCCTTCACTTCAATAGCTCCGTGTAGAAGTCCCTTCACTGCGATCACGATACTCCGGACTCTAGAAAAGGCTCCCATGAAGAAACGAACAAGCTTGCTTCGAAGTCTTCGAGGCCGAAGATGATCTACGCCGAGGAGACACTAGCTCATGCTATCTCTTCACTAATTGTGTAGATTAGTGAAGCAAACACCCTAAACTAAATGGCTAATAGTAGAGGATGATGAAGTAGGAATATTTCTCACTTTAGATTTGGTTTTCTCACAATCTATCTTCACTTTGTTAAAAGCTAGAAAGCTTAAAATGAGGAAGAAGAAGATGAAACTCAAGTGATGAAAGAATGAATCCATTAAGGTTAAAAATGCAACCATGGGTGAGTATATCATATATATAACCCTTGTAGAGAGTTAACCGTAGTGTATGGTTAATGGTTGAGTTGATAAATATCTTAAGGAAAACAAAAGAGTGGACTAAGTCAATGGTTATCTTAAAACTTCTCCAAGCTTCCAACCATCAAAATATCTCCACTAATTTGTAATTACTTAAGAATAAATATTATCCTTAACATTCACCCTAATATGGTGTTAGTCTCATACATGTTGCATGTGTAACCTAGCATGACACAATAATATATATCATGTATATATTATATGCTAAAAGAATACAATTAATATATATCACATATATATCAATGTATCAAATAGTGAGAAAAGAAATCTTAAGTGAGCTAATATTAGTTAATATAATTTAATATATCAAATATATAATTATATATTAAAATTATTAAATCAACTCTTGATTTAATAATCCGTCTATAATACATATAACCGACTAATATAAAAAATCGCGAGAATAGAATACGGTATCACATACTCGTATTAATCTCGGTCCCGCACATATCACATATATGTTCCTACTCTGTTTCGCATGAACCAGGAAACCTCTGTATAGGACTCTAAAGACTCGTCAATACGCCGGCAGTAGGTGATGATCATATAAAACACCCACAAGCCGCAAGCGGTCTGCTAAACGTAACGGCCACCCGGGTATTGAGCGATCAGAAGATCAACAAGCAATCCTGCTATAACTCCTGCGAATCCAATCAGTAACACTACCGTACAGTCCAGTCTATTCGTCTGATATGTCGCATATCAACAGCCTGGGGGTGGTATAACGTCAGACCCCAATAGTCTGATAAGTCATGCCAATGCTGTTAGTGTATATGCCCTAGAGGCCATTACTGTATCATACTAGTTTGTATATTACTTAATGAAAGCTTGGGATATTCACCTTGTATAGACAATCTTGCTCAATATAGTAGTATGCTACTTGGTTTGTTTCTACTTCAATGTGTGCATGTGTTTATTTTAGTATATCACCTATACACATTAGTGGAGCCCTTAGGATCTTTGCTTGATTACCAGCGTTGTGATGGCAGTCACACTAGTGGGGGCTGGGTAATCTATAAGCACATCCTTATGCAGGTCCCTAGTCACAGGACTATCAAGACAGGGCATCGATACTCCGGAGTAGACTAGCGTATGCGCTTCTCATCCCAGTATGGGAGACGGTCTGTCCCACAGCCGTCAGTACGTCGTACTTGAGATAGTATGTGGGTGCTCGTTAGGTTAAGAGTACACTGGACAGGACTCGTCGGGAACTGTTGGTTGGTACTATACCTATCATCAGTTATCAGTTCCCAGGTGACATGAGTACAGCTTAGTCCGCTGACTTGACACTGTCACTTCGCCTCGAATGTGTTCCCACTGTACTTAGATTACTACCCTACCACGGTTCAAAGGAGTCGTGCAAACAGGTAGTAGTTGGGTGCAGTCCCGAAGCACTTGGAGGCAGTGACGGTTAGATAGGATTCGTCTCTCCCGGTATTGGGGGTTGACATCGCGCTGTGTCTAGGAGATCCATTACACGAGTAGTCCATGGCCAGGGCAAGCGAGATATACTGGTAGGTTTCCAGTGTTATCTCAGGGTGTTCTGGGCTACACTCCGACACGACTTGTACCGTTATTAGGGGACTGGCGTTTACCGCCCCCTAGGCCCGCCATGCGATGTATCAGACGAACAGACCGGACTATATAGAGATTGTCACATTCAGGCTCAGTAGGAGTTCAGATGGGTTTCACCTCGTCAGTCTTCTTGTCGGCATCTACCTGGGGACCGTTACGCACAGCTAGTGCCGCTTGCGGTCTGTGGTTAAACCCACTGCCAGCGTAGTGTCGAGTCTTTAGAGTCTCACACAGAAAGCTATTCGCCTTTAGGCAAAAGAGTACAGGTCGCATGGTTTTGCGACAGGTCGCATGGTTTTGCGATAGGGTTCGGTCACATCCGTGCACTTGTGCACGTACAGTGTCCGGACAGTTAACACTAGCGGGCTTTGGTTTAAGCCAGATCCTAGTGTACGTTTTGGGATTGGTTTTATCTTGTTTGTATTCGTGTTCCTCGGAACGCGGATGCGGGTGTGTATGCACAGTTGACAAAGAGAGACAGAGGCAGAGGATTCTCATTAGGGTTGCTGACTGTTGACTATTGACTTTTGGCTTAACCCTAATGAGAATAAGAAATATGATTAGCAATAATATTAATTAAGTATTATAGTGACATGGTTGTTGAGGGGTTGACTTTGTTGACTTGTTGACTTTGTTGACCGGTTGACTAGATTGGACTAGTTGACCATCATCATGACAATGGCTATCATTCCATGGCAAAGGCTTTTGCTTGCTTGTTTATTTATGCAAAATGAGTGCATAAAATGATATAGCCATTTTGACTTAAACCATCACACAATACTTGATTACTATTTTTGTTATGATGGTTTTGGATTATGAGAGGTTGGATGGCAAAAGACTTACTCAATTCTCTCATTTCATTTCTCTCTCTTGCCATCACTTGCTCAAGCTCTCCCTCTTCCTCTTGCTCTCTCTAGCTCAAGGCAAACCATTCTCATGTGTTGAGACTCATTTCCTTAGAGATAAAAAGACACCAAAACAATCCTCTACTCATTCTAGTTCACAAGGCCTAGCAAGCCAAGTGTTCTAGTTTCTTCAAAGTTCGAAGAAGAAGCCAAAGGTAGAAGCTTTCAGGTGGATCCATCTTCGGCGCAAGGAGACGACGAGGTGAGGCTGATCCGTACACCGGGAGGAGTTGAAGACGAAGGAGTTCAAGAAAGGTATAGCCCCCTAACCGAGTAGGTAAAACTCTAGTTAGGTTGTTAGTTAGTTGTTTAGCAAAGATCCGTATTATGAGTCCATGTTACCACCCTCTTGAAAATCGTTTTTCACCACTTCCGCAACCCCGTAAGTACCGGGGAAGGGTAGCATGGACTTACAGTGGTATCAGAGCCTAGTTAAACACTATCTAACATGTTAGCAAAGTAACTAGAAATTCGATCGGAGAAAAAGTCACGAAAAACTCCCGGAAAATCAAGTTTCTGTCGATTCTGTATTCTGTTCAAAAATTGATATATCATACTCCAAAAATCGACTTAGGCTTTTTAAAAGACACTCAAGAAATTTGGTCCAGAGAACCGTTCAAAGCGTCGCGGATCCGCGGCCGAGTTGAGTCGGTCGTGGCTCAAATTTCTTGCAGTGTGTTTCTGGGGGTATTTTGGGATTTTTACAATATGTCTTTTCAGCCCAGATTTTCCAGAAAGAAAAATTAGTTTTTGGGGCTTGAAAATCCGTATTTTTATCGAACTTCTAAAGACTAAAGCTAACGGGCTTATATCTGTGATGTGTTATATGTATTGAACGTCTGCTAATCGCTATACGTCGATTAGTGGGGGTTATACATATCTGTGATCTGTAATGTTGATGGTATGTGTATATGAATTCATTGGATTGTCGCGGATGAATAGCCGGGGGGTTGTGAGATGAGGGTTTTCTTTTATCTTTCAATTCATGTAATATGTAAATTGATGTAATATTATTTTTGGCCGCATAACCGGGTCGGGGTTGTAGCCGTCATTGTATAATTTCTTTTTACTGTTTTTGCTCCTAGGATAGACCCAAGGTGGGGTGCACAAACTACCGGGTATCTCGAAGTGCCGAATGGCCTACTCACGTCGTTGAGGGAGGTTGCTCCACTTCGGATATTTGGCGGGTAGTTTGCCGCACCCGTAGGGGTCTAGGGTGGGGTATTGGCTATTCATCGCGACCGTGTAATCTGCTTTTCGTTACAGGCTCGTACGAATTGCGGATTCCTAGTATATCCAATGTATTCATCTGTGATCTGAAATGGCTATCATTGCAATATATCTATGTATGATATTATTTAGGCGTTGCTTATGTTTTGCATCCGCGCTAGTCCAGCCCCCGCTCTGTCGTTAGTTAAGTAACCTAACGGGTAATGACGGGGCCCCATGGCGAATGCGGATGGCATAAGCGTACGTCATATTTTGGATGTTTTCTGCAATGGTAGGATTAAATGATGGGACGCATTGGAATTAATGCAAGAAAAATAAACCAAGTAAAAAGTCGTTGGAACACTTTCAAAAACCACTCGGTTTCTTTTCAAAAAGAACTTTTAAACGCGGAGCTTAAGCCACTCCTTTTAAAAGCTATCCCGTTCCATCGATCATATCAAGTTCACTACGTTCAAGGTTTTTCCAAAACCATCCGTAGCCCTCCATCATTTCAGTTAAATATTCGGTAGTATTCAAGCTATGTATTTTGACCTCACGCCAAGGCATAGTCATTGGTAGCTGCCGGATATTTATCTGTTGCATAGATAGAATGCGTTGGTTTGAGACAGTCGTACTACCATTTTGGACTACGTCAAGGGTAGGTACGGGTGGATTCAAATTAACCTGGATAATGATGGGAAGAACTTGACATGTGACTTATGACATTTTGACCTCACGCCAAGGTCATAAGAGCATGGGGCAAAAATCCACATCGGGAGTTTCAAAAGAACTGAAACTTGCTAGCGCTGCATACCATTTGGAGTGTGATGATTCTGGTAGGATTCCTTCAGTTTTGTCACGCAATGATATTTGGATCCCGATCCTACTGTGAGTATATGTTACTCCTCGGGAAATTTCTCACTTAACAATCAATGCTATAAACCAAGTAGGTGTCTAGAAAGGTGTTAGTGGGGCTACGCCCCCAGGGAAAAGAGCTTATTTAATTAAGGAACTTCGCGAAAGCGTTGGAAAACCTCCCTCGAAGTACCGACACCAGCCTGGCCGAATGGTTAAGCAAGTATTGTACGGTGAGATTGATCCTGACTAATTCTTCCTTTTTGGTTTGAGGAGGGATTCGAGAGACGGTGGGAGCCATCCTGTTTAGACAAATTAAAAACCACTCTAAACTTGCAAGAGCATCATGCTAAAGTGTTTCTTCTCTCTCTCCTAATTGCAGCGACCAAACATCATGACCGGACTTAAGTTATTACTAGATAAAAATATACTGACAGGGCCAAACTACAAAGATTGGCTCAGGAATGTCAAAATGGCAATCATTTATGACAAGTTGGGGTATCTCCTTACCACCAAAGCTCCCCCTGTCCCAGGTCCCAAAACCAGCGTCGCGGATAGGGAAATCCATAAGACTTGGGAAATCGATTGCGCGAAGGCCAAGTGCCTCGTGCTTGCCTCTATGGACAACGAACATCAGAGGAGGCACGAGAATATGGACCTCGAATCCATATTTCTCCATACAAAAGAACTGTATGGAGAGAAATCTCGTATCGCAAGATACGAAGTGTCGAAGAAGCTATTTTCGGCAAGGTTGGCCATCGGATCATCGGTAGCGGAACACGTGCTTAAGATGATTGGCTTCATTGAGGAGCTCGCGGACCTTGGGACCACGTTGGAGAATGAGCCCTATACGGACTTGATTCTTCAGTCCCTTCCTTCCACTTTCGCCCAGTTTATACTGAACTTCAACTTGCAAGAAAAAGAAGTTGAACTTTCAGAGCTCCTCAACATACTGAGGAGTGCAGAGGGCACCCTACAGAAAGGTAGGCAAACATCCACTTTGTTTGTAGGAGGATCTTCCTCTTCTAGATCCAAGGCGAAAGCCAAGGGAAAGAAGAAGAAAGCCCCCGCCAAACCAAGGGGCGGTGTTAGTAAAGTGGATACGAAGGGAAAGACAAATGAAACAAAGGTAGCGGGAAAGCTTGTGGATAAGGAAGAATGCTTTTACTGTCACAAGAATGGACACTAGAAGAAAGATTGCAGGGCTTGGAAAGCCAGAACACAGGATCTGAAGCATGTTGCGGCTTCAGCTTCAGGTGTGTATGTTATTGAAAACTGTCTATCAATAAACTCTACTTCCTGGGTATTGGATACCGGATCAGGATCTCATATCTGTAATTCTTTGCAGGCGTTGAGAAACCGTAGGGTTTTGAAGGCAGGTGACATGACCCTCAAAGTTGCAAACGGAGCTAGCATGGATGCTAAGGCCGTGGGGGACTATCACCTGGGGTTGTCAGATGGACATGTTTTGGTTTTACGTAATTGCTTTTTTGTACCCAACGCAACTTGTAATATCATTTCTGTATCTTTGATTTCTAAAGAAGGTTATGAATTTGCGTTTGTAAGTAATGTTGTAAACATTCACCTTAATCAAGTTCTGATTGGGTTAGGTACATTAAGCAATGGTATATACGTACTAAACCAACCACAGATTTTCAATGTCCAGAATACACACAAAAGAAAGTCTCCGGAAATAAATCAGACTTTCTTATGGCATTGTAGACTGGGTCACATCAATGAGAGAAGGTTGACGAAGTTACATACATAAGGATATTTGAATCCGTTCGAATATCAATCGTATGCCACTTGTCAATCCTGTCTCAAAGGAAAGATGATAAAGACTCCGTTCACTGGACACGGAGTAAGAGTGAGCGAGCTCTTGGGACTCTGTCACGACCCGAAAGAGCACGTGACTGGCCCTTGAACCATATGAAGTCTATAGGACCCCATCTGATCCAAGTAAGCCAAAAGCCCAGAAATCTAAAACCATTTTAAGGATAAATAAACAACAAGCAATATACTATACAACGCCGAATGGCGAGGATCAAAATTTAAAAGAAACCCAGATAAGCATGAAAACTGCAACACTACTAAGCGCGACTCTAAGGTCAAAATAATACATCACTAGTGTCTGAGTCTGAAACAATATACAAGTTTTTGGTTGATGGAATTTATAGATACAATGAATAATACAAGTACAACGGCGGTTCTGATACAAAGAACCCACCTACCAAGCAAATCACCCGCAAAGGAAAGCAGTGTGCCAGAAGTGCCGCTATGGAACCTGTACGGCAAGCCCTGCAAGAACTGTGGCACAACGGGGGTGAGTTGCCAACTCGTGAATAGAAAATATCTACAAGCAGAAATCGAATGCAAGACATAATCCTAAGTCAAAACAATCAGTATATGATATAACCCTCAAGAGTAAGTCTGAAGCATGAAAATGTGGCAGTGTAACATCTAATCATGTAGGTAGTGCCAAGTACTCGTGCCAGTGCCTCAGATAATAACATGTCATAAATGTAAGGTATGTCTGCATGAAGTAAACATGATGAAGTATCAAATGGATATCAATACACATATATTAGCGTCCCATTCCACTAATATTGGTGTAAGGGTATATATAACAGCGCCCTCGTACCCTGTTATATATACAAATGAAGTATGATCAATGTAGTCAAGGTCTGTATGTAATCAATGTCTGTATAAACGTGGAACCCGTCCATCCGTCACCCAATGACAATAAGCATCATGCATGTAAATGTGAGGATATAATCAAATCATGGAAAACATCATGAAACCCGTGCCTAGCATCGACACGTAAATCCTCACCTATCGGGCTCCGTCAGTCCGGATCAGCCCACGGGCTATGTCTGCGGAATCGGCCCTCGTCCCCGGCAGTACGCCCATATCCATCTATCGACTCTGGTCAGTATCCTCCGGATAACTGCCAGGTCCAACCAATCACCGGTAGGTAGTAGTCCCTCTGCCAGGCTCACCTTCTACTACACAGCGAAACCGTTCTCGCCCCGGGGTACCATACCGGGTCCACCATGTACCCGTAATCGGCCTCATCCAACTCCTCGATTCGGGTTCACACATAACACTCCCGCACCGAGAAAACACATAGTGGACGCACCGAAATATCATATCAAGGGAAACCGGGTTTTTAAATAATTAACTATTTCTTTGAAATATCCACGATTCCCCAAATCCAGAATAAACATGGAAACAACATATCTCAATGCGTAATCTAAGCAAGTATGAAGGTATCAATGTATGTGTACAAGTATGAGTATGTGACATATAACGGAGATGCAAGTATAACAGTATATCATGCAACACGGAAATAATAATATGCACATACAAGGTCATATCCTGATGCAATAATGCTACTGTGTAGTGACATGGCAATTATCGATGATGAAGTGTGTGAGCCGGCAAGCAAGTGTACGTGGAACATACGCATCATCGATAATGGTGTTAGTGTCCTAGCAACATGATAGTAATATAACAATAAACATATGCAAAGCAATGTGAATAGCATGAATATGCAGAAATAGAATAATCAACGCAACAGTAAAGAATCTACACCCATATGTATATGTCATGCAGTTCTGCCATTTGAAATAAGAATGACTCGGGTTTAGTTTAACATCTACTATGCAAACTACAGATCTAAGTATCAAGTCAATCGGGAGGGGTATAGAAACCACCTAAATCTGAGTCGATATACAAATATATATATACAATAGTCGGTGATCTCGCCTCAATAGTATCACGTACGACACGGTATATCATTTAACATCCTCGAGTCATGAGAGCGGATCTAACATCAATAGAAAGCTCGTACGGTAAATCGTCGTACGGCATCCCAATAGCTGGGTACGGGTCAGTATCACATTCCTCTCATCAAATATCAGGTATCATTATCATCATATCACATAATCTGGGGTATAGATCTAAGTCTAGTACAAATCAATACCATCTATATAAGTATGAAAGTGGGGGTAAAACACATGCCCAACAGCCCGCTAAGATCACATGTCGTATCGCAAGTACAAATCACATCACATCACCGATTTCACGGCACAAAGCCCAAAATCATCGACTCATCTCCAATGTCATCCAATATCCTCATCAACACTGGGTAAGTATAGTGAATATGCAAGGGGTGCGCGTGTGGTGTAAACCTATTCTAGGGTTCGTGACTAGGAACTATACTAGTTTATTGCTAACCCTAAGCTAACCATAATACACCTAACACAATATCCATGACACACTATAATTATCAATCATAATATATAGTATACCAACTACGGACTGCGGGGGTGCTATACGCCATCCACCCGACTTCCCCCAGTAGATATAATCTACTCATCTTGCGTCTTCATTTGTCGACATCGCCACGCGCTTGCTCGTCATCCCGAAGTCTTCATAGGTACCTACACGTCAAAGTATCATAATGCGTATTAAAACCAAATCCAAGCTAACACGGCACACGAAACCCAAAACGATACGATAAGGGGCCTATAGGTTAGAACCTATGGGCACGCCTTCAAAACCATCAACAAATCCTCGATATCGTCGTATAAACGCCAAATAGTCGAGGTAAATCACAATACACAATTCAGAACTAAAAATACGGAATACGGAAACACGAATCCAAAACAGCAACTTAAGAAATAGGCTCCAGATTTCACCATAGGTCAAATTAGACAAATCTATATATACCAGGGGCCTAATCTACAGGTAAGGGAACACCAAAACCAAAACGAGGCAAATCCACCATGTTCTGGCCGCAAATTGCGGCCAGAATGGATAAATCTGTGGCCGGGTATAGGAGGTAGGGGCTAGGGTCTTGGGGTTAGCTTCCTGGGTGCCTGCACATGTCACTGTCCAAATAATTTTAATTTAGGATGTCTCGGGTGATAGCAGATTCAATATACCCTTCACAGATTCCATAAATTCTCCGATATCGGTTTCTAAATCCGTATTTCGGGTTTCAACTCTCAGGTTAGGGTCTCAATTCATGCACTAGGGTGTTGGTGTAGCCTCTACTGAACTCAATTTCACATTACAACTCATAATTTCCTCAAACCCTAACTAGGTTTTCCTCAACTCCACAATATCACACAAAATCGGTTCAATCTAAACATGGGGGTAAAGGAAATGCTAAAACTAAGTTAATGATCCAGAAAATACCTCATTTGGCAACTCAAGAATTTTCTTGAGTTGCCCCTAGTGGCCAAAATCCTTGCTTCTTTAGTCCAATGTGTAGATCTAGAGCTTGTGCACACTTTTAATGAATGGAGATTGGGTTTTGGAATTGTTTTTAAGCTGATTTAAGGCTTGAAGAGGGGAGGTGGGGTAAGGAGCAGGAGCAGCAGCAGCAACTTGAAGGAGAGGGAGAGAAATGAGTGAAGGGAATGAAGGAGATGGCTAAGTCCAAAGTCAAAGAAAACCCATACCTTTCTCTCTCTCTCACCATACCTCATTTCTTTATTCTTTTCCCATTTTCTTTTCCTTTTCTTTTTCTTATTCTCTCAAAATCCTTCTCCCAAGAATAGTAAACCCAAAGTGAACCATGGCAAGAAAATGCACAAGTGTGAAAAGTGATATGTGCATGTTTTGCAAAAAATGCTAAAAAAAACCGATTAGCGATTATTAATCGCGATTAGCACTAATTTAGCATATAACTAATCAATTAAATTTAGAAATGGCATAATTCTCTAATTTACCCTATTTTAGAATTTTCCAAAAATTTCCCCCATTTATTTGTATTTAATTATACCGAATTATTAAAATATTCAATAAAATAATATTAAATTATAAATATTTCCTAAAAATAATATTTTTATTATTTCGAAATGTTACAATCTACCCCCCTTAAATAAATTCGGTCCCCGAATTTAAATTTAAACCCCCAATACTAAAACATTTCAGCAAAATCCAATTTGTCGGGGCTCCGAAAATATCAATACATAGCGAATATCATCAAAGTGTACTGCTCTCCAAGAAATCAATCCCCAAAAGTATATAAGAAAATCCGGTGCGTCTGGTGTGCACGGAATCAAAATCCATGTATGTGTCATACAGGTGAACAAAACAACATCTATGTGCAACTGTATTGCACGAAACATCTGTCATAGGCAACGTGTGTGCCTGACAGCAAAATCAGGTGCATTTGACATGCACGAAGAATTCGATTTAGTGCATCTGGCGTGCACCAAGATCGTATATCAAAACCAAATCATAAGTACCGTCGTCGGTAGTGCCTTCTTCAAGGTCGAGAAGGAGTCGGTGCATCCAATGCTAGCAGCGCAAGATATCTACTTGCCTCTTGCTCACGGTCTGGCGTCCTCTGACTCTGGGTCCTTATCTTCTCTGCGGATTACCTACCTCGCAGTCAATCGGCTCATCGGCCCTGTCAGGTGTGCTAACGGAGACGATTCCGTTCTGGCACTTCTCTGGTCATCTCTCGGTCAATCCTCACGACCACTCGTAAAGCAGTATGTCACTGGCGTCGGCCTCTGGCTCTCTGAATGCACATCACACATCCGATCCTGGGTGCAAACATCATTGCAGCAATGTCCTGGAAGGAATCCTGCTCAAGGTCTCTTCCGATCTTGCCTATGCCGAACTGTACGGAGGCTGTCTCTCTTGCATAATCTCTTCTCACTCGATGGACATCTGTGTCCTCAGCACAACATTTTCTCGGAAATTGGTCACATCCCAACGCCTCTGTAAGCATATCAGGTCTCTAGTCTCGACGGGAAGTAATGACAGCTCGTCAGCGTCTCGCACGAACCTCTGGTTCCACTTGTCTCTATCGTCGTCCACTATGACGTCACGCCATGCTATCTACGCACTGCACTGTTCTCGGCCATGGTCAATCTGAAGTCTCTCGCACGGACTCGAAAGCGCATACTCTGTAGCTTCATCATTCTATAGAAGGTGTCTGGCCGAACAGGTCCTCGGGAACGCGTCCCAACCATCGGAGGAATACTCAATACTCGTCCGTCCTTGATCAATTCGCAACGCATCTAGGTAAGGTCCTTTATCTGAACCTGGTCAACTACTTTGTCGACGATGCCGAACTCTGGCCTGCTAGGTGTGCACAATATGGCCACTCCTGGGTCTAGGTCTTCTCGTATCGTATTCCAGAAAGGTCCTGTCTAGGTTTCTCTCTCAAATCTCATTCCTGCCGAATTGCCCGGAAGTCATCATCCATTGCTGAAGCTAATTCTTATTCCGGAACAGCTGCGTACTTATCGCGCCTCTTTCTGGAAGATATATCCATATACAACGCCTCTGGGTGCGTATCACATCTCTGATGTCAGCGGAGTGGGACGTCATCTCGTCGAAATCTCTTGCGAACTCTTTATTCACTCTGCCTCAATGTCGACTGATTCGGACTCGTCTCATCGTGGCTGCATGGACTGTGCTCCAATGGCTATACTCGTATCTGGAGTCTCCCAAGCAAAGCATCCCATCACATGATATCCGAATGATGTCGAAACATTCGATCGACTCGTCAGAACCTTATAATCCCCCAAGAGATCAACATCTTGAGTACAGTTCAATAGTATCGAGTACATGCCACAGCGTCGGTGGTCCAGCCGTAGAAGGGCAAACCCAAGCCTCACTAATGGCGCCGCGGAACTGCCGCAAACCCTAAGGTTCAAAGGCTTTCACACGGTCATTAAGTCAAGTTAGGGTTTCATTCTTCTAGAGGGTCCATAGAATCACCTGCATGCCTTTCCGTATACTTTAAACTTGGAAAATGGGCTCCTGACATTCGATCTTCTCTATCGACTCTCAACGAACCTGCGTGAAGTCGTCTCTAGCTGGAAACAATCTATCTGATGACCTCGCATCAGTAAACGAACGAACCACATGTCCTAGTCATTCATCCTCAGGTGACTAGCGACCGTCCATCATATCTCTAAGTATATGCTCATGCTGCAGTAGCTCCAACCGTCTGGGCGATATCTCGTCATTTGCAGCAGCAACTGGCTCATTCGCCTGTACGCCGAACAGCGCCTCAATCCTTCAGGAAAGGCGATACATTGGCGGTCATCTCTGAATCGGTCTGCTCTAGATCTGAGTAAGACTCCCCACACTAGAAATCTTCAACTCAACTGGACCCGCTCCGGCCCATAAATCGGACGAATCACCTTCGTCTCTCAAATCGGGTAGACTAGCAATCATCTGTCTCATATCTGCCTGGAAGCTCCGGCGATCTCAGCTCGTAAGCTCCGGAAGCGACATCCTATGAATCTCAGCAGTCGCTGGTCCATCTGTCTGCACGGTAGGCGACATCATAATCTCTGAGGTATGATGTACATCAACAGTCCTCTCTCAACTGGCAACTCTAACAATGGCCCGATCATCCGGTGCAAGACCAAGCACTCGCCTCCACTAGAGGTCACAGTCACCAATACTAACTCGAGACGTTCCCATGTCACCAGAAAACACAGTGGTCGGCCCTCGTACCAGACGAGCTCGCACCGACCGTAACCCTAGCAGTAGCCCAAACTGCGCTCAAACAAGGCGACAGGAACCTCAATCGAGTATCGAAGAGAGCAGATCAATGGCAAGAAAGAGAACAACAGATCCAGAGTGGATACATGATCATAAGAAGAAACAACATCAATGAAGGTATGATCATGAAACTAATAGTGTAACACCTTAGGATATGTTTAGGGAATCATTATATTTAAATAATGGGTTTTTTTCAAAAAGTTTACCAAATTGTGTTTTAAATATTTTTCCTAATTTAATAAATATTTTTCCAAAATTTTCCTAGGCTTGCACACACATGTGCATGTAAACTAGGGCTTTTAAAATGAGAGTTTACCATGATTAGTGACCATGGTGGGTTAATCATGGGATTAAGTCTTTTGGGTTTAAATTAAGTTAATTAGTTGATTAGTAGTTGTTTTAATTTGAATTTGTGTTAGGTGTTGACTTGTGAGAGAGAGGAAGTGGGCATCATGGCTTAGCCCATGCTTGCCATTAATGAAGAGAGAGAGAGTGAGGGGTTGACATTTGGAGTGATGATTTTTCCCTCTCATTCTTTGTTTCTTTCCCTCAACCTCACACACTCACACACACACTTACCTTCAGCTCCAGCAGCAACACAACAACAGCACCTGAAGCCAGAAACAGCAGCAGCAGCAACTGAAGCAGCAGCAGCAGCCAGAGGCAGTAGCAGCAGCAGCAGATAGCAATAGCAGCAGCACAGTGAGCAGCAGCAGCAGCAGCACCAAGTGCAGCCCCTTCCCTGCACCTCTTCATCTTCCTCCAGCTCCCTAGGGTTAAGTATGAGGTATATTTCTGTAGGGTTCCTAGGCACACTATAGAGGTCTCACAAGGCATCAACCATGCCAATTTCAAATTTTATGGGTGCCGAGAAACCCTAATACGGATCGTTGACTAGAAATTTAGGCGATAAACGAAACTAGTTAACATCTTAACTAAAGGAGAGAGGCTACAACCTTTGTAGATCCTGTTCTCCACTTCCTTAGCTCCACGTAGGCGTCCTCTCGCTGTCCATCTCGAATCCCGAACTCAAACGTCGGCTTCATCGGAGAATTGGGCGGACTAGGTCGTCGGCTTCGTGCCGAAGATGATCTACGTCGAGGTTTCACAAGTACAAGCTCCGACTTCACAAAGTTGTGAAACTTGTGAAGAAAACACCCAAAACAACTTGGCAAGAGGTAGAGGGTGAAGAAATAGGAGGTGGGTTCACTTTAGAAGTGGATTTCACTCACTTTTGCTCAAGTTGCCATTGATGGGCTTAAGCTTTTCTTGAAGAAGAAGATGATCAAGAAGAATAAAGAATATGATAAGTGATTTAAAATGAAAAAGAAAACAATACTTATCATATCCTAACTAAGGTTAAGTGTAGGGAATATACCATGGTTACTTGGATGAGTTAGGGTTAAGCATGAAGACAAGAATGGTTGCATAAGTCAAAGCTTCATGAAGCTTCAATAAGAGACAAAGAAAGCCACCATTCTCATCTAAACCTTTTCTAAATAAATAAACAAATAAATAAATAAAAAGGCAAAACCCTAATCATCTCTTAACCATGGTTTAATTCTTCACACTTAACCAAATGAGCAAGTATCATCAAACATGATACAAAGATGTGCACAAAAGTATATCACATATACAACATGTACATCAAGTGAGAAAATCCATTTAAAGTGAACCAATACCAGTTAATGCAAAGTAATATATCAAATATATAATTATACATTAAATCATTAAATCAACACTTGATTTAACGATCCGGTCATATCGCATATAACCGACCAGTATCCAATGTATCGTTTTATCGAATCAATGATTCGATAACTAGGTCATATCGCATACAACCAATCGAAACATTCATCGCGAGAATGAAATGCGGTATCACATATACGCATTATTCTCGGTCCCGCACATATCTCATATGCGCTCCTATTTCGTTTCGCTTGAGCCAGGAAACCTCTGTGTAGGACTCTAAAGACTCGTCAATACGCCGGTAGCAGATGATGATCATATCAAGCACCCACAAGCCGCAAGCGGTCTGCTAAACGTAACGGCCATCCGGGTATTGAGCGATCAGAAGATCGACGAGCTAGCCCGCTCACACTCCTGTGAATCCAACCAGTAACACTTACCGTACAGTCCGGTCTGTTCGTCTGATACGTCGCATATCAAGTCTAGGGGTGGTAAACGTCAGACCCCAATAACCGATAAGTCGTGCCGATGTGAGGCTCATAACGGGTCGAGAAACTACTGGTAACACTTACCAGCAAATCTCTGATCAGCCCTGGCCAGGGACTTCCCTGTTACGGCCAATCGAGCACAGCGCAACATCAACCCCCAATACCGGGAGAGACGAAACCCCTCCTATCGCTCATTGCCTCCATGTGACTCGGGACTGCACCCAAAGACCACCGTTTTGCACGCCCTCATGGACGTAGTAAGGTGGAGATCAAAGCACAGTGGGAATCACATAAGACTCTATGACGATCTCGGGTCTACAGACTAACCTGCACAAGTGTCACCTGAGAACTGCCATCTGACGTGAGGTATAATACCATCTGGGAGTTCTCGGCGAGTCCGTCCAGTCTACCCAGTCTCCACTGAGCACCCGTATACCATCTCTGATGTCAAACACCAATGGATATGGGATCATCCATCGCCCATCTCATGGGTCGAGAAGCGTATACGCTAGTCTACACTGGTATATCGATGCCCCGTCTCGATACACCCACGACTAGGGACCATGAAGGATGTACTTATGGACTACCATGTCCCCACTAGTATGATCTGCATCATAGTCCAGGTAGTCAAGTACACATCCTAAGGGCTTTATCAACATGTAACTATAAGACAGTTTAAAGAGACAAGTGTACATGTTAAGATAAAGAGTAACCAGATAGCATACTATCATATCGAGCAAGAAAGTCATCTCTATATATGTCCAAGCATCCAATATAATATACATCATCTGTACAATACTGGCCTCTAGGGCATACATACAACTAACAATCTCCCACTTGCACTAGGGCCAGCTGCTGTAGTATCGCATACCGAGCATCCCGAAGAGTCTCTCAAACTGTATCTGGGGAATGGCCTTCGTGAGTGGATCCGCCGTGTTGTTCTTCGTGTCAACCCTCCTGACCTCGATCTCCCGGCGATCAACTATCTCCCGGATCAGGTGATACCGTCTCAGAATATGCCTGGATCGCTGATGGGACCTGGGTTCCTTGGCCAAAGCCACCGCTCCATTGTTATCACAATACAAAGGTATTGGATGCTCAATGGATGGAACCACTCCAAGTTCAGTAATGAACTTCTTGATCCAGACAGCCTCTTTAGCAGCATCGTTGGCAGCGATGTATTCAGCCTCCATCGTCGAGTCTGCCACGGTTTCCTGCTTGGAACTCTTCCAGCTAACCGCCCCTCCGTAAAGGGTAAAGACAAATCCCGACTGTGACTTAGAGTCGTCCTTATCACTCTGGAAGCTCGAATCGGTAAAGGACTCCACTTGGAGTTCTCCGTTACCATACACCAAGAGCATCTCTTTAGTCCTTCGTAAGTACTTGAGAATGCTCTTCACAGCTGTCCAGTGACTCTCTCCAGGATCAGCTTGATACCTGCTCACTATACTTAGTGAGTATGCTACATCGGGTCTGGTACACAGCATCGCATACATGATAGAGCCCACTGCCGAAGCATAGGGTATCCCTTGCATGCGAGCTCTCTCCAAATCAGTCTTGGGAGACATCTCTTTGGAGAGAGTGACTCCAGAGACCGTGGGCAAGTTCCCACGCTTGGATTCTTCCATACTAAACCTCTTTAGTATGGTGTCAATGTACCTGGATTGGGACAATCCCAATATCCTTTTGGATCTATCTCTATAGATCCTGATTCCCAATATGCAGGAGGCATCACCAAGATCTTTCATCGAGAATCTTTGTGATAAGAAGAGCTTGACCGATTGCAGCATAGGAATATCATTTTCTATCAAGAGTATGTCGTCCATGTACAATACGAGGAAGACAACCTTACTCTGTGCTACCTTCTTGTAGATACAAGGTTCATCTGGGTTTTTGACGAAATCAAACTCTTTGATAATGACGTCAGAGCAGATGTTCCAACTCCGCGATGCTTGCTTTAATCCATAAATGGATTTAAGCAGCTTGCACACCTTGCCGCTGCTCCCACTGTCTACGAAGCCCTCTGGCTGAGTCATGTACACGCACTCTTCTAAATCACCATTTAGAAAGGCGGTCTTAACATCCATTCGCCAGATTTCGTAGTCATGATATGCAGCGATAGCAAGCATGATCCGGATGGATTTAAGCATAGCCACTGGAGAAAAGGTTTCATCATAGTCCACACCTGGTCTTTGACGAAAACCCTTTGCAACAAGTCTAGCTTTGAAAGTCTCCACTTTCCCATCTACACCAAGTTTCTTCTTGAAGATCCACTTGCTCCCAATGGGTTTTACCCCTTCAGGAGCAACTTCCAAAGTCCATACTTTGTTGGTGTACATGGATTCCATCTCGGACCGCATAGCATCCAGCCATTTCACTGAGTCCCTACTCGTGATGGCCTACTCGAAACTAGTTGGGTCATCATCCTCCATGATGCAATCTTCGCTTCCACCGTCAATGAGAAAACCGTAGTATCTCTCAGGTGGACGAGAAACCCTGCTAGATCGGCGGAGAGACTGGGGTTCGTCGGGTACTACTGAATCCTCTGGTTCTACCTAGTCTTCTGTTATAGTTTGTGTTGCTGGAACCTCTTCCAGTTCTACCTCAATGCCACTAATCTGTTTCATAAGAAAACATTTTTCTAAGAAAGTGGCATGTCGAGAAACAAACACCTTTTGTTCCTCGGGGTGGTAGAAGATATACCCTTGTGAATTTTTGGGATATCCTACAAACTTACATAAGACTGATCTTGCCTCGAGTTTGTCCGGATTTTGTCTTTTGACATAGGCTGGACAACCCCATATCTTAACATACTTAAGAGATGGTCTCTTCCCTTTCCATATCTCATATGGAGTGGTAGGCACTGATTTGGTAGGAACCATATTCAATAGGTGTATGTCTGTCTCAAGCGCATACCCCCAGAAGGAAATAGGTAACTCAGCTGTACTCATCATTGAACGCACCATATCTAATAGGGTGCGATTCCTTCGTTCCGATACACCGTTGTGCTGTGGTGTATAAGGTGGAGTAAGCTGAGAGAGAATCCCATTCTCTTTTAGATAATCTTGGAACTCATTGCTCAAGTATTCTCCTCCTCGATCAGATCGAAAGATCTTAATACTTTTGCCCGTTTGGTTCTCTACTTCGTGCTTATATTCTCTGAATTTCTCAAAAGCTTCAGACTTGTGTTTCAATAGGAACACATGCCCGTATCTAGAGAGATCGTCAGTGAAGGTAATGAAGTAGGAAGAACCGTTCCTGGCAAGGGTAGACATGGGACCGCATACATCACTATGTACCAGTCCTAAGAGTTCAGTAACTCTTTCTCCGTGTCCACTAAACGGAGCTTTGGTCATTTTTCCTTTGAGACATGAATGGCAAGTATCATAAGATGATAATTCGAACGGATTTAAATAACCATCCTTATGTAACTTAGCCAGTCGTGTCGCATTGATATGACCAAGTCTACAATGCCACAAGAAGGATTCGTTCATTTCAGAATTTTTCCTCTTGTGTGTGTATTGTATATTGAGGACTGTATTTTGATTTAGAATGAATATGCCATTATGTAGCGAGCCTGATGCAATCAACTTTTGATCTAGGAATATATTCATAATATTATCCTTTACTACAAAATTATATCCTTCTTTACTCAATAAAGAAACTGATATAATGTTGCACATCATGTTCGGTATATAATAGCACTCATTCAGAATCATTGTATCACCACTTGGTAATACTAGGTGATATTCGCCAACTGCTTTGGCTGCAACATTTGCACCGTTTCCAACTTGAACGGAATGATCACCTTTTCCCAGTTCTCTACCTTTTCGTAGCCCATGTAACTGTTTACATATATGGGATCCTGATCCGGTATCTAATACCCAGGACGTAGGGTGGACTGAGAAACAGTTCTCAATAACTAACACACCTGTAGAAGATGCATCAACATGCATGTTCTTTTGGGCGGCTTGAGAATCTAGATATTCTGCTATTCCCTGTTCAGTCTCATAACTCTTATAAGAAAGAACGGGTCCAACGTTCCCCTGCACAGTATAACATGCGGGTTCAGTCAATACATCCATATTATTATCTTGATTAAGGCATGAAATGGTCGCTACCTGGAGAGAGAGAGAAGAAAACACTTTAGCGTATGCTCGTGCAAGATCAGATTGGTTATTATCTTATCTAATCAGGATGGCCCCCACTGGTTTTTATCAAATCTTCCTTCAAACCCTAAAAGGAAAGACTAGCCGGGATTAATTACACACTACAAGTTCGCCAATCTTTCAGCCAGGCCAGTGTCGGTACTTTGAGGGAGGTCCCCCGTGCTTTCGCACGAACCTAATTAATGTAAACCTCGTTTTCCCAGAGGCGTAACCCCATTGACACCTTTCTAGACACCTACTTGATTAGCTAATTGCAATGTGTAAAACTCTCCCAGGAGTAACTCTTACTCGCAGTGGGTATCGGGATCCAACTATCTCATAGAAGGTATGCAATCTCATTGCAAATTTCAACACTTGAAATTCCCAATAATATTTTACCCCTAGTGTTCTATGACCTTGACGAATGCCAAACAACCCATAGTCCACTAGTCAAGTTCAACCCGTACATTTCTTGATTGAATTAAACCCACCCGCACGACCCTTGACGAATGCCAAACAACGCCGTACGAATACCCTAATCCAATCTGCATCATATGCATAAGCAGATAAATACTAGTTAGCTACCGTACACTACGCCTTGACGAATGGGAAACTACCGTAGCACGAATACTAAATAGTACTTATCTGAAATGACGGAGGGCTACGCAGGTTTTCAGAAAACCTATTGCGTAATGAACTTGATATCGTTGTAGGATCAAATGAAGTTTTGAAATGGAGTGATTTTGAGGCTTTTCTAGTTTTGCTAAAGGGGTCACTCCCGGTGAAGGGATCGTCAGCCCTTTCCTCGTCGAATGAGGTGCAGGATATATCATATATATCACTGTGCAAAGCAGAAACTATAGAAGTAATCAAAAGCAGACTGAGTGTGTAGCATCTGCCAGTTATCGCTAAAGGAGTCACTCCCGGTGAAGGGATCTCGGTCCTTTCCTCATCGAATAAGGTGCAGGGTATATCATATATACCGCTATGCATAGCAAGAACTGTAGCTACCTGTTTTGTTTAAAATTTGATTCTACAACATCTTAGGTTTCTTTTCTTTCATTAATCACATTAATGAAGTCCCATCATTTAAATACCTAAACATCACAGATAAATACGACGTACACTTATGCCATCCGCATTCGCCTCGATGTCCCCTCGTGCACCGTTAGGTTAGGTAACTAACGACAGAGCAGGGCAGGGCTAGTGCGGGTGCAAAACATAAGTAACGTCTATATAATATATCATATATACTATATACTGTATCTATCACAGAACATCACATGATCACATCACAGATATCGCAGCAGAAGAAACATACGAAATATTGGATATACTAGGACGTCCGTGTTTTCAATACGAGCCAGTATAAAACACGGATTCCACGGTCATGATGAATAGCCAATCCCACACCCCTAGACCCCTACGAGAGCGGTAAGCAACCCTGCCAATCCTAGGGTTAGGAGACCCGGACTCGACTCCTCGAGTTGGTCTCCCACTGGACCCCAGAACCCGGTTACTTGTGCTCCCCTCCTTGGGTCTATCCTAATGCGGAAAAGTAAATAATATACAAAAGGTGACAACTTCTGGAACCTGGAAGTGCCCTAAATAAAAGAATATTACATACAAGTTTTTACATGAATGAAAATGAAAAACACTCATCTCACATAAAAACCCCCGGCTATTCAAACACGACGATCCAATATAACATATCCAGCAACACATAACATCGCATGTCAACAACGTAAGTAAATATGCGCATCCCAATTGTCGTTGACATATAGCAACGAAATCGGCGATATCACATATTACACTTACGGTCACAGAAAAGAAAGTGTAAAACTACAACAGTTGGAATCCGCAACCTCTTTAGACATCACATGCCTAATCAAATGAAATACTTAGACATCACATGCCTAACAGTTATAAACCTCGCATTTTAGTCTCATTATCGAAAACTCTTTTCAATATCAAGTGAAACTAAACCGCTAGATTTATAACATTCATTCAGTTATCTCATAACTGTTTGTGAATTCCAATTATTGTATCACATTCCAGATAAACAGAAAATGTTAAACTTTCCGATCGAACAGTCGAATACCCAAGTTTTCCCGATACAGCTCAACACATGAAACAAGTCTAAAAACATTCAGTTCGTGCCTCAGTAGCAACGGTCCAGCCGTAGAAGGGTCAAGCCAACGCCTCACATGTGGCACGCCGTACTGCCCCAAACCCGAAGGTTCAAAGGGCAGTTCAAGACGGTCACATAATCGAGTTAAGGTTTGTTGTCTTCTAAAGGGTCCATCGCGTTACTTGCACTACTTAGAACGTCTTTAAACTACGGAAAAATCCAACACTTGGAAATTTCCCGACAGGGGAAAAATTGGGTATTTATATCCGGTCGAACTTTTTAACAAATTCAAAAATTATCCGGAAATGCACAAAGACGAAATTTGATAATCCGATCGAAACATCGAATCTCTAAAACACCCCAGAAAATTCAACTCTTGAATAAATTTTAAAAATTCCCAGAAAATCCAACACCAGAAGATATCAGTTACTGTGCAAATATTATATGATAATTTAATAAAGTTGCCGCGGAACCGCCGCCTAAGCAGGCTTAGGCCGCTGTTCCGCCGCACTGTAGACTGTTCATCAAGTAATTTTTGCACCGTAATTCATAGATTTCCCTGCTGAATTTTTTAGCAATTTTTAATCTGGAAAAATCCCAGATTTTAGAAAAAGTCAAGAGAGCACTTGGGTTTTAGGGTTTCGGGTTCGTTCGGGTTTCAAACGTCGTCTAGACTTCGCCTAAGGCTCTAGCTAGGCTCTGATACAACTGTAGGGTTCCTAGGCACACTATAGAGGTCTCACAAGGTATCAACCATGCCAATTTCAAATTTTATGGGTGCCGAGAAACCCTAATACGGATCGTTGACTAGAAATTTAGGCGATAAACGAAACTAGTTAACATCTTAACTAAAGGAGAGAGGCTACAACCTTTGTAGATCCTGTTCTCCACTTCCTTAGCTCCACGTAGGAGTCCTCTCGCTGTCCATCTCGAATCCCGAACTCAAACGTCGGCTTCATCGGAGAATTGGGCGGACTAGGTCGTCGGCTTCGTGCCGAAGATGATCTACGTCGAGGTTTCACAAGTACATGCTCCGACTTCAAAAAGTTGTGAAACTTGTGAAGAAAACACCCAAAACAACTTGGCAAGAGGTAGAGGGTGAAGAAATAGGAGGTGGGTTCACTTTAGAATTGGATTTCACTCACTTTTGCTCAAGTTGCCATTGATGGGCTTAAGCTTTTCTTGAAGAAGAAGATGATCAAAAAGAAGAAAGAATATGATAAGTGATTTAAAATGAAAAAGAAAACAATACTTATCATATCCTAACTAAGGTTAAGTGTAGAGAATATACCATGGTTACTTGGATGAGTTAGGGTTAAGCATGAAGACAAGAATGGTTGCATAAGTCAAAGCTTCATGAAGCTTCAATAAGAGACAAAGAAAGCCACCATTCTCATCTAAACCTTTTCTAAATAAATAAACAAATAAATAAATAAAAAGGCAAAACACTAATCATCTCTTAACCATGGTTTAATTCTTCACACTTAACCAAATGAGCAAGTATCATCAAACATGATACAAAGATGTGCACAAAAGTATATCACATATACAACATGTACATCAAGTGAGAAAATCCATTTAAAGTGAACCAATACCAGTTAATGCAAAGTAATATTTCAAATATATAATTATACATTAAATCATTAAATCAACACTTGATTTAACGATCCGGTCATATCGCATATAACCGACCAGTATCCAATGTATCGTTTTATCGAATCAATGATTCGATAACTAGGTCATATCGCATACAACCAATCGAAACATTCATCACGAGAATGAAATGCGGTATCACATACACGCATTATTCTCGGTCCCGCACATATCTCATATGCGCTCCTATTTCGTTTCGCTTGAGCCAGGAAACCTCTGTGTAGGACTCTAAAGACTCGTCAATACGCCGGTAGCAGATGATGATCATATCAAGCACCCACAAGCCGCAAGCGGTCTGCTAAACGTAACGGCCATCCGGGTATTGAGCGATCAGAAGATCGACGAGCTAGCCCGCTCACACTCCTGTGAATCCAACCAGTAACACTTACCGTACAGTCCGGTCTGTTCGTCTGATACGTCGCATATCAAGTCTAGGGGTGGTAAACGTCAGACCCCAATAACCGATAAGTCGTGCCGATGTGAGGCTCATAACGGGTCGAGAAACTACTGGTAACACTTACCAGCAAATCTCTGATCAGCCCTGGCCAGGGACTTCCCTGTTACGGCCAATCAAGCACAGCGCAACATCAACCCCCAATACCGGGAGAGACGAAACCCCTCCTATCGCTCATTGCCTCCATGTGACTCGGGACTGCACCCAAAGACCACCGTTTTGCACGCCCTCATGGACGTGGTAAGGTGGAGATCAAAGCACAGTGGGAATCACACAAGACTCTATGACGATCTCGGGTCTACAGACTAACCTGCACAAGTGTCACCTGAGAACTGCCATCTGACGTGAGGTATAATACCATCTGGGAGTTCTCGGTGAGTCCGTCCAGTGTACCCAGTCTCCACTGAGCACCCGTATACCATCTCTGATGTCAAACACCAATGGATATGGGATCATCCATCGCCCATCTCATGGGTCGAGAAGCGTATACGCTAGTCTACACTGGTATATCGATGCCCCGTCTCGATACACCCACGACTAGGGACCATGAAAGATGTACTTATGGACTACCATGTCCCCACTAGTATGATCTGCATCATAGTCCAGGTAGTCAAGTACACATCCTAAGGGCTTTATCAACATGTAACTATAAGACAGTTTAAAGAGATAAGTGTACATGTTAAGATAAAGAGTAACCAGATAGTATACTATCATATCGAGCAAGAAAGTCATCTCTATATATGTCCAAGCATCCAATATAATATACATCATCTGTACAATACTGGCCTCTAGGGCATACATACAACTAACAATTTCCTAAACTTATTCCCTAGTTGCTTGGTTAGAGTAGTTTTGCATCGGTTAGTGGTTTTTAGTGCGTTTTAGTGCGATATGAGGTGTTTAGTAGGAATCTTGAGCTAGTGTGGTGTGAATTGGTTTCAGTAGGTTGTTAGTGGGTTGTTGAGACCATGTTAACTTAGCTTAACCCCGATTGCACTAAAATACCACCAGTTTCCCTAATTGATGCAAATTCGTCGTATTGTGCAAAAACTGAGTTTTCTGGAACTGCTTTTGACCCGATGAGTTCTGAGTGAAATTGGGAAGACTGCAGTATAGTGGAGATGTGTTGATACCCCAGATTTAACCCGACCCCCTAACTCCTTCTTGAGGCCGCCAATTAATTCATTCTGGCCGCCAATTGCGGCCAGATGGGTAGGGTTTGGGTTAGGTTTTGGTCCTGTAGGTGTCTGCTGGTGTGTAGAGTGTTGTTATATATATATTTTTGTAAGTTTAGTTCTGTAGTAAAATCTAGGACCAAAAACCTATTTTGCCGTTTTTCTAAACCTTCGCGACACGCGTGATACGTGAGTAGGTTTGGGGCTTTTGCGTATCGCGACGCGTCGGGGTAGTTTCAGGCGCGTGATCACACGTTTTAGCGTATCGCGCACACGCGCGATTGGTTCGCGACACGGGTCTCTAGTTGGACCGTAATGTCGCGTTTCTGTGAAATTGAGCTTATGTGTGATATATGTTATGTGATTCTAGGTTCGCAGGCCAGTGAGACGGACGCTGCGAAGAAGGGGAAGCAAGTCGTCGGCTACACTTAGCGCGAAACTTCGGTGAGTATATTTCACATCTACGGGGATATCGCCCGCATGGCGTTATGCGTCAGGGCTGATAGGACTTTATTATTATATGTTGCATGTACCCCATAGACTGTCATCGCATATTGCATTCCCTGCTACATATATATATATATATATATATATATATATATATATGCTTAGAACTGATAGGACACCGTACTATTACTAACGGTTTATGTTGCACGGGTACTATTTTCATGCTACACACACACCGTTAGTAATTGCCATGCCACACTCACTGTAGAGCTGCCATGATTATATTATTGTAGTTCATCTTACATTTGATTGGTTATGATTTTCTAGAAATTGTGAGCCGCATGACATCTTTAAAAACGGAAACTATTTTTAAAAGCGGTTTTCCCCTTATACCCATACCATGGATTGATTTACATTGTACCTCGCATTGGATTGACTTATTGGTGATGGATTTTCATGTGATTTCTGGTTTTGAGGACCGTGGAAGTATTTAAGAAAAGATGCACTATTTCTGGTTTTGAGGAGTTGCTCAGAGAGGGTGAGATGACAGAGGCAGAGGGCATCAGTTGCAGGTGGTGGACAGGCACGGGTTTTTTCTTTGACACATCAGGACGTGCAGGCGTCCAATGCAGTGGTTTCAGGTATCCTTCCTGTATGTTCAGTTGATGCACACGTACTGTTCGATCCCGGATCCACACACTCGTACGTATCCACACACTTTGTGCCGAGTTTGGATAGAGAGTCCAGTTTTCTTGATCAGCCGCTTGTGGTGACCACTCCTGTGGGAGAGTCGTTTGTTGCTAGACACGTGTTCCGATCTTGTACCGTCTGTATTGGCGAGAGAGAGTTGCCTGTCGACTTGATCCTTCTGGAGATGTTGGACTTCGACGTTCTCTTAGGTATGGATTGGTTAGCCACGTGCTATGCTTTTGTGGACTGCCGTGAGAAGACAGTTAGATTTTGTTTTCCCGGTGAGTCGGTTTTTGTTGTGTTGGGGGACCGTGGTGCCGCCCCTCACAGTGTGATTTCTTCTTTTCGCGCTGGACAGCTTTTGAGGAAGGGATGCCAGGGATTTCTCGCCTATGTTTGCGATGCTCGCGCTACAGAGGTTCCATTGGATCAGGTTCCGGTCGTTAGCGAGTTTCCTGATGTGTTCCCTGCCGAGCTTCCAGGGTTACCGCCCGAGCGCGACATTTCTTTCTGTATTGATTTGGTTCCTGGCTCGGGGCCTATTTCCATACCGCCTTATCGGATGGCCCCGGCGGAACTTAGAGAATTGAAGGGTCAGTTGCAAGATTTGCTGGACAAGGGACTTATTCGACCCAGTGTTTCTCCTTGGGGTGCTCCAGTCCTGTTCGTTAAGAAGAAAGATGGCAGTTTGCGTCTGTGTATCGACTACCGCCAGCTGAACAGGGTGACAATGCGGAACAGGTATCCTTTGCCGCGTATCGACGATTTATTCGACCAGTTTCAGGGGGCAGGGTACTTTTCGAGGATCGATTTACGATCGGGCTATCATCAGCTGCGGGTTCGACAGGAGGACATTCCAAGGACAGCTTTCCGTACGCGCTACGGCCATTACGAGTTTTTGGTGATGTCGTTCGGACTCACCAATGCACCAGCAGCCTTCATGGACTTGATGAACCGTATTTTCCAGCCATATTTGGATCTGTTCATCATAGTCTTCATTGACGATATCTTGGTGTATTCCCGGAGTAGTGAGGAGCACGAGCAGCACCTGCGGATTACCTTGCAGACCTTGAGGGAGCACCAGCTTTATGCGAAATTCTCCAAGTGTTCTTTTTGGCTGGACAGCATGGACTTCTTGGGACATGTGATTTCACGAGAAGGTATATGTGTAGATCCGAGGAAGATCGAGGCCGTTCAGCGTTGGCCCAGACCCACATCGGTGACGGAGATTCGCATCTTTTTGGGGTTGGCAGGTTACTACAGACGTTTTGTGCAGGACTTCTCCCGTATTGCTACACCATTGACCGGTTTGACCCGGAAGGGAGTTCCTTTCGATTGGACGGAGGAGTGCGAGCACAGTTTCCAGCATTTACGGACTTGGCTGACGACGGCACCGGTGTTATCTTTACCTTCCGGATCAGGCGGGTTTGTGGTCTTTTGTGATGCCTCTCGAGTGGGGCTAGGGTGCGTACTGATGCAGCATGACAGGGTGATCGCGTATGCCTCACGACAATTGAAGAAACATGAGCAGAACTACCCCACTCACGACTTGGAGATGGCTTGTCACGACCCGAAAGTACGGAACATGACCGGCACTTAAACTATGAACGTCTCGAGGCGTACATAATCTAAGTAAACCGAAAACCCAGAAATCCAAACCAAGAAAAGTAGTAGAGTGAAGGAAAACCAATTTAAAATCAAGTAGTTTTAATAGCATAAGCCGAGTTATGCGGTTTTTAAGAACATCAAGTATTTCCTGAAAATTTCGGCAGAGTCTCCTTTGTAAATACTGGCTCCCAAACGGGATACAACATGAATAGTATACGAAATCAATAAAAAGGCACCCCCAAGCGGGAGCTAGCTCTTCGTCAATCGACGGTCACAACCACACAAGCAATATAATATACAACGCTAAGGACGAGGATCAAAACTCAAAAGAAACTCAAAACAACAAGAAAACCATAGAAATACAACGCGCGACTCTAAGGTCGAAAGAATAACATCACTGGTCTCTATCTCAAAAATAACACATGTTTGGTTGATGGAACTTCTAGATACAATAGAATAATGATATACAAGATATAATGATGGGTGTGATACAAATAAACCCACCTACTAGCAAGTCACCAGGAAATGGAAATAGTGCCAGCAAGCCGTAATGAAACCTGTACGGCGAAACCTGCAAGAACTGTGGCACAACGGGGGTGAGTTGCCAACTCGTGAGTAGAAAAACATCTACGCACAGAAATCGCATAAATAACGCAATCCTAGGTCAATGATCATAATATATCCTCAAATATGTATATAACATGCAGCCTATAACAATGGCTAGGGTAAATATCTAACCCGGGTGTAATCTCATATGCCCGTGTCAGTGCCTCAGGTAGCAATATATCATATGAATGAGGTATGAATGCATGAAAACAAAATACATGTAAGTGAAGAACTTTTTTCATAATTTAGTGAGATTCCCTTTGTATTTTTAAAATGAGGTATCATAATGAAATCAGCATAAAACAGTGCCTAGCATCGGCACAAAACGTAATCCCAATATCTCGATATCTCTGTATCACAGTCTCTGTACCTCAATATCTCGAAATCTCAATGTCTCAATCACAATATCTAGGGCGCCGTCAGTCCATACCGGACCCTACCATCCATCTCAAGACCACGACGGTATCCTCCGGATATCCGACGCGTCGGGTAAAATCACCGGTAGGTAGTGCTCCCCTGCCAGGCTCACATCGTTATCATCACGCGCTTCTTGCCCCGGGGTACCTTACCGGGTCCACCATGTACCCGAAACGGTTCATCCGTCTCCTCGAATCGGGTCTCGAAATCCATCAGCAAACTCATAGTGGACGACTCATACATCATGGGAAAAAACCGCACTTTTTATTTAAAAAGAGAGAAATCAGTTTATATAAGTTTTGCGGTTCCCCCCCCCAAATCCAGAAAATCTCATGGAAATCCGAATCCAAATCATCAATAGCATGTAAAACCATGAATATAGGCATAACAATGAATAACAGTATGCATGAAGTGACAAGTAATAACTACAATGTTAAGCTGGCATATAAGGCAGGTACACTAATATCATGTCAAATTACTAACTAACAAGCTAAGTCAAGCAATAATATTTTCTAAGGTGTACGTGACATGGCAATTACCGATGAAGATGTGTGTGAGCCGGCAAGTAAGTGTACGTGGTACATACGCATCATCGGTAATGGTGCTGGTGTCCTAACAATATGATATCAACATTGCAATAAGAAATTATAACATAAGTATGCGATGCGAAGCGAACCACAATAATAAGCGGGAGCTGAATACTAGATGCAACTGTAACTAACCTGCATTAATCTAATATAAGTCCTACAAATGGTGCATTTTGAAATAACACTAATCATGGGGTTTTGAAAATAGGGGCTATGGTGTTTTTATGAAAAGATACGTCTTTTGAAATATCCGTAGGATCCCTTGGGCTGTCTTTTAAAATACCCACGATTCGCTAGTTTTTTAAATAGGTAAGAATCGAATCTAATCTAACAACTAAACTAAACTAAAGGGCTAAGCTAACAAGCTGGGCTACCGGTAAGGAAACCGCCTAACATCTGAGTCGATACATATACATACCTGTATATATATTAGTCGATGATCCTGCCTCAATAATATCATATCCGATACCATATCTATAATTAGACATCCCAAGTCAAGAGTGCGGATCAATCATCAATATATAGCTCGTACGTAAATCCGTCGTACGGCATCCCAAATCGGGGTACGGGTCAATATCACATTCATCATACTATTCATCTGGTATCCTCTTTATCAAATATCATGATCGGGGTACTGATCTACGTCTAGTACAATACTGATACCGCCTAACTATGCATGCACGTGTGTGAAACACTATGTCAAGGACCCGCTACAACGTCATGTCGTATCTCAAATACGAACCCTGCTATATCACCGATCTCACGGCCTCAAATTAAATCTCATCGACTCATCTTAAATCCCAAGTACTATCATCATTATCCATGCATGCGTATATGAATGTACATATGCATAGTCCCATACCCACGCATATATACACATCCCAATCTGCGCACCAGAAAGTAAAGTATGCAAGTCTGTGTGTGCGTATGTGGGTATAACAACCACTCTAGGGTTTCGCAACTAAAATAATCCAACACACCAATATCCATCCTAAACATCGTTATTAATCCCAAATAACATATAATAATTGTTGGTGTGTATACGCATTCGTATACACCACCACGGACTGCGGGAGTGCTATACGCCATCCATCCGACTTCTACCCGTAGATATAAATCTACTCACCTGGTCCTCGCTAGCCGGTGCCGACGTCGCCACGCGCTTGCTTGTCGTCTCAAAGTCCACATGGGGTACCTACATATCATAACGCACCGTGTCGTATTAAAATCCGACTCATGACCCAAAAACGACACGTGAATCCCACATAGGTCAAAACCTATGGTTGCTTTCACAAATCAACCCAAAAACCCTCGACGTCGGCGTACAAACGCCAAACCATCGAGAAAAACTCAAACGTATCAATCGTGGTTTCACAACACCTTAATTATATATATAAAATAGGGTTAAAATTACCAAAACTTCAAATTCGCTTTAAAGCTATTTTTCCAAAAACCTAATAAGCAAAATTAACCGCTTTAATACAACCACTTGATGTTTAAACGAATCTAGCGGCCACAATATTCACTAAATATCATAACAAAGTCATACAAACCATTCCTATAATTTATTCTCATCAATTTCCATAAATTCCAAAATTCTAGTTTACAATATACCCAAATTTAATAATTTTATAGCAAAAATGCACAAACAACAATTTAGCTTGGATTTTCATGAACTAAAGTATTAAACTATATTTTATAATGTTAATGAAGTCATGAAAAACCTAATCACATTTTTAAACCCAATATTTAAACAATTTTTTAAAACCTAGTTAGCAATTTAGCAAAATTATCACCATTTTAATTTAACAAATTAGCAAGTAGCAACCAACTTAGATTTTGCATACAATTACATGTTAATCTCCTCATTACAACCATAAACTAATGATAAAAACCCTAATTAAATTCAAACCCTAGTCTTGAATTTCCTAAAGTTGCAATAAAACCCAATTAAACATCAAATTTGTTAACATAGAAGCAATTAAACAACAATATATGAATAAGGTTAGAATTATACCCAAATAAATTTGAAGATCCCACAAGCACACTTAGCCTCCCAAATTGAAATCTAAATCCCTAGATCCATGCTATGGTAGCCAAGGGAAAATGGGTAGGAATTAGATTTTGATTTTGTGGGATATTTGAAGCATTTTGGATGGTTTTTTTGATGGGGTTTTGAAGAGAAAAGAGAAGGAGAAAGGGGGAGCTGCTGCTGGTCCAGGTTCAGCCAAGGGGAAGTGGGGGAAAATGTGAGGGAATGGTGCCAAAAAGATCCATGTCAAAGCCCCTCCCAATTACCATAATACCCCCACCTACTTTACTATATAAAAAAACCTTATTTTAACCCATTTCTCACATGATTTAAGGTCAAAAAGAGGGAAATAAAATTCTTGGGCTGCTACAATAGTGTGAGACCGGCCAAAGGGAGTGAGGGTGAGTGTGAGAGACTTTACAAAAAAATTCTATGCAAAAAGACCCCCCACAATACCATATTTGCAAGTTTTAGTTCAAAATAACTTTATTTTTGTTTTACATAAAATAAATCAATTAAAACTTGAAATAAAATACTAAAAAATTATATTACAACTATATTTTAATTAACATGATTTTAAAGATTAAAATTAGCCCATTTAAATTTGTATTTATCGCTAATTTAATGTATTTTCTTACCGGCTTAAAATAATATTAACATAATTAATTTCGGAAAATTTTCAGAAAATTTGAAATTTCACCAGTGGCTCAATAAACACCAAATACTAGCAATTACATAGCTAGAATATGTATATTTAATTTTATAATAAAGATATTTGCATTTTGACTTTTTACAGAAAACCCCCTTATTTTACCGTTTTTTTCGAAATTTCACCGAAACGATTTTCAAAACGTTACAATCTTCCCCCCTTAAAGAAATTCGGTCCCCGAATTTAAATTAAAACTTCCCCCAAATACTAAAATATTTCAGCCAAAACCATCAAATCGCCAGGGCTCCGAAATCATAAATACATAAAACAAATCGTAGCGCAACGCATGCGCATGAAAAATGAGCATATAACTCAAATCAGAACTCCGTCAAGCATCCCGCAATCATCGGAGTCATGGGGAAGACATCAGTACCAAATCCAAAGCAAAACCAATATGATATAACTCGAAACTATACATGTAAAATATATTCAGGTACTGTCCTCTGACTAGTCTTGCTCAGTACGAAAACACATAGCAATATCATAAAAACGTACTGCTCTATAAGAAAAATCAATCCCAAAATACGCGTATGAATACTACGCGCGTCTTGTGCGCACGGAAATCAAAATCCAAATATGTGCCATACATATGCACAGAAACAACATCTAAGTGCATCGGGTGTGCACGAAACATCTGTCGTAGGCAACATGTGTGCCTGACCGCAAAATCAGGTGCATCCATCGTGCACGAAATCATGAAATCCAATATCAAGTGCCGAACATGCGTAAAATCAAATCAGGTGCACAAAACAAATATCGAACATCACCATCGAAATCAAAGTCCAATGCATCTAAGTGCACAAAAGGCGTTTCACTGCACTGCAAGCATATATAAACTATACAGAGTGCAGGAACCAAATCGTGTGCGTGCATACGCACAAAATCAACTCAAATGTCTAAAACCGTAAAATCACAAACATGTGAAAACCAAGCACGAAAACGATATCAAGTGCAACACTGTGCAAGGATCGTAAATCCTCAATCATCAAAATCAAATCATTCGAATAAATCACCCAAAACATCGAAATCAATAATGGCGGCATAGTACCGCTCAAGCGCATCCTCTAAGAATCTCAGGCCCGCGGTCACTAGTGGGACGTCTCGTCGATGATCATGAACTCTGTCCTGCTGGTGTGCGTAACAATGACCACTCCTGGGTCAAGGTCTTCACTGAGAATTACCAATCTCTCGGTCCATCGGCTCATCGGCCTTGTCAGGTGTGCTAACGGGGATGATCCCGTTCTGGCACGTCTCTTGTCATCTCCCGGTCAATCATCGCGACCACTCGTAAGACAGCATATCACTAGCGTCGGCCTCTGGCTCTCTGAATGTACGTGACACATCTGATCCTGGGTGCAAGTGTCATTGCAGCAGTGTCCTGGAAGGAATCCTGCTCACGGTCTCTTCCATGTCTCGTCTCTACCAACTGTCCGGAAGTCATCATCCTTTCCTATATCTGCATCTTGCTCCGGAACGGCTGCATACCCATCGCGACTCCTTCTGGAAGGTATATCCAGTACTCTGCCTCGGCATGCGTATCGCATCTCTGATGTCGGCAGAGTGGATCGTCGTCTTATCCAGATCTTGTACGGACCTCTTTACTCCACTTTCTCTAATGTCGATTGCTTCGGACTCGTCTCATCATGGCTACATGGACTGAGCTCCAACGGCTATCCTCATATCGGGAGTCTCCCAAGAAATGCATCTCACCACCTAGTATCCGAATTAAGTCGAGCCATCCGATCGAGTCGTCAAAACTTCATAATCCCCCAAGAGCTCAACCTCTTGGGCACAGTTTAATAGTATCGAGTACATACCACAGCATCGGTGGTCCAGCCGTAGAAGGGCAAACCCAAGCCTCACTAATGGCGCCGCGGAACTGCCGCAAACCCTAAGGTTCAAAGGCTTTCACACGGTCATTAAGTCGAGTTAGGGTTTCATTCTTCTAGAGGGACCATAGAATTGCCTGCATGCCTTTCCGGCTACTTTAAACTTGGAATAATAGGTTTCTGACATTCGATCGTCTCTGTCGACTCTCAACGTCTCCGCGTGAAGTCGTCTCTTGCTGGAATCAATCTATCTGATGACCTCTCATCGGGTAGGCGAACGAACCACATGTCCTAGTCATTCATCCTCGGTGACTAGCGACCTTCTATCATCTCTTAGTACAACCTGTACTGCAATAGCTCCAACATATGGGGCGATATCTCGTCGCTCGCAGCAACAACTGGCTCACTCGTCTGCACGCTGAACAGTGCCTCAATCATCATGAGTAAGCAATACACCAACGGTCATCAAAATCTGGCTGGCCTCTATCATTGGCTCAATCCTCTAGTGTCGATCCGCACATCCGAGTAACTTCATAAAGGCGATCCGCCAAACGCTCGTGGCGCGGAAACACAGTAAAAAGACACATCTCCGCAATCGTGTGTCGCCGGAATTTCGCCCTGGTCAGTCCTCGTTCATGACGAGCTCGTGCTGATCGCAACTCTAGCTGTAGCTTTCCCTGCCCGTAATCGTGGCAGCAAAACCATAACTGGTACTGATGAGGCTAGATCGGAATGAATATAATACTGAGCAAAGAAATGTACATCCTAAGGCTTCTTAAGTGGAGTAGCGCATCGTAAATATGCCGCGGAACATACCTACGGTACGTTACTCTACTTTAGTCACCTATTCCATCAACCAAGGGTCATCCTACGCTCCGAAGGTAAAAGCCTAACGCTTTGATACCAACTTTGTCACGACCCGAAAGTACGGAACATGACCGGCACTTAAACTACGAACGTCTCGAGGCGTACATAATCTAAGTAAACCGAAAACCCAGAAATCCAAACCAAGAAAAGTAGTAGAGTGAAGGAAAACCAATTTAAAATCAAGTAGTTTTAATAGCATAAGCCGAGTTATGCGGTTTTTAAGAACATCAAGTATTTCCTGAAAATTTCGGCAGAGTCTCCTTTGTAAATACTGACTCCCAAACGGGATACAACATGAATAGTATACGAAATCAATAAAAAGGCATCCCCAAGCGGGAGCTAGCTCTTCGTCAATCGACGGTCACAACCACACAAGCAATATAATATACAACGCCAAGGGCGAGGATCAAAACTCAAAAGGAACTCAAAACAACAAGAAAACCATAGAAATACAACGCGCGACTCTAAGGTCGAAAGAATAACATCACTGGTCTCTATCTCAAAAATAACACATGTTTGGTTGATGGAACTTCTAGATACAATAGAATAATGATATACAAGATATAATGATGGGTGCGATACAAATAAACCCACCGACTAGCAAGTCACCCGGAAATGGAAATAGTGCCAACAAGCCGTAATGAAACCTGTACGGCGAAACCTGCAAGAACTGTGGCACAACGGGGGTGAGTTGCCAACTCGTGAGTAGAAAAACATCTACGCACAGAAATCGCATAAATAACGCAATCCTAGGACAATGATCACAATATATCCTCAAATATGTATATAACATGCAGCCTATAACAATGGCTAGGGTAAATATCTAACCCGGGTGTAATCTCATATGCCCGTGTCAGTGCCTCAAGTAGCAATATATCATATGTATGAGGTATGAATGCATGAAAACAGAATACATGTAAGTGAAGAACTGTTTTCATAATTTAGTGAGATTCCCTTTGTATTTTTAAAATGAGGTATCATAATGAAATCAGCATAAAACAGTGCCTAGCATCGGCACAAAACGTAATCCCAATATCTCGATATCTCTGTATCACAGTCTCTGTACCTCAATATCTCGAAATCTCAATGTCTCAATCACAATATCTAGAGCGCCGTCAGTCCAGACCGGCCCCTACCATCCATCTCAAGACCACGACGGTATCCTCCGGATATCCGACGCGTCGGGTAAAATCACCGGTAGGTAGTGCTCCCCTGCCAGGCTCACATCGTCATCATCACGCGCTTCTTGCCCCGGGGTTCCTTACCGGGTCCACCATGTACCCGAAACGGTTCATCCGTCTCCTCGAATCGGGTCTCGAAATCCATCAGCAAACTCATGGTGGACGACTCATACATCATGGGAAAAAACCGCACTTTTTATTTAAAAAGAGAGAAATCAGTTTATATAAGTTTTGCGGTTTCCCCCCCCCCCAAATCCAGTAAATCTCATGGAAATCCGAATCCAAATCATCAATAGCATGTAAAACCATGAATATAGGCATAACAATGAATAACAGTATGCATGAAATGACAAGTAATAACTACAATGTTAAGCTGGCATATAAGGCAGGTACACTAATATCATGTCAAATTACTAACTAACAAGCTAAGTCAAGCAATAATATTTTCTAAGGTGTACGTGACATGGCAATTACCGATGAAGATGTGTGTGAGCCGGCAAGTAAGTGTACGTGGTACATACGAATCATCGGTAATGGTGCTGGTGTCCTAACAATATGATATCAATATTGCAATAAGAAATTATAACATAAGTATGCGATGCGAAGCGAACCACAATAATAAGCGGGAGCTGAATACTAGATGCAACTGTAACTAACCTGCATTAATCTAATATAAGTCCTACAAATGGTGCCTTTTGAGATAACACTAATCATGGGGTTTTGAAAATAGGGGCTACGGTGTTTTTATGAAAAGATACGTCTTTTGAAATATCCGTAGCGTCCCTTGGGCTGTCTTTTAAAATACCCACGATTCGCTAGTTTTTGAAATAGGTAAGAATCGAATCTAATCTAACAACTAAACTAAACTAAAGGGCTAAGCTAACAAGCTGGGCTATCGGTAAGGAAACCGCCTAACATCTGAGTCGATACATATACATACCTGTATATATATTAGTCGGTGATCCCGCCTCAATAATATCATATCCGATACCATATCTATAATCAGACATCCCAAGTCAAGAGTGCGGATCAATCATCAATATATAGCTCGTACGTAAATCCGTCGTACGGCATCCCAAATCGGGGTACGGGTCAATATCACATTCATCATACTATTCATCTGGTATCCTCTTTATCAAATATCATGATCGGGGTACTGATCTACATCTAGTACAATACTGATACCGCCTAAGTATGCATGCACGTGTGTGAAACACTATGTCAAGGACCCGCTACAACGTCATGTCGTATCTCAAATACGAACCCTGCTATATCACCGATCTCACGGCCTCAAATCAAATCTCATCGACTCATCTTAAATCCCAAGTACTATCCTCATTATCCATGCATGCGTATATGAATGTACATATGCATAGTCCCATACCCACGCATATATACACATCCCAATCTGCGCACCAGAAAGTAAAGTATGCAAGTCTGTGTGTGCGTATGTGGGTATAACAACCACTCTAGGGTTTCGCAACTAAAATAATCCAACACACCAATATCCATCCTAAACATCGTTATTAATCCCAAATAACATATAATAATTGTTGGTGTGTATACGCATTCGTATACACCACCACGGACTGCGGGGGTGCTATACTCCATCCACCCGACTTCTCCCCGTAGATATAAATCTACTCACCTGGTCCTCGCTAGCCGGTGCCGACGTCGCCACGCGCTTGCTTGTCGTCTCGAAGTCCACATGGGGTACCTACATATCATAACGCACCGTGTCGTATTAAAATCCGATTCATGACCCAAAAACGACACGTGAATCCCACATAGGTCAAAACCTATGGTTGCTTTCACAAATCAACCCAAAAACCCTCGACGTCGGCGTACAAACGCCAAACCATCAAGAAAAACTCAAACGTATCAATCGTGGTTTCACAACACCTTAATTATATATATATAATAGGGTTAAAATCACCAAAACTTCAAATTCGCTTTAAAGCTATTTTTCCGAAAACCTAATAAGCAAAATTAACCGCTTTAATACAACCTCGTGATGTTTAAACGAATCTAGCGGCCAAAATATTCACTAAATATCATAACAAAGTCATATAAACCATTCCTATAATTTATTCTCATCAATTTCCATAAATTCCAAAATTCTAGTTTACAATATACCCAAATTTAACAATTTTATAGCAAAAATGCACAAACAACAATTTAGCTTGGATTTTCATGAACTAAAGTATTAAACTATATTTTATAATGTTAATGAAGTCATGAAAAACCTAATCACATTTTTAAACCCAATATTTAAACAATTTTTTAAAACCTAGTTAGCAATTTAGCAAAATTATCACCATTTTAATTTAACAAATTAGCAAGTAGCAACCAACTTAAATTTTGCATACAATTACATGTTAATCTCCTCATTACAACCATAAACTAATGATAAAAACCCTAATTAAATTCAAACCCTAGTCTTGAATTTCCTAAAGTTGCAATAAAACCCAATTAAACATCAAATTTGTTAACATAGAAGCAATTAAACAACAATATATGAATAAGGTTAGAATTATACCCAAATAAATTTGAAGATCCCACAAGCACACTTAGCCTCCCAAATTGAAATCTAAATCCCTAGATCCATGCTATGGTAGCCAAGGGAAAATGGGTAGAAATTAGATTTTGATTTTGTGGGATATTTGAAGCATTTTGGATGGTTTTTTTGATGGAGTTTTGAAGAGAAAAGAGAAGGAGAAAGGGGGAGCTGCTGCTGGTCCAGGTTCAGCCAAGGGGAAGTGGGGGAAAATGTGAGGGAATGGTGCCAAAAAGATCCATGTCAAAGCCCCTCCCAATTACCATAATACCCCCACCTACTTTACTATATAAAAAAACCTTATTTTAACCCATTTCTCACATGATTTAAGGTCAAAAAGAGGGAAATAAAATTCTTGGGCTGCTACAATAGTGTGAGACCGGCCAAAGGGAGTGAGGGTGAGTGTGAGAGACTTTAAAAAAAAATTCTATGCAAAAAGACCCCCCACAATACCATATTTGCAAGTTTTAGTTCAAAATAACTATATTTTTGTTTTCCATAAAATAAATCAATTAAAACTTGAAATAAAATTCTAAAAAATTATATTACAACTAGATTTTAATTAACATGATTTTAAAGATTAAAATTAGCCCATTTAAATTTGTATTTATCGCTAATTTAATGTATTTTCTTACCGGCTTAAAATAATATTAAAATAATTAATTTCGGAAAATTTTTCAGAAAATTTGAAATTTCACCAGTGGCTCAATAAACACCAAATACTAGCAATTACATAGCTATAATATGTATATTTAATTTTATAATAAAGATATTTGCATTTTGACTTTTTACAGAAAACCCTCTTATTTTACCGTTTTTTTCGAAATTTCACCGAAACGATTTTCAAAACGTTACATGGCTGCAGTGGTCTTCGGAATTAAGATCTGGTGACATTACCTATACGGCGAGTCATGCCAGATATTCACGGATCATAAAAGTCTGAAATACATATTCCAGCAGCGGGATCTGAACCTTCGACAGCGCCGATGGATGGAGTTAGTGAAGGATTACGACTGCGAGATCTTATATCACCCGGGCAAAGCAAATGTGGTGGCAGATGCTTTGATCAGGAGGCCCGAGAGTAGTCTATCTTGTTTGAGCGCAGTACAGGAGCAGTCATCAGCAGATTGGCAGACATTATGCGACAGCCGGATACAGTTCGAATTTACGCCGATTGGAGGACAGATAGCGCATGTCCGTGCACGCCCACAGTTGATCGATCGTATACGTGAGGCACAGCTCAGTGATGACCGATGTTCAGAGATCATGGCACAGATTGGACAGGGCAGATTTTTCGAGTTCGTGATCGATGATCAGGGGATACTACGATTTGGGACTAGACTGTGCGTACCTGATGCTGAGGGACTGAGGCGCGAGATTCTTGAGGAGGCACATCGATCGGTGTACAGCGTCCATCCCGGTTCCACCAAGATGTATCATGATATGAGAGATGTTTATTGGTGGGACGGAATGAAGAGGGACATCGCAGATTTTGCGTCGAGATGCCTGACTTGTCAGCAAGTCAAGGCTGAACACCAGAGGCCCGCGGGAGAGCTACAGCCGTTACCCATTCCGGAGTGGAAATGGGAACAGATTTCGATGGACTTCATTGTGGGACTACCCAGGACTGGTCGGGGGTATGACTCCATCTGGGTGATCGTGGATCGTTTGACGAAAGCGGCTCACTTCCTACCGGTGAAGACGACTTTCGGATTTACTCAGTATGCCCAGATCTACATCGACGAGATAGTGCGACTACACGGAGTCCCGACATGCATTGTGTCCGACAGAGGCACCCAGTTTACCAGTCGACTATGGCAGAGGATCCAGGAGGCTTTGGGCACTCGCTTGAGTTTCAGCACAGCATTTCATCCGCAGACCGACGGACAGTCAGAGCGGACCATTCAGACTCTCGAGGACATGCTCAGAGCTTGTGTATTGGATTTCGGAGGTAGCTGGGATCACCATTTGCCCTTAGTAGAGTTCTCCTACAATAACAGCTACCAGGAGACCATTCAGATGGCACCATTTGAGGCTCTTTATGGGAGGAGATGCAGGTCGCCCACTTGTTGGACAGAGCTCAGTGAGAGCAGTATCTTAGGGCCACAGATCGTTGAGGAGACGGCCGCGAAGATCCAGTTGATTCGTGATAGGATGAGAGCAGCCCAGAGTAGGCAGAGATCTTATGCGGACCGTCGGCGATGCAGACTTGAGTTTTCTGTTGGTGATCATGTTTTCTTGAGGGTCTCCCCTATGAAAGGTGTGATGAGGTTTGGGAAGAAGGGGAAACTCAGTCCCAAGTATGTGGGCCCCTTCGAGATCCTCGAGCGTGTTGGTGCAGTAGCCTACCATTTAGCCCTTCTGCCCAGCTTTCCAGATGTGCATCCCGTATTCCACGTTTCGATGCTCCGCAGATATCTTCATGATCCTTCGCATGCGATTCAGCATCCGACGATCCAGCTGGAGCGCGACCTTTCCTATGCAGCACAGCCGGTGATGATCTTGGATCGACAAGTGAAGAAATTGAGATCGAAGGACATCCCATCAGTTAAGGTGCTTTGGCATGGCCAGAACCGTGAGGAGGTCACTTGGGAGACCGAAAGCGAGATGATGAAGACGTATCCCCATCTTTTTGAAGGTATGTGTAGTTAGATTTTGAAATTCGGGGACGAATTTCTTTAAGGGGGAGAGATTGTAACACCTTAGGATATGTTTAGGGAATAATTATATTTAAATAATGGGTTTTTTACAAAAAGTTTACCAAATTGTGTTTTAAATATTTTTCCTAATTTAATAAATATTTTTCCAAAATTTTCCTAGGCTTGCACACACATGTGCATGTAAACTAGGGTTTTTAAAATGAGAGTTTACCATGATTAGTGACCATGGTGGGTTAATCATGGGATTAAGTCTTTTGGGTTTAAATTAAGTTAATTAGTTGATTAGTAGTTGTTTTAATTTGAATTTGTGTTAGGTGTTGACTTGTGAGAGAGAGGAAGTGGGCATCATGGCTTAGCCCATGCTTGCCATTAATGAAGAGAGAGAGAGTGAGGGGTTGACATTTGGAGTGATGATTTTTCCCTCTCATTCTTTGTTTCTTTCCCTCAACCTCACACACTCACACACACACTTACCTTCAGCTCCAGCAGCAACACAACAGCAGCACCTGAAGCCAGAAACAGCAGCAGCAGCAACTGAAGCAGCAGCAGCAGCCAGAGGCAGTAGCAGCAGCAGCAGAGAGCAGTAGCAGTAGCACAGTGAGCAGCAGCAGCACCAGCACCAAGTGCAGCCCCTTCCCTGCACCTCTTCATCTTCCTCCAGCTCCCTAGGGTTAAGTATGAGGTATATTTCCTAAACTTATTCCCTAGTTGCTTGGTTAGAGTAGTTTTGCATCGGTTAGTGGTTTTTAGTGCGTTTTAGTGCGATATGAGGTGTTTAGTAGGAATCTTGAGCTAGTGTGGTGTGAATTGGTTTCAGTAGGTTGTTAGTGGGTTGTTGAGACCATGTTAACTTAGCTTAACCCCGATTGCACTAAAATACCACCGGTTTCCCTAATTGATGCAAATTCGTCGTATTGTGCAAAAACTGAGTTTTCTGGAACTGCTTTTGACCCGATGAGTTCTGAGTGAAATTGGGAAGACTGCAGTATAGTGGAGATGTGTTGATACCCCAGATTTAACCCGACCCCCTAACTCCTTCTTGAGGCCGCCAATTAATTCATTCTGGCCGCCAATTGCGGCCAGATGGGTAGGGTTTGGGTTAGGGTTTGGTCCTGTAGGTGTCTGCTGGTGTGTAGAGTGTTGTTATATATATATTTTTGTAAGTTTAGTTCTGTAGTAAAATCTGGGACCAAATACCTATTTTGCCGTTTTTCTAAACCTTCGCGACATGCGTGATACGTGAGTAGGTTTGGGGCTTTTGCGTATCGCGACGCGTCGGGGTAGTTTCAGGCGCGTGATCACACGTTTTAGCGTATCGCGCACACGCGCGATTGGTTCGCGACACGGGTCTCTAGTTGGACCGTAATGTCGCGTTTCTGTGAAATTGAGCTTATGTGTGATATATGTTATGTGATTCTAGGTTCGCAGGCCAGTGAGACGGACGCTGCGAAGAAGGGAAAGCAAGTCGTCGGCTACACTTAGCGCGAGACTTCGGTGAGTAGATTTCACATCTACGGGGATATCGCCCGCATGGCGTTATGCGTCAGGGCTGATAGGACTTTATTATTATATGTTGCATGTACCCCATAGACTGTCATCGCATATTGCATTCCCTGCTACATATATATATATGCTTAGAACTGATAGAACATCGTACTATTACTAACGGTTTATGTTGCACGGGCACTATTTGCATGCTACACACACACCGTTAGTAATTGCCATGCCACACTCACTGTAGAGCTTCCATGATTATATTATTGTAGTTCATCTTACATATGATTGGTTATGATTTTCTAGAAATTGAGAGCCGCATAACATCTTTAAAAACGGAAACTATTTTTAAAAGCGGTTTTCCCCTTATACCCATACCATGGATTGATTTACATTGTACCTCGCATTGGATTGACTTATTGGTGATGGATTTTCATGTGATTTCTGGTTTTGAGGACCGTGGAAGTATTTAAGAAAAGATGCACTATTTTGAAAAACCCGGTACCTCGTGATATGATATTTTGGTATGTCCACCACGCGTTTTCTCGGTGCTGAGACGTGTGCTTGAAACCCGATTCGAGGAGTGGATGTTCCGTTTGCGGGTTCGTGGTGGGCCCGGTATGGTTCCCCTCGGCGAGATGATCGATGGGTTTTGCCGATTGAGCCTGGAGGCGGGCGAGTACCTACCGGTGATGTTGGAGATAGTGCCCTCAGAGTCAATTATTGGATCACAGGCACGTGATTGCAATGATTGAGGGGAGGACCTGTCCCAGTAGGACAGTCTTACTCGAGATGATAGTATGCTATCTGGTTTATCTTTATCATCGTGTACTGCTTCAGGTGACCTGACGAGTCGCTATTACACATTGATAAATCCCCTAGGATTCTTGCTTGACTTCCAGCAGTATGAGGGCGATCATATAAGTGGGAGCTGGGGGTCTACAAGCACATCCTTAAAAGGTCCCTAGTCGTGGGAGATTCGAGACAGGGCATCGTTTCTCCAGAGTAGACTAGTGTATACAGTCGAGACCCCGACGAGGGGCGGTGGCCGGTCTCACAAGCCACTGGTGTCAGTTGGTTCACCTAAGATGTATACAGGTGCTCATTGGGTTATGAGTACACCGGACAGGACTCGCCGGGAACCTGCTAGTTGGGATATACCAGACGTCAGATAGCAGTTCCCAGGTGACATGTGTACAGGTTAGTTCATCGACCTGGGATCGTCATTTGTCTCGTGTGAGTTCCCACTGTACTTTGATTACTACCCTACCACGGCTCAAAGGAGTCGTGCAAACAGGTTTTAGTTGGGTGCAGTCCCGAGCCACATGGAGGCAGTGAGCGGATCTGCAGGGGTTCGTCTCTCCCGGTATTGGGGGTGAGGTCGTGCTGTGTCTAGGAGAGCCAGAACATGAAAAGTCCTTGGCCAAGGCAGGAGATTTGCTGGTAGGTATTCCAGTAGTATCTCAGGGTGTTCTGGGCTACACTCCGACACGACTTGTACCGCTTTTGGGGGTCTGACTTTTACCAACCCCCTAGGCCCGCCATGCGATGCTCATAGACGAACGGACCGGACTGTACGGATATTGTCACTGACAGGCTCAGTAGGGTGTCAGGATGAGTTCGCTCATCGACGTCCCTTTTGGTCAATACCTGGTGGCCCGTCACGTATTGGCTTATACCTCTGACGTGCTAGTGGTTAAATCCACAGCCACAGTATTGACGAGTCTTTAGAGTCCACCACACAGACAGTTACTCAAGTTTCGGGCGAAACGCTGTAGAGGCCGTATGGAGATATGGCAGGGTTCGATCAGATACGTGCGGTATTGCACGGATCGTGATCGGACAGATTTTACTAGCCGGCTTTGGCTTAAGCCGGATTCTAGTATTAGATAGTGTAGTTTTGTCTCTTTGCATTTGTGTTCAGTGCGAATACAAATGCGGGCATGTATTTGCAGTAGCGGGGTTTTTCTGTAATTTATTACGGGATCGGTTTTTCTGGGGTTGCCAGTTTGCATTCCGTTCCGGCCGGTTTTCTTTCATTCCTTCTCGGCCGGGCTTTGTGATGGAAAGTGTTAATTGCAAGTTCGCAATTAACATTATGTGAGGGGTTTCTTTGCATAAGTGTTCCTTTGTCATGATGAGATGCTTTTTGCATCACTTCCTTATCTTTTCATGTGATGGTTTGTGAATGGATTAAAAAGAGAAATGAGTGTGACCCTTTTTACATGCTTATCTCTTATTTTTCCTTTTCTTCATATTGTGATATACCATTCTCTTTTCTCTCTCCAATCTAATTTGATGGAGAGGGGGCCGGCCACTTGAGAGGGAGGGAGAGGATCATTTCCTTTTGAGTGAGAAAAATATATCATCTCATTTTTCTTGCTTGCTCCAAAAATGACCATTCTCAAAAGTTCCTTCTTGTATCCTCCACAAACCATGGCAACCTCAAAACCCTAAAGAGACATCTCACTACACTATTCTATAGCAAGCCTTGGACGCGTCGGCTAGCCAACTTCGCGCCCGAGTTGCCTCGGTCAAGAGGCGGGAGCCCGTAAAAGATTCCGGCTACGTGGTGCCCCTTTTCCGACGAGCGAGGAAGTGACGGAGATTCCGCAGGAGATCGGAGCGGAGACGAAGACCGAAGGACACGGATCGTTTGGTATAGCATCTCTACTCTTTTCTTTTTGCTAGCTAGCTAGGTTAATGGCCCGATCCGGGTAAAAAGTCCGCGGTGGTGCCGGTTGCAAAGTTCGCAAAGTTTTTGTTTTCCGCGTTTTCCGGCGTCGGATCGACGGCCGGGGCGCCCCCGCGGGCTTACAATGGTATCAGAGCCACGCCGTTAACCTACCTAGCTTGCTCTAGTATGTTTAGTACTCGATCGAACGAAAATCCCCAAAAACCGTATTTTGTGCACATGTGTTCTCTGTTAAAATTTTTTGAGCTCCTAAAATTTTTCTGGTGATTGCAGAGACATGTACAACCAATTATAAGAAATCTGGGAAAATACGATCCACTCATTCCATACTTCGACCGCGGAAGCGCGGCGAAACCCCTGGTTTGGCCGCGCTTGCGCGGCGGAAATGGGGAATTGTGGCACCATATTTTCTCAGTAAGCTTATGAGTTGGAAATAGGGCTTTTGGGATATTTTATTTGGGCCCAGTTTTTCTGTAAGTGCTACAGTAGTATTTGGGGCCCACTTGATAATATTTGTTCGATCGGATATTTTAAACATGCCAGTTCACAGTTTTTACATTATATCTGCGACCGTGAATGTCATTTGATCGGTAAATCCCGTCTAACTGCTATAGCCCGGTTAGACGGATTTGCGAACGTGACTTTCACGTTGATGTTCTGTGATTGTTCTGTGTTGTTGCGGATCGGTCGTGGGGGATAGCCTGGATGCAGTTGTAGTACAGTTCTGTTTTTTATGTACATTTGATATTGCGGGGCGAGCGTCCGACATGTGGACTGCCGTCACTGCCAGTTTGTATTATTATTTTGGGGCACGACCTGGTTGCGGTCGTTGTACCCGTTGTATGTATATTTTACTTTCTGTACTAGGATTACCCCGCGGAGGGGTGCACGGATAGCCGGATTCTGGAGGGCAACAAGCCCGCATCTCATGGCATTGAGACGGAGGGGGCTTCACTCTAGGATTGGCGGGCTATTCGCCGCACTCGTAGGGGGTACAGGGTTGACCCAGGAGGGGTGCCCAAGTTACCGGATTCCGTGAAGTGCTGGGTGGTCCATTCACGTCGTTGAAGGGGGCTGCCTCGCTTCAGGTTTTGGCGGGTGACTTGCCGCGCCCGTAGGGGTCTAGGGTTTTCATTGCACAGGCTATCCACACGACCAGGGGAACGTCGGGTTTCAGCGGCTCTGTGAAACCCGGGGATCCCAGATATCTGTATTGATCTGTGTTGCTATACATTTCTGTGTTGCTTTTTATCACGCCATGAGCGAAAATTATATATTATATATATATTAGTAGACGTTGTATATGTTTTGCATCCGCGCTAGTCCAGTCCCCGCTCTGTCGTTAGTTAGCTAACCTAACGGGTGATGACGGGACCCAGTGGCGAATGCGGATGGCATATACGTACGTCAGTATATTTTCGTTCTTTGTGGTGTGATCAATTGATGGGACTGCATTGATTCGGATCAATGCAAGATAAACAAACCTAATCTGATGTTGTTGGAACACTTTTTCAAAAAGCTGTTATTGCAAGGGCGTTCTCTTTTGTTTTGCACAGTGGTATTCAGTTGGAATATCCTGCTCCTCAGTCGACGAGGCAAGGGCCGAGATCCCTTCACCGGGAGTGACCCCTTGGACAAAAGTTTGCGTCAGGGCATTAACTTCATTATAGCCGATTGCTTTTGCTTTGCACCGTGGTATTCAGTTGGAATATCCTGCACCTCATTCTACGGGGAAAGAGCCGAGATCCCTTCACCGGGAGTGACCTCTTTAGCAAAGGTTGTCGTCACTATATTTTTATAAAGCTATCAGTTCCTTCGACGATATCGAGTTCATTACGTTAAAGGTTTTCGCCAGAAACCATTCGTAGCCCTCCGTCGTTTCATATGGATGGTCAATAGTATTCAAGCTGTGTATGTTGGCCAAAGTCAAGGCACAGTGTTTGGTAGCTGTTGGGTATTCATATGCAGCATAGATAGATGCGTTGGTTTGGGACAGTCGTACTGCCATTTTGGCCAAAGTCAAGGGTAGATACGGGTGGGTTCAAATTAACCAGGAAAATGACGGGTAGAACTTGACATGTGACTTATGATATGTTGGCCAAAGTCAAGGTCATAAGAGCATGGGGTAAAAATCCACATCGGGAGTTTCAAAAGTACTGAAACTTGCCAGATATGCGCATACCTTCTGGAGTGTGATAACGTGAGCGGATTCCGTCACGTTATCATGCGATGAGAGTTGGATCCCGATTCCCACTGATGAGTTGGTTTACTCCTCGGGTTATCCCGGCTAATTCTTCTTTCAGGTTTGGGGAAGAATTTGACGTTACAGTGGGAGGTTTCCAGATTAGATAAAGTGACAACCATTCTGATCTAGGTTAGAGTGCACGCTGAGTGTTTCTTTTCTCTCTCTCTCTGGCAGCGACCATTGACCCGACCCTAGACTATGACTCAGTGACCAAGTTGACCGAACCTTCTTAACACTGGCTTTTGGATTGTCAGAGTTGCAGACCTCTTTGCCACTCCTACTTTTACTCTTTTCTCCGGGGCACCCCGTATTACTACGAACGTCCACTTCCATTGGACAAAACCATCGTATGGTTATATACGAACTCGAACGACTTCGAGGATGGTTTCCGGTTCTGGAGAAAACGAATAGGACTATTCAGTTGTCTTTACCTTTTTCCTTCTCTCAGGTTGCGAGTACTCCTTGGTTTAGGAGATAGTACATCTATTACGCAAATTGGATAGTCTTCTTCCAAACCTTAGGCTGGTGCCGAACGGTGGGGAATGAAGAAAGCCAATTAGCCTAAACGGTGTACAGAAGGTATTAAGTTCAGACAAAGCAAGGGATTAGTAAGAGGGCAAAGTAAATTGCGACTGCTATTCACGACCAAACCATGTACTTCTTTGTCAATCCTAAATCACCTATGAATTAAGTACATTCGGTTGTCTTTTATCCTCACCTTCTCTCGCATTGCGAGTGCTCCTCGGATTAGGACAGTACACCCATTATGCTTTTTGGATAGTCTTCTTCCAAACCATAGGCTGGTGCCGAACGGTAGGGAAGGAAGAAAACCATTTGGCCTAAAGTGGTGTACAGAAGGTAATGACTAAAGACATATAAAGGGATTTGGAGAGATGGCAAAGAGTTATGCGGTTATAGTTGTGAATCTGGATAATGGAAGAGGCATTACTAGGAATACCAGGATACCCCATCGAAACATTTCAATGTTTCAGTTTCACTGTGTACAGTTAAAAGAAAACTGATTTCCCAATTAGACACTTACTCCAGGGTATGTATTTACCAGGTTGGATTCTCACATCTGTATGGTTTTACAGATGATGAGTTGGAGTAAGTTATTGGGAATTAGGTGACCATCCTCATTATATCGGGATTCGTTGGAATTGGTGATATTTGAGGAAGCCACCTGGGTTGTTTGCCGGTCGGCAAATATTTGGTTTTGAATATCCGTTGTTGTGCACCAATTTCAAATTGATATATCTGTACGTCTATTTTTATAGAGTGAGACATATCTTTTTGAAATTATGTCTATGACATTTACCTATACCAGTGGATGGTTAGGTAAGGAGCATTGAACAGCGGTGTAATTCTTCTTAACCAAAAGTACAGTTTTCAACCTACGACACACAGTGAATGAGTCACCAGACTCAGGGGACTTATACAGAGTATTGTATATTGTCCAGTGTCCATTAGGACAGAGGGGTTGGTCCTCGTACTATATTCTGTTTACTTTTAACTTCTCTAGTTCTTAGACATGTGTTCGTAGAAACACAGGGTCTAAGTTTTGAGGAGTTATAGGTAAAAGATTAAAGTAGAGAACCAAATATTGCAAGTATCGGGATTCTTCAAGGTGATCGAAGATGTAGATACTTGTGTATAGTATTCAGTTGATAGTAATGATTAAGAGAACTTGCTCCTCTTTCAGGTTACTCGTAATTGGAAGCATTCCTAAGTAGAGTAACGCTGATCGGCCTCTCTTCCATTTAGTTGACATGCACTGGAGACAGCTGCATGATTTGAACCTGGTTCAATTAAATCAGTGCCTCTGTTTCTTGGATATAGAACAGTTCATATCTTGACATTGTTAAGATACGGGGAGTTGTCCGGCTTATGCTTAAAACCAGACTCTGGACAACTCAAGGCACGTTTCAGTAGTGGCTGTTTGTGGGTTGACCCGGGCTATGACGAGGGTTGACTTTCTACCATCTGGAAGATCAATAGTGATATTGTTCTTAACTCGCCACAGTTTTATCAAAAATGGATTTTTTCAGAAAACAGTAGTGGGAGTATGGTAGAACTGGAAGTGATTCCAGAACCACAAACGATTACTGAAGATTTGATAAGAACCTAAAGATTCAATCTGGTTTGACATTCCATTGGCCACTCCGCAAATAAGGTGGGTAACCTCAGGCACCCGAGAGGTACTTCGGTATGCTCAAGGACGGTGGCAGGGAGGTTCTTGTTTACCCAGACTTGCCATTGCTGTTGTTCCAGGCTGCGAGACCCGGCGGGAGGATGAGTATAGCGTCGTTCTAAACTGGCTTTAGAAGTGTACGTGTATATGACTCTGCCAGAGGGTTGTCGTAGTCAGTGGGAGCAGCGGAAGCATTGGTGGATATCAGGCTTATGTCTATTTATAGACTAGAGCAGATATAGCGGAGATAGATCATCTATTTCTGATGTGAAAGTCAGAGGTTTGACTTCATCAGAATAAGGGATGGATCTGTTAAGAAGGTAGTAGAGTGTGATGTCCTGGTATTTGATGACATACACAGAGTAGGAAGTGATATTCCTATACTACGATCGGTTATACTTTTGGTCGTCACACAGTGGTTTCTCCACAAAGGACTTGGATATTATATCAGACATTCTGGTTACTAGATCTATGGTTTTAGATCTAGATTTGGGTGGTTTCCCAATCTGGGTACTTTGACAGCATTCTACGAGTATTTAGAATGGACGACTCCTGGCACGGTAGTGTACCTGCAGGTAATGGAGTCACCCTCTCTAAAGGTGTCTTACAGACTAAAGGGGAGAGGGATACGCATGATTGACAGATCACTTGCTTAGGCAATTGAGTCAATCATGAGATGTCAAGTACCACACCAGATGTTGTTCTTGCAGTAGGTGCAATAAGTTGATATTGATCCAATCCTGGAGAAACAGTCGGAAGCAGTTTTAGAACATAAGTGGATGTTCTAGGGATATGATAACGGCAGCCTCCTTTACGAGACGGTTATCATTCCAGGCTTCCAAGGTGACCTGGATGGCAGACTGGCTGTCAGAGTTATAGTTTTCCCTCTAACGAGGGGCAGTATTTTGGACAGGTGGTCCAGGTGGAAACTGAGGGAAGGCATGGCGCAGGACACTGATTAAGTTCAGTTGTCGATACAGTCTAAGAAGTTTGGATTTGGAGTTCACTTATGAGCTAGGTCCCATCAGACATCCAGACATTCTAGGACAGGTATTGCTCATTTCGGGAGATAGCTTTCTCGGCGAACATGAGATATAGAGAGACATAGAAAGAAACATCAAAGCAGATCCACTCACTGAGGCTATTCCTCGAACGCAATAGTTTCGCAAACGAGCTTTGTGAGACTGACTAGTAGAGGAGTTGGGTGTTCGGTATCACACGGGCTGTGAGTATGCGACATCGCAATAATTAGCCTCGAGTGCAAGTGGGAGATTGTTGGAGATAGTGCCCTCAGAGTCAATTATTGGATCACAGGCACGTGATTGCAATGATTGAGGGGAGGACCTGTCCCAGTAGGACAGTCTTACTCGAGATGATAGTATGCTATCTGGTTTATCTTTATCATCGTGTACTGCTTCAGGTGACCTGACGAGTCGCTATTACACATTGATAAATCCCCTAGGATTCTTGCTTGACTTCCAGCAGTATGAGGGCGATCATATAAGTGGGAGCTGGGGGTCTACAAGCACATCCTTAAAAGGTCCCTAGTCGTGGGAGATTCGAGACAGGGCATCGTTTCTCCAGAGTAGACTAGTGTATACAGTCGAGACCCCGACGAGGGGCGGTGGCCGGTCTCACAAGCCACTGGTGTCAGTTGGTTCACCTAAGATGTATACAGGTGCTCATTGGGTTATGAGTACACCGGACAGGACTCGCCGGGAACCTGCTAGTTGGGATATACCAGACGTCAGATAGCAGTTCCCAGGTGACATGTGTACAGGTTAGTTCATCGACCTGGGATCGTCATTTGTCTCGTGTGAGTTCCCACTGTACTTTGATTACTACCCTACCACGGCTCAAAGGAGTCGTGCAAACAGGTTTTAGTTGGGTGCAGTCCCGAGCCACATGGAGGCAGTGAGCGGATCTGCAGGGGTTCGTCTCTCCCGGTATTGGGGGTGAGGTCGTGCTGTGTCTAGGAGAGCCAGAACATGAAAAGTCCTTGGCCAAGGCAGGAGATTTGCTGGTAGGTATTCCAGTAGTATCTCAGGGTGTTCTGGGCTACACTCCGACACGACTTGTACCGCTTTTGGGGGTCTGACTTTTACCAACCCCCTAGGCCCGCCATGCGATGCTCATAGACGAACGGACCGGACTGTACGGATATTGTCACTGACAGGCTCAGTAGGGTGTCAGGATGAGTTCGCTCATCGACGTCCCTTTTGGTCAATACCTGGTGGCCCGTCACGTATTGGCTTATACCTCTGACGTGCTAGTGGTTAAATCCACAGCCACAGTATTGACGAGTCTTTAGAGTCCACCACACAGACAGTTACTCAAGTTTCGGGCGAAACGCTGTAGAGGCCGTATGGAGATATGGCAGGGTTCGATCAGATACGTGCGGTATTGCACGGATCGTGATCGGACAGATTTTACTAGCCGGCTTTGGCTTAAGCCGGATTCTAGTATTAGATAGTGTAGTTTTGTCTCTTTGCATTTGTGTTCAGTGCGAATACAAATGCGGGCATGTATTTGCAGTAGCGGGGTTTTTCTGTAATTTATTACGGGATCGGTTTTTCTGGGGTTGCCAGTTTGCATTCCGTTCCGGCCGGTTTTCTTTCATTCCTTCTCGGCCGGGCTTTGTGATGGAAAGTGTTAATTGCAAGTTCGCAATTAACATTATGTGAGGGGTTTCTTTGCATAAGTGTTCCTTTGTCATGATGAGATGCTTTTTGCATCACTTCCTTATCTTTTCATGTGATGGTTTGTGAATGGATTAAAAAGAGAAATGAGTGTGACCCTTTTTACATGCTTATCTCTTATTTTTCCTTTTCTTCATATTGTGATATACCATTCTCTTTTCTCTCTCCAATCTAATTTGATGGAGAGGGGGCCGGCCACTTGAGAGGGAGGGAGAGGATCATTTCCTTTTGAGTGAGAAAAATATATCATCTCATTTTTCTTGCTTGCTCCAAAAATGACCATTCTCAAAAGTTCCTTCTTGTATCCTCCACAAACCATGGCAACCTCAAAACCCTAAAGAGACATCTCACTACACTATTCTATAGCAAGCCTTGGACGCGTCGGCTAGCCAACTTCGCGCCCGAGTTGCCTCGGTCAAGAGGCGGGAGCCCGTAAAAGATTCCGGCTACGTGGTGCCCCTTTTCCGACGAGCGAGGAAGTGACGGAGATTCCGCAGGAGATCGGAGCGGAGACGAAGACCGAAGGACACGGATCGTTTGGTATAGCATCTCTACTCTTTTCTTTTTGCTAGCTAGCTAGGTTAATGGCCCGATCCGGGTAAAAAGTCCGCGGTGGTGCCGGTTGCAAAGTTCGCAAAGTTTTTGTTTTCCGCGTTTTCCGGCGTCGGATCGACGGCCGGGGCGCCCCCGCGGGCTTACAGGTGATTGGTTGGACCTGGCAGTTGTCCGGAGGATACTGACCAGAGTTGAGAGATGGATGCGGGATGTCCGTACTGCCGGGGCCGAGGGCCGATACCGCAGATGGACCCCGTGGGCCGATCCGGACTGACGGAGCCCGATATACGAGGATTTGCGTGTCGATGTTGGACACGAGTATTTTATGATATTTTGGGTGCCGATGTTGGGCACTCATGATTTCTCAGAGATATACAGGATTTGAGGGCCGATGGGTGTGCCGGCGCCTGAGTGTATTTGGGATTTGGGTGCGGTCTGAGGCACCGATTATTGCTTTCCATGTTGACATATCCATGTAGATGTTATTTATCCCATGCTCAGTATTGATTACTATATACCTCATCCTGTAGCATTTACCTGATAGAGAGCACTTGCATTACTATTGCATCCACTGTTTGGCATGCATTGACATCATCTGCTGGCATTAGTAGAGCTGCGCTATATGTGCATGCTTGCGATCACCTTTATATGTTATCTCTATTCACGAGTTGGCAACTCACCCCCGTTGTGCCACAGTATTTGCAGGTTGCCCTTGGGAGTAGTCACGGCTGGCTGTTTACCGCATCTTTTGGCACAGATACCATTGCTGAGGCGAGTTAGCCTTTTGCTGTTAGGTGGGTTTTGTACGGTATCTGTTATCTTTCAGTTGTATATTGATGTATCTAGTATTCTCCATCTACCGTTCTGTATTGACTTAGAGACAGTTGTGAGGACGTTATGTATGATTTTATACTCTGGTGTCGAGCTCGCATGTGAGCCGACTTTATTTTATGCAGTCTTATCTTTGTGATATTTGTCCTTGCTTTACTGTGTATTCTTCGCTACGGCGTCGTATATCATATTGTGATGCTTTATTCATTTCACTTGTTATTTCTGCTACACCTTGCTTTACCCGACTTGCGGGACAAATGTTTAAAAAGGGGAAATGTTGCCAAAATTATAAAAATTATAACTCTTGAACTAAAAAGGATTTCTACTAAATAAATGGAAGTTTCTCAGACATGTATGACTGTTTTTACAAAAATGTTTCAATCACTCTTTATTTATTGGTTTTGATTTCTGGGTTCGGCTTACTTAGCCGCGTTACGCCTGTAGACGTTGCGTGGTTAAGTGCCGGTCACGAGTCGAAATTCTCGGGTCGTGACAAATAGTATCGAGGATCTCAAATGGATGTATAATCATGGATATGAAGAGAATCACTGATCTCGAAAATATGTACATCCTAAGGTTCCTTAAGCGGAGTGGCGTGTCGTAAGTATGCCACGGAATATACCCACGGTACGTCACTCTACTTTAGTCACATATTCCATCAACCAAGGGTCATCCTACGCGACGAAAGTTCGGGTCTAATACCCCCTCGACTAAGTCTAAGTTCTGTAAGGTCAAGCCTAAGTTCCGTATATATATAGACGCCCTAGGCTCCACATAGTCAAACTTAGACTCAAACCAAGGTCAACCTAGCGCTCTGATACCAACTTTGTCACGACCCGAAAGAGCACGTGACTGGCCCTTGAACCATATGAAGTCTATAGGACTCCATCTGATCCAAGTAAGCCAAAAGCCCAGAAATCTAAAACCATTTTAAGGATAAATAAACAACAAGCAATATACTATACAACGCCGAATGGCGAGGATCAAAATTTAAAAGAAACCCAGATAAGCATGAAAACTGCAACACTACTAAGCGCGACTCTAAGGTCGAAATAATACATCACTAGTGTCTGAGTCTGAAACAATATACAAGTTTTTGGTTGATGGAATTTCTAGATACAATGAATAATACAAGTACAACGGCGGTTCTGATACAAAGAACCCACCTACCAAGCAAATCACCCGCAAAGGAAAGCAGTGTGCCAGAAGTGCCGCTATGGAACCTGTACGGCAAGCCCTGCAAGAACTGTGGCACAACGGGGGTGAGTTGCCAACTCGTGAATAGAAAATATCTACAAGCAGAAATCGAATGTAAGACATAATCCTAAGTCAAAACAATCAGTATATGATATAACCCTCGAGAGTAAGTCTGAAGCATGAAAATGTGGCAGTGTAACATCTAATCATGTAGGTAGTGCCAAGTACTCGTGCCAGTGCCTCAGATAATAACATGTCATAAATGTAAGGTATGTCTGCATGAAGTAAACATGATGAAGTATCAAATGGATATCAATACACATATATTAGCGTCCCATTCCACTAATATTGGTGTAAGGGTATATATAACAGCGCCCTCGTACCCTGTTATATATACAAATGAAGTATGATCAATGTAGTCAAGGTCTGTATGTAATCAATGTCTGTATAAACGTGGAACCCGTCCATCCGTCACCCAATGACAATAAGCATCATGCATGTAAATGTGAGGATATAATCAAATCATGGAAAACATCATGAAACCCGTGCCTAGCATCGACACGTAAATCCTCACCTATCGGGCTCCGTCAGTCCGGATCAGCCCACGGGCTATGTCTGCGGAATCGGCCCTCGGCCCCGGCAGTACGCCCATATCCATCTATCGACTCTGGTCAGTATCCTCCGGATAACTGCCAGGTCCAACCAATCACCGGTAGGTAGTAGTCCCTCTGCCAGGCTCACCTTCTACTACACAGGGAAACCGTTCTCGCCCCGGGGCACCATACCGGGTCCACCATGTATCCGTAATCGGCCTCATCCAACTCCTCGATTCGGGTTCACACATATCACTCTCGCACCGAGAAAACACATGGTGGACGCACCGAAATATCATATCAAGGGAAACCGGGTTTTTAAATAATTAACTATTTCTTTGAAATATCCACGATTCCCCAAATCCAGAATAAACATGGAAACAACATATCTCAATGCGTAATCTAAGCAAGTATGAAGGTATCAATGTATGTGTACAAGTATGAGTATGTGACATATAACGGAGATGCAAGTATAACATTATATCATGCAACACGGAAATAATAATATGCACATACAAGGTCATATCCTGATGCAATAATGCTACTGTGTAGTGACATGGCAATTATCGATGATGAAGTGTGTGAGCCGGCAAGCAAGTGTACGTGGAACATACGCATCATCGATAATGGTGCTAGTATCCTAGCAACATGATAGTAATATAATAATAAACATATGCAAAGCAATGTGAATAGCATGAATATGCGGAAATAGAATAATCAACGCAACAGTAAAGAATCTACACCCATATGTATATGTCATGCAGTTCTGCCATTTGAAATAAGAATGACTCGGGTCTAGTTTAACATCTACTATGCAAACTACAGATCTAAGTATCAAGTCAATCGGGAGGGGTATGGAAACCACCTAAATCTGAGTCGATATACAAATATATATATACAATAGTCGGTGATCTCGCCTCAATAGTATCACGTACGACACGGTATATCATTTAACATCCTCGAGTCATGAGAGCGGATCTAACATCAATAGAAAGCTCGTACGGTAAATCGTCGTACGGCATCCCAATAGCTGGGTACGGGTCAGTATCACATTCCTCTCATCAAATATCAGGTATCATTATCATCATATCACATAATCTGGGGTATAGATCTAAGTCTAGTACAAATCAATACCATCTATATAAGTATGAAAGTGGGGGTAAAACACATGCCCAACAGCCCGCTAAGATCACATGTCGTACCGCAAGTACAAATCACATCACATCACCGATCTCACGGCACAAAGCCCAAAATCATCGACTCATCTCCAATGTCATCCAATATCCTCATCAACACTGGGTAAGTATAGTGAATATGCAAGGGTGCGCGTGTGGTGTAAACCTATTCTAGGGTTCGTGACTAGGAACTATACTAGTTTATTGCTAACCCTAAGCTAACCATACTACACCTAACACAATATCCATGACACACTATAACTATCAATCATAATATATAGTATACCAACTACGGACTGCGGGGGTGCTATACGCCATCCACCCGACTTCCCCCAGTAGATATAATCTACTCACCTTGCGTCTTCATTTGTCGACGTCGCCACGCGCTCGCTCGTCATCCCGAAGTCTTCATAGGTACCTACACGTCAAAGTATCGTAATGCGTATTAAAACCAAATCCAAGCTAACACGGCACACGAAACCCAAAACGATACGATAAGGGGCCTATAGGTTAGAACCTATGAGCACGCCTTCAAAACCATCAACAAATCCTCGATATCGTCGTATAAACGCCAAATAGTCGAGGTAAATCACAATACACAATTCAGAACTAAAAATACGGAATACGGAAACACGAATCCAAAACAGCAACTTAGGAAATAGGCTCCAGATTTCACCATAGGTCAAATTAGACAAATCTATACATACCAGGGGCCTAATCTACAGGTAAGGGAACACCAAAACCAAAACGAGGCAAATCCACCATGTTCTGGCCGCAAATTACGGCCAGAATGGATAAATCTGCGGCCGGGTATAGGAGGTAGGGGCTAGGGTCTTGGGGTTAGCTTCCTGGGTGCCTGCACATGTCACTGTCTAATCAATTTTAATTTAGGATGTCTCGGGTGATAGCAGATTCAATATACCCTTCACAGATTCCATAAATTCTCCGATATCGGTTTCTAAATCCATATTTCGAGTTTCAACTCTCAGGTTAGGGTCTCAATTCATGCACTAGGGTGTTGGTGTAGCCTCTACTGAACTCAATTTCACATTACAACTCATAATTTCCTCAAACCCTAACTAGGTTTTCCTCAACTCCACAATATCACACAAAATCGGTTCAATCTAAACATGGGGGTAAAGGAAATGCTAAAACTAAGTTAATGATCCAGAAAATACCTCATTTGGCAACTCAAGAATTTTCTTGAGTTGCCCCTAGTGGCCAAAATCCTTGCTTCTTTAGTCCAATGTGTAGATCTAGAGCTTGTGCACACTTTTAATGAAATGGAGATTGGGTTTTGGAATTGTTTTTGAGATGATTTAAGGCTTGAAGAGGGGAGGTGGGGTGAGGAGCAGGAGCAAGAGCAGCAGCAGCAACTTGAAGGAGAGGGAGAGAAATGAATGAAGGGAATGAAGGAGATGGCTAAGTCCAAAGTCAAAGAAAACCCATACCTTTCTCTCTCTCACCATACCTCATTTCTTTATTCTTTTCCCATTTTCTTTTCCTTTTCTTTTTCTTATTCTCTCAAAATCCTTCTCCCAAGAATAGTATACCCAAAGTGAACCATGGCAAGAAAATGCACAAGTGTGAAAAGTGATATGTCCATGTTTTGCACAAAATGCTAAAAAAAACAATTAGCGATTATTAATCCCGATTAGCACTAATTTAGCATATAACTAATCAATTAAACTTAGAAATGGCATAATTCTCTAATTTACCCTATTTTAGAATTTTCCAAAATTTTTCCCCATTTATTTGTATTTAATTATACCGAATTATTAAAATATTCAATAAAATAATATTAAATTATAAATATTCCCTAAAAATAATATTTTTATTATTTCGAAATGTTACAGACTCGTACACAGCGACGTATGCGGTCCAATGTCTACGCATGCGCGAAGCGGTTATTCTTACTTCATTACTTTTACGGATGACTTTTAAAGGTACGGTTATGTCTTCTTAATGAAACATAAATCCAAAGCCTTTGGAAAATTCCAGGAATATAAGAATGAAGTAGAAAAACAAACCGGCAGAAGTATCAAGACACTAAGATCGGATCGAGGTGGTGAATACTTGAGTGCCGAGTTCCTGGACTATTTAATAGAGAATGGAATTCTCTCTCAACTTACTCCTCCATACACTCCGCAACATAACGGTGTATCGGAGAGACGGAACCGAACCCTATTGGATATGGTACGTTCCATGATGAGTAACACTGAGTTACCGCGATCATTCTGGGGATATGCACTAGAATCAGCTGCATACCTTTTGAACCGAGTTCCAACTAAGACTGTGCCTACCACACCATATGAGATATGGAGTGGGAAGAAACCCTATCTTCAATATCTGAAGATCTGGGGATGTCCGGCTTTTGTCAAAAAGCAGCATGCGGACAAACTCGAGGCACGCTCAGTACTATGCAAGTTTGTGGGATACCCAAAGAACTCCAGGGGGTATCTCTTCTATTACGCAGAGGAACAAAAGATCATTGTTTCTCGTAATGCCCATTTTCTGGAACACCAGTTCTTAGAAAAGGAAACAAGTAGGAGCGAAATAGAACTGGAAGAAATTCCAGAACCACAGACTGTTACTGAAAGCTTAGTAGAACCAGAGGGTTCAAAAGAAAATGACATTCCTATGCCGCTCCGCAGGAGTAGTAGGCAGTCTCATCAGCCCGAGAGATACTACGGTTTTCTCATAGACGGGGATAGAGAGGATTGCATCATTGATTATGATGAGCCGACTAGCTTCCAGCAGGCCATTCAGAGCGTTGACTCGGTAAAATGGCTGGATGCAATGCGGACCGAAATGGAGTCCATGTACACCAACAAAGTATGGATGTTGGACGTTGCTCCAGATGGGGTAAAACCCGTAGGATGCAAGTGGATCTTCAAAAGGAAGATTGGTGTAGATGGATGTAAGTCCATGCTACCTCTCCCGGCACTTTCGGGCATGCGGAATTTGGTGAAAAACAATTTTCTTAGAGGTGGTAACATGGACTTAAAGACCCGGATCTTTGTTAAACATCTAACTAACAACCTAACTACGAGTTGCTAACTACTCGGTTAGGGGGTTATACCTTTCTTTTTCTCGAACTCCTTCGTCTTCAAGCTTCGATGGTCGTCCGAATCGGCTTCTCCCCGTCATCTCCTTGCGCCGAAGATAGATCCACCTGAAAGCTTCAACCTTTGGCTCCTTCTTCGAACTTTGAAGAAACTAGTTCACTCGGTTTGCTAAACCTTGTGAACTAGAGTGAGTAGAGAAGAGTTTGTATGGGATTTTATCTATGGTTCTTGGTTCTCAACTCATGAGACAAGTGAACCATAGAGTCAAGAGAGGGAGAGCAAGAGGAGGAGATGAGAGCTCAAGAACAAGAGAGAGAATGAGCATGAAAGAATGAGAGAAGACTTTCCTCATTTTGCTCTCATAATCCAAAACAATCATAACACCTCATATCAATCAAGTATTATGTGATGGTTTAAGCAACCATATTCATATCATTTCATGCACTCATTTTGCACAAAAGAGCAAGCAAGCAAAAGTCTTTGCCATGAAATGATAGCTATAGTTATCATGATGGTCAACTAGTCAAGCTTAGTCAACCGGTCAACAAAGTCAACAAGTCAACAAAAGTCAACAAGTCAACAAAGTCAAACCCTCAACAACCATGTCACCATAATACTTAATTAATATAATTGTTAATCACATATCATATTCTCATTAGGGTTGAGCAAAAAGTCAATAGTCAACTGTCAACGGTCAACAACCCTAATGAGAATCCTCTGCCTCTGTCTCTCCGTCAACTGTGCATATACACCAGCATCCGCGTTCCGAGGAACACGAATGCATACTGGATAAAACCAATCCCAAAAGGTACACTAGGATCTGGCTTAAAACAAAGCCCGCTAGTGTGAACTGTCCGGACACTGTACGTGCACAAGTGCACGGATGTGACCGAACCCTGTCGCAAAACCATGCGACCTGTCGCAAAACCATGCGACCTCTACTCTTTTGCCTAAAGGCGAATAGCTTTCTGTGTGGGACTCTAAAGACTCGACACTACGCTGGCAGTGGGTTTAACCACAGACCGCAAGCGGCACTAGCTGTGCGTAACGGTCCCCAGGTAGATGCCGACAAGAAGACTGACGAGGCGAAACCCATCTGAACTCCTACTGAGCCTGAATGTGACATTCTCCGTACAGTCCGGTCTGTTCGTCTGATACATCGCATGGCGGGCCTAGGGGGCGGTAAACGTCAGTCCCCCAATAGCGGTACAAGTCGTGTCGGAGTGAAGCCCAAAACACCCTGAGATAACACTGGAAGCCTACCAGTATATCTCGTTTGCCCTGGCCAGGGACTACTCGTGTAATGGCTCTCCTAGACACAGCGCGATGTCAACCCCCAATACCGGGAGAGACGAATCCTGTCTAACCGTCACTGCCTCCAAGTGCTTCGGGACTGCACCCAACTACCACCTGTTTGCACGACTCCTTTGAGCCGTGGTAGGGTAGTAATCAAAGTACAGTGGGAACACACTCGAGGCGAAGTGACAGTGTCAAGTCAGCGGACTAAGCTGTACTCATGTCACCTGGGAACTGATAACTGACGATAGGCATAATACCAACTAGTCAGTTCCCGAAGAGTCCTGTCCAGTGTACTCGTAACCCAACGAGCACCCGCATACTATCTCAAGTACGACGTACCGACGGCTGTGGGACAGACCGTCTCCCACACTGGGATGAGAAGCGCATGCGCTAGTCTACTCCGGAGTATCGATGCCCTGTCTCGATAGTCCTGCGACCAGGGACCTGCATAAGGATGTGCTTATAGATTACCCAGCCCCACTAGTATGACTGCCATCACAACGCTGGTAATCAAGCAAAGATCCTAAGGGCTCCACTAATGTGTATAGGCGATATACTAAAATAAACACATGTACACATTGAAGTAGAAACAAACCAAGTAGCATACTACTATTTTGAGCAAGATTGTGTTGGAGATAGTGCCCTCAGAGTCAATTATTAGGTCACAGGTACGTGATTGTAATGATTGAGGGAGGACCTATCCCGGTAGGACAGTCTTACTCGAGATGATAGTATGCTATCTGGTTTACCTTTATCATCGTGTACTGCTTTAGGTGACATGACACGTCGCTATTACACGTTGATAGAGCCCCTAGGATTCTTGCTTGACCACCAGCAGTATGAGGGCGATCATATAAGTGGGAGCTGGGGGTCTATAAGCTTATCCTTAAAAGGTCCCTAGTCGTGGGAGTTTCGAGACTGGGCATCGATACTCCATTAGTAGACTAGTGTATACAGTCGAGACCCCGACGAGGGGCGGTGGCCGGTCTCACAAGCCACTGGTGTCAGTTGGATCACCTAAGATGTATACAGGTGCTCATTGGGTTATGAGTACACCGGACAGGACTCGCCGGGAACATGCTAGTTGGTCATATACCAGACGTCAGATGGCAGTTCCCTGGTGACATGTGTGCAGGTTAGTTCATCGACCTGGGGATCGTCATTTGTCTCGTGTGAGTTCCCACTGTACTTTGATTACTGCCCTACCACGGCTCAAAGGAGTCGTGCAAACAGGTTTTAGTTGGGTACAGTCCCGAGCCACATGGAGGCAGTGAGCGTATCTTCAGGGGTTCGTCTCTCCCGGTATTGGGGGTGAGGTCGTGCTGTGTCTAGGAGAGCCATTACACAAAGTCCTTGGCCAAGGCAAGGAGATTTACTGGTAGGTATTCCAGTAGTATCTCAGGGTGTTCTGGGCTACACTCCGACACGACTTGTACCGCTTTTGGGGGTCTGACTTTTACCAACCCCCTAGGCCCGCCATGCGATACTCATAGACGAACGGACCGGACTGCACGGATATTGTCACTGACAGGCTCAGTAGGGTGTCAGGCTGAGTTCGCTCACAGACGTCCCTTTTAGTCAGTACCTGGTAGCCCGTTACGTATTGGCTTATACCTCTGACGTGCTAGTGGTTAAATCCACAACCAAGGTGTTGACGAGTCTTTAGAGTCCCCCACATTCAGTTACTCAGCTTTCGGGCGAAAGGTTGTAGAGGCCGTATGGAGATATGGCAAGGTCCGATCAGATACGTGCGGTATTGCACGGATCAGGATCGGACAGTTTGTACTATAGGCCGTATGGTTATATGGCAGGGTTCGATCAGATACGTGCGGTATTGCACGGATCAGGATCGAACAGATATTACTATCCGGTTTTGGTATAAGCCGGATTCTAGTATAGTACAGTGTAGATTTTGTCTCATTGCATTTGTATTTCGGTCGGAATACAAATGCGGGTGTGTATGCACAGTATCGGGGTTTTCCTGTAATTTATTACGGGACCAGTTTTCTGGAGTTGCCAGTTTGCTTTCCGTTTCGGCCGATTTCCATTGTTCCGTTCATTGGCCGAAGATTGGTGGAGGAGGGCTTATTTGCATTGTTGCAAATAGGCATTAGTGGAAGGGGGTCTTTGCATTTTGTTGTATCATGATAGCACCCTCCTTTGACTTGCTTGACTTCATACTTCATGATGGCTTGACTTTGTTAGCATCATGGTTGTTGATGATGGTTGTGGTTGTGTGTGGTTTTTGCTTGTGATCATATTCTTTCATGATGCCCTCTTGCATCATTGCTTCCACCCACCCCTTGACCTTGCTCTCTCTCTCTCTCTCCAATCACACATGAAGGGGGGGGCGGCCATTCCTTGGGGGCAAGGGGATTGATTTTCATTTTGATGTGTGGAGAAAAATATGATACATTCCTTCTTGAGTATGCTCCATTTTTCTCACCTCTCTCCAAGCTCTCTTTTCCTTCACCAATGGCAATTCCACAAACCCCAAAAAAATGAGACTTGCTCACTACATATTCTACAACGAACCTTGGGCACGTCGAGTAGCCGGCTTCGTGCCCGAGTTGCCTCGGCATTGAGGTGGGAGCCCGTAAACAAAGTTGGCGATGTGGTGCACTTCCGGCGACGAGGAGGAGACGGGACTTTTCCGCAGGAGATCGGGAGCATGACGAGAAGACCGGAGGACTTGGATCGTCGGTATATCTCTATTCCCATTCTTGTAGATAGCCTAGACTAGTTAATGGTTCGATCCGGAGTTTAGTGCGCGGTGGTGCCGGTTTGCAAAGTCCGCAAAATTTTAGTTATTCACCGCTTCCGCATTCCGGCGTCGGATTGACGGCCGGGGCGCCGCCGTGCACTTACAGTGGTATCAGAGCCTCGCCATTAACTTCGTCTAGCTTCGTTTGATGTGTTTTGCGGTTCCGATCGACCAAAATTCCAAAAACTCATTTTTACCTCACATCAGTTTTCTGTTAAGAATTTTTGGTGTCTAAAAATTTTTCTGGTGGTCTCAGAATGATGTTCAGAAAGTTCTAAGAACTCTGGGAAAATTCGACGCACTGATCCCTCTTCCAGAGCGCGGAACCGCGGCCTCACCCTTCTATTGGGCCGCGGATCCGCCGCAACTTAGAGAGATCAATGGGCCAAAATTTCCCAGTGGGCTTCTGGGCTAGTATTAGGGGTTTTGGAATATTAAAATTGGGCCAATTATTTCTGTGAGTGCTACAGTATTAGTTTGGGGCCCACTTGTTAATTTTTGGTCAATCGGAAAATCTTAAACACATTTTTCACAGTATTTACATTATATCTGCGACCGTGAATGTCACTCGATCGGTAAATCCTGTCTAACTGCTATAGCCCGGTTAGACGGGTTTGCGAACGTGACTTTCACGTTGATGTTCTATGTATTTGCTGTGTTGTTGCGGATCGGTCGTGGGGGATAGCCTGGATGCAATGCTAGTACAGTTCTGTTGTATTATGTACATTTGATATTGCGGGGCGAGCGTCCGACATGTGGACTGCCGTCACTGCCTGTTTGTATTATTATTTTGGGGCACGGCCTGGTTGCGGTCGATGTACCCGGTGTATGTATATTTTATTTTCTGTACTAGGATACCCCGCGGAGGGGTGCACGGATAGCCGGGTTCTAGAGGGCAACAAGCCCGCATCTCATGGCATTGAGACGGAGGGGGCTTCACTCTGGGATTGGCGGGCTATTCGCCGCACTCGTAGGGGGTATAGGTTTGACCCAGGAGGGGTGCCCAAGTTACCGGATTCCGTGAAGTGCTGGGTGGTCCATTCACGGCGCTGAAGGGGGCTGCCTCGCTTCAGGTTTTGGCGGGTGACTTGCCGCGCCCGTAGGGGTCTAGGATTTCATTGCACAGGCTATCCACACGACCAGGGGAACGTCGGGTTTCAGCGGCTCTGTGAAACCCGGGGATCCCAGATATCTGTATTGTTTCTGTGATGCTGTTCATTTTCTGTGATGTTGCATTTTATTCATGCCTTGAGCGAAATATAATATATTGGTATATATATTAGTAGATGTTGTATATGTTTTGCATCCGCGCTAGTCCAGTCCCCGCTCTGTCGTTAGTAAGCTAACCTAACGGGTAATGACGGGACCCAGTGGCGAATGCGGATGGCATATACGTACATCAGTATATTTTCGTTCTTTGTGGTGTGATCAATTGATGGGACTGCATTGATTCGGATCAATGCAAAGTTAAAAACAAACCTAATCTGATGTTGTTGGAACACTTTTTCAAAAAGCTGTTATTGCAAGGACGTTTACTTTTGTTTTGCATAGTGATATTCGGTTATGAATATCCAGCACCTCAGTCGACGAGGCAAGGGCCGAGATCCCTTCACCGGGAGTGACCCCTTGGACAATAAGTTTGCGTCAGGGCATTAACTTCACTATAGCCGATTACTTTTGCTTTGCACCGCGGTATTCATTTGGAATATCCTGCACCCCATTCTACGGGGAAAGAGCCGAGATCCCTTCACCGGGAGTGACCTCTTTAGCGAAGGTTGTCGTCACTATATTTTAAAAAGCTATCCGTTCCTTCGACGATATCAAGTTCTTTACGTTAAAGGTTTTCGCCAGAAACCATTCGTAGCCCTCCGTCATTTCAGCTAAATATTCGGTAGTATTCAAGCTATGTATTTTGACCTCACGCCAAGGCATAGTGATTGGTAGCTGCCGGGTATTTATCTGTTGCATAGATAGATGCGTTGGTTTGGGACAGTCGTACTACTATTTTGGCCTACGTCAAGGGTATGTACGGGTGGATTCAAATTAACCTGGATAATGACGGGTAGAACTTGACATGTGACTTATGATATTTTGACCTCACGCCAAGGTCATAAGAGCATGGGGCAGAAATCTCGTCGGGAGTTTCAAAAGAACTGAAACTTGCCAGATATGCGCATACCTTCTGGAGTGTGATACCGTGAGCGGATCCCGTCACGTTGTCATGCGATGAGAGTTGGATCCCGATTCCCACTGATGAGTTAGTTTACTCCTCGGGACATCCCGACTAATTCTTCTTTCAGGTTTGGAGGAGAATTTGAGGTGACAGTGGGAGGTTTCCAGATTAGATAAATTGGTAACCATTCTGATCTAGGATAGAGTGCACGCTGAGTGTTTCTTCTCTCTCTCTCTCTGGCAGCGACCATTGACCCGACCCTAGACTATGACTCCGTGACCAAGTTGACCGAACTTACTTAACACTGGCTTTTGGATTGTCAGAGTTGCAGACCTCATTGCCACTCCTACTTTTACCCTTTTCTCCAAGACACCCCGTATTACTACGAACGTCCACTTCCATTGGACAAAACCATCGTATGGTTAGATACGAACTCGAAAGAATTTATTCGAGGATGGTTTCTGGTTCTGGAGAAAACGGATAGGATTATTCAGTTGTCTTTTCCTTTTACCCTCTCTCAGGTTACGAGTACTCCTTGGTTTAGGGGTAGTACACCTATTACGCAAATTGGATTGTCTTCTTCCAAACCTTAGGCTGGTGCCGACCGGTAGGGAATGAAGAAAACCAATTAGCATAACGATGGTGTGCAGAAGGTATTAAGTTCAGACAAAACAAAGGATTAGTAGGAGGGCAAAGTAAATTGCAACAGATATTCACGACCAAACCAAATATTTCGTTACCACTCCCACATCACCTTTGTATTTCTCCAGGACACTCCGTATCACTACGAAGATCCACAGTTTATTTGGATATTCCATCGTATGGTTATATACGAACTCGAAAGGAACTTGTTCCAGTTCGGGGATGGATCCTGGTTCAGGAGAAATAGGAATAAAGTACATTCAGGTGTCTTTTATCTTCACCTTCTCTCGTGTTGCGAGTGTTCCTAGGATTGGGACAGTACACCCATTATGCTTATTGGATAGTCTTCTTCCAAACCATAGGCTGGTGCCGAACGGTAGGGAAGGAAGAAAACCATTTGGCCTAAAGGGGTGTGCAGAAGGTAAAGACTAAAGACATATGAAGGGATTTGGAGAAGTGGCAAAGAATTATACGGTTACAGTTGTGAATCTGGATAATGGAAGAGGCATTACTAGGAATACCAGAATACCCCATCGGAACATTTCAATGTTTCAGTTTCACTGTGTAATGTTAAAGGAAAACTGATTTCCCGATTAGATACTTACTCCAGGGTATGTATTTACCAGGTACGATTCTCACATCTGTATGGTTTTACAGATGATGAGTGGGAGTAAGTTATTGGGAATTGGGTGATTATCCTCATTATATCGGGATTCGTTGTAATCGGTGATATTTGAGGAAATCACCTGGGCTGTTTGCCGGTCGGCAAATATTTGGTTTTGAATATCCGCTGTTATGCACCAATTTCAAATTGATATATCTGTACGTCTATTTTCATAGAGTGAGATATACCTTTCTGAAATTATGTCTACGACATTTACCTATATCAGTGGATGGTTAGGTAAGGAGCATTAAACAGCGGTGTAATTCTTCTTAACCATAAGTACAGTTTTCAACCTACGACACACAGTGAATGAGTTATCAGACTCAAGGGACTTATACAAAGGATTGTATGTTGTCCAGGGTCCATCAGGACAGAGGGGTTGGTCCTCATACTACATTCAGTTTACTTATGACTTCTCTGGTTTTTTCAGACAAGTGTTTCGTGGAAACACAGGGTCCGAATTTGGAGAAGTCATTGGTATTTGAATAGAGTAGAGAACCAGGTATAGCAAGTATCGGGATTCTTCAAAGAGATCGAAGATGTAGATACTTGTGTATGGTATTCAGTTGATAGTAATGATAAAGAGATCTTGCTTCTCTTTCAGGTTACTCATAATTGGAAGTATTCCTAAGTTGAGTAACGCTGATCGGCCTCCTTCCATTTAGTTGACATGCGCTGGAGACAGCTGCATGATTTGAATCTGGTTCAATTAAATCAGTGCCTCTGTTCCTATATGGGATATAGAACAGTTCATATCTTAACATTGTTAAGGTACGGGGAGTTGTCCGGTTTATGATTAAAACCAGACACTAGACAACTCAAGGCACGTTTCTGTAATGGCTGTTTGTGGGTTGACCCAGGCTATGACGAGGGTTGACTTTCTACCATCTGGATGAACAATAGCGATATTGTTCTAGACTCGCCACAGTTTTAATAAAAATGGATTTTTTCAGAAAACAGTAGTGGGAGTATGGTAGAACTGGAAGTGATTCCAGAACCACAAACGATTACTGAAGATTTGATAAGGAACCTAAAGATTCAATCTGGATTGACATTCCATTGGCCACTCCGCAGATAAGGTGGGTAACTTCAGGCACCCGAGAGGTACTACGGTAGCCTCAAGGACGGTGACAGGGAAGTTCTTGTTTACCCACAATTACCATTGCTGTTGTTCCAGGGTGCGAGACCCGGCGGGAGGATGAGTATAGCGTCGTTCTAAACCAGTTTTAGAAGTGTACGTCTATATGACTCTGCCAGAGGGTTGTCGTAGTCAGTGGGAGCAGCGGAAGCATTGGTGGACAGGTAGCTTATGTCTATTTATAGACTAAAGCAGATGTAGCGGAGATAGATCATCTATTTCTGACGTGACAGTCATAGGTTTGACTTCATCAGAATAGGGGATGGATCTGTTGAGAAGGTAGTAGGGTGTGATGTCCTGGTATCTGGATGACATACACAGAATAGGAAAGGAAACTCCTATACTACAATCGGTTATACTTTGGTCGTCACACAGTTGTTTCTCCACAAAGGAAATGGATTTTATATCAGACATACTGGTTACTATATCTATGGTTTTAGATCTAGATTTGGGTGGTTTCCCAATCAGGGTACTTGACAGCATTCTAAGAGTATTTAGGATGGACGACTCCTGGCACGGTAGTGTACCTGCAGGTAATGGAGTCACCCTCTCTAAAGGTGTCTTACAGACTAAAGGGGAGAGGGACGTGCATGATTGGCAGATCACTTGCTCAGGCAATTGAGTCAATCATGAGATGTCAAGTACCACACCAGATGTTGTTCTTGCACTAGATGCAATAAGTTGACATTAATCCAATCCTGGAGAAACAGTCGGAAGCAGTTTTAGAACATAAGTGGATGTTCTAGGGATATGATAACGACAGCCTCATTCAGGAGACAGTTATCATTCCAGGCTTCCAAGGTGACATGGACGACAAGGAGGTTGTCAGAGTTATAGTTTTCCTTCTGATGAGGGGCAGTATTTTGGACAGGTGGTCCAAGGCAATACTGAGGGTGGCATGGCGCAGGATACTGATTAAGTTCAGTTGACGATACAGTCTAAGAAGTTTGGATTTGAAGTTCATTTATGAGCTAGGTCCCATCAGACATCCAGACATATTCTGAGACAGGTATTGCTCTTTTCGGGAGATGGGTTTCTCCGCGAACTTGAGATTTAGAGAGACATGGAAAGAGACAACAAGGCGGATCCACTCACTGAGGCTATTCCTCGAACGCAATAGTTTCGCAAACGAGCTTTGTGAAACTGACTAGTAGAGGAGTTAGGTGTTCGGTATCACACGGGCTGTGAGTATGCGACATCGCAATAATTAGCCTTGAGTGCAAGTGGGAGATTGTTGGAGATAGTGCCCTCAGAGTCAATTATTAGGTCACAGGTACGTGATTGTAATGATTGAGGGAGGACCTATCCCGGTAGGACAGTCTTACTCGAGATGATAGTATGCTATCTGGTTTACCTTTATCATCGTGTACTGCTTTAGGTGACATGACACGTCGCTATTACACGTTGATAGAGCCCCTAGGATTCTTGCTTGACCACCAGCAGTATGAGGGCGATCATATAAGTGGGAGCTGGGGGTCTATAAGCTTATCCTTAAAAGGTCCCTAGTCGTGGGAGTTTCGAGACTGGGCATCGATACTCCATTAGTAGACTAGTGTATACAGTCGAGACCCCGACGAGGGGCGGTGGCCGGTCTCATAAGCCACTGGTGTCAGTTGGATCACCTAAGATGTATACAGGTGCTCATTGGGTTATGAGTACACCGGACAGGACTCGCCGGGAACATGCTAGTTGGTCATATACCAGACGTCAGATGGCAGTTCCCTGGTGACATGTGTGCAGGTTAGTTCATCGACCTGGGGATCGTCATTTGTCTCGTGTGAGTTCCCACTGTACTTTGATTACTGCCCTACCACGGCTCAAAGGAGTCGTGCAAACAGGTTTTAGTTGGGTACAGTCCCGAGCCACATGGAGGCAGTGAGCGTATCTTCAGGGGTTCGTCTCTCCCGGTATTGGGGGTGAGGTCGTGCTGTGTCTAGGAGAGCCATTACACAAAGTCCTTGGCCAAGGCAAGGAGATTTACTGGTAGGTATTCCAGTAGTATCTCAGGGTGTTCTGGGCTACACTCCGACACGACTTGTACCACTTTTGGGGGTCTGACTTTTACCAACCCCCTAGGCCCGCCATGCGATACTCATAGACGAACGGACCGGACTGCACGGATATTGTCACTGACAGGCTCAGTAAGGTGTCAGGCTGAGTTCGCTCACAGACGTCCCTTTTAGTCAGTACCTGGTAGCCCGTTACGTATTGGCTTATACCTCTGACGTGCTAGTGGTTAAATCCACAACCAAGGTGTTGACGAGTCTTTAGAGTCCCCCACATTCAGTTACTCAGCTTTCGGGCGAAAGGTTGTAGAGGCCGTATGGAGATATGGCAAGGTCCGATCAGATACGTGCGGTATTGCACGGATCAGGATCGGACAGTTTGTACTATAGGCCGTATGGTTATATGGCAGGGTTCGATCAGATACGTGCGGTATTGCACGGATCAGGATCGAACAGATATTACTATCCGGTTTTGGTATAAGCCGGATTCTAGTATAGTACAGTGTAGATTTTGTCTCATTGCATTTGTATTTCGGTCGGAATACAAATGCGGGTGTGTATGCACAGTATCGGGGTTTTCCTGTAATTTATTACGGGACCAGTTTTCTGGAGTTGCCAGTTTGCTTTCCGTTTCGGCCGATTTCCATTGTTCCGTTCATTGGCCGAAGATTGGTGGAGGAGGGCTTATTTGCATTGTTGCAAATAGGCATTAGTGGAAGGGGGTCTTTGCATTTTGTTGTATCATGATAGCACCCTCCTTTGACTTGCTTGACTTCATACTTCATGATGGCTTGACTTTGTTAGCATCATGGTTGTTGATGATGGTTGTGGTTGTGTGTGGTTTTTGCTTGTGATCATATTCTTTCATGATGCCCTCTTGCATCATTGCTTCCACCCACCCCTTGACCTTGCTCTCTCTCTCTCTCTCCAATCACACATGAAGGGGGGAGGCGGCCATTCCTTGGGGGCAAGGGGATTGATTTTCATTTTGATGTGTGGAGAAAAATATGATACATTCCTTCTTGAGTATGCTCCATTTTTCTCACCTCTCTCCAAGCTCTCTTTTCCTTCACCAATGGCAATTCCACAAACCCCAAAAAAATGAGACTTGCTCACTACATATTCTACAACGAACCTTGGGCACGTCGAGTAGCCGGCTTCGTGCCCGAGTTGCCTCGGCATTGAGGTGGGAGCCCGTAAACAAAGTTGGCGATGTGGTGCACTTCCGGCGACGAGGAGGAGACGGGACTTTTCCGCAGGAGATCGGGAGCATGACGAGAAGACCGGAGGACTTGGATCGTCGGTATATCTCTATTCCCATTCTTGTAGATAGCCTAGACTAGTTAATGGTTCGATCCGGAGTTTAGTGCGCGGTGGTGCCGGTTTGCAAAGTCCGCAAAATTTTAGTTATTCACCGCTTCCGCATTCCGGCGTCGGATTGACGGCCGGGGCGCCGCCGTGCACTTACAGATTGTATATACAAGGTGAATATCCCAAGCTTCCATTAAGTAATATACAAACTAGTATGATACAGTAATGGCCTCTAAGGCATATACACTAACAATCTCCCACTTGCACTAAGGCCATGTACTGGCGTATCGAAGACCTATCATCTCGATCAGCCGCTCGAACTGAGTCTGGGGCAAGGCCTTGCTGAATGGATCTGCAGTGTTATCTTCTGAAGCGACTCTCCGAATCTCGATCTCCTGGCGATCCACGATCTCCCTGATCAGGTGATACCGCCTCAAGATGTGTCTGGATCTCTGATGGGACCTGGGTTCCTTCGCTAAAGCTATAGCCCCGTTGTTGTCGCAATACAGAGGTATTGGATCAACAATGGACGGAACCACCTGAAGCTCTTTCAAGAACTTCCTCATCCAGACAGCTTCTTTTGCGGCATCAGATGCAGCGATGTATTCCGCTTCCATCGTCGAGTCTGCAACGATTTCCTGTTTGGAACTCTTCCAACACACCGCCCCTCCATTGAGAGTAAAGACAAAACCCGACATGGACTTGGAATCATCCTTGTCACTCTGGAAGCTGGAGTCAGCAAAGGCCTCGATCTGGAGGTCTTTTCCGCCATACACCAAGAACATCTCCTTAGTCCTTCTGAGGTACTTGAGAATGTTCTTTACTGCTATCCAGTGTTTCTCCCCAGGGTTTGACTGATACCGGCTTACCACACTCAGTGCATAAGCTACATCCAGTCTGGTACACAACATTGCATACATTATAGAGCCTACCGCAGAAGCGTAGGGTATAATAGACATGCGATCCCTCTCCAAATCAGTCTTGGGAGACATCTCTTTAGAGAGGGTGATCCCGTGACAAGCCGGTAGGTTACCGCACTTGGAATCTTCCATACTGAATCTTTTCAGTATGGTGTCGATGTACCTGGACTGTGAAAGTCCTAATATCCTCTTGGATCTATCACGATGGATCCGGATCCCCAGGATGTATGAGGCATCACCCAGGTCTTTCATGGAGAACCTGTGTGACAAGAACCCCTTGACAGATTGTAGCATAGGAATGTCATTTCCTATTAAGAGAATGTCATCCACGTACAAAACGAGGAATACTACAGTTCTCGCTACAAATCTACAATAGATGCATGGTTCATCTGGATTTTTGATAAAGCCAAATTCCTTGACCGTCTCATCAAAACAGATGTTCCAACTCCGCGATGCCTGCTTTAGTCCATAGATGGACTTAAGCAACTTGCACACCTTTCCGCTGCTTCCACTCTGAATGAAACCTTCTGGTTGGTCCATATAGACACACTCCTCTAAATTTCCATTTAGAAAAGCGGTCTTTACGTCCATTTGCCAGATCTCATAATCGTGGAAGGCAGCAATGGCAAGAAGGATCCGAATGGATTTCAGCATAGCCACTGGAGAAAAGGTTTCGTCATAGTCCAAGCCAGGTCTTTGACGGAAACCCTTTGCAACAAGTCTAGCTTTATAGGTCTCAACCTATCCATCTACACCAATCTTCCTTTTGAAGATCCACTTGCATCCTATGGGTTTTACCCCGTCTGGAGCAATGTCCAACGTCCATACTTTGTTGGTGTACATGGACTCCATTTCGGTCCGCATTGCATCCAGCCATTTTACTGAGTCAACGCTCTGAACGGCCTGCTGGAAGCTAGTAGGCTCATCATAATCTATGATGCAATCCTCTCTATCCCCGTCTATGAGAAAACCGTAGTATCTCTCGGGCGGATGAGACTGCCTACTACTCCTGCGGAGCGGCGTAGGAATGTCCTGTTCTTTTGAACCCTCTGGTTCCACTAAGCTTTCAGTAATAGCTCGTGGTTCTGGAATTTCTTCCAGTTCTACTGCGCTCCCACTAATTTCCTTTTCTAAGAACTGGTGTTCTAGAAAGTGGGCATTACGAGAAACAAGGACTTTTTGTTCCTCTGCGTGGTAGAAAAGATACCCCCTGGTGTTCTTTGGGTATCCCACAAACTTACACAGTACTGAGCGTGCCTCGAGTTTGTCCGCATGCTGCTTTTTGACAAAAGCTGGACATCCCCAGATCTTCAGATATTGAAGATAGGGTTTCTTCCCACTCCATAACTCATAAGGTGTGGTAGGCACAGTCTTAGTGGGAACTCGGTTCAAAAGGTATGCAGCTGATTCTAGCGCATACCCCCAGAATGATCGCGGTAACTCAGCGTTACTCATCATGGACCGTACCATATCCAATAGGGTTCGGTTCCGTCTCTCCGATACACCATTATGTTGTGGAGTGTATGGAGGAGTAAGCTGAGAGAGAATTCCATTCTCTTTTAAATAGTCCAGGAACTCGGCATTCAAGTATTCACCACCTCGATCCGATCTTAGAATCTTGATACTTTTGCCGGTTTGTTTTTCTACTTCATTCTTATATTCCTGGAATTTTCCAAAGGCTTCGGACTTATGTTTCATTAAGAAGACATAACCGTACCTTGAAAAGTCATCCGTAAAAGTAATGAAGTAAGAAAAACCACTTCGCGCATGTGTAGACATTGGACCGCACACGTCGCTGTGTACGAGTCCCAAGAGCTCGCTCACTCTTACTCCGTGTCCAGTGAACGGAGACTTTGTCATCTTTCCTTTGAGACAGGATTGACAAGTGGCATACGATTGATATTCGAACGGATTCAAATATCCTTCTGTATGTAACTTTGTCAACCTTCTCTCATTGATGTGACCCAGTCTACAATGCCATAAGAAAGTCTGATTTATTTCCGGAGACTTTCTTTTGTGTGTATTCTGGACATTGAAAATCTGTGGTTGGTTTAATACGTATATACCATTGCTCAATGTACCTGACCCAATCAGAACTTGATTAAGGTGAATGTTTACAACATTGCTTACAAACGCAAATTCATAACCTTCTTTAGAAACCAAAGATACAGAAATGATATTACAAGTTGCGTTGGGTACAAAAAAGCAATTACGCAAAACCAAAACATGTCCATCTGACATTCCCAGGTGATAGTCCCCCACGGCTTTAGCATCCATGCTAGCTCCGTTCGCAACTCTGAGGGTCATGTAACCTGCTTTCAAAACACTACGGTTTCTCAACGCCTGCAAAGAATTACAGATATGAGATCCTGATCCGGTATCCAATACTCAGGAAGTAGAGTTTATTGAAAGACAGTTTTCAATAACATACACACCTGAAGCTGAAGCTGCAACCTGCTTCAATTCCTGTGTTCTGGCCTTCCAGGCCCTGCAATCATTCTTCCAGTGTCCTTTCTTATGACAATAGAAGCATTCTTCCTTATCCACAAGCTTCCCCGCTTTCTTTGTTGCTTTAGCTTTTCCCTTCGTATCCACTTTACTAACACCGTCTCTTGGTTTGGCGGGGGCTTTCTTCTTCTTTCCCTTGGCTTTCGCCTTGGACCTAGTGTTAGTTATATGTATGCCCTAGAGGCCATTACTGTACATTGGATGTATATTGTAGTGGATGCTTGGACATATATAGGGAGGACTTTCTTGCTCGACATGATAGTATGCTATCTGGTTGATCTTTACCTTAACGTGTATACTGATTGTCTCTCTGTTACATGTTGGTAAAGCCCTTAGGATGTGTACTTGACTACCTGGACTATGATGCGGATCATACTAGTGGGGACATGGTAGTCCATAAGTACATCCTTCAAAGTCCCTAGTCGTGGGTGTATCGAGACGGGGCATCGATATACCAGAGTAGACTAGCATGTACCTTCTCGACCCATACAGATGGGCGATGGATGATCCCATATCCATTGGTGTTTGACATCAGAGATGATATACGGGTGCTCAGTAGAGACTGGGTACACTGGACGGACTCGCCGAGAACTCCCAGATGGTATTATACCTCACGTCAGATGGCAGTTCTCTGGTGACACTGGTACAGAGTAGTCTGTTGACCGGAGATCGTCATAGAGTCTTGTGTGGTTCCCACTGTGCTTTGATTTCCATCTTACCACGTCCAAGAGGGCGTGCAAAACGGTGATTTTTGGGTACAGTCCCGAGTCACATGGAGGCAATGAGCGATAGGAGGGGATTCGTCTCTCCCGGTATAGGGGGTTGATGTTGCGCTGTGTTCGATTGGCTATAACAGGAAATCCCTGGCCAGGGTTGCTGAGATTTACTGGTAAGTGTTACCAGTAGTTTCTCGAATAGTTATAGATCTCATATCGACACGACTTATCGAGCTATTGGGGTCTGACGTTTACCACCCCTAGGAGAGATATGCAACATATCAGACGATCAGACCGGACTGTACGGTAGTGTTACTGGTTGGATTCACTGGAGTGTGAGCGGGCTTGCTCGTCGATCTTCGGATCGCTCAATACCCAGGTGGCCGTTACGTTTAGCAGACCGCTTGCGGCTTGTGGGTGTTTGATATGATCATCGCCTGCTGCCGACGTATTGACGGGTCTTTAGAGTCCTACACAGAGGTTTCCTGGCTCAAGCAAAACGAAATAGGAGCGCATATGAGATATGTGCGGGACCGAGAATAATGCGTGTATGTGATACCGTATTCCATTCTCGCGATGAATGTATCGATTAGGTTATATGCGATATACCCTAGTTATCGAATCAAAGGTTGATTTGATAAGCCGATACATTATATACTAGTCGGTTGTGTGCGACATGACCGGGTCATTGAATCAAGTGTTGATTTAATTATATAATGCATAATTATATATTTGATATATTACTTTGCATTAACTAGTACCGGTTCACTTTAAATGGATTTTCTCACTCGGGTGTGCGCATTACATATGCGATATGATTTTGTGCATTTGATTGTATCATGTTTGATGATACATGTTTACTTGGTTAAGTGCAAAGAATTAAACCATGGTTAAAAGAATGGTTAGGGTTTCATTTCCTTTATTTGTTCATTTATTTATTTGTTTATTCATTTTGGAAAAGAGGAGAAAAGAATGGTGGCTTAATTTGGAGTTTAGTTGAAGCTTCGTGAAACTTTGATCAAGTCAACCATTCTTATCTCATCCTTAACCCTAACCATTCCCACTAACCATGATTCATTCTCTACACTTGACTCTAGTTAACATTATGATAAGTTTTGATTTTTCTATTGTTTTTAATTAACTTATCATATATTTCTTTCTTCTTCTTCTTGATGAGCATGGAAGAAAAAGCTTTCTTCATCAATGGTGATTGATGATAAAGAGTGAGAAATCCAAATCTAAAGTCTACCCACTTCCTATTTCTTCATCCTCTACCTCTTGCCAAGTAGTAGAGTGTGTTCTCTTCATAAGTTTTTGGACTTGGTGAAGTCGGAGCTTGATTTAGCGATGCCTCGACGTAGATCATCTTCGGCACGTCGTCGATGACCTAGCCCGCTTCTTCTCCGATGAAGCCGACGCAAGAGCCCAGATTTCGGATTTGTACAGCGAAGATGACCTCTTCATGGAGCTATGGAGGTGGACAAACGGATCTACAAAGGTTGTATTTCCGTATCTTGTAGTTAAGTGTTAACTAGTTAGATTTTTCGCCTAGTTTTCTAGCAAACGATCCGTATTAGGGTCTCTCGGCACCTAGATAATTTGAAATTGGCATGTTCGATGCCTTGTGAGACCTCATTAGGGTGCCTAGGAACCCTACAGTGGTATCAGAGACTAGCTAGAGCCTTAGGCGAAGTCTAGACGGATTTTGAAGTCCGAACGACCCAAAACACAAACCCAAAATAGCTCTCTGGACGTTTTCCAAATTCTGGGATTTTTCCAGATTAAAAATATTCAGAAAACTCAGTAAAATAATATAAGAATTAATGTTTAAATTCGAGGGCTTGATTCATTAAAGGGGGCGCGGATCCGCGGCCTTACAGTAGGCTCAGGCGGCGGATCCGCGGCCCTTTTGTCGTGTTGTGCATAAATTTCTGCACAGTAATTCTTATATATTATTTATGGTGTTTCTGGGAATTTTTAATATTTATTCAAGAGTTGAATTTTCTGGAGTTGTTTTGGGGATTCGGTATTTCGATCGGATTATCAAATTTCGTCTTTTGTGGCTTTCCGGATAATTTTTAGAATATGTTAAAAAGTTCGATCGGATATAAATACCCAATTTTTCCCCTGTCGGGAAATTTCCAAGTGTTGGATTTTTCCGTAGTTTAACGACGTTCTAAGTAGTGCAAGTAACGCGATGGACCCTCTAGAAGACAACAAACCTTAACTCGATTATGTGACCGTCTTGAACTGCCCTTTGAACCTTCGGGTTTGGGGCAGTACGGCGTGCCACATGTGAGGCGTTGGCTTGACCCTTCTACGGCTGGACCGTTGGTACTGAGGCACGAACGGAATGTTGTTAGACTTGTCTCATATGTTGAACTGTATCGGGAAAACTTGGGTGTTCGAATGTTCAATCGGAAAGTTTAACATTTTCTAATTATCTGGAATGGGATACAATAATTGGAATTCACAAGTAGTTATGAGATAACTAAATGAATGTTATAAACATAGCAGTTTAGTCTCACTTGATCGGTTGCCACGGAATTTTGATGTGATCAAAAGTCCGTCGCAATCACGTAGCGTACGCGGATACTCGCCGGGTAAACTTAATAGACAGCCTCACTCCATAGCCCCGACCAAGTGACTGTAGGAGAACCCCGTCGCCGAAAGCATCCGTTCGGGTGCTCGCGGTAGCGGTGTTCCGCCTTGGTGCACTTCGTCGGCGGTATCGGGGGTGCAGCCGTCTACTGAAGTTTGCGACGAGCATTCGATCATGATGTCGGGAATCCTGTTGAATTGCCCGACTTGATATTGAAAAGTGTTTTCGATAATGAGACTAAAATGCGGGGTTTATAATTATTAGACATGCGATGTCTAAGTAATTCATTTGATCAAGCATGCGATGTCTGAGGTGGTTGCGGATTCCAACTGTTGTAGTTTTACACTTTCTTTTCTGTGACCGTAAGTGTAATATGTGATATCGCCGGTTTCGTTGCTATATGTCAACGACAATTGGGATACGCATGTTTACTTACGTTGATGACATGTGATGTTATGTGTTGCTGGATATGTTATATTGGATCGTCATGTTTGAATAGCCGGGGGTTTTTATGTGAGATGAGTGTTTTTCATTTTCATTCATGTAAAAACTTGTATGTAATATTCTTTTATTGGGGCACTTCCAGGTTGCGGAAGTTGTCACCTCTTGTATATTATTTACTTTTCCGCACTAGGATAGACCCAAGGAGGGGAGCACAAGTAATCGGGTTCTGGAGTCCAGTGGGAGACCAACTCGAGGAGTCGAGTCCGGGTCTCTTAACTCTAGAATTGGTAGGGTTGCTTGCCGCTCTCGTAGGGGTCTAGGGGTGTGGGTTTAGCTATTCATCACGACCGTGGAATCTGTGTTTTATACTGGCTCGTATTGAAAACACGGACGTCCTAGTATATCCAATATTTCATATGTTTCTTCTGCTGCGATATCTGTGATGTGATCATGTGATGTTCTGTGACAGGTGTTATATATAGTATATATGATATATTATATAGGCTTTACTTATGTTTTACACCCGCGCTAGCCCTGCCCCGCTCTGCCGTTAGTTACCTAACCTAACGGTGCACGAGGGGACATCGAGGCGAATGCGGATGGCATAAGTGTACGTCGTATTTATCTGTAATGTTTAGGTACATAATTGATGGGACTTCATTAATGTGATTAATGAAATAAAAGAAACCTAAGATGTTGTAGAATCAAATTTCAAAATAAAACAGGTAGCTACAGTTCTTGCTTTGCACAGTGGTATATATGATATATCCTGCACCTTATTCGATGAGGAAAGGACCGAGATCCCTTCACCGGGAGTGACTCCTTTAGCAATAACTGGCAGATGCTACACACTCGGTTTGTCTTTTGATTGCTTTTAAGTGTTTTTGCTATGCACAGTGATATATATGATATATCCCGCACCTCATTCGACGAGGAAAGGACCGACGATCCCTTCACCGGGAGTGACTCCTTTAGCAAAACTAGAAAAGCCTCAAAAACACTCCATTTTAAAATCATTTGATTCTACAACGATATCAAGTTCATTACGCAATAGGTTTTCAGAAAAACCTGTCGTAGCCCTCCGTCATTTCAGATAAGTATTAGTTAGTATTCGTGCTGCGGTTGTTTGGCATGCGTCAAGGCGTAGTGTACGGTAGCTAACTAGTGCTTATCTGCCAGCATATGATGCGATTGGATTAGGGTATTCGTACGGCGTTGTTTGGCATGCGTCAAGGGTCGTGCGGGTGGGTTTAATTCAATCAAGAAATGTACGGGTTGAACTTGACTAGCAGACTATGGGTTGTTTGGCATGCGTCAAGGTCATAGCGAGCTAGGGGCAAAATATTATCGGGAATTTCAAGTGTTGAAATTTGCAATGAGATTGCATACCTTCTATGAGATAGTTGGATCCCGATACCCGATGCGAGTAAGAGTTACTCCTGGGAGAGTTTTATACATTACAATTAGCCGATCAAGTAGGTGTCTAGAAAGGTGTTAACGAGGTTACGCCTCTGGGAAAACGAGGTTTACATTAATTAGGTTCGTGCGAAAGCACGGGGGACCTCCCTCAAAGTACCGACACTGGCCTGGCTGAAAGATTGGCGAACTTGTAGTGTGTAATTAATCCCGGCTAGTCTTTCCTTTTAGGGTTTGAAGGAAGATTTGATAAAAAGCAGTGGGAGCCATCCTGATTAGATAAAATAAAAACCAATCTATTCTTGACAGAGCGCACGCTGAGTGTTTTCTTCTCTCTCTCTCCAGGTAGCGACCATATCACGCCTTAATCAAGATAATAAAATGGATTATTGACCGAACCCGCTTGTTATACTGAGCTGGGGAACGTTGGTCCCGCTCCAACTTATAATTGTTATAAGACAGAGCAGGAAATTGGGGATTACCAGAATTCCCGTGCCGCCCAAACGAAGAGAGTGCATGCTGATGCATCATCTTCGGGTGTGTTCATTATACAGAACTGTTTCTCAGTATCCTTTACGTCCTGGGTATGTGATACCAGATCAGGATCCCAGACATGTAATCTGTTACATAGGGCTACAGAAAGGTAGAGGACTGAGAACGGGTGATAAATTTCATGAGGCAGAAAACGGGGCAAGAGTTGCAGCCAAGTCTGTCGGTCACTGTCACCCTGTATTACCAATACATTGATTCTGAACGAATGTTATTAGATACCGAACCTGATATACAAAATCATATCTGTCTCTTTATTAGTAAAGAAACGATAAAATTTTGTATTGTTGGATAATGTTTTGAACATTTCCTATATCAAAAGTTGATCGGTTCAGGCACGTTATCTAAAAGCATTAATGTTCTAAATCAAACTACAGTTCTGAGTATACGGAACGCACACAAGAGGAAGAGTTCAGAAATGAACGAATCCGAACTTAAGGTATTGTAGACTAGGTCAGATCAATGTGACCCGACTAGCTGAAGTTACATGTAGATGCATATTTAAATCAGTTTGAATCTACATCTTGTGAAACTTGCCAGTCATGTCACAAAGATATAATGACACTAGCTCTGTTTATTGGAAACAGAGAAAGAGTTAGTAAACTCTTGGGATGATACATGTTGATGTATGTAGGTCCCCAGTCTACAAATGCCGGGACTGGTTCTTTATACTTCATTATATTCTCTGATAATCTCTCAAGATTCAGTCATATGTTCCTGTTGAAACACAAGTCCGAACCTTTTGAGATATTCACAGAATATAAGCTAGAAGTAGATAACCAAAACACGGGTATAAGTATTATGTCCTTTGATGCGATCAGGGAGGAGAATACATGAGCACGAAAATCCTGGATTATTCTAAAGGAGAATGAGATTCTCTCTCAGCATTACTCCTCTGTATACACCATAGCACGATGGTATATCGGGGCAGAGCAGATACACCCTATTTGATATGGTATGCTCTATGATGAGTACTGCTGAGTTACCTATTTCCTTTTGGGAGTTATGCGCTTGAGAAGCTGCATACCGATTGAATAGGGTTCGAATCAAATCAGTTGCCTACCACTTCATATGTGATATGGAAAGGGAAGAGCCCATATCTTAAGTTAGTTAAGATTTGGGGTTGTCCGGCCTATGTCTAAAAGCAAAATCCGGACAAGCTCGAGGCAAGGTCTGTTATGTAGAACTGGAAGTGTTCCAGCTATACGAAATACAGCAGATGATTTGATAGAACCAAAGGATTCAGTAGATACCAACGAACCTCAGCCTCTCCGCCGATCTAGTAGGGTTCCTCACCCACCTGAGAGATACTTCGGTTTCTCTATGACAGTGGGAGCGAGGATTGCATCATGAGATGATGACCCAACTAGTTCCGAGCTGGCCATCAGGAGTGTGACTCTGTAAGAATGGCTGGATGCTTAGTGATCTGAGATGGAATCCATGTACACCAACAAAGTATGGACTTTGGTTGCTATATCTGAAGGGTTAAATCCCCATCAGGAGCAAGTATATCTTGAGAAGATTACTTGGTGTACATCGAAAAGTTAAGACTTTCAAAGCTAGACTTGTTAAAGGTTTTCTTCATTGACCAGGCGTGGATAATGACGAAACCTTTTCCAGTGGCTATGCTTAAGTCCATCCAGATCCTACTTGCCACGGCTATATACCATGACTACGATATCTGGCGGTTGGGTGCCATGACTGCTTTTCTAAATATTGATTTAGAAAAGAACGTCTGTAAGTACACAGCCAGAGGGCTTCGTAAACAGTGGGAGCAGCGGAAACGTGAACAAGATGTTTTTTGTGATAAAGCAGGCATCGTGGAGTTGGAACATCTGTTTTGATGTGTTAGTCAAAGAGTTTGACATCATCAAAATGGTAGATGAACCTTGTATAAACAAAAAGGTGGTAGGGAGTATGGTGACGATCCTCGTAGAGTACGTGGATGACATACTCTTGATAGGGAAGGAGTTTCCTATGCTACGCTCGGTCAATCTCCGCTTATCACTAGAATTCTCCATATAGGATCAAAGTGATACCTACTAAATCCTGGATTTTGGATCTATGAGATAGATTTAATTGGATGTTAGGATTCTCACTAGCTGTAGTGAGATGGTATCAATCGATCCTGGGAAGAATCACTGGAAGTGTTCCAGGGTGATAAAGACGACTGAATGTCAGTCGCAGGCTTTGTCTTTACCCTCAGTAAAGGGACGGTATGTTGGAAGAGTTCCAAGCTAGATACCGTGACATACTAGACGATAAAGGCTGGATACATCGCTACTTAAGATGCTACCAAAGAGGCTGTTTGGGTGTATATTGGTTCATGAGATGAACTATGTTCCTCCCATTGTGTGACAATGGAGTTGTGGCTTATGCCAAGGAACGCCGGTCCCATCAGTGATCCAGACATATTCTAAGGCAGTATCACCTGATCATGGAGATGGTTGATCTCCAAGGGATCGAGGTTAGGAGAGTAGACTCAGAGGACAACACAGCGGATCCACTCACAAAGGCATGTTCCCAGAGAGAGACTTTTATGGGATGGTTGAGTATGAGATACTACAACCACTGCTACAGATGGCCCTAGTGCAAGTGGGAGATTGTTAGTTATATGTATGCCCTAGAGGCCATTACTGTACATTGGATGTATATTGTAGTGGATGCTTGGACATATATAGGGAGGACTTTCTTGCTCGACATGATAGTATGCTATCTGGTTGATCTTTACCTTAACGTGTATACTGATTGTCTCTCTGTTACATGTTGGTAAAGCCCTTAGGATGTGTACTTGACTACCTGGACTATGATGCGGATCATACTAGTGGGGACATGGTAGTCCATAAGTACATCCTTCAAAGTCCCTAGTCGTGGGTGTATCGAGACGGGGCATCGATATACCAGAGTAGACTAGCATGTACCTTCTCGACCCATACAGATGGGCGATGGATGATCCCATATCCATTGGTGTTTGACATCAGAGATGATATACGGGTGCTCAGTAGAGACTGGGTACACTGGACGGACTCGCCGAGAACTCCCAGATGGTATTATACCTCACGTCAGATGGCAGTTCTCTGGTGACACTGGTACAGAGTAGTCTGTTGACCCGAGATCGTCATAGAGTCTTGTGTGGTTCCCACTGTGCTTTGATTTCCATCTTACCACGTCTAAGAGGGCGTGCAAAACGGTGGTTTTTGGGTACAGTCCCGAGTCACATGGAGGCAATGAGCGATAGGAGGGGATTCGTCTCTCCCGGTATAGGGGGTTGATGTTGCGCTGTGTTCGATTGGCTATAACAGGAAATCCCTGGCCAGGGTTGCTGAGATTTACTGGTAAGTGTTACCAGTAGTTTCTCGAATAGTTATAGACCTCATATCGACACGACTTATCGAGCTATTGGGGTCTGACGTTTACCACCCCTAGGCGAGATATGCGACATATCAGACGATCAGACCGGACTGTACGGTAGTGTTACTGGTTGGATTCACTGGAGTGTGAGCGGGCTTGCTCGTCGATCTTCGGATCGCTCAATACCCTGGTGGCCGTTACGTTTAGCAGACCGCTTGCGGCTTGTGGGTGTTTGATATGATCATCGCCTGCTGCCGGCGTATTGACGAGTCTTTAGAGTCCTACACAGAGGTTTCCTGGCTCAAGCAAAACGAAATAGGAGCGCATATGAGATATGTGCGGGACCGAGAATAATGCGTGTATGTGATACCGTATTCCATTCTCGCGATGAATGTATCGATTAGGTTATATGCGATATACCCTAGTTATCGAATCAAAGGTTGATTTGATAAGCCGATACATTATATACTAGTCGGTTGTGTGCGACATGACCGGGTCATTGAATCAAGTGTTGATTTAATTATATAATGCATAATTATATATTTGATATATTACTTTGCATTAACTAGTATCGGTTCACTTTAAATGGATTTTCTCACTCGGGTGTGCGCATTACATATGCGATATGATTTTGTGCATTTGATTGTATCATGTTTGATGATACATGTTTACTTGGTTAAGTGCAAAGAATTAAACCATGGTTAAAAGAATGGTTAGGGTTTCATTTCCTTTATTTGTTCATTTATTTATTTGTTTATTCATTTTGGAAAAGAGGAGAAAAGAATGGTGGCTTAATTTGGAGTTTAGTTGAAGCTTCGTGAAACTTTGATCAAGTCAACCATTCTTATCTCATCCTTAACCCTAACCATTCCCACTAACCATGATTCATTCTCTACACTTGACTCTAGTTAACATTATGATAAGTTTTGATTTTTCTATTGTTTTTAATTAACTTATCATATATTTCTTTCTTCTTCTTCTTGATGAGCATGGAAGAAAAAGCTTTCTTCATCAATGGTGATTGATGATAAAGAGTGAGAAATCCAAATCTAAAGTCTACCCACTTCCTATTTCTTCATCCTCTACCTCTTGCCAAGTAGTAGAGTGTGTTCTCTTCATAAGTTTTTGGACTTGGTGAAGTCGGAGCTTGATTTAGCGATGCCTCGACGTAGATCATCTTCGGCACGTCGTCGATGACCTAGCCCGCTTCTTCTCCGATGAAGCCGACGCAAGAGCCCAGATTTCGGATTTGTACAGTGGAGATGACCTCTTCATGGAGCTATGGAGGTGGACAAACGGATCTACAAAGGTTGTATTTCCGTATCTTGTAGTTAAGTGTTAACTAGTTAGATTTTTCGCCTAGTTTTCTAGCAAACGATCCGTATTAGGGTCTCTCGGCACCTAGATAATTTGAAATTGGCATGTTCGATGCCTTGTGAGACCTCATTAGGGTGCCTAGGAACCCTACACCTAGAAGAAGATGATCCTCCTACAAACAAAGTGGATGTGTCCCTACCTTTCTGTAGGGTGCCCTCTGCGCTCCTCAGCATGTTGAGGAGCTCTGAAAGTTCAACTTCTTTTTCTTGTAAGTTGAAGTTCAGTATAAACTGGGTGTAAGTGGAAGGAAGGGACTGGAGAACTAAGTCCGTATAGAGCTCACTCTCCAATGTGGTCCCTAGGTCCGTGAGCTCCTCAATGTAGCCGATCATCTTAAGCACGTGTTCTGCTACTGATGATCCGACGGCCATCCTTGCCTAAAATAACTTTTTCGACGCTTCGTATCTTGCGATACGAGATTGCTCTCCATACAGTTCTTTTGTATGAAGAAATATGGATTCCAAGTCCATATTCTCGTGCCTCCTCTGATGTTCATTGTCCATAGAGGCAAGTACGAGGCACTTGGCCTTCACGCTATCAATCTCCCTAGTCTTACGGATTTCCTTATCCGCGACGCTGGAAGTGGGACCAGGGACAGGGGGAGCTTTGGTGGTAAGAAGATACCCCAGCTTGTCGTAAGTGATTTCCATCTTGACATTCCTGAGCCAATCTTTGTAGTTTGGCCCTGTCAGTATGTTTTTATCTAGAAGTAACTTAAGTCCAGTCATGTCGATTGGTCGCTGTAATTAGGAGAGAGAAGAAACACTCAGCTTGATGCTCTTGCAAGTTTTAGAATGGTTTTTAATTTGTCTAAACAGGATGGCTCCCACTGTTTCTCGAATCCCTCCTCAAACCAAAAAGAAAGAATTAGTCAGGATCAATCTCACCGTACAATACTTGCTTAGCCGTTCAGCCAGGCCAGTGTCGGTACTTCGAGGGAGGTTTTCCAACGCTTTCGCGAAGTTCCTTAATTAAATAACCTCTTTTCCCTGGGGGCGTAGCCCCGCTAACACCTTTCTAGACACCTACTAGGTTTATAGCATTGATCGTTTAGTGAGAAATTTCCCGAGGAGTAGCATATACTCACAGTAGGATCGGGATCCAAATATCATCGCGTGACGAAACTGAAGGAATCCTACCAGAATCATCACACTCCAAATGGTATGCAACACTAGCAAGTTTCGGTTCTTTTGAAACTCCCGATGTGGATTTTTGCCCCATGCTCTTATGACCTTGGCGTGAGGTCAAAATGTCATAAGTCACATGTCAAGTTCTTCCCATCATTATCCAGGTTAATTTGAATCCACCCGTACCTACCCTTGACGTAGGCCAAAATGGTAGTACGGCTGTCCCAAACCAACGCATTCTATCTATGCAACAGATAAATATCCGGCAGCTACCAATCACTATGCCTTGGCGTGAGGTCAAAATACATAGCTTGAATACTACCGAATATTTAACTGAAATGATGGAGGGCTACGAATGGTTTTGGTAAAACCGTGAACGTAGTGAACTTGATATAATCGATGGAACGAGATAGCTTTTAAAAGGAGTGGCTCAATCTCCGCATTTAAAAGTTAGTTTTGAAAAGAACCGAGTGGGTTTCCGAAAGTGTTCCAACGATTTTCACTTGGTTTATTTTCTTGCATTAGTTCTTTTAATGCGTGATATTCTTGCATTAGTTCTTTTAATGCGTCCCATCATTTAATCCTACCATTGCAGAAAACAACCAAAATATGACGTACGCTTATGCCATTCGCATTCGCCACGGGGCCCCGTCATTACCCGTTAGGTTACTTAACTAACGACAGAGCGGGGGCTGGGCTAGCGCGGCTGTAAAACATAAGCAACGCCTAAATAATATCATATATAGATATATTGCAATGATAGCCATTTCAGATCACAGATGAACACATTGGATATACTAGGAATCCGCAATTCGTATGAGCCTGTAACGAAAAGCAGATTACACGGTCGCGGTGAATAGCCAATACCCCACCCAAGACCCCTACGGGTGCGGCAAACTACCCGCCAAGTACCCGAAGCGAAGCAACCTCCCTCAACCCCGTGAGTAGGCCACTCGGCACTTCGGCATACCCAGTAGTTTGTGCACCCCCTCCATGGGTCTATCCTAGGAGCAAAAACAGTAAAAAGAAATTATACAATGACGGCTACAACCCCGACTCGGTTGTGCGGCCATACAAATAATTATTACATCAATTTACAAATTTACATAAATTGAAAGAAAAGAAAACTCTCGTCTCACAACCCCCGGCTATTCACCCGCGACAATCCAATGAATTCATATACACATTCCAATGACATTACAGATCACAGATTTGTATAACCCCCACTAATCGACATATAGCGATTAGTAGACGTTCAATACAAATATCACATCACAGAAAAACCCGTCAGCTTAAGTCTTTTAGAAGTTCGATCAAAAATACGGATTTACAGGCCCCAAATACAAAATTTTCATTCTGGAAAATCTGGGCAGAAAATACATATTCCAAAAATCCCAAAACAACCCCAGAAATACACTGCACCAAATTTGGACCTCGGCCGAGTCAACTCGGCCGCGGAACCGCGGCGGGAGCGTGCTCCCGCCGCGTTTCCACGGCGCTTTGAACGGTTCGTGGGACCAAATTTTGTGGTTATTCTATAAAAAGCCTGAGCCGATTTTTAAGATGAAATTTATCAACTTTTGAACAGAATAAAAATCGGCTGAAACTTGACAATCTCGGGTTCGTTTCGTGACTTTTTCTTTGATCGATCTTCTAGTTACTTTGCTAACATGTTAGATAGAGTTTAACTAGGTTCTGATACCACTGTAAGTCCATGCTACCTCTCCGGGTACTTTCGGGCATGCGGAATTTGGTGAAAAACAATTTTCTTAGAGGTGGTAACATGGACTTAAAGACCCGGATCTTTGTTAAATATCTAACTAACAACCTAACTACGAGTTGCTAACTACTCGGTTAGGGGGTTATACCTTTCTTTTTCTCGAACTCCTTCGTCTTCAAGCTTCGATGGTCGTCCGAATCGGCTTCTCCCCGTCGTCTCCTTGCGCCGAAGATAGATCCACCTGAAAGCTTCAACCTTTGGCTCCTTCTTCGAACTTTGAAGAAACTAGTTCACTCGGTTTGCTAAACATTGTGAACTAGAGTGAGTAGAGAAGAGTTTGTATGGGATTTTATCTATGGTTCTTGGTTCTCAACTCATGAGACAAGTGAACCATAGAGTCAAGAGAGGGAGAGCAAGAGGAGGAGATGAGAGCTCAAGAACAAGAGAGAGAATGAGCATGAAAGAATGAGAGAAGACTTTTCTCATTTTGCTCTCATAATCCAAAACAATCATAACACCTCATATCAATCAAGTATTATGTGATGGTTTAAGCAACCATAGCCATATCATTTCATGCACTCATTTTGCACAAAAGAGCAAGCAAGCAAAAGTCTTTGCCATGAAATGATAGCTATAGTTATCATGATGGTCAACTAGTCAAGCCTAGTCAACCGGTCAACAAAGTCAACAAGTCAACAAAAGTCAACAAGTCAATAAAGTCAAACCCTCAACAACCATGTCACTCACCATAATACTTAATTAATATAATTGTTAATCACATATCATATTCTCATTAGGGTTGAGCAAAAAGTCAATAGTCAACTGTCAACGGTCAACAACCCTAATGAGAATCCTCTGCCTCTGTCTCTCCGTCAACTGTGCATACACACCCGCATCCGCGTTCCGAGGAACACGAATGCATACTGGATAAAACCAATCCCAAAAGGTACACTAGGATCTGGCTTAAAACAAAGCCCGCTAGTGTGAACTGTCCGGACACTGTACGTGCACAAGTACACGGATGTGACCGAACCCTGTCGCAAAACCATGCGACCTGTCGCAAAACCATGCGACCTCTACTCTTTTGCCCAAAGGCGAATAGCTTTCTGTGTGGGACTCTAAAAACTCGACACTACACTGGCAGTGGGTTTAACCACAGACCGCAAGCGGCACTAGCTGTGCGTAACGGTCCCCAGGTAGATGCCGACAAGAAGACTGACGAGGCGAAACCCATCTGAACTCCTACTGAGCCTGAATGTGACATTCTTCGTACAGTCCGGTCTGTTCGTCTGATACATCGCATGGCGGGCCTAGGGGGCGGTAAACGTCAGTCCCCCAATAGTGGTACAAGTCGTGTCGGAGTGAAGCCCAAAACACCCTGAGATAACACTGGAAGCCTACCAGTATATCTCGTTTGCCCTGGCCAGGGACTACTCGTGTAATGGCTCTCCTAGACACAGCGCGATGTCAACCCCCAATACCGGGAGAGACGAATCCTGTCTAACCGTCACTGCCTCCAAGTGCTTCGGGACTGCACCCAACTACCACCTGTTTGCACGACTCCTTTGAGCCGTGGTAGGGTAGTAATCAAAGTACAGTGGGAACACACTCGAGGCGAAGTGACAGTGTCAAGTCAGCGGACTAAGCTGTACTCATGTCACCTGGGAACTGATAACTGACGATAGGCATAATACCAACTAGTCAGTTCCCGACGAGTCCTGTCCAGTGTACTCGTAACCCAAGGAGCACCCGCATACTATCTCAAGTACGACATACCGACGGCTGTGGGACAGACCGTCTCCCACAGTGGGATGAGAAGCGCATGCGCTAGTCTACTCCGGAGTATCGATGCCCTGTCTCGATAGTCCTGCGACCAGGGACCTGCATAAGGATGTGCTTATAGATTACCCAGCCCCACTAGTGTGACTGCCATCACAATGCTGGTAATCAAGCAAAGATCCTAAGGGCTCCACTAATGTGTATAGGCAATATACTAAAATAAACACATGTACACATTGAAGTAGAAACAAACCAAGTAGCATACTACTATTTTGAGCAAGATTGTATATACAAGGTGAATATCCCAAGCTTCCATTAAGTAATATACAAACTAGTATGATACAGTAATGGCCTCTAGGGCATATACACTAACAATGGACAGGTTGAGACCTATAAAGCTAGACTGGTTGCAAAAGGTTTTCGTCAAAGACCTGGTTTGGACTATGACGAAACCTTTTCTCCAGTAGTTATGCTGAAATCCATTCGGATCCTTCTTGCCATTGCTGCCTTCCACGATTATGAGATTTGGCAGATTGACGTAAAGACCGCTTTTCTAAATGGAAATTTAGAGGAGTGTGTTTATATGGACCAGCCAGAGGGTTTCATTCAGAGTGGGAGCAGCGGAAAGGTGTGCAAGTTGCTTAAGTCCATCTATAGACTGAAGCAGGCATCGCGGAGTTGGAACATCTGTTTTGATGAGACGGTCAAGGAATTTGGCTTTATCAAAAATCCAGATGAACCATTCATCTATAGTAGATTTGTATCGAGAACTGTAGTATTCCTCGTTTTATACGTGGATGACATTCTCTTAATAGGAAATGATATTCCTATGCTACAATCTGTCAAGGGGTTCTTGTCACACAGGTTCTCCATGAAAGACCTGGGTGATGCCTCATACATTCTGGGGATCCAGATCTATTGTGACAGATCCAAGAGGATACTGGGACTTTCACAGTCCAGGTACATCGACACCATACTGAAAAGATTCAGTATGGAAGATTCCAAGCGCGGTAATCTACCGGCTTGTCACGGGATCACCCTTTCCAAAGAGATGTCTCCCAAGACTGATTTGGAAAGGGATCGCATGTCTATTATACCCTACGCTTCTGCGGTAGGCTCTATAATGTATGCGATGTTGTGTACCAGACTGGATGTAGCTTATGCACTGAGTGTGGTAAGCCGGTATCAGTCAAACCCTGGGGAGAAACACTGGATAGCAGTAAAGAACATTCTCAAGTACCTGAGAAGGACTAAGGAGATGTTCTTGGTGTATGGCGGAAAAGACCTCCAGATCGAGGCCTTTGCTGACTCCAGCTTCCAAAGTGACAAGGATAATTCCAAGTCCATGTCGGGTTATGTCTTTACCCTCAATGGAGGGGCGGTGTGTTGGAAGAGTTCCAAACAGGAAACCGTTGCTGACTCGACGATGGAAGCGGAATATTTGTTGCTGCAGATGCCGCAAAAGAAGCTGTCTGGGTAAGGAAGTTCTTAACTGAACTTCAGGTGGTTCCGTCCATTGTTGATCCAATATCGCTGTATTGTGACAACAACGGGGCTATAACTTTAGCGAATGAACCCAGGTCCCATCAGAAGTCCAGACTCATCTTGAGGCGGTATCACCTGATCGGGGAGATCGTAGGTCGCCAGGAGATCGAGGTTCGGAGAGTTTCTACGGAAGATAACACTGCTGATCTACTCACAAAGGCCTTACCCCAGACTCAGTTCGAGCGGCTGATCGAGATGATAGGTCTTCGATACGCCAGTACATGGCCTTAGTGCAAGTAGGAGATTGTTAGTGTATATGCCCTAGAGGCCATTACTGTATCATACTAGTTTGTATATTACTTAATGGAAGCTTGGGATATTCACCTTGTATAGACAATCTTGCTCAATATAGTTGTATGCTACTTGGTTTGTTTCTACTTCAATGTGTACATGTGTTTATTTTAGTATATCACCTATACACATTAGTGGAGCCCTTAGGATCTTTGCTTGATTACCAGCGTTGTGATGGCAGTCACACTAGTGGGGGCTGGGTAATCTATAAGCACATCCTTATGCAGGTCCCTAGTCGCAGGACTATCGAGACAGGGCATCGATACTCCGTAGTAGACTAGCGTATGTGCTTCACATCCCAGTGTGGGAGACGGTCTGTCCCACAGCCGTCAGTACGTCGTACTTGAGATAGTATGCGGGTGCTCGTTAGGTTACGAGTACACTGGACAGGACTCGTCGGGAACTGTTGGTTGGTACTATACCTATCGTCAGTTATCAGTTCCCAGGTGACATGAGTACAGCTTAGTCCGCTGACTTGACACTGTCACTTCGCCTCGAGTGTGTTCCCACTGTACTTAGATTACTACCCTACCATGTCTCAAAGGAGTCGTGCAAACAGGTAGTAGTTGGGTGCAGTCCCGAAGCACTTGGAGGCAGTGACGGTTAGACAGGATTCGTCTCTCCCGGTATTGGGGGTTGACATCGCGCTGTGTCTAGAAGAGCCATTACACGAGTAGTCCCTGGCCAGGGCAAGCGAGATATACTGGTAGGTTTCCAGTGTTATCTCAGGGTGTTCTGGGCTTCACTCCGACACGACTTGTACCGCTATTAGGGGACTGGCGTTTACCGCCCCCTAGGCCTGCCATGCGATGTATCAGACGAACAGACCGGACTGTATAGAGATTGTCACATTCAGGCTCAGTTGGAGTTCAGATGGGTTTCACCTCGTCAGTCTTCTTGTCGGCATCTACCTGGGGACCGTTACGCACAGCTAGTGCCGCTTGCGGTCTGTGGTTAAACCCACTGCCAGCGTAGTGTCGAGTCTTTAGAGTCCCACACAGAAAGCTATTCGCCTTTAGGAAAAAGAGTAGAGGTCGCATGGTTTTGCGACAGGGTTCGGTCACATCCGTGCACTTACGCACGTACAGTGTCCGGACAGTTAACACTAGCGGGCTTTGGTTTAAGCCAGATCCTACTGTACGTTTTGGGATTGGTTTTATCTCGTTTGTATCCGTGTTCCTCGGAACGCGGATGCGGGTGTGTATGCACAGTTGATAGAGAGAGACAGAGTCAGAGGATTCTCATTGGGGTTGTTGACTGTTGACTGTTGACTGTTGACTATTGACTATTGACTTTTGGCTTAACCCTAATGAGAATAAGAAATATGATTAACAATAATATTAATTAAGTATTATAGTGACATGGTTGTTGAGGGGTTAAGTTTGTTGACTTGTTGATTTTGTTGACCGGTTGACTAGGTTGGACTAGTTGACCATCATCATGACAATGGCTATCATTCCATGGCAAAGACTTTTGCTTGCTTGTTTATTTATGCAAAATGAGTGCATGAAATGATATAGCCATTTTGACTTAAACCATCACATAATACTTAATTACTATTTTTGTTATGATGGTTTTGGATTATGAGAGGTTGGATGGCAAAAGACTTGCTCAATTCTCTCATTTCATTTCTCTCTCTTGCCATCACTTACTCAAGCTCTCCCTCTTCCTCTTGCTCTCTCTAGCTCAAGGCAAACCATTCTCATGTGTTGAGACTCATTGCCTTAGAGATAAAAAGACACAAAAACAATCCTCTACTCATTCTAGTTCACAAGGCCTAGCAAGCCAAGTGTTCTAGTTTCTTCAAAGTTCGAAAAAGAAGCCAAAGGTAGAAGCTTTCGGGTGGATCCATCTTCGGCGCAAGGAGACGACGAGGTGAGGCTGATCCGTACACCGGGAGGAGTTGAAGACGAAGGAGTTCAAGAAAGGTATAGCCCCCTAACCGAGTAGGTAAAACTCTAGTTAGGTTGTTAGTTAGTTGTTTAGCAAAGATCCGTATTATGAGTCCATGTTACCACCCTCTTGAAAATAGTTTTTCACCACTTCCGCAACCCCGTGAGTATCGGGGAAGGGTAGCATGGACTTACAGATGCAAGGTCCATAACAGTTCGAGAAACTACCGGTAACACTTACCAGTAAATCTCAGCAACCCTGGCCAGAGATTTCCTGTTATGGCTAATCGAGCACAGCGCAACATCAACCCCCAATACCGGGAGAGACGAAACCCCTCCTATCGCTCAATGCCTCCATGTGATTCGGGACTGTACCCAAAAGCCACCGTTTTGCACGATCTCTTGACCGTGGTAAGGTGGAAATCAAAGCACAGTGGGAATCACACAAGACTCTATGACGATCTCGGGTCTACAGACTAACTTGTACCAGTGTCACCAGAGAACTGCTATCCGACGATAGGTATAATACCATCTAGGAGTTCTTGGTGAGTCCGTCCAGTGTACCCAGTCTCCACTGAGCACCCTTATACCTTTTCTGATGTCAAACACCAATGGATATGGGATCATCCATCGCCCATCATATGGGTCAAGAAGCGCATACGCTAGTTTACTCTGGAGTATCGATACCCTGTCTCGATACTCCCACGACTAGGAACATTTGAAGGATGTACTTATCGACTACCATGTCTTCACTAGTATGATCTGCATCATAATCCTGGTAGTCAAGTAATCATCCTAAGGGGTTTATCAACATGCGATCACAAAACAGTATTTATTTACATGTTAAGATAAAGTGCAACCAGATAGCATACTATCATGTCGAGCAAGAAAGTCCTTCCTATATATGTCCAAACATCCACTACAATATACATCGCATGTACAGTAATGGCCTCTAGGGCATACATATAACTAACAGGGAGTTCATGGATCGCGGCGAAGGGACTACTACTCGGAGCTTATAAAGTGAAGGAACGGACTACAAAGGTTGCAATCCCTCTCTCTTAGATGTAAAGTTGTTTACATGCAAAGTTAACCCTAATTCTCTAGTTAAGATCTTGGTTAGGGTTTCATAGCACCCCAAAAATTTCAATATGGCATGTGTGATGCCTTCCTAAACCTTATGGTGGTGTTACGCAACCCTACAGGAAACACATCAGCAAATGACCCCGCCGCGGAAATACATCATCAAATTGTTAGTGATATGTAAGCCCTATAGGCCATTACTGTACATACGATGTATATTGTAGTGGATGCTTGGACATATATAGTGAGGACTTTCTTGCTCGACATGATAGTATGCTATCTAGTTGCACTTTATCTTAACATGTACTCTGATTGTCTCTATGATACATGTTGATAAAGCCTTTAGGATGAGTACTTGACTACCAGGACTATGATGCAGATTATACTTGTGGGGACAGTGTAGTCACTAAGTGCATCCTTCAAATGTTCCTGTTAGTTATATGTATGCCCTAGAGGCCATTACTGTACATAGGATGTATATTGTAGTGGATGCTGGGACATATATAGGGAGGACTTTCTTGCTCGACATGATAGTATGCTATCTGGTTACCCTTTACCTTAACGTGTATACTGATTGTCTCTCTGTTACATGTTGGTAAAGCCCATAGGATCTGTACTTGACTACCTGGACTATGATGCGGATCATACTAGTGGGGACATGGTAGTCCATAAGTACATCCTTCAAAGTCCCTAGTTGTGGGTGTATCGAGACAGGGCATCGATATACCAGAGTAGACTAGCGTATACCTTCTCGACCCATACAGATGGGCGATGGATGATCCCATATCCATTGGTGTTTGACATCAGAGATGATATACGGGTGCTCAGTAGAGACTGGGTACACTGGACGGACTCGCCGAGAACTCCCAGATGGTATTATACCTCACGTCAGATGGCAGTTCTCTGGTGACACTGGTACAGAGTAGTCTGTTGACCCGAGATCGTCATAGAGTCTTGTGTGGTTCCCACTGTGCTTTGATTTCCATCTTACCACGTCCAAGAGGGCGTGAAAAATGGTGGTTTTTGGGTACAGTCCCGAGTCACATGGAGGCAATGAGCGATAGGAGGGGATTCGTCTCTCCCGGTATAGGGGGTTGATGTTGCGCTGTGTTCGATTGGCTATAACAGGAAATCCCTGGCCATGGTTGCTGAGATTTACTGGTAAGTGTTACCAGTAGTTTCTCGAATAGTTATAGACCTCATATCGACACGACTTATCAAGCTATTGGGGTCTGACGTTTACCACCCCTAGGCGAGATATGCGACATATCAGACGATCAGACCGGACTGTACGGTAGTGTTACTGGTCGGATTCACTGGAGTGTGAGCGGGCTTGCTCGTCGATCTTCAGATCGCTCAATACCCGGGTGGCCGTTACGTTTAGCAGACCGCTTGCGGCTTGTGGGTGTTTGATATGATCATCACCTGCTGCCGGCGTATTGACGAGTCTTTAGAGTCCTACACAGAGGTTTCCTGGCTCAAGCGAAACGAAATAGGAGCGCATATGAGATATGTGCGGGACCGAGAATAATGCGTGTATGTGATACCGTATTCTATTCTCGCGATAAATGTATCGAATGGTTGTATGTGATATAACCTAGTTATCGATTCAAGCGTTGATTCGATAAGCCGATATATTGTATACTAGTCGGTTGTGTGCGACATAACCGGATCATTGAATCAAGTGTTGATTTAATGATTTAATGCATATTTATATATTTGATATATTACTTTGCATCAACTAGTATCGGTTTACTTAAGATGGATTTTCTCACTCGGATGTGCGCATTATATATGTGATATGATTTTGTGCACTTGCTTGTATCATGTTTGATGATACATGCTTTTTGGTTAAGTGTAAAGTATTAAACCTTGGTTAATGAAATGGTTAGGGTTTATTATTTGTTATTCATTTATCTTATTTAATTATCCTTTTATTTTTGATAAATGAATAAAAGAAAAGAGAAAAGAATGGTGGCTAATTTTGTTCTTTAGTTGAAGCTTCATGAAGCTTTGATCAAGTCAACCATTCTTATCTCATCCTTAACCCTAACCATTCCCACTAACCCTAGTTTAATCTCTACACTTGACCATGGTTAATTTTCTGATAAGAATTCATTTTCTTTTCTTTTTCAAATAACTTATCATAACTTTCTTCTTCTTCTTCATCTTCTTCTTTGAAGAAGCTTGAGGTCATCAATAGTGGATTGATGATTTGAGTGAGAAATCCAATTCTAAAGTCTACCCACTTCCTATTTCTTCATCCTCTACCTCTTGCCAAGTAGTAGAGTGTGTTTCCTTCACAAGTTTTTAGGGCTTGGTGAAGGTGGAGCTTGATTTAGCGATGCCTCGACGTAGATCATCTTCGGCATGGACATCAACGACCTAGCTCGCTTTTTCTCCGACGAAGCCGACTCTAGAGCCCGGATTCCTTTTGGACAGCGGAGACGACTTCGTTGCGGAGCTATGGAGGTGGAGCACCGGATCTACAAAGGTTGTATTTCCGTATCTCTTAGTTAAGTGTTAACTAGTTAGCTTTTTCGCCTAAACTTCTAGCCAACGATCCGTACACTAGGGTTTCTCGGCACCATAATTTTTGAAATTGGCATGGTTGATGCCTTGTGAGTCCTCTTGAGAGTGCCTAGGAACCCTACAGTGGTATCAGAGCCTAGCTAGACCTTTAGGCGAAGACCAGACGGAGTTTGAAGTCCGAACGAACTCGAAACCCGATCACAAAAATGCTCTCTGTCCTTTTTTCAAAAACTGGGATTTTTCCAAATTAAAAATTACTAAAAAATTCAGCAGGGAAAAATAAGAATTACGGTGCAAAAATATTTCGGTAAACAGTAATTAGTGCGGCGGAACCGCGGCAGAAGCCCAGCTTCTGCGGCGGTTCCACGGCTCTCTGGTGACGTCAGCCCTATATTTTTGCACAGTAATTCCTGATAAATTCTTCTGAGTTTTCTGGGAATTTTTAAAATTTATTCAAGAGTTGAATAATCTGGGATTGTTTTGGGGATTCGAATGTTCGATCGGATTATCAAATTTTGTCTGTGTGGCTTTCCGGATAAATTTTAGAATATGTTAAAAAGTTCGACCGGATATAAATACCCAATTTTTCCCCTGTCGGGAAATTTCCAAGTGTTGGATTTTTCCGTAGTTTAACGACGTTCTAAGTAGTGCAAGTAACTCGATGGACCCTCTAGAAGACAACAAACCTTAACTCGATTATGTGACCGTCTTGAACTGCCCTTTGAACCTTCGGGTTTGGGGCGGTACGGCGTGCCACATGTGAGGCGTTGGCTTGACCCTTCTACGGCTGGACCGTCGGTACTGAGGCACGAACTGAATGTTGTTAGACTTATTTCATGTGTTGATCTGTATCGGGAAAACTTGGGTGTTCGAATGTTCAATCGGAAAGTTTAACATTTTCTAATTATCTGGAATGGGATACAATAATTGGAATTCACAAGAAGTTATGAGATAACTGAATGAATGTTATAAACATAGCACTTTAGTCTCACTTGATCGGTTGCCACGGAATTTTGATGTGATCAAAAGTCCGTCGCAATCACGTAGCGTACGCGGATACTCGCCGGGTAAACTTAATAGACAGCTTCACTCCATAGCCTCGACCAAGTGACTGTAGGAGAACCCCGTCGCCGAAAGCATCCGTTCGGGTGCTCGCGGCAGCGGTGTTCCGCCTTGGTGCACTTCGTCGACGGTATCGGGGGTGCAGCCGTCTACTGAAGTTTGCGACGAGCATTCGATCAGGATGTCGGGAATCTTGTTGAATTACCCGACTAAATATTGAAAAGTGTTTTCAATGATGAGACTAAAATGCGGGGTTTATAATTCTTAGGCATACGATGTCTAAGTAATTCATTTGGGCAGGCATGCGATGTCTGAGGAGGTTGCGGATTCCAACTGTTGTAGTTTTACACTTTCTTTTCTGTGACCGTAAGTGTAATATGTGATATCCCCGGTTTCGTTGCTATATGTCAACGACAATTGGGATGCGCATATTTACTTACGTTGATGACATGTGATGTTATGTGTTGCTGGATATGTTATATTGGATCGTCGTGTTTGAATAGCCGGGGGTTTTTATGTGAGATGAGTGTTTTTCATTTTCATTCATGTAAAAAACTTGTATGTAATATTCTTTTGTTGGGGCGCTTCCAGGTTGCGGAAGTTGTCACCGTTTGTATATTATTTACTTTTCCGCACTAGGATAGACCCAAGGAGGAGGGCACAAGTAACCGGGTTCTGGAGTCCAGTGGGAGACCAACTCGAGGAGTCGATTCCGGGTCTCCTAACTCTAGAATTGGCAGGGTTGCTTGCCGCTCTCGTAGGGGTCTAGGGGTGTGGGTTTGGCTATTCATCACGACCGTGGAATCCGTGTTTTATACTGGCTCGTATTGAAAACACGGACGTCCTAGTATATCCAATATTTCATATGTTTCTTCTGCTGCGATATCTGTGATGTGATCATGTGATGTTCTGTGATAGATACAGTATATAGTATATATGATATATTATATAGATGTTACTTATGTTTTACACCCGTGCTAGCCCTGCCCCGCTCTGCCGTTAGTTACCTAACCTAACGGTGAACGAGGGGACATCGAGGCGAATGCGGATGGCATAAGTGTACGTCGTATTTATCTGTGATGTTTAGGTACTTAAATGATGGGACTTCATTAATGTGATTAATGAAATAAAAGAAACCTAAGATGTTGTAGAATCGAATTTCAAAATAAAACAGGTAGCTACAGTTCTTGCTTTGCACAGCGGTATATGTGATATATCCTGCACCTTATTCGATAAGGAAAGGACCGAGATCCCTTCACCGGGAGTGACTCCTTTAGCAATAACTGGCAGATGCTACACACTCGGTTTGTCTTTTGATTGCTTTTAAGAGTTTTTGCTTTGCACAGTGATATATGTGATATATCCCGCACCTCATTCGACGAGGAAAGGACCGACGATCCCTTCACCGGGAGTGACTCCTTTAGCAAAACTAGAAAAGCCTCAAAAACACTCCATTTCAAAATTCATTCGATCCTACAACGATATCAAGTTCATTACGCAATAGGTTTTCAGAAAAACCTGTCGTAGCCCTCCGTCATTTCAGATAAGTTGTATATAGTATTCGTGCTGCATTTGTTTGCTTTCGTCAAGGTGCAGTGTGCGGTAGCTATATGCTGCTTATCTGCCAGCATACGATGCGATTGGATTAGGGTAGTCGTGCGGCTTTGTTGGCTTTCGTCAAGGGTCGTGCGGGTGGGTTTAATTCGATCAAGAAATGTACGGGTTGAACTTGACTAGCGGGCTATGGTTTGTTGGCTTTCGTCAAGGTCATAGCACGTTAGGGGCAAAATATTATCGGGAATTTCAAGTGTTGAAATTTGCAATGAGATTGCATACCTTCTATGAGATAGTTGGATCCCGATACCCGCTGTGAGTAAGAGTTACTCCTGGGAGAGTTTTATACATTACAATTAGCCGATCAAGTAGGTGTCTAGAAAGGTGTTAACGAGGTTACGCCTCTGGGAAAACGAGGTTTACATTAATTAGGTTCGTGCGAAAGCACGGGGGACCTCCCTCAAAGTACCGACACTGGCCTGGCTGAAAGATTGGCGAACTTGTAGTGTGTAATTAATCCCGGCTAGTCTTTCCTTTTAGGGTTTGAAGGAAGATTTGATAAAAAGCAGTGGGAGCCATCCTGATTAGATAAAAAATAATAACCAATCTATTCTTGCAAGAGCGCACGCTGAGTGTTTTCTTCTCTCTCTCTCCTGGTAACGACCATATCACGCCTTAATCAAGATAATAATACGGAATATTGACCGAACCCGCTTGTTATACTGAGCTGGGGAACGTTGGTCCCGCTCCAACTTATAATTGTTATAAGACAGAGCAAGAAATTGGGGATTACCAGAATTCCCGTGCCGCCCAAACGAAGAGAGTGCATGCTGATGCATCATCTTTGGGTGTGTTCATTACAGAGAACTGTTTCTCAGTATCCTTTACGTCCTGGGTATGTGATACCAGATCAGGATCCCAGATATGTAATCTGTTACATAGGGCTGCAGAAAGGTAGAGAACTGAGAACGGGTGATAAGTTTCATGAGGCAGAAAACGGGGCAAGTGTTGCAGCCAAGTCTGTTGGTCACTGTCACCCTGTATTACCAATACATTGATTCTGAACGAATGTTATTAGATACCGAACCTGATATACAAAATCATATCAGTCTCTTTATTAGTAAAGAAATGATAAAATTCTGTATTGTTGGATAATGTTTTGAACATTTCCTATATCAAAAGTTGATCGTATCAGGCACGTTATCTAAAAGCGTTGATGTTCTAAATCAAACTACAGTTCTTAGTATATGGAACACACACAAGAGGAAGAGTTCAGAAATGAACGAATTCTTCTTGAGGTATTGTAGACTAGGTCATATCAATGCGACCCGACTAGCTAGAGTTACATATAGATGCATATTTAAATCAGTTTGAATTTACATCTTGTGAAACTCGCCAGTCATGTCACAAAGATACGATGACCATAGCTCTGTTTATTGGAAGCAGAGAAAGTGTTAGTAAACTCTTGGGATGATACATGTTGATGTATGTAGGTCCCCTGTCTACACTTGCCAAGACCGGTTCTTTATACTTCATTACGTTCTCTGATAATCTCTCAAGATTCAGACATATGTTCCTGTTGAAACACAAGTCCGAACCTTTTGAGATATTCACAGAATATGATTTAGAAGTAGAGAACCAAAACACGGGTATAAGTATTATGTCCTTTGATGAGATCAAGGAGGAGAATACTTGAGCACGGAATTCCTGGACCTTTCTAAAGGAGAATGAGAGTCTCTCTCAGCATTACTCCTCCGTATACACCATAGCACGATGGTATATCGGGGCGGAGCAATCACACCCTAAATGATAAGGTGTGCTCTATGATGAGTACTACTGAGTTACCTATTTCCTTTTTGGGAGTTATGCACTTGAGAAGCTGCAAACCTATTGAATAGGGTTCTGATCAAATCAGTTGCCTACCACTTCATATGTGATATGGAAAGGGAAGAGCCCATGTCTTAAGCTAGTTAAGATTTGGGGTTGTCCGGCCTATGTCTAAAAGCAAAATCCGGACAAGCTCGAGGCAAGGTCTGTAATGTAGAACTGGAAATGTTCCAGCCATACAAACTGCAGCAGATGATTTGGTACAACCAGAGGATTCAGTAGAAACCAACGAACCTCAGCCTCTCCGCCGATCTAGTAGGGTTCCTCACCCACCTGAGAGATACTTCGGTTTCTCTATGACAGTGGGAGCGAGGAATGCATCATGAGATGATGACCCAACTAGTTTCGAGCTGGCCATCAGGAGTATGACTCTGTAAGAATGGCTGGATGTTTAGCAATCTGAGATGGAATCCTTATACACCAACAAAGTATGGACTTTAGTTGCTATATCTGAAGGGTTAAATCCCCATCAGGAGCAAGTATATCTTGAGAAGATTACTTGGTGTACATGGAAAAGTTGAGACTTTCAAAGCTAGACTTGTTAAAGGTTTTCGTCATCGACCAGGCGTGGATAATGATGAAACCTTTTCCAATCTCTATGCTTAAGTCCATCCAGATACTACTTGCCATGGCTACATACCATGACTACGATATCTGGCGGTTGGGTGTCTTGACTGCTTTTCTAAATGATGATTTAGAAGAGTGTGTCTATAAGTACACAGCCAGAGGGCTTCGTAGACAGTGGGAGCAGCGGAAACGTGTGCAAGATGTTTAATAGGATAAAGCAGGCATCGCGGAGTTGGAACATCTGTTTTGATGAATTAGTCAAAGAGTTTGACATCATCAAAATGGTAGATGAACCTTGTATAAACAAAAGGGTAGTAGGGAGTATGGTGACGATCCTCGTAGAGTACGTGGATGACATGCTCTTGATAGGGAAGGAGTTTCCTATGCTACGTTCGGTCAATCTCCGCTTATCATAATGATTCTCCATATAGGATCAAAGTGATACCTACTAAATCCTAGGTTTTGGATCTATGAGATAGATCTAAATGGATGTTAGGATTCTCACTAGTTGTAGTGAGAAGGTATCAATCGACCCTGGGGAGAATCACTGGAATGGTTCCAGGGTGATAAAGACGACTGAATGTCAGTCGCAGGCATTGTCTTTACCCTCAGTAAAGGGACGGTATGTTGGAAGAGTTCCAAGCTAGATACCGTATCATACTAGACGATGAAGGCAGGATAGATCGCTACTTAAGATGCTACCAAAGAGGCTGTTTGGGTGTATATTGGTTCATGAGATGAACTATGTTCCTCCCATTGTGTGACAATGGAGTTGTGGCTTATGCCAAGGAACGTCCGTCCCATCAGTGATCCAGACATATTCTAAGGCAGTATCACCTGATCATGGAGATGGTTAATCTCCAGGGGATCGAGGTAAGGAGAGTAGACTCAGAGGACAACACAGCGGATCCACTCACAAAGGCCTGTTCCCAGAGAGAGACTTTTATGGGATGGTTGAGTATGAGATACTGCAACCACTGCTACAGATGGCCCTAGTGCAAGTGGGAGATTGTTAGTTATATGTATGCCCTAGAGGCCATTACTGTACATAGGATGTATATTGTAGTGGATGCTGGGACATATATAGGGAGGACTTTCTTGCTCGACATGATAGTATGCTATCTGGTTACCCTTTACCTTAATGTGTATACTGATTGTCTCTCTGTTACATGTTGGTAAAGCCCTTAGGATCTGTACTTGACTACCTGGACTATGATGCGGATCATACTAGTGGGGACATGGTAGTCCATAAGTACATCCTTCAAAGTCCCTAGTTGTGGGTGTATCGAGACAGGGCATCGATATACCAGAGTAAACTAGCGTATACCTTCTCGACCCATACAGATGGGCGATGGATGATCCCATATCCATTGGTGTTTGACATCAGAGATGATATACGGGTGCTCAGTAGAGACTGGGTACACTGGACGGACTCGCCGAGAACTCCCAGATGGTATTATACCTCACGTCAGATGGCAGTTCTCTGGTGACACTGGTACAGAGTAGTCTGTTGACCCGAGATCGTCATAGAGTCTTGTGTGGTTCCCACTGTGCTTTGATTTCCATCTTACCACGTCCAAGAGGGCGTGCAAAACGGTGGTTTTTGGGTATAGTCCCAAGTCACATGGAGGCAATGAGCGATAGGAGGGGATTCGTCTCTCCCGGTATAGGGGGTTGATGTTGCGCTGTGTTCGATTGGCTATAACAGGAAATCCCTGGCCAGGGTTGCTGAGATTTACTGGTAAGTGTTACCAGTTGTTGCGCCACGGCAGCGCCCCGGCCGTCTTACTCGAGGCCAAATTGCGGAATAAAAATTTTCCTTGCTCGGAAACCGGCGCTACCGCGGACAAAGAAAACCCGGATCGATAACCATTAACCTACGCTAGCAAACAAGAGATAGGGTGAGAAGTATACCGAGTGATCCGAGTCCTCCGGTCTTCTCTTCATCATCCCGATCTCCCGCGGAAAGTCTTGGCTCCACATTGTCGCCTCCTCGCCGGAAGGGGCACCACATCGCCTTCGTCTTTTACGGGCTCCCGCCTCAATACCGAGGCAACTCGAGCATGAAGCCGGCAACTCGACATGCTCAAGATATGCTGTAGAATGTAGTGTAGAAGATGGTTGTCTCACTTGGGGTTTGTAGTTGCCATGATGGAGGATTGGGGTTAGGAAAAATGGTGCTTTCATTTTTCCGAAACAAGAAGAAGAAGGAGATGAAGAATTCCTCACAAAACTAAGATGAACTCTCTCATTCTTTTTCTTTCTCTCTTTCTTTTTCTTCTTCTTCTTTTCTTTTTCTTCTTCTTCTTTTCTAAATGAGAAACTTATCATCAAGTGAGAATGAGAATGGTGGAGGAATGATAATATGATAGCAAGAGGGAGGTGAGTGTAGGAGCAAGAGAGGGGTGACCACATCCAAGGTCAACAAAACATCAACCATGCTTAAAACACTATGCCACCATAACCTTTCACTTCACTTTAAAAAACCAAGTCAATGGATGAAAGAAATGATATCTATCATAATCAAACTTTTACAAGAAACCCCCCCACAAAGTGTAATTTGCAAAACTGCAAATTACCCCCTCCATCGGAAAAGTCCGGCCGGGAAAGAACAAAGGAAAACCGGCCGGAACGGAATGCAAACTGGCAACTCCAGAAAACTGGTCCTGTAATAAATTACAGGAAAACCCCGACACTGTGCATACACACCTGCATCTGTATTCCGACCGGATACAAATGCAATGAGACAAAATCTACACTGTACTAAACTAGGACCGGCTTAAGCCAAAGCCGGCTAGTAAAATCCGTTCGATCCTGATCCGTGCAATACCGCACGTATCTGATCGAACCCTGCCATATAACTATACGGCCACTAGTACAAAGCTGTCCGTTCCTGATCCGTGCAATACCGCACGTATCTGATCGGACCATGCCATATCTCCATACGGTCTCTACAGCGTTTCGCCCGAAAGCTGAGTAACTGAAAGTGTGGTGGACTCTAAAGACTCGTCAATACTATGGCTGTGGATTTAACCACTGGCACGTCAGAGGTATAAGCCAATACGTGACGGGCCACCAGCTATTGACCAAAAGGGACGTCGATGAGGAAGCTCACCCCGACACCCAACTGAGCCTGTCAGTGACAATATCCGTACAGTCCGGTCCGTTCGTCTATGAGTATCGCATGGCGGGCCTAGGGGGTTGGTAAAAGTCAGACCCCCAAAAGCGGTACAAGTCGTGTCGGAGCGTAGCCCAGAACGCCCTGAGATACTACTGGAATACCTACCAGTAAATCTCCTGCCTCGGCCGAGGGCTTTGCGTAATGGCTCTCCTAGACACAGCGCGACCTCACCCCCAATACCGGGAGAGACGAACCCCTGCAGATCCGCTCACTGCCTCCATGTGGCTCGGGACTGTACCCAACTAAAACCTGTTTGCACGACTCCTTTGAGCCGTGGTAGGGTAGTAATCAAAACACAGTGGGAACTCACACGAGACAAATGACGATCTCAGGTCGATGAACTAACCTGTACACATGTCACCTGGGAACTGCTATCTGACGTCTGGTATAAGACCAACTAGCAGGTTCCCGGCGAGTCCTGTCCGGTGTACTCATAACCCAATGAGCACCTGTATACATCTTAGGTGAACCAACTGACACCAGTGGCTTGTGAGACCGGCCACCGCCCCTCGTCGGGGTCTCGACTGTATACACTAGTCTACTAATGGAGTATCGATGCCCTGTCTCGAAACTCCTACGACTAGGGACCTTTTAAGGATGTGCTTATAGACTACCAGCTCCCACGTATATGATCGCCATCATATTGCTGGCCGTCAAGCGAGAATCCTATGGGCTCTATCAACGTGTAATAGCGACATATCAGGTCACCTAAAGCAGTACACGATGATAAAGATAAACCAGATAGCATACTATCATCTCGAGTAAGACTGTCCTACCGGGATAGGTCCTCCCTCAATCATTGCAATCACGTGCCTGTGATCCAATAATTGACTCTGAGGGCACTAACTCCAACAATCTCCCACTTGCACTCAAGGCTAATTATTGCGATGTCGCATACTCACAGCCCGTGTGATACCGAACACCCAACTCCTCTACTAGTCAGTCTCACAAAACCCGTTTGTGAAACTATTGCGTTCGAGGAATAGCCTCAGTGAGTGGATCCGCTATGATGTTTCTTTCTATGTCTCTCTATATCTCAAGTTCGCGGAGAAAACCATCTCCCGAAATGAGTAATACCTGTCTTGGAATGTCTGGATGTCTGATGGGACCTAGTTCATAAATGAACTCCAAATCCAAACTTCTTAGACTGTATCAACAACTGAACTTAATCAGTATCCTGCGCCATGCCTCCCTCAGTATTGCCTTGGACCACCTGTCCAAAATACTGTCCCTCGTCAGAGGGAGAACTACAACTCTGACAACCTCCTTGTCGTCCATGTCACCTTGGAAGCCTGGAGTGATGACCGTCTCCTAAAGGAGGCAGCCGTTATCATATCCCTAGAACATTCACTTATGTTCTAAAACTGCTTCCGACTGTTTTTCCAGGATTGGATTAATATCAACTTATTGCACCTACTGCAAGAACAACATCTGGTGTGGTACTTGACATCTCATGATTGACTCAATTGCCTAAGCAAGTGATCTGTCAATCATGCGTATCCCTCTCCCCTTTAGTCTGTAAGACACCTTTAGAGAGGGTGACTCCATTAACTGCAGGTGTACTACCGTGTCAGGAGTCGTCCATTCTAAATACTCATAGAATGCTGTCAAGATACCCAGATTGGGAAACCACCCAAATCTAGATCTAAAACCATAGATCTAGTAACCAGTATGTCTGATATAATATCCAAGTCCCTTGTGGAGAAACCACTGTGTGACGACCAAAGTATAACCGATCGTAGTATAGGAATATCACTTCCTACTACCTTCTCAACAGATCCATCCCCTATTCTGATGACGTCAAACCCATGACTGTCACATCAGAAACAGATGATCTAACTCCGCTATATCTGCTTTAGTCTATAAATAGACATAAGCACAAAGTCCACCAATGCTTCCGCTGCTCCCACTGACTACGACAACCCTCTGCCAGAGTCATATAGACGTGCACTTCTAAAGCTAGTTTAGAACGACGCTATACTCATCCTCCTGCCGGGTCTCGCAGCCTGGAACAACAACAATGGCAAGTGTGGGTAAACAAGAACTTCCCTGTCACCGTCCTTGAGGCTACCGGAGTACCTCTCGGGTGCCTGAAGTTACCCACCTTATCTGCGGAGTGGCCAATGGAATGTCAAATCAGATTGAATCTTTAGGTTCCTTATCAAATCTTCAGTAATCGTTTGCGGTTCTGGAATCACTTCCAGTTCTACCATACTCCCACTTCTGTTTTTGAAAAAATCCATTTTTAATAAAACTGTGGCGAGTCTAGAACAATATTTCTATTGATCTGCCAGATGGTAGAAAGTCAACCCTCGTCATAGCCTGGGTCAACCCACAAACAGCCATTACAGAAACGTGCCTTGAGTTGTCCAGTGTCTGGTTTTAATCATAAGCTGGACAACTCCCCGTACCTTAACATCGTTAAGATATGAACTGTTCTATATCCAATATAGAACCAGAGGCACTGATTCAATTGAACCAGATTCAAATCATGCAACTATCTCCAGTGCATGTCAACTAAATGGAAGGAGGCCGATCAGCGTTACTCAACTTAGGAATGCTTCCAATTATGAGTAACCTGAAAGAGAAGCAAGTTCTCATTACTATCAACTGAATACCATACATAAGTATCTACATCTTCGATCACCTTGAAGAATCCCGATACTTGCTACACCTGGTTCTCTACTCTATTCAAATACCTATAACTCCACAAAACTTAGACCCTGTGTTTCCACGAAACAGCTGTCTAAAATCTAGAGAAGTCATAAGTAAACCGAATATAGTACGAGCACCAACCCCTCTGTCCTAATGGACACTGGACAACATACAATACTCTGTATAAGTCCGCTGAGTCTAACAACTCTTTCACTGTGCGTCGTAGGTTGAAAACTGTACTTATGGTTAAGAAGAATTACACCGCTGTTTAATGCTCCTTACCTAACCATCCACTGATATAGGTAAATGTCATCGACATAATATCAAAAAGTATATCTCACTCTATAAAAATAGACGTACAGATATATCAATTTGAAATTGGTGCACAACAGCGGATATTCATAACCAAATATTTGCCGACCGGCAAACAACCCAGGTGACTTCCTCAAATATCACCGATTACAACGAATCCCGATATAATGAGGACGATCACCCAATTCCCAATAACTTACTCCCACTCATCATCTGTAAAACCATACAGATGTGAGAATCCAACCTGGTAAATACATACCCTGGAGTAAGTGTCTAATCGGGAAATCAGTTTTCTTTCAACATTACACAGTGAAACTGAAACATTGAAATGTTTCTGTGGGGAATACTGGTATTCCTAGTAATGCCTCTACCATTACTCAGATTCACAACTATAACCGTATAATTCTTTGCCACCTCTCCAAATCCCTTTATATGTCTTTAGTCATTACCTTCTGCACACCCCTTTAGGCCAATTGGTTTTCTTCCTTCCCTACCGTTCGGCACCAGCCTATGGTTTGGAAGAAGACTGTCCAATAAGCATAAAAGGTGTACTGTCCTAATCCTAGGAGCACTCGCAACGCGAGAGAAGGTGAAGATAAAAGACACCTGAATGTACTTTATTCTTATTTCTCCTGAACCAGAATCCATCCCCGAACTGGAACTAGTTCCTTTCGAGTTCGTATATAACCATACGATGGAGTATCCAATAAACTGTGGATCTTCGTAGTGATACGGAGTGTCCTGGAGAAATACAAAGGTGATTTAGGATTGGCGAAGAAATACTTGGTTTGGTCGTGAATATCAGTCGCAATTTACTTTGCCCTCTTACTAATCCCTTGCTTTGTCTGAACTTAATACCTTCTGCACACCATCGTTATGCTAATTGGTTTTCTTCATTCCCTACCGGTCGGCACCAGCCTAAGGTTTGGAAGAAGACTATCCAATTTGCGTAATAGGTGTACTACTCCTAAACCAAGGAGTACTCGCAACCTGAGAGGAGGTGAAAAGAAAAGACAACTGAATAGTCCTATCCGTTTTCTCCAGAACCAGAAACCATCCTCGAAGTCCTTCGAGTTCGTATATAACCATACGATGGTTTTGTCCAATGGAAGTGGACGTTCGTAGTAATACGGGGTGTCCTGGAGAAAAAGGGTAAAAGTAGGAGTGGCAATGAGGTCTGCAACTCTGACAATCCAAAAGCCTGTGTTAAGAAGGTTCGGTCAACTTGGTCACTGAGTCAAAGTCCAGGGTCGGGTCAATGGTCGCTGCCAAAGAGAGAGAAAAGAAAACACTCAGCGTGCACTCTAACCTAGATCAGAATGGTTATCACTTTGTCTAATCTGGAAACCTACCACTGTACCTCAAATTCCCCTCCAAACCTGAAAGAAGAATTAGTCGGGATCACCCGAGGAGTAAACCAACTCATCAGTGGGAATCGGGATCCAACTATCATCGCATGATAACGTGACGGAATCCACTCACGTCACCACACTCCAGAAGGTATGCGCATATCTGGCAAGTTTCAGTTCTTTTGAAACTCCCGATGTGATTTTTACCCCTAGGACTCAAGTGACCTTGACGGAGTCAACAAATCAAAGAGTCCTAGTCAAGTTCAACCCGTCATTATCTGGATTGCATTAAACCCACCCGTACGTGCCCTTGACAGAGTCAACAAGGCCGCACGACTGTCCTAACCAATCCCACTTATGCAACAAACAAGCACCACTTAGCTACCGTACACTACGCCTTGACGGAGTCAACAAACGCAGCACGAATACTAAATAATACCCATAAGAAATGACGGAGGGCTACGAATGGTTTTTGGCGAAAAACCTTTAACGTAATGAACTTGATATCGTTGAAGGAACTGCATAGCCTTTTATAAAATATAGTGACGAAAACCTTTACTAAAGAGGTCACTCCCGGTGAAGGGATCTCGGCTCTTTCCCCGTAGAATGAGGTGCAGGATATTCCAACTGAATACCACGATGCAAAGCAAAAGTAATCGGCTATAGTGAAGTTAATGCCCTGACGCAAACTTCTGTCCAAGGGGTCACTCCCGGTGAAGGGATCTCGGCCCTTGCCTCGTCGACTGAGGAGCAGGATATTCCAAATGAATACCACGATGCAAAACAAAAGCGAACGTCCTTGCAATAACAGCTTTTTTTGAAAAATTGTTCCAACAACATCAGAATAGGTTTGTTTAAACTTGCATTGATCCGAATCAATGCAGTCCCATCAATTGATCACACCACAAAGAACGAAAATATACTGACGTACGTATATGCCATCCGCATTCGCCACTGGGTCCCGTCATCACCCGTTAGGTTAGCTTACTAACGGCAGAGCGGGGACTGGACTAGCGCGGATGAAAAACATATACAACATCTACTAATATATATACCAATATATAGTATTTCGCTCAAGGCGTGAATAAAAGGCAACATCACAGAAATGTACAGCATCACAGAACAATACAGATATCTGGAAGCCCCGGGTTTCACAGAGCCGCTGCTGAAACCCGACGTTCCCCTGGTCGTGTGGATAGCCTGTGCAATGAAATCCTAGACCCCTACGGGCGCGGCAAGTCACCCGCCAAAACCTGAAGCGAGGCAGCCCCCTTCAGCACCGTGAATGGACCACCTAGCACTTCACGGAATCCGGTAACTTGGGCACCCCTCCTGGGTCAACCTGTACCCCCTACGAGTGCGGCGAATAGCCCGCCAATCCTGGACTGAAGCCCCCTCCGTCTCAATGCCCTGAGATGCGGGCCCGTTGCCCTCCAGAACCCGGCTATCCGTGCACCCCACCGCGGGGTAACCCTAGTACAGAATGTAAAATATACATACACCGGGTACATCGACCGCAACCAGGTCGTGCCCCAAAAGAATAATACAAACAGGCAGTGACGGCAGTCCACATGTCGGACGCTCGCCCCGCAATATCAAATGTATAAAATACAACAAAGCTGTACTAGCATTGCATCCAGGCTATCCCCCACGACCGATCCGCAACATCACAGCATAAACATAGAACATCAACGTGAAAATCACGTTCGCAAATCCGTCTAACCGGGCTATAGCAGTTAGACCGGATTTACCGATCGAGTGACATTCACGGTCGCAGAAATAATGTAAATACTGTGAAAAATGTGTTTAAAATTTTCCGATTGACCAAAAATTAACAAGTGGGCCCCCACTCAAAACTGTAGCAGTCACAGAAAACCTGGGCCCAATTTTAATATTCCAAATACCCCATTTTCATGTCCAAGACAATCTGCAAAAATATGGTACAGTAAAGATTTTAAAGCGCGGCGGAAGAGCGGCCAAAGCAAGGCTTTGGCCGCGCTTCCGCGGTGAAAGAAAGGAATCAGGGTACCAAATTTTATCAGATCTCTTATATTTCCCTGCACATCATTCTGAAACCACCTGAAAAATTTTTGGACTTCAAAAAAATTCGACAGAAACTGATGTGCAATAAAAATACGGTTTTTGGAAATTTCGGTCGATCGGAAACGCAAACACATCAAACGAAGCTAGGTAAGGTTAATGGCGTGTCTCTGATACCATGTTGCGCCACGGCAGCGCCCCGGCCGTCTTACTCGAGGCCAAATTGCGGAATAAAAATTTTCCTTGCTCGGAAACCGGCGCTACCGCGGACAAAGAAAACCCGGATCGATAACCATTAACCTACGCTAGCAAACAAGAGATAGGGTGAGAAGTATACCGAGTGATCCGAGTCCTCCGGTCTTCTCTTCATCATCCCGATCTCCCGCGGAAAGTCTTGGCTCCACATTGTCGCCTCCTCGCCGGAAGGGGCACCACATCGCCTTCGTCTTTTACGGGCTCCCGCCTCAATACCGAGGCAACTCGAGCATGAAGCCGGCAACTCGACATGCTCAAGATATGCTGTAGAATGTAGTGTAGAAGATGGTTGTCTCACTTGGGGTTTGTAGTTGCCATGATGGAGGATTGGGGTTAGGAAAAATGGTGCTTTCATTTTTCCGAAACAAGAAGAAGAAGGAGATGAAGAATTCCTCACAAAACTAAGATGAACTCTCTCATTCTTTTTCTTTCTCTCTTTCTTTTTCTTCTTCTTCTTTTCTTTTTCTTCTTCTTCTTTTCTAAATGAGAAACTTATCATCAAGTGAGAATGAGAATGGTGGAGGAATGATAATATGATAGCAAGAGGGAGGTGAGTGTAGGAGCAAGAGAGGGGTGACCACATCCAAGGTCAACAAAACATCAACCATGCTTAAAACACTATGCCACCATAACCTTTCACTTCACTTTAAAAAACCAAGTCAATGGATGAAAGAAATGATATCTATCATAATCAAACTTTTACAAGAAACCCCCCCACAAAGTGTAATTTGCAAAACTGCAAATTACCCCCTCCATCGGAAAAGTCCGGCCGGGAAAGAACAAAGGAAAACCGGCCGGAACGGAATGCAAACTGGCAACTCCAGAAAACTGGTCCTGTAATAAATTACAGGAAAACCCCGACACTGTGCATACACACCTGCATCTGTATTCCGACCGGATACAAATGCAATGAGACAAAATCTACACTGTACTAAACTAGGACCGGCTTAAGCCAAAGCCGGCTAGTAAAATCCGTTCGATCCTGATCCGTGCAATACCGCACGTATCTGATCGAACCCTGCCATATAACTATACGGCCACTAGTACAAAGCTGTCCGTTCCTGATCCGTGCAATACCGCACGTATCTGATCGGACCATGCCATATCTCCATACGGTCTCTACAGCGTTTCGCCCGAAAGCTGAGTAACTGAAAGTGTGGTGGACTCTAAAGACTCGTCAATACTATGGCTGTGGATTTAACCACTGGCACGTCAGAGGTATAAGCCAATACGTGACGGGCCACCAGCTATTGACCAAAAGGGACGTCGATGAGGAAGCTCACCCCGACACCCAACTGAGCCTGTCAGTGACAATATCCGTACAGTCCGGTCCGTTCGTCTATGAGTATCGCATGGCGGGCCTAGGGGGTTGGTAAAAGTCAGACCCCCAAAAGCGGTACAAGTCGTGTCGGAGCGTAGCCCAGAACGCCCTGAGATACTACTGGAATACCTACCAGTAAATCTCCTGCCTCGGCCGAGGGCTTTGCGTAATGGCTCTCCTAGACACAGCGCGACCTCACCCCCAATACCGGGAGAGACGAACCCCTGCAGATCCGCTCACTGCCTCCATGTGGCTCGGGACTGTACCCAACTAAAACCTGTTTGCACGACTCCTTTGAGCCGTGGTAGGGTAGTAATCAAAACACAGTGGGAACTCACACGAGACAAATGACGATCTCAGGTCGATGAACTAACCTGTACACATGTCACCTGGGAACTGCTATCTGACGTCTGGTATAAGACCAACTAGCAGGTTCCCGGCGAGTCCTGTCCGGTGTACTCATAACCCAATGAGCACCTGTATACATCTTAGGTGAACCAACTGACACCAGTGGCTTGTGAGACCGGCCACCGCCCCTCGTCGGGGTCTCGACTGTATACACTAGTCTACTAATGGAGTATCGATGCCCTGTCTCGAAACTCCTACGACTAGGGACCTTTTAAGGATGTGCTTATAGACTACCAGCTCCCACGTATATGATCGCCATCATATTGCTGGCCGTCAAGCGAGAATCCTATGGGCTCTATCAACGTGTAATAGCGACATATCAGGTCACCTAAAGCAGTACACGATGATAAAGATAAACCAGATAGCATACTATCATCTCGAGTAAGACTGTCCTACCGGGATAGGTCCTCCCTCAATCATTGCAATCACGTGCCTGTGATCCAATAATTGACTCTGAGGGCACTAACTCCAACACCAGTAGTTTCTCGAATAGTTATAGACCTCATATCGACACGACTTATCAAGCTATTGGGGTCTGACGTTTACCACCCCTAGGCGAGATATGCGACATATCAGACGATCAGACCGGACTGTACGGTAGTGTTACTGGTCGGATTCACTGGAGTGTGAGCGGGCTTGCTCGTCGATCTTCGGATCGCTCAATACCCGGGTGGCCATTACGTTTAGCAGACCGCTTGCGGCTTGTGGGTGTTTGATATGATCATCACCTGCTGCCGGCGTATTGACGAGTCTTTAGAGTCCTACACAGAGGTTTCCTGGCTCAAGCGAAACGAAATAGGAGCGCATATGAGATATGTGCGGGACCGAGAATAATGCGTGTATGTGATACCGTATTCTATTCTCGCGATAAATGTATCGAATGGTTGTATGCGATATAACCTAGTTATCGATTCAAGCGTTGATTCGATAAGCTGATATATTGTATACTAGTCGGTTGTGTGCGACATAACCGGATCATTGAATCAAGTGTTGATTTAATGATTTAATGCATATTTATATATTTGATATATTACTTTGCATCAACTAGTATCGGTTTACTTAAGATGGATTTTCTCACTCGGATGTGCGCATTATATATGTGATATGATTTTGTGCACTTGCTTGTATCATGTTTGATGATACATGCTTTTTGGTTAAGTGTAAAGTATTAAACCTTGGTTAATGAAATGGTTAGGGTTTATTATTTGTTATTCATTTATCTTATTTAATTATCCTTTTATTTTTGATAAATGAATAAAAGAAAAGAGAAAAGAATGGTGGCTAATTTTGTTCTTTAGTTGAAGCTTCATGAAGCTTTGATCAAGTCAACCATTCTTATCTCATCCTTAACCCTAACCATTCCCACTAACCCTAGTTTAATCTCTACACTTGACCATGGTTAATTTTATGATAAGAATTCATTTTCTTTTCTTTTTCAAATAACTTATCATAACTTTCTTCTTCTTCTTCATCTTCTTCTTTGAAGAAGCTTGAGGTCATCAATGGTGGATTGATGATTTGAGTGAGAAATCCAATTCTAAAGTCTACCCACTTCCTATTTCTTCATCCTCTACCTCTTGCCAAGTAGTAGAGTGTGTTTCCTTCACAAGTTTTTAGGGCTTGGTGAAGGTGGAGCTTGATTTAGCGATGCCTCGACGTAGATCATCTTCGGCATGGACATCGACGACCTAGCTCGCTTTTTCTCCGACGAAGCCGACTTTAGAGCCCGGATTCCTTTTGGACAGCGGAGACGACTTCGTTGCGGAGCTATGGAGGTGGAGCACCGGATCTACAAAGGTTGTATTTCCGTATCTCTTAGTTAAGTGTTAACTAGTTAGCTTTTTCGCCTAAACTTCTAGCCAACGATCCGTACACTAGGGTTTCTCGGCACCATAATTTTTGAAATTGGCATGGTTGATGCCTTGTGAGTCCTCTTGAGAGTGCCTAGGAACCCTACAGTTCCTAGTCGCAGGTGTATCGAGACAGGGCATCGATATACCAAAGTAGAGTAGTGTATGCTTCTCGACCCATGTAGATGGGCGATGGATGATCCCATATCCATTGGTGTTTGACATCAGAGATAGTATACGGGTGCTAAGTGGAGACTGGGTACACTGGACGGACTCGCCGAGAACTCCCAGATGGTATTATACCTTACGTCAGATGGCAGTTCTCTGGTGACACTGGTACAGGTTAGTCTGTAGACCCGAGATCGTCATAGAGTCTTGTGTGATTCCCACTGTACTTTGATTTCCACCTTACCACGTCCAAGAGGGCGTGCAAAACGGTGGCTTTTGGGTACAGTCCCGAATCACATGGAGGCAATGAGCGATGGGAGGGGTTTCGTCTCTCCCGGTATAGGGAGTTGATGTTGTGCTGTGTTCGATTGGCTATAACTGGAAATCCCTGGCCAGGGTTGCTGAGATTTACTGGTAAGAGTTATCAGTAGTTTCTCGAACTATTATGGACCTCATATCGACATGACTTATCGGTTACTGGGGTCTGACGTTTACCACCCCTAGACTAGATATGCGACATATTAGACGAAGAGACCAGACTGTACGGGAGTGTTACTGATTGGATTCACAGGAGAATGTACAGGCTTGCTTGTTGATCTTCTGATCGCTCAATACCTGGGTGGCTGTTACGTTTAGCTGACAGCTTGCAGCTTGCGGGTGTTTGATATGATCATCACCTACTGCCGGCGTATTGACGATTCTTTAGAGTCCTATACAGAGGTTTCCTGGCTCAGGCAAAACGGAGTAGGAGCACATATGTGATATATGCGAGACCGAGAATAATACGTGTATGCGATACCGTATTAGATTCTCGCGATATGTGATATCGGCCGGGTATATGTGATATAGCCGGGTCATCGGATCAAGTGTTGATTCGATGAACTGATACATTTTATATTAGTCGGTTATTTATGAAATAGCTGGATTATCGGATCAAGTGTTGATCCGATAATTTAATGTATAATTATATATATGATATATTACATTGCATTAACTAATATAAGCTCACTTAAAGATTCTTTTTCTCACTTGGATAATACATTGATGTATATGCGATATATGTTAATTGTATTATTTCTTTTTGTTACAAAATATATTGTATATGTGATATATAATATTGTAACATGTTAGGGTTACAAATGCAACATGGTTGTTGAGTTTAAACCAAGTTAGGGTTTGGATTTGGGTTAGCTTTTAGGTTAGCTTTTGGATGAAGCTTTCATGAAGCTTCATGAAGCTTTCCTTTTGTCTTCATCCTTTGATATTTTGTGTAGATATTATTTAGCCTAACCCAAACCCTTAACTCTAGTTTATTCTCTACAAGGGTTAAGCCTTTCTTTCTTAACCCATGGTTGATTTGTAACCATAACAATAATTCATTATTCATCACAAATGGATTTCTGCTTCTTCTTCCTCTTGAAAGCTTACTAGCTTTTGGGTTAGTGATGATTTTGAGTGAGAAATTGAAAACAAAAGAGAGCTAAATTCCTAATTCATCATCCTCGTCTATTCTAGCCACTTAGATTAGGGTGGTTGCTTTGCTAATACTTGATTAGTGAAGCAAGAGCTTGGGTTTGAGATTCTTCAAGGTAGATCATCTTAGTTTTTGAAGATCGGAAGCAAGCTTGCATCTTTCTCTTCATGGAGCCTCTCTAGAGTCCGGGTACGTGATGATCGCAGTGAAGGGACCTCAACACGGAGCTTATGAAGCGAAGGAACGGACTACAAAGGTTGTAATCCCTAACTCTTAGATGTTAAAGAGTTTAACATGCTTGTTTGGTTTGATTCTCTAGTTAAAGTTCCTAGGTTTAGGCTTATCTTCAATGGAAAATTTTTAACTTGGCATGGATGATGCCTCCCGAACCTTACTGCCGTTGTAAGTATCCCAACAGTGGTATTAGAGCCTAGCTAGAAAATTAGACGGATAAGTGTAGGATTAAAAAACCGAAACAACTCCGAAACACCCGATGCGAAACCCCACATTCTGTCGAATTTAAATCGAGCTCTAAAAATTTTCCAAACATGTGCAGAATCATGTATGTGATACATGGTGAACATGGCCCAAACCCCACCCCTTGCTCGGATTTTGGCCGATCACTTGGCCAAAATTTCCGAGCAGGCCGGCCCCCCAGAGGGTTCTGGGCACCAAGTTTGGGTCATGGTCAGGTCTCTGGGGTTTGGTATTTTTGGTGTTGTTTATTTTGGCTAAATTTGCATGAGATGTTTATTTACTCAAAAGGTAATTCGGAGTGTTTCGTATTCGCAATTCTAGCTTGGTTTCATGATTGGTTAGACTGTGTTAAAAAGTTCGAACGAATATCAATAACTCACTTTTTCCCTGCCGGAAAATTTCCAAGTGTTGGATTTTTCCTTAGTTAAGGAACATTCAAAGTCGTGCAAGTAACGCGGTGGACCCTCTAGAAGAACAAAACCTTAACTCGATTATGTGACCGTCTGAACCACCTCTAAACCTTAGGGTTTGTAGTAGTTCGGCATTGCCACATGTGAGGCGTTGGTTTGACCCTTGTACGGCTGGTCCATTGGTACTGTGGCATGCGATGGATACTTTTAAACTAAGTTCAAGTGTTGAGCAAATAGGGAAATTTTGGGTGTTTGTTGATTCGATCGGAATGTTTAACGTCGTCTAACTTTTTCTGTAATGTGATACAATATTTGGAATCCACAAGTAGTTATGAGATAACTAATTTGAATGTTATAAATCGAGCAGTTTAGTCTCAGTTGATCGGTTGCCACGAGATTTTGATGCGATCAAAAGTCCATCGCAATCACGTAGTATACGCGGATACTCACCGGGTAAACTTAATAGATAGCCACGCCCCAAAGCCCCGACCAAGTGACTGTAGGAGAACCCCGTCGCCAAAAGCATCCGTTCGGGTGCTCGCGGCAGCGGTGTTCCGCCTTAGTGCACTTCATCGACGGCACCGGGCGGTGCGGCCGTCTACTAAAGTTTCCAACGAGCGTTCAATCAGAATGTCGGGAATCTTGTTGAATTGCCCGACTAGATATTGAAAAGTGTTTTCGATATTGAGACTAAAATGCGGGGTTTATAATTGTTAGGCATGCGATATCTAAGGAATTCATTTGGTTAGGCATGTGATGTCTAAGGAGGTTGCGGATTCCAACTGTTGTAGTTTTATATTTTCTTTTCTACGACCGTAAGTGTAATATGTGGTGTATCGCCGGTTTCGTTGCTATACATCAACGACAATTGGGATACGCATATTTACTTACGTTGATGACATGTGATGTTATGTGTTGCTGTGATATGTTGTATTGGATCGTCGTGTTTTAAATAGCCGGGGGTTTTATCTGAAATTAGAGTTTTTCATTTTCATTCATGTAAAATTCATTGTATGTAATATTCTTTTATTAGGGCACTTCCGGGTTGAGGATGTTGTCACCATTGTATATTATTTACTTTTCCGCATTAGGATAGATCCAAGGCGGGGAGCACAAGTAACTGGGTTCTAGGGTCCAGTGGGAGACCATCTCGAGGAGTCGAGACCGCGTCTTCTAACTCTAGAATTGGTAGGGTTGCTTGCCGCTTTCGTATGGGTCTAGGGGTATGGGATTGGCTATTCATCGCGACCGTGGAATCCGTGTTTTATACAGGCTCGCATTAAAACACGGACAACCTAGTATATCCAATATTTCATATATGTTCTTCTATTGCAATGCTCTATGATGAGATCATATTACTGCCTGAGACGAATGTTTATATTATATATGAGATATATATTATATATCATATCTGATGCTTATGAAGAATAATATGATGGGACTTCATTAATGAGATTAATGAAATAAAAGAAACCTAAAGATGTTGTGGAATCGAATTTTCAAAAACAGGTAGCTCTAGTTCTTGCTTTGCATAGCGGTGTTCCTTGTAGAACATCCAGCACCTTATTCGATAAGGAAAGAGCCGAGATCCCTTCATCGGGAATGACCTCTTTAGCAATAACCGGCAGATGCTACAACCCTCGGTTTTGTCTTTTGATTATTTTTCTAGTTATTGCTTTGCATAGTGGTATTGTGAATATCATGCACCTCATTCGATGAGGAAAGAGCCGAGATCCCTTTACCGGGAGTGACCTCTCTAGCAAAACTAGTAAAAGCCTCAAAAACACTCCATTTAAATCATTTGATTCTACGACGATATCAAGTTCATTACACAAAGGGTTTTCGTAAAAACCTGTCGTAGCCCTCCGTCATTTCAGATAAGTACTTCATAATATTCGTGCTGCGTTTGTTGACCTTGTCAAGGCGTAGTGTGCGGTAGCTATTTATGCTTATCTGCATAAGCATATGATATGATTGGATTAGGGTAGTCTTGCGACTTTGTTGACCTTTTCAAGGGTCGTGCGGGTGGGTTTAATTCAATCAGGAAATGACGGGTTGAACTTGACTTGTGGTCTATGGTTTGTTGACCTTGTCATGGTCATAGATCACTCGGGGCAAAACATTATCGGGAATTTCAAGTGTTGAAATTTGCAATGAGATTGCATACCTCCTATGAGATAGTTGGATCTCGATACCCATTGCGAGTAAGAGTTACTCCTGGGAGAGTTTTACACATTACAATTAGCCGATCAAGTAGGTGTCTAGAAAGGTGTCAACGGGGTTACGCCCGTGGGAAAACGAGGTTTATTTTAATTAGGTCCGTGCGAAAGCATGGGGAACCTCCCTCAAAGTACCGACACTGGCCTGGCCGATTGCCGAACTTGTAGGGTGTAATTAATCCCAGTCAGTCTTTCCTTTTAGGATTTGAAGGAAGATTTGACTAAAACAGAGGGAACCATCCTGATTAGATATATTAATAACCAATCTAATTTTGCAAGAGCATACGCTGAGTGTTTTCTTCTCTCTTTCTCTCCAGGTAGCGACCATGTCACGCCTTAATCAAGATAATAATACGGATGTATTGACCAAACCCGTTTGTTATACTGTGCTAGGGAATGTTGGTCCCGCTCCAACTTATAAATGTTATAAGACCGAGAAAGAAATAGGGGATTACCAGAATTCTCGTGCCACCCAAACGAAGAAAGTGTATGATGATGCATCATCTTCGGGTGTATTCATTAACATGAACTGTTTCTCAGTATCCTTTACGTCCTGGGTATGAGATACCGGATCAGGATCCCACATATGTAATATGTTACATGGGCTACTGATAAGTAGAGAACTGAGAAAGGGTGATAAGTTTTAAAAGTTATAAATGGTGCAAGTGTTGCATCCAAGTCTGTTAGCAGTTATCACCCTGTATTACCAAATACATTGATTTCGAACGAATGTTATTAGATACCGAACCTGATATACAACATCATATCCGTCTCTTAATTTAATAAAGAAGGATATAATTTTGTATTGTTGGATAATGTTTTGAACATTTCCTATATCAAGAGTTGATCGGTTCAGGCACGTTATCTAAAAGCATAGACGTTCTAAATCAAACCACAGTTCTTAACGTACAGAACACACACAAGAGGAAGAGTTCAGAAATGAACGAATCCTTCTTGAGGTATTGTAGACTAGGTCATATCAATGTGACCCGACTAGCTAAGTTACATTTAGATGCATATTTAAATTAGTTTGAATTTACATCTTATAAAAATTACCGGTCATGTCACAAAGATAAGATGACCATAGCTCTGTTTATTGGAAACAGAGAAAGAGTTAGTGAACTCTTGGTATTGATACATGATGATGTATGAGGTCCTCTGTCTACACATGTCAGGACTGGTTCTTTGTACTTCAGAAGTAGAGAACCCAAACGGGTATAAGTATTATGTCCTTTGATGTGATCAGGGAGGAGAATACTTGAGCACGGAGATCCTGGACTATTCTAAAGGAGAATGAGATTCTCTCTCAGCATTACTCCTCCGTATACACCACAATACGTTGGTATATCGGGACGGAGCAATCGCACCCTATGTGATATGGTGTGCTCTATGATGAGAACTACCGAGTTGCCTATTTCCTTTTGGGTGTTATGCACTTATGAAGCTGCATACTATTGAATAGGGTTCCAATCAAATCAGATGCCTACCACTCCATATGTAATATGGTATGGGAAGAGCCCATCTCTTAAGGATGTTAAGATTTGGGGTTGTCCAAAGTATGATCTGGACAAACTCGAGGCAAGGTCAGGTCTGTGGAAGTTTGTTGGATATCCCAAGCATTCGCAAGGGAATATCTTCTACCGAACTGAGGAACAAAAAGTGTTTTGTTTTCTCAGCATGTCACCTTTTGGAAAGGGAATTTCTTGTGAAGGAATTAGTGGTCATGAGGTAGAACTGGAAGGAGTTCCAGCTATACAAACTGCAGCTGATGATTTGGTAGAACCGGAGGATTCAATAGTTTCCAACGAACCTCAGCCTCTCCGCCGATCTGGTAGGGTTCCTCATCCACCTAAGAGATACTTCAGTTTCTCTATGACAGTGGGAGCGAGGATTGCATCATGAGATGATGACCCAACTAGTTTCGAGCAGGCCAATCAGGAGTGGGGACTCTGTGAGAATGGCTGGATGCTAAGCGATCTGAGATGGAATCCATATACACCAACAAAGTATGGACTTTGGTTGCTTTATCTGAAGGGTTAAATCCCCATCAGGAGCAAGTATATCTTGAGAAGATTACTTGGTGTACATAGAAAAGTTGAGACTTTCAAAGCAATGCTTAAGTCCATCCAGATCCTACTTGCCACTGCTACATACCATGACTACGATATCTAGCGGTTGGGTGTCATGACTGCTTTTCTAAATAGTGATTTAGAAGAGAACGTCTATAAGTACACAGCCAGAGGGCTTCGTAGACAGTGGGAGCAACGGAAACGTGAGCAAGTTGTTTTATTGGATAAATCAGGCATTGCGGAGTTGGAACGTCTGTTTTGATGTGGTAGTCAAAGAGTTTGAGTTCATCAAAATGGTGGATGAACCTTGTATATACAAAAAGGTAGTAGGGAGTATGGTGGTGATCCTCGTATAGTACGTGGATGACATACTCATGATAGGGAAGGAGTTTCCTATGCTATGCTCGGTCAATCTCCTCTTATCATATGGATTCTCCATATAGGATCAAGGTGATACCTCCTGAATCCTGGATTTTGGATCTATGAGATAGATCTAATTGGATGTTAGGATTCTCACTAGGTGTAGTGAGATAGTATCAAACGATCCTGGGGAGAATCACTGGAAAGCTTCCAGGGTGGTAAGGTCGACTGAATGTCAGTCACAGGCATTGTCTTTACCCTCAGTGGAGGGACGGTATGTTGGAAGAGTTCCAAGCTAGATATCGTGACAAACTAGACGATTAAAGGCAGGACACATCATTACCAAGGATGCTACCAAATAGGCAGTCTGGATATATATAAGTTCATGAGATGAACTTCGTTCCTACCATTGTGTGACAATGGAGATGTGGCTTACGCCTAGGAACCCCCATCCCATCAGAGATCCAGACATATTCTTAGGCAGTATCACCTGATCATGGAGATGGTTGATCTACAGGGAGATCGAGGTTAGGAGAGTAGACACAGAGGACAACAGCGCGGATCCACTCACAAAGGCCTATTTCCCAGTAGAGACTTTTATTGGATGGTTGAGTATGAGATACTTCAACCACATCTGATTGTTGGGTATGAGAAACCACAACAGATGGCCCTAGTGCAAGTGGGAGATTGTTAGTGATATGTATGCCCTAGAGGCCATTACTGTACATACGATGTATATTGTAGTGGATGCTTGGACATATATAGTGAGGACTTTCTTGCTCGACATGATAGTATGCTATCTGGTTGCTCTTTATCTAAATATGTACTCTGATTGTCTCTATGATACATGTTGATAAAGCCCTTAGAATGAGTACTTACTACCAGGACTATGATGTAGATCATACTAGTGGGGACAGTGTAGTCGCTAAGTACATCATTCAAATGTTCCTAGTCGCAAGTGTATCGAGACAGGGCATCGATATACCAGAGTAGATTAGCGTATGCTTCTCGACCCATGTAGATAGGCGATGGATGATCCCATATCCATTGGTGTTTGACATCAGAGATAGTATACGGGTGCTCAGTGGAGACTGGGTACACTAGACGGACTCGTCGAGAACTCCCAGATGGTATTATACCTTACGTCAGATGGCAGTTCTCTGGTGACACTGGTACAGGTTAGTCTGTAGACCCGAGATCGTCATAGAGTCTTGTGTGATTCCCACTGTACTTTGATTTCCACCTTACCACGTCCAAGAGGGCGTGCAAAACGGTGGCTTTTGGGTACAGTCCCGAATCACATGGAGGCAATGAGCGATAGGAGGGGTTTCGTCTCTCCCGGTATAGGGAGTTGATGTTGCGCTGTGTTCGATTGGCTATAACTGGAAATCCCTGGCCAGGGTTGCTGAGATTTACTGGTAAGAGTTATCAGTAGTTTCTCGAACTGTTATGGACCTCATATCGACACGACTTATCGGTTACTGGGGTCTGACGTTTACCACCCCTAGACTAGATATGCGACATATCAGACGAAGAGACCGGACTGTACGGGAGTGTTACTGATTGGATTCACAGGAGAATGTACAGGCTTGCTTGTTGATCTTCTGATCGCTCAATACCTGGGTGGGTATTACGTTTAGCTGACCGCTTGCAGCTTGTGGGTGTTTGATTTGATCATCACCTACTGCCGGCGTATTGACGATTCTTTAGAGTCATATACAGAGGTTTCCTGGCTCAGGCAAAACGGAGTAGGAGCACATATGTGATATATGCGGGACCGAGAATAATACGTGTATGCGATACCGTATTAGATTCTCACGATATGTGATATCGGCCGGGTATATGTGATATAGCCGGGTCATCGGATCAAGTGTTGATTCGATGAACTGATACATTTTATATTAGTCGGTTATTTATGAAATAGCTGGATTATCGGATCAAGTGTTGATCCGATAATTTAATGTATAATTATATATATGATATATTACATTGCATTAACTAATATAAGCTCACTTAAAGATTCTTTTTCTCACTTGGATAATACATTGATGTATATGCGATATATGTTAATTGTATTATTTCTTTTTGTTACAAAATATATTGTATATGTGATATATAATATTGTAACATATTAGGGTTACAAATGCAATATGGTTGTTGAGTTTAAACCAAGATAGGGTTTGGATTTGGGTTAGCTTTTGGATGAAGCTTTCATGAAGCTTTCCTTTTGTCTTCATCCTTTGATATTTTGTGTAGATATTATTTAACCTAACCCAAACCCTTAACTCTAGTTTATTCTCTACAAGGGTTAAGCCTTTCTTTCTTAACCCATGGTTGATTTGTAACCACAACAATAATTCATTATTCATCACAAATGGATTTCTACTTCATCCTCTTGAAAGCTTACTAGCTTTTGGGTTAGTGATGATTTTGAGTGAGAAATTGAAAACAAAAGAGAGCTAAATTCCTACTTCATCATTCTCATCTATTCTAGCCACTTAGATTAGGGTGTTTGCTTTGCTAATACTTGATTAGTGAAGCAAGAGCTTGGGTTTGAGATTCTTCAAGTTAGATCATCTTAGTTTTTGAAGATTGGAAGCGGGGTTGCATCTTTCTCTTCATGGAGCCTCTCTAGAGTCCGGGTACTAGATGATCGCAGCGAAGGGACCTCAACACGGAGCTTATGAAGCGAAGGAACGGACTACAATGGTTGTAATCCCTAACTCTTAGATGTTAAAGAGTTTAACATGCTTGTTTGGTTTGATTCTCTAGTTAAAGTTCCTAGGTTTAGGCTTATCTTCAATGGCAAATTTTTAACTTGGCATGGATGATGCCTCCCGAAACCTTACTGTCGTTATAGGTATCCCAACACAAATGACCTCGTCGTGGAAACACGTCATCAAATGACCCCGTCGCGGAAACACGTCGTCCAATGACCCCGCCTCGGAAATACGTCATCCAATGAGCCCGTCGCGGAAATACGTCAACCAATAAACCCGCCTCGAAAATACGTCAGCCAATGACCACGTCGCGGAAATACGTCAGCCAATGATCCCTCCTCGGAAATACGTCAGCCAATGACCCCGTCGTGGAAATACGTCAGCCAATGACCCCGCCTCGGAAATACGTCAGCAACTGACCCCATCGCGGAAATACGTCAGCCTATGACCCTGCCTCGGAAATACGTCATCCAATGACCCCGTCGCGGAAATACGTCAGCCAATGACCCCGCCTCGGAAATACGTCAGCCAATGACCCCGTCACGGAAATACGTCAGCCAATGACCCCGCCTCGAAAATACGTCAGCAACTCACCCCGTCGCGGAAATACGTCAGCCTATGACCCTGCCTCGGAAATATGTCAGCCCTCGACCTTCCCGTTGAAGCAACGCTTCGACTCGGGAACAAGTCAACTCATTAACCACTTACGAGTCCTCTCAACTTGTAAGGAAGAAAATTCTCTTGTGGAATCCTTATGACTCTCGAGAGAAAACACACACTTAGGAATCCTCACGATTCCTAAGGAGAAAATACACCTACGAGATCCGCCCGACTCGTAAGGAGAAAAGTCTTTATGAGACCCTCACGGCTCACAAAGTTGAAAAGCCTTAGGCAGCAGACCTGAACCTGTTTCCTAAGCCATTGCTACCCTACATAGAAGCTAAGATGGACTATTATTTGTAGGCCACATTTGCTAAAGCAACATGCCAATGACAACAAAGCAAAAGAAAAAAGGCCATAACACAAGATAGTACAAAAAAATGTATCTTTTATTCATAAGTTCAATTGAGTACAAGATACATCATATGAAAGAATCAAAATGAATGAATACATGTTATTCGTATATTACGAATGTACAATCGATACAAAGACGGCTACTGAGAAGGAGGCGTTTTCAATAAATCAGCCAGTTGCTCGCGCACTCCTCTCAGCTCCTTTTCGTGATCAGCCACCGCGGCCAGCTCTGCTTCGACTTGGGACCATTGCTGCAGACAGGATGAAAGTTTCTCATCAATTTCCTGCTGAGCAGCCTCCTGACTCTGCGCAACCTGCTCAGTAAGATCATGCTTCTTCCTCAGCACCAGCCTGTCAGAAATTCATCGTTGAAGGTTTTCAAAGATGGAGTTCAGCTGTGCAGTGTTCGCTCCGACCTGGGCACGCAGTTGGACCGACTCAACGGAAGTCGCCTCACGTTCCTTTCGCTTGAGGATCGCCTCTTGTTCGAAATGGCGAAGGAAAAGGGCACTTTGTTCAACCCATGCAGCCCGCTGGGAGTTAAGAGCCAGAATCTCAGGAGCAGGATGCCTAAGCTCTAGCTCACGCAGGAAGGCCTCAATCTTCCTGCAGTGATTAACCCAAGACTCAACGACGCCTTCGTTATGGAAGTTCATAAGCGTCGCCAGCATTGGATTAACCTCGGCAGCAAAATCTGCAGCGAATGTAGGGGCCTCCGCGTCAAGCTCTTCGACGTATTCGTTCAACATACGCAGGCTGTTTACAGCGCCTTTAGAAGATGGACGTCTAGCAAAAGTCCCTGCCTGTAAGTCTACGGTAGCGCCCCGGCCATCAATCTGACGCCAAACGTGGAACAAAAACTTTTATAACTGGCGCCATCGCATACTATAACCCGGATCTGCCATTAACGCTAAACTAACAAACTACAAAGTGGGTAGAAAGGCAATACCGAACGATCCGTGTCCTTTGGTCTTTAACCATCATCCCACGCTCCATTGCGGCTGCTCCAATCTCCTGGCTCCTCGTCGAGGTGGCACCACATCTACGGATCTTTAAACGGGCTCCCGCCTCTATACCGAGGCAACTCGGTCATCAAGTCTGCTAAAAGAGATGACCAAGATGAAGTAGAGAATGAGTAAAACACTTTGTGTAAATCCCCGTTTCCTTTCTAAATGAAGTTTCCTATTTTCTGAATTCTAGAGATTACCTTATTCTTGTCTTCGTATATTTTTTTAGTTGGTTGTTAAGGTTGATATTTAAACCCTATCTTTTCCAGCCCTTTTGGAATTATAGTCCAAACCCTAAAGCTAAAACCCAAGATTTAAAACCAAAGCCGAAATAAACCAAAATGAGCAAAACACTTAACCTTAAACCAAATTTTAAACATTCAGCCCAACTTATATTTAAACCTAATCCCTTAAATATTTTCCCCAGCCCTTACTGTTTTTCTCCAGCCCGTTACTTTTAGCCTCAGCCCGTTTCCTTTTACCAAAGCCCACACTTTTCTTTAAATAAATTTCCTTATAAACCTAGCCGGCCCTTACTATTCTCCCCAGCCCACTCGAATTTTTCTTTAAATAAATTCTTTTATAAATCCCCCGGCCCGTTCACTTAGCCCACCCAATATTTAATTAAAATTGAATTCTCAAAGAAAAGCTCCCGGCCCACTCACTCCAGCCCGCCTCCTCAGCAGACCCGACCCCATCACTGTTCATCTCCTTCAAAATTTCCCCAACGGTAACCTTCCGTGACTCGCGCGCGCGACCCGCCTCCTCCGCCGTCGCCAACGCTCGCGCTTACATCGCAGTACCGTTGCCCTCGCCCCCACGACGCGCTCCTCTCGCCTCTCTTATCTCTTTCCCACCTCGCTCACCCCCCTCACTTTTTCCAGTTCCCTCATCTCTCTCTCCCTCTCGAAACTTACGAACCCATTTTGCCTCGATCACTCGTCGCCCATCGACGGCGACAACACCTCGACAACCCCTCGGCGACCCTCTTTCATCCTCCCTCGTCCTCTACGACTTCATCCGACCCAGTACACCCGAGCCCCCTGCATACAAATCCCCTGCACACCCAACCTGTCACACCCGAGCTCGACCACCACCCTGCCCCCTCGACGCCGACGACCTCCACCTCCTCAGCATCATCACCATCACAACAATCCCCAGCCCCACTGCTTAACCTATCCCCCTCTCCAAAACTCCAAAACCCATTTTTTCAAACAATTTTCCCTCACTGTGAACTCCACTGTGCGCGTCACCGGAGTGACCATCGCCGACCTCGTCGACCCCAGCAAGTCCCAGGCCAACCACGGAGCACCACCTCCGCTTCCAGCAAGCATTTGACGGCTCCGGCGAACTCCGACGTCAAACCCGTGTCTCGAGCCAAGCTCGCGCGAACTTGTTCCGCGGCGTGCAACGCGCGTTCGCGACATCGTTGCTGCCGTGCGACCCCGAGACATTTTCCAGGCAAGTACTTACTTGCTTCATGCTAATATAGTTGTGTTACGAACCTAAATCCCATAGTTATTAAACTTACCGATTACCGATGTATATCATGACCTAAGTGCTCGATGTTAGATCCCAATGGAGATGATTGTTTATTTTGACGGAGACTAATATTTTCTGTTGGCCCATTAGACGATAAATATCGTGTATGAATCTCGCTAGAAAATACGATTGTTAGTGACAAAAATCGATACCCCCAAACATGCCGTTAAAACTAATATTTTCTCGTATCTGAGAATGAATAAACCACCGTAAATTACATACATTATGAAATGATGCGTTCGAGGGCTTAAATCGAAGCCGACTCGACGAACTTTAACCCTATGTAGAATTTTAATGTTTTCTGTTCTGAAACCGTGATAATAGTTGGATCGGAATGCGACTCTGGACTGCAGTCCAGAGCGTTTCTGATTATTGTGTCCTGTCCTAAGACCTGCGTCACTGCGTTTTCTGAAGACGTATGTTGCGGAACCCTGCAGTAGATTAAAGATATTTTTGTTAGTTAAACAAAAATGGTGGTTCCATTCCGATTCATCGCCGTTTGCTATTTTAAACCGTATTTAAAAGGACAGAACGTATAACTGTCCAGAATAGATTCAGAAATGACATATTGAGATTAAACTGTGTATAACTTTCAACGTATAGATGCGATTGAGGATCCGTCTATTGCGTTGAATACTTTATCGAAAACCATAAATTTCATTTAACTGTGACATCGCTAAATTCTGAGCCCAAATGGGTGAAAATCGCGTCGCGAAACTGACGTTCAGTTCTGAAACTGAATTTCCAGCCGCGAGCACTTAAAATGAAACAGCTATATCTTGAAAACCGGAATCCCGATTGAACTGAAACAAATTTTGATGAATTGCTGACTAAGTGATCTATTTATCCTACTTGTATCATTTTGCTGAATTCTTAATATATTAATTTATGCAATTTATTTTAGTCAAAGACATGCATGTTGGTTCATAACATACATAGTTTATTGGTAGCATTCATTACATATATCATACCCTTGTCATATACTCAGTGTTAGTGCGTGTGGACATTGCATTATCGTGCGTGATAGATGTTGGTTTAGGAGTGACGAATACACCAATGAAAAGTGAATATTCGTGACAGTGATTGATACAGTGAACAGTGATAAACCCGTGCCTTTGGTATACTTGTACACGACTAAATCAAGATCATAAATAGTGTAAACCTGGGGGAAAAGGGGAAATCAAAGTGGAAAGAGTATCGTATTTAGCGGGACCGTGTTTAGAGGATGATCATTTGAACTGTGATACTGATACGTGTAGGGATAGGATCTAGCGATCCGGCTGACAGGGTTATATCCCGGGCATGTGGGCCGTTGTCTCGGGTATGTACGAGACTTCTGTTAAACATGATCCTCCTTCCACTATGTGATTTCAAACATGACCTAAAGACCGATAGGGACACATGATATATTCTGCATCATATAGTGACACGGTGATTACTTGCATTGTTCTTATACCAGTATTACCTCATTTACCTGTTTCATCTTATTATAATAATATTGTTATTGTGTCGCTCTGACGACCTGAGTATGCATGCTCAGATCCCGCGGGAGGTCCAGCACAGGAGACGGATCTACCCTTCGAGTTCACAGAGATATAGTCTGGTGTACTCCCTATCTTTACTGCTTTCCTTAGAGTGATCGTGAGGTTGAACTTGGTTAGTTATTGTTCTTATTATCTGTAATTTGTGAACAATGGAATTTTAATGTAATAAATTAGTGATGTGATTCCTTTAATACTGTGCTTTATTTACTGATTACCATATAGTGCTAGAAGCCGAAGTGTGACTACGGCGGGATGATTCCTTGACCGTAGGAGCACGGCTGGCCTAGTCATCCCTCGTTTTCCGTATTTTGGGAAGCGGGGCGTGACATGGTTTAGTTGGTATCAGAGCCAGGTTTAGTATCAAGGGATAACATTAACTATGCTGTATTACGTTATTCTTGTTTCACTACTCTTGATTTCCATCCTTGAATCTGATCCTATCCTTTTGAATCTTCGAGTGATATGACGTCCCCGAACGACCCCTCCTCGGACTCCAGCTCTCAGGACCGCACGGAAAGAATACTTAGTGCACTGACCACTCTCGCGGAAGCTCAGGAGAGAAAGACAGATTTACTCACTGAGGGACTCAGGGCGATTACCGCCGCAGGAGGACCCTCCGCACTCATTACTGCCCCCGAGGGCGCTACTCCACCAACTTATCAGGCTAGGGCTGGTACCGTATCAGACTTCCGACGGTTACACCCAGCTGCATTCACAGGACTAGCTGAACCCCTTGAGGCTGAACAATGGTTGGTGAACATGGAAAATTTATTGACAGCCGCTAGGATTCCAGAGGAAGACAGAGTGGACGTGATAAAGATTCAATTAGAAGACGAAGCCCGTACATGGTGGTCGGTGGAAGAAAGCAGACTTGATGAGCCGATTGAATGGAGCAAGTTTAAGGAGTGCTTCTTAGATCATTATTTCCCTCCCACAGCCAAGGCAGAAATGGAGGAAAGGTTTATTCTTTTGAAGCAAAATGGACGCCCAGTGGACGTTTATGCGGCAGAGTTCAACCGTTTGAGCCGCTTTGCTCCATACATGGTCAAATCAGAGGCCACCAGGGCCAGACGCTTCCTTCAGGGGTTAGATTTCGAGTTGCAGCAGTTGATTGCATCATTGGATTTGCAGACTTTCGCACAGGTACTCAACGCGACGAGAGTTCAGGAGCAATTGATTAACAAGTTCAGAAAACCCCCAGTCGTTCCAGCACGTACCCACGCGCCTTCTCGAGGAGCCATACCGGTTCACAGAGCAGGAACGACACAAATGAAGCGCCCGTTCGCACCACAGCATCGCCCCCAGAGACAGGGCGTAACTTGCGGCTATTGCGGTAGAGGAGGACATACTCAGAAGGACTGTCCCGTGCCAAGGGACAGTGCTTGATTTGCGGTTCCAGTCAGCACAGGATTAACAGTTGCCCTGAGCGAGCAGAGATACAAGGAGGTTCTGGACCGTCACAGCAGAGGCCGCAGGAGCAGAGACAACCATTTACAGGTCGCGGTCAAGGACGGGCTTTCACCTTGACCGCCGAGCAGGCAGAAGCTTCAGGAGACGTGGTTACAGGTACTCTACTCGTGCATTCCTTGCCAGCTAGAGTACTATTTGATTCGGGAGCATCGCATTATTTCTTGTCTGAGCATTTCACTAACACACACTCAATACCACATGAACCACTAACCAAGGGATGGGAAATTCATACGGGTAATGGCATTATTATATCTAGTCGAGAATGTAGATTATGCCCAGTTGTAGTGTGTGGCAGGGAATTCTATGCGAATTTCCTTTTGATCGGGACAGGCAGTTACGACGCAATTCTCGGGATGGATTGGATGAGCACTTTCCATGCAGTTATCGACTGTCGGGCAAGGAAGGTGATCTTCCGCATCCCCAATCACCCGGAGTTTATTTTCGAGGGCGGAAGCGAATCTTTGGAACCAGCTAAGTACAGAGCAAAGCCTAAGGAACTGACAGCTATGGAGATTGATAAGAGCCCAGTTCCAGAAATTGTTCGGGACTTTCTGGATGTATTTCCCGAAGATCTACCAGGTCTACCACCTCCTCGAATTTTGGAGTTTGGAGAAGAGATTTATTCGGCCGAGCGCTTCACCGTGGGGTGCACCAGTTCTACTAGTAAAGAAGAAGGATGGATCGTTGCGAATGTGTATAGATTATCGGGAGCTGAACAAGGTCACAATAAAGAACAAGTACCCAATACCGCGCATTGACGACCTATTTGATCAGCTAAGTGGAGCCAAGGTTTTCTCGAAGTTGGACCTCCGTTCTGGATATCATCAAATCAGAGTAGCAGCCGAGGATGTATGCAAGACGGCTTTCAGGACCCGATACGGACATTACGAGTTTCTTGTGATGACGTTCGGTGTTACCAATGCCCCAGCAATATTCATGGATTTAATGAACAGGGTGTTCGCAAAATACTTGGACACGTTCGTCGTTGTGTTTATCGACGACATACTTGTCTATTCGAAGACCCGGGAAGAGCACGCTGAACATTTGCGCACGGTCTTACAAATTCTTCGAGAAGAGAAGTTGTATGCGAAGTTAAGCAAGTGTGAATTCTGGCTCGACAAGGTTCAGTTTTTGGGACATATTGTTTCGGGCGAAGGTATCTCGGTGGACCCGGCGAAGATAGAATCTGTCAGAGATTGGCCAACGCCGAAGTCAGTGGCCGAGATCAGGAGTTTTCTGGGATTGGCAGGTTATTATCGGAGATTCGTCCAAGATTTCTCAAGAATCGCGGAACCATTGACGAGGCTGACACGGAAGGACATGCCGTTTACATGGACAGAGGAGTGCACTCAGGCATTCGACACACTGAAGCAGAAGTTAACCACGGCACCTATACTTACAGTACCAGATAATTCCGGTGGTTTGGTGATACACAGTGATGCCTCAGGGAAGGGATTAGGCTGTGTCCTAATGCAGCACGGCCGAGTGGTTGCTTACGCCTCTCGACAACTGAGAAACCACGAGAAGAACTACCCCACACATGACTTGGAGTTAGCCGCGGTAGTCTTTGCGTTGAAGATTTGGAGGCACTATCTATTGGGTGAGAAAGTGGAGGTATACACGGATCATAAAAGTTTAAAATACGTTTTCACTCAGAAGGAACTAAACATGAGGCAGCGCCGATGGCTAGAGCTAATGGCAGATTATGATTTGGACCTTCAGTATCATCCGGGGAAGGTCAATGTTGTACCAGATGCGCTCAGTCGCAAACCATCGGTCATGATGTTGACCGATCAGAGGAACATTATTGAGGATTTCCAGAGACTTGAACTTGAGGTCATTGCTCCGAACGCACTCAGTCAACTTTGGCAGCTACAGGTGCAATCTTCTCTAGTGGATCGCATCAAGATTGCACAAGCGGATGATCCCCGATTGCAAAAGTTCAGAGAGCAAGTGGAAGCTGGACTGAGAACGGATTTGATTATACATGAAGATGGCTCTCTGAGATTCGGTAGCAGACTCTGCGTACCTAAAGGAGATGTTCGAGAAGAAGTTTTGGCTGAAGCACACAGTTCAGCTTATTCTGTGCATCCAGGAGGTACAAAAATGTATCAGGACCTAAAGCGGCACTTTTGGTGGAACGGAATGAAGCGAGAAATTGTGAGGTTTGTATCCAGATGCTTGGTATGTCAGCAGGTGAAGGCGGAACATCAGAGGACAGCAGGATTGTTACAACCATTGCCGATACCTGAATGGAAGTGGGAGCACATTACTATGGATTTTGTGACGGCCTTACCACGGAGCCCTAGGGGCAATAACGCTATTTGGGTTATCGTCGATCGCCTCACAAAAGCTGCACACTTCCTACCCTTCAGAGTGGGATAGTCGACAGAATCACTGGCAGAAAGATATATGCAAGAGATTGTGCGACTTCACGGTGTTCCAGTCAGCATCGTGTCAGACCGAGACACGAGGTTTTTGTCGCACTTTTGGAAGAGCTTACAGGAGAGTTTGGGAACCCGCCTTAAATTCAGCACAGCTTATCACCCACAGACGGATGGACAATCCGAGCGTACGATTCAGACGCTCGAGGATATGTTGAGAGCTTGTATGTTGGACTTTCAGGGTTCCTGGGAGGACCATCTGCATCTAGTCGAGTTCTCTTATAACAATAGCTATCAGGCTAGTATTCAGATGGCTCCTTTTGAAGCACTATATGGGCGGAAGTGTCGATCCCCAGTATGTTGGGATGATGTGGGAGAACGAAGACTACTAGGCCCCGAACTCATTGTTCAGACAGTCGACAAGGTCCAAATGATCAGGCAGCGTATTAAGACGGCTCAGGATCGACAGAAGTGTTGGGCAGATACCAGCAGAAGGGCACTTGAGTTCGAAGTTGGAGATCATGTGTTCTTGAAGATTTCCCCTACTTGTGGAGTTATCAGGTTCGGAAGTCGGGGAAAGCTTAGTCCCCGTTTCACCGGACCTTTTGAGGTGCTAGAGCGGGTAGGAGAGGTGGCCTATCGACTCGCCTTGCCTCCATCGCTAGCCGATGTGCACAATACCTTCCACGTGTCACAGTTGCGGCGTTATGTTCGGGATGAGAACCATGTCCTGGACCATTCGGAGCTAGTTTTGGGTACTGATTTATCATACGAGGAGCAGCCTACTACCATTCTCGACCGCAGAGAGAAAGTGCTGAAGAATAAGATCATTCCTTTAGTCCGAGTGTCTTGGGGCGGTCGTTCCCCAGGGGAATCCACCTGGGAGCGGGAGGAAGATATCCGTGATCGTTATCCACATCTCTTTGTTTAGTACATTGTTTCTTGTATCTTTGTTAAATTTCGAGGACGAAATTTTTGTTAAGGGGGGTATGATGTAAATCCCCGTTTCCTTTCTAAATGAAGTTTCCTATTTTCTGAATTCTAGAGATTACCTTATTCTTGTCTTCGTATATTTTTTTAGTTGGTTGTTAAGGTTGATATTTAAACCCTATCTTTTCCAGCCCTTTTGGAATTATAGTCCAAACCCTAAAGCTAAAACCCAAGATTTAAAACCAAAGCCAAAATAAACCAAAATGAGCAAAACACTTAACCTTAAACCAAATTTTAAACATTCAGCCCAACTTATATTTAAACCTAATCCCTTAAATATTTTCCCCAGCCCTTACTATTTTTCTCCAGCCCGTTACTTTTAGCCTCAGCCCGTTTCCTTTTACCAAAGCCCACACTTTTCTTTAAATAAATTTCCTTATAAACCTAGCCGGCCCTTACTATTCTCCCCAGCCCACTCGAATTTTTCTTTAAATAAATTCTTTTATAAATCCCCCGGCCCGTTCACTCAGCCCACCCAATATTTAATTAAAATTGAATTCTCAAAGAAAAGCTCCCGGCCCACTCACTCCAGCCCGCCTCCTCAGCAGACCCGACCTCATCACTGTTCATCTCCTTCAAAATTTCCCCAACGGTAACCTTCCGTGACTCGCGCGCGCGACCCGCCTCTTCCGCCGTCGGCAACGCTCGCGCTTACGTCGCAGTACCGTTGCCCTCGCCCCCACGACGCGCTCCTCTCGTCTCTCTTATCTCTTTCCCACCTCGCTCACCCCCCTCACTTTTTCCAGTTCCCTCATCTCTCTCTCCCTCTCGAAACTTACGAACCTATTTTGTCCCGATCACTCGTCGCCCATCGACGGCGACAACACCTCGACAACCCCTCGGCGACCCTCTTTCATCCTCCCTCGTCCTCTACGACTTCATCCGACCCAGTACACCCGAGCCCCCTGCACACAAATCCCCTGCACACCCAACCCGTCACACCCGAGCTCGACCACCACCCTGCCCCTCGACGCCGACGACCTCCACCTCCTCAGCATCATCACCATCACAACAATCCCCAGCCCCACTGCTTAACCTATCCCCCTCTCCAAAACCCATTATTTCAAACAATTTTCCCTCACTGTGAACTCCACTGTGCGCGTCACCGGAGCGACCCCAGCAAGTCCCAGGCCAACCACGGAGCACCACCTCCGCTTCCAGCAAGCATTTGACGGCTCCGGCGAACTCCGACGTTAAACCCGTGTCTCGAGCCAAGCTCGCGTGAACTTGTTCCGCGGCGTGCAACGCGCGTTCGCGACATCGTTGCTGCCGTGCGACCCCGAGACGTTTTCCAGACAAGTACTTACTTGCTTCATGCTAATATAGTTGTGTTACGAACCTAAATCCCATAGTTATTAAACTTACCGATTACCGATGTATATCATGACCTAAGTGCTCAATGTTAGATCCCAATGGAGATGATTGTTTATTTTGACGGAGACTAATATTTTCTGTTGGCCCATTAGACGATAAATATCGTGTATGAATCTCGCTGGAAAATACGATTGTTAGTGACAAAAATCGATACCCCCAAACATGCCGTTAAAACTAATATTTTCTCGTATCTGAGAATGAATAAACCACCGTAAATTACATACATTATGAAATGATGCGTTCGAGGGCTTAAATCGAAGCCGACTCGACGAACTTTAACCCTATGTAGAATTTTAATGTTTTCTGTTCTGAAACCGTGATAATAGTTGGATCGGAATGCGACTCTGGACTGCAGTCCAGAGCGTTTCTGATTATTGTGTCCTGTCCTAAGACCTGCGTCACTGCGTTTTCTGAAGACGTATGTTGCGGAACCCTGCAGTAGATTAAAGATATTTCTGTTAGTTAAACAAAAATGGTGGTTCCATTCCGATTCATCGCCGTTTGCTCTTTTAAACCGTATTTAAAAGGACAGAACGTATAACTGTCCAGAATAGATTCAGAAATGACATATTGAGATTAAACTGTGTATAACTTTCAACGTATAGATTCGATTGAGGATCTGTCTATTGAGTTGAATACTTTATCAAAAACCCTAAATTTCATTTAACTGTGACATCGCTAAATTCTGAGCCCAAATAGGTGAAAATTGCGTCGCGAAACGGACGTTCAGTTCTGAAACTGAATTTCCAGCCGCGAGCACTTAAAATGAAACAGCTATATCTTGAAAACCGGAATCCCGATTGAACTGAAACAAATTTTGATGAATTGCTGACTAAGTGATCTATTTATCCTACTTGTATCATTTTGCTGAATTCTTAATATATTAATTTATGCAATTTATTTTAGTCAAAGACATGCATGTTGGTTCATAACATACATAGTTTATTGGTAGCATTCATTACATATATCATACCCTTGTCATATACTCAGTGTTAGTGCGTGTGGACATTGCATTATCGTGCGTGATAGATATTGGTTTAGGAGTGACGAGTACACCAATGGAAAGTGAATATTCGTGACAGTGATTGATACAGTGAACAGTGATAACCCGTGCCATTGGTATACTTGTACACGACTAAATCAAGATCATAAATAGTGTAAACCTGGGGGAAAAGGGGAAATCAAAGTGGAAAGAGTATCGTATTTAGCGGGACCGTATTTAGAGGATGATCATTCGAACTGTGATACTGATACGTGTAGGGATAGGATCTAGCGATCCGGCTGACAGGGTTATATCCCGGGCATGTGGGCCGTTGTCTCGGGTATGTACAAGACTCCTGTTAAATATGTTCCTCCTTCCACTATGTGATTTCAAACATGACCTAAAGACCGATAGGGACACATGATATATTCTGCATCATATAGTGACACGGTGATTACTTGCATTGTTCTTATACCAGTATTACCTCATTTACCTGTTTCATCTTATTATAATAATATTGTTATTGTGTCGCTCTGACGACCTGAGTATGCATGCTCAGATCCCGCGGGAGGTCCAGCACAGGAGACGGATCTACCCTTCGAGTTCACAGAGATATAGTCTGGTGTACTCCCTATCTTTACTGCTTTCCTTAGAGTGATCATGAGGTTGAACTTGGTTAGTTATTGTTCTTATTATCTGTAATTTGTGAACAATGGAATTTTAATGTAATAAATTAGTGATGTGATTCCTTTAATACTGTGCTTTATTTACTGATTACCATGTAGTGCTAGAAGCCGAAGTGTGACTACGGCGGGATGATTCCTTGACCGTAGGAGCACGGCTGGCCTAGTCATCCCTCGTTTTCCGTATTTTGGGAAGCGGGGCGTGACACTTTGTCTCGCTTCATCCAAAACCATGGATGAACGGTTAATGAAGTTGCCTTTTGGAGTAATGAGAAATGAGCAATCTAATTTCCATGAACCAAATTCCTTTATCTTTTTACAAAGTGAGAGAGTGGAAAAACAATCAATCAAGGGGGCACCCATGAAGGGGCCGGCCACATATATGAGGAGGGGATGAGTGTAGGAGCAAGGGGTGACACTAAGCAATGCTTATCATAACACAAAATATCCTTCATGCAAACAAAACCACATTAATGCAAATGGTGACTCGTTTAAAACACCTCATCAACTCATTAATGGAAGCAATGAGTCACTAAACCTAGTCACCATATCTAGAACCTTCCTCATGACTCACCCTCATGACTCACCCATAAGAAAAAGATAAATCCGCATTAAACCTAATGTTTAAGATGGGTGATAGAAAACTGGCAACTTCGAAAAGCGATCCCGAAATGAATTTCAGGATAACCCCGTAACAGTATAAACATATCCGCATTTGTATTACGACCGAATACAAATGCAACTGAGACAAAGATATTATATCTACACAGTATAATACTAGGATCCGGCTTAAACCAAAGCCCACCAGTATTATCTGCCCGAAATATGACACGTGCGTAAACGCACGTGCATTTTCCGAACCCTGCCATAAAACCATACGGCCTCTACAACGTTTCACCCGAACTTGGGAAACTATCTGTGGGGGACTCTAATGACTCATCAGTACCCTGGCAGTGGGTTTAACCATAAGCACATCAGCGGCACTAGCAGTGCGTAACGGCTGCCCATGTACTGACCTCAAGGGAAGCCGATGAGCGAACTCATCCTGGAACCCTACTGAGCCTAACAGTGACAATATACATACAGTCCGGTCCATTCGTCTATGAGTATCGCATATCGGGCCTAGGGGGCTGGCAACGTCAGACCCCCAATAGCGGTATAAGTCGTGTCGGAGACAAGCCCTGAACACCCTGAGAAACTACTGGAATACTTACCAGTAATTCTCACCTGCCTTGGCTAAGGACTTGTTGTAATGGCTTTCCTAGATACAGCCCGATCTCACCCCCAATACCGGGAGAGACGAATCCCCTGCCGATCCGCTCACTTGCCTCCATGTGGCTCGGGACTGTACCCAAAAAAGACATGTTTGCACGACTCCTTTGAGCCGTGGTAGGGTAGAAATCAAAGCACAGTGGGAACTCACACGAGACAAATGACGACCTCAAATCGATGAACTAACCTGTACACATGTCACCAGGGAACTGCTATCTGACGCTAGGTATAAATACCAACTAGCAGGTTCCCGGCGAGTCCTGTTCGGTGTACTCATAACCCAATGAGCACATGTATACATCTTAGGTGATCCAACTGACACTAGTGGCTTGTGAGACCGGCCACCGCCCCTCGTCGGGGTCTCGACTGTATACACTAGTCTACTCCGGAGTGTCGATGCCATGTCTCGAAACTCCCACGACTAGGGACCACAATTAAGGATGTGCTTATAGACTACCCAACTCTCACGTATATGATCGCCATCATACTGTTGGTAGTCAAGCAAGATCCTAAGGGCTCTATCAACGTGTAATAGTGATCAGTCACCTGAACCTGTACACGACTGATAAAGGTAAACCAGATAGCATACTATCATCTCGAGTAAGACTGTGCTACCGGTATAGGTCCTCCTCAATCATTGCAATCACGTACCTGCGATCCAATAATTGACTTTGAGGGCACTATATTCAACACTGCCGGCTTGGGAATCTAAGATTCGAAGGGAGCTAGAGTCGGTGTGATTGCTGCAAAACAAATCATAGTCAGATATCAGCTTAAGAGATAAAGAAGATGCAAGAGCGACAAAGGCTACTATACTGGCTACGACTGGTGGCAGAGCTGGGAGTACTGGTGGCGTGATGATTCTCTCGGTCCCTCCTTCAATTTGTAGTGCTGTAATCAATTTAGAAATTAACAACAGCAGGGTCGCCTGTGAAAGAAAGGAAAGGACGTCGGTTAAAAAACTATACTCACCGGCACCAGCAGGCAAAGCGACTTCCGATTGGAAGGGGAAGTGCGGGTTCAGCACTTGATACAGATGATCAAAGAGAACTCCTGCAAGGTTCTGATGATACATGTTCAGTACACGAAAGATGCTATCTTCGATTTAAATTAAATCACAAACCCATACCTTCCAGCGTTTGAGAGGATGTAAGAGGAGACGAAGGGACAGCGACCGTCAGAGCAGCAACTGATGATGCTTCTCAGCTGACACAACCTCTACGCTCACCACACCTGCATTTGAAATAAACAAAAGGTCATCAGAAGGGACCCAAAGGGATTGCAAAATGAAAAGAATGCAGCGATCTGAGACTTATCAGCCTGGTCATCGGCAAAACTGTGACGGAAGCATCACCAAGCGTCGCGACTTCTTCGGTCTCATTTGGGGGGATGGTTTCCGCACCAGTGGCGTCATCCCCCGATTCTACGAGAGCCGTCGTGGCACTCGCAATGCCGGGAGATGGCAGGGAACCGCAAGGGGAAAGATTAGCAATTGGGGCAGTCCCAAACTCCTGAGAAAGAGTAGCCGCTTCGGGCTCGGTGGTTGCCGTCATTTCACCAACCACCCCCTCATCAGGACTTGGCCTTGCAGGGTATGATATATTAGAATCTGAAGATCAAACTCTAATAAAAGGACCCGGTGTTATGTTACCTTAGGACGGCCTTTCAATTGCATCCCGAGCCGCGCGTACCGCCTGTCTATGAGCAGTAGACAGGGCAGCCGAAGCACCCTCTGAGGAAACAGGTACAGGGGAAGCAGTGCTCGAGCCTGCACCTACAGCCAAGGTGGCTTTGCATTCCTTCGTTGCACGCCTCTTGCGCTTCCTTTCAGCCTGAGCCTCGAAAGCTGACCTCCTCAGGACTTCTGATAAAGGTAGACCATCATCTGAACCAAGTTCTGCCTCTGGCGCCGTTATGACGTCCATCATCGGCTGCTTCTGCGGGACCCCTAGTGGCGACTTAGGGATAGCCGTGGTTGCAGTGGCCAGCGCTAACGATGGAGCTGCGTCACCACTCGCAATCGGCACTGCACTTGGGATAACCTGAGTCGAGGTAGTCCCTGCAATAAAAAAAAAGAGTTAGTTACCCATAAAAAAAAAGGAAATGAAGACACGGTGAACCAAAATGTACCAAGGCCCAACAAAGCGCGAAGCCTCTCTTCCTCTTCAAAAGTCTTGAGGGAAGCTGCAAGAGCCTCTTCGGCGGAGATACTTGTTGAAGGAGAAAGCGTTAGTCAAAGCATAGAAATTAAAATGACCACGGAAAGATAAGACTGAAGTATACCTGATTGAGCAATGGTGATCAGCGTTGCTTCATTGCGAGCCAATTGCGCTGAAACCGCGATAGCAGCCTCCAGATCGGTATCATCCGGCGCCATGAATAAATCTTCATTGGTCCTGTATTCACTCAAGCCCTCGCTATAAGGAGTGTGGGGCTCCTGGCCGAGTACTACGTCGACAGAAAACATCGACTTCTTCTTTTTCTGTGAGCAAGTGCCGGCGGCCGATAACACAAGCTTGCGCTTGGTGGGCAACTTCGGACGACGAGTTCCAATCTCCGCACCCACATCGGACTCGGGAGACGCCGTGATCACCGCTTTTTCAGGAATACGGGGTACGGGTAGCTCAGGGATGACACGCGGTACCACAGCCGCGGCAGCTTCCCTCAAGGGAGGACGGACAATGGTCCATCGTTTCAAGGGAACGGCGGGATTGCCAGCCAGGGCGGTGCCCTTGCGATCAAGCAGCAATCGCTTTTCCTCCCTAATAACAGCGCCCATCGAATGCTGGTACCATGCCACATATACGTTCAGGGATTTTGGAACGCAACTCGGTACACTAATAAAGAAATTGGAGCCGGTGTTCAACCGCATAAAATGATGCAATGCGCTCCGGATACCCTCTTCAGTAGCAGCCAGTTCTACCAAGAAGGCCTCAAGCGGGACGCCCTGATTATAGCTTAACTGCTGGGCGAAATGATGCGGGTTCTATCTCATGAACAACGCCGAATCATTCTGCCTAAACACGAGAAAGCCCGGCCTGATGGAGTATAAATGAAGAATCTCTCGAGCTTTCAGGATAGAGGCCCCGTCTTTAAAGATGTCCTGCAATGGCTGCACCGTTTTTGCGAATTCCTGGCCAACGGTCAGAATCTTATCGGTAAAGGTCATTCCATCTCCAACCGTGCGCGGACGAAGGAGCAAACCCCTAGCTTCCCGCTGTGTCAGATTTACAATAGATGCGTCAACTAGCCACATGATCCGAGGGAAGTTACACTTGTCGTAGAAGCAAGGCCTTTTGTGGACACTGAAAACGCCAAGTACATGTAGCTCGATCCATGACATAAAATAATGCATCGAGAAGTTCACGTGATGCACCCCTGGTTCAGTAGTGTCTGCCGCCAAGCTGAGGCCATGATACAAATGGGCTAACCCAGTGATCCCGACGGCCACTTGCATCCCAGCAACCATTCGGTGAGCTGGATAAAAAATGGACGGCCTCATATGGCGAGGGTGCATTAGAAGCGCAAACCAGCTTAGCCATAGCCCGAGGAAACCCAAAAAGAATGTTTCTTCGTCAATCCCAGGAACTGCAAGTTCTGTGAAAGAGACGACCGGGGTGTTGGGAGAAAGAAATTTCTCTAATCCGCCTCCGCTGCCGACTGGTTGTCCAAACCGAAACCAAAAGGATCGTCGAGTTTGGAAAATTTCGCGGCTTCCTTCAACAGGACTTCTGAGCGAAGAAAACGGGAAATGAACTCTATGAAATTAACCCCACGGCCTCCGGATTCGAGGAAAAGGCTCTCATAGATATTCAACACTTTTATCAAACTCCGGAATTGGTGTTGAATAGCATTTTCCGAGGTAAGACCCGTTACCACTGATTTGGTGGCAAAGAAGTACTCGTCCGGAGGAAGCAGCTCCTCGTAGTGCTCTCCTCTAACTGGTATGCCAGAGACCTCTGCAAACTCTTCTAAAGAAATTGAAACTTCTCGATCCAACAGAAGGAAGGTATGGGTCGGAATGTTCCATTGCTCCAGAAAAGCCTTGACCCACCAGGCAGGAGGCGTAAAATATTGAAAAAGAGAAGCGTAAATCGCGGGATACAACCCAAGTTTCAGCAGTTGTGGCTTCTTAGCTGACAAAATATAGCGGGCCCATTGCAGATATCTGGCTGGGTGACGGGGAGTTAAGCCTATGTTATATGGCTGTCCCCAAGGGCGCGACTCACCCTAGCATATACGCCGTCCTAGAGTATCCAAAGCCGCCGGCGGCTGTACGGGTATTGCAGCCATAGAAGGCTGAAGGAGACCCTCTGAAGTCCAATTGACCTCCTCCATGGCATAGTTTATCGGGGGTGCATCTGCATAAGGGATCGCTGAAATAGGATCCGAAGGCGTCGCACAAGGAAAGCTCCGTCGGCCTCTGATAATTTGACTATACCATCTACCCCATAGATGAAGATTCTTTCGCTCTGGGTCATGATCTTTGATCAACGCGAAGACTTCCCTATCCACAGGCGCTTCAGGGAATCCGCCTTCCGAACGGACGAACGGGAAAGAAGTGTCAAAAGACATAATACCTGCGCGGAAAAGAACAAAATTTTCAGCCATCAATGCTACAGTTTAAGTTCTATCACTAGGTACTTTAAATTCGTACCGCACTGTAATGCAGTGAAAAGGGACCAAAGGGGACCCACTCAATCTAGATGACGGTTCATCATTAATAAGACAGTCTCATCATTTGATGAGACTGTCATTAAATGAGGAAATCCTCAAAGGATTCTTATTTAATGTGGGCCCCTCGGGCCAAGGAGTAAATCTCCCATTGAGAGCAGTGCTCTTCAACAGAGTGACATCTGTCAGCTCTGATGATGAAAGGAATAAAAATTCCTCAAGAGAAATTCTAAGAGCCATGCTCTGTAAAAATTATGGAATAACCCATCAGAAAACTTAAAATAAAGCTTTTAATGAATCAAAAATTACAAGATCTTCAAGATTTGTGAACTCTAAGGGTTCTTCATGAACAATGTTCCAATTCATAGGTTAAAACCACACCCTAAAATAAAAAGATTATATCTTGAAGATCTCTGATCTAAAGATGAGCATGGCTCTGTTAATGGGTAAAACCCTAAAGATGTATTTTTAGATCTATGATCTAAGGAGAGCAAAGCTCTGTTAAAAAGTTCAATTCTTACCTAAGTTGGGCAGAGTTTTGACTCTTAAGAAATTTCTTAAGGGAAAGAGCTATGCTTTGAAAGAGAATTAATTCTCAGAAAACAAGAAAGATGATGAACATAGATCATCTCAAGGGCCAAAGTCCCTATTTATAGGCACTGAGATGTCATTTCAACTTCTGAGTTGATCCAATAGTATAGATGATGCCAACGCTGCACTCACGTGTGGGTCACGTGAACACAACAGTGGGGGGGCATTTGTTTCCCCAATCAGAGCAAAACTCTGTTCAAATTTCAAATTTTGAAATGAAGCAGCGCTTCATAGCAGCGCCGAGTGCGCTGCACTCTAAGGAGCGCACCACGTACAAAGCACGTGAGCGCTAGCGCTAAGAGCGCTGCACTCTAAGCAGCGCACCACATGCAAAGTACGTGAACGCTAGCGTTAAGAGCGCTGCACTCTAAGCAGCGCACCATGTGCAAAGCACGTGGGCACTAGCGCTAAGAGCGCTGCACTCTAAGCAGCGCCCCACGTGCAAAGCACGTAAGCGCTAGCAATAGAACAAAATGTTCTCAGCCCTTGGATCAAAGATCCAACGAACATGATTAAAAGAAATCATCAATTGACCAGAATAAAATTCTGTTAAGGAAACATTCCTCAGAATCTTTCCAAACAAAAAAGATTGTGCTCTGAAAATCAGAGCACCGTTGGATCAATGATCCAAGGGTGATTAAAAAATCACCAAAATACAGAATAAATTCTGTATGGGGAAAATTTCCCAATCTTGTTAAAAATAAGAAGATTGCCTTCTGTAAATCAGAAGCCCTTGGATCAAAGATCAAATGGGAAAACATCCCCAAATCAATTAGAGAAAAGATCTCTTCAACTGATTCAACAAATCAGCCTACCTTATATAATGCCCCCAAGACTTCAAGTCTCATATAGAGGAAACCCCCCCCCCAAACTTTGAGAAAGTTCAGAAAGAGAAGCAAACTCTTAGGAGAAGAAGAATTTCTTCAAGGTAAAATAAAGAGATCAAAGTATCTCATCATAAAAAAGAACTTAGTTCTTATGACAGATCATAGATATATAAGACAAATTGTCTTTCACAACAGAGATCATAACATCTCATTATAAAAAGGGGGAGAATAATTCAATTCTCTTAGGATCACAGATCCATAAAGGCAAAGCCTTTCACCAAAAACATAAGAGATTGAAACATCTCCTATAAAATAAGAACTTTGTTCTTAGATCCATGAGACAGAGTCTCTTATAAGAGAGAATTCAATTCTCAGAGCGCAAAGCTACCTAAAAAGAGCCCTAGCACTCCAATTAAAAGAAGCGCCTCAGCGCTTCAAATCTAGCGCACAGCGCTGTAGAGCCTTAGCGCTCCAAATTTCAAGAAACGCTCTGTGCTAATTGACTGGCGCTCGGTGCCAAGCGCGCCATGTGCTCCTCACGTGTGCGCTACTCAACAGAAGCGCTCTGCGCTCATTGACTGGCGCTCAACGCCAAGCGCTCCACGTGTGCGGTAAGAGAATATAAATTGTTCTATAAATAAAAGCCCAGAGCTATGATGAGTGCTCAGCATTCAATAAAAGACAAAAAGATTGTCAAAACTCAAACCAATGCTCAGCATTGTTAAATGTTTAACATTTTAACTGAATGGGCCGAGCCCAAGTTGGCCACAGATCCCTAATTCAGATCAATTGAGCTCATATGCTCACAAATCTTTGATCTTAGTCCCAAATTGGACTACAGATCTCCAAATAAATATTGGTTCAAGGGTACATCTCTTCACTCCTCTGATGCATGTCGTTGTAATCCGTCAACGTCTTCAGAGAGGTGACGGGTCCCGACAACCAGACATTCCACGGACTGTGGGGTCCTTAAACTTATGGACTATGACGTCCTTAAACTTTACGGACTGTGGGGTCCTCAACCTCACGGACTATGATGTCCTTAAACTTTACAGACTATGATGTCTCTAAACTACCACGGACTATAAGGTCCCTAAACTCATGGACTATGATGTCCTTAAACTTATGGACCTCAAAGTCCCTAAACTAAAACAATAGAGCCCAAATGCTCTTTTGTTGGATCTAAATAATCCTGTTAAGTAGATCTTAGTCTAAAAATTAAACTAACGTATCCTTAACAAACGTTTAAATTGATCTTAGTTTCAAATGAGATTAACAATCCTTATACCCAACCCAAACCCAAATCTAAGAAAATACAGATTTGGACTAATCCACGCCCTACAGGCGACAACATAAATTAGTCTCCGTATACAATCCACTGGAAACCAAAAACAAAACAAACACACACGACACGAAGTGACCATCTGGAGAAGGAGAAAGTGGTTACCGCGATGCGGTAGCGTAATTAACTGCAGGGGCTTGAGCCTGCAGGGAAGAGCGTCCCCACAATCAAAAAACCCCTCAACGAGGGGGAATCTGACAAAGTCTGCTATATCGGCCGCATCCGTTTAAACCTTTGATACATGGTGTCATAAATCAACTTGGCATCTTCAGAGAGATGGACGGATAGCACCAAATAGCATCTGCCCCCCAAAATTCAGGCTGGACGCCCCAACGTCCCGGTCGCGTCTTTCGGCGGAGAACAGTATAGATTGGCGATCCATTTAATTGAACTATGACCACCGTCTTTCTTGTACTGACTATATATCATCGCAACCTTGCAGGAGTTCTCTTTGATCATCTGTATCAAGTGCTGAACCCGTATTTCTCCTTCCAGTCGGAAGTCACTTTGCCTGCTGGTGCCGGTGAGTATAGTTTTTAACCGACATTCTTTCCTTTCTTTGACGGGAGACCCTGTCATCGTTAATTTTAAATTGATTGCAGCACTACAAATTAAAGTAGGGGACGAGAGAATTGTCACGCCACCAGTACTCCCAACTCTGCCTCCTGTCGCCGGTATAGTAGACTCCATTGTTCGTGCATTTTCTTTATCTCTTGAGCCGACATTTGATCATAATTCATTTTGCAGCAATCGCACCGGCTCTTGCTCCGTTTGAGTCTCGCATCCTAATGCCGGCAGGGCCCTTTTCTAGACGTCCATCTTCCAAAGGCGCTGTGACCAGTCTGCGTATGTTGAGCGAATACGTCGAGGAGCTTGACGCGGAGGCCCTTACATTCGCTGCAGATTTTGCTGCCGAGGTTAATCCAATACTGGTGACGCTTGTGAAATTCCATAATGAAGGTGTCGTTGAGTCTTGGGTTAATCACTATAGGAAGATTGAGGCATGCCTGCATTAGCTTGAGCTTAGATGTCCTGCTCCTGAGATTCTGGCTCTGAACTCCCAGCGGGCTGTATGGGTTAAGCAAAGTGCCCTTTTCCTTCGCCATTTCGAACAAGAGGCGATCCTCAAGCGAAAGGAACGTGGGGCGACTTCCGCTGAGTCTTTCTAACTGCGTGCCCAAGTCGAAGCGAATGCTGCGCAGTTGAACTCCATCTTTGAAAACCTTCAACGATGTATTTCTGACGGGCTGGTGCTGAGGAAAAAGCTTGACTTTACTGAGCAGGTCGCGCAGAGTCAGGAGTCTGTTCAGCAGGAAATTGATGAGAAACTTTTATCCTGTCTGCAGTAAAGGGCCCAAGTCGAAGCGGAGCTGACCGCGGTGGCTGATCGCGAAAAGGAGCTGAGAGGAGTGCGCGAGCAACTGGCTGATTTATTGAAAATGCCTCTTTCTCAGTAGCTGCCTTTGTATCGATTGTACATTTGTAACTTATGAATAACATGTATTCATTTCATTTTTTTTATTCCATTCATTTTCATATGATGTAACTTGTATCCAATTGAATTTATGAATAAAGGACACATTTCTTTTCTATCTTGTGTTATCGCCTTCTTTTCTTTGCTTTGTTGTCATGTGATTTTAGCAAATTTGGCCTGTAGATAGTAGATAATGGTTCATCTTGAACTCTTTATAGGGTAGTGATGGCTTAGGAAACAGGTTCAGATCTGCCGCCTAAGACTTTTCAATTTTATGAGCCATGAGGGTCTCATAAAGATTTTTCTCCCTACGGGTCGTGAGGATCTCATGGGTGTATTTTCTCCTTAGGAGTCGTAAGGAATCCTAAGTGCATTTTCTCTTGAGAGTCGTAAGGATCTCGCAAGAGAATTTTCTTCCTTACAATTCGAGAGGACTTGTAAGTGGTTGATGAGTTGACTTGTTCCCTAGTCGAAGCGTTGCTTTGACGGGGATGTTGAGGGTTGACTTTCTCTATTTTCTACGGTGTCAGGATTGACTTTCTCCGTTTTCAACGGTGTCAGGATTGACGTTGACTTTCGGTTGTCTGTTAACCGCAAAGTCTTGGAACTGGGGACTTTGTCGTGGCTCCGATTGATAGGGTTGCGTCCGTGTCCTGCTGGCATGAGGACGAATGCCGTTGCTGGTCTTCTGGGATGCAGATATTGCCACTGAGACCTGACTCTCCCTTTGATAGAATTTGTTGGGGCATGTGGTTCCCTTTTCATTTATGCCCATGAATTGTATACAGGGGTCAGTATAGACTAACCTGCATGGCAAAAGTTTCATTCTTTCATCATTTTTTTATTTTTTTTATTTCTCTCTGCGATACTCTATCATTTCAGCTTTTTATATCGCGAAAGTTGCGATTGTCCAATCATTTCGGCTATTTTTTGCGGTGCCCAATCATTTCAGCTATTTATATTTTACTCGCTGCTTTTTATTGCGAGTTGCCCAATCATTTCGGCTCTTTTGTATGCATATATTTTACTTGCTGATTTTGTTGCAAGTTGCCCTATTATTTCGGCTATTTCATATATATTTATAACTCGCTGACTTTTGCCGCGAGTATGGAACTCGGGATCTGATACCAATCTTGGCATCAGCATCGCTGCGACTGGAATATTGCCAGGAGCGAATCATCACTTACCTTTGTCGGTTTGAACAAAGGTGGCTTAGTAGACCGGGTTAAGATCCTGTCAACTAAGGCTTTTGACTTCATGAGCCGTAAAGGTCTCATAAAGGTATTTCTCCTTACAAGTCGTGAGGATCTTGTAGGTGCGTTTTCTCCTGAGGGGTCGTGAGGACTCCTAGTGCATTTTCTTTTGTAAGTCGTAAGGATCTTACAAGAGTGTTTTCTCCTTATAAGTCGAAAGGACTTACAAGTGTTGTTCACCAAGTGGGGAAATTTCGCGCCATTAGCGGGAACTTGGTGGGGGAGACGTTTATTCATGCCCGTGGATTGTATACAAGGGCTAGTATTGAACCGCTTGTAGGGCATTATTGGGGTGTATGACGGCTTAAGGATAGGTTCAGATCCCTGTAGCTTAAGGCTTTTGAATCCTATGAACCGTGAGGGTCTCATAGGGGAATTCTCCTTACGAGTCGTGAGGATCTTGTAAGTGTAATTTCTCCTCAGGAATCGTGGGGATTCCTAAGTGTGTTGTTCCCTTATGAGTCGTAAGGATCTCACGCAGGTATTTTCTCCTTACAATGTCGAGAGGACCTTGCAAGTGTCTTTTAATGAGATTGCGCCCTTTCGGGTTTTCACAAACTCGCCGGTAGCATGTTGTTCTTACTCACGGAGCCCTTTCGGGTTTTCATCCGTGCATGTTTTTCTTACGGACGTACCTCTTTTTTTTTGCGTCAGCCCAAGGATGCTGCGGTTTGTAGTAGTTTACAGACGTTTCGGTCAAGCGTAGTATTTTTTCAAGAACCAACCATTTATTGGCCTAAAGGGTCTTTCGCCATGCATACCAATGAGCAAGTAAGCCCCGTCTTGGTAGACTTTGTCTATGATATACGGGCCCTCATAGTTTGGCTCGAATTTCCCCCATTTGGCACAATTAGGGATCATAGGTCTTTTTATGACTAGCACGAGTTCGCCTTGGCGGAACGTTCTCGGCATAGTCAATCTTTCGTATGAGCGCGTCATCCTTGCTTTGTAAGCCTCCAGGTTTTGTTGCGCCATGAGCCGGGTTTCGTCAAGGGCATCGAGCTCCTCAACCCGAAGATGAGCGTTCTCTTGATCTATTAACTCGTAATGAACCGCCACTCATAGAGAGGGTAGATTTATCTCCAAGGGGAGTACCGCTTTTGCGCCGAATACCAATGCATACGACGTTGTATTTGTGGCCGTTTTGAACGTAGTTCGATACGCCCAGAGAGCTTCATGCAATCTCTCGTGCCGGTCCTTTTTTTTTTTGGACACCGTCTTCTTTATGATCTTCGTCAAGGTCTTGTTGAAAGCCTCAGCTAGACCGTTAGCTCGGGAATTATAGACCGAAGAGTATCTCCGGTCTATGTTATGCTGCTGTGCGAAGCGGCTGATCTTGTGGCTTCTGTAGGCTGGCCCGTTATCGGAGATAATCCGTCGCAGAGTGCCGAACCGATAGATGACGTGTGTCTTGAGGAAATGGAGAACATTCTCCGTCTTCACTCCTCTTAGCGGTACTGCTTCTGCCCGCTTAGAGAAGTAATCGGTTGTCGCCAATATGAACCGATGTCCTCTGGACGATGCTGGTTCAATGGGCCCGATTATATCGGTTCCCCATATTTCGAACGGCCAGCTAGCCACCGTCGGGTGTAGCGGATTTGGATGCTGGTGGATGAAGTCTCCATGAATTTGGCACGAATGGCATTGCTTCGCGTATTCGAGGCAGTCTTGGATCATCGTGGGCTAATAGTAGCCCATCCTTTTGATCTTCAGTTTCATCTTTGGCCCGGCTTAATGAGAACCGCGGAGTCCATCGTGAGTTTCTTGGACGACTCTCCTTGCTTCTTCAGGTCCTAAGCATCTTAGCCACAGAGAGTCGAATGATCTCTTGTACAGAGTATCATTGACGAAGGCGAAAGACAGAGCTCGTTTCATGAGCTGATGTCTTGAGGATGCATCTTTAGGTGTCGACGGGATTTGAAGTAGTCTATAAAGACTTCCCTCCAATCCTTAGCCTTTTCCTGATCTTTTATTTGTAAGGCCATTTGCTTGGTCGCTTCCTTTTCTTTAGACGACTCCGGAGATATTTCCGCTGGTGCAAGAACCCGACGGCTTTGTACTACGATCCTTACGTCATCGAGGTTTTCGTCAGCCAGTTCTTTAGCGAGTTTGGCTAACACGTCTGCGTTGCTATTTTTCACACGTGGTATGCTTTCCAGGGCATATACGGGAATTTGAGTCAGCAATTGTTGCACTATCTCACCATACCTTACCAACTCTGGTTTGCACGTTTGATAGTCATCGTTTACTTGACTAACGACCAGTTGGGAGTCTCCGTATATGAGGAGGTTTTCGATTCCCATGTCGACAGTGATCTCAAGACCTGCTATCAAAGCTTCATATTCAGCTTCATTGTTTGTCCTCGGCTTTGTTAGGGAAAAGGCAAAGCGCATTATCCCTCCTTGTGGAGTCACGAAGATGAGGCCTACCTCGGATTTGATTATGGGGGAGTTGTGCTTTCGCTTCTTCATGGAAGATGCCTCGTCGAAATAGAGTTCCCATCGGGTGTCATTCTCTCCTTTCTCCCCGTCGATCGTGTCAAACGCGTGCTCGTCTGGCAATTTGCAATTTAGGGGTGAATCGGCAGGTATCGGATGCTCAGCGAGGAAGTCGGCGATGGCCTGGCCTTTCACTGCCTTGAGCGGTCAATATGTTATCGAGAGTTCCATTAAGAGTAGGGCCCACTTAGCGAGCCGCCCTGTTAGTATGGCTCTTGACATCAAATATTTGAGAGGATCCTTTTGAAATAAGGTGGACCGCATGCGCCAACGCATAGTGTCTGAGCTTCGTTATCGCGAAGATTAACGCCAGGCAGTGTTTTTCGATGGGGGAGTAGTTGTTTTCTGCCCCCGGGAGAACCCGACTTAAATAGTAGAGGGCTCTCTCCTTCCCTTGGTCATTCTCTTGTGCCCATAGCACGTCTAAAGAACCTTCAAGGGCTATTGTGTACATGATGAGAGGTTTTCCTTTGACCGGAGCGGTCAGCACCGGCGGATTCTGCAAGTATTGCTTGATTTCGTCGAGTGCACTCTGGCATTTACGATCCCAGACGAACGGGTTCCCCTTCTTCATTAGGTGACTGCAGGGGCGGTATTTGCCGGAGAGGTTAGCTATGAACCGCCGAATATACGCAAGCTTCCCTTGGAGAGACCACAGTTGTTTCAGAGTCTTTAACGGAGGCATTTCCATAATCGCCTTGATCTTTGACGGGTCTATTTCGATACCCCGATGTTGTACGATGAATCCTAGGAATTTGCCGGAGGAAACTCCGAACGCGCATTTGAGAGGGTTCATCTTCAGATTGTATTTCCGAAGACGTTGGAACACTATCTTCAGATGTTCCCAATCTTCCTCGTACGATTTGCTTTTCACTACGAGGTCGTCGATATAGTATTCGACGATTTTATGTATGAGGTCAACGAAAATCATCATCATGGCCCTCTGATAGATAGCGCCGGCGTTCTTCAGACCGAACGGCATTACTTTGTAGTAAAATATGCCCAGAGGAGTTCGGAAGGCGGTATGCTTCTGGTCTTCGGGATGCATCTTTATTTGATTGTACCCTGATGAGCCGTCCATGAAGGAGAAGACTTCGTGAGTGGACGTGTTGTCTATCATCAGCTCGGTGACCGGTATGGGAAAGTCATCCTTTGGACAGGTTTTGTTGAGGTCTCGAAAGTCTACGCAGATGCGTACTATCCCATTTTTCTTCATCACTGGGACAATGTTGGCGATCCAGTCAGGGTACCGAACCTCTTGGATGAAGCCAGAATCGATTAGCTTCTTGACCTCGGCGTTGATGCCCATTTCAAGTTCAAGCCGCATTCTTCTCGGTGCTTGTTTGTGTTGGAGATAGTGCCCTCAGAGTCAATTATTGGATCACAGGCACGTGATTGCAATGATTGAGGGAGGACCTGTCCCAGTAGGATAGTCTTACTCAATATGATAGTATGCTATCTGGTTTATCTTTATCATCGTGTACTGTTTTAGGTGACATTACTGATCACTATTGCACGTTGATAGAGCCCCTAGGATTCTTGCTTGACTGCCAGCAGTATGAGGGCGATCATATACGTGGGAGCTGGGGTCTATAAACACATCCTTAAAAGTTCCCGAGTCGTGGGAGTTTCGAGACAGGGCATCGATACTCCAGAGTAGACTAGTGTATACAGTCGAGACCCCGACGAGGGGCGGTGGCCGGTCTCACAAGCCACTGGTGTCAGTTGGATCACCTAAGATGTATACAGGTGCTCATTGGGTTATGAGTACACCGGACAGGACTCGCCGGGAATCTGCTAGTTAGTACTATACCTATCGTCAGATAGCAGTTCCCTGGTGACATGTGTACAGGTTAGTTCATCGACCTGAGGTCGTCATTTGTCTCGTGTGAGTTCCCACTGTGCTTTGATTTCTACCCTACCACGGCTCAAAAGAGTCGTGCAAACAGGTAGCTTTTGGGTACAGTCCCGAGCCATATGGAGGCACGTGAGCGGATCGGCAGGGGATTCGTCTCTCCCGGTATTGGGGGCGAGGTCGTGCTGTGTCTAGGAGAGCCATTACACAAAGTCCATGGCCATGGCAGGAGATTTACTGGTAGGTACTCCAGTAGTATCTCAGGGTGTTTTTGGGCTACACTCCGACACGACTTATACTGCTTCTGGGGGTCTGACGTTACTAGCCCCCTAGACGGATATGCGATACTCATTGACGAATGGACCGGACTGTATATACATTGTCACTGTTAGGCTCAGTAGGGTTTCCGGATGAGTTCGCTCATCGGCCTCCCTTGAGTTCGCTCATCGGCCTCCCTTGAGGTCAGTCCATGGGCAGCCGTTATGCATAGCTAGTACCGCTGACGGTTTGTGGTTAAACCCACTGCCAGGGTACTGACGAGTCATTAGAGTCCCCCACAGACAGTTTCCCAAGTTCGGGCGAAACGTTGTAGAGGCCGTATGGTTTTATGGCAGGGTTCGGAAAATGCACGTGCGTTTACGCACGTGTCAGTTTTCGGGCAGATGATACTGGTCGGCTTTGGTTTAAGCCGGATCCGAGTATTATATTGAGTAGGTATAATATCTTTGTCTCAGTTGCATTTGTATTCGGTCGTAATACAAATGCGGGTATATTTATACAGTTTCGGGGTTATCCTGAAAGTCATTTCAGGATCACTTTTGGAAGTTGCCAGTTTCCAGTTTTCTATCAGCCGTCTTTTAACATTCGGTTAAAGACGGATTTATCTTTTCTTGGATGAGGTGAGTCGTGCTTCTAGAAGCTTCTAGATTGGTGACTAGATTCATGCATCTTCTTTTGCATTTATTAAATGGTGACTAGGTTTTTGTGACTCATGGTTTTTATTAATGTCTTTTGGATTGCTTAAGATCTTTTGTTATGATAAGCATCCTTTCTTGTGGTCACCCCCCTCTCCTACACTCACCTCCCCATCCATATAGTGGCCGGCCCTCTCTCTCCTCCCTCACTCACTCATTTGAGAAATTATGGTTGCTAGAAAGAAAAGACTAAAGTTTTGGATGCATGGAAATTTCATAGTTCATTTTCTGTTCCATTTCATTTCCATCGGCAACTTCATTTACCGATCGTCCACGGACTTGGACGAAGTGAGACAATGTCATCTACTCATTCTCTACATCAATCTTGGTCATCTCTTTTAGCAAACTTGACGACCGAGTTGCCTCGAGTCAGAGGCGGGAGCCCGTTTAAAGAATCAGTGATGTGGTGCCACCTGGACGAGCAGATCGGAGATCGACGAGATCAGAGCAGCCGCAACGGAGCGTGGGATGATGGTTAAAGAACGAAGGACTCGGATCGTTCGGTATAACCTTTCTACACTCTTTACAGTTTGTTAGTTTAGCAATAATGGCAGATCCGGGTTAAAGTATACGATAGCGCCAGATAAAAAGTTTTTGTTCCGCATTTGGCGTCTGTAGACGGCCGGGGCGCTAGCGTAGACTTACATTCACTATAGCCGATTACTTTTGCTTTGCATCGTGGTATTCAGTTGGAATATCCTGCACCTCATTCTACGGGGAAAGAGCCGAGATCCCTTCACCGGGAGTGACCTCTTTAGCAAAGGTTTTCGTCACTATATTTTTAAAAAGCTATCCGGTTCCTTCAACGATATCAAGTTCATTACGTTAAAGGTTTTTGCCAGAAACCATTCGTAGCCTTCCGTCGTTTCATATAGATAGTCAATAAGTATTCAAGCTGTGTATGTTGGCCAAAGTCAAGGCACAGTGATTGGTAGCTATTGGGTATTCATATGCAGCATAGATAGATGCGTTGGTTTGGGACAGTCGTACTACTATTTTGGCCAAAGTCAAGGGTAGGTACGGGTGGGTTCAAATTAACCTGGAGAATGACGGGTAGAACTTGACATGTGACTTATGATATGTTGGCCAAAGTCAAGGTCATAAGAGCATGAGGTAAAAATCACATCGGGAGTTTCAAAAGAAACTGAAACTTGCCAGATATGCGCATACCTTCTGGAGTGTGATAACGTGAGCGGATTCCGTCACGTTATCATGCGATGATAGTTAGATCCCGATTCCCACTGATGAGTTGGTTTACTCCTCGGGTGATCCCGACTAATTCTTCTTTCAGGTTTGGAGAAGAATTTGACGTTACAGTGGGAGGTTTCCTGATTAGATAAAGTGATAACCATTCTGATCTAGGTTAGAGTGCACGCTGAGTGTTTCTTTTCTCTCTCTCTTTAGCAGCGACCATTGACCCGACCCTAGACTATGACTCGGTGACCAAAATTACCCGAACCTTCTTAAACACTGGCTTTCGGATTGTCAGAGTTGCAATCCTTATTGCCACTCCTACTTTTACCCTTTTCTCCAGGACACCCCGTATTACTACGAACGTCCACTTCCATTGGACAAAACCATCGTATGGTTATATACGAACTCGAAGGAATTTATTCGAGGATGGTTTCCGGTTCTGGAGAAAATGAATACGACTATTCAGTTGTCTTTTCCTTTTACCTTCTCTCAGGTTGCGAGTACTCCTTGGTTTAGGAAATAGTACACCTATTACGCAAATTGGATAGTCCTCTTCCAAACTTTAGGCTGGTACCGAACGGTGGGGAATGAAGAAAACCAATTAGCATAACGATGGTGTACAGAAGGTATTAAGTAAAGACATATCAAGGGATTAGTAAGAGGGTAAAGTAAATTGCGACTGCTATTCACGACCGAACCAAGTATTTCATTACCACTCCCACTTCACCTTTGTATTTCTCCAGAACACTCTGTATCACTACGAAGATCCACAGTTTATTTGGATACTCCATCGTATGGTTATATACGAACTCGAAAGAAACTTGTTCCAGTTCGGGGATGGATTATGGTTCAGGAGAAATAGGAATAAGGTTTATTCAGGTGTCTTTTATCTTCACCTTCTCTCGCATTGCGAGTGCTCCTAGGATTAGGACAGTACACCCATTATGCTTATTGGATAGTCTTCTTCCAAACCATAGGCTGGTGCCGAACGGTAGGAAAGGAAGAAAACCATTTAGCCTAAGAGGGTGTACAGAAGGTAATAATAAAGACATATAAAGGGATTTGGAGAGATGGTAAAGAATTATACGGTTACAGCAGTGAATCTGGATAATGGAAGAGGCATTACTAGGAATACCAGGATACCCCTACGAAACATTTCAATGTTTCAGCTTCACTGTGTACTGTTAAAAGAGAACTGATTTCCCAATTAGACACTTGCTCCATGGTATGTATTTACCAGGTTTGATTATCACATCTGTATGGTTTTACAGATGATGAGTGGGAGTAAGTTATTGGGAATCAGGTGATCATCCTCATTATATTGGGATTCGTTGTAATTGGTGATATTTGAGGAAGTCACCTGGGCTGTTTGCCGGACGGCAAATGTTTGGTTTTGAATATCCGTTGTTATGTACCAATTTCAAATTGATATATCTATACGTCTATTTTTATAGAGTGAGATATACCTCTTTGAAATTATGTCTATGACATTTACCTATATCAGTGGATGGTTAGGTAAGGAGCATTAAACAGCGGTGTAATTCTTCTTAACCATAAGTACAGTTTTCAACCCACGACACACAGGGAATGAGTTATTAGACTCAAAAGACTTATACAGAGTATTGTATGTTGTCCAGTGTCCATTTGGACAGAGGGGTTGGTCCTCGCACTATATTCTGTTTACTTGTGACTTCTCTAGTTCTTAGACATGTGTTTCGTGGAAACACAGGGTCTGAGTTTTGAGAAGTTATAAGTATAAGATTAAAGTAGAGAACCAGGTATTGCAAGTATCGGGGTTCTTCAAGGTGATCGAAGATGTAGATACTTGTGTATTGTATTCAGTTGATAGTAATGATTAAGAGAACTTGCTTCTCTTTCAGGTTACTCACAATTGGAAGTACTCCTAAGCTGAGTAACGCTGATCGGCCTCTCTCCATTTACTTGACATGCACTGGAAACAGCTGCATGATTTGAATCTGGTTCAATTAAATCAGTGCCTCTGTTTCTATATTGGATATAGAACAGTTCATATCTTGACAATGTTAAGATACGGGGAGTTGTCCGGCTTATGCTTAAAACCAGACTCTGGATAACTCAAGGCACGTTTCTGTAATGGCTGTTTGTGGGTTGACCCGGGCTATGACGAGGGTTGATTTTCTACCATCTGGAAGATCAATAGTGATATTGTTCTTGACTCGCCACAGTTTTAATAAAAATGTTTTTTTTCAGAAAACAGTAGTGGGAGTATGGTAGAACTGGAAGTGATTCCAGAACCGCAAACGATTACTGAAGATTTGATAAGAACCTAAAGATTCAATCTGGTTTGACATTCCATTGGCCACTCCGCAGATAAAGTGGGTAACCTCAGGCACCCGAGAGGTACTTCGGTATGCTCAGGGATGGTGGCAGGGAGGTTCTTGTTTACCAAGACTTGTCATTGCTGTTGTTCCAGACTGTGAGACCCGGCAGGAGGATGAGTATAGCGTTGTTCTAAACTGGCTTTAGAAGTGCACGTGTATATGACTCTGCCAGAGGGTTGTCGTAGTCAGTGGGAGCAGCGGAAGCATTGGTGGACAAGTGGCTTATGTCTATTTATAGACTAAAGCAGATACAGTGGAGATAGATCATCTATTTCTGATGTGACGGTCATAGGTTTGACTTCATCAGAATAGGGGATGGATCTGTTAAGAAGATAGTAGGGTGTGATGTCCTGGTATTTGGATGACATACACAGAGTAGGAAGTGAAATTCCTATACTACGGTCGGTTATATTTTGGTTGTCACAAAGTGGTTTCTCCACATGGGACTTGGATATAATATCAAGACATTCTGGTTACTAGATCTATAGATCTAGATTTTGGTGGTTTCCCAATCAGGGTACTTAGACAGCATTCTAAGAGTTTTTAGAATGGAGGACTCCTGGCATGGTAGTGTACCTGCAGGTGATGGAGTCACTCTCTCTAAAGGTGTCTTACAGACAAAAGGGGAGAGGGATGTGCATGATTGGCAGATCACTTGCTTAGGCAATTGAGTCAATCATGACATGTCAAGTACCACACCAGATGTTGTTTTTGCACGAGATACAATAAGTAGATATTGATCCAATTCTGGAGAAACATTCAGAAGCAGTTTTAGAACATAAGTATATGTTCTAGGGATATGATAACGGCAGCCTCCTTCGGGAAACGGTTATCATTCCAGGCTTCCAAGGTGACCTGGATGACAGAGTGGCTGTCAGAGTTATTGTTTTCCCTCTGACGAGGGGCAGTATTTTGGACAGGTGGTCCAGGTGGACACTGAGGGAAGGATGGCGCAGGATACTGATTAAGTTCAGTTAACGATACAGTCTAAGAAGTTTGGATTTGGAGTTCATGTATGAGCTAGGTCCCATCAGATATCCAGACATATTCTAAGACAGGTATTGCTCATTTCGGGAGATAGCTTTCTCCACGAACTTGAGATAAAGAGAGACATAGAAAGAAACATCACAGCGGATCCACTCACTGAGGCTATTCCTCGAACGCAATAGTTTCGCAAACGAGATTTGTAAGACTGACTAGTAAAGGAGTTGGGTGTTCGGTATCACACGGGCTGTGAGTATGCGACATCGCAATAATTAGCCTTGAGTGCGAGTAGGAGATTGTTGGAGATAGTGCCCTCAGAGTCAATTATTGGATCACAGGCACGTGATTGCAATGATTGAGGGAGGACCTGTCCCAATAGGACAGTATTACTCAAGATGATAGTATGCTATCTGGTTTATCTTTATCATCGTGTACTGCTTTAGGTGACATTACTGATCACTATTGCACGCTGATAGAGCCCCTAGGATTCTTGCTTGACTGCCAGCAGTATGAGGGCGATCATATACGTGGGAGCTGGGGTCTATAAGCACATCCTTAAAAGTTCCCGAGTCGTGGGAGTTTCGAGACAGGGCATCGATACTCCAGAGTAGACTAGTGTATACAGTCGAGACCCCGACAAGGGGCGGTGGCCGGTCTCACAAGCCACTGGTGTCAGTTGGTTCACCTAAGATGTATACAGGTGCTCATTGGGTTATGAGTACACCGGACAGGACTCGCCGGGAACATGCTAGTTGGGATTATACCAGACGTCAGATAGCAGTTCCCTGGTGACATGTGTGCAAGTTAGTTCATCGACCTGAGATCGTCATTTGTCCCGTATGAGTTCCCACTGTGCTTTGATTACTACCCTACCACGCTCAAAGGAGACGTGCAAACAGGTTTTAGTTGGGTACAGTCCCGAGCTACATGGAGGCAGTGAGCGGATCTGCAGGGGTTCGTCTCTCCCGGTATTGGGGGTGAGGTCACGCTGTGTCTAGGAGAGCTAGTACATGAATGTCCTTGGCCAAGGCAGGAGATTTACTGGTAGGTATTCCAGTAGTATCTCAGGGTGTTCTGGGCTACACTCCGACACGACTTGTACCGCTTTTGGGGGTCTGACTTTTACCAACCCCCTAGGCCCACCATGCGATGCTCATAGACGAACGGACCGGACTGTACAGATATTGTCACTGACAGGCACAGTAGGGTGTCAGGATGAGTTCGCTCATCGACGTCCCTTTTGGTCAATACCTGATAGCCCGTTGCGTATTGGCTAATACCTCTAACGTGCTAGTGGTTAAATCCACAACCAAGGTGTTGACGAGTCTTTAGAGTCCCCCACAGACTAGTTTCTCAAGTTTCGGGCGAAACGCTGTAGAGGCCGTATGGAGATATGGCAGGGTTCGATCTTATCCGTGCGGTATTGCACGGATCGTGATCGGACGGATAATACTAGTGGGCTTTGGTTTAAGCCGGTTCCTAGTATAGTACAGTGATAGATTTTGTCTCTTTTCATTTATATTCAGTGGGAATACAAATGCGGGTATGTATATACAGTCGCGGGGTTTTCCTGTAATTTATTACGGGATCAGTTTTCTGAAGTTGCCAGTTTGTATTCCGTTCCGGCCAGTTTTCCTTTGTTCCTTCACGGCCGGATTTTTTCGATGGAGGGGGCTAATTTGCAAGTTTGCAAATTAGTTATTGTGGAGGGGGTTTCTTGCATTTGTGGCTTCATGATAGATATTGAATCATGAGATTCTTTTTCCATCAATTCTTTTGCATTAATGTTGATTTGGATTTTGATTAGAAATTGTGTGACCATTTTTTCCTCTCTTTATCCTATTATATTCTTTCTTGCATTATTGGGATTTTGGCTCCACCATATTTCCTTGAGAGGGGCCGGCCACTTGAGGGGAGAGGAGAGAGGGGTTCATTTTTGGTGAATGGATTTGCTTCATCTCATTTTCTTACACAAAAAATCCCATAGCTCATTTTTCATTGCTCACTCCTCCACATACATACAAGGCAACTTCACAACCCCAAAGAGACATACGATTCTACACTTGCCTACAGCATTCCTTGGGCACGTCGGCTCGCCAACTTCATGCTCGAGTTGCCTCGGTCCAGAGGTGGGAGCCCGTAAAAGAACCCGGCGATGTGGTGCCCGTTTCGACGAGGAGGCGACGACCGAAGATTCCGCGAGGAGATCGGAGTGGACGCGAAGACCGAAGGACACGGATCACTTGGTATAGCTTCTCTACTCTTATTCTAGTTTACTAGAGTTAGGTTAATGGCCCGATCCGGGGTTTTTGTGCGCGGCGGTGCCGGTTCTAGTTTATAGAAAAGTTTTCATTTCCGCTTTCCGGCGTCGGATTGACGGCCGGGGCGCCGCCGTGTACTTACAGTTTGACTAGCTTGACGTCCGGAGAAATCGCTAACTTGTGGACGGCTATTTCTGGATCTAATCTCGGCATCTCAGAATAGTTCCACGCGAAGCAGTCTTTATACTGCATTAGCATGTCTTTTAGCATAGTTACTTGTTCTTTAGACAGCAGCTCGCTGACGAACGTTGGTCGCGGGTCATTTGCCATTCCCATGTCGATTTTTTTCATGTTGTACGCAGTCGTGTGTATTCCATCTTCCAGCTCTTTTGGCGCTGGTGGAAACTCTGAGATCACATCGTCATCGTTTTTGAAGCACCAGGGGAAATCAGCCATATCCTCGTGTACTCCTTCTGACAGCGTTATCACGTGACAGGTACGAGATCGCTTCCAAGACCGATGTTGATCCGGCTCTACTCTAGCTGCATACGTGGCTTTCGGTTCATGCTTCCGTGGCGGGGTTACTCTCCAACTGCTGGATAAAGCGAACCTGCCTTACTGATAGTGGTCTTCTACCTAGTCTTTGAATGTGAAGCAGTCTTCGAGAGGATGTCCTATCACTCGGTGATAGGAGCAATAATCCGGGTGAGAAACCTCGTCTGCTTGCTCAGGGTGTTTAGATTCCGGGAGCATAATCATTTGATGTTTCATGACAAGACCGAATATCTTCCCTGTCTTGTCTTGTCTTGGGGGAAAGAATATGCTCGACTCATCTTCTTTATAAGAGACGAATCCCGGCTGCTCAATTCTCGATCGTGTGGCTTCTTGGACCCGCTTTGCCGTTGTCGAACGTTTTTTCCGTTCTTTAGCTTGTCTTTACCTCTGCGTCGGGTCTTCTGTATGATGGGCTGGCGACGAAAAGCATCGTCATTCTCCGCAACTTGCTGAAGGAGGCGTTGCGTCCTAGCTTTCTCGTAAATGGCCATTTCACGATTGTGGTCATCCCGGACCTTTTGACCCGCCTCCCTTATTAGCTTTTCCATCTGTTCTTCAAATGACGGACTTGGCATTTTTATGGCGGGATCTCGTTTTGGTTCAACTGCGGCGTCTTCTAAGAGAGCGTCCTCTTCTTCATCGAAGTCATGTATAACGTAGCAGCCATAGAATCGTTCCCGTTTCTTGGATTGAACATATCCAAGTTTGATCGTTTCCATTCTCTCGTTGGGTAATTTTCGCTGAGTTCCGGGGACGTTCCAGATCCTGTTGTAGAACTGAGCTTGTCGAGCGGTCTGTTTGAAGGGTACGCCTTGGCTCCTCAACAGCCTTTTTAATCCTTCTGTATAGTATCTGTGCAGACGGATGGACTGGAGCCTATCAAGCATAGAATCAGCACCATGCCGGATTTCTTTCTCCACTTTTGTTTCCACGGATCGATAAAAGAGGATCGCCTTTTCATCTTTTCGGCTGGGAGGGACGTAGAACGTCTGCAGTTCTTGCACACTATACGTCTTAAGCGCATCAAGCTCTCTGTAGTATTGCCGTGGGAACATGTCAATCTGCAAACTCTGATCATTTCCAGTGAGGGCTTGCATTGACGGACGGATCGAGAACACTACGTTGACCTCGTCTTCAGAGTCACTGCCAAAGACCAGAATAGGGGTGGACGATCCCGGATTGTTGCATTGGGGCAGTCCTGAGTAGACTATTTGTTCCTCCTCCTCAGTATCGCTCCCAAAGACCGGAATAGTGGTGATAGCTTTCTTTTTATTCTCCGGCTTATGGCATCTTTCTGTGTCTTCAAAGTCTGGTAAGAAATATTTTGCATCTTCGTACTTTTGGACTTCATTCACGGAGAATGGGTTCAGCTCCCCTGTCACGGTATACTCGAGACCATCTTTGAAGTACTTCATACACTGATGTTGTGTAGAAGGGATGATGTTATACTCGTGTAACCAAGGCCTGCTGAGCAAAGCGTTGTAGCAAGTCTTGGTGTCAATGACATGAAATTTGATGTCAGTGACGAACAGCCCAAAGCGTAACGTTAGTATCACAGACCCGAGCGTCCGTGATGACTGGGAGTCAAACTCGGAGATGGTGATTTTATCCCGAGCGAGGTGTTGAACACTCATGCAAATCTCCTTCAACAGTCTTACATTGAGAAGGTTGACAGAGGACCCATTGTCGGCAAGGATTTTGGCTATCTTGATGTCATGACAGTATCCGGTGATATACAGGGGATGGTTGTGCTCGCACAGCCCGAGGAGGAGGTCTTCATCGCCGAAAGTGACGTCAGCAGTGTGCACTTCTTCCGGCTCGTTCTTCATCTTTTCTTCGGCAAGGAAAGCTTGAAACTGCTCGGGCTCTTGTAGTGCCTTGATCAAAGAATCTCTCGCCTCTTTAGATAACAGAAGGGCATCCAGAATGCTTAGCTGCGAGGGTATCTTCCTCAGGTGTGCCAGAACGTTGTAATCCACTTTGTTTTTCTCGGGCGGGTCTTTGGCTGCCAGCTCTTTGACGACTCGGTCATTGAGGGCGATATCTTCATGGATTTTTTCTTTTTCCTTATCTTTTTTGTTCGATCCCTTGTTTGTGGGTCCTAGATTCTTTTCGGGTAACGTGCGATTACGTAGCTGAATGTTCTCACATGTCTTCGTCTCTTCTGTTTCAGAGATGGATTCTTTGAAGAGAAGGCCGAGGGCTATTTCTTCATCAGAATCGCTCCCGAATGTGAGAACTTGCGATCCTTTGGTATCAACCATGTGACAGTTGTCGGCAGTTCTTTTATGTTCATCGGTCGCGCTTCTTTTCTCTCGACGAGTTTTGCGCTTCATCCGCTTGAAATGTTGTCGATGAGCAATGTATCCCTGCCACCAATTTTTAAAGGCCATGCATTCCTCGGTAGGGTGCGCGATCCTCCGATGGTTTAAGCAGTAGTTTGGATGTGCATCTAGTCTGTCGGGGAACGTATTTCCTGAAGTGTCTTCTTTGAAAGGTGGCAACTTCATTCCCATTGATAGGGCTTTAGCGAATTGCTTCCTTGTCTTAACTCTGCTTTTGCTGACGGCAGAAGTGCTTCCATCCAGTTGGGGTACTCTATGGCTTCTCAATACCGGAGCTTCTTCAATGTGACGCCGACGCTTGGCCCTTTCATATATGACCGTTTCACACTCTCGGTCGGATTTGCTTTCTTGACGGGTCTCTTTCAGCAGCATGTCAATCATCTCGTCTGACGGTTCTAGGAGTTCCGGTTCGAGATCTGCCCCCAATTTCTCTGCATCAGGAGCTTCTTCACCATTTATTGACGAGTGAGAGATCATGTGGCAGCTTGACACATAATTCTCAGGTTCATCTGACGAGTCTTCTCCCTCATCATTGTCATTATTTCCGTCCTCAAGGATATGGTTGAGAAACTCTTGGAGTGTGACCGGGATTCGCGCCTTCTGGTTATATTCTTCCAGCGCGTCAATATGTTTTTGCAGGTCTGTGCGCTTGTCATCACGCTTCACGGGCTTTTTGGTCTCCTTATTCTTCTTTGAAGACTTTGACGGCCGGGCATGGGTGTTTTGACTATCACCGCCAATTCTAGGCGTCGGGCGTGGCTTCAGCATTCCCTCGACGACCTCGGGTTCTAGCGAACTTTTCCACCTGATCGCCGGGCATGTTTGGAGATCCTTCAGCATTCTTTTTGTTTTAGCTGAAAGAGCGACTTCCCATGGAGTCTCTTCTATAAAAGAGCACGATGCCCCTAGTGTGTGTTGGATATGTATGCCCTAGAGGCCATTATTGTATAGTACTAATTTGTATAATACATTTTGGAAGCTTGGGATATATACACGGGTTTGCGACAGTCTTGCTCAATATAGTAGTATGCCACTTTGTTTGTTTCTATCTTAATATGTGTATATGTTTCTTTTTAACATATCGCTAATACATATTGATGGAGCCCTTAGGATCTTTGCTTGACTACCAGCGTTGTGATGGCGATCACACTGGTGGGGGCTGGGTAGTCTATAAGCACATCCTTATTCTGGTCCCTGGTCATGGGATTATCGAGACAGGGCATCGATACTCCAGAGTAGACTGGTGCATACGCTTCTCGTCCCAGCAGGGGAGATGGTCTGTCCCACAGCCATCAGTATGTCGTACCAGAGATAGTATGCAAGTGCTCGTTAGGTTATGAGTACACTGGACAGGACTCATCGGGAACTGTTGGTTGGTATTATACATATCGTCAGTTAACAGTTCCCAGGTGACATGAGTACAGCTTAGTCCGTTGACTTGACACTGCCACTTCGCCTCAAGCGTGTTCCTACTGTTCTTTGATTGCTACCCTACCATGGCTCTATTGAGTTGTGCAAACAGGTAGTAGTTAGGTGCAGTCCCGAAGCACTTGGAGGCAGTGACGGTTAGACAGGAATCGTCTCTCCCGGTATTGGGGGTTGATATCGCGTTGTGTCTAGGAGAGCCATTACACATAGTCGTCCCTGGCCAGGGCAAGCGAGATTTACTGGTAGTGTCTTCCAGTAGTTTCTCAGGGTGTTCTGGGCTACACTCTGACATGACTTGTACCGCTATTAGGGGTCTGACGTTTACCTCCCCCTAGGCCTGACATGAGATACTCATAGACGAACAGACCGGACTGTACGGAGATTGTCACATTCAGGCTCAGTAGGAGTTCGGATGGGGTTTACCTCATCGGCCTTCTTGTCGACATCTACATGGGGACCGTTATGTACAGCTAGTGCCGCTTGTGGTCTGTGGTTAAACCCACTGTCAGCGTAGTGTCGAATCTTTAGAGTCCCACACAGAGAGTTTCCCTGCACTGGGCAAAAGGTGTAGAGGTCGTATGGTTTTACGGCAGGGCTGCGATCACTAACGTGTACTTGTGTGCGTATGATGTTCGGGCAGACAATACTAGTGGGCTTTGGTTTAAGCCGGATCCTAGTATTGTATAGATGGATTAGTTTTGTCTTCTGTGCATTCGTATTCTATGGAATGCGGATGCGGGTGTGTATGCACGGTTGTGAGGAGCGAAGAAGGAGGTGCCTCATTAGGGTTTTGACCATTGACTTGGTCAAAACCATTATGAGGTGGAGAAAAATATTTACTAATCCTTTTAATGATAATTGTGTTATGGCTAATTGCTTTGACCATTTGACCATGTTGACCATTTGACCAAGTTGACCATTGTTGACTTAGATATTTTTGTGAGCACTAGATGCTTCTTTGGCTTTGCATTTAACTTGACAAGATAATGGTCAAATCAAGGGTTGCCATCACAATTTATCATGACAAAAGATTGGTAATTATTTTCTTATGGGTCATAATCTCATTTGCATTCTCTCTATTCATTTTGGAGCTTTCATATGCTCTCCTTCTTCTTCCTCGCTACAAATCCCTCAAGCTCTCATGTGTTGAGAAAATTAGGGATCAAATAGACAAACAAATCCATCACAATACTCTACATCACCTAGGACATCAAACTTAGCATTCTTGTTGCCCTAGTTACCTCGGTTCTTGAGGTGGAGCTTGGATTATAGACTTTCGGGTGGATCATCTTCGACTCAAGGAGGCCGGAGTTCAAGCACGATCCATACTACCATCGAGGAGCTTAAGGAGAGGAACGAAGACCCGAAGGACTTGGTTTCTTTAGGTATAACTTCTATCATAGTAGATAGAACTCTATTTTGTGCTAACTAGGTTTATGGTAAAGATCCGGTTAGGGTTTATGTTAGCGCCAAGTTCGTTATCACTACGAAATTTTTATTCCGCATTTGGCCACGGAAGTTGGCCGGGGCGCTAGTGTAATCCTTCATGGTATCAGAGCCAGCCCATAAACCCTAGGTTAGCAAGTTTAAGCAATGTTAAAACAACGAAATCAAAACAATTCCAGAAAACCAAAACCAAGATCTGCAGTTTTTGTCGATTTAGAAAAAGTTTCTGAAATTTTTTTAAACATGTACAGAGTGGTCCTTACCCTATTAGATGTACCCAGAACCAAAACGAGTCAATTTGGCCAAGCTATGGCCGGCTACATAGGCCTCAAAACCGGCCACCCCGGTTTTTCTTGGGGTGTGTGCACATTTTTTTGGTGCTGGGTGCTTATCTCTGGGGGCTTGGTTTCCTGGTGTTGTTTATTTTTGCCCAATTTTGATTCTCTGTATATTTGAGTTTGAGGCAACTAGAGGTGTTTCGAATTCGTTATATTTAACATTGTTTAACAGTTTATAGTTCATTCACTTTTATCTACGACCGGGAATGTCACTCGATCGGTAAAACTCGTCTAATCGCTATATGTTCCTTTAGACGGGTTTTGCGAACGTGACATTCGCGTTGATGTTATGTGCTTGTTCTGTAATGTTGGTTGGATAGTCGTGATGGATATCAAGTGTTGCAATGTTTGTTGTATAGTTTAAATTCATTTGTACATTTGTTATTTCGGGGCGAGCGTCCGACATGTGGACTGTCGTCTTTGCCGGGTTGTATATTATTTTGGGGCACGACCGGGCTGAGGTCGATGTCACCGTTTGTACATATTATTTTATTTTTCTGTACTAGGATTACCCTAAGGTAGAGTGCGCGAATAGCCGAGTTCTAGAAAGGCAGCAAGCCCGCATCTCATGGCGTTGAGACGGAGGAAGCTTCTTTCTCATAGCGTTAAGACGGAGGGGGCTTCTTTCTCATGGTGTTGAGACGGAGGGGGCTTCATTCTAGAATTGGCGGGCTATTCGCCGTACTCGTAGGGGGTACAGGTCTTCATTGCACAGGCTATCCACACGACAGGGAATGTCGGGTTTTATTTGTGGCTCAAATGAAACCCGGGGCTCCTAGATTATCCACCATTCTGTATTGTTGGCTGTGTTTCTGTGATGTTGTTTACTATCATGCCTAGGACAAATGTTGTATATACTTATATATATATATACTAGTAGATGCTGTATATGTTTTGCACCCGCACTAGTGCAGCCCCCGCTCTGTCGTTAGTTAAGTAACCTAACGGGTGATGACGGGGCCCAGTGGCGAATGCGGATGGCATATACATACATCGTATTTTCATTCTTTTCTGGTGTGGTAGGTTACTTTGATGGTGTAAGTGCACGGCAGCGCCCCGGCCGTCAATCCGACGCCGGAATCCGGAAACGAAACTTTTCTTTAACTTGTAAACAGGCACTACCGCGCACTATAAACCCGGATCGGGCCATTAACCTAATCCTAGCAAACTAGAGAATGGGTAGAATGCTATACCGAGCGATCCGTGTCCTTCGGTCTTTGGCCTCCATCCCGATCTCCTCGCGGAATCTCCGTTTTGCATCTCCTCGTCGGAAAGGGCACCACATCGCCGATTCTTTTTACGGGCTCCCATCTCTGGACCGAGACAACTCGGACACGAAGTTGGCAAGCCGACGTGTCCAAGAATGCTGTAGACTAAGTGTAGAATGGATTGTCTCAATGCGGGTATGAAGTTGCCATATATGTTGGAGGTGAAGAATAATGAGCAAGAGGAAAATGAGCTTTGGGATTTTTGGTGTAAGCAAAAGAAAAATGAGATGAACTAATTTCCCCACACCAAAAATGAATTCCCTCTCCCTCCTAGTAGTGGCCGGCCTCTCTCAAAAATGGGAGTGAGAAAAAATCCATGAAGGGAGGTGAGTCTAAGAAAAAGCATGGGTGAGCATAAGGGAAAAAGCAAGTCTCACATCCATAAACCAAATCAATCTCCTCACCATTAATGCAAGTAATGATGCAAGAAAAAGCAAAGATGCTAGAACCATCATAATCCTCCATTTACAAATAAACCCCTCCATAATTGCTAATTTGCACATTTGCAAATTAGCCCCTCCATCAGAAAAATCCGGCCATGAAGGAACAAAGGAAAACTGGCAAAAACGGAATGCAAACTGGCAACTTCAAGAAACTGATCCCGTAATAAATTACAGGAAAACCCCGCGACTGTATATACACACCCGCATTTGTATTCCGACCGAATACAAATGCAATGAGACAAAATCTACACTGTACAATACTAGGATCCGGCTTAAACCAAAGCCCGCTAGTATTATCCGTCCGATCATGATCCGTGCAATACTATACATATATGATCGAACCCTGCCATATCTCCATATGGCCTCTACAGCGTTTCACCCGAAACTTGAGAAACTGTCTGTGGAGGACTCTAATGACTCGTCAATATTTTGGCTGTGGATTTAACCACTAGCACGTCAGAGGTATTAGCCATACGTAACGGGCTACCAGGTATTGACCAAAAGGGACGTCGATGAGCGAACTCATCCTGACACCCTACTGAGCCTGTCAATAATAATATCCGTACAGTTCGGTCCGTTCGTCTATGAGCATCGCATGGCGGGCCTAGGGGGTTGGTAAAAGTCAGACCCCTAAAAGCGGTACAAGTCGTGTCGGAGTGTAGCCCAGAACACCCTGAGATACTACTGGAATACCTACCAGTAAATCTCCTGCCTTGGCCAAGGACTTCGTGTAATGGCTCTCCTAGACACAGCGCGACCTCACCCCCAATACCGGGAGAGACGAACCCCTGCAGATCCGCTCACTGCCTCTATGTGGCTCGGGACTGTACCCAACTAAAACCTGTTTGCATGACTCCTTTGAGCCGTGGTAGGGTAGTAATCAAAGCACAGTGGGAACTCACACGAGACAAATGATGATCTCAGGTCGATGAACTAACCTGTACACGTGTCACCAGAGAACTGCTATCTGACGTCAGGTATAAGACCAACTAGCATGTTCCCGGCGAGTCCTGTCCGGTGTACTCATAACCCAATGAGCACCTGTATACATCTTAGGTGAACCAACTGACACCAGTGGCTTGTGAGACCGGCCACCACCCCTCGTCGGGGTCTCGACTGTATACACTAGTCTACTCTGGAGTATCGATGCCCTGTCTCGAAAACTCCCACGACTAGGGACCTTTTAAGGATGTACTTATAGACCCCAGCTCCCACGTATATGATCACCTTCATACTGCTGGCCGTCAAGCAAGAATCCTAAGGGCTCTATCAACGTGCAATAGTGACCTGTAAGGTCACCTGAAACAGTACACGATGATAAAGATAAACCAGATAGCATACTATCATCTTGAGTAAGACTGTCCTATCGGCATAGGTCCTCCCTCAATCATTGCAATCACGTGCATGTGATCCAATAATTGACTCTGAGGGCACTATCTCCAACAATCTCCCGCTTGCACTCAAGGCTAATTATTGCGATGTCGCATACTCACAGCCCGTGTGATACCGAACACCCAACTCCTCTACTAATCAGTCTCACAAAGCCCGTTTGCGAAACTATTGCGTTCGAGGAATAGCCTCAGTGAGTGGATCCGCCTTGATGTTTCTTTCTATGTCTCTCTATATCTCAAGTTTGCAGAGAAAGCCATCTCCCAAAATGAGCAATACCTGTCTTAGAATATGTCTGGATATCTGATGGGACCTAGCTCATAAATGAACTCCAAATCCAAACTTCTTAGACTGTATCGTCAACTGAACTTAATCAGTATCCTGCGCCATACCTCCCTCAGTATCCCCTTAAACCACCTGTCTAAAATACTGCCCCTCGTCAGAAGGAAAACTATAACTCTGACAGCCACTCTGTCATCCAGGTCACCTTGGAAGCCTGGAATGATAACTGTCTCCCGAATGAGGTTGTCGTTATCATATCCCTAGAACATCCACTTATGTTCTAAACCTGCTTCCGAATGTTTCTCCAGTATTGGATCAATATCAACTTATAGCATCTACTGCAAAAACAACATCTAGCGTCGTACTTGACATCTCATGATCAACTCAATTGCCTAAGCAAGTGATCTGTCGATCATGCACATCCCTCTCCCCTTTAGTCTGTAAGACACCTTTAGAGAGGGTGACTCCATCACCTGCAGGTACACTACCATGCCAGGAGTCGTCCATTCTAAATACTTTAGAATGTTGTCTAAGTACCCTGATTGGGATACTACCCAAATCTAGATCTAAAACCATAGATCTAGTAACCAGAATATCTGATATAATATCCAATTCCTATGTGGAGAAACCACTGTGTGACAACCAAAGTATAACCGATCGTAGTATAGGAATATCACTTCCTACTCTGTGCATGTCATCCAAATATCAGGACATCACACCCTACTACCTTCTTAACAGATCCATCCCCTATTCTGATGAAGTCAAACCTATGACTGTCACATCACAAATAGATGATCTATCTCCGCTATATCTGCTTTAATCCATAAATAGACATAAGCTACCTGTCCACTATGCTTCCGCTGCTCCCACTGATTACGACAACCCTCTGGCAGAGTCATATACACGTGCACTTCCAAAGCTAGTTTAGAACGACGCTATACTCATCCTCATGCCAGGTCTCACATTCTGGAACAACAGCAATGGTAAGTCTGGGTAAACAAGAACCTCCCTGTCACCGTCCTTGAGGCTACCGGAGTACCTCTCGGGTGCTTGAGGTTACCCACCATATCTGTGGAGTGGCCAATGGAATGTCAAACCAGATTGAATCTTTAGGTTCTTATTAAATTTTCAGTAATTGTTTGCGGTTCTGGAATCACTTCCAGTTCTACCATACTCCCACTACTGTTTTCTGAAAAAATCCATTTTACTTAAAACTGTGGCGAGTCTAGAACAATATCACTATTGATCTCCCAGATGGTAGAAAGTCAACCCTCGTCATAGCCTGGGTCAACCCACAAACAGCCATTACAGAAACGTGCCTTGAGTTATCCGGAGTCTGGTTTTAAGCATAAGCCGGAAAACTCCCCATACCTTAACAATGTCAAGATATGAACTGTTCTATATCCAATATAGAATCAAAGGCAAAGATTTAATTGGAACCAGATTCAAATCATGCAGCTGTCTCCAGTGCATGTCAACAGAATAGAGAGAGGACGATCAGCATTACTCAACTTAGGAGTGCTTCCAATTATGAGTAACCTGAAAGAGAAGCAAGTTCTTTTAATCATTACTATCAACTGAATACCATACACAAGTATCTACATCTTCGATCACCTTGAAGAATCCTGATACTTGCGACACCTGGTTCTCTACTTTATTCTTATACCTATAACTTCTCAAAAATCAGACCTTGCATTTCTACGAAACACATGTCTAAAAACTGGAGAAGTCATAAGTAAACCGAATATAGTACGAAGACCAACCCCTCTGTCCTAATGGACACTGGACAACATACAATACTCTGTATAAGTCCCTTGAGTCTGATAACTCATTCCCTGTGTGTCGTAGGTTGAAAATTGTACTTATGGTTAAGAAGAATTACACCGTTGTTTAATGCTCCTTACCTAGCCATCCACTGATACAGGTAAATGTCATGGACATAATTTCAAAAAGGTATATCTCACTCTATAAAAATAGACGTACAGATGTATCAATTTGAAATTGGTGCATAACAGCGGATATTCAAAACCAAATATTTGCCGTCCGGCAAACAACCCAGGTGACTTCCTCAAACATCACCAATTACAACGAATTCCGATATAATGAGGACAATCACCTAATTCCCAATAACTTACTCCCACTCATCATCTGTAAAACCATACAGATGTGAGAATCATACCTGGTAAATACATACCCTGGAGCAAGTGCTAATTGGGAAATCAGTTTTCTTTTAACAATACACGGTGAATACTGAAACATTGAAATGTTTCGTAGGGGTATCCGGGTATTCCTAGTAATACCTCTTCCATTATCAAATTCACAACTGTAACCGTATACTTCTTTTCCATCTCTCCAAATCCCTTTATATGTCTTTAGTCGTTACCTTGTGTACACCCCTTTAGGCCAAATGGTTTTCTTCCTTCCCTACCGTTCGGCACCAGCCCATGGTTTGGAAGAAGACTATCCAATAAGCATAATGGGTGTACTGTCCTAATCCTAGGAGCACTCGCAACCCGAGAGAAGGTAAAGATAAAAGACACCTGAATAAACCTTATTCCTATTTCTCCTGAACCTGAATCCATCCCCGAACTGGAACAAGTTCCTTTCGAGTTCGTATATAACCATACGATGGAGTATCCAAATAACTGTGGATCTTCATAGTGATACGGAGTGTCCTGGAGAAATACAAAGGTGAAGTGGGAGTGGTAATGAAATACTTGGTTTGGTCGTGAATAGCAGTCGCAATTTACTTTGCCCTCCTTCTAATCCCTTTACTTGTCTTTACATAATACCTTCTGTACACCTTTTAGGCTAAATGGTTTTCTTCATTCCTTACCAGTCGGCACCTGCCTATGGTTTGGAAGAAGACTATCCAATAAGCGTAATAGGTGTACTGTCCTAATCCAAGGAGCACTCGCAACCTGAGAGAAGGTAAAAGGAAAAGACAACTGAATAGTCCTATTCGTTTTCTCCAGAACCGGAAACCATCCTCGAATAAATTCCTTCGAGTTCGTATATAACCATACGATGGTTTTATCCAATGGAAGTGGATGTTCGTAATAATACGGGGTGTCCTGGAGAAAAGGGTAAGAGTAGGAGTGGCAATGAGGTATGCAACTCTGACAATCCAAAAGCCAGTGTTTAAGAAGGTTCGGTTAATTTTGGTCACTGAGTCATAGTCAAGGGTCGGGTCATGGTCGCTGCCAAAGAGAAAGAGAAAAGAAACACTCAGCGTGCACTCTAACCTAGATCAGAATGGTTATCACTTTATCTAATCAGGAAACCTCTCACTGTAACGTCAAATTCTCCTCCAAATCTGAAAGAAGAATTAGTCGGGATCACCCGAGGAGTAAACCAACTCATCAGTGGGAATCGGGATCCAACTATCATCGCATGATAACGTGATGGAATCCACTCACGTTATCACACTCCAGAAGGTATGCGCATATCTGGCAAGTTTCAGTTTCTTTAGAAACTCCCGATGTGATTTTTACCCCATGCTCTTATGACCTTGACTTTGGCCAACAAATCATAAGTCACATGTCAAGTTCTACCCGTCATTCTCCAGGTTAATTTGAACCCACCCGTACCTACCCTTGACTTTGGTCAACAAGGCAGTACGACTATCCTAAACCAACGCATCTATCTATGCTGCATATGAATATCCAATAGCTACCAATCACTGTGCCTTGACTTTAGCCAACAAACACAGCTTAAATACTATTGACTATCCATAAGAAATGACGGAGGGCTACGAATGGTTTTTGGCGAAAAACCTTTAACGTAATGAACTTGATATCGTTGAAGGAACCGGATAGCTTTTTAAAAATATAGTGGCGAAAACCTTTGCTAAAGAGGTCACTCCCGGTGAAGGGATCTCGGCTCTTTCCCCGTAGAATGAGGTGCAGGATATTCCAACTGAATACCACGATGCAAAGCAAAAGTAAACGACTATAGTGAAGTTATTGCCCTGACGCAAACTTCTGTCCAAGGGGTCACTCCCGGTGAAGGGATCTCGGCCCTTGCCTCGTCGACTGAGGTGCTGGATATTCATAACCGAATACCACTGTGCAAAACAAAAGAGAACGCCCTTGCAATAACAGCTTTTTGAAAAGTGTTCCAACAACATCAGAATAGGTTTGTTTAGCTTGCATTGATCCGAATCAACGCAATCCCATCAATTGATCACACCAATAAAGAACGAAAATAATGATGTACGTATATGCCATCCACATTCGCCACTGGGTCCCATCATCACCCGTTAGGTTACTTAACTAATGACAGAGCGGGGACTGGACTAGCGCGGATGAAAAACATATACAACATCTACTAGTATATATATCAATATATAATATTCGCTCAAGGCGTGATAAAATGCAACATCACAGAAATGTAATAAGCATCACAGAACAATACAGATAATCTGGGATCCCCGGGTTTTATTAGAGCCTCTACTGAAACCCGACGTTCCCCTGGTCGTGTGGATAGCCTGTGCAATGAAATCCTAGACCCCTGCGGGCGCGGCAAGTTACTCGCCAAAACCTGAAGCGAGGCAGCCCCCTTCAGCAACGTGAATGGACCACCCAGCACTTCACGGAATCCGGTAACTTGGGCATCCCTCCTGGGTCAACCTATAGCCCCTACGAGTGCGGCGAACAGCCCGCCAATTCTAGAGTGAAGCCCCCTCCGTCTCAACGCCATGAGATGCGGGCCCGTTGCGCTCTAGAACCCGGCTATCCGTGCACCCCTCCGCGGGGTAATCCTAGTACAGAAAGTAAAATATATACAACGGGTACATCGACCTCAGCCCGGTCGTGCCCCAAAAGAATAATATACAAACAGGCAGTGATGGCAGTCCACATGTCGGACGCTCGCCCCGCAATATCAAATGTACATATACAACCAAACTGTACTAACATTGCATCCAGGCTATCCCCACAACAAATCCGCAACATCACAGCACAATACAGAACATCAACGTGAATGTCACGTTCGCAAATCCGTCTAAAAGGGCTATAGCAGTTAGACCGGATTTACCGATCAAATGACATTCACGGTCGCAGATATAATGTAAATACTGTGAACTAACATGTTTAAAATTTTCGATCGACCAAATTTTCCCAAAGCAGGCCCCAAGCACAACTGTAGCACTCAAAAACATCTGGGCCCAAAATGAATATACCAGAAACCCTATTTCCATGTCAGAGAGCCACTGTAAAAATTTGATGCAGTGAAGCCAAACTTCGGCGGCGGATCCGCGGCCAAAACGTGGTTTTGGCCGCTAATTCTGTAAGTCGATGTGCAACACCCCACGACTTGCGGGGAGGCGGAAATATGAAAAACGATCTTGTTCTTTGCTTAAACATCGACTAACCGCATGAATCGAAGCTAAACGATAACTAACATCAAACATAAAAGTTCTAAACTACTATGTGAAGTGATTATACCTAAAGATCCGAGTCCTTCGTCTTGTCGTTCTCCACGTCCTCTCCGGCCTTCTCTAAGTAGTAGAAGATCCACCCGAGAGCTTTACTACAAGCTTTGCCTCTAAACTTGAGGCAACTAGGTTTCTTTAAGTGCTAATCAAAGTACCTAGATGATATAGAGAGAGGGTTATGGTTTAATTAGTCTAACTAATCCTTGTACTCAACACATGAGAGGGGAGGATTAGGGTTTAAAGAGAGAGAGCTTGAGGAAAGGGAAGATGAACATAATAATGAAATAAGAAAATGAGCTATCAAAATATATATCAAGCATTATTGTTTTTCAAGAAAAGAAAAGAAAATGATTTACAACCATGCTTGATAAATATCTTATGGTGATTCATCTCCATGAGTCATTAAGCAATTATGAAGCATTAATGATATGGATGAATCATTCATATGACTCACTAATCTCATTCAATGTATATGCCACCTAAACCTCCTTAGTCACCATCTTCTAGAAGCTTCTCGCGCAATTACGAGAACGCCCCTCCTATCCGTGAAAACACGGAAAAACTTTAGACTGTATAAATCCAATAACCGGATACTAGTAACTGGCTTAAACCAAAGCCGACTAGTAAAAACTGTCCGGATGTCGTACGTGCGTAAACACACGTATGCGTCCGAACCCTTGTCGTAAAACCATGCGACCTCTATATCGTTTCGCCTGGAGTAGGGAAACTCTCTGTGTGGGACTCTAGAGACTCGACTACTACGCTGGCAGTGGGTTTAACCACAGACCGTAAGCGGCACTAGCTGTACGTAACGGTCCCCAGGTAGATGTCGATAAGAAGGCCGATGAGGAAAATCATCCGAACTCCCACTGAGCCTGATGTGATAATCTCTGTACAGTCCGGTCTGTTCGTCTAAGACTATCGCATATCAAGCCTAGGGGGCGGCAAGCGTCAGTCCCCTAATAGCTGTATAAGTCGTGTCGGAGCGAAGCCCATTACACCCTGAGAAGCTACTGGAACCTACCAGTATATCTCGCTTGCCCTGGCCAGGGACTTTGCGTAATGGCTCTCTGACACAGCGCGATATCATCTCCCAATACCGGGAGAGACGAATCCTATCTAACCGCCACTGCCTCCAAGTGCTCGGGACTGCACCCAACTGCTATCTGTTTGCACGACTCCTTTGAGCCGTGGTAGCGTAGCAATCTAAGAACAGTGGGACACACTCGAGGCGAAGTAGCAGTGTCAAGTCTGCGGACTATGCTGTACTCATGTCACCTGGGAACTGATAACTGACGATGGGTATAATACCAACCAATCAGTTCCTCGGCGAGTCCTGTCCGGTGTACCCGTAACCTAACGAGCACCTGTATACTATCTCCAGTACGACGTACTGATGGCTGTGGGACAGACCATTTCCCCAACTGGGATGAGAAGCGTATACACTTAGTCTACTCCGGAATATCGATGCCCTATCTCGATAATCCAACGACCAGGGACCTGTATAGGATGTTGCTTACAGACTACCCAGCCCCCACTAGTGTGATTGCCATCACGACGCTGGTAATCAAGCAAAGATCCTATGGGCTCTACTAATATGTATAAGTGATACGTTACAAGAAACATATGCACATATTAAAGTAGACTCAAACCAAGTAGCATACTACCATGTTTAGCAAGACTGTTATATACAACTGTGAATATCCCAAGCTTCCATTAAGTAATATACATGCTAGTATGATACAATAATGGCCCCTAGGGCATATACACTAATAATCTCCCACTTGCACTAGGGCCATGAGCTGGCATATCATAGACCTATCATCTCGAATAGCCTCTCGAACTGTGTCTGAGGAAGGGCCTTTGTGAATGGATCAGCAATGTTATTCTCTATCTCTACTCTCTTCACCTCGATCTCCTGGCGATCTACGATCTCCCTGATCAGATGATACCGCCTTAAGATGTGTCTGGACTTCTGATGGGACCTGGGTTCCTTTGCTAAAGCTATAGCGCCGTTGTTGTCACAATACAGAGGTATTGGACCAACACTGGTAGGAACCACCTGAAGTTCCGTGAGGAACTTCTTCATCCAGACTGCTTCTTTTGCGGCATCGCAAGCAGCTATGTACTCCGCTTCTATTATTGAGTCAGCAACGGTCTCCTGCTTGGAACTCTTCCAACAGACCGCCCCTCCATTGAGGGTAAATACATAACCCGACATGGATTTGGAGTCATCTTTGTCACTCTGGAAGCCGGAGTCGGCAAAGGCCTCCATCTGGTGGTCTTTTCCGCCATATACTAAGAACATTTCCTTAGTCCTTCTCAGGTACTTGAGAATGTTCTTTACTGCTATCCAGTGCTTCTCCCCTGGGTTTGCCTGATACCGGCTTACAACGCTCAATGCGTATGCTACATCTGGTCTGGTACATAACATCGCATACATTATAGAGCCTACCGCAGAAGCGTAGGGTATAATCGACATGCGATCCCTTTCCAAATCAGTCTTGGGAGACATCTCTTTGGAGAGGGTGATTCCGTGACAAGCCGGTAGGTTACCACGCTTAGAATCATCCATACTGAATCTCTTCACTATGGTGTCTATGTACCTGACTGTGAAAGTCCCAACATCCTCTTTGATCTATCACGATAGATCCGGATTCCCAGAATGTAGGTGGCATCACCTGGGTCTTTCATGGAGAATTTATGTGACAAGAATCTTTTGACTGACTGTAACATAGGAATATCATTTCCTATTAGGAGAATGTCGTCCACGTACAAGACGAGGAATACTACAGCTCTCCCTACAATCTTACTGTATATGCATGGTTCATCTGGATTTTTGATAAAGTCAAATTCTTTGGCAGCATCATCAAAACAGATGTTCCAACTCCGCGATGCCTGCTTTAGTCCATAAATGGACTTAAGCAGCTTGCATACTTTACCGCTGCTTCCACTCTGAATGAATCCTTCTGGCTGATCTATATAGACGCTTTCTTCCAAATTACCATTTAGAAAGGCGGTCTTTACGTCCATCTGCCAGATTTCATAATCGTGGAAGGCAGCAATAGCAAGAAGGACCCGAATAGATTTAAGCATAGCCACTGGAGAAAAGGTTTCGTCATAGTCCAAACCAGGTCTTTGACGGAAACCCTTTGCAACAAGTCTAGCCTTATAGGTTTCAACCTGTCTATCTACACCAATCTTCTTTTTGAAGATCCATTTGCATCCTACGGGTTTTACCCCATCTGGAGCAATGTCCAAAGTCCATACTTTGTTGGTGTACATGAACTCCATTTCGGTCCGCATTGCATCCAGCCATTTTACTGAGTCACCGCTCTGAATGGCTTGCTAGAAACTAGTAGGCTCATCATAATAAATAGTGCAATCCTCTCTATCCCCGTCTATGAGAAAACCGTAGTATCTCTCGGGCGGATGAGATTGCCTACTACTACGGAGTGGCGTCGGGATGTCCTGTTCTCCTGAACCTTCTCTTTCTACCAAGATTTCAGTAATAGCTTGTGGTTCTGGAATTTCTTCCAGTTCTATTGCGCTCCCACTCTTCTGATTTTCTAAAAACTCAGTTTCCAAGAAGCGGGCATGTTGAGAAACAAAGACCTTTTGTTCCTCTGCGTAATAGAAACAATATCCCATGGAGTTCTTTGGATATCCCACAAACTTACACTGTACTGAGCGTGCCTCGAGCTTGTCTGCATGCTGCTTCTTTACAAAAGCTGGACATCCCCATGTCTTAAGATACTTAAGACAGGGTTTCTTCCCACTCCACATCTGATATGGTGTGGTAGGCACAGTCTTGGTTGGAACTCGGTTTAAAAGATATGCAGCTGATTCTAGTGCATATCCCCAGAATGATCGTGGCAACTCAGCGTTACTCATCATGGAACGTACCATATCCAATAGGGTTCGGTTCCGTCTCTCCGATACACCGTTATGTTGTGGTGTGTATGGAGGAGTAAGCTGAGAGAGAATTCCATTCTCTTTTAAGTAACCTAGGAACTCGGCACTTAAGTATTCACCACCTCGATCAGATCTTAGTGTCTTGATACTTTTGCCGGTTTGTTTTTCCACCTCATTCTTGTATTCTTGGAATTTCTTAAAGGCCTCGGATTTATGCTTCATTAAGAAGATATATCCATACCTAGAGAAATCATCCGTAAAAGTAATGAAGTAGGAATAACCACCTCGCGCGTGTGTAGACATTGGACCGCACACGTCACTGTGTACGAGTCCCAAGAGCTCGCTTGCTCTTGTTCCGTGTCCAGTAAACGGAGTCTTTGTCATCTTTCTCATGAGACAAGATTCACAAGTAGCATAAGATTGATATTCGAACGGATTCAAATATCCTTCTCTATGTAACTTAGTCAACCTTCTCTCATTGATGTGACCCAGTCTACAATGCCATAAGAAAGCCTGATTTGTTTCCGGAGTCTTTCTTTTAAGTGTGTTCTGGACACTGAAAATCTGAGCTTGATTTAATACGTATATTCCGTTTTCTAATGTACCTGACCCAATCATAACCTGATTTAGGTGGATGTGAACCACATCTCTTGTAAAAGTAAAATCATATCCTTCCTTAGATAGTAAGGGTACAGATATGATATTGCAAGTCGTACCTGGCACATAAAAACAGTTACGCAGAATCAATATCTGCCCAGTTGTCAGTCCAAGATGATATTCCCCTACGGATTCAGCGTTCATGCTCATTCCGTTAGCAACTGTGAGGGTCATATCACCTATCCCGATAACCCTACGGTTTCTCAGAGTCTGTAATGAATTACAGATGTGAGTTCCTGACCCGGTATCCAATACCCAGGAAGTAGGGTTAACTGACATACAGTTCTCAATAACAAACACACGTAAGGCTGAAGCCACAACATGCTTCTCATTCTGGTTACTGGCTTCTAAAGCCCTGCAATCATTCTGCCAATGGTCATTCTTGTAACAATAGGAACGTCCCTCTTTTACTATATCCAGTACCGAAACTTTTGCCTTTCTCTTTCCTTCTCCTTCCCTGGTTTCCTTCAGGGTAGGAGGCAGAAACTGTAGAATCAAGTCAGTATTTGACTCGTTTCCCAACGCGGTCTCCAGGTCCGGGAGCTCATCAATACAGCTAGTCATTGTAAGGACGTTGTCCCCTACAGATGACCTGTCAGCTAACCTCGCTTGAATTAATTCGTTCGAGGTTTCATATCTAGTGATATGAGATTGCTCTCCATATAAATCTTTATTATGGAGAAAGATGGAAACTAAGTCCATCTTCTCGTGCTGCTTCTGGTATACACCATCAACTGAAGCTAACACGAGGCACTTAGCTTTCGCTTTATCTTTTTCCCTTGTCTGACGGATATCCATATCCGCGACAGTGGAAACTGGACCTGGGACGGCGGGATCTTGAGTAGTAATAGGGTGGTCCAGCTTGTCATAGCCAATGGACATCTGGACAGATCTTTGCCAGTCATATAAGTCAGATTCAGTCATTTTGTTATCTAGATGTAACCTATGTGTGGTCACAAGGTCGCTGCAATTAAGAGAGAGAAGAAAATATTTTAGCATGATGCTGTTGCAAGTTTAGATTGGTTTTAAGTTTATCTAAACAGGATGGCTCCCACTGTTTCTCGAATCCTTCCTCAAACCATAAAAGAAGAATTAGCCAGGACAATTCTCACCGTACAATACTTGCTTAACCGTTCAGCCAGGCTAGTGTCGATACTTCGAGGGAGGTTTTCCAACGCTTTCGCGAAGTTCCTTAATTAAATAACCTCTTTTCTCTAGGGGCGTAACCCCGCTGACACCTTTCTTGGCACCTACTTATAGCATTGATCGTTAAGTGACGAATCTCCTGATAAGTAGCATGTACTCACAGTAGGATCGGGATCCAAAATATCATCGTATGATAATGTTGAAGGAATCCTACCAACATTCATCAAACTCCAAAATGGTATGCTCTCTCTGTAAATTTCAGTTTCTTTAGAAATTCTCGATGTGGATTTTTGCCCCATGCTCTTATGACCTTAACTTTAGTCAACAAATCATAAGTCACATGTCAAGTTCTACCCGTCATTGCCCAGGTTAATTTGAACCCACCCGTACATACCCTTGACTTTAGTCAACAAGGTAATACGACTGTCCCAAACCAACGCATCTATCTATGCTACATATAAATATCCAACAGCTACCAAACACTGTGCCTTGACTTTAGTCAACAAACACAGCTTGAATACTATTGACTATCTATATGAAATGACGGAGGGCTACGAATGGTCTTGGCAAAACCGTGAACGTAGTGAACTTGATATAATCGAAGGAACCTGATACTTTTTTTTAAAAGGAGTGGTTAAAGCTCCGCAATTAAAAATTCTGATCTTTTAAAATAACCGAGTGGTTTCTTTTAAATTTGTTCCAACGATTCAACTTTGGTTTAGTTTCTTTGCTTAATAATGTGTCCCATCTTTAATCTTATCATTGCAGAAAACAACGAAAATACAACGTCCTCTTATGCCATCCGCATTCGCCACGGGGTCCCGTCATCACCCGTTAGGTTACTTAACTAACGACAGAGCGGGGGCTGGGCTAGCGCGGGTGTAAAACATAAGTGAGGTCTAATAGCTATCATATATAGATATTGTACATTCGTCAGATTCAATAATAAGCATTCCAGATCACAGATGAACTTTATTGGATTTATTAGCAATCCGCATTTGCTTTGAGCCTGCAATAAAAGACGGATTACACAGTTGTGATGAATATCCATTACCCCACCCAAGACCCCTACGGGTACGGCAAACTACCCGCCAAATACCAGAAGTGAAGCGGTCTGCCTCAACACTTCAAAATACCCGGTAGTTTGTGCACCCCACCTTGGGTCTATCCTAAGAGCAAAAACAGTAAAAAGAAATAATTTAACGGTGGCTACAACCGCAACCTGGATGTGCCCCGCAAAATAATATTACAACTTATTACATTTACATCAAATGAATTAAATAATAACCCATCACATAACCCCGGCTATACATCACAACAGTCCAACACAGTTCATATACACAAACAGATAAAATCCATTACAGAAATGTGCAACCCCCTGCCAACCGACATACTAGTAGTTAGAGGAGGTTTACGAACACATTATACAAACACAGATATAATCCAACAAGCAAATACCGTATAATTTCGATCGAATAAACACATTTAATTTTGCTCCAATACTTCTCTGTAAATCTGAAACCTGAGCAAAAATTAAAAAATTCCAGAAAATACCAAATATCACAGAGAACCCACACAGGAAAATTGGGCTGATGAATCGGCAACTCGGCGGCGGAATCGCGGCGGATCTGTGGGATCCGCCGCGGTTCCGCGGCGCTTTAGACGATTCATGAGCCCAGTTTTCTTGGGTGTTCTAATACTATCATTTAAGGCTTTCTGAAGGTCCCTGAAAAAATTTTGGACCTCATTTAAAAATCGACAGAAACTCATGATATCGGAGTTTTCCGGTTTGGCTTTTTTCGTTCGAAATTCATACAATTTTGCAAGTGAGTTATTTATTGTTTAGCGAGGCTCTGATACCACTGTAAGTCGATGTGCAACACCCCACGACTTGTGGGGAGGCGGAAATATGAAAAACGATCTTGTTCTTTGCTTAAACATCGACTAACCGCATGAATCGAAGCTAAACGATAACTAACATCAAACATAGAAGTTCTAAACTACTATGTGAAGTGATTATACCTAAAGATCCGAGTCCTTCGTCTTGTCGTTCTCCACGTCCTCTCCGGCCTTCTCTAAGTAGTAGAAGATCCACCCGAGAGCTTTACTACAAGCTTTGCCTCTAAACTTGAGGCAACTAGGTTTCTTTAAGTGCTAATCAAAGTACCTAGATGATATAGAGAGAGGGTTATGGTTTAATTAGTCTAACTAATCCTTGTACTCAACACATGAGAGGGGAGGATTAGGGTTTAAAGAGAGAGATCTTGAGGAGAGAGAAGAAGAACATAATAATGAAATGAGAAAATGAGCTATCATAATATATATCAAGCATTATTGTTTTTCAAGAAAAGAAAAGAAAATGATTTACAACCATGCTTGATAAATATCTTATGGTGATTCATCTCCATGAGTCATTAAGCAATTATGAAGCATTAATGACATGGATGAATCATCCATATGACTCACTAATCTCATTCAATGTATATGCCACCTAAACCTCCTTAGTCACCATCTTCTAGAAGCTTCTCGCGCAATTACGAGAACGCCCCTCCTATCCGTGAAAACACGGAAAAACTTTAGACTGTATAAATCCAATAACCGGATACTAGTAACTGGCTTAAACCAAAGCCGACTAGTAAAAACTGTCCGGATGTCGTACGTGCGTAAACACACGTATGCGTCCGAACCCTTGTCGTAAAACCATACGACCTCTATATCGTTTCTCCTGGAGTAGGGAAACTCTCTGTGTGGGACTCTAGAGACTCGACTACTACGCTGGCAGTGGGTTTAACCACAGACCGCAAGCGGCACTAGCTGTACGTAATGGTCCCCAGGTAGATGTCGATAAGAAGGCCGATGAGGAAAATCATCCGAACTCCCACTGAGCCAGATGTGACAATCTTCGTACAGTCCGGTCTGTTCGTCTAAGACTATCGCATATCAAGCCTAGGGGCGGCAAGCGTCGGTCCCCTAATAGCTGTATAAGTCGTGTTGGAGCGAAGCCCATTACACCCTGAGAAGCTACTGGAACCTACCAGTATATCTCGCTTGCCCTGGCCAGGGACTTTGCGTAATAGCTCTCTGACACAGCGCGATATCATCTCCCAATACCGGGAGAGACGAATCCTATCTAACCTCCACTGCCTCCAACTGCTCGGGATTGCACCCAACTGCTACCTGTTTGCACGACTCCTTTGAGCCGTGGTAGGGTAGCAATCTAAGAACAGTGGGACACACTCGAGGCGAAGTAGCAGTGTCAAGTCTGCGGACTATGCTGTACTCATGTCATCTGGGAACTGATAACTGACGATGGGTATAATACCAACCAATCAGTTCCTCGGCGAGTCCTGTCCGGTGTACCCGTAACCTAACGAGCACATGTATACTATCTCCAGTACGACGTACTGATGGCTGTGGGACAGACCATTTCCCCAACTGGGATGAGAAGCGTAAACACTTAGTCTACTCCGGTATATCGATGCCCTATCTCGATAATCCAACGACCAGAGACCTGTATAGAATGTTGCTTACAGACTACCCAGCCCCCACTAGTGTGATTGCCATCACGACGCTGGTAATCAAGCAAAAATCCTATGGGCTCTACTAATATGTATAAGTTATACGTTACAAGAAACATATGCACATATTAAAGTAGACTCAAACCAAGTAGCATACTACCATGTTTAGCAAGACTGTTATATACAACTGTGAATATCCCAAGCTTCCATTAAGTAATATACATGCTAGTATGATATAATAATGGCCCCTAGGGCATATACGCTAACAAATTCGCCGCGCTACAGTAACTTCAGCCTACCAAATTTTCACAGAATGCATAAAAAACCCTGCACATATTTTTCCAATATACCATATAATTTTTAGAGCACTGGAAAAATTCGACAGAAACTTGACATGGAAACGCGGTTTTCTGAAAATCCGTTTGATCGAACTTGTAAACACATTAGAGCAAGCTAGACTAGGTTAATAGCGTGGCTCTGATATCAATGTAAGTGCACGGCTGCGCCCCGGCCGTCAATCCGACGCCGGAATGCGGAACGAAACTTTTCTTTAACTTGTAAACCGGCACTACCGCGCACTATAAACCCAGATCGGGCCATTAACCTAATCCTAGCAAACTAGAGAATGGGTAGAATGCTATACCGAGCGATCCGTATCCTTCGGTCTTTGGCCTCCATCCCGATCTCCTCGCGGAATCTCCGTTCTTCATCTCCTCGTCGGAAAGGGCACCACATCGCCGATTCTTTTTACGGGCTCCTATCTCTGGACCGAGACAACTCGGACACGAAGTTGGCAAGCCGACGTGTCCAAGAATGCTGTAAATTAAGTGTAGAATGGATTGTCTCAATGCGGGTATGAAGTTGCCATATATGTTGGAGGTGAAGAATAATTAGCAAGAGGAAAATGAGCTTTGGGATTTTTGGTGTAAGCAAAAGAAAAATGAGATGAACTAATTTCCCCACACCAAAAATGAATTCCCTTTCCCTCCTAGTAGTGGTCGGCCTCTCTCAAAAATGGGAGTGAGAAAAAATCCATGAAGGGAGGTGAGTCTAAGAAAAAGCATGGGTGAGCATAAGAGAAAAAGCAAGTCTCACATCCATAAACCAAATCAATCTCCGCACCATTAATGAAAGTAATGATGCAAGAAAAAGCAAAGATGCTAGAACCATCATAATCCTCCATTTACAAATAAACCCCTCCACAATTGCTAATTTGCACATTTGCAAATTAGCCCCTCCATCAGAAAAATCCGGCCATGAAGGAACAAAGGAAAACTGGCCAAAACGGAATGCAAACTGGCAACTTCAAAAAACTGATCCCGTAATAAATTACAGGAAAACCCCGCGACTGTATATACATACCCGCATTTGTATTCCGACAGAATACAAATGTAATGAGACAAAATCTATACTGTACAATACTAGGATCCGGCTTAAACCAAAGCCCGCTAGTATTATCCGTCCGATCATGATCCGTGCAATACCGCACGTATATGATCGAACCCTGCCATATCTCCATACGGCTTCTACAGCGTTTCGCCCGAAACTTAAGAAACTGTCTGTGGGGGACTCTAATGACTCGTCAATATTTTGGCTGTGGATTTAACCACTAGCACGTCAGAAGTATTAGCCATACGTAACGGGCTACCAGGTATTGACCAAAAGGGACGTCGATGAGCGAACTCATCCTGACACCCTACTGAACCTGTCAGTGACAATATCCGTACATTCCGGTCCGTTCGTCTATAAGCATCGCATGGCGGGCCTAGGGGGTTGGTAAAAGTCAGACCCCCAAAAGCGGTACAAGTCGTGTCGGAGTGTAGCCCAGAACACCCTGAGATACTACTGGAATACCTACCAGTAAATCTCCTGCCTTGGCCAAGGACTTCGTGTAATGGCTCTCCTAGACACAGCGCGACCTCACCCCCAATACCAGGAGAGACGAACCCCTGCAGATCCGCTCACTGCCTCCATGTGGCTCGGGACTGTACCCAACTAAAACCTGTTTGCATGACTCCTTTGAGCCGTGGTAGGGTAGTAATCAAAGCACAGTGGGAACTCACACGAGACAAATGACGATTTCAGGTCGATGAACTAACCTGTACACATGTCACCAGGGAACTGCTATCTGACGTCAGGTATAAGACCAACTAGCTTGTTCCCGGCGAGTCCTGTCCGGTGTACTCATAACCCAATGAGCACCTGTATACATCTTAGGTGAACCAACTGACACCAGTAGCTTGTGAGACCGGCCACCGCCCTTCGTCGGGGTCTCGACTGTATACACTAGTCTACTCTGGAGTATCGATGCCCTGTCTCGAAAACTCCCATGACTAGGGACCTTTTAAGGATGTGCTTATAGACCCCAGCTCCCACGTATATGATCGCCATCATACTGCTGGCCGTCAAGCAAGAATCCTAAGGGCTCTATCAACGTGCAATAGTGACCTGTAAGGTCACCTGAAACAGTACACGATGATAAAGATAAACCAGATAGCATATTATCATCTTGAGTATGACTGTCCTACCGGCATAGGTCCTCCCTCAATCATTGCAATCACGTGCCTGTGATCCAATAATTGACTCTGAGGGCACTATCTCCAACAGATGGGACAACATTAATTTTGATTAATGCAAGTAAAACAAACCTAAAAAGATGTTGTTGGAACCAAGTTTTAAAAATAGACATTACAGACGTTCTCTTTTGCTTTGCACAGTGGTATTCAGTTTAGAATATTCAGCACCTTATTCGACGAGGCAAGGGCCGAGATCCCTTCACCGGGAGTGACCCCTTGAGTAAAAGTTTGCGTCAGCGTAATAACTTCACTATAGTCGATTATTCTTGCTTTGCATCGTGGTATTCAGTTTGGGATATCCTGCACCTCATTCGATGAGGAAAGAGCCGAGATCCCTTCACAGGGAGTGACCTCTTTAGCAAAAGTTTTCGTCACTATATATTTTAAAAGGTTATCAGGTTCCTTCAATGATATCAAGTTCATTACGTTAACGGGTTTTTCGCCAAAAACCCAGCCGTAGCCTTCCGTCGTTTCAGATAGTTACAACTTAGTATTCGTGCTGCGTTTTTTGATTATTCGTCAAGGCACAGTGAACGGTAGATGAGTAATAATTCTCTGTTGCATTTGATAAATACGATTGGTTAGGACGGTCGCATGATTTTGTTGATTATTCGTCAAGTATCATGCGGGTGGGTCTAATGCAGTCCAGGATAACGACGGGTTGAACTTTACTAGGACCTTTTGATTTGTTGATTATTCGTCAAGGTCACTTGGGTCCTAGGGGTAAAAATCACATCGGGAGTTTCAAACATACAGGAAACTTGCAGATTTAGCATACCTTCTGGAGTGTGGTGACTAGAGTGGATTCCATCTAGGTCATCACATAATGATAGTTGGATTCCGATCCCACTGATGAGTTGGATTACTCTCGGGAGATTATTTCACTTAACAATCAATGCTATAAACCAAGTAGGTGTCTAGAACGGTGTTAGCGGGGCTACGCCTCCTGGGAAAAGAAGTTATGTAATTAAGGAACTTCGCGAAAGCGTTGGAAAACCTCCCTCGAAGTACCAACACTAGCCTGGCCGAAAGGTTAAGTAAGTATTGTGACGTGCGATTAATCCTGACTAGTCCTTCTTTTAAGGTTTGGAGAAGAATTTGAGGAAACAGTAGGAGCCATCCTGATTAGATAAATTAATAAACCAATCTAATCTTGAAAGAGTGCACGCTGAGTTGTTTCTTTTCTCTCTCTCCAGGTAGCAACCATTTCACGCCCTAATCAAGATAATAAAATGTATCGCTTGACCGATCCGAATTCTTATTCGGGGCAGGGGAACGTCAGTTCGGCTCTAACTTACGATAACAGTCATAAGTATGAGCAAAGTAAAGAGGATTGTATGGATTCCAAGGAGACCCAGTTGAAGAAGAAGCATAGTATTGCATCTACTTCAGGTGTTCTTGTAATTGAGAACTGCTTTTCGGTCAGCCCTACCTCCTGGGTACTTGATACCGGATCAGGATCTCATATCTGTAATTTATTGCAGGGACTAAGAAAAAGTAGGAAAGTTGCACCTGGTGATATGTCCCTCAGGGTAGGGAACGGAGCATAAGTTAATGCTGCAGCCGTTGGTGAATATCACCTAGTGTTGCCAAATGGCAATACTATGATTTTGAACAATTGCTACTATGTACCTTCCATGGTTTGCAACATAATATCAGTGTCTTTACTTGATAAAGATGGATATAACTTTGTTCTTGATAGAAATATCATGAACATTTACCTTGATAAAGTACTAGTTGCAGAAGATACACTGTGTAAAGGTATCTATGTTCTAAATCAGAATACAGTTCTCAATATGCAAAACACACGCAAGTGGAAGAGTTCAGATATTAACGAATCCTACTTGTGGCATTGTAGACTTGGTCATATCGGAGAGAAAAGACTAAGTAAGTTGCATAAAGATGGACTCTTGAATACGTTCGAGTTTTCATCTTATGAAACTTGTCAGTCTTGTCTCAAAGGAAAGATGGCCAAATCTTCGTTCACCGGACATGGAGAAAGGGCAGTAGAGCTCTTAGGACTCATACACAGAGATGTATGTGGTCCAATGTCTATACATGCAAGGGGTGGGTTCTCGTACTTCATCACATTCACTGAGGATCTCTCTAGGTTCGGATATGTGTATCTGATGGAACACAAATCTGAAGCTTTTGAGAAATTCAGAGAATTCAGAAATGAAGTGGAGAACCAGATAGGCAAAAGTATCAAGATCCTCTGTTCTGATAGAGGAGGGGAGTACTTAAGCACGGAATTCCTAGATTACTTAAAAGGGAATGTAATTCTCTCTCAGCTTACTCCTCCTTACACACCACAGCATAACGGTGTATCGGAGCGGAGGAACCGTACCCTGTTAGATATGGTTCGCTCCATGATGAGTAGTGCTGAGTTACCTCTTTCATTCTGGGGACATGCGCTTCAGACAGCAGCATACCTTTTGAATCAAGTTCCATCCAAATCTGTGCCTAAAACTCCGTATGAAATATGGAGCAGTAAGAAACCATGTCTTAAATTTATTAGGATATGGGGTTGTCCGGCCTATGTGAAAACACAGAAACCGGAAAAGCTTCAGGCACGTTCAGTTCTATGTAAATTTGTGGGATATCCTAAAGATTCACTAGGATATCTGTTCTACCACACTGAGGAACAGAAAGTGTTTGTATATTGCCATGCTACCTTTTTAGAAAGGGAGTTTCTTGCAAAAGAAACTAGTGGGAGTACGGTAGAACTGGGAGAAATCCATGAACCACAAAATGTAACTGAAGATTTGGAGGAACCACTAGATTCAGTAATCCCAGACGAACCTCAGCCACTCCGCAGATCTGGTAGGATTTCTCATCCTCCCGAAAGATACAACGGTTTTCTCATAGACGGGGATCGAGAGAATTGCATCTTGGAAGAATATGACCCTACCAATTTCAGGCAAGCCATTATCAGTAGGGACTCTGATAAGTGGATTGATGCTATGCAATCCGAAATGGAGTCCATGTACACCAATAAAGTGTGGACCTTGGATATTGCTCCACCTGGGGTAAAACCCGTTGGATGCAAATGGATCTACAAAAGGAAACTTGGTGTATATGAGCAGGTGGAAACCTATAAAGCTAGACTCGTTGCAAAAGGTTTTCGTCAAAGACTTGGTTTGGACTATGACGAATCTTTTTCTCCAGTGGCTATGCTCAAATCCATTCGGATCCTACTTGCCATTGCTTCCTTCCATGACTATGAGATCTGGCAGATGGACGTAAAAACGACTTTTCTGAACGGCAGTTTTGAAGAGTGCATTTATATGGATCAGCCAGAAGGTTTTGTAGACAGTGGGAGCAGCGGGAAGGTGTGCAAGTTGCTTAAATCCATTTATGGATTAAAGCAGGCAATGCGGAGCTGGAACATCTGTTTTGATGAGGCAATCAAGGAATTTGATTTCATCAAGAACGAAGATGAACCTTGTATCTATAAGAAGATTGTAGGACGAACTGTCGTATTCCTAGTCTTGTACATGAATGACATTCTTTTGATAGGAAATGATATTCCTATGCTACAATCGGTCAAGCTATTCTTGTCACAACGGTTCTCCATGAAGGACCTGGGTGATGCCACATGCATACTGGGGATCAAGATCTACAGAGATAGATCTAAGAGATTACTGGGACTTTCGCAGTCCAGGTACATAGAGACCATACTAAAGAGATTTAGTATGGAAGATTCCAAACGTGGTAATATACCAACATTGCACGGAATCGCCCTTTCCAAGAAGATGTCTCCCAAGATTGACAAGGAGAGGGTTCGCGTGAGCATTATACCCTACGCTTCGGCGGTAGGATCTATAATGTATGCGATGCTATGTACAAGACCAGATGTAGCTTACGGACTAAACGTGGTGAGCCGGTATCAGTCAGACCCAGGTGAGAACCACTGGACGGCAGTGAAGAACATTCTCAAGTACCTGAGAGGGACTAAGGAGATGTTCCTGGTTTACGGTAATGGAGACCTCAGGGTCGAGGCCTATACCGATTCAAGCTTCCAGAGTGACAAGGACAACAGCAAGTCTGTCTCGGGTTTTATGTTTACCCTCAACGGAGGGGGGTATGTTGGAGGAGTTCCAAACAGGATACCGTCCCAGACTCGATGATGGAGGCTGAATACATTACTGCAAGCGATGCCGCAAAAGAGGCGGTCTGGATGAGGAAGTTCATTAGTGAACTTCGGGTGGTTCCGTCCATTGTTGACCCAATACCTTTGTATTGCGATAACAATGGGGCTATAGCTTTAGCGAAGGAACCCATGTCCTATCAGAAGTCCAGACACATCTTAAGGTGGTATCACCTGATCAGGGAGATCATTGATCGCCAGGAGATCGAGGTACGAAGAGTGGACACTAAAGACAACACGGCGGATCCATTCACAAAGGCCCTCCCTCAAACACAGTTCGAGCGACTTTTTGAGCTATTGGGTATGTGGTACGCCAGCAGCTGTCCATAGAGCAGACGTTGGGTATGCGGTACACCAATTACTGGCCTTTAGTGCAAGTGGGAGATTGTTGGATATGTATGCCCTAGAGGCCATTATTGTATAGTACTAGTTTGTATAATACATTTTGGGAGCTTGGGATATATACACGGGTTTGCGACAGTCTTGCTCAATATAGTAGTATGCTACTTGGTTTGTTTCTATCTTAATATGTGTATATGTTTCTTTTTAACATATCGCTAATACATATTGATGGAGCCCTTAGGATCTTTGCTTGACTACCAGCGTTGTGATGGTGATCACACTAGTGGGGGCTGGATAGTCTATAAGCACATCCTTATTCTGGTCCCTGGTCGTGGGATTATCGAGACAGGGCATCGATACTCCAGAGTAGACTGGTGCATACGCTTCTCGTCCCAGCAGGGGAGATGGTCTGTCCCACAGCCATCAGTACGTCGTACTAGAGATAGTATGCAGGTGCTCGTTAGGTTATAAGTACACTGGACAGGACTCATCGGGAACTATTGGTTGGTATTATACCTATCGTCAGTTAACAGTTCCCAGGTGACATGAGTACAGCTTAGTCCATTGACTTGACACTGCCACTTCACCTCAAGTGTGTTCCCACTGTTCTTTGATTGCTACCCTACCACGGCTCTATTGAGTCGTGCAAACAGGTAGTAGTTGGGTGCAGTCCCGAAGCACTTGAAGGCAGTGACGGTTAGACAGGATTCGTCTCACCCGGTATTGGGGGTTGATATCGCGCTGTGTCTAGGAGAGCCATTACACATAGTCGTCCCTGGCCAGGGCAAGCAAGATTTACTGGTAGCGTTTTCCAGTAGTTTCTCAAGGTGTTCTGGGCTACACTCTGACATGACTAGTACCGCTATTAGGGTTCTGACGTTTACCGCCCCGTAGGCCCGACATGCGATACTCATAGACGAACAGACCGGACTGTACGGAGATTGTCACATTCAGGATCAGTAGGAGTTCGGATGGGGTTTACCTCGTCGGCCTTCTTGTCGACATCTACCTAGGGACCGTTACGTACAGCTAGTACCGCTTGCGGTCTGTGGTTAAACCCACTGCCAGCGTAGTGTCGAGTCTTTAGAGTCCCACACAGAGAGTTTCCCTGCACTGGGCAAAAGGTGTAGAGGTCGTATGGTTTTATGGCAGGGCTGCGATCACTTACGTGCACTTGTGTGCGTAAGATGTTCGAGCAAACAATACTAGTGGGCTTTGGTTTAAGCCGAATCATAGTATTGTATGGATGGATTAGTTTTGTATTCTGTGCATTTGTATTCTATGGAATGCGGATGCGGGTGTGTGTTGGAGATAGTGCCCTCAGAGTCAATTATTAGGTCACAGGTACGTGATTGTAATGATTGAGGGAGGACCTATCCCGGTAGGACAGTCTTACTCGAGATGATAGTATGCTATCTGGTTTACCTTTATCATCGTGTACTGCTTTAGGTGACATGACACGTCGCTATTACACGTTGATAGAGCCCCTAGGATTCTTGCTTGACCACCAGCAGTATGAGGGCGATCATATAAGTGGGAGCTGGGGGTCTATAAGCTTATCCTTAAAAGGTCCCTAGTCGTGGGAGTTTCGAGACTGGGCATCGATACTCCATTAGTAGACTAGTGTATACAGTCGAGACCCCGACGAGGGGCGGTGGCCGGTCTCACAAGCCACTGGTGTCAGTTGGATCACCTAAGATGTATACAGGTGCTCATTGGGTTATGAGTACACCGGACAGGACTCGCCGGGAACATGCTAGTTGGTCATATACCAGACGTCAGATGGCAGTTCCCTGGTGACATGTGTGCAGGTTAGTTCATCGACCTGGGGATCGTCATTTGTCTCGTGTGAGTTCCCACTGTACTTTGATTACTACCCTACCACGGCTCAAAGGAGTCGTGCAAACAGGTTTTAGTTGGGTACAGTCCCGAGCCACATGGAGGCAGTGAGCGTATCTTCAGGGGTTCGTCTCTCCCGGTATTGGGGGTGAGGTCGTGCTGTGTCTAAGAGAGCCATTACACAAAGTCCTTGGCCAAGGCAAGGAGATTTACTGGTAGGTATTCCAGTAGTATCTCAGGGTGTTCTGGGCTACACTCCGACACGACTTGTACCGCTTTTGGGGGTCTGACTTTTACCAACCCCCTAGGCCCGCCATGCGATGCTCATAGACGAACGGACCGGACTGCACGGATATTGTCACTGACAGGCTCAGTTGGGTGTCGGGGTGAGCTTCCTCATCGACGTCCCATTTGGTCAGTACCTGGTAGCCCGTCACGTATTGGCTTATACCTCTGACGTGCTAGTGGTTAAATCCACAACCAAGGTGTTGACGAGTCTTTAGAGTCCCCCACATTCAGTTACTCAGCTTTCGGGCGAAAGGTTGTAGAGGCCGTATGGAGATATGGCAAGGTCCGATCAGATACGTGCGGTATTGCACGGATCAGGATCGGACAGTTTGTACTATAGGCCGTATGGTTATATGGCAGGGTTTGATCAGATACGTGCGGTATTGCACGGATCAGGATCGAACAGATATTACTAGCCGGTTTTGGTATAAGCCGGACCTAGTATAGTACAGTGTAGACTTTGTCTCATTGCATTTGTATTTCGGTCGAAATACAGATGCGGGTGTGTATGCACAGTATCGGGGTTTTCCTGTAATTTATTACGGGAACAGTTTTTGGAGTTGCCAGTTTGTTTTCCGTTTCGGCCAATTTTCCATTGTTCCGTTCATTGGCCGAAGATTGGTGGAGGAGGGCTTATTTGCATTGTTGCAAATAAGTGTTTGTGGAGGGGTTCTTTGCTTATTGTTTTATCATGATAGCCTCTCATTGACCTTGACTTCTAGCTTCATGATTGCTTGACTTTTAGTGATCATCATGGTTGTTGATGATGAGCTTGGTGATGATGGTTGGATGAGTGTTGGTTTTGCTTGTGATCATTACTTGATATCATAACCATTCCTTTCTCTCTCTCTTTTGATTATGGTTGGGTTTTGGTCTTTTGTTTTAGAATATATCACTCCCTCACTCTCATGCTCTTCTCACCACCTAAAAAGAGTGTGGCCGGCCATTCTTTTGGGTAAGGGGTTGATTGATTCATTTTTGGTGTGGCATATTGTTTTCTCATGCTTGCTAGAAAAGCCCTCTAGTTCCTTTCCAAAAGTTCCTCTCTTTTCCTTCACCAATGGCAATTCCACGATCCCCAAAAATGAGACAAAAGTTCTACTACATATTCTGCAACGAATCTTGGGCACGTCGAGTAGCCGGCTTCGTGCCCGAGTTGCCTCGGCATTGAGGTGGGAGCCCGTAAAAGAAGTAGGCGATGTGGTGCACTTCCGGCGACGAGGAGGAGACGGGACATTCCGCAGGAGATCGGGACCATGACGAGAAGACCGGAGGACTTGGATCGTCGGTATATCTCTAACCCATCTTCTAGTTAGCTTAGACTAGTTAATGGTTACGATCCGGGTGTTTAGTGCGCGGTGGTGCCGGTTTGCTAAGTCCGCAAAATTTAAGTTTATCACCGCTTCCGCTTTCCGGCGTCGGATTGACGGCCGGGGCGCCGCCGTGCACTTACAGTGTGTATGCACGGTTGTGAGGAGCGAAGAAGGAGGTGCCTCATTAGGGTTTTGACCATTGACTTGGTCAAAACCATTATGAGGTGGAGAAAAATATTTACTAATCTTTTTAATGATAATTGTGTTATGGCTAATTGCTTTGACCATTTGACCATGTTGACCATTTGACCAAATTGACCATTGTTGACTTAGATATTTTTGTGAGCACTAGATGCTTCTTTGGCTTTGAATTTAACTTGACATGGTAATGGTCAAATCAAGGGTTGCCATCATAATTTATCATGACAAAAGATTGGTAATTATTTTCTGCCCGGTGCCTCTTGGCGGGTTTTTAATCCTTAAGGACTGGCCGGGCAGGGTTTCTGCCCGGTGCCTCTTGGCGAGGGCTTTGATCCCTGGCGTTGTGGGGTAGGGAGCTTCCAGCCAGGGGTAACCGAGCAAGGGCAGACCCGGTTGCCTCTTTCGAGGGCTTTTAATCCTTAGCGCGGGAGGGGCCGTAAGAGGCCCACTAAGGACTGCCCGAGCAGGGTTACTGCCCGATGCCTCTTGGCGAGGGCTTTGATCCCTGGCGTTGTGGGGTCGGGAGCTACCAGCCAGGGATAACCGAGCAAGGGAGGGCCCGATTTCCTCTTTCGAGGGCTTTTAACCCTTAAGGATGGGTCGGGCAGGGTTGCTGCCCGGTGTCTCTTGGCGAGGGCTTTGATCCTGGCGTTGTGGGGTAGGGAGCTACTGGCCAGGGATAGCCGAGCAGGGTAGCCGCTCGGCTGCCTCTTGGTGAGGGCTTAGATCCCTGGCGTTGCGAGGTAGGGAACTACCAGCCAGGGGTAGCCGAGCAGGGTAGCCGCTCGGCTGCCTCTTGGTGAGGGCTTAGATCCCTGGCATTGCGAGGTGGGGAACTACCATCCAGGGATAACCGAGCAGGGTATCCGCTCGGCTGCCTCTTACTGAGGGCTTAGATCCCTGGCTTGCGAGGTAGGGAACTACAAGCCTGGGATAGCCGGGCAGGGTAGCCGCTCGGCTGCCTCTTGGTGAGGGCTTAGATCCCTGGCGTTGCGAGATAGGGAACTACCAGCCAGGAATAGCCGAGCAGGGTAGCCACTCGGCTGCCTCTTGATGAGGGCTTAGATCCCTGGCGTTGCGAGGTAGGGAACTACCAGCCTGGGATAGCCGAGCAGGGTAGCCGCTCGGTTGCCTCTTGATAAGGGCTTAGATCCCTCGCGTTGCGGGGTAGGGAACTACCAGCCAGGGATAGCCGGGAAGGGTAGCCGATCGGCTGCCTCTTGGTGAGGGCTTAGATCCCTAGCGTTGCGAGGTAGGGAACTACCAGCCAGGGATAGCCGGGAAGGGTAGCCGCTCGGCTGCCTCTTGGAGAGGGCTTAGATCCCTGATGTTGCGAGGTAGGGAACTACCAGCCAGGGATAGCCGAGCAGGGTAGCCGCTCAGCTGCCTCTTGATGAGGGCTTAGATCCCTGGCGTTGTGAGGTAGGGAACTACCAGCCTGGGATAGCCGAGCAGGGTAGCCGCTCGGCTGCCTCTTGATGAGGGCTTAGATCCCTGGTGTTGCGGGGTAGGGAACTACCAGCCAGGGATAGCCGAGCAGGGTATCCGCTCGCCTGCCTCTTGATGAGGGCTTAGATCCCTGGCGTTGTGAGGTAGGGAACTACCAGTCTTAGATAGCCGAGCAGGGTAGTTGATCGGCTGCCTCTTGATGAAGGCTTAGATCCCTGGCGTCGCGAGGTAGGGAACTACCAGCCTGGGATATCCGAGCAGGGTAGCCGCTCGGCTGCCTCTTGGTGAGGGCTTAGATCCTTAGCGCTGGAGGGGCCGTGGGAGGCCTGCTAAGGATGGACCAAGCAGTGAAGCTGCTCAGTTGCCTCTTGTGTGAGGTTTTGTCCGACCTCCCTGGCGTGAGTGATGGGGAGAGGGACAGTCGCGGCTGACACGTGTCACGAACGCGTGGGGGAGGCGAAGCGCTGGGGACGCTGATTTGTGTGAAAGAGTGATTGTAGAATAACCGCAATCAATAATGGTGTCGCTTGTAGCTAGCCGAGATGAGTACGGGTCGTCCGCAGGGAAACGTGGAATATTTTATTCTTACTTTAGGCGTGTTGAGAAAGAAAGGAGGAAGAAATAAGAATGGTTGTAGGTTCTAGATCTACGTTAAACACGGATGCAAAATATAGATCTTGATTAATTATGGATGTAAGTTCAATATTAAAAGGGGGCTTGTAGGGTTCATTAGGATTTAGTAATTATGGATGGTTAATTAAAGATTACTCTTTTTATCCTTTAATAGATTTAAAACTAGAACGACAGAGATGCATGTAGATTAGGGTTTCTGGAAGGAAAAGGGTTCCCACTCTTAACCCCTATCTCGACATGGAACTCCGTTCATATCTAGCCTTTACCAAAACAATCATTAATCTAATCTCTAATCGCGGTCGAGACTAACAATAAATTGGTAGCGCGCCCGATTAGGATGTTATTGATTCTTTTAGTAAAGTTTATAAACTTTATAGGACGTAAAAATAGTTTAAGGATCTTCATCATCCATTAATCTACCCTAATCCTATGAACCCTAACAAGTGGAGAATTACTCGCGCATGTTGGGAAAAGAAGATGAAAAGACAGAGAGGGAAAACATAATGTAAAATACAAAAGAATTAAATAAAACAACTACCTTTATTAATCAACTTGAACAATCTACACTTTATTCCTTAGAAAATGATTACAAAAACTTGGTTTGCTTCCCGAACTCTTCCGAAGGAGGTAGATGAACAGCTGATGATCAGCCTGGATGCGTGAGCCGTCTTGGACTTCGTGATCTCTTCGGGTTGATGCCTTCTAATTTTAGCCATTGGTCTTTATATAGCCCTCAAAGAAGAAAAACTAGTTACCATATATGGTGACTTCCTAATATGGTGACTTTCCATATATGGATTCTGAGTCCCTGTCAGTATTGATTTTATGATTTTGGCAGATTTTTGATCCTGACATCTTGAACATCTTGATCTCTTGACCTGAGCTAAACCAACATAACGTGCACAAATTGATATGCGTGGATCTACTAATCACAAGGGATGGGAAAGATCTATTACTAATAAATTGTAAATCACAGAGAGAACATAAGAAAGAACTTTACCTTCTGAACTTCTAACCAAGCCTAATGAATACGAAGACAAGGCCATAACGGATCGAAAAAAGAATGCCACCAATTTGAGAAGTCATATGTCACGACCCGAAAGTACGAAACATGACCGGCACTTAAACTACGAACGTCTCGAGGCGTACGTAATCTAAGTAAACCGAAAACCCAGAAATCCAAACCAAGAAAGATGTAGAGTGCAGGAAAAACCAACTTAAAGCAAGTAGTTTCAATAGCATAAGCCGAATTAGGCGGTTTTAAAAACATCAAAAATTTCCCGAAAATTTCGGCAGAGTCTCCTTTGTAAATACTGGCCCCCAAATGGGATACAACATGAATAGTATACGAAATCAATAAAAAGGCATCCCCAAGCGGGAGCTAGCTCTTCGTCAATCGACGGTCACAACCACACAAGCAATATAATATACAACGCCAAGGGCGAGGATCAAAATTCAAAAGGAAACTCAAAAACCACAAGAAAACCACAGAAATACAACGCGCGACTCTAAGGTCGAAAAAATAAACATCACTGGTCTCTATCTCAAATAAATACATGTTTGGTTGATGGAACTTCTAGATACAACAGAATAATAATATACAAGATATAAAATGGGGGTACGATACAAGTAAACCCACCTACTAGCAAATCACCCGAAGGAAACTATGCCCGCAAGCCGTAAAGAAACCTGTACGGCAAACCTGCAAGAAACTGGGGCACAACGGGGGTGAGTTGCCAACTCGTGAATAGAAAAACATCTACGCACAGAAATCGCATAAATAACGCAACCTAGGTCAATGATCATAATATATCCTCAAATATATGAATAACACGTAGCCTATAACAAGGCTAGGGTAAATATCTAACCCGAGTGTAATCTCATGTGCCCGTGTCGGTGCCTCAGGTAGCAATATATCATATGAATGAGGTATGAATGCATGAAAACAGAATACATGTAAATGAAGAACCGTTTTCATAATTTAGTGAGATTTCCTTTGTATTTTTAAAATGAGGTATCATAATGAAATCAGCATAAAACAGTGCCTAGCATCGGCACAAAATGTAATCCCAATATCTCGATATCTCTGTATCACAGTCTCTGTACCTCAATATCTCGAAATCTCAATGTCTCAATCACAATATCTAGGGCGCCGTCAGTCCAGACCGGCCCCTACCATCCATCTCAAGACCACGACGGTATCCTCCGGATATCCGACGCGTCGGGTAAAATCACCGGTAGGTAGTGCTCCCCTGCCAGGCTCACATCGTCACCATCACGCGCTTCTTGCCCCGGGGTACCTTACCGGGTCCACCATGTACCCGAAATGGTTCATCCGTCTCCTCGAATCGGGTCTCGAAATCCATCAGCAAACTCATGGTGGACGACTCATACATCATGGGAAAAACCGCACTTTTTATTTAAAAAGAGAGAAATCAGTTTATATAAGTTTTGCGGTTTTCCCCCCAAATCCAGAAAATTTCATGGAAATCCGAATCCAAATCATCAATAGCATGTAAAACCCATGAATATAGGCATAACAATGAATAACAGTATGCATGAAGTGACAAGTAATAACTACAATGTTAAACTGGCATATAAGGCAGGCACACTAATATCATGTCAAATTACTAACTAACAAGCTAAGTCAAGCAATAATATTTTCTAAGGTGTACGTGACATGGCAATTACCGATGAAGATGTGTGTGAGCCGGCAAGTAAGTGTACGTGGTACATACGCATCATCGGTAATGGTGCTGGTGTCCTAACAATATGATATCAACATTGCAATAAGAAATTATAACATAAGTATGCGATGCGAAGCGAACCACAATAATAAGCGGGAGCTGAATACTAGACGCAACTGTAACTAACCTGCATTAATCTAATATAAGTCCTACAAATGGTGCCTTTTGAAATAACACGAATCATGGGGTTTTGAAAATAGGGGCTACGGTGTTTTTATGAAAAGATACGTCTTTTGAAATATCCGTAGGATCCCTTGAGCTGTCTTTTAAAATACCCACGATTCGTTAGTTTTTGAAATAGGTAAGAATCGAATCTAATCTAACAACTAAACTAAACTAAAGGGCTAAGCTAACAAGCTGGACTACAGGTAAGGAAACCGCCTAACATCTGAGTCGATCCATATACATACCTGTATATATATTAGTCGGTGATCCCGCCTCAATAATATCATATCCGATACCATATCTACAATCAGCCATCCCAAGTCAAGAGTGCGGATCAATCATCAAGATATAGCTCGTACGTAAATCCGTCGCACGGCATCCCCAAATCTGGGTACGGGTCAATATCATATTCCTCACACCATTCCTCTGGTATCCTCTTTATTCAAGATCATAGTCTAGGGTACTGACCTATGTCTAGTACAATACTAATATCCTCAATATACTCATGATCTGACTACAGATCGACAATCTCGTACAAACCGACACCGTCAGCACATAGCATCATCAAGGGTATACATCGCCCGATACGGCCTAATATCAATATCCTAGCATATCACCGATATCACAACCACAAAACAAATCTCATCGACTCAGCTCAATCCCAAGTATCATCCTCAAATCCGTATGTGAACACATAGTCCCATACCCATGTGATCACATAACTATAAAGAATCCCATGAGCACATATAAATAGGAATGTATGCAAGTATGTAGGTGTGTATGTGTAGTGCAACACTACCCTAGGGTTCGCAACACTAAAATAATCCAACACACCAATATCCATCCTAAACATTGTTATTAATCCCAAATAACATATAATAAATTGTTGGTGTGTATACGCATCCGTATACACCACCACGGACTGCGGGGGTGCTATACGCCATCCACCCGACTTCTCCCCGTAGATATAAATCTACTCACCTGGTTCTCGTTCGCCGGTGCCGACGTCGCCACGCGCTTGCTTGTCGTCTCGAAGTCCACATGGGGTACCTACATATCATAACGCACCATACCGCATTAAAATCCGACTCATGACCAAAACGACGCACGAATCCCACATAGGTTAAAACCTATGGCTGCTTTCACAAATCGACCCAAAAACCCTCGACGTCGGCGTACAAATGCCAAACCATCGAGAAAACTCCCAACACACTCATTTGTACAATTACAAGCACTAATTATAATATAAAATAGCTTAAAATTCACAAAAACCCCAATTTCACTTAAAAAGTCATTTTTCCGAAAATCTAGCAAGCACAAATCACCGTTTTAGCACAAAACTCGATATATAAACGAACCTAGCATCCACAATATTCACTAAATATCATAACAAAGTCATATAAATCATTCCTATAATTTATTCTCATCAATTTGCATAAATTCCAAAATCCTAGTTTGCAAAAATATCAATTTTTAACACCTTTTAAAGCAAAATTCACAATTCAACAATTAAGCTTGGTTTTGCATAAGCTAAGATATTAAACCACTCATAATGATGTTAATGATGTCATAAAAACATAATTACATTTTTAACCCAATTATTTAACCAATTTTAAATAGCTAGTTAGCAAATTAGCGTAATTATCATAATTTTTAAACTAACAATTAACAACTAGCTACTAACTTTGTTTTAACAAGCCATAAGAGCCTAATACATTACACAACCATACACCAATTTCATAAAACCCTAACTTGCATTCAAACCCTTTCTTGAATTTTATAACTAACAAAATCCAACCCAAACTATACATGAAACACTAAATTAGCACTAATTTGAAGCCCAAAAAGCAAGTTAAACTCTTAGATTTGGTTTGTATAAAACACTAGATAGCAAAATAGAATAATTAACTTAATAATGGTGTGCTAAAAACCCTAGTTTAACTCAAACCATTCTCTTGAAGATCCTAGATGAAAATAGCACCAATATTAACACTAAAACAACTCATTTAAAGAAATCTAACCATAAGAATTTAAATGGGTAAGAATTATACCTCTAGATCTAGAGATCTAGCAAGAAATTTTGACTCCAAAGATGGCCTCCTAGCATCCAAAATCCATACAAGAAAGGTTAAGAAGAATGGATGAAGGATGGGCTTGAAATTGTGAAGTTTAAATGGAATTTTGATGAGTTTAGAAGAAAAATGAGAGGGGAAATTTTGGGGCTGTTTATTGCAGGAATTTCAGCTGAGGAGGGAGTGGGGAGAGGTGTGGGGGAGTTGTGGAAAAGAATCCAAGTCAAAGCCCCTCCCAAATTACCATAATACCCCCCACCTACTTTACTATATATAAAAACCTTATTTTAACCCATTTCTCACATGATTTAAGGTCAAAAAGAGGGAAATAAAATTCTTGGGCTGCTACAATAGTGTGGGGCCGGCCAAGGGGAGTGAGGGTGAGTGTGAGAGACTTTACAAAAAAATTCTATGCAAAAAGACCTCCCACAATACCATATTTGCAAATTTTAGTTCAAAATAACTATATTTTTGTTTTCCATAAAATAAATCAATTAAAACTTGAAATAAAATACTAAAAAAATTATATTACAACTAGATTTTAATTAACATGATTTTAAAGATTAAAATTATCCCATTTAAATTTGTATTTATCGCTAATTTAATGTATTTTCTTACCGGCTTAAAATAATATTAAAATAATTAATTTCGGAAAAATTTTCAGAAAATTTGAAATTTCAGCAGTGGCTCAATAAACACCAAATACTAGCAATTACATAGCTAGAATATGTATATTTAATTTTATAATAAAGATATTTGCGTTTTGACTTTTTACAGAAAATCCCCTTATTTTACCGTTTTTTCGAAATTTCACCGAAACGATTTTCAAAACGTTACATCATAGTAGAACCAACCGAGAAAAACAAAAAAGAAAATTCTTGTCTTATTATTTTCCCCTCTTTCTCTATTCTCTTTTTCTTTCAATCTATTTCATGTCATCAGAGATCCCTACAAAAACACTCAAGGCTAATATATATACAGGGAAAGGCTAATTTACTCTCGGGGTATAACCAACTTAATTATGTCACGTGGATAATTACACCATTTGCCCATCATGTATGGATAAATAAGGATTACTTTTGGTCATTTACAATAAGAGAAAGTAGAAAATCTTGTAAAGACTCTATGAGATTCTCTTTCCTTATGTTAATCAATTCCATATTAAATTACAATGATTCTCTGCATTTTCTCAACTTGTAAATGACAAAAGTATCCCTCATTTATCCATACATGATGGGCAAATGGTATAATTATCCACATAGCATAACTAAGATAGTTATGCCTTGAGAGTAAATTAACCTACACACACATATATAATCCTAGGAGGCTTTTTCGTTAGGTGGCTTCAAAAATCTACATCCTCCGTGATTTTTTCTACTATTGGCACCCACCATCTTTATGATGTAAGATGTGCATACACCAAATTTCATGTGATTCCACCACTTTTTCACCGTTGGATTAGTAAATGCGAATTTTGGCTTGAACAAGTTCAATTTTTGGGCCACATCGTTTATAGGGACGGTATCTCAGTAGACCCGGCGAAAATTGAAGCAGTGAAAGATTGGCCAGCACCAAAGTCAGTAGCAGAGATTAGGAGTTTCTTGGGACTCGCAGGCTACTACCGCAGATTTGTTAAAGATTTTGCACGAGCGGCTAAGCTGTTGACGGGACTTACTCGAAAGGGAGTACCGTTCGTATGGTCAGAAGAGTGCAACCGAGCGTTCGGATTATTGAAGAAGAAACTCACAACTGCACCCATATTGACCGTACCAGATGGGACAGGAGGACTGGTGATTCATAGTGACGCTTTCGGCAAGGGGCTAGGCTGTGTCTTGATACAGCGTGGGAGTGTTGTCGCTTATGCCTCGCGTCAACTGAGAACGCACTAGAAAAATTACCCAACTCACGATTTAGAGTTGGCCGCGGTAATCTTTGCTTTGAATATTTGGAGGCATTATCTTTTGGGAGAACGAGTGGAAATTTTTACGGACCACAAGAGCTTGAAATATGTATTCACGCAGAAGGAGCTAAATATGAGGCAGCGCAGGTGGTTGGAATTCATGGTTGATTATAATATTGATTTGCAATATCATCCCGAGAAGGCAAATGTGGTAGCGGATGCTCTCGGTCGGAGACCAACAACGATGTGGTTGACTGGCCAGAAGGAACTCATTGATGAATTTCGAAGACTCAATTTAAAAGTGGCAGAGTAGGGGACGCACAGACAGTATTGACAACTGCAAGTGCAATCTTCATTAGTAGATCGCATTAAAGCTGCACAGGCTAGGGACCCGCAATTGCAGAAGTTCCGCGGGTTAGTAGAGGCCGGATTGAGAATAGATCTATTGATATACGAAGATGGCTCATTAAGATTCGGCAGTCGATCATGCGTGCCAAAGGGCGAGGTTCGAGAAGAAGTGTTGAAGGAAGCACACAGTTCAGCCTATTCGGTGCACCCGGATGGCACCAAGATGTATAGGAATGTTAAACAACACTTTTGGTGGAATGGCATGAAGAGAGAGATTGCCCGCTATGTGTCAAAATGCTTAGTGTGCCAGCAGGTGAAGGCCGAACATCAGCGAGTGGCCGGCCTGTTGCAACCACTTTCCATTCTCCAGTAGAAGTGGGAACACATCACTATGGATTTCGTGACGGCTTTACCGCGGAGTCCTAAGGGCAATAATGCTATTCGGGTCATCGTCGACCGTCTCACAAAGGCGGCCCATTTTCTACCCTTTCGAGTGGGACAATCGACGGAGACATTGGCAGAGAAATATATGCAAGATCGTACAGTTACATGGGGTTCCTATCACTATAGTATCGGACCGGGACATGAGATTCCTTTCACATTTCTGGAGAAGCTTACAAGAGAGTTTAGGCACTCATCTCCGTTACAGTACAACCTACCACCCCCAGACTGACGGACAGTCTGAACGTACGACACAGATATTAGAAGACATGTTGAGAGCCTGTATGCTAGATTTCAAGGGATCGTGGGAGGACATCTTCACTTGGTGGAATTCTCGTATAATTACAGCTATCAGGCGAGTATTCAGATGGCACCGTTCGAGGCACTTTACGGACGTAAGTGTCGTTCCTCACTTTGCTGGGACGATGTGGGTGAGTGAAGATTACTAGGACCGGAGCTTGTAACCCAAACCGTTGAGAAGGTCCAGTTGATCAGGGACCGCATCAAGACAACACAAGATCGTCGGAAGAGCTGGGCGGATACTAATCGAAGACCTCTTGAGTTTTGAGTAGGAGATCATGCCTTCCTTAAGATTTTGCCGACTCGAGAAGTGATTAGATTCGGTAGTCGTGGGAAACCCAGTCCTCGATTTATCGGATCATTCGAGATTGTGGAACGCGTTGGAGTAGTGGCATACAGATTGGCCTTACCATCCTCTTTGGCTGGTGTGCACAATGTATTCCATGTATCACAGTTGTGTCAGTACGTTCGCGATGACAGTCATGTTCTCGATCACTCTGAATTAACCTTGAGTACCGATCTCTCGTATGAAGAGCAACCTACAGCCATTGTCGACCGTAGAGAGAAGGTATTGAGAAACAAGATCATCCTTTTAGTTCTTGTATATTGGGACGGACGTTCTCACGAGGAATCCACTTGGGAGCGTGAGGACGAGATTCGTCAAAAGTACCCATATCTGTTTTCTTGATCTTGTAGCCGTCCTTCCAATTTCGAGGGCGAAATTTTCTGTAAGGTGGGTAGGATGTAACAGCCCTATTTGGATGCAGTACTTCAAGATTTATCGAGATTCTTTTTCCATAATTTTAGAACTTCTAGTTGGCTGCTAGTATATTTTATTTTGAATTTTTACCGTAAACAATTTTGATATGAAAAATCTTTAGTTTTTATATTATATATAATAATTCCTCAGTGGCAGCAAAACAATATTTTACATATCTTAAAATTCCTAAATTGACCTATTAATATTTGGTTTGCATACATATATTACATTGGCTAACTCATGTTTACTATTAATATGAGAACTAGAAAAATCTCTGCCGAATCTCTAAATACAATCAATTGAAGATATGTATCTATATATATATATTTATAAATTTTTTTATATATAAATCAAAATCTCTGTCTTTTATACTCACATCGCTCTCTCGCCCTGTACTCCTCAAATTCCTTTTCGCCACCGACTCCTGTCCTCTCACCCCATCATCGCGGCAGCCCCTTCCGTTTCGCCTCGTCGCCACCATCACCGCCGTCGCAACCCTCGACTCCCGCTCCTCACTCGCAGACCCTCGCCTCCTCCTTCCGCCTTCGCCCTCATCTTCGCACCCGCCGCCTTCGCCCTCGCGAAACCCTAACCCACGCCTTCGCCGAGCCTCGTCGTCGTCGCCTCCACCCTCGATCCTGCCTCTCCTCTTTCCCTCCTCGACCTCCTCATCTCCCTCTCTCTCGCATCTCCCCTGCAACCCATCACCGCACGACCCATCCTCGCCGCACCCCGTCGTTGCTCTCACCGTCGCCATCTCCCGCCGCTGCAGCCCTCGTCTCCACCTCGCAGCTGCTCCGCTCTCTCCAACGGCGACGTCGCCTGCCCCACCACCATCACAGCTTTCCCATCGCCAGATCCGAGCACTCTTGGACGCTTTCTCGACTCGACCAGGACCCATCCAAACCCTAGCATTTACCATCATCCTCTGTAAGTTTCCTTGATCCCTGTTTTTAAAACAAAAAACAAAAAATAAAAATGATAGGAAACCAGTGAACATTGAAAGGGGAATGGAAGATTTAAACTTTAAGTTGATGGGTTTGTTTATAAGTTATAAATATGTGTACATGGAGTTTATTTTGACAGTGAAATTATATTGGATGGTGGAATAAAACAGAGGACTTGAAGGAAGGGAAAATTGGGATTTAAAACCCTAAGTTGATATGTTTGTGTTGGTTGTGTGATAGTATTTATGAGAATATTTATAGTTTAACCGATGATAAATTTAACTAGGATCTCAAGTTGAACTTTAGCTGAGATCGTGCCTCGCATCTTCGTACATCGTTTTCCCGTGATCTTTATCCTCAGGCAAGTATTCTTGCTTTTATTTGGTCGATGCACATCGGCAACCCTTTATATATATATATATATTCTTTTTCCTGCGCTAGAATAGAAGGAAATGGTTAGTGCTTAATGATTTCATATCGTTAGAAAGATATAGACCCGTATTCAACCAATTGATAATCAGAAAACCAGATTAAGTATGGTTTTGCTATGAGATTTATTTAACTACGAAAAAGGTTTGAAAGTTGTTAGTCTAACTTATACATAGCCAGCTTACGATTATTATATCCATGTTAAGATTAACGGTAACGATAACAACCATGACTAATACCAGCTTGTACATCACTTTCATGCAGTTACCAGTACCTGATAACAATTACTTTCGACATGTCTTGACTATTGATTACTCTAGTCCATTTTACTAAGAACGAGATCTCTAATTAGAATGCTGAACTACATGACATGACACACCGCTATTTACCAGTTTCATTTTTATACAATTCCCATATCACAAGTTACAGTCTTTTCAGCATTCTTAATTAGTGCTCTAGTCATCACCATAGTAGCTATAAATATGCGGGTGTTGGGGTAGTTTGAGTGTGCGTTCGTACAACAGGATCTCAGGAGCCCATGCCGGCAGCTCGTACCGGGCTATATCGGTCGCATGTTACAGCTCGTACCGGGCTATATCGGTCGCATGTTTACGGCTCGTATCGGGCTATATCGGTCACATGTTATTACAGCTCGTATCAGGCTATATCGGTCGCATGTTTACAGCTCGTACCGGGCTATATCGGTCGCATGTTATTACAGCTCGTACCGGGCTATATCGGTCGCTTGTTTATTCCACAGTTGGGCCCGTGTTTCCTAGCCCCTGAGGCACCACTCTTGGGTTAGGAATACTCCTGCAGAGGTTGACGTACACACTTGAGCTTACGATATGATAGTTTACCTTTTAGTGACCAGTTAGGTTATGACTTGGCCTCTTACATATTTGTTTCAGAGTATCAATGCATTTATTTATATATTTGTTTTTCTTGCGCACACGGGCTTCACTACCTTAATAAATTCATGTTATCATACCACACACACCTTATACGTTGAGTATTTGCTGGGATGTTCTGACATCCCATCTCAGGTCCAGAGACTTGCCATCTCAGGTCCAGAGACATATTTTCAGGCCGAGCAGGATCGCAGCGACTATCAGAACTTTGCCGAAGATCAGTAACCCGTAGGTTATATTTTCCTTTTCTGCTAGTATTTAGTATGTGCACCCCCTGGAACATTAGAACTTATGTATCTTTCAGATTTTGTTTTCTTTTCGAACCTATTGTATCGAATCTTTTTGCATCAATTATCTAGTGGACCCATTTTTAGTATTTCTTTTGGTTTCATTGCAGCATGATTATCAGTATTATTCCTTTTGGTATTGGATTTTATTTTTAATAGGTTAATCTAGACAGGCTTATGTGACTATGGAAGGATTTTTCCTTACCGTAGGTAGCACGGCTGGCCTTCGTCGCTCTCCGTATTCCATATTTTGGGAAGCGAGGCGTGACATATTGAATTCAAGTTACCTGAATCATCTGGAGGAAGGGTTTATATAGGGCCGCATCGGAGCGAGCCGTTGCGAAATTCTCGCCGTCAGTTTCGCCCAGGCATAAGGTCCGCATTAATGGCGAGATGCGCTCATTAATGGCGAGATACGCTGGCGTGGGATGCGAGATGTGGAGCGGCGGAGATCTCACCGTGGCGAAATACATGAAGCCGTTATGAGGACGCTCGTGCTCTATGCTCCCGGCCAAACATGGGCACTGAGAAATCTCAGTTATAGGATAGCTCGGCGACGAGCAAGGAAGCCGAGAAAGCTTAACTCTGTGATTGCTTGAAGACGAGATATTGGCTGGCGGTTAGACAAAGAGGGAGGAACATACTCATAAGAGGCTCCTAAAAGGTCGAGCGCTACCTCGGAGGCAAGACGCCGAAGAATGTCACCATTGCATCATACCTATTCCAGCTCTATAGCCCCCAGGAATCTAGTGGGCTTAGTGGACGACACGTCATCTGCTACGTGTCGTGATGTGGGGAATCCCCACTTATGAGTATCATCAAGGAGTGAGGTTAGGGTTAGGGTTGGGATAAGGTGAATTAAAGAAGAAGATAGATGATGAAGAAAAGGGTATTTTGTGATTTTGTTAATTTTTTAGATGACAACAATTTAAATAACGTGCATGGCACTGTTAGTGTTGACATGTCACCGTTAGTCATGCTATTTCTTTTGGAAATTTTAAATTTTTCAGTAGCTTTTTGCCAAACACTGAAACTTGATGGGAGTATTTTATGAAATCTATTATTTTAACTAAAAGTCTTTATCAACCTTTTTCAAATCTTTTCTTATATACCCGTGTGCAAAAAGTTGATGATGTAGACGATATTAAGTTTAAGGATTTTCCTCGTTTTCTTGATATATAATTTGAAATTAATATGAGAGAACCACATCCCTCCTCCGCTTATAAGAGAAGCAAAGATATCGACTAATAAGGGTCTTTAATCTAGATTTATCAGGCCTAACGAATAAATGGGCGAACCTGATGCTTTGGATCCATCAAAGATAAGTACTTGTTGGATCAAAAATATACTATTCTAAATCCGCCCGGATTCATTTACAGGCCTTGCACTTAAAAGTATATCCGATTTGGGCCCGAATCCACAAGGAATCTGGAGTCAATTCTCTTATCGGATTCAAATTGGATCTGAAATGGTCCGTCATAAACCCGATCCGTTTCCAACCCTATGAGAACACTCATAAAAACCTGGCAGTCTTTAACCTTCCTCCACTCTCGCTCTCTCCGGCGCTTTTAGGGTTTCAGATTTGCCTCAAATTCTCTCATTTCTCATTGATAAGGTTCACAGATCAAAATCTTGACTTAAAAATTCCTCCTTTTTGTTAAATTCTGCAATTTATTTGCTTTTAAAAGATGAATCTCACTTGATTATCTTGTGATACAGGCTGTTTGGCGTCTGTTGTTGTTGAGCAGGTGCTGATTAATTGTCAATCATGGCGCAGTTTGCGAAGCCTGAGAACGCCCTGAAGCGTGCCGAAGGTAAATTTTCAATTTGTTGTTTCTGTTAAATAGTTGTGATTTTTAAAAATTAATATTCGATCTGTTCTTCTCTTAGTTTGCAAGAGGAGTAGATTAGTTTGCTGATTATAGAATATTGCATTCTGCAGTGAATGATTCCATTGGAAAATGTGTTTTGTGACTGTTATTTTTTATTTGGGTGCTCTTTTCGTATGGACTGTTCTTTTTTATTACCATATTTTATTTCTTTTGTTTATAGATTCAAACTAACAACTGTGAAGCACTTGATGATTCCCCGTTATAAAGATTCTAATTTTTTAAAACCCATTTTATTTCTTACATCTGATGATTGTATATGATATGTCATGTATGCATGTTTTGTTTCTTCTTCCATCTTGTTGTTTTCTTTTGACATCAATAATTCTTCATTTTAACTCATTTTGTTGATTTTGTTCAATTTGGTTCCAGAATTAATAAATGTTGGCCAAAAGTCGGCTGCCTTGCAAGCACTCCATGATGTAATTACATCAAAGAGGTATCGTTCATGGCAGAAATCATTGGAAAGGATCATGTTTAAGTACATAGAGCTCTGTGTTGACATGCGAAGAGGAAGATTTGCGAAGGATGGGCTAATCCAGTATCGACTAGTATGCCAACAAGTCAATGTCAGCTCTTTGGAAGAAGTCATCAAGCATTTCATGCATCTTTCAACTGAAAGGGCCGAGCAAGCTCGGAGCCAAGCAGAGGCCTTGGAAGATGCTTTGGATGTTGAGGATTTGGAAGCAGATAAGAGGCCGGAAGATTTGATGCTTAGTTATGTTAGTGGGGAGAAAGGGAAGGAAAGATCTGATAGAGAGCTTGTGACTCCATGGTTCAAGTTTCTATGGGAAACCTACAGGACCGTGCTTGAGATTCTACGAAACAATTCTAAGTTGGAAGCGTTATATGCAGTAAGCTGTCTTTTCATCATAGTTATTATCCAATTCTTCTCCATAATTTTGATAAATTTTGCAGTGTTTTTGAAAGGTGGCTCGGTATAATGAAGTTTCAAATTTTGTGTTTCGTCTTATTGTTTGGTTGTCTCTAAAGTTGAACAAATTTCTTCGCAAGAAACCATGGGTTTTGATTCCTAGTTTCTTTAAAATAGCCTATTGCAATTATATTACAGCAGAACTAGATGGAATTTAAGTATATCATTTATGAAATAGGGTATATTAGGTGTTTCGTTTCGAGTAAAAAAAATTACCGAGCTTTCTTAATATATCTGGAATATTACCCACTAAACTTTGAAGTCCTTGTTAGGCTCATGACAGACAATAACACTTAATATGGTGTGCATCAGAATGATATTTTGACTTAGTTATCAACTGGCTTGGTTAAGCATGCCTCATCCTTTTGTGTATGGTGAAATTTGTTAAGGGCCTGTTAGGCAATTGAGACTTTTTGATAAAAATAGAACTTTTGAAATTAGAACATTTTCATAGAACTTTTATAGAACTAGGACTTTTTATAGGATTCAAGAACTATTAGAACTAAACTAATCTGAAAATTGAAACTATATTGGGTTATTTTATTTTTTTTGGTGCAGTCTAAATTTTATATAATTAGAAAATATTTAATTGTTTCTAAATGGTTCATAAGATCAAAAATTATTTTGCTGTTTTAATCGTAGAAAATGGGATTTCTGTATACTAATAAAATTAATTAAACATATCCATTATTTAGTTTGGTCAAATTGGGGTTACATGTTTAAATGATTTTATATTTTCTGATTAATTTTGGAGGTCTTTAAATTAGATGGATTTAAAAGTGATTGAGAAGGTTTGTGTTGAATCAATTGGATTTAGTCGATAAAAAGAAGGGACAGCGATTTGAAAGTTTACCGAACAAAAATGGAGGAGAGGGTGAAAGGGAAGAGGGAGAGGGAGGAAGGGGAATGAGAATGGAGACTAGGGTTTGGTAGTTTTGATTTTTAATTTTTGTTCCATCCAAATAGATGGGATAATTTTTAAGGGCGGAACATTCATTTTGTATATAAAAAAGTTTTAGATGGAACATTTTTCCTTTTAGTTCCAGTTTCATTCATGACTAACATCAAATTTAGAAATTTAAGTTCCAGTTCTAATTGACCAACACTAACTAAAATATTGTCCCGGTATGTTCCAGTTCTAACTCTTTGTTCTAATTGACTAACCCCCCAAGGAATTTAAGCTTAGTATTTTTTTTCGAAATTGACACTGAAATCCGGTTGCATACATATTGATTGCAAAGTGAAAATTGTTCCAAAAATGTGTGGGTTAGTTGAATGGCTAAGTTATTAATTTTTCTCGCCGCTGAGAAATCAGAGTTAGTTAAGAGAAGCAGATCCTCATGTAGATATTAGTTCAAATAAATGTAGTATCGTATTTGATCACCTTTGTACTGGTTGCTCCACCTGCCTATCTCATGGTTACCTTCATTTTTCATAGGTTTTTTTTTGTGTGATGAAAAATGAATAAATGAAAATGCTAGTTCTCCATAATCTATATGTTTTAATGATGTTTTCTCTATAATAATCTATATGTTTTAATAACGTTTTAATTTGCAATCTATGTAGATGGATCTATAAAACAGAGTATGTGCCATAGTATCTAGTTTCCCTTCATATAATCATTATTTAGTTTATCAATATAATTTATCCATCATCCTCCCTCCAGATATAATGCGTATTTCATTATGGATTTGGGCTTGTTGCTATGCTTAATACCTTCATATTTGATCATTTTGCGGGACCTTATTTATTGTTTTCATATATTTACTAGTGGAAAACTGCCGGATTGTTGCATGTTGTGCTCTATGAGAGGAGTTGATATTCAAGCATAGCTATGCAATATTTTGTAACTTATGTTGCATACGCCCATCAACTATTCCTCTTAAACACGTCCCATCGACGACTTCATCACTTAGAAGACATGTCATGATGATTTCTTCAAAGCTACAAAAGCCTTAAAGTTAATGATAAGGACATTAAAGGCGAGTGTTGCTATAGCCTAGGGAAAAAGCCTATTGCAATTGAGCAAGTGGTCTTGGTTTCAATTCCCTATTGCATCATGTTGCAACCTATTATTCAAAAAATTATAATAATAAAGACACTACAGTGTAAGTCAAACAACAGTCATATCATATTTTAGTAAAACTTGATGTACTCCTTTTTTCCACCATAAATAAATTAAACTTGAAGAGTACCGCACCCGTGTACTAAATGTCGTCCGCCATCGCCGAAATGTCGGTTTTGGGAAGAAAACGACACAGACATGCAAAAAAATTTCGTTTAATGATATTTGGTGAATGTCAGCCGGCATTTTGTGATTTCGGCCGAAATATCGGCGTTTAGGCCGACATTTACCGTTACAGGGAAAAAATTTGAGGGTAGTTTTTTTTTTTTTTTTTTGTGGAAGATATAAATTTAATAAAACTAAAAATCTGAATAAATGAATATTTTTTCAAAAAATAAGTTATATAAATGACGTTTACATTAAAAAAATGTAGACCCGATATTATAAAATACCATCCGACATTTCATGATATCTAATATCCGAGATCAAAATCTTTAGGCCGATACGACAACGACATCCGAAATTTAGAACATTGCACCGCACTTTCTCACATAATCTTTCACTCGTGTTATTGATACTTAGTATATACTAAGCTACGCTTCGTTGTAATTTTTACTGTCTGCAGCAGCAGGTGTTATCCATTTATTATTGAAACCACATTCTTCTATGAGATCTTATTGCTCTTCAAGTTTATTAAAACAACGAGCATAGTTAATCTTGTAATTAAGAAATAAGTAACGGATCATTTGCTTCAAAGTCATCTTTATCTTCTCATATAGTTCCCTTTCCTATCATATTTTCCTAGTTGCATCTTGACAACGATAGTTTATTCATGAAACTAATGGGTTCATGCACATCTAAAAAGATCTATGTTATGAGATTAATACACAGTTCTGAAAATATATCTCTTGGATTTGTTAATCGGTTCTTTCAACACAAATTACTAACAAAAGATATGGATTACTTGCCTCCCCTCCTCCCAAAAAAGAAGGGGAAAAAATAAAGCCTTTAATTGAGTTTAGAAAGTGTTATGAAATTGACACAGGATTATATTTATGGTATCTTGTACAATTGAACTACATGATTTATGATTCTTAAGATAGTTGATATGACGAGCATTAATCTTTAACCATTTAAACTGTTTCATTTTTTAAATGGGACAATCAATTAATTGGCACTAAAGACCGTTAAAAACATGGTATTACCTCGTCTTTGAGGCTCAAGCTCAACATACTTCAACTTTATTATTTACCTGCTCCTTTGCATCATATTTTCTAATTCTGAATATTTTACATTTTATTTGAAAAACTGCGAACCTGGTGCATGAGATTCACCATAGTCTTTGTAATATGGAGATGCAAGATCTTTTTGTCAAGCCAAATGAAACTTTCTTCCTCTTCCATTCTTTGGCTGAGGCTGGGAGTGATTTGTTCGGTTTTCCATCCTCAGGTTGTTTAAATTTCATCGCTCTAGAGGATTGGAAATTAATAAATGTGTCGATGAGGATGCGTATTTTTTTTAAAATGGTGTGATGAGTGGCTCCTCTTCAGCACTTGCTCCCCTCCACAATTTTTTTGGCAGCTCTCTTTTTTGGTGGATTTTGATGATATTATTGAATTTCACAATGGCTAAATTTTACTAGACTAGACTACCTTTAAGTTTGACCCACTGTCACTAAACTAAACTTTCTAAACTGCAAATAACCATCAAACTTTGTTAGCACTGAGCATCCGTTAACTATTTTGTTACCTGCATAGCACATGCTTGAAAACCTTGAAAATCTCTCTTCCTCGATCTGCAATGGGCCTCACCTTCGTTTCTCGGTCTTTATTCCTCTCCTCTCACTTCCCCTTCTCTCTCCTATCAAACCGTTGCTTCTTCTCGTTGTCTTCTCTTCTCTATCGCCAGAGACTGATTGTACTTCTAATGAATTCCAGTGGCTGCGGGCATTGCCTTATGGTTATTGACAGGTCGGGTGCCGTTTGCATGCAATTAGGTTTTCTCATATCATGTCAGCTCATTTATTTTATGGTTTCTTCATGTTTATGTGCATGTGTATCTGCATATAAGATTTTCGGATATTTATAATGAGAGATTTGGCTCTGCGGGCGTAAGTGTGAAACAGAGGAGTTCCACTTGGGTTTAAGTGGAGTGGGACCCCCCTTTTCTCTCTTGCACCTGCAGCCAAGTGGCTGCGGGCGCCCTCAGCCACATTAAAAGCATTCGTGATACTCTTCCCTGTTTAATGCCAACATCCTAAATGTTAATCCATGAGATGATCTGATTAATCTAGGAAACATTACAAATTTTGGGCAACTCTTCTATTTCTATCCAGTGTATTCTGCCAATATGAGTTTCTTTATTTCTTTAATGTGTAGATGACAGCACATCGAGCATTCCAATTTTGCAAGCAGTACAAGAGGACCACTGAATTCCGGAGATTATGTGAAATAATAAGGAATCATCTTGCCAACTTAAACAAATACCGAGATCAAAGGGATAGGCCTGATCTGACAGCCCCTGATAGCTTGCAGCTCTACTTGGATACGAGAGTTGAGCAACTTAGAATAGCAACAGATTTGGCTCTATGGCAGGTTTGTAATGCCATCTTTTTATAGGTTCGCTGCTCAATGTTCTTTGATTTTTTGCCATGATCTCTTTCAGGAAGCTTTCCGTTCAGTGGAAGATATTCATGGTTTGATGACCATGGTAAAGAAAAGTCCGAAACCATCTTTGATGGTTGTATATTATGCCAAGCTCACAGAGATATTTTGGGTTGCGGATAGTCACCTTTACCATGCGTATGCATGGCTGAAGCTCTTCACCTTGCAGAAAAGCTACAATAAGAACTTAACACATAAGGATTTGCAATTGATAGCATCATCAGTTCTATTAGCTGCACTTTCTGTGGCCCCTTATGACCATAAGCATGGTGCCTCTCATTTGGAACTTGAAAATGAAAAAGAGCGCAATCTGCGAATGGCTAGTCTTATTGGATTTACACCTGACCCTAAAAGAGATAACAGAGAACCGGCAAGTTCTCTCTGTTGTTTTTTGTTTTGTTATTAGCAACATCTGTGCAATTTGATGGTTATGACATTTGTTTATATTTTTCTCTTGCAGCTTTCACGCACATCACTCATTTCGGAATTGGTATGATTCTAGACCTACATTAGTGCTAGTGTTACTTACAATTTATGGTCGCTTTCTATTGCATTGAATGGTTTTCAAAGAGTAGTTTTCTCGTACATGATGACTGCTGTACGTTTAATACCGGAGTAGCCGTACACAGTTGTTAATATCTTTCGATATATGATACGTATCTTACGAAATGATACAATTTACGAAACGATACAATATGAAAGCGTTCTGATACATATCGACCCTTTGTATCAGAAAATCTATGATATCTTATGATATATGATACATATCGTACGATATGATGCGTTCTGATACAATATACGATATGAACGATACGATATTTAAAGGCCCCATTTATTATCGGGTTGGGCCTAGATCTATCAGATCGGTTTAAAGACCTTCAACAACAACAACTGAGCCTTTGATCCCAAGCATATGGGGTAGGCTACATGAACCAACATGAGAATCACGCCGGGTCCAGCACATGAATCCTCTGTCTCCACTCACTTCTATCGAACAATATACTTTCATTGAGTCCTTTAGCAACCATATCGTTTCGTATCACCTCCATCCATGTTTTTTTCGGTCTCCCTTTTGCCCTTTTGCCATTGCCCATCTCGAGAGTATCTATTCGTCGAACCGGTGCTTCCATTGGTCTGCGTCGCACATGACCAAACCATCTTAGCCGGTTTTCCCGTATCTTCGCCTCCACAGGTGCTACACCAACTTTTGCACGAATATCCTCATTTCGCACCTTATCTTTTCTAGTGTTACCGCACATCCAACGAAGCATGCGCATCTCCGCTACGTGCATCTTCTGTGTATGATGCTTCTTAGGAGCCCAGCATTCTGTACCATATAATAAGGCAGGCCGAATAGCGCTCCGATAAAACTTCCCTTTCAATTTTAACGGAAAGTTACGATCACACAAAATCCCTGTTGCACTCCTCCATTTCAACCAACCAGCTTGGATCCTTTGATTAACATCACTATCGATCTCCCCATTCTTTTGGATGATGGAACCTGATATCTAAACTGGTCGCTCGGTGATATCTCTTGCCCTTCCAATGTTATACCAATATGGTTTTGACTTCTCTGGCTACTAAATTTGCAGTGCATATATGCTGTCTTGGACCTGCTCAATCTGAATCCCCGAGATTCCAATGTTTGCCTCCATAATTCCAATTTGGCATTAACCCCTGCTTTCGTCTCATTTACTAGAACAATATCATCAGCGAATAGCATACACCAAGATACCTCATCTTGGATAGTTCTAGTAAGCTCATCCATCACGATGCTAAACAGGAATGGATTTAATGCAGATCCTTGATGTAAACCAATAGTAATCGGAAAATCACTCGTTAAGCCGCCGCAAGTTCTGATATTTGCCACTACTCCGTCGTACATATCCTTGATTATGTCAATATACTTGACGGGGACCCCCTTCTTCATCATTGTCCCCCATAATACCTCTCTAGGTACCTTGTCGTACGCTTTTTCTAAATCAATAAATATCATATGCAAATCTCTTCTCCTCTCTCGAAAGCGCTCGACAAGTTGACGAAGCAAATGAATCGCCTCTGTCGTCGATCGTCCAGGCATGAACCCAAATTGGTTCTCTGTTATCTTAATATCCTTCCTCAGCCTGTGTTCAATCACTCTCTTCCAAAGTTTCATGGTGTGACACATCAGTTTTATTCCACGGTAGTTTGAGCAACTTTGAATGTCACCCTTGTTCTTGTAGATAGGTACAAGGATACTTTTCCTCCATTCATTTGGCACAAAACTATCGTCTTTGGAAACTATCGTCTTTGGAAACTATCGTCTCGTTCTTGTGTGTACTAACAAAAAAGAAATATGTTAGAAGCCACAAGTTAGAATAGCTAAGACTAAGTGTCTTGGTTTATATTAAGCACAACTTGTAACTAAAAACGAGACAAGAAAAAAGAGAACAAAAACGAAAGGCATATCATTCGATTTGTTTATCCGAAAAGGAATCCAATAATGGATTACGGAGAAAGAAGGTCCTTGCTTACATTCTTAGATGGATATTCATGAATGCTTTGAAGTTGACGAAGGAGGACCAAGTAGTAAGAAATGAAGTAATGAGGTATGATGATATTATATTTACTAGCTATTTTTGTTAATAATTTTTAAATTCTTAGTATTTCTAACCAATTATTTTATAGGACCTCAAAATTTTTTGAATGCTATTTTAAAAAAACTTGCAAAGAAAAAGAAAAGAAGATGGTGGAAGTAAAGGAAAAAGAGAAGTTCGTAGAATACGAAAGTAGATTCGACAATGATGACAGACAATGATTTGATAGGAGACTATTGATTGATTAGTGGTTTTGTTTTGTTATTTTTCTGTATATGACATGTGAACTTTATGATGTGTGAACTGTGAACTTAGTTACAAAATGTTGCTACTTGTGAAACTTATATCTTTGTCATGTGAGTTACACCTTTCGACTATAGTACCATTTTCCTTAACCATCTAATTAACTTATAAGTTATGATTGTTCAAGTGACTTAAGTTGTTTCATATATTTTTCTATTTGAACTTTATATATAAAGCATTGGTTGCATGACTGGGGATATACTAAACTTTTTATAATTCTTTTAATATACCGTTCCGTGTTACTAATATAATCATATAATTGTAAAAAATATAGTTATATGCTTATTTGTTTAGTTATTACACAAGTGATTATCATATCTTACGATACACGATACGATACACGATAGGATACAGAAGCAAAACGATATACGATTCATATCACGATTTGACAACTTTGGGTGTACATGATGGATTAGATAGACATGTCTCTAATTGATGATCTTCATTATTGCTGCCCCTAGTTGACTAGGGTTACCAAAACGTTGTTTCCAGAAATTCTTAAAGGATGAAATATTTGTCTTCAACTCTTTACGTCAACGATTTGACTACAAAAAGTTGAAATTATGGATTTCCCCCTATTTCTGGATAGGTAAATATTTATCAAAACATGGTGTGGATCAAGCCCATGTTTGACTTGATATTGAGATACCGATGCAAGTTTTTCCTTTATGACTAGATAGATTCATATCTAAAAGAAACTGAAGATAAGGTCAATGCGTGCGCGCGCGCACGCATTGAGTTAGACTATGATCTTATTATTCATCTTAAAAATTAATTTTCCATCAAGGTCATCAACTATTTGCCATAATCCATATTCATCTATAAAAAATAAAGATGAAACTATACCCAAAAGTGTACTACTGGACAACTAAAACCATATATTAATTCTTATATAACATGAAACATAAAAGACCTACCTGATTGAAAAAAAAAGATTCATGTTCATCCAAAGGTAAGACTAGCGCCCATAAAAAGGATAAATATATTATAGAATGAGCTAACAAGGTAATAATTTTGAAGTACAATCAATTGAAAAAAAATCAGTATCAACTAGATGTACAAAATAAGAAACATCAACTATATTTGTAAATTAATCAAGTTTTAAGGCAAAGTATGATGTTAAAACAGGCTATGTTTCTAAAGCTACATTTATGACATGCATAGGTTACATATATGGTACACATAGAACACGCACAACACACGTCTGCCCCATACGTTTTTTATATGTGTCGAGCAAGTCTCGGGCAAAGTGTTTGTACTCGATATGTTGCGGACATGGACACGATGTCCTCTTGGAAGTGTCGATCTCTAAGGATATAAGCATCGTTTTTCTTTTCATGATTATATATGTGAACTCCATTGGTTGGTATGTTTACTTTGTAAAGTATTATTGCTTGGATTTTAAGATTAAGAATACTCCTAATAAAAGACATCTTTACATGAGAAAAATTAAATATAAGGGAAAGAAAAGGAGAAACCATGGATTTTAGCTCTTAATCATTGTAATCATGCATTGAAAATCTTAATTTTCAAAAATCAGTGCTTATTTATCAATTGCTTTTTTCTTTTGAGGAAAAATCTTATATATAGAATAGCACTGATTTATAGCAGCTGCCTTAGCAAGTAATGGTGTTCAGGGTATCTATTACTTTGTCTTGATTAGGATTAAAAGTGTACTCAATTTGACATCAATCTTTCCCCACCCCCACCCCACCAAAAAAATTTAGAAAGGTCATCCTTGTTGACTTGAACAAAGGTAGCATGATGAAGGAAGAATTTATAGATCTAAATATGCATCTATAAGAAAAGGCATGCTCTTGATAATACGGAGGCAATGGAACCTTGAATATGATGTTGAAACTCTCATTATTCCCAACGTTAGTGGTGGTTGCAGCCTATATGGCTTGTTCAAAAGTAAGGGTTATTTACTAATTCTCAATGATGGTAATGTTAATAATTGCGACAGCTTTGAACCCGGCGTCAAACTTTCAGCATAATCTTAGAAGCCCTCTTTGAAATCTTCGAGTCTATTGTTTGCAATTTTTTGAGATCATCCTTGACATCATCGAGATACTTTTTCGACATTAGGACTCATTAGAAGAATATGCAAATTCGTTAAGAATATGCAAATCTTGATGGAGTAGAGATCATCTCTAGAACAAATTTGCACGGTGAAGGTGTTTTTGCTGATTGAGACAATATTAAGTTTGGAGTAGGATAAGATATAATTAGATTGGTTGTAAAATTTTCCTAGTAATTTGTAAGATTTTGGATCTTTTTGATCGAGTCTTCGAGATTGTGGCACATGTTGATCAAGAATCTATTTAGAAGGAGAAATTTAAGTAAAATAGGAAGAATAAAAGGAACATACATGAAATTCAGCTTAGGATTACAATAATTATAAATAGTGAACCTTGAACTTCAAATCTCAACAATGAACTATCGTTCATCAATAGTCTTCACATATCAGTTACTTATTGTAATATAACACGGTGCCTTAGTCCAATTGAAATTGGTTATTCATTATAAGTGCCAAGGAACTATCGACTTTTAAACCTAATTAAATCAAATTCTAAGTAAAAATCATATTCTACTCTAAAATGTATATCCTAATCCATAAGATGTATCTAGATCTGATAGACAACTTCAAAGATAAAATTAGTATCCTAATCATTTTTAGACAATGGTTAATTCAGATTTCTATGAACAATACAAACCTGAATCCTAAGGAGGTCACGCAGGATTTAATGGATCGTTCATTGTGATTGATTGTGCCCTAAATGCTTAAGTTATTGATACAATCTTGTCACTTTGTTTTTCAGATGTCAATTGTCATGTGTGTCCACTATCTAGGTAATGTTTTAATATAAGTTGAGAAAGAACCGGTCTTTAGATTTTTCGTAATTCATAACTAGGGACTCTTTGTTAAATGCAAGTTTGGGATGATAGGATTTGCTAACAAGGGTATTTCATTGACTTTATTTTTTGTAAGCATATTTTTGAAATCTTGGCTGAATTTGATCCGAGGTGGCCGATTGCGATTCCAAAATTGACCGCCGCGATCCGAAAATTGACCGCCTGAGTTCGATATCAATACCTTCCAATACCAAGGAATACGGGGTTAACATTTCACAAGTGGAGTTATAATATTAAGCTTATGAAATCCAGTTATAAGCATTGTTTGACATCCTTATTTACTGAAAAGTATATAAAAAGTTTATAGTTATTGTTACTGAGTATTGAAACAACCACATTAGACATCCGATGATAGTAAAAAAATTTGCCAAATCGTGTATATTTACTTTTATTATTTGTTTAGAAAAAAATTATTGACTCATAAAATTTCTTTTTGTCAAATGGTACAAAAATCTGATATTCCGATTTGAGATTGCCGCTACGACCGACTTAACTAATTCCCATCCCAAAAGTGACTGTTTGGTACCGATACCAATACCAGGTTTTAATCCTTATAAGTTGTGCTTCCTATTCATGTAGTACTTATATTTGTTTTATTCATGGAGTAACTTGGCAACTCTTATTTTATTATCAACAAAGCTTTTTATACAGTTGAGTTGCCTATGCCTGTCAGTTTACTGATTAATATTATTTGTGTTCCATTATTGTTATTACACTTAAATATGTTAACAAGTTCAAGTCAGCTAAACTTGTAGGGATGATTGGATTAAAAGTTGGTTAAGAAAACATGCCTTCAAATGTCTTGACCCTTGTAAAAATGATTTCTAATTGGCTACATCTTAATTGCATCTTCTGTTAATGATTTGCCAACTCTTGAGCTTTTCTAGATTGTGGATGTACGTGTTTATTTATTTTGTTACACTTTTGCTACAGGTCTCAAAAGGAGTGATGACGTGTGTCTCGCAAGAGGTGAAGGACCTATACAATCTACTAGAGCAAGAATTCCTCCCTCTAGATCTTGCAGTAAAGGTGCAGCCATTGCTTACAAAGATATCGAAGCTTGGGGGCAAACTCTCCTCTGCCTCTTCTGTTCCTGAAGTGCAACTATCAAAATATATTCCTCCACTGGAAAAAATTGCTACTTCGAGAGTATTGCAACAGGTTAGTATTACCCACTTGATTTTGTTAGTATATTACTGGAAGAATATTCGTCTTAGAGAGTTTCCATGCTCTGCCTTGTAAAAGGCATGCATCAGCTAACTGTTGTGCCCCATTTTAGGTGAGATGCATTTAACTTGTAGTACTCTAATTGCCATCATCTCCTGTCTATACTTAGAGTCTCCGGTCTATACAAAGTCTCCATGTAAGTATAAATATTTGTTCTGTTGGTACTTGGTATCCTAAAAATAAGAGTCGAGTCAATGTAGGTCAAGTTGATCAGGTCGTATTTGCAAAGGAATTGATATAGTGATATATACTGAAAGTTTACTTTCACACCAATGGAGAATGAGAGTAAGGCGGTCGGTGTACACCTACGATGCCCTAGATGCCATTATTGTACTTTATATTGGACATCAGGGGCATATGTATGCATAGAATAATCTTGCTCAAAATGATAGTGTACTATCTGGTTTTGACTTTATCTTAACGTGTATACATTTACATCTTGCTCATAGTTATACATGTTGATAGAGCCCTTAGGATTTTTGCTTAACTACCTGGACTATGATGTCGATCATACTAATGGGCCTGGGTAGTCAATAAGCATATCCTTAAAAGTTCCTAGTCGTAGGGGTATCGAGACTGTGCATCGATATTCCAAAACAGACTAGTGTATACGTTTCTCGACCCAGTATAGGGCGATGGTTGATCCCACAAGCATTGGTGTTTGACACCAAAGATTGTATGCAGATGCTCATTAGAGACTGAGTACACCGAACGGACTCGCAGAGAACTCCTAAATTCAATGTCTATCCTAATGCGGAAAAGTAAATAATATACATCAATGGTGACATCATCCTCAACCCGGAAGTGCCCCAATAAAAGAATATTACATACATTAAATTTTACATGAATGAAAATAAAAACTCTCATCTCACATAAAAATCCTCGGCTAACACGGCGATCCAATATAACATATCACAGCAACACATAACATCACATGTCATCAACGTAAGTAAATATATGTATCCCAATTGTCGTTGACGTATAGCAACGAAACCGGCGATACACCACATATTACACTTACGGTCGCAGAAAAGAAAGAAAAACTACAATAATTGGAATCGTTACTGTCCTTAGACATCATAAACCCGGAATATCACATATTCTGGATTTCATGCCTAACAATGTAAATCTTACATTTAGGTCTCAACTATGAAAATACTTTTTTCAAAAGAAGTCGAGTAATTCAACAAGATTCCCGATTTCACCCGAGACCGAAATGTTAAACTTGCACGCAGCTAAATAGATTCCAATTATTGTATCACAATCTCAGATAACCAGTGTATCACAATCTCAGATAACCAGACAATGTTAAACTTTTCGATCGAATAAACAAACACCCAAAATTTCCCAAAGAGCTCAACACTTGAGCTGAGTTTAAAAGGTCCCTAGAACATGCCATAACAAATCTAACTCTTTGCATGTCAACATAGAGCTCTATGTACTTAAACATGATCCTTTCCAATGATTTCTGCCATGCACGATACCTCTTTTGATGTAATTACATCATGGAGTGCTTGCAAAGCAGATGACTTTTGGCCAACATTTATTAATTCTGGAACCAAATTGAACAAAATCAACAAAATGAGTTAAAATGAAGAATTATTGATGTCAAAAGAAAACAACAAGATGGAAGAAGAAACAAAACATGCATACATGGCATATCATATATAATCAGGAGATGTAAGAAATAAAATGGGTTTTATAAAATTAGAATCTTTGTAACGGGGAATCATCAAGTGCTTCATATTTGTTAGTTTGAATCTATAAACAAAAGAAATACAACATGGTAATAAAAAAGAACAGTCCATATGAAAAGAGCACCCAAATAAAAAAGAACAGTCACAAAACACTTTTTCCAATGGAATCATTTACTGCAGAATGCAATTTTCTATTATCAACAAACTAATCTACTCTTGCAAACTAAGAGAAGAAAAGATCGAATATTAATTTTTAAAAATCACAACTATTTAACAGAAACAACAAATTGAAAATTTACCTTCGGCACGCTTCAGGGCGTTCTCAGGCTTTGCAAACTGCGCCATGATTGACAAAAGAATTAATCAGCACCTGCTCAACAACAGCAGACGCCAAACAGCCTGTATCACAAGATAATCAAGTGAGATTCATCTTTTAAAAGCAAATAAATTGCAGAATTTAACAAAAAACCCTAGCAAAAAGGAGGAATTTTTAAGTCAAGATTTTTGATCTGTGAACCTTATCGATGAGAAATGAGAGAATTTGAGGCAAATCTGAAACCCTAAAAGCGCCGGAGAGAGCGAGAGTGGAGGAAGGTTAAAGACTGCCAGGTTTTTATGAGTGTTCTCATGGGGTTGGAAACGGGTCGGGTTTATAACGGACCATTTCAGATCCAATTTGAATCCGATAAGAGAATTGACTCCAGATTTCTTGTGGGTTCGGGTCCAAATCGGATCTACTTTTAAGTGCAAGGCCTGTAAATGAATCCGGGCGGATTTAGAAGAGTATATTTTTGATCCAACAAGTACTTATCTTTGATGGATCCAAAGCATCAGGTTCGCCCATTTATTCATTAGGCCTGATAAATCTAGATTAAAGACCCTTATTAGTCGATATCTCTGCTTCTCTTGTAAGCGGAGGAGGGATGTGGTTCTCTCATATTAATTTCGAATTATATATCAAGAAAACGAGGAAAATCCTTAAACTTAATATCGTCTACATCATCAACTTTTTGCACACGGGTATATAAGAAAAAATTTGAAAAGGTTATATAGACTTTTAATTTAAAATAATAGATTTCATAAAATACTCCCATCAAGTTTCAGTGTTCGGCAAAAAGCTACTGAAATATTTAAAATTTCCAAAAAAAAATAGCATGACTAACGGTGACATGTCAACACTAACAGTGCTATGCACGTTATTTAAATTGTTATGTCATCGAAAAAATTAACAAAATCACAAAATACCCTTCTTCTTCATCATCTATCTTCTTTAATTCACCCTATCCCTAACCCTAACCCTAACCTCACTCCTTGATGATACTCATAAGTGGGGATTTCCCACACCACGACACGTAGCAGATGACGTGTCGTCCACTTAAGCCCACTAGATTCCTGGGGGCTATGGAGCTGGAATATGTATGATGCAATGGTGACATTCTTCGGCGTCTCGCCTCCGAGACAGCGCTCGACCTTTTAGGGGCCTCTCATGAGTATGTTCCCTTTTTGTCTAACCGCCAGCCAATATCCCGTTTTCGAGCAATCACAGAGTTAAGCTTTCTCAGCTTCCTTGCTTGTCGCCGAACTATCCTATAACTGAGATTTCCCAGTGCCCCTGTTTGGTCGGGAGCATGGACCACGAGCGTCCTCATAACGGCTTTGTGTATTTCGCCACGGTGAGATCTCCGCCGCTCTACATCTCGCATCCCACGCCAGCGTATCTCGCCATTAATGAGCGCATCTCGCCATTAATGCGGACGTTATGCCTGGGCGAAACTGACGGCGAGAATCTCGCAACAGCTCGCTCCGATGCGACCCCTATATAAACCCTTCCTCCAGATGATTCAGGTAACTTGAATTCAATCCAATACGCTGCTACTTTACTAAATATTCTCCGTACTTGATCATCGGAGGGTCCAACGACGGTCTCCCAACCCGGGATTTCTTTGCAGGTAGCTCGGCGTCCTCACCAACCAACAAAGCTATTGAGATCCACACGCTCAATCTTCCACAACAAATCTCAACTGTTTAGTCCTGCTGGCCACAAAATCGACGGAGGACATCTGAGGGAGATCCCGACCTCCATCAGTTGGCGCCGTCTATGGGAACACCATTTTCCACCTAAAAAAGTTGATCTTTCGCCTTCGATTCGATGGTCAACGATCATCGCAACGAGGATCCTGAAAGTGTTTACTAGCACCACGATAGGGTTAAAACGGACATCACACATGCTATTTTCAAAATTTCATGGTGCTAATGAACACTAACCTAGACTCTAACTAGAAGATTATGGTTTAAACATGATATCAAAAAACTACAATAAGAGAGAGTATACGACCTTCGTAGACCAAGTCCTTCTCTTCAACTGCTCCGGGTAGAAGTCCACACGACTCCTTAAGGCTCCACTTGAGAGGATGAACGAGCTTCCTCCGATGACCTTCGTGCCGAAGATGATCCACCCGAAGCTCCACTAATCCAAGCTACCTCTTCACTAAACTCTTTAGTGAAGGAAACACACTATACTTGATTGCTAATCAAGTGTCGGATGGTGAAATAGAGGTTTTGTTTGCTCACTAGGGTTCTCACAAGCTCAAGGTTCCACAACTCATGCGAGGGATTGCGCTTGGAGGTGGAGGTGAGGAAAATGTAGAGAGCAAGAACTTAAGAAAAATGAACTCTAAAATGGCTAAGCGTTTGAACGGCTCATTCTCTTGACCTCACTTCATGGAATAAAATTTCAATTAAAGTTGCAACCATGCTTGAATAGTGAGTCAAGACCAATAAACAATAGATAAAAGTCGTGCTTCACCTATGCCCAAAATATCTCCACATTTTACACCTCATTTTCTATTTTCTAAAAATAGAAAATCCATGCCATACTTCATATAATATATATATATATATCACATATATATTAATATATATATATATATATATATATATATATTATGAAGAATAATAAGTGAGCTAATAATATTAGTTAATATATAATTATATCAAATTATTAAATCAACACTTGATTTAATAATCCGGTTATATCACATATAACCGACTAATATCATTTATCTGTATATCACATTATCAAATCAATACTTGATTCGATAATCCGGTTATATCGCATATAACCTAACTGATAACAAATAACCGCCAGATTAGAATACAGTATCTTATACTCGTATTTAATCAGGCTCTCGCACATATCAACATATATGCCTTACTTCGTTTCGCTTGAACCAGGAAACTTCTATGTGGGACTCTAAAGACTCGTCAATACGCCATCAGTAGGTAATGATCATATCAGTTACCCACAAGCCGTCAGCGGTACTAGCTGGATGTAACGGCTACCCAGGTATTAAGCGAATAGAAGATCAATAAGCAAGCTTGTCCAAACTCCCATGAAGCCTATAGGTAACACTTATCGTACAGTCTGGTCTCTTTGTCTGATATGTCGCATATCGAGTCTGGGGGTGGAATCGTCAGACCCCAATAACTTGATAAGTCATGCCGATGTAACGCCTATAACGGTACGAGAATCTACTGATAACACTTACCTGTAAATCTCATCAACAGCCATGGACATGGACTTCCTGTTATAGCCAATAGAGCATAACGCAACATCAACTCTCTATACCGGGAGAGACGAAACCCCTCCTATCGCTCATTGCCTACATGTGACTCGGGATTGTACCCTAAATCCACCTGTTTGCACGACTCCTTTGAGCCGTGGTAGGGAGGAAATCAAAGTACAGTAGGAACCACACAAGACTCTATGCCGATCTCGGGTCTACAGACTAACCTGTACCAGTGTCACCAGAGAACTGCTATTTGACGATAGGTATAATACCATCTAGGAGTTCTTGGTGAGTCTTGTTCGGTGTACCCATTCTCTAATGAGCACCCGTGTACAATCATTGATGTCGAACTGTTAGTTATGTGTATGCCCTTATTGTACATATGATGTATATTATAGTGGATGCTTGGACATATATAGAGAGGACTTTCTTGCTCGATATGTTAGTATGCTATCTGGTTGCTCTTTGTCTTAGCATGTAGACTTGTACTGTGATACTGTCTTGCAATCACATGTTGATAAAGCCCCTAGGAGGTGTACTTGACTTCCAGGACTATGATGGAGATCATACTAGTGGGGCCAGAGTAGTCCACAAGTAAATCCTTTAATAGTTTCTAGTCGAGGGTGTATCGAGACAGGGCATCGATATTCTAGAGTAGACTAGCGTATACGCTTCTAGACTCATATGGTTGGCGATGGATGATCCAATATCCATTGGTGTTTGACATCAAAGATGGTATACGGGTTCTCAGTGGAGACTGGGTACACTGAACGGACTCGTCGAGAACTCTTAGTTGGTATTATACCTATCGTCAGATAGCAGTTTTCTGGTGACACTGGTACATGTTAGTTTGTAGACCCGAGATCGTCATAGAGTCTTGTGTGATTCCCACCGTGCTTTGATTTCCACCTTACCACGTTCAAGAGAACGTGCAAAACGGTGGCTTTTGGGTACAATCCCGAATCACATGGAGGCAATGAGCGATAGGAGGGGATTTGTCTCTCCCGGTATTGGGGGTTGATGTTGCGTTGTGCTCGATTGGCTATAACAGGAAGTCCCTGGCCAGGGCTGATACGGAGATTTACGGGTAAGTGTTATCAGTAGTTTCTCGACCCATTATGAGCCTCATATCGGCACGACTTATCCGCTACTGGGGTCTGACATTTACTACCCCTAGACTAGATATCCGACATATCAGACGAAGAGACCGGACTGTACGGTAGTGTTACTGACAGGCTTTACAGGAGTATGAGCATGCTTGCTTGTTGATCTTCTGATCTTACTGACAGGTTTTACGTCCAACTAGTACCCTACGTCCAGCTAGTACCTCTGACGGCTTGTGAGTGCCTGATATGATCATCACCTACTGCCGGCGTATTAACGAGTCTTTAGAGTCCTACACAGAGGTTTACTGGCTCCGGCAAAACGAAGTAGGAGCACATATGTGATATGTGCGGGACCGAGATTAATACGAGTATGTGATACCGTATTCTATTATCGCGATATGTGATATCGGTCGGTTATATGCGATATAGCCGGGTTATCGAATCAAGTGTTGATTCGATAAGTTGATACAAATAATATTAGTCAGTCATATGAGATATAGCCGGATTATTAAATTAAGTGTTGATTTAATAATTTAATGTATAATTATATATTTGATATATTTACATTAACTAATATTAGCTCATTTAAGAATTTCTTTATCTCACTTATGCATTTGATATATATTAATTATGTTTCTTTTTGTGTCATGCTTGATGCCACATGTCACATGGGTGTATGAGACTCACACCATGCTCACGATAATGTAAGATTTATTTATTTAAAGTAAATCTAAATTAGTTGGAAATTAGTCACATGGGTGAAGCTTGTGGAAGCTTGTGGACCCATTGACTTAGTCCACTAGTTTTGTCTTATCTTAAATATTTATTAACCTAACCATTATCTAAACCCATTGTAAAGTCTCTACATGAGTTATATGAGATATTTTCTCACCCATGATTGCCATAACATTATTGGCTTCATCTTCTTCGTCAATAAGAGAGCTCTCTCTAGGTTTTGGAGAGGTGAGAAAAATTAGTGAGAAAAAGATTTCTAAAGTGAGCAAAAGTTCTACTTCATCATCCTCTACTAGATTAGCTATTTAGTTTAGGGTGTTAGCTTCACAATTAGTGAAGAGGTAGATTGAGTTAGTGTCTTCTCGACGTGGATCATCTTTTGCCTCGAAGACTTCAAGTAAGCTTGTTCCTTTCATCTTGTGGAGCCTTTCTAGAGTCCGGGTGTTCACTGCTTGGAGCGAAGGGACTACTACACGGAGCTATTGAAGTGAAGGACCGGTCTACAAAGATTGTATTCCATGTTCATTTAGATGTAAAGTAGTTTACATGTTGTATTGTCTAATTCTCTAGTTAAGATTCTAGGGTTAGGGTTAGGGTTGTTTAGCATGGCAAATTTTTGAAAATGGCATGGACGATGCCTCCCGAAACCTTGCTGTCGTGCTAGGCATTCCTACATTGTTATCAGAGCCAAGCTAGAGAACTAGACGATATTTGTAGAATTCGAAACCGAAACAACTCCGAAACATCGAAACAAAAAACCTAGTTTCTGTCGAAATTTTTAGAGTGTCTAAATTTTTTTAAAGCAATTGCAGAATGTTACATGAGATGTAATATGAGCACCAAACGAATACGAACCCCATCCGCCGGACTTGACCCGGCGAGATGCTTCAAAAAACCGGCCTGGCCGGCCCATTAATGTATTCTCGGGTTCGTTTTGGTTTGGTGCTTCAGGCTCTGGGTTTTGGTGTTTCAGGTGTTGCTTGTTTTTACTGAAATTGCATGTGATGTTAACTTTCTGTAAAGGAAATTCGGAGTGTTTCGTAGTTGTAATTTTAACATCGTTTCGGGTAATTTAGACGGTGTTAAAAAGTTCGAACGAATATCAATAACCCATTTTCTCCCTCGCTGGAAATTTTCCAAGGGTTGGTTTTTTTCAAAGTTTAAAACATTCAAAAATCATGCAAGTAATTCGATGGACCCTCTAGAACGAAACCCTAACTCGATTCTATGACTGTCAGAACCGTCGCCAAACCCTAGGCTTTGCGTAAGTTCCACGGCGCTATAGGTGAAGCAAGGTTGGCCCTTCTACGGTTGGTCCATAGGTATTGTGGCATGTTATGGGTATTTTTAAACTGTGCTCAAGTGTTGAGCTCTTTGAGAAATTTTGGGTGTTTGTTGATTCGATCGAAATGTTTAAAATCGTCTAGCTATTTGTGAAATGTGATACAATATTTGGAATTCATATTGTTAGGCATGAAATCCGAAGTATGCGATATTTCGGGTTTATGATGTCTAAGGTGATTGTGGATTCCAAATGTTGTAGTTTGACATTTTTATTCTACGACCGTAAGTGTAATATGTGGTGTATCACCGGTTTCGTTGCTATATGTCAACGACAATTGGGATACGTATATTTACTTATGTTGATGACATGTGATGTTATGTGTTGCTGGGATATGTTATATTGGATCGTCGTGTTTTTAATAGCCGGGGTTTTTACGTGAGATGAGAGTTTTTCATTTTCATTCATGTAAAAAAATTGTATGTAATATTCTTTTATTGAGACACTTTCGGGTTGAGGATGCTGTCACCATTGTTGTATATTATTTAGTTTTCCACATTAGGATATACCCAAGGTGGGGAGCACAAGTAACCGGGTTCTAGAGTCCAGTGGGAGACCATCTCGAGGAGTCGACATCGGGTCTCTTAACTCTAGAAGTGGTAGGGTTGTTTGCCGCTCTCGTAAGGGTCTAGAGATGTGGGTTTGGCTATTCATCGCGACCGTGGAATCCGTGTTTTATACAGGCTTAATTTAAAACACGGAATTCCTAGTATATCCAATATTTCATATGTTATCTTCTGCTGCTGATATTCTGTGATGAGATCACTTTATATGCTTGAGACGAATGTTTTATTATTATATATATGATATATAATAAACGTTGCTTATGTTTTGCACCCGCGCTAGTCCCGCTTCGCTATGCCGTTAGTTAAGTAACCCAACGGTGCATAACGGGACACTGTGACGAATGCGGATGGCATAAGCGTACGTTTTATTTTCGTTTCTTCTGTGATGCTTAGGAAGCATAAATGATGGGACTTCATTAATGAGATTAATGAAAAAGAAAGAAACCTAAAAGATGTTGTGGAATCAAATTTTCAAAAAGGGTAGTTCTAGTTTTTGCTTTGCATAACGGTATTCCTTGTAGAATATCCTGCACCTTATTCGATAAAGAAGAGCCGAGATCCCTTCATCGGGAGTGACCTCTTTAGTAAAATGAGTAAAAGCCTTAAAAACATTCCTTTTCAAAATCACTAGATTCTACAACGATATCAAGTTCATTACGCAAAAGGTTTTTTTAAAAAAAACCTGACGTAGCCTTCCCTCATTTCAGATAAAAACTATTTAGTATTCGTGCTACGTTTGTTGACTATGTTAAGGCGTAGTGTGCGGTAGCTAATTAGTGTTTATCTGAGCATGAGATGCGATTGGATTATGTTAGTCGTACAACTTTGTTGACTATGTTAAGGGTCGTACGGGTGTGTTTAATTCAATCAGGAAATGACGGGTTGAACTTGGCTAGCGCTTATGATTTGTTGACTATGTTAAGGTCATAAGTTGCTAGGGGCAAAATATTATCGGGAATTTCAAGTGTTGAAATTTGCATACCTTCTATGAGATAGCTGGATCCCGATACCCACTGCGAGTAAGAGTTACTCCTGGGAGAGTTTTACACATCACAATTAGCCGATCAAGTAGGTGTCTAGAAAGATGTTAACAGGGTTACGCCCCTGGGAAAACGAGGTTTGTTTTAATTAGGTCCATGCGAAAGCATGGGGGACGTCTCTCAAAGTACCAACACTGGCCTGACCGAAAGATTGGCGAACTTGTAGGGTGTAACTAATCCCGGCTAATCTTACCTTTTAGGGTTTGAAGGAAAATTTGATAAAAACAGTGGGAGCCATCCTGATTAGATAAGTTAATAACCAATCTAATCTTGCAAGAGCATACGCTAAGTGTCTTCTTCTCTCTCTCCAGGCAGCGACCATGTCAGGCCTTAATCAAGATAATAATACGGAGGTATTGACCGAACCCCCATTGTTATACTGAGCTGGGGAACGTTGGTTCCGCTCCCACTTATAATTGTTATAGGCCCGAGCAGGAAATAGGGGAACATCCGGATTCCTACGCCACCCAAACGAAGAATAAGTATGTTGATGCATCTTTTTCGGGTGTGTTAGTTACCGAGAACTGTTTCTCAGTACACTCTACGTCCTGAGTATTAGATACCGGATCGGGATCCCACATATGTAATTGTTAGTTATATGTACATATGATGTATATTATAGTGGATGCTTGGACATACATAGGGAGGATTTTCTTGCTCGACATAATAGTATGCTATCTGGTTACTTTTTATCTTAACATGTACACTGATTGTCTCTCTGTTACATGTTGATAAAGCCCTTAGGATGTGTATTTGACTACCTGGATTATGATGCGAATCATACTAGTGGGACAAAGGTAGTCCGTGAGTACATCCTTTAATGTCCCTAGTCGTGGGTGTATCGAGACGGGGCATCGATATACCAGAGTAGACTAGCGTATACCTTCTCGATCCATGTAGATGGGCGATGGATGATCCCATATCCATTGGTGTTTGACATCAGGGATGATATACGGGTGCTCAGTGGAGACTGGGTACACTGGACGGACTCGCCGAGAACTCCTAGATGGTATTATACCTCACGCCAGATGGCAGTTCTCTGGTGACACTGGTACATGTTAGTCCGTCGACCGAAGATCGTCATAGAGTCTTGTGTGATTCCCACCTTGTTTTGATTTCCACCTTACCACGTTCAAGAGAACGTGCAAAACGGTGGTTTTTGAATACAGTCCTGAGTCATATGGAGGCAATGAGCGATAGGAGGGGATTTCGTCTCTCCCGGTATTGGGGGTTGATGTTGCGCTGTGCTCAATTGGCTATAACAGAAAGTCCCTGGCCAGGGCTGTTTCTGAGATTTACTAGTAAGTGTTATCAGTAGTTTCTCGACCCGTTATGAGCCTTACATCGGCATGACTTATCAAGCTATTGGGGTCTGACGTTTACCACCCTCAGACGAGATATGCGACATATCAGACGAAGAGACCGGACTGTACGGTAGTGTTACTGATTGGATTCGCAGGAGTATGAGCAGGCTTGTTGATCTTCTGATCGCTCAATACCCGGGTGGCCGTTACGTTCAGCAGACCGTTTGCGGCTTGTGGGTGTTTGATATGATCATTACCTACCGCCGGCGTATTGACGAGTCTTTAGAGTCATACACAGTGGTTTCCCGGTTCATGCTAAACGAAATAGGAGCACATATGTGATATGTGCGGGACCGAGATTAATGCGCGTATGTGATACCGCATTCTATTCTCGCGATATGTGATATCGGTCGGTTATATGTGATATAGCCGGGTTATCGGATCAAGTGTTGATTCGATAGATTGTTACATTTGATATTAGTCGGTTGTATGTGATATAGCCGGATTACTAAATCAAGTGTTGATTTGATAATTTAATGTATAATTATATATGTGATATATTAATTTATATTAACTAATATTTACTCACTTAAACATTTCTTTTTCTCACTTGTGTGCATATAGTATATATGTGATATATATTAATGTACAACTTTTGTGTCATGCTTGATAACACATGTGACATTGGTGTATCAGACTTACACCATGCTTATAATAATGGAACGGTTTTATTTATTTAAAGTTAATCAAAATTAGTAGAAAATTAGTCACATGCTTGGAAGCTTGGAGAAGCTTGTAGTATCTTTGACTTAGTCCACTAGTTTTGTTTTACTTGTAGATATTTATTAACCTAACCATTATTGTAACCCATGGTTTATTCTCTACATGGGTTAGTGTATGACACTAACTCACCCATGGTTGCTATTCTCACCTTATGAGTTCATTCTTCATCTCTTTACTTCATTTTCTTCCTCATGAGAAACAGATTGCTAGCTTTTTTCTAAGTGATGAAATAATGTGAGAAAAAGAAATCTAAAGAGAGCCCACTTCCTATTTCATCATCCTCTACTATTAGTCATTTAGTTTAGGGTGTTTGCTTCACTAATCTACCATTAGTGAAGAGGTAACATGAGCTTGAGTCTCCTCGACGTAGATCATCTTCGGTCTCGAAGATTTCGAGCAAGCTTGTTCATTTCTCCAAGGGAACCCATACTAGAGTTCGGGAGATCTCTACTCGCAGCGAGGGGACCACTACACGGAGCATTAGAAGTGAAGGACCGGTCTACAAAGGTTGCATTCCTCATTCACTTAGATGTAAAGTAGTTTACATATCGTATCGTCGCATTTTGTAGTAAACATTCTAGGGTCAGGGTTAGCTAGAACGACAAAATTTTGAAATTGGCATGGCCGATGCCTCCCGAAATCTTGCTGCCGTGCTAGACAACCCAGCAGTGGTATTGCTAGAAAATAAGACGATGTTTGTTAGATTACGAAACCGAAATGACCCCGAAACTTGAAACACTAAACTAAGTTTCTGTCGAATTTTTAAAGTCTTCAAATTTTTTTAAACAACTGCAGAATGTTGTATGAGATGCAACATGAACACAGTGTGAAATTTAGCCCATCTCCTCGGAAAATGGTCGGCCACATCACCAATAAAACCGGCCACCTCGGTTTAGTAGTGGAGTTTTGGGTTAAGTTTTTCAGTGTGTTCCAGTCTCTGGGTTTTGGTGTTTCAGGTGTTGCTTGTTTTTCCTAATTTTGCATGTGATGTGATCTTATCGTATAGGCAATTCGGAGTGTTTCGTATTCGTAAATCTAACTTTGTTTCGGGTATTTTAGACGGCGATAAAAAGTTCGAACGGATATCAATAATCTATTTTTTCCCTTGCTGGAAATTTTCCAAGTGTTAGATTTTTTCCTTAGTTTAAAACTTTCAGAAAATCATGCAAGCAATTCTGTGGACCCTCTAGAAGAACGAAACCCTAACTCGATTCTGTGAACGTCAGAACCACCACCAAACCCTAGGGTTTGTGGTAGTTCAGCGGTGCCACAGGTGAGGCATTGGTTGACCCTTCTACGGCTGGTTCATAGGAGCTGTGGCATATTCTGGGGACTTTTTAAATTCCGCTCAAGTGTTGAGCTCTTTGGGAAATTTTAGGTGGTTGTTTATTCGATCGGAAAGTTTAACATTGTCTAGTTATCTGAGATTGTGATACAATAATTGGAATCTATTTAGCTGCGTGCAAGTTTAACATTTCGGTCTCGGGTGAAATCGGGAATCTTGTTGAATTATCCGACTTCTTTTGAAAAAGTGTTTTTATACTAGAGACCTAAATGTAAGATTTGCATTGTTAGGCATGAAATCCAGAATATGTGATGTTCCGGGTTTATGATGTCTAAGGGCAGTGACGATTCCAATCGTTGTAGTTTTTCACTTTCTTTTCTGCGATCGCAAGTGTAATATGTGGTGTCGCCGGTTTCGTTGCTATACGTCAACGACAATTGGGATACGCATATTTACTTACGTTGATGACATGTGATATGTGTTGCTGTGATATGTTATATTGGATTGTCGTGTTTGAATAGCCATTTTTTGTGTGAGATGAGAGTTTTTATTTTCATTCATGTAAAAATCAATGTATGTAATATTCTTTTATTGGGGCACTTCCGGGTTGAGGATGATGTCACCATTGATGTATATTATTTACTTTTCCCAAGATTAGAAATTTGCAATGGGATTGCATACCTTCTATGCAATAGTTGGATCCTGATTCCCACTGGAGTAAGTGTTACCCCCGGAAGAATTTTTCACTTTACAATTAGCTAAATCAAGTAGGTGCTTATAAAGGTGTTAATGGGGCAACACCTCTTGGGAAAAGAGGTTTTCTGTAATTAAGGAACTGGACGAAAACCTTGGAAAATCTCCCTCGAAGTACGAACACTGGCCTGGCCGAACGATTAGGCGAACTTGTAGGATGCAATTAATTTCGGCTAATCTTTCCTTTTAAATGCTTTAAGGAAGATTTGATAAAAACAATGGGAGCTATCCTGATTAGACAAGATAATAAACCATTCTAATCTTGCATGAGCATACCCTGAGCGTTTTCTTCTCTCCCTCTAAGAGGCTGCGACCATGACTGGACTAAAACTATTATTAGAAAAGAATACGTTGACTGATTATAATTACAAGGACTGGCTGAGGAATGTCACCATTGCCCTTACTTATGACAGAGTGGCATATGTCCTCATCGGTAAAGCACCCCAGACCCCAGGTCCCAAAGCTACGGTTGCGGACATCGAGGTCCGTAAAACATGGGACGAAGATTGCGCGAAAGCCAAGTGCATTGTGCTAGCTTCAATGAATAATGAACTTCAGAAGCAGCATGAGAATATGGACGTACAATCAATATTCCTCCTGCAAAGATTTGTATGGAGAGCACCCTCGTATCGCAAGATACGAGACCTCAAAGAAATTGTTTCAAATGAGGATGGCTCCCGGATCATTAGTAGGAGAACAAATCTTAAAGATGATCAATTTTATTGATGAAAACACCTGGTTAGAAAACGAGTTATACGTTGATTTAGTTCTACAGTCCCTTCCTTCCGCCTATGCTTAGTTTGTATTGAATTACAATATGCACGCTATGGAAGCTGATCTTCCAAAACTTCTCAATATGTTGAGAGTAGCTGAGAGCACCTTAAAAAAGGAAAAAGCACCCATTCTAGTTGTTGGGAATTCTTCTTCTTTCACGTCCAAGACTAAAACCAAAGGAAAGAAGAAGAAGAACCCTACTAAACCGAAAGGTGGTGTCAAAAAGGCGAAAGGCAAGGAAAATACTGGGGTTATGGAATCGGTGAAAGGAGAATGCTTTCATTGTCACAAGAAAGGACATTGGAAGAGAAATTGCAAAGCTTATATAGCCTCACTCAAGGACAAGAAGCATGACGATGCTTCAGCTTCATGTGTGTTTGTAACAGAAAACCGTTTTTCCATTAACTTTGCTTCCTGGGTATTGGATTCCGGGTCGGGATCTCACATCTGTAACTATTTCCAGACGTTAAGAAATAACAAGGTTTTGAAGAAAGGAGATATGACCCTCAGAGATGGAAATGGTGCAAACGTTGACGCCATAGCTGTTGGGGATTATCATCTTGATTACCAAGTGACAACTTTTTGATTTTGAAGAACTTATAATTTGGTATCGACTATGATGTGTAATATTCTATCAGTTGGTGCAAAAGTTGGTGTAGCACCTGTGGAGGAGAAGATGCGGGAAAACCGGCTAAGATGGTTTGGTCATATGCTACGCAGACCTATGGAAGCACCGGTTCGACGAATAGATACTTTCGATATGGGCAATCGCAAAAAGGCAAAAGGGAGACCGAAGAAAATATGGATGGAGGTGATACGAAACGATATGGTTGCCAAAGTACTCGATGAAAGTATATTGTTCGATAGGAGTGAGTGGAGGCGGAGGATTCATGTGCTGGACCCGGCATGATTCTCATGTTGGTTCATGTAGCCTACCCCATATGCTTGGGATAAAAGGCTCAGTTGTTATTGTATGATGTGTAATATTATATTAGTTGCTTTACTAGATAAAGAAGGATATAGTTTCACATTAGAAAGCAATGTTATGAACATTCACCTTAATCAAATGTTGATTGGGACTGGTACACTTAATAACGGAATATATACTCTAAATCAACACACAGTTTTCAACATTCAAAACACCAACAAAAGAAAGTTTTCAGATATAAATGAAACTTTTTTATGGCATTGTAGACTTGGTCATATAAATACCACAAGACTGAATAGGTTACATAAAGATGGGTATTTAGATACGTTTAAATATCAATCTTATGAAACTTGTCAATCCTTTCTAAAAGGGAAGATGACCAAAACTCCGTTTACTGGACACGGAGAAAGAGCTACCGAGCTCTTAGGTCTCGTACATAGTGATGTATGTGGACCATTGTCTACACATGCAAGAAGCGGAGATTCCTACTTCATAAGTTTTACTGATGACTTCTCAAGGCATGGACATGTGTTCTTGTTGAAACATAAGCCCGATGCTTTTGAAAAATTCAAAGTAAATAAATGTGAAGTAGAGAAACAAACAGTAAAAAGTATATAAGAATGCTTTGATCGGATCGATGTGGTGAATACAATTGTTAGAAAGAACGGAACCAACGTTCCCCTGCTCAGAATAACAAGCGGGTTCGGTCAATACATCCATATTATTATCTTGATTAAGACGTGACATGGTCGCTACCTGGAGAGAGAGAAGAAAACGCTTTAGCGTATGCTCTTGTAAGATCAGATTAGTTATTATTTTATCTAATCAGGATGGCTCCCATTGTTTTTATCAAATCTTCCTTCAAACCCTAAAAAGAAAGACTAGCCGGGATTAATTACACCCTATAAGTTCGTCAATCTTTCAGCCAGGCCAGTGCTGGTACTTTGAGGGAGGTTCCCCGTGCTTTCGCACGGACCTAATTAAAGTAAACTCGTTTTCCCAGAGGCATAGCCTCGTTGACACCTTTCTAGACACCTACTTGATCGGCTAATTGTAAAGTGCATGACTCTCCCAGGAGTAACTCTTACTCGCAGTGGGTATCGGGATCCAACTATCTCATAGAAGGTATGCAATCTCATTGCAAATCCAACACTTGAAATTCCCGATAATATTTTGCCCTAGCAACTTATGACCTTAACATAGTCAACAAATCATAAGCGCTAGCCAAGTTCAACCCGTCATTTCCTGATTGAATTAAACCCACCCGCACGACCCTTAACATAGCCAACAAAGTCGTACGATTACCCTAATCCAATCGCATCTCATGCTTTAGCAGATAAGCACTAATTAGCTATTGCACACTACGCCTTAACATAGTCAACAAACGTAGCACGAATACTAAGTAGTACTTATCTGAAATGACGGAGGGCTACGACAGGTTTTTGTGAAAACCTTTTGCGTAATGAACTTGATATCGTTGTAGAATTGAGTGAATTTTGAAAAGGAGTGTTTTTGAGGCTTTTACTAGTTTCGCTAAAGAGGTCACTCCCGGTGAACCGATCTCGGCTCTTTCCTTGTTGAATTAGGTGCAGGATATTTCACAAATACCACTATGCAAAGCAAAGACTACAAAAGCAATCAAAAACAAAACCGAGTGTTTGTAGCATCTGCTAGATTTGCTAAAGAGGTCACTCCCGGTGAAGGGATCTCGGCTCTTTCCTTATCGAATAAGGTGCTGGATATTCTACAAGGAATACCGCTATGCAAAGCAAAAATTAGAGCTACCCTTTTTGAAAATTTGATTCTACATCTTTTAGGTTTTTTTTCTTTCATTAATCTCATTAATGAAGTCTCATCATTTATACTTCCTAAGCATCACAGAAGAAACGAAAATACAACGTACGCTTATGCCATCCGCATTCGCCACAGTGTCCCGTTATGCACCGTTAGGTCACTTAACTAACGGCATACCGGGACGGGACTAGCGCGGGTGCAAAACATAAGCAACGTCTACTATATATCTCATATATAATGTATATCCATTCGTCTCAGAATCCACAGTGATCACATCATAGAGCAGCAGAAGAAACACATGAAATATTGGATATACTAGGAGGTCCGTGTTTTATTTTGAGCCTGTATAAAACACGGATTCCACGGTCGCGATGAATAGCCAAACCCACATCCCTAGACCCCTATGAGAGCGGCAAGCAACCCTACTAATTCTAGAGTTAGGAGACCCGGACTCGACTCCTCGAGTTGGTCTCACACTGGACTCTAGAACCCGGTTGCTTGTGTTCCCCTTCTTGGGTCTATCATAATGCTGAAAAGTATATAATATACAATGGTGACAACATCCTCAACCCGGAAGTGCCCCAATAAAAGAATATTACATACAAAGAATATTACATGAATGAAAATAAAAACTCTCATCTCATATAAAACCCACGGCTATTCAAAACGCGACGATCCAATATAACATATCACAGCAACACATAACATCACATGTAATCAACGTAAGTAAATATGCGTATCCCAACTGTCGTTGACATATAGCAACGAAACCGGCGATATATCACATATTACACTTACGGTCGCAGAAAAGAAAATGTCAAACTATAACATTTGGAATCCATAATAACCTTAGACATCATAAACCCAAAATATCACATACTTTGGATTTCATGCCTAACTATATGAATTCCACACATTGTATCACATTCCAGAAAAAGCTAGACGATATTAAACATTCCGATCGAAATCAACAAACACCCAAAATTACCCAAAAAGCTCAACACTTGAGCGTAGTTTAAAATTATTCAGCACATGCCACAGTACCAATGAACCGGCCGTAGAAGGGTCAATCAAGGCCTCACATGCGGCACCGCTGATCCACCACAAACCCTAGGGTTTAGTGGCGGTTCTGACGGTCACATAATCGAGTTAGGGTTTCGTTCTTCAAGAGGGTCCATCGCATAATTTGCATGATGTTTGAATGCTCTTTAACTGCGAAAAAATCCAACTCTTGGAAAATTTTCCTGCAAGGGTTAAAGTGGGTATTTGATATTCGATCGAGCTTTTTAACACCATCTAAAGTAACCCGAAAAACAGTTAGAATTACGACTACGAAACACTCCGAGTTGCCTTTGCAGTAAGTTAACATCACATGAAAATTTAGGAAAATCAAACAACACCTGAAACACCAAAACCTAGAGCACAAAACATGGAAAAAATTTGAAACCAAAATTCCCCACTTGGGCTGGCCTTCTCGGCCAAAACTCCTATCTGCTCGGCCAAATTCCGAGCAGATAGGCCCAAATTTTTGCCATGTTCTTATAATCTCTCATATATCATTCTGTACTTGTTTAAATAATTTTTCAAGGTCATTTAAAAAACCGACAGGAACTCGTATTTGGTGTTTCAAGTTTCGCAGTTCGTTTCGGTTTTGTAATCTAACAATCCGTCTAATTCTCTAGCTAGGCTCTGATACCACTGTAGGGTTCCTATAGACAACAACAAGGTTTCAGGAGGCATCATCCATGCTATTTTCAAAATTTTGCCGTGTTAAAGAACCCTAAACTAGAATATTTAACTAGAGAATCATACGAAACAAAAAGTAAACTACTTTACTTCAAGTGATAACGGAATACAACCTTTGTAGACCGGTCCTTCACTTCAATTGCTCCTTGTAGTGGTCCCTTCGCTGCGATCATGAAACTCCCGGACTCTTGCATGGCTTCTCAAGGTGAAAGGAACAAACTTGCTTGAAGCCTTCGAGGCCGAAGATCTACGTCGAGGAGACACTAACTCAAGCTACTACTTCACTAATGAGAGATCAGTGAAGCCAACACCCTATACTAAAGTGCTAATCCAGTAGAGGATAATGAAGTATGAAGTGGGCTTACTTTAGTTTTATTTTTCTCACAATATTTTCTCACTTAGGATGAAGAAGATGAAGTCAAGAGATGATAATGAACTAATGAGGTGAGAGAATCAACCATGGGTGAGTTTGTATCATATATCTAACTCATGTAGAGACATAACCATGGCTAAGTTATAATGGTTAGGTTAATAAATATCTTTAGTAAGACAAAATTAGTGGACCAAGTCAATGCACCCACAAGCTTCTACAAGCTTCATGCATGTGACTAATTATCCACTAATTTGGATTTACTTAAAATATTTAAACCCTACATTATAATTAGTATGGTGTAAGTCTCATACACCCATGTAGTCTGTATCATCAACCATGACACAAAATAAAAACACAAATAATATATATCACATATATATTAAGTGTGCACATGTGAGAAAGATAAATGCTTAAGTGGGCTAATATTAGTTAATGTAAACTAGTATATCAAATATACAATTATACACTAAATTATCTAATCGACACTTGATTTAATAATCCGGCTATATCACATATAACCGACTAATATAATATGTACCAACTTATCGAATCAACACTTGATTCGATAACCCGGCTATATCACATATAACCGACCGATACAAATATCGCGAGAATAGAAGACGGTATCACATACTCGTATTAATCTCGGTCCCGCACATATCACATATGTGCTCCTACTTCGTTTTGCCTGAGCCAGTAAAATCTCTATGTAGGACTCTAAAGACTCGTCAATACGCCGGCAGTAGGTGATGATCACATCAAGCATCCACAAGCCGTCAGCGGTACTAGCTGGACGTAACGGCTATCCGGGTATTGAGCGATCAGAAGATTAACAAGCAAGCTCGCTCTAGCTCCTGTAAAGCCTGTCAGTAACACTACCGTACAGTCCGGTCTCTTCGTCTGAGATATCGCATATCAAGTCTAGGGGTGGTAAACGTCAGACCCCAATAACTCGATAAGTCATGCCGATACGAGGTTCATAACAGGTCGAGAAACTACTGATAACACTTACCAGTAAATCTCTAAATCAGCCATGGCCAGGGACTTCCAGTTATAGCCAATTGAGCACAGCACGACATCTACCCCCAATACCGGGAGAGACGAAATCCCCTCCTATCGCTTATTGCCTCCATGTGACTAGGGACTGTACCCAAAAACCACCGTTTTGTACGTCCTCTTGAACGTGGTAAGGTGGAAATCAAAGCACAATGGGAATCACACAAGACACTATGACGATCTCGGGTCTACAGACTAACCTGTACTAGTGTCACCAGAGAACTGCTATCTGACGTGAGGTATAATACCATCTAGGAGTTCTCGGCGAGTCCGTCCAGTGTACCCAGTCTCCACTGAGCACCCGTATACCATCTCTGATGTCAAACACCAAGGGATATGAGATCATCCATCGCCCATCTCATGGGTCAAGAAGCATCTACGCTAGTCTACTCCGGTATATCGATGCCCTGTCTCGATACACCCACGACTAGGAACATTAAAGGATGAACTTATGGACTACCATGGCTCCACTAGTATGATTAACATCATAATCCTGGTAGTCAAGTACACATCTTAAGGGCTTTACCAACATGTAACCACAAGACAGTATCAAGAGACAAGTATACATGTTAAGATAAAGAGCAACTAAATAACATACTATCATGTCGAGCAAGAAAGTCCTCTCTCGATATGTCCAAGCATACACTATAATATACATCATATGTACAATAATGGCCTCTAGGGCATACATACAACTAACATCTGTTCTACCACACCGAGGAACAGAAGATGTTTGTTGCTCGTCACGCCACCTTTTTGGAAAGGGAATTTCTTGCAAAAGAAATTAGTAGGTGCACGGTAGAATTAGAAGAAATTTCAGGACCACAAGCAGTTACTGAAGATTTGACAGAACCACTGATTCAAGAGCAAACCGACAAAGCTCAGCCACTCCACAGATCTAATAGGAAATCTCATCCGCCTGAGAGATACTACGGTTTTTTCATAGACGGGAATCGAGAGGATTGCATCATCAACGATGATGAGCCTACTAGTTTTCAGCAAGTTATATCACGAGTAGGGATTCAGTGAAGTGGTTGGATGCTATGAGATTCGAAATGGAATCCATACACACCAACAAAGTTTGGACTTTGGATATTGTACCTCCTGAGGTAAAACACGTTGGGTACAAGTGGATATTCAAAAAGAAGATTGGTGTTGATGGACAGTTAGAAACTTATAAAACTAGACTTGTTGCAAAAGGTTTTCGCCAAAGACTAGGTGTGGACTATGATGAAACCTTTTCTCCAGTGGCTATGCTTAAATCCATTCGGATCCTACTTGTTGTTGCTGCCTTCCACAACTATGATATCTGGCAGATGGACGTAAAAACCGCTTTTCTAAATGGTGATTTAGAAGAATGTGTTTATATGGATCAACCAGAAGGTTTCATTGATAGTGGAAGCAGCGGAAAGACATGCAAGTTGCTTAAATCCATTTATGGATTGAAGCAAGTATTGTGGAGTTGGAACATATGGTTCAATAATACAATCAAAGAGTTTGAATTTATCAAGAATGTGGACGAACCTTGTATTTACAAGAAAATTGTAGGGAGAGCCGTTGTTTTCCTCGTATTGTACGTGGATGACATTCTCCTGATGGGAAATGACATTCCCATGCTGCAATCAATCAAACTTTTTCTGTCACAAAAATTCTCCATGAATGACCTGGGTGATGCCTCCTACATATTAGGAATTAAGATCTATAGGGATAGATCTAAACGACTTTTGGGATTATCCCAATCAAGATACATCGACACCATACTAAAAAGGTTTAGTATTGAAGAGTCCAAGCGTGGAAATGTGCCCGCTTGTCATGAAATTACCCTTTCCAAAAAGATGTCCTTTAAGACCGATGAAGAGAGGGATCACATGAACATTATATCCTATGCTTCTCCAGTCGGGTCTATAATGTATGCGATGTTATGTACCAGACCAGATGTAGCTTATGCATTTAGTGTAGTATGCCGGTATTAGTCAAACCCAGGGGAGAAGCATTGAACAGCTGTGAAGAACATACTTAAGTACTTGAGAAGAACTAAAAATATGTTCTTGGTGTATGGTTACGATGACCTCCAAATGTAGGCATTTACCGACTCCAGCTTTCAAAGTGACAAAAATGACAGCAAATCCAACTCAGCTTATGTATTTACCCTCAACGGAGGGATGGTATGTTGGAAAAGTTTTAAACAGGATACCGTTGCAGACTCAACGATGGAGGACACTTACATTGCTGCCAATGGTGCTGCCAAAGAAGCAGTCGGGATGCGTAAGTTCATTACGGAGCTTGAGATGGTTCCAACCATTGCTGATCCAATATCTTTGTATCGTGATAACAATGGAGCAGTAGCACTAGCAAAGGAATCACGGTCCCATCAGAAGTCCAGACACATCTTAAGACGGTATCATCTTATCAAGGAGATCGTTGATCGCAAAGAGATCGAGATACGGAGGGTAGATACAAAAGAGAACCCAGCGGATCCATTCACGAAGGCCATTCCCCAAGTACAGTTTGAGCGACTTTTTGGGTTGTTGGGTATGAGATACGCCAACAACTGGCCCTAGTGCTAGTGAGAGATTATTAGATATGTATGCCTTAGAGGCCATTATTGTATTTTATATTGGACATCAGGGACATGTATGCATAGAATAATCTTGCTTAAAATGATAGTGTACTATCTGGTTCTGACTTTATCTTAACGTGTATACATTTACATCTTGCTCATAGTTATACATGTTAATAGAGCCCTTAGGATCTTTGCTTAACTATCAGGACTATGATGTCGATCATACTAGTGGGTCATGGGTAGTCAATAAGCACACCTTTAAAAGTTCCTAGTCGTAGGGGTATCGAGATAGTGCATCGATATTCTAGAGCAGACTAGCGTATACGTTTCTCGACCCAGTATAGGGCGATGGTTGATCCCACAACCATTGGTGTTTGACACCAAAGATTGTATGCAGGTGCTCATTAGATACCGAGTATACCGAACGGACTCGCAGAGAACTCCTGGTACTATACCTATCGTCAGATAGCAGTTCTCAGGTGACACAAGTACAGATTAGTCTGTAGACCTGAGATCGTCATAGTGTCTTATATGGTCCCCACTGTACTTAGATTACTACCTTACCACAGTCTTAAATGGCTGTGCAAACAGGTAGTGGTTGGGTACAATCTTGGATCATGTGGAGGCAATGAGCGATCGGAAGGGATTCGTCTCTCCCGGTATGAGGAGTTGATGTTGCACTATATGAGACTAGCTATAACCATAAGTTCCTAGCCAGGACAAGCGAGTTTTTCTGATAAGCGTTTTCAGTAGTTTCTCATATGGTTATGAGCTTTATGCTTGCACGATTCATCGGTTTAGTGGGAGTCTGACGGATATCACCCCCGAGACCCGATATGCGACATTTGAAGACGAAGAGACCAGACTGTATGGTAAGTGTCATCGATAGGCTCCGTAGGGTACGGGCAAGTTTTCTTGTCGTCCTTTCATTCGTTCAATTTCTGGGTGGCCGTTACGTACAGCTAGTACCGCTGACGTGCCTGTAAGATGAGGATGTGATCCGACAACTTAATGTCAGCGTGTTGACGAGTCTTTAGAATCCCACACAGATGTTTTGTCCACTCGAGCGAAATAATGTATTGCGCTTATGGGATGCGTGCAGGGTCCGATTAGACATTCGTCTTTAACCGGACGGGTTATGATCTAGTCGGATTATTGAGATAAACCGGGTCATTGTATTAATTGTTAATTCAATAGCAAGTTTAATTATATGTCATTATGTGATAATGAATGTAATTAACCTAATATCATAATTTTCTCTCTTTATTGTTCCATATGATGTGAACATTTTTCTATTTTATCATGGATAATATATCTTTTTAACCATGATAACTCTTTTTTACCTTTTATCCTTTTTCTTTATCTCATTTGTGCATGCCCAAGGGTTTGTGTAACCATTTCACACCCCTTAGGACATGTGTTAGGATGATAGAAGAGAGAGGTGACATGCCTTAGGTCATGAGAGCATGGTGAGTATGACAATAACCTAACTCTCACACTCTCTCTCCTTCATACTAGCAAATCCCATGAGTAAAAGAAAAGGAAAGAGAGAAAAGAGAGAAAACCTTTCACCATTTACAAAACCATATACTTCTCTTTTCTACTTAGCAACTACTGAAGGAGTAGCTCGAGGTGCCATTCATCGCCGTGGATTGTCTTCGATGGAAAGGGCCGATAACAAGACTCAAGCCGGTGAACTCTAGGAGACTAAGCTAGGAGTTCAAATCCAAGGAGCCATCTTACTACACATCTTGGAGCTTGAATGAAGAAATATCATAGGTAGTATGATTTTTCTATCTTAGCTCTTGGCCTTTTTAGTTCTTGCATGTTGTAGTTTTAGGATGATCACTAGGGTTGTATACCATGCATGCTAGAAAATTTTGATTTTACCATTCCGCATCGTGTTTTTCCTCTAGCTACATGCATGATATACTTACACTCATTATGTCTGTGCCCGACACATAAGACACACTGGCAGTCTTGCACGCCGTTTGACAGTGTGTCCGGCACTTTTGGGCCATGTCGGCTAAATTGGACATGTCCAACATTCTACTGGCGCAAAACCTTTCAAGACAGAATTTCACTTCTTAATATAATATGACTGAGATTATATCTAAAACTAGTATTAGAGTATAGGTTAAGGCTAGGTTTTCTCACTGGAGATATGTGTATTTATTTGCAGACTTCCCTTCCTTTTTCAGGTCTCTCAGGTCTACCAGTCCATGAAAATCGAGAAGTTATCAAAGATGATCCCTTTCTCTGACTTTCAAGTTGTTGAGAAGATCTCAGTCGATGCTGTCAAATATAATTTCTTTGCTGTCAAAATTGATCATCGGAAGAGTGCCATCATTTTTGGTAATGAGGTAGGTGTCTCGTTGAATGTTTTCACGTTATGCATTATTTACTCTCTTTATGAATTTATTCTTACATATACTAATATCTATGTTTATGATTGTGCTGCATTTTTCGTATTGTATTATTGAATTTGAAAGGCTTTATTCTGTTTCTGTGATTTGTATTGAAGGATAATGCATTTGCTCTCAAATTTCAATGCAACTGTTTCACATCTAGGGTTGAATTCGGATCCAGATATTTTCCGGATACGGATATGTTTTTTAGGATCCGGAAGATACAGATAGGATACTTTCTGGATATGGTTTTACAAAGTTACACGGATTCATATATCTGGATATATGAATTCGTATGAGGATACGGATACGAATATCCGTGGATGTTTATAAGAAAATATATCATCTAAATTTATTTTTTAGTTAATCGTGTTTGTTTAAACCATATTTTTTATTTACTTTTTAATATGTTCTGCATTTAGAAGAATATGTAAAATATGTTAGTAATATTTATAGTATATATGTTAACATATTTATTTACATAATACCCATTTGCATTCAAAATATATCATATATTCTTATGTACCCATATTAAATAAGTATTAAATGAAATGTATCAAATATCAATACACATTACTGCTTCGCATCCATATTTGTATTATTTGAACTCTTTTATACCCATATTCGATTCGTATATGTATTTGTCTGTTTAATATTCTCTTTCTATCTATATCCGACTTGACAAATACGGATATGACTTTTTTGTTACCGAACTATATCCGCATCAGCAACCATCACTAGAAACAAATACATATATGGTGATGCTCATATCCGTTCCGTTTTTTTATCCGGAAGCAACCCTCATCGGATCTGATTCAACTTGTGTATATGTAGTTTATTGAATTTATAGTTTTTCCATGTCTTCAAATTACTGCTTATTATGATAGCTAGCCCATCTAATTAGTCCCCCCCCCTAAAGGTGTTTCCTAACAAATAACTATTAGCATGATCTGTTAATTCCTCCTCTATTAATCTGTAGTTAGAATTTTGATTCAAGTTTTAGTATGAATAATGGTACCACAATGGCCATTGTTTAAGTGGACCTGTTTAGCTATTCATTAGAATTTATGGGGCCTTCCTGATGCTGATAACCAGATGTCATACTACAGATCATCGGCCATGTAGTAGGTTATTCAATTTCCCATATATTGTATAATTTGCTAGTAACCTTGTTTTTCGGAAGGAACGCATACTACATTGACAAAACTGATTTTCAAGTTTTGATGTACATCTAGACAACCATACAAGCATTGAAACCCATATGTCTATAAATGCCGCCACCATTATGTCTGTCCGTCTAGAAAAGTTTAACTAGATGTAGATAATGTTAGATGACTATTAGGATATGGCCACCCCACCACCAACACCCCAACAAAAGGAGAGGGGGAAGAGGGAAAAATCCTCCCACCAAAAAACAAAAAGAATAGAAAAGAAAGAATCTAGATAATATTTAGGGCTGAAGGATTTTCATGACTAAAGACGTGGGAATGATAACTAGGACATACTACCAGACGGCAATCAAGCATCTCAAAACATTCACTAATGCATGTTTGCCTATGTTCAGGGCTAATCTGTTATATTGCTCTTCTTATAATATCTTATCATACTCCAACCTTGTAAATAATGACCATAAGCTTCATTTATTCTGCATGCCAGGTAGTTACACTTTTCTGTAATCATGTTGAATGCTTGTGAATGGATGGTCATTTATTATGCAACTTACACATGCTTTAAAGTGGTACCACCGATATTGTTTCTGCTCTTCCCTACATAATTTCTAATAAATTGTGAATATGCTATTTTCTATTCCAGGACATTGAATCTGACAAGTTCTCTAATCACCTAACTGTTCTTGCGGGTTCTCTCAACAAAGCCAGGAGCATGATATATCCGCCTGTAAAGGACCAATCAAAACTGGGTGACAGCTTGCATGGTTTAGCGGAGATTGTGGATAAAGAACACAAAAGGCTACTTGCTAGGAAATCCATTATTGAGAAGCGTAAGGAAGAACATGAGCGGCAAATGCTAGAAATGGTATATATCTGATAAGCTTTTCTTCTGTCTGAAAATATATTTTAATTTTAATGGTATAGGTAAGAATATGAAGTGTGAATTATATAGGAAAAGGAAGAAGAATCAAAGAGATTAAAAATTCAAAAGACAACTGAAGAGGCAGAGCAGAAGCGACTTGAAACCGAGAGAATCCGAAGAGAACAGCAGAGGATTCAACGTGAAATAGAAGAGAAGAAGCGTCGGGAAGCTCAAGCTCTACTTGATCAAACCACGAAGAATTCTAAAAAGAAGGGAAAGAGACCTGCAATTGATGGGGTAAGCTAATCAATGTCTTTTTTTTGTCTCAATTAGTCTGGTGGGGAAAAACAATCTCCAGGTGTATTAGCCGGTGGATGATGCTAAAACTTGCTTTCTACATCAGGGGACTGGGTGCTTTTTTTTACTGCCGCATTTCGTTGGCTCTTATGATTCCATTTGAAGATGACACTGCTTCCTTGCTTTTTTTTTTTATTTTTCATTACAAACATGTTGAAGATATCTTGATTTTGTTTTATATCCTTAGATATATTTAGAGTAATGGCATAACAAATAATTCCACTAATTTTTAGTCTGTTTGATGGATGTGCTAGAGGTCTCCAAATCTCGTAAAATTTGATACGTAACATATCTAACACACGCTGATCACGATGACCAGTGCAGATCGGTGAAAAACACGACGGATTGTTTGTTTGAGAAGTAGACCTCAAAATAAGAAATGAGGCCGGACCTCATAGGATATGAAAATTTTCCCTTGTTTGTTTACATTATTTTGGCCCCCCTCCTATTTTTGTAGCCGTGACTAAATAAGGTTCTAGCGTCAGGCGCTGGTGGATATGCTATTTAATTTTTATGTTCTATTAATTTGATATTCTCTAAGCAATTCAAAACTTTATTACATAGATTTCCCGTTGACAACTTAATTGTTTAGCCCTGCCTGTTGATCTACTCGGTACCAACTCAAACCAGACGGAACAATAATCTTCTTGCATCTGATTTGATTGTATGAAGAATCATAGTTGTTGCATGTACTTAATGAAGTATTTATGATTGCATTCCTCAGGATCAAGGCTCAGGGAGCATTATGGGTTACGTCATAAGTAAACAACTCCAGGAGCGCCAGGATATGGAAAAGAAGCTGCAGAAGCTAGCCAAAACAATGTATTTCTTGGAACGTGCAAAGAGGGAAGAAGAGGCACCTCTGATTGAACAGGCATTCGAGCAGCGCTTGGTGCAGGAGAGAATTCTTCATGAGCAAGAGCAGCTGGTTTGTTCTATATGATTATTTCCTTCATGTCCATAGTTTTCTCCCTTTCATTCACCTGAAATACTATGAAAAACATTCTGTTTTTTCCCCCAACAGAGAGAGATTGAGTTGAGTAGGCAGCACTATGCTGGCGACCTCCAAGAAAAAAATAGACTTTCCAGGACGCTGGACAATAAGGTTTGTTTGACCCTGTTGCAACGTTTCATCTTATTATCATATTGAGTTTAAATTGTTATTAAGATACTTGAATATATTTGGTTGAACAGAAAAGTCTTTAGTTGTTTGTCTGTTTTTAAATCTAACTTTGAAATGCATTCATTCTTTCTAATTTAATATTCCTGATCTGATTTGACATCCAGGATGGCTTGCTGTTTGTTCTTACAAATTTCTTGTTATACTGATCTGTGCAATTCATAATCCCCCCTTTAAAAATCATTTGAGTCATTACTTGCAAATCATAATTTTTTTAATAGTTTGTCACCCTCTCCTTTTAACGATCCATTTCCTACAGATACGATTAATCTAACCTCACGTGGTCAACTGCACAATGCATACATTATCAGACTGTTCTTCGGACAATTATTATACAAGAAAAATTATTGTACCCACACTATTATCCATGGTCAATCCTTATCTATAATGAGCTAATTGCAAGCTTTAATGTTTTTGCTTATGGTGACTTTTCTAGTACAAGTAATTACTCTGGTTCAACTGTATTGGCTTAGTAGCCATACCTTCCGAAGCTGTTATTATAACAATATATTGGACGTTCCACAAATTAGTGCCTCCGTTTCCTAAAGTACCATGAGATTTCATATTCTACAATACAGGGAAGTACCTCACCTTTACAATCCAACTAAACGTCAAGGCAGGCTTTTACGAATTCTGTGGAATGCAATACTTATCATTTATTTTTGTGGCTTAAACATGAACTTATCTGCCACTGTTATTAATGTAAATACTTTTGCTCCATTGGCTTAAAGTTCATATCCACCCCCCCCCCCCCCCCCACAAAAAAAAAAAAACAAAAAAACTCAGGCTATATTTCAGGAAAGAATTGTCCTTGAACGTGAATCAGAATATAATCGTTTGAGGCAAGAGAGAGAGGATCGCATCAACCAGATCATTGCATCGAGGAAGCGCGAAAGGGAGATCAAGAGGAAGCTGCTTTTCTATCTGAAATCTGAGGAAGAGAGGTTGACCAAACAGCGTGAAGAGGAGGAAGCTCGAAAGCTTGAAGGTAATCTTTGACATTTTTTTGTTATGTTCTGTTGAGACAGGCTACAGAGAATCCTTTCATCTTTTAATGCCCATGGTCTATTTGGATATAACATCAGGTTGACAACCTCCTTACATTCGCCATGTACGCCTCTTAGCAGTGTTAACTAATTCCATAGCCACCTCACGAAAACACAAAACTTTAAAATAAAAAAAATAAATAACAGAATTATAAAGACGATGCCCGGTCTGTGTATATCGTTCTGATTGTGTGGCCTTTTATGAGGTGATTGTGTGACTTTGTAAGAGGTGACCTTAAAATCTGTTCCAAGAATTGCCCAACTACGTATGAGCAAAAATAATAACAAATGGAATGATCGGACCCACATGTGAATTAAATGATTTATGAAATATAGGATGATCTTATGTGATGGGTGAATTTTTATATCTACACAAATTCATGCATGCATAATTAATGTAACTTCTCCAGTTGGGTAATACCACAACCAGATACGGATAAGTCTACCCTCAAAAGATTGGTGCTCCAAACCAGCTGTCTATACTTCAAATCTTCCCACTTTTGATGGGAGACTTCTGGATGGATTACAAAATTAAAGTCTTTTGATTTGTTAATTAATAAAATGAATATTGTAAATAATATACCAAATAGGCCATCTAAATAGAAGGCTAAACAGCATTCAACAATTAAACGGTAACCCCACCCAGACACATCCCCAGAGTTTGCATCCTAGCAGTAAAGGTTTCCTTTGATAATTTTTCAAATATGAGACCTCAAGTCTTGATTGCAGAGGCTGAAAGAAAGAAGAAGGAAGAGGCGGAGCGAAAGGCAAAGCTAGACGAGATAGCGGAAAAGCAAAGGCAGCGGGAAAGAGAACTTGAAGAGAAGGAAAGGCAAAGAAGAGAAGCTCTCCTCAGCCATGCTGCTGCCAAACCAATCCCCGGCATGCCCCGTCCATCTGAACCAGTTGTTCCCGCTCCTGCCATTGCAGCCGCGTCTTCTTCCGGCGGAAAGTATGTCCCAAGGTTCCTCCGTGGCGGTGGCCAGGCCCCACCTGAGCCCGATCGCTCGGACCGCTGGTCCCGCTCTGACGACCGCCCGCCTCCATCTGGTGACAGGTGGGCCCGCTCTGATGACCGAAGGCCGCCCCCCGGTGGCGGCTCAAAGCTGCCGGCATCATCCTCGTCATCTTGGTCCTCGTCTAAACGTGGTTGATTTAGAGAAGGGTTTGGGTGTGTTTTTGGCTGGAAAATGATTGATTACAGGATTCTGAGGGTTTTTGTAAGGCCCTTGTAGACTTTTGGTTATGTTTGATTAGAAAGTAAGATGCTCGCCAGTGCTATCAACAAAACATGTGAATTATGTGAACTGATGAGATGGATTCTTTGTAATTCTGATATTTGCCTGGTCATATCTATTAACGTTGTGTTTTCGATTTGAATATGTAGCATTGTGACTTGTGAGGTTTCGGCGAATCGCATCACTTGGAGGATACGGTTTGGTGTGTGACTGGTTATTTCCATGAGGTTTGTCGGTGATTCCAGGGTAACATGGTATCTTTCCCGAATGTTGGGTATGTAGGGGCAAGAATTTGCTTGTCTAGTGTTATTTTCTAAATTTTGTTTTTAATCTCTGCATTAAATTTCTTACCCTAAAATAGAGGAATTGTGTTGTATGCACCGTTTCTAGTAAAATAAGGTTTTGTAGAGATTGGTAGAGTTGTAAACAGAGCATCTTTAAGGACCTAGGGTTTCACAGTTGCAAGATATGGCCGTTCCTTCTAACTTGAATTTCATTTTTGAAGAAATTTATGATTTTGAGCTTCGGGGACTTAATTTGAGTGCCTAGGGTTTGGTATTTCTGTTTTTTAGCTATAGATTTCATTTGAGGGTGGGGAAATGATAGAACTAAGGTTTTTCTTGTCGAGTATAATTTTAGGGCTTTTTGTTGCTTTGTTTTTTAGATGGAATTGAGTAAGATTTACAAGTTGTCTATGGACACTAAGCACTCAATCAAGCTCTGATAGGCTGGGGTTTTTCTCACTTTGATCTCGGTTTCATTTATACGAAGTTTGCAAGTGAGCCTACAATCGCATTCCGCTTCTTCATGGTTGGAGAAGTTGAGCAAGAATATCCATATTTTATGATCAATCGGAGAATTTGAAGAATAATTCCTTAACCCTAGTTCTCATTAAGGTCTTCTATTAAGAACTTTAGATGAATAAGAGGGGTTGGGATTTTATTACCATGTCCCGAATTTCTCCGCTAACTGACTAATAGATGACTAATAGAGTGAAGGAATATATCAAAATAGAATCTTTTTGCATAGTTGGGAGGTTTTAAAAGCAACTTAAAAGTTTTTATTAGGGTATTAAGTAATTACCAAGTTTTGGAGGAAGGCGGGGGTTTAGTAATCAGTTATGGAGTTTTTTCCTTTTTTTTCCTTTTATTGCGGGGTTTGGGGGCTTTTTTTTTGTGGGTAAAAATTCTTTCTTTCATATGCAGTTGAAAAGGTTATATTAGTGGATAATTCAATCGATAAGATTACTTCTACTTTAGCCTGGAAGAGGTATGGATTCTTATTTCTAAAAAAACTACTTAGTAAATAGGTAATAACAACCGTCAAAGTCCACTCCACGGATTTTAGATATTCCTACTTATTAAATAATGTAAACTCTATGGATTTCAAATTTTTACCGTAAATAAGAAAGAACAATTGTCAAAACCCTTTAACCGGTTCAAGCTACCAGATCACGAGTAACTTGAAGATACCAAATACTCTCTAAAGGGTATGTTTGGCAATTGGAAAGGGAAGAGAAGGTAAGAGAGTAGCTTAAAAGAGTAAATGGATAAAAAAAACAGTAGGAATTTTACAGAGCTTGTTTGTTCGGCACAAAAATAAAGAAGTAATACTTTTCTTATTAGCCTACAAAACTGGTGGGAATGCTGCCTGGCCTTCTTTCGTAGGCTTCTTACTAAAAGGGTATTTGAGGGGGAGAAGGCCATACACTCAACTTACAGGCCTCAAAACAAGTATGTTCAGTATTAATTCAAAGAAAATAGTTAAGTTAGAGCTTATATGGCAATAAAGTTAATGGATGTAAAACGTAATTATATATTACTTTTGTTAATATTATGTCTGTAACAATTGCCTTGTGATATTAATAAACAAAAGATACATGTACTTCCTCAAGGCAACAAGTAAAAATGAGAAAGAAGATGGCATGGATAGGAAGTGACAGGTACCCACTTTCTTCCCTTTGTACTTTGATGCCGAACGACGTTAGTAACTAAGTGTTGTCACTTCTGTACTTCCTTTTTCGCTTCCCATTGGTAATATGTCTAAAGGTTCTGCGAAAAAACGTTTCCACCAGGTTTGTAGTGAAAATTTCTCTACAAACCCTTTGCAAGTCCTTGGATAGACTTTAAGATTGAGAGAGTGTGTGTGCAAAATAGAGTGTGCAAAAAAAGATTTGCACAAATCTCATAGCCCATTTAAGGGCTTATAAGAGGCTTATAGAGAAATTTCTCTAGAAGCCTTTATAGAAAAGTTTTTTCCAAGGATCTGTTCGGCTGCAAAGAATCTGGATATATTGGAACTCTTAGAGTAGGGGCAAGTAGAGAAGTATGGAAAAAATAATAATAATTCCTCCTTATTAAAACATTAAACAGACATGGCATGTTCAGTACAAGGTACTCCTGTCACCCTTGTTTTGTGATGCATGCGTTTTCTTTCTGAGCTTTTAAAGTTCAGGCACCATCTCATTATATAACAAATGCTAGCTTATTCACAAATGAATTATATTGTCACTCGCTATCCAAATTGCCCTAAAAAAAATCCCACATTCTGTGTACTATACAAATCCCACATTTCCTACTTCTATCTTTTCCACACCAAACATTCAGTACAAAGAAGACCCTCTACAGTTCCACGGCTCTTCGTTCCGGTCGGTTTTCTTTTGCTGTTACCGAAGGAATTGATCTGTTTCATACTCATTGCGATGGAACTTTTCTTGATACCCAATCATGACTTGCTCAAATAATTAAAAACCATTGATTCCAGTTTTTCAGTAAAGCTCTTGTCTTCTTAGGCACATTTCTTCTTGAGATGCAATTTCTTCTTCTACGTGCTTTAAAAACTCACCATTTTCATTGCAAAGTCTAGTCGACAAGGATGGAGATAGAGGTGAATAGACACCTGCATTATGCATTATACGGGATAAATTTAGGTCATAATACATATAAGATAAGCTGGAAAATTGACCAAGTAATACTTAAATACCATGAAGTCTTGGCCTATTTATTTCAAATACCTAGAACTTCATAATTTACATTAGAAGTAGCATAAACTTTGTCCTTCACGGATGTCGGATCACGTCAAGATGTTACCTTCTGTAGATCTTCTGTTGGCGATGATGGACGGCTGGGATTGAGTTGGAGGTTGCCTCCTGAAGGTGTGGATCTCAATGGGTTTGAGGTTGTTGGGGCCGAGCTAACTGCAAGGAAGTCCCGGGGTGGTCGTACCACCGAGGACCCTCCGGCGATCAAGTTAGACCGGATATTTGAGCAGAGTAACGACCTAGTGAGGAAAGAATGACTTACTTGAACCGTCTGAAGGAGGGGTTTATATAGCGGTGGCAGCAGGCAGGCAGGTGCGAGAATCACGCCGGCCGTTACGCTCCAGACGTCACGCCCGTGTGATAGGCGGGATCCCGCATTAATGGAGAGACATGCTCGTTAATGGGGGATCGTGATGGTGCGGAACGCGGGACATGGCCGGCGGATATTTCGCGCATGGCGAGATTCGCGGAGGCGAGGCGGGTGCGCCTGCGGTTGGTGCCGTCGGTCGGTCCATAGGACCGAGGAAGATAAGCTCGGCGGGGGGCTCGGGGACGAGCGGTGTAAGTCCGCGGCGGCGCCCCGGCCGTCGATCCGACGCCGAAAACGCGGAAATAAAAACTTTGCAAACTAGCAAACCGGCACCACCGCGCACTTTTAACCCGGATCGGGCCATTAACCTAGCAACTAGCAAACTAGAAAAGAGTAGAGAAGTATACCAAGCGATCCGTGTCCTTCGGTCTTCGTCTCCACTCCGATCTCCAGCGGAATCTCCATCCGTCACGACCTCGTCGGAAAGGGCACCACGTAGCCGGAATCTTTTACGGGCTCCCACCTCTGGACCGAGGCAACTCGGACGCGAAGTTGGCTAGCCGACGCGTCCAAGATTTGCTGAAGGCTAGTGTAAAGTCTTTGTCTCTTTGGGGTTTAGTGTAGTTGCCATTGATTTGGAGGAATGAAGAACTTTGAATGGAGCTTGGGAACTTTGATACAAAAATGAGATGAACACATTTTTTTTCACCACAAAAATCAACCTCTTCCCTCTCATGAAGTGGCCGGCCAAAAAAAGAGAATGGAATCAAATAAGGGAGGTGAGTGTAGGAACTAAAATGGTGACCATATCAAAAGTAAGCCTCACATCAATATCTCATCCATTCTTTTCTCATGATGCAAAAGATAAGAAAGAAAAAGGATCTCATGATACTAGTCAAATCATGAAGCCATCATATGCAAGAAAACCCTCCACAATAAGTTATTTGCACTCTTGCAAATAACCCCCTCCAATGATAAAGTCCGGCCGCGAAGGAACAAAGGAAAACCGGCCGGAACGGAATGCAAACTGGCAACTCCAGAAAACCGATCCCGTAATAAATTACAGGAAAACCCCACTACTGCATATACATGCCCGCATTTGTATTCCCACTGAACACAAATGCAAAGAAACAAAATCTACACTATCTAATACTAGGATCCGGCTTAAGCCAAAGCCGGCCAGTAAAATCCGTCCGATCACGATCCGTGCAATACCGCACGTATCTGATCGAACCCTGCCATATCTCCATACGACCTCTACAGCGTTTCGCCCGAAACTTGAGTAACTGTGTGTGGTGGACTCTAAAGACTCGTCAATACTATGGCTGTGGATTTAACCACTAGCACGTCAGAGGTATCAGCCAATACATAACGGGCCACCAGCTATTGACCAAAAGGGACGTCAATGAGCGAACTCATCCTGACATCCTACTGAGCCTGTCAGTGACAATATCCGTACAGTCCGGTCCGTTCGTCTATGAGTATCGCATGGCGGACCTAGGGGATTGGTAAAAGTCAGAGCCCCAATAGCGGTACAAGTCGTGTCGGAGTGTAGCCCAGAACACCCTGAGATACTACTGGAATACCTACCAGCAAATCTCCAGCCTTGGCCAAGGACTTTCCATGTTCTGGCTCTCCTAGACACAGCGCGACCTCACCCCCAATACCGGGAGAGACGAACCCCTGCAGATCCGCTCACTGCCTCCATGTGGCTCGGGACTGTACCCAACTAAAACCTGTTTGCACGACTTCTTTGAGCCGTGGTAGGGTAGTAATCAAAGCACAGTGGGAACTCACACGAGACAAATGACGATCTCAGGTCGATGAACTAACCTGTACACATGTCACCAGGGAACTGCTATCTGACGTCTGGTATAATCCCAACTAGCAGGTTCCCGGCGAGTCCTGTCCGGTGTACTCATAACCCAATGAGCACCTGTTTACATCTTAGGTGAACCAACTGACACCAGTGGCTTGTGAGACCGGCCACCGCCCCTCGTCGGGGTCTCGACTGTATACACTAGTCTACTCTGGAGAATCGATGCCCTGTCTCGAAACTCCCACGACTAGGGACCATTTAAGGATGTGCTTATAGACTCCAGCTCTCACGTATATGATCGCCCTCATACTGCTGGTAGTCAAGCAAGAATCCTAGGGGCTCTATCAACGTGTAATAGCGACTCGTAAGGTCATCTAAACCAGTACACGATGATAAAGATAAACCAGATAGCAAACTATCATCTCGAGTAAGACTGTCCTACTGGGATAGGTCCTCCCCTCAATCATTGCAATCACGTGCCTGTGATCCAATAATTGACTTTGAGGGCACTATATCCAACAATCTCCCACTTGCACTCAAGGCTAATTATTGCGATGTCGCATACTCACAGCCCGTGTGATATCGAACACCCAACTCCTCTACTAGTCAGTATCACAAAGCTCGTTTGCGAAACTATTGCGTTCGAGGAATAGCCTTAGTGAGTGGATCCACTCTGATGTTTCTTTTTATGTCTCTCTTTATCTCAAGTTCGCGGAGAAAGCCATCTCCCGAAATGAGCAATACCTATCTTATAATGTGTCTGGATGTCTGATGGGACCCAGCTCATAAATGAACTCCAAATCCAAACTTCTTAGACTGTATCGACAACTGAACTTAATCAGTGTCCTGCGCCATACCTCCCCTCAGTATCCACCTGGACCATCTGTCCAAAATACTGCCCCTCGTCAGAGGGAAAACTATAACTCTGACAGCAACTCTGCCATCCAGGTCACCTTGGAAGCCTGGAATGATAACCGTCTCCTAAAGGAGGCTGCCATTATCAAATCCCTAGAACATTCACTTATGTTCTAAAACTGCTTCCGATTGTTTCTCCAGGATTGGATTAATATCAACTTATTGCACTTACTGCAAGAACAACATCTGGTGTGGTACTTGACATCTCATGATCAACTCAATTGCCTAAGCAAGTGATCTGCCAATCATGCGTATCCCTCTCCCCTTTAGTGTGTAAGACACCTTTAGAGAGGGTGACTCCATCACCTGCAGGTATACTACCGTGCCATGAGTCGTCCATTCTAAATACTCATAGAATGCTGTCTAAGTACCCAGATTGGGAAACCACCCAAATCTAGATCTAAAACCATAGATCTAGTGACCAGAATGTCTGATATAATATCCAAGTCCTATATGGAGAAACCACTGTGTGACGACCAAAGTTTAACTGATCGTAGTATAGGAATTTCACTTCCTACTCTGTGTATGTCATCAAATACCAGGACATCACACCCTACTACCTTCTTAATAGATCCATCCCCTATTCTGATGAAGTCAAATCTATGACTGTCACATCAGAAATAGATGATCTATCTCCACTATATCTGCTTAAGTCTATAAATAGACATAAGCCTGATGTCCATCAATGCTTCCGTTGCTCCCACTGACTATGACAACCCTCTGGCATAGTCATATAGACGTACACTTCTAAAACCAGTTTAGAACGACGCTATACTCATCCTCCTGCCGGGTCTCACAGTCTGGAACAACAGCAATGGCAAGTCCGGGTAAACAAGAACCTCCCTGCCACCGTCCTTGAGCATACCGAAGTACCTCTCGAGCGCCTGAGGTTACCCACCATATCTGCGGAGTGGCCAATGGAATATTGAACCATATTGAATCTTTAGGTTCTTATCAAATCTTCAGTAATCGTTTGCGGTTCTGGAATCACTTCCAGTTCTACCATACTCCCACTACTGTTTTCTGAAAAAATCCATTTTTGTTAAAACTGTGGCGAGTTAAGAACAATATCACTATTAATCTTCCAGATGGTAGAAAGTCAACCCTCGTCATAGCCCGGGTCAACCCACAAACAACCATTACAGAAACGTGCCTTGAGTTATCCAGAGTCTGGTTTTAAGCATAAGCCGGACAACTCCCCGTACCTTAACAATGTCAAGATATGAACTGTTCTATATCAATATAGAAACAGAGGCACTGATTTAATTGAACCAGATTCAAATCATGCAGCTGTCTCCAGTGCATGTCAAGTAAATGGAGAGAGGCCGATCAGCGTTACTCAACTTAGGAATACTTCCAATTATGAGTAACCTAAAAGAGAAGCAAGTTCTCTTAACCATTACTATCATCTGAATACCATATACAAGTATATACATCTCCGATCACTTTGAAGAATCCCGATACTTGCAATACCTGGTTCTCTACTTTATTCTTATACCTATAACTTCTCAAAACTTCGACCCTGTGTTTCTACGAAACACATGTCTAAGAACTAGAGAAGTCACAAGTAAACAGAATATAGTACGAGGACCAACCACTCTGTCCTAATGGACACTGGACAACATACAATACTCTGTATAATTCTCTTGAGTCTAATAACTCATTCACTGTGTGTCGTAGGTTGAAAACTGTACTTATGGTTAAGAAGAATTACACCGCTGTTCAATGCTCCTTACCTAACCATCCACTGATATAGGTAAATGTCATAGACATAATTTCAAAAGGTATATCTCACTCTATAAAAATAGACGTACAGATATATCAATTTGAAATTGGTGCATAACAACGGATATTCAAAACCAAATATTTTCCGACCGGCAAACAGCCCAGGTGACTTCCTCAAATATCACCAATTACAACGAGTTCCGATATAATGAGGATGATCACCTAATTCCTAATAACTTGCTCCCACTCATCATCTGTAAAACCATACAGATGTGAGATTCCAACCTGGTAAATACATACCCTGGAGCAAGTGTCTAATTGAGAAATCAGTTTTCTTTTAACAGTACACAGTGAAACTGAAACATTGAAATGTTTCGATGGGGTATCCCGGTATTCCTAGTAATGCCTCTTCCATTATCCAGATTGACAACTGTAACCGTATAATTCTTTGCCACTTCTCCAAATCCCTTTATATGTCTTTAGTCATTACCTTCTGCACACCCCTTTAGGCCAAATGGTTTTCTTCTTTCCCTACCGATCGGCACCAGCCTAAGGTTTGGAAGAAGACAATCCAATAAGCATAAAGGGTGTACTGTCCTAATCCTAGGAGCACTCGCAATGCGAGACTAGGTGAAGATAAAAGACAACCGAATAAACCTTATTCCTATTTCTCCTGAACCAGAATCCATCCCCGAACTGGAACAAGTTCCTTTCGAGTTCGTATATAACCATACGATGGATTATCCAATAAACTTGGGATCTTCGTAGTGATACGGAGTGTCCTGGAGAAATACAAAGGTGATTTAGGATTGGAGAAGAAATACTTGGTTTGGTCGTGAATAGCAGTCGCAATTTACTTTGCCCTCTTACTAATCCCTTTCTTTGTCTTAACTTAATACCTTCTGTACACCATTTAGGCTAATTGGTTTTCTTCATTCCCTACCGTTCGGCACCAGCCTAAGGTTTGGAAGAAGACTATCCAATTTGCGTAATAGGTGTACTATCTCCTAAACCAAGGAGTACTCGCAATGAGAGAAGGTGAAAGGAAAAGACAACTGAATAGTCCTATTCGTTTTCTCCAGAACCAGAAACCATCCTCGAATTCCTTCGAGTTCGTATATAACCATACATGGTTTTGTCCAATAGAAGTGGACGTTCGTAGTAATACGGGGTGTCCTGAAAAAAAGGGTAAAAGTAGGAGTGGCAATGAGGTTTGCAACTCTGACAATCCAAAAGCCAGTGTTAAGAAGGTTCGGTCAACTTGGTCACGAGTCATAGTCTAGGGTCGGGTCAATGGTCGCTGCCAAAGAGAGAGAGAAAAGAAACACTCAGCGTGCACTCTAACCTAGATCAGAATGGTTATCACTTTATCTAATCTGGAAACCTCCCACTGTAACGTCAAATTCTTCCCCAAACCTGAAAGAAGAATTAGCCGGGATCACCCGAGGAGTAAACCAACTCATCAGTGGGAATCGGGATCCAACTATCATCGCATGATAACGTGACGGAATCTGCTCACGTTATCACACTCCAGAAGGTATGCGCATACCTGGCAAGTTTCAGTTCTTTTGAAACTCCCGATGTGATTTTTGCCCCATGCTCTTATCACCTTGACTTTGGCCAACAAATCATAAGTCACATGTCAAGTTCTACCCGTCGTTCTCCAGGTTAATTTGAACCCACCCGTACAAGCCCTTGACTTTGGCCAACAAGGCTATACGACTGTCCCAAACCAACGCATCTATCTATACTGCATATGAATAACCAACAGCTACCAAACACTGTTCCTTGACTTTGGCCAACAAACACAGCTTGAATACTATTGACTATCCATATGAAACGACGGAGGGCTACGAATGGTTTCTGGCGAAAACCTTTAACGTAATGAACTTGATATCGTTGAAGGAACTGGATAGCTTTTTAGAAAAATATAGTAACGAAAACCTTTGCTAAAGAGGTCACTCCCGGTGAAGGGATCTCGGCTCTTTCCCCGTAGAATGAGGTGCAGGATATTCCAACTGAATACCAGGATGCAAAGCAAAAGTAATCGGCTATAGTGAAGTTATTGCCCTGACGCAAACTTTTGTCCAAGGGGTCACTCCCGGTGTAGGGATCTCGGCCCTTGCCTCGTCGACTGAGGAGCAGGATATTCCAACTGAATACCACTGTGCAAAACAAAAGAGAACGCCCTTACAATAACAGCTTTTTGAAAAATGTTCCAACAACATCAGAATAGGTTTGTTTATCTTGCATTGATCCGAATCAACGCAGTCTCATCAATTGATCACACCACCAAGAACGAAAATAATGACGTACGAATATGCCATCCGTATTCGCCACTGGGTCCCGTCATCACCCGTTAGGTTAGCTAACTAACGACAGAGCGGGGACTGGGCTAGCGTGGATGCAAAACATATACAACATCTACTAGTATATATATAATATATAATTTTCGCTCAAGGCGTGATAAAAAATGCAACATCACAGAAATGTACAACATCACAGATCATATAGATATCTGGGATCCCCGGGTTTCACAGAGCCGCTATTGAAACCCGACGTTCCCCTGGTCGTGTGGATAGCCTGTGCAAAGAAATCCTAGACCCCTACGGGCGCGGCAAGTTACCCGCCAAAACCTGAAGCGAGCCAACCCCTTTCAGCAACGTGAATGGACCACCCAGCACTTCACGGAATCCGGCAACTTGGGCACCCCTCCTGGGTCAATCCTATACCCCCTACGAGTGCGGCGAATAGCCCGCCAATTCTAGAGTAAAGCCCCCTCCGTCTCAACGCCATGAGATGCGGGCTCGTTGCCCTCTAGAACCCGGCTATCTGTGCACCCCTCCGCGAGGTAATCCTAGTACAGAAAGTAAAATATACATACAACGGGTACATCGACCGCAACCTGGTCGTGCCCCAAAAGAATAATACAAACAGGCAGTGACGGCAGTCCACATGTCGGACGCTCGCCCCGCAATATCAAATGTACATATAAAACAAAACTGTACTAACATTGCATCCAGGCTATCCCCCACGACCGATCCGCAACATCACAGCACAACACAGAATATCAACGTGAATGTCACGTTCGCAAATCCGTCCAAGAGGAATATAGCAGTTAGACAGGATTTACCGATCGAATGACATTCACGGTCGCAGATATAATGTAAATACTGTGAACTAGCATGTTTAAAATATTCGATCGAACAAATTTATCGAAGTGGGCCCCAAGCAGTACTGTAGCACTTACAGAAAATCTGGGCCCAAAAAGAATATCCCAAAACCCCCATTTTGAACTCAGGAGCACTCTGCAAAAATTTGGTCAAATGAGGAGTCAAAAACGCTGCGGAACCGCGGCCCAAGCATGGGTTTGGCCGCGTTTCCTCAGTCGTATGGTGCGATCACTTGACCAATTTTTCACAGATTGCTTAGAATTCCCTGCACAGTATTCTGCAACAAGCTGAAAAATTTTTGGAGCCAAAAAAAATTCGACAGAAACTGATACATTGGAAAATACGGTTTTTGGGGATTTTTGTTCGATCGAGTTCTAAACATACTAGAGCAAGCTAGGCATGGTTAATGGCGTGGCTCTGATACCAATGTAAGTCCGCGGCGGCGCCCCGGCCGTCGATCCGACGCCGGAAACGCGGAAACAAAAACTTTGCAAACTAGCAAACCGGCACCACCGCGCACTTTTAACCCGGATCGGGCCATTAACCTAGCAACTAGCAAACTAGAAAAGGGTAGAGAAATATACCAAGTGATCCGTGTCCTTCGGTCTTCGTCTCCACTCCGATCTCCCGCGGAATCTCCGTCCGTCACGACCTCGTCGGAAAGGGCACCACGTAGCCGGAATCTTTTACGGGCTCCCACCTCTGGACCGAGGCAACTCGGGCGCGAAGTTGGCTAGCCGACGCGTCCAAGATTTGCTGTAGGCTAGTGTAGAGTCTTTGTCTCTTTGGGGTTTAGTGTAGTTGCCATTGATTTGGAGGAATGAAGAACTTTGAATGGAGCTTGGGAACTTTGATACAAAAATGAGATGAACACATTTTTTTTTCACCACAAAAATCAACCTCTTCCCTCTCATGAAGTGGCCGGCCAAAAAAAGAGAATGGAATCAAATAAGGGAGGTGAGTGTAGGAACAAAAATGGTGACCATATCAAAAGTAAGCCTCACATCAATATCTCATCCATTCTTTTCTCATGATGCAAAAGATAAGAAAGAAAAAGGATCTCATGATACTAGTCAAATCATGAAGCCATCATATGCAAGAAAACCCTCCACAATAAGTTATTTGCACTCTTGCAAATAACCCCCTCCAATGATAAAGTCCGGCCGCGAAGGAACAAAGGAAAACCGGCCGGAACGGAATGCAAACTGGCAACTCCAGAAAACCGATCCCGTAATAAATTACAGGAAAACCCCACTACTGCATATACATGCCCGCATTTGTATTCCCACTGAACACAAATGCAAAGAGACAAAATCTACACTATCTAATACTAGGATCCGGCTTAAGCCAAAGCCGGCTAGTAAAATCCGTCCGATCACGATCCGTGCAATACCGCACGTATCTGATCGAACCCTGCCATATCTCCATACGGCCTCTACAGCGTTTCACCCGAAACTTGAGTAACTGTGTGTGGTGGACTCTAAAGACTCGTCAATACTATGGCTGTGGATTTAACCACTAGCACGTCAGAGGTATCAGCCAATACATAACGGGCCACCAGCTATTGACCAAAAGGGACGTCAATGAGCGAACTCATCATGACACCCTACTGAGCCTGTCAGTGACAATATCCGTACAGTCCGGTCCGTTCGTCTATGAGTATCGCATGGCGGGCCTAGGGGGTTGGTAAAAGTCAGACCCCCAATAGCGGTACAAGTCGTGTCGGAGTGTAGCCCAGAACACTCTGAGATACTACTGGAATACCTACCAGCAAATCTCCTGCCTTGGCCAAGGACTTTCCATGTTCTGGCTCTCCTAGACACAGCACGACCTCACCCCCAATACCGGGAGAGACGAACCCCTGCAGATCCGCTCACTGCCTCCATGTGGCTCGGGACTGTACCCAACTAAAACCTGTTTGCACGACTCCTTTGAGCCGTGGTAGGGTAGTAATCAAAGCATAGTGGGAACTCACACGAGACAAATGACGATCTCAGGTTGATGAACTAACCTGTACACATGTCACCAGGGAACTGCTATCTGACGTCTGGTATAATCCCAACTAGCAGGTTCCCGGCGAGTCCTGTCCGGTGTACTCATAACCCAATGAGCACCTGTATACATCTTAGGTGAACCAACTGACACCAGTGGCTTATGAGACCGGCCACCGCCCCTCGTCGGGGTCTCGACTGTATACACTAGTCTACTCTGGAGAATCGATGCCCTGTCTCGAAACTCCCACGACTAGGGACCATTTAAGGATGTGCTTATAGACTCCAGCTCTCATGTATATGATCGCCCTCATACTGCTGGTAGTCAAGCAAGAATTCTAGGGGCTCTATCAACGTGTAATAGCGACTCGTAAGGTCACCTAAAGCAGTACACGATGATAAAGATAAACCAGATAGCATACCATCATCTCGAGTAAGACTGTCCTATTGGGATAGGTCCTCCCCTCAATCATTGCAATCACGTGCCTGTGATCCAATAATTGACTTTGAGGGCACTATATCCAACAAGCGGGAGGCTGAGGTATCTTGGTTCTGCTATAGCATGGAGGCGAGCTGAGAGGGCCGAGGAGGCCCATGGTGTAGGGGCTCGGAGACGAGCCAATGGCTGTTTGTAGGACGGGCATAGGAGTGGTCTGGTCGGCCACTGTAGGTCCTTTCTTGCTAGCTTCGGAACACGTCATTTGCCATGTGTCACGATCTGGGAGATCACCGATATCGAGCATCATCATTATCCCCCTACTCTCGTTCCGACTCGTCCATGGGTCGGGTCGAGAGTGGTCTGCCGGTTACCCGAGGTGAGCTCCCTTTGGTGCATTCTCGGGTAATCAGCTGTATTTCCTTGATGATGTCCGCAGATCAGGGGTCAGATCTTGCATTTAAAGAGGAAGCACCGGATCGAGCGTACGTTCGTCGAAGCGACAACCCACGTGTCAGGCGCTGGTTGGCTGACGTGACGACCCGCAGTTTTCCCGCTTCCGATGGGATGCGGCCAATGCGCATGCGACAAGTGGAGCGACGGTGGTCGTCGAATGCGATGAGTCATTTCGGCGGGAGACGACTGTCGCCGTTGGATGTGTACGCCGGTAGCCATAAATAGAGGTGGGACCCCCACCAGGGCCCATACCTCTTCGTAATTTCCTCATCAAGAGTCTCGTTTGCTCGGCGCTCTACTTTTTAGGTCGGATTTCTACGTTTTCTCTTCCGAGGACTCATCCTCTCCACCAGGTTAGATGTTTTCTTGTGAAGAGTCTGTAGAAATAGTCTAGGTCGAGTCTAGGGAGCCCCCTGTAGATTCTTCCCCTTCTTCTTCTTCTTCTTCTTCCTCTTCTGCTTCTCCTTCCACCGAGTCAGAGTCCTCTCGGGAAGTTAGGGTCAGGTCCTCTTCCCGGGGTCGCGCGACGGGGTCGGTCCCCAGAGCACAGGTCTCAGGTGTTCTTGGTGTGCGGTCCTCGCTGAGGCGTGCGGAGGAGCTTGTAAATATCAAGACTCATTTCCTTATTCCTCCCGGCTATTTGCTTCGTCTTGCCGAGGAGGGGGAGAGATCGAACCAGGTACGGGGCAATAAGATTGCCTTGTACCTGGAGGCCTTTTGGGCCGGGTTGCGTCTGCCCTTCGCCCCCAAGGTGATTGCGGTGTTGAACTTTTTTGGGTTAGCCCCGGGCCAGCTGGTACCAAACTCCTGGAGGATCCTCCTCAGGTTTTTGTTCCGGTTGAGCTTGAGTCAGATTCCTTTCAGCCTGAGCCTCCTTGTTTCTTCCCTCTACTACAAAAACCATCCCGGCGCTCGCAAGGGTATATATTTCCTTTAGAAAACAACGGGGGGATACCGCCGGGTCGGGAATTGTCGTATGTTAGTGTATATGCCCTAGAGGCCATTACTGTATCATACTAGTTTGTATATTACTTAATGGAAGCTTGGGATATTCACCTTGTATAGACAATCTTGCTCAAAATAATAGTATGCTACTTGGTTTGTTTCTACTTTAATGTGTACATGTGTTTCTTTTAGTACATCACCTATACACATTAGTGGAGTCCTTAGGATCTTTGCCTGATTACCAGCGTTGTGATGGCAGTCACACTCGTGGGGGCTTGGTAATCCACAAGCACATCCTTATGCAGGTCCCTAGCCGTTGGACTATCGAGACAGGGCATCGATACTCCGGAGTAGACTAGTGTATGCGCTTCTCATCCCAGCAGGGGAGACGGTCTGTCCCACAGCCGTCAGTACGTCGTACTTGAGATAGTATGTGGGTGCTCGTTAGGTTACGAGTACACTGGACATGACTCGTCGGGAACTGTTGGTTGGTACTATACCTATCGTCAGTTATCAGTTCTCAGGTGACATGAGTACATCTTAGTCCGCTAACTTGACACTGTCACTCCGCCTCGAGTGTGTTCCCACTGTACTTAGATTACTACCCTACCATGGCTCAAAGGAGTCATGCAAACAGGTAGTAGTTGGGTGCAGTCTCGAAGCACTTGGAGGCAGTGACGGTTAGACAGGATTCGTCTCTCCCGGTATTGGGGGTTGATATCGCGCTGTGTCTAGGAGAGCCATTACACAAAGTCCCTGGCCAGGGCAAGCGAGATATACTGGTAGGTTTCCAGTGTTATCTCAGGGTGTTCTGGGCTACACTCCGACACGATTTGTACCGCTATTAGGGGACTGATGTTTACCGCCCCCTAGGCCCGCCATGCGATATTCTCAGACGAACAGACCGAACTGTACGCAGATTGTCACATTCAAGCTCAGTAGGAGTTCAAATGGGTTTTACCTCATCCGTCTTCTTATCGGCATCTACCTGGGGGCCGTTACGCACAGCTAATGCCGCTTGCGGTCTGTGGTTAAACCCACTGCCATGTTAGTGTATATGCCCTAGAGGCCATTATTGTATCATACTAGTTTGTATATTACTTAATGGAAGCTTGGGATATTCACCTTGTATAGATAATCTTGCTCAAAATAGTAGTATGCTACTTGGTTTGTTTCTACTTCAATATGTGCATGTGTTTCTTTTAGCATATTGCTTATATATATTAGTAGAGCCCTTGGGATCTTTGCTTGATTACCAGCGTTGTGATGGCAGTCACACTCATGGGGGCTGGGTAATCCACAAGCACATCCTTATGCAGGTCCTTAGTCGTAGGACTATCGAGACAGGGCATCGATACTCCGGAGTAGACTAGCGTATGCGCTTCTCATCCCAGCAGGAGAGACGGTCTGTCCCACAGCTGTCAGTACGTCGTACTTGAGATAGTATGTGGGTGCTCGTTAGGTTACGAGTACACTGGACAGGACTCGTCGGGAACTGATTGGTTGGTATTATACCTATCGTCAGTTATCAGTTCCCAGGTGACATGAGTACAGCTTAGTCCGCTGACTTGACACTGTCACTTTGCCTCGAGTGTATTCCCACTGTACTTTGATTACTACCCTACCGCGGCTCAAAGGAGTCGTGCAAACAGGTAGTAGTTAGGTGCAGTCCCGAAGCACTTGGAGGCAGTGACGGTTAGACAGGATTCGTCTCTCCCGGTATTGGGGGTTGATATCGCGCTGTGTCTAGGAGAGCCATTACACAAAGTCCCTGGCCAGGGCAAGCGAGATATACTGGTAGGTTTCCAGTGTTATCTCAGGGTGTTCTGGGCTACACTCCGACACGACTTGTACCGCTAATAGGGGACTGACGTTTACCGCCCCCTAGGCCCGCCATGCGATATTCTCAGACGAACAGACCGGACTGTACGCAGATTGTCACATTCAGGCTCAGTAGGAGTTCAGATGGGTTTCACCTCGTCTGTCTTCTTATCGGCTTCTACCTGGGGGCCGTTACGCACAGCTAGTGCCGCTTGCGGTCTGTGGTTAAACCCACTGCCAGCGTAGTGTCGAGTCTTTAGAGTCCTACACAGAGAGCTATTCGCCTTTAGGCAAAAGAGTAGAGGTCGCATGGTTTTGCGACAGGGTTCGGTCACATCCGTGCACTTGTGCACGTTTAGTGTTCGGGCAGTTAACACTAGCGGGCTTTGCTTTAAGCCAGATCCTAGTGTACATTTTGGGATTTGTTTTATCTCGTTTGTATTCGTGTTCCTCGGAACGCGGATGCGGGTGTGTATGCACAGTTGACAGAGAGACAGAGGTAGAGGATTCTCATTGGGGTTGTTGACTGTTGACTGTTGACTTCTGCTAAACCTTAATGAGAATAAGAAATATGATTAATGATAATAATAATTAAGTATTATTGTGACATGGTTGTTGAAGGGTTGACTTTGTTGACTTGTTGACTTTGTTGACCGGTTGACTAGGTTAGACTAGTTGACCATCATCATTACAATGGCTATCATTTCATGGCAAAGACTTTTGCTTGCTTGTTTCTTTTTGCAAAATGAGTGCATGAAATGATATGGCCATTTTGACTTGAACCATCACATAATACTCAATTACTATTATGGGTTATGATTATTTTGGATTATGAGAGCTTGGATGGAAAAAGTCTTGCTCACTTTTTCATTTCCTTTCTCTCTCATGCTTGAGCTCTCCCTCTTTCTCTTGCTCTCTCTCTAGTTCATGGTTCACCTGTCTCATGTGTTGAGAAGCAAGAACCATTGAGATAAAACCCAACACACTCCTCTACTCGTCCTAGTTCACAAGGTTTAGCAAACCAAGTGTTCTAGTTTCTTCTAGTTTGAAGTGAAGCCAAAGGTAGAAGCTTTCAGGTGGATCCATCTTCGGCACAAAGAGACGACAAGGTGAGGACGATCCGACCACCATAAGGAGACTAAGAGAAGGAGTTCAAGTTAAGGTATAACCCCTAACCGAGTAGGTAAAACTCTTGTTAGGTTTGTTAGATAGTTGTTTAACAAAGATCCGTATTTTGAGTACATGTTACCACCAAAAGAAAATTTGTTTTTCATCATTTCCGCATGCCCGTAAGTACCGGGAAAGGTAACGTGGACTTACAGTGGTATCAGAGCCTAGTTAAACACTATCTAACATATTAGCAAAGTAACTAGAAGTTCGATCGGAGAAAAAGTCGCGAAACATGCCCGAAAAATCAAGTTTCTGCTGATTCTGTTTTCTGTTCAAAAAATAATAAATCTGACACTAAAAATCGGCTCAGGCTTTTTAGAACACACTGTAGAAAAAATGGTCCATCGACTCGGTCAAAGAGCCGCGGAACCGCGGCAGGAGCATCCTCCCGTCGCGGATCCGCGGCCGAGTTGACTCGGCCGTGGGCGATTTTTCCTGCAGTTTGTTGAGTAGGGTGTTTTGGGATTTTTACAATATATTTTTTCTGCCCAGATTTTCCAGAAAGCAAAATTTGTTTTTGGGGTCTAAAATTCCGTATTTTGATCGAACTTCTAAAGACTTAAGCTAACGGGTTATACATATCTGTGATGTGATATATGTATTGAACGTCTGCTAATCGCTATACGTCGATTAGTGGGGGTTATACATATCTGTGATCTGTAATGTTGATGGTATGTGTATATGAATTCATTGGATTGTTGCGGATGAATAGCCGGGGGGTTGTGAGATGAGAGTTTTATTTTTCTTTCAATTCATGTAATTTATAATTGATGTAATATTATTTATATGGCCCCACAACCGGGATGGGGTTGTAGCCATCATTGTATAATTTCTTTTACTGTTTTTGCTCTTAGGATAGACCCAAGGTGGGGTGCACAAACTACCGGGTATCTCGAAGTGCCGAGTGGCCTACTCACGGTGTTGAGGGAGGTTGCTTCGCTTCGGGTACTTGCGGGTAGATTGCCGCACCCGTATGGGTCTAGGGTGGGGTCTTAGCTATTCATCGCGACCGTGTAATCCGCTCTTCGTTACAGGCTCGTACGGATTGCGGATTCCTAGTATATCTAATGTGTTCATCTGTGATCTGGAATGGCTATCATTGCATGTGACGAATGTGTATATCTATATATGATATCTATTTAGGCGTTGCTTATGTTTTGCATCCGCGCTAGTCCAGCCCCCGCTCTGTCGTTAGTTAAGTAACCTAACGAGTAATGACCGGGCCCCGTGGCGAATGCGGATGGCATAAGCGTACGTCATATTTTCGTTGTTTTCTGCAATGGTAGGATTAAATGATGGGACACATTAAAATTAATGCAAGAAAATAAACCAAGTAAAAGTCGTTGGAACAATTTCAAAAACCACTCGGGTTCTTTTCAAAAACAACTTTTAAACGCGGAGCTTAAGCCACTCCTTTTAAAAGCTATCAAGGTTCTTTCGATTATATTAAATTCACTACATTCAAGATTTCGCCAAAACCATTCGTAGCCCTTCGTCGTTTCGTATGAATATTCAATAGTATTCAAGCTATGTTTGTTGACCTTCGTCAAGGCATAGTGATTGGTAGCTGTTGGGTGTTCATATGTAGCATAGATAGATGCGTTGGTTTGGGACATGTTAGTGTATATGCCCTAGAGGCCATTACTGTATCATACTAGTTTGTATATTACTTAATGGAAGCTTGGGATATTCACCTTGTATATACAATCTTGCTCAAAATAGTAGTATGTTACTTGGTTTGTTTCTACTTCAATGTGTACATGTGTTTATTTTAGTATATCACCTATACACATTAGTGGAGCCCTTAGGATCTTTGTTTGATTACCAGCGTTGTGATGGCAGTCACACTAGTGGGGGCTGGGTAATCTATAAGCACATCCTTATGTAGGTCCCTAGTCGCAGGACTATCGAGACAGGACATCGATACTCCGGAGTAGACTAGCGTATGCGCTTCTCATCCCAGAGTGGGAGATAGTCTATCCCACAGCCATCGGTAAGTCGTACTGGAGATAGTATGCGGGTGCTCGTTAGGTCACGAGTACACTGGACATGACTCGTCGGGAACTGACCGGTTGGTATTATACCTATTGTCAGTTATCAGTTCCCAGGTGACATGAGTACAGCTTAGTCCGCTGACTTGACACTGTCACTTCGCCTCGAGTGTGTTCCCACTGTACTTTGATTACTACCCTACCCCGGCTCAAAGGAGTCGTGCAAACAGGTAGTAGTTGGGTGCAGTCCCGAAGCACTTGGAGGCAGTGACGGTTAGACAGGATTCGTCTCTCCCAGTATTGGGGGTTGACATCGCGCTGTGTCTAGGAGAGCCATTACACGAGTAGTCCCTGGCCAGGGCAAGCGAGATATACTGGTAGGCTTCCAGTGTTATCTCAGGGTGTTTTGGGCTTCACTCCGACACGACTTGTACCGCTATTAGGGGATTGACGTTTACCGCCCCCTAGGCCTGCCATGCGATGTATCAGACGAACAGACCGGACTGTACGGAGACTGTCACATTCAGGCTCAGTAGGAGTTCAGATGGGTTTCATCTCGTCAGTCTTCTTGTCGGCATCTACCTGGGGACCGTTACGCACAGCTAGTGCCGCTTGCGGTCTGTGGTTAAACCCACTGCCAGCGTAGTGTCGAGTCTTTAGAGTCCCACACAGAAAGCTATTCGCCTTTAGGCAAAAGAGTAGAGGTCGCATGGTTTTGCGACAGGTCGCATGGTTTTGCGACAGGGTTCGGTCACATCCGTGCACTTGTGCACGTTTAGTGTCCGGACAGTTAACACTAGCGGGCTTTGGTTTAAGCCAGATCCTAGTGTACGTTTTGGGATTGATTTTATCTCGTATGTATTCGTGTTCCTCGGAACACGGATGTGGGTGTGTATGCACAGTTGACGGAGAGATAGAGGCAGAGGATTCTCATTAGGGTTGTTGACTGTTGACCATTGACTTCTTGCTAAACCCTAATGAGAATATGATATATGATTAACAATAATATTAATTAAGTATTATGGTGACATGGTTGTTGAGGGGTTGACTTTGTTGACTTTGTTGACCGGTTGACTAGGTTGGACTAGTTGACCATCATGATGACAATGGCTATCATTTCATGGCAAAGACTTTTTGCTTGCTTGTTCTCTTGTGAAAAATGAGTGCATGAAATGATATGGCTATTGTAGCTTAAACCATCACATAATACTTGATTGCTATGATTTGTTATGATGGCTTTGGATTATGAGAGCCAAGAGAAAAAGTCTTTCTCATTCTATCATTTTCATTCTCTCTCTTGTTCTTGAGCTCTCATCCTCTTCCTCTTGCTCTCCCTCTCTTTAGTCTATGGTTCACTTGTCTCATGTGTTGAGAACCAAGAATCATAGAGAAAAATCCCAACACACTCTCCTCTACTCACTCTAGTTCACAAGGTTTAGCAAACCGAGTGAACTAGTTTCTTCAAAGCTCGAAGAAGAAGCCAAAGGTAGAAGCTTTCGGGTGGATCGATCTTCGACGCAAGGAGACGACGGGGTGAAGCCGATCCGTACACCATCGAGTGTAGAAGACGAAGGAGTTCAAGAAAGAAAGGTATAACCCCCTAACCGAGTAGTTAACAACTCCTAGTTAGGTTGTTAGTTAGATGTTTAACAAAGATCCGGTTTTGAGTCCATGTTACCGCCTCTAGAAAATCGTTTTTCACCAAATTCCGCAAGCCCGTAAGTACCGGGAGAGGTAGCATGGACTTACAGTGGTATTAGAGCCTAGTTAAACACTACCTAACATGTTAGCATAGTAACTAGAAATTCGATCGGGGAAAAAGTCACGAAATACACCCAAAAATCCAACTTGCTGTCTATTTTTTTAAGTCTGTAAAAATAAAAAATCATGCTTTAAAAATCGATTCAGGGTTTTTTAAAGATACTGTAGAAAAACGATGCAAAGATTCCATCAAACCGCCGTGGAAACGCGGCAATATCTTGCTATTGCCGCGGTTTCGCGGCCATCTTGGCTCTTCTCTGGATCGTCTTTGCTGCAGAATATTCAGTGGGGTATTTTGGGAATTTTGGTATATGTTTTTTCAGCCCAGATTTTACAGAAAGATAAATTTGTTTTTGGGGCTTTAAAAACCGTATTTTGATCGAGTTTCTTATGACTTAAGCTGACGGGTTTATTTCTGTGATGTGATATTTGTATTGAACGTCTGCTAATCGCTATATGTTGATTAGTGGGAGTTATACAAATCTGTGATCTGTAATGTTATTGGTTTGTGTATATGAATTCATTGGATTGTCGCGGGTGAATAGCCGGGGGTTGTGAGACGAGAGTTTTCTTTCCTTTCAATTCATGTAAATTTGTAAATTGATATAATAATTATTTGTATGGCCGCACAACCGGGTCGGGGTTGTAGCCGTCATTGTATAATTTCTTTTTACTGTTTTTGCTCCTAGGATAGACCCATGGAGGGGGTGCACAAACTACCGGTTATCCCGAAGTGCCGAGTGGCCTACTCATGGAGTTGAGGGAGGTTGCTTCGCTTCGGGTACTTGGCGGGTAGTTTGCCGCACCCGTAGGGGTCTTGGGTAGGGTATTGGCTATTCACCGCGACCGTGTAATCTACTTTTCGTTACAGGCTCGTACGAATTGCGGGTCCTAGTATATCCAATGTATTCATTTGTGATCTGAAATGGCTATCATTGCAATGTATATCTATATATGATATTATTTAGGCGTTGTTTATGTTTTACAGCCGCGCTAGCCCAGCCCCCGCTCTGTCGTTAGTTAAGTAACCTAACGGGTAATGACGGGGCCCTGTGGCGAATGCGAATGGCATAAGCGTACGTCATATTTTGGTTGTTTTCTGCAATGGTAGGATTAAATGATGGGACGCATTAAAAGAACTAATGCAAGAATAACACGCATTAAAAGAACTAATGCAAGAAAATAAACCAAGTAAAAGTCGTTGGAACACTTTCGAAAAACCACTCGGTTCTTTTCAAAACCAACTTTTAAATGCGGAGCTTGAGCCACTCCTTTTAAAAGCTATCTCGTTCCATCGATTATATCAAGTTCACTACGTTCACGGTGTAGGGTGTTTTTTGTCACCCCATTGAGATGGGAATACACGCACGCTTGTCAGGCGTACTACAGATTCCCCCTGCCTAGGGTAGGCGGGGGTTTAATGATTATGGGGATCTGAATCTCCGGCAGCCGCGGACTAAGCTGCCGTTAATTACCCCTCGCCTTTGGGGCGAGGGAACCTCCGATTAACGGGTTAAACTGGTCATGCGAACCCAATGTGCGGTGTGCGTGTGTTCTGTTTTGAAAGGGGGGTTTTGGATACATCGGGAGCCACGCAGAGTTTTTACGGGGGTCCCGCTACCCGGATAGCGGGCTGGGGGTCAAGGGGGCTAGCAGCCCCCTTGCGGGGTTCGGGGCAGCGCCCCGGCCCGAAATTTTTTTTGGAGGGGGAGAATGTTGCGGAGTATGTATATGTGTACATTTGTATACAAATGTATATATATACATATATATATAAATAAAGGGGAAAATGCATCCAAAGGATGCGTGGGGCAGCACCTTGGGCGCTGTGCGCTTAGGTGCTGTGCGTTCAGGCGCAAGCGCGCCACGTGTCGGCACGTGGGCGCTTTGCGCATGAGCGCTGCGCGCAGCGCGCGCCACGTGTCGGCACGTGGCGCTTTGCGCACCTGCGCAAGCGCGCAGGTGCGCAAGCGCGCGCGCCACGTGTCGGCACGCGGGCGCTTTGCGCACCTGCGCTGCGCGCTGGTGCGCAAGCGCGCGCGCCACGTGTCGGCACGCGGGCGCTTTGCGCACTTGCGCAAGTGCGCAGGTGCGCAAGCGCGGCGCGCCACGTGTCGGCACGCGGGCGCTTTGCGCACTTGCACTGCGCTCTGGAGCGCAAGCGCGCGCGCCACGTGTCTGCACGTGGGCGCTTTGCGCATGAGCGCTGCGCGCCGGCGAGGATAAGAGGCTTTTAGCCTCGAAAAAAGATTTCTCAAAAGAGAAATCAGAGAGGAGTTGGACTCCTGAATGTGTTTTGGGGTTAATGGAAGGGGTTCTTCTTCTTCCTCCTGTTGTTTGCTGGATCTTGAAGATCAAGGGATGTGAAATGTCAAAATCTCTTTTTTTTTTGAGATCTGATGGCAGATCTGAGTTCCCCTTAATGGGTTTTGTGGTGGAAAACTATTTAGTTTTGAAAAAGGAAGAGTAAAACTCTTGATTTAATTCAAAAAGAAAGAAGAAGGTTTTGGAACCTTGGAGAAGGAAGAAAGATCTCAGATCTAAAACTTTTTTATGGAGAGAATAAAAAGTTGTCTCTTTTTTTTATTCATCATCATGTTGCCTTTTATAGGCTTACACATTTACATATAGCCCCTTGGGCTTTACAAAAATGGCATTTTAGCCATCCCATGGTTCATGTGCCATTTCATTTTTGCACATAAGCCATGGGCTTACAAAATATTGGCTTTGTGCCCATTTTATTTACATTCATGCACAAAAATTACATAAAAATTATTTGTTACATGATTTTTGTTGTTGGCATGGAGGAGGCTGGCCGCGGGCTCGACTTGGGCATGGGCCCGCTTGACCTGGGCTTGGGCCCACCTGGCTTGGGGTTGACCTTGACTTTGACTCGGTCAACGGGGGTGTAAATTTTTACCCCAACAAAGTGCCCCCCATCAATAAATGCACACAGCATATATGGGTCGTGTGCATGAAATTGATGGATCTTCTTTCACGTGGAGGCGACTTGCTTTGGTTCCCACTTTTTGGGATGCACTGCCCTTTTTACGACGTGGACGGTCGACGCTTAACACGTCTCCGAGACGGAGTGTCCGTGGTAGACGTTTCCCTGGCCCGGAGCGATCTGGTTCCTGCTTTGTAGGAAGCCTGCACTGCCCTTTTTGCGACATGGACGGTCGACGCTCTGATCCGGAGCGATTTGGGTTCCCAATTTGTGGGGAGCCTGCACTGCCCGTTTTACGACATGGACGGTCGACGCTCTGTTACGGAGCGATTTGGGTTCCCAATTTGCGGGAGCCTGCACTGCCCTTTTTGCGACATAGACGGTCGACGCTCTGATCCGGAGCGATTTGGGTTCCCAATTTGCGGGAGCCTGCACTGCCCTTTTTGCGACATAGACGGTCGACGCTCTGTTACGGAGCGATTTGGGTTCCCAGTTTGCGGGAGCCTGCACTGCCCTTTTTGCGACATAGACGGTCGACGCTCTGATCCGGAGCGATTTGGGTTCCCAATTTGTGGGAGCCTGCACTGCCCTTTTTGCGACATAGACGGTCGACGCTATGTTACGGAGCGATTTGGGTTCCCAATTTGCGGGATCCTGCACTGCCCTTTTTGCGACATAGACGGTCGACGCTCTGATCCGGAGCGATTTGGGTTCCCAATTTGCGGGAGCCTGCATTGCCCTTTTTGCGACATGGACGGTCGACGCTCTGATCCGGAGCGATTTGGGTTCCCAATTTGCGGGAGCCTGCACTGCCCTTTTTGCGACATAGACGGTCGACGCTCTGTTACGGAGCGATTTGGGTTCCCAGTTTGCGGGAGCCTGCACTGCCCTTTTTGCGACATAGACGGTCGACGCTCTGTTCGTGTCTCCGAGACGGAGTGTCCGTGGTAGACGTTTCCCTGGCCCGGAGCGATCTGGTTCCTGCTTTGTAGGAAGCCTGCACTGCCCTTTTTGCGACATGGACGGTCGACGCTCTGATCCGGAGCGATTTGGGTTCCCAATTTGTGGGGAGCCTGCACTGCCCGTTTTACGACATGGACGGTCGACGCTTGATTTGACTTGCTCTGCTTCTTGCAGTATCAGGGGTAGACTTGACTTTCTCCGCTTCTTGCGGTGTCGAGATTGGATTCTGACTTGCTCCGCTTTCTGCGGTGTCGGAGTGGAAGTTGACTTGTTGATTTTGATTTCGAGGCGGAGTATAATTCCGACGAGGAGGTCGTTATCCCGAGGCAAAGCATGATTTCGACACGGGGTAAATTCTGGGACGAAGCGTGATTCCGCCGCAGAGGTTGTTGGTTTGATTTGATTTGGTGTTGACATCAGCATCGCTACACTGGAATATGGTACCAGGAGCGAATCATCATCTGTCTTGAGAGGATTTGGGATTTGGTTTTGTTTTGGCATCTGCATTGCTGCACTGGAATAATGCCAGGAGCAACTCATCATTTGCCCGAGAAGATTTAGGAATTGGTTTTTGTTTATTTGGCATCTGCATTGCTGCACTGGAATAATGCCAGGAGCAACTCATCATGTGCCCCGAGAGGATTTAGGAATTGGTTTTTGTTTATTTGGCATCTGCATTGCTGCACTGGAATAATGCCAGGAGCAACTCATCATGTGCCCCGAGAGGATTTGGGAATTGGTGGCTTACGAGACAGGTTTAGATCCCTGTCACCTAAGGCCTTTCAATTTTATGGACCGTGAGGGTCCCATAAAAGCATTTTCTCCCTACGAGTCGAAAGGATCTCATAGGTGTATTTTCTCCTTAGGAGTCGTGGGGACTCCTAAGTGTATTGCTCCTTTGTGAGTCGTAAAGATCTCACGCGGGAATTTTCTCCTCACAAAGTCGAGAGGAAGCGAGTGCATTTCATTTCCTTTTTTTTTTTACGGGTTTGCGCCCTTTCGGGTTTTCACAAACTCGCCGGCTGTCCTGCTGATTTTACTCACGGAGCCCTTTCGGGTTTTCATCCGTGCCCATTTTGCTTGTGGACATACCGTTCTTCTTTTTTTGTTTTCCCTTTTTTTTTTCTCTTTTTTTTTTTTCATTTTTTTTCTTTGTTCTCTTTTTTTTTTTTTTTTTTGGAATCTTCCCTGCCGGTAGGATTTTGAATATGGTCTCGCCGGTAGGACTTGGGAGAGATTGGTATCGTTTTACGCTCGTGGATTGTATACGGTTTTGCAGGATGTATGATCCAGACCGTAGGGCCAAAACATTTCGGGACTTTGTTGGCGTTTGCATCGCTGCACTGGAATATGGTACCAGGAGCGACTCATCATTCGCCGTTGGGGTATGGGAGTTGGAATTTGGTTGGCGTCTGCATCGCTGTACTGGAATATGGTACCAGGAGCGACTCATCATTCGCCACTTGGGAATTGGGGAGAGATGGCTTAGGAGACAGGTTTAGATCCCTATCGCCTAAGACTTTTCAATTTTATGGGCCGTGAGGGTCCCATAAAGGTATTTTCTCCCTGCGAGTCGTAAGGATCCCGCAGGTGTATGTTCTCCTTAGGAGTCGTGGGGACTCCTAAGTGTGCTTTTCCTTTGTGAGTCGTAAGGATCCCACAAAGGTTTGTTCTCCTCATGTATCGTGAGGACACATGAGTGGATTTCTCTCGTTCCCAGTTTAAGGACTTAGAGGTCATCTGTTTCCAGTTTAACGACTTAGAGGTCGTCTGTTTCCAGTTTAACGACGTAGAGGTCATCTGTTTCCAGTTTAACGACGTAGAGGTCATCTGTTCCCAGTTTAACGACGTAGAGGTCATCTGTTCCCAGTTTAACGACTTGGAGGTCATATGTTTCCAGTTTAACGACGTGGAGGTCATCTGTTTCCAGTTTAAAGACTTAGAGGTCATCTGTTTCCAGTTTAAAGACTTAGAGGTCTTCTGTTCCCAGTTTAACGACTTGGTGGTCATATGTTTCCAGTTTAACGACGTGGAGGTCATCTGTTTCCAGTTTAAAGACTTAGAGGTCTTTTGATGGCTAGCTTGGAATTTTAGGGTAGGGGCCGGCATCAGCGTTGCTAACACTGAAGCAGAGGCGCCAGGACACATGAGTGGGTCTTTCCAATGGAGCATAATTCCACAGGTGGAGATCAGCCGCGTAACTGGTGGTTGCGGTGGGGCATGGGTATGCCGAGGATTATTTGAGCCCGTGGATTGTATACGGTAGTCAATTTGGGGACTGGCCGTAGGGCTTGGGAGAATTTTGGAAATTTGAATTTTTGTTTGGCGTCTGCATTGCTGCACTGGAATAATGCCAGGAGCAACTCATCATCCGCCCTTGTTTTTTTTTCGTTTTTTGTTATTTTTTTTTATTTTACCGCGATTGCTCTATCATTTCAGCTTTTCTTATCGCGAAGGTCGCGATCGCCCTATCATTTCGGCTATTTATTCGCGGTTGTCCCATCATTTCGGCTTTATTTTCATTTTCATTTTTACTCGCTGATTTTTATTGCGAGTTGCCCCATCATTTCGGCTTTTCTCTTTTATTTATTTATTTACACACATTTTTCTTTATTACACATTTTTTTTATTACACATTTTTTTTTACATTCCCAGTTTAACGACTTAGAGGTCGATTGTTTCCCAGTTTAACGACGTGGTGGTCCTCTTTGCTTATCCCAGCTCCTTGAACATGATCTTGGCGGAGCTGTGTTGATGACCTAGCTCCGTGGCTTGCCGATACGTCCGAGGATTGAGAGGTTTTTCCAAGCTTATATTGGTCCTCTGCCCAATCTTTGAAAACACAGCAGTCTTCAATGGTATGACTCAGCACTCTATGGTATGGGCAGTATATGGGATTGCCAGTCATATTCATTTCATGTGCCTCTTCGGAATAGGCAGTTGCAGCCATTGTTCAGGGCTTCCTTGAATATATCGCGGACCTCATCCCTCCTAAAGGAGTACACCTTCTTCCTTCTCTCCATCAGAGTAGGTGCCCCTCACTGACGCCGGTCCCCTGAGGCCGATCAATCTTTGGTTCGCCCTGCACATGTCTGGGAGGGTTAGGTTCCCGAAAGGTTTCGGTCTCCATTTGCATGAAATCGGCGGTCGTAGCTTGACTGTTTGCTAACACGCCTTTAGACAGTTCTATCTCTCCCGTCTTGTATTGCCTTTCGACCCAACCTTTGAAGACGAAGCAGTCCTCAATGGAATGACCTATCACCCTGTGATAGGGGCAATATTTTGGGTCATCGGTCATATTCTCTTCTTGCGGTCTCTTTGATTCTGGCAGTTGTAGACCGTTTCTTAGGGCGTCCCTGAATATCTTGTGGACCTTTTCCCTCTTGAAGGAATAGACCTTTTCCAGCTTCTCTTTCAGAGGCGATTCCCCCCGGCGTATGTATCGGAGGGACTGGAGGCTGATTGCGGCCGTTTTTCGCGAAGGCGCTCCGCTTTTAGGTTAAAGGGATATCAGTTGGCTGCTCCCGGGTCCTAATTCCTGGCTCATGAGCCAAAATTTGATTCTGCTGTAATTGCAATCGGGCGACTTGGGTCGCGAGATCTGCCATGACATTTGCCAGCTCGTCGACTTTGGAATAGACCTCGGCCATCTTCTTATCCCTGTCCTGAAATTGCCTTTGAAGCCATTGGAATAATGCCTGTTCTGTAGTTCCGGCTATGACAACCGGGTAATCTTTATTGCCTGAGCTCCATTCCATAGGAACCACGGGATCCTCTGGCTTATCGGCCTGAGCGGGCTCTTCATCATTTAGATCGAGCCGATGCTGGGTAGCGTCAACCGTATCATCACCATGGCTGTGAAGAAGAAGAGGGTTCGTTTCTTCATGTCCGGCCATGTAGACAGTGTGGACAACACACTCAGCCATTCTTTCATCACTGGCAGCTGGTTTCCGCGGAGCGGTCCGGGCTTTGGAAATTCATAAGTTTAACATGGCCAGAGCCCTAGCCCTTTGTTGGTTCTATATCTGAGTCGCTTCTTCCTCAGCTTCTCTGCCGTAAGCGCTTGGCAGGCTTCTGCTCTTCGGGAAGCCGCCATAGGCCGAGTGATGGGGATGCTTGAGAAGACATCTGCCCGCGTGTCCGTCGAAGGTATCGCCTGGGCCTGCCCACGACGTCTGGCAACTTCTTTGGTTCCGATGGCTTTGCCCCCAGTTGGTGCCATGGAAAGCCGTCCAGACACCGATTTGCGCTTGGGTTGGGGCGCCCTCGAGATTACCACATTCAGTCTCCTGCCTTTTGAGACCGGTCTGTCTGTTGCTGGAGCTTGAGTAGCGGGATGGCGTTAGCTGACACGAACAGGATAGAGCCGAATGGTAGCGGCTCCTCCTCCCATTGTCGTCCGAGACTGGCCGGAAGGACCGTCCTGGAGTCCATCTTCATCGTGTAGGAGACTGGAGTCGTGCTGAGAGCTGAGTTCATCATAGGAGACATTGTTGAAAAGTGATTGCTTGAAACCTGCATGAAAGGGCATTATTTTAGTATAAATACAGGTATGTATAATGATTGAGTTCGCATGAACGTTTAACCCGAAATATGGGAGGAGAGACAGGTCCCACCGGGCGTGTCAGAATCTGTAGGGTGTTTTTCGTCACCCATTGAGATGGGAATACGTGCACGCTTGTCAGGCGTACTACAGATTCCCCCTGCCTAGGGTAGGCGGGGGTTTAATGATTGTGGGATCCGAATCTCCGGCAGCCGCGGACTAAGCTGCCGTTAATTACCCCTCGCCTTTGGGGCGAGGAACCTCCGATTAACGGGTTAAACTGGTCATCCGAACCCAATGTGCGGTGTGCGTGTGTTCTGTTTTGAAAGGGGGGTTTTGGATACATCGGGAGCTACGCAGAGTTTTTACGGGGGTCCCGCTACCCGGATAGCGGGCTGGGGGTCAAGGGGGCTAGCAGCCCCCTTGCGGGGTTCGGGGCAGCGCCCCGGCCCGAAAATTTTTTGGAGGGGGAGAATGTTGCGGAGTATGTGTACATTTGTATACAAATGTATATATATAACATATATATATATAAATAAAGGGGAAAAGGCATCCAAAGGATGCGTGGGGCAGCACCTTGGGCGCTGTGCGCTCAGGCGCAAGCGCGCCACGTGTCGGCACGTGGGCGCTTTGCGCATGAGCGCTGCGTGCAGGTGCGCAAGCGCGCCACGTGTCGGCACGTGGCGCTTTGCGCAAGCGCGCAGGTGCGCAAGCACGCGCGCCACGTGTCGGCACGCGGGCGCTTTGCGCACTTGCGCAAGCGCGCAGGTGCGCAAGCGCGCGCGCCACGTGTCGGCACGCGGGCGCTTTGCGCACTTGCGCAAGCGCGCTGGTGCGCAAGCGCGCGCGCCACGTGTCGGCACGCGGGGCGCTTTGCGCACTTGCACTGCGCGCTGGAGCGCAAGCGCGCGCGCCACGTGTCGGCACGGCGGGCGCTTTGCGCATTGAGCGCTGCGCGCCGGCGAGGATAAGAGGCTTTTAGCCTCGAAAAAAGATTTCTCAAAAGAGAAATCAGAGAGGAGTTGGACTCCTGAATGTGTTTTGGGGTTAATGGAAGGGGTTCTTCTTCTTCCTCCTGTTGTTTGCTGGATCTTGAAGATCAAGGGATGTGAAATGTCAAAATCTCTTTTTTTTTTAAGATCTGATGGCAGATCTGAGTTCCCCTTAATGGTTTTGTGGTGGAAAACTATTTAGTTTTGAAAAAAGAAGAGTAAAACTCTTGATTTAATTCAAAAAGAAAGAAGAAGGTTTTGGAAGCTTGGAGAAGGAAGAAAGATCTCAGATCTAAAACTTTTTTATGGAGAGAATAAAAAGTTGTCTCTTTTTTTTATTCATCATCATGTTGCCTTTTATAGGCTTACACATTTACATATAGCCCCTTGGGCTTTACAAAAATGGCATTTTAGCCATCCCATGGTTCATGTGCCATTTCATTTTTGCACATAAGCCATGGGCTTACAAAATATTGGCTTTGTGCCCATTTTGTTTACATTCATGCACAAAAATTACATAAAAATTATTTGTTACATGATTTTTGTTTTTGGCATGGAGGAGGCTGGCCGCGGGCTCGACTTGGGCATGGGCCCGCTTGACCTGGGCTTGGGCCCACCTGGCTTGGGGTTGACCTTGACTTTGACTCGGTCAACGGGGGTGTAAATTTTTACCCCAACACACGGTTTCGCCAAAACCATTCGTAGCCCTCCGTCGTTTCACATGGATAGTCAATAGTATTCAAGCTATGTATGTTGGCCAAAGTCAAGGCATAGTTGTCACGACCCGAAAGTACGGAACGTGACCGACACTTAGATTACGAAGCGTCTAGAGGCGCCACGTAACCTAAGTAAGCCGAAGCCCTGAAATCTAAACCATAAAAGAAGAAGAAGAAGAAAAAGAAAACAAGTTTAAAAGCATCAGCAAATTTCCCAAAAATTTCGGCAGAGTCTCCTCTGTAAAAACTGGCCCCAAACGGGTACAACAAGTATAAAATATACATAAACAATAAAAAACATCCCCAAACGGGAGCTAGCTCAACGCCAACAGGAGGAAACAACCACAACAATACACAATAGTATAAAACGCCAAAGGGCGAGGCTCAAATCTCAAAGAAAACAAAACCACCAGATCAGAATAATACATGCGCGACTCTAAGGTCGAAATAAAAGGTTGGTCCAATAAACTTATCAAGTAATACAAGTTTGGTTGATGGAGCTTACTAGATACAAATGAATGAATAAAAATACAATGGTGGTTCAGATACAAGTGAACCAACCTACCGTGCAAATCACCCTGGAAGAAAAGATGTGCCAGCAAGCTGCCAAGGAAACCTGTACATCGAACCTGTAATAAAATTTGGCACAACGGGGGTGAGTTGCCAACTTGTGAGTAGAGGACATCTACGAAAAGAAATCGAATGCACGACGCTATCCTAGGTCATAATAATACACTATTATATCCCAATCATCTAGTAATAGCAGGGTAAAACTACGTGTAAATGCAGATACTCCGTGCTCGTGTCAGTGCCTCATATAATACTATGTCATATGAATGGATATGCATGCACCATGAATATAAAATAATCAATCCTGAAATGCAGATATATCTGTATAAGAAATCTTTAGCTGTTATCATAGTAAAATGTGTGTAGGAATCTGAAATCTCAACAATGAAATCCATGGAAATCCGTGTCAAGCATCGACACAAACATGTAAATCTCAAGTCTCATAGTCTCAATACCTCGGGCTCCGTCAGTCCGGATCGGCACATATCATCAAATCTCATGACAACGGTCGGTATCCTCCGGATATCCGCCGTGCCAGACATCACCGGTAGGTAGCCTTCCCCTGCCAGGCTCATCGTCTACAACTCGATCTTCTTGCCCCGGGGTACCATACCGGGCCCACCATGTACCCGAGACGGTTCATCCACTCCTCGAATCGGGTCTTGAAATCCATCAGAAAACATAAAATCTCATGTGGACGACACATACATCACGAGAAAACCACATCTTATATTTTAAAAAGAGAGGAGGAGAGAGAGAGAGAGGTTTTTATATATTCTTGCGGTTTTCCCCAAAATCCAGAAATCTCATAGAAATCCAAATCTCAAAATCATGAGTAAGTAAATGATAAGTGTCGGCATATGCCCCATAATACTGCATGATAACATGAGAATATGAATGCATGAATGTCTAAGTAATAAATGCCATGTCTATACTAGCATCTGAGAGTAATCACAATATTATATATCGATCTAGTTGCTAGCTGATTCTATCAATAAAAGATAATAAGATCTAAAGTGTACGTGACATAGCAATTACCGATGATGATGTGTGTGAGCCGGCAAATAAGTGTGCGTGGAATATGCGCATCATCGGTAATGGTGCTGGTGTCCTAACAGGTAAGGTTTATACTGATTATAGCAACATATGTAAGAACATGCACCATGATGATTACGGTATGAATGTAAAGACAGATGTGCATTATCCACTCCTCTGCTATATACGAGTACAACTACCACTATATGAATCGAACCTAAACTAGTGTCCATCTAACCTCCTAAGAAACTAAACCTAAGAAACTAGTCAATAAGAAACAAGAGTCTACCTAAGGTCTGAATCAATATCTCTAATAGTCGGCGATCCAGCCTCAATAGCGTCACGTACGTAGTACGGCTTCCTCGAATCAAGAGTGCGGATCAATCATCATATCTATGCCAAAATCCATCGTACGGCATCCCAATATCGGGGTACGGGTCAAGTATCTCCTAGGTGTCTCATCATTCGTATAATGTCATCATCAACACATCTCATGATCAAGGTGCTAAACTGTAATCGCATACATCAATCATATATCATTGCCATCATAATATGCATCATTAGTTTATCCTCAGAAATATCATGTCATATGTATCATATTGTGATTAATTCATACTGATATCATATCGTCATCAGGTCACACCTATATGATATCGACATCAGGTCACACCTATATGATATCGACATCAGGTCACACCTATATGATGTCGTAATCAGGTCATACATATCCCATATCGTGATCAATCACAAGTTATAGTCTGGGTATGATTTTAAAGTCCCATGTACCTCAATATCATCACCACCCATTATAATTTATGTACACATGTTCACTATCTCATTCTCTAATGATCCGCTAACACTTAATACGACTGTATAGCCAAGAATCACGGCATCAAGCCCAGTTATACTATTTCATCATACCTCGGATATCATATCACATCAATGTATCCTATATACGTGTTGTATATATATATACCTAAACCTAGTCCTATATGTATATACACATGCACGTATACACCATGTCGAGTTTCAGTATGTGCGTGTGTGTGTTTCTACCTGAAACCTACGAACCTCTTCCAAGGTATTCATCCTCTGATATGGTCTTCCTAAATCGGTCTAATCCAGCATAGGGTCATTACTAGGGTCCTACGCATTAAGAATCTAGGGTCACATCTGGTTTCCTAATGTCAATAAGTACTATTCATATTCTACGTTACGGGGGTGCTAAACGCCATCCACCATTTCCCCCCCGTAGATATACAAAATTGATTTAATTATGCTATTTAGCTAACTAGTTTTTTTATAAATGTATATGTGGATGAGATAAAATTCTAATTAATGTTTTTATCATTATATTATGGTTTTAATAGTGATATTAATATGTTAGTGGAATGCAAAACCTAATCTAGTTATTAGTTTCAATTGTTAGTTAATAAAGTATGATAAATATGCTAATTATGCTAGTTTTTGCAAACTAGATTTTTGAAATTCCTAAATAAATGAGATTAAAAATATAATTATGATTTCATTATATCATTATCATCATGAATTGTAGTTTAATACATTAATTCATGCATAATCAAGTTTTGTGGTGGAATTGTGTTATTTTGCTTGAAAGATGTTAAAAATTACTAAAGGTTGCAAACTAGAAATTTCAAATTAATACAAATTTGTGTAATAAAAATATAGTAATGGTTTGTATAGTCTAGTTATGCTATTTAATGAGTTTTATGACCATTGGTTTCATTTAAATGTCAAGTTTTGAAGAAAAACGGTAAATTGGCATTTTCGGGTTTTACGAAATCGGGCGATTTGATGGATTTTAGGGTTTCGATGGATTTAATCATGTTTTATAATATAAGTAATGATTTTTAAAACTACGAGTTATTTGTTGATGTTTATCTCGATCCATCGGAGTTTGTACGCCGATATCGAGCGATATTTGGTTCTTTTGCGTGAACGGGACATAGGTTTTAACCTATGCTGGTTCCTTGCATCGTTTTGACTTTTGTATGTGATTCAGTTTACGATACTATTTATATGTTTGCGTTTAGGTACCCTCATGTGGACTGCGGGCAATGAAGAGGAGGATGGCGACACCGTTTTCGGCAGACATGGACCAGGTGAGTAGATGTATATCTACGGGGGGAAATCGGGTGGATGGCGTTTAGCACCCCCGCAACGTAGAATAGGAATAATACTTATTGACATTAGGAAACCAGATGTGACCCTATATTATTAATGCGTAGGACCCTAGTAATGACCCTAGGCTGGATTAGACTGATTTAGGAAGACCATATCAGGTCACACCTATATGTTCTTACATATGTTGCTATAACAGTATAAACCTTACCTGTTAGGACACCAGCACCATTACCGATGATGCGCATATTCCACGCACACTTATTTGCCGGCTCACACACATCATCATCGGTAATTGCTATGTCACGTACACTTTAGATCTTATTATCTTTTATTGATAGAATCAGCTAGCAACTAGATCGATATATAATATTGTGATTACTCTCAGATGCTAGAATAGACATGGCATTTATTACTTAGACATTCATGCATTCATATTCTCATGTTATCATGCAGTATTATGGGGCATATGCCGACACTTATCATTTACTTACTCATGATTTTGAGATTTGGATTTCTATGAGATTTCTGGATTTTGGGGAAAACCGCAAGAATATATAAAACCTCTCTCTCTCTCCTCCTCTCTTTTTAAAATATAAGATGCGGTTTTCTCGTGATGTATGTGTCGTCCACCATGAGATTTTATGTTTTCTGATGGATTTCAAGACCCGATTCGAGGAGTGGATGAGCCGTCTCGGGTACATGGTGGGCCCGGTATGGTACCCCGGGGCAAGAAGATCGAGTTGTAGACGATGAGCCTGGCAGGGGAAGGCTACCTACCGGTGATGTCTGGCGCGGCGGATATCCGGAGGATACCGACCGTTGTCGTGAGATTTGATGATATGGGCCGATCCGGACTGACGGAGCCCGAGGTATTGAGACTATGAGACTTGAGATTTACATGTTTGTGTCGATGCTTGACACGGATTTCCATGGATTTCATTGTTGAGATTTCAGATTCCTACACACATTTTACTATGATAACAGCTAAAGATTTCTTATACAGATATATCTGCATTTCAGGATTGATTATTTTATATTCATGGTGCATGCATATCCATTCATATGACATAGTATTATATGAGGCACTGACACGAGCACGGAGTATCTGCATTTACACGTAGTTTTACCCTGCTATTACTAGATGATTAGGATATAATAGTGTATTATTATGACCTAGGATAGCATCGTGCATTCGATTTCTTTTCGTAGATGTCTTCTACTCACAAGTTGGCAACTCACCCCCGTTGTGTCAAATTTTATTACAGGTTCGATGTACATGTTTCCTTGGCAGCTTGCTGGCACATCTTTTCTTCCAGGGTGATTTGCACGGTAGGTTGGTTCACTTGTATCTGAACCACCATTGTATTTTTATTCATTCATTTGTATCTAGTAAGCTCCATCAACCAAACTTGTATTACTTGATAAGTTTATTGGACCAGCCTTTTATTTCGACCTTAGAGTCGCGCATGTATTATTCTGATCTGGTGGTTTTGTTTTCTTTGAGATTTGAGTCTCGCCCTTTGGCGTTGTATACTATTGTGTATTGTTATGGTTGTTTCCGCCTGTTGGCGTTGAGCTAGCTCCCGTTTGGGGACTCTTTTTATTGTTTATGTATATTTTATACTTGTTGTACCCGTTTGGGGCCAGTTTTTACAGAGGAGACTTTGCCGAAATTTTTGGGAAATTTGCTGATGCTTTTAAACTTGTTTTCTTTTTCTTCTTCTTCTTCTTTTATGGTTTAGATTTCAGGACTTCGGCTTACTTAGGTTACGTGGCGCCTCTAGACGCTTCGTAATCTAAGTGCCGGTCACGTTCCGTACTTTTGGGTCGTGACAAAGTTGGTATCAGAGCGCTAGGTTTAACCTTGTATAAGTCTAGGTGACCCTTGGTTGATGGAGTAGGCGATTTAGGTAGAGTAACGTACCGTGGGTATGGTGCACGGCATACTTACGATACGCTACTCTGCTTAAGGAGCCCTAGGATGTACATTGTTTGCACCGTATTTCATTCGTTCCTTTGATCTATCTTCGTCGATGTCGGAGGGTGATTCTGTTACCACGGGCGCACGGTAAGAGGGAGCTGCGGCTCGAATGCGATAACCATTAGGGTATTGGTTATTCTTGAGGATTGAAGTATTGTTTAGCGTGCGGACGAAGGGTATTCACATGCCGTCCGGATGAAGTTAAAGGGCTCGAACGATTATCAGAAAACCATTTTCCCAAGTTTAAAGTATTCGGAAGAACATGCAGGTATTTCGATGGACCCTCTAGAAGAATGAAACCCTAACTCGACATAATGACCACGAGAACGCCCTTGAACCTTAGGGTTTACGGCAGTTCCGCGGTGCCATTAGTGAGGCTTGGGTTTGCCCTTCTACGGCTGGATCATCGATACTGGGGTATGTACCGGATATTTTTAAGCTGTACTTGAGTGTTGAGCTCTCGGGGAATTATGGGATTTTGATGGATCGATCGAAAAGTTTAATGTAGTCCGGATATCAGGTGAAGAGATCGACTACGTGGGAGACTCTAGATATGAGCATTGCCGTTAGTAGCGCTGTCAGCACAGCTATGAAGAGACGAGTTTGAAGCAATCGACATCAAAGGAAAGAGGCGCACATTGACGATAGTGTTTACGATTGTGATTTGGTGATCTGAATTTCATATTTCTGTTATTGGATTTTGGTATTTTGAGGACTTTGTTTTACGATTGGTATTTCATGTGTGTACCTTCATTACATTCTAGTTGTGTTTCATATATCGGTTTTGTTGATGTTGTTTAGTACATACCTAGTGCACTTGATTTGGTTTTAATACCTTTTGTGATTTTGATTTGATTTCGTGCATATGGTTACACATGATTTTGACATATGTTTCGACCTAGTTTTCAAGCATTTTTGTACTGTGATTTCGATTTTGATATTCGGTGTATATTTTCGTGCACCATGTGCACCTGATTGAGATTCTTGCGCACACTTGGCGCACTTAATACGATTTTGTGCACACCAGATGCACTAAATCGGGGTTTTGTGCAGATTAGATGCACCTGATATTGAGTCGTGCACGCCCGTTGCACTTGACAGATATTTTTGGTGCACACCTGTGGCACTAAATTTTGTTTTTTGTTTTTGGGTGTAGTCATGGTATCTGTATTTGGTTTCGATTTCAGTGCGCACCGGACGCACATGATATTTTATTGATGTGATTGGGATTGATTTCAGTTTGAGCAGTGTGTTTTTATAATCATTACTATTTGATTTAGTAACCAGGCGGGACGTGTATGTTAAATAAAAGATATATATATATATATATATATATATATATATATAGCTATTTTTTTTAAATAAACGTCCGCTACTTATGCCGTGACACGTGCATCACACGGCGATTTTCAAAAGGGTTTTTTGCATATTTCCTTATCCAGATATTTGGATAGTTTTACTATGATGCGCACTATATATAAGTTATAGATTGATGTATATTAAGATGGTTTTCATATTGGGTTTTGATATTTCATTCTCACCATAACTCCGATGATTGCGTTATGCTTGACGGAGTTGATTTTTGTTATATATTGATGATTTCGGAGCCCCGACGATTTGAGTGTTTTGCTAAATGTTTTAGTATTTGGAGGGAAAGTTTTAATTTAAATTCGGGGACCGAATTTCTTAAAGGGGGGAAGATTGTAACATTTTAAAATAATTAAATAAATAATTAAATGAATAAAATTATTTAAGTGAATTTTATGATTTTCGGTAAAGTAAAATGTATTTTTCTTAAAACTAAACCGTGATTGTTTTTCATTATAATTTCAAAAATACCTATTTTAATTATGTAATTACTAGTAAATGGTGTTTATTTAGCCACTTATAAATTTTTAGTTTAATTAAATATTTTTCCTAAATTAATTATTTTAAATATTAACATAAGCTTTATTTTTACACTAAATTAGTGTAAATTATAAATTTGAATGGTTTTAATTTGTAAAAATGAACCATGGCATATTAGAATTTAGTGTGTATCATGCAAAATTTATTTACAAATTTTTCCAATTTTCTAGAGTTTTCTTGAGTTGCTATAGTAAAGAAATAAAAGAAAAATAAATAAATTCATGAAATGACATAATGAAGTGGTATTTTGGTGGAGACTTCTACACAATTTCTCACCCTCTTCTTTCTCTCCCTCACCTCCAATTATGGCTGGCCCTCACCCCCCATGGTAGCCACCATTTTCCTCATTTGATTTTGCTCCAAAATTCATCAAAAATCCTTCAAAAATTCAATTAAAAATCCACAAAATCCTATTTATTTCCTACCCTTTATTCTTTGCTTATTTTTACATGGATTTTGGAGTGGGAAAGCATACATTTTGGAGACTCATTTTCATGTTTGGACTTTAGGTTGTGGTGGTATAAATCCTTCTCTTTTGATTTATTTCTATTAGATGTTCTTTTAAAGCATAATTAGATTTATTATATTAATTCTAGTTTGCAAAAACTAGCATAATTAGCATATTTATCATACTTTATTAACTAACAATTGAAACTAATAACTAGATTAGGTTTTGCATTCCACTAACATATTAATATCCCTATTAAAACCATAATATAATGATAAAAACATACTGACAGGGCCAAACTACAAAGATTGGCTCAGGAATGTCAAAATGGCAATCACTTATGACAAGCTGGGGTATCTTCTTACCGCCAAAGCTCCCCCTGTCCCAGGTCCCAAAACCAGCGTCGCGGATAAGGAAATCCGTAAGACCTGGGAAATCGATTGCGCGAAGGTCAAGTGCCTCGTGCTTGCCTCTATGGACAACGAACATCAGAGGAGGCACGAGAATATGGACCTCGAATCCATATTTCTCCATACAAAAGAACTGTATGGAGAGCAATCTCGTATTGCAAGATACGAAGTGTCGAAGAGGTTATTTTCGGCGAGGTTGGCCGTCGGATCATCGGTAGCGGAACACGTGCTTAAGATGATTGGCTACATAGAGGAGCTCGCGGACCTTGGGACCACGTTGGAGAATGAGCTCTAGACGGACTTGATTCTCCAGTCCCTTCCTTCCACTTACGCCCAGTTTATCCTGAACTTCAACTTACAAGAAAAGGAAGTTGAACTTTCAGAACTCCTCAACATGCTGAGGAGCGCAGAGGGCACCCTACAGAAAGGTAGGGAAACATCCACTTTGTTTGTAGGAGGATCTTCCTCTTCTAGGTCCAAGGTGAAAGCCAAGGGAAAGAAGAAGAAAGCCCCCGCCAAACCAAGGGGCGGTGTTAGTAAAGTGGATACGAAGGGAAAAGCAAAAGCAAAAGCAACAAAGAAAGCGGGGCAGCTTGTGGATAAAGAAGAATGCTTCTATTGTCATAAGAAGGGACACTGGAAGAATGATTGCAGGGCTTGGAAGGCCAGAACACAGGATCTGAAGCAGGTTGCGGCTTCAGCTTCAGGTGTGTATGTTATTGAAAACCGTCTTTCAATAAACTCTACTTCCTGGGTATTGGATACCGGATCAGGATCTCATATCTGTAATTCTTTGCAGGCGTTGAGAAACCGTAGGTTTTTGAAGGCAGGTGACATGACTCTCAAAGTTGCAAACGGAGCTAGCATGGATGCTAAGGCCGTGGGGGACTATCACCTAGGAATGTCAGATGGACATGTTTTGGTTTTGCGTAATTGCTTTTTTGTACCCAATGCAACTTGTAATATCATTTCTGTATCTTTGACTTCTAAAGAAGGTTATGAATTTGCGTTTGTAAGTAATGTTGTAAACATTCACCTTAATCAAGTTCTGATTGGGTCAGGTACATTAAGCAATGGTATATACGTATTAAACCAACCACAGATTTTCAATGTCCAGAATACACACAAAAGAAAGTCTCCAGAAATCAATCAGACTTTCTTATGGCATTGTAGACTGGGTCACATCAATGAGAGAAGGTTGACGAAGTTACATACAGAAGGATATTTGAATCCGTTCGAATATCAATCGTATGCCACTTGTCAATCTTGTCTCAAAGGAAAGATGACAAAGACTCCGTTCACTGGACACGGAGTAAGAGCGAGCGAGCTCTTGGGACTCGTACACAGCGATGTGTGCAGTCCAATGTCTACACATGCGCGAAGCGGTTATTCTTACTTCATTACTTTTACGGATGACTTTTCAAGGTACGGTTATGTCTTCTTAATGAAACATAAGTCCGAAGCCTTTGGAAAATTCCAGGAATATAAGAATGAAGTAGAAAAACAAACCGGCAAAAGTATCAAGATTCTAAGATCGGATCGAGGTGGTGAATACTTGAGTGCCGAGTTCCTGGACTATTTAAAAGAGAACGGAATTCTCTCTCAGCTTACTCCTCCATACACTCCGCAACATAACGGTGTATTGGAGAGACGGAACCGAACCCTATTGGATATGGTACGGTCCATGATGAGTAACGCTGAGTTACCGCGGTCATTCTGGGGGTATGCGCTAGAATCAGCTGCATACCTTTTGAACCGAGTTCCCACTAAGACTGTGCCTACCACACCATATGAAATGTGGTGTGGGAAGAGGCCCCATCTTAATCACATTAAGACATGGGGATGTCCAGCTTTTGTCAAAAAGCAGCATGTGGACAAACTCGAGGCACGCTCAGTACAGTGCAAGTTTGTGGGATATCCAAAGAACTCCAAGGGATATTTCTTCTACTGCGAAGAGGAACAAAAGGTTTTTGTTTCTCGTCATGCCCACTTTCTAGAACACCAGTTCTTAGAAAAGGAAATTAGTGGGAGCGCAGTAGAACTGGAAGAAATTCCAGAACCACAGACTATTACTGAAAGCTTAGTGGAACCAGAGGGTTCAAAAGAACAGGACATTCCTACGCCGCTCCGCAGGAGTAGTAGGCAGTCTCATCCGCCCGAGAGATACTACGGTTTTCTCATAGACGGGGATAGAGAGGATTGCATCATAGATTATGATGAGCCTACTAGCTTCCAGCAGGCCGTTCAGAGCGTTGACTCGGTAAAATGGCTGGATGCAATGCGGACCGAAATGGAGTCCATGTACACCAACAAAGTATGGACGTTGGACATTGCTCCAGACGGGGTAAAACCCGTAGGATGCAAGTGGATCTTCAAAAGGAAGATTGGTGTAGATGGACAGGTTGAAACCTATAAAGCTAGACTTATTGCAAAGGGTTTTCGTCAAAGACCTGGTTTGGACTATGACGAAACCTTTTCTCCAGTGGCTATGCTGAAATCCATTCGGATCCTTCTTGCCATTGCTGCCTTCCACGATTATGAGATTTGGCAGATGGACGTAAAGACCGCTTTTCTAAATGGAAATTTAGAGGAGTGTGTCTATATGGACCAGCCAGAGGGTTTCATTCAGAGTGGGAGTAGCGGAAAGGTGTGCAAGTTGCTTAAGTCCATCTATGGACTAAAGCAGGCATCACGGAATTGGAACATCTGTTTTGATGAGACGGTCAAGGAATTTGGCTTTATCCAAAATCCAGATGAACCATGCATCTATAGTAGATTTGTAGCGAGAACTATAGTATTCCTCGTTTTATACGTGGATGACATTCTCTTAATAGGAAATGACATTCCTATGCTACAATCTGTCAAGGGGTTCTTGTCACACAGGTTCTCCATGAAAGACCTGGGTGATGCCTCATACATCCTGGGGATCCGGATCCATCGTGATAGATCCAAGAGGATATTAGGACTTTCACAGTCCAGGTACATCGACACCATACTGAAAAGATTCAGTATGGAAGATTCCAAGCGCGGTAACCTACCGGCTTGTCATGGGATCACCCTCTCTAAAGAGATGTCTCCCAAGACTGATTTGGAGAGGGATCGCATGTCTATTATACCCTACGCTTCTGCGGTAGGCTCTATAATGTATGCGATGTTGTGTACCAGATCGGATGTAGCTTATGCACTGAGTGTGGTAAGCCGGTATCAGTCAAACCCTGGGGAGAAATACTGGATAGCGGTAAAGAACATTCTCAAGTACCTGAGAAGGACTAAGGAGATGTTCTTGGTGTATGGCGGAAAAGACCTCCAGATCGAGGCCTTTGCTGACTCCAGCTTCCAGAGTGACAAGGCTGATTCCAAGTCCATGTCGGGTTTTGTCTCTACCCTCAATGGAGGGGCGGTGTGTTGGAAGAGTTCCAAACAGGAAACCGTTGCAGACTCGACGATGGAAGCGGAATACATCGCTGCATCTGATGCCGCAAAAGAAGCCGTCTGGATCAGGAAGTTCTTGAAAGAACTTCAGGTGGTTCTGTCCATTGTTGATCCAATACCTCTGTATTGCGACAACAACGGGGCTATAGCTTTAGCGAAGGAACCCAGGTCCCATCAGAGATCCAGACACATCTTGAGGCGGTATCACCTGATCAGGGAGATCGTGGATCGCCAGGAGATCGAGGTTCGGAGGGTTGCTTCAGAGGATAACACTGCAGATCCATTCACCAAGGCCTTTCTCCATACTCAGTTCGAGCGGATGATCGAGATGATAGGTCTTCGATACGCCAGTACATGGCCTTAGTGCAAGTGGGAGATTGTTAGTGTACATGCCCTAGAGGCCATTACTGTATCATACTAGTTTGTATATTACTTAATGGAAGCTTAGGATATTCACCTTGTATATATAATCTTGCTCAAAATAGTAGTATGCTACTTGGTTTGTTTCTACTTCAATGTGTACATGTGTTTATTTTAGTATATCACCTATACACATTAGTGGAGCCCTTAGGATCTTTGCTTGATTACCAGCGTTATGCAGGTCCCTAGTCGCAGGACTATCGAGACAGGGCATCGATACTCCGGAGTAGACTAGCGTATGCGCTTCTCATCCTAGAGTGGGAGATGGTCTGTCCCACAGCCATCAGTACGTCGTACTGGAGATAGTATGCGGGTGCTTGTTAGGTCATGAGTACACTGGACAGGACTCGTCGGGAACTGACCGGTTGGTATTATACCTATCGTCAGTTATCAGTTCCCAGGTGACATGAGTACAGCTTAGTCCGCTGACTTGACACTGTCACTTCGCCTCGAGTGTGTTCCCACTGAACTTTGATTACTATCCTACCCCGGCTCAAAGGAGTCGTGCAAACAGGTAGTAGTTGGGTGCAGTCCCGAAGCACTTGGAGGCAGTGATGGTTAGAAAGGATTCGTCTCTCCCGGTATTGGGGGTTGACATCGCGCTGTGTCTAGGAGAGCCATTACACGAGTAGTCCCTGGCCAGGGCAAGCGAGATATACTGGTAGGCTTCCAGTGTTATCTCTGGGTGTTTTGGGCTTCACTCCGACACGACTTGTACCGCTATTAGGGGACTGGCGTTTACCGCCCTCTAGGCCCGCTATGCGATGTTTCAGACGAACAGACCGGACTGTACGGAGACTGTCACATTCAGGCTCAGTAGGAGTTCAGATGGGTTTCACCTCGTCAGTCTTCTTGTTGGCATCTACCTGGGGACCGTTACGCACAGCTAGTGCCGCTTGCGGTCTGTGGTTAAACCCACTGCCAGCATAGTGTCGAGTCTTTAGAGTCCCACACAGAAAGCTATTCGCTTTTAGGCAAAAGAGTAGAGGTCGCATGGTTTTGCGACAGGTCGCATGGTTTTGCGATAGGGTTCGGTCACATCCGTGCACTAGTGCACGTTTAGTGTCCGGACAGTTAACACTAGCAGGCTTTGGTTTAAGCCAGATCCTAGTGTACGTTTTGGGATTGATTTTATCTCGTATGTATTCATGTTCCTCGGAACACAGATGCGGGTGTGTATGCACAGTTGACGGAGAGACAGAAGCAGAGGATTCTCATTAGGGTTGTTGACTGTTGACTGTTGACCATTGACTTCTTGCTAAACCCTAATGAGAATATGATATATGATTAACAATAATATTAATTAAGTTTTATGGTGACTTGGTTGTTGAGGGGTTGACTTTGTTGACTTGTTGACCGGTTGGACTAGTTGACCATCATGATGACAATGGCTATCATTTCATGGCAAAGACTTTTTGCTTGCTTGTTCTCTTGTGAAAAATGAGTGCATGAAATGATATGGCTATTGTAGCTTAAACCATCACATAATACTTGATTGCTATGATTTGTTATGATGGCTTTGGATTATGAGAGCCAAGAGAAAAAGTCTTTCTCATTCTATCATTTTCATTCTCTCTCTTGTTCTTGAGCTCTCATCCTCTTCCTCTTGCTCTCCCTCTCTTTAGTCTATGGTTCACTTGTCTCATGTGTTGAGAACCAAGAACCATAGAGAAAAATTCCAACACACTCTCCTCTACTCACTCTAGTTCACAAGGTTTAGCAAACCGAGTGAACTAGTTTCTTCAAAGCTCGAAGAAGAAGCCAAAGGTAGAAGCTTTCGGGTGGATCGATCTTCGGCGCAAGGAGACGACGGGGTGAAGCCGATCCGTACACCATCGAGGTTTGAAGACGAAGGAGTTCAAGAAAGAAAGGTATAACCCCCTAACTGAGTAGTTAACAACTCCTAGTTAGGTTGTTAGTTAGATGTTTAACAAAGATCCGGTTTTGAGTCCATGTTACAGCCTTTAGAAAATTGTTTTTCACCAAATTCCGCAAGCCCGTAAGTACCGGGAGAGGTAGCATGGACTTACAGGACAGTCGTATTACCTTGTTGACCTTTATCAATGGTATATACGGGTGGGTTCAAATTAACCTGGACAATGACGGGTAGAACTTGACATGTGGCTTATGATTTGTTGACCTTCGTCAAGGTCATAAGAGCATGGGGCAAAAATCCACATCGGGAGTTTCAAAAGAACTGAAACTTGCTAGCGCTGCATACCATTTGGAGTGTGATGATTCTGGTAGGATTCCTTCAGTTTTGTCACACGATGATATTTGGATCCCGATCCTACTGTGAGTATATGCTACTCCTCGGGAAATTTCTCACTTAACGATCAATGCTATAAACCAAGTAGGTGTCTAGAAAGGTGTTAGTGGGGCTACGCCCACAGGGAAAAGAGGTTATTTAATTAAGGAACTTCGCGAAAGCGTTGGAAAACCTCCCTCGAAGTACCGACACTAGCCTGGCTGAACGGTTAAGCAAGTATTGTACGGTGAGATTGATCCAGACTAATTCTTCCTTTTGGTTTGAGGAGGGATTCGAGAAACAGTGGGAGCCATTCTGTTTAGATAAATTAAAAACCAATCTAAACTTGCAAGAGCATCATGCTGAGTGTTTTCTTCTCTCTCTCTTAATGGCAGCGACCCAGTGACCACACATAGGTTACATTTAGATAATAAAATGACTGAACCTGACTGTTATGATTGGCAAAGGTCTGTCCAGATGTCCATTACCCATGACAAGCTGGGACACCTCTTAACTAATCAAACCCCTACCGTCTCAGGACCAGTTTCCCCTGTCACGGACATTGACATCCGTATGACATCGGAAAAAGACCGTGCGAAAGCCAAGTGCCTCGTGTTAGCCTCAGTTGATGGTGCAAACCAGAGGCAGCACTAGAAGATGGACTCAGTTTCTATCTTCCTCCATAACAAAGATTTATATGGAGAGCAATCTCGTATCGCAAGATATGAGACCTCGAACGAATTGCTTCAAGCGAGGTTGGCTGTCGGGTCATTTGTAGGAGGCAGCGTCCTTACAGAGACCAGCTATTTTGAGCTCATGGACCTGAAGACCACGTTGGAGAACGGGTCAAATACTGACTTGATTCTACAGTCCCTGCCCTCTGCTTATACCCTGAAGGAAACCAGGGAAGAAGAAGAAAAGGGAAGGGCAAAAGTTTCGGGACTGGATGTAGTAAAAGAGGGACGTTCCTATTGTTACAGGAAAGAACATTGGAAGAAGGATTGCAGGGCTAGCAAAGCCAGTAGCCAGAATTCGAAGCATGTTGTGGCTTCGGCTTCGGGTGTGTTTATAGTAGAGAACTATATGTCAGTTAACCCTACTTCCTGGGTATTAGATACCGGATCAGGATCTTACATCTGTAACTCGTTACAGGCTCTGAGAAACCGTAGGGTTATCAAGAAAGGTGATATGACTCTCAGGGTTGCTAACGGAATGAGCATGGACGCTGAATCCGTAGGGGAATATCATCTTGGACTGACAACTGGGCAGATATTGATTCTGCGTAACTGTTTGTATGTACCAGGTGCGACTTGTAACATCATATCTGTATCCTTACTTTCTAAGGAAGGAAATGATTTTACTTTTGTAAGCGATGTGGTCCACATCCACCTAAATCAAGTTCTGATTGGTCAGGTACATTAGAAAACGGGATATACGTATTAAATCAAGCTCAGATTTTCAGTGTCCAGAACACACTTAAAAGAAAGTCTCCGGAAACAAATCAGGCTTTCTTATGGCATTGTAGACTGGGTCACATTAATGAGACACGATTAACTAAGTTACATAAAGAGGGATACTTGAATCCGTTCGAGTATTAGTCTTATGCCACTTGTGAATCTTGTCTCATGGGAAAGATGACAAAGACTCCGTTCACTGGACACGGAGTAAGAGCGAGCGAGCTCTTAGGACTCATACACAGTGATGTGTGTGGTCCAATGTCTACACATGCGCAAAGTGGTTATTCATACTTCATTACTTTCACAGATGATTTCTCTAGGTATGGACATGTCTTCTTAATAAAGCACAAATCCGAGGCCTTTGAGAAATTTCGGGAATACAAGAATGAAGTTGAAAAACAAACAGGCAAAAGTATAAAGACACTGAGATCTGTTCGAGGTGGTGAATACTTGAGTGCCGAGTTTCTGAACTAATTAAAAGAGAATGGAATTCTCTCTCAGCGTACTCCTCCATACACACCACAACACAACAGTGTATCTGAAAGGCGGAATCGAACCCTATTGGATATGGTTCGTTCCATGATGAGTAAGGCTGAGTTACCGCAATCTTTCTGGGGTTATGCACTAGAATCAACTGCATATCTCTTGAACAAGGCTCCAACCAAGACTGTGCCTACCACCCCATATCAGATGTGGAGTGGGAAGAAATCCTATCTTAAGTATCTTAAGACATGGGGATGTCTAGCTTTTGTAAAGAAGCAGCATGCGGACAAGCTCGAGGCACGTTCAGTACTGTGTAAGTTTGTGGGATACCCAAAGAACTCCAGGGGGTATCTTTTCTATTCCGCTGAAGAACAAAAGGTTTTTGTTTCTCCGCATGCCCACTTCTTGGAAACTGAATTTTTGGAAAATCAGATAAGTGGGAGCGCAATAGAACTGGAAGAAATTCCAGAACCACAAGCTATTACTGAAAGCTTGGAAGAACCAGAAGTTTCAGGAGAACCGGACATTCCTGCGCCGCTCCACAGGAGTAGTAGGCAGTCTCATCCGCCCGAGAGATACTACGGTTTTCTCATAGACGGGGATAGAGAGGATTGCACTATTGATTATGATGAGCCTACTAGCTTCCAGCAAGCCATTCAGAGCGGTGACTTGGTAAAATGGCTGGATGCAATGAGGACCGAGATGGAGTCTATGTACACCAACAAAGTTTGGACGTTGGACGTTGCTCCAGATGGGGTACAACCCGTAGGATGCAAGTGGATCTTCAAAAGGAAGATTGGTGTAGATGGACAGGTTGAGACCTATAAGGCTAGACTTGTTGCAAAGGGTTTTCGTCAAAGACCTGGTTTGGACTATGACGAAACCTTTTCTCCAGTGGCTATGCTGAAATCCATTCGGATCCTTCTTGCCATTGCTGCCTTCCATGATTATGAAATCTGGCAGATGGACGTAAAGACGGCTTTCCTAAATGGATATTTGGAAGAGTGCGTCTATATGGATCAGCCAGAGGGATTCATTCAGAGTGGGAGCAGCGGAAAAGTGTGCAAGTTGCTCAAGTCCATCTATGGACTGAAGCAGGCATCGCGGAGTTGGAACATCTGCTTTGATGATACTGTCAAAGAATTCGACTTTATCAAAAACCCAGATGAACCATGCATTTACAGTAAGATTGTAGGGAGAAATGTGGTATTCCTCGTCTTGTACGTCGATGACATTCTCCTAATAGGAAATGATATTCCTATGTTACAGTCAGTCAAAGGATTCTTGTCACAGAGGTTCTCCATGAAGGACCTGGGCGATGCCAACTACATTCTGGGGATCCAGATCTATCGTGATAGATCTAAAAGGATGTTGGGACTTTCACAGTCCAGGTACATCGACACCATACTGAAACGATTCAGTATGGAAGATTCCAAGCGCGGTAATCTACCGGCTTGTCACGGAATCACCCTCTCCAAAGAGATGTCTCCCAAGACTGATTTGGAAAGGGCTCACATATCATCAATACCCTACGCATCTGCGGTAGGCTCTATTATGTATGCGATGTTGTGTACCAGACCAGATGTAGCATACGCATTGAGCGTTGTAAGCCGGTATCAGTCGAACCCAGGGGAGAAACACCGGATAGCAGTAAAGAACATTCTCAAGTACTTGAGAAGAACTAAGGAGATGTTCTTGGTGTATGGCGGAAAAGACCTCCAGATCGAGGCCTTTGCTGACTCCAGCTTCCAGAGTGACAAGGATGATTCCAAGTCCATGTCGGGTTATGTCTTTACCCTCAATGGAGGGGCGGTTTGCTGGAAGAGCTCCAAGCAGGAAACCGTTGCTGACTCAACTATGGAAGCGGAGTACATAGCTGCTTGCGATGCCGCAAAGGAAGCTGTCTAGATGAAGAAGTTCCTCACGGAGCTTCAGGTGGTTCCTACCAGTGTTGATCCAATACCGCTGTATTGTGACAACAACGGCGCTATAGCTTTAGCGAAGGAACCCAGATCCCATCAGAAGTCCAGGCACATTTTGAGGCGGTTCCACCTGATCAGGGAGATCGTAGATCGTAGGGAGATCGCGGTGAAGAGAGTAAATACGGAAGATAACACTGCCGATCCACTCACGAAGGCCTAACCCCAGACTCAGTTCGAGCGGCTGATCGAGATGATAGGTCTTCGATACGCCAATTCATGGCCTTAGTGCAAGTGGGAGATTGTTAGTGTATATGCCCTAGAGGCCATTATTGTATCATACTAGTTTGTATATTACTTAATGGAAGCTTGGGATATTCATCTTGTATAGACAATCTTGCTCAAAATAGTAGTATGCTACCTGGTTTGTTTCTACTTCAATATGTGCATGTGTTTCTTTTAGCATATTGCTTATACATATTAGTAGAGCCCTTAGGATCTTTGCTTGATTACCAGCGTTGTGATGGCAGTCACACTCGTGGGGGCTGGGTAATCCACAAGCACATCCTTATGCAGGTCCCTAGTCGTAGGACTATCGAGACAGGGCATCGATACTCCGGAGTAGACTAGCGTATGCGCTTCTCATCCCAGCAGGGGAGACGGTCTGTCCCACAGCCGTCAGTACGTCGTACTTGAGATAGTATGCGGGTGCTCGTTAGGTTACGAGTACACTGGACAGGACTCGTCAGGAACCGATTGGTTGGTATTATATCTATCGTCAGTTATCAGTTCCCAGGTGACATGAGTACTTCTTAGTCCGCTGACTTAACACTGTCACTTCGCCTCGAGTGTGTTCCTACTGTACTTTGATTACTACCCTACCGCGGCTCAAAGGAGTCGTGCAAACAGGTAGTAGTTGGGTGTAGTCCCGAAGCACTTGGAGGCAGTGACGGTTAGACAGGATTCGTCTCTCCCGGTATTGGGGGTTGATATCGCCCTGTGTCTAGGAGAGCCATTACACAAAGTTTCTGGCCAGGGCAAGCGAGATATACTGATAGGTTTTGATTGAAACGATTTTCCGTTGTGTGTTGGTTTTTAGAAAATTGTATTTAGAAATCACAACCAAAAATATTTTGACCGCAATCAACTACGGTGTCGGATGTAGATCGTTAGCGAGTGCGGATCGTCCACAGGGAAAGTGAGATCCGTTCAATTTTCGAATTAGATGAGTCGAAAAATTAAGGAAAAGAAAAGAACAATTCATGATTTGTAATTGAAGATCAAGAATAAGAAAAATCTAGATCTAAAAGAAACATTAAAAACAAGAATTGAGATGTGTGGTAATTTCCAACTAACAATCAAGATTAGAAGTTTGGCTCGTAGGAGTAAATCAGATCTATAGATGTGATGAGATGTAATGATTACTCATTCTTATCCATTAACAAATTGATACTAGATCGATGCAAATTTATCGAGGTTTAAGGATCGTGAGAGGAAATTAGGGATTTCGCAACTCATCATTTGTCCTTTCAATGGATCGCATTCAAATTCTAGTTTCTAGATAATCAAATGGTTAATAGTTGTTCCCTAGTTTCGAGTGAACACGATCAAGAAAGCATCATCTCGAAACTATGTCATTAATCATTTGATTCACTAGAATTTCCAAACATTATAGGATATAAGAATTGTAAAAATATCTAAATCATCATCATCTAAAGATCGTCACAACTCCTACACGAGCGGAGATTACTCAAACATCATGATCACAAACACAATCACAAATTGAGATCTAATCATTTTGCTTGAATTAAAAGATAAGCAAGAATATAGAAAATTCACCTTTATTTATCGACAAATTTCGTTACAACTCTCTTGAATTTACAAAAGGAAGGAACTAGATCATTGATTTGACTTCGCTCGGCTCCTTGAGTCGCGGATCGGCGTGGATCTCTTGCTCCGTTGAAATCCGGCGTACCTTCTAAAGGTTGAAGGCTCTCTTGCTTGAATTGCACTCGGGATCTTGATCTTAAGGTTGAATTGGAATTGGGGTAAGGGTTTGAAGCACAAGTCGTGTCACTCAACTTGTGGGTTGAAGATGGTGGTGTTTCTTGAACCCTTTTCACCCTAGCTCTAGGCTCTCTTTTATAGAACTCCCAAAACCCTAGATCTAGGATTTGAATTTGAATTTTCCCTCCACAAGTTAGTTAACACAATATTTGAATTTCCTTCCAAAAGAGCCTTCTAGAAATAGTTTGTTAAGCCGAGCCTTCTAGATGCGCCACGTGGAGCTTCTGGGTTCTTCTGGAAGCTTGGGCCGTTAGAGGTAAGCACGTGGGAAAAATTGAGCCAGTGATGACGTCATCACGACGCGGTTCCGCGGCTTAAGCCAGCTCTCGACGCGGAACCGCGGCGGTTTGGAAGCCTTAGGGCTTGGGTCTTCTTCTGTGGTATTGGGCTGATAATTAGGCCTTTGTATGATATGTTAAATCTTGTAATTAGCCTTTGATCACTTCCAGATCTTTAGCCTTTTAGTTGGCGTATTTTATCAGCACTGTTTTCACAAATTTGGGCTTTGCTTCTGGAATTTCCTGCATTAAACCCCAAGACAAGAGTTGCGCAATACAAGGGTGATGCAATGCCATGAAAAACACACAATTTCCCTAAAAGTGCCGGTTTTAGTATACAGTACAAGTAATCCATTATTTTACATGTGTTTTGCTAATATGTGCGATATGAATACCGGATACCTATACATGAACGCAAAAGGTAGGGAAATTGCCGTATTAAAAATGCAGTATTTTCGACCGATCAAATTCCCCCAAACTTATTTTCGATCGTCTCGATCGAACTGTTTTATTAAAAAGAGAAGGAGAAAATAAAGAAAGAGAAAAGCACACTTTCGTAGGCAACACGATTGCACTGAGCACGTGCAACAAGCTTTTAAACCTCTAGGTGTCCCTAGTAGGAGGAGTGTTGTCTCCTGAGGGTTTTCAGCGGATTGCACCCACAAAATCCAATAATAAAAGGAAGATCATGAATATTACATTTAAAGACAAGAATTGTAAAAGAAAAGCCTTGAAAATTAGGGTTTCCAACTAAGCTAGCTTTTCGGTTGTCATGAGCCCTATCTTAATGGTCGTGAAAAGATGTCAGAAATCACGTCCTCTCTCAATAAAACATCGTCTTATTCTTCATTCCTATCTTTATTCTAAACATCGATCATATCACCCTGCGTGTGTGTAAAGAACATCCCTACACCCGGAGAATTCAATTCAAGCTATCATACTCTTGCCCATCAGCCTCAGTACTTTTTAATTAGATGTGCTCACACACTTTCATGCGACCGTTAATACTTCTTGAGGTACTAACCGACCTATTACTCATGTGCTTACTTATTTGGTGTATTTTCCTCGTCTTGCACCACCTCGGGTATAGCAGTGACTTCCAGACCAGTTGGCCTTAGGGCACTAGGTGAAAAGGCACCCTTGCTATATATTTTTTTTATTGCCCTTGGTGATAACAAAACCAGTGTCCATTTTTCTCACCACTTTCTTCATTTTTTTTATACATCGGCTTTAAGACAAGAGCATTTCAAGGTATCCTCTACTATCCTGGGCTTTAAGACGCGTGTAAGTGCGAATAGCAGGGTGTCAACGTTCAAAATGTTTGGCTTTCCAGAATAGAAACTATTTTTCAGACTTATTTTTATCCTCAGATTAGTGACTTCCTTCATCTTACTAACCCTTGGGACAACGGCTCATAACTACTTATTACTAGTTCGTATAAGAAAACTTCTAAATTTCTTGGTTTTCTTAAATTTTTTCTAATCTCATGGATGTAATTGTTCACTATCTAATCTTTTATTATCATAAATATTAAATATTTTTATATTTTTGAAAATTTTTTAAATTTTTATGAGTTTTGAAATTTTTGAATTTTTATGGATTTTGAAAATTTTTAAATTTTTATAGGTTTTAATATTTACAAAAAATGATGAGCCAAAAGAAAAATATTTACACAAATTTTTTATGGGTTTTGAAAATTTTTATATTTATATTTTTATGGTTTTTAAAGAAATGTTTGGGCTTTGCTTCTGGAATTTCCTGCATTAAACCCCAAGACAAGAGTTGCGCAATACAAGGGTGATGCAATGCCATGAAAAACACACAATTTCCCTAAAAGTGCCGGTTTTAGTATACAGTACAAGTAATCCAGTATTTTACATGTGTTTTGCTAATATGTGCGATATGAATACCGGATACCTATACATGAACGCAAAAGGTAGGGAAATTGCCGTATTAAAAATGCAGTATTTTCGACCGATCAAATTCCCCCAAACTTATTTTCGATCGTCTCGATCGAACTGTTTTATTAAAAAGAGAAGGAGAAAATAAAGAAAGAGAAAAGCACACTTTCGTAGGCAACACGATTGCACTGAGCACGTGCAACAAGCTTTTAAACCTCTAGGTGTCCCTAGTAGGAGGAGTGTTGTCTCCTGAGGGTTTTCAGCGGATTGCACCCACAAAATCCAATAATAAAAGGAAGATCATGAATATTACATTTAAAGACAAGAATTGTAAAAGAAAAGCCTTGAAAATTAGGGTTTCCAACTAAGCTAGCTTTTCGGTTGTCATGAGCCCTATCTTAATGGTCGTGAAAAGATGTCAGAAATCACGTCCTCTCTCAATAAAACATCGTCTTATTCTTCATTCCTATCTTTATTCTAAACATCGATCATATCACCCTGCGTGTGTGTAAAGAACATCCCTACACCCGGAGAATTCAATTCAAGCTATCATACTCTTGCCCATCAGCCTCAGTACTTTTTAATTAGATGTGCTCACACACTTTCATGCGACCGTTAATACTTCTTGAGGTACTAACCGACCTATTACTCATGTGCTTACTTATTTGGTGTATTTTCCTCGTCTTGCACCACCTCGGGTATAGCAGTGACTTCCAGACCAGTTGGCCTTAGGGCACTAGGTGAAAAGGCACCCTTGCTATATATTTTTTTTATTGCCCTTGGTGATAACAAAACCAGTGTCCATTTTTCTCACCACTTTCTTCATTTTTTTTATACATCGGCTTTAAGACAAGAGCATTTCAAGGTATCCTCTACTATCCCGGGCTTTAAGACGTGTGTAAGTGCGAATAGCAGGGTGTCAACGTTCAAAATGTTTGGCTTTCCAGAATAGAAACTATTTTTCAGACTTATTTTTATCCTCAGATTAGTGACTTCCTTCATCTTACTAACCCTTGGGACAACGGCTCATAACTACTTATTACTAGTTCGTATAAGAAAACTTCTAAATTTCTTGGTTTTCTTAAATTTTTTCTAATCTCATGGATGTAATTGTTCACTATCTAATCTTTTATTATCATAAATATTAAATATTTTTATATTTTTGAAAATTTTTTAAATTTTTATGAGTTTTGAAATTTTTGAATTTTTATGGATTTTGAAAATTTTTAAATTTTTATAGGTTTTAATATTTACAAAAAATGATGAGCCAAAAGAAAAATATTTACACAAATTTTTTATGGGTTTTGAAAATTTTTATATTTATATTTTTATGGTTTTTAAAGAAATGTTTTGTGCTTATGCAAATGATATGCAAATGATGCAAAACTAAGCACAAACCTCCCCCAAACTTGTTTTCAACAGTGTCCTCACTGTTGCCATCTGCTAAATCTCGAAAAACCTGTAAGCCTGGGAGGAATTTATTAGTGGGGGCAAAATATATAAGTGAAGACCCTCCCCCAACTTATTCTTGGCTCATCATTCTGTAAAAATTTTCTTTTTCAAGAGCCCGATTATACCCCCCCAAACTTGAGTTATGCAATGTTAATCTTTTGAAAATCTCATGAGGGGGTCAAAAATCAGTGGTCAATGCCAAGCTTTGCAAAGACCGAATGTCAACACCAACCATTCAAAAATTTTATCAATGCAGTGCTCTGGTTGGTGGAAGAAGAAGTGGGGAAAGGTTAAGTGGTGGAATAGAATGTGTGTACGTCTCATTTTGGAGAGACGATGCAGTGAATGTGATGGATTGCTCGCATTCTTTTTACAGTTCAGAAGAAGGGGTGGAGGTTCAATTTCATTGATTGGGACATGATTCATCTCAACACCCGTGTTATTCAGAAATGCGAGTTCATCAGCGAAGATCTCCTCAAAAGTTTCATCAATACCCCGAAGAATAATGTCATCACAAAGTGCGGGGTGATCTTCAGACTCCAAAAGCAGTTCATAATCGGTGTTAGTTATTGACCCGGACATCTCGGTGGAAGAGTCCGTATGTGTATGATATATAGTTGGGTCAAACAATAACGTATGTAAAGAGTCAAGATCAGTATCAGGAGGATCATAAAATTCGCTGCTGTCGACATCCATTAAGTCGACAGAACAGACCTGAGCAGTAGGTTCGGAGGGTACACTTCCTAACTTGTAAATGTTCATCTCAATTGTCCTCTTCCCGAAGGATAGGGTCATAGAACCATTACGACAGTTGATGATAGCGTTGGAAGTGGCCAAAAAGAGGCGACCTAAAATCACCGGAATTTGATTCCGTGGGTTCGCTATAGGCTGTGTATCAATTACAATAAAGCCCACAGGGAATATAAATTCCCCGATTTTTATTAACACATCCTCTAGTTCACCCCTAGGTTTGGTGATTGATCGGTCAGCCATCTGGAGAGTGCAAGGAGATGGTTTCAACTCTCCGATCCCTAACTGCTCATAGACTGAGAAAGGAAGCAGGTTAACACTTGCCCCAAGGTATAGTAGAGCACGGTTGATGTGTTTCTCTCCAACAGAGATGGAAATCGTAGGATAGCCAGGATCCTTACGTTTCCTCGGTAATTGCTGGTGGAAAGCCGTGTCTACAGTCTTTGCTATGAATATCTTCTTGGGCATTTGTTTGTTCCTCTTTCTAGTGCACAAGTCTTTAAGAACTTTCGCATATGCGAGGACTTGTTGGATAGCATCTAGAAGAGGGATGTTGATGTTAACTTGTTTAAACATTTCAGTGATCTTCTCCATTTGTGGACTCAGTGTGTTTCCCCTTAACCGATTCGGGTAAGGAGCTTGAGCAATAAGATCAGGGTCCAATGCCGGAGAAGATCGTGTGGGTGGAAACGATCTAAAAATAGGAGTGGGGATCGTTTTCGGTGGACTAGAAGAGCTGGGCTGAGGTGGTGAGCCTAGTGGGAAACGAAGAATAGGCTCGCTAGAAGGTGGTGGGGTAGAAGAACTGGGGTCAGAATTAGAAGTAGAAGTGGAAGGAAAGGTCTCAGCCGGGGTGTTGATAGGATTTTCAATATCATCAACTTCTTCCCCAACATGGTTATCCAGCACTCTCCCAGATCTCAACGTGGTGATTGCATTCACATGATGTGAATAGCCAGGATTGGGTACAGGTTGAGCTGGGAGTTTCCCTTTCTCTCTTGCACTCATTTCGGCCTTAAGTCGTGCAATCTCAGCTTTCATCGTTTTGATACTCTCAGCTTGGGACGCTGAGTTTTTCCTTATCTTACCAACGGAAGAACTAACCTCGGCCGACACTTCCATGAAATTTGACAGGAGTGATTTCATGGTTTGAGCGACTTGAGAGAACTCGTCAGAACAGGTCGACTGCATAGGATTAGACGGTGCATGAGGGTTGACCTGGTTTTGGAAATTTTGTGATTGGTAGGGGTGCTGGGTGAGTTGAAGTGGTTTCTATTGTGGTGGAGGGACCCGTTGGAATTGATTAGGGTTTGGAACCGTGTTTTGGGATTGGTTCTAAGAAAAATTCGGGTGATTCCTCCAACTCTGATTATATGTGGAAGAAAAAGGGTCGTTTCTAGGTCTTTGAAATGCGGCATTGGTATGCTCGAGACCTTGAAACTGAGAGTTTAAAGGACATTCTTCCGTCAAGTGAGAAGGATCAGAACAGCACCCACAAACAGTTTTGGGAAGCGACATTGGGTTTAGGGAGGCTGCTAAGAATTTGTGTTCCATAGCGTCGAGCTTCTTTTGCATTGCTGCCATCTCAGCTCGAACACCTATGGACACGTCTATTTGGTGTACACCATCCCTACTCGATGGCTGGGTTCCACTCTCCCACTGTAAGGACTTTTCAGCGAACTCTTCTAAATATCGCCAAGCTTCCCCATCATCCTTGGTCATAAAGGTGTCTTGACACATGTTTTCAAGGTTTTGTTTAGTTGTAGGCTTAATGCCCTCATATATGATTCGGCAAAGGTCCCATCTCGGGATGCCGTGATGTGGGCATTGAACCAAAAGATCCTTGAATCGTTCAAAGCATTTTGAGAATGGTTCAGCTGGGAGCTGGGTGAATTGATATAGTTCGCTACGGATTCGAGCTGTCTTTTGCATAGGGTAGAATTTCTTAAGGAATGCCGCCACGAATTCTTCCCAATTCGTAATGGAATGTGCGGTGGTGTTATACAACCACTTCTCGGCTATATCGCACAAAGTAAATGGAAGAAGTCATAGACGCATGGCATCCACAGAAAGTTGTGATGTATCCATCATTGCGGATACGTTTTCAAATTTGGTAATGAAAACATAAGCGCCTTCAGTCTCGAGACCGTGGAATTTGGGTAGAAGGTTGATGTACTGGGGCTTAATCTCAAAGTTATCCCCGTTGGCTGGTGGAATGGAAAGACAGGTGGAAAGGGGGCCTCATGTAGGATAGCACCTCTCTTGGAGAGAGATGCGAGGTGGATTCTGCGCACCAACGAACGGCGACAGATTAGTGTTAAAGAAGTTCGATGGAGGTGGATCCATCGATGTGGGTGTGGTGTGGGTAAAAGAAAGGGTAAATGTAGAAAATAGCGACTTTTGGGTCGATCAAGGAAACGCAGACTAACGGGCACTAGAATCCCGTGTCCAGCCTATCTTGCACTAAAATGGGTTAGTACAAGTGGCAGCGCGGATTTATAATTAGGGGAAATGAAGTGAATGCGGTGTTTGTTTTGAAAAATGATACGGATTTTGAAAAGATGATGCGATCACAACAAATGCAACAAGCAACCCTAAAATTTATGGTCACCTAGGTCAAATCTCTAGACCGCTCCTAACTTCCAAAAGACAAGTCGTAGGATAAAATCCTCCACTGCCTCTTTGTTTCTCCTGTGGCCAGATAAGTGCCAGGTAAGTGGGAGGTTCTCCACTACGTAAGTAGTGGGCCTAATTATGTAACCACTAGCTTTCGACACACTTGCCTTAGACACCACAAAAAGAAACGCGGATAAGAAATGAATTACCCACGGCCTTCTTCTGTCCTAAGTGAGCGCGACGGTCCTTAGAGTCATCTCTAGATATTTTTTAATTAATGAGGGTAATGCGGATGCAGGTTTGTGATTTTTGGGGCTTAGGAAGGGTAATGAACTCCCCACCTAATCTGGATTTGGCCGTGCCCCTTAATGTCCGTATTAATTATGCAAACAACCACAAAATAAAAAACAAGCACAATTTATTTTGCTTTTTGCGGCGCTGCGATTTTTGCAAAGAATCCTGCAACAAATTGTTAATTGGAGCAGATTTTAGGAAGGAGATAAGAAAGATAGAGGTTACCTGCTAAAATTTTTACAGAGAAGCCCTTGAACCGCCGCGATTCCGCCGCTATTGTCGCCTTATGCCGCGGTTCCGCCGCGCTTCAAGCTCCTCTCTGCACAAAAATTCACCAGAGCACTCCTGAACACTTCCTTAGCTCTCTGGAATTCTCCAAATAATTTTCCAATTTCACAGCAAGCTCCAGATTTCCTTGCAATTAACCACAATAACTCGTTTAGTGTTTTGCGCGAGTTTTGATCTCAAAATTTTAGATGGAATAAACTTTTCAACTCAAATTTCAATAAATGAACAAATAGCACACGATACTCGGCAACGACGCCATTTTGATTGAAACGATTTTCCGTTGTGTGTTGGTTTTTAGAAAATTGTATTTAGAAATCACAACCAAAAATATTTTGACCGCAATCAACTACGGCGTCGGATGTAGATCGTTAGCGAGTGCGGATCGTCCACAGGGAAAGTGAGATCCGTTCAATTTCCGAATTAGATGAGTCGAAAAATTAAGGAAAAGAAAAGAAAACAATTCATGATTTGTAATTGAAGATCAAGAATAAGAAAAATCTAGATCTAAAAGAAACATTAAAAACAAGAATTGAGATGTGTGATAATTTCCAACCAACAATCAAGATTAGAAGTTTGGCTCGTAGGAGTAGATCGGATCTATAGATGTGATGAGATCTAATGATTACTCATTCTTTTCCATTAACGAATTGATACTAGATCGATGCAAATTCATCGAGGTTTAAGGATCGTGCGAGGAAATTAGGGATTTCGCAACTCATCCTTTGTCCTTTCAATGGATCGCATTCAAATTCTAGTTTCTAGATAATCAAATGGTTAATAGTTGTTCCCTAGTTTCGAGTGAACACGATCAAGAAAGTATCATCTCGAAACTAGGTCATTAATCATTTGATTCACTAGAATTTCCAAAAATTATAGGATATAAGAATTGTAAAAATATCTAAATCATCATCATCTAAAGATCATCACAACTCCTACACGAGCGGAGATTACTCAAACATCATGATCACAAACACAATCACAAATTGAGATCTAATCATTATGCTTGAATTAAAAGATAAGAAAGAATATGTTAGTTATATGTATGCCCTAGAGGCCATTACTGTACATACGATGTATATTGTAGTGGATGCTAGGACATATATAGGGAGGACTTTCTTGCTCGACATGATAGTATGCTATCTGGTTGTACTTTATCTTAACATGTACTCTGATTGTCTCTATATTACATGTTGATAAAGCCCTTAGGATATGTACTCGACTACTAGGACTATGATGAGATCATACTAGTGGGGCCACGGTAGTCGACGAGTACATCCGATAACTGTTCCTAATCGAGGGTGTATCGAGACAGGGCATCGATGCACCAGAGTAGACTAGCGTATACGCATCTTGACCCATATGATGGGCGATGGATGATCCCATATCCATCGGTGTTTGACATCAAGGATGGTGTACGGGTGCTCAGTGGAGACTGGGTACACTGGACGGACTCGCCGAGAACTCCCGGATGGTATTATACCTTACGTCAGATGGCAGTTCTCCGGTGACACTGGTACAGAGTAGTCTGTTGACCCGAGATCGTCATAGAGTCTTGTGTGATTCCCACTGTGCTTTGATTTCCATCATACCACGTCCAAGAGGGCGTGCAAAAAGGTGGCTTTTGGGTACAGTCCCGAATCACATGGAGGCAATGAGCGATAGGAGGGGATTCGTCTCTCCCGGTATAGGGAGTTGATGTTGCGCTGTGTTCGATTGGCTATAACCGGAAATCCCTGGCCAGGGTTGTTGAGATTTACTGGTAAGTGTTATCAGTAGTTTCTCGAACTGTTATAGACCTCATATCGACATGACTTATCGAGCTACTGGGGTCTGACGTTTACCACCCCTAGGCAAGATATGCGACATATCAGACGACGAGACCGGACTGTACGGGAGTGTTACTATTTGGATTCACAGGAGAATGTACAGGCTTTCTTGTTGATCTTTTGAGCGCTCAATACCTGGGTGGCTGTTACGTTTAGCTGACCGCTTGCAGTTTGTGGGTGTTTGATATGATCATCATCTACTGCCAGCGTATTGACGATTCTTTAGAGTCCTACACAGAGGTTTTTTAGCTCAGGCAAAACGGAGTAGGAGCACATATGTGATATGTGCGGGACCGAAGATAATGCGGTATATGATACCGTATTGGATTCGCGCGATATGAGATATCGGCCGGGTATATGTGATATAGCCGGGTCATCGTATTAGTCGGTTATATGCGATATAGCCGGATTGTCGGATCAAGAGTTGATTCGATAATTTAATGTATAATAATATATATGATATATTAAATTACATTAACTAATATTAGCTCACTAAAAGATTCATTTTCTCACGGGATAATACATTGATATATATGCGATATATGTTTATTGTATTATTTTCTATTGTTACAAAATATATTGTATATGTGATATATAATATTGTAACATGTTAGGGTTACAAATTTAACATTGGATTAGGGTTTAAACTTGGTTAGGGTTTGGATTAGGTTAGCTTTTGCATGAAGCTTCCATGAAGCTTCATGAAGCATTGAATTTGTGGTTGCTTGATATTTTTGTGAGATATTATGTTAACCCAATCCAAACCATTAACCCTAGTTAACTCTCTAAAAGGGTTAACTCTCTCATGCTTAACCCTTGGTTAGATTTATAACCACTACAATAATTCATTGTTCATCACAAAAGGATTAAGTTATCATCTTCATTCTTCTTCTTCATGCTTGAGTTCCTTCATGAAAAAGCTTTCTTTTGTGATGAAATTGAGTGAGAAAAAGATTATAAATAAGAGAAAAAATCCTACTTCATCATCCTCATCTATCCTTGCCATTTAGATGAGGGTGTTCACTTCATATTATGAGTGTTAGCTTGTGTTAACGAAACTTCAAGGTAGATCATCTTTGTATCGAAGATCGAAAGCAAAGGTTGCATCATTCTCTTCGTGAACCCTCTCGAGAGTCCGGAACACGATGATCGCAGCGAAGGGACCTCAACACGGAGCTTAAGAAGTGAAGGACCGGATCTACAAAGGTTGTAATCCCTCTCACTTAGTGTTAAAGAGTTTAACATGCATGTTTTCGCCTAAACCCTAGTTTAAAGATCCGGCTTTGGGTTGTTCGGCACGGCTAATTTTTTAATCGGGCATGGTTGATACCTCGTAGAACCTTGTGAGCGTGCCTAGAAACCCTACAGAATATAGAAAATTCACCTTTATTTATCGACAAATTTCGTTACAACTCTCTTGAATTTACAAAAGGAAGGAACTAGATCATCGATTTGGCTTCGCTCGGCTCCTTGAGTCGCGGATCGGCGTGGATCTCTTGCTCCGTTGAAATCCGGCGTAGCTTCTAAAGGTTGAAGGCTCTCTTGCTTGAATTGCACTCGGGATCTTGATCTTAAGGTTGAATTGGAATTGGGGTAAGGGTTTGAGGCACAAGTCGTGTCACTTAACTTGTGGGTTGAAGATGGTGGTGTTTCTTGAACCCTTTTCACCCTAGCTCTAGGCTCTCTTTTATAGAACTCCAAAACCCTAGATCTAGGATTTGAATTTGAATTTTCCCTCCACAAGTTAGTTAGCACAATATTTGAATTTCCCTCCAAAAGAGCCTTCTAGAAATAGTTTGTTAAGCCGAGCCTTCTAGATGCGCCACGTGGAGCTTCTGGGGTCTTCTGGAAGCTTGGGCCATTAGAGGTAAGCACGTGGGAAAAATTGAGCCAATGATGATGTCATCACGCCGCGGTTCCGCGGCTTAAGCCAGCTCCCGCCGCGGAACCGCGGCGGTTTGGAAGCCTTAGGGCTTGGGTCTTCTTCTGTGGTATTTGGCTGACAATTGGGCCTTTGTATGATATGTTAAATCTTGTAATTAGCCTTTGATCACTTCCAGATCTTTAGCCTTTGAGTTGGCGTATTTTATCAGCACTGTTTTCACAAATTTGGGCTTTGCATCTGGAATTTCCTGCATTAAACCCCAAGACAAGAGTTGCGCAATACAAGGGTGATGCAATGCCATGAAAAACACACAATTTCCCTAAAAGTGCCGGTTTTAGTATACAGTATAAGTAATCCAGTATTTAACATGTGTTTTGCTAATATGTGCGATATGAATACCGGATACCTATACATGAATGCAAAAGGTAGGGAAATTGCCGTGTTAAAAATGCAGTATTTTCGACTGATCAGGTTTCCAGTGTTATCTCAGGTTGTTCTGGACTACACTCCTACACGACTTGTACCGCTATTAGGGGACTGACGTTTACCGCCCCTAGGCCCGCCATGCGATATTCTCAGACGAACAGACCGGACTGTACGCAGATTGTCACATTCAGGCTCAGTAGGAGTTCAGATGGGTTTCACCTCGTCCGTCTTCTTATCGGCATCTACCTGGGGGCCGTTACGCACAGCTAGTGCCGCTTGCGGTATGTGGTTAAACCCACTGCCAGCGTAGTGTCGAGTCTTTAGAGTCCCACACAGAAAGGTATTCGCCTTTAGGCAAAAGAGTAGAGGTCGCATGGTTTTGCGACAGGCTTCGGTCACATCCGTGCACTTGTGCACGTTTAGTGTCCGGGCAGTTAACACTAGCGGGCTTTGTTTTAAGCCAGATCCTAGTATACGTTTTGGGATTGGTTTTATCTCGTTTGTATTCGTGTTTCTCGGAACGCGGATGCGGGTGTGTATGCACAGTTGACAGAGAGACAGAGGCAGAGGATTCTCATTGGGGTTGTTGACTGTTGACTGTTGACTTTTGCTAAACCCTAATGAGAATAATAAATATGATTAATGATAATATTAATTAAGTATTATTGTGACATGGTTGTTGAAGGTTGACTTTGTTGACCGGTTGACTAGGTTGGACTAGTTGACCATCATCATTACAATGGCTATCATTTCATGGCAAAGACTTTTGCTTGCTTGTTTCTTTTTGCAAAATGAGTGCATGAAATGATATGGTCATTTTGACTTGAACCATCACATAATACTCAATTACTATTATGGGTTATGATTATTTTGGATTATGAGAGCTTGGATGGAAAAAGTCTTGCTCACTTTTTCATTTCCTTTCTCTCTCATGCTTGAGCTCTCCCTCTTCCTCTTGCTCTCTCTTTAGTTCATGGTTCACTTGTCTCATGTGTTGAGAAGAAAGAACCATTGAGATAAAACCCAACACACTCCTCTACTAATCCTAGTTCACAAGGTTTAGCAAACCAAGTGTTCTAGTTTCTTCTAGTTTGAAGTGAAGCCAAAGGTAGAAGCTTTCAGGTGGATCCATCTTCGGCACAAAGAGACGACGAGGTGAGGCCGATCCGACCACCGCAAAGAGACCAAGAGAAGGAGTTCAAGTTAAGGTATAACCCCTAACCGAGTAGGTAAAACTCTTGTTAGGTTTGTTAGATAGTTGTTTAACAAAGATCCGTATTTTGAGTACATGTTACCACCAAAAGAAAAATCGTTTTTCATCATTTCTGCATGCCCGTAAGTACCGGGAGAGGTAACGTAGACTTACATGCCAGAGTAGTGTCGAGTCTTTAGAGTCCCACACAGAGAGCTATTCGCCTTTAGGCAAAAGAGTAGAGGTCGCATGGTTTTGCGACAGGGTTCGGTCACATCCGTGCACTTGTGCACGTTTAGTGTCCGGGCAGTTATCACTAGCAGGCTTTGGTTTAATCCAGATCCTAGTGTACGTTTTGGGATTGGTTTTATCTCGTTTGTATTCGTGTTCCTCGGAACGCGGATGCGGGTGTGTATTCACGGTTGACAGAGACAGAAGCAGAGGATTCTCAATAGGGTTGTTGACTGTTGACTTTTGCTAAATCCTAATGAGAATAAGAAATATGATTAATGATAATATTAATTAAGTATTATTGTGCCATGGTTGGGTTGAAAGGTTGACTTTGTTGACTTAGTTGACCGGTTGACTCGGTTGGACTTGTTGACCATCATCATGACAATGGCTATCATTTCTTGGCATTGACCTTGGCTTGCTTGTTTGTTCACAAATTGCATTTAATGCATGAAATGATATTGCCATTTGATATGATAACAACCATCACATAATACTCAATTGTTATTATGAGTTATGATTATTTTGGATTATGAGAGCAAGGGTGAGAAAAGGCTTACTCATTCTATCATTCTCACTCTCTCTCATCCTCAAGCTCTCCCTCTCCCTCTTGCTCTCTCTAGTTCATGGTTCTATTGTCTCATGTGTTGAGAAGCAAGAACCATAGAGATAAAACCCAAAACACTTCTCCACTCATCCTAGTATACAAGGTCTAGCAAACCAAGTATTCTAGTTTCCTCAAGATTGAGGTTGAAGCCAAAGGTAGAAGCTTTCAGGTGGATCCATCTTCGGCACAAGGAGACGACGAGGAGAGAACCATCCGACCACCACAAGGAGTCGAAGAGAAGGAGTTCAAGTTAAGGTATAACCCCCTAACCGAGTAGGTAAAACTCCTAGTTAGGTTGTTAGATAGTTGTTTAACAAAGATCCGTATTTTGAGTCCATGTTACCCCCAAAAGAAAAATCGTTTTTCATCATTTCCGCAACCCCAAAGAACCGGGGACAGGTAACGTGGACTTACATCATAGTACCCTCTTCTATTCATGAATGGAAGAGAAAGTTTTTCTTTATCGCGTCGCCTGAGGGTGAGGATTGGCCAGTGTCCCCCCTGTGGCAAAGGGCTAGCTGTCCGCGGGTGCGGCGGTCCAATGATCCCGACACGGTGGCGGTGTCAAAATGGGAGCCCCTCCCTCGGGTTGACGTGCTGCTTTCTGAGTGGGCCCTTAGTTGGGCCAGGCTCAGCCCCGCCGAGTACACGAGTTATTTGGGAGCTCTTGGGCGACCTTTTTAGACTTTTGCATTCTTTCCATTTTTCTTAGCATCGCTAAATCCTTGTATTTTTGTCTTATGCAGGTCCTATGGATATGAGCAAGTTCCACGTGGCGGTGATCGACGTGAAGTGGGGGAAGAAGTCCCAAGGCTCTGGCCCTTCTCGCCTGCCGTCTGTTCCGGCCCCGCCGGTGGCCCCTTCACCAAGGTGCCCAAGTGAGCCCCGGGCCCCCGAGTCTAACCGTGCGCCAGTTTGAAAGCGTGCTTGGGCGCAAGAGCCTCGGGCCCCCGAGGTAGGAGACGAGGAGGGTTCTCCCACGCCGTCCCTCAAGAGGTCTCACAGGAGGGCGCCCCGCTCCCCGGCTTCCCCGATTCTTGTGGACGATGGGGAGCTTCGCTTTGAGGTGCCCTCGGGGCTTTATGTCGCCGACAGCCTGCTCTCGGATATGGAGAGGTCGGCCGGAGGCAGGGCTCGAGGAACTCTCCGGGCCCAAATGGCGGCGATAGCTCAAGAGGCCGTGCAGGTTAGTGTTTGCAAATCACCTGGTTCTTCATCCAACATTTTTCTGCGTGGTCGGGAGCTTCCCTCCCCCTTTTTGATCCTTTTTCTTTCTTCAGGTCCTCCAGCACGCTGCTCTCGTCGTCCACATGGAGGACGAAGAGATTGTTCCGACGATGCGGGCCGCAGGCAAGTCCTCCTTACGGGAGGAAGGCTTAAGGCAGGAGCTGGGAGCAACGACGGAGAGGGCTGCTACCCTCGAAGACCGGGTGGAGGCTAGGAACAGGGAGGTCACTCGGTACCGAGAGGCCGCCCGAGCCGCCGAGTCCCAGTTGGAGGACTCCCGGGTGCTCGTGGCTACCATGAAGAAGACAGTGAGCACTCTCCTAAAGGAGAACGAGGCGGAAAGGGACCGGGCGCGGAAGGCAGTGGAGAGCTATAAAAAGTCAGATCAGTTCTACGCCGACCTCGCCAGTGCCGGGGGCGTCATTTGGCATGACGCCCTCGACTCCGTCAAGGCTCAGATGCCGGAGTTCCTTGACGCCGAGCTCCGGGCCATGTACCCTCTTGACGACGACGCGCAGGGGATCGCCCCCGGACATGATGCAGGGAAAGTGGCCCCCGGTGGGAGTGCGGAGGGTAAGTCGGTGGCTCCGGCTGTCGGCGCCGAAGATCCCGCCGGTGGTGCCGACCTGAAGATGCCGCCGTGGTGGTCGTAGGGGAGGCGCTGCACACCGCGGATGTCGCCGCCCCCGAGGCTTGAAGCGCCACGTCTTCTTATTTCTATCCTTTGCTCTGAAATTTTGTAAGCCTCCGGGCACTTTTGTTAGGCTGGGGAGCCCATAATACCTTTGTAGAGACTTTTGGTTTATGTGAATAAAAACCTTTTTGCAGTTTCTTTGCGTACACATTGTCCTTTGTTTGTGGAGAAAATTCGTATTTGCACGGTTCAGCTTTCATGTTAGGTCGGTTCTTCGTATGGCGATCAAATGTCAAGTTGAATTCGACCATTTTCCAAGTGTGCAAAGACCGGTGAGAAGGCGGTATCTCCATGGCCCCCGAAGTCGAGGTGGAGATCGCTCAGACGTAGAAAGACCGGATGTCTCTTGGTGAGGGCTTTGTTCCTTAGCATGGGAGGCGCGGAGAGGACGGGCCGAGCAGGGTCGCTGCCCGGTGCCTCTTGGCGAGAGCTTTGATCCTTGGCGTTGTGGTATAGGGAGCTACTAGCCATGGATAACCGAGCAAGGGCAGGTCCGGTTGCCTCTTAGTGAGGGCTTAGATTCCTGACGTTGCGGGGTAGGGGACTACCTGCCAGGGATAACCGAGCAGGGTAGTTGCTCAGTCACCTCTTGGCGAGGGCTTCGATCCCTGGAATTGCGGGGTAGAGGACTACCTTCCAGGGATAACCGAGAAGGGTAGCCGCTCGGATGCCTCTTGGTGAGGGCTTAGATATCTGAAGACGGGTCGAGCAGGGTCGCTGCCCGGTGCCTCTTGGCGAGGTCTTTGATCCCTGGTGTTGTGGGGGTAGGGAGCTACCAGCCAGGGATAAACGAGCAAGGGTGGGCCCGATTGCCTCTTGGCGAGGTCTTTGATCCTTAGCATGGGAGGGGCCGTAATAGGCCTACTAAGGACGGGCCGAGCAGGGTTGCTGCCCGGTGCCTCTTGGCGAGGGCTTTGATCTTTAAGGACGGGCCGAGCAGGGTCGCTGCCCTGTACCTCTTGGCGAGGGCTTTGATCTCTGGCTTTGTGGGGTAGGGAGCTACCTGCCAGGGATAACCGAGCAAGGGCGGGCCTGGTTGCCTCTTGGCGAGGGCTTTGATCCTTAGCACGGGAGGGGCCGTAATAGGCTTACTAAGGACGGGCCGAGCAGGGTTGCTGCCCGGTGCCTCTTGGCGAGGGCTTTGATCCTTAAGGACTGGCCGAGCAGGGTCGCTGCTCGGTGCCTCTTGGCGAGGGCTTTGATCTCTGGCTTTGTAGGGTAGGGAGCTACCATCCAGGGATAAACGAGCAAGGGCGGGCCCGGTTGCCTCTTGGCGAAGGCTTTGATCCTTAGCGCGGTAGGGGCCGTAATAGGCCTACTAAGGACGGGCCGAGCAGGGTTGCTGCCCGGTACCTCTTGGCGATGGCTTTGATCCTTAAGGACGGGCCGAGCAGGGTCGCTGCCCGGTGCCTCTTGGCGAAGGCTTTGATCCCTGGCGTTGTGGGGTAGGGAGCTACCGGCTAAGGATAGCCGAGCAGGGTAGCCGCTCGGCTACCTCTTGGTGAGGGCTTTGATCCCTGGCGTCGTGGATAGCGAACTACTATCCAGGGATAGCCGAGCAGGGTAGCCGCTCGGCTGCCCCTTGGTGAGGGCTTAGATCCATGGAGTCGTGGGGTAGTGAAATACCAGCCAGGGATAGCCGAGCAGGGTAGCCGCTCGGCTGCCTCTTGGCGAGGGCTTTTGATCCCTGGCGCCGTGGGGTAGTGAAATACCAGCCAGGGATAGTTGAGCAGGGTAGCCGCTCGGCTGCCTCTTGGTGAGGGATTTTGATCCCTGGCATCATAGGGTAGGGAGCTACCAGCCAGGGATAGCCGAGCAGGGTAGCTGCTCGGCTGCTTCTTGGTGAAGGCTTTGATCCCCTGGAGTCGTGGTGTAGCGAATTACCAGCCAGGGATAGCCGAGCAGGGTAGCCGCTCGGCTGCCTCTTGGTGAGGGCTTTGATCCCTGCCGTTGTGGGGTAGTGGACTACCAGGTAGGGATAACCGAGCAGGGTAGCCGCTCGGCTGCCTCTTGGTGAGGGCTTTGATCCCTAGCGCGGGAGGGGCCGTAAGTAACCTGCTAAGGATGGACCGAGCAGTGAAGCTGCTCGGTCGATTCGTGAGGCGCTGTCCGACCTTCCTGGTGCGAGTATGGGGAATAGGGACGGTCGCGTGTGACACGTGTAATGAACGCGTGGGAGAGGTGCAGCGCCGGAGCGGCGTCGTTTCTACTTCTCCGAGAAAGGCTTGATGTCTGCCGCGTGGAGGTACAGTTGTGGGTGAAACGAGCGACTGATTTAAAAGAGAGATTTAGCGTGCTTGCGCTTTCTAGAAGATAGATCAAAAATATTTGTAACCGCAATCAAGAACGGCATCGCTTTGCAGCTAGCCGGTGAGTACGGGTCGGTCCACAGGGATGTTGTGAATTTCCGATTCGTTCTTACGAGTTAATTCCGAAAGGTGTTCGGACAGATTATTAAATCTAAAAAATCTAAATTATTCTAGGGCAATTAATTAAAAGTTATAACTAGGGCAGGAAAATAAATTTACCTAGGGCAAGGAATTTAAATCTACACTAAGGCAAGAAAATAAATTACTTACAGATGGCTCTCTCCAAACATCAAAGCAGGGTTGTCAGATCTGGATTTCTGAATTGAAGAGAGGCACCGATGCTCTCCAAAAGATTTCTAAATTTTATTCATTAAAGGGAGGCATAAAGAATTACAATGATTAGAGTTCCTATTTATAAAGAATAGGAAACCCTAGGGTTACATCTGATTCTCATGTCTACAATTACAAAAATAGCTCTTAGGAAGACCGGTCAAAGACATAAAGAATTATGTAAAAAATTTATTCACTAACTGCTCCACTCCACCGCGGAACCGCGGCCCAAGGCCCTGTTTGGCCGCGGTTCCGCGGTCAACTAAGAAGATTGGGCTTTGAATTCTGGGCTGCAGCTTCTGGTCATTTTGGGCTTCTGTATCTATATATCTTTTTCCATTTGGGCTTCTAGGTTGGTTCCAGATCTTCAGTGAACAATTTGCAATGGATTTTTAACCGTTCGCTTTGAGTCGATGTCTTGAATCTTGCTTTGTGAATTGTTCTTTATGTAGGCTTGATCAAGATTCTCTGTTTGTTGGTCAAAATCCACTTTTGCATCGTCTTTTCATCGTTTTCACTGCTTCCTGTCCAAGAACCTGTAACCTGTAACATGTAGCAGACATGCGTCAAAAGCACCCGTTTATTTATAAAAAGAATAAGAATGGGGAATATAATAATACAATATTATGGTGTGAACAAATACCCCCAAACTTATCTTTTGCTCGTCCTCGAGCAAACTTATTTTTATTCACTAAAATCCTAACCACACTTTCGCAGGGAAACGCGATTGCACTGAGCGCGTGCAACAAGCCGTTAAACCTCTAGGTGTCCCTAGTAGGAGGAGTGTTGTCTCCTGAGGGTTTTCAGCGGATACTACCCACAAAATCCTATCAACTCGGCCCATTGACTTTTGTTCTCCAATAAGGTTTTCTAACAAGGAATTCTCTTATCTTTTGACTCGCAAATTATCCACCCATATTCTTCACACTTCCTCATTTAACTTAAGATTATATATGTTATGCAGACCTACTTAGCTTTTGGCATCTCCTAAGTTTTCCTTTTAGGGTTACATCTCCACTCAGGAATTTCTATCAACCCTACTAAAGATACAAGTTTTATTCTTCATCCCTTTCTCTCATCTAAACTCTAATCGCATATCCCCACGTGTGTGTAAATATCACCCCTATACTTGGAAATTCAAATCAAGCAATCGTACTCTCGTCCATTGTCCAAAGCACTTATTAATTAGTGAATTTTTTTAAATGAAATTTTGTTTACACATCCTTCATGCGACCGTTAATACTTCTTGAGGTACCAACGACCGATAACAAGATGTGTTTTCACTTTAAAGCATAATTCCTAGTTTTGCGACACCTAAGGCTTTTAGCAGTGACTCCCAAACCAGTTGGTCTAAGGCACTAGGTGATGAAGCACCCTCGCTAAATATTTTTCTATTTTTGCAGCCTTAAGTAATCACAAAAACCAGTGTTCATTTTTTTCTTATCTTTATTCACTCTTTTTTCTTTATTTTCTTCGTACTAAGGACTTTAGACAAGAGCATTTCAAGGTCTCTTCTACTATTCCAAGTTTCAAGGTGCGTGATTGTGCAAATTATAGGGTATACATTTTCAGAATCTAGACTTAAGTTAGGAACTATTTTTCAAACTTATACTTTAATAAGAACATCAATACTCTTCCCTCATTTCGACTTAGCCCAACAAGTGAACCCAAAATTTGCCTATTTCTAAATAAACTACAAAGCATATACTTTCTACCGTTAAACTTTAAGGAAGGTTATTTTTAGGGTTTTTAATTTACTAAGTCTAAGATCTAGTTGTTTCTAGCCAGTTAACCTATCTGTCAAACTCGAATCAAATATGGCCAAAATTGAATACAATAATTTTTATAATTTTTGAAATTTTTCAAATTTTTATGGGTTTTCAAATAAGTATGCAAGTGCAAAAATATGTACAAATGAATGCGAAAGAAGAAGACGTACCGAGCATACCCCCAAACTTGAACTTGACAGTGTCCTCACTGTCATACTAAACCAAGATGGTCAAAATACTGGCACTCCCCTGTTTATTTATTTATAAATTTTTTTTTGTTTTTATTCTTTTGAATTTTTTTTTATAAAAAAAAGAAAACAAAAAGATATATACATATATACAACAAGCATCCCCCCCAAACTTAAGCTTGGCCTTACACAAGCCAAAGGTTAGCACCAACCATTCAAAAATCTTATCGTGGAAATGGTATAGTTGGTGCAAGAAAATGAGAAGCACGCGAGACCGTGTGGAAAGAAGAATGGTAGAATACGGTCTCGGTGGGGGAGAAGAATGGCGAAAAGAAGAAGGAAGTGGAGTACGATCTTGAGGGTGTAAATTGAGTGAATAAATTAGCGCAATATGTGATGACCGATATGTTATAAGCGATTGCGCTAACCTATCAACTCGTCGTGCAATGGGGTCAAATCCCTCAAGATTCGCAAGAAAACATGGGTACGCCGAACTTGGTATTGGAGATGAAGGCGTAAAGGTCTCTTGTTCGGTCGGAACGATAGGAAAGAGGGAGGGTGATATAACAGTCAAAGGTTCAGGAGGCTGAATTGGAAAATCCGACATATTAAACAAAAATAGTTCAACCTCATTATTATCCTCAAAACTCTCCTCAATATTATCCTTATAATTTTCCTCAAAATTCAACTCATCCATGCCATTATCATCAAATTCAAGACGCATATTAGATTCAGGAGAAACATTTAATAACTCGGGATGATGATTTGAACATAAAATCTCAATTAAATCGACAGGTTCATCATCCGAAATATTCCCGGTGTCTATATCCTCAATCAAGGGAAAATCAATTTCCTTAGACACCTCATCAAAAGTATGGATATCTATCGATTTAGGTTTTAGATGGGAGGTGTAAAGATCGAAAGGATTAGGTACGGTTTCACTCGAAAGGGGTTCCTCACAATTTGGCAAATCAAATACTACAAAATCACACAACTCGTTTTTATTTTCAACTGGTAACTCATTTAGGACATTCGATGGAAAACTGGAGTTATGGGCTTCAATTGGGTAAGGGTAGGTTTGATTTGGAAATCCTCTCACATTCTCACTCTGTCCAACCGCCTCCTCATACATTGAAAAATTTGGAGCTAGCGGGAAACTAGCTACTGGTTCAGCAGGTTGCATAAGGGCGGCCACGGACGCTTCCACATTCCTAGTCATTTTATTTGTTGCAGCAATATAAGCCTCCAACGACTCTTCCAAACTAGACTTAGATGGTGAGGGGGTTTCGGTAAAGGATTCAAAATTGTGTGGATATGTGAAACTCCCTAATGACTGTGTAGAAACAGTGTCTAGTGAAGGTGGGAAAGTCGGGTATGACTGGTAGGAAGTGGGTGGTAAGACAGGGGTAGGGTCAACATATGGATAAGAAGATGAATAATCGTGCTGATCCCTAGAACTAGACGAGTGGAGAGGGGTGAAAGATCGACTGCGAGATTGAGCAATATGCTCAGCAATGGACATCGGCCTAGGAGTGACAGAAGGACTTAACGAAGTGGTATCAACATATGTAGGTGGTAAAGGTTGACTCGGTTGACACAAGGTAGGTTGAAAAGTCAAACTATTTCTCCTAGACGCCTCTATTTGATCTTTCAACGAAATTTTTGGTAAGGAAGGATCGTTTTTAAATTGACCGAACAAATTAACATATGACGCAAAATTAGGTTCGGGATACCAAAGTTCGGTTAATGATTTTTTATGTGGAGTACCCATGTTAGAAGAAGAGGGAAAGAAAGAAGGTAGGTGGTGCAAGTGGGGTGCAAGGATTTCTTAGCGACAATTTTTGCAAGTTTTTATAAAAAATTTTCTTTTTTTCTTTTCCTCTTTATTTGAGACTGTTTGCATAAAAAATATCGATAAAGGGCTTAAACACAAATGTAATCAACCAGAAATGCACAATCAGACTTAGATCTAGGGTCACCTAGGTCTGCTAGACAGCTCCTAACTAGGGCTAAAAATAGGACCTCAAACCGCCTCTTCACGGACAAGTACGGCTAGGTAAGTGGGAAGGAACCACCACTACAGTGGGCCTAATTAATAACCACTAGCCTAGACACCGCAATGTCAGTTAGGATAAACGGTCGATGCCTATACTAGTCCTTTTCCTATTGAGCTCGATGTCCTTAGGTCTGAGTCTAGTATTTTTTAATTAAAGATTGGTCAATGCAAATGCCTTATGTGATTTCTGGGGTCCTGGGAAGGATGATGAAATCCCCACCCAATCTGAATTGGTCAAAAATCCCCTTAAAGTCCAATTAAAGATATGCAAAACAGTAAATCACTTGCAATCAAATATTTTTATTTTATGCGCGGCGCAAAGAATCCTGCACAAGATTATTATTTGAAAGGGAAAAGATTTTTGAGCGCAAAGAAATCTTGCAGGCAAATTTACAGAAGATATATCAAGATTTGCAGAAGAGGAGAGAGAGAAAACTCACAGAAATTTCCAGTGGCGGAACAGTTGTTTTTTTTTTTTGTATCGCGCTTCTGCCCTTCTTTTTTTATGCCCTGATTCGACCAGACCGCGGCGGTTCCGCGGCCAAAAGAGGGTCGGCGCGGCGGTTCCGCCGCGCTTTGGTGGGTTCGGCCGTTTTTTTTTTGAACCAGATCACCACGGTTAACTTCTAAACTCGGTCCTCCAAATTTCTTCTGTTCCTCGGTTGTTATGATCTTCTGTTGTTTCGATCTGTTTTTTCCTGTTTTGATCTCTGTAGATTTCCAGATCCGATTTTCGTATATCCTGCAAAATTCAAACAACAAAGTATCCCTTCCAAAAATAACAAATGATATATATTTTTATATTTTATGATTTTTTCAGATTTTTATGAATTTTTTATTTTATTTTATGATTAAACCGAAATCGCGAAAAGGAAATAGCACGCCATCCCCGGCAACGGCGCCATTTGATTTAAAAGAGAGATTTAGCGTGCTTGCGCTTTCTAGAAGATAGATCAAAAATATTTGTAACAGCAATCAAGAACGGCGTCGCTTTGCAGCTAGCCGGTGAGTACGGGTCGGTCCACAGGGATGTTGTGAATTTCCGATTCGTTCTTACGAGTTAATTCCGAAAGGTGTTCGGACAGATTATTAAATCTAAAAAATCTAAATTATCCTAGGGCAATTAATTAAAAGTTATAACTAGGGCAGGAAAATAAATTTACCTAGGGCAAGGAATTTAAATCTACACTAAGGCAAGAAAATAAATTACTTACAGATGGCTCTCTCCAAACATCAAAGCAGGGTTGTTAGATCTGGATTTCTGAATTGAAGAGAGGCACCGATGCTCTCCAAAAGATTTCTAAATTTTATTCATTAAAGGGAGGCATAAAGAATTACAATGATTAGAGTTCCTATTTATAAAGAATAGGAAACCCAAGGGTTACATCTGATTCGCATGTATACAATTACAAAAATAGCCCTTAGGAAGACCGGTCAAAGACATAAAGAATTATGTAAAAAATTTATTCACTAACTGCTCCACTCCACCGCGGAACCGCGGCCCAAGGCCCTGTTTGGCCGCGGTTCCGCGGTCAACTAAGAAGATTGGGCTTTGAATTTTGGGCTGTAGCTTCTGGTCATTTTGGGCTTCTGTATCTATATATCTTTTTCCATTTGGGCTTCTAGGTTGGTTCCAGATCTTCAGTGAACAATTTGCAATGGATTTTTAACCGTTCGCTTTGAGTCGATGTCTTGAATCTTGCTTTGTGAATTGTTCTTTATGTAGGCTTGATCAAGATTCTCTGTTTGTCGGTCAAAATCCACTTTTGCATCGTCTTTTCATCGTTTTCACTGCTTCCTGTCCAAGAACCTGTAACCTGTAACATGTAGCAGACATGCGTCAAAAGCACTCGTTTATTTATAAAAAGAATAAGAATGGGGAATATAATAATACAATATTATGGTGTGAACAGCGACCGTTGGACTCCTGGGGCGCTGTGGGCTATAAAACGGAGGGAGCGTTGATTACTGTAGGGTGTTTTTCGTCACCCCATTGAGATGGGAATACGCGCGCTTGTCAGGTATACTACAGATTCCCCCTGTCTAGGGTAGGCCGGGGTTAATTGATTGTGGGGATCCGAATCTCCGGCAGCCGCGGACTAAGCTGCCGTTAATTACCCCTCGCCTTTGGGGTGAGGGAACCTCCGATTAACGGGTTAAACTGGTCACGCGAACTCAATGTGCAGTGTACGTGTGTGTTGTTTTGGAAGTGGGTTTGGATATATCGGGAGCCACGCAGAGTTTTCACGGGGTCCCGCTACCCGGATGCGGGCTGGGGTCATGGGGGCTAGTAGCCCCCTTGCGGGGTGCGGGGCAGCGCCCCGGCCCAAAAGTTTTTTGGCACGTGGGCGCTTTGCGCTTGAGCGCAGGGCGCTGAAGCGCAAGCGCGCCACGTGTCGGTACGTGGACGTTTTGCACTTAAGCGCAGGGCGCTCGAGCGCCAGTGCGCCACGTGTCGGCACGTGGGCGCTTGGGCGCCGGCGAGGAAAATGGGGCTTTTAGTCCCAGAACCAGAAGCTATGCTTCAGAAAGGAAATATTTATTATATATATATATATATGTATATATATATGGAGTTAAACTCCTAGGATGTTTTGAAGCTGATGAAAGGCTTCTCCCCTAGAGCCCTAGTTCTTCCCCAAAGTGGGGTTTCTGGAGATGAGTCTCCTTCTTCTTCCTTTGTTTGGCCGGATCTTGAAGATCAAGAGATGTGAGATTTTAAAGATCTCTTCCTTTTAAGATCTAATGACAGATCCAAGTTCCCCTTTGTGGGTTTTGTGGTGAAAAACTATTTAGTTTTGGAAAAGGAAGAGTAAAACTCTTGATTTAATTCAAAAGAAAGAATAAGGTTTGAAACCTTCAGAAAAGGGAAAGAGGTACAAACCCTAGGTTTTTTTTTGAGAGAATGAAAAGTATTTTTATTCATCATCATGTTTCCTTTTATAGGCTTACATATTTACATATAGCCCCTTGGGCTTTACAAAAATGGCATTTTGCCCATCCCATGGCTCATGTGCCATTTCATTTTTGCACATAAGCCATGAGCTTACAAAATATTGGCTTTATGCCTATTTTGCATACATTCATGTATAAAAAAATTACATAAAAATTATATATTACATGATTTTGTTGTTGGCATGGGGAGGCTGGCCGCGGGCTCGACTTGGGCATGGGCCCGTTTGACCTGGGCTTGGGCCCACCTAGCTTGGGGGTTGACCTTGACTTTGACTCGTTCAACCGGGGTGCATATTTTTACCCCAACAAATTGCCCCCCCTCAATAAATGCACACCGCACATTTGAGTTGTGTGCATGAAACTGATGGATCTTGAAGCTGGACTTCGAGGTGGAACATCATTCCGGGGGCGGAGCATCATCCCAGGGGATCGGAGCATCATTCCGAGCATCATTCCGAAGGGCGGAGCATGATTCCAGGGGATTGGAGCATCATTCCGATGAGCGGAGCATGATTCCAGGGTTCGGAGCATCATTCCGAAGAGCGGAGCATGATTCCAGAGATCGGAGCATCATTCCGGAGAGCGGAGCATGATTCCAGGGGATCGGAGCATCATTCCGATGAGCGGAGCATGATTCCAGGGTTCGGAGTATCATTCCGAAGAGCGGAGCATGATTCCAGGATTCGGAGCATCATTCTGAAGAGCGGCAGACATTCTGACTGAAGCATGATTTTGATGCAGAGGTAGATTCCTAGGCGAAGTATAATTCCGACAAGGAAGGAAAATATTTCGAGGCGAAGCATTGATTTTGACACGGGGTATATTCTGAGACGTAGCATGATTCCGGCGCAGAGCTTGTTTGCTGACTTGATTCCGAGACGATGCATAATTTTGACAGGGAAGGCAGGTACACCGAGGCGAAGCATCATTTCGACACGGGCTGCATTCTGAGACGAAGTATAATTCCGACGCAGAGCTTGCTGGTTGACTTGATTCCGAGGCCGAGCATAATTCCGACGAGGAGGTCGTTGGTTGATTCCGAGCCGAAGCATAATTCCGACAGGGAAGGCAGATACACCGAGGCGAAGCATCATTTCGACACGGGGTGCATTCTGAGACGAAGTATAACTCCGATGCAGAGCTTGATGGTTGACTTGATTCCGAGGCGGAGCATAATTCCGACGAGGAGGTCGTTGGTTGATTCCGAGCCGAAGCTTAATTCCGACAGGGAAGGGAGATACACCAAGGTGAAGCATGATTTCGACACGGGGTGCACATTCTGAGACGAAGTATGATTCCGACGCAGAGCTTGTTGGTTGATTTGATTCCGAGGCGGAGCATAATTCCGGTAGAGAAGGTAGATATCTCGAGCCGAAGCATGATTTCGACACGGGGAAAATTCTGGGACGAAGCATGATTCCGCCGTAGAAGTTGTTGGTTTGATTTGATTTGGGTTGACATCAGCATCGCCACACTGGAGTATGGTACCAGGAGCGAATCATCATTTGCCATGAGTGGATTTGAGGATTTGGCTTTGGTTTGGCATCTGCATTGCTGCACTGGAATAATGCCAGGAGCAACTCATCATTTGCCCCGGGAGGGCTTGGAAATTGGTTTTTGCTTGGCATCAGTTGTTAGTTATATGTATGCCCTAGAGGCCATTACTGTACATAAGATGTATATTGTAGTGGATGCTGGGACATATATAGGGAGGACTTTCTTGCTCGACATGATAGTATGCTATCTGGTTACTCTTTATCTTAACGTGTACACTGATTGTCTCTCTGTTACATGTTGGTAAAGCCCTTAGGATGTGTACTTGACTACCTGGACTATGATGCGGATCATACTAGTGGGGACATGGTAGTCCATAAGTACATCCTTCAAGGTCCCTAGTCGTGGGTGTATCGAGACGGGGCATCGGTATACCAGAGTAGACTAGCGTATACCTTCTCGACCCATACAGATGGGCGATGGATGATCCCATATCCATTGGTGTTTGACATCAGAGATGATATACGGGTGCTCAGTGGAGACTGAGTACACTGGACGGACTCGCCGAGAACTCCCAGATGGTATTATACCTCACGTCAGATGGCAGTTCTCTGGTGACACTGGTACAGAGTAGTCTGTTGACCCGAGATCGTCATAGAGTCTTGTGTGGTTCCCACTGTGCTTTGATTTCCACCTTACCGCGTCCAAGAGGGCGTGCAAAATGGTGGTTTTTGGGTACAGTCCCGAATCACATGGAGGCAATAAGCGATAGGAGGGGATTCGTCTCTCCCGGTATAGGAAGTTGATGTTGCGCTGTGTTCGATTGGCTATAACCGGAAATCCCTGGCCAGGGTTGCTGAGATTTACTGGTAAGTGTTACCAGTAGTTTCTCGAACTGTTATAGACCTCATATCGACACGACTTATCAAGCTACTGGGGTTTGACGTTTACCACCCCTAGGCGAGATATGCGACATATCAGACGAACAGACCGGACTGTACGGTAAGTGTTACTGGTTGGATTCACAGGAGTGTGAGCGGGCTTGCTCGTTGATCTTCTGATCGCTCAATACCCGGGTGGCCGTTACGTTTAGCAGACCGCTTACGGCTTGAGGGTGTTTGATATGATCATCACCTGCTGCCGGCGTATTGACGAGTCTTTAGAGTCCTACACAGAGGTTTCCCGGCTCAAGCGAAACGAAATAGGAGCGCATATGAGATATGTGCGGGACCAAGAATAATGCGTGTATATGATACCGTATTCTATTCTCGCGATAAATGTATCGATTGGTTGTATGCGATATAACCTAGTTATCGAATCGAGGATTGATTCGATAAGCCGATACATTGGATATTTGTCGGTCATATGCGATATGACCGGATCGTTAAATCAAGTGTTGATTTAATGATTTAATGTATAATTATATATTTGATATATTACTTTGCATTAACTAGTATAGGTTCACTTTAAAAGGATTTTCTCACTTGATGTGCACATTATATATGTGATATATTTTTGTGCACTTGTTTGTATCATGTTTGATGATACATGCATACTTTGTTAAGTGTATGATTAAACCATGATTGTGTAATGGTTAGGGTTTTGATTTACTTATTCATTTATTTTGTTTATTTATTTTTGCAAAATAAATGAATGGAGGCTTTCTTTGTTTGCTAGTTGAAGCTTCATGAAACTTTGACTAAGTGACCTTTTTTGTTTTCATGCTTAACCCTAACCATTCCACTTAACCCTAGTTCATTCTCTACACTTGACCATGGTTGCTATATGATAAGTATTCCTTTTATTTTCTATTTAAGATAATACTTATCATATGATCTTCTTCTTCTTCTCCTTCTTCAACAATGAAGAAAGCTTGCCTCCATCAATGGCAACTTGAGAAAAAGAGTGAGAAATCCAATTCTAAAGTGAACCCACTTCCTATTTCTTCATCCTCTACCACTTGCCAAGTAGTATAGGGTGTTTTCTTCACAAGTTTCATGACTTGGTAAAGTTGGAGCTTGATCTTGTGTTGCCTCGACGTAGATCATCTTCGGCATCGAAGCCGACGACCAAGCCCGCCCATTTCTCCGATGAAGCCGACGCTAGAGCCCGGAATTCGATTTGGAAAGCAAGGAGACTTCATCATGGAGCTATGGAAGTGGAGGACCGGATCTACAAAGGTTGTATTTCCGTTCCCTTAGTTAAGTTGTTAACTAGTTGCATGTTTCGCCTAAACTCTAGTCAACGATCCGTATTAGGGTTTCTCGGCACTTGTTAAATTTGAATTTGGCATGGTTGATGCCATGTGAGACATCTAGTGTGTGCCTAGGAACTCTACAGTGGTATCAGAGCCTAGCTAGAGCCTTAGGCGATGCGTAGACGGAGTTAGAATTCCGATCGAACCGAAACCCTAACTCCAAAATGCTCTCTGGACTTTTTTCAAAAACTGGGATTTTTCCAGATTAAAAATTCTTAAAAAATTCAGCAGGAAATTCTAAGAATTACGATGCAAAATTGACCAAGTGATGCTGCTAAAGTGCGGTGGAACCGCGGCAGAAGCTTGGCTTCTGCGGCGATTCCGCGGCCGAATTATGTGATCACTCTTCAATTTTTGCAAAGTAACTCCTATATTTTGGTTCTGGATTTTCTGGGATTTTTTTAATATTTATTCAAGAGTTGAATATTCTGGGGTGTTTTGGAGCTTCGTTGATTCGATCGGAAATTTCAAACTTTGTCTATGTGGCTTTCCGGGTATTTTTAGAAACTGTTAAAAAGTTCGATCGGATATAAATACCCACTTTTTCCCCTGTCAGGAAATTTCCAAGTGTTGGATCTTTCCGTAGTTTAATGACGTTCTAAGTAGTGCAAGTAACGCGATGGTCCTTCTAGAAGACAACAAACCTTAACTCGATTATGTGACCGTCTTGAACTGCCCTTTGAACCTTAGGGTTTGGGGCAGTACGGCGTGCCACATGTGAGGCGTTGGCTTGACCCTTCTACGGCTGGACCGTTGGTACTGAGGCATGAAGTGAATGTCTTTGAACTTATTTCATGTGTTGAGCTGTTATCGGGAAAACTTGGGTGTTTGGATGTTCGATCGGAAAGTTTAACATTTTCTATTTATCTGGAATGGGATACAATACTTGGAATCCACAAGTAGTTATGAGATAACTAATATGAATGTTATAAGCATAGCACTTTAGTCTCACTTGATCGGTTGCCACGGAATTTTGATGTGATCAAAAGTCCGTCGCAATCACATAGTGTACGCGGATACTCGCCGGGTAAACTTAATAGACAGCCTCGCCCCATAGCCCCGACCAAGTGACTGTAGGAGAACCCCGTCGCCGAAAGCATCTGTTCGGGTGCTCGCGGCAGCGGTGTTCCGCCTTGGTGCACTTCATCGACGGCGTCGGGGGTGCAGCTGCCTACTAAAGTTTGCGACGAGCATTTGATCAGAATGTCGGGAATCCTGTTGAATTGCCCGACTTGATATTGAAAAGAGTTTTCGATAATGAGACTAAAATGCTGGGTTTATAATTGTTAGGCATGCGATGTCTAAAGAATTCATTTGGTTAGGCATGCGATGTCTATGGAGGTTGCGGATTCCAACTGTTGTAGTTTTACACATTCTTTTCTGTGACCGTAAGTGTAATATGTGATATCGCCGGTTTCGTTGCTATATGTCAATGACAATTGGGATGCGCATATTTACTTACGTTGATGACATGTGATGTTATGTGTTGCTGGATATGTTATATTGGATCGTCGTGTTTAAATAGCCGGGGGTTTTTATGTGAGGTGAGTGTTTTTCATTTTCATTCATGTAAAAACTTGTATGTAATATTCTTTTATTGGGGCACTTCCAGGTTGCGGAAGATGTCACCTTTTGTATATTATTTACTTTTCCGCACTAGGATATACCCAAGGAGGAGGGCACAAGTAACCGGGTTCTGGAGTCCAGTGGGAGACCAACTCGAGGAGTCGAGTCCGGGTCTCCTAACTCTAAAATTGATAGGGTTGCTTGCCGCTCTCGTAGGGGTCTAGGGGTGTGGGTTTGGCTATTCATCGCGACCGTGGAATCCGTGTTTTATACTGGCTCGTATTGAAAACACGGACATCCTAGTATATCCAATATTTCATATGATTCTTCTGCTGCGATATCTGTGATGTGATCATGTGATGTTCTGTGATAAATACTGTATATAGTATATATGATATATTATATAGGCGTTACTTATGTTTTACACCCGCGCTAGCCCTGCCCCGCTCTGCCGTTAGTTACCTAACCTAACGGTGCACGAGGGGACATCGAGGCGAATGCGGATGGCATAAGTGTACGTCGTATTTATCTGTGATGTTTAGGTACTTAAATGATGGGACTTCATTAATGTGATTAATGAAAGAAAAAGAAACCTAAGATGTTGTGGAATCGAATTTCAAAAATAAAACAGGTAGCTACAGTTCTTGCTTTGCACAGCGGTATATATGATATATCCTGCACCTTATTCGATAAGGAAAGGACCGAGATCCTTTCACCGGGAGTGACTCCTTTAGCAATAACTGGCAGATGCTACACACTCGGTTTGTCTTTTGATTGCTTTTAAGAGTTTTTGCTTTGCACAGTGATATATATGATATATCCCGCACCTTATTCGATAAGGAAAGGGCCGACGATCCCTTCACCGGGAGTGACCCCTTTAGCAAAACTAGAGAAGCCTCGAAAACACTCCACTTCGAAAATCATTTGATTCTACAACGATATCAAGTTCATTACGCAATAGGTTTTCAGAAAAACCAGTCGTAGCCCTCCGTCATTTCAGATAAGTACTAGTTAGTATTCGTGCTACGTTTGTTGACTATGTTAAGGCGTAGTGTGCGGTAGCTAATTAGTGCTTATCTGCATAAGCATATGATGCGATTGGATTAGGGTAGTCGTGCGACTTTGTTGACTATGTTAAGGGTCGTGCGGGTGGGTTTAATTCAATCGGGAAATGACGGGTTGAACTTGACTAGCACTTATGATTTGTTGACTATGTTAAGGTCATATAGCTGCTAGGGGCAAAATATTATCGGGAATTTCAAGTGTTGAAATTTGCAATGAGATTGCATACCTTCTATGAGATGGTTGGATCCCGATACCCACTGCGAGTAATTGTTACTCCTGGGAGAGTTTTACACATTACAATTAGCCGATCAAGTAGGTGTCTAGAAATGTGTTAACGAGGTTACGCCTCTGGGAAAATGAGGTTTACATTAATTAGGTTCGTGCGAAAGAACGGGGGACCTCCCTCAAAGTACCGACACTGGCCTGGCTGAAAGATTGGCGAACTTGTAGTGTGTAATTAATCCCGGCTAGTCTTTTCTTTTAGGGTTTGAAGGAAGATTTGATAAAAACAGTGGGAGCCATCCTGATTAGATAAAATAATAACCAATCTGATCTTGCAAGAGCATACGCTGAGTGTTTTCTTCTCTCTCTCTCCAGGTAGCGACCATATCACGCCTTAATCAAGATAATAATACGGATTATTGACCGAACCCGCTTGTTATACTGAGCTGGGGAACGTTGGTCCCGCTCCAACTTATAATTGTTATAAGGCAGAGTAGGAAATTGGGGAATACCAGATTTCCCGTGCCGCCCAAACGAAGAAAGTGCATATGATGCATCTCCTTCGGGTGTGTTAATTACAAAGAACTGTTTCTCAAATGTCCTCTACGTCCTGGGTATTTGATACCAGATCAGGATCCCAGATATGTAATCTATTATATAGGGCTACAGATAGATAGAGAACTGAGAACGGGTGATAAGTTTCATGAGACAGAAAACGGGGCAAGTGTTGCAGCCAAGTCTGTTGATCACTGTTACCCTGTATCCCAAATACATTGATTCTGAACGAATGTTATTAGATACCGAACCTGATATAAAAAATCATGTCAGTCTCTTTATTAGTAAAGAAATGATAAAATTTTGTATTGTTGGATAATGTTTTGAACATTTCCTATATCAAAAGTTGATCGGTTCAGGCACGTTATCTAAAAGCATTGATGTTCTAAATCAAACTATAGTTCTTAGTATATGGAACACATACAAGAGGAAGAGTTCAGAAATGAACAAATCCTTCTTGAGGTATTGTAGACTAGGTCATATCAATGCGACCCGACTAGCTTAAGTTACATTTAGATGCATATTTAAATTAGTTTGAATTTACATCTTGTGAAACTTGCCAGTCATGTAGCAGAGATAAGATGACCACATCTCTGTTTATTGGTAACAGCGAAAGAGTTGGTAAACTCTTGGGATGATACATGTTGATGTATGTAGGTCCCCTGTCTACACATGCGAAGACCGGTTCTTTATACTGCATTACATTCTCTGATGATCACTTTAGATTCAGACATATGTTCCTTTTGAAACACAAGTCCGAACCTTTTGAGATATTCACAGAATATAAGTTAGAAGTAGAGAACCAATACGGGTATAAGTATTATGTCCTTTGATGTGATCAAGGAGGAGAATACTTGAGCATGGAAATCCTGGACTATTCTAAAGGAGAATGATATTCTCTCTCAGCATTACTCCTCCGTATACACCATAGCACGATGGTATATCGGGGCGGAGCAATCACACCCTATATGATAAGGTGTGCTCTATGATGAGTACCATTGAGTTACCTATTTCCTTTTTGGGTGTTATGCACTTGAGAAGTTGCATACCTATTGAATAGGGTTCCAATCAAATCAGTTGCCTACCACTTCATATGAGATATAATAAGGGAAGAGCCCATCTCTTAAGTTAGTTAAGATTTGGGTTGTCCGGCCTATGTCTAAAAACAAAATCCGGACAAGCTCGAGGCAAGGTCTGTTATGTAGAACTGGAAATGTTCCAGCTATACAAACTGCAGTTGATGATTTGAAAGAACCAAAGGATTCAATAGTTACCCACGAAGCTCAGCCTCTCCACCGATCTAGTAGGGTTTCTCACCCACCTGAGAGTTACTTCGGTTTCTCTATGACAGTGGGAGCGAGGATTGCATCATGAGATGATGACCCAACTAGTTTCGAGTAGGCCATCGAGAGTAGGGACTCTGTAAGAATGGCTGGATGCTTAGTGATCTGAGATGGAATCCTTATACACCAACAAAGTATGGAATTTGGTTGCTATATCTGAAGGGTTAAATCCCCATGAGGAGCAAGTATATCTTGAGAAGATTACTTGGTGTAGATGGAAAAGTGGAGACTTTCAAAACTAGATTTGTTAAAGGTTTTTGTCATCGACCAGGCGTGGATAATGATGAAACCTTTTCCAGTAGCTATGCTTATGTCCATCCGGATCCTACTTGCTACGGCTACATACCATGACTGCGATATCTGGCGGTTGGGAGTCATGACAGCTTTTCTAAATGATGTTTTAGAAGAGGGCGTCTATAAGTACACAGCCAGAGGGCTTCATAAAAGGTGGGAGCAGCGGAAACGTGTGCAAGATGTTTTATGTGATAAAGCAGGCATCGCGGAATTGGAACATCTGTTTTGATGGATTAGTCAAAGAGTTTGACATCATCAAAATGGTAGATGAACCTTGTATATACAAAAAAGTAGTAGGGAGTATGGTGGTGATCCTCGTAGAGTACGTGGATGACATACTCTTGATGGGGAAGGAGTTTCCTATGCTACGCTCGGTCAATCTCCGCTTATCACAAGGATTCTCCATATAGGATCAAAGTGATACCTCCTAAATCCTGAGTTTTCATATATGAGATAGATGTAATTGGATATTAGGATACTCACTAGTTGTAGTGAGATGGTATCAATTGATCCTGGGGAGAATCACTGGAAATGTTCCAGAGTGATAAGGACGACTGAATGTCAGTCACAGGCATTGTCTTTACCCTCAGTAAAGGGACGGTATGTTGGAAGAGTTCCAAGCTAAATACCGTGGCTTACTAGACGATAAAGGCAGGATACATCGCTACTCAAGATGCTACCAAAGAGGCTGTCTGGATGTATATTAGTTCATGAGATGAACTTAGTTCCTCCCATTGTGTGACAATGGAGTTGTGGCTTATGCCAAGGAACGTCCGTCCCATCAGTGATCCAGACATATTCTAAGGCAGTATCACCTGATCATGGAGATGGTTGATATCTAAGGAGATCGAGATTAGGAGAGCAGACTCAGAGGACAACACGGCGGATCCACTCACAAAGGCCTTTTCCCAGAGAGAGACTTTTATGGGATGGTTGAGTATGAGATACTACAACCACTGCTATCGGAAGGCCCTAGTGCAAGTGGGAGATTGTTAGTTATATGTATGCCCTAGAGGCCATTACTGTACATAGGATGTATATTGTAGTGGATGCTGGGACATATATAGGGAGGACTTTCTTGCTCGACATGATAGTATGCTATCTGGTTACTCTTTATCTTAACGTGTACACTGATTGTCTCTCTGTTACATGTTGGTAAAGCCCTTAGGATGTGTACTTGACTACCTGGACTATGATGCGGATCATACTAGTGGGGACATGGTAGTCCATAAGTACATCCTTCAAGGTCCCTAGTCGTGGGTGTATCGAGACGGGGTATCGGTATACCAGAGTAGACTAACGTATACCTTCTCGACCCATACAGATGGGCGATGGATGATCCCATATCCATTGGTGTTTGACATCAGAGATGATATACGGGTGCTCAGTGGAGACTGAGTACACTGGACGGACTCGCCGAGAACTCCTAGATGGAAATATACCTCACGTCAGATGGCAGTTCTCTGGTGACACTGGTACAGAGTAGTCTGTTGACCCGAGATCGTCATAGAGTCTTGTGTGGTTCCCACTGTGCTTTGATTTCCACATTACCGCGTCTAAGAGGGCATGCAAAACGGTGGTTTTTGGGTATAGTCCCGAATCACATGGAGGCAATGAGCGATAGGAGGGGATTCGTCTCTCCCGATATAGGGAGTTGATGTTGCGCTGTGTTCGATTGGCTATAACCGGAAATCCCTGGCCAGGGTTGCTGAGATTTACTGGTAAGTGTTACCAGTAGTTTCTCGAACTGTTATAGACCTCATATCGACACGACTTATCAAGCTACTGGGGTCTGACGTTTACCACCCCTAGGCGAGATATGCGACATATCAGACGAACATACCGGACTGTACGGTAAGTGTTACTGGTTGGATTCACAGGAGTGTGAGCGGTCTTGCTCGTCGATCTTATGATCGCTCAATACCCGGGTGGCCGTTACGTTTAGCAGATCGCTTGCGGCTTGTGGGTGTTTGATATGATCATCACCTGCTGCCGGCGTATTGACGAGTCTTTAGAGTCCTACACAGAGGTTTCCTGGCTCAAGCGAAACGAAATAGGAGGGCATATGAGATATGTGCGGGACCGAGAATAATGCGTGTATGTGATACCGTATTCTATTCTCGCGATAAATGTATCAATTGGTTGTATGCGATATAACCTAGTTATCGAATCGAGGATTGATTCGATAAGCCGATACATTGGATATTAGTCGGTTATATGCGATATGACCGAATCGTTAAATCAAGTGTTGATTTAATGATTTAATGTATAATTATATATTTGATATATTACTTTGCATTAACTAGTATAGGTTCACTTTAAAAGGATTTTCTCACTTGATGTGCACATTGTATATGTGATATATTTTTGTGCACTTGTTTGTATCATGTTTGATGATACATGCATACTTTGTTAAGTGTATGATTAAACCATGGTTGTGTAATGGTTAGGGTTTTGATTTACTTATTCATTTATTTTGTTTATTTATTTTTGCAAAATAAATGAGTGGAGGCTTTCTTTGTTTGCTAGTTGAAGCTTCATGAAACTTTGACTAAGTGACCTTTTTTGTTTTCATGCTTAACCCTAACCATTCCACTTAACCCTAGTTCATTCTCTACACTTGACCATGGTTGCTATATGATAAGTATTCCTTTTATTTTCTATTTGAGATAATACTTATCATATGATCTTCTTCTTCTTCTCTTTCTTCAACAATGAAGAAAGCTTGCCTCCATCAATGGCAACTTGAGAAAAAGAGTGAGAAATCCAATTCTAAAGTGAACCCACTTCCTATTTCTTCATTCTCTACCACTTGCCAAGTAGTATATGGTGTTTTCTTCACAAGTTTCATGACTTGGTGAAGTTGGAGCTTGATCTTGTGTTGCCTCGACGTAGATCATCTTCGGCATCGAAGCTGACGACCAAGCCCGCCCATTTCTCCGATGAAGCCGACGCTAGAGCCCGGGATTCGATTTGGACAGCAAGGAGACTTCATCATGGAGCTATGGAGGTGGAGGACCGGATCTACAAAGGTTGTATTTCCGTTCCCTTAGTTAAGTTGTTAACTAGTTGCATGTTTCGCCTAAACTCTAGTCAACGATCCGTATTAGGGTTTCTCGGCACTTGTAAAATTTGAATTTGGCATGGTTGATGCCATGTGAGACCTCTAGTGTGTGCCTAGGAACCCTACATCAGTATCGCTACACTGGAATATGGTACCAGGAGCGAATCATCATTTTCCATGTGTGGATTTGAGGATTTGGCTTTGGTTTGGCATCTGCATTGCTGCACTGGATTAATGCCAGGAGCAACTCATCATTTGCCCCGGGAGGCCTTGGAAATTGGTTTTTGCTTGGCATCAGTATCGCTACACTGGAATATGGTACCAGGAGCGAATCATCATTTGCGCTTGCTTATCAGGAAGCGATGGTTTAGGAGACAGGTTTTAGGTCCCTATCACCTAAGACTTTTCAATTTTGTGAGCCGTAAGGGTCTCACAAAGCATTTTCTCCCTACGAGTCGTAAGGATCCCGTAGGTGTATTTTCTCCTTAGGAGTCGTGGGGACTCCTAAGTGTGTTGCTCCTTTGTGAGTCGTAAGGATCTCACGCGGGAATTTTCTCCTCATAAAGTCGAGAGGACTTTGTGAGTGCATTTCATCTCTTTTTCACGAGTTTGCATCCTTTCGGGTTTTCACAAACTCGCCGGCAGTCCTGCTGTTTTTACTCACGGAGCCCTTTCGGGTTTTCATCCGTGCCCATTTTGCTTGTGGACATACCTTTTTTTGTTTTTTTATTTTTTATTTTTATTTTATTATTTTTGGTGGGACTTTGAATATGGTCTCACCGGTAGGACTCGGGAGAGATTAAGATTGTTTTACGCCCGTGGATTGTATACGGTTTTGCAGGATGTATGATCCAGATCGTAGGGCCAGAAATATTTCGAGACTTTGTGGGCATCTGCATCGCTGCACTGGAATATGGTACCAGGAGCGACTCATCATTCGCCGTTGGGGTATGGGATTTAGAATTTGGTTGGCGTCTGCATCGCTGCACTGGAATATGGTACCAGGAGCGACTCATCATTCGCTATTGGGGTTTGGGATTTGGAATTTGGTTGGCGTCTGCATCGCTGCATTGGAATATGGTACCAGGAGCGACTCATCATTCGCCATTAGGAATTTGAGTTTTGGACGGCGTCTGCATCGCTGCACTGGAATATGGTACCAGGAGCGACTCATCATTCGCCATTGGGGTATGGGATTTGGAAAGCGATGGCTGGAGACGGGTTTAGATCCCTATCACCTAAGACTTTTCAATTTTATGGGCCGTGAGGGTCCCATAAAAGCATTTTCTACCTACGAGTCGTAAGGATCTCGCAGGTGTATTTTCTCCTTAGAAGTCGTGAGGACTCCTAAGTGTGTTTTTCCTTTGTGAGTCGTAAGGATCCCACAAAGGTTTGTTCTCCTCATGTATCGTGAGGACACATGAGTGGGTCTTCTCAATGGAGCATAATTCCAAAGGCGGAGACCAGCCGCGTAACTGGTGGTTGCGGTGGGCATGGGTATGCTGAGAATTATTTGAGCCCGTGGATTGTATACGGCAGTCAATTTGGGGACTGGCTGTAGGGCTGGAGAATTTTGAGAAATTGGATTTTGGTTGGCGTTTGCATCGCTGCACTGGAATATGGTACCAGGAGCGACTCATCACTTGCCGTTTTTTTATACCGCGATTGCTCTATCATTTCAGCTTTTCTTATCGCGAAAGTCGCGATTGCCCTATCATTTCGGCTATTTATTCGCGGTTGCCCCATCATTTCGGCTTTTCTTTATTTTTCTTTTATTTACACATTTTTTGTTTATTTACATTTTTTTTACATTCCCAGTTTAACGAATTAGAGGTCGACTGTTCCCAGTTTAATGACGTGGTGGTCGACTGTTTTCAGAGAAAGGAAGATGTCTGAGAGAATGAGTTTCATGAAGAACTTCTGTCTCCGTTTGTATGAAATTGGCGGTCGCAGCTGGGCTGTTTGTTAACACGCCTTTAGACAGTTCTATCTCTCCTGCCTTGTATTGCTTTTCGACCCAATCTTTGAAGACGAAGCAATCATCAATGGCATAACCTATCACTCTGTGATAGGGGCAGTATTTGGGGTCGTCGGTCATATTCGCTTCCTGCGGTCTTTTTGACTCTGGCAGTTATAGACCGTTCTTCAGGGCATCTTTGAATATTTTACGGATTTTATCCCTTCTGAAGGAATAGACCTTATCTAGCTTCTCTTTGAGTGGAAATTCTCCTCCCTCTCCGAACACTGGCTTTCGAGGCTGGTTGGCGCTAGGCCCGCTCATCCCCTGCTTATTTCGGTTAGCCGAAGTGTTGAAAGATTCAGAATCATCGGAGTTTCCACCTTTTCGATTTTCGTCCTTTCGGTTTCTCCAGGACCTATTGTTATTTTGGGAGTCAGAGGAGGACTCCTGCTTTGAGCGTTCCAACATTTGAACTTTTCTGGTCAGCTCTTGGAATGTTTTGAGACCCGCGGTGCATAGAAACGGGGCCATCCAATTGTTGAGATTTCCGATGAGGAGACTGACAGATTGGTCCTGCTCTATCGGCGGTTCGCATTTGACGGAGAGATTGCGCCATCGGGTTATAAAATCCGTGCTGCTTTCGTCGTTCTTTGGCTTGGTCCTTACGAGCTCGGCAATGGTGATCTTATCGCTGACGCTCATGAACCTTTGTCGAAACAAAGATTCCATTTGGACGAAAGTAGTAACGGAGCCATCCGGTATGCTCACGTACCAGTCGAAAGCAACATCGGTCAATCTATTAACGAACTGGCGGAGGGGAAGCGCATCGTTGCCCCCAGTATTCCCGCATGAGGCTTTGAAGTGGGCGATGTGCTGATTCGCATTTCCCGTCCTATCGAATCTTCCGAATTTATGGATGACATAGCCGCTAGGAAATTCTACCAGATCATATTGAGCAGGATATGGTCTCCCGCTACTGCTAACATCTTTTTGCGCTTCAGCTTCGGCTACCAGTGTTTTGAATTTGCTGGCAACCAAATCCATGATTTGATCTTGAGTTAGCGGGCTACTGTCATCGGTAGCCAAGACATTTTCCGAGATAGGATGTGACTGATTTTCATGCGGTTCGCCCACTTTTGGATTTGAGGGAATAGGCGTCAGTTGCGTTGGGACACCGTTTCCCGGTTCGCGAGCAGAGCCCTGCACTTGATTGGGCGGCTGAGAGGGAAGTCGGGCCGTGAGCTGCAAGACGACGTTCGTCAAGTCGTCAATTTTGGAGTAAAGTTTGGTCATCTCCTTGTCTTTGTTTCTGAGCTGCTTTCGGAGCTCTTGAAGCAGCTCTTGCTCCGCGGTCCTGGGGCGGAAAGTCGGCTCTTCTTCGCTGTCCGAGCTTGACTCTACATGAACTGAGGGGTCTTTCTGCCTATCATCCTCATCGAGAGGGTTTTCATCATCCAGCGGAGGCGGCTGTTCTTGGAAAGCGGCAACCACATTCAAGCCAGATTGGATTTGAGATGTGGTGGCCTCGTCCTTGCTCTTACTGCGCGTGCCCGCCATATAGACAGTGTGGACCACATATCCAGCCATTTCCTCATCTTTGGCGGGGTAGCCATGTTCTTCGAACTTCATGAGGTTCAGTCTAGCAGGAGCTCTAGCCCTTTTGTTGGAGCCTTTTCTGCCTTAGCTTCTTAATTTTAAGGGCTTGGCGGGCAGCCGTTTCCTGGGAAGCCACCGTGAGTCGATTAGCGGGGAGCTTAGAGAAGACACCCGATTGAGCAGTTGTCAGGGGCACCGCCGGAGCTTGCTCAAGATGCCCTGTTGCTTTGTTGGTGTTGATAGCCTTGCCCCCGGCCGGGGCCAAGGAAAGTCGTTCAGACACCGACTTGCGTTTGAGTTGGGGCATCTTCGAGACCACCACATTTGGCCTCTTACCTTTCGAGACCGGCTTGTCTGTCACCGGGCCTTGAGGTGCATGGATGGCATTAGCCGAGACAAACAGGATAGAGCCGAATGGTAGCGGCGGCTCTTCCCATTGTCGCCCGAGACTGGCCGGAAGGACCGTCCTGGCGTCCATCTTCATCGTGTATGAGATGGGAGATGTGTCGAGAGCTGAGATGGTCCTTGGAGACATCTTTGCTGCGTCTGAAGATTGCAATTGGGGAACGCTAACCTGCACAAAAAAAACATGATTTTAGTACAGGCAATTGATATGCATATTAATTGAGTTCGCATGAAAGCTTAACCCGAAATATGGGAGGAGAGATTGGTCCCACCGGGCGTGTCAGAATCTGTAGGGTGTTTTTCGTCACCCTATTGAGATGGAAATACGCGCGCGCTTGTCAGGCGTACTACAGATCCCCCCTGCCTAGGGTAGGCCGGGGTTTATTGATTGTGGGGATATTGTCACTGACAGGCTCAGTAGGGTGTCAGGATGAGTTCGCTCATCGACGTCCCTTTTGGTCAATAGCTGGTAGCCCGTCACGTATGGCTAATACCTCTGACGTGCTAGTGGTTAAATCCACAGCCATAGTATTGACGAGTCTTTAGAGTCCACCACACTCTGTTACTCAGGTTTCGGGCGAAACGCTGTAGAGGCCGTATGGAGATATGGCAGGGTTCGATCAGATACGTGCGGTATTGCACGGATCGTGATCGGACGGTTTTTACTAGCCGGCTTTGGTTTAAGCCGGATCATAGTACTAGATAGTGTAGATTTTGTCTCTTTGCATTTGTGTTCAGTGGGAATACAAAAGCGGGCATGTATATGCAGTAGCGGGGTTTTCCTGTAATTTATTACGGGATCAGTTTTCTGAAGTTGCCAGTTTGCATTCTGTTCCGGCCGGTTTTCCTTTGTTCGTTCGCGGCCGGACTTTCTGATGGAGGGGGTTATTTGCAAGAGTGCAAATAACTTTTTGTGGAAGGGGTTTCTTGCATTTGTGGCTTCATCATCATGAGATCCTTTTCTAGTCACTTCCTTTGCATTTATTGGATGGTTATTGATTTGGCTTTGGATTTGAAATGGAGGTGATTTTTTTGATCATTATCTACACACATATCTCACTTGCATTATTCCATTCTTTTTCCTCCACCATGAGGAAATAGGGCCGGCCACTTTTGAGGGGGAGAAGAGAGAGATTCATTTTTGGTGTGGCATTTTTCCTTCATCACATTTTCTAGCTTGCTACAAATTCCTCACCTCTCCAAAAGATCATTTCTCCACATACCATGGCAACTACACTAAACCCCAAGAGACAAAGGTTTTCTACACTTGTCTACAGCAAATCTTGGACGCGTCGGCTTGCCGACTTCGCGCCCGAGTTGCCTCGGTCCATAGGTGGGAGCCCGCAAAAGAAATCGGCTACGTGGTGCCCTTTCCGACAAGGAGGTGACGGACGGAGATTCCGCGGGAGATCGGAGTGGAGACGAAGACCGAAGGACACGGATCGCTTGGTATAACTCTCTACCCGTCTTTTAGTTTGCTAGTAGTTAGGTTAATGGCCCGATCTGGGATAAAAGTGCGCGGTGGTGCCGGTTTGCTAGTTTGCAAAGTTTTTCGTTTCCGCGTTTCCGGCGTCGGATCGACGGCCGGGGCGCCGCCGTGCACTTACAATGGTATCAGAGACATGCCGTTAACCTAGCCTAGCTTGCTCTAGTATGTTTAAAGACTCGATCGAACAAAATCCCAAAAACCGTATTTCGTGTGCACATGTTTCTGTCGAAATTTTTTCAGCTCTAAAAATTTTTCAGGTTGTTTCAGAAACACAAGCAGGCAATTAGAAGCATTCTGGGAAAATTTGATGCAGTGATCCTTTAGTACGACCGCGGAAACGGGGCCAAACCCCTGGTTTGGCCGCGGTTCCGCGGTAGGAAAGTGTCCTCATTGCACCAAAATTTCTCATTAGGCTTCTGGTTAGGAAATAGGGGTTTTGGGATATTATTTTTGGGCCCAGATTTTCTGTGAGTGCTACAGTATTACTTGGGGCCCACTTGGGTAAATTTGATCGATTGAAAAGTTTAAACATGTTAGTTCACAGTATTTACATTATATCTGCGACCGTGAATGTCATTCGATCGGTAAATCCAGTCATCTGCTATAGCCCTTTTAGACGGATTTGCGAACGTGACATTCACGTTGATATTCTGTGTTGTGCTGTGATGTTGCGGATTGGTCGTGGGGGATAGCCTGGATGCAATGTTAGTACAGTTTTGTTCTATATGTACATTTGTTATTGCGGGGCGAGCGTCCGACATGTGGACTGCCGTCACTGCCTGTTTGTATTATTCTTTTGGGGCACGACCGGGTCGAGGTCGATGTACCCGTTGTATGTATATTTTACTTTCTGTATTAGGGTTACCCCGCGGAGGGGTGCACGTATAGCCGGATTCTAGAGGGCAACGGGCCCGCATCTCATGGCATTGAGACGGAGGGGGCTTTACTCTAGAATTGGCGGGCTATTCGCCGCACTCGTAGGGGGTACAGGTTGACCCAAGGAGGGGTGCCCAAGTTACTGGATTCCGTGAAGTGCTGGGTGGTCCATTCACGTTGCTGAAGGGGGCTGCCTCGCTTCAGGTTTTGGCGGGTAACTTGCCGCGCCCGTAGGGTTCTAGGATTTTCATTGCGCAGGCTATCCAGACGACCAGGGGAACATCGGGTTTCAGTAGCGGCTCTATGAAACCCGGGGATCCCAGATATCTGTATTGTTCTGTGATGCTGTACATTTCTGTGATGTTGCATTTTATCACGCCTTGAGCGAAAATTATATATTGATATATATACTAGTAGATGTTGTATATGTTTTGCATCCGCGCTAGTCCAGTCCCCGCTCTGTCGTTAGTTAAGTAACCTAACGGGTGATGACGGGACCCGGTGGCGAATGCGGATGGCATATACGTACATCATTATTTTCGTTCTTTTTGGTGTGATCAATTGATGGGACTGCGTTGATTCGGATCAATGCAAGATAAACAAATCTATTCTGATATTGTTGGAACACTTTTTCAAAAAGCTGTTATTGCAAGGACGTTCACTTTTGTTTTGCACAGTGGTATTCAGTTGGAATATCCTGCTCCTCAGTCGACGAAGCAAGGGCCGAGATCCCTTCACCGGGAGTGACCCCTTGGACAGAAGTTTGCGTCAGGGCAATAACTTCACTATAGCCGATTACTTTTGCTTTGCATCGTGGTATTCAGTTGGAATATCCTGCACCTCATTTTACGGGGAAAGAGCCGAGATCCCTTCACCGGGAGTGACCTCTTTAGCAAAGGTTTTCGCCACTATATTTTTAAAAGCTATCCAGTTCCTTCAACGATATCAAGTTCATTACGTTAAAGGTTTTCGCCAGAAACCATTCGTAGCCCTCCGTCGTTTCAGACGGGTAGCACGTAGTATTCATGCTATGTTTGTTGACCTTCGTCAAGGCATAGTGTATGGTAGCTGCTTGTTATCTTTCTGCTGCATAGATAGATGCGTTGGTTTGGGACAGTCGTGTAGCCTTGTTGACCTTCGTCAAGGGCTTATACTGGTGGGTTCAAATTAACCTGGACAATGACGGGTAGAACTTGACATGTGACTTATGATTTGTTGGCCTTCGTCAAGGTCATAAGAGCATGGGGCAAAAATTCACATCGGGAGTTTCTAAAGAAACTGAAACTTGCCAGATATGCGCATACCTTCTGGAGTGTGATAACGTGAGCAGATTCCGTCACGTTATCATGCAATGATAGTTGGATCCCGATTCCCACTGCTGAGTTGGTTTACTCCTCGGGTGATCCCGGCTAATTCTTCTTTCAGGTTTGGGGAAGAATTTGACGTTACAGTGGGAGGTTTCCTGATTAGATAAAGTGATAACCATTCTGATCTAGGTTAGAGTGCACGCTGAGTGTTTCTTTTCTCTCTCTCTTTGGCAGCGACCATTGACCCGACCCTAGACTATGACTCAGTGACCAAGTTGACCGAACCTTCTTAACACTGGCTTTTGGATTGTCAGAGTTGCAAACCTCATTGCCACTCCTACTTTTACCCTTTTATCCAGGACACCCCGTATTACTACGAACGTCCACTTCCATTGGACAAAACCATCTTATGGTTATATACGAACTCGAAGGAATTCGAGGATGGTTTCCGGTTCTGGAGAAAACGAATAGGACTATTCAGTTGTCTTTTCCTTTTACCTTCTCTCTCAGATTGCGAGTACTCCTTGGTTTAGGAGATAGTACACCTATTACGCAAATTAGATAGTCTTCTTCCAAACCATAGGCAGGTGCCGATCGGTAAGGAATGAAGAAAACCAATTAAGGTATCAAGTTAAGACAAAGAAAGGGATTAGTAAGAGGGCAAAGTAAATTGCGACTGCTATTCACGACCAAACCAACTATTTCTTCACCAATCCTAAATCACCTTTGTATTTCTCCAGGACACTCCGTATCACTACGAAGATCCCAAGTTTATTGGATATTCCATCGTATGGTTATATACGAACTTGAAAGGAACTTGTTCGAGTTTGGGGATGGATCCTGGTTCAGGAGAAATAGGAATAAGATTTATTCGGTTGTCTTTTATCTTCACCTTCTCTCGCATTGCGAGTGCTCCTATGATTAGGACAGTACACCCTTTATGCTTATTGGATAGTCTTCTTCCAAACCATAGGCTGGTGCCGAACGGTAGGGAAGGAAGAAAACCATTTGGCCTAAAGGGGTGTACAGAAGGTAATGACTAAAGACATATAAAGGGATTTGGAGAGATGGCAAAGAATTATACGGTTATAGTTGTGAATCTGGATAATGGAAGAGGCATTACTGGGAATACCCGGATACCCCATCGAAACATTTCAATGTTTCAGTATCACTGTGTACTGTTAAAAGAAACTGATTTCCCAATTAGACACTTGCTCCAGGGTATGTATTTTCCAGGTTTGATTCTCACATCTGTATGGTTTTACAGATGATGAGTGGGAGTAAGTTATTGGGAATTGGGTGATCATCCTCATTATATCGGAATTCGTTGTAATTGGTGATATTTGAGGAAGTCACCTGGGTTGTTTGCCGGACGGCAAATATTTGGTTTTGAATATCCGCTGTTATGCACCAATTTCAAATTGATATATCTGTACGTCTATTTTTATAGAGTGAGATATACCCTTTTGAAATTATGTCTATGACATTTACCTATATCAGTGGATGGTTAGATAAGGAGCATTGAACAGCGGTGTAATCCTTCATAACCATAGTACAGTTTTCAACCTACGACACACAGTGAATGAGTTATTAGACTCAGGGGACTTATACAGAGTATTGTATATTGTCCAGTCTCCATTAGGAAAGAGGGGTTGGTACTCGTACTATATTCTGTTTACTTTTGACTTCTCTAGTCCTTAGACATGTGTTTCGTAGAAACACAGGGTCTGAATTTTGAGAAGTTATAGGTATATGAATAAAGTAGAGAACCAAGTATTGCAAGTATCGGGATTCTTCAAGGTGATCGAAGATGTTGATACTTGTGAATGGTATTCAGTTGATAGTAATGGTTAAGAGAACTTGCTTCTCTTTCAGGTTACTCATAATTGGAAGTATTCCTATGTTGAGTAATGCTGATCGGCCTCTTTCCATTTAGTTGACATGCACTAGAGACAGCTGCATGATTTGAATCTGGTTCAATTAAATCAGTGCCTCTATTTCTATATTGGATATAGAACAGTTCATATCTTGACATTGTTAAGGTACGGGGAGTTGTCCGGCTTATGCTTAAAACCAGACACTGGACAACTCAAGGCACGTTTCTGTAATGGCTGTTTGTGGGTTGACCCGGGCTATGACGAGGGTTGATATTCTACCATCTGGAAGATCAATAGTGATATTGTTCTTGACTCGCCACAGTTTTAATTAAAAATGGATTTTTTCAGAAAACAGTAGTGGGAGTATGGTAGAACTGGAAGTGATTCCAGAACCGCAAACGATTACTGAAGATTTGATAAGAACCTAAAGATTCAATATGGTCTGACATTCCATTGGCCACTCTGCAGGTATGGTGGGTAACCTCAGGCACTCGAGAGGTACTTCGGTATGCTCAAGGACGGTGACAGGGAGGTTCTTGTTTACCCACACTTTCCATTGCTGTTGTTCCAGACTGTGAGACCCGGCAGGAGGATGAGTATAGCGTCGTTCTAAACTGGCTTTAGAAGTGTGCGTCTATATGACTCTGCCAGAGGGTTGTCATGGTCAGTGGGAGCAGCGGAAGCATTGGTGGACTTCTGGCTTATGTCTATTTGTAGACAAAAGCAGATATAGAGGAGATAGATCATCTATTTCTGATGTGACAGTCATAGGTTTGACTTCATCAGAATAGAGGATGGATCTGTTAAGAAGGTAGTAGGGTGTGATGTCCTGGTATATGGATGGCATACACAGAGTAGGAAGTGACATTCCTATACTACGATCGGTTATACTTTGGTCGTCACACATTGGTTTCTCCACATAGGAATTGGATCTAATATCGTACATTCTGGTTACTAGATCTATGGTTTTAGATCTAGATTTGGGTGTCTTCCCAATCAGGGTACTTAGACAGCATTCTAAGAGTATTTAGAATGGACGACTCCTGGCACGGTAGTATACCTGCAGGTGATGGAGTCACCCTCTCTAAAGGTGTCTTACAGACTAAAGGGGAGAGGGATACGCATGATTGGCAGATCACTTGCTTAGGCAATTGAGTCAATCATGAGATGTCAAGTACCACACCAGATATTGTTTTTGCAGTAGGTGCAATAAGTTGATATTGATCCAATCCTGGAGAAACAGTCGGAAGCAGTTTTAGAACATAAGTTGATGTTCTAGGGATATGATAACAGCATTCTCCTTCGGGAGACAGTTATCATTCCAGGCTTCCAAGGTGACCTGGATGACAGAGTGGCTGTCAGAGTTATAGTTTTCCCTCTGACGAGGGGCAGTATTTTGGACAGGTGGTCCAGGTGGATACTGAGGGAAGGCATGGCGCAGGATACTGATTAAGTTCAGTTGACGATACAGTCTAAGAAATTTGGATTTGGAGTTTACTTATGAGCTAGGTCCTATCAGATATCCAGACACATTTTAAGACAGGTATTGCTCATTTCGGGAGATGGTTTTCTCCGCGAACTTGAGATATAGAGAGACATAGAAAGAAACATCAGAGCGGATCCACTCACTGAGGCTATTCCTCGAAAGCAATAGTTTCGCAAACGAGCTTTGTGAGACTGACTAGTAGAAGAGTTGGGTGTTCGGTATCACACGGCTGTGAGTATGCGACATCGCAATAATTATCCTTGAGTGCAAGTGGGAGATTTTTGGATATAGTGCCCTCAAAGTCAATTATTGGATCACAGGCACGTGATTGCAATGATTGAGGGGAGGACCTATCCCAGTAGGACAGTCTTACTCGAGATGATAGTATGCTATCTGGTTTATCTTTATCATCGTGTACTGCTTTAGATGACCTTACGAGTCGCTATTGCACATTGATAGAGCCCCTAGGATTCTTGCTTGACTACCAGCAGTATGAGGGCGATCATATACGTGGGAGCTGGGGTCTATAAGCACATCCTTAAAAGGTCCCTAGTCGTGGGAGTTTCGAGACAGGGCATCGATACTCCAGAGTAGACTAGTGTATACAGTCGAGACCCCGACGAGGGGCGGTGGCCGGTTTCACAAGACACTGGTGTCAGTTGGTTCACCTAAGATGTATACAGGTGCTCATTGGGTTATGAGTACACCGGACAGGACTCGCCGGGAACCTGCTAGTTGGTATTATACCTGACGTCAGATAGCAGTTCCCTGGTGACATGTGTACAGGTTAGTTCATCGACCTGAGATCGTCATTTGTCTCGTGTGAGTTCCCACTGTGCTTTGATTACTACCCTACCATGCTCAAAAGAGATGTGCAAACAGGTTTTAGTTGGGTACAGTCCCGAGCCACATGGAGGCAGTGAGCGGATCTGCAGGGGTTCGTCTCTCCCGGTATTGGGGGTGAGGTCGCGCTGTGTCTAGGAGAGCCAGTACATGAAAAGTCCTTGGCCAAGACAGGAGATTTGCTGGTAGGTATTCCAGTAGTATCTCAGGGTGTTCTTGGCTATACTCCGACACGACTTGTACCGCTTTTGGGGGTCTGACTTTTACCAACCCCCTAGGCCCGCCATGCGATGCTCATAGACGAAAGGACCGGACTGTACGGATATTATCACTGACAGGCTCAGTAGGGTGTCAGGATGAGTTCGCTCATCGACGTCCCTTTTGGTCAATAGCTGGTAGCCCGTCACGTATGGCTAATACCTCTGACGTGCTAGTGGTTAAATCTACAGCCATAGTATTGACGAGTCTTTAGAGTCCACCACACTCAGTTACATAGGTTTCGGGCGAAACGCTGTAGAGGCCGTATGGAGATATGGTAGGGTTCAATCAGATACGTGTGGTATTGCACGGATCGTGATCGGACGGTTTTTACTAGCTGGCTTTGGTTTAAGCCGGATCATAGTATTAGATAGTGTAGATTTTGTCTCTTTGCATTTGTGTTCAGTGGGAATACAAATGCGGGAATGTATATGCAGTAGCGGGGTTTTCCTGTAATTTATTACGGGATCAGTTTTCTGAAGTTGCCAGTTTGCATTCCGTTCCGGCCGGTTTTCCTTTGTTCTTTCGCGGCCGGACTTTCCGATGGAGGGGGTTATTTGCAAGAGTGCAAATAACTTTTTGTGGAAGGGGTTTCTTGCATTTGTGGCTTCATCATCATGAGATCCTTTTCTAGTCATTTCCTTTGCATTTATTGGATGGTTATTGATTTGGCTTTGGATTTGAAATGGAGGTGATTTTTTGATCATTATCTACACACATATCTCGCTTGCATTATTCCATTCTTTTTCCTCCACCATAAGGAAATAGGGCCGGCCACTTTTGAGGGGGAGAAGAAAGAGATTGATTTTTGGTGTGGCATTTTTCCTTCATCACATTTTCTAGCTTGCTACAAATTCCTCACATCTCCAAAAGATCATTTCTCCACATACCATGGCAACTACACTAAACCCCAAGAGACAAAGGTTTTCTACACATGTCTACAGCAAATCTTGGACGCGTCGGCTTGCCAACTTCGCACCCGAGTTGCCTCGGTCCAGAGGTGGGAGCCCGCAAAAGAAATCGGCTACGTGGTGCCCTTTTCGACGAGGAAGTGACGGACGGAGATTCCGCGGGAGATCAGAGTGGAGACGAAGACCGAAGGACACGGATCGCTTGGTATAACTCTCTACCCATCTTTTAGTTTGCTAGTAGTTAGGTTAATGGCCCGATCCGGGATAAAAGTGCGCGGTGGTGCCGGTTTGCTAGTTTGCTAAGTTTTTCGTTTCCGCGTTTCCGACGTCGTATCGACGGCCGGGGCGCCGCCGTGCACTTACATCTTCTTCTCCTCTAATTGCTGGATCTTGAAGATCAAGAGATGTGGGATTTTAAAAATCTCTTCTTTTTGAGATCTGATGTAGATCCAAGTTCCCCTTTGTGGGTTTTATGGTGAAAAACTATTTGGTTTTGGAAAAAGAAGAGTAAAACTCTTGATTTAATTCAAAAGAAAGAAGAAGGCTTGGAACCTTCAGGGAAGGGAAAGAGGCACAAACCCTAGGTTTTTTTTGAGAGAATGAAAAGTATTACTTTATTCATTATCATGTTGCCTTTTATAGGCTTACATATTTACATATAGCCCCTTGGGCTTCACAAAATGGCATTTTGCCTATCCCATGGCTCATGTGCCATTTCATTTTTGCACATAAGCCATGGGCTTACAAAATATTGGCTTTATGCCCATTTTGCATACATTCATGTATAAAAAATTACATCAATATTATTTGTTACATGATTTTTTATTTTGGTATGGCGGAAGACTGGCCGCAGGCTTGACTTGGGCATGGGCCCGCTTGACCTGGGCTTGGGCCCACCTGGTTTGGGGTTGACCTTGACTTTGACTCGGTCAACCGGGGTGTAAATTTTTACCCCAACAAAGTGCACGTGGGTGCTTGAGCGCCAGCGCTCCACGTGTCGGCACGTGGGCACTCTGCGCTCGAGCGCTAGCGCGCCACGTGTCGGCACATGGGCGCTTGGCGCTTGAGCGCTTGGGCGCCGGCGAGAAAAAGGGGGCTTTTAGTCCCAGAACCAGAAGCTATGATTCAGAAAGGAAATATTTATTATATATATATATATATATATATATATATATATATATATATATATATATATATATATATATATATGGAGTTAGACTCCTAGGATGTTTTGGGGTTGATGAAAAGGGTTCTTCTTCTCCTCTAGTTGCTGGATCTTGAAGATCAAGAGATGTGGGATTGTAAAAATCTCTTCTTTTTGAGGTCTGATGGTAGATCCAAGTTTCTCTTTGTGGGTTTTATGGTGAAAAACTATTTGGTTTTGAAAAAAGAAGAGTAAAACTCTTGATTTAATTTAAAAGAAAGAAGAAGGCTTGGAACCTTCATGGAAGGGAAAGAGGCACAAACCCCAGGTTTTTTTGAGATAATGAAAAGTATTACTTTATTCATCATCATGTTGCCTTTTATAGGCTTACATATTTACATATAGCCCCTTGGGGTTCACAAAATGGCATTTTGCCTATCCCATGGCTCATGTGCCATTTCATTTTTGCATGTAAGCCATGGGCTTACAAAATATTGGCTTTATGCTCATTTTCCATACATTCATGTATAAAAAATTACTTCAAAATTATTTGTTACATGATTTTTTATTTTGGTATGGCGGAAGGTTGGCCGCAGGCTCTGTTAGTTATATGTATGCCTTAGAGGCCATTACTGTACATAGGATGTATATTGTAGTGGATGCTGGGACATATATAGGGAGGACTTTCTTGCTCGACATGATAGTATGCTATCTGGTTACTCTTTACCTTAACGTGTATACTGATTGTCTCTCTGTTACATGTTGGTAAAGCCCTTAGGATGTGTACTTGACTACCTGGACTATGATGCGGATCATACTAGTGGGGACATGGTAGTCCGTAAGTACATCCTTCAAGGTCCCTAATCGTCGGTGTATCGAGACGGGGAATCGATATACCAGAGTAGACTAGCGTATACCTTCTCAACCCATACAGATGGGGGATGGATGATCCCATATCCATTGGTGTTTGACATCAGAGATGATATACGGGTGCTCAGTGGAGACTGGGTACACTGGACGGACTCGCCGAGAACTCCCAGATGGTATTATACCTTACGTCAGATGGCAGTTCTCTGGTGACACTGGTACAGGTTAGTCTGTAGACCCGAGATCGTCATAGAGTCTTGTGTGATTCCCACTGTGCTTTTATTTCCACCATACCACGTCCAAGAGGGCGTGCAAAACGGTGGTTTTTGGGTACAGTCCCGAATCACATGGAGGCAATGAGCGATAGGAGGGGATTCGTCTCTCCCGGTATAGAGAGTTCATGTTGCACTGTGTTCGATTGGCTATAACCGGAAATCCCTGGCCAGGGTTGCTGAGATTTACTGGTAAGTGTTACCAGTAGTTTCTTGAACTGTTATAGACCTCATATCGACACGACTTATCGAGCTATTGGGGTCTGACGTTTACCACCCCTAGGCAAGATATGCGACATATCAGATGACGAGACCGGACTGTACGGTAAGTGTTACTGGTTGGATTCACAGGAGTGTGAGCGGGCTTGCTCGTCGATCTTCTGATCGCTCAATACCCGGGTGGCCGTTAAGTTTAGCAGACCACTTGCGGCTTGTGGGTGTTTGATATGATCACCACCTGCTACCGGCGTATTGACGAGTCTTTAGAGTCCTACACAGAGGTTTCCTGGCTCAAGCGAAACGAAATAGGAGCGCATATGAGATATGTGCGGGACCGAGAATAATACGTGTATGTGATACCGTATTCTATTCTCGCGATGAATGTATCGATTGGTTGTATGCGATATAACATAGTTATCGAATCGAGGATTGATTCGATAAGTCGATACGTTGCATACTGGTCGGTCATATGCGATATGACCGGATCGTTAAATCAAGTGTTGATTTAATGATTTAATGTATATATTTGATATATTACTTTGCATTAACTAGTATTGGTTCACTTAAGATGGATTTTCTCACTTGATTGTGCACATTGTATATGTGATATATTTTTGTGCACAAGATTGTATCATGTTTGATGATACATGCAAACTTGGGTTAGTGTGTGATTTAAACCATGGTTAGTTAATGGTTAGGGTTTCATTTGATTTACTTATTCATTTATTTATTTTGTTTATTTATTTTGGCAAAGGAAAATGAAATGGTGGCTTGCTTTGTCTTTTCTTTGAAACTTCATGAAGGTTTGAAAGCTTGAGCATTTTGTTTCTTTCCTTTAACCCTAACCATTCAACTAAACTCTAGTTAATTCTCTACACTAAACCATGGTTGCAAATATGATAAGTATCATCTTATTTTCTATTTTCTAAAATACTTATCATATTCTTTTCTTCTTCTTCTTCTTCTTGAACAAAGAAGAAAGCTTGCTACCATTAATGGCAACTTGAGAAAATAAGTGAGAAATCCAATTCTAAAGTGAACCCACTTCCTATTTCTTCATCCTCTACCACTTGCCAAGTAGTATAGGGTGTTTTCTTCACAAGTTTCATGACTTGGTGAAGTGGGAGCTTGATCTTGTGTTGCCTCGACGTAGATCATCTTCGGCATCGAAGTCGACGACCTAGCCCGATCATTTCTTCGATGAAACCACCGCGAGAGTCCGGTATCCGATGGGTACAGCGGAGGGACTTCATCACGGAGCCGAGGAGGTAGAAGACCGGATCTACAAAGGTTGTATTTCCGTTCACTTCTTAGTAAAGTTGTTTACTTGTTCGGTTATCGCCTTAATCTCTAGTTAACGAATCCGTATTAGGGTTTCTCGGCACTTGTAAAATTTGATATTGGCATGGTTGATGCCTTGTGAGACCTCATTAGTGTGCCTAGGAACCCTATAATGGTATCAGAGCCTAGCTAGAGCCTTAGGCGATGCGTTAACGAAGTTAAAACCCCGATCGAACCCAAATACGACAAGATACACCCCTCTCTGGTCATTTTTTAAAATCTGGGAATTTTCCAAATTAAAAATGCTTAAAAAATTCAGCAGGGTTTTATAAGAATTACCATGAAAAACGGGCCCTTAAGTCCTCTATATGGCCGTGGAACCGCGGAAATAACCCCTCTTTGGCGGCGGTTCCGCGGCAGTGTAATGGAATTAGCGACGGATTTTTCCACAGTAATTCATACCTCTGTTGTTTCTATTTTCTGGGCATTTTTAACACTGACTCAATAGTTGAGTATTTTGGGGTTTATTTTGTAGTCGTTGTTTCGATCAGAATTTTTAATTTCGTTGGGTTTTCCGGATATTTAGAATATGTTAAAAAGTTCGACCGAATATAAATACCCAATTTTTCCCCTGTTGGGAAATTTCCAAGTGTTGGATTTTTCCGTGGTTTGAAGACGTTCTAAGTAGTGCAAGTAACTCGATGGACCCTCTAGAAGACAACAAACCTTAACTCGATTATGTGACCGTCTTGAACTGCCCTTTGAACCTTAGGGTTTGGGGCAGTACGGCATGCCACATGTGAGGTGTTGGCTTGACCCTTCTACGGATGGACCGTTGGTACTGAAGCATGAAGTGAATGTTTTTAAACTTGTTTCATGTGTTGAGCTGTTTCGGGAAAATTTGGGTGTTCGATTGTTCGATTGGAAAGTTTAACATTTTCTGTTTATCTGGAATGTGATACAATAATTGGAATTCACAAGTAGTTATGTGATAACTGAATGAATGTTATAAATCTAGCGGTTTAGTCTCACTTGATCGGTTGCCACGGAATTTTGATGTGATCAAAAATCCGTCGCAATCACGTAGCGTACGCGGATACTCGCCGGTAAACTTAATAGATAGCCACACCCCATAGCCCCGACCAAGTGACTGTAGGAGAACCCCGTCGCCGAAAGCAGCCGTTCGGGTGCTCGCGGCAGCGGTGTTCCGCCTTGGTGCACTTCGTCGACGGCGTCGGGGGTGCGGCAGCCTACTAAAGTTTGCGACGAGCATTCGATCAGGATGTCGGGAATCTTGTTGAATTTCCCGACTTGATATTGAAAAGAGTTTTCGATAATGAGACTAAAATGCGGGGTTTATAATTGTTAGGCATGTGATGTCTAAGGAATTCATTTGATTAGGCACGCGATGTCTAAAGAGTTTGCGGATTCCAACTGTTGTAGTTTTACACTTTCTTTTCTGTGACCGTAAGTGTAATATGTGATATCGCCGGTTTCGTTGCTATATGTCAACGACAATTGGGATACGCATGTTTACTTACGTTGATGACATGTGATGTTATGTGTTGCTGGATATGTTATTTTGGATCGTCGTGTTTGAATAGCCGGGGGTGTTTTATGTGAGATGAGTGTTTTTCATTTTCATTCATGTAAAAACTTGTATGTAATATTCTTTTATTGGGGCACTTCCAGGTTGCGGAAGATGTCACCTTTTGTATATTATTTACTTTTCCGCACTAGGATAGACCCAAGGAGGAGGGCACAAGTAACCGGGTTCTGGAGTCCAGTGGGAGACCAATTCGAGGAGTCGAGTCCGGGTCTCCTAACTCTAGAATTGGTAGGGTTGCTTGCTGCTCTCGTAGGGGTCTAGGGGTGTGGGTTTGGCTATTCATCACGACCGTGGAATCCGTGTTTTATACTAGCTCGTATTGAAAACACGGACGTCCTAGTATATCCAATATTTCATATGATTCTTCTGCTGCAATATCTGTGATGTGATCATTTGATATGTTCTGTGATAAATACTGTATATAGTATATATGATATATTATATAGATGTTACTTATGTTTTACACCCGCGCTAGCCCTGCCCTGCTCTGCCGTTAGTTACCTAACCTAACGGTGCACGAGGGGACATCGAGGCGAATGCGGATGGCATAAGTGTACGTCGTATTTATCTGTGATGTTTAGGTACTTAAATGATGGGAATTCATTAATGGGATTAATGAAAGAAAAGAAACCTAAGATGTTGTGGAATCGAATTTCTAAATAAAACAGGTAGCTACAGTTCTTGCTTTGCATCGCGGTGTTCCTTGTAGAACATCCTGCACCTTATTCGATAAGGAAAGGACCGGATCCCTTCACCGGGAGTGACTCCTTTAGCAATAACTGGCAGATGCTACAACTCTCGGTTTGCCTTTTGATTGCTTCTATAGTTTCTGCTTCGCACAGTGATATATATGATATATCCCGCACCTCATTCGACGAGGAAAGGGCCGACGATCCCTTCACCGGGAGTGACCCCTTTAGCAAAACTAGAAAAGCCTAAAAAACACTCCATTTTAAAATTCATTCGATCCTACAACGATATCAAGTTCATTACGCAATAGGTTTTCAGAAAAACCTGTCGTAGCCCTCCGTCATTTCAGATAAGTAGTAGTTAGTATTCGTGCTGCGTTTGTTGGCCTTTGTCAAGGCGTAGTGTGCGGTAGCTGACTGGTGCTTATCTGCTTATGCATATGATGCAGATTGGATTAGGGTAGTCGTGCGACCTTGTTGGCCTTTGTCAAGGGTCGTGCGGGTGGGTTTAATTCAACCAGGAAATGACGGGTTGAACTTGACTAGCATCCTATGGTTTGTTGGCCTTTGTCAAGGTCATAGGAGGTTAGGGGCAAAATATTATCGGGAATTTCAAGTGTTGAAATTTGCAATGAGATTGCATACCTCCTATGAGATAGTTGGATCCCGATACCCGCTGCGAGTAAGAGTTACTCCTGGAAGAGTTTTACACATTACAATTAGCCGATCAAGTAGGTGTCTAGAAAGGTGTCAACGGGGTTACGCCTCTGGGAAAACAAGGTTTACATTAATTAGGTCCATGCGAAAGCATGGGGAACCTCCCTCAAAGTACCGACACTGGCCTGGCTGAAAGATTGGCGAACTTGTAGCGTGTAATTAATCCCGGCTAGTCTTTCCTTTTAGGGTTTGAAGGAAGATTTGATAAAAACAGTGGGAGCCATCCTGATTAGATAAAATAATAACCAATCTGATCTTGCAAGAGCGCACGCTGAGTGTTTTCTTCTCTCTCTCTCCTGGTAGCGACCATATCACGCCTTAATCAAGATAATAATACGGATATATTGACCGAACCCGCTTGTTATACTGAGCTGGGGAACGTTGGTCCCGCTCCAACTTATAAATGTTATAAAACAGAGCAGGAAATTGGGGAATACCAGATTTCCCGTGCCGCCCAAACGAGGAAAGTGCATATGATGCATCATCTTCGGGTGTGTTAGTTACACAGAACTGTTTCTCAATATCCTCTACGTCCTGGATATTTGATACCAGATCAGGATCCCAGATATGTAATCTGTTACATAGGGCTACAGATAGGTAGAGAACTGAGAACGGGTGATAAGTTTCATGAGGCAGAAAACGGGGCAAGTGTTGCAGCCAAGTCTGTTGGTCACTGTCACCCTGTATTATAAATACATTGATTCTGAATGAATGTTATTAGATACCGAACCTGATATACAAAATCATATCAGTCTCTTTATTAGTAAAGAAATGATAAAATTTTGTATTGTTGGATAATGTTTTGAACATTTCCTATATCAAAAGTTGATCGGTTCAGGCACGTTATCCAAAAGCATTGATGTTCTAAATCAAACTACAGTTCTTAGTATACGGAACACACACAAGAGGAAGAGTTCAGAAATGAACGGATCCTTCTTAAGGTATTGTAGACTAGGTCATATCAATGCGACCCGACTAGCTGGAGTTACATAAAGATGCATATTTAAATTAGTTTGAATTTACATCTTGTAAAACTCGCCAGTCATGTCACAAAGATAAGATGACCATAGCTCTGTTTATTGGAAACAGAGAAAGAGTTAATGAACTCTTGGGATGATACATGTTGATGTATGTAAGTCCCCTGTCTACACATGCCAAGACCGGTTCTTTGTACTTCATTAAATTCTCTGATGATCTTTCGAGATTCAGACCTATGTTCCTGTTGAAACACAAGTCCAAACCTTTTGAGAGATTCACAGCATATAAGTTAGAAGTAGAGAACCAATACGGGTATAAGTATTATGTCCTATGATAAGATCAGGGAGGAGAATACTTGTGCATGGAATTCCTGGACTATTCTAAAGGAGAATGAGATTCTCTGTCAGCATTACTCCTCCGGATACACCACAGCACGTAGGTGTATCGGGGCGGAGCAATCACACCCTATATGATATGGTGCACTTTATGATGAGTACTACTGAGTTACCTATTTCCTTTAGGGAGTTATGCACTTATGAAGTTGCATACCTATTGAATAGGGTTCCGATCAAATCAGTTGCCTACCACTTCATATGAGATATGGAAAGGGAAGAGCCCATATCTTAAGTCATTTAAGATTGGGGTTGTCCGGCCTATGTCTAAAAAGCAAAATCCGGACAAGCTCGAGGCAAGGTCTGTTATGTAGAACTGGAAATGTTCCAGCTATACAAACTGCAGCTGATGATTTGGTAGAACCAAAGGATTCAATAGTAACCAACGAACCTCAGCCTCTCTGCTGATCTAGTAGGGTTCCACTGTAAGTCTACGCTAGCGCCCCGGCAGTCTACAGACGCCAAAATGCGGAACAAAACTTTTTAACTGGCGCTATCGTATACTTTAACCCGGATCTGCCATTATTGCTAAACTAACAAACTGTAAAGAGTGAAGAATGGTTATACCGAACGATCCGAGTCCTTCGTTCTTCAACCATCATGCCACGCTCCGTTGCGGCTGCTCCGATCTCGTCGATCTCCGATCTCCTCCGTCGAGGTGGCACCACATGATCGGTTCTTTAAACGGGCTCCCGCCTCTGACTCGAGGCAACTCGATCGTCAAGTTTGCTAAAAGAGACGACCAAGATTGATGTAGAGAATGAGTAGATGACTTTGTCTCACTTCGTCCAAATCCGTGGACGATCGGTTAATGAAGTTGCCGTGGAAATCGGGTGATGGAATGAAATGGACTGTGAAATTCCATACACCCCGAATACTATCATAATCTTTTCTCTCTTGAAATGAAATCAACAAGTGAGAGTTAGAAAGAGGAGAGAGAGAGGGCAAGCCATATATAGCAAGAGGGAGGTGACCGTAGGAGAAGGGGGTGACCATAAGCTAAAAGCTTCTCACTTCAAAATATCTTAAGCAATCCAAAAGGAATTAATCACAAAGCATGAGTCATTAGGCTTAGTCACCCTTTAATAAAAGCAACCAATGAAAACCCTACACCAATAAGCCTAGTCACCTCATCTAGAATATTCTAGAACACTGACTCACCTTATCTGTAGAAAAGATAAATCCGTCTTTAACCAAATGTTAAAAGACGGCTGATAGAAAACTGGAAACTGGCAACTTCCAAAAGTGATCCTGAAACGACTTTCAGGATAACCCCGAAACTGTATAAAAATACCCGCATTTGTATTACGACCGAATACAAATGCAACTGAGACAAAGATATTATACCTACTCAATATAATACTCGGATCCGGCTTAAACCAAAGCCGACCAGTATTATCTGCCCGAAAAATAACACGTGCGTAAACGCACGTGCATTTTCCGAACCCTGCCATAAAACCATACGGCCTCTACAACGTTTCGCCCGAAACTTGGGAAATTGTCTGTGGGGGACTCTAATGACTCTTCAGTACCCTGGCAGTGGGTTTAACCACAAACCGTCAGCGGCACTAGCTATGCGTAACGGTTGCCCATGGACTGAACTTAAGGGAGGCTGATGAGCGCACTCAAGGGTGGCCGATGAGCTAACACATCCAGAAACCCTACTGAGCCTAACAGTGACAATGTATATACAGTCCGGTCCGTTCGTCAATGAGTATCGCATATCCGCCTAGGGGGCTAGTAACGTCAGACCCCCAGAAGCAGTATAAGTCGTGTCGGAGTGTAGCCCAATAACACCCTGAGATACTACTGGAGTACCTACCAGTAAATCTCCTGCCATGGCCATGGACTTTGTGTAATGGCTCTCCTAGACACAGCACGATCTCGCCCCCAATACCGGGAGAGACGAATCCCCTGCCGATCCGCTCACGTGCCTCCATATGGCTCGGGACTGTACCCAAAAGCTACCTGTTTGCACGACTCCTTTGAGCCGTGGTAGGGTAGTAATCAAAGCACAGTGAGAACTCACACGAGACAAATGACGACCTCAGGTCGATGAACTAACCTGTACACATGTCACCAGGGAACTGCTATCTGACGATAGATATAATACTAACTAGCAGATTCCCGGCGAGTCCTGTCCGGTGTACTCATAACCCAATGAGCACCTGTATACATCTTAGGTGATCCAACTGACACCAGTGGCTTGTGAGACCGGCCACCGCCCCTCGTCGGGGTCTCGACTGTATACACTAGTCTACTCCGGAGTATCGATGCCCTGTCTCGAAACTCCCACGACTAGGGACCACAATTAAGGATATGCATATAAACTACCCAACTCTCACGTATATGATCGCCCTCATACAGTTGGTAGTAAAGCAAGATCCTAAGGGCTCTATCAAAGTGTAACATGCAATCAGTCACCTGAACATGTACACAACTGATAAAGGCAAACCAGATAGCATACTATCATTTCGAGTAAGACTGTCCTACCGGGATAGGTCCTCCGCAATCATTGCAATCACGTACCTGCGATCCAATAATTGACTATGAGGGCACTATCTCCAACAATCTCCCACTTGCACTCAAGGCTAATTATTGCGATGTCGACTACTCACAGCCCGTGTGAAACCGAACATCCAACTCCTCTACTAATCAGTTTCACAAAGCCCGTTTGTAAAACTATTGTGTTCGAGAAATAGCCTCAGTGAGTGGATCCGCCTAGAAGTATCTTTCTGTATCTCTCATAATCTCAAATTCGCGGAGAAAGCCATCTCCCGAATTGAGTAGTACCTGTCTTAGAATATGTCTGGATATCTGATGGGACCTCAGTTCATAAATGAACTCCATATCCAAACTTCTTAGACTGTATGGATCACTGAACCTAATCAGTATCCGGCACCAAGCCACCCACAGTATCCTCTGGAACCACCTGTCCATAATACTGTCCCTCGTCAGAGGAAAAACTAAAACTCTGACAATCACTCTGTCATCCATGTCACCTTTGAAGCCTGGAATGATAACCGTCTCCCGAAAGAGGCTGCCGTTATCAAATCCGTAGAACATGTACCAATGTTCTAAAACTGCTTCCTTATGTTTCTCCAGGATTGGATTAATACAAACTTATTGCATCTAGTGCAAAAACAACATTTGGTGCGGTACTTGACATCTCATGATTGACTCAATTGCCTAAGCAAGTGATCTGCCAATCATGCACATCCCTCTCCCCTTTAGTCTATACGACACCATTAGAGAGGGTGACTCCATCACCTGCAGGTATACTACCATGCTAGGAGTCAACTATTCTAAAAACCATTAGAATATCTGTCAAAGTACCCACATTGGGAAACTACCCAAATCCAGATCTAAAACCATAGATCCAGAAACCAGAATGTCAAATATTATATCCATGTCCTGTCTGGAGAAACAACTGTGTGACGACCACAGTTCAACCGATCGTAGTATAGGAATTTTACTTCCTACTCTGTGTATGTCATCCAGATACTATGACATGACACCCTACTACCTTCTTAACTGATCCATCCCCTATTCTGATTGAAGTCAAACCCATGACTGTCACATCAAAATCAGATGATCTATCTCCGCTATAACTGCTCAAGTCTATAAATAGATATAAGCATCTTGCCCACTATGTTTCTGCTGCTCCCACTGAATACGACAACCCTCTTACCGGGTCTCATATCCTGGAACAACAGTAGTGTCAAGTCTGGGTAGATAATAACCTCCCTGTCACCGTCCTTGAGCCTACCGAAGTACCTCTCGGGTGTCTGAGGTTACCCACCATATCTGCGGAGTGGCTATTGGAATGTCTAACCTGATTGAATATATAGTTCCTATTAAAATTTTCCGTAATCGTTCGCGGTTCTGGAATCATTTCCAGTTCTACCATACTCCCACTGCTGTTTTCTGAAAAAGATCCATTTTACTAAAACTGTGGCAAGTCAAGAACAATATCACTATTGATCTTCCAAATGGTAGAATATTAACCCTCGTCATAGCCAGGGTCAACCCACAAACTGCCATTACAGAAACGTGCCCTGAGTTATCCAGTGTCTGGTTTTAAGCATAAACTGGACAACTCCCCATACCTTAATTTCTTTTAAGGTACGATCAATTCTATATCCAATATAGAAACTTTGGCACTTATTTAATTGGAACCATATTCAAATCATGCAGCTGTCTCCAGTGCATATCAACTTAATGGAAAGAGGGTAATTAGCATTACTCAACTTAGGAATCCATCCAATTATGAGTAACCTGAAAGAGAAACACGTTTCTCAAAACCATCACTATCATCTGAATACCAATCACAAGAATCTACATCTTCGATCTCTTTGAAGAATCCCGATACTTGTGATACTTGGTTCTCTACTTTATTCTTATACCCACAACTTCTCAAAACTTAGACCTTGTATTTCTACGAAACACTTGCCTAAATACTAGAGAAGTTATAAGTAAGCAGAACATAGTACGAGGACCTACCCCTTTGTCCCGAAGGACACTGGACAACATACAATACTCTGTATAAGTCCGCTGAGTTAAACGACTCAAAACCTGTGCGTCGTAGGTAGAAAACTGTACCCTGGCGATTTCCTCAAATATCATCAATTACAACGAATTCCGATATAATGAGGATGATCACCTAATTCCCAATATCTTACTCCCACTCATCATCTGTAAAACCATACAGATATGATAATGAAACCTGGTAAATACATACCCTTGGAGTAAGTGTCTAATCGGGAAAACAGTTTTCTTTAACAATGCACTGAAACATGAAAATGTTTCGTAGCGGTATCCTGGTATTCATAGCAATGCCTCTTCCATAATCCAATTCATGACTTTAACCGTATATTTTATTGCCATCTCTCCAAATCGCTTTACTTGTCTTTAGTCGTTACCTTCTGTACACCATCGTTATGCTAAATGGTTTTCTTCCTTCCCTACCGTTCAGCACCAGCCTATGGTTTGGAAGAAGACTATCCAGTAAGCATAATAGGTGTAACCTCCTAAACCAAGGAATACTCGTATCTCGAGAGAAGGTGATGATAAAAGACAACTGAATAATACCTTATTCCTTTAAAAGTGAAATAGGAGTGGCGATGAAGTACGCGGTTTTGGTCGTGAATGATATCAGTCGCAATTTACTTTGCCCTCTTTCTAATCCCTTTATTTTGTCTTTACATATTACCTTCTGCACACCCTACTTAGGCTAATTGGTTTTCTTCATTCCCTACCTTTCGGCACCTGCCTATGGTTTGGAATAAGACTATCCAATAAGCGTAATAGGTGTACTCTCCTAAACCAAGGAGCTCTCGCAACCTGAGAGAAGGTGATAATAAAAGACAACTGAATAAACCAATTCTATTTCTCCTGAACCTGGATCCATCCTCTAAGAAGTCCCTTCGAGTTCGTATATAACCATACGATGGATCTATCCAATGGAAGTGGATATCCGTAATATAACGGGTGTTCTGAGAAATGCAAAGGGTAAAAGAAGGAGTGGCAATGACTTATGCAACAAAGACAATCCAAAAGCCAGTATTTTAAGAAGGTTCGGTCAACCTGGTCACTGAGTCATAGTCTAGGGTCGGTCAAAGGTCGCTGCCAAAGAGAGAGAGAGAAAAGAAACACTCTGCGTGCACTCTAACCTAGATCAGAATGGTCATATCTTTATCTAATCCAGAAACCTCCCACTGTCCTGTCAAATTCTCCTCCAAACCTAAAGAAGAATCATTCGGGATCACCCGAAGAGTAAACCAACTCATCAGTGGGAATCGGGATCCAACTCTCATCGCATGATAACGTGATGGAAATGCATCCACGTTACTCATACTCCTGAAGGTATGCGCATACTTGGCAAGTTTCAGTTTCTTTAGAAACTCCCGATCTGATTTTTGCCCCATGCTCTTATAACCTTGGCTTTGGTCAAAATGTCATAAGTCACATGCCAAGTTCTACCCATCACTATCTTGTCAATTTGAACCCACCCGCACATGCCCCTGACTTTGGCCAATCGGCAGAACGACTGTCCCAAACTAACTCATCTATCTATGCAACAATTGAATACCCAGCAGCTACCAAACACTATGCCTTAACTTTGGCTAAAATACATAGCTTGAATACTACTGAATACCCAAAAGAAGTGACGGAGGGCTACGACTGGTTTTTGGCGAAAAACCTTTAGCGTAGTGAACTTGATATCGCTGAAGGAACCTGATAGCTTTTTAAAATATAGTGGCGAAAACCTTTTGCTAAAGAGGTCACTCCCGGTGAAGGGATCTCGGCTCTTTCCTCGTGGAATGAGGTGCAGGATATTCCACTGAATACCGCTATGCAAAGCAACATGTAATCGACTATAGTGAAGTTATTACCCTGACGCAAACTTCTGCCCAAGGGGTCAGTCCCGGTGAAGGGATATCGGCCCTTGCCCCGTCGAATGAGGTGCAGGATATTCCCACCGAATACCGCTATGCAAAACAAAAGGAAACGTCTTTGCAATAACACTTTTTAAAATTGTTCCAACAACTAAAACAGGTTTGTTTTACTTTGCATTGATCAGAATCAACGCAGTCCCATCAATCAATCACACCAGAAAAGAACGAAAATAAAATGTACGTATATGCCAACCGCATTCGTCACTGGGTCCCGTCATCACCCGTTAGGTTACTTAACTAACGACAGAGCGGGGACTGGACTAGCGCGGGTGTAAAACATATACAACATCTAATAGTATATAAACCAATATACATAATCGCTCCAGGCGTGATAATATGCAACATTACAGAAAAGTAATAAGCAACACAGAACAATACAGATATCTGGGACCCCCGAGTTTCACAGAGCCGCTGCTGAAACTCGAAGTCCCCTTGTCGTGTGGATAGCCTGTGCAATGAAACCTAGACCCCTACGGGTGCGGCAAGTTACCCGCCAAAACCTGAAGCGAGGCAGTCCCCACAGCATAGTGAATGGAACACCCGGCACTTCACGGAATCCGGTAAACTTGGGCACCCCTCCTTGGGTCAACCTGTACCCCCTACGAGTGCGGCGAATAGTCTGCCAATTCTGAAGTGGGGCCCCTCTGCCTCTCAAAGCCATGAGATGCGGACCCGTTGCTTTCCCGAACCCGGCTATCCGTGCACTCCGTCGCGGGGTAAAACCTAGTACAGTAATGAAAAATAGTACAATAGGTACATCGACCGCAACCTGGTCGTGCCCCAAAAAGAATATTATACAACAGGAAGTGACGGCAGTCCACAAGTTGGACGCTCGCCCCGCAATATCAAATGTACAAATAAACTCAAACTGTACTACCATTGCACACTGCTATCCACCACGACAAATCCGCAACAATACAGCACAACACAGAACATCAACGTGAATGTCACGTTCGCAAACCCGTCTAAAAGAACTATAGCAATCAAACGCGGTTTACCGATCAAATGACATTCCCGGTCGGAGATATAATGTAAGCACTGTAAACTAACGTGTTTAAATTTCGATCGACCAAAGACCAAATATCAAAAAGTGGGCCCCACAGCTTACTGGTGAACAGTAACAAAATCTGGGCCAAAACTAAATATACCAAAAACCCCAAAACCCAACACAGAACCCACTGACCAAATTTGGTATCACGTGCTCCCCACATAGCCGCGGAAGCGCGGCCAAACCATGGGTTTGGCCGCCCTTCCGCGGCAACTTGGAGGAGTTACGAGTCCAAATTTTGTCGTGGCTCTTAGAATTCCCTGCACAGATTTTTAAGACATCCAGAAATCAATTTTGACACCGTTTAAAATTAACAGAAACTGTCAGGTAGGAATTTTGCGGTTTTCGATTTTCGGTCGGATCGATGTTTTAAACGCGTTAGCACAAGTTAGCATAGCAAAATGGTTAGGCTCTGATACCACTGTAAGTCTACGCTAGCGCCCCGGCAGTCTACAGACGCCAAAATGCGGAACAAAACTTTTTAACTGGCGCTATCGTATACTTTAACCCGGATCTGCCATTATTGCTAAACTAACAAACTGTAAAGAGTGAAGAATGGTTATACCGAACGATCCGAGTCCTTCGTTCTTCAACCATCATGCCACGCTCCGTTGCGGCTGCTCCGATCTCGTCGATCTCCGATCTCCTCCGTCGAGGTGGCACCACATGATCGGTTCTTTAAACGGGCTCCCGCCTCTGACTCGAGGCAACTCGATCGTCAAGTTTGCTAAAAGAGACGACCAAGATTGATGTAGAGAATGAGTAGATGACTTTGTCTCACTTCGTCCAAATCCGTGGACGATCGGTTAATGAAGTTGCCGTGGAAATCGGGTGATGGAATGAAATGGACTGTGAAATTCCATACACCCCGAATACTATCATAATCTTTTCTCTCTTGAAATGAAATCAACAAGTGAGAGTTAGAAAGAGGAGAGAGAGAGGGCAAGCCATATATAGCAAGAGGGAGATGACCGTAGGAGAAGGGGGTGACCATAAGCTAAAAGCTTCTCACTTCAAAATATCTTAAGCAATCCAAAAGGAATTAATCACAAAGCATGAGTCATTAGGCTTAGTCACCCTTTAATAAAAGCAACCAATGAAAACCCTACACCAATAAGCCTAGTCACCTCATCTAGAATATTCTAGAACACTGACTCACCTTATCTGTAGAAAAGATAAATCCGTCTTTAACCAAATGTTAAAAGACGGCTGATAGAAAAATGGAAACTGGCAACTTCCAAAAGTGATCCTGAAACGACTTTCAGGATAACCCCGAAACTGTATAAAAATACCCGCATTTGTATTACGACCGAATACAAATGCAACTGAGACAAAGATATTATACCTACTCAATATAATACTCGGATCCGGCTTAAACCAAAGCCGACCAGTATTATCTGCCCGAAAAATAACACGTGCGTAAACGCACGTGCATTTTCCGAACCCTGCCATAAAACCATACGGCCTCTACAACGTTTCGCCCGAAACTTGGGAAATTGTCTGTGGGGGACTCTAATGACTCTTCAGTACCCTGGCAGTGGGTTTAACCACAAACCGTCAGCGGCACTAGCTATGCGTAACGGTTGCCCATGGACTGAACTTAAGGGAGGCTGATGAGCGCACTCAAGGGTGGCCGATGAGCTAACACATCCAGAAACCCTACTGAGCCTAACAGTGACAATGTATATACAGTCCGGTCCGTTCGTCAATGAGTATTGCATATCCGCCTAGGGGGCTAGTAACGTCAGACCCCCAGAAGCAGTATAAGTCGTGTCGGAGTGTAGCCCAATAACACCCTGAGATACTACTGGAGTACCTACCAGTAAATCTCCTGCCATGGCCATGGACTTTGTGTAATGGCTCTCCTAGACACAGCACGATCTCGCCCCCAATACCGGGAGAGACGAATCCCCTGCCGATCCGCTCACGTGCCTCCATATGGCTCGGGACTGTACCCAAAAGCTACCTGTTTGCACGACTCCTTTGAGCCGTGGTAGGGTAGTAATCAAAGCACAGTGGGAACTCACACGAGACAAATGACGACCTCAGGTCGATGAACTAACCTGTACACATGTCACCAGGGAACTGCTATCTGACGATAGATATAATACTAACTAGCAGATTCCCGGCGAGTCCTGTCCGGTGTACTCATAACCCAATGAGCACCTGTATACATCTTAGGTGATCCAACTGACACCAGTGGCTTGTGAGACCGGCCACCGCCCCTCGTCGGGGTCTCGACTGTATACACTAGTCTACTCCGTAGTATCGATGCCCTGTCTCGGAACTCCCACGACTAGGGACCACAATTAAGGATATGCATATAAACTACCCAACTCTCACGTATATGATCGCCCTCATACAGTTGGTAGTAAAGCAAGATCCTAAGGGCTCTATCAAAGTGTAACATGCAATCAGTCACCTGAACATGTACACAACTGATAAAGGCAAACCAGATAGCATACTATCATTTCGAGTAAGACTGTCCTACCGGGATAGGTCCTCCGCAATCATTGCAATCACGTACCTGCGATCCAATAATTGACTATGAGGGCACTATCTCCAACATCCTCACCCACCTGAGAGTTACTTCGGTTTCTCTATGACAGTGGGAGCGAGGATTGCATCATGAGATGATGACCCAACTAGTTTCGAGCTGGCCATCAGGAGTGAGACTCTATAAGAAGGGCTGGATGCTTAGTGATCTGAGATGGAATTCTTATACACCGACAAAGTATGGACTTTGGTTTCTTTATCTGAAGGGTTAAATCCCCATCAGGAGAAGGTATATCTTGAGAAGATTACTTGGTGTAGATGGAAAAGTTGAGACTTTCAAAGCTAGACATGTTAAAGGTTTTCGTCATCGACCAGGCGTGGATAATGATGAAACCTTTTTCCAGTGGCTATGCTCAAGTCCATCCAGATCCTACTTGCTACGGCTACATACCATAACTACGATATCTGGCGGTTGGGTGTCTTGACTGCTTTTCTAAATGATGATTTAGAAGAGAACGTCTATAAGTACACAGCCAGAGGGCTTCGTAAACAGTAGGAGCAGCGAAAACGTGTGCAAGTTGCTTTACAGATTAAAGCAGGCATCGCGGAGTTGGAACGTCTGTTTTGATGTGTTAGTCAAAGAGTTTGACATCACCAAAATGGTAGATGAACCTTGTATATACAAAAAAGGTAGTAGGGAGTATGGTCGTGATCCTCGTAGAGTACGTGGATGACATACTCTTGATAGGGAAGGAGTTTCCTATGCTACGCTCGGTCAATCTCCGCTTATCACAGCGATTATCCATATAGGATCAAAGTGATAGCTCCTAAATCCTGAGTTTTCATCTATGAGATAGATGTTATTGGGTGTTAGAATACTCACTAGATGTAGTGAGATGGTATCAATCGATCCTGGGGAAAATCACTGGAAGAGTTCCAGGGTGATAAAGACGACTGAATGTCAGTCACAGGTATTGTCTTTACCCTCAGTAAAGGGACGGTATGTTGGAAGAGTTCCAAGCTAAATACAGTGACATTCTAGCCGATAAAGGCTGGATACATCGCTACTTAAGATGCTATCAAAGAGGCAGTTTGGGTGTATGTTTATTCATGAGATGAACTTGGTTCCTACCATTGTGTGACAATGGACGTGTGGCTTTGGCCCAGGAACCCCGTTCCCATCAGTGACCCAGACGTATTCTGAGGCAGCATCACCTGATCATGGAGATAGTTGATCTCCAGGATGATCGAGATTAGGAGAGTAGACTCAGAGGATAACACGGCGGATCCACTCACGAAGGCCTATTCCCAAAGAGAGACTTTTATGGGATGGTTGTGTTGGAGATAGTGCCCTCAGAGTCAATTATTGGATCACAGGCACGTGATTGCAATGATTGAGGGAGGACCTATCCCGGTAGAACAGTCTTACTCGAGATGATAGTATGCTATCAGGTTTACCTTTATCATTGTGTACTGCTTTAGGTGACATGACACGTCGCTATTACACGTTGATAGAGCCCCTAGGATTCTTGCTTGACCACCAGCAGTATGAGGGCGATCATATAAGTGGGAGCTGGGGTCTACAAGCTTATCCTTAAAAGGTCCCTAGTCGTGGGAGTTTCGAGACTGGGCATCGATACTCCATTAGTAGACTAGTGTATACAGTCGAGACCCCGACGAGGGGCGGTGGCCGGTCTCACAAGCCACTGGTGTCAGTTGGATCACCTAAGATGTATACAGGTGCTCATTGGGTTATGAGTACACCGGACAGGACTCGCCGGGAACATGCTAGTTGGTCATATACCAGACGTCAGATGGCAGTTCCCTGGTGACATGTGTGCAGGTTAGTTCATCGACCTGGGGATCGTCATTTGTCTCGTGTGAGTTCCCACTGTACTTTGATTACTACCCTACCACGGCTCAAAGGAGTCGTGCAAACAGGTTTTAGTTGGGTACAGTCCCGAGCCACATGGAGGCAGTGAGCGTATCTTCAGGGGTTCGTCTCTCCCGGTATTGGGGGTGAGGTCGTGCTGTGTCTAGGAGAGCCATTACACAAAGTCCTTGGCCAAGGCAAGGAGATTTACTGGTAGGTATTCCAGTAGTATCTCAGGGTGTTCTGGGCTACACTCCGACACGACTTGTACCGCTTTTGGGGGTCTGACTTTTACCAACCCCCTAGGCCCGCCATGCGATACTCATAGACGAACGGACCGGACTGCACGGATATTGTCACTGACAGGCTCAGTAGGGTGTCAGGATGAGTTCGCTCATCGACGTCCCTTTTAGTCAATAGCTGGTGGCCCGTCACGTATTGGCTTATACCTCTGACGTGCTAGTGGTTAAATCCACAGCCATTGTATTGACGAGTCTTTAGAGTCCACCACACTTTCAGTTACTCAAGTTTCGGGCGAAACGCTGTAGAGGCCGTATGGAGATATGGCAGGGTCCGATCAGATACGTGCGGTATTGCACGGATCAGGATCGGACGGTTTGTACTAGTAGCCGTATAGGTATATGGCAGGGTTCGATCAGATACGTGCGGTATTGCACGGATCAGGATCGAACGGATATTACTAGCCGGCTTTGGTTTAAGCCGGTCCTAGTTTAGTACAGTGTAGATTTTGTCTCTTTGCATTTGTATCCGGACGGAATACAGATGCGGGTGTGTATGCACAGTGTCGGGGTTTTCCTGTAATTTATTACGGGACCAGTTTTCTGGAGTTGCCAGTTTGCATTCCGTTCCGGCCGGTTTTCGTTTGTTCTTTCCCGGCCGGACTTTTTCGATGGAGGGGGTTATTTGCAATTGTGCAAATAATCTTTGTGGAGGGGGTTTCTTGCAAAACCCTTGATTATGATAGTTTTCATTATCTTTTGCACCATGCTTGCTTTTATTGTGATTTGATGAAGGTATGGGTGAGTTTACTTGAAGCATGGTTGATGTTGTGGTCACCTCTTCTTTGTTCCTACACTCACTCTCCTTCTTGGTTTTAATTTTGGTTGATTTCTTTTTCCATCCATCATTCTCACCACATTACATTGGCCGGCCACTTTAGTGAGGAGGAGAGAAAAATGAGAGATTCATTGTGTGCTTCATTTTGATCATCTCATTTGGCTTGCAAAATTGGTAGATTCATTTCCCTCCAAAGTTCAATCTTCATTCCTCCATCCAAAGGCAACAAACCCCAAAGAGACAAGTAGCCTCTACACTACACTTCCTACAGCAAATCTTGGACGCGTCGATTCGCCAGCTTCGCGCCCGAGTTGCCTCGGTATTGAGGTGGGAGCCCGTAAAAGCTACAGGCGATGTGGTGCCCTTTCCGACGAGGAGGAGACGGACGGAGATCCCGCGAGGAGATCGGAGTGGAGATGAAGACCGGAGGACTCGGATCAGTCGGTACATCTCTTCCCTTTCTTGTTTAGTAGCTTAGACTTGTTAATGGTTACGATCCGGAGTTTAGTGCGCGGTGGTGCCGGTTTGCTAAGTCCGCAAAAATTTAAGTTATTCACCGCTTCCGCATTCCGGCGTCGGATTGACGGCCGGGGCGCCTCCGTGCACTTACAGTGGTATCAGAGCCTCGCCATTAACTTCGTCTAGCTTTGTTTAATGTGTTTTTCAGTTCCGATCGACCAAAATTCCGAAAACCCAATTTGTGTTCACATCAGTTTTCTGTTAAGAATTTTTGGTGTCAAAAAATTTTTCAGGTGACAGAAAAGTGATCTACCAAAAGATATAAGAATTCTGCAAAAATACGATATAGTGATTCATCTGCAGGAGCGCGGAAGCGCCGCGAAAACCCACTTAACGCCGCCCTTCCGCCGCACTGTAGCTTCATCATGTTATCATATTTTTCCAGTTTCTTTCTGGGTTAATTTCTGGGGTTTTGGAATATTAAAATTGGGCCAATTATTTCTGTGAGTGCTGCAGTATTGGTTTGGGGCCCACTTGTTATTTTTTGGTCAATCGGAAAATTTTAAACACATTTTTCACAGTATTTACATTATATCTGCGACCGTGAATGTCACTCGATCGGTAAATCCGGTCTAACTGCTATAGCCCGGTTAGACGGATTTGCGAACGTGATTTTCACGTTGATGTTCTGTGTTTATGCTGTGATGTTGCGGATCGGTCGTGGGGGATAGCCTGGATGCAATGCTAGTACAGTTTTGTTGTATCATGTACATTTGATATTGCGGGGCGAGCGTCCGACATGTGGACTGCCGTCACTGCCTGTTTGTATTATTCTTTTGGGGCACGACCTGGTTGCGGTCGATGTACCCGGTGTATGTATATTTTACATTCTGTACTAGGATTACCCCGCGGTGGGTGCACGCATAGCCGGGTCCTGGAGGGCAACAAGCCCGCATCTCATGGCATTGGGACGGAAGGGGCTTCACTCTGGGATTGGCGGGCTATTCGCCGCACTCGTAGGGGGTACAGGTTGACCCAGGAGGGGTGCCCAAGTTACCGGATTCCGTGAAGTGCTGGGTGGTCCATTCACGGCGCTGAAGGGGGCTGCCTCGCTTCAGGTTTTGGCGGGTAACTTGCCGCGCCCGTAGGGGTATAGGTTTTCATTGCACAGGCTATCCACACGACCAGGGGAACGTCGGGTTTCAGTAGTGGCTCTGTGAAACCCGGGGATCCCAGATATCTGTATTGTTCTGTGATGCTGTACATTTCTGTGATGTTGCATTTTATTCACGCCTTGAGCGAAATACTATATATTGGTATATATATTAGTAGATGTTGTATATGTTTTACATCCGCGCTAGTCCAGTCCCCGCTCTGCCGTTAGTAAGCTAACCTAACGGGTGATGACGGGACCCAGTGGCGAATGCGGATGGCATATACGTACGTCAGTATATTTTCGTTCTTTGTGGTGTGATCAATTGATGGGACTGCGTTGATTCGGATCAATGCAAGTTAAACAAACCTTTTCTGATGTTGTTGGAACACTTTTCAAAAAGCTGTTATTGCAAGGACGTTCATTTTTGTTTTGCATCGTGGTATTCATTTGGAATATCCTGCTCCTCAGTCGACGAGGCAAGGGCCGAGATCCCTTCACCGGGAGTGACCCCTTGGACAGAAGTTTGCGTCAGGGCATTAACTTCACTATAGCCGATTACTTTTGCTTTGCATCGTGATATTCGGTTATGAATATCCAGCACCCCATCCTACGGGGAAAGAGCCGAGATCCCTTCACCGGGAGTGACCTCTTTAGTAAAGGTTTTCGTCACTATATTTTCTAAAAAGCTATCCGTTCCTTCAACGATATCAAGTTCATTACGTTAAAGGTTTTCGCCAGAAACCATTCGTAGCCCTCCGTCGTTTCATATGGGTAGTCAATAGTATTCAAGCTGTGTTTGTTGGCCAAAGTCAAGGCACAGTGTTTGGTAGCTGTTGGGTATTCATATGCAGCATAGATAGATGCGTTGGTTTGGAACAGTCGCACTGCCTTGTTGGCCAAAGTCAAGGGTATGTACGGGTGGATTCAAATTAACCTGGAGAATGACGGGCAGAACTTGACATGTGACTTATGATTTGTTGGCCAAAGTCAAGGTCATAAGAGCATGGGGTAAAAATCCACATCGGGAGATTCAAAAGAACTGAAACTTGCCAGATATGCGCGTACCTTCTGGAGTGTGATACCGTGAGCGGATTCCGTCACGTTGTCATGCGATGATAGTTGGATCCCGATTCCCACTGATGAGTTGGTTTACTCCTCGGGTGACCCCGACTAATTCTTCTTTCAGGTTTGGAGGAGAATTTGAGGTACAGTGGGAGGTTTCCAGATTAGATAAATTGGTAACCATTCTGATCTTGGTTAGAGTGCACGCTGAGTGTTTCTTTTCTCTCTCTCTCTGGCAGCGACCATTTGACCCGACCCTAAGACCATGACTCAGTGACCAAGTTGACCGAACCTTCTTAAACACTGGCTTTTGGATTGTCAGAGTTGCAGACCTCATTGCCACTCCTACTTTTACCCTTTTCTCCAGGACACCCCGTATTACTACGAACGTTCACTTCCATTGGACAAAACCATCGTATGGTTATATACGAACTCGAAAGAATTTATTCGAGGATGGTTTCAGGTTCTGGAGAAAACGGATAGGATTATTCAGTTGTCTTTTCCTTTTACCCTCTCTCAGGTTACGAGTACTCCTTGGTTTAGGGGTAGTACACCTATTATGCAAATTGGATTGTCTTCTTCCAAACCTTAGGCTGGTGCCGACCGGTAGGGAATGAAGAAAACCAATTAGCATAACGATGGTGTGCAGAAGGTATTAAGTTCAGACAAAGCAAGGGATTAGTAAGAGGGCAAAGTAAATTGCAACAGATATTCACGACCAAACCAAATATTTCGTTACCACTCCCACATCACCTTTGTATTTCTCCAGGACACTCCGTATCACTACGAAGATCCACAGTTTATTTGGATACTCCATCGTATGGTTATATACGAACTCGAATGGAACTTGTTTCAGTTCGGGGATGGATTCTGGTTCAGGAGAAATAGGAATAAAGTACATTCAGGTGTCTTTTATCTTCACCTTCTCTCGTGTTGCGAGTGTTCCTAGGATTGGGACAGTACACCCATTATGCTTATTAGATAGTCTTCTTCCAAACCATAGGCTGGTGCCGAACGGTAGGGAAGGAAGAAAACCATTTGGCCTAAAGGGGTGTGCAAAAGGTAAAGACTAAAGACATATGAAGGGATTTGGAGAGGTGGCAGAGAACTATACGGTTACAGTCGTGAATCTGGAAGAGGCATTACTAGGAATACCAGAATACCCCATCGGAACATTTCAATGTTTCAGTTTCACTGTGTAATGTTAAAGGAAAACTGATTTCCCGATTAGATACTTACTCCAGGGTATGTATTTACCAGGTACGATTCTCACATCTGTATGGTTTTACAGATGATGAGTGGGAGTAAGTTATTGGGAATTGGGTGATTATCCTCATTATATCGGGATTCGTTGTAATCGGTGATATTTGAGGAGATCACCTGGGCTGTTTGTCGGTCGGCAAATATTTGGTTTTGAATATCCGCTTTTATGCACCAATTTCAAATTGATATATCTGTACGTCTATTTTCATAGAGTGAGATATACCTTTTGATATTATGTCGATGACATTTACCTATATCAGTGGATGGTTAGGTAAGGAGCATCAAACAGCGGTGTAATTCTTCTTAACCATAAGTACAGTTTTCAACCTACGACACACAGTGAATGAGTTATCAGACTCAAGGGACTTATACAGAGTATTGTATGTTGTCCAGGGTCCATCAGGACAGAGGGATTGGTCCTCGTACTATATTCGGTTTACTTATGACTTCTCTAGTTCTTAGACATGTGTTTCGTAGAAACACAGGGTCTAAGTTTTGAGGAGTTATAGGTATTTGAATAGAGTAGAGAACCAAGTGTAGCAAGTATCGGGATTCTTCAAGGTGATCGAAGATGTAGATACTTGTGTATGGTATTCAGTTGATAAAGAGATCTTGTTTCTCTTTCAGGTTACTCATAATTGGAAGTATTCCTAAGTTGAGTAACGCTGATCGGCCTCTTTCCATTTAGTTAACATGCGCTGGGGACAGCTGCATGATTTGAATCTGGTTCAATTAAATCAGTGCCTCTGTTTCTATATTGGATATAGAACAGTTCATATCTTAACGATGTTAAGGTACGGGGAGTTGTCCGGTTTATGATTAAAACCAGACACTGGACAACTCAAGGCACGTTTCTGTAATGGCTGTTTGTGGGTTGACCCAGGCTATGACGAGGGTTGATTTTCTACCATAAGAAAGATCAATAGTGATATTGTTTTTGACTCGCCACAGTTTTAATAAAAATGGATTTTTTCAAAAACAGTAGTGGGAGTATGGTAGAACTGGAAGTGATTCCAGAACCGCAAACGATTACTGAAGATTTGATAAGGAACCTAAAGATTCAATCTGATTTGACATTCCATTGGCCACTCCGCAGAAAAGGTGGGTAACTTCAGGCACCCGAGAGGTACTCCGGTAGCCTCAAGGACGGTGACAGGGAAGTTCTTGTTTACCCACACTTGCCATTGTTATTGTTCCAGGCTGCGAGACCCGGCAGGAGGATGAATATAGCGTCGTTCTAAACTAGCTTTAGAAGTGCACGTCTATATGACTCTGCCAGAGGGTTGTCGTAGTCAGTGGGAGCAGCGGAAGTATTGGTGGACATCTGGCTTAAGTCTATTTATAGACTAAAGCAGATGTAGCGGAGATAGATCATCTATTTCTGATGTGACAGTCATAGGTTTGACGTCATCAGAATAGGGGATGGATCTGTTGAGAAGGTAGTAGGAAATGATATTCCTTTACTACGATCGGTTATACTTTGGTCGTCACACAGTGGTTTCTCCACACAGGACTTGGATATTGTATCAGACATTCTGGTTACTAGATCTATGGTTTTAGATCTAGATTTGGGTGGTTTCCCAATCAGGGTACTTTGACAGCATTCTAAGAGTATTTAGAATGGACGACTCCTGGCACGGTAGTGTACCTGCAGGTAAAGGAGTCACCCTCTCTAAAGGTGTCTTATAGACTAAACTAGATAGGGATGCGCATGATTGACAGATCACTTGCTTAGGCAATTGAGTTAATCATGAGATGTCAAGTACCACACCGGATGTTGTTCTTGCAGTAGATGCAATAAGTTGACATTGATCCAATCCTGGAGAAACAGTCGGAAGCAGTTTTAGAACATAAGTGAATGTTCTAGGGATATGATAACGGCTGCCTCCTTTAGGAGACGGTTATTACTCCAGGCTTCCAAGGTGACCTGGACGACAAGGAGGTTGTCAGAGTTATAGTTTTCCCTCTGACGAGGGGCAGTATTTTGGACAGGTGGTCCAAGGCAATACTGAGGGAGGCATGGCGCAGGATACTGATTAAGTTCAGTTGACGATACAGTCTAAGAAGTTTGGATTTGGAGTTCATTTATGAACTCGGTCCCATCAGACATCCAGACACTCTAAGACAGGTATTGCTCATTTCGGGAGATGGCATTCTCCGCGAACTTGAGATATAGAGAGATATAGAAAGAAACTTCAGAGCGGATCCACTCACTGAGGCTATTCCTCGAACGCAATAGTTTCGCAAACAGGTTTTGTGCGACTGACTAGTAGAGGAGTTGGGTGTTCGGTATCACACGGGCTGTGAGTATGCGACATCGCAATAATTAGCCTTGAGTGCAAGTGGGAGATTGTTGGAGATAGTGCCCTCAGAGTCAATTATTGGATCACAGGCACGTGATTGCAATGATTGAGGGAGGACCTATCCCGGTAGAACAGTCTTACTCGAGATGATAGTATGCTATCAGGTTTACCTTTATCATTGTGTACTGCTTTAGGTGACATGACACGTCGCTATTACACGTTGATAGAGCCCCTAGGATTCTTGCTTGACCACCAGCAGTATGAGGGCGATCATATAAGTGGGAGCTGGGGTCTACAAGCTTATCCTTAAAAGGTCCCTAGTCGTGGGAGTTTCGAGACTGGGCATCGATACTCCATTAGTAGACTAGTGTATACAGTCGAGACCCCGACGAGGGGCGGTGGCCGGTCTCACAAGCCACTGGTGTCAGTTGGATCACCTAAGATGTATACAGGTGCTCATTGGGTTATGAGTACACCGGACAGGACTCGCCGGGAACATGCTAGTTGGTCATATACCAGACGTCAGATGGCAGTTCCCTGGTGACATGTGTGCAGGTTAGTTCATCGACCTGGGGATCGTCATTTGTCTCGTGTGAGTTCCCACTGTACTTTGATTACTACCCTACCACGGCTCAAAGGAGTCGTGCAAACAGGTTTTAGTTGGGTACAGTCCCGAGCCACATGGAGGCAGTGAGCGTATCTTCAGGGGTTCGTCTCTCCCGGTATTGGGGGTGAGGTCGTGCTGTGTCTAGGAGAGCCATTACACAAAGTCCTTGGCCAAGGCAAGGAGATTTACTGGTAGGTATTCCAGTAGTATCTCAGGGTGTTCTGGGCTACACTCCGACACGACTTGTACCGCTTTTGGGGGTCTGACTTTTACCAACCCCCTAGGCCCGCCATGCGATACTCATAGACGAACGGACCGGACTGCACGGATATTGTCACTGACAGGCTCAGTAGGGTGTCAGGATGAGTTCGCTCATCGACGTCCCTTTTAGTCAATAGCTGGTGGCCCGTCACGTATTGGCTTATACCTCTGACGTGCTAGTGGTTAAATCCACAGCCATTGTATTGACGAGTCTTTAGAGTCCACCACACTTTCAGTTACTCAAGTTTCGGGCGAAACGCTGTAGAGGCCGTATGGAGATATGGCAGGGTCCGATCAGATACGTGCGGTATTGCACGGATCAGGATCGGACGGTTTGTACTAGTAGCCGTATAGGTATATGGCAGGGTTCGATCAGATACGTGCGGTATTGCACGGATCAGGATCGAACGGATATTACTAGCCGGCTTTGGTTTAAGCCGGTCCTAGTTTAGTACAGTGTAGATTTTGTCTCTTTGCATTTGTATCCGGACGGAATACAGATGCGGGTGTGTATGCACAGTGTCGGGGTTTTCCTGTAATTTATTACGGGACCAGTTTTCTGGAGTTGCCAGTTTGCATTCCGTTCCGGCCGGTTTTCGTTTGTTCTTTCCCGGCCGGACTTTTTCGATGGAGGGGGTTATTTGCAATTGTGCAAATAATCTTTGTGGAGGGGGTTTCTTGCAAAACCCTTGATTATGATAGTTTTCATTATCTTTTGCACCATGCTTGCTTTTATTGTGATTTGATGAAGGTATGGGTGAGTTTACTTGAAGCATGGTTGATGTTGTGGTCACCTCTTCTTTGTTCCTACACTCACTCTCCTTCTTGGTTTTAATTTTGGTTGATTTCTTTTTCCATCCATCATTCTCACCACATTACATTGGCCGGCCACTTTAGTGAGGAGGAGAGAAAAATGAGAGATTCATTGTGTGCTTCATTTTGATCATCTCATTTGGCTTGCAAAATTGGTAGATTCATTTCCCTCCAAAGTTCAATCTTCATTCCTCCATCCAAAGGCAACAAACCCCAAAGAGACAAGTAGCCTCTACACTACACTTCCTACAGCAAATCTTGGACGCGTCGATTCGCCAGCTTCGCGCCCGAGTTGCCTCGGTATTGAGGTGGGAGCCCGTAAAAGCTACAGGCGATGTGGTGCCCTTTCCGACGAGGAGGAGACGGACGGAGATCCCGCGAGGAGATCGGAGTGGAGATGAAGACCGGAGGACTCGGATCAGTCGGTACATCTCTTCCCTTTCTTGTTTAGTAGCTTAGACTTGTTAATGGTTACGATCCGGAGTTTAGTGCGCGGTGGTGCCGGTTTGCTAAGTCCGCAAAAATTTAAGTTATTCACCGCTTCCGCATTCCGGCGTCGGATTGACGGCCGGGGCGCCTCCGTGCACTTACAGGTTGAGTATGAGATACTACAACCACTGCTATAGATAGCCCTAGTGCAAGTGGGAGATTGTTAGTTATATGTATGCCCTAGAGGCCATTACTGTACATAGGATGTATATTGTAGTGGATGCTGGGACATATATAGGGAGGACTTTCTTGCTCGACATGATAGTATGCTATCTGGTTACTCTTTACCTTAACGTGTCTACTGATTGTCTCTCTGTTACATGTTGGTAAAGCCCTTAGGATGTGTACTTGACTACCTGGACTATGATGCGGATCATACTAGTGGGGACATGGTAGTCCGTAAGTACATCCTTCAAGGTCCCTAGTCGTGGGTGTATCGAGACGGGGCATCGATATACCAGAGTAGACTAGCGTATACCTTCTCGACCCATACAGATGGGCGATGGATGATCCCATATCCATTGGTGTTTGACATCAGAGATGATATACGGGTGCTCAGTGGTGACTGGGTACACTGGACGGACTCGCCGAGAACTCCCAGATGGTATTATACCTTACGTCAGATGGCAGTTCTCTGGTGACACTGGTACAGGTTAGTCTGTAGACCCGAGATCGTCATAGAGTCTTGTGTGATTCCTACTGTGCTTTGATTTCCACCTTACAACATCCAAGAGGGCGTGCAAAATGGTGGTTTTTGGGTACAGTCCCGAATCACATGGAGGCAATGAGCGATAGGAGGGGATTCCTCTCTCCCGGTATAGGGAGTTGATGTTGCACTGTGTTCGATTGGCTATAACCGGAAATCCCTGGCCAGGATTGCTGAGATTTACTGGTAAGTGTTACCAGTAGTTTTTTGAACTGTTATAGACCTCATATCGACACGACTTATCGAGCTATTGGGGTCTGACGTTTACCACCCCTAGGCAAGATATGCGACATATCGGACGACGAGACCGGACTGTACGGTAAGTGTTACTGGTTGGATTCACTGGAGTGTGAGCGGGCTTGCTCGTCGATCTTCTGATCGCTCAATACCCGGGTGGCCGTTACGTTTAGCAGACCGCTTGCGGCTTGTGGGTGTTTGATATGATCATCACCTGCTGCCGGCGTATTGACGAGTCTTTAGAGTCCTATACAGAGGTTTCCTGGCTCAAGCGAAACGAAATAGGAGCGCATATGAGATATGTGCGGGACCGAGAATAATGCGTGTATATGATACCGTATTCTATTCTCGCAATGAATGTATCAATTGGTTGTATGCGATATAACCTAGTTATCAAATCGAGAATTGATTCGATAAGTCGATACGTTGCATACTGGTCGGTCATATGCGATATGACTGGATCGTTAAATCAGGTGTTGATTTAATGATTTAATGTATATATTTGATATATTGCTTTGCATTAACTAGTATTGGTTCACTTAAGATGGATTTTCTCACTTGATTGTGCACATTGTATATGTGATATATTTTTGTGCACAAGATTGTATCATGTTTAATGATACATGCAAACTTAGGTTAGTGTGTGCTTTAAACCATGGTTAGTTAATGGTTAGGGTTTCATTTGATTTACTTATTCATTTATTTATTTTGTTTATTTATTTTGGCAAAGGAAAATGAAATGGTGGCTTGCTTTGTCTTTTCTTTGAAACTTCATGAAGGTTTGAAAGCTTGACCATTTTGTTTCTTTCCTTTAACCCTAACCATTCAACTAAACTCTAGTTAATTCTCTACACTAAACCATGGTTGCAAATATGATAAGTATCATCTTATTTTCTATTTTCCAAAATACTTATCATATTCTTTTCTTCTTCTTCTTCTTCTTGAACAAAGAAGAAAGCTTGCTACCATTAATGGCAACTTGAGAAAAAGAGTGATAAATCCAATTCTAAAGTGAACCCACTTCCTATTTCTTCATCCTCTACCACTTGCCAAGTAGTATAGGGTGTTTTCTTCACAAGTTTCATGACTTGGTGAAGTGGGAGCTTGATCTTGTGTTGCCTCGACGTAGATCATCTTCGGCATCGAAGTCGACGACCTAGCCCGATCATTTCTTCGATGAAACCACCGCGAGAGTCCGGGATCCGATGGGTACAGCGGAGGGACTTCCTCACGGAGCCGAGGAGCTGGAGGACCGGATCTACAAAGGTTGTATTTCCGTTCACTTCTTAGTAAAGTTGTTTACTTGTTCGGTTATCGCCTTAATCTCTAGTTAACGAATCCGTATTAGGGTTTCTCGGCACTTGTAAAATTTGATATTGGCATAGTTGATGCCTTTTGAGACCTCATTAGTATGCCTAGGAACCCTGCAGGCTCGACTTGGGCATGGGCCCGCTTGACCTGGGCTTGGGCCCACCTGGCTTGGTGTTGACCTTGACTTTGACTCGGTCAACCGGGGTGTAAATTTCTACCCCAACAAATTGCCCCCCATCAATAAATGCACACCACATCTGTGAGTCGTGTGCATGAAATTGATGGATCTTCTTTCACGTGGAGGCGACTTGCCTTGGTTCTCACTTTTAGGGATGCACTGCCCTTTTTACGACGTGGACGGTCAACGCTTGATGCGTCTCCGAGATGGAGTGTCCGTGGTAGATGTTTCCCTGGCCCGGAGTGATCTGGTTCCTGCTTTGTAGGAAGCCTGCACTGCCCTTTTTGCGACATGGACGGTCGACGCTTGACGCGTCTCCGAGACGGAGTGTCCGTGGTAGACTTTTTCTTGGCTCGGAGTGATCTGGTTCCTGCTTTGTAGGAAGCCTGCACTGCCCATTTTGCGACATAGACGGTCGACGCTCTGATCCGGAGCGATTTGGGTTCCCGATTTTTGGGGAGCCTGCACTGCCCTTTTTGCGACATAGACGGTCGACGCTCTGATCTGGAGCGATTTGGGTTCCCGATTTGTGGGAAGCCTGCACTGTCCGTTTTGCGAATAGACGGTCAACGCTCTAATCCGGAGCGATTTGGCTTCCCAATTTTTGGGGAGCCTGCACTGCCCTTTTTGCGACATAGACGGTCGACGCTCTGATCCGGAGCGATTTGGGTTCCCGATTTGTAGGAAGCCTGCACTGCCCTTTTTGCAAAATAGAAGGTCGATGCTTTGATCCAGAGCGATTTGGGTTCCCGATTTGTGGGAAGCCTGCACTGCCCTTTTTGCGACATAGACGGTCGACGCTCTGATCCGGAGCGATTTGGGTTCCCGATTTTTGGGGAGCCTGCACTGCTCTTTTTGCGACATAGACGGTCGACGCTCTGATCCGGAGTGATTTGGGTTCCCAATTTGTAAGAAGCCTGCACTGCCCTTTTTGCGACATAGATGGTCGACGCTCTGAACCGGAGCGATTTGGTAGACGTGCCCCCGGCACGGAGTGTCGCTGGTCGGCGTTTCCCCGAGGCGGAGTGTCGGCTGGCTGACGTGTCCCCGAGACGGAGTGTCTGCTTGACGTTTCCCCGTTACAGAGTGTTTGCTTGACGTTTCCCTGTTACGGAATGTCGTTGTTTGACGTTTTCCTGTTACGGAGTGTCTGTGTTGGACGTTTTCCTGATGCAGAGTGTCGCTGGTTGACGTGTCCCCGAGACGGAGTGTCTGCTTGACGTTTCCCCGTTACGGAGTGTCTGCTGGCTGATGTGTCCCTGGCACGGAGTGTCTGCGTCGGACGTTTCCCCTAGACGGAGTGTCGCTGTTGGACATTTCCCCGGTACGGAGTGTCTGTTGTCGATGTGCCCCTGGCACGGAGTGTCTACTTGACGTTTCTTCAAGACGAAGTATCGGCTGGTTGACGTGTCCCCGAGACGGAGTGTCTGTTGTCGATGCACCCCCATCACGAAGTGTCTGCTTGATGTTTCCCCGAGGTGGAGTATCGGCTGGTTGACGTATCCCCGAGACGGAGTGTCTGTTGTCGATGTGCCCCCGGCACGGAGTGTCTGCTGGCTGACGTATCCCCGAGACAGAATGTCTGTTGTCGATGTGCCCCCGGCACGGAGTGTCTGCTTGATGTTTCCCTGAGGCGGAGTATCGGCTGGTTGACGTGTCCCCGAGACGGAGTGTCTGTTGTCCGACGCAGAGGTCGATGTTGGAATTGGTTGGTTTGATTTGTTTGACGTCAGCATCGCTATACTGGAATATGGTACCAGGAGCGAATCATCATCTGTCTTTGAGAGGATTTGGGGATTTGGTTTTGATTTGGCATCTGCATTGCTGCACTGGAATAATGCCAGGAGCAACTCATCATTTGCCCCGGAAGGATTTGGGAATTGGTTTTTTTGGCATCTGTATCGCTTCACTGGAATATGGTACCAGGAGCGAATCATCATTTGCGCTTGCTTATTAGGAAGCGATGGCTTAGGAGACAGGTTTTAGGTCCCTATCACCTAAGACTTTTCAATTTTGTGAGCCGTAAGGGTCTCGCAAAGCATTTTCTCCCTACGGGTCTAAGGATCCCGTAGGTGTACTTTCTCCTTAGGAGTCATGGGGACTCCTAAGTGTGTTTTTCCTTCGTGAGTCATAAGGATCCCACGAAGGTTTGTCCTACCGGGCGTGCCAAAATCTGTAGGGTGTTTTTCGTCACCCTATTGAGATGGGAATACGCGCGCGCTTGTCAGGCGTACTACAGATTCCCCTTCCCTAGGGTAGGCCGGGGTTTATTGATTGTGGGGATCCGAATCTCCGGCAGCTGCGGACTAAGCTGCCGTTAATTACCCCTCGCCTTTGGGGCGAGGGAACCTCCGATTAACGGGTTAAACTGGTCATGCGAACTCAATGTGCAGTGTACGTGTGTGTTGTTTTAGAAGGGGGTTTGGATATATCGGGATCCACGCAGAGTTTTCACGGGGGTCCCGCTACCCGGATAGCGGGCTGGGGGTTAAAGGGGCCAGCTGCCCCCTTGCGGGGTGCGGGGCAACACCCCGGCCTAAATTTTTTTGGGAGGGAGAGTGTTGTAGAGTATATGTATGTGTACATATGTATACATATGTATATATATACATGTATATATATAAAGGGGGGAAAAGACATCCAAAGGATGCGTGGGGCCAGCGCTTTGAGCGCAAGAGCGCTAGCGCGCCACATGTCGGCATGTGGGCGCTTTGCGCTTGAGCGCTGGGCGGCACGTGGGCGCTTAGCGCTGGAGTGCAGGGCGCTGGAGTGCAGGGCGCTGGAGCGCAAGGCGCTGGAGCGCAAGCGTGCCACGTGTCGGCATGTGGGCGCTTTGCGCTTGAGCGCTAGGCGCTTGAGCGCAAGCGCGCCACGTGTCGGCACGTGGGCGCTTCGCGCTGGAGCGCAGGGCGCTGGAGCACAGGGCGCTGGAGCGCAAGAACGCCACGTGTCGGCACGTGGGCGCTACGTGCTTGAGCGCAGGGCACTGGAGCGCAAGCGCGCCACGTGTCGGCACGTGGGTGCTTCGCGCTTGAGTGCGGGGCGCTGGAGCGCAAGCGCGCCACGTGTCGGCACGTGGGCGCTTTGCGCTGGAGCGCGGGGCGCTGGAGCGCAAGCGCGCCACGTGTCGGCACGTGGGCGCTTTGCGCTTGAGCGCAGGGCGCTGAAGCATAAGCACGCCACGTGTCGGTACGTGGGTGCTTTGCGCTTGAGCGCAGGGCGCTCGAGCGCCAGCGCGCCACGTGTCGGCACGTGGGCGCTTGGCACTTGAGCGCTTGGGCGCCGGCGAGGAAAAGGGGGTTTTTAGTCCTAGAACCAGAAGCTATGCTTCAGAAAGGAAATATTTATTATTATATATATATATATATGTGTATATATATGGAGTTAAACTCCTAGGATGTTTTGAAGCTGATGAAGGGCTTCTCCCCTTGAGCCCTAGTTCTTCCCCAAAGTGGGGTTTCTGGAGATGAGTCTCCTTCTTCTTCCTTTGTTTGGCCGGACCTTGAAGATCAAGAGATGTGAGATTTTAAAGATCTCTTCCTTTGAAGATCTAATGACAGATCCAAGTTCCCCTTTGTGGGTTTTGTGGTGAAAAACTATTTAGTTTTGGAAAAGGAAGAGTAAAACTCTTGATTTAATTCAAAAGAAAGAAGAAGGTTTGAAACCTTCAGAAAGGGGAAAGAGGTACAAACTCTAGGTTTTTTTTTTGAGAATGAAAAGTATTTTTATTCATCATCATGTTGCCTTTTATAGGCTTACATATTTACATATAGCCCCTTGGGCTTTACAAAAATGGCATTTTGCCCATCCTATGGCTCATGTGCCATTTCATTTTTGCACATAAGCCATGAGCTTACAAAATATTGGCTTTATGCCCACTTTGCATACATTCATGTATAAAAAATTACATAAAAATTATTTATTACATGATTTTGTTGTTGGCATGGGGAGACTGGCCGCGGGCTCGACTTGGGCATGGGCCCGCTTGACCTGGGCTTGGGCCCACCTAGCTTGGGGGTTAACCTTGACTTTGACTCGGTCAACTGGGGTGCAAATTTTTACCCCAACAATCACCCCTTCCTTCACACCCAAAACGTAAGAATGGAGGATTTCCCTTTCACCATCCCCGATATCGTGAACTATGAGGACGCGCACCTCTACGACCAGTACTGCACCGAGGACACGGTGCAGTTAGTGACATGCCGCATTGAGGATCATTCGGCCGACTGCTTCCCCGGCGCTCCCCCTGCTTCAGCTGTTGATGTACTCTATCTGGAGGGCGTTGCTGGGGCTCTACAACCCCTTGTCCGAACAGCTGAAGGACGAGGCGGTTGGTAAGCTAAGGTCTTTGCGGTGCTTCGGCCTGATCTCCGCAAGTCGGTTGAATCGCTCAGTGGCGCTCATCTTTGAGTGGTACCAACTGAGGCACGATGCCGACGTTCGCGGGCGGCATCAGAGGCAGGGGTCTGAGGCCGCGAGGGCTCGACTGGCGAAAATATCCTCGGAGTACCACGAGTAATGTTCTCTACACTCCGTTCCCCCGCTATTGTAATTTTTCTTTTCGATGTACGGCTGAGGAGCCTATAGTACCCTTTTGAATAAATAAAACTCTTCTTTTTGCAATGTTTTTGTAACACCTTAGAATGCGATTAGTGTTAATTAAATGATAATGCGGATTTTTAGTAAAAAGTTTACTAAAATAGTTTTCAAATATTTTATAAGAATTAATTAATATTTTACTTATAGTTATTTCGGGTTTGCACACATATGTGCATGTTGACCTAGGGTTCATTAGGGGTTAACCATACTTATGTAGCTATGGCACATTAACCCCATTTCAATTAAGTTGTAATATGCATTTATTTAAATTATTTTGTTTTAAATAAAGATTTGAATTGTTGACTTGTGAGAGGAGAAAGAGGGCATCATTAGGCATGTGCAAGCATGCCATGCATTTATTGAGGAGAGAGAAGAGGGAGGCATGCTCATGCTACCCTCACCTCTCATTCTCTCATCCCTCACTCATACATACACACTCACATAACCCTTCACAACTCTCCTTCTCAATTATTTGTTCACCTCACTTCATCTCCCTCACCCTCAAATTGAACCCCTCCCTTCTTCATCACAAAACCTAATCCAAATCCTCATAAACCCTCACAAATCTTCACTAAACTCACTAGACCCTTTATCAAACTTGATCCAAAGCCTATGGAGATCACTTGGAGTATGGAAAGCTAGGATTTTGAGCAAGTGTGGATAGGTATAATCTCTAATCTGTTATTTAGGTAGTAAATTTGTTGTGTGGCTAATTAGTTTCAGTTTTGAACCTTAAAGATTTAGTTTTGTGCACGTATCATAGTTTTAGTGTCGTTTTAGGATATCTATAACCTGCTGTGACCCCGAGTGTTCACTGTGAAAACAAGCAGTATAACCCTGAGTGTTCACTTGAAACCCTAACCCATTCCCACCGGTTTTGGCCGGCGACATGATGACCTTTTCCGGCGAGCTCGGTCATACGGTGGCCTGGGAAGTTGTAATTTTGTGGGTAGCTGTCTGCAGTGGTTTTAGAGTATTTGGTTCTGCTAGATTTTTATATTTTGATTATATGTGAAATCTGGGAGCTGTTGTGAGTGTTTACATGACCATGGTGACACGTTTCCTGACCTGAGCCATAGAATAGAACCCGATACAAAAACTTAGGTTTTGTTCCATGTCGGTTTTGTGTGATATTGTTAGCCTACAGGGTATTTGGGGCAACCTGGGAAGTTTCTGAGTTAAACGAACAAGTCTAGTGACCTAGACACATGACCAGAAGACCACCACCTGAATACGAACCCAAACTTCCACCTTTTAGCCGGCGAGCTCGGACATTGTAGTGTTGTCGCTGGTTTTGTTTTGGCTTCTGGGGTTGAGTTTTTGGCTATAGCTTGGGTACCCAATGTACTACCCCCTATACTTGCTAGTTTTGTTCCTATTGACCTGAACCAAAATCTGGGAGCACAGTGGGGTGTTTTTGGTTATGTTTTCCATATTTTGGAATCATTGATTTTGATATTTGGATTTATATTTAGTCGTTGGATGTTCGTAGGTCAAAGATAAGGGGTAATTGGTTGGTTTTGCATACGTAGGCTATAGGTTCTAACCTATAAGCGCACCGTGTGCCGTATTGGTTTTCCGAACTCGATTTTAATAGCATTGTGACTATATATTATTGTAGGTACCTTCACGTGGATTCCGAGGTGACAGAGCATGGCGTCATCGACTTCGGCAAGCAAGGATCAAGGTGAGTAGATCTATATCGGGGGAAGTCGGGTGGATGGCGTATAGCAACCCCGCAATTTATAATGGAAACCGATCTATAGGATGCAGTCGTTGAAACCTAGATTAGGAACTAGGGTTATGGTTAAAAGGATAGTTAGATATGATATGAGATAAAGCTTAGGGATATGAAAATTTAAGGCTAATCATGACTTATAGTTATATAGTTGCACTAGAATAAGTATGAGTTTTAGAGTAACATGACATTTGATGTATAGGGTAGAATGTATATATAAAATTGACTTGATATGGGATATAAATGCGATGAAAAGAATATACGATGTGATATGATGACATGTTGGTATACGGATGCGAGTCGATTGAGATGATTGATACCTTGCCGGTCCCCTGATATGAGATTGTTATGGATGTAGCCTGGGATATAGGTATATATATATATATATATATGTTGTGAATCATGAGTGATTGCCGTGCGAGACCTTATGTACGTACCCTCATTGTCATATAGGTTGATAGGATCCCTAATTATTTAATTCCTCCTGTTTACCGCCGAAAACTGGGAAGACAAACATCTTGCCTGAATTTGGGGGCAGATGCTATTTGGTTTTATCCGTCCACCTCTCCGAAGATGCCAAGTTGATTTATGGCACCATGCATCAGAGGTTTAGACGGATGCGGCCGTTGTAGTAGACTTCGTCAGATTCCCCTTCATTGTGAGGGGTTTTTGATTGTGGGGACGCTCTTCCCTGCAGGCGCAAGCCCCTGCAGTTAATTACGCTACCACATCGTGGTAACTACTTTCTTTTGCTTTAGAAGGTCACTTCGTGTCGTGTGTGTTTGTTTTATTTTTGGTTGCCCGTGGATTGTATACAGAGACTAATTTATGTTGTCACCCGTAGGGCGTGAATTAGTCCAAATCCGTATTTTTTTAGATTTGGTTTTGGGTTGGGTTTAAGGATCGTTAATCTCATTTGAGACTGGATCAACTTAAACGTTTGTTAAGGATACGCTAGTCTAATTTTAGACTAAGATCCACTTAACATGATCATTTAGATCCAACAAAAGAGCATTTGGACTTTATTGTTTTAGTTTAGGGACATTGCGGTCCATTGGGTTTAAGGACATCATAGTCTGTGACAGTTTAAAGACGTCATAGTCTTTAAAGTTTAAAGACATCATAGTCTATGAGTTTAAGGACCTCACAGTCCATAAAGTAAGGACATCACAGTCCATGAGTTTAAGGACCCCACGGTCCATAAAGTTTAAGGACATCATAGTCTAGTTTAAAGACGTCATAGTCTGTGTGGTTTTGGTTCAACCGTTTATGGATGCACCAAAAGTTATTGGTTATTGGGACCCTCCATCTCTTTGAAGTCGTTGAAGAATTACAACGACATATATATCAGATGTATGAAGAGGTACTCTTGAACCAATGTTGGTTGGAGGATCTGTAGTCAAGTTTGGGACTAAGATCAGTTAAAAAGATTTATGAGCATATGTGCTAAATTAATCTGAATTAGGGATCTGTGGCCAACTAGGGCTCGGCCCACTCAGTTAAAATGTTGGACATTTAATCAGGCCCAGTCCCTTTTCATTTAACAATGCTGAGTATTGGTTTTGGATCTGACAACCTTTTCGTATTTTATTGAGTGTTGAACACTCATTATGGCTCTGGGGCTTTATTTAAAGAACAATTTATGTTCTCTAAGTGCCCACGTGAGGAGCACGTGGCGCGCTTGGCGCTGAGCGCCAGTCTTTGAGTGCTAAGACGCTTCCTGTGAGATAGCGCACACGTGAGGAGCACGTGGCGCGCTTGGCGCTGAGCTCCAGTCATGAGGGCAGAGCGCTCCTTTGTGAAATAGTGCACACGTGAGGAGCACGTGGTGCGCTTGGCCCTGATTGCCAAATAATGAGTGCAGAGCGCTCTCTGTGAGATAGCGCACACGTGAGGAGCACGTGGCGCCCTTGGCGCTGATTGCCAGATAATGAGTGCAGAGCGCTCTTTGTGAGATAGCACACACGTGAGGAGCACGCGGCACGCTTGGCGCCGATCGCCAGATAATGAGTGCAGAGCGCTCTTTGTTAAGCAGCGCCCATGTGAGGAGCACGTGGCGCGCTAGGCCCAGAGAGCCAGACTTGGAGCACTGAAGCGCTCCTTTGGCCATTTTGGTTAGTTCTGTTCTCTGAGAATTAAATTCTCGTTCATACGAGACTTTGTCTCGAGACTTTGTCTCATAGTTTTAAGAACTAAGTTTTTATTTTAATAGAAGATGTTACAATCTCTTCTGTTTTGTGAAAGACTTTGTCTTTGTCTTATAGATCTGTGATCTAAAGAGAACTAAGTTCTTCTCCCTCCCTTTTTATGATGAGATGTTTCAATCTCTTCTATTTTTATGAAAGACATCCGTATTTGTAGATTTATGATTTAGAAAAAGAACTAGGTTCTTCTTCCTCCCTTTTTATGATGAAATGCTTCAATCGCTTCTATTTTTATGAAAGAATTCTGTCTTTGTAGATCTATGATCTAGAAAAAGAACTAGGTTCTTCTTCCTTGATGAGATGCTTCGATCTCTTGGTTTTATTTACCTTGAAGAAAATTTTCTTCCGAGAGCTTTCTCTTCTCTTTGAAATATCTCAAAGTTTGTGGGGAAGTTCCTCTGTGCCAGACTTGAAGTCTTGGGTCCTTTATATAGGGGAGGCTGATTTGTTGAATCAATTGAAGAGATCTTTTCTCTAATTGATTCGGGAATGTTTCCCACCGTTGGATCTTTAATCCAAGGGCTTCTGTTTTACAGAAGGCAATCTTCTTGTTTTTAACAAGATTGGGAAAATCTTTTGCCATACAGAAATTATTCTGTATCTTGGTGATTTTTAATCACCATTGGATTTTTGATCCAACGACGCTCTAATTTTCAGAGGTAATTTGATAATTTTTAGTCATCTTTGTTGGATCTTTGATCCAAGGGTGAGGAACATTTAATTCTAGCACTAGCGCTCTCGTGCATTGCACGTGAGCGCTGCATCAGAGTCTTTGACTCTTGGTGCTAGCGCACTTTGCGCTAGCGCTCTCGTGCTTTGCACGTGAGCGCTGCATCAGAGTCTTTGACTCTTGGTGCTAGCGCACTTTGCGCTAGCGCTCTCATGCTTTGCACGTGAGTGCTGCATCAGAGTCTTTGACTTTTAGCGCTCGCGCTGCCAGCGCGAGTGCTCTCGTGTTTTGCACGTGAGCGCTGCATCAGAGTCTTTGACTCTTAGCGCTGGCGCATTTAGCGCAGCGCTTTTATGAAGCGCCGCTTCATTTCAAATTTTAAAATTTGAACAGAGCTTTGCTCTGATTGGGGGAAATAAATTCCCCCTATCGTTGTGCTCACGTGGCTTACACGTGAGTGCAGCGGTGGCAGCATCTGCGCCATTAGATCAACTTAGAAGTTGAAACGGCTCTCAGTGCCTATAAATAGGGCCGTTGGCCCTTGAGATGACCTCTGTTCATCTTCTTGAGAATTAATTCTCTTTCAGAGCATAGCTCTTTGTCTTAAGAACTCTTTTAGAGACAGAACCCTGTCAAAAATTTTAGGTAAGGATTAAATCTTTGAAGGGATTACTTCATAATCTAGGTTTTCACCCATTAACAGAGCCTTGCTCTTTTCAGATCATAGATCTAAAGAAAATTTTATGGTTTTCTTAACAGAGCTTGGCTCTCTTGAAATCATAGATCTAAAGAGATCTTTCTTAGGGTTTCTTAACCCATTAAAGAAGAACTCTTAGAGTTCATCTTGCAGATCTTAAAGATCTCAGAGTTTTTAACTCAGTAAAGCTTTGCTTTTAGGGTTTTTGATGGATTATTCCATCTTCTTCTTAGAGCATTGCTCTTTAGAATTTTTTGGGGGAATTTTATTCCCTTCATCATTAATTATGACAGATGTCATATCTGTTGTAGAGCGCTGCTCTTAACGGAGATTTACTCTTTAGCCCAAGGGGTCCTCATTAAATGAGAATCCTTTTAGGATTTCCTCATTTAATGACTGTCTCCTCAAATGATGAGACTGTTTTATTAAGACGAGCCATCATCTAGATTGTGTGTGTCCCCCTTGGTCCCTCTCTACTACATTGCAGTGCGGTATGGATTTAAAGTTCTAAGTAACAAAACTTAAACTGTAGCATTGACGGCTAACTTTTCGTTCTTTTTCGCGCAGGTACTATGTCTTTCGACACTACTTTCCCGTTCGTCCATTCGGAAAGCAGATTCCCTGAAGCGCCTGTGGACAGGGAAGTCTTCACGTTGATCAAAGATCATGACCCGGAACAAAAGAATCTTCATTTATGTGGGACATGGTACAGTCAAATCATCAGAGATCGACGGAGCTTTTCTTGCGCGGTACCTTCGGAGCCTATTTCGGCGATCCCTTATGCCGATGCACCCCCGGTGAACAATGCCGTGGAGGAGGTCAACTGGACTTCAGAGGGTCTCCTTCAGCCTTTTATGGATGCAATACCGTATAGCCGGCGGTGGCTTTGGATACTCTAGGACGGCGTATATGCCAGGGCGAGTCGCGCCCTTGGGGAAAGCCGTACATGATAGGCCTAACTCCTCATCATCCAGCTGGGTGTTTGCAGTGGGCCCGCTACATTTTGTCAGCCAAGATATCTGGCCTAGGTGTGGAGATCGGGACTCGCCGTCCGAAGTTGCCCGCCAAGCGCAAACTCGTGTTATCGGCTGCCGGCACTCGCTCGCAGATGAAAAAGAAGTCGATACTTTCTGCAGATATTGTATTCAGGCAGGAGCCTCATGCTCCTTACAACGAAGGCTTAAGTGAGTACGGGACCAACTAGGGTCTATTTATGGCGCCGGATGATACCGATCTGGAGTCTGCTATCGCGGTTTCAAAGAAACTAGCTCGCGATGAAGCAACACTAATCACCATCGCACAATCAGGTATCCTTCGGTCATATCTTTCCGCGGCTATTTTAATTATTATGGTTTGACTGACGCTTTCTTCTTCAACAGGTATCTCCACTGAAGAGGCTCTCGCAGCTTCCCTCAAGACTTTTGAAGAGGAAGAGAGGCATCGCGCTTCCTTGGGCCTCGGTATACTTCGGCCCATTGTGCCTTCATTCCCTTTTTCTTCATGGGTAGTCTGTGTAAGTCAACGTTGCGACCCCCGGTGCTTACGGGGAGGCGGAAACGGTATAAAAAACAAATTTTTATCGCAAAGGGGCAACATGGACTAAACAAGGTCGGGATCGTGTCTAAACTAAACTAGCAAGCATACAAAGGAGCGTTAGCTACTCGGATGAAGAGTTATACCTAAACTTGAACTCCTTCTTCTTCAAACCTTGTAGAGGTTGATGGTTCTTGCCTCGTAGCCTTCTTCCGTCGAAGATGGATCCACCTGAGGGTTCAACCTTCGGGCTCTTCCTCGAACTTTGAGTGAACTAGAATCTCCGGCTTGCTAAACCCTTGATCCTAGAGTGAGTAGAGAGTGTCTAGGGGTTGTTTTTCTTTTAAGGTGAGGGATTCTCAACTCATGAGAAGGATTCACCTTAAGCTTGAGGAAGAAGAAGATGAAGTGAGGAGAGAGAATGGTTATGAAAGAATGAGCTATATTTTTCTTTTTGCAACCATATCAAAAAGAAAAAGAATTATCTAAATAATAATAATTCAAAATGAGAATAGTTGATGGTAGTTTTGGAATGACCACTATCATGCTTCATTAAATGAAATGTAAGCATGAATCAAGGAGTATCTTTACAAAGCATGATGGTGGTCAACAAGTCAACCATGGTCAACAAGTCAACAAAATCAACCATAACATAATTCTCATTTAATTACTATTATTAATAGATAATCCATAAATCCATTAGGGTTTGGAAAATGATGACTGTCAACTGTGCATACGCACCCGTTCCGAAACCCTAATGAAATACCTCATCCTCCGCCTCAAGCAACTGTGCATACACACCTGCATTCTCGTTCCGAGGAACAAGAATACCGAGATATAAAAGCAACCCCCAAAAGATATACCAGTATCTGGCTTAAACCAGAGCCTGCCAGTATAATCCGTCCGGACTCCAAACGTGCACAAGTGCGCGGATGAGAACGAACCCTGCCGCAAAACCATGCGACCTCTACTCTGTTTTGCCCAGAGGCGAATACCCTCTGTGTGGGACTCTAAAGACTCGACACTACGCTGGCAGTGTGTTTAACCACAGACCGCAAGCGGCACTATCTGTGCGTAACGGTCCCCAGGTAGATGCCGACAAGAAGGCTGACGAGGTGAAACCCCATCTGAACTCCTACTGAGTCTGAATGTGACATTCTCCGTACAGTCCGGTCTGTTCGTCTGATACATCGCATGTCGGGCCTAGGGGGCAGTAAAACGTCAGTCCCCCAATAGCGGTACAAGTCGTGTCAGAGTGAAGCCCAAAACGCCCTGAGATAATACTGGAAGCCTACCAGTATATCTCGCTTGCCCTGGCCAGGGACTACTCGTGTAATGGCTCTCCTAGACACAGCGCGATGTCAACCCCCAATACCGGGAGAGACGAATCCTGTCTAACCGTCACTGCCTCCAAGTGCTTCGGGACTGCACCCAACCACTACCTGTTTGCACGACTCCTTTGAGCCGTGGTAGGGTAGTGATCAAAGTGTAGTGGGAACACACTCGAGGCGAAGTGCCAGTATCAAGTCAGCGGACTAAGCTGTACTCATGTCACCTGGGAACTGATAACTGACGATAGGTATAATACCAACCTTTCAGTTCCCGACGAGTCCTGTCCAGTGTACCCGTAACCTAACGAGCACCCGTATACTATCTCCAGTACGACGTACTGATGGCTGTGGGACAGACCATCTCCCACACTGGGATGAGAAGCGCATACGCTAGTCTACTCCGGAGTATCGATGCCCTGTCTCGATAGTCCTGCGACTAGGGACCTGTATAAGGATGTGCTTATAGATTACCCAGCCCCCACTAGTGTGACTGCCATCACAACGCTGGTAATCAAGCAAAGATCCTAAGGGCTCCACTAATGCGTATAGGTGATATCGCAAAATAAACACATGTACACATTGAAGTAGAAACAAACCAAGTAGCATACTACTATATTGAGCAAGATTGTTTATACAAGGTGAATATCCCAAGCTTCCATTAAGTAATATACAAACTAGTATGATACAGTAATGGCCTCTAGGGCATATACACTAACAGTCTGACCCTTCTTTTTCATCTTATTGCAAGGACTACTTCGACTCAGGTTATCTCGAGTGCAGTGCCATCCAGCATGGTGGCGCGACGACGCTTCTAGGGCCGGCTGCCGAAGTCCCAGCTCCCCCAGTATTTCCAAAAGAGGCTTCGCTTAAGCAGCCGATGACGGACGCCGTAACGGCTCCAGAGGTAGCTCCTGGCTCGGACGATGACGTCACTTTGACAGAGGTCTTGAGGAGGTCTTTTCTTACTGCTAAGGTTGACAAGAAGCACAGAAAGCGTGCGGCGAGGGAACGTGATGTCAGCTATGCGATAGTCTAAGACGAACGGACCGGACTGTATGGAGATTGTCACATCAGACTCAGTAGGAGTTCGGATGGGTTTCCTCATCGGCCTTCTTATCGACAACTACCTGGGGACCGTTACGTACAGCTAGTGCCGCTTGCGGTCTGTGGTTAAACCCACTGCCAGTATAGTAGTCGAGTCTCTAGAGTCCCACACAGAGAGTTTCCTACTCCAGGCGAAACGATATAGAGGTCGTATGGTTTTACGACAAGGGTTCGGACGCATACGTGTGTTTACGCACGTACGACTTTCGGACAGTTTTTACCAGTCGGCTTTGGTTTAAGCCAGTTACTGGTATCCGGTTATTGGATTTATACAGTCTAAAGTTTTTCCGTATTTTTACGGATCGGAGGGGCGTTCTCGTAATTACGCGAGAAGCTTCTAGAAGATGGTGACTAAGGAGGTTTAGGTGGCATATACATTGAATGAGATTAGTGAGTCATGAGAGTGATTCATCATAGTCATTAATGCATCATAAATGCTTAATGACTCATGATAATGAATCACCAGTTGATATTTATGAAGCATGATTATTCATCACTTATTTTCTTTTCTTGATAAAAGGTAAATGCTTCATATATATTATGATAACTCATAATCTTTATTCAATTATCATACACATCTTCTCTCTCCTCAAGCTCTCCCTCTTCAAACCCTAATCCTCCCCTCTCATGTGTTGAGTACAAGGATTAGTTAGACTAAACAATCCATAACCCTCACTCTATCTCATCTATCTTCTTTGATTAGCAATCCAAGAAGGTTAGTTGCCTCAAGTTTAGAGGCTAAGCTTGGAGTTTTGCTCTCGGGTGGATCGTCTACTACAAAGAGAAGGCCGAGGAGGACGAGGAGATCGTAAAGACGAAGGACTTGGTTCGATAGGTATAATCCCTAAGCATAGTAGTTTAAAACATCTATGTGTTTGGTTAGTTATCGTTTAGCTTCGATTCAAGCGGTTAGTCGATGTTCGTTCACTAAACAAGTTCGTTTTTGAAAATTCCGCCTCCCCACAAGTACTGGGGTGTTGTACATCGACTTACAGCTGTATATTGCTTGTTCGTTGTATGGATATGCATTGGTTTAGGACAGTCGTACTACTTTGTTGGCCAAAGTCAAGGGTGTGTACGGGTGGGTCTAAATCAATCAGGACAATGACGGGTAGAACTTGACTTGCGGGTTATGATTTGTTGGCCAAAGTCAAGTTCATAAATCGCTTGGGGTAAAAATCATATCGGGAGATTCAAACATACAGGAAACTTGCCAGGCTTGCGCATACCTTCTGGAGTGTGGTGACTTGACTGGCTTCCATCAAGTTATCATGCGATGATAGTTGGATCCCGATTCCCACTGATGAGTAGGATTATTCTCTTTTTGGGTTTGGAGGAGAATTCGAGGAAACAGTGGGAGCCATCCAGATTAGATAAAATGATTAACCATTCTGATCTAGGTTAGAGTGCACGCTGAGTGTTTCTTCTCTCTCTCTGGCTGCGACTATGACCCGACTTTTGACTAAAACTCATGAAACCAAGTTCACCGAACCTTCTTTAAACACATTGGCTTTTGGAATGTCACAATGTCGCATATACTGTTGCCACTTCTAAATCACCTTTGCTTTTCTCCAGAACACCTCGTATCACTACGAACATCCACTTCCATTGGATAAATCCATCGTATAGTTACATATGAACTCGAAGGAACCTTTTCGAGGATGGATTCTGGTTCTGGAGAGATTGAATAGGATTATTCGGTTGTCTTTTCCCTTTACCTTCTCTCAGGTTGTGAGGGCTCCTAGGATTAGGAGAGGGTACACCTATTGAGCCTATTAGATAGTCTTCCTCCAGACCAAAGGCAGGTGCCGAACGGTAGGAAAGGAAGAAAACCAATTAAGCTTAAGTGTGGTGTACAGAAGGTAATAAGTAAAGACATATAAAGGGATTAGAATAATGGCAAAGGAAATTTCGACCACCATCATTCACGACAAAGACCGGATATACCCCTGCCACTCCTACATCCACTTTGCATTTCTCTAGAACACTCCGTATCACCACGGATATCCACTTCCATTGGATAAATCCATCATATAGTTACATACGAACTCGAAGGAACTTTTTCGAGGATGGATTCTGGTTCAGGAGAAATAGAATAGGATTATTCAGATGTATTTTCCCATTACCTTCTCTTAGGTTGTGAGGGCTCCTAGGATTAGGAGAGTACACATATTACGCTTTTTGGATAGTCTTCTTCAAAACCATAGGCTGGTGCCGAAGGGTAGGGAAAGAAGGAAATCAATTAGCCTAAAGAAGGTGTACAGAAGGTAATAAGTAAAGGCATAATAAAGGGATTGGAGTGAGGGAAGATAAAGTATATGGTTACTGTCGTGAATCAGGATAATGGAAGAGGCGTTACTGGGAATACCAGTTAAACCTTTTGAAACATTTTCATGTTTCAGTTTCACTGTGCAATGTTAATTGAAAACTGTTTTCCCAATTGGAATCTAACTCCAGAGTATGTATTTACCAGATCAGTTTCTCACATCTGTATGTTATTACAGATGGTGAGTGGGAGTAAGATATTGGAAATTGGGTGATTAGATCCTCGTTATATCGGAATTCGTTGTAATTGGTGATATTTGAGGAAATCATCTGGATTTTGCCGGATGTCAAATAATTGGTTTTGAATATCCATTGTTCTGCACCAATTTCAAACTGATATATCTGTACATTTATTTTATAAAGTGAGATGTAACTTTTTGATATTATGTCTGTGACATTTACCTATATCAGTTGGTGATTAGGTAAGGTGCATTCAACAGCGGTGTAATCCTTCTTAACCATAGTACAATTTTTCAACCTACAACGCACAGAGTTTGAGTTATTGAACTCAGGGGACTTATACAAAGTATTGTATGTTTTTCAGTGTCCATTAGGACAATGGGGTTGGTACTCGCACTGTTTTCTGTTTACTCATAACTTCTCTGATTCTAGACATGTATTTCGTAGAAATGCAAGGTTCAGATTTTGAGAAGTTATAGGTATAAGAATAAAGTAGAGAACCATTTATTGGAACTATCAGGATTCTTCGATGAAGTCGAAGATGTAGATACTTGTGTTTGGTATTCCGTTGATAGTAATGGTTCTGAGAACTTGCTTCTCTTTTGGGTTACTCATATATGGATGCACTCCTAGATGAGTAATGATGATTGTCCTCTTTCCATTTGGTTGATATGCACTGGAGACAGCTGCATGATTTTGAATCTGGTTCAAATTAAATTAGTTCTTTTGTTTCTATATCAGATATATATAGAATCAATTTATATCTTAACGATGTTAAGGTATAGGGAGTTGTCCGGCTGATGCTTAAAACCAGAATCCGGATAAACTCAAGGCACGTTTCAGTAATGGCTGTTTGTGGGTTATCCCGGGCTTTGTCGAGGGATAACTTTCTACCATCAGGAAGATCAATATTTATATTGTTCTTGACTCGCTACAGTTTTGGTAAAATGAAATTTTTCAGAAAACAAAAGTGGGAGTATGGTAGAACTGGAAGTGATTCTAGAACAATAAACGATCACTGATGATTTAATAGAACCTAAGGATTCAAATAGTTTGGACGTTCCATTAGCCACTCCGCAGATTTGGTGGGTAACCTCAGGCACCCGAGATGTACTTCGGTCTTCTCAGAGACGGTGATAGGGAGGTTCTTGTTTACCCAGACTTGCCATTGCTGCTGTTCTAGACTATAAGACCCGGCAGGAGAATGGGTATGGCGTCGTTCTAAACTAGCTTTGGAAGTGCACGTGTATATGACTCTGCCAGAGGGTTGTTGTAGTCAGTGGGAGCAGCGGAAGCATAGTAGGCAAGTAGCTTATGTCTATTTATAGAATAAAGCAGGTACGGCAGAAATAGATCATCTATTTTTGATGTGATAGTCATAGATCTTGACTTCATCAGAATGGGAGATGGATCTGATAAGAAGGTAGTAGGGAGTGATGTCCAGGTATTGGGATGACATGCACTTGATAGGAAGAGATATTCCTATACTACGATCGGTTATACTGTGGTTGTCACAAAGTTGTTTCTCCACAGAGGATGTGGATATAATATCAGGTATTCTGGATACTAGATCTATGGTTTTAGATATAGATTTGGGAAGTATCCCAATCTGGGTACTTTGACATTATTCTAAAGGAATTTTAGAATGGTCGACTTCTGGCATGGTGGTATACCTGCAGGTGATGGAGTCACCCTCTTTAAAGGTGTCTTGCAGACTAAAGGAGAGAGGGGTCTGAATGATTAGCATATCACTTGCTTATGCAATTGAGTTAATCATGAAATGTCAAGTACCACACCAGATATTACTTTTGCACTAAATGCAATAAGCAGATATATTAATCCAATCATGGAGAAACATTGGGAAGCAGTTATTGAACATAAGTAAATGTTCTAAGGAAATGATTACGGCCGCCTCCTTCGGGAGACGATTATCATTTCAGGCTTCCAAGGTGACCTGGATGACAGAGTGACTGTCAGAGTTATAGTTTTTCCCTCTTCTGAGGGACGGTACGCTGGACAGGTGGTCCAAGCTTATACTGAGGAAATGCATGGCACAAGATACTGATTAAATTCAGTGGACGATACAGTCTATGTAGTTTGCTGGATTTGGAGTTCATTTATGAACTGGGTCCCATCAGACATCCAGACAAATTCTAAGACAAGTATTGCTCATTTCGGGAGATAGTTTTCTCTGCGAAGTTGAGATATAGAGAGATACAGAAAGAAAAATTGGAGCGGATCCACTCATTGAGGCTATTTCTCGAACGCAATCATTTTCGCAAACGGGCTTTGCGAAACTAATTAGCAGAGAAGTTGGGTGTTCAGTATCACACGGGCAGTGAGTATGCGACATCGCATTAATTGGCCTTAAGTGCAAGTGGGAGATTTTTGGTTATAGTGCCTTCAAGGCAATTATCATAGTCGCGGACTTGTGATTATGATGATTGAGGCAGGACCTATACCGATAAAACAGTCTTACATAAGATGATAGTATGCTATCCGGTTTGTCTTTCTCATCATGTACATGTTGATAGAGCCCATAGGATTCTTTCTTGACTGCCAGCATTATGATGGCGATCATATATGTGGGAGCTGGGGTCTATAAGCACATCCTTAAATGTCTCTAGTCGTAGGAGTATCGAGGGTCTCGATTGTAAGTGCACGGCGGCGCCCCGGCCGTCAATCCGACGGCCAAATGCGGAAACGGTGATAAACTTTAATTTTGCGAACTTTGCAAACCGGCACCACCGCGCACTAAACCCCGGATCGGGCCATTAAACTTGTCCTAGCTAACTAACAAGATAGGGAAGAGATATACCGAATGATCCGAGTCCTCCGGTCTTCTCGTCATCGTCCCGATCTCGCGCGGAAACTCCGGTCGTCGCCTCCTTGCCGGAAGGGCACCACATCGCCTGCATCTTTTACGGGCTCCCACCTCAATACCGAGGCAACTCGGGCACGAAGCTGGCAAGTCGACGTGCCCAAGGTTTGCTGTAGAATGTGTAGTGCTTTGTCTCTTTGGGGTTATGTTGCTTTGATGGAGGAATCAACAAGATATGAACATGGGGATTTTTGTAGCAATGAAAAATGAGATGGATGATATATTTCCCACACCAAAATGAAACTCTCTCATTTTTCCTCCTCTCTACAAAATGTGGCCGGCCTTGTCCAAATGAGGAATGGTGGAGGGATATGAAACCAAAACAAGAGGGAGGTGAGTGTAGGAGAAAGAGAAGGTGACCATATCCAAAGACAAGAAAACAACAACCATGCTTACACCTTAATCAACCCATACCCTCATTAATGCAAGTGATGGATGAAAGATATCATAATCAATACTTTTGCAATAAAACCCCTCCACAAAATGTTATTTGCAAACTTGCAAATAACCCCCTCCATCGGAAAAGTCCGGCCGGGAAAAAACAAAGGAAAACCGGCCGGAACGGAATGCAAACTGGCAACTCCAGAAAACTGGTCCCGTAATAAATTACCGGAAAACCCCGATACTGTGCATACACACCCGCATCTGTATTCCGACCGGATACAAATGCAAAGAGACAAAAACTACACTGTACTAAACTAGTATCCGGCTTAAACCAAAGCCGGCTAGTAATGTTCGTCCGATCCTGATCCGTGCAATACCGCACGTATCAGATCGAACCCTGCCATATAACTATACGGCCTCTAGTACAAACCGTCCGATCCAGATCCGTGCAATACCGCACGTATCTGATCGGACTCTGCCATATCTCCATACGGCCTCTACAGCGTTTCGCCCGAAAGCTTGAGTAACTGAAAGTGTGGTGGACTCTAAAGACTCGTCAATACTATGGCTGTGGATTTAACCACTAGCACGTCAGAGGTATTGTTAGTTATATGTATGCCCTAGAGGCCATTACTGTACATAGGATGTATATTGTAGTGGATGCTGGGACATATATAGGGAGGACTTTCTTGCTCGACATGATAGTATGCTATCTGGTTACACTTTACCTTAACGTGTATGCTGATTGTCTCTCTGTTACATGTTGGTAAAGCCCTTAGGATCTGTACTTGACTACCTGGACTATGATGCGGATCATACTAGTGGGGACATGGTAGTCCATAAGTACATCCTTCAAGGTCCCTAGTCGTAGGTGTATCGAGACGGGGCATCGATAATACCAGAGTAGACTAGCGTGTACCTTCTCGACCCATACAGATGGGCGATGGATGATCCCATATCCATCGGTGTTTGACATCAGAGGAGATATACGGGTGCTCAGTAGAGACTGGGTACACTGGACGGACTCGCCGAGAACTCCCAGATGGTATTATACCTCACGTCAGATGGCAGTTCTCTGGTGACACTGGTACAGAGTAGTCTGTTGACCCGAGATCGTCATAGAGTCTTGTGTGGTTCCCACTGTGCTTTGATTTCCATCTTACCACGTCCAAGAGGGCGTGCAAAACGGTGGTTTTTGGGTACAGTCCCGAGTCACATGGAGGCAATGAGCGATAGGAGGGGATTCGTCTCTCCCGGTATAGGGAGTTGATGTTGCGCTGTGTTCGATTGGCTATAACAGGAAATCCCTGGCCAGGGTTTCTGAGATTTACTGGTAAGTGTTACCAGTAGTTTCTCGAACAGTTATAGACCTCATATCGACACGACTTATTGAGCTATTGGGGTCTGACGTTTACCACCCCTAGACGAGATATGCGACATATTAGACGATCAGACCGGACTGTACGGTAGTGTTACTGGTCGGATTCACTGGAGTGTGAGCGGGCTTGCTCGTCGATCTTCAGATCGCTCAATACCCGGGTGGCCGTTACATTTAGCAGACCGCTTGCGGCCTGTGGATGCTTGATATGATCATCATCTGCTGCCGGCGTATTGACGAGTCTTTAGAGTCCTACACAGAGGTTTCCTGGCTCAAGCGAAACGAAATAGGAGCGCATATGAGATATGTGCGGGACCAAGAATAATGCGTGTATGTGATACCGTATTCTATTCTCGCGATAAATATATTGTATGGTTGTATGCGATATAACCTAGTTATCGATTCAAGCGTTGATTCGATAAGCCGATATATTGTATACTAGTCGGTTGTGTGCGACATAACCGGGTCATTGAATCAAGTGTTGATTTAATGATTTAATGCATATTTATATATTTGATATATTACTTTGCATCAACTAGTATCGGTTTACTTAAGATGGATTTTCTCACTCGGATGGGCGCATTGTATATGCGATATACTTTTGTACACTTGATTGTATCATGTTTGATGATACAAGTCTTGCTAGGGTTCAAGTGTAAAGATTAAACCTTGGTTAATGAAATGGTTAGGGTTTATTATTTCTTATTCATTTATCTTATTTAATTATCCTTTTTATTTTTGATAAATGAATAAAAGAAAAGAGAAAAGAATGGTGGCTAATTTTGTTCTTTAGTTGAAGCTTCATGAAGCTTTGTTCAAGTCAACCATTCTTATCTCATCCTTAACCCTAACCATTCCCACTAACCATGATTCATTCTCTACACTTGACTCTAGTTAAAATTATGATAAGAATTCATTTTCTTTTCTTATTCTTTTAACTTATCATAAGCTTTCTTCTTCTTCTTCCTTGACTTCAAGAAGAAAAGCTTCACCTCCATCAATGGTGATTGATGTTTTTGAGTGAGAAATCCAATTCTAAAGTTAACCCACTTCCTATTTCTTCATCCTCTACCTCTTGCCAAGTAGTAGAGTGTGTTTTCTTCACAAGTTTCATGACTTGGTGAAGTGAGAGCTTGATCTTGCGATGCTTCGACGTAGATCATCTTCGGCATGGACATCGACGACCTAGCTTGCCCATTCTCCGACGATGCCGACTCTAGAGCCCGGATTTGATTTGGACAGCGGAGACGACCTCGTTGCGGAGCCGTGGAGGTGGAGGACCGGATCTACAAAGGTTGTATTTCCGTTTTCTCATTAGTTAAGTGTTAACTAGTTCTTTTTCGCCTAGACATCTAGTTATTGATCCGTAGTTTAGGGTTTGTAGGCACCATAATTTTTGAAACTGCCATGGTTGATGGCTTGGGAGACCTCACTAGCGTGCCTAGGAACCCTACAGTGGTATCAGAGCCTAGCTAGAGCCTTAGGCGAAGTCCAGACGGAAATTGAAGTCCGAACGAACCCGAAACCCCGAAACAAATATGCTCTCTGTACTTTTTCCGAGAATGCGGATTTTTGTGTATTAAAAATGCCTAAAAAATTCAATAAATAATTATAAGAATTACTGTAAAAACTCAGGTGAATAATTCATCAAACAGAGCGCGGAACCGCGGCAGAAGCCCAGCTTCTGCGGCGGTTCCGCGGCTAAGTGATGACGTCACCTCCCAATTTCTGCACAGTAAATCCTATTTTTATTAGATGGGTTTTCTGGGAATTTTTAATAATTTTTCAAGAGTTGATTTTTCTGCAGTTGTTTTGGGGATTCGGTGTTTCGATCGGAGTTTCAAATTTTGTCTGTGTGGCTTTCCGGATAAATTTTAGAACATGTTAAAAAGTTCGACCGGATACAAATACCCAACTTTTCCCCTGTCGGGAAGTTTCCAAGTGTTGGATTTTTCCGTAGTTTAACGACGTTCTAAGTAGTGCAAGTAACGCGATGGTCCCTCTAGAAGACACAAACCTTAACTCGATTATGTGACCGTCTTGAACTGCCCTTTGAACCTTCGGGTTTGGGGCAGTACGGCGTGCCACATGTGAGGCATTGGCTTGACCCTTCTACGGCTGGACCGTTGGTACTGAGGCACGAACGGAATGTTGTTAGACTTGTTTCATGTGTTGATCTGTATTGGGAAAACTTGGGTGTTCGATTGTTCGATCGAAAAGTTTAGCATTTTCTATTTATCTGGAATGGGATACAATAATTGGAATTCACAAGAAGTTATGAGATAACTGAATGAATGTTATAAATCTAGCGGTTTAGTCTCACTTGATCGGTTGCCACGGAATTTTGATGTGATCAAAAGTCCGTCGCAATCACGTTGCGTACGCGGATACTCGCCGGGTAAACTTAATAGACAGCTTCACTCCATAGCCCCGACCAAGTGACTGTAGGAGAACCCCGTCGCCGAAAGCATCCGTCCGGGTGCTCGCGGTAGCGGTGTTCCGCCTTGGTGCACTTCGTCGACGGTATCGGGGGTGCGGCCGTCTAAAGAAGTTTGCGACGAGCATTCGATCAGGCTGTCGGGAATCTTGTTGAATTGCCCGACTCAATATTGAAAAGTGTTTTCGATAATGAGACTAAAATGCGGGGTTTATAATTGTTAGGCATGCGATGTCTAAAGAATTCATTTGGTCAGGCATGCGATGTCTGAAGAGATTGCGGATTCCAACTGTTGTAGTTTTACACTTTCTTTTCTGTGACCGTAAGTGTAATATGTGATATCGCCGGTTTCGTTGCTATATGTCAACGACAATTGGGATGCGCATATTTACTTACGTTGATGACATGTGATGTTATGTGTTGCTGGATATGTTATATTGGATCGTCGTGATTGAATAGCCGGGGGTTTTTATGTGAGATGAGTGTTTTTCATTTTCATTCATGTAAAAACTTGTATGTAATATTCTTTTATTGGGGCGCTTCCAGGTTGCGGAAGTAGTCACCGTTTGTATATTATTTACTTTTCCGCACTAGGATAGACCCAAGGAGGGGAGCACAAGTAACCGGGTTCTGGAGTCCAGTCGGAGACCAACTCGAGGAGTCGAGTCCGGGTCTCCTAACTCTAGAATTGGTAGGGTTGCTTGCCGCTCTCGTAGGGGTCTAGGGGTGTGGGTTTGGCTATTCATCACGAAAGTGGAATCCGTGTTTTATACTGGCTCGTATTGAAAACACGGACGTCCTAGTATATCCAATATTTCATATGATTCTTCTGCTGCGATATCTGTGATGTGATCATGTGATGTTCTGTGATAGATACAGTATATAGTATATATGATATATTATATAGGCGTTACTTATGTTTTACACCCGCGCTAGCCCTGCCCCGCTCTGCCGTTAGTTACCTAACCTAACGGTGCACGAGGGGACATCGAGGCGAATGCGGATGGCATAAGTGTACGTCGTATTTATCTGTGATGTTTAGGTATTTAAATGGTGGGACTTCATTAATGTGATTAATGAGATAAAAGAAACCTAAGATGTTGTAGAATCGAATTTCAAAATAAAACAGGTAGCTACAGTTCTTGCTTTGCACAGCGATATATATGATATATCCTTCACCTTATTCGATGAGGAAAGGACCGAGATCCCTTCACCGGGAGTGACTCCTTTAGCAATAACTGGCAGATGCTACACACTCGGTTTGTCTTTTGATTGCTTTTAAGAGTTTTTGCTTTGCACAGTGATATATATGATATATCCCGCACCTCATTCGACGAGGAAAGGACCGACGATCCCTTCACCGGGAGTGACTCCTTTAATACTAAACTAGAAAAGCCTCAAAAACACTCCATTTCAAAATTCATTCGATCCTACAACGATATCAAGTTCATTACGCAATAGGTTTTCAGAAAAACCTGTCGTAGCCCTCCGTCATTTCAGATATGTACTAGTTAGTATTCGTGCTACGTTTGTTGACCTCTGTCAAGGCGTAGTGTGCGGTAGCTGATTAGTGCTTATCTGCATAAGCATATGATGTGATTGATTTAGGGTAGTCGTGCGACCTTGTTGACCTCTGTCAAGGGTCGTGCGGGTGGGTTTACTTCAATCAGGAAATGACGGGTTGAACTTGACTAGCAGCCTATGGTTTGTTGACCTCTGTCAAGGTCATAGGACGCTAGGGGCAAAATATTATCGGGAATTTCAAGTGTTGAAATTTGCAATGAGATTGCATACCTTCTATGAGATAGTTAGATCCCGATACCCGCTGCGAGTAAGTGTTACTCCTGGGAGAGTTTTATACATTACAATTAGCCGATCAAGTAGGTGTCTAGAAAGGTGTCAACGGGGTTACGCCTCTGGGAAAACGAGGTTTACTGTAATTAGGTTCGTGCGAAAGCACGGGGGACCTCCCTCAAAGTACCGACACTGGCCTGGCTGAAAGATTGGCGAACTTGTAGTGTGTAATTAATCCCGGCTAGTCTTTCCTTTTAGGGTTTGAAGGAAGATTTGATAAAAAGCAGTGGGAGCCATCCTGATTAGATAAAATAATAACCAATCTATTCTTGACAGAGCGCACGCTGAGTGTTTTCTTCTCTCTCTCTCCAGGTAGCGACCATATCATGCCTTAATCAAGATAATAATACGGATATTTGACCGAACCCGCTTGTTATACTGAGCTGGGGAACGTTGGTCCCGCTCCAACTTATAATTGTTATAAGACAGAGCAGGAAATTGGGGATTACCTGATTTCCCGTGCCGCCCAAACGAGGAGAGTGCATGATGATGCATCATCTTCAGGTGTGTTCATTATACAGAACTGTTTCTCAGTATCCTTTACGTCCTGGGTATATGATACCGGATCAGGATCCCAGATATGTAATCTGTTACATAGGGCTACAGATAGGTAGAGAACTGAGAACGGGTGATAAGTTTCATGAGGCAGAAAACGGGGCAAATGTTGCAGCCAAGTCTGTTGGTCACTGTCACCCTGTATTACCGATACATTGATTCTGAACGAATGTTATTAGATACCGAACCTGATATACAAAATCATATCTGTCTCTTTATTTGTAAAGAAAGGATATAATTTTGTATTGTTGGATAATGTTTTGAACATTTCCTATATCAAAAGTTGATCGGTTCAGGCACGTTATCTAAAAGCGTTGATGTTCTAAATCAAACGACAGTTCTTTAGTATACGGAACACACAAAAGAGGAAGAGTTCAAATATGAACGAATCCTACTTGAGGTATTGTAGACTAGGTCAGATCAATGTGACCCGACTAGCTAGAGTTACATATAGATGCATATTTAAATCAGTTTGAATTTACATCTTGTGAAACTCGCCAGTCATGTCACAAAGATAAGATGATCACAACTCTGTTTATTGGAAACAGAGAAAGAGTTAGTGAACTCTTGGGATGATACATGTTGATGTATGTAGGTCCCCTGTCTACACATGCCAAGACCGGTTCTTTTACTTCATTACATTCTCTGATAATCTCTCAAGACTCAGACATACGTTCCTGTTGAAACATAAGTCCGAACCTTTTGAGATATTCACAGAATATAAGTTAGAAGTAGAGAACCAAAATACGGGTATAAGTATTATGTCCTTTGATGTGATCAAGGAGGAGAATACTTGTGCACGGAAATCCTGGACTATTCTAAAGGAGAATGAGATTCTCTCTCAGCATTACTCCTCCGAATACACCATAGCACGATGGTATATCGGGGCGGAGCAATCACACCCTATATGATATGGTGTGCTCTATGATGAGTACTACTGAGTTACCTTTTTCCTCAGGGGGTTATGCACTTGAGAAGTTGCATACCTATTGAATAGAGTTCAAATCAAATCAGTTGCCTACCCCTTCATATGTGATATGGAAAGGGAAGAGCCCATGTCTTAAGCTAGTTAAGATTTGGGGTTGTCCGGGCTATGTTTAAAAGCAAAATCCGGACAAGCTCGAGGCAAGGTCTGTAATGTAAAGCTGGAAAGGTTCCAGCTATACAAACTACAGCAGATGATTTGGTAGAACCAAAGGATTCAGTAGATTCCAATGAACCTCAGCCTCTCCGCCGATCTAGTAGGGTTCCTCACCCACCTGAGAGATACTTCGGTTTCTCTATGACAGTGGGAGCGAGGAGTGCATCATGAGATGATGACCCAACTAGTTTCGAGCTGGCCATCAGGAGTAAGACTCTGTAAGAATGGCTGGATGTTTATCGATCTGTGATGGAATCCTTATACACCAACAAAGTATGGACTTTAGTTGCTATATCTGAAGGGTTAAATCCCCATCAGGAGCAAGTATATCTTGAGAAGATTACTTGGTGTACATGGAAAAGTTGAGACTTTCAAAGCTAGACTTGTTAAAGGTTTGCATAATTGACCAGGTATGGATCATAATGAAACCTTTTTCTAAGGATCTATGCTTAAGTCCATCCAGATCCTACTTGTCACGGCTACATACCATGACTACGATATCTGGTGGTTGGGTGTCATGACTGCTTTTCTAAATGATGTTTTAGAAGAGTGCGTCTATAAGTACACAGCCAGAGGGCTTCGTAGACATTGGGAGCAGCGGAAACGTGTGCAAGATGCTTTATAGGATAAAGCAGGCATCGCGGAGTTGGAACATTTGTTTTGATGAAGCGGTCAAAGAAGTTGACATCATCAAAATGGTAGATGAACCTTGTATAAACAAGAAGGTAGTAGGGAGTATGGTGACGATCCTCGTAGAGTACGTGGATGACATACTCTTGATAAGAAAGGAGTTTCTTATGCTACACTCGATCAATCTCCGCTTATCACAATGATTCTCCACATAGGATCAAAGTGATACTTACTAAATCCTGGATTTTGGATCTATGAGATAGATCTAATTGGATGTTAGGATTCTTACTAGTTGTAGTGAGATGGTATCAATCGATCCTGGGGAGAATCACTGGAAGTGTTCCAGGGTGACAAAGACGACTGAGTGTCAGTCACAGGCATTGTCTTTACCCTCAGTAAAGGGACGGTATGGTGGAAGAGTTCCAAGCTAGATACCGTGGCATACTAGACGATAAAGGCAGGATACATCGCTACTTAAGATGCTACCCTAGAGGCTGTTTGGGTGTATATTGGTTCATGAGATGAACTATGTTCCTACCATTGTGAGACAATGGAGTTGTGGCTTATGCCAAGGAACGCCGGTCCCATCAGTGATCCAGACATATTCTAAGCCAGTATCACTTGATCATGGAGATGGTTGATCTCCAGGGAGATCGAGGTTAGGAGAGTAGACTCAGAGGACAACACAGCGGATCCACTCACAAAGGCCTGTTCCTAGAGAGAGACTTTTATGGGATGGTTGAGTATGAGATACTGCAACCACTGCTACAGATGGCCCTAGTGCAAGTGGGAGATTGTTAGTTATATGTATGCCCTAGAGGCCATTACTGTACATAGGATGTATATTGTAGTGGATGCTGGGACATATATAGGGAGGACTTTCTTGCTCGACATGATAGTATGCTATCTGGTTACACTTTACCTTAACGTGTATGCTGATTGTCTCTCTGTTACATGTTGGTAAAGCCCTTAGGATCTGTACTTGACTACCTGGACTATGATGCGGATCATACTAGTGGGGACATGGTAGTCCATAAGTACATCCTTCAAGGTCCCTAGTCGTAGGTGTATCGAGACGGGGCATCGATAATACCAGAGTAGACTAGCGTGTACCTTCTCGACCCATACAGATGGGCGATGGATGATCCCATATCCATCGGTGTTTGACATCAGAGGAGATATACGGGTGCTCAGTAGAGACTGGGTACACTGGACGGACTCGCCGAGAACTCCCAGATGGTATTATACCTCACGTCAGATGGCAGTTCTCTGGTGACACTGGTACAGAGTAGTCTGTTGACCCGAGATCGTCATAGAGTCTTGTGTGGTTCCCACTGTGCTTTGATTTCCATCTTACCACGTCCAAGAGGGCGTGCAAAACGGTGGTTTTTGGGTACAGTCCCGAGTCACATGGAGGCAATGAGCGATAGGAGGGGATTCGTCTCTCCCGGTATAGGGAGTTGATGTTGCGCTGTGTTCGATTGGCTATAACAGGAAATCCCTGGCCAGGGTTGCTGAGATTTACTGGTAAGTGTTACCAGTAGTTTCTCGAACAGTTATAGACCTCATATCGACACGACTTATTGAGCTATTGGGGTCTGACGTTTACCACCCCTAGGCGAGATATGCGACATATTAGACGATCAGACCGGACTGTACGGTAGTGTTACTGGTCGGATTCACTGGAGTGTGAGCGGGCTTGCTCGTCGATCTTCAGATCGCTCAATACCCGGGTGGCCGTTACGTTTAGCAGACCGCTTGCGGCTTGTGGATGCTTGATATGATCATCATCTGCTGCCGGCGTATTGACGAGTCTTTAGAGTCCTACACAGAGGTTTCCTGGCTCAAGCGAAACGAAATAGGAGCGCATATGAGATATGTGCGGGACCGAGAATAATGCGTGTATGTGATACCGTATTCTATTCTCGCGATAAATATATCGAATGGTTGTATGCGATATAACCTAGTTATCGATTCAAGCGTTGATTCGATAAGCCGATATATTGTATACTAGTCGGTTGTGTGCGACATAACCGGGTCATTGAATCAAGTGTTGATTTAATGATTTAATGCATATTTATATATTTGATATATTACTTTGCATCAACTAGTATCGGTTTACTTAAGATGGATTTTCTCACTCGGATGGGCGCATTGTATATGCGATATACTTTTGTACACTTGATTGTATCATGTTTGATGATACAAGTCTTGCTAGGGTTCAAGTGTAAAGATTAAACCTTGGTTAATGAAATGGTTAGGGTTTATTATTTCTTATTCATTTATCTTATTTAATTATCCTTTTTATTTTTGATAAATGAATAAAAGAAAAGAGAAAAGAATGGTGGCTAAGTTTGTTCTTTAGTTGAAGCTTCATGAAGCTTTGTTCAAGTCAACCATTCTTATCTCATCCTTAACCCTAACCATTCCCACTAACCATGATTCATTCTCTATACTTGACTCTAGTTAAAATTATGATAAGAATTCATTTTCTTTTCTTATTCTTTTAACTTATCATAAGCTTTCTTCTTCTTCTTCTTCCTTGACTTCAAGAAGAAAAGCTTCACCTCCATCAATGGTGATTGATGTTTTTGAGTGAGAAATCCAATTCTAAAGTTAACCCACTTCCTATTTCTTCATCCTCTACCTCTTGCCAAGTAGTAGAGTGTGTTTTCTTCACAAGTTTCATGACTTGGTGAAGTGAGAGCTTGATCTTGCGATGCTTCGACGTAGATCATCTTCGGCATGGACATCGACGACCTAGCTTGCCCATTCTCCGACGAAGCCGACTCTAGAGCCCGGATTTGATTTGGACAGCGGAGACGACCTCGTTGCGGAGCCGTGGAGGTGGAGGACCGGATCTACAAAGGTTGTATTTCCGTTTTCTCATTAGTTAAGTGTTAACTAGTTCGTTTTCGCCTAGACATCTAGTTATTGATCCGTAGTTTAGGGTTTGTAGGCACCATAATTTTTGAAACTGCCATGGTTGATGGCTTGGGAGACCTCACTAGCGTGCCTAGGAACCCTACAGGTATATGCCAATACGTAACGGGCCACCAGCTATTGACCAAAAGGGACGTCGATGAGCGAACTCATCCTGACACCCTACTGAGCCTGTCAGTGACAATATCCGTACAGTCCGGTCCGTTCGTCTATGAGCATCGCATGTCGGGCCTAGGGGGTGGGTAAAAGTCAGACCCCCAAAAGCGGTACAAGTCGTGTCGGAGTGTAGCCCAGAACACCCTGAGATACTACTGGAATACCTACCAGTAAATCTCCTGCCTTGGCCAAGGACTTCGTGTAATGGCTCTCCTAGACACAGCGCGACCTCACCCCCAATACCGGGAGAGACGAACCCCCGAAGATCCGCTCATTGCCTCCATGTGGCTCGGGACTGTACCCAACTAAAACCTGTTTGCACGACTCCTTTGAGCCGTGGTAGGGTAGTAATCAAAGCACAGTGGGAACTCACACGAGACAAATGACGATCCCCAGGTCGATGAACTAACCTGTACACATGTCACCTGGGAACTGCTATCTGACGTCAGATATAAGACCAACTAGCATGTTCCCGGCGAGTCCTGTCCGGTGTACTCATAACCCAATGAGCACCTGTATACATCTTAGGTGATCCAACTGACACCAGTGGCTTGTGAGACCGGCCACCGCCCCTCGTCGGGGTCTCGACTGTATACACTAGTCTACTCTGGAGAATCGATGCCCTGTATCGAATCTCCCACGACTAGGGACCTTTTAAGGATGTGCTTGTAGACCTCCAGCTCCCACTTATATGATCGCCCTCATACTGCTGGTGGTCAAGCAAGAATCCTAGGGGCTCTATCAACGTGCAATAGCAACTTGTCAGGTCACCTAAAGCAGTACACGATGATAAAGGTAAACCAGATAGCAAACTATCATCTCGAGTAAGACTGTCGTACCGGGATAGGTCCTCCCTCAATCATTGCAATCACGTGCCTGTGATCCAATAATTGACTCTGAGGGCACTATCTCCAACAATCTCCCACTTGCACTCAAGGCTAATTATTGTGATGTCGCATACTCACAGCCCGTGTGATACCGAACACCTAACTCCTCTACTAGTCAGTCTCACAAAGCTCGTTTGCAAGACTATTGCGTTCGAGGAATAGCCTCAGCGAGTGGATCCGCTCTGATGTTTCTTTCTATATCTCTCTATGTCTCAAGTTCACGGAGTAAACCATCTCCCGAAATGAGCAATACCTGTCTTAGAGTGTCTGGATGTCTGATGGGACCGAGCTCATAAATGAACTCCAAATCCAAACTTCTTAGACTGTATCATCAACTGAACTTAATCAGTATCCTGCGCCATGCCACCCTCAGTATTTCCTTGGATCACCTGTCCAAAATACTGCCCCTCGTCAGAAGGAAAACTATAACTCTGACAACCTCCTTGTCGTCCATGTCACCTTGGAAGCCTGGAATGATAACTGTCTCCCAAATGAGGCTGTCGTTATCATATCCCTAGAACATCCACTTATGTTCTAAAACTGCTTCCGACTGTTTCTCCAGGATTGGATCAATGTCAACTTATTGCATCTAGTGCAAGAACAACATCTGGTGTGGTACTTGACATCTCATGATTGACTCAATTGCCTAAGCAAGTGATCTTTCAATCATGCATATCCCTCTCTACTTTAGTCTATAAGACACCTTTAGAGAGGGTGACTCCATTACCTGCAGGTACACTACCGTGCCAGGAGTCGTCCATTCTAAATACTCTTAGAATGCTGTCAATGTACCCTGATTGGGAAACCACCCAAAATCCAGATCTAAAACCATAGATCTAGTAACCAGTATGTCTGATATAATGTCCAAGTCCCTTGTGGAGAAACCACTGTGTGACGACCAAAGTATAACCGATCGTATTATAGGAGTTTCCTTTCCTACTCTGTGTATGTTATCCAAAACCCGGATATCACACCCTACTACCTTCTCAACAGATCCATCCCCTATTCTGATGACGTCAAACCCATGGCTGTCATATCAGAAATAGATGTTCTATCTCCGCTACATCTGCTTTAGTCTATAAATAGATATAAGCCTGATGTCCACCAATGCTTCCGCTGCTCCCACTGACTACGACAACCCTCTGGCAGAGTCATATAGACGTGCACTTCTAAAGCTAGTTTAGAACGACGCTATACTCATCCTCCTGCCGGGTCTCGCAGCCTGGAACAACAACAATGGCAAGTGTGGGTAAACAAGAACTTCCCTGTCACCGTCCTTGAGGCTACCAGAGTACCTCTCGGGTGCCTGAAGTTACCCACCTTATCTGCGGAGTGGCCAATGGAATGTCAAATCAGATTGAATCTTTAGGTTCCTTATCAAATCTTCAGTAATCGTTTGCGGTTCTGGAATCACTTCCAGCCCTACCATACTCCCACTACTGTTTTTGAAAAAATCCATTTTTATTAAAACTGTGGCGAGTCAAGAACAATATCACTATTGATCTTTCTTATGGTAGAAAGTCAACCCTCGTCATAGCCTGGGTCAACCCACAAACAGCCATTACGGAAACGTGCCTCGAGCTGTCCAGAGTCTGGTTTTAATCATAAGCCGGACAACTCCCCGTACCTTAACAACGTTAAGATATGAACTGTTCTATATCCAATATAGAACCAGAGGCACTGATTTAATTGAACCAGATTCAAATCATGCAACTGTCCCCAGTGCATGTCAACTAAATGGAAGGGGGCCGATCAGCGTTATTCAACTTAGGAACACTTCCAATTATGAGTAACCTGAAAGAGAAGCAATTTCTCTTTATCATTACTGAATACCATACGCAAGTATCTACATCTTCGATCACTTTGAAGAATCCCGATACTTGCTACACCTGGTTCTCTACTCTATTCAAATACCTATAACTCCTCAAAACTTAGACCCTGTGTTTCTACGAGACACATGTCTAAGAACTAGAGAAGTTAAAAGTAAACAGAATATAGTATGAGGACCAACCCCTCTGTCCTTATGGACACTGGACAACATACAATACTCTGTATAAGTCCGCTGAGTCTAACAACTCTTTCACTGTGTGTCGTAGGTTGAAAACTGTACTTATGGTTAAGAAGAATTACACCGCTGTTTAATGTTCCTTACCTAACCATCCACTGATATAGGTAAATGTCATCGACATAATATCAAAATGTATATCTCACTCTATGAAAATAGACGTACAGATATATCAATTTGAAATTGGTGCACAACAGCGGATATTCAAAACCAAATATTTGCCGACCGGCAAACAGCCCAGATGATCTCCTCAAATATCACCGATTACAACGAATCCCAATATAATGAGGATGATCACCCTATTCCCAATGACTTACTCCCACTCATCATCTGTAAAACCATACGGATGTGAGAATCATACCTGGTAAATACATACCCTGGAGTAAGTATCTAATCGGGAAATCAGTTTTCTTTTAACAGTACACAGTTGAACTGAAACATTGAAATGTTTCGATGGGGTATCCTGGTATTCCTAGTAATGCCTCTACCATTATCCAGATTCACAGCTATAACCGTATAATTCTTTGCCACCTCTCCAAATCCCTTTATATGTCTTTAGTCATTACCTTCTGCACACCCCTTAGGCCAAATGGTTTTCTTCCTTCCCTACCGTTCGGCACCAGCCTATGGTTTGGAAGAAGACTATCCAATAAGCATAATGGGTGTACTGTCCTAGTCCTAGGAGCACTCGCAATGCGAGAGAAGGTGAAGATAAAAGACAACCGAATAAACCCTATTTCTCCTGGACCAGAATCCATCCCCGAACTGGAACAAGTTCCTTTCGAGTTCGTATATAACCATACGATGGAGTATCCAATAAACTGTGGATCTTCGTAGTGATACGGAGTGTCCTGGAGAAATACAAAGGTGATTTAGGATTGGCGAAGAAAAACTTGGTTTGGTCGTGAATATCAGTCGCAATTTACTTTGCCCTCTTACTAATCCCTTGCTTTGTCTTAATCTTAATACCTTCTGCACACCATATAGGCTAATTGGTTTTCTTCATTCCCTACCGGTCGGCACCAGCCTAAGGTTTGGAAGAAGACTATCCAATTTGCGCAATAGGTGTACTATCTCCTAAACCAAGGAGTACTCACAACTTGAGAGAAGGTGAAAGGGAAAAGACAACTGAATAATCCTATCCGTTTTCTCCAGAACCGGAAATCATCCTCGAATTCCTTCGAGTTCGTATCTAACCATACGATGGCTTTGTCCAATGGAAGTGGACGTTCGCAGTAATACGGGGTGTCCTGGAGAAAAGGGTAAAAGTAGGAGTGGCAATGAGGTCTGCAACTCTGACAATCCAAAAGCCAGTGTTAAGAAGGTTCGGTCAACTTGGTCACTGAGTCATAGTCTTAGGGTCGGGTCAATGGTCGCTGCCAGAGAGAGAGAGAAAAGAAACACTCAGCGTGCACTCTAGCCTAGATCAGAATGGTTACCAATTTATCTAATCTGGAAACCTCCCACTGTACCTCAAACTCTCCTCCAAACCTGAAAGAAGAATTAGTCGGGGTCACCCGAGGAGTAAACCAACTCATCAGTGGGAATCGGGATCCAACTCTCATCGCATGATAACGTGACGGAATCCGCTCACGGTATCACACTCCAGAAGGTATGCGCATACTTGGCAAGTTTCAGTTCTTTTGAAACTCCCGATGTGATTTCTGCCCCATGCTCTTATGACCTTGACGAAGGTCAACAAATCATAAGTCACATGTCAAGTTCCACCCGTCATTGTCCAGGTTAATTTGAACCCACCCGTACAAGCCCTTGACGAAGGTCAACAAGGCTATACGACTGTCCCAAACCAACGCATCTACCTATGCAGCATATGAATACCCAATAGCTACCAAACACTGTGCCTTGACTAAGGCCAACAAACACAGCTTGAATATTATTGACTACCCATATGAAACGACGGAGGGCTACGAATGGTTTCTGGCGAAAACCTTTAACGTAATGAACTTGATTTCGTTGAAGGAACGGATAGCTTTTTAGAAAATATAGTAACGAAAACCTTCGCTAAAGAGGTCACTCCCGGTGAAGGGATCTCGGCTCTTTCCCCGTAGAATGGGGTGCAGGATATTCCAAATGAATACCACGATGCAAAGCAAAAGTAATCGGCTATAGTGAAGTTAATGCCCTGACGCAAACTTCTGTCCAAGGGGTCACTCCCGGTGAAGGGATCTCGGCCCTTGCCTCGTCGACTGAGGAGCAGGATATTCCAAATGAATACCACGATGCAAAACAAAAGTGAACGTCCTTGCAATAACAGCTTTTTGAAAAGTGTTCCAACAACATCAGATTAGGTTTGTTTAACTTGCATTGATCCGAATCAACGCTGTCCCTGTTAGTGTATATGCCCTAGAGGCCATTACTGTATCATACTGGTTTGTATATTACTTAATGGATGCTTGGGATATTCACCTTGTATATACAATCTTGCTCAAAATAGTAGTATGCTACTTGGTTTGTTTCTACTTCAATGTGTACATGTGTTTATTTTTGTATATCGCCTATACACATTAGTAGAGCCCTTAGGATCTTTGCTTGATTACCAGCGATGTGATGGCCGTCACACTAGTGGGGCTGGGTAATCTATAAGCACATCCTTATGCAGGTCCCTGGTCGCAGGACTATCGAGACAGGGCATCGATACTCCGGAGTAGACCAGCGCATGCGCTTCTCATCCTAGTGTGGGAGACGGTCTGTCCCACAGCCGTCAGTACGTCGTACTTGAGATAGTATGCGGGTGCTCGTTAGGTTACGGGTACACTGGACAGGACTCGTCGGGAACTGACTAGTTGGTATTATACCTATCGTCAGTTATCAGTTCCCAGGTGACATGAGTACAGCTTAGTCCGCTGACTTGACACTGTCACTTCGCCTCGAGTATGTTCCCACTGTACTTTGATCACTACCCTACCACGGCTCAAAGGAGTCGTGCAAACAGGTGGTGGTTGGGTGCAGTCCCGAAGCACTTGGAGGCAGTGACGGTTAGACAGGATTCGTCTCTCCCGGTATTGGGGGTTGACATCGCGCTGTGTCTAGGAGAGCCATTACACGAGTAGTCCCTGGCCAGGGCAAACGAGATATACTGGTAGCTTTCCAGTGTTGTCTCAGGGTGTTTTGGGCTTCGTTCCGGCACGACTTGTACCGCTATTGGGGGACTGACGTTTGCCGCCCCCTAGGCCCGCCATGCGATGTATCAGACGAACAGACCGGACTGTACGGAGAATGTCACACTCAGGCTCAGTAGGAGTTCAGATGGGTTTCGCCTCGTCGGTCTTCTTGTCGGCACTACCTGGGGACCGTTACGCACAGCTAGTGCCGCTTGCGTTCTGTGGTTAAACCCACTGCCAGCGTAGTGTCGAGTCTTTAGAGTCCCACACAGAAAGCTTTTCGCCTTTAGGCAAAAGAGTAGAGGTCGCATGGTATTGCGACAGGTCGCATGGTTTTGCGACAGGGTTCGGTCACATCCGTGCACTTGTGCGCGTACAGTGTCCGGACAGTTTACACTAGCGGGCTTTGGTTTAAGCCAGATCCTAGTGTACCTTATGGGATTGGATTTATCCAGTGTGCATTCGTGTTCCTCGGAACGCGGATGCGGGTGTGTATGCATAGTTGACAGGGAGGCAGAGGCAGCGGATTCTCATTAGGGTTGTTGACAGTTGACCGTTGACTATTTGACTTTTTGCTCAACCCTAATGAGAATATGATATGTGATTAACTATTATATTAATTAAGTATTATGGTGATATGGTTGTTGACTTTGTTGACTTGTTGACTTTTGTTGACTTGTTGACTTGTTGACTTTTGTTGACTTGTTGACCGGTTGACTAGGCTTGACTAGTTGACCATCATGATAACCATAGCCATCATTTCATGGCAAAGACTTTTGTTTGCTTGCTCATTTGTACAAAATGAGTGCATGAAATGATATGGTTATGGTTGCTTCAACCATCACATAAGACTTTTTTAAGTATGATGAGTTATCATTGCTTTGGATTATGAGAGGGTGAAAGACAAAAGAGAGCCTCATTCTTTCTTGCTCATTCTCTCTCTTGTTCTTGAGCTCTCCTTTTGCTCTCACCCTCAACCTCTTGCTCCCTCTCTTGATCCAATGGTTCTATTGTCTCATGAGTTGAGAATCAAGAACCATAGATAAAATCCCATTCTAATTCTTCTCTACTCATTCTAGTTCACTAGGTTTAGCAAACCAAGTGAACTAGTTTCTTCAAAGAACGAAGAAGGAGCTAAAGGTTGGAGCTTTCAGGTGGATCTATCTTCGGCGTACGGAGACGACGAGAAGAAGCCAATCGGACCACCACCGGAGCTTGAAGACGAAGGAGTTCAAGACAAGCAAGGTATAACCCCCTAACCGAGTAGCTAGAAACTCATAGTTAGGTTGTTAGATAGATGTTTAACCAAGATCCGGGTTATAGGTCCATGTTACCACCTCCGTAAAAATCGTTTTTTACCAAATTCCGCATTCCCGAAAGTACCGGGAGAGGTAGCATGGACTTACAGTGGTATCAGAGCCTAGTTAAACTCTATCTAACATGTTAGCAAGTAACTAGAAGATCGATCAAAGAAAAAGTCCCGAAAACAAAACCCCAAAAATTCGAGTTTCTGTCGATTTTTCTACTGTTTAAAAGTTGATTATCTTAACACCTAAAATCGGCTCAGGGTTTTTTTATTGCTACTGTAGAAAAATCACCAGGTGATTCCCCTAAACGAGCGCGGAAACGCGGCAATATCTTGCTATTGCCGCGGTTCCGCGGCCTCCTTGCCCCCTCTCTGGTTTGTTTTTGCTACAGTATGCTTCTGGGGGTATTTTGGGAATTTTGGTACATATATTTTCAACCCAGATTTTCCAGAACGAAAATTTTATTTTGGGGTCCCGAAAATCCGTATTTTTGATCGAACTTCTAAAAGACTTTAGCTAACGGGTTTTTCTGTTATGTGATATTTGTATTGAACGTCTACTAATCGCTATATGTCGATTAGTGGGGGTTATACAAATCTGTGATCTGTAATGTTGCTGGAATGTGGATATGAATATGTTGGATTGTCGCGGGTGAATAGCCGGGGGTTGTGAGACGAGAGTTTTCTTTTCTTTCAATTCATGTAAATTTGTAAATTGATGTAATAATTATTTGTATGGCCGCACAACCGGGTCGGGGTTGTAGCCGTCATTGTATAATTTCTTTTTACTGTTTTTGCTTCTAGGATAGACCCATGGAGGGGGTGCACAAACTACCGGGTATGCCGAAGTGTCGAGTGGCCTACTCATGGAGATGAGGGAGGTTACTACGCTTCGGGTACTTGGCGGGTAGTTTGCCGCACCCGTAGGGGTCTTGGGTGGGGTATTTGGCTATTCACCGCGACCGTGTAATTTGTCTTTCGTTACAGGCTCGTACGAATTACAGATTCCTAGTATATCCAATGTATTCATCTGTGATCTGAAATGTTTATCATTGCAGTATATCTATATATGATATTATTTAGGCGTTGCTTATGTTTTACAGACGCGCTAGCCCAGCCTCCGCTCTGTCGTTAGTTAAGTAACCTAACGGGTAATGACGGGGCCCCGTGGCGAATGCGAATGGCAAAAGCGTACGTCATATTTTGGTTGTTTTCTGCAATGGTAGGATTAAATGATGGGACGCATTAAAAGAACTAATGCAAGAATATCACGCATTAAAAGAACTAATGCAAGATAATAAACCAAGTTAAAGTCGTTGGAACACTTTCGAAAAACCACTCGGTTCTTTTCAAAACAACTTTTAAATGCGGAGCTTGAGCCACTCCTTTTAAAAGCTATCTCGTTCCATCGACCAAATCAAGTTCACTACGTTCACGGTTTTGCCAAAACCATCCGTAGCCCTCCGTCGTTTCACATGAATAGTCAATAGTATTCAAGCTGTGTTTGTTGGCCAAAGTCAAGGCACAGTGATTGGTAGCTATTGGGTATTCATGTGCAGCATAGATAGATGCGTTGGTTTGGAACGGTCGTACTGCCTTGTTGGCCAAAGTCAAGGGTAGGTGCGGGTGGATTCAAATTAACCTGGAGAACGACGGGCAGAACTTGATATGTGACTTATGATTTGTTGGCCAAAGTCAAGGTCATAAGAGCATGGGGCAAAAATCCACATCGGGAGTTTCACAAGTACTGAAACTTGCTAGATTTGCATACCATTTGGAGTGTGATGATTCTGGTAGGATTCCTTCAGTTTCGTCACGCGATGATATTTGGATCCCGATCCTACTGTGAGTATATGCTACTCCTCGGGAAATTTCTCACTTAACGATCAATGCTATAAACCTAGTAGGTGCCTAGAAAGGTGTTAGCGGGGCTACGCCCCCAGGAAAAAGAGGTTATCTAATTAAGGAACTTCGCGAAAGCGTTGGAAAACCTCCCTCGAAATACCGACACCGGCCTGGCTGAACGGTTAAGCAAGTATTGTACGGTGGGATTGATCCTGACTAATTCTTCCTTTATGGTTTGAGGAGGGATTCGAGAAACAGTGGGAGCCATCCTGTTTAGACAAACTAAAAACCACTCTAAACTTGCAAGAGCATCATGCTGAGTGTTTCTTCTTCTCTCTCCTCATTGCAGCGACCAATCAACATGACTGGACTTAAGTTACTCCTAGATAAAAACAAACTGACAGGGCCAAACTACAAAGATTGGCTCAGGAATGTCAAGATAGCAATCACTTACGACAAGCTGGGGTATCTTCTTACCACCAAAGCTCCCCCTGTCCCTGGTCCAACTTCCAGCGTCGCGGATAAGGAAATCCGCAAGACTTGGGAGATTGATAGCGCGAAGGCAAAAATGCCTCCTGCTTGTAGGGTTCCTAGGCACTCTAGTGAGGTCTCCCAAGCCATCAACCATGGCAATTTCAAAAATTATGGTGCCTACAAACCCTAAACTACGGATCGATAACTAGATGTCTAGGCGAACAATGAACTAGTTAACACTTAACTAATGAGAAAACGGAAATACAACCTTTGTAGATCCGGTGCTCCACCTCCATAGCTCCGCAACGAAGTCCTCTCCGCTGTCCAAGTCAAATCCGGGCTCTAGGATCGGCTTCGTCGGAGAATGGGCAAGCTTGGTCGTCGATGTCCATGCCGAAGATGATCTACGTCGAGGCATCGCTAAATCAAGCTCCGACTTCACCAAGTCAAGAAACTTGTGAAGTAAACACACTCTACTACTTGGCAAGAGGTAGAGGATGAAGAAATAGGAAGTGGGTTAACTTTAGAATTGGATTTCTCACTCAAAAACATCAATCACCATTGATGAGGTAAGCTTTTCTTCACTTGAAGCAAGGAAGAAGAAGAAGAAAATGTTATGATAAGTTAAAAGAAAAAGAAAAGAATAATCAAAACTTATCATGACTTAACCATGGTAAAGTGTAGAGATTGAACTAGGGTTAAAACAAATGGTTAGGTTAAGCATGAGATAAGAATGGTGGACAAAGTCAAAGGTTCATGAATCTTCAACTACAATCCAAAACAAGCCACCATTTTCCTCATTTCCTTTTCCAAAAAGAAAATAAATAAATAAATAAATAAATAGATAAATAAAGGAAATGAAACCCTAACCATTCTTTTAACCATGGTTTAAATCTTTGCACTTAACCAAGTAAACATGTATCATCAAACATGATACAATCAAATGCACAAAATCATATCGCATATGTAATGCGCACAAACCAAGTGAGAAAATCCGTCTAAAGTGAACCGATACTAGTTAATGCAAAGTAATATATCAAATATATAATTATACATTAAATCATTAAATCAACACTTGATTCAATGATCCGGTCATGCGCACATAACCGACCGGTATCATTAGTAACATCTTATCGAATCAACACTTGATCCGATAACCCGGCTATATCGCATATAACCGATCAATGTCACATCGCGAGAATCGAATACAGTATCACATACTCGTATTATTCTCGGTCCCGCACATATCTCATATGCGCTCCTATTTCGTTTCGCTTGAGCCAGGAAACCTCTGTGTAGGACTCTAAAGACTCGTCAATACGCCGGCAGCAGATGATGATCATATCAAACACCCACAAGCCGCAAGCGGTCTGCTAAACGTAACGGCCACCCGGGTATTGAGCGATCTGAAGATCGACGAGCAAGCCCGCTCACACTCCAGTGAATCCGACCAGTAACACTACCGTACAGTCCGGTCTGATCGTCTGATATGTCGCATATCTCGCCTAGGGGTGGTAAACGTCAGACCCCAATAGCTCAATAAGTCGTGTCGATATGAGGTCTATAACTGTTCGAGAAACTACTGGTAACACTTACCAGTAAATCTCAGCAACCCTGGCCAGGGATTTCCTGTTATAGCCAATCGAACACAGCGCAACATCAACTCCCTATACCGGGAGAGACGAATCCCCTCCTATCGCTCATTGCCTCCATGTGACTCGGGACTGTACCCAAAAACCACCGTTTTGCACGCCCTCTTGGACGTGGTAAGATGGAAATCAAAGCACAGTGGGAACCACACAAGACTCTATGACGATCTCGGGTCAACAGACTACTCTGTACCAGTGTCACCAGAGAACTGCCATCTGACGTGAGGTATAATACCATCTGGGAGTTCTCGGCGAGTCCGTCCAGTGTACCCAGTCTCAACTGAGCACCCGTATATCATCTCCGATGTCAAACACCAATGGATATGGGATCATCCATCGCCCATCTGTATGGGTCGAGAAGGTATACGCTAGTCTACTCTGGTGTATCGATGCCCCATCTCGATACACCCACGACTAGGGACTTTGAAGGATGTACTTATGGACTACCATGTCCCCACTAGTATGATCCGCATCATAGTCCAGGTAGTCAAGTACAGATCCTAAGGGCTATACCAACATGTAATAGAGAGACAATCAGTATACACGTTAAGGTAAAGTTCAACCAGATAGCATACTATCATGTCGAGCAAGAAAGTCCTCCATATATACGTCCCAGCATCCACTACAATATACATCCTATGTACAGTAATGGCCTCTAGGGCATACATATAACTAACAATCTCCCACTTGCACTAGGGCCATCTGATAGCAGTGGTTGTAGTATCTCATACTCAACCATCCCATAAAAGTCTCTCTCTAGGAACAGGCCTTTGTGAGTGGATCCGCTGTGTTGTCCTCTGAGTCTACTCTCCAAACCTCGATCACCCTGGAGATCAACCATCTCCATGATCAAGTGATACTGCCTTAGAATTTGTCTGGATCACTGATGGGACCTGCGTTCCTTGGCATAAGCCACAACTCCATTGTCACACAATGGGAGGAACAAAGTTCATCTCATGAACCATTATACACCCAAACAGCCTCTTTGGTAGCATCTTAAGTAGCGATGTATTCAGCCTTTATCGTCTAGTATGTCACGGTATTTAGCTTGGAACTCTCCCAACATACCGTCCCTTTACTGAGGGTAAAGACAATGCCTGTGACTGACATTCAGTCGTGTTTATCACCCGGAACACTTCCAGTGATTCTCCCCAGGATCGATTGATACCATCTCACTACAGCTAGTGAGTAGCCTAACATCCATTTAGATCTATCTCATAGATCAAAATCCAGGATTTAGTAGGTATCATTTTGATCCTATATGGAGAATCATAGTGATAAGCGGAGATTGATCGAGCGTAGCATAGGAAACTCCTTCCCTATCAAGAGTATGTCATCCACGTACTCTACGAGGATCATTACCATACTCCCTACTACCTTTTTGTATATACAAGGTTCATCTACCATTTTGATGATGTCAAACTGTTTGACTATTACATCAAAACAGACGTTCCAACTCCGCGATGCCTGCTTTATCATATAAAACATCTTGCACACGTTTCCGCTGCTCCCACTGTCTACGAGGCCCTCTGGCTGTGTACTTATAGACACACTCTTCTAAATCATCATTTAGAAAAGCAGTCAAGACACCCAACCGCCAGATATCGTAGTTATGGTATGTAGCCGTGGCAAGTAGGATCTGGATGGACTTAAGCATAGTCACTTGAAAAGGTTTCATCATGATCCACGCCTGGTCGATGACGAAAAGCTTTAACAAGTCTAGCTTTGAAAGTCTCAACTTTTCCATCTACACCAAGTAATCTTCTCAAGATATACTTGCTCCTGATGGGGATTTAACCCTTCAGATATTGCAACCAAAGTCCATACTTTGTTGGTGTACATGGATTCCATCTCAGATCGATAAACATTCAGCCATTCTTACAGAGTCTCACTCCTGATGGCCAGCTCGAAACTAGTTGGGTCATCATCTCATGATGCAATCCTCGCTCCCACTGTCATAGAGAAACCGAAGTATCTCTCAGGTGGGTGAGGAACCCTACTAGATCGGCGGAGAGGCTGAGGTTCGTTGGTAACTATTGAATCCTTCGGTTCTACCAAATCATCAGCTGCAGTTTGTATAGTTGGAACCTTTCCAGTTCTATATAACTTACATTGCCTCGAGCTTGTCCGGATTTTGCTTTCAGACATAGGCCGGACAACCCCAAATCTTAACTAACTTAAGAGATGGGCTCTTCCCTTATCATATCAAATATGAAGTGGTAGGCAACTGATTTGATTCGAACCCTATTCAATAGGTATGCAGCTTCATAAGTGCATAACTCCCTAAGAGGAAATAGGTAACTCAGTAGTACTCATCATAGAGCACACCTTATCACATAGGGTGTGATTGCTCCGCCCCGATATACCATCGTGCTATGGTGTATACGGAGGAGTAATGCCGAGAGAGAATCTCATTCTCCTTTAGAATAATCCAGGATTTTCGTGCTCAAGTATTCTCCTCCTTGATCTCATCATAGGACATAATACTTATACCCTTATATCTGGTTCTCTACTTCTCGCTTATATTCTGTGAATATCTCAAAAGGCTCGGACTCATGTTTCAACAGGAACATATGTCTGAATCTTGAGAGATTATCAGAGAATGTAATGAAGTACAAAGAACCAGTCTTGGCATGTGTAGACAGGGGACCTTACATACATCAACATGTATCATCCCAAGAGTTCAGTAACTCTTTCTCTGTTTCCAGTAAACGGAGCTATGGTCATCTTATCTTTGTGACATGACTGGCGAGTTTCACAAGATGTAAATTCAAACTAATTTAAATATGCATCTTTATATAACTCTAGCTAGTCGTGTCACATTGATCTGACCTAGTCTACAATGCCTCAAGAAGAATTCGTTCATTTCTGAACTCTTCCTCTTGTGTGTGTTCCATATAGTAAGAACTGTAGTTTGATTTAGAACATCAACGCTTTTAGATAACGTGCCTGAACCGATCAACTTTTGATATAGGAAATGTTCAAAACATTATCCAACAATACAAAATTATATCCTTTCTTTACTAATAAAGAGACTGATATGATTTTGTATATCAGGTTCGGTATCTAACAACATTCGTTCAGAATCAATGTATCGGTAATACAGGGTGACAGTGACCAACAGACTTGGCTGCAACATTTGCCCCGTTTTCTGCCTCATGAAACTTATCACCCGTTCTCAGTTCTCTACCTATCTGTAGCCCTATGTAACAGATTACATATCTGGGATCCTGATCCGGTATCATATACCCAGGACGTAAAGGATACTGAGAAATAGTTCTTTATAATGAACACACCCGAAGATGATGCATCATCATGCACTCTCCTCGTTTGGGCGGCACGGGAAATCTGGTATTCCCCAATTTCCTGCTCTGTCATGAATAGATTGGTTATTATTTTATCTAATCAGGATGGCTCCCACTGCTTTTTATCAAATCTTCCTTCAAACCCTAAAAGGAAAGACCAGCCGGGATTAATTACACACTACAAGTTCGCCAATCTTTCAGCCAGGCCAGTGTCGGTACTTTGAGGGAGGTCCCCCGTGCTTTCGCACGAACCTAATTAATGTAAACCTCGTTTTCCCAGAGGCGTAACCCCGTTGACACCTTTCTAGACACCTACTTGATCGGCTAATTGTAATGTATAAAACTCTCCCAGGAGTAACACTTACTCGCAGCGGGTATCGGGATCCAACTATCTCATAGAAGGTATACAATCTCATTGCAAATTTCAACACTTGAAATTCCCGATAATATTTTGCCCCTAACCTCCTATGACCTTGACAAAGGCCAACAAACCATAGGATGCTAGTCAAGTTCAACCCGTCATTTCCTGATTGAATTAAACCCACCCGCACGGCCCTTGACAAAGGCCAACAAGGTCGCACGACTACCCTAACTCAATCTGCATCATATGCATAAGCAGATAAGCACCAGTTAGCTACCGCACACTGCGCCTTGACAAAGGCCAACAAACGCAGCACGAATACTAACTACTACTTATCTGAAATGACGGAGGGCTACGACAGGTTTTTTTGAAAACCTATTGCGTAATGAACTTGATATCGTTGTAGGATCGAATGAATTTTGAAATGGAGTGTTTTTGAGGCTTTTCTAGTTTTGCTAAAGGAGTCACTCCCGGTGAAGGGATCGTCGGTCCTTTCCTCGTCGAATGAGGTGCGGGATATATCATATATATCACTGTGCAAAGCAAAAACTCTTAAAAGCAATCAAAAGACAAACCGAGTGTGTAGCATCTGCCAGTTATTGCTAAAGGAGTCACTCCCGGTGAAGGGATCTCGGTCCTTTCCTCATCGAATAAGGTGCAGGATATATCATATATATCGCTGTGCAAAGCAAGAACTGTAGCTACCTGTTTTTATTTTGAAATTCGATTCTACAACATCTTAGGTTTCTTTTAATTTCATTAATCATATTAATGAAGTCCCATCATTTAAGTACCTAAACATCACAGATAAATACGACGTACACTTATGCCATCCGCATTCGTCTCGATGTCCCCTCGTGCACCGTTAGGTTAGGTAACTAACGACAGAGCGGGGCAGGGCTAGCGCGGGTGTAAAACATAAGTAACGTCTATATAATATATCATATATACTATATACTGTATCTATCACAGAACATCACATGATCACATCACAGATATCGCAGCAGAAGAAACATATGAAATATTGGATATACTAGGACGTCCGTGTTTTCAATACGAGCCAGTATAAAACACGGATTCCACTGTCGTGATGAATAGCCAAACCCACACCCCTAGACCCCTACGAGAGCGGCAAGCAACCCTACCAATTCTAGGGTTAGGAGACCCGGACTCGACTCCTCGAGTTGGTCTCCCACTGGACCCCAGAACCCGGTTACTTGTGCCCTCCTCCTTGGGTCTATCCTAGTGCGGAAAAGTAAATAATATACAAAAGGTGACATCTTCCGCAACCTGGAAGCGCCCCAACAATAGAATATTACATACAAGTTTTTACATGAATGAAAATGAAAAACACTCATCTCACATAAAAACCCCCGGCTATTCAAACACGACGATCCAATATAACATATCCAACAACACATAACATCACATGTCATCAACGTAAGTAAATATGCGCATCCCAATTGTCGTTGACGTATAGCAACGAAACCGGCGATATCACATATTACACTTACGGTCACAGAAAAGAAAGTGTAAAACTACAACAGTTGGAATCCGCAACCACTCAGACATCGCATGCCTGACCAAATGAATTCCTTAGACATCGCATTCCTAACAATTATAAACCCCGCATTTTAGTCTCATTATCAAAAACACTTTTCAATATCAAGTCGGGCAATTCAACAAGATTCCCGACATCCTGATCGAATGCTCGTCGCAAACTTCGGTAGACGGCCGCACCCCCGATACCGTCGACGAAGTGCACCAAGGCGGAACACCGCTACCGCGAGCACCCGGACGGATGCTTTCGGCGACGGGGTTCTCCTACAGTCACTTGGTCGGGGCTATAGAGTGAAGCTGTCTATTAAGTTTACCCGGCGAGTATCCGCGTACGCTACGTGATTGCGACGGACTTTTGATCACATCAAAATTCCGTGGCAACCGATCAAGTGAGACTAAACTGCTATGTTTATAACATTCATTTAGTTATCTCATAACTATTGTGAATTCCAATTATTGTATCCCATTCCAGATAAACAGAAAATGTTAAACTTTTCGATCGAACAAACGAACACCCAAGTTTTCCCGATACAGATCAACACATGAAACAAGTCTAACAACATTCAGTTCGTGCCTCAGTAGCAACGGTCCAGCCGTAGAAGGGTCAAGCCAACGCCTCACATGTGGCACGCCGTACTTCCCCAAACCCGAAGGTTCAAAGGGCAGTTCAAGACGGTCACATAATCGAGTTAAGGTTTGTGTCTTCTAGAAGGTCCATCGCGTTACTTGCACTACTTAGAACGTCGTTAAACTTCGGAAAAATCCAACTCTTGGAAATTTCCCGACAGGGGAAAAGTTGGGTATTTATATCCGGTCGAACTTTTTTTAACATATTCTAAAATTTATCCGGAAAGCCACACAGACAAAATTTGATACTCCGATCGAAACACCGAATCCCCAAAATAACTGCAGAAAATTCAACTCTTGAATAATTTTTAAAAATATCCAGAGAACTCAGAAGCTGAAACAATGAATTACAGTGTAAGAAGTTAGGGCTGACGTCAGCAATAAGCCGCGGAACCGCCGCCTAACTAAGGAATATGCCGCGGATCCGCGCCTCAGCGCACTGTTCATGGAAAAATAATTCCACCGTAATTCTTATAATTTCCTACTGAGTTCTCTGCATATTTTTAATTTGGAAAAATCACTGTTTTTGAAAAAAGTACAGAGAGCAATTTCCCGGGTGGGGTTTCGGTTCGATCGGACTTCAAATCGCGTCTAGACTTCGCCTAAGGCTCTAGCTAGGCTCTGATACCACTGTAGGGTTCCTAGGCACTCTAGTGAGGTCTCCCAAGCCATCAACCATGGCAATTTCAAAAATTATGGTGCCTACAAACCCTAAACTACGGATCGATAACTAGATGTCTAGGCGAACAATGAACTAGTTAACACTTAACTAATGAGAAAACGGAAATACAACCTTTGTAGATCCGGTGCTCCACCTCCATAGCTCCGCAACGAAGTCCTCTCCGCTGTCCAAGTCAAATCCGGGCTCTAGGATCGGCTTCGTCGGAGAATGGGCAAGCTTGGTCGTCGATGTCCATGCCGAAGATGATCTACGTCGAGGCATCGCTAAATCAAGCTCCGACTTCACCAAGTCAAGAAACTTGTGAAGTAAACACACTCTACTAATTGGCAAGAGGTAGAGGATGAAGAAATAGGAAGTGGGTTAACTTTAGAATTAGATTTCTCACTCAAAAACATCAATCACCATTGATGAGGTAAGCTTTTCTTCACTTGAAGCAAGGAAGAAGAAGAAGAAAATGTTATGATAAGTTAAAAGAAAAAGAAAAGAATAATCAAAACTTATCATGACTTAACCATGGTAAAGTGTAGAGATTGAACTAGGGTTAAAACAAATGGTTAGGTTAAGCATGAGATAAGAATGGTGGACAAAGTCAAAGGTTCATGAATCTTCAACTACAATCCAAAACAAGCCACCATTTTCCTCATTTCCTTTTCCAAAAAGAAAATAAATAAATAAATAAATAAATAGATAAATAAAGGAAATGAAACCCTAACCATTCTTTTAACCATGGTTTAAATCTTTGCACTTAACCAAGTAAACATGTATCATCAAACATGATACAATCAAATGCACAAAATCATATCGCATATGTAATGCGCACAAACCAAGTGAGAAAATCCGTCTAAAGTGAACCGATACTAGTTAATGCAAAGTAATATATCAAATATATAATTATACATTAAATCATTAAATCAACACTTGATTCAATGATCCGGTCATGCGCACATAACCGACCGGTATCATTAGTAACATCTTATCGAATCAACACTTGATCCGATAACCCGGCTATATCGCATATAACCGATCAATGTCACATCGCGAGAATCGAATACAGTATCACATACTCGTATTATTCTCGGTCCCGCACATATCTCATATGCGCTCCTATTTCGTTTCGCTTGAGCCAGGAAACCTCTGTGTAGGACTCTAAAGACTCGTCAATACGCCGGCAGCAGATGATGATCATATCAAACACCCACAAGCCGCAAGCGGTCTGCTAAACGTAACGGCCACCCGGGTATTGAGCGATCTGAAGATCGACGAGCAAGCCCGCTCACACTCCAGTGAATCCGACCAGTAACACTACCGTACAGTCCGGTCTGATCGTCTGATATGTCGCATATCTCGCCTAGGGGTGGTAAACGTCAGACCCCAATAGCTCAATAAGTCGTGTCGATATGAGGTCTATAACTGTTCGAGAAACTACTGGTAACACTTACCAGTAAATCTCAGCAACCCTGGCCAGGGATTTCCTGTTATAGCCAATCGAACACAGCGCAACATCAACTCCCTATACCGGGAGAGACGAATCCCCTCCTATCGCTCATTGCCTCCATGTGACTCGGGACTGTACCCAAAAACCACCGTTTTGCACGCCCTCTTGGACGTGGTAAGATGGAAATCAAAGCACAGTGGGAACCACACAAGACTCTATGACGATCTCGGGTCAACAGACTACTCTGTACCAGTGTCACCAGAGAACTGCCATCTGACGTGAGGTATAATACCATCTGGGAGTTCTCGGCGAGTCCGTCCAGTGTACCCAGTCTCAACTGAGCACCCGTATATCATCTCCGATGTCAAACACCAATGGATATGGGATCATCCATCGCCCATCTGTATGGGTCGAGAAGGTATACGCTAGTCTACTCTGGTGTATCGATGCCCCGTCTCGATACACCCATGACTAGGGACTTTGAAGGATGTACTTATGGACTACCATGTCCCCACTAGTATGATCCGCATCATAGTCCAGGTAGTCAAGTACAGATCCTAAGGGCTATACCAACATGTAATAGAGAGACAATCAGTATACACGTTAAGGTAAAGTTCAACCAGATAGCATACTATCATGTCGAGCAAGAAATCCTCCCTATATACGTCCCAGCATCCACTACAATATACATCCTATGTACAGTAATGGCCTCTAGGGCATACATATAACTAACACTGCTTGCCTCGATGGACAACGAACATCAGAGGAGGCATGAGAATATGGACATGGAATCCATATTGCTTCATACAAAAGAACTGTATGGAGAGCAATCTCGTATCGCAAGATACGAAGCGTCGAAAAAGTTATTTTTGACAAGAATGGCCGTCGGATCATCAGTAGCCGAGCACGTGCTAAAGATGATCGGATACATTGAGGAGCTCGCAGACCTAGGGATCACATTGGAGAGTGAGCTATATACGGATATAGTTCTCCAGTCCCTTCCTTCCACTTACGCCCAGTTTATACTGAACTTCAACTTACAAGAGAAAGAGGTTGAACTTTCAGAGCTCCTCAACATGCTGAGGAGCGCAGAGGGCACCCTACAGAAAAGTAGGGATACATCCACTTTGTTTGTAGGAGGATCATCTTCTTCTAGGTCCAAGGCGAAAGCCAAGGGAAAGAAGAAGAAGGCCCCCGCCAAACCAAGGGGCGGTGTTAGTAAAGTGGATACGAAGGGAAAAAGTAAAGCAACAAAGATAGCGAGGAAGCTTGTGGATAAGGAAGAATGCTTCTATTGTCATAAGAAAGGACACTGGAAGAATGATTGCAGGGCCTGGAAGGCCAGAACACAGGAATTGAAGCAGGTTGCAGCTTCAGCTTCAGGTGTGTATGTTATTGAAAACTGTCTTTCAATAAACTCTACTTCCTGGGTATTGGATACCGGATCAGGATCTCATATCTGTAATTCTTTGCAGGCGTTGAGAAACCGTAGGGTTTTGAAGGCAGGTGACATGACCCTCAGAGTTGCGAACGGAGCTAGCATGGATGCTAAAGCCGTGGGGGACTATCACCTGGGAATGTCAGATGGACATGTTTTGGTTTTGCGTAATTGCTTTTTTGTACCCAACGCAACTTGTAATATCATTTCTGTATCTTTAGTTTCTAAAGAAGGTTATGAATTTGCGTTTGTAAGTAATGTTGTGAACATTCACCTTAATCAAGTTTTGATTGGGTCAGGTACATTGAGTAATGGTATATACGTGTTAAACCAACCACAGATTTTTAATGTCCAGAATACACACAAGAGAAAGTCTCCAGAAATAAATCAGACTTTCTTATGGCATTGTAGATTGGGTCACATCAATGAGAGAAGGTTGACGAAGTTACATACAGAAGGGTATTTGAATGCGTTCGAATATCAGTCGTATGCCACTTGTCAATCCTGTCTCAAAAGAAAGATGACAAAGACTCCGTTTACTGGACATGGAGTAAGAGCGAGCGAGCTCTTGGGACTCGTACACAGTGACGTGTGCGGTCCAATGTCTACACATGCCCGAAGCGGACATTCTTACTTCATTACTTTTACGGATGACTTCTCAAGGTACGGTTATGTCTTCTTAATGAAACATAAGTCCGAAGCCTTTGGAAAATTCCAGGAGTATAAGAATGAAGTAGAGAAACAGACCGGCAAAAGTATTAAGTTTCTAAGATCGGATCGAGGTGGAGAATACTTAAGTGCCGAGTTCCTGGACTATTTAAAAGAGAACGGAATTCTCTCTCAGCTTACTCCTCCATACACCCCGCAACATAACGGTGTATCGGAGAGACGGAACCGCACCCTATTGGATATGGTGCGGTCCATGATGAGTAACGCTGAGTTACCGCGATCATTCTGGGGATATGCGCTAGAATCAGCAGCATACCTTTTGAACCGAGTTCCTACTAAGACCGTGCCTACTACACCATATGAGATGTGGTGTGGGAAGAGACCCTATCTTAAGCACATTAAGACATGGGGATGTCCAGCTTTTGTCAAAAAGCAGCATACGGACAAGCTCGAGGCACGCTCGGTACAGTGCAAGTTTGTGGGGTATCCGAAGAACTCCAAAGGATATTTCTTCTACTGTGAAGAGGAACAAAAAGTTCTTGTTTCTCGTCATGCCTACTTCTTGGAAACTGAGTTTTTGGAAACCCAGATAAGTGGGAGCACAGTAGAACTGGAAGAAATTCCAGAACCACGGACTATTACTGAAAGTTTAGTGGAACCAGAGGGTTCGGAAGAACAGGACATTCCTACGCCGCTCCGCAGGAGTAGTAGGCAGACTCATCCGCCCGAGAGATACTACGGTTTTCTCATAGACGGGGATAGAGAGGATTGCATCATAGATTATGATGAGCCTACTAGCTTCCAGCAGGCCGTTCAGAGCGTTGACTCAGTGAAATGGCTGGATGCAATGCGGACCGAAATGGTGTCCATGTACACCAATAAGGTATGGACGTTGGACATTGCTCCAGACGGGGTAAAACCCGTAGGATGTAAGTGGATCTTCAAAAGGAAGATTGGTGTAGATGGACAGGTTGAGACCTATAAAGCTAGGCTGGTAGCAAAAGGTTTCCGTCAAAGACCTGGCTTGGACTACGACGAAACCTTTTCTCCAGTAGCCATGCTGAAATCCATTCGGATCCTTCTTGCCATTGCTGCCTTCCACGATTATGAGATCTGGCAAATGGACGTAAAGACAGCTTTTCTAAATGGAAATTTAGAGGAGTGTGTCTATATGGACCAGCCAGAGGGTTTCATTCAGAGTGGGAGCAGCGGAAAGGTGTGCAAGTTGCTTAAGTCCATCTATGGACTAAAGCAGGCATCGCGGAGTTGGAACATCTGCTTTGATGAGACGGTCAAAGAATTTGGCTTTATCAAAAATCCAGATGAACCATGCATCTATAGTAGATTTGTAGCGAGAACTGTAGTATTCCTCGTTTTATACGTGGATGACATTCTCTTAATAGGAAATGACATTCCTATGCTACAATCTGTCAAGGGGTTCTTGTCACACAGGTTCTCCATGAAAGACCTGGGTGATGCCTCATACATTCTGGGTATCCGGATCTACCGTGACAGATCCAAGAGGATATTAGGACTTTCTCAGTCCAGGTACATCGACACCATACTGAAGAGATTCAGTATGGAAGATTCCAAGGGCGGTAACCTACCGGCTTGTCACGGGATCACCCTCTCTAAAGAGATGTCTTCCAAGACTGATTTGGAGAGGGATCGCATGTCTATTATACCCTACGCTTCTGCGGTAGGCTCTATAATGTATGCGATGTTGTGTACCAGACCGGATGTAGCTTATGCACTGAGTGTGGTAAGCCGGTATCAGTCAAACCCTGGGGAGAAACACTGGATAGCGGTAAAGAACATTCTCAAGTACCTGAGAAGGACTAAGGAGATGTTCTTGGTGTATGGCGGAAAAGACCTCCAGATCGAGGCCTTTGCTGACTCCAGCTTCCAGAGTGACAAGGATGATTCCAAGTCCATGTCGGGTTTTGTCTTTACCCTCAATGGAGGGGCGGTGTGTTGGAAGAGTTCCAAACAGGAAACCGTTGCAGACTCGACGATGGAAGCGAAATACATCGCTGCATCTGATGCCGCAAAAGAAGCTGTCTGGATGAGGAAGTTCTTGAAAGAACTTCAGGTGGTTCCGTCCATTGTTGATCCAATACCTCTGTATTGCGACAACAACGGGGCTATAGCTTTAGTGAAGGAACCCAGGTCCCATCAGAGATCCAGGCACATCTTGAGGCGGTATCACCTGATCAGGGAGATCGTGGATCGCCAAGAGATCGAGGTTCGGAGAGTCGCTTCAGAAGATAACACTGCAGATCCATTCACCAAGGCCCTGCCCCAGACTCAGTTCGAGCGGCTGATCGAGATGATAGGTCTTCGATACGCCAGTACATGGCCTTAGTGCAAGTGGGAGATTGTTAGTGTATATGCCCTAGAGGCCATTACTGTATCATACTGGTTTGTATATTACTTAATGGATGCTTGGGATATTCACCTTGTATATACAATTGTTCATACCAGAATATTACATTTTATACCGCCAATTCTTACGCTCGTGTGTTTATAGGTAGGTGCTTTTGATCAGTGTTTGCTACATATTTGCAGAATACAGGTTCTCGGTTCTAAAACGGTGAAATTCATGGAAAACACGACAAAATCCGGGTTCCTGCCAACCACTGAGAAAACACGGTCTCCGCTCGTCATCCGTATGTTGCCAGATACCAGTTTAGGAAGACAAAATGTCAAATCAATGTCACCTTCATGCACAAGGCTCAATGGCAACAACAAGTTCCAAGAAATCTACGCGGAGCTCGAGGCAATCATGAAAAATGCATCCACAAAAGTCCACCTTTGCTCAACAGAAATTCTGGAAGAAATGTGAATGTATTTTAAGAAAATATATGTACCACACTGAAGGGGACAGCAGACCAGGGCCGTACTGAAAAGCCCATGCCCTAACTCCATCATAGGGCCGCGGATCCGCGGCCAATAGGGGGTATTGGCGGCGGATCCGCGGCCGTACGGGCGCCGCAGCTTGTCAACTTTTGTGGGTATTTTGGTCTTTTCACATGGGTCCAGTTTGTTGCCCTAGATTTCATTTTCCCTGCCTATAAATACAGCAGATCTGAGCCCAACCAAGGGTCATTCTTTTGTTCCTCTTTTTGTTAGGATTTAGTCTTTTTCTTCTTCTTCTTCATTCTTTTTCCATGAAAATTGTAGTGAGAGCTTTTTGAGTGGGAGATCAATGAAGATGAGGGCCTTTTGTATCATTCTCTTTTGTTTCTTCTTCCCCTTGAGATTCTTGCTTTCTCTTGATCATTCAACCTCTTCATTGAGCTTGAATGGTTAAGGGTTAGTTATTGATCTCAAGGGTCGTATTTTCTTATGGAATTAGCGCTTCATTTCACATGCGTTCTCTACCCTTCTCTTGATCTTGCAACCTCTTGATTGAGCTTGCAAGTTTAAGGGTTGGCTATTGATCACATGCTTGTCTTGAGTTCTAGTTTCTTGTTCTTTTTATTTGCTTATTTATTACTTGCTTTTTATTCTTTCTTGCATTTTTCATTCTTGTCTTTTATTACTTGCAATTTTATTCATGCACTTAATTACTTGTAATCTTTTCTTTTCTTTGTTCTTTTCTTTTGCTCTCTTTTGTTTATTTTGTGAATGGTTGTAATTATCGTTGTTAAGATGAAATACGGTATTGTAAGTTAATATCTTCTTTCTCATTTCATTTTCCCGTTATTTTCCATTGAACTCCGCCCAAACCATACGCAAGCGCTCCGTTAGGCATCCTACCCTAACAAGGTAACGGTGATTCCTAACGGCGACCGGTTGCGTTCGGTTTGGCCGGAGGCAAAAGCAAGAGACAAGAACGGAAGGACAAGGGTAAATAAGCCGTATTCCACGATTACCGCGCTTAAATCCCCTAATCCACGTTGTTGCCAATTGCTTTAGCTTCAATTGGTCAAGACTCGGCTCAAAGGTTTTGAGTACGGATTTCTTTAGCTTACAATCTCGTATCTTCTTCTTAACAACTTCATACTTGCAAATAAATACACATAGGTTAGATTGAACAAACTCATACAAATTCTTTATTGACTCGTCTAAAACAAGAACGGACATACAACCATCTCCCTGTGGATCGACCCGTGCTCAACCGGCTAGCTGCATAGCGACACCGTCCTGATCGCGGTAAACTTTAGAACTTTGAACTTCCGACACGCCAAAAGCGTGCGATCAAATGGCGCCGTTGCCGGGGAGACGGTAGCGTATTTTCTCTCTTGTTATTCGGGTTAATATTCTTTTTGTATATATATCAAAAAAAAAAAATTCTTTTTGTTTTTTTTTTTGATCATTTTTGTGGGCAAGAGTGCAGATTTTTGCAGATTTGCAAACTGCGATTGTGGGGAGCAAAGTGTACGTTCAAAGTTAAGGTGATTACGAAGTACAGTGCCAAAGATCCGGGTAGTTTGACCCGCGCAAGCGAACTTTTCAAGCTTACCGGATTTGATTCAACGGAGGTTTCCTAACCCAAAACTTAACGGTACGTACTTTACTAACACCTTCTTCTCAAATCCGACGCATCCAATATACTATTCTTTGCAGGATTCTTTGCAAGTTCGCTAGCAAACGCTAAAAATTGACTAACCCGTATTTGTTGCAGCGCCGCGCTTAAACTAAAAAACGATTGTTTGATTCTTTATAGAATTTTTTGAATTGCGCATTGCATACATTAATACGGACTTAAGGGCAAGCGAACCCCATAATATACGGTAAAGGATTTCATCACCTTTTCCGTGGCCCACAAATCACGAACTTGAGCATAACGTTTACCCGCACAAAATTTAAAAGAAACTAGACTTTAAGCCTTAAGGACTTCGCGCTCACTAGGAGAAGTTAACTGTATTTAGAACCTTGCTTAACGGTATATTGTTTATGGGGTGTCTAGGAAAGTGTTAACGGCGAAACCGCCAAAAGAGAAAGGGTTATTTAATTAAGGAACTTCGCGAAAGCGTTGGAAAACCTCCCCTTATCTCTACACTTACCTGGCCTCGTGATCAGTGTATCTTGAGCCTGTTTCTCGACACAGTTTTACTTCGACAATCAAGTTCGGGAGCAGGTCTAGTTGACCTAGGTGAACCCTAGAACGATTAGGTGTGTGGTATTTTTGTGTCGTGATTGTTTTTGTCAATATTCTTTTTTGTGTATATTTCATTCTTTTGTTAATATTCAAAAAAAAAAAATCACATTCTTTTTCCCCTCCTTTTCTCTACCTTTCTTTCTCTCTCTTCATATCATGGGTACCCCACCTCGAAAAACTCTTGCCGAACTTTGGTACCCACAACCAGACATTACTTCTTACGGTTCTTGCTTTGGCCGAACATCGAACGACCCCTCCATGCCCAAAGTTTCACTGAAAGATCGCATAGCAGCGTCTAGGACAAACACTTGCACTCCTCATTCCACTTCGTATCAACCTTTTCAACCTCCCGCACCCGCTTATGTTGATACCCCTTTTGCAAGTCGTCCTTTGTCCATCGCTGAACATATTGAACAATCCCGTAGCCGATCTTTCACTCCTTTCACCACTTCAAATTCTTGGGATCAACAATTCCATTCACCTTCCTATCCAAATGTTGATCCTGCTCCTGTCCAACCATTCAATTCCTACCAATCCTACCCTACTTTTGCACCTTCCCTAGACATTGCATCAGACCCGCCAGTTGGGAGTTTTCAGTATCCAAACAACTTTGAATCTTTTACAGAACCCCCTTCACAACCCTTGTCTAGTCTGGAACAGTCGTTGGAAGACTTTAAGGTAGCGTCAAGCCAACAGATGATGGAGTTGAATGCGTCCATGGCCGCTCTCATACAACCTAGTGACCCGGTAGCTAGTTTTCAACTAGCTCCAAATTTTCCAATGTATGAAGAAGCGGTAGGACAGGCTGTGAATTTGAGTGGAGAGAGTGAGATGTACCCCCTTCCAAATCAAACCTACCCATCCCAAATTGAATCCCACAACTCCTGTTTTGAAAGTTTATCAAGTATCCCACATGATTTATCAATTGAAGATAGAATGATTAATGAGTTGTGCGACTTTGTAGTGTTTGATTTACCCAATTGTGAAGGGTCCCCTTTGAGTGAAACCATACCCAATCCTTTTGACCTCTACACCTCCACTCTAGAACCTGAATTGATTAAAATCCATGCTTTTGATGAGGTGTCAGAGAATTTTGATTTTCACTTAATTGAGGATATTGACGCTGGGAATATTTTGGATGATGAACCTGTAGATTTGACTGAGTTTCTCTCTCCAATTCATCATCCCGAGTCATTAAATGTTTTTCCCGAACCCCATATGCGTCTGGACTTTGATGAAATATGCATGGATGAGCTTAACTTTGAGGAAAATTTTGAGGATATTTTTGAGGATGAAACAGTTCTAGATGATGAGTCGGATTTTCCAATTCATCCTGTTCCTTTCACTGACTGTGTACACCTTCCAGAACCCTTAACCGATACTCTTCCTCAACCACTTTCCTCCATCCTTTCCATCGTTCCGACCTTGCAAGAACCCGTCTCACTTTCATTTACTATGTCTGGTTTACCAAGTTCGGCGTACCCATGGTTTCTTACGAATCTTGAGGGATTTGACCCAATCTCTCGCCGGGTTAATAGATTAGCACAATCGCTGTTTACACATCGCTCCTCACAAATTGTGCTAATCTATTCACTCCATTTGCACCCTCAAGTTCGTACTCCACTTCTTTTTCCCTTCCGCCATTCTTCTTCTGATATACCGAGACCGTATCCCGCTTCTATCTCCATACGGTCTCGCGTATTCTCCATCTCTTTTCTCTACGCCTTCTTTCACCAGCCACTGCTTTATCACGATAAGATCTTTGAATGGTTGGTGTTAACTTTTGGCCTGTGTAAGGCCTTGTATAGATTGATACTGTTCTTTCCCCCCTAAACCTGAATTTCAACGCTTAACAGTGGAAACACTGTTTTACTTAAGTTTGGGGGGGGACACCTTTTTTGTATATATTTTTGGTTTTCCTTTTTGTATATAATTTGTTTTTAGGGGGAGCGCCGGCAATTTTGACCCTCTTGGTATAGCCTGACAGTGAGGGCACTGTCAAGTTTAAGTTTGGGGGTGTGCTCGGTAAGCTTTCTTCCTTCGCATTCATTTGTATATTTTGCATTTGCATACCTTATTTAAAAACCCACAAAAATCAAAAATTTTCCAAAAATATAAAAACTTTGTCGTCAAGTTAGCTATTAGGGTAACTTAGATTTTTATTCTGAAAGTTTAGTTGATATATTAGAAATAACTAAATTCTAGACTTAGGAATTGAAAATCCTTAAAATAACCCTCATTCTGTCTAACTTTGGTAAGTATACGTCCTTACAATTTTTGAGTTCAGTTCTTGAGTCAAGTCAAGATGAAGGGAAAGTATTGAAGCTTTACTGGAGGATAAGTCTGAAAAATAGTTTTTTTCTCGAGTTCAAATTTAGAAAGTATATACCCTACAAACTGCACTTACACGCACCTTGAAACTTGGGATAGTAGAGGATACCTAGAAATACTCTTGCTTGACAGCCTAGTATGAAAGAAAAAACGGTATTTAAAGCTAAACACCAAAAGAGCACATTGAAAAATATATCCGGTCTTGAAAAAGAAAAAGAAAAAGAAAAAGAAAAAAAAAATAGAATAAAGTCAAGACCTGGAAACTGCTATTTACGCTTTAAAGCTCACACATTCAGTAATCGGCCGTTAGTGCCTCATGAAGCATTAATAGTCGCATGAAAGGTGTGTGAGCAAATCCGTCCATCCTTAATGAAAAGAAGTAGTATTAGGTATTAGGACAAGGGTATTATAGCTTGAATTGAATTCTTGAGTGTAGGGGTGCAAATACACACACACGTAGGGGTATACAATCGATGTTTGGATAAAAGATAGAAATAAAGAATAAGACTTGTGTTTTCTGTAAAGTTGATAAAAATCCCTGATTTGAGGCCGCGCTTTAGAAGGAAAACTCAGGAGATCCAAGAATAAATAGATTAGAGGTGTGAAGCATAAGGGTTGGATATTTCTAACTTAGGATGATAGAATTTCTAACGTAAATACTAAACTGTAGGAGTAGAATCGACGTTAACTTATGACACTAGCTTGACGGGATTTTGTGGGTAGTATCCGCTGAAAACCCTCAGGAGACAACACTCCTCCTACTAGGGACACCTAGAGGTTTAACGGCTTGTTGCACGCGCTCAGTGCAATCGCGTTCCCTGCGAAAGTGCGGTTAGGATTTTATTTTTGTGAATAATTGGTTTTGCTCGGGACGAGCAAAAGTTAAGTTTGGGGGTATTTGTTCGTACCAGAATATTACATTTTATACCGCCCATTCTTACGCTCGTGTGTTTATAGGTAGGTGCTTTTGATCAGTGTTTGCTACATATTTGCAGAATACAGGTTCTCGGTTCTAAAACGGTGAAATTCATGGAAAACACGACAAAATCCGGGTTCCTGCCAACCACTGAGAAAACACGGTCTCCGCTCGTCATCCGTATGTTGCCAGATACCAGTTTAGGAAGACAAAATGTCAAATCAATGTCACCTTCATGCACAAGGCTCAATGGCAACAACAAGTTCCAAGAAATCTACGCGGAGCTCGAGGCAATTATGACAAATGCATCCACAAAAGTCCACCTTTGCTCAACAGAAATTCTGGAAGAAATGTGAATGTATTTTAAGAAAATATATGTACCACACTGAAGGGGACAGCAGACCAGGGCCGTACTGAAAAGCCCATGCCCTAACTCCATCATAGGGCCGCGGATCCGCGGCCAATAGGGGGTATTGGCGGCGGATCCGCGGCCGTACGGGCGCCGCAGCTTGTCAACTTTTGTGGGTATTTTGGTCTTTTCACATGGGTCCAGTTTGTTGCCCTAGATTTCATTTTCCCTGCCTATAAATACAGCAGATCTGAGCCCAACCAAGGGTCATTCTTTTGTTCCTCTTTTTGTTAGGATTTAGTCTTTTTCTTCTTCTTCTTCATTCTTTTTCCATGAAAATTGTAGTGAGAGCTTTTTGAGTGGGAGATCAATGAAGATGAGGGCCTTTTGTATCATTCTCTTTTGTTTCTTCTTCCCCTTAAGATTCTTGCTTTCTCTTGATCATTCAACATCTTCATTGAGCTTGAATGGTTAAGGGTTAGTTATTGATCTCAAGGGTCGTATTTTCTTATGGAATTAGCGCTTCATTTCACATGCGTTCTCTACCCTTCTCTTGATCTTGCAACCTCTTGATTGAGCTTGCAAGTTTAAGGGTTGGCTATTGATCACATGCTTGTCTTGAGTTCTAGTTTCTTGTTCTTTTTATTTGCTTATTTATTACTTGCTTTTTATTCTTTCTTGCATTTTTCATTCTTGTCTTTTATTATTTGCAATTTTATTCATGCACTTAATTACTTGTAATCTTTTCTTTTCTTTGTTCTTTTCTTTTGCTCTCTTTTGTTTATTTTGTGAATGGTTGTAATTATCGTTGTTAAGATGAAATACGGTATTGTAAGTTAATATCTTCTTTCTCATTTCCTTTTCCCGTTATTTTCCATTGAACTCCGCCCAAACCATACGCAAGCGCTCCGTTAGGCACCCTACCCTAACAAGGTAACGGTGATTCCTAACCGCGACCGGTTGCGTTCGGTTTGGCCGGAGGCGAAAGCAAGAGACAAGAACGGAAGGACAAGGGTAAATAAGCCGTATTCCACGATTACCGCGCTTAAATCCCCTAATCCACGTTGTTTCCAATTGCTTTAGCTTCAATTGGTCAAGACTCGGCTCAAAGGTTTTGAGTACGGATTTCTTTAGCTTACAATCTCGTATCTTCTTCTTAACAACTTCATACTTGCAAATAAATACACATAGGTTAGATTGAACAAACTCATACAAATTCTTTATTGACTCGTCTAAAACAAGAACGGACATACAACCATCTCCCTGTGGATCGACCCGTGCTCAACCGGCTAGCTGCATAGCGACACCGTCCTGATCGCGGTAAACTTTAGAACTTTGAACTTCCGACACGCCAAAAGCGTGCGATCAACAATCTTGCTCAAAATAGTAGTATGCTACTTGGTTTGTTTCTACTTCAATGTGTACATGTGTTTATTTTTGTATATCGCCTATACACATTAGTAGAGCCCTTAGGATCTTTGCTTGATTACCAGCGATGTGATGGCCGTCACACTAGTGGGGCTGGGTAATCTATAAGCACATCCTTATGCAGGTCCCTGGTCGCAGGACTACCGAGACAGGGCATCGATTCTCCGGAGTAGACCAGCGCATGCGCTTCTCATCCCAGTGTGGGAGACGGTCTGTCCCACAGCCGTCAGTACGTCGTACTTGAGATAGTATGCGGGTGCTCGTTAGGTTACGGGTACACTGGACAGGACTCGTCGGGAACTGACTAGTTGGTATTATACCTATCGTCAGTTATCAGTTCCCAGGTGACATGAGTACAGCTTAGTCCGCTGACTTGACACTGTCACTTCGCCTCGAGTGTGTTCCTACTGTACTTTGATCACTACCCTACCACGGCTCAAAGGAGTCGTGCAAACAGGTGGTGGTTGGGTGCAGTCCCGAAGCACTTGGAGGCAGTGAAGGTTAGACAGGATTCGTCTCTCCCGGTATTGGGGGTTGACATCGCGCTGTGTCTAGGAGAGCCATTACACGAGTAGTCCCTGGCCAGGGCAAACGAGATATACTGGTAGCTTTCCAGTGTTGTCTCAGGGTGTTTTGGGCTTCGCTCCGGCACGACTTGTACCGCTATTGGGGGACTGACGTTTACCGCCCCCTAGGCCCGCCATGCGATGTATCAGACGAACAGACCGGACTGTACGGAGAATGTCACACTCAGGCTCAGTAGGAGTTCAGATGGGTTTCGCCTCGTCGGTCTTCTTGTCGGCACTACCTGGGGACCGTTACGCACAGCTAGTGCCGCTTGCGGTCTGTGGTTAAACCCACTGCCAGCGTAGTGTCGAGTCTTTAGAGTCCCACACAGAAAGCTTTTTGCCTTTAGGCAAAAGAGTAGAGGTCGCATGGTATTGCGACAGGTCGCATGGTTTTGCGACAGGGTTCGGTCACATCCGTGCACTTGTGCGCGTACAGTGTCCGGACAGTTTACACTAGCGGGCTTTGGTTTAAGCCAGATCCTAGTGTACCTTATGGGATTGGATTTATCCAGTGTGCATTCGTGTTCCTCGGAACGCGGATGCGGGTGTGTATGCACAGTTGACAGGGAGGCAGAGGCAGTGGATTCTCATTAGGGTTGTTGACAGTTGACCGTTGACTATTTGACTTTTTGCTCAACCCTAATGAGAATATGATATGTGATTAACTATTATATTAATTAAGTATTATGGTGATATGGTTGTTGACTTTGTTGACTTGTTGACTTTTGTTGACTTGTTGACTTTGTTGACTTGTTGACTTTTGTTGACTTGTTGACCGGTTGACTAGGCTTGACTAGTTGACCATCATGATAACCATAGCCATCATTTCATGGCAAAGACTTTTGTTTGCTTGCTCATTTGTGCAAAATGAGTGCATGAAATGATATGGTTATGGTTGCTTCAACCATCACATAAGACTTTTTTAAGTATGATGAGTTATCATTGCTTTGGATTATGAGAGGGTGAAAGACAAAAGAGAGCCTCATTCTTTCTTGCTCATTCTCTCTCTTGTTCTTGAGCTCTCCTTTTGCTCTCACCCTCAACCTCTTGCTCCCTCTCTTGATCCAATGGTTCTATTGTCTCATGAGTTGAGAATCAAGAACCATAGATAAAATCCCATTCTAATTCTTCTCTACTCATTCTAGTTCACTAGGTTTAGCAAACCAAGTGAACTAGTTTCTTCAAAGAACGAAGAAGGAGCTAAAGGTTGGAGCTTTCAGGTGGATCTATCTTCGGCGTACGGAGACGACGAGAAGAAGCCAATCGGACCACCACCGGAGCTTGAAGACGAAGGAGTTCAAGACAAGCAAGGTATAACCCCCTAACCGAGTAGCTAGAAACTCATAGTTAGGTTGTTAGATAGATGTTTAACCAAGATCCGGGTTATAGGTCCATGTTACCACCTCCGTAAAAATCGTTTTTTACCAAATTCCGCATTCCCGAAAGTACCGGGAGAGGTAGCATGGACTTACAGTCCCATCAATTGATCACACCATAAAGAACGAAAATATACTGACGTACGTATATGCCATCTGCATTCGCCACTAGGTCCCGTCATCACCCGTTAGGTTAGCTAACTAACGGCAGAGCGGGGACTGGACTAGCGCGGATGGAAAACATATACAACATCTACTAATATATGTACCAATATATAGTATTTCGCTCAAGGCGTGAATAAAATGCAACATCACAGAAATGTACAGCATCACAGAACAATACAGATATCTGGGATCCCCGGGTTTCACAGAGCCACTACTGAAACCCGACGTTCCCCTGGTCGTGTGGATAGCCTGTGCAATGAAAACCTAGACCCCTACGGGCGCGACAAGTCACCCGCCAAAACCTGAAGCAAGGCAGCCCCCTTCAGCGCCGTGAATGGACCACCCAGCACTTCACGGAATCCGGTAACTTGGGCACCCCTCCTGGGTCAACCTGTACCCCCTACGAGTGCGGCGAATAGCCCGCCAATTCCAGACTGAAGCCCCTCCGTCTCAATGCCCTGAGATGCGGGCTTGTTGCCCTCCAGAACCCGGCTATCCGTGCACCCCTCCGCGGGGTAGCCCTAGTACAGAAAGTAAAATATACATACAACGGGTACATCGACCGCAACCAGGTCGTGCCCCAAAAGAATAATACAAACAGGCAGTGACGGCGGTCCACATGTCGGACGCTCGCCCCGCAATAACAAATGTACATAATACAACAAAACTGTACTAGAATTGCATCCAGGCTATCCCCCACGACCGATCCGCAACATCACAGTAAAAACACAGAACATCAACGTGAAAGTCACGTTCGCAAATCCGTCTAACCGGGCTATAGCAGTTAGACCGGATTTACCGATCGAGTGACATTCACGGTCGCAGATATAATGTAAATACTGTGAAATAATGTGTTTAAAATATCCGATCGATCAAAAATTAACAAGTGGGCCCCCAAGCAATACTGTAGCACTCACAGAAATTCTGGGCCCAAAATTAATATTCCAGAAACCCTAAAATCACCCCAGAAACCCACTGAAGAAATTTGAAGCAATGATCCCACCAACCTGCGGCGGAACCGCGGCAACAGGGGGGGTTTTGCCGCGGTTCCGCGCTCTACCTGAGGGATCACTGTCTCGAATTTTCCCAGAGTTCTTAGAACTCCCTGCACATCATTCTGAGACCACCTGAAAAATTTTTAGACTTCAAAAAATTTCGACAGAAACTGATGTGAAGGAAAAATACGGTTTTTGGAAATTTTGGTCGATCGGAAATGCAAACACATCAAACGAAGCTAGACGAAGTTAATGGCGAGGCTCTGATACCACTGTAAGTGCACGGCGGCGCCCCGGCCGTCAATCAGACGGCCAAATGCGGAAACGGTGATAAACTTTAATTTTGTGAACTTTGCAAACCGGCACCACCGCGCACTAAACCCCGGATCGGGCCATTAAACTTGTCCTAGCTAACTAACAAGATAGGGAAGAGATATACCGAATGATCCGAGTCCTCCGGTCTTCTCGTCATCGTCCCGATCTCGCGCGGAAACTCCGGTCGTCGCCTCCTTGCCGGAAGGGCACCACATCGCCTGCATCTTTTACGGGCTCCCACCTCAATACCGAGGCAACTCGGGCACGAAGCTGGCAAGTCGACGTGCCCAAGGTTTGCTGTAGAATGTGTAGTGCTTTGTCTCTTTGGGGTTATGTTGCTTTGATGGAGGAATCAACAAGATATGAACATGGGGATTTTTGTAGCAATGAAAAATGAGATGGATGATATATTTCCCACACCAAAATGAAACTCTCTCATTTTTCCTCCTCTCTACAAAATGTGGCCGGCCTTGTCCAAATAAGGAATGGTGGAGGGATATGAAACCAAAACAAGAGGGAGGTGAGTGTAGGAGAAAGAGAAGGTGACCATATTCAAAGACAAGAAAACAACAACCATGCTTACACCTTAATCAACCCATACCCTCATTAATGCAAGTGATGGATGAAAGATATCATAATCAATACTTTTGCAATAAAACCCCTCCACAAAATGTTATTTGCAAACTTGCAAATAACCCCCTCCATCGGAAAAGTCCGGCCGGGAAAAAACAAAGGAAAACCGGCCGGAACGGAATCCAAACTGGCAACTCCAGAAAACTGGTCCCGTAATAAATTACCGGAAAACCCCGATACTGTGCATACACACCCGCATCTGTATTCCGACCGTATACAAATGCAAAGAGACAAAAACTACACTGTACTAAACTAGTATCCGGCTTAAACCAAAGCCGGCTAGTAATGTTCGTCCGATCCTGATCCGTGCAATACCGCACGTATCAGATCGAACCCTGCCATATAACTATACGGCCTCTAGTACAAACCATCCGATCCTGATCCATGCAATACCGCACGTATCTGATCGGACCCTGCCATATCTCCATACGGCCTCTACAGCGTTTCGCCCGAAAGCTTGAGTAACTGAAAGTGTGGTGGACTCTAAAGACTCGTCAATACTATGGCTGTGGATTTAACCACTAGCACGTCAGAGGTATATGCCAATACGTAACGGGCCACCAGCTATTGACCAAAAGGGACGTCGATGAGCGAACTCATCCTGACACCCTACTGAGCCTGTCAGTGACAATATCCGTACAGTCCGGTCCGTTCGTCTATGAGCATCGCATGTCGGGCCTAGGGGGTGGGTAAAGGTCAGACCCCCAAAAGCGGTACAAGTCGTGTCCGAGTGTAGCCCAGAACACCCTGAGATACTACTGGAATACCTACCAGTAAATCTCCTGCCTTGGCCAAGGACTTCGTGTAATGGCTCTCCTAGACACAGCGCGACCTCACCCCCAATACCGGGAGAGACGAACCCCCGAAGATCCGCTCACTGCCTCCATGTGGCTCGGGACTGTACCCAACTAAAACCTGTTTGCACGACTCCTTTGAGCCGTGGTAGGGTAGTAATCAAAGCACAGTGGGAACTCACACGAGACAAATGACGATCCCCAGGTCGATGAACTAACCTGTACACATGTCACCTGGGAACTGCTATCTGACGTCAGGTATAAGACCAACTAGCATGTTCCCGGCGAGTCCTGTTCGGTGTACTCATAACCCAATGAGCACCTGTATACATCTTAGGTGATCCAACTGACACCAGTGGCTTGTGAGACCGGCCACCGCCCCTCGTCGGGGTCTCGACTGTATACACTAGTCTACTCTGGAGAATCGATGCCCTGTCTCGAATCTCCCACGACTAGGGACCTTTTAAGGATGTGCTTGTAGACCTCCAGCTCCCACTTATATGATCGCCCTCATACTGCTGGTGGTCAAGCAAGAATCCTAGGGGCTCTATCAACGTGCAATAGCAACTTGTCAGGTCACCTAAAGCAGTACACGATGATAAAGGTAAACCAGATAGCAAACTATCATCTCGAGTAAGACTGTCGTACCGGGATAGGTCCTCCCTCAATCATTGCAATCACGTGCCTGTGATCCAATAATTGACTCTGAGGGCACTATCTCCAACATCGATCAGTATACACTAGTCTACACTGAAGTATCGAGACCGGGTATCGATACTTCAGTGTAGACTAGTGTATACTGATCGAGACCCCGACGAGGGGCGGTGGCCAGGTCTCACAAGCCATTGGTGTTAGTTTGTTCACCTAAGATAGTATACATGTGCTCGTTGGGTTATGAGTACACTGTACGGACTCGCCGGGAACCTGCTAGTTGGTATTATACCTATTGTCAGATAGCAGTTCCCAGGTGACATGTGTACAGGTTAGTCTGTCGACCTGAGATCGTCATTTGTCTCGTGTGAGTTCCCACTGTGCTTTGATTACTACCCTACCACGGCTCAAAGGAGTCGTGCAAACAAGTTTTAGTTGGGTACAGTCCCGAGCCACATGGAGGCAGTGATCGGATCATCGGGGATTCGTCTTTCCCGGTATTGGCGGTTGATGTCGCGTTGTGTACGGGTGACCATCACCACAAATCCATGGCCATGGTAGACGAGGATTACCGATCCAGGATCGATAGTTTCTCAGGAGGTGATGGGTTACATGCCGACACTGAATATCGCGTTGTTGGGGTCTGACTTTATCCACCCCCTAGACTCGATATGCGATACTCTTAGACGAACAGACCGGACTGTACGGATATTGTCACTGTCAGGATCAGTAGGGGTTCTGCATGAGTTTGCTCGTCGACCTCCCTTTCGCTCAATACCTGGGTAGCCGTTACGTACAGCTAGTATCGCTGACGTGCTTGTGGTTAAACCCACTGCCAGCGTATTGACGAGTCTTTAGAGTCCCACACAAAGGGTTTTCACGGTTCAGGCGATATGGTGTACATGATGTATGTTGGTACATACAGGTGTCCGATTAAATATGTGCATGCTGCGCAGACTTTAAACGGACGGTTGATAATACTAGCGGCTTAGGATTAAGCCGGATTATTAAATCGGGTTTTTTGATTTAATAATTTACATATGTATTTATATATATGTATTCTAGTATTATTGTTCGCTATTTATTTTCTCTCTTGGCTATTCGTATTTTTGTACGAATACGCGTATATGTATTTCGATACATGTACCGGAAGTATTCCGTATTTTATACGGGATAGCTTCTAGAAGTTTTTGCACCTCATTATTTCATTTTCCATTTATGGAAATTCATTTGTTTAATGATGAGGTGGAGGGTGTGAGGTGGCATGAACATGGAACAAGGTATGGGTTTTGGGTACAAGTTCATTTGTTTATTGTAATTTGACATTGAAAATTTTTTTTTTGGAAATGAGAGGGAGAGGAGCCGGCCACTATTTTGAGGTGGGGGATTCATTTTTTGGTTACATGATTGATTACACTCTCACTCTCATTCTAAAAAAAATAAAAATACAAAGCCATTTTATTGTTGTTCATGCCAAAAGCTTTCACCTCCTTCATCTTCTTCTTGAGTTTCTCATTGAGCTCAAGGGTAGAGAGAAAAACATAGTGACACACTACTACACCTCGACTCTCCATAGCTAGCGACTTTGGAGCGTCGGTTACCTCGTTCGTCGAGGTTGGAGCTTGTGCCGTTTCCCTCGGGTGGATCATCGGAGATGGAGGAAGACCGGCGACCAAACCACATCAAGGAGCCGCTAGGAGATTGGAATGAAGACCGAAGGACACGGATCAACTCGGTATAAAAATTCTAACTCTTAGTTAGTTTGCTAGTTTAGGGTTTAAGGTTGATCCGGAATTCGTGTAACGGTAGCGCCGGTTTCAAAAATTTTTGTTCAGCATTTTGGCCGCGTTTCGATAGCCGGGGCGCTGCCGGAACCCAACACCCTAAACCCTAGATTTTTGCTATAAATACCACCCCTCAAATCACCCCCCTCACTCACAAATCCCTACCTAAACTCTCAAAAAAATTCCAAGATCCTTTTGTGTGCAAGTGGAGTTAGCAAAGGGCGAAGCTCCGACGAACTTCCGGCGACAACTCAAGGAGTTTCCGACGACGAAACGATGCACCGGAAACTCCCACCACTTCCTCTTTCTCTCCTCTAGCCAATCATCCATTAAGTACCTACTTTTCCTTCTTTTCTCTATTCTACAAACTTTCAAAACTAAATCCGACGGAAGCGGAGTTAGTCCGATTTCCGATTCGGTTTTCTTTAAAAACCATAATTTTTTCTTCATCAAGATACCTTAATATCATCACATTTTGTTCATTAAAGGTTAATAAACATCTTTAACAAGTTTCATCACAAAATATTGGTATATGCATCTTTTATCGCAATTTTACATTAAAATACCACAAACTTTAGTTTCCGACATAAACTCTATAATACCTTTATACCTTTAGATAACTCATGAGGTAATGACATGCCTCCTCACAACACACATATCTAACATAGCATAATGAAATTTGGGAATATAGATTTGTGAAAATACGACTTTACATATTACCACCTTCAACTATTAAAATCTTTTTCTATAAGAAGTGTATTTAACAAATCTTTGCAATTGCGCCTCTACAACCCATTTTGGGGAACCCGTTCGGCATGGTGCGGATTATCGCACATCCTCGAACCTAGTAGAGTGAGATGCAGACCTCTGCAAGGAGCATACGATCTCGAAAGATTTTTTATACATTTTTTCTTTAGAAAATGTGGTTTCTATTATAAATAAAACTTATATATGTAATAAATAAATATATATGTAATTAATATCAAAATATCTATTTTTAATATTTATAATATTCCACATTTCCAAAATTCAAGAAAAACATCCCATTTACAAGAAAATACCATACAATTCCAATATTTCAAATAAAACCTTATACTTTAAAACTAGGTCATATTCATAAGAAATTTCACATTTAATAAAAGAAACATCTATGAAAACTCTAAAGACAATAATTAAATACTTGAGGTGTATTTTGTAATTATGCCAAAACTATTTTACGTAAAAAAAAACCCTCAAGTTATACTAAATAAATCTCGAGGGGGTTTTATGAAAAATAATTACCTACATATCCAATCTCGAGGGAAACTCAACCTTGTACTCCATATACCGTAGTCTCTGGTCTAGTGAGACTCCTCTCGTATACACTGGCCTCTTCTGTACCAAGCTACAAACAACAGCTTTAACACTAAATACAACATTATAACAATATACTTTCTATTCTGTCTATTCCATTCTTGTCTATTTACGAGAATTACCGAGCGATTTGTTTTCTAACGACATTCTCTTTCTTCTTCTTTGGAATGTTGTTCGGACTCACTGGAGATCGAGCCCACCTGCGAGGATTTGGACCAGCTAACTTTCGACCCAGAGCTTTAGATTCCTTGTACACATTTACATTCTGTATTTTCCATTTCTGTTATGCCACTGTTTAGGCATTGCTTTCCATTCCATGTATTTACTTTTCAGATGCATTGTAAAAAGAATGTTAATAAATAAAGTTGTTGTTCATTTATATCTTGTCTCTTGTGTACATTACATTTTATATTGCTTAGATACGCTTAGCGTGTTTACTTCTGAGTAAATACGCCGCGTGACCTGTCGCGTCCTCCGCCCGTATACTTGGAAAGCAGGGCATGGCAGGTTTAGTTGGTGGCCCATGCAGGTCCGAGCTGTATGGAACCCTATCATGCAGTTCAGTTCTGGGTGGACAACCTAAGCAATATAACACAAGAACCAACAACTGAAAACATTCTTTACAATTCATATTTCTTGAATCTTATCATTTTATATACGTTGAATCTGTCCTAACTCAAAATTTTCTTTCAAGGTTATAGATTCCCCAAACAACACTAGCACGAATGTCAACAACACTCCCCCACCACTACCACTCACACTTGTCGTCGCTGCTCCAATCAATGAGCAGGCGGTTCTGCTTGACGCAATCCGTAGCCTCCTGGAAGGACAGCAGCAGCAGACTGCTATCTTGATGAACCGACCAGAGGCAGAAGCACCTGGAGTGAAGCAATTCAGTGCCTTGCACCCCAAGCAATTCTCAGGAAAAGAGAGCCCTCTAGAATCTGAGGAATGGGCTCAAAGCATCGAAGATGATCTGGCAGTGGCACAAGTGCCAGAGATAGCTTAGGTCCGTGTTGCGAAATTACAGCTCACGGACAATGCACGGGTTTGTGGAAGGCGGAAGAAAGCCGTCTTGATCAACCCATCGAATGGAAGACTTTCCGCGACATGTTCGACGCAAAGTATTTCCCAGAGACTGCCAGGTTCAACATGGAACAGCAGTTCATCCACTTACAACAGTGTTCGATGTGGACCAAGTCAGTAGATGAATATGATGCTGAGTCACCATGCTCTGTTGGCAAGATATGTCTCAATAATTCAATTTTTCAATAAATCACATACTACACAGCTAACACAATACTTTAACAGATTTGCGGCACACCTGATACCGACGGATGAGATCAGATCCCGTCGATTTCAACAAGGGTTAGATTCGGAGATCCAGGCTGCATTAGCCACATGAGATTTTCCGACTCATGAATCAGATCTGAAAGCTGCCCGCCGTTATGAGGCAGTGGTAAATATGAAGGGAAGATCTCAATCTGCTGGAGTTATGCGCCATGCCATCCAGATGGCAGGAGGAGCCTCATCAAGGCTACCATTTGTGCCCAGGAGACCGGGAGTACCAATCAACCGGCCCAGCCCAGCCTTTTGTACCTACTGTAGGAGAGATGGACATTTGGCGAAAGACTGCCGGCGAACCAACCGTTTTTTCTTAGTCTGCGGCTCAGCTACTCATGATATTGGGTCTTGTCCCCGAAGACACAACCCAATTGCTGCACCCAGGCCAGCAATCACTTACCAACAGAGACGGGCCCTTCAGGCACCTGCTCCAAGACTCGCTCTGCCTGCTCCACTACCTAGAGGAGCACCGACCGCACCTCCTCCTCGTCAGTTCCATCAAGCTCAAAGGAACGTTCAGAGGAATGCTCCTCCGGCTAGGAGGAATGTACCACAGCGACAAGCTTTCACGATGACCGTGGAAGAAGCTAAGGCCACCGGCGATGGGCGGAGCTAGTGAAAGATTATGACTCCGAGATTCCTTGTCATCCGGGAAAGGCAAATGTTGTGGCAGATGCATTGAGTAGGAGGCCCGGAGATAGTTTTTCTTATTTGTGCACGGTTCAGAGACTGTCGACGGCAGATTAGCAGATTCCTTGTGACAGCCGAGTGCAGTTCGAGCTATTTTTATGAGAGATGATAAATATGGAACCGAAAAAGATCGAGGTCGTTTCGCACTGGCCCAGACCTGTATCAGTGACGGAGGTTCGTAACATTTTGGGTTTGGACGGATGCTATTGATATTTCATACAGGATTTTTCGCGGATAGCTGCAATGTTGACCGGGTTGACCCGGAAGGGAGTTTCTTTTTCTTTGGACCGAAGCATGCGAGCAGAGCTTTCAGCAGTTGAAGACTCGTTTGATTATGGCACCAGTATTATCTTTGCCTTTAGGATCAGAAGGTTTTGGTGGTTATTGCGATGCTTCTGAGTAGATGAAGAAACATGAACATAATTATTCCACTTATGACTTAGAGATGGTTGCGGTGGTCTTTTCACTTAAGATCGTGAGACACTATTTTTACGGCGAGTTGTGCTAGATATTCACGGACCACAAGAGTTTAAAGTACATTTTTTTCAGCAGCGAGATCTAAATTTGAGACAGTGCCGATGGGCGGAGCTAGTGAAAGATTATGACTCCGAGATTCCTTGTCGTCCGGGCAAGGCAAATGTTGTGACAGATGCATTGAGTAGGAGGCCCGGAGGTAGTTTTTCTTGTTTGAGCACGGTTCAGAGACTATCGACGGCAGATTAGCAGATTCCTTGCTGTTGAAGGAGTGCATTTCTGAGACTTCGGTAGTTTCTGGACCGAAGCGGATTCGTACCGGTATGCCAGCTCCGAGGCAATTAGATAGACGCCATTATGACAGGCATTCTTTCGGTGTTTTCTTCCGATGCGTATTTCTTTTTAGTTTTGTTTGAAATGGTATCCACATAATTTGTATCAAAGTAGAGCCGATAGTAGTCCTTGCTAAATCAGTCGCTTGTTGTAATTTCTTCCATAGGCTAGTCTTTTGTAGCTCGATGTGTTTTGACTTCGATGATTTTCTGGGCATGGATCGGTTAGTCATGTGTTTTGCGTCCGTGGACTTCCGTAACGAGGCAGTCAGATTTAGTTTTCTGGGTAAGCCAGTTCTTGTTATTCAGGGTGACCTTAGCGCCACCCTTCCCTATTTGAATTCTTCTCTTCGCACTAGTCAGCTTTTGAGAAAGGGACATCAGAAATTCTTGACGTATGTTTGTGATGTTAGATCCGCAGAGGTCCCATTGGATCAGGTTCCGATTGTGAGAGAGTTTCCAGATGTTTTCCTGATGAGTTGCTTTTTTTGTCGCCAGAGCGCGATATTGAGTTATGCTTTGACTTGATTTCCGGCACGGAGCCTTTTTCTATACCGCCATATCGGATGGACCTGGCGGAGCGTAAAGAATTGAAGGATCGGTTGCAAGATTTGTTGGATAAGGGCTTGTTCGTCCGAGCGCGTCACTTGGGGAGCTCCTGTCCTGTTCTTCAAGGAAAAAAAAAGTCGACAGTTTGTGTTGATGCATTGATTATTGTTAGTTGAATCGGGTTACTGTGCGGAATAGATATCCCCTACCTTGCATCGACGATTTATTTGATTATCTCCAGGGCACGGGACATTTCTCAAAGATTGACTTGCGGTCAGGCTACTACCAGTTGTGGGTTCGAGAGGATGATACTCCGAAGATCATTTTTCACACAAGTTACGGGCGTTATGAGTTTTGGTGATGTAGTTCGAGCTCACCTATGCCTCAGCAGCGTTTATGGATTGGATGAACCGAATATCTAAGCCGTTCTTGATCAGTTTATCATCGTGTTCATTAAGGACGTCTTAGTGTACTTTTGGAGCCGAGTGGAGCCTAGGCAGTGATTGAGGATTTCGTTGCAGACTTTGAGAGAGCGCCAGCTATTCGCTAAATTATCTACGGGTGTTTTCTGGTTAAATAGTGTGGACTTTTGGGACCCGTAGTTACGAGAGATGATAAATATGGAACCGAAAAAGATCGAGGTCGTTCCGCACTGGCCCAGACCTGTATCAGTGACGGAGGTTCACAGCATTTTGGGTTTGGATGTATGCTATTGATATTTCGTACAGGATTTTTTGCGGATAGCTGCAACGTTGACCGGGTTGACCCGGAAGGGAGTTTCTTTTTCTTTGGACCGAAGCATGCGAGCAGAGCTTTCAGCAGTTGAAGACTCGTTTGATTACGGCACCAGTATTATCTTTACCTAGGATCAGGAGGTTTTGTTGGTTATTGCGATTCTTCTGAGCAGATGAAGAAGCATGAACAGAATTATTCCACTTATGACTTAGAGATGGTTGCGGTGGTCTTTTCACTTAAGATCGGGAGACACTATTTTTACAGCGAGTCGTGCCAGATATTCACTGACCACATGAGTTTAAAGTACATTTTTTTTCCAGCAGCGAGATCTAAATTTGAAACAGTGCCGATAGGCGGAGCTAGTGAAAGATTATGACTCCGAGATTCCTTGTCGTCCGGGAAAGGCAAATGTTGTGGCAGATGCATTGAGTAGGAGGCTCGGAGATAGTTTTTCTTGTTTGAGCACGGTTTAGAGACTGTCGACGGCAGATTAGCATATTCCTTGTAACAGCCGAGTGCAGTTCGAGCTACGTTGACCAGGGGAAAACTTGTCCATGTCCGTACACATCCACAGTTAATTGATCGTATCCGTGAGACACGGTCCAATGACGTTCGATTGTCAGAAATAATGGAGCAGGTTCGACAGGGCAGAGATTTAGATTTCGTGATTGATGATCAGAGAGTAATACGATTTGGGATTCGGCTGTGTGTGCCAGATTCCGAGGGACGGAGACACGAGATCTTAGAGGAGGCACATCAGTCAGCATACAGTGTTCATCCGGTTTCCACCAAGATGCATTAGGATTTGAGAGAAGTTTGCTAGTGTGAAGGGATGAAGAGAGATGTCACAGATTTAGTTTCGGAATGCTGACTTGTCAGCAAGTCAAGGCCGAGCATCAGAGGCCAGCTGGAGAGTTACAACCTTTTCCCATTCCGGAGTAGAAATAAGAGCAGATTTCTATGGAATTTATTATGGGTCTACCAAGGACCAGTCGAGAGTATGGTTCTATTTGAGTGATCGTAGACCAATTGACAAAGGCAGCTTACTTTCTGCCAGTAAGGACCATTTTCGGATTCGTTCAGTATGCTCAGATATATGTTGATGAGATTGTGTGACTACATGGAGTTCCGACTTGTATTGTGTCCGACAGAGGCACCCAGTTCACCAGCCGACTACTGTAGAAACATTAAGAGACTTTGGACACCCGATTGAGTTTCAGTGCAGTTTTCTATCCGCGGACCGACGGTCGATCAGAGCGGACCTTTCAGGCTCGTGAGGACATGCTCTGAGCTTGCGTCCTAGATTTCGTGTGTAACACCTTAGAATGTGATTAGTGGCTAATTATACTATAATGTGTGGTTTTTAGTAAAATGTTTACCAAAACGATTTTCAAATATTTTATCAAAATTTATGAATATTTTATTAGAATTTAATTAGGCTTGCATACACATGTGCATGTAAACTAGGGTTAAGTTTGGGGCTAAACCATGTTTAGACAACCATGGTGGACTAACACATTTTATTAAGCTAATTTGAATTTAGTAAGTGTATTAGTTTTTTTTTAAATTGTGGTGCCGAGGACCCACAGTCATTTATCGACAGGATGGCCCGGATATGTCGTTCACTCAGATGCTCAGATGCGAGATGGGTAGAGTTCGCGAGTTTTCGCCTGGGAGGTCTTGCGCAGAAGTGGTGCGAGTCGGTTGAAAAGGGCAGAGTAGCAGGTCTTCCTCCAATGACCTGGACTGAGTTTGTGGTGGTGTTTCTAGCCCGTTTCCTTCCCCAGAGTGTTAGGGATGCCCGAGCGCGCAAGTTTGAGTCATTACGCCAGACGCCGGATATGACGGTGGCAGAGTACGATGTGTAGTTCACCGAGCTATCTGTTTATGCCCCGTATTTAGTGGCTACTGAGGAGATGCGAGTCAAGAGGTTTGTTCGAGGCTTGCTGACCCCACTGTTTCTTGCGATCAGCGCACAGCATTGCGAGACTTATGCAGCAGCTGTAGATGCAGCCCTATTAGTCGAGGAGCGCCTTGCTGAGACTTCGGTAGTTCCAGGGCCGAAGAGAGTTCGTACAGATACGTCAGCACAGAGACAACGATTTAGGTGCCGCGACAGGTTCCGTTCAGGTACGGGGGGTAGCGGAGGCTCGAGACGAGGTCAGCTATTCAACTCTTATCCTCAAGAGGGTCAGCCGGCACCATCCCGATGTTTCCGATGTGGGAGTACTTATCATCGTGTGCGAGATTGTCCAGAGCCACGTGAGGGTGAGACAGCCGTACCACATGTCACATTTCCACCTTCTCCACCCCAGAGGGAGTTGCCTATTGTACCTACTGTTGCTTCGTGTCAGACTCATGCGCAGAGAGGTCGTGGTCGCGGAGGGTTTACTCATAGAGGACGAGGTGGCCGAGGCAGAGGACAGCCAGCTGCTGGCAGAGGGCAACCAGTTGCTAGTAGGGGACTGCCAGTCGCAGGTAGAGGACAAGCACGGGTATTCGCTTTGACGCATCAGGTCGCGCAGGCGTCCAATACAGTGGTCTCAGGTACCCTTTTAGTATGTTCTGTTGACACACACGTGTTGTTTGATCCGGGATCCACGCACTCGTACGTTTCCACACACTTCGTGCCGAGTTTGGGTAGAGAGTCTGGTTTGCTTGATCAGCCGCTTGCTGTGACCACTCCTGTAGGCGAGTCATTTATTGCTAGACACGTGTTCCGATCGTGTGTTGTCCGTATTGGCGAGAGAGAGTTTCCTGTCGACTTGATCCTTCTTGAGATGTTGGACTTCGACGTTCTCCTGGGCATGGATTGGTTAGCCATGTGCTATACATCTATGGACTACCGCGAAAAGACAGTTAGGTTTTGTTTTCCCGGCAAGTTGGTTTTTGTTATGCAGGGGGACCGTGGTGCCGCCCCTTACAGTTTGATTTCTTCTCTTCGCGCTGGACAACTTTTGAGGAAGGGATGTCAGGGATTTCTAGCCTATGTTTGTGATACTAAAGCTACAGAGGTTCCGTTGGACTAGGTTCCGATTGTTAGTGAGTTCCCTGATGTTTTCCCTGACGAGCTTCCTGGGCTACCACCTGAGCGCGATAATGTTTTCTGCATTGACTTGATTCTCGGCACAGATCCTATTTCTATACCGCCTTATCGGATGGCCCCGGCGGAGCTTAGAGAGTTGAAAGGTCAGTTGCAAGATTTGCTGGATAAGGGGATTATTCTACCTAGTGTGTCTCCTTGGGGTGCTCCAGTCCTGTTTGTCAAGAAAAAGGACGGCAGTTTGCGCTTGTGTATTGACTACCGCCAGCTGAACATGGTTACCGTACAAAATAGATATCCTTTACCATGCATTGACGACTTGTTCGACCAGCTTCAGGGTGCAGGATACTTTTCGAGGATCGACTTGCGATCAGGCTACCATCAGCTGCGGGTTCGGCAGGAGGATATTCCGAGGACGGCTTTTCGCACGCGTTATGGGCACTATGAGTTTTTGGTGATGTCGTTCGGACTCACCAACGCCCCAGCAGCGTTTATGGATTTGATGAACTACGTCTTCAGTCCGTATCTTGATCTGTTCATCATCGTATTCATTGATGACATTTTGGTGTATTCCCGGAGCCGAGAGGAGCACGAGCAGCACCTGCGGATCACATTGCAGACCTTCAGGGAGCACCAGCTGTTCATGAAGTTCTCCAAGTGCGCGTTTTGTCTTGACAACGTAGATTTCTTGGGTCACGTGATTACCCGAGATGGTATATGTGTGGGCCCAAAGAAGATCGAGGCCGTTCAGCATTGGCCCAGACCGACATCAGTTACGGAGATCCGCAGTGTCCTAAGCCTGGCTGGCTACTACCGACGATTTGTACAGGAATTCTCCCGTATTGCAGCACCGTTGACCGGGTTGACCCGGAAGGGAGTTCCTTTTGATTGAACGGAGGCGTGCGAGCATAGCTTTCAGCAGTTGCAGATTCGTTTGACTACAGCGCCGGTGTTATCATTGCCTTCGGGATCGGGCGGATTTGTGGTCTATTGTGACACTTCTCGAGTGGGGCTAGGGTGCGTATTGATGCAGCATGACAGGGTGATCGCGTATGCTTCTCGGCAGCTGAAGAAACACGAACAGAACTCCCCCATTCACGATTTGGAGATGGCTGCAGTGGAATTTACACTCAAGATCTGGCGACATTACCTATACGGCGAGTCATGCCAGATATTCACTGATCACAAGAGCTTGAAGTACATATTTCAGCAGCGAGACCTGAATCTGAGACAGCGATGTTGGATGGAACTAGTGAAGGACTGCGATTGTGAGATCCTTTACCACCCGGGCAAGGCAAATGTAGTGGCGGATGCCTTGAGTAGGAGGCCCGGGGGTAGTCTATCTTGTTTGAGCGCAGTGCAGAGGCAGTCGTCGGTAGATTAGCAGATTTTATGCGACAGCCGAGTGCAGTTCGGAGATGTAGATCACCCGTCTGTTGGAAAGAGCTCAGTGAGAGCAGTATTTTGGGGCCACAGATCGTACAGGAGACGACCGAGAAGATACAACTGATTTGAGATCGGATGAGAGCGGCCCAGAGCAGGCAGAGATCGTATGCTGACAGACGCCAGCGCAAATTAGAGTTCGCAGTTGGCGATCACGTTTTTCTGAGGGTCTCTCCAATGAAGGGCGTGGTGAGATTTGGACGGAAGGGAAGCTTCGCCCCAGATTTATAGGTCCCTTCGAGATCCTCGAGCGTGTGGGCGCAGTGGCATATCGTTTGGATCTTCCACCCGACTTTCCGGATGCTCACCCCATATTCTACGTGTCGATGCTTCGCAGATACCTGCATGACCCTTCTCATATGATTCAGCATCAGACCGTTCAGCTCGAGCATGATCTTTCGTTCATCGAGCAGCCAGTAGTGATATTGGACCGGCAGGTGAAGAAACTTCGATCAAAGGTCTTGCCATCTGTGAAGGTGCTTTGGCGCAGCCCAAATGGTGAAGAGATCACTTGGGAGGCCGAGGGCGAGATGTGGAAGAAATTCCCTCATCTCTTTTAAGGTACGCGTAGCTATATTTTTAAATTCGGGGACGAATTTCTTTAAGGGGGGAAGATTGTAATACCTTAGAATGTGATTATTGGCAAATTATACTATAATGTGTGGTTTTTAGTAAAAACTTTACCAAAACGATTTTCAAATATTTTATCAAAATTTATGAATATTTTATTAGAATTTAATTAGGCTTGCACACACATGTGCATGTAAACTAGGGTTAAGTTTGGGGCTAAACCATGTTTAGAAAACCATGGTGGACTAACCCATTTTATTAATCTAATTTGAATTTAGTAAGTGTAATAGTTTTTTTTTAAAATTGTGGTGTTTTGGGAGTTGACTTGGAGAGAGAGAGAGAGCATGATGGGCTTGGCCATGCTTGTAGTTAATGAGGAGAGAGGGGGGGTTGACTCGCATATCCTTTCATTTCTTTTTCAAACACTCATTTCCTCACATTATCATACCTCTCTCCCTCTCACTCAGCAGCACACACAGCAGCAGCAGCACACAACAGCAGCAGCAGCAGCAAGCAAGCAACAGCAGCAGCAACAGCACACAGCAGCAGCAACAAGCAAGCAACAACAGCAGCAACACAAGCAACAGCAGCAGCAACAACCATCAGCAGCAGTAGCTGAAGCAACAGCAACAACAGCAAGCAGCAGCAGCAGCATCAGCATCAGCATCAGCAACAGCAGCAGCATTTGCAACAGCAACAACAACAAGCAGTAGCAGCATCATCAGCATCATCATCAGCAACAGCAGCAGCATTTGCAACAGCTCACCCCTTCTCTTCTTCTTCTTCTTCTTCTTCTTCTTCTCCTTCTTCCTGCATCCTAGGATCTAGTGGGGTATAACTTCTTAAACTCAACTCCTTTCTTTGCTTGCATGCGGTAATTTTAGCTTCGGTTAGTGATTAATGTGGTTTTAGTGCCAGTTTTATGATTTAAGTAGGGTTTAAGCCATGTTAGGGTTATTATAGCTTAATGAACCTAATTAAGTGTTAGTATTTCTGTTTAAACCTAGTAGTATCACTAGATTTAGCTAAGTCACCTTAAAGTCGCAAAATTTGAAATTTAAAATACGGTTTAGAAGAAACCTAGACCCCTTTCACCTGGTTTTGGCCGATATGACCCCTATAGTGGCCGTCCCAATTTTGTGGGATTGCATTGGATTTTTGCAGGTAGCTGTCTGTAAGTATTATAAGATGTTTGGTCTTTTTTGATTTTCTTGTTTTTGCTCCAGATTAAATCTGGGACCGTTTACCTATATTTAGCATAGCGGGACTTGCGCGACACGTACGATACGAGTTGAGTTGGTGCGCTATGTGTCACAGTGTGTCGCGTTGGTTTTTGGCGTATGCACACACGTTACGTATACAGACGCGTTTAGTTCGCGACCCGAGTTTCTCGTTTTGTTTTAATATCGCGTTTTTGCAGGATTTTAGCTTATGTGTATTCTTTGTGTAATTTCTAGGTTCGTAGGCGGGTATGTCGGACGCCGCATTGAAAGGGAAGCAAGTAGTCTGCTACACCTAGCACGATATCACGGTGAGTAGATTTAATATCTACGGGGAAATTGCCCGTATGGCGTTAAGCATCAGGGCTTGATAGGATATTGTAGTCACGTATATATATTTATATGTATATTGCTTGCGCACATGTATTATTGTAGCGTACCCATTTTTGTTGCATATAGAAATAGTAGCTATGTAACACCGCACCGTCACTAACGGTTCAAGCTGCACGAGCACTATTTGTATGTTACACCCACACCGTTAGTGATTGCCATGACACTCGCACTATAGGATTGCTACAAACCATACATCATTTTAATTACCACATCATTGATTTGTCACGACCCGAAATATTAGCTCGTGACCAGCACTTGAATCACGCAACGTCTAAAGACGTAACGGAATTCAAGTAAGCTGAAACCCAGAAATCTAAACATTTTTAAGAAAATAAAGGAGGTGAAGTTTTTGAAATAAAGGTATAATGAAATCAAGTGTGCTTAAATGCATAGAAAAGGAACATGAAAATGCAAGCGGATTGTGCAAGTTTAAAAAACAACATGTTTTGTCTTTTTGAAAATTTGGGCAGCACCTCTCTTGTATATTTTGATCCAAAACCACAAATACATGAAGATAATAAGGCATCCCCAAGCGGGAGCTAGCACTTCGCCAAACGGCGGATCATAACCACGCAAAACAGTAAATATAAGTATACGACGCCCAACGACGAAGTTCACCACAAAAGATAAAGAAATAAGCAAGACATAACCCCAAAAGCGAATATAAAACCCATCGTTCAATCTCGCAACTACAAGTCTCACTAAGTCTCATTACTTATACAATTTACAAATTTTAATTGATTGATAGAGTTAACTAGATACAATATGAAATATAAATACAAGAGTGGGTACGATACAAATGTCCCACCTACCAATGCAAAACACCCGAATGCAACTGTGTGCCAACGAAGCCGCTACTGATCCAAACGGTCAACCTGCAAGAACTGTGGCACAACGGGGGTGAGTTGCCAACTTGTGAGTAGAGAAATATCAACAGATAGAAATCGAATAAACAACGACTCCTAGGTCAACTATATTATAAATGTAACACTATGATATCTAGGGTGACCAGGTCCGTATATGTGCCAACAAGGTAGTCAATACCTATATGCATATGGATAATATCCAACAGTAATATTCAATGCATGTGTGCATGTGGATCTCGTCCACCCATATAATCAATGTCTGTACGCACATAAATATCATAAAAGAGTGTCACGACCCAAAATTTGGCCCGTAACCGGCACTTAAACTATGTAACGTCTACAGGCGTACGTAACTTAAGTAAGCCGAAACCCAGAAATCTAAACCGCCCAAAACTGGATAAACGGAGAAAAACATAGTTTAAAACATTCGGAAAATCTTAAGTAAAATCTTTAACTTTAGTTTTCGTTCTTAAAAATTTCGGCAGCACCTCCTTCGTAAAATCTAGCCCTGAAAATGGGTACAACATAGATAATAAATAAACCATCCCAAACGGGAGCAAATCATGCCCAACGGAGGAGACAACCACCACAAATATTTATACGACGCCGAAGCGAAGAAATATAAAAGAAACCTGCATAAAGAAGTAAACTTTTCAATAAAACCGGCTTCCACGAGCTCGGCATCCAAAGTCCACCAAAATAATAATACAACACCGAATCCTCACAACTCGTCTCTAAGTCAATTACAAGAAGTGGTAGATGGAGAATACTAGCTCCAACAAAAGATATACAATATACAAACAGATAACCGCAAACCCACCTAAAAGAAAAGGCCTCACAGCCAAACGTAGCGGTATCCGCAAAAGTAAAGATGATAAGACGCCCTGCCGCAACTACTCAGAGGGTAAGTCCTGCAAAACACTGTGGCACAACGGGGGTGAGTTTCCAACTCGTGAATAGTAAATAACATCATACTGAAATCGCAAGTATGCACTAACAACAATGATCAATAGCATGTAAGCTGGTAGCATGAGTATGACAATATGAATATGCGACTATCATGATCAAGGTACACCACCAGGTACTATATATACATGAATAAGTGCATATTAACTGAGTACTGAGTGCGGGAAAATAAATAATCTCATGCACAAATCATAAGCATGGAAAAGCCCGGTGTAAATCAACAACACCCCAAATCAAAAAAATACTCAGATCGGCCCTCAAATCCTGTAAGTCTCATGGAACCTGAGTGTCAAACATCGACACTCTAAAACATCATGAAAACCAGTACCTAACATCGACACGTAAATACTCGTATCCATACGTTCCTCGAAAACCAAGTATCCCACTTCGACGCTTGTGTTCCACGTATCGGTCTTTCTGATATCTATACGTTCCTCGAAACCCAAGTATCCCACCTCGACACTTGTGTTCCACGTATCGGTCTCCAAAATACATATATCTCTCGGAATATAAGTGCCTAACATCGACACTTGAAATTACCATATCGCATGAAAACATTTCTCAAATGCGTAAATCCATGTAAAATAGCATATGCAACATAAAACATCAATATGAGCATATCACGGGAAAAGTCCGCTATTTAAATGCGTCAAGTCATTAAATATATTTTGTGGTTCCCAAATATACAAATCCAAATTACATATATATACAGCGTCCCATTCCACCGATATATATGTTATAAAAAGCTGATCATGTAACAATAGCAAAGTGTATGTGTGAGCATGTAGGTATAGTATAGCATATATATAGGCATGTAGGTATACAGATATGCTATATGTCATATGTGCTATCGCACAAGAATAACTACCTCTATGTCGCTAACCACTAGCAAGGTATATCAATGAATATTTCGATTGTGCGTATCATGGCATTTACAGACAGTGTGTGTGTAGCATATCATTGGTGCTCATGCAACATGGACTGTCAATAATAGTGCAGTGTACAAAGAATACAGGTTCAGGCACAACAAGTAGTTATATGCAATGAAATGCATGCATCATCTCTATATGAGCATATACAAATGCGGCTAATATCATATCATATCTGGCCTTGACGCTTAACGCCATACGGGCGATTTCCCCGTAGATGTTAAATCTACTCACCGATGGTCTCAAGCTATGAAAATCCGACCACCTGCTTCCCCTTGTTCGTAGCGTCCGAAGTCCCCGCTTGCGACGCTATAATTTCACAAACACATAAACAGAGCAAAATCTCAGAAATCAACCAATATAACGTAAAACTACACTTTAAACGACGCACCAACACTAAACTAACTCACAAGTTTCCGTCTAGTTGCTAACGTGCGTTGCGACACCACTAAACCAATCTAAGTGTAGCAGCTGCACAAGATCACGATTCGTGTCGGATAACGTAACATGCGGACACAAAACACTAGATTATAGGAAAACAGTCCCAGATTTTGCATACTGTAAATTCTAAAAATTTAAATAGTACCAAACACCCCTTAACCACAGCAGACAACTACCCTTAAAAAAACCAACACTCAACTCCCCTCAATAGCCGACGTCGCCGGAATTCTTGCTTTGGTCGCCGGCCCAAGCCGGTGGGGTGGTGCTCGGGTCTTAGGTGGAACTCAGGGTCACTAGTACAACGCTATTACATTGTTTGGTCACTCAGTAAAATTTCCAGGTCACAATCGTTCACAGAGGTTCTAAAAGACACTAAAAACACGATATTGGTACGAAAAGATACTTTAAGTGTTCTAAACAATAACCAACGAGATACCCATCATAAAAACTCCTAATTAACAGTTTAGGGATTATACCTATCAAAACATGCTCCCAAGATCCAAGCTTTCCTAGCTCCAAGTGACCATGAAGGCAAAAACAAGACTTGAGGTATTTTTGTGATTTATTTTGGGAATTTTGGAGATTTATTGAGCTTGGATTGATGGAAATGGTGAAAGAAATGATCAAGGGTAGAAGAATGAAGAAGAATCTCGGCCAAGTGAGGAGGTGGGGGTTTTGTGAAGGCTTGTGTATATGTTCTAGCTAATTCTTGCAATGAATGCTCATAAATGCATATGCATGCACATGCCCCCTCTTTTATTCTCTTTATTTTCTTTAAAAACTTAATCCCTTGCACAACAAAATATCTAGATATTATGAGAAGGGCTTTGGTTAACTTATCTTGATAAATTTCCAAGATAAAATTTTAGGAGAAAAAACCCAAACCCAAAATGTAAATACCACATTAAAATAATATTAAAATAGGGAAAAATTCTATTTGAACCAAAACGTCCCATATACCCCCAAAGCTTACGCACTAGTTTTATTTTAGCTAAACTAGGTGCTGGCAAGTCTATATGGACGTTTGATCACAGTCGGGTTAAAACGGGAAATACCGACAATTTTACCCTAAAACGGAAAAATTCGCATTACGATTTCTAAAACGTTACAATCTCCCCCTTTATAGAAATTCGGTCCGCGGATTAAAATTAACTACTAAGCATACCTTCAAAGAGATGAGGGAATTTCTTCCGCATCTTGCTCTCGGCCTCCCAAGTGATCTCTTCACTAGTAAGGCTATGCCAAAGAACCTTCACCGATGACAAGACCTTTGACTGAAGTTTCTTCACCTGCCGATCCAAAATAACTACCGGCTACTCGGTGAACGAAAGATCGCGCTCAAGCTGAACGGTCTCGTGTTGAATCATGTGAGAAGGGTCATGAAGGTATTTACGAAGCATCGACACATGGAAAACGGGGTGCACATCCGGAAAACTAGGAGGGAGCGCCAAACGATAAGCAACGGAACCCACTCGCTCAAGGATCTCGAAAGGACCTATAAATCTGGGACTGAACTTCCCCCTCCTCCCAAATCGGATAACGCCCTTCATCGGAGAAATCCTCAGGAATACATGATCCCCCACCGTGAACTCGAGTCTGCGACGACGACGGACGGCATAAGAGTTCCGTCTGCACTGGGCTGCCCTCATCCTGTCCTGAATCAGCTGGATCTTCTCCGTAGTCTCCTGAACTAGCTGGGGTCCCAAAACTCTACTCTCGCTGAGTTCGGTTCAACAGACTAGCGATCGACACTTCCGACCATATAAAGCCTCAAAAGGTGCCATCTGAATAGTCTCCTGAAAGCTGTTGTTGTAGGAGAACTCAATCAACGGCAAGTGACGATCCCAACTGCCACCAAAATCAACACACATGTACGGAGCATATCTTCCAGAGTCTGTATAGTCCGCTCCGATTGACCATCGGTCTGTGGATGAAAAGCGGTGCTAAAACTCAACCGGGTACCCAAAGCTTCCTGGAGCTTCTGCCAAAGACGGCTAGTAAACTAGGTTCCTCTGTCGGATACTATGCATGTGGGAACACCGTGCAAACGCACAATCTCATCTATTTACAACTGAGCATACTGAGCATAACCGAAAGTGGTCTTCACTGGAAGGAAGTGAGCCGCTTTCGTCAACCGTTTAACAATCACCCAAATGGAGTCATGCCCTCTACTGGTCCTGCGTAGACCCACAATGAAGTCCATGGAAATCCGCTCCCATTTCCACTCCAGAATGGGTAAAGGCTGCAACTCTCCAGCCGGTCTCTGATGCTCAGCCTTGACTTGCTGACAAGTCAGGCACCTCGAAACGAAGTCCGAAATATCGCGTTTCATCCCTTCCCACCAGTAAAAGTCTCTCAAGTCACGGTACATCTTGGTGGAACCTGGATGAACGCTAAAGGCCGACTGATGTGCCTGCTCTAAGATCTCGCGTCTCAACCCATCAGCATCTAGTACACACAAGCGAGTCCCGCATCGTAGCACACCGTGGTCATCAATCATGAACTCCGAAACCGTACCCTATCGAACAAGCTCAAGAATCTCAGACAAACAGGCATCCTTGGGTTGCGCCTCACGGATACGATCAAGTAGTAGTGGACGGGCGCGGACATGAGCAAACTGTCCCCCAGTGGAGGTGAACTCAAACTGTACTCTACTATCACACAAGAGCTGCCAATCTGCAGAAAGCTAACGCTGAACTGCGCTCAACTGGGACAAGCTACCCCGGGCTTATGACTCAAAGCATCAGCTACCACATTCGCCTTGCCCGGGTGATAAAGGATCTCACAATCATAATCCTTCACTAGCTCCATCCAATGGCGCTGTCTCAGATTCAGATCCCGCTGCTGGAAGATGTACTTCAAGCTCTTGTGATCCGTGAAGATCTGACATGACTCCCCGAACAAGTAGTGTCTCCAAATCTTCAACGCAAAGACCACCGCGGCCATCTCAAGATCGTGAGTGGGGTAATTCTGCTCGTGCTTCTTCAGCTGCCTAGAAGCGTAAGCAATCACTCTTTCGTGCTGCATCAATACACAGCCGAGCCCCACTCGAGAAGCATCACAATAAACAACATACCCGCCCGATCCAGAAGGCAAAGATAGAACTGGTGCTGTCGTCAACCGAGTCTTCAACTGCTGAAAACTCTGCTCGCACGCATCAGTCCAAAGAAAAGGAACTCCCTTCCGGGTCAGTCCCGTCAGCGGTGCAGCTATACTCGAGAAATCCTGCACAAATCAGCGATAATAACCAGCTAAGACCAAAAATCTGCGGACCTCAGTCACCGATACAGGTCTGGGCCAAAGATGTACAGTCTCGATCTTCCTCGGGTCCACAAGAATACCATCACCAGTCACCACATGACCCAGGAAGTCAACACTATCAAGCCAAAATGCGTACTTTGAGAATTTAGTATACAGCTGGTGCTCTATCAATATCTGCAAAGCAATCCTCAAGTGCTGCTCATGCTCCTCACAACTCCTAGAGTAGACCAGTATGTCATCAATAAACACTATAATAAACTTGTCGAGGAACGGTCTGAAAATCCAGTTCATCAGATCTATGAACGCTGCTGGTGCATTGGTGAGTCCGAGCGACATCACCAAAAACTCATAGTGCCCATAGCGCGTACGAAAAGCAGTCTTCGGAATGTCATCATTCCGAACCCGCAACTGATGATAACCCGAACGCAAATCAATCTTAGAAAAATGTTTCGCACCTTGGAGCTGATCAAATAAATCATCAATGCGAGGCAAATGATACATATTCCATACCGTAACTCGGTTCAATTGACGATAATCCACACACAGCCTCAAACTGCCGTCCTTCTTCTTGACGAACAGAACAGGAGCTCCCCACGGCGAAACACTCGGACGCATAAGTCCCATATCAAGCAACTCTTGCAATTGATCTTTAAGCTCTCTAAGCTCTGCCGGAGCCATCCGATAAGGTGGTATAGAAATAGGCTTCGTGCCAGGAATCAGATCAATGCAGAACTCAATATCGCGCTCCGGCGGCAACCCTGGTAACTCATCGGGAAAGACGTCGGGAAACTCTCGCACAGTAGGAACCTGGTCCAACGACTCTACTGTGGCTCTAGTATCATGAATGAAAGCCAAGAATCCTCGACATCCCCTCCTCAAAAGCCGACTAGCGCAAAGGAAAGAAATCAAACTGTGAGGGGCGGCACTACGGTCCCCCTGCACAACAAATACTGACTCGCCGGGAAAACAAAACCTAACTGTCTTCTCGCGGCAGTCCACGGACTCGTAGCAAGTAGCTAACCAGTCCATGCCCAGCAGAACGTCGAAGTCTAACATCTCATGAAGGATCAAGTCAACGGGCAAATCTCTGTCCCCTATACGGACAACACACGACCGGAACACGTGTCGTGCAACAAACGACTCTCTTACAGGAGTAGCTACGACCAGCGGCTGATCTAGCCAACAAGACTCTCGGCCTAACCTTGGCACGAAGTGCGTAGAAACATACGAGTGCGTAGATTCCGGATCAAAAAGAACATGTGCATCATAAGAACATATAGAAAGGGTACCTGAAACCACAGTATTGGACGCCTGAGCGTCCTGGTGAGTCAAGGCAAACACTCGAGCCTGCCCTCTACCGGTAACTGGCTGACCTCCGCCTCTACCACCCCGCCCTCTCGGTACAAAACCACCGCGACCCCGACCTCTCTGCACAACAGTCTGATGCGGAGCAACCACCGGCATAAGGGGCAACGCCCTCTGAGGTGGAGAAGGTGGTAAGGTAACCTGCGGTCCAGCTGCCTCTCTCACACGTGGCTCAGCACAATCTCGAACCCGATGACCCATACTCCCGCACCGGTAACATCCAGATACAAACTGCTGACCCTCCTGAGGGTAAGAGCTAAAAAGACGACCTCGTCCCGAATCTCCACTATCTGAACAGGAACTGTCACGATGTCTAAACGCCCGCCTCGCTGCCGGATCACCAGTACGAACCCTTTTCAGTTCCGGAGCAACTGACGACTCAGAAAGACGCTCCTCAACCAATAGGGCTGCATCCACCGCTGCCGCATATGTGTCTCAATGCTGAATGCTGATGGCTAGGAACAATTGGGTAAGCAGACCTCGAACAAACCTCTTCACCCTCATCTCCTCAGTAGCTACCAAGTACGGAGCATACATAGACAGCTCGGTAAACAATACATCATACTCAGGCACCGTCATCCCCGGAGTCTGGCGTAACGACTCAAATCTATGCGCTCGCGCATCCCTGACTCTCGGTGGAAGAAAACGGGCGAGAAATACCGTCACAAACTCAGCCAGGTCATAGGAGCAAGACCCGCGGCTCTGCCCCTCTCCAAAGACTCACACCACTTCTGGGCCAGACCCTCCAGACGAAAGCTCGCAAACTCCACCCATCTCTCATCGGAGCATCGGAGCGAACGACAAATCCTGGCCATCCGGTAAATAAATGACTGTGGTTCCTCAGTAGTATCTATGCCAGTAAACACCGGAGGCCTCAGCCTCATAAACTCTGTCAGTGACACGGTAATAACTTCTGGAGCTGTAACTGCGACTGCCGGAACTGTAGGTACCATCATGGTCCCTGCAATGGGTGGAACAACTGCCTGCCCCTGGCTCGAATGGCCTCTACTAAAGTCCCCATCATCTGGCACAGGTCCTGCATACCAGCCCCAATCATATCAATGTGCTCCGGTACAACAGGCGTACCGCCCTGGTCAGTCCTCGCCTCAGACGAGTCAACTCTGACCTCGGCCCTCGCGGCCACTCTCTGTGCCCTCGTAGTCTTCGGCGGCATATAGGCTGGAAATTGAAACATGATTCGATAAGAAAACAGGAATCGAATCACAAGGATGTATATCATCACGGAAGAAATTTCAATCAATAAGTCCTAAGGTCACTTAGGCGGAGTACCGTGTCGTAAGTATGTCGCGGAACATACAAACGCTACGTCACTCTGCTTAATCTACCTACTCCATCATACCAAGGTCATCATACACTTCGAAAGGTAAAACCTAGCGTTCTGATAACAACTTTGTCACGACCCATAATTTGGCCCGTAACCGGCACTTAAACTACGTAACGTCTACTGGCATACGTAACTTAAGTAAGCCGAAACCCAGAAATCTAAACCGCGCAAAACTGGATAAACGGAGAAAAACATACTTTAAAACATTCGGGAAATCTTAAGTAAAATCTTTAACTTTAGTTTTCGTTCTTAAAAATTTCGGCAGCACCTCCTTTGCAAAAACTAGCCCCGAAAACGGGTACAACATAGATAATAAATAAAGCATCCCAAATGGGAGCAAATCACGTCCAACGGTGGAGACAACCACCACAAATATATATACGACGCCGAAGCGAAGAAATATAAAAGAAAACTGCATAAAGAAGTAAACTTTTCAACAAAACCGGCTTCCACGAGCACGGCATCCAAAGTCCACCAAAATAATAATACAACACCGAATCCTCACAACTCGTCTCTAAGTCAAATACAAGAAGTGGTAGATGGAGAATACTATATCCAACAAAAGATATACAATATACAAACAGATAACCGCAAACCCACCTAAAAGCAAAAGCCTCACAGCCAAACGTAGCGGTATCCGCAAAAGTAGAGATGATAAGACGCCCTGCCGTGACTACTCAGAGGGTAAGTCCTGCAAAACACTGTGGCACAACGGGGGTGAGTTGCCAACTCGTGAATAGTAAATAACATCATACTGAAATCGCAAGTATGCACTAACAGCAATGATGAATAGCATGTAAGCTGGTAGCATGAGTATGACAATATGAATATGTGACTATCATGATCAAGGTACACCACCAGGTACTATATCTACATGAATAAGTGCATATTAACTGAGTACTGAGTGAGGGAAAATAAATAATCTCATGCACAAATCATAAGCATGGAAAAGCTCGGTGTAAATCAACAACACCCCAAATCCTAAAAATACTCAGATCGGCCCTCAGACCGGCCCTCAAATCCTGTAAGTATCATGGAACCTGAGTGTCAAACATTGACACTCTAAAACATCATGAAAATCAGTGCCTAATATCAACAATACTCGTATCCATACGTTCCTCGAAACCCAAGTATCCCACTTCGACACTTGTGTTCCACGTATCGGTCTTTCTGATATCCATACGTTTCTCGAAACCCAAGTATCCCACCTCGACACTTGTGTTCCACGTATCGGTCTTTCTGATATCCATACGTTCCTCAAAACCCAAGTATCCCACCTCGACACTTGTGTTCCACGTATCGGTCTACAAAATCCATATATCTCTCGGAATATAAGTGCCTAACATCGACACTTGAAATTCCCATATCGCATGAAAACATATCTCAAATGCGTAAATCCATGTAAAATAGCATATGCAACATAAAACACAATATGAGCATATCACGGGAAAAGTCCGCTATTTAAATGCGTCAAGTCATTAAATATATTTCGCGGTTCCCAAATATCCAAATCCAAATTACATATATATACAGCGTCCCATTCCACCGATATATATGTTATAAAAAGCGATCATGTAACAATAGCATATTTAACATGTAACATGATGCGAACAACAAGAATATGCGGCAAATGAATATTAAACACAACAGTGTAGAATCTACATCAATGTATCTATGTCATATTGTTTTGCCATTTGAAAGAAGACGAATCGGGGTGTTTAGAAAAATAAGGGCTACGGTGTTTTTAAGAAAAGATGTGTCTTTTGAAAATATCTGTAGAATCCCTTTGCCTGTCTTTAGAATACCCCCGATTCGTTAATTTTTGAAATAGGTATGTCATCGGCCTAGCCTAACATCTACTAGCAAAACTACAGCTCTAACTAACAAGTCAATCAGGAGGGGTATGGAAACCACCTAAATCTGAGTCGATATATACATATATATAAATATAATAGTCCGTGATCCCGCCTCAAAGGTACCGCGTACGATATAATATCATATGACATCCTCGAGTCATGAGTGCGGATCTATCATCAATATAAAGCTCGTACGGTAAATCATCGTACGGCATCCCACAAGCTGGGTACGGGTCAATATCACATTCATCTCATTAATTATCTGTTATCCTTATCATCATATCTCATGATCTGGGGTACTGATCTTAGTCTAGTACAAATCGATACCATCTATATAAATATAAATGCGTGTGTGAAACACACGTCTAAAGGCCAGCTAAAATCTCATGTCGTATCCCAAATACGAATCACATCATATCACCGATATCATGGCACTATGCCCAATCTCATCGAATCATCTCCAAATATCATACACTATCCTCATCATCACGGTATAAGTATAACGAATATGCATGTGTGTGCGTATGGGTGTAAGCCTATTCTAGGGTTCGCAACGCAACGAGGAACTATACTAGTTTACTTCTATGCCCTAATCTAATCATAGTATACCTAATCTCATCTCAAATACCCACGACACACAATAAGCTATCATAAATAGTATATATATACTATACTAAACATCGAACTGCGTGGGTACTATACGCCATCCACCCGAATTCCCCCGTAGATATAATCTACTCACCTTGATCTTGCTTGCCTACGTCGATATCGCCACCATCTTCTTCATCATCTCGAATCATCGTGGGGGTACCTACATGTCACACATATCGCATCGCATTAAAACCAAATCGAAACCAAAACGACACACGAAAACCAAAACGATACGCTTAAAAGCCTATATGTTAGAACCTATGGTTAGCTCTCGCAAAACAACTCGATATCACTCGATATAGACGTACAAACGTCACATGATCGAGATAAAGCACAAATACTAAAATCTAGAAATCGAAATACGGAAAACCATAACTCAAATCAAAGCAGCAACCCAAGTTTTTAGTCCCAGATTTTGATCAGGGTGAAAACAAGTTTCCAAAACAACACTAGGGTGATATATAAGGGTACATATGACCTACTGAAGCAACCCGGACCAACCCCCTCACCAAGTGGCCGAGCCCTCTGCCATGCCAAAACGGCCTCGCCGGCCCTGGGGAATCCTCTGGGGTTCGTGCTCTCAGGGGTGTCTTCCTAGGGTTAATTCTAAGCTCCTAAAGTTGTTTATTTTTCCAGTAAAAATCCCAGTTCATTCCAGATTTGCCTGCACACTCAAAGTTCACAAACCGACATTGCAAAGTTCTGTAAATCCGTATTTTTGTGTTTCGGGTTGTGTATTGTGTTGGATCTGGGTTCATAGCACCAAGGGGGGTTTAAGGGTCACCACTAAGGCTTAATTACACTAACCCAACTCAATTTGACCCTAACCCTCTCTAGGGTTTTCCAAAGTCCACAAAACTCCGCCAAAACGACATTAAACTTGAAATGAGGCTTAAACAACCTAAACACTACACTATTTGTGAAAGGATATACCTCGCTTAGCACCCATGAATCCTCCACAGCGCCAAAATGAAGACTTTCTTGGTCCATTGGGTAGCTAGAGGGCTTGTGCACCTTTTTTGTGAAATGGGACTTGGGTTTTGAGGTGTTTTTCATGGAGTATTAGGGTTTTAAGATGGAGGAGGAGGGGAGAGAGGGGCAGCAGCAGCAGCAACAAGAAAAGAGATGGGAGAGAAATGAGAGGAAGAAATGATGGGGGATGGCTCATAACAAGGGTTGACCCCTCACCCACTTTTTCTCTCTCTAATTTTACCTCCATTTAATACTCTTTTCTTTTCTTTTACTCTCTAATTTCCTTCTCTCCTCAATAGTAAACCCAAAACAAACCATGGTAGAAAATGCACAAGTGTAAAAAAAAAAGATATGGTGCATGTTTGCACAAAATACGCTAAAAGCGCGATTAGCGATTTTTAATCGCGATTAGCACTAAATTAGCATATAATTAATCATAAATACTTAAAATTTGCATAATTAACATAAAACACCCTCTTTTAAGTAATTTCTATAATTTTCAAAATTTCCCCCCAATTTATCGGTATTTAATTGTACCGAAATATTAAAATATTCATTTAAAATTAATATTAAATTATAAAAATTCCCCAAAAATAATATTTAATTTTTTTGAAATGTTACACTAATCCTACTTAAGAATCTAAGGGAAGCTAATGAAGGCTATAAAAAGGACCCAAGGGCTTCTTCTCAAAGGGTTGATCATTCCACATCAATTCACCCACAAGTTGAGTGACACAACTTATGCACCCTAACCCTAATCCAATCACAAAAGCCAAATTCAAGATCTCCGAGTACAAATCAAGCAAGAAGCCTTTAACCTTTTAGAAGCAACGCCGATCTTCAACCGAGCAAGTGATCCAAGACGATCCGCGACTCACGGAGACGATGCGAAGCTAATTCGACGATCGAGTTCTTTCCTCAAATTCTTGTAGTTCTTGAGTGAATTATAACGGAATTTTTAGATAATAAAAGGTGAAATTTCTTAATCTTGCTTTTCTTTATATTTGAGCATTATGATGAGATCTCAATTCTTGATTGTTTTCTTTATTATGATGCTTGAGTAAAAACTCCGCTCGTAGAGGAATCGAGAAAATTGATAGTTGACGATGATTAAATTCTTGTACGATTCTTAAGTCCTATGAGTTTTGTAAACTCTAGTAAATTGAATCATCGATAACCTAGTTTTGAGCGAGATGCTTTCTTGAATGTTTTCTCTCTTAATTAGTGATCAACGATCGATGCTTGAATTTCCTAGAGGCTAGAACTTGAATGAAAATCAACGAAAGGATAAGGGATAGATCATGAAACCCTAGTTTCCGCAATAGATCCCTAATTCTCGTTGATCGTCATTGATCTAGCAACAAATCATCAAAGGATAAGAATACGTAATCACAAGTCTTCATCCTCACTATCGATTCGATCGATTCCTACGAGCCTCATTACAAATCTTGATAACTAATTCAATTTGGACGATTCTTGATTCTTGATTTTTAGTATTCTTGATGTTAGATCTAGATTTTGATAATTTTTGAATTTCACTTTTATAAATCTTGAATCGAGTTCTCTTTTCTTTTCTTCTTTAATTTTCAATTCATCTAAATCAAATACGATCAAATCTCACTTTCCCTGTGGATGATCCGCACTCGCTAACGAACCTACAATTGACACCGTTATTGATTGCGGTTTACAAATTTCTTTGGTTGTGATATATTTTACATTTTCCATACATCGAGAATCATTCAATCAAATAGCGCCGTTGCCAGGGATAGTGTGCTAATTTGTTCGTTTTTGAAATTTGAGTTGAAAGATTTATTAATCCATCAGAATTTTTAGATCAAAATTCACGCAAACACTAAACTATTCATTGTGATTTGTTGCAAGGAAATCTGGAATCTGTGGAGCAAGAGGAAAAAATTTCTGAATAGTCCAGAGAGCTCAGTGAAGCAACAGAAGCAGTGCCTAAATTTTTATGCAGGAACCGAACTACCTGACCGCGGAAACGCGGCATTAGAGGCTTATTGCTGCGGAACCGCGGCGTGGCTAGGGCTTCGCTGCACGAAAATTTTTCGGTGACTTTCTGACTTTCTTATCTCCTCCTTGATCTGCTCAATTAACCAATTTCTGCAGGTTTCTTTGCAAAAATTCGCTGCGCCGCAAAAATAAAAATTGTGCTTGTTTGATCTTGGTTGTTTGCATTTTTAATATGGACATTAAGGGGCAAAGACCAAATTCAGATTTGGTGGGGAGTTCATTACTCTTCCTAAGCCCCGAAAATCACAAAACTGCATCCGCATTACCCTTCATTAACTAAAAAATATCTAGACATGACTTTAAGGACCGTCGCGCTCACTTAGGACAGGGGAAGGTCGTGGGTAATCTATTTCTTATCCGCGTTTCTTTTGTGGTGTCTAAGGCAAGTGTGTCTAAGGAAAGTGGTTACTTAATTAGGCCCACTACTTACGTAGTGGAGAACCTCCCACTTACCTGGCACTTACCTGGCCACAGGAGAGACAAAGAGGTGGTAGAGGATTGATCCTGCGATTTGTCTTCTGGCAGTTAGGAACGGTCTAGAGACTTGACCTAGGTGACCATTAGACTTAGGGTTGCTTGTGCATATTTTTGTGATTTGCATTTTTTTCAAAAATCCGTATCTTTTTCAAAACAAACACCACTTCATTTTTTCCTTAATTATTTTAACGCTGCCACTTGTGCTAAACCCTTTAGTACATGCTCGGCTGGACAGGGGATTCTAGTGCCCGTCTTGTCCGCGTTCCCCCTATCTACTCCGAAGTCGGTATTTCTACGTCTACTTTTTCTTTACCCACCACCACACCCACTTCGATGGACAATTCTCTATCGAACTTCTTTAACACTACTCTACAGCCGTCCGCAGGTGCGTAGAATCAACCCCGCATCTCTCTCCAAGAGAGATGCTATCCTATGCGAGGTCCTCTTTCGACCTGTCTCACCATTCCACCAGCCAACGGGGACAATTTTGAAATAAAACCCCAATACATCAATCTTCTACCCAAATATCACGGTCTCGAGTCTGAAGACGCATATGTCTTTATTACCAAATTTGAAAATGTATGCGGTATGATGGGCACTTCACAGCTTTCTGTGGATGCTATGCGTCTATGTCTTCTCCCATTTACCTTGTGCGATATAGTTGAGAAGTGGCTTTATAACACAACCGCACATTCCATTTCAAACTGGGAAGAATTCGTTGCAGCATTCCTTAAAAAAACCTACCTGAATCATAAAACAGCTCGAGTCCGTAGCGAAATAAATCAATTCACCCAGCTCCGATTGAACCATTCTCGAAGTGTTTTGAACGCTTTAAGAATCTGTTAGTTCAATGTCCACATCACGGAATCCCTAGATGGGATCTGTGCAGAATCATCAATGAGGGCATTAATCCTACAATAAAACAGAACCTTGCATCCATGTGTCAAGGCACTTTCATGACTAAAGATGATAGCGAAGCTTGGAAATTCTTAGAAGATTTCACTGAAAGATCTTTACAGTGGGAGGGTGTCAGTCAATCGTCAAGAGGGGGCAATAACCAATCTGATGTTTCCATAGGAGTTAGAGCTAAAATGTCAGCAATGCAAAAGAAACTCGAGACTATGGAAAATAAATTTTTAGCAGCCGCCCTAAATCAGATGTCACTCTCTAAAACTGTCTGTGGATGCCGTTCTGATCCTTCTCACCTCACGGAAGAATGTACATTGAATTCTCTGTTTCAAGGTCAAGAGCATACCAATGCTGCTTTCCAACAAAAAACTCGGAACGATCCATATTCTTCCACATATAATCAGGGTTGGAGGAATCACCCTAATTTTGCTTGGAACCAAACACAAAATCAAAACACGGTTCCAAACCAAAACAACTTTCAAAGGGCTCTTCCACCACAACAGCAACCACTTCAATTGAGTCAGCACCCCTTCCAATCACAAAACTTTCAAAATCCGGTCAACACACCTGCACCAAATAATCCTTTGCAGTTGACCGGTACTGATGAATCCTCTTCATTCATGAACTTGCTTCTGACAAATCGCATGCAAGTGTCGGCTGAAATAAAGACTTACGTCGATGATATAAAGAAAAATTCCACCTCTAAAGCTGAGAGTATTAAATCGATGGAAGCATAAATTGCAAGATTAAAAACCGAAATGAGTGCTAGAGAGACAGGGAAACTTCCAGCTCAACCTTTACCCAATCCTGGCTATTCACATCATGTGAACGCTATCACCACGTTGAGATCTGGAAAAGTGCTTGACAATCATGTTGGTGAGGAGATTGATAAAAATGAAGAATCAATCAATGATACCCCAGATGAGACCTTTCCTTCCACTTCTTCTTCTAATTCTGACCCCAGTTCGTCTACCCCACCATTTTCTTCCGAGCCTATTCTCCGTTTTCCCCAAGGCTCGACACCTCAGCCCACCTCTTCTAGTACACCGAAAACGATCCCCACTCCTATTCTTAGATCGTTCCCACCCACACGATCTTCTCCAATGTTGGACCCCGACCTTATTGCTCAAGCTCCTTACCCGAATTGGTTAAGGGGAAACACACCAAGTCAGCCAATGGAGAAGATCACGGAAATCTTTAAACAGGTTAACATCAACATCCCTCTCCTAGATGCTATCCAACAAGTCCCCGCTTATGCGAAAGTTCTCAAAGACTTGTGCACTAGGAAGAGGAAGACTCAAGTGCCCAAGAAGGTATTCATATCAAAGACTGTAGACACAGCTTTTCCCCAATAATTACCAAGGAAACGTAAGGATCCTGGCTATCCTACTATTTCTATTTCAATTGGGGATAAACACATCAACCGTGCTCTACTTGACCTTGGCGCAAGTGTTAACCTGCTTCCTTTTTCAGTATATGAGCAGTTAGGGATCGGAGAGTTGAAACCAGCCCACTGCACTCTCCAGATGGCTGACCGATCAATCACCAAAGCACTTGATACACAGCCTGTAGCAAACCCACGGAATCAAATTCCGGTGATTCTAGGTCGCCCCTTTTTGGCCACTTCCAATGTTATAATCAACTGTCGTAACGGCTCTATGACCCTATCTTTCGGGAATAGGTCAATTGAGCTGAACATTTACAAGTTGGGAAGTGTACCCACCGAACCTACTGCTCAGGTCTGTTCTGTCGAATTAATGGATGTCGACAGCAGCGAATTTGACGATCCTTATGATACTGATCTTGACTATTTTCATATGTTGTTGTTTGACCCAACTATGTATCATACACATACAGACTCTTCCACTGAGCTGTCCGGGTCAACAACTAACACTGATTATGAACCGTTTTTGGAGTCTGAAGATCACCCCATGCTTTGTGATGACATTATTCTCTGGGGTATCGATGAAAGTTTTGAGGAAATTTTCGCTGATGAACTCGCATTTTTAGCAAACACGGGTGTTGAGATGAATCCACCTCAATACAAAGAAATTGAACCTCCACCCTTTCTTCTGGACTATAAAAAGGATGCGAGTAATCCATCACAATCACTAAGTCGTCTCTCCAAAACGAGACGCAAACACATTCTATTCCTCCACTTACCCTCTCCCTACTTCCACCAACCGGTGCACTACACGGATAAAATCTTCGAATGGTTGGTGTTGACCTTCGGTCTTTGCAAAGCAAGGCATCGACCAATAACTTTGACCCCCTCTTGTGATTTTCAAAAGATAAACATTGTTTAACTCAAGTTTGGGGGGTATATTTGGCTCTTGAAAATAACTGTTGTCCTCAATATTGTGAGCCAAAAATAAGTTTGGGAGAGGATTTTCACTTTAATATATTTTGCCCCAGTTAATAAATGTCCTCCCAAGCTTACAGGTTTTTGAGGTTTAGCAGATAGCAACAATGAGGAAACTGTTGAAAACAAGTTTGGGGGAGGTTTGTGCTTATTTACGCATCATTTGCATCATACTTTGCATAAGCACAAAACATTTTTTTCTAAAAAAAAACCTTTAAAAATTTTAAATTTTTTTTCAAAAGATAAAAATATTTAATATTTAATTTTGTAAATAAATAAGATAATAAAAGATTAGATAATGAAAAATTACATCCAAAAGATTGGAAAAATTTAAGAAAACCAAGAAAATTAGAAGTTTTCTTAAACGAACTAATAATAAGTAGTTTTGAGTCATTGTCCCAAGGGTTAGTAAGATGAAGGAAGTCACTAATCTGAGAATAAAAATAAGTCTGAAAAATAGTTCCTATTCTAGAAGCCAAACATTTTGAACGTTGATACCCTACTATACGCACTTACACACGTCTTGAAACTCGGGATAGTAGAGGATACCTTGAAATGCTCTTGTCTAAAAGCCAAAGTATGAAGGGAAAAAAATGAATAAAAATATAAAATGGTGTTAAGAAAAAAATGAACACTAGTTTTGTTATCGCCAAGGCGGCAATAAAAAAATATAGCGAGGGTGCTTCATCACCTAGTGCCTTAGACCAACTGGTCTGGGAGTCACTGTTAAGCCTTAGGTGGTGCAAGACGAGGAAAATACTAAAACACCTAATAAGCAAGCACATGAGTAATCGGTCGGTTAGTACATCAAGAAGTGTTAACGGTCGCATTAAAATGTGTGAGAAAATCCATATATTCATCAAATTAAAAAGTACTGAGGTAGATGGACAAGAGTATGATAGCTTGAATTGAATTCTCCGGGTGTAGGGATGTTCGATACACACACGTAGGGTTATATAATCGGTGTTTGGAAGAAAGTAGGAATGAAGAATAAAGACAATGTTTTATTGATGGATGATGTGATTTTTAACATCTTTTCATGACTATTAAGACAGGGCTCATGACAACCGAAAAACTAGTATAGTTGGAAACTCTGATTTTCAAAGTCTTTCTTTTATAATTCTTATCTTTATATGTAACTTTCACAGGCTTGTTGCACGTGCTCAGTGCAATCGTGTTGCCTACGAAAGTGTGCTAGTTAGTTTTTCTTTTTCTTTATTTTCTCCTTCTCTTTTTAATAAAACAGTTTGCTCGAGACGACCAAAAATAAGTTTGGGGGAATTTGATCAGTCGAAAATATTGCATTTTTAACATATCAATTTCCTTACTATTTGCAGTCATCTAAAGGTGTTCGGTATGAATATAGCACATATTAGCAATTTGACTGTAAAATACCAAATAACTTGTGGTATACATTATAACCGGCATTTTGAGGGAAATTGAGTGTTTATCATTGCACGCATGATCTTTTGTATAGCGCAACACTTGTTCCGAGAATCTGTGCAGGAAATTCTAGGAAAAGAGCCGAAACCGTTAAAAGTGCTGATAAAAATACGCCAAGTCCAAGACTTGTGATCTGGTAGAGATTCCACACATCAAAAAAGTGCCACAAAGACAGCACAAATTCACTCTGGAAAAATCAGGCACAAAGGCCATCAAAGGGCCGCGGATCCGCGGCCGAATGGCCCTTCCCGCGGCGGATTCGCGGCCACGTCAGCGTTTCGTCGGCAGTTTGATACTTCAGGCTTCTCCTTTCGATTGGAAGACTTCTTTAAGCCACTTCAAATTCCAGAAATCTCCAGAAGGTTCTGTCCGAACAGCAAAGCTTCTTGTACAAGCTAAGCACATCCAAGCTTTTCAAGCAAGCCACATAACTACCTAAACCTAGAAGCTTCTTCCTAACCTCCAAGCTTCTAAAGGAAGCTGGCTAACTAACTAACTCTAGAAGCTTCTACCTAACTACCAAGCTTGCAAGTGAAGCTAAACTAAACCTAGCTTCTAAAGGAAGCTAATCCTACTCAAGCTTCTAGGGGAAGCTAATGAAGGCTATGAAAAGGACTCAAGGGCTTCTTCTCAAAGGGTTGATCATTCCACATCAATTCACCCACAAGTTGAGTGACACAACTTGTGCACCCTAACCCTAATCCATTCACAAAAGCCAAATTCAAGATCTCCGAGTACAAATCAAGCAAGAAGCCTTCAACCTTTTAGAAACAACGCCTATCTTCAACCGAGAAAGTGATCCAAAACGATCCGCGACTCACGGAGACGATGCAAAGCTAATTCGACAATCTTGTTCTTTCCTCGAATTCTTGTAGTTCTTGAGCGAATTGTAACGGAATTGTTAGATAATAAAAGGTGAAATTTCTTAATCTTGCTTTTCTTTATATTTGAGCATTATGATGAGATCTTAATTCTTGATTGTTTTCTTTGTTATGATGCTTGAGTAAAAACTCCGCTCGTGGAGGAATCGAGAAAATTGATAGTTGACGATTATTAAATTCTTCTACGATTCTTAAGTCCTATGAGTTTTGTAAACTCTAGTAAATTGAATCATCGACAAGCTAGTTTCGAGCGAGATACTTTCTTGAATGTTTTCGCTCTTAATTAGTGATCAACGAACGATGCTTGAATTTCCTGGAGGCTAGACCTTGAATGAAAATCAACGAAATGGCAAAGGATAGATGATGAAACCCTAGTTTCCACAAGAGATCCCTAATTCTCGTTGATCGTCATCGATCTAGCAACAAATCATCAAAGGAAAAGAATACGTAATCACAAGTCTTCATCCTCACTATCGATTCTATCGATCCCTACGAGCCTCATTGCAAATCTTGATAACTAATTCAAATTGGACGATTCTTGATTCTTGATTTTTAGTATTCTTGATGTTAGATCTAGATTTTGATAATTCTTGAAATTCACTTTTATAAATCTTGAATCGAGTTCTCTTTTCTTTTCTTCTTTAATTTTCAATTCATCTAAATCAAATACGATCAAATCTCACTTTCCCTGTGGACGATCCGCACTCGCTAACTAACCTACAATTGACACTGTTATTGATTGCAGTTTATAAATTTCTTTGGTTGTGATATATTTTATATTTTCCATACACATCGAGAATCATTCAATCAGCCAACGTCGCCGGAATTCTTGCTTTGGTCGTCGGACCAAGCCGGTGGGGTGGTGCTCAGGTCTCAAGTGGAACTCCAGGGTCACTAGTACAACACTATAACATTGTTTGGTCACTCGGTAAAATTTCCAGGTCACAGCAGTTCACAGAGGTTCTAAAAGACACTAAAAACACGATATTGGTACGAAACGATACTTTAAGTGCTCTAAACAATAACCAACGAGCTACCCATCATAAAAACTCCTAATTAACAGTTTAGGGATTATACCTATCAAAACTTGCTCCCAAGATCCAAGCTTTCCTAGTTCCAAGTGATCATGAAGGCAAAAACAAGACTTGAGGTATTTTTGTGATTTATTTTGGAAATTCTGGAGATTTATTGAGCTTGGATTGATGCAAATGGTGAAAGAAATGATCAAGGGTAGAAGAATGAAGAAGAATCTCGTCCAAGTGAAGAGGTGGGGGTTTTGTGAAGGCTTGTGTGGATGTTCTAGCTAATTCTTGCAATGAATGCTCATAAATGCATATGCATGCACATGCCAGCTCTTTTATTCTCTTTATTTTCTTTAAAAACTTAATCCCTTGCACAACAAAAGATCTAGATATTATGAGAAGGGCTTTGGTTAACTTATCTCGATAAATTTCCAAGATAAAATTTTAGGAGAAAAAACCCAAACCCAAAATATAAATACAACATTAAAATAATATTAAAATAGGGAAAAATTCTATTTGAACCAAAACGTCCCATATACCCCCAAAGCTTGCGCACTAGCTTTAGTTTAGCTAAACTAGGTGCTGGCAAATCTATATGGACGTTTAATCACAGTCGGGTTAAAACGGGAAATACCGACAATTTTACCCTAAAACGGAAAAATTCGTATAACGATTTCTAAAATGTTACAAAGAGTGTGCATGAAAGTATGAGGATATAAATCAACGGTGTCCCTCGCGATACATCAAAATCATGGAACCTGAGTGCCTAGCATCGACACTCGAAAACATCATGAAAACCGTGCCCAGCATCGGCACGAAAATCCTCATATATCGGGCTCTGTCAGTCCGGATCGGCCCATATCATCTCTAGACTCCGGTCGGTATCCTTCGGATATCTGCCGAGCCCAAATACTATCACCGGTACGTAGTAGTCCCTCTGCCAGGCTCACCGTCTGTAAACACAGCATCCCTTTCTTGCCCCGGGGTACCGTACTGGGTCCACCATGTACCCGCAATCGGCCTTATCCGCCTTCTCGAATCGGGTTTCACATGTCACACGTCTCAGATCCGAGAAAACTCATGGTGGACGCACTGAAATATCATATCAAGAGAAACCGGGTTTTTAAACAACACATAATCTCTTTTAAAATGTCCACGGTTCTCAAATCCAGAAATCTCATTAAAACAGCATATCTCAATGCGTAAAATCATAGAGCATGACGTATGCGACATATAATAGAAATGTAAACATATCCGTATATCATGCAACATGAACAGTGATATGACATAATAAGGGAAAACCGCTCTTTTAAATGATTCCAGTTTTTAAAATATAACATGCGGTTCCCAAATTCCCAATAAAACCAGTTATCTATGTAGGCACAATATGTATATGCACAAGTATGGATGTATCAGTGTATATGTGCACCATTATGAATATACAATGTGTATGTGCGCAAATATGGAGGTATCAATGTATATGTGCACCAATATGAATATACTAATGCGTATGTGCGCAAGCAGGTTATGCGAAGAGTCATATCATGATGCAGTAATCCTACTGTGTAGTGACATGGCAATTATCGATGATGAAGTGTGTGAGCCTACAATATGTGTACGTGTAACATAAGCATCATCGATAATGGTGCAGGTGTACTATCACAGGTATAAGCAAGGCAATGAGAATAATATGAATGAAGCATAAGGTAATCATATGCAAATACTGACAAGTATACGTATCTAACATGACCGAGTCGGTAAATCTATCAATCGGCATCCAGCCTAACAACATTGCGTACGGTATAATACATCGTATGGCAACTTCTAGTCAAGGGTATGGATCAAACATCAAGTCAAACTCATCACGCACGGAAAATCATCGTATGGCGGCATTAAGCTAATAGGGATCCTATCATCCTATAAGACAAATAAGGGTACGGCCTAATATCACGTACGACCTATCATCCATGATTCACAACATTATATATATATATATGTACCTATGTCCTAGGTCACATCCGCAATAATCTCATATCCACGGACCGGCAGGGTATAAATCATCACGATCGACTCGCATCCGTATACCAACATACCATCAAATCATCATATCATCATATCCGTCTTATATTCTTTCATCGCATTTATATCTCACATCAAGTCGAGTTTACATAAACATTTTATCTCTACTATAAGTATAAATATCTAATCTAACATACACACCCGAACCATACAAGCAAATTTTAAAAGAAGTGTATCGTAGTTTTGAAAATATGAGTTACGGTGGTTTTAAGGAAAATATATCATTTGAAAATCCGTAACGTCCCTCAAGGTAACTGTTTAAAAGATGCATACGATTCTTTAGTTTAGAAATATGTATGGTTCGGATGACACATCTACGTCGACTATCTAGTCCTATAGTACCCTAAACGGCAATATCATCAAATATCATCCTTAAATCCCGTCATCACATATTAGACGTATTATATCATTTCTAACTATCCTTAGTTTTTAATATGGTTTCACTAGCTATCATTTAACTCTAAACCTAGTTTCCAAATCTAGGTTTCCTTAACCATATTCTATAAATCAGTTTCCATCAAAACTTTGCGGGGGTGTTATACGCCATCCACCCGACTTCCCCCGTGGATATAGATCCACTCATCTTTGCTTCTTGCTTACCGAAGTCGATGACGCCACGCTCCGTCGCCTCGGGATCCACGCTAAGGTACCTACAATAACAACACATATCGCAACGCTATAAAAATCATGTTCTGAAATCCAAAACGGCACACGGATCGCCTATAGGTTAGAACATATAGCCCACGTATGCAAAACCAACAAAATACCCCTAGTCGTTAATGTACAAACATCCAACAACCAAATACAAATCTAAATATCAAAACTAAACATTTCAAAATACGGAAACATAGCCAAAAACCACACTAAAGTGCTCCAGATTTTGATTCAGGCCAAAAGGAGTTGCACAAACAAGTCTAGGGTGCTGTATATGATGTATATGAGCTACTGGACAAACCCCGACATCCCATGTCACCAAATGGCCAGCCACTTCATCAAAAAATCCGGCCTCCTCGGGTCCCCCTTCTCAGGTTGGGTTCGTCTCGTCAATGTGGTCTCCTAGTACCTTAATTTGGTCCCTAGAGTTGTTTGCTACTCTCAAAAATCCCCCGGGTTGCTCCAGATTTCCCTGCACACCCAAATTTCTCACAAACCGACATGAACTCAATTACCAAATCCATGTTTTGGTTTCTAGGCTATGGTCCATGTCAAGAATCACCTCAAAAGTCTTATTGACAACCACAAAACATCACCAATTTCCCAAACCCCACTCTTGGGATTTCAAAGTTCACACATCCATCACTAAACGATATCAAAACTTAAACAAAAAGCTAGGAAATCAAACTACTCTAAATGAAAAGAGATGCCTCATGGTTACTCCCAAACAAAACCCTAGATGTCCCAAAGTTGCCAAAATCCCATTTTGCTTGGTTCAATGTGTAGAGGAAGAGATGGGGATTAATTTTTGTGAAGGGAGTATAAGGTTTTGGGGATTATATGGAGATGGATCTTGTTGGGTTAGCCTAGCACCTCATCAAGGGTTTGGAAGCATCACATGAACCAAAGGTGGAGTCTTTAAGGTGCTAAGTTAACGAACATAGAATCGTTCCTAGAAAAATTAGGGTTTCTAAATTTTTCACATCATCATATGAAAGAAAGGCTAGGGTTTTGAGAGTACAACCTTTGTAGCTCCCTACGCTAGACTCCTCGGCTACTTGGGGTTTGAAAAAGCTCCGCTTGAACTCCTCGAGGTCACCGATGATCCACCCGGAGTCCGCTTTGTCCAAGCTTGAAACTTTATCCGATCAAGTGAACGAAATGAAGCTAACACTCTAAACAAGTTGGCTAAACTTGTGTAGAATGATGTTGTGGTTCTTATTCTCACTTCAAAATCCAATCTTGATGAGTATATTGCTCACTACAAAAAACTAGAGAGCAAAATGAGAGAGGAAGAAGAAGATGATGGAAATTTGAGAAGAAGATAAGAATGACTCATGAAAGAAAACAGAAAATATGTCAATATATATTTTCCTCTTCTCATATCAAACCATGGTTAGGATATTATTGAACTTGAGTTAAAAACACAAAAGGAAAAGTAATCCATGGTCAAGTGGTGGGTGAGAATGGTTAGGTCAAGAAGGATGTTGAAACTAGTCATGAATTATCTTTTCCTTTAACTATTTTGTTTTAACCAGAAATCAAATAATAATCCAAATAAAAGCCCATGGTGTGAGTCTTATATTGCCACCATTTCCTTGTATATTCAACCATGATAGAATGATGTATGTATGCATGTGTGCATGCACATCCATATGTGCATGAAACAATAAGAAATGCATACATGCATCCATACATCCATAGAAAACAAGAAAGGATTTCTAGTGAGAATCAAATGGTTAAATGATAAATCAACACTTGATTTATCAATCCGGCCATATCACATATGACCCTAACCAAAAGCAAGCCGCCCGATCAATATACGGTATCCCATACGCGTATTTTAATCGGGTCCATGCGCATATCGCATACGCGCACCACAACGTTTCGCCTGGACTAGGAAACTCCATTGTGGGACTCTGAGACTCGTCAATACACCGGCAGTGGGTGATGATCATATCAAGCACCCCCAAGCCGCAAGCGGTCAGCTAAACGTAACGGCCACCCGGGTATTGAGCGATCAGTAGAGAACAAGCGAATCTGCTACAACTCCCGTCGAGCCAACCGGCAACACTTCCCGTACAGTCCGGTCTCCTCGTCTGATATGTCGCATATCAAGTCTAGGGGTGGTAAACGTCAGACCCCAGTAACCGATAAGTCATGCCGATGTGTGGCTCATAACGGGTCGAGAAACTACTGGTAACACTTACCAGCAAATCTCTGAATCAGCCCTGGCCAGGGACTTCCCTGTTACGGCCAATCGAGCACAGCGCAACATCAACCCCCAATACCGGGAGAGACGAAACCCCTCCTATCGCTCATTGCCTCCATGTGATTTGATCGGGACATCGGGTCTGGTACATAGCATCGCATACATGCTATGTACCAGACCCGATGTTCCACGGTCCTTTAGTGGTACATAGCATCGCATACATGATAGAGCCTACAGCCGAAGCATAGGGTATCCCTTGCATGCGAGCTCTTTCCAAATCAGTCGTTGGAGACATCTCTTTGGAGAGAGTGACTCCAGAGATCGTGGGCAAGTTCCCACGCTTGGATTCTTCCATACTAAACCTCTTTAGTATGGTGTCAATGTACCTGGATTGGGACAATCCCAATATCCGTTTGGATCTATCTCTATAGATCCTAATTCCCAATATGCAGGAGGCATCACCAAGATCTTTCATTGAGAATCTTTGTGATAAGAAGAGCTTGACCGATTGCAGCATAGGAATATCATTTCCTATCAAGAGTATGTCGTCCACGTACAATACGAGGAAGACAACCTTACTCTCTGCCACCTTCTTGTAGATACAAGGTTCATCTGGGTTTTTGACGAAATCAAACTCTTTGATAACGACGTCAAATCAGATGTTCCAACTCCGCGATGCTTGCTTTAATCCATAAATGGATTTAAGCAGCTTGCACACCTTCCCGCTGCTCCCACTGTCTACGAAGCCCTCTAGCTGAGTCATGTACACGCACTCTTCTAAATCACCGTTTAGAAAGCCGGTCTTAACATCCATTTGCCAGATTTCATAGTCATGATATGCAGCGATGGCAAGCATGATCCGAATGGATTTAAGCATAGCCACTGGAGAAAAAGTTTCGTCATAGTCCACACCTGGTCTTTGACGAAAACCTTTTGCAACAAGTCTAGCTTTGAAAGTCTCCACTTTCCCATCTACACCAAGTTGTTTCTTGAAGATCCACTTGCTCCCAATGGGTTTTACCCCTTCAGGAGCATCTTCCAAAGTCCATACTTTGTTGGTGTTCATGGATTCCATCTCGGACCGCATAGCATCCAGCCATTTCACTGAGTCGCTACTCGTGATGGCCTGCTTGAAGCTAGTCGGGTCATCATCCTCCATGATGCAATCCTCGCTGCTTCCATCCATGAGAAAACCGTAGTATCTCTCAGGTTGGCGAGGAACCCTACTAGATCGGCGGAGAGGCTGAGGTTCGTTGGGAACTACCGAATCCTCTGGTTCAACCAAATCTTCTGTCGTAGTCTGTATTGCTGGAACCTCTTCCAATTCTACCTCCTTGCCACTAATCTCTTTTTCAAGAAATTCCTTTTCTAAAAAGGTGGCATGTCGAGAACTAAACACCTTTTATTCCTCGGTGTGGTAGAAGATATACCCGCGCGAATGTTTGGGATATCCAATAAACTTACACAGAATGGACCTTGCCGCGAGTTTGTTCGGATTTTGCGTTTTTACATATGCCGGACAACCCCATATCTTAACATAATTAAGACACGGTCTCTTTCCCTTCCATATCTCATATGGAGTGGTTGGCACGGATTTGGTGGGAACCATATTCAATAGGTCTGCAGCTGTTTCCAGTGCATATCCCCAGAAGGAAATAGGTAACTCAGCTGAGCTCATCATAGAGCGCACCATATCTAATAGTGTGCGGTTCCTCCATTCCGATACACCGTTGTGCTATGGTGTATATGGAGGAGTCAGCTGAGAGAGAATCCCATTCTCTTTTAGGAAGTCCAGGAATTCATTGCTCAAGTATTCACCTCCTCGATCAGATCGTAGTATTTTAATACTTTTTCCAGTTTGGTTCTCAACTTCTTGTTTATATTCTCTAAATTTCTCAAAAGCTTCTGATTTGTGTTTCATCAGGAACACATACCCGAACCTAGAGAGATCGTTAGTGAATGTAATGAAGTATGAAGAACCATCCCTGGCATGTGTAGACATAGGACCGCATACATCACTATGTATCAGTCCTGAGAGTTCCGTAACTCTTTCTCCGTGTCCCGTAAACGGAGTTTTGGTCATTTTGCCTTTGAGACATGACTGGCAAGTGTCATAAGATGAAAATTCAAACGGATTCAAATATCCATCCTTATGCAACTTAGCCAGTCGTGTCGCATTGATGTGACCCAGTCTACAATGCCACAAGAAGGATTCGTTCAGTTCTGAGCTCTTCCTCTTGTGTGTGTTTGTTATGCTCAGAACTGTTGATTGGTTTAGAACATAAATGCCATCGCACAACATGCCTGATCCAACCAACTTTTGGTTACGGAAAATGTTCATAACATTATCCTGTAATATAAAATTATATCTCTCTTTACTCAACAAAGAAACCGATATAATGTTGCATATCAGGTTCGGCATGTAATTGCATTCGTTCAGAACCAATGTATTACCAGTTGGTAATGCAAGGTGATATTCCCCGACAGTCTTAGCTGCAACAGTTGCACCATTTCCATCTCTAATGTCTTTATCACCTTCTCCAAGTTCTCTACCTTTCCTGAGCCCATGTAACTGATTACATATATGGGATCCTGACCCGGTATCTAAATACCCAGGACGTAGGGCAAATGGAGAAACAGTCTCTGTAACGAACACACCCGAAGAAAATGCATCAACATGTGCTTTCTTCATTCGGGTGGTATGGGAATTCTGGTATTCCCCTATATCCTGTTCAGTCCTATAACTCTTATAAGAAAGAACGGAACAAACGTTTCCCAGCACAGTATAACATGCAGGTTCGGTCAATACATCCATATTATTATCTTGATTAGGGCATGACATGGTCGCTACCTAGAGAGAGAGAGAAGAAAACACTTTAGCGTATGCTCTTGCAAGATCAGATTGGTTATTATCTTATCTAATTAGGATGGCTCCCACTGGTTTTTATCAAATCTTTCTTCAAACCCTAAAAGGAAAGATTAGCCGGGATTAATTACACCCTACAACTTCGCCGATCTTTCAGCCAGGCCAGTGTCGGTACTTTGAGGGAGGTTCCCCGTGCTTTCGCACGGACCTAATTAAAGTAAACCTCGTTTTCCCAGAGGCGTAACCCCGTTGACACCTTTCTAGACACCTACTTGATCGGCTAATTGTAATGTGTAAAACTCTCCCAGGAGTAACTCTTACTCGCAGTGGGTATCGGGATCCAACTATCTCATAGAAGGTATGCAATCTCATTACAAATTTCAACACTTGAAATTCCCGATAAAATTTTGCCCCCAGCGTCCTATGACCTTGACGCAGGCCAACAAACCATAGTGCGCTAGTCAAGTTCAACCCGTCATTTCTTGATTGAATTAAACCCACCCGTACGACCCTTGACGCAGGCCAACAAAGTCGCACGACTACCCTAATCCAATCTGCATCACATGCATTAACAGATAAATACTAGTTAGCTACCGCACACTACGCCTTGACGCAGGCCAACAAACGTATCACGAATACTAAGTAGGATTTGTCTGAAATGACGGAGGGCTACGACAGGTTTTTCTGAAAACCTATTGCGTAATGAACTTGATATCGTTGTAGAATCAAGTGAAGTTTTTGAATTGGAGTGATTTTGAGGCTTTTATAGTTTTGCTAAAGGGGTCACTCCCGGTGAAGGGATCGTCGGCCCTTTCCTCGTCGAATGAGGTGCGTGATATATCATATATATCACTGTGCAAAGCAGAAACCATAGAAGCAATCAAAAATCAAACCGAGTGTGTAGCATCTGCCAGTTATTGCCAAAGGGGTCACTCCCGGTGAAGGGATCTCGGCCCTTTCCTCATCGAATAAGGTGCATGGTATATCATATATACCGCTATGCAAAGCAAAACTGTAGCTACCCTTTTTATTTAAAAATTTGATTCTACAACATCTATTAGGTTTCTTTTCTTTCATTAATCACATTAATGAAGTCCCATCATTTAAGTCACCTAAACATCACAGATAAATACGACGTACACTTATGCCATCCGCATTCGCCTCGATGTCCCCTCGTGCACCGTTAGGTTAGGTAACTAACGACAGAGCAGGGCCGGGCTAGTGCGGGTGTAAAATATAAGTAACGCCTATATAATATATCATATATACTATATACTGTATTCATCACAACATATCAAATGATCACATCACAGATATCGCAGCAGAAACATAGATATAATGTGGGATATACTAGGACGTCCGTATTTAGTATTTAGCCAAAATAGAAAATACGGATTCCACGGTCGCGATGACTAGCCAAGCCCACACCCTGGACCCCTACGAGAGCGGCAAGCGACCCTACCAATTCTGGAGTTTAGGAGACCCGGTCTCGACTCCTCAAGATGGCCTCCCACTGAACCCCAGAACTCGGTCACCCGTGCTCCCCTCCTTGGGTCCATCCTAATGCGGAAAAGTAAATAATATACAACATAGGTGGCATCGACCTCAACCCGGAAGTGCCCCAAATAAAAGAATATTACATTACATTTGAATTTACATGAATGAAAATATAAAACTCTCATCTCACATAAAAAAAAACCCGGCTATTCAATCGCGACAATCTTGCACATCATATCTCAGCAACACATAATATCTCATATCATCAACGTAAGTAAGTATGCATACACCGATTGTCGTCGACGTATAGCAACGACAATCGGCAATACCACTACATACTACACTTACGGTCACAGAAAAGAAAGTGTAAAACTGCAATATCTGGAATCCACATTCTCCTTAGACATCGTAAATGCGAAATATCACATACCTCGTATTTCATGTCTTATAATATGAATTCCACACATTGCATCACATTCCATATAATTAGACAGTATTAAAGTTTTCGAACGAACGATCAAATACCCAAGATTCCCTAAAGCTCAACACTTGAGCGGAGTTCAAAAACTTGGAATGCGACACAGTAGTAGCGGTCCAGCCGTAGAAGGGTCACGCCAACGCCTCACATGTGGCACACCGTACTGCCCCAAACCCTAAGGTTCAAAGGGCAGTTCAAGACGGTCACATAATCGACTTAAGGTTTGTTGTCTTCTAGAGGGACAACCACAAAACTTGCACGAACCTCCGAAGGATTTAAACCTCGTGAAAAGTGAGCAAATGATAGTCGTTCGAACACTTCAATACTTTCTAGATTTACCCGGAAAAGCCATGAAATCAAAATTCCGATCGAACTGTCGAGTCCAAAACCATCTCCTGAATATTCAGCACTAAATTCAGATTTAAAAATATCCAAAAAAATATACAAGCAGAATCTAGCATTACTGTACAAAATTTATTCAGTGAATGATGTGTACGGCCGCGTTTCCGCGGCAAGAATAACTGTTCATCGATTAATTTTTATACCGTAATTCTTACATTTTCTTGCTGAATTTTCTACATATTTTTAATTCTGAAAAACAGCAGTTTTTAAAAAATGTCCAGAGAGCACTCAAAAATTCGTATTTTCGGTTCGATCGGAGTTTTAACTTCGTTAAAGTGTCGCCTAATGTTCTAGGTCGGCTCTGATACCAATGTAGGTCAGGCAGCCACCCCATCCAATGGGGTCACCGTGGCACCAACGGGTCCCTCAGCAGCTACTTTTTACGCATGCCCCCTCGCGAGGACTACAACCCGCCGGAACACCCTGGGGGTAAGAGCCTATGCTTCGCCACACTGTCACACAGTGAGAACCCCCAATAGGTCGACATACATGATAGAGCCTACAGCCGAAGCATAGGGTATCCCTTGCATGCGAGCTCTCTCCAAATCAGTCTTGGGAGACATCTCTTTGGAGAGAGTGACTCCAGAGATCGTGGGCAAGTTCCCACGCTTGGATTCTTCCATACTAAACCTCTTTAGTATGGTGTCAATGTACCTGGATTGGGACAATCCCAATATCCGTTTGGATCTATCTCTATAGATCCTTATTCCCAATATGCAAGAGGCATCACCAAGATCTTTCATTGAGAATCTTTGTGATAAGAAGAGCTTGACCGATTGCAGCATAGGAATATCATTTCCTATCAAGAGTATGTCGTCCACGTACAATACGAGGAAGACAACCTTACTCCCTGCCACCTTCTTGTAGATACAAGGTTCATCTGGGTTTTTGACGAAATCAAACTCTTTGATAACGACGTCAAAGCAGATGTTCCAACTCCGCGATGCTTGCTTTAATCCATAAATGGATTTAAGCAGCTTGCACACCTTCCCGCTGCTCCCACTGTCTACGAAGCCTTCTAGCTGAGTCATGTACACGCACTCTTCTAAATCACCGTTTAGAAAGCCGGTCTTAACATCCATTTGCCAGATTTCATAGTCATGATATGCAGCGATGGCAAGCATGATCCGAATGGATTTAAGCATAGCCACTGGAGAAAAAGTTTCGTCATAGTCCACACCTGGTCTTTGACGAAAACCTTTTGCAACAAGTCTAGCTTTGAAAGTCTCCACTTTCCCATCTACATCAAGTTGTTTCTTGAAGATCCACTTGCTCCCAATGGGTTTTACCCCTTCAGGAGCATCTTCCAAAGTCCATACTTTGTTGGTGTACATGGATTCCATCTCGGACCGCATAGCATCCAGCCATTTCACTGAGTCGCTACTCGTGATGGCCTGCTTGAATCTAGTCGGGTCATCATCCTCCATGATGCAATCCTCGCTGCTTCCATCCATGAGAAAACCGTAGTATCTCTCAGGTTGGCGAGGAACCCTACTAGATCGGCGGAGAGGCTGAGGTTCGTTGGGAACTACCGAATCCTCTGGTTCAACCAAATCTTCTGTCGTAGTCTGTATTGCTGGAACCTCTTCCAATTCTACCTCCTTGCCACTAATCTCTTTTTCAAGAAATTCCTTTTCTAAAAAGGTGGCATGTCGAGAACTAAACACCTTTTGTTCCTCGGTGTGGTAGAAGATATACCCGCGCGAATGTTTGGGATATCCAATAAACTTACACAGAATGGACCTTGCCGCGAGTTTGTTCGGATTTTGCGTTTTTACATATGCCGGACAACCCCATATCTTAACATAATTAAGACACGGTCTCTTTCCCTTCCATATCTCATATGGAGTGGTTGGCACGGATTTGGTGGGAACCATATTCAATAGGTCTGCAGCTGTTTCCAGTGCATATCCCCAGAAGAAAATAGGTAACTCAGCTGAGCTCATCATAGAGCGCACCATATCTAATAGTGTGCGGTTCCTCCATTCCGATACACCGTTGTGCTATGGTGTATATGGAGGAGTCAGCTGAGAGAGAATGCCATTCTCTTTTAGGAAGTCCAGGAATTCATTGCTCAAGTATTCACCTCCTCGATCAGATCGTAGTATTTTAATACTTTTTCCAGTTTGGTTCTCAACTTCTTGTTTATATTCTTTAAATTTCTCAAAAGCTTCTGATTTGTGTTTCATCAGGAACACATACCCGAACCTAGAGAGATCGTCAGTGAATGTAATGAAGTATGAAGAACCATCCCTGGCATGTATAGACATAGGACCGCATACATCACTATGTATCAGTCCCAAGAGTTCGGTAACTCTTTCTCCGTGTCCCGTAAACGGAGTTTTGGTCATTTTGCCTTTGAGACATGACTGGCAAGTGTCATAAGATGAAAATTCAAACGGATTCAAATATCCATCCTTATGCAACTTAGCCAGTCGTGTCGCATTGATGTGACCCAGTCTACAATGCCACAAGAAGGATTCGTTCAGTTCTGAACTCTTCCTCTTGTGTGTGTTTGTTATGCTCAGAACTATTGATTGGTTTAGAACATAAATGCCATCGCACAACATGCCTGATCCAACCAAATTTTGGTTACCGAAAATGTTCATAACATTATCCTGTAATATAAAATTATATCCATCTTTACTCAACAAAGAAACCGATATAATGTTGCATATCAGGTTCGGCATGTAATAGCATTCGTTCAGAACCAATGTATTACCAGTTGGTAATACAAGGTGATATTCCCCGACAGTCTTAGCTGCAACAGTTGCACCATTTCCAACTCTAATGTCTTTATCACCTTCTCCAAGTTCTCTACCTTTCCTGAGCCCATGTAATTGATTACATATATGGGATCCTGACCCGGTATCTAATACCCAGGACGTAGGGAAAATGGAGAAACAGTTCTCTGTAACGAACACACCCGAAGAAAATGCATCAACATGTGCTTTCTTCATTCGGGTGGTATGGGAATTCTGGTATTCCCCTATATCCTGTTCAGTCCTATAACTCTTATAAGAAAGAACGGAACAAACGTTCCCCAGCACAGTATAACATGCAGGTTCGGTCAATACATCCATATTATTATCTTGATTAGGGCATGACATGGTCGCTACCTGGAGAGAGAGAGAAGAAAACACTTTAGCGTATGCTCTTGCAAGATCAGATTGGTTATTATCTTATCTAATTAGGATGGCTCCCACTGGTTTTTATCAAATCTTTCTTCAAATCCTAAAAGGAAAGATTATCCGGGATTAATTACACCCTACAACTTCGCCGATCTTTCAGCCAGGCCAGTGTCGGTACTTTGAGGGAGGTTCCCCGTGCTTTCGCACGGACCTAATTAAAGTAAACCTCGTTTTCCCAGAGGCGTAACCCCGTTGACACCTTTCTAGACACCTACTTGATCGGCTAATTGTAATGTGTAAAACTCTCCCAGCAGTAACTCTTACTCGTAGTGGGTATCGGGATCCAACTATCTCATACAAGGTATGCAATCTCATTGCAAATTTCAACACTTGAAATTCCCTATAAAATTTTGCCCCCAGCGTCCTCTGACCTTGACGCAGGCCAACAAACCATAGTGCGCTAGTCAAGTTCAACCCGTCATTTCTTGATTGAATTAAACCCACCCGTACGACCCTTGACGCAGGCCAACAAAGTCGCACGACTACCCTAATCCAATCTGCATCACATGCATTAACAGATAAATACTAGTTAGCTACCGCACACTACGCCTTGACGCAGGCCAACAAACGTAGCACGAAAACTAAGTAGGATTTGTCTGAAATGACCGAGGGCTACGACAGGTTTTTCTGAAAACCTATTGCGTAATGAACTTGATATCGTTGTAGAATCAAGTGAAGTTTTTGAAATGGAGTGATTTTGAGGCTTTTCTAGTTTTGCTAAAGGGGTCACTCCCGGTGAAGGGATCGTCGGCCCTTTCCTCGTCAAATGAGGTGCGTGATATATCATATATATCACTGTGCAAAGCAGAAACCATAGAAGCAATCAAAAACCAAACCGAGTGTGTAGCATCTGCCAGTTATTGCCAAAGGGGTCACTCCCGGTGAAGGGATCTCGGCCCTTTCCTCATCGAATAAGGTGCAGGGTATATCATATATACCGCTATGCAAAGCAAAACTGTAGCTACCCTTTTTATTTAAAAATTTGATTCTACAATATCTATTAGGTTTCTTTTCTTTCATTAATCACATTAATGAAGTCCCATCATTTAAGTCACCTAAACATCACAGATAAATACGACGTACACTTATGCCATCCGCATTCGCCTCGATGTCCCCTCGTGCACCGTTAGGTTAGGTAACTAACGACAGAGCAGGGCAGGGCTAGTGCGGGTGTAAAACAAAAGTAACGCCTATATAATATATCATATATACTATATACTGTATTCATCACAACATATCAAATGATCACATCACAGATATCGCAGCAGAAACATAGATATAATGTGGGATATACTAGGACGTCCGTATTTAGTATTTAGCCAAAATAGAAAATACGAATTCCACGGTCGCGATGACTAGCCAAGCCCACACCCTGGACCCCTACGAGAGCGGCAAGCGACCCTACCAATTCTGGAGTTTAGGAGACCCGGTCTCGACTCCTCGAGATGGCCTCCCACTGAACCCCAGAACTCGGTCACCCGTGCTCCCCTCCTTGGGTCCATCCTAATGCGGAAAAGTAAATAATATACAACATAGGTGGCATCGACCTCAACCCGGAAGTGCCCCAAATAAAAGAATATTACATTACATTTGAATTTACATGAATGGAAATATAAAACTCTTATCTCACATAAAAAAAAACCCGGCTATTCAATCGCGACATTTCTGCACATCATATCTCAGCAACACATAATATCTCATATCATCAACGTAAGTAAGTATGCATACACCGATTGTCGTTGACGTATAGCAACGACAATCGGCAATACCACTACATACTACACTTACGGTCACAGAAAAGAAAGTGTAAAACTGCAATATCTGGAATCCACATTCTCCTTAGACATCGTAAAGACGAAATATCACATACCTCGTATTTCATGTCTTATAATATGAATTCCACACATTGCATCACATTCCAGATAATTAGACAGTATTAAAGTTTTCGAACGAACGATCAAATACCCAAGATTCCCTAAAGCTCAACACTTGAGCGGAGTTCAAAAACTTGGAATGCGACACAGTAGTAGCGGTCCAGCCGTAGAAGGGTCAAGCCAACGTCTCACATGTGGCACACCGTACTTCCCCAAACCCTAAGGTTCAAAGGGCAGTTCAAGACGGTCACATAATCGACTTAAGGTTTGTTGTCTTCTAGAGGTACCACCACAAAACTTGCACGAACCTCCGAAGGATTTAAACCTCATGAAAAGTGAGCAAATGATAGTTGTTCGAACACTTCAATACTTTCTAGATTTACCCGGAAAAGCCACGAAATCAAAATTCCGATCGAACTGTCGAGTCCAAAACCATCTCCAGAATATTCAACACTAAATTCAGATTTAAAAATATCCAAAAAAATATACAAGCAGAATCCAGCATTACTGTACAAAATTTATTCAGTGAATGATGTGTACGGCCGCGGAACCGCGGCCTAAGCAAGCTTAGGCCGCGTTTCCGCGGCAAGAATAACTGTTCATTGATTAATTTTTATACCGTAATTCTTACATTTTCTTGCTGAATTTTTTACATATTTTTAATTCTGAAAAACAGCAGTTTTTAAAAAATGTCCAGAGAGCACTCAAAAATTCGTATTTTCGGTTCGATCGGAGTTTTAACTTCGTTAAAGTGTCGCCTAATGTTCTAGGTCGGCTCTGATACCAATGTAGGTCAGGCAGCCACCCCATCCAATGGGGTCACCGTGGCATCAACGGGTCCCTCAGCAGCTACTTTTTACGCATGCCCCCTCGCGAGGACTATAACCCGCCGGAACACCCTGGGGGTAAGAGTCTATGCTTCGCCACACTGTCACACAGTGAGAACCCCCCATAGGTCGACATCCAATTCCTAGTAGCTCTGATACCAATGTTGGGTTAGCCTAGCACCTCATCAAGGGTTTGGAAGCATCACATGAACCAAAGGTGGAGTCTTTAGGGTGCTAAGTTAAAGAACTTTGAATCGTTCCTAGAAAAATTAGGGTTTTTAAATTTTTCACATCATCATATGGAAGAAAGGCTAGGGTTTTGAGAGTACAACCTTTGTAGCTCCCTACGCTAGACTCCTCGGCTACTTGGGGTTTGAAAAAGCTCCGCTTGAACTCCTCGAGGTCACCGATGATCCACCCGGAGTCCGCTTTGTCCAAGCTTGAAACTTTATCCGATCAAGTGAACGAAATGAAGCTAACACTCTAAACAAGTTGGCTAAACTTGTGTAGAATGATGTTGTGGTTCTTATTCTCACTTCAAAATCCAATCTTGATGAGTATATTGCTCACTACAAAAAACTAGAGAGCAAAATGAGAGAGGAAGAAGAAGATGATGGCAATTTGAGAAGAAGATAAGAATGACTCATGAAAGAAAATAGAAAATATGTCAATATATATTTTCCTCTTCTCATATCAAACCATGGTTAGGATATTATTGAACTTGAGTTAAAAACACAAAAGGAAAAGTAATCCATGGTCAAGTGGTGGGTGAGAATGGTTAGGTCAAGAAGGATGTAGAAACTAGTCATGAATTATCTTTTCCTTTATCCATTTTGTTTTAACCAAAAATCAAATAATAATCCAAATAAAAACCCATGGTGTGAGTCTTATATTGCCACCATTTCCTTGTATAATCAACCATGATAGAATGATGTATGTATGCATGTGTGCATGCACATCCATATGTGCATGAACCAATAAGAAATGCATACATGCATCCATACATCCATAGAAAACAAGAAAGGATTTCTAGTGAGAATCTAATGGTTAAATGATAAATCAACACTTGATTTATCAATCCAGCCATATCACATACGACCCTAACTAAAAGCAAGCTGCCCGATCAATATACGGTATCCCATACGCGTATTTTAATCGGGTCCATGCGCATATCGTATACGCGCACCACAACGTTTCGCCAGGACTAGGAAACTCCATTGTGGGACTCTGAGACTCGTCAATACGCCGGCAGTGGGTGATGATCATATCAAGCACCCCCAAGCCGCAAGCGGTCAGCTAAACGTAACGGCCAACCGGGTATTGAGCGATCATAAGAGAACAAGCGAACCTGCTACAACTCCCGTCGAGCCAACCGGCAACACTTTCCGTACAGTCCGGTCTCCTCGTCTGATATGTCGCATATCAAGTCTAGGGGTGGTAAACGTCAGACCCCAGTAACCGATAAGTCATGCCGATGTGTGGCTCATAACGGGTCGAGAAACTACTGGTAACACTTACCAGCGAATCTCTGAATCAGCCCTGGCCAGGGACTTCCCTGTTACGGCCAATCGAGCACAGCGCAACATCAACCCCCAATACCGGGAGAGACGAAACCCCTCCTATCGCTCATTGCCTCCATGTGACTCGGGATTGTACCCAAAAACCACCGTTTTGCACGCCCTCATGGACGTGGTAAGGTGGAAATCAAAGTACAATGGGAATCACACAAGACTCTATGACGATCTCGGGTCTACAGACTAAGCTGCACAAGTGTCACCTGAGAACTGCCATCCGACGTGAGGTATAATACCATCTGGGAGTTCTCGGCGAGTCCGTCCAGTGTACCCAGTCTCCACTGAGCCCCGTATACCATCTCTGATGTCAAACACCAATGGATATGGGATCATCCATCGCCCATCTCATAGGTCGAGAAGCGTATACGCTAGTCTACACTGGTATATCGATGCCCCGTCTCGATACACCCACGACTAGGGACCTTGAAGGATGTACTTATGGACTACCATGTAGGGTTTGAAGTGGAGGGAAATGGGGTTGTAGAAAGATGAAGAAGGAGGAAAATGATGGGGGAAAAGGTTAGGCAGCAGCCCCCCTCTCTCTCACTTATTCACACACTCTCTCTCTCCAAGTCATCATTATGTCAACTTTCTCTCTCCTCACTCATCATGACACATTTTCTTTCTCCTTTCTCACCAAAACACATACACCCAAATAAAACAACACCATGAAATAACATGTAACATGTCATGGTGCATTTACCACGAAAAATTATAGAAACATGGATTTGGCTTAATCGCGATTAGCAGTGCACTAATCGGATTTTTACCAAAACTGCATATAATAAATTTTAAAAATGTCAAATCCTTTAAATATATTTTTAAATGAATAAATAATTTTAATTTTAATTTATTTCACAATTATTGGTATATATTTATACCCTTTTTCGAAAACCCCAATTTCGCAAATCGGGCAGTTTTCGGGAAAAATATTATTTTAATATTAAATTCCAAAGATAATATTTTATATTTTCTGAAATGTTACAATCTTCCTCCCTTAAAGAAATTCGGTCCCCGAATTTAAATTTAAACCCCCAAAATCTAAAACATTTCAATAATCAGCTCAAATCAACGGGGCTCCGAAATCACGGAAGATGCAGAAACAACAAAGCGCGTCAAGTACGCATGAAAACGAGTACAAAACTCAAAATCGGACTCCGTCAAGCGTCACACAAATCATCAGATTTGCGTGACGCATATCCTCGGAGTTACAATAGAGATACAGATATCGAAATTTACTATTGAAATCCAATGTACACTAGTCAAATACTATAATACGTGTATAGTACGTATCTTTGGAAAACTTCCAAGAACTAAATAAAAATCATGCAAAAATCTTTTCTAAATCGCCGTGTGATGCGTAACTCACGGCCTAAGTGACGAGCGCTCATTTTAAAATAATAATATATTTCCATATATGTTTTCCTAAATACACGTCCCGTTGTTTTCAAAATATCCCAAAAGGTTTTTTCCTTTATAAACGTTCGTGTCGCTCACGGACATGTAGGAAATAGCGAGACTATAGCTCCTTTTGAAAACCCTCTTGGTAATCTTTTAATGCATAAAAAGTACTCAGGTACTGTCCTCAGATCAGTCCTGTTTGGCCACTATATAATATGGTGCCAAAACGAAAACAAGGTGCTCAAAAGAAAAATCAGCCTCAAAAGGCGTATCCAACAATCATATGCGTCTGGTGCGCACGGAAATCAAATACAAATACAAATGCCACAATAGGCACAAAAGCAAAACTCAATGCAACAGGTGTGCACGAAAGCATCTGTCCGGTGCAACGGGTGTGCATGACAATAATATCAAGTGCATCTAGAGTGCATCCGGTGTGCAAAAAATCACGTCTCATATCATGCGCCCAACATACGCGAAAATCCAAATCAAGTGCCTAATATGCGCAAAAATCCAACCAAAGCGCGTCGGGTCTATAAAAGCATATAGTGCAGTAGCATGCACGAAAACGAACGGCAAGTTCCAACGCGCACGAAAATGCAAATCTGGTAAAACGAATGCTCAAGGATATAAATCGGGTGCAACCAAGGTATGGAGTATAAATCCAGTGCGACAAACGCATAAATACCCATCCGGTGCAACAAATGCAAGAAACGCAAATCTACTGCAACTAATGTGCGAAATACGAATCTGGTGCAACAAATGCACAAAATATAAATCTGCTGCGAGAATTGCACGAAATAAAAATCTAGTGCAACAAATGCACGAAACACAAATACGGTGCATCCAGGGCACGAAATACAAATCCAGTGCATCCAATGCACGAAATACTAAATACAGTGCATCCTGCGCACAAAATACCGATCAATAACTCAAACGCGTGAACAACAACACCGAGTGTACCAAGGTGTATAAGATCATAAACGTGTGCAACTGCGTGCACAAAACACATATCAATACACTACAAGCACACATAAGCTATACCGAGTGCAAAAATCAACTCGAGTGCGTACCACAAGCACAAAAATCGAATCAACTGTATGAAATCCATTAAATCATAAACATGTGCCAAGGCAAAAAACCGATACCAAGTGCAATAAATATGCACAAATCAAAAACCAACACAATGGTGTATAAAAACATATCTCAAGTGCAATAACTATGCACAAAATGTAAATACCCAGTAGGTACAGCCATGGTGCACGAAATCAATATCAGGAAACTCATCATCAAAACTCAAATCCAAGTGATATAAGCATGATACTCAGATCACAAACGCAAATCGCAACAAACGACATTGAGGTACACCTCCTACAATTTCGAAAACTGAATCGGTGCGCCCAAAACCGGCAGAACAAGAATATCCGCTCGCCTCCTGCTCACGGTCTGGCGTCTTCTGTCTATGGGTATTCCTTTTCTCTGCGGATTACCAATCTCGCAATCCATTGGCTCATCGGCCCGGTCAGGTGTGCTAACGGGGACGACTATGTTCTGGCACTTCTCGGGTCATCTCTCGGTCAATCATCACGACCACTCGTAAGGCAGCAGGTCACTGGCATCGGCCTCTGGCTCTCTGATTACACATCACACATCTGATCATGGGTGCAATTCTTATTGCAGCAGTGTCCTGGAAGGAAATCCTGCTCAAGGTCTCTTCCGATCTCTCCTATGCTGAACTGTACGGAGGCTGGTACTCTTACATAATCTTTTCTCGTTTTCTGGACATCTGCGTTTCAGCATAACGTTTCCTCAGGAATTGGCCGTATCCCAACGCCTCTGTATACATATCAGATCTCTAATCTCGACGGGGAGTAGCAACAGCTGTCAACATCGCGCATGAACCTCTGGCTCCACTCGCCTTTATCATCTTCCGCTTCGACGTCACGTCTTGCTATCTGCGTACTGCTACTGTTCTCGGCCATGGTCAATCCGAAGTCTCTCACGCGGACTCGAAATCGCGTACTCTGTATCTTCATCTGTAACATTTCAAAAAAAAATAAAATATTATTTTTTGGGAATTTTTATAATTTAATATTATTTTATTGAATATTTTAATATTTTGGTATAATTAAATACAAAAAAAAATTGGAAAAATTATGGAAAATTCTAAAATAGGGTATTTTATGGAATTATGCCATATTTTAGTTTTTATGATTAGTTATACACTAATTTAGTGCTAATCGCGATTAAAAATCGCTAATCGGTTTTTTAGCAATTTTGTGCAAAACATGCACATATCATTTTTATCACACTTATGCATTTTCCATCATGTTATTTTGGGGTTACTATTCTTGTGAGAAAGGAATTGGGAGAAAAGAAAAGAAAAGAAAAAGGAAAAGAAAAGGGGACAAGTGCATTTATGAGGTATGGGGGGGCATTTATTGGCTTGGATCTCTCTCTACCTCTCACTTCTCTCCTCTCTGCCTCTTCATTTTCTTTAGTTGCTGCTGCTTCCGCCCTAGCTTCTCCTTCTCCCTCTCTTCAACTCCTCAAATCACCACAAAAACATCACCAAAACCCTATCTCCATTTCATCAAAAGTGTGCACAAGCCTTCAAGCAACCATTTGGACCAAGAAAGTTTGTGATTTGGCGTTGTTAAGGATTCATGAGTCTCTATTGGAGTAATTCCTTCACAATTGTTGTATCATTTCTAGTGATTAAGCCTCTTTTAAAGTTTGATGTCGTTTCGACGAAGTTTTGTGCATTTTGGACAACCCTAGAGAGGATTAGGGTAAATTTGAGTTGTAAAGTGAAATTGATGTTTGTTGTGACCTTAGAATCTTGGTGTGATGTTATATTGGACCTTAACCTGAAGTTTTAACCCAGAATACGGATTTATGGAACGATATCGGGGAAAACAGTAATTCTGGGGTGTATTTGGGAATCTGCTATCACCCCGAGGCCCCTAAAATAAAATTGAGTTGAAAGTATGATGTGCAGGCACCTAGGAACCACCACACAAGACCCTAGCCCCTACTTCCATATCCCGGCCGCAAATATATCCCTTCTGGCCGCAAATTGCGGCCAGACCAGAGAGGAATTGACTCGTTTTTGTGTTGGTGCCCCCTTATCAGTAGATTAGACCCCTGGCATGTATAGATTTGTCTAATTTGACCTAGGGTGAAATATGGAGCCTATTTCCTTAGTTGCTGTTTTGGATTCGTGTTTCCGTATTCCGTATTTTTAATTCTGCAGTTCCGTATTGTGTTTACCTCGACTATTTGCCGTTTATACGACGATATCGGGGATTGATTGTTGGTTTTGGAGGCATACCCATTGGTTATAACCTATAGGCCCCTTAGCGTATCGTTTTGGTTTTCGTGTGTCGTTTTAGCTTTGATTTGGTTTTAATGTGCATTTACGATACTTTGACGTGTAGGTACCCCATGAAGACTTCGGGACAACAAGCAAACCCGTGGCGACGTCGACAAATGAAGACGCAAAGTGAGTAGATTATATCTACGGGGGAAGTCGGGTGGATGGCGTATAGCACCCCCGCAGTCCGTAGTTGATAAGCTATATATATATGATAGTTATAGTGTGTCGTGGATTTTGTGTTAGGTGTATTATGGATAGTTAGGATTAGAAGCAACTAGTGTAGTTCATAGTCGCGAACCTTAGAATAGATTTACACCTACTCGTACACCCTTGCATATTCATTATACTTGCACTGTGTTTGACGATATTGGATGACGTTGGAGGTGAGTCGATGATATTGGGCATTGTGCCACGAGATCGGTGATTTGATATGTTTCGTATTTAGGATACGACATGTGATCTCTAGCGGGCCTTTGGACGTGTGTTTACACACGCAGTCATACTGATGGTATCAGTTGTACTAGACTTAGATCAGTACCCCAGATTATGTGATAAGATGATGAGGATACCAAATAATTGATAAGCTGATTGTGATATTGACCCGTACCCAGCTATTGGGATGCCGAACGACGATTTACCGTATGAGCTTTACATTGATGATAGATCCGCACTCATGACTCGAGGATGTCAGATGATATACTGTATCGTACACGATACTATTGAGGCGGGATCACTGACTATTATATTTTATATATATATATATATATATATATATATATATATCGACTCAGATTTAGGTGGTTTCCATACCCCTCCTGATGGACTTGGCTTAGTAGATGATAGACTAGACCCGAGTTATACCTATTTCAAAACTAACGAATCGGGAATATCTTAAGGACAATTAAAGGCATTCTACTGGTATTTTCAAAATACGTATCTATTCTTAATAACACCGTAACTCTTATTTTACCAAAACCCCGATTCATCTTATTTCAAATGACACCACTACAGGACATGTACATATTGGTGTAGATTCTTCACTGTTGCATTGATTATTCATTTCCGCATCGCATTGCATGTGTTTATTTCTATATTGCAATCATGCTGTTAGGACACCAGCACCATTATCGATGATGCATATGTTCCATGTACACTTGCTTGCCGGCTCACACACTTCATCATCGATAATTACCATGTCACTACACAGTAGTATTATTGCATCAGGATATGACCTTGTATGTGCATACTATTATTCTAGATCATATACATCATGCTTTCTGATTATACGCATTGAGATATTCGTTTTCATGATATTTCTGGATTTGGAAACCATGGATAATTTCAAACGAGAGTATGTACTTATTTGAAAAACCCGGTTTCATTGATATGATATTTGCGCAGCCACCATGAGATTTATCGGTTCTGATTATATACTCCATACGAGTAGTGTGTGCCGTATGAGGGTACATGGTGGGGCCCGGTATGGTTCCCCTCGGCAAGATGATCGAAGGATTTTGCCGATTGAGCCTGGAGGTGGGCGAGTACCTACCGGTGATTGTATTTGAGCTCGGCGGATATCCGGGGGATACCGACCGGAGTTGAGAGATGGACATGGGATGACCCGTGCTGCCGGGGCCGAGGGCCGATACCGCAGACGGAGCCCCATATGGACGAGGATTTACATGCCGATGCTAGGCACAGGTTTCATGATATTTCCATGATTTTGATTACATCCTCATATTTACATGCATGATGCTTATTTTCATTGGGTGACAGGTGGACGGGATCTACACATATACAGACATTGATCATACTTCTTTTGTATATATAACAGGGTATGAGGGCGCTGTTATATATACCCTTATACCAATATTAGTGGAATGGGACGCTAATATATGTGTATTGATATCCATTTTTGATATTTCATCATATTTACTTCATGCAGACATATCTTATATTTATGACATGTTATTACCTGAGGCACTGGCACGGGTACTTGGCACTACATACACGATTAGATGTTACCTTTCCACCTTATCATGCTTCAGGCTTATTCTTTGGGGTTTTTATACTGATCGTTTGACCTTGGATTATGTCTTGCATTCGATTTCTTCTTGTAGATATTTTCTATTCACGAGTTGGCAACTCACCCCTGTTGTGCCACAGTTCTTGCAGGTTTTGCCGTACAGGTTCCATTGCGGCATTTCTGGCACACTGCTTCTTTTGCGGGTGATTTGCTTTGGTAGGTGGGTTCGTTTGTATTCGAACCACCATTGTACTTGTATTATTCAGTTGTATCTAGAAATTCCATCAACCAAACTTGTATATTGTTTCAGACTTAGACACCAGTGATGTATTATTTCGACCTTAGAGTCGCGCTTAGAAGTATTACGGTTTTCATGCTTATTGAGTTTCTTTGGGATTTGATTCTCGCCCTTCGGCGTTGTATATTACATTGTTTGCGTGGTTGTGACCGTCGATTGACGAAGAGCTAGCTCCCGCTTGGGGATGCCTTTTATCATTGCATATATCTTATTATTGTTGTACCCCGTTCAGGGCCAGTATTTACAAAAGAAACTCTGCCGAAATTTTTAGAAAAGACTTTACATTTTTAAAATGCATATTCGGCTTAGTTATTTAAAAATCTTAACTTCAAACATGTTTTTCTTCACTTCTTTAAACCAGTTTTCTTTATTTACTCTTAAAATGGTTTTAGATTTCTGGGCTTTTGGCTTACTTGGATCAGATGGAGTCCTATAGACTTCAGATGGTTCAAGGGCCAGTCACGTGCTCTTTCGGGTCGTGATAAAATTGGTATCAGAGCGCTAGGTTAACCTTGGTTCGAGTCTAAGTTTGACTATGTGGAGCCTAGGGCGTATATATATATACGGAACTTAGGCTTGACCTTACGGAACTTAGACTTAGTCGAGGGGGTATTAGACCCGAACTTTCGTCGCGTAGGATGACCCTTGGTTAATGGAATATGTGACTAAAGTAGAGTGACGTACCGTGGGTATGTTCCGCGGCATACTTACGACACGCCACTCCGCTTAAGGAACCTTAGGATGTACATATTTTCGAGATCAGTGATTCTCTTCATATCCATGATTATACATCCATTTGAGATCCTCGATTCTATTAGTTCCATGAACATACTTTCATTGATGTTGTTCCTTCTTATGATCATGTATCCATTCTGGATCTGTTGTTTTCTTTCTTGCCATCGATCTGCTCTCTTCGATACTCGATTGAGGTTCCTGTCGCCATAGTTGAGCGCAGTTGAGCAGCTGCTAGTGCTACGGTCAGGGCGAGCTCGTCTGGTACGAGGGCCGACCATTGTGTTTTCTGGTGACATGGGGACGTCTCGAGTTAGTATTGATGATTATGACCTCTTTTGGAGGCAAGTGCTTGGTGTTACACCGGATGATCGGGCCATTGTTAGAGCTTCCAGTTGAGCGAGGACTATTGATGTACAACATACCTCAGAGATTATGATGTCACCTACCATGCAGACAGATCAACCAGCTGTTGCTAAGATTGACAGGATGTCGCTTCCGGAGCATACGAGCTGAGATCGCCGGAGCTTCCAGGAAGATATGAGACAGATGATAGCTAGTCTACCCGATTTGAGAGACGAAGGTGATTCGTTCGATTTATGCGCCGGAGCAGGCCCAGTTGAGTCAAAGATTTTCAGTGTGGAGAGTTTTACTCAGATCTAGAGCAGGCCAATTTAGAGATGACCGCCAATGTACCGGTTATTCAGGATGATTGAGGCGCTGTTCAGCGTACAGAAGAATGAGCCAGTTGCTGCAAATAACGAAATATCGCCCAGATGATTGGAGCTACTGCAGCATGAGTATATACTTAGAGATATGATGGGCGGTCGCTAGTCACCGAGGGTGGATGACTAGGACAGGTGTTCGTTCACTTACCCGATGCGAGGTCATCAGATAGATTGATTCCAGTTAGAGGCGACTTCACGCAGGTTCGTTGAGAGTCGATGGAGACGATCGAATGCCAGGAGCCCATTTTCCAAGTTTAAAGTATATGGAAGGACATGCAGGCGATTCTATGGACCCTCTAGAAGAATGAAACCCTAACTCGACTTAATGACCATGTGAAAGCCTTTGAACCTTAGGGTTTGTGGCAGTTCCGCGGCGCCATTAGTGAGGCTTGGGTTTGCCCTTCTACGGCTGGACCACCGACGCTGTGGCATGTACTCGATACTATTAAACTGTACTCAAGATGTTGATCTCTTGGGGGATTATGAGGTTCTGACGAGTCGATCGAATGATTCGACATCATTCGGGTATCATGTGATGGGATGCTTTGCTTGGGAGACTCCAGATACGAGTATAGCCGTTGGAGCACAGTCTATGCAGCCACGATGAGACGAGTCCGAATCAGTCGACATTGAAGCAGAGTGAAGTAAAGAGTTCGCAAGAGAGTTCGACGAGATGACGTCCCACTCCGCTGACATCAGAGATGCGATACGCACACAGAGGCATTGTGTACGGATATATCTTCCAGAAAAAAAATGCGATGAGTATGTAGCCGTTCCGGAACAAGAATTAGCTTCAGCAATGGACAATGACTTCTGGGCAATTCGGCAGAAAAGAGATATGCGAGAGACTTTGGGCGGACCGTAGCCGAGAACGTTGCAGTGCGCAGATAAAGACGTGACGTCAAAGTGGACGATGATACAGACAAGTGGGACAAGAGGTTCGTGTGAGACGCTGACGAGCTGTCATTACTTTCCGTCGAGACCGAAGATCTGATATGCTTACAGAGGCGTTGGGATGCGACCGGCTTCCGAGGAGATGCTGTGCTGAGGACGCAGATGTCCATCGAGCGAGAAGAGATTATGCAAGAGTGCCAGCCTCCGTACAGACCGGCATAGGAAATATCGGAAGAGACCTTGAGCGGGATTCCTTCCAGGACACTGCTGCAATGATATTTGCACCCAGGATCAGATGTGATATGCATTCAAAGAATCAGAGGCCGACACCGGTGACATGCTGCTTTACGAGTGGTCGTGAGGATTGACCGAGAGATGACCAGAGAAGTGCCAGAACGGAATCGTCCCCGTTAGCACATCTGACAGGGCCGATGAGCCGATTGATTGTGAGATTGGTAATCCACAGAAAAGATAAGGACCCAGAGACAGAGGACGCCAGACCGTGAGCAAGAGGCAAGAAGATATCTTGCGCTGCTAGCATTGGATGCACTGACACCTTCTCGACTTTGAAGGAGGGATTACCGATGACGGTATTTATGATTTGTGATTTTGTGATTCGATTATCACGAATCCGTCACTTTGTATTTCGGTATTTTGGGCGTTCTGTTTCCATGATTTAGTCTTGATAACAGAGTTTCATGATATTTTTTTTCTTGCACCTACTGGGTATTTATGTTTTGCGCATAGTTATTACGTTGAGGTATTGATTGTGATTTCATGCCTATTTTATGCCATTGATTTGATTTACGCTTCCAGCATAGTTTTCGTGCACCTTTAGTGTTTTGATTTGATTTGTGCACGCTGATGCACATGGTTGTGAGCTTATACACCGCGGTATACCTGATTTTGAGTGAGCCGTATTGTATACCGTCGATTTTGGATTTTCGCGCATGTTGGGCGCATGTTTTGAGATACGATTTTGGTGCAACCCAGATGCACTAAATCGGGATTCTTTGTGCATGTCAGATGCACCTGACTTGGCTGTCAAGCACACACGTTGCCTATGACAGATGTTTCGTGCACACCAGTTGCACCTAGATGTTGTTTTGTGCACATGAATGGCACATATATGGATTTTGTTCTCCGTGCGCACCAGACGCACGGGATATTCTTATATACATCTTAGGATTGATTTTTATGGAGCAGTACTCTTTTTTTTTATATTTGCCATGTGTTTTCATACTGAGCGGGACTAGTCAGAGGACAGTACCCGCATACTTTTGCCTGCATTTACTTAGTTATTTACATATATAGCTTTCATATATACATGTATAATTTTGACGTACATCATACTAGTTTTGTTTTGGAGTTGAAATTTGTGTCTTTACCATGAATCCGATGATTGCAGGATGCTTGACAGAATTTCGATTTTGAGTTATCTGCTCATTACTTATGCGCATGTATTGCGCTATGATATTCGCTATGTATTGATGTTTTCGGAGCCCCGACAATTTGGATTTTTACTGAAATGTTTTAGTACTTGGGGGTTTAAATTTAAATTCGGGGACCGAATTTATTTAAGTGGGGATGATTGTAACATTTCAAAAAAAATTAAAATATTTTTTTTGGGAATTTTTATAATTTAGTATTATTTTATTGAATATTTTAATATTTTGGTATAATTAAATACAAAAAAATTTGGAAAAATTATGGAAAATTCTAAAATAGGGTATTTTATGGAATTATGCCATTTTTTTAGTTTTTATGATTAGTTATACGCTAATTTAGTGCTAATCGTGATTAAAAATCGCTAATCGGTTTTTTAGCAATTTTGTGCAAAACATGCACATATCATTTTTTATCACACTTATGCATTTTCCATCATGTTATTTTGGGGTTACTATTCTTTTGAGAAAGGAATTGGGAGAAAAGAAAAGAAAAGAAAAAGGAAAATAAAAGGGGACAAGTGCATTTATGACGTATGGGGGGGGCATTTATTGGCTTGGATCTCTCTCTACCTCTCACTTCTCTCCTCTCTTCCTCTTCATTTTCTTTAGTTGCTGCTGTTGCTGCCCTAGCTTCTCCTTCTCCCTCTCTTCAACTCCTCAAATCACCACAAAAACATCACCAAAGCCCTATCTCCATTTCATCAAAAGTGTGCACAAGCCTTCAAGCAACCATTTGGACCAAGAAAGTTTGTGATTTGGCGCTGTTAAGGATTCATGAGTCTCTATTGGGGTAATTCCTTCACAATTGTTGTATCATTTCTATTGATTAAGCCTCTTTTAAAGTTTGATGTCGTTTCGACGAAGTTTTGTGCATTTTGGACAACCCTAGAGAGGATTAGGGTAAATTTGAGTTGTAAAGTGAAATTGAGGTTTGTTGTGACCTTAGAATCCTGGTGTGATGTTATATTGGACCTTAACCTAAAGTTTTAACCCAGAATACGGATTTATGGAACGATATCGAGGAAAACAGTAATTCTGAGGGTGCATTTGGGAATCTTCTATCACCCCGATGCCCCTAAAATAAAATTAAGTTGAAAGTATGATGTGCAGGCACCTAGGAACCACCACACAAGACCCTAGCCCTTACTTCTATATCCCGGCAGCAAATATATCCCTTCTGGCCGCAAATTAGGGCCAGACCAGAGAGGAATTGACTCGTTTTTGTGATGGTGCCCCCTTATCAGTAGATTAGACCCCTGGCATGTATAGATTTGTCTAATTTGACCTAGCGTGAAATATGGAGACTATTTCCTTAGTTGCTGTTTTGTATTCGTGTTTCCGTATTCCGTATTTTTAATTCTGCAGTTCCGTATTGTGTTTACCTCGACTATTTGCAGTTTATACGACGATATCGAGGATTGATTATTGGTTTTGGAGGCGTACCCATTGGTTCTAACCTATAAGCCCCTTAGCGTATCATTTTGGTTTTCGTGTGTCGTTTTAGGTTTGATTTGGTTTTAATGCACATTTACGATACTTTGACGTGTAGGTACCCCATGAAGACTTCGGGACGATAAGCAAACGCGTGGTGACGTCGACAAATGAAGACGCAAGGTGAGTAGATTATATCTACGGGGGAAGTCGGTTGAATGGCGTATAGCACCCCCACAGTCCATAGTTGATAAACTATATATATGATAGTTATAGTGTGTCGTGGATTTTGTGTTAGGTGTATTATGGATAGTTAGGATTAGAAGCAACTAGTGTAGTTCATAGTCGTGAACCCTAGAATAGATTTACACCTACACGTACACCCTTGCATATTCATTATACTTACACTGTGTTTGATGATATTGGATGACGTTGGAGGTGAGTCGATGATATTGGGCATTGTGCAGCAAGATCAGTGATTTGATATGTTTCGTATTTAGGATACGACATGTGATCTCTAGCGGGCCTTTGGACGTGTGTTTACACACGCAGTCATACTGATGGTATCAGTTGTACTAGACTTAGATCAGTACCCAAGATTATGTGATAAGATGATGAGGATACCAAATAATTGATAAGCTGATTGTGATATTGACCAGTACCCAGCTACTGGGATGCCGTACGACAATTTACCGTACGATCTTTATATTGATGATAGATCCACACTCATGACTCGAGGATGTCAGATGATATATTGTATCGTACGCGATACTATTGAGGCGGGATCACCGACTATTATATTATATATATATATATATCGACTCAGATTTAGGTGGTTTCCATACCCCTCATGATGGACTTGGCTTAGTAGATGTTAGACTAGATCCGAGTCATACCTATTTCAAAACTAACGAATCAGGAATATCTTAAGGACAAGTAAAGGGATTCTACGGGTATTTTCAAAAGACGTATCTATTCTTAATAACACCGTAACCCTTATTTTACCAAAACTCCGATTCGTCTTATTTCAAATGACACCACTGCACGACATGTACATATTGGTGTAGATTCTTCACTGTTGTATTGATTATTCGTTTCCGCATCGTATTGCATGTTTTTATTTCTATATTGCAATCATGCTGTTAGGACACCAGCACCATTATCGATGATGCATATGTTCCACGTACACTTGTTTTTCGGCTCACACACTTAATCATCGATAATTGCCATGTCACTACACAGTAGTATTATTGCATCAGGATATGACCTTGTATGTGCATACTATTATTCTAGGTCATATACATCATGCTTTCTGATTATACGCATTGAGATATTCGTTTTCATGATATTTCTGGATTTGGAAACCGTGGATAATATCAAAGGAGAGTATGTACTTATTTGAGAAACCCGGTTTCCTTGATATGATATTTGCGCAGCCACCATGAGATTTATCGGTTCTGATTATATACCCCATACAAGGAGTGTGTGACGTATGAGGGTACATGGTGGGGCCCGGTATGGTTCCCCTCGGTAAGATTGAGCCTGGAGGTGGGCGAGTACCTACCGGTGATTGTATTTGAGCTCCGCGGATATCCGGGGGATACCGACCGGAGTTGAGAGATGAACATGGGCTGACCCGTACTACCGGGGCCGAGGGCCGATACCGCAGATGGAGCCCCATATGGACGAGGATTTACTTGCCGATGCTAGGCACAAGTTTCATGATGTTTCCATGATTTTGATTACATCCTTATATTTACATGCATGATGCTTATTGTCATTAGGTGACAGGTGGACGGGATCCACACATATACAGACATTGATCATACTTCTTTTGTATATATAACAGGGTATGAGGGCGCTGTTATATATACCCTTACACCAATATTAGTGGAATGTGACGCTAATATATGTGTATTGATATCCATTTTTGATATTTCATCATATTTACTTCATGCAGACATACCTTATATTTATGACATGTTATTACCTGAGGTACTGGCACGGGTACTTGGCACTGCATACACGATTAGATGTTACTTTGCCATCTTATCATGCTTCAGGCTTATTCTTTGAGGTTTTTCTACTGATCGTTTGATCTAGGATTATGTCTTGCATTCGATTTCTTCTTGTAGATTTTTTCTATTCACGAGTTGGCAACTCACCCCCGTTGTGCCACAGTTCTTGAAGGTTTTACCGTACAGGTTCCATTGTGGCATTTCTGGCACACTGCTTCTTTTACGGGTGATTTGCTTTGGTAGGTGGGTTCGTTTGTATCCGAACAACCATTGTACTTGTATTATTAAGTTGTATCTAGAAATTCCATCAACCAAACTTGTATATTGTTTCAGACTTAGACACCAATAATGTATTATTTCGATCTTTGAGTCGCGCTTAGCAGTATTACGGTTTTCATGCTTATTGAGTTTCTTTGGGATTTGATTATCGCCCTTCGGCGTTGTATATTACATTGCTTGCGTGGTTGTGACCGTCGATTGACGAAGAGCTAGCTCCCGCTTGGGGATGCCTTTTATCATTGCATATATATTATTATTGTTGTACCCCGTTCGGGGCCAGTATTTACAAAAGAAACTCTGCCGAAATTTTTAGAAAAGACTTTACATTTTAAAATGCATATTCGGCTTAGTTATTTAAAAATCTTAACTTCAAACATGTTTTTCTTCACTTCTTTAAATCAGTTTTCTTTATTTACTCTTAAAATGGTTTTAGATTTCTGGGCTTTTGGCTTACTTGGATCAGATGGAGTCCTATAGACTTCAGATGGTTCAAGGGCCAGTCACGTGCTCTTTCGGGTCGTGACATCATCACTCTGTAGAAGATATCTGGCTGAACGCGTCCTCGGAAACTCGTCCCAACCATCGGAGGAATACTCTATACTCGTCCGCTCTCGATCAACTCACAACGCATCTGGGTGAGGTCCTCTATCCGAAACTGGTCAGCTTGCTGATCTCTTGCCACATAATATCTGGACGACGTCAAACTTTTCGATCGAGTCATCGAGGTCCCCAAATTTTCCGAAGGCTCAACACCTGAGCACCGTCTAAAAATATCTGGTACATACCACAGCACCTCTAGACCAGCCGTAGAAGGGCAAACCCAAGCCTCACTGATGGCACCGCTAAACTGCTGCAAACCCTAAGGTTCAAAAGCGGTTCCATGGTCATCTTGTCGAGTTAGGGTTTCATTCTTCTATAGGGTCCACAGAATTACCTGCATGTTCCTCCGAACACTTTAAACTTGGGAAAAATGGGTTTCTGACACTCGTTCGAACTTTTTAGCTTCGCTTAGCCGGCATGTGAATGCCCTCCGTCCGCAAGCTAAATAATGCCTCAATCCTCCAGGAAAGGCGGTACATCATCGGTCATCTCTGGATCGGTCTGCTCTAGATTTGAGTAAGACACTCCATACTGGAAATATTCAACTCAACTCGGCCTGCGTCGGCGCATCAATCTGACGAATCACCTTCGTCTCTCAACTCGGGGTAGACTAGCTATCATCTGTCGCATTCTGCCTGGAAGCTCCTACGATCTCAGCTCGTAAGCTCTGGAAGCGACATCCTATCAATCTCAGCAACAGCTGGGTCATCTGTCTGCACGTTAGGCGACATCAATATCTCTGAGGTATGCTGTACATCAATAGTCCTCTCGCAACTGGCAGCTCCATCAAAGGCCCGATCATCCGGTGCAAAACCAAACACTCGCCTCAATAGGAGGTCACAACACAAAACTACATCGAGACGTTCCCATTTCAGCAGAAAAAATAATGGTCGGCCCTCGTACTAGACGAGCTCGCCCTGACCGCAACACTAGCAGCAGCTCAAACTGCGCTCAACTATAGTGACAGGAACCTCAATCGAGTATCGATGAAAACAGATCAAGGGCATGAAAGGAAACGACAGGTCCAGAATGGATTCATGATCATAAGAAGGAACATCATCAATTAGAGTATGATCATGGAAACGGATAGAATCAAGGATCTCAAATGGATGTATAATCATGGGTATGAAGAGAATCATAGATATCGAAATATGTACATCCTAAGGTTTCTTAAGTGGAGTATCGTATCGTAAATATGCAGCGGAACATACGTACGATACGTCACTCTACTCAAACTACCTACTCCATCAATCAGGGTCAACCTATGAAACAAAAGTTCGGGTCTATTACCCCCCGTTCAAGTCTATGTTCTGTAAGGTCAAGCCTAGGTTCCGAAATACATACCCGCCCTAGACTCCGCATAGTCAAACATAGACTCGAACAAAGGTTAAACCTAACGCTCTGATACCAACTTAGTCACGACCCGAAATATTAGCTCGTGACCAGCACTTGAATCACGCAACGTCTAAAGGCGTAACGGAATTCAAATAAACTGAAACCCAGAAATCTATACCTTTTAAAGAAAATAAAGGAGGTGAAGTTTTTGAAATAAAAGTATAATGAAATCAAGTGTGCTTAACTGCATAGAAAATGAACATGAAAATGCAAGTGGATTATGCAAGTTTTAAAAAAAAACATGTTTCGTCTTTTTGAAAATTTGGGCAGCAGCTCTCTTGTATATTTTGATCCAAAACCACAAATACATGAAGATAATAAGGCATCCCCAAGTGGGAGCTAGCTCTTCGCCAAACGGCAGATCATAACCACGCAAGATAGTAAATATAAGTATACGATGCTCAACGGCGAAGTTCACCACAAAAGATAAAGAAATAAGCAAGACATAACCCCAAAAGCGAATATAAAACCCATCGTTTAATCTCGCAACTACAAGTCTCACTAAGTCTCATTACTTATACAATTTACAAATATTGATTGATTGATGGAGTTAACTAGATACAATATGAAATATAAATACAAGAGTGGGTACGATACAAATGTCCCACCTACCAATGCAAAACACCCGAATGCAACTGTGTGCCGGCGAAGCCGCTACTGATCCAAGCGGTCAACCTGCAAGAACTGTGGCACAACGGGGGTGAGTTTCCAACTCGTGAGTAGAGAAATATCAACGGATAGAAATCGAATAAATAGCGACTCCTAGGTCAATTATATCATAAAGGTAATACTATGATATCTAGGGTGACCGGGTCCGTATATGGGCCAACAAGGTAGTCAATACCTATATGCACGTGGATAACATCCAACAGTAATAATCAATGCATGTGTGCATGTGAATCTCGTCCACCCATATAATCAATGTCTATATGCACATAAATATCATAAAAGAGTGTGCATGAAAGTATGAGGATATAAATCAATGGTGTCCCTCGCGACACATCAAAATCATGGAACCTGAGTGCCCAACATCGACACTCGAAAACATCATGAAAACTGTGCCCAGCATCGGCACGAAAATCCTCATATATCGGGCTCCGTCAGTCCGGATCGGCCCATATCCGCCGAGCCCAAATACTATCACCGGTAGGTAGTAGTCCCTCTGCCATGCTCACCGTCTGTATACACAGCATCCCTTTCTTGCCCCGGGGTACCGTACCGGGTCCACCATATACCCGCAATCGGCCTCATCCGCCTCCTCGAATCGGGTTTCACAAGTCACACGTCTCAGAACCGAGAAAACTCATGGTGGACGCACTGAAATATCATATCAAGAGAAACCGGGTTTTTAAACAACACATAATCTCTTTTAAAATGTCCACGGTTCTCAAATCCAGAAATCTCATGAAAACAGCATATCTCAAGTATGGATGTAGTAATCCTACTATGTAGTGACATATAATAGAAATATAAGTATATCCGTATATCATGCAACATGAACAGTGATATGCCATAATAAGGGAAAACCTCTCTTTTAAATGATTCCAGTTTTTAAAATATAACATGCGGTTCCCAATTTCCCAATAAAACCAGTTATCTACGTAGGCACAATATGTATATGCACAAGTATGGATGTATCAGTGTATATGTGCACCATTATTAATATACAATGTGTATGTGCGCAAATATAGAGGTATCAATTTATATGTGCACCAACATGAATATACTAATGTGTATGTGCGCAAGCAGGTTATGCGAAGAGTCATATCGTGATGTAGTAATCCTACTGTGTAGTGACATGGCAATTATCGATGATGAAGTGTGTGAGCCTACAATCTGTGTACATGTAACATAAGCATCATCGATAATGGTGCAGGTGTACTATCACAGGTATAAGCAAGGCAATGAGAATAATATGAATGCAACATAAGGTAATCATATGGAAATACTGACAAGTATACGTATCTAACATGATCGAGTCGGTAAATCTATCAATCGACATCCAGCCTAACAACATCGCGTACGGTATAATACATCGTACGGCAGCCTCTAGTCAAGGGTATGGATCAAAAATCAAGTCGAACTCATCACGCACGGAAAATCATCGTACGACGGCATTAAGCTAATAGGGATCCTATCATCCTATAAGACAAATGAGGGTACGGCCTAATATCATGTACAGCCTATCATCCATGATTCACAACATTCTATATATATATATATGTATGTACCTATGTCCCAGGTCACATCCGCAATAATCTCATATCCGGGGACCGGCAGGGTATAAATCATCTCGATTGACTTGCATCCGTATACCAACATACCATCAAATCATCATATCATCATATCCGTCTTATATTCTTTCATCGCATTTATATCTCACATCAAGTCGAGTTTACATAAACATTTTATCTCTATTATAAGTATAAGTATCTAATCTTACATACACACCCGAACCATACAAGCATATTTTAAAAGAAGTGAATCGTAGTTTTGAAAATAGGAGTTACGGTGGTTTTAAGGAAAAGATATCATTTGAAAATCCATAACGTCCCTCAAGGTAAATGTTTAAAAGATGCATATGATTCTTCAGTTGAGAAATATGTATGGTTCGGATGACACATCTACGTCGACTATCTAGTCCTATAGTACCCTAAACGGCAATATCATCAAATATCATCCTCAAATCCCGTCATTACATATTAGCCGTATTATATCATTTCTAACTTTCCTTAGTTTCTAATATGGTTTCACTAGCTATCATTTAAATCTAACCCTAGTTTCCAAATTTAGGTTTCCTTAACCATATTCTATAAATCAGTTTCCATCAAAACTTTGCGGGGTGCTATACGCCATCTATCCGACTTCCCCCGTGGATATAGATCCACTCATCTTTGCTTCTTGCTTTCCGAAGTCGATGACGCCATGCTCCGTCACCTCGGGATCCACGCTAAGGTACCTATAATAACAACACATATCGCAACGCTATAAAAATCATGTTCTGAAATCCAAAACGGCACACGGATCGCCTATAGGTTAGAACCTATAGCCCACATATGCAAAATCAACAAAATACCCCTAGTCGTTGATGTACAAACATCCAACAACCAAATACAAATCCAACTATCAAAACTAAACATTTCAAAATATGGAAACATAGCCAAAAACCATACTAAAGTGCTCCAGATTTTGATTCAGGCCAAAAGGAGTTGCACAAACAAGTCTAGGGTGCTCTATTTGATGTATATGAGCTACTGGACCAACCCCGACACCCCATGTCACCAAATGGCCGGCCACTTCATCAAAAAATCCATCCTCCTCGTGTCCCCTTCTCAGGTTGGGTCCGTCATGTCAAGGTGGTCTCCAAGTACCCTAATTTGGTCCCTAGAGTTGTTTGCTACTCTCAAAAATCCCCCGGGTTGCTCTAGAATTCCCTGCACACCCAAATTTCTCACAAACCGACATGAACTCAATTCCCAAATCCGTGTTTTGGTTTCTCGGCTATGGTCCAGGTCAAGAATCACCTCAAAAGTCTCATCGACAGCCACAAAACATCACCAATTTCCCAAACCCCTCTCTTGGGATTTCAAAGTTCACACATTCATCACTAAACGCCATCTAAACTTAAATAAAAAGCTAGGAAATCAAACTACTCTAAATGAAAAGAGATATATCTCATGGTTACTCCTAAACAAAACCCTAGAAGTCCCAAAGTTGCCAAAATCCCATTTTGCTTGGTTCAATGTGTAGAGGAAGAGATGGAGATTAATTTTTGTGAAAGGAGTATAAGGTTTTGGGGATTTTATGGAGATGGATCTAGGTTTTGAAGTGCAGGGAAATGGCGTTGGAGGAAGATGAAGAAGGAGGAAAATGATGGGGGAAAATGTTAGGCAGCTGCCCCCCTCTCTCTCACTTATTCACACACACTCTCTCTCTCCAAGTCATCATTATGTCTCCTTTCTCTCTTTTCACTCATCATGACACCTTTTCTTTCTCTTTTCTCACCAAAACACATACACCCAAATAAAACAACACCATGAAATAACATGTAACATGTCATGGTGCATTTATCATGAAAAACTGTAGAAACACGGATTTGGCTTAATCGCGATTAGCAGTGCACTAATCGGGTTTTTACCAAAACTGCATATAATAAATTTTTAAAATGCCAAATCCTTTAAATATATTTTTAAATGAATAAAAAAATTTAATTTTCATTTATTTCACAATTATTGGTATATATTTATACCCTTTTTCGAAAACCCCAATTTTGCAAATCGGCCAGTTTTCGGGAAAAATATATTTTAATATTAAATTCCAAAAATAATATTTTATATTTTCTGAAATGTTACGTATATATAAAATATTATTGTAGTCACGTATATATATTTATATGTATATTGCTTGCGCACATGTATTTTTATAGCGTACCCATTTTTGTTGCATATAGAAATAGTAGCTATGTAACATTGCACTGTCACTAACGGTTCAAGCTGCACGAGCATTATTTGTATGTTACACCCACACCGTTAGTGATTGCCATGACACTCGCACTATAGGATTGCTATGAACCATACATTATTTTGATTACCGCATCATTGATTAGACATGATTCTGTCACTATTGCGCACATACACATTGTATATCCATATTGGTGCACACATACATTGATATATCCATATTCCGCACATACACATTGTATATCCATAGTGGTGCACACATACATTGATATATCCATATTGCGCACATACACATTGTATATTCATACTGGTGCACACATACATTGATATATCCATACTTGCGCATATACACATTGTATATCCACATTGGTGCACATATACATTGATACACTCATACATGAGTATATATCCACTTGCACATCCATACCTATATACATACATAAATCACATACATGGATGATACTGGCTTTGATTTCTAGAAAATGGGAACCGCATGAGATATTTTCAAAACTGGATCCATTTAAAAGAGCGGTTTTCCCTTTTTACTCTTAGTAGCATACGGCACATTGCATGGATTTACGCATTGAGTTTTGGATTTCCTCTGATTTCTGGATTTGAGAACCGTGGTATTATTTTAAGAAAATGTGCACTGTTTGAAAACCCGGTTTCTCTTGATATGATATTTCAGTGCGTCCACCATGTGTTTTCTCGGTTCTGAGACGCGTGACATGTGAACCCGAATCGAGGAGCTGGATGAGGCCGATTGCGGGTACATGGTGGACCCGGTATGGTACCCCGGGGCAAGAAAGGGATGCTGTGTATACAGACGGTGAGCCTGGCAGAGGGACTACTACCTACCGGTGATTGGTTGGACCTTCCGGTTATCTGGAGAATACTGACCAGAGTCGAGAGATGGATATGGGCCGACCCGTACTGCCGGGACCGAGGGCTGATTCCGCAGACGGAGCCCGTGGGCCGATCCGGACTGACGGAGCCTGATATTTGAGGATTTGCGTGTCGCTGCTGGACACGAGTATTTCATGATGTTTTTGGGTGACGATGTTTGGCACCCCGCTTCAATGTGATTTACAGGATCGAGGGCCGTATAGAGTGACGGCGCCTGAGTTATCGGGATTTTGGGCTGTTTTTGGTAGACACCGGGGTTTTCCACGTTGATGATCCATGTAGATGATATTTTTATCCCATACTCAGCATTCCCTGTTATGCATTGCATCATGTAGTCGTAGTACCTGATAGAGTACTTTGCATGATTATTTCGTACCCAGCTCATCATATAGATGTTATTAGATTGCACTTATTATGCATGATTAGTGCGTACCCAGCTCATCATATAGATGTTATCTAATTGCACCTGTTAGAGTATCGCAGTACGTGCATACTCGCGATTACCTTTATATGTTATCTACTATTCACGAGTTGGCAACTCACCCCTGTTGTGCTACATTATTTGCAGGTCGACCCTCAGAGTAGTTGCGGCAAGGCTACTTCCTTGTATCTTTTTATTACGGATACCACTGCAGTTGGCGTGTGAGCCCTTTGCTTATAGGTGGGTTTTTACGGTATCCGTTTAGTTTCCATTTGTACATTCTATTGTATCTAGTACTCTCCATCTATCATTTCATGTATTGACTTGGAGATCAATTGTGAGGACGATGTATATTATTATTTTGTATTCTAGATGTCGAGCTCGTGTGAGCCGTCTTTATTTATGTAGTTTTGTCTTTTATGTTGTTTTTCACTTTTTTGCTCATTCTTCGCTACGACGTCTATATTGCTATTGTGGTGTTTGTTTCCGCCGTTGGGCGTGATTGCTCCCGTTTGGAGATGCTTCATTCTTATTATATGTCATTTTTACTTATATCTTGTCTTGTACCCGGTTTCGGGGCTAGTTTTTACAAAGGAAGTGCTGCCGAAATTTTTAAGAAAATAACAAACTTTAATGATTTTTACTCGAGTTTTCTAAATGTTTTTAAACCAATGTTTTTAACACTCACTACTTTCAATGGTTTTCATTTCTGGGTTTCGGCTTACTTAGTCGCGTTACGCCTGTAGACGTTACGTGGTTAAGTGCCGGTTACGGGCCAAACTTTAGGTCGTGACATCGTGGCAGTTAGGATCACCACTTGCGCTTGATAGTGTTTTCCTAATAATAGCTTCCATGAGACGATTCAGATGGCACCCTTCGAGGCGTTATATGAGAGGAGATGTCGATCACCAGTTTGTTGGAGAGAGCTTAGCGAGAGCAGTATTTTGGGGCCACAGATTGTGCAGGAGATGACCAAAAAGATTCAGATGATTTGGGATAGGATGAGAGCGGCCCAGTGCAGGCAGAAAATCTTATATAGACCGACGTTGGCGCAGACTTGAGTTCGTCGTTGTAGATCACGTGGAAGACGAGGACGAGATGAGAGAGAGTTATTTCCATCTCTTCGAGGGTACGCATAGTTAGATTTTAAATTCGGAGACCGAATTTCTTTATGTGGGGAAAATTGTAACGTTTTAGAAATCGTTTAGGCGAATTTTCCGATATTCGGTAAAATAATTTGTGTTTTCCGTAAAAAACACAGATATACTTATTTTTCAACATAAACTAAATTATACCTATTTTAGATATGTAATTGCTAATATTTGGTATTTATTTAGTCACTTATAAATTGTTAGTTTACTAAAATATTTTTCCTTAATAAATTGTTTTAAATAATATTTTAAGCTTTCATTTATACATTTAATTAGTGCTAATTACAAATGAGAATGGGTTAATTATATTTTAATGAACCATGACAACTTAGAACTAAGATTTGTAACATGTTTTCTCTCTCTCACATTGTCTCCATATTTCTAGAGAATTCTAGGAAAAATGAAATTTGAAAATAAATTAAGTTATAATTATGAAGAGAGGTGCATTTAATGAGGCATGAAAGGTTTTCTAAATCCAGAAAATTCCACACACAAGCCCACACACCCTTTTCCCTCACTTGGCCGAGCCAAGTAGTGGCAGCCCCCTTCTCTCTTCACTAATTCTCATCTCATTCTCACTTCAAAAAAATTAAAAAAAAAGAAAAATTAAAAAGGGGATTAATATATGATATGATGGGAGAAGTTTCCACACGCACCCACACACTTTTCTCTCTCTCTCTCTCTTTCTTTCCTAGCTCCTGGCCGAGCCTTCCCAGCCCCAAACTCCTCATTTCCCCACTTCATTTTCAACTCAAAAACTCTTCAAAAATCCATACAAAATCCCACAAACTCTAAATCAAATTTTTACGCATTATTCATTGGCCAATCTAGCATGGATCTTGGAGCAAAGAAGCTAATTTGGGAGGCTAAGTTGCATGTTAGATCTACAAATCTTTGAGGTATAAATCCTAACCCCATGTTTAATTTGTTGCTATATTACTTTAAATCAACTTAATTAGGTATCTAAATGGTTCTAATTTCAAGTTTTGGAATTTCAAGAGAAGGATTGGGTTCAAGATTAAGGTTTTATCACTTGATTATGGTTATGATGTGTAGTTTAACTACTTAAGATTTTGCAAAACCTAACCTAGTTTCTAAATCGCTAATTGTTACTTTCAATTTGTCCTAATTAGTATAACCATGCAAACTAAGTTCATGATTAATGTTAATATGTGAGATTAAAAATTTATTTAAGGGTTGTGTAGCCTAATTAAGATATTAAATGAATATTGTGGCCACTAGATTTGTTAAAACATCTAGATTTGCACTAAAATGTTTAAAAGATACTTAATAGGTTTTTGGAATAAATCGATTTTGATTAAGTTTAAGGTTTTGATGAACTACAACCTAATTCATATAATATTTAGAGTGTTGTGAATGCGCAGTTGGTATGATTGCATTTTAAGTTTGGTGGTTTTCAGGAATAGCGACCCTAGTTATGCTTTGTGGCGTTGTCGCGAGCGCGTTGTGTACACCAAGTGTGTGTGCGTCTTGATGTGCGCGTGGATTGACTTGTGTCGTTTGTATTCGCGACTATCATTTATTTATCCTCTTAATTGCTTGTGTGTGATTCTTGGATCGGGTGCAGAGGCGTCGGATGTGGCGCGGAAAAGACACGGCTGAGATCGGATCTGATTAGCCGAGGCATCTGAGTGAGCAGATTTAACATCTACGGGAAAATCGCCCGTATGGCGTTGAGCGTCTGGGCTAGATATGATATTATAGTCGCATGTTATATGCATATGAGTCGATTGTGCATGAGCATCATTGCATACTATTACTTGTTGTGCCTTGACTTAGTACCTATTGGACACTGCAACATTACTAACGGTTCATGATGCACGAGCACTAAATTGTATGCTACACACACACCGTTGGTAATTGTCATGACACGCACAACATGTACGCATATATGGTATTGTATTCGTTATTGACCTTGAGACATTGATTCGTGTTCTATTACGCATAAGAAATGTATCATGCATACATACCTACATATGTACACACATACCTTACTATAGCTACATATACAACTTTATATGATGTTGCATTGATTTTGGAGATGGTGGGAACCACATGATATTATCTAAAAACGGGATTCATTTAAAAGAGCAGTTTTTCTCTTGATATGCTCATATTATTGTTTTATGTTGCATACATCATATTTCATGGATTTAGGTATTAAGATACGGATTTCATGTGATTTATGGATTTGAGAACCGTGGGGATATTTCAAGAAATTATGCATTGTTTTGAAAACCTGGTTTCTCTTGATATGGTATTTCGATGCGTCCACCATGAGTTTTCTCGGTTCTGAGACTTGTGCTAGATACCCGATTCGAGGAGCGGTAGGCACCGTCTGCGGGTACATGGTGGACCCGGTGAGGTATCCCGAGGCTAGAAGACTCGTATAGAAAGGCGGTGTGCCTGGCGAAGGGAATACTACCTACCGGTGATAGTATAGAACCCGACGGATATCCGGAGGATACCATTTGGGAGTTATGACATGAGATATATTGAGAGCCAATCTGGGTATGCTGTGCCAGAGAGATGAGTATTTACGTGTCGTTGATGGACACGGGTTCATGATGTTTCGAGTGTCGATGTTGGGCACTCATGTTCCATGAGATTTGCAGATATGAAGGCCGATCAGGGTGACGGCGCCTGAGGTATTGGGATTTGGGGTGTCGTTGATGGACATCGGGATTTTCCACGATGATGATGTTATGTTTTATCCCATACTCGGTATTTATTTGATATGCATTATTTCATGCATTTGTAGTACCTGATGGAGTACCTTGATCATGATTGCTGCATATCCATATTGCCATACTTATGCTATAAGATTACGTGTTGTAGATTATCGTTGTTCGTGCATACCTGCGATTATCGGTATGATGTTACTTACTATTCACGAGTTGGAAACTCACCCCCGTTGTGCCACAGTGTTTTTCTCGCTTGACCCCCAGAGTAGTCGCGGCAGGGCTTCTTATTGCATATTTTTCAGCGGATACCGCTACGGTTGACTGTGAGCCTTTTTGCTATAGGTGGGTTGCGGTTATCCGATATATCCATTGTTTCTCTTATTGTATCTAGTACTCTCCATCTACCACTTTCATGTATTGACTTAGAGACGAGTTGTGAGGATCGATATTGTATATTTTGTGACTGGGTGTCGTGCTCGTGGGAGCCGGTCTTTTATTATGTAGTTTTGCCTCTTTATGCTATTTTTCATTTATATTGTCTATTTGTTCGCTACGGCATCGTATATATATATGCTTATGTGGTTGTTTCAGTCTTTGGGCATAATTTGCTCCCATTTAGGGACGCTTTCTTTATATTCTATATTTGTACCCGTTTCAGGGCTAGTTTTTACAAAGGAGGTGCTGCCGAAATTTTTAAGAAAATAAACCTAGGTTTAAAGATTTTTACTTTTCCAAATGTTTTTAACAATGTTTTTATCACTTACTTCTTTTGACGGTTTAGATTTCTGGGTTTTCGGCTTACTTAAATTGCGTTACGCCTGTTGATGTCACGTGGTTTAAGTGCCGGTCACGTGCCTAAAATTGGGTCGTGACAGAGAACTTGTTTCTATTTCAGTTTACTCTTATATGGATGCGCTCCTAGATAAGTAATATCGATTGGTCTTTTTCCATTTGGTTGATATGCATTGGCGACGGCTGCATGATTTTGAATCTGGTTCGAATTAAATTGGTGCTTTTGTTTCTATATTGTATATAGAATCAATTTATATCTTAATGATGTTAAGGTATAAGGAGTTGCCCGGCTGATGCTTAAAACCAGAATCCGGATAAACTCAAGGCACGTTTCAGTAATGGCAATTTGTGGGTTATCCCGGGCTTTGACGAGGGTTAACTTTCTACCATCAGGAAGATCAATAGTGATATTGTTCTTGACTCGCCACAGTCTTAGTAAAATGAATTTTTTCAGAAAACTAAAGTGGGAGTATGGTAGAACTGGATGTGATTCCAGAACCATAAACGATCACTGAAGATTTAATAGAACCTGAGGATTCAATTGGATTTAACATTCCATTAGCCATTCCGCAGATTTGGTGGGTAACCTCACGCACCCGAGAGGTACTTCGGTCTTCTCAAACACGGTGACAGGGAGGTTCTGGTTTACCCAGACTTGCCATTGCTGTTGTTCTAGACTATGAGACCCGGCAGGAGGATGAGTATAGCGTCGTTCTAAACTAGTTTTAGAAGTGCACGTGTATATGACTCTGCCAGAGGGTTGTTGTAGTCAGTGGGAGCAGCGAAAGCATAGAGGGAAAGTAGCTTATGTCTATTTATAGACTAAAGCAGGTATAGCGGAAATAGATCATCTATTTTTTATGTGACAGTCATAGGTTTTGACTTCATCAGAATAGGAGATGGATCTGGGAAGAAGGTAGTAGGGTGTGATTTCCTGGTATTTGGGATGACATACACTTTATAGGAAGTGAAATTCCTATACTACGATCGGTTATACTGTGTTTGTCACACAGTTGTTTCGCCACATAGGACATGGATATAATATCAGGGTTTCTGGTTACTAGATCTATGGTTTTAGATCTAGATTTGGGAAGTGTCCCAATTTGGGTACTTGACACTATTCAAAAGTGTTTTAGAATGGACGACTCCTAGCATGGTGGTGTACCTGCAGGTGATGGAGTCACTCTCTCTAAAAGTGTCTTATAGACTAAAGGGGAGAGGGATCTGCATGATTAGCATATCACTTGCTTAGGCAATTGAGTTAATCATGAAATGTTAAGTGCCACACCAGATGTTGTTTTTTTCACATGCTGCAATAAACATATATTAATCCAATCCTGGAGAAATGTAGGGAAGCAGTTTATGAACATAAGTGGATGTTCCAGGGATATGGTAACAGCAGCCTCCTTCAGGAGACGGTTATCATTTCAGGCTTCTAAGGTGACCTGGATGACAGAGTGGCTGTTTGAGTTATAGTTTTCCCTCTTCTGAGGGTCAGTATGTTGGACAGATGGTCCAAGCGGATACTGAGGAAGGCATGGCGCGGGATACTGATTAAATTCAGTGGATGATACATTCTAAGAAGTTTGCTGGATTTGGAGTTCATTTGTGAACTGGGTCCCATCAGATATCCAGACAAATTCTAAGACAAGGTATTGCTAATTTTGGGAGATAGCTTTCTCCGTGAAGTTGAGATACAGAGAGATACAGAAAGAAACAGTGGAGCGGATCTACTTACTGAGGCTATTTCTCGAACACCATAGTTTCACAAACAGGCTTTGGGAAACTGCTTAGTAGAGAAGCTGGGTATTCGGTATCACACGAGCTGTAAGTATGCGACACCACAATAATTGGCCTTAAGTGCAAGTGGGAGATTGTTGGCTATAGTGCCCTCAAGGCAATTATCGTAGTCGCAGGAAGGTGATTATTATGATTGAGGGAGGACCTATACCGGTAGAACAGTCTTACTCGAGATGATAGTATGCTATCTGGTTTGTCTTTATCATCGCTATTACATGTTCATAGAGCCATAGGATTCTTGCTTAACTACCGGCATGTTAGATATTGTAACGTTTTGAAAATCGTTTCGGTGAAATTTCGGAAAAATCGGTAAAATAAAGGGGTTTTCTATAAAAAGTCAAAATACAAACATCTTTATTATAAAATTAAATATACATATTCTAGCTATGTAATTGCTAGTATTTGGTGTTTATTGAGCCGCTGGTAAAATTTCTAATTTTCTGAAAAAATTTCCGAAATTAATTATTTTAATATTATTTTAAGCCGTCACTAATACATTTAATTAGGGAAAATTACAAATTGGAATGGGTTGAAAAAAATTTTGTGCATCATAACACATTAAACAAAATTTTAGCATGTTGTTTCTGAAATAAAATGAAGTTGTTAAACGGTTTAGAAAATTTCGAAGAAAAAGGCTTAAATAGTGAAATTTGTGTTAATGGGAATTGGAGTAATACATTTATCTTTTTCCCTAACCCACACACCCACACCTCACCTTCTCTTCCTCTCCCCAAGTGGCTGACCCCCCCCCCCTTGACAGCCCAACATCTTGGGCCCCTCATCTCACTAAAACAAAGAAAAGAAAACAAAAGAAAGAAAGAAATTAGATAAGGAGTTTGGGCTTTGACTTTTGGGTATTGCCTTGACTTTTTCCACACCTCCCTCTCTCTCCCCCTCCCTATTCAGCCGACCCTCTCTCCTCTCCCACAACAGCAGCCCCTCTTTCTTTTCCTCTCATTTCTCATCAAAATTTCTTCATAAAATGCCCAAAAAATCAACACAAAAATCCCACAAAATAAAAATCCAATTCCTGTACATTTTTCCTTATCTCTTTTAGCATGGATCTTGGTGCAAATATTTCAAATTGGAGGTCAAGTTTCATGCTGATCTCAAGATGGTTGTGAGATATAAATCTTGTTTTATTTTTGAGTTGTTTGTTATTTCTTCAAATTAAGTTAATGAGTGGTTTAAATTAGATTTTGAATTGCAAGTTCAAGTTAAAGGTTAGGGTTTGTGAAAACTTAGTTAGGGTTTTGGGTATGAGATTATAGTTGTGTGGTGTATTTAACTAGTTATTGCTATGCAAAATTAATCTAGTTGCTAATTTCCAAATTGTAACATTTAAAATGTCCAAATTAAGCTTTTTTTTTAAACTAGGTTTTTGTAAACTATGAATATGTTTAAGACAAAAACCTAATTAGGTTAATCATGGCATTATTAACATTTTAATATGTTTTTTAGCAACGTAGATCATGCTAATCCAAGCTAAATTGTTGTTTGTGCATTTTGCTATAAAATTGTTAAAATTGGTTAAGTTGTAAACTAGAATTTTGGGGCTAATGAAATTTAATGAGATTGAATTATGGAAATGGTTTTTATGACTTATTTAAATGTTTAATAAGTATTATTGCCATTAGAATTGTTAAAACATCAAATTTCGTTTTAAATCGGCTAATTGATGCTTACTAGATATCTTGTAATAAATCGATTCAATCAATTTATTGGTTTTGATGATTTCACCCTATTTCATGTATATGTTTAGTGTAATGTGAAACCACGAATGTTGCGTTTGAGTTTTCCTCGATTACCCGGCGTTTGTACGCCGATGTCGAAGGTTTTTGGGTTGGTTTGTGAAAACAACCGTAGGCTTTGACCTACGTGAGATTCAGTTGTCGTTTTGGTTTTAAATTGGATTTTTATGCGGAACGATACGTTGTGACATGTAGGTACCCCCATGTGGACTTCGAGACGACAACAAGCGTGTGGTGACGTCGGCACTGGCTAGCGAGGACCAGGTGAGTAGACTTATATCTACGGGGAGAAGTCCGGTGGATGGCGTATAGCACTCCCGCAGTTCGTGGTGATGTATACGAATACGTATACACACCTATATTTAGTATATGTTGAATTGAGATTATTGATGATGAAGATGGACTTTTGGTGTTTTGTGATCGGTTTAGTGTAGTTGTGAAACCCTAGAGTAGGGGTTGCACCTATACACACACATACTTGCATACATCCTTCCTTTTACATGTGCGTATATGGGATTATATTTATGTGTTCACATGGGTATGGGACTATGTGTTCATATACTGGATTTGAGGATAGTACTTGGGATTTGAGATGAGTCGATGAGATTTGATTTGAGGCCGTGAGATCGGTGATTTGGCAGGGTTCGTGTTTGAGATACGACATGACGTTGTAGCGGGTCCTTTGACGTAGTGTTTCACACGCGTGCATGCATACGTAGGTGGTATCAGTATTGTACTAGACATAGATCAGTACGTGGATTACGATCTTTGATAAAGGGGATACCAAATGAATAGTGTGATGAATGTGATATTAACCCGTACCCAGATTTGGGATGTCGTACGACGGATTTACGTACGAGCTATATATTGATGTTTGATCCGCACTCTTAACTTGGGAATATCTGATAATAGATATGGTATCGGATGCGATAATATCGAGGCGGGATCACCGACTACTATATATATATATGTGTGTGTGTGTGTGTATCGACTCAGATGTTAGGCGGTTTCCTTACCTTCAGTTAGCTTGCTAGTTCAGCCGTATAGTTTAGTGTAGTTGTTAGACTAGGTTAGATTTCTACCTATTTCAAAAGTATCGGATTGTGGGTATTTTAAAAGACAGGTCGAGGGATTCTACGGATATTTCAAAAGACGTATCCTTTCTTTAAAACACCGTAGCCCTTATTTTCAAAACCCCACGATTCGTGTTATTTCAAATGGCACCACTATGGAACTCATATTTTATCAAATGCAGATTAGTTCTCAATGTGTTTAGTATTCAGCTCCCGCACATTATTGCTGTTGCTCCGCATCGCATACTTATTGTAATTCATATTTCATTATTGATATCATGCTGTTAGGACACCAGCACCATTACCGATGATGCGTATGTACCACGTACACTTACTTGCCGTCTCACGCACATCTTCGTCGGTAATTTCCATATCACGTACACTTAGAAAATACTATTGCTTGACTTAGCTTGTTAGTTAGTAGTTTGACATGATATTAGTGTACTTGCCTTATATGCCAGTTTAGACATTGTAGTTATTACTTGTCACTTCATGCATACTGTTATTCATTGTTATGCCGCATTCATGGATTCTCATGCCTATATTCACTAGTTTATGTGCTATTGAGGTTTTGGATTCGGATTTCCATGATATTTCTCGATTTGGGAACCGCGGGCATTTCAAAAGAGAATATGTAATTGTTTTAAAAACCCGGTTACCCTGATATGATATTTCAGTGCGTCCACCATGTGTTTTCTCGGTGCTGAGAGCGATATGTGAGACCCGAGTTCGAGGAGTGGAGGAACCGTTTCGGGTACATGGTAGACCCGGTAAGGTACCCCGGGGCAAGAAGCGCGTGGTGATGACGATGTGAGCTTGGCAGGGGGAGACTACTTACCGATGATTTTACCCGACGCGTAGGATATCCGGAGGATACCGTCGTGGTCTTGAGATGGATGGTAGGGGCCGGTCTGTACTGACGGCACCCTAGATATTGAGATTGAGACATTGAGATTTCGAGAAATTGAGGTACTGAGATTTGATGATACTGGCCAGTCCGGATATCCGGAGCCTGAGATTTTGAGACATTGAGATTTATGTTTTGTGTCGTTGCTGGACACTGTTTATGCTGATTTCATTTATGATACCTTATTTTAAAAATACAAAGGAAATCTCACTAAATTATGAAAGCAGTTTCTTTAGTACATGTATTCTGTTTTCATGCATTCATACATCATCCATATGATATATTGCTACCTGAGGCACTGACACGGGCACATGGTATTACACTTGGGTTAGACATTTACCTTAGCCATTGTTATAGGCTGCTGGTTATATATTTGAGGATATATTATGATCGTTGACCTAGGATTGCGTTGTTCATGCGATTTCTATTTGTAGATGTTTTTCTACTCACGAGTTGGCAACTCACCCCCGTTGTGCCACAGTTTCTTGCAGGTTTTGCCGTACAGGTTTTATTACGGCTTTGCTGGCACTGCTTCTTTTTGGTGACTTACTAGTAGGTGGGTTTATTTGTATCGTACCCATCATTATACCTTGTATATTATTATTCTGTTGTATCTAGAAGTTCCATCAACCAAACATATATTTATTTCAGAGATAGAGACCAGTGATGTTTATTCTTTCGACCTTAGAGCCGTGCGTTGTATTTCTATAGATTTCTTGCTGTTTTGAGTTTCCTTTTGAGTTTTGATCCTCGCCCTTGGCGTTGTATATTATATTGGTTGTGTGGTTGTGACCGTCGATTGACGAAGAGCTAGCTCCTGCTTGGGGATGCCTTTTTATTGATTTCGTATACTATTCATGTTGTATCCCATTTGGGGGCCAGTATTTACAAAGGAGACTCTGCCGAAATTTTTAGAAAATACTTGATGTTTTTACAACGCATAATTCGGCTTATGCTATTAAAACTACTTGATTTAAGTTGGTTTTTCCTTCACTCTACTACTTTTCTTGGTTTGGATTTCTGGGTTTTCGGCTTACTTAGATTACGTACGCCTCGAGACGTTTCGTAGTCTAAGTGCCGGTCATGTTCCGTACTTTCGGGTCATGACAGATATGTGTAGGGTTCCTAGGCACTCTTGTGAGGGTTCATAAGGCATCAACCATGCCCGAATAAAATTTTAGATGTGCCGAACAACCCAAAGCCGGGATCTTCGCTAGATTATTAGGGTTAAACATGCAAGTAAACATCTTTACCGCTAAGTGTGAGGGATTACAACCTTTGTAGTCCGCTCCTTCACTTCACAAGCTCCGAGTAGAAGTCCCTTCGCCGTGATCCACGATCTCCCGGACTCAAGAGAGGCTCCACGACTCGAACGATCCATGCTAGCTTGTAGTGTTCCGTTTCTCCGATGATCTACGTCGAAGTTGCTATAACTCAAGCTCTCTCACTCTAATGAGGTGAACACCCTAATATAATGGGCTAGATTAGATGAGGATGATGGAGTAGTATTTATGCTATCTTTTTTTATATCAAATTCTCACATGAAAACATCACAAAAGGAAAATCTAGTGAGCTTTCTCAAAGCATAAGAGAGAAGAAGATGATGAATAAAAGAGATAATCCTTTTGTGATGAATAGTAGAAAAGAATATATGATTGATCATCGAACCATGGTCAAGGATGACAAGGATAACCTTTGTAGAGAATAAACTAGGGCTAGGGTTTGGTTAGGTTAAAGAATGAGTCATAAGATAATATCAACCATAATATCTTACACTTGACAAAAGGAAAGCTTCTAGATGGTGCAAGAAGAAGCTAACCCTAATCAAACCCTAACCTTGCTTAACCTCTACTAAACATGTTCCATTATTAATCATATCATGTTGCATTAATATATATCACATATATATTATGTTTTTGCAACAAAAGAAAATTATACAATTAACATATATCGCATATATATCAATGTATTATCCGGTGAGAAAATGAAAGAATAAAGTGAGCCAATATTAGATAATGTAATACAATATATCATATATATTATTATACATTAAATCATCGAATCAACACTTGATCCGACGATCCGGCTATATCGAATATAACCGACTAATATATCATGTACCGATTCATCGAATCAACACTTGATCCGATGACCCGGTTCATATCTAAACATCGCGATAATACAATACGGTATCTCATATCGTATTATCCTCGGTCCTGCACATATCACATATGTGCCTCTACTCCGTTTTGCCTGAGCCAAGAAACCTCTGTGTAGGGCTCTAAAGAATCGTCAATACGCCGGTAGCAGGTGATGATCTTATAAAACACCCACAAGCTGCAAGCGGTCAGCTAATAGTAACATCCACCCAGGTATTGAGCGATCAGAAGATCAACAAGCTAGCCTGTACGTTCTCCTGTGAATCCAATCAGTAACACTCCCGTACAGTCCGGTCTCTTCGTCTGATATGTCGCATATCAAGTCTAGGGGTGGTATATGTCAGACCCCAGTAACCGATAAGTCGTGTCGATGTGAGGCTCATAACAGGTCGAGAAACTACTAGTAACACTTACCAGTAAATCTCTATACCAGCCCTGGCCAGGGACTTCCAGTTATAGCCAATCGAACACATCACAACATCAACTCCCTATACCGGGAGAGACGAATCCCCTCCTATCGCTCGTTGCCTCCATGTGATTCGGGACTGCACCCAAAAGCAACCGTTTTGCATGCCCTCTTGGACGTGGTAAGGTGGAAATCAAAGCACAATGGAAATCACACAAGACTCTATGACGATCTCGGGTCTAAAGACTACCCTGTACCAGTATCACCGGAGAACTGCCATCTGACGTGTGGTATATCACCATCTGGGAGTTCTCGGCGAGTCCGTCCAGTGTACCCAGTCTTCACTGAGCACCCGCATACCATCCTTGATGTCCAACACTGATGGATATGGGATCATCCATCGCCCATCATATGGGTCAAGATGCGTATACGCTAGTCTACTCTGGTGCATCGATGCCCTGTCTCGATATACCCTCGACTAGGAACAGTTATCGGAAGTACTCATTGACTACCATAGCCCCACTAGTATGATCTCATCATAGTCCCAGTAGTCGAGTACAGATCCTAAGGGCTTTATCAACATGTGAGAGAAAGACAGTAAACCAATACAAGTCAACATGTTAAGATAAAGTGAAACCAAATAGCATACTATCATGACGAGCAGGAAAATCCTTTCTATATATATCCAAGCATCCATCATAATATACATCATATGTACAACAATGGCCTCTAGGGCATATACATAACTAACAATCTCCCACTTGCACTAAGGCCAGCTGCTGTAGTACCTCATACCTAGCATCCCAAATAATCTCTCAAACTGTATCTGGGGAATGTCCTTCATGAGTGGATCCGCAGTGTTGTCCTTCGTATCTACTCTCCTGACCTCGATCTCCCGGCGATCAACTATCTCCCTGATCAGGTGATACCGCCTCAGAATATGTCTGGATTTCTGATGGGACCTGGGTTCCTTGGCCAAAGCCACAGCTCCATTGTTATCGCACTACAGAGGTATTGGATGTTCAATGGATGGAACCACACCAAGATCACTAATGAACTTCTTTATCCAGACAGCCTCTTTGGCAGCATCGTTGGCAGCGATGTATTCAGCCTCCATCGTCGAGTCTGCAACGGTATCCTGTTTGGAACTCTTCCAGCATACCGCACCTCCATTTAGGGTAAAGATAAATCCCGAGTGCGACTTAGAGTCTTCCTTATCACTTTGGAAGCTGGAATCGGTAAAGGACTCCACCCGGAGTTCTCCGTTACTATACACCAAGAACATGTCTCTAGTCCTTCGCAAGTACTTGAGAATGTTCTTCACAGCTGTCCAGTGACTCTCTCCAGGATCTTCTTGATACCGACTCACTACACTTAGTGAGTATGCTACATCGGGTCTGGTACATAGCATCGCATACATGATAGAGCCTACTGCCGAAGCATAGGGTATCCCTTGCATGCGAGCTCTCTCCAAATCAGTCTTGGGAGACATCTCTTTGGAGAGAGTGAGTCCAGAGATCGTGGGTTGGTTCCCATGCTTGGATTCTTCCATACTAAACCTCTTTAGTATGGTGTCAATGTATCTGGATTGGGACAATCCCAGTATCCGTTTAGATCTATCTCTATAGATCATGATTCCCAATATGCAGGAGGCATCACCTAGATCTTTCATTGAGAATCTTTGTGATAAGAAGAGCTTGACTGATTGAAGCATAGGAATGTCATTTCCTATCAAGAGTATGTCATCCACGTACAATACGAGGAAGACAACCTTACTCTCTGCTACCTTTTTATAGATACAAGGTTCATCTATATTTTTGATGAAGTCAAACTCTTTGACCATAACATCAAAACAGATGTTCCAACTTCGCGATGCTTGCTTTAACCCATAAATGGATTTAAGCAGCTTGCACACCTTTCCCCTGCTCCCACTATCTACGAAGCCCTCTGGTTGAGTCATGTACACGCACTCTTCAAAATCACCGTTTAGAAAGGCGGTCTGAACATCCATTTACCAGATTTCGTAGTCATGGTATGCAGCAATGGCAAGTAAGATTCGGATGGACTTAAGCATAGCCACTGGAGAAAAGGTTTCGTCATAATCCACACCTGGTCGTTGACGAAAACCCTTTGCAATAAGTCTAGCTTTGAAAGTCTCAACTTTTCCATCTACACCAAATTTCTTTTTAAAGATCCACTTGCTCCCAATGGGTTTTACCCCTTCAGGAGCATTTTCCAAAGTCCATACTTTGTTGGTTTACATGGATTCCATCTCAGATCGCATTGCATCCAGCCATTTCATAGAGTCACCACTCGTGATGGCCTGCTCGAAACTAGTCGGGTCATCATCTTCCTTGATGCAATCCTCGCTTCCACCATCAATGAGAAAACCGTAGTATCTCTCAGGTGGATGAGAAACCCTACTAGATCGGCGGAGAGGCCGGGGTTCGTCGGGTACTACTGAATCCTCTGGTTCTATTAAATCTTCAGTTGCAGTTTATGTTGCTGGAACCTCTTCCAGCTCTACCTCTTTGCCACTAATTTCTTTTGCAAGAAATTCCTTTTCCAAAAAGGTGGCATATTGAGAAACAAACACTTTTTGTTCTTCAGCGTGGTAGAAAAAGTATCCTTAGGAATTCTTAGGATATCCCACAAACTTGCAAAGAACTGATCGTTCCTCGAGTTTGTCCGGATTTTGCCTTTTGACATAGGCCGGACAACCCCATATCTTAACTCATTTAAAATATGGTCTCTTCCCACTCCATATCTCATATGGTGTGGTAGGTACAGATTTAGACGGAACTTGATTCAATAGGTATGCTGCTGTCTCAAGTGCATAACCCCAGAAGGAAATAGGCAACTCAGCAGTGCTCATCATAGAGCGCACCATATCTAATAGGGTGCGATTCCTCCGCTCTGCTACACCGTTGTGCTGTGGTGTATAGGGAGGAGTAAGCTGAGAGAGAATCCCATTCTCTTTTAGATAATCTAGGAACTCATTGCTCAAGTATTCACCTCCTCGATCAGATCGAAGAATCTTAATACTTTTGCCCATTTGGTTCTCTACTTCGTGCTTATATTCTCTGAATTTCTCAAAAGCTTCAGACTTGTGTTTCATCAGGAACACATGTCCGAATCTTGAGAGATCGTTAGTGAATGTAATGATGTAGGAAGAACCATTCCTGGTATGCGTAGACATGGGACCGCATAAATCACTATGTACCAGTCCTAAGAGTTCGGTAACTCTTTCTCCGTGTCCACTAAACGGAGCTTTGGTCATTTTTCCTTTGAGACATGAATGATAAGTATCATAAGATGATAATTCGAGCGGATTCAAATATCCATCCTTATGTAACTAAGCCAGTCATGTCGCATTGATATGACCAACTCTACAATGCCACATGTAGGATTCGTTCATTTCTGAACTTTTTCTCTTGTGTGTGTTTTGTATATTGATGACTGTATTTTGATTGAGAATGAATATGCCATTATGTAACAAGCCTGATGCAATCAACTTTTGATCTAGGAATATGTTCATAACATTATCTTGTACTACAAAATTATATCCTTCTTTACTTAATAAAGAAACTGATATAATGTTGCACATCATGTTTGGTATATAATAGCACTCATTCAGAATCAGTGTATTACGACTTAGTAATACTAGGTGATATTCGCCAACTGCTTTGGCTACAATACTTGCACCGTTCCCTACTTGAACGGAATGATCACCTTTTCCCAGTTCTCTACCTTTCCGTAGCCCATGTAGCAATTTACATATGTGGGATCCTGATCCGGTATCTAATACCCAGGACGTAGGGTGAACTGAGAAACAGTTCTCAATAACTAACACACCTGAAGCAGATGCATCAACATGCATGTTCTTTTGGGCGGCTTGAGAATCCAGATATTCTCCTATTCCCTGTTCAGTCTTATAACTCTTATAAGAAAGAACGGATCCAACGTTCCCCTACTCAGTATAATAAGCGGGTTCAGTCAATACATCCATATTATTATCTTGATTATGTCCTGACATGGTCGCTACCTGGAGAGAGAGAGAAGAAAACATTTTAGCGTATGCTCTTGCAAGATTAGATTGGTTATTATCTTATCTAATCAGGATGTCTCCCACTGTTTTTATCAAATCTTCCTTCAAACCCTAAAAGGTAAGATTAGCCGGGATTAATTACACCCTACAATTTCGTCAATTTTTCAGCCAGATCAGTGTTGGTACTTGAGGAAGGTTCCCCGTGATTTCGCAAGGACTTAATTAAAGTAAACCTCGTTTTCCCAGAGGCGTAACCCCGTTAACACTTTTCTAGACACCTACTTGATCGGCTAATTGTCCTGTGTAAAACTCTCCTAGGAGTAACACTTACTCGCAGTGGGTATCGGGATCCAACTATCTCATAGGAGGTATGCAATCTCATTGCAAATTTCAACACTTGAAATTCCCGATAATGCTTTTGCCCCTAGCAATTTATGACCTTAACATAGTCAACAAATCATAATTGCTAGCCAAGTTCAACCCGTCATTTCCCGATTGAATTAAACCCACCTGCACGATCCTTAACATAGTCAACAAAGTCGTACAACTACCCTAATCCAATCATATCTCATGTTTTAGCAGATAAGTACTAATTAGCTACCGCACACTACGCCTTGACATAGTCAACAAACGTAGCACGCATACTAACTAGTCTTTATCTGAAATGACGGAGGGCTACGCAGGTTTTTCAGAAAACCTTGAGCGTAATGAACTTGATATCGTCGTCGAATCATTTTATTTTGAAAAGGAGTGTTTTTTAGGCTTCTAGTTTTGCTAAAGAGGTCACTCCCGGTGAAGGGATCTCGGCTCTTTCCCCATCGAATAAGGTGCGGGGTATATCATATATACCGCTGTGCAAAGCAAAAACTATATAAGCTGTCAAAAACTAAACCGCGAGTTTGTAGCATCTTCCAGTTTCTCTAAAGAGGTCACTCCCGGTGAAGGGATCTCGGCTCTTTCCTTATCGAATAAGGTGCATGATATATCATATATACCGCTATGCAAAGCAAAACTGTAGCTACCCTTTTTATAAAGTTTTGATTCTACAACATCTTTTAGGTTTCTTTTCTTTTTATTAATCTCATTAATAAAATCCCATCAGCTTATGCTTCCTAAGCATCACAGAAGAAACGAAAGCAGTAATATTTATATATCAGCATATATATATAGTATAAGCATTCGTCTCAGGCAGTAATATGATCTCATCACAGAACATTGCAGCAGAAGAACATATATGAAATATTGGATATACTAGGATGCCCGTGTTTTTAATACGAGCCGGTATAAAACACGGATTCCACGGTCGCGATGAATAGCCAAACCCACATCCCTAGACCCCTACGAGAGCGGAAAGTAACACTGCCAATTCTAGGGTTAGGAGACCCGATCTCGACTCCTCGAGATGGCCTCCCACTGGACCCTAGAACCCGGTTACTTATGCTCCCCTCCTTGGGTCTACCTAATGCGGAAAAGTAAATAATATACACTGGTGACATCAACCTCATCCCGGAAGTGCCTCAATAAAAGAATATTACATACAAATGAATTTTACATGAATGATAATAAAAACCCTCATCTCACATAAAACCCCCCAGCTATTCAGAACACGACGATCCAATATAACATATCACAGCAACACATAATATCACATATCATCAACGTAAGTAAGTATGCATACACCGATTGTCATTGACGTATAGCAACGAAAACCGGCAATACAACTACATACTACACTTACGGTCACAGAAAAGAAATTGTAAAACTACAATATTTGGAATCCACAATCACTTTAGACATCGTAAATCCGAAATATCACATACTTCGCATTTTATGCCCAACTATATGAATTCCACATATTATATCACATTCCAGATAAATAGCCAGTGTTAAACTTTCCGAACAGATAATCAAATACCCAAAATTTCCTAAATAGCTCAACACTTGAGCGGAGTTCAAATAATACCAGAATATGTCATAGTACCGGTGATCCAGCCGTAGAAGGGTCAAGCCAACACCTCACATGTGGCACGCCGTACTGCCCCAAACCCTAAGGTTTAGAGGCAGTTCAAGACGGTCACATAATCGAGTTAAGGTTTTTGTTCTTCTAGAGGTTCCACCGCGTTACTTGCACATTTTTCCGAAAGATTTAAACCCGATAAAAATTCAACACTTGAAAGTTTTTCGTGCCGGGAAAAAGTGAGTTAATAATATCCGCTCGAACATTTTAACAATTTCTAAATATCTGAAAATCATAACAAAATTAAATTTTCTGATCGAATCAACGATTACAAAATAAACCCCAGAACACTCAACACTTGAGACAGATTAAAAATACCCAGAAGCAGCAACAAGCACCTACTGATATTACCGTGAAGACACGTGTCGCAATCCCAAAGATCGGCTGCGGAACCGCCGCGGGAAGCAGGTTCCGAGGCACTCTTGTGAGGGTTCATAAGGCATCAACCATGCCCGAATAAAATTTTAGATGTGCCGAACAACCCAAAGCCGGGATCTTTGCTAGATTATTAGGGTTAAACATGCAAGTAAACATCTTTACCACCAAGTGTGAGGGATTACAAGCTTTGTATTCCGCTCCTTCGCTTCATAAGCTCTGAGTAGAAGTCCCTTCGCCGCGATCCACGATCTCCCGGACTCAAGAGATACTCCACGACTCGAACGATCCATGCTAGCTTGTAGTATTCCGTTTCTCCGATGATCTACGTCGAAGTTGCTATAACTCAAGCTCTCTCACTCTAATGAGGTGAACACCCTAATCTAATGGGCTAGATTAGATGAGGATAATGGAGTAGTATTTATGCTATCTTTTTTTATATCAAATTCTCACATGAAAACATCACAAAAGGAAATTCTAGTGAGCTTTCTCAAAGCTTAAGAGAGAAGAAGATGATGAATAAAAGAGATAATCCTTTTGTGATGAATAGTAGAAAAGAATATATGATTGATCATCGAACCATGGTCAAGGATGACAAGGATAACTTTTTTAGAGAATAAACTAGGGCTAGGGTTTGGTTAGGTTAAAGAATGAGTCATAAGATAATATCAACCATAATATCTTACACTTGACAAAAGAAAGCTTCTAGATGGTGCAAGAAGAAGCTAACCCTAATCAAACCCTAACCTTGCCTAACCTCTACTAAACATGTTCCATTATTAATCATATCATGTTGCAATAATATATATCACATATATATTATGTTTTTGCAACAAAAGAAAATAATACTATTAACATATATCGCATATATATCAATGTATTATCCGGTGAGAAAATGAAATAATAAAGTGAACCAATATTAGATAATGTAATACAATATATCATATATATTATTATACATTAAATCATCGAATCAACACTTGATCCGACGATCCGGCTATATCGAATATAACCGACTAATATATCATGTACCGATTCATCGAATCAACACTTGATCCGATGACCCGGTTCATATCTAAACATCGTGAGAATACAATACGGTATCTCATATCGTATTATCCTCGGTCCTGCACATATCACATATGTGCCTCTACTCCGTTTTGCCTGAGCCAAGAAACCTCTGTGTAGGACTCTAATGAATCGTCAATACGCCGGAAGCAAGTGATGATCATATCAAACACCCACAAGCTGCAAGCGGTCAGCTAAACGTAACAGCCACCCAGGTATTGAGCGATCAGAAGATCAACAAGCTAGCCTGTACGTTCTCCTGTGAATCCAATCAATAACACTCATGTACAGTCCGGTCCCTTCGTCTGATATGTCGCATATCAAGTCTAGAGGTGGTATACGTCAGACCCCAGTAACCGATAAGTCGTGTCGATGTGAGGCTCATAACAGGTCAAGAAACTACTAGTAACACTTACCAGTAAATCTCTATATCGTCCCTGGCCATGGACTTCCAGTTATAGCCAATCGAACACAGCACAACATCAACTCCCTATACCGGGAGAGAAGAATCCCCTCCTATCGCTTATTGCCTCCATGTGATTCGGGACTTCACCCAAAAGCCACCGTTTTGCACGCCCTCTTGGACGTGGTAAGGTGGAAATCAAAGCACAGTGGGAATCACACAAGACTCTATGACGGTCTCGGGTCTATAGACTACCCTGTACCAGTGTCACCAGAGAACTGCCATCTGACGTGTGGTATATCACCATCTGGGAGTCCTCGGCGAGTCCGTCCAGTGTACTCAGTCTCCACTGAGCACCCGCATACCATCCTTGATTTCTAACACCGATGGATATGGGATCATCCATCGCCCATCATATGGGTCAAGATGCGTATACGCTAGTCTACTCTGGTGTATCGATGCCCTGTCTCGATATACCCTCGACCAGGAACAGTTATAGGATGTACTCATCGACTACCATGGCCCCACTAGTATGATCTCATCATAGTCCCAGTAGTCGAGTACAGATCCTAAGGGCTTTATCAACATGTGAAAGAAATACAGTAAACCAATACAAGTCAACATGTTAAGATAAAGTGAAACCAAATAGCATACTATCATGACGAGCAAGAAAGTCCTCTCTATATATATCCAAGCATCCATCATAATATACATCATATGTACAACAATGGCCTCTAGGGCATATACATAACTAACAATATGTATGCCCTAGAGGCCTGTATTGTACAGGATGCTAGGCATTTATATGTATAGAAACAATCTTTGCTCGAAATGATAGTATGCTATCTGGTTTATCTTTATCTTGACGGGTGATGTGTTGTATTTCATATCTTTATATACATGTTGATGAAGCCCTTAGGATTATGCTTGACTACCGGGATTATGATGGAGATCATACTAGTTGGGCCTAGGAAGTCTATAAGCATATCCTTTAATAGTTTCTAGTGAAGGGTATATCGAGACAGGGCATCGATATTATCAGAGTAGACTAGTGTGTGTAGGGTTCCTAGGTACCCTAATGAGGTCTCACAAGGCATCAACCATGCCAATTTCAAAAAATCTAGGTGCCGAGAAACCCGACTACGGATCGTTGGCTAGAAATCTAGGCGAAAAGTAAACTAGTTAACACTTAACTATAAGAATCGGAAATACAACCTTAGTAGATCCGGTGCTCCACCTCCATAGCTCCGCAATGAAGTCCTCTCGCTGTCCAAAACAAATCCCGGGCTCTAGCGTCGGCTTCATCGGAGAATAGGCGAGCTAGGTCGTCGATGTCCATGCCGAAGATGATCTACGTCGAGGCATCGCTAGATCAAGCTCCACCTTCACCAAGCTATGAAAACTTGTGAAGGAAACACCCTATACTACTTGGCAAGAGGTAGAGGATGAAGAAATAGGAGTTGGGTTCACTTTAGAATTGGATTTCTCACTCAAATACTCAAGTTGCCATTGTTGAAGTAAGGTTTCTTCATGAAGAAGAAGAAGAGGAAGAAGATGATAAGTGTTCAATTATCCCTTTTTAAAAAGAATATAATATGAATACTTATCATAAGCCAACCATATTTTGTTGTAGAGAATAAACCATAGTTAGAATCAAGGGTTAGGGTTAAGCATCAAGACAAAATGGTCACAAGGTCAAAGCTTCATGAAGCTTCAATGTACAAACAAAGAAAGCCACCATTTTCTCTTTATGCATAATATTTTCCAATGAGAATAAATGAATAAATAAATAAATAAGAAAACCATAACCCTAACCTATATACAACCATGGTTTAATCTTCACACAAACCCTAGTGAGTATGTATCATCAAACATGATACAAGCAAGTGCACAAAAAGTATATCACATATACAATGTGCACATCCGAGCGAGAAAATCCATTTAAAGTAAACCAATACTAGTTAATGCAAAGTAATATATCAAATATATAATTCTACATTAAATCATTAAATCAACACTTGATTTAACGATCCGGTCATATCGCATATAACCGACTAGTATCCTATGTATCGGCTTATCGAATCAATACTTGATTCGATAACTAGGTCATATCGCATACAACCAATCGATACATTCATCGCGAGAATAGAATACGGTATCACATACACGCATTATTCTCGGTCCCGCACATATCTCATACGTGCTCCTATTTCGTTTCGCTTGAGCCAGGAAACCTCTGTGTAGGACTCTAAAGACTCGTCAATACGCCGGCAGCAGGTGATGATTATATCAAACACCCACAAGCCCCAAGCGGTCTGCTAAACGTAACGGCCACCCAGGTATTGAGCGATCTGAAGATCGACGAGCAAGCCCGCTCACACTCCAGTGAATCCAACCAGTAACACTACCGTACAGTCCGGTCTGATCGTCTGATATGTCGCATATCTTGCCTAGGGGTGGTAAACGTCAGACCCCAATAGCTCAATAAGTCGTGTCGATATGAGGTCTATAACAATTCGAGAAACTACTGGTAACACTTACCAGTAAATCTCAGCAACCCTGGCCAGGGATTTCCTGTTATAGCCAATCGAACACAGCACAACATCAACCCCCTATACTGGGAGAGACGAATCCCCTCCTATCGCTCATTGCCTCCATGTGACTCGGGACTGTACCCAAAAACCACCGTTTTGCACGCCCTCTTGGACGTGGTAAGATGGAAATCAAAGCACAGTGGGAACCACACAAGACTCTATGACGATCTCGGGTCAACAGACTACTCTGTACCAGTGTCACCAGAGAACTGCCATCTGACGTGAGGTATAATACCATCTGGGAGTTCTCGGCGAGTCCGTCCAGTGTACCCAGTCTCTACTGAGCACCCGTATATCATCTCTGATGTCAAACACCAATGGATATGGGATCATCCATCGCCCATCTGTATGGGTCGAGAAGGTATACGCTAGTCTACTCTGGTATATCGATGCCCCGTCTCGATACACCCACGACTAGGGACTTTCAAGGATGTACTTATGGACTACCATGTCCCCACTAGTATGATCCGCATCATAGTCCAGGTAGTCAAGTACAGATCCTAAGGGCTTTACCAACATGTAATAGAGAGACAATCAATATACACGTTAAGGTAAAGAGCAACCAGATAGCACACTATCATGTCGAGCAAGAAAGTCCTCCCTATATATGTCCCAGCATCCACTACAATATACATCCTATGTACAGTAATGGCCTCTAGGGCATACATATAACTAACAGTGTGTACGTTTCTTGACCCTGGGGGCGATGGTTGATCCCACAACCATTGGTGTTTGATATCAAAGATTGTACACATGTGCTCATTGGAGAATGGGTACACCGAACAGAACTCGCCGAGAACTCCTGGATGGTATATATACCTATTGTCAGATAGCAGTTCTCTGGTGACACTTGTACAGGTTAGTCTTTAGACCCGAGATCGTCATAGTGTCTTGTGTGATTCCTACTGTGCTTTGATTTCCTCCCTACCTTGGCTTTACTGAGTCATGCAAACAGGTGGATTTTGGATACAGTCTCGAATCTCATGGAGGCAGTGAGCGATAGGAGGGGTTTTGTCTCTCCTGGTATCGGGAGTTGATGTCATGCTATGCTTGATCGACCATAACAGCAAATCCCTGGCCAGGGTTCTCGAGATTTACTGATAAGTGTTATCAGTAGTTTCTCGAACCATTATGGGACGTAAATCAGCATGACTTATAAAGTTACTGGGGTCTGACATTTACCACCCCTATACTCCATATGCGACGTATCAGAAGAAGAGATCGGACTGTATGGTAAGTGTTGCTTACAGGCTCGTTAGTGTTGTGATGAGTTTGCTCGTCGGCCACCTTTTCGTCATGTACCTGGGTAGCCATTACGCATAGCTAGTTCCCCTGACGTGCTTGTGGTTAAATCCATTGCAAGCGTACTGACGAGTCTTTAGAGTCCTACACAGAGAGTTACCTGGTTCAGGAAAAAGATGTAGAGGCCGTAAGTTGTTACGGCAGGGTTTCGATCATGTTCGTGTAAGTGTTACAGGAATAATGATCAGAAGGATAATACTGGTAGGCTTTGGTTTAAGCCGGATACCGGTATTATGTTATTGGATTATTTGTATTCGTATTTTTCGAAATTCGAATACGGGTATACTTATACTGTATACGGTGAGGGATATTCTTGTAATTGTACAAGAATATATTCTAGAAGGAGACACCTTATAAATGGATTTTCATTTTGAGAAAATGGAAATGATGAGGTGGAATTTGGAGAAAGTCTTAGCATGGTTGAATGCATGGCTCAAATCATTTTGTATTCATTTGGGTTTACTATTGAGGCATGGTGAATTATTTTTGTGAAAAACTAATGCATGCTTCAATTATTGTTTTGAGCCATATCTTTTGTTATGCTTCATTTTTTCATTCATTCATCATATACTCATTCTCTCTCCTAATTCTATCCTTCCTCTACCTCTTGACCTAAACCTTCACATGAGTTGTGAATCATAGGTCAAGGGACAAATATAATTCATTACTTGATCTCTACATAATCTAAGTGATCACTTCTAGCAATCTTGATCTCTTAGTTAAACTATTGTGAAGAGTTTGTAGCTTGTTCGATAGCTCTCGGGTGGATCGCCTTGGATCTAGAGGTGGCCGGAGATCGAGCTCTTTGCAATCATCAAGGAGCCTAGGAGTTGTAACAAAGAGAATACCCGAAGGACCAGTTCCTTAGGTATAGCACCCTTTCATATTAGATTAGATCTCTTGATAAGTTTGCTAGTTAAGGTTTAAGCACTAATCTTAGATTATGTGGGTGTTGCATGCAAGAAAATTATTGTTTATCGCTTCCGCCTCCTCACAAGTTTTGTAAGGGTGTGCAACATCAACTAACATGGTATCAGAAACTATCTTAAACCATAAATAGCTTGTAGCAACGTTAGAATTCCTCCGTTTTTCGTCATGCAAAAACTGCTGAAAAACAGATTTGAAAATAGAAGTTTTGAGTTGTTTGCACACCCCGCAGGCTCACGGTTTGAACCGAGAAGCCGCAGGGTGGAGCGCGCGCACCCCGGGGATACCCCGGGTGGACCAGAGGTCAGAACCACACCCCAAGACCACCTCAAGGTGGCCTTAGGGGTAGGTGACCCGAGAGCACCCCAACAGGGTGCTCTCGGGTCTGCACACCCTTTGGGGCCACCTCGAGGTGGCCCCCGGGGTGGGTACCCCCTCGAGGCCCCCCATTAGAATGTTAATATGTTTTTCTTCGCCTCTGCGATGTTCGGGCGGGTTTCGAGTTCGTTTCGACTCCCGGATTGGCTCAAAAGATCGGTTTTTAAAAGGTTGCTCACTGGATTTTTTCATGAGTTGCAAAATGGTTTAGTTTGCTAATCTCGTGAGGAATTCTAATGTTGCGGTTACTTTACAAGCTTATTGATGTGTAAGTGTGTTATGGAAATGTCGAATAATTGCTATATGTCGATTAGTCAGGGTTGCACACATCGGTATTAGTATTATGCGATGGTATATGTATATGTATATGTTGGATCATCGTGATGAATGACCGAGGATGTGAGAAGAGCGTTTTTCTTTCATTCATGTAATTTGTAAAAAGCAATGTAATATTATTTTGCGGGGCACATCCGGGTTGAGATTGTAGTCACCGTTGTATATTTTCTTTTTACTGTTTTTGCTCCTAGGATAGCCCAAGGTGGGGTGCACAAACTACCGGGTTCTCGAAGTGCCGAGTGGCCTACTCATTTTATTGAGGGAGGTTGCTTCACTTCGGGAATTTGGCGGGTAGTTTGACTCATCCGTAGGGGTCTAGGGTGGGGTTTGGCAATTCATCACGACCGTGGAACCCGTCTTTCATTAAGGGCTTAAATGAAATACGGAATTCCTAGTATATCTAATGTATTCATCTGTGATCTGGAATGTTTATAAATGCGTGCGACGAATGGCTAATTATATTTGAGATATATAATAAACGTTGCTTATGTTTTGCACCCGCGCTAGTCCAGCCCCCGCTCTGCCGTTAGTTAAGTAACCTAACGGTGCATGACGGGGCCTCGTGGCGAATGCGGATGGCATAAGCGTACGTTCTATTTTCGTTTCTTTTCTGTGATGTTTAGGAAACGTAAATGATGGGAAAACATTAATGTTATTAATGTTAAGAAAAGAAACCTAAAGATGTTGTAGAATCAAACTTTTTAAAATGGGCAACTCTAGTTTTGCTTTGCATAGTGGTATTCCTTGATGAATATCTAGCACCTCATTCGATGAGGAAAGGGCCGAGATCCCTTCACCGGGAGTGACCCCTTTAGCGAAACTAGCAAATGTTACAAAGCACTCGATTGTTTTTATAGTTGATCTAACTTTTGCTTTGCATCGTGGTATTCATGAATATCCAGCACATCATTCGATGAGGAAAGTGCCGAGATCCCTTCACCGGGAGTGACCTCTTTAGCGAAATTAGAAAGATACTACAAAACTATTCAGCTTTTAAAACTGGAGCTTAAACCACTCTTTTAACTAGATTCTACAACGATATCAAGTTCAAAACGTTAAGGGTTTTAATAAAAACCATTCGTTGCCCTCCGCCATTTTAAGAAGCAGAGTACTTAGTATTTGTGCCACGTTTGTTGACTATAGTTAAGGCATGGTGTACAGTAGCTAAGTGATGTCTTCCTACAATGCATTTAATGCGATCGATTAGGACATTCATATGACTTTGTTGACCATAGTTAAGGGTCATGCGGGTGGGTCTAAATCAATCACGAAATGGAGGGTAGAACTTGACTAGTGCTTATGATTTGTTGACCATAGTTAAGGTCATAAGACACTAGGGGTAAAATTATATCGGGAATTTCAAGAGTTGAAATTTCCAATGAGATTGCATACCTTCTATATAATAGTTGGATCCCAATCCCACTATGAGTAAAAGTTACTCCCGGGAGAGTTTTGCACTTTACAATTATCTAATCCAGTAGGTGTCTAGAAAGGTGTCAACGGGGTTATGCCTCTAGGAAAACGAGGTTTATTTTAATTAGGTCCGTGTGAAAGCACGGGAAACCACCCTCGGAGTACCAACACTGTCCCGGCCGACTGGTTAGCGAACTTGTAGATTACAATTAATCCTAGCTAGTTTTCTTTTTAAGGTTTGAAGGAAAATTTGATAAAAAGCAGTGGGAGACATCGATTAGATATGATAAATAACCAATCTAATTATGCAAGAGCAATCGCTGAGTGTCTTCTTTTCTCTCTCCTAATGGCAGATACCTATGACGGGACTTATGCTTTTATTAAACAAGAATAAACTCACGGGACCGAATTACAAAGATTGGCTAAGGAACGTAAATATTGCCATGACCTATGATAAGGTCGGATACGTCCTGACCACTCCAGCCCCTCCTAGCCCAGGCCCTGATTCTTCAGTTGCGGATAAAGAAATCCGTAAGACATGGGATATAGACTGTGCAACAGCCAAGTGCCTCGCGCTTGCTTCTATAAACAACGAACATCAGTAGCAGCACGAGAAAATGGATGTACAATGGATCTTTCTCCATACAAAGGAGTTGTATGGAGAGCAATCTCGTACTCTTCGATACGAGACATCTCAAAAGTTGTTTCAGATGCGAATGGCTGCTGGCACGTCTGTAGGTGACCATGTATTGAAGATGATTGGACTTATCGAATGTCACGACCCGAAAGAGCACGTGACTGGCCCTTGAACCATATGAAGTCTATAGGACTCCATCTGACCCAAGTAAGCCAAAAACCTAGAAATCTAAAACCATTTTAAGGATAAATAAAGAAAACTGGTTTTTTAATAGGTAAAGAAAACATGTTTTGAAGTTAAGGTTTTTAAATAACTAAGCCGAATATGCATTTTAAAAATGTAAAGTCTATTCTAAAAATTTCGGCAGAGTTTCTTTTGTAAATACTGGCCCCGAACGGGGTACAACAAGAACAATATATATGCAATGATAAAAGGCATCCTCAAGCGGGAGCTAGCTCTTCGTCAATTAACGGTCACAACCACGCAAGCAGTATAATATACAACGCCGAATGGCGAGGGTCAAATCCAAAAGAAACTCAATAGGCATGTAAACCGCAATACTACTAAGCGCGACTCTAAGGTCGAATAATACATCACAAATGTCTAAGTCTGAAACAATATACAAGTTTTGGTTGATGGAATTTCTAGATACAATGAATAATACAAGTACAATGGTGGTTCTTGATGCAAAAAACCCACCTACCTAATGCAATTCACCCGCAAGGAAGCAGTGTGCCAGAAATGCTGCAATGGAACCTGTACGGCAAAACCTGCAAGAACTGTGGCACAACGGGGGTGAGTTGCCAACTCGTGAATAGAGAATATCAACAAGCAGAAATCGAATGCACGACATACTCCTAGGTCAATACGATCAGATATATAAACCTCAAAGAATAAGCCTGAAGCACGATAAGGTGGCAATGTAACATCTAAACATGTAGATAGTGCCAAAAGCTCGTGCCAGTGCCTCAGGTAATAACATGTCATAAATATAAGGTATGTCTGCATGAAGTAAATATGATGAAGTATCAAAATAGATATCAATACACATATATTAGCGTCCCATTCCACTAATATTGGTGTAAGGGTATATATAACAGCGCCCTCATACCCTGTTATATATACAAAAGAAGTATGATCAATGTAAATCCAGTCTGTATGTGATCAATGTAATAAAAGTCCGTATGTATGTGGATCCTGTCCACCTGTCACCCAATAACAATAAACATCATGCATGCAAATATGAGGATATAATCAAAATCATGGAAAACATCATGAAACTTGTGCCTAGCATCGGCACGTAAATCCTCATATATCGGGCATCCGTCAGTTCGGGTCAGCCCACTATCTCATACATCGGGCATCCGTCAGTCCGGGTCAGCCCACTATCTCATACATCGGGCCCCACCATGTACCCTCATACGGCACCCACTCCTCGTAAGGGGTATAAAATCAGAACCAATAAATCTCATGGTAGCAGCGCAAATATCATATCAAGGAAACCGGGTTTTTCAAATAAGTACATACTTTCCTTTGAAATTATCCACGGTTCCCAAATCCAGAAATATCATAGAAACAACGAATGTCTCAATGCGCATAATCATAAGCATAATATATGTGACATATAGATGAAATGCAAGTATAACAGTATATCATGCAGCATTGAATAATAGTATGCACATATAAGGTCATATCATGATGCAATAATACTACTGTATAGTGACATGGCAATTATCGATGATGAAGTGTGTGAGCCGGCAAGCAAGTGTACGTGGAACATATGCATCATCGATAATGGTGTTGGTGTCCTAACAGCATGATTGCAATATAGAAATAAACACATGCAATGCGATGCGGAATCGAATAATCAATGCAACAGTGAATAATCTACACCAATATGTACATGACATGCAGTGGTGCCATTTGAAATAAGACGAATCGGGTTTTGGTAAAATAAGGGTTACGGTGTTTTTAAGAATAGATACATCTTTCGAAAATACCCGTAGAATCCCTTTACTTGTCCTTAAGATATTCCCGGTTTGTTAGTTTTGAAATAGGTATGACTCGGGTCCAGTCTAACATCTACTAAACCAAGTCCATCAGGAGGGGTATGGAAACCACCTAAATCTGAGTCGATATATATAAATAATATAATAGTCGGTGATCCCGCCTCAATAGTATCGCGTACGATACAGTATATCATCTGACATCCTCGACTCATGAGCGCGGATCTATCAACAATATAAAGCTCGCACGGTAAATCGTCGTACGGCATCCCAATAGCTGGGTACGGGTCAATATCACAATCAACTCATCAATTATTTGGTATCCTCATCATCATATCACATAATCTGGGGTACTGATCTAAGTCTAGTACAACTGATACCATCAATATGACAGCGTGTGTAAACACACGTCCAAAGGCCCGCTAGAGATCACATGTCGTATCCCAAATACGAATCATATCATGTCACTGATCTCATGGCACAAAGCCCAATATCATCGACTCATCTCTAAAGTCATCCACTAACCATCATCATCACAGTATAAGTATAGCAAATCGACATGTGTGTGCGTGTGGGTGTAAACCTATCCTAGGGTTCGCAACTAGGAATTATTCTAGTTTACTTCTAACCCTATCACATCTAACACATCTCAAACAATCCACAACACTATACTATCACAAATAATATATACATATAAGGTATACCAACTACGGACTGCGGGGGTGCTATACGCCATCCACCCGACTTTCCCCGTAGATATAATCTACTCACCTAGCGTCTTCGTTGTCGACGTCACCAAGCGTTTGCTTGTCGTCCCGAAGTCTTCATGGGGTACCTACACATCAACGTATCGTAAATGCGTATTAAAATCAAATCAATACTAAAAAGACATACGAATCCCAAAACGATACGCTATGATCTATAGGTTAGAACCTATGGACAACACCTTCACAACCATCAATCAATCCTCGATATCGTCGTTTAAACGCCAAATAGTCGAGGTAAAACACAATACACAATTTTAGACTTAAAAATACGGAATACGGAAACACGAATCCAAAACAGCAACTAAGGAAAAAGGTTCCAGATTTCACCCTAGGTCAAATTAGACAAATCTACACATTCCAGGGGTCTAATCTACTGATAAGGGGGCACCAAAACCAAAACGAGGCAAATCCACCATGTTCTGGCCGCAATTTCCGGCCAGAATGGATAAATTTGCGGCCGGGAATGGGAGGTAGGGGCTAGGGTTCTGGTGGTAGCTTCCTGGGTGCCTGCAAATGTCACTGTCCATTCAATATAATTTTCAGAGTCTCAGGTTGATAGCAGATCTCAAATAACCTTCACAGATTTCAGGAATTTTCCGATATCGGTTTCTAAATCCGTATTCCGGGTCTTAAGTCTCAGGTTTGGGTCTCCATTCATGCACTAGGGTATTTATATAACCTCTACTGAGCTCAATTTCATATTACAACACAAAATTTCCCATAACCTTAATTAGGTTTTCTTTAAGTCCACAAAATCAAACAATATCGGTTCAATCTAATCATGGGGTAATGGTAATCCATAAACTAAGCTTAAGGTCCATAAAATACCTCATTTGGCAACTCAAGAATTTTCTTGAGTTGCCCCTAGTGGCTAACATCCTTGCTTCCTTGGTCCAATGTGTAGATCTTGAGCTTGTGCACACTTTTAATCAAATGGAAGTTAGGTTTTGGTGTTGTTTTAGAGGTGAAATGAAGGCTTGAAGGTGGGAGGAAGAAGAAGCAAGGTTTCAGCTGAGAATGAGAGGAAGAGATGAGGGAGAAATGAGAGGAAGAAAATGCTAAGGCTTGGTCAAAGTAAAACCCCTTTCTCTCTCTCACCCATACCTTATATAATAATCCTTTTCTATTTCTTTTCTTTTCTTTTTCTCTTCAAAATCCTTCTCACTAGAATAGTAACCCCAAAACAAACCATGGTGAAAATGCACAAGTGTAGAAAAAGATATGTGCATGTTTTATACAAAATTGCTTAAAAGCCGATTAGCGATTTTTAATCGCGATTATCATTAAATTAGCATATAATTAATCATAAAAACTTTAAAATGGCATAATTCTATAAAATACCCTATTTTACAATTTTCCATAATTTTTCCCATTTATTTGTATTTAATTATACCAAAATATTAAAATATTTAATAAAATAATATTAAATTATAAAAATTCCCAAAAATAATATTTTATTTTTTTGAAATGTTACAATCTTTCCCCCTTAAATAAATTCGGTCCCCAAATTTAAATTTAAACCCCCAATAGTAAAACATTTCAGTAAAAATCCAAATTGTCGGGGCTCCGAAAACATCAATACATAGCGAATATCCAAAAAATGTACTGCTTTATAAGAAATCAATCCCCAAAAATGTATATAAGAATACACCGTGCGTCTGGTGCGCACGGAAATCAAAATCCATATATGTGCCATACCTGGGCACAAAACAACATCTAGGTGCAACGGGTGTGCACGAAACATCCGTCATAGGCAACGTGTGTGCCTGACAGAAAAATCGGGTGCATTTGACATGCATAAAGAATTCCGATTTAGTGCATCTGGCGTGCACCAAAATCGTATGTCAAAACACTAAAGGTGCATGAAAACTATGCTGGAAGTGTAAATCTAGTCACTGCTTAAAGTAGGCGTGAAATCACAATCAATATCTCAAATGTAATAACTATGCGCAAAATATAAATACCCAATGGGTGAAAGAAAACAAATATCATGAAACTCAGTCATCAAAACTAAATCATGTAAACAGAACGTCCAAAATACCGAAATCCAATATGACGGATACGTGATAATCGAATCACAAAATCACAAATCATGAATACCATCGTCGGTAGTTCCTCCTTCAAGGTCGAGAAGGTGTCGGTGCATCCAATGCTAGCAGCGCAAGATATCTACTTGCCTCTTGCTCACGGTCTGGCGTCCTCTGTCTCTGGGTCTTTATCTTCTCTGTGGATTACCAATCCACAATCAATCGGCTCATCGGCCCTGTCAGGTGTGCTAACGGGGTCGATCCCGTTCTGGCACTTCTCTGGTCATCTCTCGGTCAATCCTCACGACCACTCGTAAAGCAGCATGTCACTGGCGTCGGCCTCTGGTTCTTTGAATGCACATCACATCTGATCCTGGGTGCAAATATCACCGCAACAGTATCCTAGAAGGAATCCCGCTCAGGGTCTCTTCCGATCTTGCCTATGCCTATCTGTACGGAGGCTGGTACTCTTGCATAATCTCTTCTCGCTCGATGGACATCTGCGTCCTCAGCATAACATTTCTCGGAAACTGGTCTCATCCCAACGCCTCTGTAAGCACATCAGGTCTCCGGTCTCGACGGAAAGTAATGACAGCTCATCAGCGTCTCCAACGAACCTCTTGTCCCGCTTGTCTGTATTACCGTCCACTTCGACGTCACGTCTCTATCTGCGCACTACAATGCTCTCGGCTACGGTCAATCTGAAGTCTCTCTCAAATCTCTTTTCTGCCGAATTGCCCGAAAGTCATCGTCCTTCACTGAAGCCAATTCTTGTTCCGGAACGGCTGCATACTTATCGCGCCTCTTTCTGGAAGATATATCCATATACAATGTCTCTGCGTGCGTATCGCATCTCTGATGTCAGCGGAGTGGGACGTCATCTCGTCGAAATCTCTTGCGAACTCTTTACTTCATTCTGCTTCAATATCGACTGATTCAGACTCGTCTCTTCGTGGCTGCATGGACCGTGCTCCAACGGCCCCATCACATGATATCCGAATGATATCGAATCATTCGATCGACTCGTCAGAACCTCATAATCCCCCAAGAGATCAACATCTTGAATACAGTTTAATAGTATCGAGTACATGCTACAGCGTCGGTGGTCCAGCCGTAGAAGGGCAAACCCAAGCCTCACTAATGGCGCCGCGGAACTGCCGCAAACCCTAAGTTTCAAAGGCTTTCACACGGTCATTAAGTCGAGTTAGGGTTTCATTCTTCTAGAGGGTCCATGGAATCGCCTGCATGTCTTTCCATATACTTTAAACTTGAAAAATGGGCTCCTGACATTCGATCGTCTCTGTCGACTCTAAACGTCTCCGCGTGAAGTCGTCTCTAGCTGGAAGCAATCTATCTGATGTCCTCGCATCGGGGTAAGCAAATGAACCACATGTCCTAGTCATTCATCCTCGGTGACTAGCGACCTTCCAACATATCTCTAAGTATATACTCATGCTGCAGTAGCTCCAATCAACTGGGTGACATCTCGTCAATTGCAGCAGCAACTGGCTCATTCGTCTGTACGCTGAACAGCGCCTCTATCATCCTGAATAAGCGATATATCAATGGTCATCACATCCTGGCTGGCCTCTAGCAGTATCCTGATCCTCTGGTACCAATCGGTATGTCCGAGAAATCTCATAAAGCGATCTGTCAGACGCTCATGGCGTGAAAACACAATAAGAAGACGCCTCTTTATGTTAGTTATATGTATGCCCTAGAGGCCATTACTGTACATAGGATGTATATTGTAGTGGATGCTGGGACGTATATAGGGAGGACTTTCTTGCTCGACATGATAGTATGTTATCTGGTTGATCTTTACCTTAACGTGTATACTGATTGTCTCTCTGTTACATGTTGGTAAAGCCCTTAGGATCTGTACTTGAGTACCTGGACTATGATGCGGATCATACTAGTGGGGACATGGTAGTCCATAAGTACATCCTTCAAAGTCCCTAGTCGAGGGTGTATCGAGACGGGGCATCGATATACCAGAGTAGACTAGCGTGTACCTTCTCGACCCATACAGATGGGCGATGGATGATCCCATATCCATTGGTGTTTGACATCAGAGATGATATACGGGTGCTCAGTAGAGACTGGGTACACTGGACGGACTCGCCGAGAACTCCCAGATGGTATTATACCTCACGTCAGATGGCAGTTCTCTGGTGACACTGGTATAGAGTAGTCTGTTGACCCGAGATCGTCATAGAGTCTTGTGTGGTTCCCACTGTGCTTTGATTTCCATCTTACCACGTCCAAGAGGGCGTGCAAAACGGTGGTTTTTGGGTACAGTCCCGAGTCATATGGAGGCAATGAGCGATAGGAGGGGATTCGTCTCTCCCGGTATAGGGAGTTGATGTTGTGCTGTGTTCGATTGGCTATAACAGGAAATCCCTGGTCAGGGTTGCTGAGATTTACTGGTAAGTGTTACCAGTAGTTTCTCGAACAGTTATAGACCTCATATCGACACGACTTATCGAGCTATTGGGGTCTGACGTTTACCACCCCTAGGCAAGATATGCGACATATCAGACGATCAGACCGGACTGTACGGTAGTGTTACTGGTTGGATTCACTGGAGTGTGAGCGGGCTTGCTCGTCGATCTTCAGATCGCTCAATACCCGGGTGGCCGTTACGTTTAGCAGACCGCTTGCGGCTTGTGGATGTTTGATATGATCATCATCCGCTGCCGGCGTATTGACGAGTCTTTAGAGTCCTACACAGAGGTTTCCTGGCTCAAGCGAAACGAAATAGGAGCGCATATGAGATATGTGCGGGACCGAGAATAATGCGTGTATGTGATACCGTATTCCATTCTCGCGATGAATGTATCGATTAGGTTATATGCGATATACCCTAGTTATCGAATCAAAGGTTGATTCGATAAGCCGATACATAGGATACTAGTCGGTTATATGCGATATGACCGGATCGTTAAATCAAGTGTTGATTTAATGATTTAATGCATAATTATATATTTGATATATTACTTTGCATTAACTAGTATCGGTTCACTTTAAATGGATTTTCTCACTCGGATTGTACACATTGTATATGTGATATACTTTTGTGCACTTGATTGTATCATGTTTGATGATACATGTTATGCTAGGGTTTTTGTGTAAAGATCAAACCATGGTTACATGATTATGGTTAGGGTTTTGTTTTATTCACTTATTTATTTATCCATTTCATTTTGGAAAATAAATGAGAAGAGAAAAGAATGGTGGCTTTATTTGTTGTTTAGTTGAAGCTTCATGAAGCTTTGACTTTGTCCACCATTCTTATCTCATCCTTAACCCTAACCATTCCTTTAACCCTTGGTTAATTCTCTACACATAACCATAGTTAGGATTATGATAAGTTTGGATATTCTTTTCTTTTTTAAATAACTTATCATAATTCTTTCTTCATCTTCTTCATCTTCTTCCATGAAGAAACCTCCACTTGATCAATGGTGATTGATGAAGATGAGTGAGAAATCCAATTCTAAAGTGAACCCAATTCCTATTTCTTCATCCTCTACCTCTTGCCAAGTAGTAGAGTGTGTTTCCTTCACAAGTTTTCACGGTTTGGTGAAGGTGGAGCTTGATCTAGCGATGCCTCGACGTAAATCATCTTCGGCATGGACATCGACGACCTAGCTTGCCCATTCTCCGACGAAGCCGAGGCTTGAGCCCGGATTTGATTTGGACAGCGGAGAGGACCTCGTTGCGGAGCTATGGAGGTGGAGCACCGGATCTACAAAGGTTGTATTTCCGTATCTTGTAGTTAAGTGTTAACTAGTTAGCTTTTTCGCCTAGTTTTCTAGCAAACGATCCGTAGTCGGGTCTCTCGGCACCTAGAATTTTTGAAAATGGCATGTTCGATGCCTTCTGAGACCTCACTAGGATGCCTAGGAACCCTACACTATATGCAATCGTAAGTCTCTGGAATCACGCCCTGGTCAGTCCTCGTCCATGAAGAGCTCAAGCTGACGCAACTCGAGCCGTAGCTCACTCTGCCCGTGCAATCGTGGCAGCAAAACAAAACCAGTATCGATGAGGATAGATCATAGGAAGGAATATAATACTGTGCAAGGAAATGTACATCCTAAAGCTCCTTAAGCGGAGTAGCGTATCGTTAGTATGCCGCGGAACATACCCACGGTACGTCACTCTACTTTAGTCACCTATTCCATTAACCAAGGGTCATCCTACGCGACGAAAGTTCGGGTTTAATACCCCCTCGACTAAGTCTAAGTTCCGTAAGGTTAAGCCTAAGTTCCGTGTATATATAGACGTCCTAGGCTTCACATAGTCAAACTTAGACTCGAACCAAGATTAACCTAGCGCTCTGATACCAACTTTGTCACGACCCGAAAGAGCACATGACTGGCCCTTGAACCATATGAAGTCTATAGGACTCCATCTGACCCAAGTAAGCCAAAAACCCAGAAATCTAAAACCATTTTAAGGATAAATAAAGAAAACTGGTTTTTTAATAGGTAAATAAAACATGTTTTGAAGTCAAGGTTTTTAAATAACTAAGCCGAATATGTATTTTAAAAATGTAAAGTCTTTTCTAAAAATTTCAGCAGAGTTTCTTTTGTAAATACTGCCCCCGAACGGGGTACAACAAGAACAATATATATGCAATGATAAAAGGCATCCCCAAGCGGGAGCTAGCTCTTCGTCAATTGACGGTCACAACCACGCAAGCAGTATAATATACAACGCCGAATGGCGAGGGTCAAATACAAAAGAAACTCAATAGGCATGAAAACCGCAATACTACTAAGCGCGACTCTAAGGTCGAATAATGCATCATAAATGTCTAAGTCTGAAACAATATACAAGTTTTAGTTGATGGAATTTCTAGATACAATGAATAATACAAGTACAATGGTGGTTCTTGATGCAAAGAACCCACCTACCTAATGCAATTCACCCGCAATGAAGCAGTGTGCCAGAAATGCCGCAATGGAACCTGTACGGCAAAACCTGCAAGAACTGTGGCACAACGGTGGTGAGTTGCCAACTCATGAATAGAGAATATCTACAAGCAGAAATCGAATGCATGACATACTCCTAGGTCAATACGATCAGATATATAAACCTCAAAGAATAAGCCTGAAGCATGATAAGGTGGCAATGTAACATCTAAACATGTAGATAGTGCCAAAAGCTCGTGCCAGTGCCTTAGGTAATAACATGTCATAAATATAAGGTATGTATGCATGAAGTAAATATGATGAAGTATCAAAATGGATATCAATACATATATATTAGCGTCCCATTCCACTAATATTGGTGTAAGGGTATATATAACAACGCCCTCATACCCTGTTATATATACAAAAGAAGTATGATCAATGTAAATCCAGTCTGTATGTTATCAATGTAATAAAAGTCTGTATGTATGTGGATCCCGTCCACCTGTCGCCCAATGACAATAAACATCATGCATGCAAATATAAGGATATAATCAAAATCATGGAAAACTTCATGAAACCTGTGCCAAGCATCGGCACGTAAATCCTCATATATCGGCCATCCGTCAGTCCGGGTCAGCCCACTCTCTCATATATCGGGCATCCGTCAGTCCGGGTCAGCCCACTCTCTCATACATCGGGCATCCGTCAATCCGGGTCAGGCACTATCTCATACATCGGGCATCCGTCAGTCTGGGTCAGCCCACTATCTCATACATCAGGCATCCTTCAGTCCGGGTCAGCCCACTATCTCATACATCGGGCATCCGTCAGTCCGGGTCAGCTCACTATCTCATACATCGGGCCCCACCATGTACCGTCATACGGCACCCACTCCTCATAAGGGGTATAAAATCAGAATCGATAAATCTCATGGTGGCAGCGCAAATATCATATCAAGGAAACCGGGTTTTTCAAATACGTACATACTTTCCTTTGAAATTATCCACGGTTCCCAAATCCAGAAATATCATAGAAACAACGAATGTCTCAATGCGCATAATCATAAGCATAATGTATGTGACATATAGATGAAATGCAAGTATAACAGTATATTATGCAACATTGAATAATAGTATGCATATACAAGGTCATATCATGATGCAATAATACTACTGTATAGTGACATGGCAATTATCGATGATGAAGTGTGTGAGCCGACAAGCAAGTGTACGTGGAACATATGCATCATCGATAATGGTGCTGGTGTCCTAACAGCATGATTGAAATATAGAAATAAACACATGCAATGCGATGCGGAATCAAATAATCAATGCAACAGTGAAGAATCTACACCAATATGTACATGACATGCAGTGGTGCCATTTGAAATAAGACGAATCGGGTTTTGGTAAAATAAGGGTTACGGTATAGATACATCTTTCGAAAATACCCGTAGAATCCCTTTACTTGTGCTTAAGATATTCCCGGTTCGTTAGTTTTGAAATAGGTATGACTCGGGTCCAGTCTAACATCTACTAAACCAAGTCCATCAGGAGGGGTATGGAAACCACCTAAATCTGAGTCGATATATATAAATAATATAATAGTCGGTGATCCCGCTTCAATAGTATCGCGTACGATACAGTATATCATCTGACATCCTCGACTCATGAGCGCGGATCTATCATCAATATAAAGCTCGCACAGTAAATCGTCGTACGACATCCCAAAAGCTGGGTACGGGTCAATATCACATCAGCTCATCGATTATTTGGTATCCTCATCATCATATCACATAATCTGGGGTACTGATCTAAGTCTAGTACAACTGATACCATCAATATGACTGCGTGTGTAAACACACGTCCAAAGTCCCGCTAGAGATCACATGTCGTATCCCAGATACGAATCACATCATGTCACCGATCTCACGGCACAAAGCCCAATATCATCGACTCATCTCCAAAGTCATCCACTAACCATCATCATCACAGTATAAGTATAGCAAATCGACATGTGTGTGCGTGTGGGTGTAAACCTATCCTGGGGTTCGCAACTAGGAATTATTCTAGTTTTCTTCTAACCCTATCACATCTAACACATCTCAAACAATCCACAACACTATACTATCACAAATAATATATACATATAAGGTATACCAACTACGGACTGTGGGGGTGCTATACGCCATCCACCCGACTTCCCCCGTAGATATAATCTACTCACCTAGCGTCTTCGTTGTCGACGTCACCACGCGTTTACTTGTCGTACCGAAGTCTTCATGGGGTACCTACACATCAACGTATCGTAAATGCGTATTAAAACTAAATCAATACTAAAAAGACATACGAATCCCAAAACGATACGCTATGATTTATAGGTTAGAACCTATGGACAACACCTTCACAACCATCAATCAATCCTCGATATCGTCGTATAAACGCCAAATAGTCAAGGTAAAACACAATACACAATTTCAGACTTAAAAATACGGAATACAGAAACACGAATCCAAAATAGCAACTAAGGAAAAAGGTTCCAGATTTCACCGTAGGTCAAATTAGACAAATCTACACATTCCAGGGGTCTAATCTACTGATAAGGGGGCACCAAAACCAAAATGAGGCAAATCCACTATGGTCTGGCCACAATTTGCGGCCAGAATGGATAAATTTGCGGCCGGGAATGGGAGGTAGGGGCTAGGGTTCTGGTGGTAGCTTCCTGTATGCCTGCACATGTCACTGTCCATTCAATATAATTTTCAGAGTCTCGGGTTGATAGCAGATCTCAAATAACCTTCACGGATTTCAGGAATTTTCCGATATCGATTTCTAAATCCGTATTCCTGGTCTTAAGTCTCAAGTTTGGGTCTCCATTCATGCACTAGGGTATTTATATAACCTCTACCAAGCTCAATTTCATATTACAACACAAAATTTCCCATAACCCTAACTAGGTTTTCTTTAAGTCCACAAAATCAAACAATATCGGTTCAATCTAATCATGGGGTAATGGTAATCCATAAACTAAGCTTAAGGTCCAGAAAATACCTCATTTGGCAACTCAAGAATTTTCTTGAGTTGCCCCTAGTGGCTAACATCCTTGCTTCCTTGGTCCAATGTGTAGATCTTGAGCTTGTGCACACTTTTAATGAAATGGAAGTTGGGTTTTGGTGTTGTTTTAGAGGTGAAATGAAGGCTTGAAGGTGGGAGGAAGAAGAGGCAAGGTTTCAGCTGAGAATGAGAGGAAGAGATGAGGGAGAAATGAGAGGAAGAAAATGCTAAGGCTTGGTCAAAGTAAAACCCCTTTCTCTCTCTCACCCATACCTCATATAATAATCCTTTTCTATTTCTTTTCTTTTCTTTTCTTTTTCTCTTCAAAATCCTTCTCACTAGTATAGTAACCCCAAAACAAACCATGGTGAAAATGCACAAGTGTAGAAAAAGATATGTGCATGTTTTGCACAAAATTGCTTAAAAGCTGATTTGCGATTTTTAATCGCGATTAGCATTAAATTAGTATATAACCAATCATAAAAACTTTAAAATGGCATAATTCTATAAAATACCCTATTTTACAATTTTCCATAATTTTTCCCATTTATTTGTATTTAATTATACCAAAATATTAAAATATTTAATAAAATAATATTAAATTATAAAAATTCCCAAAAATAATATTTTATTTTTTTGAAATGTTACATCGAAGAACTTGAGGACCTGGGTTGGACCATGGAGAACGAACAGTATATTGATATTGTTCTACAGTCTCTTCCCCTTTCCTTTACTCAGTTCATTGTAAACTTCAACATGCACAACATGGAGAAGTCATTACCTAAACCCCTCAATTTGTTGAGGAGTGCAGAGAGTACGCTAAAGGTAGAGAAAACTCCCGCTCTAATTGCTGGGTTATCTTCCTCCTCCGTCCTGAAAGCCAAGGCCTAGGGAAAGAAGAAGAAGAATCAATCAAGCCGAGCGGCCGAGTGAATAAGGCACCGGAAAAGGACAAGATAGGGGCTGCTGCGATAGGAAGAGGGGAATGCTTCCACTGCCACCAGAATGGACACTGGAAGAGAAACTGCGTTGGATACCTGGCCGTCCTCAAGGAGAAGAAGCATGGTGATGCTTCCACTTCAGGTGTGTTTGTAACAGAAAACTGTTTTTCAATTAACTCTAATTTCTGGGTATTTGATACCGGGTCAGGATCTCACATCTGCAATTGTGTGCAGGGGCTGAGAAATAGCAGGTTTTTGAAGAAAGGTGATCACACTCTCCGGGTTTGGAATGGTTCCTCAGTAAATTCTACAGCAGTGGGGGAGTATCACCTTGGTTTGCTGTCGGGTTGTATATTGGTTTTGAACCCATGTTATTTTGTACCTTCGATGTTATGTAATATTATATCTGTATCGTTGTTGGACAATGCTGGATATAATTTTGTATTACAATCTAATGTTATGAACATTAACCTTAATCAAGAGTTGATTGGGTCTGGTACATTAAATAACGGGATATACGTCCTAAACTAGCACACAGTTTTCCATATACAACACACAAACAAAAGAAAGGTTTCAGACATAAATGAAGCTTTCATTTGGCATTGCAGACTTGGTCTTATTAACGAGACAAGACTAACCAAGCTACATAAAGATGGATATTTAAACCCGTTTGATATAAATCTAATGCGACTTGCCAGTCTTGTATCAAAGGTAAAATGACCAAAACTCCGTTTACTGGACACGGAGAAAGAGCTAATGAACTCTTAGGCCCCATACATAGTGATGTATGTGGACCAATGTCTACACATGCGAGAGTTGGTTTTTCGTACTTCATAACTTTCACTGATGATTTCTCGAGATTCGGGCACGTGTTCTTGTTGAAACATAAGTCCGAAGCCTTCGAAAAATTCAAGGAGTATAAATCTGAAGTAGAAAAACAAACAGGCTTGAGTATCAAGAAACTTCGATCGGATTGAGGAGGTGAGTATCTAAGCTCAGAGTTTCTAGATTTCCTAAAAGAGAATGGGATTCTCTCTCAGCTCACTCCGCCGCACACACCACAGCACAATGGTGTATCAGAACACAGAAATCATACCCTATTAGATATGGTACGATCTATGATGAGTGATGCTGAGTTACCAATATCATTATGGGGGCACGCATTGGAGACTGCGATTTATCTACTGAATAGGGTTCCGACCAAAACCGTATCTACCACTCCATATGATATATGGTATGGGAAGAGGCCATATCTTAAAAGGGTTAGGATATGGGGTTGTCCGGTATTTGTGAAAAGCAGAATCCAGACAAACTTGAGGTACGATCGGTTTTATGTAAATTTGTGGGATATCAAAACACTCGTATGGATATCTTTTCTACCACAAGGAGGAACAAAGTGTGTTTGTTTCTCAGTATGCCACATTTCTAGAAAATGAATTTCTTACAAATAATACTGTTGGCAATGCGGTAGAACTGGAAGAAATTCCAGATACACAAACAATTACCGATGATTTGGTTGAAACTGAGGTTTCAGTAGAACTTGACGAACCTCAGCCACTCCGTAGATCTAGTAGGTGTCACGATCCAAATGTGGCACGTGACCGGCACTTAAAACACGTGACATCTAAAGACATCGACGCAATCTAAGTAAGCCGAAACCCGGAATCTAAACACTTTTTGAAAATATTGGAGGTGAGGTTTAATTAATCATCCGATAAAATCAATTTAATATTACATCTAGATTTAATTACGTATATTGAAAATCATTTATGACGTTTAGAAACTTGACATCACCTCCTTTACATTTTTATAAAAACCTGATACAACATAATAATAAAATACCATCCTAACGGAAGCTAGTCTCCACGTCCAACGATGGAGTAACCAACAATCCAAATTAGCAATCGACTCCAAAGAGTACGATATCACCACACATAAACTCTAAGTCTTTCTTCTAAGTCCATAATATACCACTTCTAAGTTGATGGAGTTTCCACTAGATACAAGAATATATGAATAAGCAAGAGTGAGTATGATACGATAATAACCCACTTACCAATCAATCCTCGAAAAGAATGTGTGCCCAAGCCGCTGATAATCCAAGCGGTAAAACCTGCAAGAAACTGTGGCACAACGGGAATTAGTTGCCAACTCAATGAATAAAAGTATATCTAAAGGTAGAAATCGAAATGCATGACGATACCTAGGTCATAAGTATAGTCTTATCATAATCTGTACCAATATACTATATAATATGCATATGTGCAATACTAGCTATCATGCAATCCCTAGTATAATATCTCAATGGCATATGAGTCAAAATCATGAATCTATAATCCGTATTGGAATTCCCTTTTTGTCTATGAATGTCTGTACAAATATATGCAGGTACTGTCCCTCGGATCAGCCCTAGTGGAATCCAATAAATAATATCTAACTGTGTACCTCATAATAATGATCATATCAATATACATATAGATGTCCAGCATCGACATCGAAATCCGAAATCTCTCATGTCCAGCATCAACACGTAAATGAAGATACCGTCGACACCATCTCAACAGATGATCGCCACCCAATATCCTGGCTACGATCAGTATCCCCTGGATATCTGCCGTGCCCAGTCGGTCAGTATCCCTTAGATATCTGCCGTGCTCATCTCAATCTCCGGTATCGGTTAACCTCGTTAGGCTCCCCGCCTAAACTGCGGCTATCCTGCCCCTCGGCCCCGAACCGGGTCCACCATGTATCCAACTGTATGCCTACCAACTCAGTCTGGATAACTTGTAAATCCATAACCGTATGACCCCCAACTCGGTTCGGAATAAAATCAGAAAACACAAAACTCATGGTGGACGTTTAATTCATCATATCAAAATATCAGGTAAGGAATAAGAATACTTGCATAGATTATATTAATGATATATTATATATATACATATATAATAGTGTCCCATACCACCGATATATATCATCAGGAGTAAAATATCTAGAAAATCCATAAGAATCAAATACAGAATCTATAGTACTGATATTCATAATTTACAACGGAATAAGAAAAGACTACGTAATTATATCACATAATTATAGATTTCAATTCTACTGTGTCATGGTACTATTAATGATGTGTAGTGTAGCATACGCGTCTGTGCTCGTGCAACATGGCAATCATTAGTATTTGTGCAGGTGTTCTACGGTGTAACAACCTAATTATTTTAATACATATATAACAGCACCGTTCTACACTGACATGGCAGTACCAATGAGGTGTAGTGTAATATACATTCATGTGCTGGTGCAGCATAGTACTCATTGGTAGTTGTGCAGTATTCTATCAGACTGTGCGTAACACAGAAACATATACTATAGATAATATAATGCAAACATGTAATGTAATCTAAACGTAACTATTGCAATTACTTGCTATGAGCTATACCATTATCTTTAGAAATGATCGAAACGCTAAGTTTGAAATAAGGAAGCTGCCCTAGATTTAAAATAGATATCCGTTTTAGAAACTGGCATGCATCCCAGTATTTTTATTTAAAAGACAAACGAATCATAGTTTTAAAAGAATATAGCTCACACTAGTATTACTTCCTAAAACAGAATGTAATCTGACTCCATGAGTCAAAGGATAAATTGGCTGTTATTCGGCATACAAAGTTCATCATTTTCCAATACATATAAATCCTTGTATTATATCTCATCATATCACTGTATCTGTATCATCTCAAGTCTAGCGTGATCCCTCATACAAATCCATCAAACTATATCCATATTGTATAACTGTATCTGTATCATCACAAGTATGACATGATCCCTCATACAAATCCACCAAACCATATCCATATCTTATCACTGTATCTCATCTATAACTATGCATGAAACTGTATGAAATTGAAAGACATACTAGATGTGATACTATATAAATATCTAGAATAAATACTAAACTAATTAGTTCTCATAATGCTATTTGTATGGTTGCGGGGGTGCTATACGCCATCCACCCGACTTCCCCAGTAGATGTAAATCTACTCACCAACTTAGAAGCTCGCTGAATCCACGCTGCTACATCGCCCACTCCGTCTCGGAATTCTCGAATCATACCTATATTCGTATTTAAATCGCATAGAAGTAAATATCATATCGAAAACCAAAACAACAAGCTAAACACCCGTAGGTTAGAACCTACAGCACACTTAACCCAAACACGACAACAAAGCGCTGTTGTTAACGTATAAATGTCAACGGTTCAGCTGAAACATCAAAATAAGAAAACTCCGTATCGTAAATATCTGAAAATTTGATAAACCATTTCTAAAACGTTCCCAGATTTTATTGTGTAAACATTTAAACAACCCAAACAATACAGAGACTTATCAAATACCTAAATTAGGCCACAGAAGAAAAACCAAAACAAAAGGGTACAAGGGGGCCGGCGTCGCCGGAATTTTAGGGTCGGTCGCCGGATTTTGTGGTGAGTTTGGGGCTCAGGTTTTATGTGTAGTCCTCTAGTTTGCTCATTATACTTTTGATCTTGCTAGTTTTTCTAGCGATTATACTTATTAGCTCCAGATTCACTTTCTATAGTTAAATTATCACAAACACTAAACATGCTACATATCGTATATATAAGTTTTCACTCGTAAACTGATATTAGCTTACATAATTAACCCACTGAAAAACTAACTTATTTAAACAATACCAAACGTACCTAAACACCTATAGAGATATACCCAAAAAACCCCAAAACACCCAATTCCTCTACAAATCCGGCGAGATTGGATTTCCTGTGATGGTCGCCGGCCAAAATCCGAGCTTCTTGGGTCGTTTTCCTATGGTTAATCATAGGTCTATATTATAAGGTCCAGGTACTGTTTGATCAATCTATTTATCATTTAGACTAGAGCAGATTCAAACAGAGGCTAAACTTATCAAAATACGATATTACGATATTCGATTCTAATGTAAAACAGTTTCATAACAAAAATCATACAAGGTTCAAGGATTACACCTACAACAAGTTCACTGGAAGAGCTTCCTCTAAGATGCACAAGCTCAAGGTCCTAGCTAGAGGGTGATGGTGAAGCCTTAGCACTTAGCTTTTCTTTTCACTCATTCTTGTTTTCTTTTGTGAGTTATTAAGGTTTTCTTTCTCTTCCCTTTCTTTTACTTCTTATCTTAAGAACTGAACAAGGGGGTGAGATAAGGAAAAGAGTGAGGGTTTGTGGTAGAGAAAGGAGGAGGTGGAAAGTGCAAGGTGGTGGTGTAGAGGAAAGGAGGAGGAAGAGTCACACAAGTAGTGAGGTAAGGTTTCATGCAAGGAGGAGGTGGAAGGAGGAGAGTGTGGTGAGGGTAAGGTGTTATGAGGGTATAACCTAGCTTATATTATACCAACCATAATTTTAAAAGAAGATAAAAATAAAGATAACCCTTCATATTGAAAAATCCAAATTCATATAACATAAAAGATATGAAATGATAAATCTATTACTTAACTATCATTAGTTTAATGACAAATAAAATGTCATGATAAATATAATTAAAATATCATTTTCTTGATATCACTCACATTATTCATATTTATCAAAATAATTAGATTTTTCGGATATGATTCCGATACCCAATTTATAAGCGATATTATTTTCATAAACTTATCAATTTCATTATTTTTATAATAAAAATATAAATTTAAATATTCTTAATTTTTCCAAAATGTTACAGTAGAACTTTTCGCCCACCTGGTAGATACTACGGTTTTCTAATTGATGGTGATAGAGAAGATTGCATTATGGATGATGATGATCCTAGTAGTTTTCAGCAAGCTATCATGAGTGGTGATTCGGTGAAGTGGCTGGATGCCATGAGATCCGAAATGGAATCCATGCACACCAACAAAGTATGGACTTTGGAGGTTGCACCTTTTGGAGTAAAACCCATTGGGTGCAAATGGATCTTTAAGAGAAAGATCGGAGTAGATGGTCAGGTGGAGACCTATAAAGCTAGACTGGTCGTAAAAGGATTTCGTCAAAGACCAGGCTTGGACTATGATGAAACCTTTTCACCAGTCGCAATGCTCAAATCCATTCAGATCCTTCTTGCTATAGATCCTCACTATGACTATGAGATCTGGCAGATGGATGTTAAAACGGCATTTCTAAATGGTAATTTAGAAGAATGCGTTTTTATGGATCATCCAGAAGGCTTCATTGATAGTAGGAGCAGCGGAAAAGCATGCAGGTTGCTTAAATCCATCTATGGATTAAAGCAGGCATCACGGAGTTGGAACATCTTCTTTGATGATACAATCAAAGAGTTTGGTTTTATCAAAAATATAGATGAACCATGTATTTATAAAAGGATTGTAGAGAGTACTGTTACATTCCTCATATTGTACGTGGACGACATTCTCTTGATAGGAAATGATGTTCCTATGCTACAATCGGTCAAACTATTCTTATCGCAGAAGTTCTCCATGAAAGACCTGGGTGATGCCTCGTACATTCTGGGGATTAAGATCTATAGAGATAGATCTAAGAAATTATTGGGATTGTCCCAATCGAGATACATTGACACCATACTAAAGAGGTTTAGTATGGAAGATTCCAAGCGAGGTAATTGTCACATCCCGAAATAGCACGTGACTGACACTTGAATCATATGAAGTCTATAAGACCCCATCTAATTCAAGTATGCCAAAAGCCCAGAAATCTAAAACCATTTTAAGGAGTAAATAAGGAAAACTAGTTTTTTTGAAGTAAGGAAAACATGTTTTAAAAGCAAGGTTTTTAAATAAGTAAGCCGAATATGCATTTTTAAAATGTCTCGTCTTTTCTGAAAATTTCGGCAGAGTTTCCTTTGTAAATACTGGCCCCAAACGGGGTACAACATGAATAATATATATACAATGATAAATGCCATCCCCAAGCGGGAGTTAGCTCTTCGTCAATCGACGGTCACAACCACGCAAGCAGTATAATATACAACGCCGAAGGGCGAGAATCAAAACTCAAAGGAAAACTCAAAATCAGCTTGAAAACCATAATACTACAACGCGCGACTCTACGGTAGAAATAATACATAACTGGTTTTCTAAGTCTGAAACAATATACAAGTTTGGTTGATGGAATTACTTGATACAACTGAATAATACATATACAATTGTGGTTCTGATGCAAAAGAACCCACCTACCAAAGCAAATCACTCGTAAGGGAAGCAGTGTGCCAGAAATCCGTAATGGAACCTGCACGGAAAAACCTGCAAGAAACTGTGGCACAATGGGGGTGAGTTGCCAACTCGTGAATAGAAAACATCACAGAGCAGAAATCGTATGTATGACACAATCCTAGGTCAATACGATCTGATATATATAAACCTCAAATGAATAAGTCTGAAGCATGATAATGTGGCAATGTAACATCTATACATGAGTGTAGTGCCAAGTGCTCGTGCCAGTGCCTCAGGTAATAACATATCATAAATATGAGGTATGATCAATGTCGACTATATCATGGAGTCTATAAGTATGTGGATATCATCCAACTATGTAATCAATGTCATCATGTATGTGGATCTCGTCCAACTATATGATCAAAGTCATCAATGTCAACTATATGTATATGGATATCGTCCATGTGTCACCGAATAACAATAAATATCATGCATGTAAATATCATAAAGCATATGCATGGAAGTATGAGGATGTAATCAACATGTGTCGCTCGCGACATATCGAATAATGGAACCTGAGTGTCAAAAATCGACACTCGAAAACATCATGAAACCTGTGCCTATCATCGGCACGTAAATCCTCATATATCGGGCTCCGTCAGTCGGCCCATATCATCTCTCGACTCCGGTCGGTATCCTCCGGATATCCGCCGAGCCCAAATACAATCACCGGTAGATAGTAGTCCCTCTGCCAGGCTTACCGTCTACCACACAGTGATCCGTTCTCGCACTGGGGTACCATACCGGGTCCACCATATACCCGCAATCGGCCTCATCCGCCTCCTCGAATCGGGTTTCACATGTCGCTCTCAGAACCGAGAAAACACATGGTGGACGCACTAAAATATCATATCAAGGGTAACCGGGTTTTTAAAACAATTACATATTCTCTTTTGAAATACCCATGGTTCCCAAATCCAGAAATATCATGGAAACAACATATCTCAATGCGTATAATCAAAAAGCATGATGTATACGACATGTAAAAGAAATGTAAGCATTCAGTATATCATGCAATATGGAATAGTAATATGCACATATTGAGGGAAACCGCTCTTTTTAAAATGAATCGGTTTTAAAGAGTATCTTGCGGTTCCCAAATCTCCAAATCAAGCGAGAATCATCTATGTATGTGCAAATGAGTATGTGTATAAGTATGGGTGTACAATATGTAAGTACACGAGTATGAATGTATAATAGGTATGTGCACAAGTATGAGTGTACAATATGTGAGTACACGAGTATGAATGTACAATAGGTATGTGCACAAGTATGAGTGTACAATATGTGAGTACACGAGTATGAATGTACAATAGGTATGTGCATAAGTATGAGTGTACAATATGTGAGTACACGATTATGAATGTACAATAGGTATGTGCACAAGTATGAGTGTACAATATGTGAGTACACGAGTATGAATGTACAATAGATGTGTGCACAAGTATAAGTGTACAATATGTAAGTATACGGGTATGCCATGTAAGGGTCATATCCTGAATGCAACAGTACTACAGTGTAGTGGCATGGCAATTATCGATGATGAAGTGTGTGAGCCTTCAAGAAGGTGTACGTGGAACATATGCATCATCGATAATGGTGCTGGTGTCCTAACAGCATGGATTTGATATAACAATAACATATTTAACATGCGATGCGATGCAAACAGTAAGAATATGCGGCAATTGAATAATAACACAACAGTGCAGTATCTACATCAATGTATCTATGTCATACTGTTTTGCCATTTGAAAGAAGATGAATCGGGGTTTTTAGGAAAATAAGGGCTACGGTGTTTTTAAGAAAAGATGCGGTTTTTGAAAATATCCGTAGAATCCATTTTCCTATCTTTAAAATACTCCTGATTCGTTAGTTTTTGAAATAGGTATGACATCGTCCTAGCCTAACATCTACTAGCAAAACTACAGCTCTAACTAACAAGTCAATCAGGAGGGTATGAAAACCACCTAAATCTGAGTGGATATATAAATATGTATATAAGTATAATAGTCGGTGATCCCGCCTCAAAGGTACCACGTACGATACAATATCATATGACATCTTCGAGTCATGAGTGTGGATCTATCATCAATGTGAAGCTCGTACGGTAAATCATCGTACGACATCCCAAAAGCTGGGTACGGGTCAATATCACAATCCTCTCATCAATTATCTGGTATCCTTAACATCATATCTCATGATCTGGGGTACTGATCTAAATCTAGCACAAATTGATAACATCTATATAAATATAAATGCGCGTGTGAAACACACGTCTAAAGGCCCGCTAAAATCTCATGTCGTATCCCAAATACGAATCACATCATATCACCAATATCATGGCACTATGCCCAATCTCATCGACTCATCTCCAAATATCATACACTATCCTCATCATCACGGTATAAGTATACAAGCAAGCATGTGTGTGTGTGTGGGTGTAAACCTATTCTAGGGTTCGCAAGTAGGAAACTATACTAGTTTACTTCTAAACCCGAATCTATCCATAATACACCTAATCACATCTAGAATATCATAACTGTCACGCCCCGCTTCCCGGTGTACGGAGAAGGAGACGCGACGAGGTCCGCTACGTATATACTCAGAAGTACATACGCTAAGCGTATCTAAGCAATATAAAATAAATACACAAGAGACAAGAGATAAAAGGAACAACAACTTTTATTTATTAACATTCTTTTGAACAATACATGAAAAGGAAATACAACTGAAATAAAAAGATGCCTAAACAATGGCATAACAGGAAATGAGAAATACAGAAAGGAAAATTGTACAATGAAACTAAAGTGCAGGGTCTTCGGTAAACTGCTCCAAGTCTTCTTGAGCTGGCTCGATCTCCGCTGGGTCCAAACCACCTGACGGAATTCAAAGAAAAAAGAAATAAAATGTCGTCAGCGAACAGGTCGCTCGGTAAGTCCCAAAGGTAAGGGAGAAATAGACAGAGAGTAAGAGAGAGAGAGAGAGTAGCTTTTAATGTTGTATTATAATATTGTAATGTTGTATTAACGCTGTTGTTTGTAGCCTGGTACAGAAGATGCCAGTGCATACGAGGGGAGTCCCACTTACACCGGGGGCCTTGGTAACCTGTAGTACAAGGCTCCGTCGATAATACCACGGAACAACGGCATGAATGTAATTACGTCTTAAGGGACCACCCCGTGCCACCTTTAACATATTTCGTACCGGTCTACCCCTTAAACCCTCAATGTCTTGTTTGTATTGTTATCTTGTAAATTGTATTGATTGTAAGATTGATTGACTGACCGAAACCATGATATCAGCAAGCGGTTGTAACCATAGAGTCATGTAAATGGAATACTGAGAATCATGTAAAAGGAATATATATCCATGCTTCGGTTCAGTCAGGTTGTATAAATTGATAATTGTATTCATAGATTCATGTGTTCATATTGAATTGGAATATTGTAGATTATAGATTGACTTGAATCATATTCAAGTCGGATTAATTAGACTCAAACCCGAGTCAGACAATCAGATCGAAGTGAATCGAGGTCTTATAATTGCTAGGGTCCTTAAGGTAATTTATAAAACTTGAGGGGGTTTTATGTAAAAAATAATTTTGTATGGTTTTCAAAATACAACTCAAATATTTAATTATCGTATTTATGTACAAATAACAATTTAATGATCAAGATAAATATGTATACATGTTCGAATAGTATGAAATGAGTCAAGTATATTATACGAGTAACTACCAAAAACAATGCTGTAAAGAAATATTATGTACGACTAATTAATCAAGTCGAACGAATGCGGAACATAAACAAAAATATGGCTCTAAGTGTTTTGCATACGTGAGTTCTATTTTCACCCAAATACGACTATCGGTTTGAGAGATATATATGTTTTCATATCGTTGCGCAAAACAGATCAGAATCTGTTCAGCACCGTCACTTATTTTTAAAACACAGTTTGAGTTAATTTCCATCAAGTTTTAGGTTACGAAAATTATTAGAAAATTTTAGGTATTTTGAAGTACTTATCCAAAACACCAAGATTTAAACGATTTGGATTTCTGAAGCTCTAGTTATGATCATTTTAATATCAGCGTTTAAAACAGAAATTCAGATTTCTGGACAGCAACTATATATTGTATTGCCAAGCCTACATCGGAGTGTTTCATGCATTTATAAGTAATCAAGTATACATAAAATTATAGCTCTATCAATTTTGCATCTACACATCTAAATTTTGTCACGAACGGATATCGGGAGTTTGAGTTATGTCTGATTTAAAAACAGTGTGCGAATCACAACAAATTCTGTCCAGATTCGTCGCTTAATGTTGTAACACAGTTTTCTATATCTTACGTCGATTTTCAGTAAAAATATAAAACTAAGAAAATCTAGATCATTCGATGTAGATATCGTAGATATATTATGGCATGAAATCTATGTTCTCACAACATGTAATAAACATTCATAATCATGTACAAAGAATTCAAAACACTTTGATTTGAAGAAGAAGCAATAAGATGTTTATTAAACCATATAGAACCATATATATCTAGATTTATATATATGTATATGTTTATCTTTATCTTTTTTTATGGATTACGATATGAAAAGAATAGCGGGTTTACGAGATATGACAAAAGAAGAATAAAGAAATGGAGAGGGAGAGAGAGAAAGGACTTACATGCACAAGCCGGTATTGTCACCGAGCTTGTCTATCCGCCGATAGCCTCGCGTTACTAGCGAGACCTTCTTGAAGACTTCTTCATGTTCTTCTTCTTGGACTCTAGGTGAAGAGGGAGAAGTGTGGGATAGAAAAATGTGAGGAAGGAAAAGATAGAGGAGGACAATAAAAATGGTGTAATGGTGAATTATGTATAATAATATATGCATTCAATATGAGAATTAAAAGAGAAATGAAAGGTCACCATTTATTTTGGAAATGAAAGGTCACATTTGTAGGTTATGAGAAGAATAAAAAAATGATAAAAAAAATAATTGCAAGAATGGGGATTTGAACATGTGACTTATGGAATAACAATGCAAAGACTTAACCAATGAGCTACAAGGTTGTTCATGCACACATTTAATTAGAATTAAATATATGCTGTTGCTTAAAAAGAAAGTGGGCTTTTCAGATGGGCTGTAGAGAATAAGAATAATGGATTTGGGTTAAATATTTATGAAAGGAAAAATAAGAATGAGAAGTTAAAAACTTAAATATGAGAAAAAGAAATTGTACATAGAAAAATATACATAATAGATTGAAGAATAAAATAATAATAAATTTAGGAGAAAACAGAAAATACCAAGTACAAATAAATACGGTATATTATTAAAGAGGGATAATACAATATGTATAATGATTTTGGGGTCGTTACAATAATACACTTAACGCTATCATACGTATATATATAGTATACTAAGTATCGAACTGCGGGGGTGCTATACGCCATCCACCCGACTTCCCCCGTAGATATAATCTACTCACCTTGCATCCCGCGTGTCGGTGTCGATGTCGCCACCATCTTCTTCATCGTCTCGGAACACCGTGGGGGTACCTAAATATCGCACGTATCGCATCGTATTAAAACTAAATCGAAATCATAACGACACACGGAAACCAAAATGATACGCTTAAGAGCTTATAAGTTAGAACCTATGGTTAGCTCTCGCAAAACAACCCGATATCACTCGATATAGACGTACAAACGTCACATGATCGAGAAAACGCACAAATACAAAAAATCTAGAAAACGAAATACGGAAAACCATAACTCAAATCAAAGCAGCAACCCATGTTTTTAGTCCCATATTTTGATCAGGGTGAAAACAAGGTTCCAAAACAACACTAGGGTGATATATAGGGTACATATGACCTACTGATGCAACCTGGACCCACCCCCTCACCAAGTGGTCGAGCCCCTCCCCCTAAATTCCGGCCAGGCCGGCCCTGGGTGCTCCTCTATGGTTCGTCTTGATACAGGGGGTTCCTAGGGTCTCAATTTGGTCTCTGGAGTTGTATATTTTTCCAGTAAAAATCCCAGTTCATTCCAGATTTTCCTGCACACTCAAAGTTCACAAACCGACATTGCAAAGTTCTGTAAATCCGTATTTTTGTGATTCAGGTTTGGTTAGGTCTGGTTTTTAGACAATTGGGGAGTTTAAGGTCACTAATAAAGTCCAATTACACAACCACAACTCAAAATAAGCTTAACCTTCTCTAGGTTTTTCCAAAGTGCACAAAACTTCGCCAAATCACTTTTAAACTTGAAATGAGGCTAAATCACTTGAAATACTACAATAATTGTGAAATGGTTTACCTCATTTAGCTCTTAAGAATCCTCTACAGCGCCAAAATCACATTTTTCTTGGTCCATTGGGTAGCTAGAGGGCTTGTGCATCTTTTTTGTGAAATGGGTGTGAGGTTTTGGGGTTGTTTTGGAGATGAAGTAAGTGGATTTGTGGAGGGGAGAATGGGGGCAACAACAGCAGCTGAAAGAAGAGGGAAAGAGGGGAGAAAATGAGGGAATGATGAAGGGGAATGGATCAAGACTTATGTTGACCCTCACCCACTCTTTCTCTCTCTTCACCATACCTAATATAATACTCTTTTCTTTTTCTCCTCTAATTTCCTTCTCTCCACAATAGTAACCCCAAAATAACAAGCCATGCACCCAAAACATGTAGGAAAATGCCACAAGAGTTAAAGAAAAGATATGGTGCATGTTTGCACAAAATATGTTTAAAGCGCGATTAACGATTTTTAATCGCGATTAGCAGTAAATTAGTGTCAAATTAATCACAAAAACTTAAAATTTGCATAATTCACATAAAACACCCTCTTTTAGTAATTTCTATAATTTTCAATTTCCTCCCCAATTTATCGGTATTTAATTATACCGAAATATTAAAATATTCATTTAAAATTAATATTAAATTATTCCCCCAAAATAATATTTTATTTTTTTGAAATGTTACAATCTTCCCCCCTTAAAGAAATTCGGTCCCCGAATTTTAATGTAAACCCCCAAACTCAAAAAACCTTTCAAATAAAAGTCCAAGTCGTCGGGGCTCCGAAATCATTAATACATAAAACGCATCATAGCGCAATGCATGCGCGTGAACAATGAGCAGATAACTAAAAGCAAAGCTTCGTCAAGCATCCCGCAATCATCGGAGTCATGGTAAGGACACAAATGTCAAATCCAAAACAATACAAATACGATATATATCAAAGTTATACATGTAGACATCAAATCTATACATGTAAATAACTGAAGGAAATGCATGCCAAACCTTTTTAAATCGATGTGCGATGCACATAACACTGCACAGTGGCGGACGTCTATTGTAAGAAAATAACCATATATGTATATATCTTTTGTTTAATATGTACGTTCCGCCGTTTTGAAAACAATTTAGAAGGGTTTCCTTGTTGAAACGTGTCGTGTCATATCAGACACGTAGGTAAATACTGAGACTATAGCTCGCTTTTTGGAAATTCCTTCAATAACTATCGATGCCTGCAAAATATATCCAGGTACTGTCCTCTGACTAGTCCTGTTCAGTACGAAAAGAAATAGCAATATCATAAAAACGTACTGGTCCATAAGGAATAAATCCCAAAATGTATATAAGAATACCCTGTGCGTCCGGTGCGCACGGAAATCAAAATCCTTATATGTGCCACACATGGGCACAGAAACAACATCTAGGTGCAACGGATGTGCACGAAACATCTGTCATAGGCAACGTGTGTGCCTAACAGCAACGTCAGGTGCATCTGACATGCACAAAGAATCCTGATTTAGTGCATCTGGTGTGTACTAAAATCGCATCTCAAAACATGCGCTCAACACGCGTGAAAATCCAAATCAAATGCACGGAGTCCAAGAAATCAACATCAATATCAGAATCAAAATCGATGGTATACAATACGGCTCAATCAAAATCAGGTATACCGCGGTATATAAGCTCACAACCATGTGCATCAGCGTGCACAAATCAAATCAAAACACTAAAAGTGCATGAAAACTATGCTGGAAGTGTAAATCAAATCATCGGCATGAAATCACAATCAATACCGCAAGCGTAATAACTATGCGCAAAATATAAATACCTAGTAGGTGCAACCATGGTGCACGAAAACAAATACTATGGAACTCAGCCATCAAGACTAAATCATGCGAATAAATCGCCCAAAATACCGAAATCCAAGGTGACGGATACGTGATAATCGAATCACAAAATCACAAATCATAAATACCGCCGTCGATATTTCCTCCTTCGCAGTCGAGAAGGTGTCGGTGCATCCGATGCTAGCAGAGCAAGGTATCTACTTGCCTCTTGCTCACGGTCTGGCGTCCTCTGTCTCTGGGTCCTTATCTTCTCTGTGGATTACTAATCTCGCGATCCATCGACTCATCGGCCCTGTCAGGTGTGCTAACAGGGACGATTCCGTTCTGGCACTTCTCTGGTCATCTCTCGGTCAATCCACACGGCCACTCGTAAGGCAGCACGTCACTGGCACCGACCTCTGATCCTCTGAATACGCATCCCACATCTGATCCTGGGTGTAATTCTTATTGCAGCTGTGTCCTGGAAGGAATCCTGCTCAAGGTCTCTTCCGATCTCCCTTACGCCAAACTGTACGGAGGCTGGTAGTCTTGCATAATCTCTTCTCGCTCTATGGACATCCGCGTCCACAGCACAGCAATCCCTTGGAAGCCGGTCGCATCCCAACGCCTCTATAGACATATTCGACCTTTAATCTTAACGGGGAGTAACAACAGCTCGTCAGTATCTCGCATGAACCTCCTGTCCCGCTTGTCTGTATCATCATCAACTGCGATGTTACATCTCTATCTGCGCACTGCAAATGTTCTCGGCTACGGTCCATCCGAAGTCTCTCACACGGACTTGAAATCACGAACTCGGTATCTTCATCACTCTGTGGATGATATCTAACTGAACACGTCCTCCGGAACTCGTCCCAATCTGCGGAGGTATACTCTACACTCGTCCGTTCTTGATCAATTCAAAACGCATCCGGGTGAGGTCCTTTATCCGAGCCTGGTCAACTATCTCGTCGACGATGCAGGACTCTGGCCTGCTGGGTGTGCGCAATATGCCTACTCCTGGGTCTAAGTCTTCTCATATAGCATTCCAGAAAGGTCTGTAGGGTTACTAGGCACACTAACAAGGCTCTACAAGGTATCGACCATGCCAAAATAAAATTTTTATGTGCCGAACAACCCTAAGCTAGATCGTATACTAGAGATTAGGCGAAGAAACTTGCAAGTAAACAACTTTACTCTAAAGGGATACGAAATACAACCTTTGTAGATCGGTCCTTCACTTCTTTAGCTCCTTGATGAATTCCTTTCGCTGCGATCTTGGCTCTCCCGGACCCTTGCATGGCTTCACGAGGCGAAAGGTGCGACCTTTCTTAAAGTCTCCGAGGCCGAAGATGGTCTACGTCGAGGGAATTCCGACTCAAGCTACTACTTCACTAATTTGAGGATTAGTGAAGCAAACACCCTATACTAAAGTGCTAATCTAGTAGAGGATGGAGAAATAGGAAGTGAGTTCTCTTTGGATTTTTATTTCACACAAAGTTTCACTCTTTTTTCAAAACCCTAGCAAGCTTTTTCTCTTGTTCAAAATGAAGAAGAAGATGAACAAAAGAAAATAATAAGGATAATAACCAAGTGAGTGTGCTAACCATGGTGAGTGAGTATCATATACTAACTCATGTAGAGACATAACCATAGCTAATTATGTGATGGTTAGGTTAAAGTCCAAAGTAAAAACAAACCTAGTGGACTTTAGTCAATGCATCCACAAGCTTCATGCATTTTCTAATTTTCCACTAATTTTGTAATTACTTTTAAACATTAAACCCAATCATAACAAATAGGATGGTGTATGTCTCATACACACATGAATGTTGCATCATCAACCATGATACAATATGATAACACATTTTAACATATATCATATATATTTTAAAGTAGTGTACATGTGAGAAAAAACCCTAAGTGAACAAGTGTTAGCAAGTGTAAATTAGTATATTTAAATACAATTATACACTTAATTATTAAATCAACACTTAACTTAATAATCCGGTCATATCACATATAACAGGCTAACATCCAATGTATCGCCTTATCGAATCAACACTTGATTCGATAACCCGGCTATATCCTATATATAACCGAACGATACAGAAAGTCGCGAGAATAGAATATGGTATCACATACTCGCATTATTCTCGGTCCTGCACATATCTCATATGCGCTCCTATTTCGTTTTGCCTGAGCCAGTAAAACCTCTATGTAGGACTCTAAAGACTCGTCAATACTCCGGCAGTAGGTGATGATCACATCAAGCACCCACAAGCCGTCAGCGGTACTAGCTGGACGTAACGGCTACCCGGGTATTGAGCGATCAGAAGATCAACAAGCAAGCCCGCTCCAACTCCTGTAAAAGCCTGCCGGTAACAATTCCCGTACAGTCCGGTCTCCTCGTCTGATATGTCGCATATCAGGTCTAGGGGTGGTAAACGTCAGACCCCAATAACCGATAAGTCATACCGATGTGAGGCTCATAACGGGTCGAGAAACTACTGGTAACACTTATCAGTAAATCTCTATATCAGCCCTGGCCAGGGACTTCCCTGTTACGGCCAATCGAGCACTGCGCAATATCAACCCCCAATACCGGGAGAGACGAAACCCCTCCTATCGCTCATTGCCTCCATGTGACTCGGGACTGTACCCAAAAACCACCGTTTTGCACGCCCTCATGGACGTGGTAAGGCGGAAATCAAAGCACAGTGGGAATCACACAAGACTCTATGACGATCTTAGGTCTACAGACTAACCTGCACAAGTGTCACCAGAGAACTGCCATCTGACGTGAGGTATAATACCATCTGGGAGTTCTCGGCGAGTCCGTCCAGTGTACCCAGTCTCCACTGAGCACCCGTATACCATCTCTGATGTCAAACGCCAATGGATATAGGATCATCCATCGCCCATCTTATGGGTCGAGAAGCGTATATGCTAGTCTACTCTGGTATATCGATGCCCCGTCTCGATACACCCACGACTAGGGACCTTGTAGGATGTACATATGGACTACCATGTCCCCACTAGTATGATCCGCATCATAGTCCAGGTAGTCAAGTACACATCCTAAGGGCTTTACCAACATGTAACGATAAAACAGTATAAAGAGACAAGTATACATGTTAAAGTAAAGTGCAACCAGATAGCATACTATCATATTAAGCAAGAAAGTCCTCTTTATATATGTCCAAGCATCCAATATAATATACATCATCTGTACAATACTGGCCTCTAGGGCATACATACAACTAACAATCTCCCACTTGCACTAGGGCCAGCTGCTGTAGTATCGCATACCGAGCATCCTGAAGAGTCTCTCAAACTGTATCTGGGGAATGGCCTTCGTGAGTGGATCCACTGTGTTATTCTTTGTGTCAACCCTCCTGACCTCGATCTCCCGGCGATCAACTATCTCCCGGATCAGGTGATACCGCCTCAGAATATGTCTGGATCGCTGATGGGACCTGGGTTCCTTGGCCAAAGCCACCGCTCCATTGTTATCGCAATACAAAGGTATTGGATGCTCAATGGATGGAACCACTCCAAGTTCATTAATGAACTTCTTGATCCAGACAGCCTCTTTGGCAGCGATGTATTCAGCCTCCATCGTCGAGTCTGCCACGGTTTCCTGCTTGGAACTCTTCCAGCTAACCTCTCCTTCGTAAAGGGTAAAGACAAATCCCGACTGTGACTTAGAGTCATCCTTATCACTCTGGAAGCTTGAATCGGTAAAGGACTCCACTTGGAGTTCTCCGTTACCATACACCAAGAGCATCTCTTTAGTCCTTCGTAAGTACTTAAGAATGCTCTTCACAGCTGTCCAGTGACTCTCTCCAGGATCAGCTTGATACCTACTCACTACACTTAGTGAGTATGCAACATCGGGTCTGGTACACAGCATCGCGTACATGATAGAGCCTACAGCCGAAGCATAGGGTATCCCTTGCATGCGAGCTCTCTCCAGATCAGTCTTGGGAGACATCTCTTTGGAGAGAGTGAGCCCTGAGATCGTGGGTAAAAACCCACGTTTGGACTCTTCCATACTAAACCTCTTTAGTATGGTGTCAATGTACCTGGATTGGGACAATCCCAATATCCTTTTAGATCTATCTCTATAGATCATAATTCCCAATATGCAGGAGGCATCACCAAGATCTTTCATTGAGAATCTTTGTGATAAGAAGAGCTTTACCGATTGCAGCATAGGAATGTCATTTCCTATCAAGAGTATGTCGTCCACGTACAATACGAGGAAGACAACCTTACTCTCTGCCACCTTCTTGTAGATACAAGGTTCATCTACATTTTTGACGAAATCAAACTCTTTGATAACGACGTCAAAGCAGATGTTCCAACTCCGCGATGCTTGCTTTAATCCATAAATAGATTTAAGCAGCTTGCACACCTTCCCGCTGCCCCCACTATCTACGAAGCCCTCTGGCTGAGTCATGTACATGCACTCTTCTAAATCACCGTTTAGAAAGGCGGTATTAACATCCATTTGCCAGATTTCGTAGTCATGATATGCAGCGATGGAACGCATGATCCGGATGGATTTAAGTATAGCTACTGGAGAAAAGGTTTCGTCATAGTCCACACCTGGTCTTTTACGAAAACCTTTTGCAACGAGTCTATCTTTGAAAGTCTCCACTTTCCCATCTACACCAAGTTTTTTCTTGAAGATTCACTTGCTCCAAATGGGTTTTACCCCTTCAGGAGCAACTTCCAAAGTCCACACTTTGTTGGTGTACAAGGATTCCATCTCGGACTGCATTGCATCCAGCCATTTCACTGAGTCCCCACTCGTGATGGCCTGCTCGAAGCTAGTTGGGTCATCATCAACCATGATGCAATCCTCGCTCCCACCATCCATGAGAAAACCGTAGTATCTCTCAGGTGGGTGAGGAACCCTACTAGATCTGCGGAGTGGCTGGGGTTCATCGGGAACTACCGAATCCTCTGGTTCAACCAAATCTTCTGTTGTAGTCTGTATTGCTGGAACCTCTTCCAGTTCTACCTCCATGCCACTAATCTCTTTTTCAAGAAATTCCTTTTCTAAAAAGGTGGCATGTCGAGAAACAAACACTTTTTGTTCCTTGGTTTGGTAGAAGATATACCCGCGTAAATGTTTGGGATATCCAATAAACTTATATAGAATGGACCTTGCCGCGAGTTTGTCCGGATTTTGTGTTTTTACATAGGCCGGACAACCCCATATCTTAACATAATTAAGACATGGTCTCTTTCCTTTCCATATCTCATATGGAGTGGTTGGCACAGATTTGGTGGGAACCATATTCAATAGGTCTGCAGCTGTTTCCAGTGCATATCCCTAGAAGGAAATAAGTAACTCAGCTGTGCTCATCATAGAGCGCACCATATCTAATAGGGTGCGGTTCCTTCTTTCAGATACACCGTTATGCTGTGGTGTATAAGGAGGAGTCAGCTGAGAGAGAATCCCATTCTCTTTTAGGAAGTCCAGGAATTCATTGCTCAAGTATTCACCTCCTCGATCATATCGAAGGATTTTAATACTTTTCCCGGTTTGGTTCTCGACTTCTTATTTATATTCTCTAAATCTCTCAAAAGCTTCTGATTTGTGTTTCATCAGGAACAAATATCCGAATCTAGAGAGATCGTCAGTGAATGTAATGAAGTACGCAGAACCATTCCTGGCATGTGTAGACATAGGGCCGCATACATCACTATGTACCAGTCCCAAGAGTTCCGTAACTCTTTCTTTGTGTCCCGTAAACGGAGTTTTGGTCATCTTGCCTTTGAGACATGACTGGCAAGTGTCATAAGATGAAAATTCAAACGGATTTAAATATCCATCCTTATGCAACTTAGCTAGTCGTGTCGCATTGATGTGACCCAGTATACAATGCCACAAGAAGGATTCGTTCATTTCTGAACTCTTACTCTTTTGTGTGCTTGTTATGCTCAAAACTGTTGATTGATTTAGAACATAAATGCCATTGCACATCGTGCCTGATCCAACCAACTTTTGGTTAAGGAAAATGTTCATAACATTATCCTGTAATACAAAATTATATCCTTCTTTACTCAATAAAGAAACCGATATAATGTTGCATATCAGGTTCGGCATGAAATAGCATTCGTTCAGAATCAATGTATTACCAGTTGGCAATACAAGGTGATATTCCCCGACGGTTTTAGCTGCAACAATTGCACCATTTACAACCCTTATGTCTTTATCACCTTCTCCAAGTTCTCTACCTTTCCTAAGCCCATGTAACTGATTACAAATATGGGATCCTGACCCGGTATCTAATACTCAGGACATAGAGCAAATGGAGAAACAGTTCTCTGTAACGAACACACCCGAAGAAAATGCATCAACATGTACTTTCTTTATTCGGGTGGCATGAGAATCCTGGTATTCCCCTATATCCTGGTCAGTCTTATAACTCTTATAAGAAAGAACGGAACCAACGTTCCCCAGCACAGTATAGCATGCGGGTTCGGTCAATACACCCATATTATTATCTTGATTAAGGCATGATATGGTCGCTACCTGGAGAGAGAGAGAAGAAAACACTTTAGCGTATGCTCTTGCAAGATCAGATTGGTTATTATTTTATCTAATCAGGATGGCTCCCACTGTTTTTATCAAATCTTCCTTCAAACCCTAAAAGGAAAGACTAGCCGGGATTAATTACACCCTACAACTTCGCCAATCTTTCAGCCAGGCCAGTGTCGGTACTTTGAGGGAGGTTCCCCGTGCTTTCGCATGGACCTAATTAAAGTAAACCTCGTTTTCCCAGAGGCGTAACCTCGTTGACACCTTTCTAGACACCTACTTGATCGGTTAATTGTCCTGTGTAAAAACTCTCCCGGGAGTAATAATTACTCGCAGTGGGTATCGGGATCCAACTATCTCATAGAAGGTATGCAATCTCATTGCAAATTTCAACACTTGAAATTCCCGATAATATTTTGCCCCTAGCGTCCCATGACCTTGACGCAGGCCAACAAACCATAGTGCGCTAGTCAAGTTCAACCCGTCATTTCTTGATTGAATTAAACACACCCGTATGACCCTTGACGCAGGCCAACAAAGTCGCACGACTACCCTAATCCAATCTGCATCATATGCATACGCAGATAAATACTAGTTAGCTAACGCACACTACGCCTTGACGCAGGATAACAAACGTAGCACGAATACTAAGTAGGACTTATCTGAAATGACGGAGGGCTACGACAGGTTTTTCTGAAAACCTATTGCGTAATGAACTTGATATCGTTGTACAATCATGTGAATTTTGAAATGGAGCGATTTTGAGGCTTTTATTAGTTTTGCTAAAGAGGTCACTCCCGGTGAAGGGATCTCGGCTCTTTCCTTATAGAATAAGGTGCAGGATATATCATATACATCACTATGCAAAGCAAAACTCCAAAAGAAATCAAAAGCAAACCGAGTTTTGTAGCATCTGCCAGTTTTGCTAAAGAGGTCACTCCCGATGAAGGGATTTCGGCTCTTTCCCCATCGAATAAGGTGTAGGATATATCATATATATCGCTATGCAAAGCAAAACTGTAGCTACCCTCTATGAAAAATTTGATTCTACAACATCTTTTAGGTTTCTTTTATTTCATTAATCACATTAATGAAGTCCCATCATTTAAGTCACCCAAACATCACAGATAAATACGACGTACACTTATGCCATCCGCATTCACCTCGATGTCCCCTCATGCACCGTTAGGTTAGGTAACTAACGGCAGAGCGGGGCAGGGCTAGCGCAGGTGTAAAACATAAGTAACGCCTATATAATATATCATATATACTATATACAGTATTTATCACAGAACATCACATGATTACATCACAGATATCACAGCAGAAGAAACATATGAAACATTGGATATACTAGGACGTCCGTGTTTTATTTTGAGCCTCTATAAAACAAGGATTCCACGGTCGCGATGAATAGCCAAACCCACACCCCTAGACCCCTACGAGAGCGGCAAGCAACCCTACCAATTCTAGAGTTAGGAGACCCGGACTCGACTCCTCGAGTTGGTCTCCCACTGGACTCCAGTACCCGGTTACTTGTGCTCTCCTCCTTGGGTCTATCCTAGTGCGGAAAAGTAAATAATATACAAAAGGTGACATCAACCTCATCCCGGAAGTGCCCCAATAAAAGAATATTACATACATTTAAATTTACATGAATGAAAATAAAAACTCTCATCTCACATAAAAAAAAACCCGGCTATTCAAAACGCGACGATCCAATATCACATATCCAGCAACACATAACATCACATGTCATCAACGTAAGTAAATATGCGCATCCCAATTGTCGTTGACATATAGCAACGAAACCGGTGATATCACATATTACACTTACGGTCACAGAAAAGAATATGTAAAACTACAACATTTGGAATCCACAATCTCTTTAGACATCGTAAATCCGAAATATCACATATTCCGCATTTCATGCCTAACTGTATGAATTTCATATATTGTATCACATTCCAGATAAATAGACAGTATTAAACTTTCCGATCGAATAATCAAATAACCAAGATTTCCTCAATAGCTCAACACTTGAGCGGAGTTCAAAAATTCCAGAATACGTCACAGTAGTAACGGTCCAGCCGTAGAAGGGTCAAGCCAACGCCTCACATGTGGCACGCCGTACTGCCCCAAACCCTATGGTTCAAAAGGCAATTCAAGACGGCCACATAATCGAGTTAAGGTTTGTTGTCTTCTAGAGGGTCCATCACATCACATGCACGTTTTTCCGAAAGATTTAAAACCCGATAAAAATTCAACACTTGAATGTTTTTCGTGCCGGAAAAAATTGAGTTAATGATATCCGTTCGAACATTTTAATACTTTCTAAATTATCCGGAATAACAAAACAAAATTAAATTCTCCGATCGAATCGACGATTTCAAAATAAACCCAAAAATACTCAACACTTGAGTCAGATTTAAAAATACCCAGAAATATATAGGAATAGCTACAGGGGTTACTACACAAAACACTGCTCACTATTCACCTATACGGCCGCGGAACCGCCGCCTGAAGTAGGTTGGGACCGTGGTTCCGCGGCGCCTGTACGGATTTGGGGGCTCGTATTTTATGGTAACCCTTAGATTTCCCTGCTGATTTTTTTAGGTATTTTTAATTCTGAAAATGCACAGTTTTGAAAAAATGTACAGAGAGGGGGTTAACTTTGACGTATCGGGTTCGTTTGGAGTTTTAACTTCGTTAACACATCGCCTAATGTTCTAGCTAGGCTCTGATACCACTGTAGGGTTACTAGGCACACTTACAAGGCTCTACAAGGCATCGACCATGCCAAAATAAAATTTTTATGTGCCGAACAACCCTAAGCTAGATCGTATATTAGAGATTAGGCGAAGAAACTAGCAAGTAAACAACGTTACTCTAAAGGGATACGAAATACAACCATTGTAGATCGGTCCTTCACTTCTTTAGCTCCTTGATGAAGTCCCTTCGCTGCGATCGTGGCTCTCCCGGACCCTTGCATGGCTTCATGAGGCGAAAGGTGCGACCTTGCTTGAAGTCTCCGAGGCCGAAGATGATCTACGTCGAGGGAATTCCGACTCAAGCTACTACTTCAATAATTTGAGGATTAGTGAAGCAAACACCCTATACTAAAGTGCTAATCTAGTAGAGGATGGAGAAATAGGAAGTAGGTTCTCTTTGGATTTTTATTTCTCACAAAGTTTCACTCTTTTTTTCAAAACCCTAGCAAGCTTTTTCTCTTGTTCAAAATGAAGAAGAAGATGAACAAAAGAAAATAATTAGGATAGTGATCAAGTGAGTGTGCTAACCATAGTGAGTGAGTATTATATACTAACTCATGTAGAGACATAACCATAGCTAATTGTGTGATGGTTAGGTTAAAGTCCAAAGTAAAAACAAACCTAATTGAATTTTCTAATTCATGCATTTTCTAACTCATGCATTTTCTAATTTTCCACTAATTTTGTAATTACTTTTAAACATTAAACCCAATCATAACAAATAGGATGGTGTATGTCTCATACACACATGAATGTTGTATCATCAACCACGATACAATATGATAACACATTTTAACATATATCATATATATGTTAAAGTAGTGTACATGTGAGAAAAAACCTTAAGTGAACAAGTGTTAGCAAGTGTAAATTAGTATATCTAATATACAATTATACATTTAATTATTAAATCAACACTTGACTTAATAATCCGGTCATATCACATATAACCGGCTAACATCCAATGTATCGCCTTATCGAATCAACACTTGATTCGATAACCCGGCTATATCCTATATATAACCGAGCGATACAGAAAGTCGCGAGAATAGAATATGGTATCATATACTCGCATTATTCTCAATCTTGCATATATCACATATGCGCTCCTATTTCGTTTTGCCTGAGCCAGTAAAACCTCTATGTAGGAATCTAAAGACTCGTCAATACTCCGGCAGTAGGTGATGATCACATCAAGCACCCACAAGCCGTCAGCGGTACTAGCTGGGCGTAACGGCTACCCGGGTATTGAGCGATCAGAAGATCAGCAAGCAAGCCCGCTCCAACTCCTGTAAAAGCCTGCCGGTAACACTTCCCGTACAGTCCGGTCTCCTCGTCTGATATGTCGCATTTCAAGTCTAGGGGTGGTAAACGTCAGACCCCAATAACCGATAAGTCGTGCCGATGTGAGGCTCATAACGGGTCGAGAAACTACTGGTAACACTTATCAGTAAATCTCTATATCAGCCCTGGCCAGGGACATCCCTGTTACGGCCAATCGAGCACTGCGCAACATCAACCCCCAATACCGGGAGAGACGAAACTCCTCTTATCGCTCATTGGCTCCATGTGACTCGGGAATGTACCCAAAAACCACCGTTTTGCACGCCCTCATGGACGTGGTAAGGTGGAAATCAAAGCACAGTGGGAATCACACAAGTCTCTATGACGATCTCGGGTCTACAGACTAACCTGCATAAGTGTCACCAGAGAACTGCCATCTGACGTGAGGTATAATACCATCTGGGAGTTCTCGGCGAGTCCGTCCAGTGTACCCAGTCTCCACTGAGCACCTATATACCATCTCTGATGTCAAACACCAATGGATATGGGATCATCCATCGCCCATCTCATGGGTCGAGAAACGTATACGCTAGTCTACTCTGGTATATCGATGCCCCGTCTCGATACACCCATGACTAGGGACCTAGAAGGATGTACTTATGGACTACCATGTCCCCACTAGTATGATCCGCATCATAGTCCAGGTATTCAAGTACACATCCTAAGGGCTTTACCAATATGTAACGATAAAACAGTATAAAGAGACAAGTATACATGTTAAAGTAAAGTGCAACCAGATAACATACTATCATATCGAGCAAGAAAGTCCTCTCTATATATGTCCAAGCATCCAATATAATATACATCATCTGTACAATACTGGCCTCTAGGGTATACATACAACTAACAAGGTCCTGTCGAGGTCTCTCTCAAATCTCGTTCCTACCGAATTGCCCGGAAATTACCATCTTTACTATATCTGGCTCTTGTTCCGGAACGGCTTGTAGGGTTGCTAGGCACGCGCACAAGGGTCTACGAGGCATCAACCATGCCCGATTAAAATTTTAGCCGTGCCGAACAACCCGAATACGGAACTTTAAACTAGAGATTAGGCGAAAACAAGCATGCTAAACACTTTAACACTAAGTGAGAGGGATTACAACCTTTGTAGATCCAGTCCTTCACTTCATATGCTCCGTGTTGTGGTCCCTTCGCTGCGATCATCGGGATCCGGACTCTCGAGAGGTTCCACAAAGAGAAAGACGCAACCTTTGCTTCCGATCTTCGATACTAAGATGATCTACCTTGAAGTTTCTTTAACACAAGCTAACACTCATGAAATGATGTGAACACCCTCATCTAAATGGCAAGGGAAGATGAGGATGATGAAGTAGGATTTTTGCTCTCTTTATTTATCTTTTTCTCATATTTATCCATCACAAAAATCAAAGCAAGAAACCATTTCAAGCAAAGAAGAAGAAGGAAGAAGATGATGAACAATGTTAGAATCCTTTTGTGATGAATAGGAAAAGAAATGATATGATGAATAATGTAACCATGGTCAAACTAACCCTTGTAGAGATTTGACTAAGGTTAAAGGTTTGGTTAGGTTAAGGAAATATCTAGCATAATATCTTAACAAAGACAAAGAAAGAAAGCTTCTAGAAACTTCTAGAAAACCTTAACCCTAATCAAACCCTAACCATGTTTAATCTCTACTAAACAAGTTGCATTAGTTATCATATCATGTTACAATATTATATATCACATATATAATATTTATCGTAACAAAATAAAATAATACAATTAACATATATCGCATATATATCAATGTATTATCCGAGTGAGAAAAAGAATCTTTTAGTGAGCAAATATTAGTTAATGCAATTTAATATATCATATATATTATTATACATTAAATTATCGAATCAACACTTGATCCGACAATCCGGCTATATCGCATATAACCGACTAATATTTATCCGTACCGATTCATCGAATCAACACTTGATCCGATGACCCGGCTGATATCAAATATCGCGAGAATACAATACGGTATCACATATCGCATTATCCTCGGTCCCGCACATATCACATATGTGCTCCTACTCCGTTTTGCCTGAGTCAAGAAAGCTCTGTGTAGGACTCTAAAGAATCGTCAATACGCCGGCAGTAGGTGATGATCATATCAAACACCCACAAGCTGCAAGCGGTCAGCTAAACGTAACAGCTACCCAGGTATTGAGCGCTCAGAAGATCAACAAGCAAGTCTGCACATTCTCCTGCGAATCCAAACAGTAACACTCCCGTACAGTCCGGTCTCGTCGTCTAATATGTTGCATATCTCGCCTAAGGGTGGTAAACGTCAGACCCTAGTAGCTTGATAAGTCGTGTCGATTTGAGGTCTATAACAGTTCGAGAAACTACTGATAACACTTACCAGTAAATCTCAGCAACCCTGGCCAGGGATTTCCGGTTATAGCCAATCGATCACAGCACAACATCAACTCCCTATACCGGGAGAGACGAATCCCCTCCTATCGCTCATTGCCTCCATGTGATTCGGGACTGTACCCAAAAGCCACCTTTTTGCACGCCCTCTTGGACATGGTATGATGGAAATCAAAGCACAGTGGGAATCACACAAGACTCTATGACGATCTCGTGTCGACAGACTACTCTGTAACAGTGTCACCGGAGAACTGCCATCTGACGTATGGTATAATACCATCTGGGAGTTCTCGGCGAGTCCGTCCAGTGTACCCAGTCTCCACTGAGCACCCGTACACCATCCTTGATGTCAAACACCGATGGATATGGGATCATCCATCGCCCATCATATGGGTCAAGATGCGTATACGCTAGTCTACTCTGGTGTATCGATGCCCTGTCTCGATACACCCACGACTAGGAACAATTATAGGATGTACCCGTCAACTTCCGTGGCCCCACTAGTATGATCTCATCATAGTCCCAGTAGTCGAGTACATATCCTAAGGGCTTTATCAACATGTAACATAGAGACAATCTGAGTACATGTTAAGATAAAGTACAACCAGATAGAATACTATCATGTCGAGCAAGAAAGTCCTCCCTATATATGTCCAAGCATCCACTACAATATACATCGTATGTACAGTAATGGCCTCTAGGGCATACATATAACTAACAATCTCCCACTTGCACTAGGGCCATCTATTATGGTATCGCATACCCAACAATTAGCTGCGGTTGAAGTATCTCATACTCAACCATCCCATAAAAGTCTCTACTGGGAAAAAGGCCTTTGTGAGTGGATTCGCGCTGTTGTCCTCTGTGTCTACTCTCCTAACCTCGATCTCCCTGGAGATCAACCATCTCCATGATCAGGTGATACTGCCTAAGAATTATATCTGGATTTCTGATGGGACGGTAGTTCCTTGGCTAAAGCCACAACTCCATTGTCACACAATGGTAGGAACGAAGTTCATCTTATGAACTTATATATATCTAGACTGCCTCTTTGGTAGCATCCTTGGTAACGATGTATCTTTCCTTTAATCGTCGAGTATGTCACGTTATCTAGCTTGGAACTCTTCCAACATACCGTCCCTCCACGGAGGGTATAGACAATGCCTGCGACTGACATTCAGTCGTCCTTCTCAGCCTGGAACCTTTCCAGTGATTCTCCCCAGGATCGATTGATACCATCTCACTACAACTAGTGAGTATCCTAACATCCAATTAGATCTATCTCATAGATCCAAAAACTAGGATTTAGGAGGTATCACTTTGATTCTATATGGAGAATCCTTGTGATAAGCGGAGATTGACCGAGCGTAGCATAGGAAACTCCTTCCCTATCAAGAGTATGTCATCCACGTACTCTACGAAGATCACCACCATACTCCCTACTACCTTTTTGTATATACAAGGTTCATCTACCATTTTGATGAAGTCAAACTCTTTGACTACCATATCAAAACAGATGTTCCAACTCCGCGATGCCTGTTTTATTATATAAAACATCTTGCACACGTTTCCGCTGCTCCCACTGTCTACGAAGCCCTCTGGATGTGTACTTATAGACGCTATCTTATAAATCAGCATTTAGAAAAGCAGTCATGACACCCAACCACCATATATCGTAGTCATGGTATGTAGCCGTGGCAAGTAGGATCTGGATGGACTTAAGCATAGATCCTTAGAAAAGGTTTCAACATAATCCATACCTGGTCTATGATGCAAACCATTAACAAGTCTAGCTTTGAAAGTCTCAACTTTTCCATGTACACCAAGTAATCTTCTCAAGATATACTTGCTCCTGATGGGGATTTAACCTTTCAGATAAAGCAACCAAAGTCCATACTTTGTTGGTGTATAAGGATTCCATCTCAGATCGATAAGCATCCAGCCATTCTTACAGAGTCTCACTCTTGATGGCCAGCTCGAAACTAGTTGGGTCATCATCTCATGATGCAATCCTCGCTCCCACTATCATTGAGAAACCGAAGTATCTCTCAGGTGGGTGAGGAACCCTACTAGATCGGCGGAGAGGCTGAGGTTCGTTGGAAACTATTGAATCCTTTGGTTCTATCAAATCATCAGCTGCAGTTTGTATAGCTGGAACATTTCCAGTTCTACATAACAGACCTTGCCTCGAGCTTGTCCGGATTTTGCTTTTAGACATAGGCCGGACAACCCCAAATCTTAACCAACTTAAGATATGGGCTCTTCCCTTTCCATATCACATATGAAGTGGTAGGTAACTGATTTGATTCGAACCCTATTCAATAGGTATGAAACTTCTCAAGTGCATAACACCCAATAGGAAAAAGGTAACTCAGTAGTACTCATCATAGAGCACACCATATCATATAGGGTGTGATTGCTCCGCCCCGATACACCGACGTGCTGTGGTGTATACGAAGGAGTAATGCTGAGAGAGAATCTCATTCTCTTTTAGAATAGTCCAGGAATTATGTGCTCAAGTATTCTCCTCCTTGATCTCATCAAAGGACATAATACTTATACCCGTATTCGGTTCTCTACTTCTAACTTATATTCTGTGAATATCTCAAAAGCTTCGGACTTGTGTTTCAACAGGAACATATGTATGAATCTTAAGAGATTATCAGAGAATGTAATGAAGTACAAAGAACAGATCTTGGCATATGTAGACAGGGGACTTTCATACATCAGCATGTATCAATCCCAAAAGTTCACTAACTCTTTCTCTGTTTCCAACAAACAGAGCTGTGGTCATCTTATCTTTGTGACATGACTGGCAAGTTTCACAAGATGTAAATTCAAACTAATTTAAATATGCATCTATATGTAACTTCAGCCAGTCGGATCGCATTGATATGACCTAGTCTACAATGCCTCAAGAAGGATTCGTTCATTTCTGAACTCTTCCTCTTGTGTGTGTTCCGTATACTAAGAACTGTAGTTTGATTTAGAATGTCAATGCTTTTAGATAAGGTGCCTGAACCGATCAACTCTTGATATAGGAAATGTTCAAAAACATTATCCAACAATACAAAATTATATCCTTTCTTTACTAATAAAGAGACTGATATGATTTTGTATATCAGGTTCGGTATCTAATAACATTGGTTCAGAATCAATGTATTCTGGTAATACATGGTGACAGTGACCAACAGACTTGGCTGCAACACTTGCACCGTTTTCTATCTCATGAAACTTATCACCCGTTCTCAGTTCTCTACCTATCTGTAGCCCATGTAACAGATTACATATACGGGATCCTGATCCGGTATCACATACCCAGGACGTAAAGGATACTGAGAAACAGTTCTCTGTAATGAACACACACCCGAAGATGATGCATCAGTATGCACTTTCTTCGTTTGGGCGGCATGGGAATTCTGGTAATCCCCAATTTCCTGCTCTGTCTTATAACAATTGTAAGTTGGAGCGGGACCAACGTTCCCCAGCTCAGTATAACAAGCGGGTTCGGTCAATATATCCGTTTTATTATCTTGATTAAGGCGTGATATGGTCGCTACCTGGAGAGAGAGAGAAGAAAACACTCAGCATATGCTCTTGCAAGATTAGATTGGTTATCTAATATATCTAATCAGGATGTTTCCCACTGTTTTAATCAAATCTTCCTTCAAACCCTGAAATGAAAAACTAGCCGGGATTAATCACACGCTACAAGTTCGCCAATCTTTCAGCCAGGCAAGTGTCGGTACTTTGAGGGAGGTCCCCCGTGCTTTCGCACGAACCTAATTAAAGTAAACCTCGTTTTCCCAGAGGCGTAACCCCGTTAACACCTTTCTAGACACCTACTTGATCGGCTAATTGTAATGTGTAAAACTCTCCCAGGAGTAACTCTTACTCGCAGCGGGTATCGGGATCCAACTATCTTATAGAAGGTATGCAATCTCATTGCAAATTTCAACACTTGAAATTCCCAATAATATTTTACCCCTAGCGTCCCATGACCTTGACGCAGGCCAACAAACCACAGTCCGCTAGTCAAGTTCAACCCGTCATTTCTTGATTGAATTAAACCCACCCGCACGACCCTTGACGCAGGCCAACAAAGTCGCACGACTACCCTAATCCAATCTGCATCATATGAATAGACAGATAAATACTAGTTAGCTACCGCACACTACGCCTTGACGGAGGTCAACAAACGTAGCACGAATACTAAGAAGGACTTATCTGAAATGACGGAGGGCTACGTAGGTTTTTCAGAAAACCCTGAGCATAATGAACTTGATATCGTCGTAGAATCGAGTGATTTTAAATGGAGTGTTTTTTTTAGGCTTTTCTAGTTTTGCTAAAGGGGTCACTCCCGGTGAAGGGATCGTCGGCCCTTTCCTCATCGAATAAGGTGCAGGATATATCATATATACCACTGTGCAAAGCAGAAACTATAGAAGCAATCAAAAGACAAACCGAGTTTGTAGCATCTGCCAGTTATTGCTAAAGGAGTCACTCCCGGTGAAGGGATCTCGGTCCTTTCCTTATCGAATAAGGTGCTGGATGTTCTACAAGGAACACCGCTATGCAAAGCAAGAACTAGAGCTACCAGTTTTTTAAACAAGTTTCTACAACATCTTAGGTTTCTTTTATTTCATTAATCTCATTAATGAAGTCCCATTTTAATATGCTTCACAAGCATCTCCTTTGAAACGAAATCTGCAATATAACATATAACTCATATATATAATATAAACATTCGTCTCAGGCAGTAATATGATCTCATCACAGAACATTGCAGCAGAAGAACATATATGAAATATTGGATATACTAAGACGTCCGTGTTTTCAATACGAGCCTGTATAAAACACGGATTCCACGGTCGCGATGAATAGCCAAACCCACATCCCTAGACCCTACGAGAGCGGCAAGTAACACTGCCAATTCTAAGGTTAGGAGACCCGGTCTCGACTCCTCGAGATGGTCTCCCACTGGACCCTAGAACCCGGTTACTTGTGCTCCCCGCCTTGGGTCTACCTAATGCGGAAAAGTAAATAATATACAAGGGTGACATCTTCCGCTACCTGGAATTGCCCCAATAAAAGAATATTACATACAAATGAATTTTACATGAATGAAAAAGAAAAAACTCTCATCTCACATAAAACCCCCGGCTATTCAAAAGCGAAGATCCAATACAACATATCACAGCAACACATAATATCTCATATCATCAACATAAGCAAGTATGCGTATCCCTATTGTCGTTGATGTATAGCAACGAAGCCGGCGATACACCACATACTACGCTTACGGTCACAGAAAAGAAAGTGTAAAACTACAACAGTTGGAATCCGCAACCTCTTTAGACATCGCATGCCTAACCAAATAAATTCATTAGACATCGCATGCCTAACAATTATAAACCCCGCATTTTAGTCTCATTATCGAAAACTCTTTTCAATGTCAAGTCGGGCAATTCAACAAGATTCCCGACAACCTGATCGAATGCTCGTCGCAAACTTTAGTAGACGGCCGCACCCCCAGATGCCGTCGACGAAGTGCACTAAGGCGGAACACCGCTGCCGCGAGCACCTGAACGGATGCTTTCGGCGACGGGGTTCTTCTACAGTCACTTGGTCGGGGCTATGGGGCGTGGCTGTCTATTAAGTTTACCCGGCGAGTATCCGCATACGCTACGTGATTGCGACGGACTTTTGATCACATCAAAATTCCGTGGCAACCGATCATCTGAGACTAAACTGCTAGATTTATAATATTCAAATTAGTTATCTCATAACTTTTTGTGGATTCCAAATATTGTATCACATTCTAGATAAATAGACAATGTTAAACTTTCCGATCGAATAATCAAACACCCAAGATTTCCCCAATATATCTCAACACTTGAAATCAGTTTAAAAACATCCATCACATGCCACAGTACCAATGGTCCAGCCGTAGAAGGGTCAAGCCAACGCCTCACATGTGGCACGCCGTACTGCCCCCAAACCCTAAGGTTCAAAAGGCAGTTCAAGACGGTCACATAATCGAGTTAAGGTTTGTTGTCTTCTAGAGGATCCACCGCGTTACTTGCATGACTTAGAACATTCTTAAACACGAGAAAAAAAATCCAACTTTTGAAAAATTTTCCGATAGGGGAAAAAGTGAGTTATTGATATCCGTTCGAACTTTTTAACAGTTTCTAAAAATTATCCGGACAAACTAAACAAATTTAAATTATCCGATCGAATCAACGATTCCCCAATACAACCCTTGAAAACTCAACACGTGAGTGGAATTAAAATATTCACAGAAAAAAATAACAAGAAAGGGCTTAAAAATAATTACATGAAATTTCAGGGACTAAGTCCAAATTTTGGCCGCGGAACCGCCGCATAACCCATGGTTTCGCCGCGGTTCCGCGGTCAAATTTTCAAGTTAGACGTCCGTACTTCACAGTAATTCTTAGTTTTTCCTGCTTAATTTTCTGAGAATTTTTAATTCAGAAAAAACCACATTTTTGAAAAATGTACAGAGAGGGTTCCATGTCGGGGTTTCGGCGTTCGATCGGACTTTAAACTTCGTCTAGACTTCGCCTAAAGCTCTAGCTTGGCTCTGATACCACTGTAGGGTTGCTAGGCATGCGCATAAGGGTCTACGAGGCATCAACCATGCCCGATTAAAATTTTAGCCGTGCCGAACAACCCGAATACGGAACTTTAAACTAGAGATTAGGCGAAAACAAGCATGCTAAACACTTTAACACTAAGTGAGAGGGATTACAACCTTTGTAGATCCGGTCCTTCACTTCATATGCTCAGTGTTGTGGTCCCTTTGCTGCGATCATCGGGATCCGGACTCTCGAGAGGTTCCACGAAGAGAAAGACGCAACCTTTGCTTCCGATCTTCTATACTAAGATTATCTAACTTGAAGTTTCTTTAACACAAGCTAACACTCATGAAATGATGTGAACACCCTCATGTAAATGGCAAGGGAAGATGAGGATGATGAAGTAGGATTTTTGCTCTCTTTATTTATCTTTTTCTCATATTTATCCATCACAAAAATCAAAGCAAGAAACCATTTCAAGCAAAGAAGAAGAAGGAAGAAGATGATGAACAATGTTAGAATCCTTTTGTGATGAATAGGAAAAGAAATGATATGATGAATAATGTAACCATGGTCAAACTAACCCTTGTAGAGATTTGACTAAGGTTAAAGGTTTGGTTAGGTTAAGGAAATATCTAGCATAATATCTTAACAAAGACAAAGAAAGAAAGCTTCTAGAAACTTCTAGAAAACCTTAATCCTAATCAAACCCTAACCATGTTTAATCTCTACTAAACAAGTTGCATTAGTTATCATATCATGTTACAATATTATATATCACATATATAATATTTATCGTAACAAAATAAAATAATACAATTAACATATATCGCATATATATCAATGTATTATCCGAGTGAGAAAAAGAATCTTTTAGTGAGTAAATATTAGTTAATGCAATTTAATATATCATATATATTATTATACATTAAATTATCGAATCAACACTTGATCCGACAATCCGGCTATATCGCATATAACCGACTAATATTTATCCGTACCGATTCATCGAATCAACACTTGATCCGATGACCCGGCTGATATCAAATATCGCGAGAATACAATACGGTATCACATATCGCATTATCCTCGGTCCCGCACATATCACATATGTGCTCCTACTCCGTTTTGCCTGAGTCAAGAAACCTCTGTGTAGGACTCTAAAGAATCGTCAATACGCCGGCAGTAGGTGATGATCATATCAAACACCCACAAGCTGCAAGCGGTCAGCTAAACGTAACAGCTACCCAGGTATTGAGCGCTCAGAAGATCAACAAGCAAGCCTGCACATTCTCCTGCGAATCCAAACAGTAACACTCCCGTACAGTCCGGTCTCGTCGTCTGATATGTTGCATATCTCGCCTAGGGGTGGTAAACGTCAGACCCCAGTAGCTTGATAAGTCGTGTCGATTTGAGGTCTATAACAGTTCGAGAAACTACTGATAACACTTACCAGTAAATCTCAGCAACCCTGGCCAGGGATTTCCGGTTATAGCCAATCGATCACAGCATAACATCAACTCCCTATACCGGGAGAGACGAATCCCCTCCTATCGCTCATTGCCTCCATGTGATTCGGGACTGTACCCAAAAGCCACCTTTTTGCACGCCCTCTTGGACGTGGTATGATGGAAATCAAAGCACAGTGGGAATCACACAAGACTCTATGACGATCTCGGGTCGACAGACTACTCTGTACCAGTGTCACCGGAGAACTGCCATCTGACGTATGGTATAATACCATCTGGGAGTTCTCGGCGAGTCCGTCCAGTGTACCCAGTCTCCACTGAGCACCCGTACACCATCCTTGATGTCAAACACCGATGGATATGGGATCATCCATCGCCCATCATATGGGTCAAGATGCATATACGCTAGTCTACTCTGGTGTATCGATGCCCTGTCTCGATACACCCACGACTAGGAACAATTATAGGATGTACCCGTCGACTACCGTGGCTCCACTACTATGATCTCATCATAGTCCCAGTAGTCGAGTACATATCCTAAGGGCTTTATCAACATGTAACATAGAGACAATCTGAGTACATGTTAAGATAAAGTACAACCAGATAGCATACTATCATGTCGAGCAAGAAAGTCCTCCCTATATATGTCCAAGCATCCACTACAATATACATCGTATGTACAGTAATGGCCTCTAGGGCATACATATAACTAACACGGCTGTATGCTCATCGCGACTCCTTCTGGAAGGTATATCCATATACAATGCCTCTGCATGCGTATCGCATCTCTGATGTCAGTGGAGTGGAACATCATCTCGTCGAAATCTCGTGCGAACTCTTTAATTCACTCTGCTCTAATGTCGACTGATTCGGACTCGTCTTCTCATGGCTGCATGGACTGCGCTCCAACGGCTATACTCGTATCTGGAGTCTCCCAAGCAATGTGTCCCATCATATGATAGCTGAATGATATCAAACCATCCGATCGATTGGTTAAAACCTCATAATCCCCCAAGAGATCAACATCTTGAGTACAGTTTAATAGTATTTCGGTACATACCACAGCACCTGTGGACCAACAGTAGAAGGGCAAACCCAAGCCTCACAAATGGCACCGCTAAACTGCCGCAAACCCTAAGGTTCGGAGGCGTTCCATGGTCATTACGTCGAGTTAGGGTTTCATTCTTCTAGAGGGACCATAGCATTACTTGCATTGTCTTCCGAATACTTTAAACTTGGAAATGGGTTCCTAACATTCGATCGTCTCTATCGACTCTCAACGAATCTGCGTGAAGTCGACTTTATCTGGAATCAATCTATCTGATGACCTCGCATCGGGGTAAGCGAACGAACCACATGTCCTAGTCATTCATCCTCGGGTGACTAGCGACCTTCCATCATATCTCTGAGTATATACTCAAGCTGCGGTAGCTCCATCATCTAGGCGATATCTCATCATTTGCAGCAACAACTGGCTCATTCGTCTGTACGCTGAATAGCACCTCAATCATCATGAATAAGCGATATATCAATGGTCATCACATCCTGGCTGGCCTCTAGCAGTAGCCTGATCCTCTGGTGCCGATCAGCACATTCGGGAAATCTCGTAAAAGCGATCTGTCAAACGCTCATGGCATGAAAACGCAATAAAGCGACGCCTCTATACAATCGTATGTCCCTGGAATCACGCTCTGATCAGTCCTCTCCCATGACGAGCTCAAGCTGATGCTGTTGGATATAGTGCCCTCTAAGTCAATTATTGGATCACAGGTACGTGATTGCAATGATTGAGGGAGGACCTACACCGATAAAACAGTCTTACTCGAGATGATAGTATGCTATCTGGTTTGTCTTTATCATCATGATAGAGCCCATAGGATTCTTGTTTGACTTCCAGCAGTATGATGGCGATCATATATGTGGGAGCTGGGGTCTATAAGCACATCCTTAAAGTGTCCCTAGTCGTGGGAGTTTCGAGACAGGGCATCGATACTCCAGAGTAGACTAGTGTATACAGTCGAGACCCTGACGAGGGGCGGTGGCCGGTCTCACAAGCCACTAGTGTCAGTTGGATCACCTAAGATGTATACAGGTGCTCATTGGGTTATGAGTACACCGGACAGGACTCGCCGGGAACATGCTAGTTGGTATTATACATATCGTCAGATAGCAGTTCCCTGGTGACATGTGTACAGGTTAGTTCATCAACCTGAGGTCGTCATTTGTCTCGTGTGAGTTCCCACTGTGCTTTGATTTATACCCTACCACGGGACAAAGGAGTCATGCAAACAGGTATAGTTTGGGTACATGCCCGAGCCATATTGGAGGCAAGTGAGCGGATCTTCGGGGATTCGTCTCTCCCGGTATTGGGGGTGAGATCGCGCTGTGTTTAGGAGAGCCATTACATGAAATCCCTGGCCAGGGTAATCGAGATATACTGGTAGGTATACCAGTAGAATCTCAGGGTGTTCTGGGCTGCTCTCTGACACGACTTATACCGCTGTTGGGGGTCTGACGTTTACCGGCCCCCTAGGCCCTATATGCGATACTTATAGAAGAATGTTCCGGACTGTACGGATAGTGTCACTGTCAGGCTCAGTAGGGTTTATAGATGAGTTCGCTCGTCAGCTTCCCTTCCAATCAATACATAGGGAACCGTTACGTACAGTTTGTACCTCTGACGTGCTAGTGGTTATACCCAGTGCCAGTGTACTGATGAGTCATTAGAGCCCCCCACAGACACTTTCCCAAGTTCGGGCGAAACGTTGTAGATGCCATATGGTATTATGGCAGGGTTCGGAAAAAGCACGTGCGTTTTCGCACGTGTTACTTTTCGGGCAGATAATACTGGTAGGCTTTGGTTTAAGTCGGATCCCAGTATTATACTGTATAGATATAATATGTTTGTCTCAGTTGCATTTGTATTCGGTCGTAATACAAATGAGGGTATGTTTATACTGTTACGGGGTTATCCTGAAATTCGTTTCAGGGTCACTTTTGGAAGTTGCCAGTTTCCAGTTTTCTATTAGCCGTCTTTAACATTCGGTTAAAGACGGATTTATCTTTCATTCATTCGGTGAGTCATTATGTGTGGAAGCTTCAAGTTTTGTGACTAGGTTAGTGACTCATTCAAGCATTAATTACTTTGGTGAGGTGTTTTATTTGAGTCACCATTTGCATTTAATGCTTAATGTGAGTCATTCTTTCTTTAATGGTTATGATAAGTATCATTTGGTTAAGGTCACCACTTGAAGCTCCTACACTCACCTCCCTCTTCTATTTATTGTGGCCGGCCCTCTTTGTGAGATGATGGTTGTTCATTTGATTTCATTTGCAAAAGATTGTAATAGTTTTGTATATGGAAATTTCATATAGTTCAATTTCCATTTATCCAATTCCAAATGGCAACTTCTATTAACCGTTCGTCCATAGCCTTGGACGTATTGAGACAAAGTATTCTACTCATTCTCTACTTCATCTTGGTAGTCTCTTTTAGCTAACTTGACGATCGAGTTGGCTCGGTTCAGAAGCGAGAGCCCGTTTAAAAGATCCGTCGACGTGGTGCCACCTGGACGACGAGACCGGAGATCGAGCAAGTTCGGATCAGTTGCAACATAGCGTGGGATGATGGTAGAAGACCAAAAGACTCGGATCATTCGGTATAACAATTCTACCCTCTTTACAATTTGTTAGTTTAGCTTTAATGGTAGATCCGGGTTATAGTACGCGATAGCGCCAGTCGTAAAAGTTTTGTTCCACATATCGGCGTCTGTTAGACGGCCGGGACGCTGCCGTGTACTTACAGTGGTATCAGAGCCTAACCATTAAGCTATACTAACTTGTGCTAACGCGTTTAAAAGATCGATCGAACGGAATTTCTGAAACTACATTTTTCTTTACTAACAGTTTCTGTTGATTTTTAAACTGTTCCAAAAATTATTCTGCATATCACAGAATTATAAGCAGACTTTTCTAAGCCATCCGTACAAATTTGGTCACGTGATCCTTTAGAACCACCGCGGATCCGCGGCGGTTTACTAGGATCAGTGCTCCAAAATTTTATAGGGGCTTCTTCACAGGGAAATGTGGTTTCTGGTACTGTTTGTTGTGGCCCAGATTTTGTTACTGTACAACAGATGTACGTGGGGCCCACTTCGGGAAGTTTTGTCGATCGAAATTTTAAACTTGTTATTTTACAGTACTTTCATTATATCTCCGACAGGGAATGTCATTTGATCGGTAAACCGCGTCTGATTGCTATAGTTCTTTTAGACGGGTTTGCGAACGTGACATTCGCGCTGATGTTCTGTGTTGTGCTGTGATGTTGCGGATTTGTCGTGGTGGATAGCAGGGTATAATGATAGTGCTGTTTGGATTTATTTGTACACTTGATATTGCGGGGCGAGCGTCCGACTTGTGGACTGCCGTCACTGCCTGTTGTATAATATTCTTTTGGGGCACGACCGGGGTGAGGTCGATGTACCCGTTGTATATATTTTCTTTTCTGTACTAGGTTTATCCCGCGAAGGAGTGCACGGATTGCCGGGTTCTGGAGGGCAACGGGTCCGTATCTCATGGCTTTGAGAGGCAAAGGGACCTCACTCTAAAATTGGCAGACTATTCGCCGCACTCGTAGGGGGTACAGGTTGACCCAAGGAGGGGTGCTCAATTTACCGGATTCTGTAAAGTGCCGGTTGTTCCATTCACTATGTTGTGGGGACCACCTCGCTTCAGGTTTTGGCGGGTAACTTGCCGCACCCGTAGGGGTCAAGGTTTCATTGCACAGGCTATCCAGACGACCAGGAGAACGTCGGGTTTCAGTAGCGGCTCTGTGAAACCCGGGGATCCCAGATTATCTGTATTGTTCTGTGATGCTTATTACTTTTCTGTAATGTTGCATTTATCATACCTGGAGCGATTATTGTATATTAGTATATATACTATTAGATGTTGTATATGTTTTACACCCGCGCTAGTCCAGTCCCCGCTTTGTCGTTAGTTAAGTAACCTAACGGGTGATGACGGGACCCAGTGACGAATGCGGGTGGCATATACGTACATTTTATTTTCGTTCTTTTCTGGTGTGATTGATTGATGGGACTGCATTGATTCTTTTCAATGCAAGGATAAAACAAACATATATTTGATGTTGTTGGAACAAATTCAAAAAGAAATTATTACAAAGACGTTTCCTTTTGTTTTGCATAGCGGTATTCAGTTGGAATATCCTGCACCTCATTCCACGAGGAAAGAGCCGAGATCCCTTCACCGGGAGAGACTTCTTTAGCAAAAGGTTTTGGCTACTATATATTTTTATAAAGCCATCAGGTTCCTTCAACGAGATCAGGTTAATTACGTTAAAGGTTTTTCACCAAAAACCAGCCGTAATCCTCCGTCGTTTCTTATAGATGGTCAATTGTATTCAAGCTATGTTTGTTGGCCTACGTCAAGGCATAGTGTTTGGTAGCTGCTGGGTATTCATTTGTTGCATAGATAGATGCATTAGTTTAAGTCAGACGTACAGCCTTGTTGGCCTACGTCAAGGGCATGTACGATGACTTAAATTAATCAGGACAACGACGGGTAGAACTTGACATGTTGCTTATGATTTGTTGGCCTACGTCAAGGTCATAAGAGCATGGGATAAAAATTACATCGGGAGTTTTAAACATACAGGAAACTTGCCAGACTTGCGCATACCTTTTGGAGTGTGTTAACTTAAGTGGCTTCCATCAAGTTATCATGCGATGATAGTTGGATCCCGATTCTCACTGATAAGTTGGTTTACTCTTCGGGTGACCCCGACTAATTCTTCTTTCTGGTTTGGAGGAGAATTTGAGATTACAGTGGGAGGTTTCCTAATTTGATAAAATGATAACCATTCTGATTTAGGTTAGAGTGCACGCAGAGTGTTTCTTTTATCTCTCTCTTATGGTAGCGACCTTTGACCGACCCTAGACTATGACTCAGTGACCAAGTTGACCGAACCTTCTTAATATACTGGCTTTTGGATTGTCTATAGTTGCATAAGTCATTGCAGCTCCTTCTTTTTATCCTTTGTATTTCTCAGAACACCCCGTATTACTGCGGACATCCACTTCCATTGGATAGATCCATCATATGGTTATATACGAACTCGAAGGGAATTCTTCGAGAATGGATCCAGATTCAGGAGAAATAGAATTGGTTTATTCAGTTGTCTTTTATTATCACCTTCTCTCAGGTTGCGAGGGCTCCTTGGTTTAGGAGAGTACACCTATTACGCTTATTGGATAGTCTTCTTCCAAACCATGGGTAGGTGCCGAAAGGTAGGGAATGAAGAAAACCAATTAGCCTAAGTGGGATGTGCAGAAGGTAATATGTAAAGACAAATAAAGGAATTAGAAAGAGGGTAAAGTAAATTGCGACTACTAACATTCATGACCAAACCACGTGTTTCATCGCCACTCCTACTTCACCTTTGATTTCTCCAGAACAACCTGTATCACTACGAACATCCAATTCCATTGGATAAATCCATCGTATGGTTATATACGAACTCGAAGGATATTTTTTCGAGGATGGATTCTGGTTCAGGAGAAATAGGAATAAGGTTTATATTCAGTTGTCTTTTATCATTACCTTCTCTCAAGTTGAGAGTACTCCTAGGTTCAGGAGGGTACACCTATTATGCTTACTGGATATTCTTATTCCAAACCATAGGCTGGTGCCGAACGGTAGGGAAGGAAGAAAACCATTTAGCCTAATGTTGGTGTACAGAAGGTAACGACTAAAGACAAATTAAAGGGAATTGGAAAGATGGCAGGGAAATATACGGTTAAAGTCAAGATATGGATTATGGAAGAGGCATTACTAAAGAATACCAGGATACCCCTACGAAACATATTTATGTTTCATATTCACTGTGCATTGTTAATAGAAAACTGATTTCCCGATTGGATACTTACTCCATGGTATGTATTTACCGGGTTTCATTCTCAAATCTGTATAGTTTTACAGATAATGAGTGGGAGTAAGTTATTGGGAATTAGGTAGTCATCCTCATTATATCGGAATTCGTTGTAATTGGTGATATTTGAGGAAATCGCCTGGGGACAGTTTTCAACCTACGATGCACAGGTCTTGAGTTTTTCAACTCAGTGGACTTATCCAGAGTATTGTATGTTGTCCAGTGTCCATCAGAACAAAGGGGTTGGTCCTCGTACTATATTCTGTTTACTTGTAACTTCTCTAGTTTTTAGACAAGTGTTTCGTAGAAATACAATGTCTAAGTTTTGAGAAATTGTGGGTATAAGAATAAAGTAGAGAAGCAGGTGTCGCAAGTATCGGGATTCTTCAAAAAGATCGAAGATGTAGATTCTTGTGATTGGTATTCAATCGATAGTAATGGTTTTGAGAAACTTGTTTCTCTTTCAGGTTACTCATAATTGGATGGATTCCTAAGCTGAGTGATACTGATTAGCCTCTCTCCATTAAGATTATATGCACTGGAGACAGCTGCATAATTTGAATCTGGTTCTAATTAAATAAGTGCCAAAGTTTCTATATTTGATATAGAATGCTTCATATCTTAACGATGTTAAGGTACGGGGAGTTGTCCAGCTTATGCTTAAAACTAGACATTGGATAACTCAAGGCACATTTCTGTAATGGCAGTTTGTGGGTTGACCCTAGCTTCGACAAGAGTTGATTTTCTACTATCTGGAAGATCAATAGTGATATTGTTCTTGACTCGCAACAGTTTTATTAAAATGGATTTTTTCGGAAAAACTGTAGTGGGAGCATGGTAGAACTGGAAGTGATTCCAGAACCGCAAACGATTACAGAATGTTTAATAGGACCTATATATTCAATCAGGTTTGACATTCCAATAGCCACTCCACAGATATGGTGGGTAACCTCCGACACCCGAGAGGTACTCCGGTAGCCTCAAGGACGGTGACAGGGAGGTTCTTGTTTACCCAGACTTGACACTACTGTTGTTCCAGACTATGAGACACGGCAGGAGGAAATGTATAGCGTTGTTCTAAACTAGTTTTAGAAGTATACGTATATATTATTCTGCCAGAGGGTTGTCGTAGTCAGTGGGAGCAGCGGAAGCATAGTAGGCAAGTAGCTAGTGTCTATTTATAGACTTGAGCAGAAATAGCAGAGATAGATCATCTATTTTTTGATGTGACAGTCATGGGTTTGACTTTATCAGAATAGGGGATGGATCTGTTAAGAAGGTAGTACGGTGTGATGTCCTGGTATTTGGATGACATACACAGAGTAGGAAGTAAAATTCCTATACTACGATCGGTTGTGCTGTGGTCGTCACACAGTTGTTTCTCCACAAAGGATATGGATATAATATCTGACATTCTGATTACTAGATCTATGGTTTTAGATCTAGATTTAGGTAGTTTCCCAATGTGGGTACTTTGACAATATTCTAATATTATTTTAGAATAGATGACTCCTGGCATGGTGGTGTACCTGCAGGTGATGGAGTCACCCTCTCTAAAGTTGTCTTACAGACTAAAGGGGAGAGGGAAGTTCATGATTGGCAGATCACTTGCTTAGGCAATTGAGTCAATCGTGAGATGTCAAGTACCACACCAAATGTTGTTTTGCACTAGATGCAATAAGTTTATATTAATCCAATCCTGAAGAAACATAAGGAAGCAGTTTTAGAACATAAGTGCATGTTCTAGGGATTTGATGACGGCGACCTCCTTCGGGAGACGGTTATCATTCCAGGCTTCAAAGGTGACATAGATGACAGAGTGATTATCAGAGTTATAGTTTTTCCTAAGACGAGGGACAGTATTATGGACAGGCGGTCCAAGAGGATACTATGGGAGGCATAGTGCGCAACACTGATTAGTTTCAGTGATCGATACAGTCTAAGAAGTTTGGATTTGGAGTTGATTTATGAACTAGGTCCCATCAGATATCCAGCCAAATTACTCGATTCGGGAGATAGTTTTCTCCGCGAACATGAGATTAAGAGAGACATAGAAAGAAACTTCAAGGCGGATCCACTCACTGAGGCTATTTCTCAAATACAATAGTTTTGCAAACGAGCTTTGTGAAACTGATTAGTAGAGGAGTTGGATGCTCGGTATCACACGAGCTATGAGTACACGACATCGCAATAATTAGCCTTAAGTGCAAGTGGGAGATTGTTGGATATAGTGCCCTCTAAGTCAATTATTGGATCGCAGGTACGTGATTGCAATGATTGAGGGAGGACCTATACCGATAAAACAGTCTTACTCGAGATGATAGTATGCTATCTGGTTTGTCTTTATCATCATGATAGAGCCTATAGGATTCTTGTTTGAGTACCAGCAGTATGATGGCGATCATATATGTGGGAGCTGGGGTCTATAAGCACAACCTTAAAGTGTCCCTAGTCATGGGAGTTTCGAGACAGGGCATCGATACTCCAGAGTAGACTAGTGTATACAGTCGAGACCCTGACGAGGGGCGGTGGCCGGTCTCACAAGCCACTGGTGTCAGTTGGATCACCTAAGATGTATACAGGTGCTCATTGGGTTATGAGTACACCGGACAGGACTCGTCGGGAACATGCTAGTTGGTATTATACATATCGTCAGATAGCAGTTCCCTGGTGACATGTGTACAGGTTAGTTCATCGACCTGAGGTCAGTGCTTTGATTTATACCCTACCACGGGTCAAAGGAGTCATGCAAACAGGTATATTTTGGGTACAGTCCCGAGCCACATTGGAGGCAAGTGAGCGGATCTTCGGGGATTTGTCTCTCCCGGTATTGGGGGTGAGATCGCGCTGTGTTTAGGAGAGCCATTACATGAAATCCCTGGACAGGGTAATCGAGATATACTGGTAGGTATATCAGTAGAATCTCAGGGTGTTCTGGGCTGCTCTCTGATACGACTTATACCGCTGTTGGGGGTCTGACGTTTACCGGCCCCCTAAGCCCTATATGCGATACTTATAGACAAATGTTCCGGACTGTACGGATACTGTCACTGTCAGGCTCAGTAGGGTTTATAGATGAGTTCGCTCGTCAGCTTCCCTTCCAATCAATATATAGGCAACCGTTACGTACAGTTTGTACCTTTGACATGCTAGTGGTTATACCCAGTGCCAGTGTACTGATGAGTCATTAGAGTCCCCCACAGACACTTTCCCGAGTTCGGGCGAAACGTTGTAGATGCCGTATGGTATTATGGCAGGGTTCGGAAAAAGCAGGTGCGTTTTCGCACGTGTTACTTTTCGGGCAGATAATACTGGTAGGCTTTGGTTTAAGCAGGATCCCAGTATTATACTGTGTAGATATAATATCTTTGTCTCAGTTGCATTTGTATTCGGTCGTAATACAAATGAGGGTATGTTTATACTGTTACTGGGTTATCTTGAAATTCGTTTCAGGATCACTTTTGGAAGTTGCCAGTTTCCAGTTTTCTATCAGCCGTCTTTAACATTCGGTTAAAGACGGATTTATCTTTCATTCATTAGGTGAGTCATTGTGTGTGGAAGCTTCAAGTTTTGTGACTAGGTTAGTGACTCATTCAAGCATTAATTACTTTGGTGAGGTGTTTTATTTGAGTCACCATTTGCATTTAATGCTTAATGTGGGTCATTCTTTCTTTAATGGTTATAATAAGTATCATTTGGTTAAGGTCACCACTTGAAGCTCCTACACTCACCTCCCTTTTCTATTTATTGTGGCTGGCCCTCTTTGTGAGATGATGGTTGTTCATTTGATTTCATTTGCAAAAGATTATGATAGTTTTGTATATGGAAATTTTATATAGTTCAATTTCCATTTATCCGATTCCAAATAGAAACTTCTATTAACCGTTCGTCCATAGCCTTGGACGTAACGAGACAAAGTATTCTACTCATTCTCTATTTCATCTTGGTCGTCTCTTTTAGCAAACTTGACGATCGAGTTGCCTCGGTTCAGAGGCGGGAGCCCGTTTAAAAGATCCGTCGACGTGGTTCCACCTGGACGACGAGACCGGAGATCGAGCAAGTTCGGATCAGTTGCAACATAGCGTGGGATGATGGTTGAAGACTGAAGGACTCGGATCATTCGGTATAACAATTCTACCCTCTTTACAATTTGTTAGTTTAGCTTTAATGGCAGATCCGGGTTATAGTACGCGATAGCGCCAGTCGTAAAAGTTTTGTTCCGCATATCGGCGTTTGTTAGACGGCCGGGGCACTGCCGTGTACTTACAGACGTAACTCTAGCCGTAGCTCTCCTTGCCCGTGTGATCGTGGCAGCAAAATCATAACCAGTATCGATGAGGATAGATTATAGGAATGAATATAATACTGTGCAAGGAAATGTATATCCTAAAGTTTCTTAAGCGGAGTAGCGTATCGTAAATATGCCGCGGAACATACGTACGGTACGTCACTCTACGCGATGAAAGTTCGGGTATAATACCCCCTCGACTAAGTCTAAGTTCCGTAAGGTCAAGCCAAAGTTCCGTATATATATAAACGCTCTAGTCTCCACATAGTCAAACTTAGACTCGAACCAAGGTTAACCTAGTGCTCTGATACCAATTTTGTCATATCCCGAAATAGCATATGACTGGCACTTGAATCATATGAAGACCCCATCTAATTCAAGTAAGCCAAAAGCCCAGAAATCTAAAACCATATTAAGGAGTAAATAAGGAAAACTAGTTTTTTTGAAGTAAGGAAAACATGTTTTAAAAGCAAGGTTTTTAAATAAGTAAGTCGAATATGCATTTTTAAAATGTCTTTTCTGAAAATTTCGGCAGAGTTTCCTTTGTAAATACTGGCCCCAAACGGGGTACAACATGAATAATATATATATAATGATAAAAGGCATTCCCAAGCAGGAGCTAGCTCTTCGTCAATCGACGGTCACAACCACGCAAGCAGTATAATATACAACGCTGAAGGGCGAGGATCAAAACTCAAAGGAAAAATCAAAAACAACATGAAAACCATAATACTACAACGCGCGACTCTAAGGTCGAAATAATACATAACTGGTTTTCTATGTCTGAAACAATATACATTTTGGTTGATGAAATTATTAGATACAACAGAATAATACATATACAATGGTGGTTCTGATGCAAAAGAACCCACCTACCAAAGCAAATCACCCATAAGGGAAGCAGTGTCCCAGAAAGCCACAATGGAACCTGTACGGCAAAACCTGCAAGAAACTGTGGCACAACGGGGGTGAGTTGCCAACTTGTGAATAGAAAACATCACAGAGCAGAAATCGTATGTATGACACAATCCTAGGTCGATTCGATCTGATATATATAAACCTCAAATGAATAAGTCTGAAGCATGATAAGGCCGCAATGTAATATCTATAGATGAGTGTAGTGCCAAGTGCTCGTGCCAGTGCCACAGGTAATAACATATCATAAATATGAGGTATGATCAATGTTGATTATATCATGGAGTCTATAAGTATGTGGATATCATCCAACTATGTAATCAATGTCATCATGTATGTGGATCTCGTCCAACTATGTGATCAAAGTCATCAATGTCAACTATATGTATGTGGATATCGTCCACGTGTCACCGAATGACAATAAACATCATGCATGTAAATATCATAAAGCATATGCATGGAAGTATGAGGATGTAAATCAACATGTGTCGCTCGCGACATATCGAATCATGGAACCTGAATGTCAAGCATCGACACTCGAAAACATCATGAAACCTGTGCCTATCATCGGCACGTAAATCCTCATATATCGGGCTCCGTCAGTCTGGATCGGCCCATATCATCTCTCGACTCCGGTCGGTATCCTCCGGATATCCGCCGAGCCCAAATACAATCGCCGGTAGGTAGTATTCCCTCTGCCAGGCTCACCGTCTATCACACAGCGATCCGTTCTCGCCCTGGGGTACCATACCGGGTCCACCATGTACCCGCAATCGGCCTCATTCGCTTTCTCGAATCAGGTTTCACATGTCGCTCTCAGAACCGAGAAAACACATGGTGGACGCACTGAAATATCATATCAAGGGTAACTGGGTTTTTAAAACAATTACATATTCTCTTTTGAAATACCCACGGTTCCCAAATCCAGAAATATCATGGAAACAACATATCTCAATACGTATAATCAAAAAGCATGATGTATGCGACATGTAAAAGAAATGTAAGTATATCAGTATATCATGCAATATGGAATAGTAATATGCACATATTGAGGGAAACCGCTCTTTTTAAAATGAATTGGTTTTAAAGAGTATCTTGCGGTTCCCAAATCTCCAAATCAAGCGAGAATCATCTATGTATGTGCAAATGAGTATGTGTATAAGTATGAGTGTACAACATGTAAGTACACGAGTAAGAATGTACAATAGGTATGTTGTAACACTTTGAAATTTCCGTTAGAATGTTTTTCGTGATAATTAGTAATTGTGCGTGTTATTTTGTATGTGTACATGGGATTATTAGTTATAATTTAGTCGTGTTTACCCTAATTGGGAAATTTCTTGTGTTGCACACATGTACACTTAGCATAATTTTTCTTGACCTAGGTTAAAGTGTTAGCCATTCTTTCCTTGCATGTTTCCTTGTTAATTCCCCACCCTTTAATCAAAACAAAACCCTTTTTAGAATTCTAAAATCCTAATAAACAAATGAAGCATGGTGGTTAGGTGAGAACTTGACTTTTGATCCCTTTTTCTTTCTCTCTTCTCCTCATTTTTGAATCCAGCAGAAATTCAGTAGCAAAACCCTAGCTTTTCTTCACCTTTCTCTCTCCTTTTCACTTCTCTTTGATCTCTACACAAATCCTACACAAAAACCACTCTTTTCCTTCACAAAACCTTAGGAAAAATGAGTTTTTGAGGTGTTTGGAGGCAAATCTGCATACTTGAAGGGGGAGCTGGAATTTTTGGTGCTTCATAGGGTCTTTTGAAGGTATAAATCTCACTCCTAGCACCCTATCTCCATAACTTGCATGTTTAGTTTCAAAATGTCACCTTTTTGTGCAACTTTAGTGCTATTGAAGGGATTTAGTGATGATATGTTAAAATTTATGTTGTTGTGGCTTGATTAGCTTGTTAATGAGTTATTAGTGTGGGTTTAGACCTAGGTTTGCTTCAGGTTCCACAAAAATACCCTAAAGTTTCATTTTTGTGCAAAAGTGTGGATTTTAACTAGAAATAAGGCTCTGTAGGATCTGCTGCTACCCGAGATATTTCAGAGTGAAACTAGATTTTACTGTAGCATGTATGGGGGGTATAGAGTGCACACACCAAACCTGGAGGCCCAATTCCCAAGTGAGGCCGCCGGAATAATCGTTCTGGCCGCAATTTGCTGCCAGATGGGTGCGATGGGGTTTGGGGTTTGGTCCACTGGAGTCTGCTGCTATGTGGGTTATTTTGGTATATATATATTTGTAATATCTGTTCTGTGTCAAAATCTGGAGTAGAATACCCTATTTCCCGTATTTTTAATCTTTCGCAACACGCGTAATACGTGTGTGTGGGTTTGGGGTTTCTGCGTATCGCGACATGTCGGAGTGGCTTCAGGCGCGTAATCGCACGTTTTAGCATATCGCGCACACGCGCACTTGGTTCATGACACGAGTTACTAGTTCGGCTTTAATGTCGTGTTTGTACGGTTTTGAGCTTATGTGTGATATATTATAAAATTCTAGGATTCGCAGGCGAGTGCGACGGGCGCCGTGAAGGAGGGGAACAAGTCATCGGCTATACCTAGCGAGAGACTACGGTGAGTAGATTTAACATCTACGGGGATATCGCCCGCATGGCGTTCTACGTCAGGGCTGATAGGATCTTATAGCTACATTTCCATACATTGACTGTTCATGGCTACTATTTAGTGCATACCACATTCCCTGATGTATGTATATAAACTAGAATTGATAGAACACCGCACCCTTACTAACGGTTCATGTTGCACGAGCACTATCCTGCATGTTACACACACACCGTTAGTAATTGCCATGACACTCACACTGTAGAATTTCCATCGGATCATTATGATTGTAGCTCATCTTTATGTGACTTGACATGATATTCATACTTGATGCATATATCACATCGGATCATTATGTTATAGCTCATCTTTATGTGACTTGACATGATATTCATACTTGATGCATATATCACATCGGATCATTATGTTGTAGCTCATCTTTATGTGACTTGACATGATATTCATACTTGATGCATATATCACATCGGATCATTATGTTGTAGCTCATCTTTATGTGACTTGACATGATATTCATACTTGATGCATATATCACATCGGATCATTATGTTGTAGCTCATCTTTATGTGACTTGACATGATATTCATACTTGATGCATATATCACATCGGATCATTGACTTGCATATTGGTTTGGATTACATGTGATTTCTGGATTTGGGAACCATGGCTATTTCAAATATGTAATCATTTAAAAACCCGGTTCCCTTGATATGATATTTCGGTGCGTCCACCATGTGTTTCCTCGGTGCTAGAGTGATATATGTGAACCCGAATCGAGGAGTTGGATGAGGCCGATTACGGGTACATGGTGGACCCGGTATAGTACCCCAGGGCGAGAACGATTTCGCTGTGTAGTAGACGGTGAGCCTGGCAGAGGGACTACTACCTACCGGTGATTGGTTGGACCTGACAGTTATCCGGAGGATACTGATCACAGTCGACAGATGGATGCGGGATGATCCGTACTGCCGAGGCCGAGGGCCGATACCGCAGACGGAGCCCGTGGGCTGACCCGGACTGACGGGGCCCGATGGATGAGGATTTGTGTGTCGATGCTGGACACGAGTACTTATGATATTTGGGTGCCGATGTTGGGCACTCGTGATTCTCAGAGATTTACAGGATTAGAGGGCCGATGAGAGTGCCGGCGCCTGAGCTATTTGGGGGACCTGGGTGCATTGATAGACACCGATTATATATTCCACGTTGACATTCTGGGTAGATGTTATATTGCCCATGCTCAGCATTTATTATTGTACCTCATCCTGTAGTTATATTACCTGATAGAGCACTTGCATGATTATTGCACATACTGCTTATCACGCATTGATATCATCTGTTGGCATATGATAGAGTAGTGTAGTACGTGCATGCTTGCGATTACCTTTATATGTTATCTCTATTCACGAGTTGGCAACTCACCCCCGTTGTGACACAGTATATGCAAGTTGCCCTTCGGAGTAGTCGCGGCAGGCTGCGTTTTGCATCTTTTGACACAGATACGCCCATAGTTGGTGTACTAGCTCTTTTGCTGATAGGTGGATCTTGCACGGTATCTGTTTATCTTTCAGTTATGTATATTGTTGTATCTAGTATTCTCCATCTACCATGTATGTATTTGACTTAGAGACAGTGTGAGGACGATGATGTATATTATTTGTTTTCTGGGGTCGTGCTTGTTGTGAGCCGACTGTACTTTGCAGTTTATTCTATCTGTGATGTTCCCACTTGTGGATCTTGATCTTCGCTCCGGCGTCATATATTGCTATATTGGTGATTATTTACTTAGATTTCTTAACATGTTAGTAAGTGCTTTCAGTTAAAACTTATAACACTCTATACTTTTACTGGTTTGATTTCTGGATTTTCGGTTCACTTAGTCGCGTTACGCCTGTAGACGTTACGTGGTTAAGTGCCGGTCACGGGCCAAACTTTGGGTCGTGACATATGTGCAAAAGTATGAGTGTACAATATGTGAGTACATGAGTATGAATGTACAATAGGTATGTGTACAAGTATGAGTGTACAATATGTGAGTACACGAGTATGAATGTACAATAGGTATGTGCACAAGTATGAGTGTACAATATGTGAGTACACGAGTATGAATCTACAATAGATGTATGCACAAGTAAAAGTGTACAATATGTAAGTACACGAGTATGCCATCCAAGGCTCATATCCTGAATGCAACAGTACTACAGTGTAGTGGCATGGCAATTATCGATGATGAAGTGTGTGAGCCGGAAAGCAGGTGTATGTGGAACATATGCATCATCGATAATGGTGCTGGTGTCCTAACAGCATGGATTTGATATAACAATAACATATTTAATATGCGATGCGATGCAATTAGTAAGAATATGCGGCAATTGAATAATAACACAACAGTGTAGTATCTTCATCAATGTATTTATGTCATACTGTTTTACCATTTGAAAGAAGACAAATCGGGGTTTTTAGGAAAATAAGGGCTACAGTGTTTTTAAGAAAAGATGCGTCTTTTGAAAATATCCGTTGAATCCCTTTGCCTGTCTTTAAAATACTCCCGATTCGTTAGTTTTTGAAATAGGTATGACATCGGCCTAGCCTAACATCTACTAGCAAAACTACAACTCTAACTAACAAGTCAATCAGGAGGGTATAGAAACCACCTAAATCTGAGTCAATATATAAATATGTATATAAGTATAATAGTCGGTGATCCCACCTCAAAGGTACCGCGTACGATACAATATCATATGACATCCTCGAGTCATGAGTGCGGATCTATCATCAATGTGAAGCTCGTACGGTAAATCAGCATACGACATCCCATAAGCAGGGTACGGGTCAATATTACATTCCTCTCATCAATTATCAGGTATCCTTATCATCATATCTCATGATCTGGGGTACTGATCTAAGTCTAGCATAAATCGTTACCATCTATATAAATATAAATGCGCGTGTGAAACACAAGTCTAAAGGCCCGCTAAAATCTCATGTCGTATCCCAAATACGAATAACATCATATCACCGATATCATGGCACTATGCCCAATCTTATCGACTCATCTCCAAATATCATACACTATCCTAATCATCATGGTATAAGTATACAAGCAAGCATGTGTGTGTGTGTAAACCTATTCTAGGGTTCGCAACTAGGAAACTATACTAGTTTACTTCTAAACCCGAATCTATCCATAATACACCTAATCACATCTAGAATATCATAACACACTTAACGCTATCATACGTATATATATAGTATATATATAGTATACTAAGTATCGAACTGCGGGGGTGCTATACGCCATCTACCCGACTTCCCCCGTAGATATAATCTACTCACCTTGCATCCTGCGTGTCGGTCGATGTCGCCACCTTTTCTTCATCTTCTCGGATCACCGTGGGGGTATCTACATGTCACACGTATCGCATCAGATTAAAACTAAATCGAAATCAAAACGACACACGAAAACCAAAACGATACGTTTCAGAGCTTATAGGTTAGAACCTATGGTTGGCTCTCGCAAAACAACCCGATATCACTCGATATAGACGTACAAACGTCACATGATCGAGATAACACACAAATACAAAAAATCTAGAAAACGAAATAAGGAAAACCATAACTCAAATCAAAGCAGCAACCCAAGTTTTTAGTCCCAGATTTTGATCAGGGTGAAAAAAAGGTTCCAAAACAACACTAGGGTGATATATAGGGTACATATGACCTACTGATACAACCTGGACCCACCCCCTCACCAAGCGGCCGAGCCCCCCCTAAATTCTGGCCAGGCCAGCCCTGGGTGCTCCTCTGTGGTTCGTCTTGATACAGGGGGTTCCTAGGGTCTCAAATTGGTCTCTGGAGTTGTTTATTTTTCCAGTAAAAATCCCAGTTCATTCCAGATTTGCCTGCGCACTCAAAGTTCACAAACCGACATTGCAAAGTTCTGTAAATCCATATTTTTGTGTTTCGGGTTTGGTTAGGTCTGGTTTTTAGACAATTGGGGAGTTTAAGGTCACTAATAAAGTCCAATTACACAACCACAACTCAAAATAACCTTAACCCTCTCTAGGTTTTTCCAAAGTGCACAAAACTTCGCCAAATCACTTTTAAACTTGAAATGAGGCTAAATCACTTGAAATACTACAATAATTGTGAAAGGGTTTACCTCATTTAACTCTCAAGAATCCTCTACAGCGTCAAAATCATATTTTTCTTGGCCCAATGGGTAGCTAGAGGGCTTGTGCACCTTTTTTGTGAAATGGGTGTGAGGTTTTGGGGTTGTTTTGGAGATGAAGTGAGTGGATTTGTGGAGGGGAGAATAGGGGAAGCAGCAACAGCTGAAAGAAGAGGGAGAGAGGGGAGAAAATGAGGGGGATGATGAAGGGGAATGGCTCAAGACTTATGTTGACCCTCACCCACTCTTTCTCTCTCTTCACCATACCTAATATAATACTCTTTTCTTTTTCTCCTCTAATTTCCTTCTCTCCACAATAGTAACCCCAAAATAACAAGCCATGCACCCAAAACATGTAGGAAAATGCCACAAGTGTTAAAGAAAAGATATGGTGCATGTTTGCACAAAATACGCTTAAAGCGCGATTAGCGATTTTTTATCGCGATTAGCACTAAATTAGTGTCAAATTAATCACAAAAACTTAAAATTTGCATAATTCACATAAAACACCCTCTTTTAGTAATTTCTATAATTTTCAAATTTTCCCCCCAATTTATCGGTATTTAATTATACCGAAATATTAAAATATTCATTTAAAATTAATATTAAATTATAAAAATTCGCCAAAAATAATATTTTATTTTTTTGAAATGTTACAGAAATTTACCCACTTGTCACGGGATCACCCTCTCCAAAGAGATGTCTCCAAAGACTGATGAGGAGAGGGCACGCATGATCATTATACCCTACGCTTCGGCAGTAGGGTCTATAATGTATGTGATGTTGTGTACTCGCCCAGATGTAGCTTATCCACTGAGTGAAGTAAGCAGGTATCAATCCAACCCAGGGGAGAAACACTGGACTGGTGTGAAGAACATTCTGAAGTACTTGAGAAGAACTAAAGAAATGTTCTTGGTGTATGGTAACTGTAACACCTTAGGTCGTGTTTAGGGGTTAATTATATTTTACTGGATAGTTTTTGGTAAAAAGTTTACCAAATTAAGTTTCTGATATTTTATTCTAATTAATGAATATTTTATTAGGATTTTTCTAGGCACACACACACTTGTGCATGTTAACTATGGTTTAGATTTGGGGATAAACCATGATTAGCCAGCATGAAGGATTAACCCATTCTCTTTAAGTTAATTGATTTTCATTAGGTGTATTTGGGTTTTATTTATTTGTGTGTTTTGTTTATTTGAAATTCTTTTCTTTTTATTTTGTTGACTTGGTGCATGAGAGAGGCAGCAGCTGCAGAAGAAGCATCATCAGCAGCAACATCATCATCAGCATCATCAGCAGCAGCAAGCAGTGGCAGCAGCAACGTCAACAGCAGCCCCCAGCAGCTACAGCAGCACTTCCCATCTTCTCCACCTCCTTTCTCCTTGCACCTAGGGTCTTGTAAGGTATAGAATCGGAGCCCAACTTCTTCTTTGTTTAACGTATGTGTAGTTTAGCTTCGGTTTGTATAAAAAGTGAGATTTTGTGCTTCAAATGGTGATTTGTGTGAACTTATGGTTTAGTGCTGTTAGTATTGGTTAACCTAGCCTAATTAGGTGTTATTAAGACCATGTAAACCTAGTTAGACCCCAGATTACACCAAAATACCATAGGATTTCTAATTGTGCAAATTTAGTGTTTTTAAGTGAACTTTTTGGATTTCTGTGATCTGCTATAGTCCCGAGTAGTTCAGGTTGAAATTAAGTTAACTGGAGCTGGTATACAAGGTAAAGACCACACCACCAGAGCCCGAGACCCCCACCCCATAGCGAGGCCACCGGTTTAAGCTTTCTGGCCGCAATTTGCGGCCAGATAGGGGAATTTTTGGGTGATGTTTGGATGGGTAGGAGTCTGTTGTTATTTCTAGGCCAGTGGTATGTGTAGTTTTGTAAGTTGTTAGCCAGGGTAGAATCTGGAACGTTATATCGTATTTCTAGTATGTTTGGTTCGCGCGATACGCGCGATACGCGAGAGGGTTCCATGATTCAGCGTATCGCGGTGTGTCGGGGTTAGTTTTAGACGCGTGCACACGTTTAGCGTATCGTACACATGCGCGTTTAGTTCGCGACGCGAGCGTATCGTTTGACTTCGATATCGCGTTTTGCGAGATAGTTGCTTATATTTGGATTCTTGTGTAATTCCAGGTTCGCAGGCGGGTACGTCGGACGAAGCTAAGAAAGGGAAGCCGGTGGTCGGCTACGAGTAGCGCACGACCAGGTGAGTAGATTTAACATCTACGGGGAAATCGCCCGTATGGCGTTAAGTGTCAGGGCGAGTTAGGATATTAGATTGTAGATGTTCATATGGACTGTAGTAGCATACATTATTGTTGCATATAGAAATGATAGCATAGAACACTGCACTGTCACTAACGGTTCAAGTCGCACGTGCACGATTGATATGCTACACTCACACCGTTAGTGATTGCCATGACACTCACATTATAGGATTGCTATAAATCATATATCATACTGATTCTACCTTATTGATGTTGTCATGATTTGCCGCATAACAGCATATGTTATATCCATATTTGGGCACATATGCATCACATACCCCTACTGGTACTACATACACATACATTGATATCTTCATACCTGCGCACATGCACACTGTATACTCATATCTGTGCACACATACATTGATATCTTCATACCTACGCACATGCACACTGTATACTCATATCTGTGCACACATACATTGATATCTTCATACCTACGCACATGCACACTGTATATTCATACCAGTGCACATATATATTGATATCTTCGTACTTGCTTAGATTACGCATTGACATATGTTGTTTCCATGTTAATTCTGGATTTGGGGAACCGTGGATATTTCAAAGAGAATAGTTAATTATTTAAAAAACCCGGTTTCCCTTGATATGATATTTCGGTGCGTCCACCATGTGTTTTCTCGGTACTAGAATGATATATGTGAACCCGAATCGAGGAGTTGGATGAGGCCGATTACGGGTACATGGTGGACCCGGTATGGTACCCCGGGGTGAGAACGGTTTCGCTGTGTAGTAGACGGTGAGCCTGGCAGAGGGACTACTACCTATCGGTGATCGGTTGTTGGACCTGGCGGTTATCCGGAGGATACCGACCAGAGTCGATGGATGGATATGGGACGACTCGTACGGCCGGGGCCGAGGGTCGATACCGCAGACAGAGCCGGTGGGCTGATCCGGACTGACGGATGCCCTATACAGGAGGATTTGCGTGTCGATTCTTGGCACGAGTATTTCTTGATATTTTGGGTGCTGATGTTGGGCACTCACGATTATATGAGATTTACAGGATTGGAGGACCGAGGAGGATGACGACGCCTGAGTAGTATTGGGATTTGGGTGCATTGATGAGTACCGATTATACTTTCCACGATGACATTCCGTGTAGATGTTATTTTTCCCATGCTCCGTATGTAGTAATTGATATCTCATCCTGTATCTATTGTACCTGATATAGATCATATTGCTATACCTGATCATTGCACACCCTGTTCATTCTATATAGGGTTGTTAGATTGCATTGCTATACCTGATCATTGCACACCCTGTTCATTCTATATAGGGTTGTTAGATTTCATTGCTATACCTGATCATCACATTTCTTGCTCATCACATGGAGATGTTATTAGATCGCACTTGTTGCATGTTTGAGCATCCAGTTCATCATATAGATGTTATCTGTTGATATAGGTCAGAGTATCGTTGCACGTGCATACTCGCGATTGCCTTTATATTTTATCTTCTATTCACGAGTTGGCAACTCACCCCCGTTGTGCCACAGTGTTTGCAGGTTGCCCTTCGGAGTAGTCGCGGCAGGCTGCGTTCTTGCATCTTTTGACACAGATACCCCTACAGTTGGTGTACTAGCTCTTTTGCTGATAGGTGGGTTTTGTGCGGTATCTGGTTATCTTTCAGTTATGTACATTGTTGTATCTAGTACTCTCCATCTACCACTTATGTATTGACTTAGAGACCAGTTGTGAGGACGATGTATATTATTTTGTATTCTGGTATCGAGCTCGTTGTGAGCCGACTTTACTTATGCAGTTATTCTATCTGTGATGATTCCCACTTGTTGCTCATTTTCTTCGCTATGGCGTCGTATATTATTATCTTGGTAATTGTCCACTTAGGGTTTCTTGACATCTCAGTATTTGGTTCTATCAAAAGCTTAAAACACTCTATACTTTTACTGGTTTGATTTCTGGGTTTTCGGCTTACTTAGTCGCGTCACGCCTGTAGACGTTATGTGGTTAAGTGCCGGTCACGGGCCAAACTTTGGGTCGTGACAAAGTTGGTATCAGAGCATAGGTTTTACCTTCGGAGTGTAGGATGACCCTGGTATGATGGAGTAGGTAGCTGCAGCAGAGTGGCGTAGCGTGCGTATGTTCCGCGGCATACTCACGACACGGTACTCCGCCTAAGCGACCTTAGGACTTATTGATTGAATTTCCTTCATGATCGTATATATCCTTGTGATTCGATTTTCGTATCCTCATCGAATCGTACCTTCTTTTCAGCCATTATGCCGCCAAGGACTACGAGGGTGCAGAGAGCGGTCGTGAGAGCCGAGGTTCGAGTTGATTCGTCTGAGACGAGGAATGATCCGAGTAGTACCCCTGTTGTACCAGGACAGATTGTTTCCCCTACGACAGATCAGATCGCTAGACTAGTGGCAGAGATGCAGGGCTTGCGCCAGACGATGAGCTCATTGGTAGAGGTCGTTCGAGCGCAGCGACAGGTGGTTGTCACCCCTGTTACCCAGTTGTTCCTTGCGATCATCATGAAGTATTCCGTCCCCTACATAGCACCGGTGGAGACAGCCCCCGGTTTACGAGACACGTCTTCCAGAGACCGTGAGAATTCCGGAACAGTTGTGGAATCGTACTGGTGTACCAGCCCAGAGCAGAGGCTTGGGACGAGGACAGTCATTTGGCTCTCATCCCCAGGCAGGACAGCAGGCAGCGTGTAGGTGTTTACGATGCGGAAGCCTTCAACACCTCATCAGGCAGTGTTCCTTCATACCACGTCAGGGTCGTATTCTGAGATGTTGGGGACGCGGAGGGTTCGCACAGAGGGGTCAGGCTAGTAGAGGAGGAGTTCGATCAGTCGCAGATGGAGGGCAGGCCCAAGTTTTCCCTTCGACTCATCAGGATGCTCCAGCGTCCAATGCTGTGGTTTCAGGTACTCTTTCAGTATGTCCTTTTGTTGCACACGTATTGTTTGATCCGGATTCATGCACTCGTATGTTTACACACTTCGTGCCGAGTTAGGACGAGAGTCGTACTGGGTAGATTAGCCGTTTGTTGTGTTAACTTTCGTCAGCAATCCTTTTGTTGTGCAGCACGTACTTCGGTCTTATGCCCATCGGATAGGAGATAGAGATTCGTCTGTCATTTTGAACTTCTTAAGGATGTTGGATTTGGCAATCTCCTGGGCACGGACTGGTTAGCTACGTGCTAGGCGTTGTGGGCTACCGTGAGGAAACAGTTAGGTTTTGTTTTTCCGGGCAAGTTAGTTCTTGTTGTGCAGGTGGATAGTGGTGTCGCCTCTTATAGCTTGAATTCAGCCTTGTTCGCTAGTCGGCTCTGGAGATGTCGTGGATTCTTGGCGTTTTTCATGATGCTGTAGCCACAGTTGGTTTGTTGGACCGGTTTTCTTTCGTGGGAGAATTTTTTTCCGACGTCGTTCCAGATGAGCCGGCGAAGCTTAAGGAGCTAAGGATCTGCTGCAGAGTTGTTGTTGAGGGAGTTTGTGCGTCTGAGTGTTTCGCATTTAGGAGGCTCCCATTTCTGTTCGTCAAGGAGAAGAACGACAGATTGGGTTGTGTATTGATGGATCGTCACTTGAATCGGCTTACGGTGCGGATAAGTATCCTGTATCTCGCACTGACGAATTCTTCGATCAGCACCAGAGTGTGAGACTTTGTCTAAGTTGGTTGGGGATCAGGTCATCTTTGTTGCGGGTTCGGAGTAATGACATTCCGAAGACTGCCTTGTGCGTGCTACGGGCTTGTGTGTTTTGGGTGTGTCACTGGACTCACCAATGCTCTAGCAGCATTCGTAGGTGTGATGAACTGGTTTTCTTTGGGCCGTTCCTCGACTAGTTATTGTTGTGTTATTTACGACAACCTAGTCTTTTTAGTGTGCCTTGAGGGTTAGGGTAGCACTTGAGGATCTGTTATACGGATACTGGGAGAGCCCCAGCGGTTTACTAGATTCTCGGAGTGTCCCTTTAAGCTTGTTGTGTTGACTCCTAGGTTTTGTAGTTACCGAGACGAATTTGTATGGTTCCGAGGAAGATCGTGGCCATACAGCTTAGCCCAAACTTGTGAGCAGAACGGAGGTCCGTAGATTTTTGGGGCTCAGTAGGTTTTTACTGCCGTTTCTTCCAGGATTGCTAGTGTAATGCTGCACCGTTGACTAAATTGACTGGAATGGAGGTTTCTTTTCTTTGGACTGAGGCTTGTGTACGGAGTTTCGGCAGTTGAAGACTCGGTTAACAACTGCTTCAGCCTCCTTGCTTTTTGCTTCGGGCGACCTTGTGGTTTAACTATGATGTTTCGTGAGTAGGACTCGAATGTGTACTGAGGTAACACAATAAGTTATCGCTTTTGCTTCTTCACATTTGGAGGAAGTACGAGAAGGATATCCCACTCATGATCTGGAGATGGCAGCGATGGTATTGCGTTGGAGATTAGAGACACCACTTGTTTGAGAGTCGTGTCAGATTTTCACGGACCACCAGAGTTAAGGTACACCTTCCTGCGGCGGAGTTTGATTGTTGTGATAGTCCTCCGCAGATTCTCAGTTCTTATGCGATCGTTGAGTACAGCATAAGTTCGGCTCTTCTGAGGAGACAGCTTGCTCATGTCCGTGCCCGATCACTTTTCTTAAATCGCTTTCGCGAGACACTGCCCGCCGACGCTCGTTCGTCAGAGATATTGGAGCCTACTCGGTTGGGTAATGATTTGGAATCCTTGACATATGGCAAGGGTGTGCTAGGCTAGAGAGACACTTGTGTACCTAATGTTATGAGGAAGAGACGTGGAATCCTAGGGCAGGCATATCGGTCAACTCCCTGTACTCATTCAAGCCCCACCAACTGTTAACGTGACTTGTAAGGTAGTTGCGGGTGGGCAAGGATAGAAAGAGAAGTCTTGGGATTCGTTTCAAGGTGTCTGTCTTGTTGTGTGTTTGAGTTGGGCAACTGAGACCGGCTGGAGAGTTGCAACCTTTAACCATTCCGAAGAGGGAACGAGAGCAGATCTCCCCGAAATTCGTTATGGTGTCCACCCAGGAGTTGTCAGGATGTGACTCCATTCGGATGTTTGTCATCCGGTGATACTCAGTTTTCTTAGTTGTTATTGTTAAGTTGTGTATGTAGAAATTGTTGTCGGCAGTTGGGGATCGTCGTTTGCCATCGATAGGGTTCTCCTTTGATAGCAGTTATCATGAGACACTCTAATTGGTAACCTTTAGGTTTAGAGGTTAGGTCGTGTCGGTCACCAGTCTGTTTTTTCCTAACTCCGTGTTATAGGATTATTGGACCTCAGCTAATTTAGAAATCTCGGAAATGACTCGGTTGTTTTGGGTCAGGATGAGAATGGTCTATTGCGGATAGAGATCAGATGCTGACCAAGAGGGTCGCAGATTCGAGTTCGCAATAGCAGATCATGTATTCCCACGGAGATTTCCGATAAATGACATGTTGAGTTTTGGGAAGCTTTCCAGGATAGTAAGTCTTTTTAGGATCCCTAAAGCGAGTTGGTTCATTGCCTTAAGTTGGGCACTTCCACCCAGATTATTGAATATTCACCCCGTATTTCCTATGTCGATACTTTGCAATTACCTTCATGACCTTTCTCATTGGATTCAGCGCCAGACCATTTAGTTCGAGCGTGATCCTTCGTTCACCCAACAACCAGCCGTAACATTGGATCGGCAGGTGAAGAAGCTTCGATCGAAGGTCTTGCCATCAGTGAAGGTATTTTGGTGCATCCCAAGCGGTAAAGAGATCACTTGGGAGGCCGAGGGCGAGATGCGGGAGAAGTTCCCTCATCTCTCTGAAGGTATGCGTAGCTTTGTATTTTAAAATTCGGGGACGAATTTTCTTTAAGGGGGGAAGATTGTAACACCTTAGGTCGTGTTTAGGGGTTAATTATATTTTACTAGATAGTTTTTGGTAAAAAGTTTACCAAATTAAGTTTATGATATTTTATTCTAATTAATGAATATTTTATTAGGATTTTTCTAGGCACACACACACTTGTGCATGTTAACTATGGTTTAGATTTGGGGTTAAACCATGATTAGCTAGCATGAAGGATTAACCCATTCTTTTTAAGTTAATTGATTTTCATTAGGTGTATTTGGGTTTTATTTATTTGTGTGTTTTGTTTATTTGAAATTCTTTTCTTTTTCTTTTGTTGACTTGGTGCATGAGAGAGGCAGCAGCTGCAGAAGAAGCATCATCAGCAGCAACCAGCAGCAACAACATCATCATCAGCATCATCAGCAGCAGCAGGCAGTGGCAACAGCAACATCAACAGCAGCCCCCAGCAGCTGCAGCAGCACTTCCCATCTTCTCCACCTCCTTTCTCCTTGCACCTAGGGTCTTGTAAGGTATAGAATCTGAGCCCAACTTCTTGTTCGTTTAACGTATGTGTAGTTTAGCTTCGGTTTGTATAAAAAGTGAGATTTTGTGCTTCAAATGGTGATTTGTGTGAACTTATGGTTTAGTGCTGTTAGTATTGGTTAACCTAGCCTAATTAGGTGTTATTAAGACCATGTAAACCTAGTTAGACCCCAGATTACACCAAAATACCATAGGATTTCTAATTGTGCAAATTTAGTGTTTTTAAGTGAACTTTTTGGATTTCTGTGATCTGCTATAGTCCCGAGTAGTTCAGGTTGAAATTAAGTTAACTGGAGCTGGTATACAAGGTATAGACCACACCACCAGAGCCCAAGACCCCCACCCCATAGCGAGGCCGCCGGTTTAATCTTTCTGGCCGTAATTTGCGGCCAGATAGGGGAATTTTTGGGTGATGTTTGGATGGGTAGGAGTCTGTTGTTATTTCTAGGCCAGTGGTATGTGTAGTTTTGTAAGTTGTTAGCCTGGGTAGAATCTGGGACGTTATATCGTATTTCTAGTACGTTTGGTTCGCGCGATACGCGAGATGGTTCCATGATTCAGCGTATCGCGGCGTGTCGGGGTTAGTTTTAGATGCGTGCACACGTTTAGCGTATCGTACACATGCGCGTTTAGTTCGCAACGCGAGCGTATCGTTTGACTTCGATATCGCGTTTTGCGAGATAGTTGCTTATATTTGGATTCTTGTGTAATTCCATGTTCGCAGGCGGGTACGTCGGACGAAGCTAAGAAAGGGAAGCAGGTGGTCGGCTACGAGTAGTGCACGACCAGGTGAGTAGATTTAACATCTACGGGGAAATCGCCCGTATGGCGTTAAGTGTCAGGGCGAGTTAGGATATTAGATTGTAGATGTTCATATGGACTGTAGAAGCATACATTATTGTTGCATATAGAAATGATAGTATAGAACACTGCACTGTCACTAACGGTTCAAGTCGCACGAGCACGATTGATATGCTACACTCACACCGTTAGTGATTGCCATGACACTCACATTATAGGATTGCTATAAATCATATATCATACTGATTCTACCTTATTGATGTTGTCATGAGTTGCCGCATAACAACATATGTTATATCCATATTTGGGCACATATGCATCACATACCCCTACTGGTATTACATACACATACATTGATATCTTCATACCTGCGCACATGCACACTGTATACACATATCTGTGCACACATACATTGATATCTTCATACCTGCGCACATGCACACTGTATACTCATATCTGTGCACACATACATTGATATCTTCATACCTGCGCACATGCACACTGTATATTCATACCAGTGCACACATATATTGATATCTTCATACTTGCTTAGATTACGCATTGAGATATGTTGTTTCCATGTTAATTCTGGATTTGGGGAACCGTGGATATTTCAAAGAGAATAGTTAATTATTTAAAAAACCCGGTTTCCCTTGATATGATATTTCGGTGCGTCCACCATGTGTTTTCTCGGTACTAGAGTGATATATGTGAACCCGAATCGAGGAGTTGGATGAGGCCGATTACGGGTACATGGTAGACCCGGTATGGTACCCCGGGGCGAGAACGGTTTCGCTGTGTAGTAGACAGTGAGCCTGGCAGAGGGACTACTACCTACCGGTGATTAGTTGTTGGACCTGGCGGTTATCCAGAGGATACCGACCAGAGTCGATGGATGGATATGGGACGACTCGTACGGCCGGGGCCGAGGGCCGATACCGCAGACAGAGCCCGTGGGCTGATCCGGACTGACGGATGCCCTATACAGGAGGATTTGCGTGTCGATGCTTGGCATGAGTATTTCTTGATATTTTGGGTGCTGATGTTGGGCACTCACGATTATATGAGATTTACAGGATTGGAGGACCGAGGAGGATGACGACGCCTGAGTAGTATTGGGATTTGGGTGCATTGATGAGTACCGATTATACTTTCCACGATAACATTCCGTGTAGATGTTATATTTCCCATGCTCAGTATGTGGTAATTGATATCTCATCCTGTATCTATTGTACCTGATATAGATCACATTGCTATACCTGATCATTGCACACCCTGTTCATTCTATATAGGGTTGTTAGATTGCATTGCTATACCTGATCATTGCACACCCTGTTCATTCGATATAGAGTTGTTAGATTTCATTGCTATACCTGATCATCACATTTCTTGCTCATCACATGGAGATGTTATTAGATCGCACTTGTTGCATGTTTGAGCATCCAGTTCATCATATAGATGTTATCTGTTGATATAGGTTAGAGTATCGTTGCACGTGCATACTCGCGATTACCTTTATATGTTATCTTCTATTCACGAGTTGGCAACTTACCCCCGTTGTGCCACAGTGTTTGCAGGTTGCCCTTCGGAGTAGTCGTGGCAGGCTGCGTTCTTGCATCTTTTGACACAGATACCCCTACAGTTGGTGTACTAGCTCTTTTGCTGATAGGTGGGTTTTGTGCGGTATCTGGTTATCTTTCAGTTATGTACATTGTTGTATCTAGTACTCTCCATCTACCACTTATGTATTGACTTAGAGACCAGTTGTGAGGACGATGTATATTATTTTGTATTCTGGTGTCGAGCTCGTTGTGAGCCGACTTTACTTATGCAGTTATTCTATCTGTGATGATTACCACTTGTTGCTCATTTTCTTCGCTATGGCGTCGTATATTGTTATCTTGGTAATTGTCTACTTAGGGTTTCTTGACATCTTAGTATTTGGTTCTATCAAAAGCTTGAAACACTCTGTTCTTTTACTGGTTTGATTTCTGGGTTTTCGGCTTACTTAGTAGCGTCACGCCTGTAGACGTTACGTGGTTAAGTGCCGGTCACGGGCCAAACTTTGGGTCGTGACCGTAACGGAGATCTCCAATTGGAGAGCTTTACCGACTCCAGCTTCCAGAGCGACAAGGATGATAGTAAGTCTATCTCGGGGTTTGTATTTACCCTAAATGGAGGGGCGGTATATTGGAAGATTTCCAAGCAAGATACCGTCGCTGACTCCATGATGGAAACTGAGTATATTGCAAGTAATGATGCCGCAAAAGAGGCAGTCTGGATGAGAAAGTTCATTTCTGAACTTCAGGTGGTTCCATCCATTGCTAATCCAATACCTCTGTTTTGGGATAACAATGGAGCCATGGCTTTGGCAAAGGAACCAAGGTCCCATCAGAAATCCAGACATATCTTGAGACGGTATCACCTCATCAGGGAGATAGTGGATCGCCAGGATATCGAGGAACGGAGAGTAGACACGAAAGACAACACAGCAGATCCATTCACCAAGGACATCCCTCAAGTCCAGTTTGAGAAACTTTTTGAGCTGTGTTAGTTATATGTGTGCCCTGGAGGCCATTACTGTACATACGATGTATATTGTAGTGGATGCTTGGACATATATAGGGATGACTTTCTTGCTCGACATGATAGTATGCAATCTGGTTGCTCTTTATCTTAACATGTACGATATTGTCTCTATGTTACATGTTTATAAAGCCCTTAGGATGAGTACATGACAACCAGGACTATGATGCTGATCAAACTAGTGGGGACAGAGTAGTCGATAAGTACATCCTTCAAATGTTCCTAGTCGTGGGTGTATCGAGTCAGGGCATCGATATACCAGAGTAGACTAGCATATAGCTTCTCTACCCATGTAGATGGGCGGTGGATGATCCCATATCCATTGTTGTTTGACATCAGAGACGGTATACGGGTGCTCAGTGGAGACTGGGTACACTGAACGGACTCGCCGAGAACTCCCAGATGGTATTATACCTAACGTCAGATGGCAGTTCTCTGGTGACACTGGTACAGGTTAGTCTGTAGACCCGAGATCGTCATAGAGTCTTGTGTGATTCCCACTGTGATTTTATTTCCACTTACCACGTTCAAAAGAATGTGCAAAACGGTGGCTTTTGGGTACAGTCCCGAGTCATATGGAGGCAATGAGCGATTGGAGGGGTTTCGTCTCTCCCGGTATTAGGAGTTGATGTTACGCTGTGCTCGATTGGCTATAACAGGAAGTCCTTGGCCAAGGATGCTTCAGAGATATACTGGTAAGTGTTATCAGTAGTTTCTCGACCCGTTATGAACCTCATATCGACACGACTTATCGAGTTACTGGGGTCTGACGTTTGCCACCCCTAGACGAGATATGCGACATATCAGACGAAGAGACCGGACTGTACAGTAGTGTTACTGATTGGATTCGCAGGAGTGTGAGCAGGCTTGCTTGTTGATCTTCTGATCGCTCAATACCCGAGTGGCCGTTTCGTTTAGCAGACCGCTTGCGGCTTGTGGGTGTTTGATATGATCATCACCTACTGCTGGCGTATTGACAAGTCTTTAGAGCCCTACACAGGGGTTTCAGTAGGGTTAGCTTAGCACCTTGTGATGGTTTTGGCAAGCATCAATCATGATACTATAAAATTTTTGGGGTGCTAAACAAACCCTAACCAAGATCTTAACTAGAGACTTAGGAAAAAACATAATATGTAAACACTTTATATCTAAGTGAACAAGAAATACAACCTTCGTAGACCGGTCCTTCACTTCAATAGCTCCGTGTAGTAGTCTCTTCACTGCGATCACGAACTTCCGGACTCTAGTGAGGCTCCCATGAAGAAACGAACAAGCTTGCTTCGAAGTCTTCGAGGCCGAAGATGATCTACGTCGAGGAGACACTAGCTCATGCTATCTCTTCACTAATTATGTAGATTAGTGAAGCAAACACCTTAAACTAAATGGCTAATAGTATAGGATGATGAAGTAGGAAGTGGGCTCACTTTAGATATATTTTTCTCACAAGTTTCCATCACTTTTTAAAAGCTAGCAAGCTTTTCTCACTTGATGAAGAAGAAGAAGATGAATGAACTCATGAGGTTAGAAATGCAACCATGTGTGAGTTTATCATATATCTAACCCTTGTAGAGAGTTAACCATGGTAAAGGGTTAAAGGTTAGGTCACAAAATATCTTAAGGAAAACAAAGGAGTGGACTTAGTCAATGCTTACCCACAAGCTTCTACAAGCTTCTAGCAATGATTTAATCCACTAATTTGTAATTACTTAATGATAAATAAAACCCTAACATAAACCCTAGTATGGTGTAAGTCTCATACATACATGTTGCATGTATAACCTAGCATGAAACAATAATATATATTATATGCTAAAAGAAAACAATTTATATATATATCACATATATATTAATGTATCAAAAAGTGAGAAAAGAAATCTTAAGTGAGCTAATATTAGTCAATATAATTTAATATATCAAATATATAATCATACATTAAATTATTAAATCAACTCTTGTTTTAATAATCCGGCTATAATACATATAACCGACTAATATCATATATCGCGAAAATAGAATACGGTATCACATACTCGTATTAATCTCGGTCCTGCACATATCACATATGTGCTCCTACTACGTTTCGCATGAACTAGGAAACCTCTATGTAGGACACTAAAGACTCGTCAATACGCCGGCAGTAGGTGATGATCATATCGAACACACATAAGCCCTAAGCGGTCTGCTAAATGTAACGGCCATCCGGGTATTGAGCGATCAGAAGATCAACAAGCAAGCCTGCTATAACTTCTGGGAATCCAATCAGCAACACTACCGTACAGTTCGGTCTCTTCGTTTGATATGTCGCATATCACAGCCTGGGGATGGTTTAACGTCAGACCCCAATATCCCGATAAGTTATGCCGATGCAAGGTCCATAACGGTTCAAGAAACTACTGGAATCACTTACCAATAAATCTCAGCAACCCTGGCCAGGGATTTCCAGTTATAGCCAATCAAACACAGCGCAACATCAACCCCCAATACTGGGAGAGACGAAACCCCTCCTATCGCTCATTGCCTCCATGTGATTCGGGACTGTACCCAAAAGCCACCGTTTTGCACGATCTCTTGACCGTGGTATGGTAGAAATCAAAGTACAGTGGGAATCACACAAGACTCTATGACGATCTCGGGTCTACAGACTAATCTGTACCAGTGTCACGGGAGAACTGCTATCCGACGATAGGTATAATACCATCTAGGAGTTCTCAGCGAGTCCGTCCAGTGTACCCAATCTCCACTGAGCACCCGTATACCTTCTATGATGTCAAACACCAATGGATATGGGATCATCCATCTCCTATCATATGGGTCAAGAAGCGCATATGCTAGTCTAATCTGGAGTACTGATGCCATGTCTCGATACTCCCACGACTAGGAACATTTGAAGGATGTACTTATCGACTGCCCTGTCCCCACTAGTATGATCTGCATCATAATCCTGGTAGTCAAGTAATCATCCTAAGGGCTTTATCAACATGTGATCACAAAACAGTATTTGTTTACATGTTAAGATAAAGTGCAACCAGATAGCATACTATCATGTTGAGCAAGAAAGTCCTTCCTATATATGTCCAAGCATCCACTACAATATACATCGCATGTACAGTAATGGCCTCTAGGGCATACATATAACTAACAATCTCCCACTTGCACTATGGCCATTTGTTGTAGTATCCAATACCCAACAATATAGCAGATGTTGTAGTATCCCATACTCAACCATTGTAGAGAAGTATCTCTAGGGGTAAGGCCTTTGTGAGTGGATCCGCTGTGTCTACCTTCTGGTCTACTCTCCTAACCTTGATCCTTGAAGATCAACCATCTCCCAGATCAGGTGATACTTGCCTCAGAATATGTCTGGAATGCTGATGGGACTTGCGTTCCTGTGCCTAAGCCACAACTCCATTGTTGTCACAATAACAGTTATTAGACGCTCAATGGTAGGAACCTTGTACATCTTATGAACAAGAAATGTCCAGACAACCACTTTGGTAGTATCGTTGGTAGCAATGTATTCAGCCTTTATCGTCTAGTCTGCCACGGTATCTATCTTGGAACTCTTCCAGCATACCGTCCCTCCACTGAGGGCAAAGACCAATGCCTGTGACTGACATTCAGTCGTCCTTATCATCCTGGAACCTTACCAGTGATTCTCCCAAGATCCGATTGATTCCTGATCATTACATATAATGTGTCATCTACATCTAGTCTGGTACATAACATTGCATACTCTGATAGAGCCTACTGCCGAAGCATAGGATATCACTTGTATGCGATCTCTCTTCAAATCAGTCTCGGGAGACATCTTTTTGGAGAGAGTGATCCAAGTGTAAGTGGGTGAACCACCACGCTTATAATCGTCCATACTAAACTCTTTTAGTATGGTGTTTATGCACCTGGACTTTTGGGACACTCCCAACATCCATTTAGATCTATCACCATAGATCATAATCAATAAGATATAGTAAGTATCATCCAGATCTTCTATTGAGAACCCCCGTGATAAGAGGAGCTCGACCGAGTGTAGCAAAGGAAACCATTTCCTATCAGGAGTATGTCATCTACGTACAATACGTGAAAGACAACCTTACTCTCTACAACCTTCTTGTATATACAAGGTTCATCTACCATTTTGATGAAGTCAAACTTTTTGACTATCACATCAAAACAGACGTTCCAACTTTCTGAACCCGGTTGGGCCATCATCTCATGATGCAGTCCTCTCTCCCACTTTCACGAGAAGACCGTAGTATCTCTCAAGTGGATGAGGAACCCTACCAGATCCGGAGAGGCTGAGGCTCGTTGGAGACTATTGAATCCTTTGGTTTCACCAAATTATCAGCTGTTAGTTTGTCAAGCTGGAACTCCTTCCAGTTCTACCTCACGACCACTAATTTCTTCACAAGAAATACCTTATCTAAAAAGGTGGTATGCTGAGAAATAAAACTCCTTTTGCTCCTCAGTTAGGTAGAAGATATTCCCTCACTAATGTTTGGGATATCCTGACAAAACTTACATAACTGAACTTGTCTCGAGCTTGTCCGGTTTTTGTTTTTCAACATAGGCCGGACAACCCCATATCTTAACTCGTTTAAGACATGGTCTCTTCCTATTTCATATCTCATATGTAGTGGTAAGCACTGATTTGGATGGAACCTTATTCAATATGTATGCAACTTCTCAAGTGCATAACTCCCAAAAGAAAACAGGTAACTCAGTAGTACTCATCATAGAGCGCGCCATATCTCATAGGGTGCGATATCTTAGCCCCGATACACCGTTGTGCTGTGGTGTATTCGAAGGTGTAAGCCGAGAGAGAATCACATTCTTCTTTTAGAAACTCCAGGAACTCCATACACAAGTATTCTCCTCCTCGATCACATCGTAGGACTTTAATACTTTTACTCGTTTGGTTCTCAAAAGAACCAACCTTGGCATTTACAGACATTGGACCGTATACATCATCATGTATCTGTCCCAAGAGTTCACTAACTCTTTCTCTATTTCCAGTAAACGGAGTATTGGTCATATTACCTTTGAGACAAGACTGGCAAGTATCATAAGATGAAAACTTGAACAAATTCTCATATTCATCCTTATATAACTTGGCTGGTCGTGTCGTATTGATATGACCCAGTCTACAACGCCTCAAGAAGGATTCGTTCATTCCTGAACTGCTCCTCTTGTCTGTGTTCTATATACTTCGAACCGTGGTTTGATTTAGAACATATAGGCTATTATATAACGTGCCTGATCGAATCAACGCTTGATTCAGGAAAATGATCACAACATTATCCTCCAATACAGAATTATATCCTTCTTTAACTCAGTAAAGAACATGATGTAATGTTGTATATCAGGTTCGGTATGTAATAACATTTGTTCAGAATCAATGTATTAATACAAGGTAATATCTGCCAACTGATTTGGCTGCAACAATTGCACCATTCTCTAACACTTAGAGACATATCACCATTCTCAGTTCTCTGTAATAAGCACACCCGAAGAATATGCATCAACATGTACTTTCTTCGAATTGGGTGGCATGGGAATCCGGATATTCCCCTATTTCCTTCTCGGACTTATAACAATTATAAGATAGAGCGGAACCAACGTTCTCTAACCCAGTATAATAAGTAGGTTCGGTCAATGCATCCATATTATTATCTTGATTAAGGCGTGACATAGTCGCTACCAAGAGAGAGAGAAGAAAAACACCGTGTGTGCGCTTTTGCAAGATTAGATTGGTTATTAGTTTATCTAATCAGGATGGCTCTCACTGTTTTAGTCAAATCTTTCTTCAAACCCTAAAAGGTAAGACTAGCCGGGATTAATTAAACCCTACAAGTTTGCCAATCTTTCGTCCAGGCCAGTGTCGGTACTTTGAGGGAGGTTTCCCATGCTTTTGCACGGACCTAATTAAAATAAACCTCGTTTCCCAGAGGCATAACCCCGTTAACACCTTTCTAGACACCAACTTTGATCGGCTAATTGTAATGTGTAAAACTCTCCCAGGAGTAACTCTTACTCGCAGTGGATATCGGGATCCAACTATCTCATAGAAGGTATGCAATCTCATTGCAAATTTCAACGCTTGAAATTCTCGATAATACTTTTTACCCATAGTACCTATGTCCTTGGCTATGGTCAACATATCATAAGCACTAGTCAAGTTCTATCCGTCATTTCGTGGTTAATTAGACCCACCCACATGACCTTCGGCTATGGTCGACATAATCATGTGACTGTCCTAACTAATCGCATCATATGCTGTATAGGAAAAACATCACTTAGCTACCGTACACTACGCCTCGGCTATGGTCGACATACGCAGCACGAATACTAAGTACTCTATTTCCTAAAATGACGGAGGGCTACGCAGGATTTTAAGAAAACCATTAACGTAATGAACTTGATATCGTTGTAGAATTAAGTGAATTTTAAAAGGAGTGTTTTTCAGGCTTTTCTAGTTTCGCTAGAGAGGTCACTCCCGGTGAAGGGATCTCGGCTCTTTCCTTATCGAATAAGGTGCAGGATATTTCACAAATACCACTATGCAAAGCAAAAACTATAGAAACAATCAAAAGACAAACCGTGTTTGTAGTTTCGCTAAAGAGGTCACTCCCGGTGAAGGGATCTCGGCTCTTTCCTTATCGAATAAGATGCAGGATATTCTACAAGGAATATCGCTATGCAAAGCAAGAACTAGAGCTACCAGTTTTTAAACAAGTTTCTACAACATCTTTAGGTTTCCTTTTCTTTCATTAATCTAATTAATGAAGTCCCATTTATTTATGCTTCCTAAGCGTCACAGAAGAAACGAAAGCAGTAATATTTATATATGAACATATATATAGTATAAGCATTCGTCTCAGACATATAAAATGATCACATCACAGAATATCAGCAGCAGAAGAATCACATATGAAATATTGAATATACTAGGAATTCTGTGTTTTAAGTTAAGCCAGTATAAAACACGGATTCTATGGTCGCGATGAATAGCCAAACCCACATCCCTAGACCCCTATGAGAGCGGCAAGCAACCCTATCAATTCTAGAGTTAGGAGACCCGGTCTCAACTCCTTGAGATGGTCTCCCACTGTACCCTAGAACCCGGTTACTTGTGCTCCTCGCCTTGGGTCTATCCAAATGCGGAAAAGTAAATAATATACAATGTGACATCATCCTCAACCCGGAAGTGTCCCAATAAAAGAATATTACAAACAATGAATTTTACATGAATGAAAATGAAAAACCCTCATCTCACATAAAACCCCCGGCTATTCAAAACATGATGATCCAATATAACATATCACAGCAACACATAACGTCACATATCATCAACGTAAGTAAATATGCGTATCCTAGTTGTCATTGACATATAGCACCGAAACCGGCGATACACCACATATTACACTTACGGTCACAGAAAAGAAAGTGTAAAACTACAACATTTGGAATTCATAATCACTTTAGTCATCTTAAATCCGAAATATCACATACTTCGCATTTCATGCCTAACTATATGAATTCCAGATATTGTATCACATTCCAGATAAATAGACAATGTTAAACTTTCCGATCGAATAAACAAACACCCAAGATTTCCCAAATAACTCAACACTTGAGCGGAGTTCAAAAAGTCCCAGAACATGTCACAGCCGCTATGAACCAGCCGTAGAAGGGTCAAACCAACGCCTCACATATGGCAATGCTAAACTACCACAAACCGTATGGTTCAGTGGCGGTTTTGACGACCACATAATCGAGTTAAGGGTACGTTCTTCTAGAGGGTCCACAAATTCGCTTGCATGATTTTTTGAAAGTTTTAAACTCAGGAAAAATCCAACACTTGAAAGTTTTCCGACAAGGGAAAAGTGAGTTATTGATATCCGTTCGAACCTTTTAACACGTTCTAAATTACCCGGAAAAAACGTAGTTAAACTTTCAGATCGAATCAATGAGTTCCCAATATTTCCTAGAAAGCTCAACACTTGAGTAGAATTAAAAATTCCTAGAAGCATAAAAAAGTACCCAAGAATAAACCCCTGAAGTATTAGCCCCTAACTCCAAAAGTTGGTCGCGGAACCGCCCCCAAACGCATGGTTTGGCCGCGGTTCCGCGGTCACTTAAGTGAGTCTTGGCTTCGTACTTCACAGTAATCCTTAGAATTCCTTGCATGATTTTCTGAGTATTTTTAATATAAAAATTTTCAACTTTTGATTTTTTTTTCAGAAAGTGGGATTTTTCAGGGTTTCGGAGTTCGATCGGACATTAAACTTCGTCTAGCCAATGCCTAATGCTCTAGCTTGGCTCTGATACCACTGTAGGGTTAGCTTAGCACCTTGTGAAGATTTTGTCAAGCATCAATCATGCTACTTTAAAATTTTTGGGGTGCTAAACAAACCCTAACCAAGATCTTAACTAGAGACTTAGGGTAAAACATAATATGTAAACACTTTACATCTAAGTGAACAAGGAATACAACCTTTGTAGATCGGTCCTTCACTTCAATAGCTCCGTGTAGTAGTCCCTTCATTGCGATCACGAACTTCCGGACTCTAGAGAGGCTCCCATGAAGAAACGAACAAGCTTGCTTCGAAGTCTTCGAGGCCGAAGATGATCTAAGTCGAGGAGACACTAGCTCATGCTATCTCTTCACTAATTAAGTAGATTAGTGAAGCAAACACCCTAAACTAAATGGCTAATAGTATAAGATGATGAAGTAGGAAGTGGGCTCACTTAAGATATATTTTTCTCATAAGTTTCCATCACTTTTTAAAAAGCTAGCAAGCTTTTCTCACTTGATGAAGAAGAAGAAGATGAATGAACTCATGAGGTTAGAAATGCAACCATGGATGAGTATATCATATATCTAACCCTTGTAGAGAGTTAACCATGGTAAGGGGTTAAAGGTTAGGTCACAAAATATCTTAAGGAAAATAAAGGAGTGGACTTAGTCAATGCTTATCCACAAGCTTCTACAAGATTCTAGCAAAGATTTAATCCACTAATTTGTAATCACTTAATGATAAATGAAACCCTAACATAAACCTTAGCATAGTGTAAGTCTCATACATACATGTTGCATGTATAACCTGTAAGTCCACGTTGCCCACCTCGGTGCTTGCGGGGAGGCGGAAAACGGAATAAAAATCGGATTTTTATCGAACTAGGAAACATGGACTAGCTTAAGGAGGATCTTTGCTAAACAAAAACTAACTAAAAGCTAACTAGATTTAGCTACATGGAAGAAAGGTTATACCTTGGGCTTTATGTCCTTCTCTCCTTGCTCCTTGGAGTGAAAGAAAGTGCTCACCTTGTCGCCTTCTCTAGTCGAAGAAGGATCCACCCGAAAGCCTCAACCTTTGGCTTCAACTTCAAGCTAGAAGTAACAAAGGTGCTAGAAGTGCTAATCTTAGAACCTTAGATAAGAGTAGAGATTACTTTGGAGAGATTTATCTCAAGCTCAAGTGTTTCTCAACACATGAGAGGGGAGAGCTTGAGAGAGAGGAAAAGGAGGAGAGAGAAACTATATGATAGAAAGAGAGAATAAAGAACCATTCTCTCTAAATATGGGTGAATTATGAAAATAGATAATTAGTTAGATAATTGTCATGGTTAATCAAGACTTGACCATTATCATTTCATATTTAATGCAAATTGCAAGGATCAAAGAGCATCTTTTATATGGAATGATGATGGTCAAAGTGTCAACCAAGATCAACAAGTCAAGTATGGTCAAAAGGTCAACAACCCTAACCATGCACAATTATATATAACTAATATCAATTATTTATAATACACACATAAGTATTAGGGTTAACAAAATGACAATGGTCATTAACCCTAATCAAAGTCCTCTGCCTCTGTCTCAGTCAACTGTGCATACGCACCCGTATTCGTGATCCGAGGAACACCAATACTCATATACTAGGATCTGGCTTAAACCAAAGACCGCTAGTATAAGCTGTCCGGACAGCAAACGTGCATAAGTGCGCGGATGTGAACGAACCCTGTCGCAAAACCATGCGACCTCTACTCATTTTGCCTAAAGGCGAATAACTCTCTGTGTAGGACTCTAAAGACTCGACACTATGCTGGCAGTGGGTTTAACCACAGACCGCAAGCGGCACTAGTTGTACATAACGGTCCCCAGGTAGATGCCGATAAGAAGACTGACGAGGTGATCCCATCTGAACTCCTACTGAGCCTGTATGTGACAGTCTCCGTATAGTCCGATCTGTTCGTTTGATACATCGCATGGCGGGCCTAGGGGGCGGTGAACGTCAGTCCCCTAATAGCGGTACAAGTCGTGTCGGAGTGAAGCCCAGAACACCTTAAGATAACACTGGAAACCTACCAATATGTCTCGCTTGCCGTGGCCAAGGACTACTTGTGTAATGGCTCTCCTGGACACAGCGCGATGTCAAGCTCCAATACCGGGAGACACGAATCCCGTCTAACCGTCACTGCCTCCAAGTGCTTCGGGACTGCACCTAACTACTACCTGTTTGCACGACTCCTTTGAGCCGTGGTAGGGTAATAATCAAAGTACAGTGGGAACACACTCGAGGCGAAGTGACAGTGTCAAGTCAGCGGACTAAGCTGTACTCATGTCACCTGGGAACTGATAACTGATGATAGGTATAATACCAACCAACAGTTCCCGACGAGTCCTGTCCAGTGTACTCGTAACCTAACGAGCACCCGCATACTATCTCAAGTACGACGTACTGACGGCTGTGGGACAGACCGTCTCCCACGGTGGGATGAGAAGCGCATATACTAGTCTACTCCGGAGTATCGATGCCCTGTCTCGATAGTCCAACGACTAGAGACCTGTATAAGGATGTGCTTATGGATTACCCAGCCCCCACGAGTATGAGCGCTATCACAACGCTGGTAATCAAGCAAAGATCCTAAGGGCTCTACTAATATGTATATAAGCGATATGCTAAAAGAAACACATGCACATATTAAAGCAGAGACAAACCAAGTAGCATACTACCATTTCGAGCAAGATTGTATATACAACTGTGAATATCCCAAGCTTCCATCAAGTAATATACATACTAGTATGATACAGTAATGGCCTCTAGGGCATATACACTAACAATCTCCGACTTGCTCTAAGGCCATGTACTGGCGTATCGAAGACCTATCATCTCGATCAGTCGCTCGTACTAAGTCTGGGGTAAGGCCTTTTTGAATGGATCTGCAATGTTATCTTCTGAAGCAGCCCTCCAAACCTCGATCTCCTGGCGATCTACGATCTCCCTGATCAGGTGATACCGCCTCAAGATGTTTCTGGATTTCTGATGGGACCTGGGTTCCTTCGCTAAAGCTATAGCCCCGTTGTTGTCGCAATACAGAGGTATTGGGTCAACAATGGACGGAACCACCTGAAGTTCTTTCAAGAACTTCCTCATCCAGACAGCTTCTTTTGCGGCATCAGATGTAGCGATGTATTCCGCTTCCATAGTCGAGTCAGCAATGATTTCCTATTTGGAGCTCTTCCAACACACCGCCCCTCCAATGAGGGTAAAGACAAAACCCGACATGGACTTGGAATCATCCTTGTCACTCTGGAAGCTGGAGTCAGCAAAGGCCTCAATCTGGAGGTCTTTTCCGCCATACACCAAGAACATCTCCTTATTCCTTCTAAGGTACTTGAGAATGTTCTTTACCGCTATCCAATGTTTCTCCCCAGGGTTTGACTGATACCTGCTTACCACACTCAGTGCATAAGCCACATATGGTCTGGTACACAACATCGCATACATTATAGAGCCTACCGCAGAAGCGTAGGGTATAATAGACATGCGATCCCTCTCCAAATCAGTCTTGGGAGACATCTCTTTGGAGAGGGTGATCCCGTGACCAGCCGGTAAATTATTGCGCTTGGAATCTTACATACTGAATCTTTTCAGTATGGTGTCGATGTACCTGGACTGTGATAGTCCTAAAATCCTCTTGGATCTGTCACGGTAGATCCGGATCACCAGAATGTATGAGGCATCACCCAGGTCTTTCATGGAGAACCTGTGTGACAAGAACCCCTTGACAGATTGTAGCATAGGAATGTCATTTCCTATTAAGAGAATGTCATCCACGTATAAAACGAGGAATACTACAGTTCTCGCTACAAATCTAAAATAGATGCATGGTTCATCTGGATTTTTGATAAAGCCAAATTCCTTAACCGTCTCATCAAAACAGATGTTCCAACTCCGCGATGCCTGCTTTAGTCCATAAATGAACTTAATCAACTTACACACCTTTCCGCTGCTCCCACTCTGAATGAAACCCTCTGGCTGGTCCATATAGACACACTCCTCTAAATTTCCATTTAGAAAAGCGGTCTTTACGTCCATCTGCCAGATCTCATAATCGTGGAAGGCAGCAATGGCAAGAAGGATCCGAATGGATTTCAGCATAGCTACTGGAGAAAAGGTTTCGTCATAGTCCAAACCAGGTCGCTGACGAAAACCCTTTGCAACCAGTCTAGCTTTATAGGTCTCAACCTGTCCATCTACACCAATCTTCCTTTTGAAGATCCACTTGTATCCTATGGGTTTTACCCCATCTGGAGCAATGTACAACGTCCATACTTTGTTGGTGTACATGGACTCCATTTTCGGTCCGCATTGCATCCAGCCATTTTACCGAGTCAACGCTCTTTATGGCTTGCTGGAAGCTAGTAGGCTCATCACAATCTATGATGCAATCCTCTCTATCCCCGTCAATGAGAAAACCGTAGTATCTCTCGGGCGGATGAGACTGCCTACTACTCCTGCGGAGTGGCGTGGGAATGTCCTGATCTTTCGAACCCTCTGGTTCTACTAAGCTTTCAGTAATAGCTCGTGGTTCTGGAATTTCTTCCAGTTCTATTGCGCTCCCACTAATTTCCTTTTCCAAGAACAGGTGTTCTAGAAAGTGGGCATGGCGAGAAACAATAACCTTTTGTTCCTCTTCGTAATAGAAGAAATATCCCTTGGAGTTCTTTGGATATCCCACAAACTTGCACTGTACTGAGCGTGCCTCGAGCTTGTCCGTATGCTGCTTTTTGACAAAAGCTGGACATCCCCATGTCTTAATGTGATTAAGATAGGGTCTCTTCCCACACCACATCTGATATGGTGTAGTAGGCACAGTCTTAGTTGGAACTCGGTTCAAAAGGTATGCAGCTGATTCTAGCGCATATCCCCAGAACGATCGCGGCAACTCAGCGTTACTCATCATGGACCGTACCATATCCAATAGGGTTCGGTTCCGTCTCTCCGATACACCATTATGTTGCGGAGTGTATGGAGGAGTAAGCTGAGAGAGAATTCCATTCTCCTTTAAGTAACCCAGGAACTCGGCACTCAAGTATTCACCACCTCGGTCAGATCTCGGTGCCTTGATACTTCTTCCTGTTTGTTTTTCTACTTCTTTCTTGTATTCCTGGAATTTTTCAAAAGCCTCGGATTTATGTTTCATTAAGAAGACATAACCGTACCTTGAAAAGTCATCCGTAAAAGTAATGAAGTAAGAATAACCGCTTCGTGCATGCGTAGACATTGGACCGCATACGTCGCTGTGTACGAGTCCCAAGAGCTCGATCGCTCTTACTCCGTGTCCAGTGAACGGAGTCTTTGTCATCTTTCCTTTGAGACAGGATTGACAAGTTGCATACGATTGATATTCGAACGGATCCAAATATCCTTCTGTATGTAACTTCGTCAACCTTCTCTCATTAATGTGACCGAGTCTACAATACCATAAGAAAGTTTTATTGATTTCTGGAGACTTTCTTTTGTGTGTATTCTGGACATTGAAAATCTGTGGTTGGTTTAATACGTATATACCGTTGTTTAATGTACCTGACCCAATCAAATCTTGATTAAGGTGAATGTTCACTACATTACTTACGAATGCAAATTCATAACCTTCTTTAGATAATAAAGATAAAGAAATGATATTACAGGTTGCAATTGGTACAAAATAACAACTACGTAAAACCAAAAAGTGTCCATCCGACAATCCCAGGTGATAGTCCCCCACGGCCTTAGCATCCATGCTAGCTCCGTTTGCAACTCTGAGGGTCATATCACCTGCCTTCAAAACTCTAGGCTTTCTCAACGCCTGCAAAGAATTACAGATATGAGATCCTGATCCGGTATCCAATACCCAGGAAGTAGAGTTTATTGATAGAAAGTTTTCAATAACATATACACCTGAAGCTGAAGCCGCAACTCGCTTCAGATCCTGGGTTCTGGCCTTCCAAGCCTTGCAATCCTGTTTCCGGTGTCCACTTTTGTGACAGTAGAAGCATTCTTCCTTCCCCACCAGCTTTCCCACTACCTTTGTTGCCTTTCCTTTTCCCTTCGTATCCACTTTACTGACACCGCCTCTTGGTTTGGCGGGGGCTTTCTTCTTCTTACCCTTGGCTTTCGCCCTGGACCTAGAAGAGGAAGATCGTCCTACAAACAAAGTGGATGTCTCCCTACCTTTCTGTAGGGTGCCCTCAGCACTCCTCAACATATTCAGAAGTTCGGAAAGTTCAACCTCCTTTCCTTGCATGTTGAAGTTTAGGATAAACTGGGCGTAAGTGGAAGGAAGGCACTGGAGAATCAAATCAGTGTAGAGTTCATTCTCCAACGTGGTCCCGAGGTCCGCGAGCTCCTCTATGTAGCCAATCATCTTAAGCACGTGTTCCGCTACCGATGATCCGATGGCCAATCTTGCCGAAAATAGCTTCTTCGACACTTCGTATCTAGCGATACGAGACTGCTCTCCATACAGTTCTTTTGTATGGAGAAACTCTAGGTCCATATTCTCGTGCCTCCTCTGATGTTCGTTATCCATCGAGGCAAGTACGAGGCATTTGGCCTTCGCGCAATCTATCTCCCATGTCTTATGGATTTCTACATCCGCGACGCTGGAGGTGGGACCTGGGACAGGGGGAGCTTTGGTGGTAAGGATATACCCCAACTTGTCGTAAGTGATTGCCATCTTGACATTCCTGAGCCTATCTTTGTAGTTTGGCCCTGTCAGTATGTTTTTATCTAGTAATAACTTAAGTCCGGTCATGTTGAATGGTCCCTGCAATTAGGAGAGAGAAAAGAAACACTTTAGCATGATGCTCTTGCAAGTTTAGAGTGGTTTTTAGGTTGTCTAAACAGGATGGCTCCCACTGTCTCTCGAATCCCTTCTCAAACCATAAAGAAAGAATTAGTCGGGATCAATCTCACCGTACAATACTTGCTTAACCGTTCAGCCAGGCCAGTGTCGGTACTTCGAGGGAGGTTTTCCAACGCTTTCGCGAAGTTCCTTAATTAAGTAACCTCTTTTCCCTGTGGGCGTAGCCCCGCTAACACCTTTCTAGACACCTACTAGGTTTATAGCATTGATCGTTAAGTGAGAACTTTCCCGAGGACTAGCATATACTCACAGTAGGATCGGGATCCAAATATCATCGCGTGATAAAACCGAAGGAATCCTACCAGAATCATCACACTCCAAATGGTATGCATCGCTAGCAAGTTTCAGTACTTATGAAACTCCCGATGTGGATTTTTTTTTGCCCCATGCTCTTATGCCCTTGACTTTGGCCAAAATATCATAAGTCACATGTCAAGTTCTACCCGTCATTCTCTTGGTTAATTTGGACCCACCCGTACCTACCCTTGAATTTGGCTAAAATGGCAGCACGACTGTCCCAAACCAACGCATCTACCTATGCTGCACATGAATACCCAATAGCTACCAATCACTATGCCTTGACTTTGGCCAAAATACATAGCTTGAATACTTTTTGACCATTCATGTGGAATGACGGAGGGCAACGAATGGTTTTGGCGAAACTGTTGTAAGTCTACGCTAGCACCCCGGCCGTCTACAGACGCCAAATGCGGAACAAAAACTTTTTAACTGGCGCTATCGTATACTTTAACCCGGATCTGCCATTATTGCTAAACTAACAAACTGTAAAGAGTGTAGAAAGGTTATACCGAACGATCCGAGTCCTTCGTTCTTTAACCATCATCCCACGCTCCGTTGCGGCTGCTCCGATCTCGTCGATCTCTGATCTGCTCGTCCAGGTGGCACCACATCACTGATTCTTTAAACGGGCTCCCGCCTCTGACTTGAGGCAACTCGGTCGTCAAGTTTGCTAAAAGAGACGACCAAGATTGATGTAGAGAATGAGTAGATGACTTTGTCTCACTTCGTCCAAGTCCGTGGACGATCGGTTAATGAAGTTGCCGAGGGAATCGGGTGATGGAACGAAATGAGCTGTGAATTCCATACACCCCAAAATCTATCATAATCTTTTCAAGTGAAACATCAAGTGGGAGAGAGAGGAGGGGGGGCCGGCCACTTATAGGAGTGGGGGGGTGAGTGTAGAAGAGGGGAGAGTAACCTTAAGCAAAATATCATAATGTGAACACAAAAGAATATCTTAAGGAAAACAAGAATGTTTAGAAATCAAAGCATGAGTCATTATCCTTGTCACCACTTTCTAGAACCTTCTAGAACCTTCTAGAAGTATGACTCACCCTCATCCAAGAAAAGATAAATCCGTCTTTAACCGAATGTTAAAAGACGGCAGATAGAAAACTGGAAACTGGCAACTTCCAAAAGTGATCCTGAAACGAATTTCAGGACAACCCCGAAACTGTATAAATATACCCGCATTTGTATTACGACCGAATACAAATGCAACTGAGACAAAGATATTATACCTACTCAATACAATACTCGGATCCGGCTTAAACCAAAGCCGACCAGTATCATCTGCCCGAAAAATAACACGTGCGTAAATGCACGTGCATTTTCCGAACCCTGCCATAAAACCATACGGCCTCTACAACGTTTCGCCCGAACTTGGGAAACTGTCTGTGGGGGACTCTAATGACTCGTCAGTACCCTGGCAGTGGGTTTAACCACAAACCGTCAGCGGCATTAGCTATGCGTAACGGCTGCCCATGGACTGATTTCAAGGGAGGCCGATGAGCGAACTCATCCGGAAACCCTACTGAGCCTAACAGTGACAATGTATATACAGTCTGGTCCGTTCGTCTATGAGTATCGCATATCTGCCTAGGGGGCTAGTAACGTCAGACCCCCAATAGCAGTATAAGTCGTGTCGGAGTGTAGCCCAATAACACCCTGAGATACTACTGGAGTACCTACCAGTAAATCTCCTGCCATGGTCATGGACTATGTGTAAGGGCTCTCCTAGACACAGCACGACCTCGCCCCCAATACCGGGAGAGACGAATCCCCTGCCGATCCGCTCACGTGCCTCCATATGGCTCGGGACTGTACCCAAAAGCTACCTGTTTGCACGACTCCTTTGAGCCGTGGTAGGGTAGAAATCAAAGCACAGTGGGAACTCACACGAGACAAATGATGACCTCAGGTCGATGAACTAACCTGTACACATGTCACCAGGGAACTGCTATCTGACGATAGGTATAGTACTAACTAGCAGATTCCCGGCGAGTCCTGTCCGGTGTACTCATAACCCAATGAGCACCTGTATACATCTTAGGTGATCCAACTGACACCAGTGGCTTGTGAGACCGGCCACCGCCCCTCATCGGGGTCTCGACTGTATACACTAGTCTACTCCGGAGTATCGATGCCCTGTCTCGAAACTCCCACGACTAGGGACCACAATTAAGGATATGCATATAAACTACCCAACTCTCACGTATATGATCGCCATCATACTGTTGGTAGTAAAGCAAGATCCTAAGGGCTCTATCAAAGTGTAACATGTAATCAGTCACCTGAACATGTACACGACTGATAAAGGCAAACCAGATAGCATACTATCATTTCGAGTAAGACTGTCCTACCGGTATAGGTTCTCCGCAATCATTGCAATCACGTACCTGCGATCCAATAATTGACTATGAGGGCACTATCTCCAACAATCTCCCACTTGCACTCAAGGCTAATATTGCGATGTCGACTACTCACAGCCCGTGTGAAACCGAACATCCAACTCCTCTACTAATCAGTTCACAAAGCCCGTTTGTAAAACTATTGTGTTCGAGAAATAGCCTCAGTGAGTGGATTCGCCTAGATGTTTCTTTCTATATCTCTCTTATTCTCAAGTTCGCGGAGAAAGCCATCTCCCGAATTGAGTAATACCTGTCTTAGAATATGTCTGGATATCTGATGGGACCTAGTTCATAAATGAACTGCAAATCCAAACTTCTTAGACTTTATCGACCACTGAACCTAATCAGTATCCGGCACCATGCCACCCACAGTATCCTCTTGGACCACCTGTCCATAATACTGTCCCTCTTCGTCAGAGGGAAAACTGTAACTCTGACAATCACTCTGTCATCCATGTCACCTTTGAAGCCTGGAATGATAATCGTCTCTCGAAGGAGGCTGCCGTCATCAAATCCGTAGAACATGTACTTTATGTTCTAAAACTGCTTCCTTATATTTCTCCAGGATTGGATTAATACAAACTCATTGCATCTAGTGCAAAAACAACATCTGGTGTGGTACTTGACATCTCATGATTGACTCAATTGCCTAAGCAAGTGATCTGCCAATCATGCACAGCCCTCTCCCCTTTAGTCTATATGACACCTTTAGAGAGGGTGACTCCATCACCTGCAGGTACACTACCATGCTAGGAGTCAACTATTCTAAAAACCATTAGAATATCTGTCAAAGTACCCACATTGGGAAACTACCCAAATCTAGATCTAAAACCATAGATCCAGAAACCAGAATGTCAAATATTATATCCATATCCTGTCTGGAGAAACAACTGTGTGACGACCACAGTACAACCGATCGTAGTATAGGAATTTTACTTCCTACTTTGTGTATGTCATCCAAATACCATGACATCACACCATACTACCTTCTTAACAGATCCATCCCCTATTCTGATTGAAGTCAAACCCATGACTGTCACATCAAAATTAGATGATCTATCTCCGCTATAACTGCTCTAGTCTATAAATAGACATAAGCTACTTGCCCACTGAACTTCCGCTGCTCCCACTGACTACGACAACCCTCCTACCGGGTCTCATATCCTGGAACAACAGTAGTGTCAAGTCTGAGTAGATAATAACCTCCCTGTCACCGTCCTTGAGGCTACCGGAGTACCTCTCGGGTGTCTGAGGTTACCCACCATATCTGCGGAGTGGCTAATGGAATGTCAAACCTGATTGAATATATAAGTCCTATTAAATTTTCCGTAATCGTTCGCGGTTCTGGAATCACTTCCAGTTCTACCATACTCCCGCGACTGTTTTCTGAAAAAGATCTATTTTACTAAAACTGTGGCGAGTCAAGAACAATATCACTATTGATCTTCCAAATGGTAGAATATCAACCCTCGTCATAGCCAGGGTCAACCCACAAACAGCCATTACAGAAACGTGCCCTGAGTTATCCAGAGTCTGGTTTTAAGCATAAGCTGGACAACTCCCCGTACCTTAACATCTTTTAAGGTACGAACTATTCTATATCCAATATAGAAACTTTGGCACTTTATTTAATTGGAACCAGATTCAATCATGCAGCTGTCTCCAGTGCATATCAACTTAATGGAAAGAGGCTAATCAGCATTACTCAATTTAGGAATCCATCCAATTATGAGTAACCCGAAAGAGAAACAAGTTTCTCAAAATCATTACTCTCATCTGAATACCAGTCACAAGAATCTACATCTTCGATCTCTTTGAAGAATCCCGATACTTGTGACACCTGGTTCTCTACTTTATTCTTATACCCACAACTTCTCAAAACTTAGACCTTGTATTTCTACGAAACACTTGTCCAAATACTAGAGAAGTTATAAGTAAATAGAACATAGTACGAGGACCTACCCCTTTGTCCTGATGGACACTGGACAACATACAATACTCTGTATAAGTCCGCTGAGTTTGAACAACTCATAACCTGTGCGTCGTTGGTTGAAAACTGTACCCTGGCGATTTCCTCAAATATCACCAATTACAACGAATTCCGATATAATGAGGATAATCACCTAATTCCCAATAACTTACTCCCACTCATCATCTGTAAAACCATACAGATATGAGAATGAAACCTGGTAAATACATACCCTTGGAGTAAGTGTCTAATCGGGAAAACAGTTTTTCTTTAACAATGCACTGAAACATGAAAATGTTTCGTAGGGGTATCCTGGTATTCATAGTAATGCCTCTTCCATAATCCAATTCATGACTTCAACCGTATATTTTATTGCCATCTCTCCAAATCCCTTTATTTGTCTTTAGTCGTTACCTTCTGTACACCATCGTTAGGCTAAATGGTTTTCTTCCTTCCCTACCGTTCGACACCAGCCTATGGTTTGGAAGAAGACTATCCAGTAAGCATAATAGGTGTACCCTCCTAAACCAAGGAGTACTCGTATCTTGAGAGAAGGTGATGATAAAAGACAACTGAATAATACCTTATTCCTTTAAAAGTGAAATAGGAGTGGTGATGAAGTACGCGGTTTTGGTCGTGAATGATATCAGTCGCAATTTACTTTGCTCTCTTTCTAATCCCTTTATTTGTCTTTACATATTACCTTCTGCACACCCTACTTAGGCTAATTGGTTTTCTTCATTCCCTACCTTTCGGCACCTGCCTATGGTTTGGAATAAGACTATCCAATAAGCGTAATAGGTGTACTCTCCTAAACCAAGGAGCCCTCGCAACCTGAGAAAAGGTGATAATAAAAGACAACTGAATAAACCAATTCTATTTCTCCTGAACCTGGATCCATCCTCGAAGAAGTCCCTTCGAGTTCGTATATAACCATACGATGGATCTGTAAGTCTACGTTAGCGCCCCGGCAGTCTACAGACGCCAATTGCGGAATAAAACTTTTTAACTTGGCGCTATCGTATACTTTAACCCGGATCTGCCATTATTGCTAAACTAACAAACAGTAAAGAGTGTAGAAATGTTGTACCGACTGATCCGAGTCCTCCGGTCTTCATCTCCAATCCGATCTCCTCGCGGGATCTCCGTCCGTCTCCTCCTCGTCGGAAAGGGCACCACATCGCCTGTAGCTTTTACGGGCTCCCACCTCAATACCGAGGCAACTCGGGCACGAAGCTGGCGAATCGACGCGTCCAAGATTTGCTGTAGAATGTGTAGTGTAGAATCATAGTCTCTTTTGGGGTGGTGAAGTTGCCATGGAGGGAGAAGGAAATCATGAACTTTGGAGAGGGTTTTGGTGGCATGATAAAAATGAGATGATTGATAAATTTCCAACACCAAAACAAATGAACCATTTTTATCCTCCTCATCAAAGAGGCCGGCCAAATCTTTTTAGGAAATGGTGGAGGTGTGTTCTAAAAACAAGAAGGGAGGTTAGTGTATCATAAAGCAATGGGTGACCACAACAAAGACATGAACCATGCTTCATTAAAACCAAACCATACCCTTTCAATCATCATAAGTCAAAGCAAGTCATGGTGCAAAGAAAAGAAAGCTATCATAATCAATATATATGCAATAAAACCCCTCCACAAAAGTAATTTGCAAAACTGCAAATTACCCCCTCCATCGGAAAAGTCCGGCCGGGAAAGAACAAAGGAAAACCGGCCGGAACGGAATGCAAACTGGCAACTCCAGAAAACTGGTCCCGTAATAAATTACAGGAAAACCCCGATACTGTGCATACACCCCCGCATCTGTATTCCGTCCGGATACAAATGCAAAAAGACAAATTCTACACTGTACTAAACTAGGACCGGCTTAAACCAAAGCCGGCTAGTAATATCTGTTCGATCCTGATCCGTGCAATACCGCACGTATCTGATCGAACCCTGCCATATACCTATACGGCTACTAGTACAAACCGTCCGATCCTGATCCGTGCAATACCGCACGTATCTGATCGGACCCTGCCATATCTCCATACGGCCTCTACAGCGTATCGCCCGAAACTTGAGTAACTGAAAGTGTGGTAGACTCTAAAGACTCGTCAATACTATGGCTGTGGATTTAACCACTAGCACGTCAGAGGTATAAGCCAATACGTAACGGGCCACCAGCTATTGACTAAAAGGGACGTCGATGAGCGAACTCATCCTGACACCCTACTGAGCCTGTCAGTGACAATATCCGTACAGTCCGGTCCGTTCGTCTATGAGCATCGCATGGCGGGCCTAGGGGGTTGGTAAAAGTCAGACCCCCAAAAGCGGTACAAGTCGTGTCGGAGTGTAGCCCAGAACACCCTGAGATACTACTGGAATACCTACCAGTAAATCTCCTGCCTTGGCCAAGGACTTCGTGTAATGGCTCTCCTAGACACAGCGCGACCTCACCCCCAATACCGGGAGAGACGAACCCCTGAAGATCCGCTCACTGCCTCCATGTGGCTCGGGACTGTACCCAACTAAAACCTGTTTGCACGACTCCTTTGAGCCGTGGTAGGGTAGTAATCAAAGCACAGTGGGAACTCACACGAGACAAATGACGATCTCAGGTCGATGAACTAACCTGTACACATGTCACCTGGGAACTGCTATCTGACGTCTGGTATAAGACCAACTAGCAGGTTCCCGGCGAGTCCTGTCCGGTGTACTCATAACCCAATGAGCACCTGTATACATCTTAGGTGAACCAACTGACACCAGTGGCTTGTGAGACCGGCCACCGCCCCTCGTCGGGGTCTCGACTGTATACACTAGTCTACTAATGGAGTATCGATACCCTGTCTCGAAACTCCTACGACTAGGGACCTTTTAAGGATGTGCTTATAGACTACCAGCTCCCACGTATATGATCGCCATCATACTGCTGGTCGTCAAGCAAGAATCCCAGGGGCTCTATCAACGTGCAATAGTGACATGTCATGTCACCTGAAGCAGTACACGATGATAAAGGTAAACCTGATAGCATACTATCATCTCGAGTAAGACTGTTCTACCGGGATAGGTCCTCCCTCAATCATTGCAATCACGTGCTTGTGATCCAATAATTGACTCTGAGGGCACTATCTCCAACAATCTCCCACTTGCACTCAAGGATAATTATTGCGATGTCGCATACTCACAGCCCGTGTGATACCGAACACCCAACTCCTCTACAAGTCAGTCTCACAAAGCTCGTTTGCAAAACTATTGCGTTCGAGGAATAGCCTCAGCGAGTGGATCCGCTCTGAAGTTTCTTTCTATGTCTCTCTAAATCTCAAGTTCGCGGAGAATGCCATCTCCCGAAATGAGCAATACCTGTCTTAGAGTGTCTGGATGTCTGATGGGACCGAGTTCATAAATGAACTCCAAATCCAAACTTCTTTAGACTGTATCGTCAACTGAACTTAATCAGTATCCTGCGCCATGCCTCCCTCAGTATTGCCTTGGACCACCTGTCCAAAATACTGCCCCTCGTCAGAGGGAAAACTATAACTCTGACAACCTCCTTGTCGTCCAGGTCACCTTGGAAGCCTGGAATGATAACTGTTTCCCGAATGGGGCTTTCGCTATCATATCCCTAGAACAGCCACTTATGTTCTAAAACTGCTTCCGACTGTTTCTCCAGGATTGGTTTAATGTCAACTTATTGCATCTAGTGCAAGAACAACATCTGGTGTGGTACTTGACATCTCATGATTGACTCAATTGCCTAAGCAAGTGATCTGCCAATCATGCACATCCCTCTCTACTTTAGTCTATAAGACACCTTTAGAGAGGGTGACTCCATTACCTGCAGGTACACTACCGTGCCAGGAGTCGTCCATTCTAAATACCCTTAGAATGCTGTCAAAGTACCCTGATTGGGAAACCACCCAAATCTAGATCCAAAACCATAGATCTAGTAACCAGTATGTCTGATATTGTGTCCAAGTTCCTTGTGGAGAAACCACTGTGTGACGACCAAAGAATAACCGATTGTAGTATAGGAGTTTCTTTTCCTACTTTGTGTATGTCATCCAAAACCCGGATATCACACCCTACTATCTTCTCAACAGATCCATCCCCTATTCTGATGACGTCAAACCTATGACTGTCACATCAGAAACAGATGATCTATCTCCGCTATATCTGCTTTAGTCTATAAATAGACATCAGCCTGATGTCCACCAATGCTTCCGTTGCTCCCACTGACTACGACAACCCTCTGGCAGAGTCATATAGACGTGCACTTCTAAAGCTGGTTTAGAACGACGCTATACTCATCCTCCTGCCGGGTCTCGCAGCGTGGAACAACAACAATGGCAAGTGTGGGTAAACAAGAACTTCCCTATCACCGTCCTTGAGGCTACCGGAGTACCTCTCGGGCACCTGAAGTTACCCACCTTATCTGCGGAGTGGCCAATGGAATGTCAAATCAGATTGAATCTTTAGGTTCCTTATCAAATCTCCAGTAATCGTTTGCGGTTCTGGAATCGCTTCCAGTTCTACCATACTCCCACTACTGTTTTCTGAAAAAAAATAACCATTTCTTTTAAAATGTGGCGAGTTAAGAACAATATCACTATTGATCTTCCAGATGGTAGAAAGTCAACCCTCGTCATAGCCTGGGTCAACCCACAAACAGCCATTACAGAAACGTGCCTTGAGTTATCCAGAGTCTGGTTTTAATCATAAGCCGGACAACTCCCCGTACCTTAACAATGTTAAGATATGAACTGTACTATATCCAATATAGAACCAGAGGCACTGATTTAATTGAACCAGATTCAAAACATGCAGCTGTCTCCAGTGCACGTCAACTAAATGGAGAGAGGCCGATCAGCGTTACTCAACTTAGGAATGCTTCCAATTATGAGTAACCTGAAAGAGAAGCAATTTCTCTTTATCATTACTATCAACTGAATACCATACACAAGTATCTACATCTTCGATCTCTTTGAAGAATCCCGATACTTGCTATACCTGGTTCTCTACTCTATTCAAATACCTATAACTTCTCAAAATTCGGACCCTGTGTTTCCACGAAACACTTGTCTAAAAACTAGAGAAGTTATAAGTAAACCGAATATAGTATGAGGACCTACCCCTCTGTCCTGATGGACCCTGGACAACATACAATACTCTGTATAAGTCCCTTGAGTCTGATAACTCATTCACTGTGTGTCGTAGGTTGAAAACTGTACTTATGGTTAAGAAGAATTACACCGCTGTTTAATGCTCCTTACCTAACCATCCACTGATATAGGTAAATGTCGTAGACATAATTTCATAAAGGTATATCTCACTCTATGAAAATAGACGTACAGATATATCAATTTGAAACTGGTGCATAACAGCGGATATTCAAAACCAAATATTTGCCGACCGGCAAACATCCCAGGTGATTTCCTCAAATATCAACGAATCCCGATATAATGAGGATGATCACCCAATTCCCAATAACTTACTCCCACTCATCATCTGTAAAACCATACAGATGTGAGAATCGTACCTGGTAAATACATACCCTGGAGTAAGTATCTAATCGGGAAATCAGTTTTCCTTTAACATTACACAGTGAAACTGAAACATTGAAATGTTCCGATGGGGTATCCTGGTATTCCTAGTAATGCCTCTACCATTATCCAGATTCACAACTATAACCGTATAATTCTTTGCCACCTCTCCAAATCCCTTTATATGTCTTTAGTCATTACCTTCTGCACACCCCCTTAGGCCAAATGGTTTTCTTCCTTCCCTACCGTTCGGCACCAGCCTATGGTTTGGAAGAAGACTATCCAATAAGCATAATGGGTGTACTGTCCCAATCCTAGGAACACTCGCAATGAGAGAGGGTGAAGATAAAAGACAACCGAACAAACCTTATTCCTTTTTCTCCTGGACCAGAATCCATCCCCGAACTGGAACAAGTTCCTTTCGAGTTCGTATATAACCATACGATGGAGTATCCAAATAAACTGTGGATCTTCGTAGTGATACGGAGTGCCCTGGAGAAATACAAAGGTGATGTGGGAGTGGTAACGAAATATTTGGTTTGGTCGTGAATATCTGTTGCAATTTACTTTGCCCTCTTACTAATCCCTTACTTTGTCTGAACTTAATACCTTCTGCACACCATCGTTATGCTAATTGGTTTTCTTCATTCCCTACCGTTCGGCACCAGCCTAAGGTTTGGAAGAAGACTATCCAATTTGCATAATAGGTGTACTACTCCTAAACTAAGGAGTACTCGCAACCTGAGAGAGGGTAAAAAGAAAAGACAACTGAATAATCCTATCCGTTTTCTCCAGTACCAGAAACCATCCTCGAATCCCTTCGAGTTCGTATCTAACCATACGATGGTTTTGTCCAATGGAAGTGGACGTTCGCAGTAATACGGGGTGTCCTGGAGAAAAGGGTAAAAGTAGGAGTGGCAATGAGGTCTGCAACTCTGACAATCCAAAAGCCTGTGTCAAGAAGGTTCGGTCAATTTGGTCACTGAGTCATAGTCTTAGGGTCGGGTCAATGGTCGCTACCAAAGAGAGAGAGAAAAGAAATACTCAGCGTGCACTCTAACCTAGATCAGAATGGTTACCAATTTATCTAATCAGGAAACCTCCCACTGTACCTCAAATTCTCCTCCAAACCTGAAAGAAGAATTAGTCGGGGTCACCCGAGGAGTAAACCAACTCATCAGTGGGAATCGGGATCCAACTCTCATCGCATGATAACGTGACGGAATCCACTCACGTCACCACACTCCAGAAGGTATGCGCATGCTTGGCAAGTTTCAGTTCTTTTGAAACTCCCGATAATTGTTTTTACCCCTAGGACCCAAGTGACCTTGACAATGCCAACAAATCAAAGAGTCCTAGTCAAGTTCTACCCGTCATTATCTTGATTGCATTAAACCCACCCGTACGAGTCCTTGACAATGCCAACAAGACCGCACGACTGTCCTAACCAATCCACTTATCCATGTGACAGAAAAGCATTACATAGCTACCGAACACTACGCCACGGCAATGCACGACAAACGCAGCACGAATACTAAGTAATACTAATCTGAAATGACGGAGGGCTACGACTGGTTTTTGGCGAAAAACCTTTAACGTAATGAACTTGATATCGTTGAAGGAACTGGATAACCTTTTAGAAAATATAGTGACGAAAACCTTTACTAAAGAGGTCACTCCCGGTGAAGGGATCTCGGCTCTTTCCCCGTAGAATGAGGTGCAGGATATTCCAACTGAATACCACGATGCAAAGCAAAAGTAATCGGCTATAGTGAAGTTAATGCCCTGACGCAAACTTCTGTCCAAGGGGTCACTCCCGGTGAAGGGATCTCGGCCCTTGCCTCGTCGACTGAGGAGCAGGATATTCCAAATGAATACCACGATGCAAAACAAAAGTGAACGTCCTTGCAATAACAGCTTTTTGAAAAATGTTCCAACAACATCAGAATAGGTTTGTTTAACTTGCATTGATCCGAATCAACGCAGTCCCATCAAATGATCACACCACAAAGAACGAAAATATACTGACGTACGTATATGCCATCCGCATTCGCCACTGGGTCCCGTCATCACCCGTTAGGTTAGCTAACTAACGGCAGAGCGGGGACTGGACTAGCGCGGATGTAAAACATATACAACATCTACTAATATATATACCAATATATAGTATTTCGCTCAAGGCGTGAATAAAATGCAACATCACAGAAATGTACAGCATCACAGAACAATACAGATATCTGGAAGCCCCGGGTTTCACAGAGCCGCTGCTGAAACCCGACGTTCCCCTGGTCGTGTGGATAGCCTGTGCAATGAAATCCTAGACCCCTACGGGCGCGGCAAGTCACCCGCCAAAACCTGAAGCGAGGCAGCCCCCTTCAGTACCGTGAATGGACCACCCAGCACTTCACGGAATCCGGTAACTTGGGCACCCCTCCTGGGTCAACCTGTACCCCCTACGAGTGCGGCGAATAGCCCGCCAATCCTGGACTGAAGCCCCCTCCGTCCCAATGCCATGAGATGCGGGCTTGCTGCCCTCCAGAACCCGGCTATCCGCGCACCCCACCGCGGGGCAATCCTAGTACAGAAAGTAAAATATACATACACCGGGTACATCGACCGCAACCAGGTCGTGCCCCAAAAGAATAATACAATCAGGCAGTGACGGCAGTCCACATGTCGGACGCTCGCCCCGCAAAATCAAATGTACATAATACAACAACACAGTACTAGCATTGCATCCAGGCTATCCCTCACGACCGATCCGCAACATCACAGCAAATACATAAAACATCAACGTGAAAATCACGTTCGCAAATCCGTCTAACCGGGCTATAGCAGTTAGACCGGATTTACCGATCGAGTGACATTCACGGTCGCAGATATAATGTAAATACTGTGAAAACTAACGTGTTTAAATTTCGATCGACAAAATATCAAGAAGTGGGCCCCACGACTTACTGGTGAACAGTAACAAAATCTGGGCAAAAACGATATAAATCAAAAACCCCAAAAACCCACAGAGAACCATCTGACAAAATTTGGGAGCACGTGCTCCCCACGTGACCGCGGTTGCGCGGCCAAACCATGGATTTGGCCGCGCTTCCGCGGCAGCTTGGGGGGATCACGACCCCAAATTTTGTCGGGACTCTTAAATGTTCCTGCTATGATTTTTAAGACATCCAGAAATAATTTTTGAGACCGTTTAAAAACAACAGAAACTGTCGGCTTGGATTTTTGTAGTTTTCGATTTCCGGTCGGATCGAAGTTTTAAACGCGTTAGCACAAGTTAGCATAGCAAAATGGTGAGGCTCTGATACCACTGTAAGTCTACGTTAGCGCCCCGGCAGTCTACAGACGCCAATTGCGGAATAAAACTTTTTAACTTGGCGCTATCGTATACTTTAACCCGGATCTGCCATTATTGCTAAACTAACAAACAGTAAAGAGTGTAGAAATGTTGTACCGACTGATCCGAGTCCTCCGGTCTTCATCTCCAATCCGATCTCCTCGCGGGATCTCCGTCCGTCTCCTCCTCGTCGGAAAGGGCACCACATCGCCTGTAGCTTTTACGGGCTCCCACCTCAATACCGAGGCAACTCGGGCACGAAGCTGGCGAATCGACGCGTCCAAGATTTGCTGTAGAATGTGTAGTGTAGAATCATAGTCTCTTTTGGGGTGGTGAAGTTGCCATGGAGGGAGAAGGAAATCATGAACTTTGGAGAGGGTTTTGGTGGCATGATAAAAATGAGATGATTGATAAATTTCCAACACCAAAACAAATGAACCATTTTTATCCTCCTCATCAAAGAGGCCGGCCAAATCTTTTTAGGAAATGGTGGAGGTGTGTTCTAAAAACAAGAAGGGAGGTTAGTGTATCATAAAGCAATGGGTGACCACAACAAAGACATGAACCATGCTTCATTAAAACCAAACCATACCCTTTCAATCATCATAAGTCAAAGCAAGTCATGGTGCAAAGAAAAGAAAGCTATCATAATCAATATATATGCAATAAAACCCCTCCACAAAAGTAATTTGCAAAACTGCAAATTACCCCCTCCATCGGAAAAGTCCGGCCGGGAAAGAACAAAGGAAAACCGGCCGGAACGGAATGCAAACTGGCAACTCCAGAAAAATGGTCCCGTAATAAATTACAGGAAAACCCCGATACTGTGCATACACACCCGCATCTGTATTCCGTCCGGATACAAATGCAAAAAGACAAATTCTACACTGTACTAAACTAGGACCGGCTTAAACCAAAGCCGGCTAGTAATATCTGTTCGATCCTGATCCGTGCAATACCGCACGTATCTGATCGAACCCTGCCATATACCTATACGGCTACTAGTACAAACCGTCCGATCCTGATCCGTGCAATACCGCACGTATCTGATCGGACCCTGCCATATCTCCATACGGCCTCTACAGCGTATCGCCCGAAACTTGAGTAACTGAAAGTGTGGTAGACTCTAAAGACTCGTCAATACTATGGCTGTGGATTTAACCACTAGCACGTCAGAGGTATAAGCCAATACGTAACGGGCCACCAGCTATTGACTAAAAGGGACGTCGATGAGCGAACTCATCCTGACACCCTACTGAGCCTGTCAGTGACAATATCCGTACAGTCCGGTCCGTTCGTCTATGAGCATCGCATGGCGGGCCTAGGGGGTTGGTAAAAGTCAGACCCCCAAAAGCGGTACAAGTCGTGTCGGAGTGTAGCCCAGAACACCCTGAGATACTACTGGAATACCTACCAGTAAATCTCCTGCCTTGGCCAAGGACTTCGTGTAATGGCTCTCCTAGACACAGCGCGACCTCACCCCCAATACCGGGAGAGACGAACCCCTGAAGATCCGCTCACTGCCTCCATGTGGCTCGGGACTGTACCCAACTAAAACCTGTTTGCACGACTCCTTTGAGCCGTGGTAGGGTAGTAATCAAAGCACAGTGGGAACTCACACGAGACAAATGACGATCTCAGGTCGATGAACTAACCTGTACACATGTCACCTGGGAACTGCTATCTGACGTCTGGTATAAGACCAACTAGCAGGTTCCCGGCGAGTCCTGTCCGGTGTACTCATAACCCAATGAGCACCTGTATACATCTTAGGTGAACCAACTGACACCAGTGGCTTGTGAGACCGGCCACCGCCCCTCGTCGGGGTCTCGACTGTATACACTAGTCTACTAATGGAGTATCGATACCCTGTCTCGAAACTCCTACGACTAGGGACCTTTTAAGGATGTACTTATAGACTACCAGCTCCCACGTATATGATCGCCATCATACTGCTGGTCGTCAAGCAAGAATCCCAGGGGCTCTATCAACGTGCAATAGTGACATGTCATGTCACCTGAAGCAGTACACGATGATAAAGGTAAACCTGATAGCATACTATCATCTCGAGTAAGACTGTTCTACCGGGATAGGTCCTCCCTCAATCATTGCAATCACGTGCTTGTGATCCAATAATTGACTCTGAGGGCACTATCTCCAACAGGATCTATCCAATGGAAGTGGATGTCCGTAGTAATACGGGTGTTCTGAGAAATTCAAAGGGTAGAAGAAGGAGTGGCAATGACTTATGCAACATAGACAATCCAAAAGCCAGTATTTTAAGAAGGTTCGGTCAACTTGGTCACTGAGTCATAGTCTAGGGTCGGTCAAAGGTCGCTGCCAAAGAGAGAGAGAAAAGAAACACTCTGCGTGCACTCTAACCTAGATCAGAATGGTTATCACTTTATCTAATCCGGAAACCTCCCACTGTCCTGTCAAATTCTCCTCCAAACCTAAAAGAAGAATCAATCGGGATCACCCGAAGAGTAAACCAACTCATCAGTGGGAATCGGGATCCAGCTCTCATCGCATGATAACGTGATGGAATGCATCCACGTTACTCATACTCCAGAAGGTATGCGCATACTTGGCAAGTTTCAGTTTCTTTAGAAACTCCCGATAAGATTTTTGCCCCATGCTCTTATAACCTTGGCGTTAGGTCAAAATGTCATAAGTCACATGCCAAGTTCTACCCATCACTATCTTGTTAATTTGAACCCACCCGCACATGCCCTTGGCGTTAGGTCAAAATGGCAGAACGGCTGTCCCAAACCAACTCATCTATCTATGCAACAATTGAATACCCAGCAGCTACCAAACACTATGCCTTGGCGTTAGGTCAAAATACATAGCTTGAATACTACTGAATACCCAAAAGAAGTAACGGAGGGCTACGGCTGGTTTTTGGCGAAAAACCTTTAGCGTAGTGAACTTGATATCGCTGAAGGAACCTGATAGCTTTTTAAAATATAGTGGCGAAAACCTTTGCTAAAGAGGTCACTCCCGGTAAAGGGATCTCGGCTCTTTCCTCGTAGAATGAGGTGCAGGATATTCCACTGAATACCGCTATGCAAAGCAACATGTAATCGACTATAGTGAAGTTATTACCCTGACGCAAACTTCTGCCCAAGGGGTCAGTCCCGGTGAAGGGATATCGGCCCTTGCCCCGTCGAATGAGGTACAGGATATTCCACTGAATACCGCTATGCAAAACAAAAGGAAACGCCTTTGCAATAACACTTTTTAAATTTGTTCCAACAACATCAAACAGGTTTGTTTTACTTTTTGCATTGATCAGAATCAACGCAGTCCCACCAGAAAAGAACGAAAATAAAATGTACGTATATGACATCCGCATTCGTCACTGGGTCCCGTCATCACCCGTTAGGTTACTTAACTAACGACAGAGCGGGGACTGGACTAGCGCGGGTGTAAAACATATACAACATCTAATAGTATATAAACCAATATACAATAATCGCTCCAGGCATGATAATATGCAACATTACAGAAAAGTAATAAGCATCACAGAACAATACAGATAATCTGGGATCCCCGAGTTTCACAGAGCCGCTGCTGAAACCCGACGTTCCCCTGTCGTGTGGATAGCCTGTGCAATGAAACCTAGACCCCTACGGGTGCGGCAAGTTACCCGCCAAAACCTGAAGCGAGGTAGTCCCCACAGCATAGTGAATGGAACACCCGGCACTTCACGGAATCCGGTAAATTGAGCACCCCTCCATGGGTCAACCTGTACCCCCTACGAGTGCGGCGAATAGTCTGCCAATTCTAGAGTGAGGCCCCTCTGCCTCTCAAAGCCATGAGATGCGGACCCGTTGCCCCTCAGAACCCGGCTATCCGTGCACTCCGTCACGGGGCAAAACCTAGTACAGTAATGAAAAATAGTACAACAGGTACATCGACCGCAACCTGGTCGTGCCCCAAAAGAATATTATACAACAGGCAGTGACGGCAGTCCACAAGTTGGACGCTCGCCCCGCAATATCAAATGTACAAATAAACTCAAACTGTACTACCATTGCACACTGCTATCCACCACGACAAATCCGCAACATCACAGCACAACACAGAACATCAACGCGAATGTCACGTTCGCAAACCCGTCTAAAAGAACTATAGCAATCGGACGCGGTTTACCGATCAAATGACATTCCCGGTCGGAGATATAATGTAAGCACTGTAAACTAACATGTTTAAATTTCGATCGACAAAATATCACAAAGTGGGCCCCACGCAAATCTGCAGAACAGTAACAAAACCTGGGCCCAAAAGATATATACCAAAAACCCCAATTTCCAGAGGGGAACACACTGTACAAATTTGGGGGCATGATCGCTCAGAACGGCAGCGGTTGCGCGGCCAAACCATGGGTTTGGCCGCGTTTCCGCGGCTGTCTTGTCGATTCACGTGCTCAAATTTGTATGTCGTTCTTAAAAAACCCTGCACAGTTTTCTGAGATGTGTGAAATATTTTTAGGAGGCCATTTAAAATCGACAGAAACTGTTAAGCTTGGATTTTGCAGTTTTTGATTTCCGGTTCGATCGATGTTTTAAACGCGTTAGCACAAGTTAGTATAGCAAAATGGTGAGGCTCTGATACCACTGTAAGTCTACGCTAGTGCCCCGGCCGTCTACAGACGCCAAATGCAGAAAAAAAACTTTTTAACTGGCGCTATCGTATACTTTAACCCGGATCTGCCATTATTGCTAAACTAACAAACTGTAAAGAGTGTAGAAAGGTTATACCGAACGATCCGAGTCCTTCGTTCTTTAACCATCATCCCACGCTCCGTTGCGGCTGCTCCGATCTCGTCGATCTCTGATCTGCTCGTCCAGGTGGCACCACATCACTGATTCTTTAAACGGGCTCCCGCCTCTGACTTGAGACAACTCGGTCGTCAAGTTTGCTAAAAGAGATGACCAAGATTGATGTAGAGAATGAGTAGATGACTTTGTCTCACTTCGTCCAAGTCCGTGGACGATCGGTTAATGAAGTTGCCGAGGGAATCAGGTGATGGAACGAAATGAGCTGTGAATTCCATACACCCCAAAATCTATCATAATCTTTTCAAGTGAAACATCAAGTGTGAGAGAGAGGAGGGGGGGCCGACCACTTATAGGAGTGGGGGGTGAGTGTAGGAGAGGGGAGAGTAACCTTAAGCAAAATATCATAATGTGAACACAAAAGAATATCTTAAGGAAAACAAGAATGTTTAGAAATCAAAGCATGAGTCATTATCCTTGTCACCACTTTCTAGAACCTTCTAGAACCTTCTAGAAGCATGACTCACCCTCATCCAAGAAAAGATAAATCCGTCTTTAACCGAATGTTAAAAGGCGGCAGATAGAAAACTGGAAACTGGCAACTTCCAAAAGTGATCCTGAAACGAATTTCACGACAACCCCGAAACTGTATAAATATACCCGCATTTGTATTACGACCGAATACAAATGCAACTGAGACAAAGATATTATATCTACTCAATACAATACTCGGATCCGGCTTAAACCAAAGCCGACCAGTATCATCTGCCCGAAAAATAACACGTGCGTAAACGCACGTGCATTTTCCGAACCCTGCCATAAAACCATACGGCCTATACAACGTTTCGCCCGAACTTGGGAAACTGTCTGTGGGGGACTCTAATGAATCGTCAGTACCCTGGCAGTGGGTTTAACCACAAACCGTCAGCGGCACTAGCTATGCGTAACGGCTGCCCATGGACTGACCTCAAGGGAGGCCGATGAGCGAACTCATCGGGAAACCCTACTGAGCCTAACAGTGACAATGTATATACAGTCTGGTCCGTTCGTCTATGAGTATCGCATATCTGCCTAGGGGGCTAGTAACGTCAGACCCCCAATAGCAGTATAAGTCGTGTCGGAGTGTAGCCCAATAACACCCTGAGATACTACTGGAGTACCTACCAGTAAATCTCCTGCCATGGTCATGGACTATGTGTAATGGCTCTCCTAGACACAGCACGACCTCGCCCCCAATACCGGGAGAGACGAATCCCCTGCCGATCCGCTCACGTGCCTCCATATGGCTCGGGACTGTACCCAAAAGCTACCTGTTTGCACGACTCCTTTGAGCCGTGGTAGGGTAGAAATCAAAGCACAGTGGGAACTCACACGAGACAAATGACGACCTCAGGTCGATGAACTAACCTGTACACATGTCACCAGGGAACTGCTATCTGACGATAGGTATAGTACTAACTAGAAGATTCCCGGCGAGTCCTGTCCGGTGTACTCATAACCCAATGAGCACCTGTATACATCTTAGGTGATCCAACTGACACCAGTGGCTTGTGAGACCGGCCACCGCCCCTCGTCGGGGTCTCGACTGTATACACTAGTCTACTCCGGAGTATCGATGCCCTGTCTCGAAACTCCCACGACTAGGGACCACAATTAAGGATATGCATATAAACTACCCAACTCTCACGTATATGATCGCCATCATACTGTTGGTAGTAAAGCAAGATCCTAAGGGCTCTATCAAAGTGTAACATGTAATCAGTCACCTGAACATGTACACGACTGATAAAGGCAAACCAGATAGCATACTATCATTTCGAGTAAGACTGTCCTACCGGTATAGGTCCTCCGCAATCATTGCAATCACGAACCTGCGATCCAATAATTGACTATGAGGGCACTATCTCCAACAACTGTGAACGTAGTGAACTTGATATAATCGATGGAACGAGATAGCTTTTAAAAGGAGTGGTTCAAGCTCCGTGTTTAAAAGTTTAGTTTTGAAAAGAACCGAGTGGTTTTCAAAATGTTCCAATCGACTTTTACTTGGTTTATTTTCTTGCATTAGTTCTTTTAATTCGTCCCATCATTTAATCCTACCATTGCAGAAAACAACTAAAATATGACGTACGCTTATGCCATTCGCATTCGCCACGGGGGCCCATCATCATCCGTTAAGTTACTTAACTAACGACAGAGCGGGGGCTGGGCTAGCGCGGCTGTAAAACATAAGCAACACCTAAATAGTTATAATATATAAATATATAGCAATGATAGACATTACAGATCACAGATGAACACTTTGGATATACTAGGAATCCGCGATTCGTTCGAGCCTGCAACGAAAAGCGGATTACACGGTCGCGATGAATAGCCAATACCCCACCCAAGACCCCTATTGGTGCGGCAAACTACCCGCCAAGTACCCGAAGCGAAGCAACCTCCCTCAACGACGTGAGTAGGCCACTCGGCTCTTCGAGATACCCGGTAGTTTGTGCACCCCACCATGGGTCTATCCTAGGAGCAAAAACAGTAAAAAAGAAATTATACAATGATGGCTACAACCCCGACCCGGTTGTGCGGCCAAATAAATAATATTACATCAATTTACATATTACAATGAATGAAAGAAAAAAGAAACTCTCATCTCACATCCACCACGGCTATTCATCCACGACAATCCACCGAGTTCATATACACAAACCAATAAGCATTACAGATCACAGATATGTATAACCCCTACTAATCGACGTATAGTGATTAGCAGACGTTCAATACATATAAATATCACAGATATAACCCAATAGTCAAAGTATAGTGAAGTTCGATCAAAAATACGGATTTATAGGCACCCCAAATACAAATTTCTTTTCTGGAAAATCTGGGCAGAAATAAACCATCTTAAAAATCCCAAAGCCTTAACAGAGGAATACTGCACCAAACTCGGTTCAGAACGGAGTCAAAAAGGCCGCGGTTCCGCGGCAATAGGCATGCTTTTGCCGCGGAACCGCCGCGCTTTGAACTGTTCACTGGACCGTTTTTGGTGTGCTTCTTGACAAAACCCTGAGCCGATTTTTGAAGTATGATTTTTTATTTTTAGAGCAGAAAAAAAATCAACAGAAAGTTAGGGTTTTGATGTTTTAGTTTTGCGATTTTTTCGATCGAATTTCCATACACTTTACTAACTAGCTAGTTTATGTTTAGTTAGGCTCTGATACCACTGTAAGTCCATGTTGCCCACCCCGGTGCTTGCGGGGAGGCGGAAAACGGAATAAAAATCGGATTTTTATCGAACTAGGCAACATGGACTAGCTTAAGGAGGATCTTTGCTAAACAAAAACTAACTAAAAGCTAACTATATTTAGCTACATGGAAGAAAGGTTATACCTTAGGCTTTATGTCCTTCTCTCCTTGCTCCTTGGAGTGAAAGAAAGTGCTCACCTTGTCGCCTTCTCTAGTCGAAGAAGGATCCACCCGAAAGCCTCAACCTTTGGCTTCAACTTCAAGCTAGAAGTAACTAAGGTGCTAGAACTGCTAATCCTAGAACCTTAGATGAGAGTAGAGATTACTTTGGAGAGGTTTATCTCAAGCTCAAGTGTTTCTCAACACATGAGAGGGGAGAGCTTGAGAGAGAGGAAGAGGAGGAGAGAGAAACTATATGATAGAATGAGAGAATAAAGAACCATTCTCTCTAAATATGGGTGAATTATGAAAATAGATAATTAGTTAGATAATTGTCATGGTTAATCAAGACTTGACCATTATCATTTCATATTTAATGCAAATTGCAAGGATCAAAGAGCATTTTTTATATGGAATGATGATGGTCAAAGTGTCAACCAAGGTCAACAAGTCAAGTATGGTCAAAAGGTCAACAACCCTAACCATGCACAATTATATATAACTAATATCAATTATTCATAATACACACATAAGTATTAGGGTTAACAAAATGACAATGGTCATTATCCCTAATCAAAGTCCTCTGCCTCTGTCTCAGTCAACTGTGCATGCGCACCCGTATTCGTGATCTGAGGAACACGAATACTCATATACTAGGATCTGGCTTAAACCAAAACCCGCTAGTATAAGCTGTCCGGACAGCAAACGTGCACAAGTGCGTGGATCTGAGCGAACCCTGTCGCAAAACCATGCGACCTCTACTCATTTTGCCTAAAGGCGAATAACTCTCTGTGTCGGACTCTAAAGACTCGACACTACGCTGGCAGTGGGTTTAACCACAGATCGCAAGCGGCACTAGCTATACGTAACGGTCCCCAGGTAGATGCCAATAAGAAGACTGACGAGGTGACCCCATCTGATCTCCTACTGAGCCTGTATGTGACAGTCTCCGTACAGTCCGGTCTGTTCGTTTGATACATCGCATGGCGGGCCTAGGGGGGCGGTGAACGTCAGTCCCCTAATAGCGGTACCAGTCGTGTCGGAGTGAAGCCCAGAACACCCTAAGATAACACTGGAAACCTACCAGTATGTCTCGCTTGCCCTGGCCAGGGACTACTTGTGTAATTGCTCTCCTGGACACAGCGCGATGTCAACCCCCAATACCAGGAGAGACGAATCCTGTCTAACTGTCACTGCCTCCAAGCGCTTCGGGACTGCACCCAACTACTACCTGTTTCCACGACCCCTTTGAGCCGTAGTTGGGTAGTAATCAAAGTACATTGGGAACACACTCGAGGCGAAGTGACAGTGTCAAGTCAGCGGACTAAGCTGTACTCATGTCACCTGGGAACTGATAACTGACGATAGGTATAATACAAACCAACAGTTCCTGACGAGTCCTGTCCAGTGTACTCGTAACCTAACGAGCACCCGCATAATATCTCAAGTACGACGTACTGACGGCTGTGGGACAGACCGTCTCCCACGCTGGGATGAGAAGCGCATACGCTTGTATACTCCGGAGTATCGATGCCCTGTCTCGATAGTCCAACGACTAGGGACCTGTATAAGGATGTGCTTATGGATTACCTAGCCCCCACGAGTGTGAGCGCCATCACAACGCTGGTAATCAAGCAAAGATCCTAAGGGCTCTACTAATATGTATATAAGCGATATGCTAAAAGAAACGCATGCACATATTAAAGCAGAGACAAACCAAGTAGCATACTACCATTTCGAGCAAGATTGTATATACAACTGTGAATATCCCAAGCTTCCATCAAGTAATATACATACTAGTATAATACAGTAATGGCCTCTAGGGCATATACACTAACATAACCTAGCATGAAACAATAATATATATCATATATATATTATATGCTAAAAGAATACAATTTATATATATATCACATATATATTAATGTATCAAAAAGTGAGAAAAGAAATCTTAAGTGAGCTAATATTAGTCAATGTAATTTAATATATCAAATATATAATTATACATTAAATTATTAAATCAACTCTTGATTTAATAATCCGGCTATAATACATATAACCGACTAATATCATATATCGCGAGAATAGAATACGGTATCACATACTCGTATTAATCTCGGTCCTGCACATATCACATATGTGCTCCTACTATGTTTCGCATGAACCAGGAAACCTCTATGTAGGACTCTAAAGACTCGTCAATACGCCGGCAATAGGTGATGATCATATTGAACACCCACAAGCCGCTAGCGGTCTGCTAAACGTATCGGCCACCCGGGTATTGAGCGATCAGAAGATCAACAAGCAAGCCTGCTATAACTTCTGCGAATCCAATCAGTAACACTACCGTACAGTCCGGTCTCTTCGTCTGATATGTCACATATCACAGCCTGGGGGAGGTTTAACGTCAGACCCTAATAGCCCGATAAGTCATGCCGATGCAAGGTCCATAACGGTTCAAGAAACTCCTGGTAACATTTACCAACAAATCTCAACAACCCTGGCCAGGGATTTCCAGTTATAGCCAATCGAACACAGCGCAACATCAACCCCCAATACCGGGAGAGACGAAACCCCTCCTATCGCTCATTGCCTCCATGTGATTCGGGACTGTATCTAAAAGCCACCGTTTTGCACGATCTCTTGACCGTGGTATAGTGGAAATCAAAGCACAGTGGGAATCACACAAGACTCTATGACGGTCTCGGGTCTACAGACTAACCTATACCAGTGTCACCAGAGAACTGCTATCGACGATAGGTATAATACCATATAGGAGTTCTCGGCGAGTCCGTCCAGTGTACCCAGTCTCCACTGAGCACCCGTATACCTTCTCTGATGTCAAACACCAATGGATATGGGATCATCCATCGCCCATCATATGGGTCAAGAAGCACGTACGCTAGTATATTCTGGAGTACCGATGCCCTGTCTCGATACTCCCACGAGCATCTCCTTAGTCCATCATATTCCGGAGTACCGATGCCCTCCAGATTGTTGAAATCTTGTAGAAGCTTGTAAGCATCTTTGACTTTGTCCATTTTCTTTGTCTTGCTTAAGATATTTTTGACCTAACCTTTAACCATAGCACATGGTTAACTCTCTACGAGGGTTAAGCATGACATGATTAACCCTTGGTTACATTATTAACCTCACCAATAATTCATTTGATGAGTTACTTCTTCTTCATCTTCTTCTTCCTCTCAAGCTTTCTAGCTTCAATGGAGGTATGCGATAAAAAGTGAGAAAATCATTTCTAATATGAGCAAACTTCCTACTTCATCATCCTCTACTACTTGCCATTTAGTATAGGGTGTTCTCTTCATAAAGTTCTTGACCTAGTGAAGAAATAGCTTGGGTTAGTGTCTCCCCGACGTAGATCATCTTCAGCCTCGAAGTCTTCGAAGAAAGCATGTTCGTTTCTTCATCGGAGCCTCTCTAGAGTCTAGAGTTCATGATCACAGCGAAGGGGACTACTACACGGAGCAATTGAAGTGAAGGACTGGTCTACAAAGGATGTATTCCTTGCTCACTTCTTATTGCAAAGTGTTTGCGTTTGATTTTCCGTCGATTTCTAGTTAACGATTCTTTGTTAGGGTTAGCTAAAATGGCAAATTTTTGAATTTGGCATGGACGATGCCTCCTGAAACCTTGATGTCATCTTAGGTAACCCTGCAGTGGTATTAGAACAATGCTAGAAATTTTAACGGATTTTGTTAAGATTACGAAACCGAAACAACTCCGAAACTTGCATCACGAAACTCAAGTTTCTGTCGATTTTTGAAAAGCTTTCAAATTTTTTTTAAACAAGTGCAGAATGTTGTATAAGATGCAACATGAACACATAAGAAATTTCACCCCCTCTCGCCGGAATTTGGCCGAGCACCTAGCTCGGTTTTTCGGCGACGCCGGCCAATTAATGGAGGATTGGGTTAAATTTTTATGAGGTGTTCCTGAATCTGAGTTTTGGTGTTTCAGGTGTTGTTTGTTTTTGCTAAGTTTGCATATTATGTAATCTTACACTAGAAGAAATTCAGAGTGCTTCGTATTCGTAGTTTTAACATTGTTTCGGGTTATTCGCATGTTGTCTGGACGATGTTAAAAAGTTCGATCGATTGTCAAAAACCCATTTTTCCCAGTTTAACGTATTCGGAAAAACATGCAAGTAATCCTATGAACCCTCTAGAAGAATGAAACCCTAACTCGACTTTTTGGATCGCGGAACCGCGGTCAAACCCTGGGGTTTGCCGTAGTTCCGTGGCAACATGAGTGAGGCTTGGGTTTGACCTTCTACGGCTGGTGCATAGGTACTGTGGCATATTCTGGATATTATTAAAACTGTGCTCAAGTGTTGAGCTGTCGGGAAATTGTGGGATTTTGATGAATCGATCGAAAAGTTTAACGTCGCCTGGATATTATGTGATGGGATACAATATTTGGAATCCACAAGTAGTTATGAGATAACTAATTTGAATGTTATAAATCTAGCAATTCAGTCTCATTTGATCGGTTGCCACGGGATTTCGATGTGATCAAAAGTCCGTCGCAATTACGTAGCGTACGCGGATACTCTCCGGGTAAACTTAATTAGATAGCCACGCCCCATAGGCCCGACCAAGTGATTGTTGGAGAACCCCGTCGCCAAAAGCATCCGTTCGGGTGCTCACGGAAGTGGTGTTCCGCCTTAGTGCACTTCGTCGACGGCATCGGGAGGTGTGGCCGTCTACTAAAGTTTCCGACGAGCATTCGATCTGGATGTCGGGAATCTTATTGAATTGCCCGACTTGATATTGAAAAGTGTTTTCGAGATCGAGACTAAAATGCGGGGTTTATAATTGTTGGGCATACGATGTCTAAGGAATTCATTTGGTTAGGCATGAAATCCAAAGTATGTGATACGTTGGGTTTATGATGTCTAAGGTGGTTGCGGGTTCCAACTGTTGTAGTTTTTCACTTTCTTTTCTACGACCGTAAGTGTAATATGTGGTGTATCGCCGGTTTCGGTGCTATAAGTCAACGACAATTGGGATACACATATTTACTTACGTTGATGACATGTGATGTTATGTGTTGCTGTGATATGTTATATTGGATCGTCGTGTTTTGAAAAGCCGGGGGTTTTATGTGAGATGAGAGTTTTTTATTTTTATTCATGTAAAATTCATTGTATGTAATATTCTTTTATTGGGACACTTCCGGGTTGAGGATGATGTCACCATTGTATATTATTTACTTTTCCGCATTAGGATAGACCCATGGCGGGGAGCACAGGTAAACGGATTCTAGGGTCCAGTGGGAGACCATCTCGAGGAGTCGAGACTGGGTCACCTAACACTAGAATTGGTAGGGTTGCTTGTCGCTCTCGTAGGGGTCTAGGGGTGTGGGATTGGCTATTCATCACGACCGTGGAATCCGTGTTTTATACAGGCTTAAAATAAAACCCGTAAATCCTTGTATATCCAATATTTCATATGTTTTTAATCTGCTGCGATATTCTGTGATGTGATCATTAATTATATTCTGAGACGAATGCCTGTATATTATATATATGAGATATAATTAATATTGATGTTTTCGTTTCATATCCGATGGTTGGGAAGCATAATAAATGCGACTTCATTAATGAGATTAATGAAATAAAAGAAACCTAAAGATGTTTTAGAAACTTGTCTCGAAAACTGGTAGCTCTAGTTCTTGCTTTGCATAGCGGTATTCCTTTTAGAATATCCAGCACCTTATTCGATAAGGAAAGAGTCGAGATCCCTTCACCGGGAGTGATCTCTTTAGCGAAACTAGCAGATGCTACAAACTCAGTTTGTCTTTTGATTGCTTTTATAGTTTTTGCTTTGCATAGTGGTATTTGTGAAATATCCGGCACCTTATTCGATAAGGAAAAAGATGAGATCCCTTCACCGGGAGTGACCTCTTTAGAAAAACTAGTAAAGGCCTCAAAAGTAATAGTTAGTATTCTATGAAGATATCAAGTTCATTTCGCAAAGGGTTTTCTTAAAATCCTATCGTAGCCCTCCGTCATTTCAGATAAGTAATAGTTAGTATTTGTGTTGCGTTTGTTGCCCTCTGTTAAGGCGTAGTGTGCGGTAGCTTATTAGTGCTTATCTACTTAGCATATGATGTGATTGATTTAGGGTAGTCGTGCGACCTTGTTGACCTCTGTCAAGGGTCATGCGGGTGGGTTTACTTCAATCAGGAAATGACGGGTTGAACTTGACTTGCGGTCTATGGTTTGTTGACCTTGTCAAGGTCAAATATCGCTCGGGGCAAAACATTATCGGGAATTTCAAGTGTTGAAATTTGCAATGAGATTTCATACCTTCTATGAGATAGTTGGATCCCGATACCCACTGCGTGTAAGAGTTACTCCTGGGAGAGTTTTACACATTACAATAAGCCGATCAAGTAGGTGTCTAGAAAGATGTCAATGAGGTTATGCATCTGGGAAAATGAGGTTTATTCTTATTAGGTCCGTACGAAAGCACGGGGAACCTCCCTCAAAGTACCGACACTGGCCTGGCCTAATGATTGGCCAACTTGTAGGGTGTACTTAATCCCGGCCAGTCTTTCCTTTTAGGGTTTGAAGGAAGATTTGACTAAAACAGTGGGAGCCATCCTGATTAGATAAATTAATAACCAATCTAATCTTGCAAGAGCATACGCTGAGTGTTTTCTTCTCTCTCTCTCTCTCTCCAGGTAGCGACCATGTCACGCCTTATTCAAGATAATAATACAGATGTATTGACCAAACCCGCTTGTTATACTGAGCTAGGGGAACATTGGTCCCGCTCCAACTTATAATTGTTATAAGACCGAGCTGGAAATAGGGGAATACCAGGATTCCCGTGCCGCCCAATCGAAGAAAGTTCATGATGATGCATCTTCTTCAAGTGTGTTCATTATGAACTTTTTTTCAGTATCCTCTACGTCTTGGGTATGTAATACCGGATCAGGATCCTGCATATGTAATATGTTACATGGGCCACAGATAGTAGAGAACTGAAAATGGGTGAAAAGTTTCAAGAGTTGGAAACGGTGCAAGTGTTGCAGCACGTTTGTTGGCAGTTATCACCCTTTATTACCAAATACATTGATTTTGAACAAATGTTATTAGATACCGAACCTGATATACAACATCATATCAGTCTCTTTATTAGGTAAAGAAGGATATAATTTTTTATTGCTGGATAATGTTTTGAACATTTCCTATATCAAGAGTTGATCAGTTCAGGCACGTTATCTAAAAGCATATACGTTCTAAATCAAACCACGGTTCTTAATGTATAGAACACACACAAGAGAAAGAGTTCAGAAATGAACGAATTCATCTTTAGGCATTGTAGACTAGGTCATATCAATGCGACTCGACTAGCTGAAGTTACATTTAGATGCATATTTAAATTAGTTTGAACTGACATCTTGTGAAACTTTCCAGTCATGTCACAAAGATAAGATGACCATAGCTCCGTTTATTGGAAACAGAGAAAGAGTTAATAAACTCTTATGATTGATACATGTTGATGTTTATCGGTCCCCAGTCTACACATGCCAGGACTGGTTCTTTGTACTGTAAGTCGATGTGCAACGCCCCACGAGTTGCGGGGATGCTGAAATATGAAAAACGATCTTGTTCTTTAAGCATATATCGACTAACCGAAGATCTTTGCTAAACGATAATTAACAACAACCGTAGAAGTTCTTAGCTACTATGTAAAGAGATTATACCTAGTGAATCGTGTCCTTCGTCTTTACGATCTCTACGTCCTCCTCGGCCTCCTCTGAGTGATAGATGATCCATCCGAGAACCCTAATCCATTATTCACCTCCTAACTTGAGGTAACTAAGTTTCTCTAGTTGCTAATCAAAGGAACTTAGATCATATAGAGTTAGGTTATGGAATGTTTAGTCTATTCTAATCCTTGTTCTCAACTCATGAGTGGTAGGATTAGATTTTGAAGAGAGAGTGAGCTTAAGGAGAAAGAAGGTGAACAAGAATAATAATAATGATATTGTTTCTCAATTGATATATGAAGCATAATGAATAAATGAATAAAATGAGATTATTCATCATGCTACATTAATGCATTATGAGTGATTCACTATGTGAGTCATTAAGCATTTAATAATGCATTAATGACATAATGAATCACACATTATGAGTCACAATATCATTTAATGATAATGCCACCTAAACCCTCAAGTCACCAAGCTTCTAGAAGCTTCCCGTATAATTACGAGAACTCCCCTCCTATCCGTGAAAACACGGAAAAACTTTAGATTGTATAAATCCAATAACCTGATACTAGAATCTGGCTTAAACCAAAGCCGGCTAGTAAAAACTGTCCGAACGTCGTATGTGCGTTTAAACACGTATGCGTCCGAACCCTTGTCGTAAAACCGTACGACCTCTATATCGTTTCGCCTGGAGTTGGGAAATCTCTGTGTGGGACTCTAAAGACTCGACTACTACTCTGGCAGTGGGTTTAACCACAGACCGCAAGCGGCACTAGCTGTACGTAACGGTCCCCAGGTAGATATCGATAAGAAGGCCGATGAGGAAACCCATCCGAACTCCTACTGAGCCTGTCCGTGACAATATCCGCGCAGTCCGGTCTATTCGTCTAAGAGTATCGCGTGTATGGTCTAGGGGGTGGTGAATGTCAGACCCCTAATAACCGTACAAGTCATGCCGGCATGGCTCAAAACCATCCGAGAATCTATTGATCAGCCCATCAGTAATTCTCAATCAGCCCTGGCCAGGGACTTATGGTAATGACCAACCGATCACTGTACGATATCAACTCCCTATACTGGGAGAGACGAATCCCTAACAGTCGCTCACTGCTTCTACGTGGCTCGAGATTGTGCCCAACTAAAACCTGTTTGCACGACTCCTTTAAACCGTGGTAGGGTAGTAATCAAAGCACAGTAGGAACTCACACGAGACAAATGATGACCTTAAGTCAACGGATTATCTGCACACATGTCACCTGTGAACTGCTATCTGACGTTAGGTATAAATACTATCCAGTCAGTTCTCGGTGAGTCCTGTCCGGTGTACTCACACCCAGTGAGCATCTGTATTCAATCTTAGGTGCACATCATCAATGGCTGCGGGACCAATCCATCGTCCCTCGTCAGGGTCTAGATATGTATACACTAGTCTACTCTGGAGTATCGATGCCCAGTCTCGATACTCTTGCGACCAGGGACATCTAAGGATGTGCCTATTGACTATCCAGCTCCCACAAGTATGACTGCCATCACAATGCCGGTAGTCAGGCAAACACTCTATGGGCTTTATCAACATGTTTATAAATACAAAGTAAAATATATCACACGTTAAGATAAAGTCAAACCAAATAGCGTACTATCATATTAAGCAAGATTGTCATGTACATACATATCCCTAGCATCCTATACAATGAAGGCCTCTATGGCATATATATCCAACAATCTCCCACTTGCACTAAGGCCTATAATTGGTGCAAGGAGTACCCACTGTCTGTATTAGATCCAGTTGCTGGCATACCGCATGCCCAACATCTCAAACAGCCTCTCAAACTGGACTTGAGGAATGGCCTTGGTGAATGGATCTGCCGTGTTGTCTTTTGTGTCCACTATCCATACCTCGATCTCCTGACGATCCACGATCTCCCTGATCAGGTGAAACCGCCTTAAGATATGCCTGGATTTCTGATGGGACCTTGGTTCCTTCGCTAATGCTACAGCCCCATTGTTATCTCAATACAAAGGTATTGGATTGGCAATGGACGGAACTACCTGAAGTTCAGAGAAGAACTTCCTCATCCAGACAGCCTCTTTTGCGGCTTCACTAGCAGCTATATACTCAGCGTCCATAGTTGAGTCTGCGACGGTATCCTGTTTGAAACTTCTCCAACATACCGCCCCTCCATTGAGGGTAAACACAAAACCCGAAATGGATTTAGAATCATCTTTGTCACTTTGGAATCCGTAGTCAGTAAAAGCCTCAACCTGGAGGTCCCCATTACCGTAAATCAAGAACATCTCCTTAGTCCTTCTCAGGTACTTGAGAATGTTCTTTACAGCTATCCAATGCTTCTCACCTGGGTCAGGCTGATACCTGCTTACTACACTAAGTGCGTAAGCTATATCTGGTCTGGTACATAACATCACATACATTATAGATCCTACTGTCGAAGCGTAGGGTATAATGCCCATTCGAGCCCTCTCTTCATCAGTCTTTGGAGACATCTCTTTGGAGAGGGTGATCCCGTGACAAGCGGGTATATTACCGCGCTTGGAATCTTCCGTACTAAATCTCTTTAGTATAGTGTCAATATACCTAGACTGTGAAAGTCCCAACATTCTATTAGATCTATCACGATAGATCTTAATGCCCAAAATGTAGGTTGCATCACCCAAGTCTTTCATGGAGAATTTCTGTGACAAGAAGAGCTTTACTAATTGTAGCATAGGGACATCATTCCCTATCAGTAGTATGTTGTCGACGTACAAAACGAGGAAGACTACTGCTCCTTCTACAATCTTCCTATAAATACATGGTTCATCTATATTTTTGATAAAGTCAAATTCTTTGACTGTCTCATCAAAGCAGATGTTCCAACTCCGCGATGCTTGCTTTAATCCATAGATGGATTTAAGCAACTTGCACACTCTTCCGCTACTCCCACTGTCTAAGAAACCTTCTGGTTGATCCATGTAAACACTCTCTTCTAAATGTCCATTTAGAAAAGCTGTTTTTACGTCCATCTGCCAGATTTCATAGTCATGGAAGGCAGTAATGGCAAGCAGGATCCGAATGGATTTAATCATAGCTACAGGTGAAAAGGTTTCATCATAGTCCAATCCTGATCTTTGACGAAAACCTTTTGCAACGAGTCTAGCTTTGTAGGTTTCCACTTGTCCAAGTGCACCAATTTTCTTTTTGAAGATCCATTTGCATCCAATTGGTTTCACCCCAGGAGGAGAAATTTCTAAAGTCCATACTTTATTGGTGTACATGGATTCCATTTCGGATCTCATAGCATCCAGACACTTCACCGAGTCAATACTCGTGATAGCCTGCTGAAAACTAGTAGGCTCATTATCATCGATGATGCAATCCTCTCGATCCCCATCTAAAAGAAAACCATAGTATCTTTCAGGAGGATGAGAAAGCTTGCTAGATCTGCGTAGTGGCATTGGTTCGTCGGGTTCTATTGAAACCTGAGATTCCACTATGTCCTCGGCAACAGTTTGAGGTTCTGGAATTTCTTCCAGCTTTACCGTGCTCCCACTAATTTCTTTTGCAAGAAATTCGCTTTCTAAGAAGACAATGTGGCGAGTGACAAACACCTTTTGTTCTTCAGTGTGGTAGACCATGTACCCCCTTGAATGTTTGAGGTATCCTACAAACTTGCACAAAACCGATCGTGCCTCGAGCTTGTCCGGACTATGCTTTTTAACATATGCCGGCCACCCCCATATCTTGATATAGTTGAGATATGGTCTCTTCCCGCTCCATATTTCATATGGAGTGGTAGGCACAGACTTAGTTGGAACTCTATTCAATAAGTATGCTGCTGATTCTAGAGCAAAACCCAGAAGGAAAGTGGCAACTCAGCAGTACTCATCATTGAACGCACCATATCTAATAGTGTGCGATTCCTCCTTTCTGATACACCATTATGCCGAGGTGTATAAGGCAGAGTAAGCTGAGAGAGAATTCCATTCTCTTTTAAGCATTCAAGGAAACTGATACTTAAGTATTCTCCACCTCGATCAGATCGAAGTGTCTTGATGCTTTTACCAGTTTGTTTCTCTACTTCATTTTTATACTCCTTAAACTTCTCAAAGGCCTCAGATTTATGTTTTATTAAGAACACATGTCCTTACCTAGAGAAGTCATCAGTAAAAGTGATGAAGTAGGAGTGACCGCTTCTTGCATGCGTAGACATTGGACCACATACATCACCGTGTACAAGTCCCAAGAGTTCCGTGGCTCTTTCTCCGTGTCCGGTGAACGGAGATTTGGTCATTTTTCTTTTGATACATGATTGACAAGTTGCATATGATGAATATTCAAACGGATCTAGATATCCATCTTTATGTAACTTAGTCAACCTTGTTTCGTTTATATGACCAAGTCTACAATGCCATACGAAGGCTTGATTTGAATCTGGAGCCTTTGTTTTAAGTGTGTTTTGAATATTGAAAATTCGAGGTTGATTAAGTATGTATATGCCGTTTTCCAGTGTGCCATACCCAATCAGTTCTTGATTTAGGAGAATGTTCATGACATTTCTTTCAAGTGCAAAATTATATCCTTCATTAGATAACAAAGATACCGATATAATATTACACAACATACTGGGAATACAAAAACAGCTGTACAACACCAAAATGTGCCCACTAGTCAACCCTAGGTGATATTCCCCTATTGCAATAGCATCTACATGCATTCTATTGCCCATCCGGAGAGTCATATCACCTTTCCTCAGTACTCTACTATTTCTCAGATCCTGCAATGACTTACAGATGTGAGAACCAAAACCGGTATCAAGTACCCATGATGTAGAGTTTACTGAAAGACAATTTTCGATTACGAACACACCTGAAGCAGAAGCAACAGCTTGCTTCTTGTCCTTGGCTTTGAAGGCCACACAGTCCTTTTTCCAGTGCCCTTGCTTGTGACAATAATAGCATTCGTTTATATCTGCCTTCACCCTTCCTGCCTTGTTCGTTCCCTGCACCTTCTTGACCCCACCCTTCGGTTTGGTGGCTTTCATCTTCTTCTTCCCTTTAGCTTTCGCTTTAGATTTAGAAGAGGATGATTGGCCAACATACAGAATGGGGGTCTTCTTCTGTTTCAAGGAGGTCTCTGCTACCCTTAACATGTTGAGGAGCTTTGGAAGATCAGCTTCCATTTCGTACATGTTGAAGCTTAGCACAAACTGAGAGAAGGTGTGGGGAAGGGACTGCAAAATCAAGTCGATATACAAATCGTTCTCTAGAATGCATCCCAGGTTTGCGAGTTCCTCTATGAGGCTGATCATTTTGAGGACGTGCTCTCCTACAGGCGATCCTGGAGCCAACCTCATCTTCAAGAGTTTCCTTGAGGTCTCATACCTCGCGATACGGGAGTGCTCCCCATACAATTCCTTGCAATGGAGAAAGATGGATATAATATCCATACTCTCGTGCTGTTTCTGGAGTTCATTGTTCATGGATGCCAGCACGATACACTTAGCTCGCTCACAGTCTAGATCCCAGGTTTTGCGAACTTCCTTGTCCACAACTGAGGAATCTGGTCCTGGGATAAGAGGAGGAACAGCGGTGGTAATATATGCTACTTTGTCATAAGTCAGTGCAATGTTGACGTTTCTTAGCCAATCTTTATAGTTCTGTCCGGTCAGTATATTTTTTTCAAGTAATAGTTTCAGTCCTGTCATGGTAGCTGCCAGAGAGAGAGAAAAGAAAACACTCAGCATATGCTCTTGCAAGTTTAGATTGGTTATTAATTTATCTAAACAGGATGGCTCCCACTGTTCCCTCAAATCCTTCTTCAAAACCTAAAAGAAGAACTACTCAGGATTTAATCACACGTCACAATACTTGCTTAACCTTTCAGCCAGGCGGGTGTTGGTACTTCGAGGGAGGTTTTCCAACGCTTTCGCGAAGTTCCTTAATTAAATAACCTCTTTTCACTGGAGGTGTATCCCCTCTAACACCTTTCTGGACACCTACTTGGTTTATAGCATTGATTGTTTAAGTGAGAAAGTTTCCCGAGAGTAATCCTACTCATCAGTGGGATCGGGATCCAATTATCATTGTATGATGCACTAGATGGAAGCCACTTTAGTCACCACACTCCAGAAGGTATGCTATATCTGCAAGTTTCCTTTATGTTTGAAACTCCCGATGTGATTTTTACCCCAAGCTCTTATGACCTTGACGTAGGCCAATAAATCATAAGACGCAAGTCATGTTCTACCGTCGTTGTCCTGATTAATTTAGGTACATCGTACATGCCCTTGACGTAGGCCAACAAGGCTGTACGTCTGTCTTAAACTAATGCATCTATCTATGCAACAAATAAGCAAACACACTGCTACCATACGCTATGCCTTGACGTAGGCCAACAAGCATAGCATGAATACGATGTGCTGTCTATTTGAAACGACGGAGGGTTACGGCTGGTTTTTGGCAAAAAACCGTTAACGTAGTGAACTTGATTTAATCGAAGGAACCAAGATAGCCTTTATTAAAAGGAGTGGTTTAAGCTCCGCATTTAAATTTTGCTTTTTGAAGAAAACCGAGTGGTTTTGAAATTGTTCCAACGATTCAGTTTAGGTTTTATTTTCTTTGCATTAATAATAATGCGTCCCATCATTAACCTACCATTACAGATAACAACGAAAATACAATGTCTTCTTATGCCATCCGCATTCGCCACGAGGTCCCATCATCACCCGTTAGGTTACTTAACTAACGGCAGAGCGGGGGCTGGGCTAGCGCAGGTGTAAAACATAAGTGACGTCTAAATATCAATCATATATAGATATTGTACATTCGTCAGATGCAATAATAGGCATTCCAGATCAGAGATAAACTTTATTGGATATGCAAGCAATCCGCGTTTCTTTTGAGCCTGCAACGAAAGACGGATTACACAGTTGTGTTGAATAGCCATTACCCCACCCCAGACCCCTACGGGTACGGCAAACTACCCGCCAAGTACCCGAAGTGAAGCGGTCTCGCTCAACGACGTGAGTAGGCCACTAAACACTTCGAAATACCCAGTAGTCTGTGCACGCCACCTTGGGTCTATCCTAGGAGCAAAAACAGTAAAAAGAAATAATACAACGGTGGCTACAACCGCAACCTGGATGTACCCCGCAAAATAATATTACAACTTATTACATTTACAGCGAATGAATTAATACAAAAACCCATCACAAAACCCCGGCTAATCATCACAACAATCCAATACAGTTCATAATCATAAACTGTTAAAAAAACATCACAGATATGTGCAACCCGCTGCCAACGGACATACTAGCAGTTAGGGGAGGTTTACGAACACATAATACAGTTCACAGATATAATCAAATAAGCAAACATCGTATAATTTCGATCGATCAAACACATAATATTCTACTCCAAAACTTCTCTGTAAACCTGAGACTTGAGCAGATAAAATATCATACCAGAAAAGACAAAATATCACAGAAGATGCACAGGGAAAAACTGGGCTGAATCGGCTCCAACTCGGCCGCGGATCCGCGGCGGATCGGTAGGATCAGCCGCGGTTCCGCGGCTCAGTGGCCGATTCAGGAGCCCATTTTTTTCCAGTGTTCTTATAATTTCATGTAGGTTAGTTTGGAGGTCCCAGAAAAATTTTTGGGCCTCATTTTAAAATCGACAGAAACTATGTGATATCGGTATATTTTCCAGTTTGTTTTACGTTCGAAATTCATACGACTTTGCAAGTGAGTTAATTATTGTTTATTGAGGCTATGATACCACTGTAAGTCGATGTGCAACACCCCACGAGTTGCGGGGAGGCGGAAATATGAAAAACGATCTTGTTCTTTAAGCATACATCGACTAACCGAAGATCTTTGCTAAACGATAATTAACAACAGCCATAGAAGTTCTTAGCTACTATGTAAAGAGATTATACCTAGTGAATCGTGTCCTTCGTCTTTACGATCTCTACGTCCTCCTCGGCCTCCTCTAAGTGATAGATGATCCACCCGAGAACCCTAATCCAAACTTCACCTCCTAACTTGAGGTAACTAAGTTTCTCTAGTTGCTAGTCAAATGAACTTAGATCATATAGATTTAGGTTATGGAATGTTTAGTCTATTCTAATCCTTGTTCTCAACTCATGAGTGGTAGGATTAGAGTTTGAAGAGAGAGTGAGCTTGAGGAGAGAGAAGGTGAACAAGAATAATAATAATGATATTGTTTCTCACTTGATATATGAAGCATAATGAATAAATGAATAAAATGAGATTATTCATCATGCTACATTAATGCATTATGAGTGATTCACTTTGTGAGTCATTAAGCATTTAATAATGCATTAATGACATAATGAATCACATATTATGAGTCACAATATCATTTAATGATAATGCCACCTAAACCCTCAAGTCACCATGCATCTAGAAGCTTCCCGTATAATTACGAGAACGCCCCTCCTATCCGTGAAAACACGGAAAAACTTTAGACTGTATAAATCCAATAACTTGATACTAGAATCTGGCTTAATCCAAAGCCAGCTAGTGAAAACTGTCCGAACATCGTACGTGCGTTTAAACATGTATGCGTCCGAACCCTTGTCGTAAAACCGTACGACCTCTATATCGTTTCGCCTGGAGTTGGGAAATCTCTGTGTGGGACTCTAAAGACTCGACTAATACTCTGGCAGTGGGTTTAACCACAGACCGCAAGCGGCACTAGCTGTACGTAATGGTCCCCAGGTAGATGTCGATAAGAAGGACGATGAGGAAACCCATCCGAACTCCTACTGAGCCTGTCCGTGACAATATCCGCGCAGTCCGGTCTATTCGTCTAAGAGTATCGCATGTATGGTCTAGGGGGGTGGTGAACGTCAGACCCCTAATAACCGTAAAAGTCGTGCTGGCATGGCTCAAAACCATCCGAGAATCTACTGATCAGTCCATCAGTAATTCTCAATCAGCCCTGACCAGGGACTTATGGTAATGACCAACCGATCACTGTGCGATATCAACTCCCTATACCGGGAGAGACGAATCCTTAACAGTCGCTCACTGCCTCCACGTGGCTCGGGACTGTGCCCAACTAAAACCTGTTTGCACGACTCCTTTGAACCGTGGTAGGGTAGTAATCAAAGCACAGTGGGAACTCACACGAGACAAATGATGACCTTAAGTCAACGGACTATCTGCACACATGTCACCTGAGAACTGCTATCTGACGTTAGGTATAAATACCATCCAGTCAGTTCTCAGCGAGTCCTATCCGGTGTACTCACACCCAGTGAGCATCTGTATACAATCTTAGGTGCACATCACCAATGGCTGCGGGACCAATCCATCGCCCCTCGTCAGGGTCTAGATATATATACACTAGTCTATTCTGGAGTATCGATGCCCAGTCTCGATACTCCTGCGACCAGGGACATCTAAGGATGTGCCTATTGACTATCCAACTCCCACAAGTATGACTGCCATCACAACGCCGGTAGTCAGGCAAACACCTTATGGGCTTTATCAACATGTTTATAAATACAAAGTAAAATATATCACACGTTAAGATAAAGTCAAACCAAATAGCTTACTATCATATTAAGCAAGATTGTCATGTACATACATATCCCTAGCATCCTATACAATGAAGGCGTCTAGGGCATATATATCCAACATGTACTTCATTACATTCACTGATGATCTCTCAAGATTCGGATATATGTTCCTGTTGAAACACAAGTCTGAAGCTTTTGAGAAATTCAAAGAATATAAGTCAGAAGTAGAGAACCAAAAACGAGTATAAGTATTATGTCCTTTGATATGATCAAGGAGGAGAATACTTGAGCACGGAGATCCTGGACTATTCTAAAGGAGAATGAGATTCTCTCTCAGCATTACTCCTCTGTATACATCACAGTACGATGGTATATCGGGGTGGATCAATCGCACCCTATATGATATGGTGTGCTCTTTGATGAGTATTACTGAGTTACCTATTTTCTTTTGGGGGTTATGCACTTGTGAAGCTGCATACCTATTGAATAGGGTTCCAATCAAATCAGGTGCCTACCACTCCATATGTGATATGGTATGGGAAGAGCCCATCTCTTAAGGATGTTAAGATTTGGGGTTGTCCGACCTATGTCTAAAAGCAAAATCCGGACAAGCTCGAGGCAAGGTCAGTTCTGTGGAAGTTTGTTGGATATCCCAAGCATTCGCAAGGGAAGGTCTTCTACCACACCGAGGAACAAAATGTGTTTTATTTCTCGGCATGCTACCTTTTTAGAAAAATGTATTTCTTGTGAAGAAATTAGTGGTCATGAGGTAGAACTGGAAGGAGTTCCAGCTATACAAACTGCAGTTGATGATTTGGTAGAACCGGAAGATTCAATAGATCCAAACGAACCTCAGCCTCTCCTCTGATCTCGTAGGGTTCCTCATCCACCTGAGAGATACTTCAGTTTTCTCTATGACAGTGGGAGCGAGGATTGCATCATGAGATGATGACCCAACTAGTTTCGAGCAGGCCATCAGGAGTGGGGACTCTGTGAGAATGGCTGGATGCTAAGCAATCTGAGATGGAATCCATATACACCAACAAAGTATGGACTTTGGTTGCTTTATCATAGCTAAGTGTAAATGGTTAGGTTAAACAAAGATCTAAGGTAAAACAAAACAAGTGGAATTTTTCAAAGCAACCACAAGCTTCTACAAGCTTCTTCCTTATGAAAGAAATTCCACTAATTTGTAATTACCTTAAATAAATGTAAACCACCATTTAAAAATAGAATGGTGTGAGTCTTGTACACCCATGTTTAGTGTATCATCAACCATGATACAAAACAAAACACTTTTAATATATATATCATATATATATATATATATATATATATATTCAAGTGTGCAAGTGTGAGAAAAACCCTAAAGTGAATAAGTGTTAGCAAATGTAAATTAGTATATCTAATATACAATTATACACTTAATTATTAAATCAACACTTGACTTAATAATCCGGTCATATCTCATATTACCGGCTAACATCCATCGTATCGACTTATCGAATCAACGCTTGATTCGATAACCCGGTCATATCATATATGACCGACCGATACATAAAGTCGCCAGAATAGAATACGGTATCACATACACGCATTTATTCTCGGTCTCGCACATATCACATATGTGCTCCTATTTCGTTTCGCCTGAGCCAGTAAAACCTCTGTGTAGGACTCTAAAGACTCGTCAATACGCCGGCAGTAGGTGATGATCACATCACGCACCCACAAGCCGTCAGCGGTACTAGCTGGACGTAACGGCTACCCGGGTATTGAGCGATCAGAAGATCAGCAAGGAAGCCCGCTCCAACTCCTGTTAAAGCCTGCCGGTAACACTTCCCATACAATCCGGTCTCCTCGTCTGATATGTTGCATATCAAGTCTAGGGTTGGTTAACTTCAGACCCTAATAACCGATAAGTCGTGCCGATATGAGGCTCATAACGGGTCGAGAAACTACTGGTAACACTTACCAGTAAATCTCTAATCAGCCCTGGCCAGGGACTTCCCTGTTACGGCCAATCGAGCACAGCGCAACATCAACCCCCAATACCGGGAGAGACGATGTAGGGTTCCTAGGCACACACTAGAGGTCTCACAAGGCATCAACCATGCCAATTTCAAAATTTAACGGTGCCGAGAAACCCTAATACGGATCGTTGGCTAGATGTTTAGGCGAAAAACAAACTAGTTAACACTTAACTACAAGAATACGGAAATACAACCTTTGTAGATCCGGTCCTCCACCTCCAGGGCTCCATGATGAAGTCCTCTCCGCTGTCCAAATCAAATCCCGGGCTCTAGCGTCGGCTTCATCGGAGAAAGAGCGGGCTAGGTCATCGACGACGTGCCGAAGATGATCTACGTCGAGGCATCGCTAGATCGAGCTCCAACTTCACCAAGTCATGAAACTTGTGAAGAAAACACACTATACTACTTGGCAAGAGGTAGAGGATGAAGAAATAGGAAGTGGGTTCACTTTAGAATTGGATTTCTCACACTTTTCATCAATCCACCATTGATGAAGTGAAGCTTTCTTCATTGAAGAAGATGAAGAAGAAGAAGCCAATGAATATCATAAGTTAAATTCTAAAATGAAAAGAATAATGAATTCTTATCATAATAGAACCATGGTTAGGTGTAGAGAATTAATTAGGGTTAAGTGGAATGGTTAGGGTTAAGGATGAGACAAAGTGGTCACAAAGTCAAAGTATTCATGAAGCTTCATGAAAGAACAAAAAATGCCACCATTTTATCATTTCCTTTCCTTTTTCCAAAAGAATAAATAAATGAATAAAATGAATAAGCAAATAAAAAAACCCTAACCATTTCATTAACCAAGGTTTAATTCTTTATACTTAACCAATTTTACATGCACCATCAAACATGATACAAGCATGTGCACAAAATCATATCACATATATAATGCGCACATCCGAGCGAGAAAATCCATTTAAAGTGAACCAATACTAGTTAATGCAAAGTAATATATCAAATATATAATTATACATTAAATCATTAAATCAACACTTGATTTAACGATCCGGTCATATCGCATACAACCGACTAATATCCAATGTATCGGCTTATCGAATCAACCCTTGATTCGATAACTAGGTTATATCGCATACAAGCAATCGATACATTCATCGTGAGAATGAAATACGGTATCACATACACGCATTATTCTCGGTCCTGCACATATCTCATATGCGCTCCTATTTCGTTTCGCTTGAGCCAGGAAACCTCTGTGTAGGACTCTAAAGACTCGTCAATACGCCGGCAGCAGGTGATGATCATATCAAACACCCACAAGCCGCAAGCGGTCTGCTAAACGTAACGGCCACCCGGATATTGAGCGATCAGAAGATCGACGAGCAAGCCCGCTCATACTCCTGTGAATCCAACCAGTAACACTACCGTACAGTCCGGTCTGATCGTCTGATATGTCGCATATCTCGCCTAGGGGTGGTAAACGTCAGACCCCAATAGCTCGATAAGTCGTGTCGATATGAGGTCTATAACAATTCGAGAAACTACTGGTAACACTTACCAGTAAATCTCAGCAACCCTGGCCAGGGATTTCCTGTTATAGCCAATCGAACACAGCGCAACATCAACCCCCTATACCGGGAGAGACGAATCCCCTCCTATCGCTCATTGCCTCCATGTGACTCGGGACTGTACCCAAAAACCACCGTTTTGCACGCCCTCTTGGACGTGGTAAGATGGAAATCAAAGCACAGTGGGAACCACACAAGACTCTATGACGATCTCGGGTCAACAGACTACTCTGTACCAGTGTCACCAGAGAACTGCCATCTGACGTAAGGTATAATACCATCTGGGAGTTCTCGGCGAGTCCGTCCAGTGTACCCAGTCTCTACTGAGCACCCGTATATCATCTCTGATGTCAAACACCAATGGATATGGGATCTTCCATCGCCCATCTGTATGGGTCGAGAAGGTATACACTAGTCTACTCTAGTATATCGATGCCCCGTCTCGATACACCCACGACTAGGGACTTTGAAGGATGTACTTATGGACTACCATGTCCCCACTAGTATGATCTGCATCATAGTCCAGGTAGTCAAGTACACATCCTAAGGGCTTTACCAACATGTAACAGAGAGACAAACAGTATACACGTTAAGGTAAAGATCAACCAGATAGCATACTATCATGTCGAGCAAGAAAGTCCTCCCTATATATGTCCCAGCATCCACTACAATATACATCCTATGTACAGTAATGGCCTCTAGGGCATACATATAACTAACAATCTCCCACTTGCACTAGGGCCATCTGTAGCAGTGGTTGTAGTATCTCATACTCAACCATCCCATAAAAGTCTCTCTCTGGGAAAAGGCCTTTGTGAGTGGATCCGCCATGTTGTCCTCTGAGTCTACTCTCCTAACCTCGATCACCCTGGAGATCAACTATCTCCATGATCAGGTGACACCGCCTTAGAATATGTTTGCATCACTGATGGGACCGTTGTTCCTTGGCATAAGCCACAACTCCATTGTCTCACAATGGTTGGAACGTAGTTCATCTAATGAACCAATATACACCCAAACATCCTCCTTGGTAGCATCTTAAGTAGCGATGTATCGAGCCTTTATCGTCTAGTATGCCACGGTATCTAGCTTGGAATTCTTCCAACATACCGTCCCTTTACTGAGGGTAAAGACAATGCCTGTGACTGACATTCAGTCGTCTTTATCACCCTGGAACCCTTCCAGTGATTCTCTCCAGGATCGATTGATACCATCTCGCTACAACTAGTGAGAATCCTAACATCCAATTAGATCTATCTCATAGATCCAAAACCCAGGATTTAGGAGGTATGACTTTCATCCTATATGGAGAATCATTGTGATAAGCGGAGATTGATCGAGCGTAGCATAGGAAACTCCTTCCCTATCAAGAGTATGTCATTCACGTACTCTACGAGGATCGTCACCATACTCCCTACTACCTTTTTGTTTATACAAGGTTCATCTACCATTTTGATGATGTCAACTTCTTTGACTAATCCATCAAAACAGATGTTTCAACTCCGCGATGCCTGCTTTATCCTATAAAGCATCTTGCACACGTTTCCGCTGCTCCCACTGTCTACGAGGCCCTCTGGCTGTGTACTTATAGACGCACTCTTCTAAAATATCATTTAGAAAAGCAGTCATGACACCCAACTGCCAGATATCGTAGTCATGGTATGTAGCCATGGCAAGTAGTATCTGGATGGACTTAAGCATAGGTACTGGAAAAGGTTTCATCATTATCCACGCCTGGTCGATGACGAAAACCTTTAACAAGTCCAGCTTTGAAAGTCTCAACCTTTCCAAGTACGCCAAGTAATCTTCTCAAGATATACTTGCTCCTGATGGGAATTTAACCCTTCAGATATAGCAACCAAAGTCCATACTTTGTTGGTGTATAAGGATTCCATCTCAGATCGCTAAGCATCCAGCCATTCTTACAGAGTCACACTCCTGATGGCCAGCTCGAAACTAGTTAGGTCATTATCTCATGATGCAATCCTCGCTCCCACTGTCATAGAGAAACAGAAGTATCTCTCAGATGGGTGAGGAACCCTACTAGATCGGCGGAGAGGCTGAGGTTCGTTGGAATCTACTGAATCCTTTGGTTCACCAAATCATCTGCTGTAGTTTGTATAGCTGGAACCTTTCCAGTTCTACATTACAGACTTTGCCTCGAGCTTGTCCAGATTTTGCTTTTAGACATAGGCCGGACAACCCCAAATCTTAACTAACTTAAGAAATGGGCTCTTCCCTTTCCATATCACATATGAAGTGGTAGGCACTGATTTGATTCGAACCCGATTCAATAGGTATGCAGCTTCTCAAGCGCATAACTCCCAAAAGGAAATAGATAACTCAGTAGTACTTATCACAGAGCACACCATATCATATAGGGTGTGATTGCTCCGCCCCGATATACCATCGTGCCATGGTGTATACGGAGGAGTAATACTGAGAGAGAATCTCATTCTCCTTTAGAATAGTCCAGGAATTCCATGCACAAGTATTCTCCTCCCTGATCTCATCATAGGACATAATACTTATACCCGTATTTTGGTTCTCTACTTCTCGCTTATATTCTGTGAATATCTCAAAAGGTTCGGACTCATGTTTCAACAGGAACATATGACTGAATTTTGAGAGATTATCAGAGAATATAATGAAGTATAAAGAACCATTCCTGGCATGTGTAGACAGGGGACCTTACATACATCAACATGTATCATCCCAAGAGTTTACTAACTCATTCTCTGTTTCCAATAAACAGAGCTGAGGTCATTTTATCTTTGTGACATGACTCGCAAGTTTCATAAGATGTAAATTCAAACTAATTTAAATATGCATCTAAATGTAACTTCAGCCAGTCGGGTCGCATTGATATGACCTAGTCTACAATGCCTCAAGAAGGATTCGTTCATTTCTGAACTCTTCCTCTTGTGTGTGTTCCGTATACTAAGAACTGTAGTTTGATTTAGAACATCAATGCTTTTAGATAACGTGCCTGATCCTATCAACTTTTGATATAGGAAATGTTCAAAACATAATCCAACAATACAAAATTTTATCCTTTCTTTACTAATAAAGAGACTGATATGATTTTGTATATCAGGTTCGGTATCTAATAACATTCGTTCAGAATCAATGTATTTGGAATACAGGGTGACAGTGACCAACAGACTTGGCTGCAACACTTGCCCCGTTTTCTGTCTCATGAAACTTATCACCCGTTCTCAGTTTTTCTACCTTTCTGTAGCCCTATGTAACATATTACATATCGGGATCCTGATCTGGTATCACATACCCAGGACGTCAAGGATACTGAGAAACAGTTCTTTGTAATAAACACACCCGAAGGAGATGCATCATATGCACTTTCTTCGTTTGGGCGGTACGGGAAATCTGGTATTCCCCAATTTCCTGCTCTGTCTTATAACAATTATAAGTTGGAGCGGGAGCAACGTTCCCCAGCTCAGTATAACAAGCGGGTTCAGTCAATATTCCGTATTGTTATCTTGATTAAGGCGTGATATGGTCGCTACCTGGAGAGAGAGAGAAGAAAACACTCAGCGTGTGCTTTAGCAAGAATAGATTGGTTATTATTTTATCTAATCAGGATGGCTCCCACTGCTTTTTATCAAATCTTCCTTCAAACCCTAAAAGGAAAGACTAGCCGGGATTAATTACACACTACAAGTTCGCCAATCTTTCAGCCAGGCCAGTGTCGGTACTTTGAGGGAGGTCCCCCGTGCTTTCGCACGAACCTAATTAATGTAAACCTCGTTTTCCCAGAGGCGTAACCTCGTTAACACCTTTCTAGACACCTACTTGATCGGCTAATTGTAATGTATAAAACTCTCCCAGGAGTAACTCTTACTCGCAGCGGGTATCGGGATCCAACTATCTCATAGAAGGTATGCAATCTCATTGCAAATTTCAACACTTGAAATTCCCGATAATATTTTGCCCCTAGCGTGCTATGACCTTGACGCATGCCAAACAACCCATAGTCCGCTAGTCAAGTTCAACCCGTACATTTCTTGATCGAATTAAACCCACCCGCACGACCCTTGACGCATGCCAAACAACGCCGTACGAATACCCTAATCCAATCGCATCGTATGCTAGCAGATAAGCACTAGTTAGCTACCGTACACTACGCCTTGACGCATGCCAAACAACCGCAGCACGAATACTAACTAGTACTTATCTGAAATGACGGAGGGCTACGACAGGTTTTTCTGAAAACCTATTGCGTAATGAACTTGATATCGTTGCAGAATCAAATGATTTTAAAAAAATGGAGTGTTTTTTAGGCTTTTCTAGTTTTGCTAAAGGAGTCACTCCCGGTGAAGGGATCGTCGGTCCTTTCCTCGTCGAATGAGGTGCGGGATATATCATATATATCACTGTGCAAAGCAAAAACTCTTAAAAGCAATCAAAAGACAAACCGAGTGTGTAGCATCTGCCAGTTATTGCTAAAGGAGTCACTCCCAGTGAGGGGATCTCGGTCCTTTCCTCATCGAATAAGGTGCAGGATATATCACATATACCGCTGTGCAAAGCAAGAACTGTAGCTACCTGTTTTATTTTGAAATTCGATTCTACAACATCTTAGGTTTCTTTTTTTTCATTAATCTCATTAATGAAGTCCCATCATTTAATTACCTAAACATCACAGATAAATACGACGTACACTTATGCCATCCGCATTCGCCTCGATGTCCCCTCGTGCACCGTTAGGTTAGGTAACTAACGGCAGAGCGGGGCAGGGCTAGCGCGGGTGTAAAACATAAGTAACGCCTATATAATATATCATATATACTATATACTGTATGTATCACAGAACATCACATGATCACATCATAGATATCGCAGCAGAAGAAACATATGAAATATTGGATATACTAGGACGTCCGTGTTTTCAATACGAGCCAGTATAAAACACGGATTCCACGGTCGCGATGAATAGCCAAACCTACACCCCTAGACCCCTACGAGAGCGGCAAGCAACCCTACCAATTCTGGAGTTAGGAGACCCGGACTCGACTCCTCGAGTTGGTCTCCCACTGGACTCCAGAACCCGGTTACTTGTGCTCCCCTCCTTGGGTCTATCCTAGTGCGGAAAAGTAAATAATATACAAAAGGTGACATCTTTCACAACCTGGAAGTGCCCCAATAAAAGAATATTACATACAAGTTTTTACATGAATGAAAATGAAAAACACTCATCTCACATAAAAACCCCTGGCTATTCAAAGACGACGATCCAATATAACATATCCAGCAACACATAACATCACATGTCATCAACGTAAGTAAACATGCGTATCCCAATTGTCGTTGACATATAGCAACGAAACCGGCGATATCACATATTACACTTACGGTCACAGAAAAGAAAGTGTAAAACTACAACAGTTGGAATCCGCAACCTCTTTAGACATCGCATGCCTAATCAAATGAATTACTTAGACATCGCATGCCTAATAATTATAAACCCCGCATTTTAGTCTCAAAATCGAAAACACTTTTCAATACCAAGTCGGGTAATTCAACAAGATTCCCGACATCCTGATCGAATGCTCGTCGCAAACTTCAGTAGGCGGCCGCACCCCCGATACCGTCGACGAAGTGCACCAAGGCGGAACACCGCTACCGCGAGCACCCGAACGGATGCTTTCGGCGACGGGGTTCTCCTACAGTCACTTGGTCGGGGCTATGGAGTGAGGCTGTCTATTAAGTTTACCCGGCGAGTATCCGCGTACGCTACGTGATTGCGACGGACTTTTGATCACATCAAAATTCCGTGGCAACCGATCAAGTGAGACTAAATTTCTAGATTTATAACATTCATTCAGTTATCTCATAACTTTTGTGAATTCCAATTATTGTATCCCATTCCGGATAAATAGAAATTGATAAACTTTCCGATCGAACAGTCAAACACCCAAGTTTTCCCGAAACAGATCAACTCTTGAAATAAGTCTAAAAACATTCAGTTCGTGCCTCAGTACCAACGGTCCAGCCGTAGAAGGGTCAAGCCAACGCCTCACATGTGGAACGCCGTACTGCCCCAAACCCGAAGGTTCAAAGGGCAGTTCAAGACGGTCACATAATCGAGTTAAGGTTTGTTGTCTTCTAGAGGGACCGTCGCGTTACTTGCACTACTTAGAACATCGTTAAACCACGGAAAAATCCAACACTTGGAAATTTCCCGATAGGGGAAAAATTGGGTATTTATATCCGGTCGAACTTTTTAACATATTCCAAAATTATCCGGAAAAACAAATAGACAAAGTTTGACAATCCGATCGAATACTCGAATCCCCAAAACAACCCCAGAAAATTCAACTCTTGAATAAAATTTAAAAATTCCCATAAAATCCAGCATCAGAAAAGAGGAGTTACTGTGCAACAATTACAGTGAGATACGACCGTACGGCCGCGGAACCGCCGCATAAGCAGGGCTTATGCCGCGGTTCCGCCGCACTATGGAAGCTTCACTGGAAAAATTTTGCATCGTAATTCTTAGTTTTCCCTGCTGAATTTTTTAGCAATTTTTAATTTGGAAAAATCCCAGTTTTTAGAAAAAGTCCAGAGAGCATGGATTGTGTTAGGGTTTCGGTTCGTTCGGGTTTCAAACTTCGTCTAGACATCGCCTAAGGCTCTAGCTAGGCTCTGATACCACTGTAGGGTTCCTAGGCACACACTAGAGGTCTCACAAGGCATCAACCATACCAATTTCAAAATTTAACGGTGCCGAGAAACCCTAATACGGATCGTTGGCTAGATGTTTAGGCGAAAAACAAACTAGTTAACACTTAACTACAAGAATACGGAAATACAACCTTTGTAGATCCGGTCCTCCACCTCCAGGGCTCCATGATGAAGTCCTCTCCGCTGTCCAAATCAAATCCCGGGCTCTAGCGTCGGCTTCATCGGAGAAAGAGCGGGCTAGGTCATCGACGACGTGCCGAAGATGATCTACGTCGAGGCATCGCTAGATCAAGCTCCAACTTCACCAAGTCATGAAACTTGTGAAGAAAACACACTCTACTACTTGGCAAGAGGTAGTGGATGAAGAAATAGGAAGTGGGTTCACTTTAGAATTGGATTTCTCACACTTTTCATCAATCCACCATTGATGAAGTGAAGCTTTCTTCATTGAAGAAGATGAAGAAGAAGAAGCCAATGAATATCATAAGTTAAATTCTAAAATGAAAAGAATAATGAATTCTTATCATAATAGAACCATGGTTAGGTGTAGAGAATTAATTAGGGTTAAGTGGAATGGTTAGGGTTAAGGATGAGACAAAGTGGTCACAAAGTCAAAGTATTCATGAAGCTTCATGAAAGAACAAAGAATGCCACCATTTTATCATTTCCTTTTCTTTTTCCAAAAGAATAAATAAATGAATAAAATGAATAAGCAAATAAAAAAACCCTAACCATTTCATTAACCAAGGTTTAATTCTTTATACTTAACCAATTTTACATGCACCATCAAACATGATACAAGCATGTGCACAAAATCATATCACATATATAATGCGCACATCCGAGCGAGAAAATCCATTTAAAGTGAACCAATACTAGTTAATGCAAATTAATATATCAAATATATAATTATACATTAAATCATTAAATCAACACTTGATTTAACGATCCGGTCATATCGCATACAACCGACTAATATCCAATGTATCGGCATATCGAATCAACCCTTGATTCGATAACTAGGTTATATCGCATACAACCAATCGATACATTCATCGCGAGAATGAAATACGGTATCACATACACGCATTATTCTCGGTCCTGCACATATCTCATATGCGCTCGTATTTCGTTTCGCTTGAGCCAGGAAACCTCTGTGTAGGACTCTAAAGACTCGTCAATACGCCGGCAGCAGGTGATGATCATATCAAACACCCACAAGCCACAAGCGGTCTGCTAAACGTAACGGCCACCCGGGTATTGAGCGATCAGAAGATCGACGAGCAAGCCCGCTCACACTCCTGTGAATCCAACCAGTAACACTACCGTACAGTCCGGTCTGATCGTCTGATATGTCGCATATCTCGCCTAGGGGTGGTAAACGTCAGACCCCAATAGCTCGATAAGTCGTGTCGATATGAGGTCTATAACAATTCGAGAAACTACTGGTAACACTTACCAGTAAATCTCAGCAACCCTGGCCAGGGATTTCCTGTTATAGCCAATCGAACACAGTGCAACATCAACCCCCTATACCGGGAGAGACGAATCCCCTCCTATCGCTCATTGCCTCCATGTGACTCGGGACTGTACCCAAAAACCACCGTTTTGCACGCCCTCTTGGACGTGGTAAGATGGAAATCAAAGCACAGTGGGAACCACACAAGACTCTATGACGATCTCGGGTCAACAGACTACTCTGTACCAGTGTCACCAGAGAACTGCCATCTGACGTAAGGTATAATACCATCTGGGAGTTCTCGGCGAGTCCGTCCAGAGTACCCAGTCTCTACTGAGCACCCGTATATCATCTCTGATGTCAAACACCAATGGATATGGGATCATCCATCGCCCATCTGTATGGGTCGAGAAGGTATACGCTAGTCTACTCTGGTATATCGATGCCCCGTCTCGATACACCCACGACTAGGGACTTTGAAGGATGTACTTATGGACTACCATGTCCCCACTAGTATGATCCGCATCATAGTCCAGGTAGTCAAGTACACATCCTAAGGGCTTTACCAACATGTAACAGAGAGACAAACAGTATACACGTTAAGGTAAAGATCAACCAGATAGCATACTATCATGTCGAGCAAGAAAGTCCTCCCTATATATGTCCCAGCATCCACTACAATATATATCCTATGTACAGTAATGGCCTCTAGGGCATACAAATAACTAACAGATGAAACCCCTCCTATCGCTCATTGCTTCCATGTGATTCGGGACTGTACCCAAAAACCACCGTTTTGCACGCCCTCATGGACATGGTAAGGTGGAAATCAAAGCACAGTGGGATTCACACAAGACTCTATGACGATCTCGGGTCTACAGACTAAACTGCACAAGTGTCACCAGAGAACTGCCATCTGACGTGAAGTATAATACCATCTAGGAGTTCTCGGCGAGTCCGTCCAGTGTACCCTGTCTCCACTAAGCACCCGTATACCATCTCAGATGTCAAACACCAATGGATATGGGATCATCCATCGCCCATCTCATGGGTCGACAAGCATATACGCTAGTCTACATTGGTATATCGATGCCCCGTCTCGATACACCCTCGACTAGGGACCTTGAAGGATGTACTTATGGACTACCATGTCCCCACTAGTATGATCCGCATCATAGTCTAGGTAGTTAAGTATACATCCTAAGGGCTTTACCAACATGTAACTATAAGACAGTATAAAGAGACAAGTATACATGTTAAAGTAAAGAGCAACTAGATAGCATACTATCATGACGAGCAAGAAAGTCCTCCCTATATATGTCCAAGCATCCAATATAATGTACATCATCTGTACAATACTGGTCTCTAGGGCATACATACAACTAACACTTCGTGTCTGAGTTGCCTCGGTCCAGAGGTGGGAGCCCGTAAAAGAACCCGGCGATGTGGTGCCCGTTCCGACGAGGAGATGAAGACCGGAGGTTCCGCGAGGAGATCGGAGTGGAGGCCGAAGACCGAAGGACACGAATCGCTCGGTATAGCACTCTACCCCTTTTTCTAGTTTGCTAGAGTTAGGTTAATGGCCCGATCCGGGATTTTTATGTGCGGTAGTGCCGGTTCTAGTTTTTAGAAAAGTTTCGTTTCCGCATTCCGGCGTCGGATTGACGGCCGGGGCGCCGCCGTGCACTTACATCAGGCTATCCACACGACCAGGGGAACGTCGGGTTTCAGTAGCGGCTCTATGAAACCCGGGATCCCGGATATCTGTATTGTACTGTGATACTTATTACATTTCCGTGATGTTGCATTTTATCACGCCTTGAGCGAATATTATATATTGATATATATACTAGTAGATGTTGTATATTTTTTGCATCCGCGCTAGTCCAGTCCCCTCTCTGTCGTTAGTTAAGTAACCTAACGGGTGATGACGGGACCCAGTGGCGAATGCGGATGGCATATGCGTACATCATTATTTTCTTTCTTTATTTGTGTGATCAATTGATGGGACTGCGTTGATTCGGATCAATGCAAGCTAAACAAACCTATTCTGATGTTGTTGGAATATTTTTCAAAAAGCTGTTATTGCAAGGGCATTCTCTTTTGTTTTGCACAGTAGTATTCGGTTATGAATATCCAGCTCCTCAGTCGAAGAGGCAAGGGCCGAGATCCCTTCACCGGGAGTGACCCCTTGGACAGAAGTTTACTTCAGGGCAATAACTTCATTATAGTCGTTTACTTTTGCTTTGCATCGTGGTATTCAGTTGGAATATCCTGCACCTCATTCTACAGGGAAAGAGCCGAGATCCCTTCACCGGAAGTGATCTCTTTAGCAAAGGTTTTCGTCACTATATTTTTAAAAAGCTATCCAGTTCCTTCAACGATATCAAGTTCATTACGTTAAAGGTTTTTCACCAAAAACCATTCGTAGCCCTCCGTCATTTCAGAAAGGTAGCACTTAGTATTCATGCTATGTATGTTGGCCTTCGTCAAGGCATAGTGTATGGTAGCTATTTGTTACTTTTCTACAGCATAGATAGATGAATTGGTTTGGGATAGTCGTACTACTATTTTGGCCTTCGTCAAGGGTATGTACGGATGGGGTCAGATTAACCTGGATAATGACGGGTAGAACTTGACATGTGACTTATGATATGTTGGCATTCGTCAAGGTCATAAGAGCATGGGGTAAAAATCACATCGGGAGTTTCTAAAGAAACTGAAACTTGCCAGATATGCGCATACCTTCTGGAGTGTGATAACGTGAGCGGATTCCGTCACGTTATCATGCGATGATAGTCGGATCCCGATTCCCACTGATGAGTTGGTTTACTCCTCGGGTGATCCCGACTAATTCTTCTTTCAGGTTTGGGGAAGAATTTGACGTTACAGTTGGAGGTTTCCTGATTAGATAAATTGATAACCATTCTGATCTAGGTTAGAGTGCACGCTGAGTGTTTTTTTTCTCTCTCTTTGGCAGCGACCATGACCCGACCCTTGACTATGACTCAGTGACTAAGTTGACCGAACCTTCTTAAACACTGGCTTTTGGATTGTCAGAGTTGCATACCTGGTTGCCACTCCTACTTTTACCCTTTTCCTCCAGGACACCCCGTATTACTATGAACGTCCACTTCTATTGGACAAAACAATCGTATGGTTATATACGAACTCGAAGGAATTTATTCGAGGATGGTTTCCGGTTCTGGAGAAAACGAATAGGACTATTCTGTTGTCTTTTTCTTTTACCTTCTCTCATGTTGAGAGTACTCCTTAGTTTAGGACAGTACACCTATTACGCAAATTGGATAGTCTTCTTCCAAACCATAGGCAGGTGTCGAACGGTGGGGAATGAAGAAAACCAATTAGCATAACCATGGTGTACAGAAGGTATTAAGTTAAGACAAATAAAGGGATTAGTAAGAGGGCAAAGTAAACTGCGACTGCTATTTATGACCAAACCAAGTATTTCTTCGCCAATCCTAAATTACCTTTGTATTTCTCCAGAACACTCCGTATCACTATGAAGATCCACAGTTTATTTGGATACTCCATCGTATGGTTATATACGAACTCGAAGGAACTTGTTCCAGTTCGGGGATGGATTCTGGTTCGGGAGAAATAGGAATAAGGTTTATTCGGTTGTCTTTTATCTTCACCTTCTTTCGCATTGCGAGTGCTCCTAGTATTAGGACAGTATACCCATTATGCTTATTGGATAGTCTTCTTCCAAACCATAGGCTGGTGCCGAACGGTAGGGAAGGAAGAAAACCATTTAGCCTAAGAGGGTGTACAGAAGGTAATGACTAAAGACATATAAAGGGATTTGGAGAGATGGCAAAGAATTATACGGTTACAGTTGTGAATCTGGATAATGGAAGAGGCATTACTAGGAATACCGGGATACCCCATCGAAACATTTCAATGTTTCAGTTTCACTGTGGACTGTTAAAAGAAAACTAATTTCCTAATTAGCCCTTGCTCCAGGGTATGTATTTACCAGGTATGATTCTCACATCTGTATGGTTTTACAGATGATGAGTGGGAGTAAATTATTGGGAATTAGGTGATTGTCCTCATTATATCGGAATTCGTTGTAATTGGTGATATTTGAGGAAATCGCCTGGGTTGTTTGACGGACGGCAAATATTTGGTTTTGAATATCCGCTGTTATGCACCAATTTCAAATGGATACATCTGTACGTCTATTTTTATAGAGTGAGATATACCTTTTTGAAATTATGTCGATGGCATTTACCTATATCAGTGGATGGTTAGGTAAGGAGCATTGAACAACGGTGTAATTCTTCTTAACCATAAGTACAGTTTTCGACCTACGACACACAGTGAATGAGTCACTAGACTCAGAGGACTTATACAGAGTATTGTATGTTGTCCAGGGTCCATGAGGACAGAGGGGTTGGTCTTCGTACTATATTCTGTTTACTTATGACTTCTCTAGTTCTTAGATATGTGTTTCGTAGAAATGCAAGGTCTAAGTTTTGAGAAGTTATAGGTATAAGAATAAAGTAGAGAACCAGGTATTGCAAGTATCAGGATTCTTCAAGGAGATCGTGTAAGTGCACGGCGGCGCCCCGGCCGTCAATCCGACGGCCAAATGCGGAAACGGTGATAAACTTTAATTTTGCGAATATTGCAAACCGGAACCACCGCGCACTAAACCCCGGATCGGGCCATTAAACTTGTCCTAGCTAACTAACAAGATAGGGAAGAGATATACCGAGTGATCCGAGTCCTCCGGTCTTCTCGTCATCGTCCCGATCTCTCGCGGAAAATCAGGTCGTCTCCTCCTCGCCGGAAGGGCACCACATCGCCTGCATCTTTTACGGGCTCCCGCCTCTATACCGAGGCAACTCGGGCACGAAGCTGGCTAGTCGACGTGCCCAAGGTTTGCTGTAGAAAGTGTAGTGCTTTGTCTCTTTGGGGTTTTAGTTGCCATGGAGGATGAAGGAGGAGGTTAGGAAAATTGGTGCTTTCAATTTTCTAGCAAGAGGAATATGAGAACAAGAATGATGCCATCACAACCAAAAATGAAACCCTCTCATATTTTTTTTTCTCTCATCTCAATGTGGCCGGCCATCATCTCATGTGAGAATGGTGGAGTGATCAAATACATATACATAATAAGAAGGGAGGTGAGTGTAGGAGATGAGAAGAGGTGACCCCATCAAAAAAGGAAAGTTTCAAATCAAACCCTTAATCAACCCATACCCTTTCTTATCTCAGTAATGCACCATCATGGATGAAAGATATCATAATCAATACAATTGCAAGAAACCCCCTCCACAAATGTTATTTGCACAATTGCAAATAACCCCCTTCCATCGGAAAAGTCCGGCCGGGAAAGAACAAGGGAAAACCGGCCGGAACGGAATGCAAATTGGCAACTCCAGAAAACTGGTCCCGTAATAAATTACAGGAAAACCCCGATACTGTGCATACACACCCGCATCTGTATTCCGTCCGGATACAAATGCAAAGAGACAAAATCTACACTGTACTAAACTAGGATCCGGCTTAAACCAAAGCCGGCTAGTAATATCCGTTCGATCCTGATCCGTGCAATACCGCACGTATCCGATCGAACCTTGCCATATATCTATACGGCCTCTAGTACAAACCGTCCGATCCTGATCCGTGCAATACCGCACGTATCTGATCGGACCCTGCCATATCTCCATACGGCCTCTACAGCGTTTCGCCCGAAAGCTTGAGTAACTGAAAGTGTGGTGGACTCTAAAGACTCGTCAATACTATGGCTGAGGATTTAACCACTAGCACGTCAGAGGTATAAGCCGATACATAACGGGCCACCAGCTATTGACTAAAAGGGACGTCGATGAGCGAACTCATCCTGACACCCTACTGAGCCTGTCAGTGACAATATCCGTACAGTCCGGTCCGTTCGTCTACGAGCATCGCATGGCGGGCCTAGGGGGTTGGTAAAAGTCAGACCCCCAAAAGCGGTACAAGTCGTGTCGGAGTGTAGCCCAGAACACCCTGAGATACTACTGGAATACCTACCAGTAAATCTCCTGCCTTGGCCAAGGACTTCGTGTAATGGCTCTCCTAGACACAGCGCGACCTCACCCCCAATACCGGGAGAGACGAACCACTGAAGATCCGCTCACTGCCTCCATGTGGCTCGGGACTGTACCCAACTAAAACCTGTTTGCACGACTCCTTTGAGCCGTGGTAGGGTAGTAATCAAAGTACAGTGGGAACTCACACGAGACAAATGACGATCCCCAGGTCGATGAGCTAACCTGTATACATGTCACCTGGGAACTGCTATCTGACGTCAGGTATAAGACCAACTAGCATGTTCCCGGCGAGTCCTGTCCGGTGTACTCATAACCCAATAAGCACCTGTATACATCTTAGGTGATCCAACTGACACCAGTGGCTTGTGAGACCGGCCACCGCCCCTCGTCGGGGTCTCGACTGTATACACTAGTCTACTCTGGAGAATCGATGCCCTGTCTCGAAACTCCCACGACTAGGGACTTTTTAAGGATATGCTTGTAGACCCCAGCTCTCACGTATATGATCGCCCTCATACTGCCGGCAGTCAAGCAAGAATCCTAGGGGCTCTATCAACGTGCAATAGCGACCTGTCAGGTCACCTAAAGCAGTACACGATGATAAAGGTAAACCAGATAGCATACTATCATCTCGAGTAAGACTGTCGTACCTGGATAGGTCCTCCCTTAATCATTGCAATCACGTGCCTGTGATCCAATAATTGACTCTGAGGGCACTATCTCCAACAATCTCCCACTTGCACTCAAGGCTAATTATTGCGATGTCGCATACTCACAGCCCGTGTGATACCGAACACCTAACTCCTCTACTAGTCAGTCTCACAAAGCCTGTTTGCAAAACTCCTGCGTTCGAGGAATAGCCTCAGCGAGTGGATCCGCTCTGAAGTTTCTTTCTATGTCTCTCTCTATATCTCAAGTTCGCGGAGAAAGCCATCTCCCGAAATGAGCAATATCTGTCTTAGAATGCCTGGATGTCTGATGGGACCTAGCTCATAAATGAACTCCAAATCCAAACTTCTCAGACTGTATCGTCAACTGAACTTAATCAGTATCCTGCGCCATGCCTCCCTCAGTATCTACCTGGATCACCTGTCCAGAATGCTGTCCCTCGTCAGAGGGAAAACTATAACTCTGACAACCTCCTTGTCGTCCATGTCACCTTGGAAGCCTGGAATGATAACTGTCTCCCAAATGAGGCTGTCGTTATCATATCCCTAGAACATCCACTTATGTTCTAAAACTGCTTCCGACTGTTTCTCCAGGATTGGATCAATGTCAACTTATTTCATCTAGTGCAAGAACAACATCTGGTGTGGTACTTGACATCTCATGATTGACTCAATTGCCTAAGCAAGTGATCTGCCAATCATGCACATCCCTCTCTACTTTAGTCTATAAGACACCTTTAGAGAGGGTGACTCCATCACCTGCAGGTACACTACCGTGCCAGGAGTCGTCCATTCTAAATACTCTTAGAATGCTGTCAAAGTACCCTGATTGGGAAACCACCCAAATCTAGATCTAAAACCATAGATCTAGTAACCAGTATGTCTGATATTATGTCCAAGTCCCTTGTGGAGAAACCACTGTGTGACGACCAAAGTATAACCGATCGTAGTATAGGAATATCACTTCCTACTTTGTGTATGTCATCCAAAACCCGGATATCACACCCTACTACCTACTCAACAGATCCATCCCCTATTCTGATGAAGTCAAACCTATGACTGTCACATCAGAAATAGATGATCTATCTCCGCTACATCTGCTTTAGTCTATAAATAGACATAAGCCTGATGTCCACCAATGCTTCCGCTGCTCCCACTGACTACGACAACCCTCTGGCAGAGTCATATAGATGTGCACTTCTAAAGCTAGTTTAGAACGACGCTATACTCATCCTCCTGCCGGGTCTCGCAGCCTGGAACAACAACAATGGCAAGTGTGGGTAAACAAGAACTTCCCTGTCACCGTCCTTGAGGCTACCGGAGTACCTCTCGGGTGCCTGAAGTTACCCACCGTATCTGCGGAGTGGTCAATGGAATGTCAAAACAGATTGAATCTTTAGGTTCCTTATCAAATCTTCAGTAATCATTTGCGGTTCTGGAATCACTTCCAGTTCTACCATACTCCCACTACTGTTTTTGAAAAAATCCATTTTTATTAAAACTGTGGCGAGTCTAGAACAATATTACTATTGATCTCCCAGATGGTAGAAAATCAACCCTCGTCATAGCCTGGGTCAACCCACAAACAGCCATTACAGAAACGTGCCTTGAGTTATCCAGATTCTGGTTTTAATCATAAGCCGGACAACTCCCCGTACCTTAACAATGTTAAGATATGAACTGTACTATATCCAATATAGAACCAGAGGCACTGATTTAATTGAACCAGATTCAAATCATGCAGCTATCTCCAGTGCATGTCAACTAAATGGAAGGAGGCCGATCAGCGTTACTCAACTTAGGAATGATTCCAATTATGAGTAACCTGAAAGAGAAGCAATTTCTCTTTATCATTACTATCAACTGAATACCATATACAAGTATCTACATCTTCGATCACTTTGAAGAATCCGGATACTTGCTACACCTGGTTCTCTACTCTATTCAAATACCTATAACTCCTCAAAACTTAGACCCTGTGTTTCTACGAAACACATGTCTAAGAATTAGAGAAGTTAAAAGTAAACAGAATATAGTATGAGGACCAACCCCTCTGTCCTAATGGACACCGGACAACATACAATACTCTGTATAAGTCCGCTGAGTCTAACAACTCTTTCACTGTGTGTCGTAGGTTGAAAACTGTACTTATGGTTAAGAAGAATTACACCGCTGTTTAATGCTCCTTACCTAACCATCCACTGATATAGGTAAATGTCATCGACATAATATCAAAAGGTATATCTCACTCTATGAAAATAGACGTACAGATATATCAATTTGAAATTGGTGCACAACAGCGGATATTCAAAACCAAATATTTGCCGACCGGCAAACAGCCCAGGTGATCTCCTCAAATATCACCGATTACAACGAATCTCGATATAATGAGGATGATCACCCAATTCCCAATAACTTACTCCCACTCATCATCTGTAAAACCATACAGATGTGAGAATCAAACCTGGTAAATACATACCCTGGAGCAAGTATCTAATCGGGAAATCAGTTTTCTTTTAACAGTATACAGTTGAACTGAAACATTGAAATGTTTCGATGGGGTATCCTGGTATTCCTAGTAATGCCTCTACCATTATCCAGATTCACAACTATAACCGCATAATTCTTTGCCACCTCTCCAAATCCCTTTATATGTCTTTAGTCATTACCTTCTGCACACCCCTTAGGCCAAATGGTTTTCTTCCTTCCCTACCGTTCGGCACCAGCCTATGGTTTGGAAGAAGACTATCCAATAAGCATAATGAGTGTACTGTCCTAATCTTAGGAGCACTCGCAATGCGAGAGAAGGTGAAAATAAAAGACAACCGAATAAACCTTATTCCTATTTTTCCTGGACCAGAATCCATCCCCGAACTGGAACAAGTTCCTTTCGAGTTCGTATATAACCATACGATGGAGTATCCAATAAACTGTGGATCTTCGTAGTGATACGGAGTGTCCTGGAGAAATACAAAGGTGATTTAGGATTGGCGAAGAAATACTTGGTTTGGTCGTGAATATCAGTCGCAATTTACTTTGCCCTCTTACTAATCCCTTGCTTTGTCTTAATCTTAATACCTTCTGCACACCATCGTTATGCTAATTGGTTTTCTTCATCCCCCACTGTTCGGCACCAGCCTAAAGTTTGGAAGAAGACTATCCAATTTGCGTAATAGGTGTACTATCTCCTACACTAAGGAGTACTCGTAACTTGAGAGAAGGCAAAAAGGAAAAGACAACTGAATAATCCTATCCGTTTTCTCCAGAACCAGAAACCATCCTCGAATAATTCCTTCGAGTTCGTATCTAACCATACGATGGTTTTGTCCAATGGAAGTGGACGTTCGTAGTAATACGGGGTGTCCTGGAGAAAAGGGTAAAAGTAGGAGTGGCAATGAGGTCTGCAACTCTGACAATCCAAAAGCCTGTGTTAAGAAGGTTCGGTCAACTTGGTCACTGAGTCATAGTCTTAGGGTCGGGTCAATGGTCGCTGCCAGAGAGAGAGAGAAAAGAAACACTCAGCGTGCACTCTAACCTAGATCAGAATGGTTACTAATTTATCTAATCTGGAAACCTCCCACTGTACCTCAAATTCTCCTCCAAACCTGAAAGAAGAATTAGTCGGGGTGACCCGAGGAGTAAACTAACTCATCAGTAGGAATCGGGATCCAACTATCATCGCATGATAACGTGACGGAATCCGCTCACGCTATAACACTCCAGAAGGTATGCGCATATCTGGCAAGTTTCAGTTCTTTTGAAACTCCCGATGAGATTTTTTTTTTTTACCCCATGCTCTTATGACCTTGACTTTGGCCAACATATCATAAGTCACATGTCAAGTTCAACCCGTCATTCTCCAGGTTAATTTGAATCCACCCGTACCTACCCTTGACTTTGGCCAAAATGGCAGTACGACTGTCCCAAACCAACGCATCTATCTATGCTGCATATGAATACCCAATAGCTACCAATCACTGTGCCTTGACTTTGGCCAACATACACAGCTTGAATACTATTGACTACCCATATGAAACGACGGAGGGCTACGAATGGTTTCTGGCGAAAACCTTTAACGTAATGAACTTGATATCGTTGAAGGAACGGATAGCTTTTTAGAAAATATAGTGACGAAAACCTTTACTAAAGAGGTCACTCCCGGTGAAGGGATCTCGGCTCTTTCCCCGTAGAATGAGGTGCAGGATATTCCAACTGAATACCACGATGCAAAGCAAAAGTAATCGGCTATAGTGAAGTTAATGCCCTGACGTAAACTTCTGTCCAAGGGGTCACTCCCGGTGAGGGGATCTCGGCCCTTACCTCGTCGACTGAGGAGCAGGATATTCCAAATGAATACCACGATGCAAAACAAAAGTGAACGTCCTTGCAATAACAGCTTTTTGAAAAGTGTTCCAACAACATCAGAATAGGTTTGTTTTAACTTGCATTGATCCGAATCAACGCAGTCCCATCAAATGATCACACCACAAAGAACGAAAATATACTGACGTACGTATATGCCATCCGCATTCGCCACTGGGTCCCGTCATCACCCGTTAGGTTAGCTAACTAACGGCAGAGCGGGGACTGGACTAGCGCGGATGAAAAACATATACAACATCTACTAATATATATACCAATATATTATATTTCGCTCAAGGCGTGAATAAAATGCAACATCACATAAATGTACAGCATCACAGAACAATACAGATATCTGGGATCCCCGGGTTTCACAGAGCCACTACTGAAACCCGACGTTCCCCTGGTCGTGTGGATAGCCTGTGCAATGAAATCCTAGACCCCTACGGGCGCGGCAAGTCACCCGCCAAAACCTGAAGCGAGGCAGCCCCCTTCAGCATCGTGAATGGACCACCCAGCACTTCACGGAATCCGGCAACTTGGGCACCCCTCCTGGGTCAACCTGTACCCCCTACGAGTGCGGCGAATAGCCCGCCAATTCCAGACTGAAGCCCCCTCCGTCTCAATGCCCTGAGATGCGGGCTTGTTGCCCTTCAGAACCCGGCTATCTGTGCACCCCTCCGCGGGGTAACCCTAGTACAGAAAGTAAAATATACATACAACGGGTACATCGACCGCAACCTGGCCGTGCCCCAAAATAATAATACAAACAGGCAGTGACGGCAGTCCACATGTCGGACGCTCGCCCCGCAATATCAAATGTACATAATACAACAGAAACAGTACTAGCATTGCATCCAGGCTATCCCCACGACCGATCCGCAACATCACAGCAAAAACACAGAACATCAACGTGAAAGTCACGTTCGCAAATCCGTCTAACCGGGCTATAGCAGTTAGACCTGATTTACCGATCGAGTGACATTCACGGTCGCAGATATAATGTAAAAACTGTGAAATAATGTGTTTAAAATATCCGATCGACAAAAATTAACAAGTGGGCCCCCAAGCAATACTGTAGCACTCACAGAAAATCTGGGCCCAATATTAATATTCCAAAACCCCTAAAATAAGCCCAGAAGCCCACTGGAGAAATTGGACACAGTGAGGACACCAATGTGCGGCGGAACCGCGGCCCAAGGGGGGGTTTGGCCGCGGTTCCGCGCTTCAGGCGTCGACTGACTGTGTCGAATTTTCCCAGTAGTCTTAGAATTTCCAGTACATCAATAATTTACAACCTGAAAAAATTTTCGAGACCAAAAAATTTCAACAGAAAACTGATGTGAACAAAAATGCAAGTTTTGGAATTTTGGTCGATCGGAAATGCAAAACACATCAAACGAAGCCAGACGAAATTAATGGCGAGGCTCTGATACCACTGTAAGTGCACGGCGGCGCCCCGGCCGTCAATCCGACGGCCAAATGCGGAAACGGTGATAAACTTTAATTTTGCGAATATTGCAAACCGGCACCACCGCGCACTAAACCCCGGATCGGGCCATTAAACTTGTCCTAGCTAACTAACAAGATAGGGAAGAGATATACCGAGTGATCCGAGTCCTCCGGTCTTCTCGTCATCGTCCCGATCTCTCGCGGAAAATCCGGTCGTCTCCTCCTCGCCGGAAGGGCACCACATCGCCTGCATCTTTTATGGGCTCCCGCCTCTATACCGAGGCAACTCGGGCACGAAGCTGGCTAGTCGACGTGCCCAAGGTTTGCTGTAGAAAGTGTAGTGCTTTGTCTCTTTGGGGTTTTAGTTGCCATGGAGGATGAAGGAGGAGGTTAGGAAAATTGGTGCTTTCAATTTTCTAGCAAGAGGAATATGAGAACAAGAATGATGCCATCACAACCAAAAATGAAACCCTCTCATATTTTTTTTTCTCTCATCTCAATGTGGCCGGCCATCATCTCATGTGAGAATGGTGGAGTGATCAAATACATATACATAATAAGAAGGGAGGTGAGTGTAGGAGATGAGAAGAGGTGACCCCATCAAAAAAGGAAAGTTTCAAATCAAACCCTTAATCAACCCATACCCTTTCTTATCTCATTAATGCACCATCATGGATGAAAGATATCATAATCAATACAATTGCAAGAAACCCCCTCCACAAATGTTATTTGCACAATTGCAAATAACCCCCTTCCATCGGAAAAGTCCGGCCGGGAAAGAACAAGGGAAAACCGGCCGGAACGGAATGCAAACTGGCAACTCCAGAAAACTGGTCCCGTAATAAATTACAGGAAAACCCCGATACTGTGCATACACACCCGCATCTGTATTCCGTCCGGATACAAATGCAAAGAGACAAAATCTACACTCTACTAAACTAGGATCCGGCTTAAACCAAAGCCGGCTAGTAATATCCGTTCGATCCTGATCCGTGCAATACCGCACGTATCCGATCGAACCTTGCCATATATCTATATGGCCTCTAGTACAAACCGTCCGATCCTGATCCGTGCAATACCGCACGTATCTGATCGGACCCTGCCATATCTCCATACGGCCTCTACAGCGTTTCGCCCGAAAGCTTGAGTAACTGAAAGTGTGGTGGACTCTAAAGACTCGTCAATACTATGGCTGAGGATTTAACCACTAGCACGTCAGAGGTATAAGCCGATACATAACGGGCCACCAGCTATTGACTAAAAGGGACGTCGATGAGCGAACTCATCCTGACACCCTACTGAGCCTGTCAGTGACAATATCCGTACAGTCCGGTCCGTTCGTCTACGAGCATCGCATGGCGGGCCTAGGGGGTTGGTAAAAGTCAGACCCCCAAAAGCGGTACAAGTCGTGTCGGAGTGTAGCCCAGAACACCCTGAGATACTACTGGAATACCTACCAGTAAATCTCCTGCCTTGGCCAAGGACTTCGTGTAATGGCTCTCCTAGACACAGCGCGACCTCACCCCCAATACCGGGAGAGACGAACCACTGAAGATCCGCTCACTGCCTCCATGTGGCTCGGGACTGTACCCAACTAAAACCTGTTTGCACGACTCCTTTGAGCCGTGGTAGGGTAGTAATCAAAGTACAGTGGGAACTCACACGAGACAAATGACGATCCCCAGGTCGATGAGCTAACCTGTACACATGTCACCTGGGAACTGCTATCTGACGTCAGGTATAAGACCAACTAGCATGTTCCCGGCGAGTCCTGTCCGGTGTACTCATAACCCAATGAGCACCTGTATACATCTTAGGTGATCCAACTGACACCAGTGGCTTGTGAGACCGGCCACCGCCCCTCGTCGGGGTCTCGACTGTATACACTAGTCTACTCTGGAGAATCGATGCCCTGTCTCGAAACTCCCACGACTAGGGACTTTTTAAGGATATGCTTGTAGACCCCAGCTCTCACGTATATGATCGCCCTCATACTGCCGGCAGTCAAGCAAGAATCCTAGGGGCTCTATCAACGTGCAATAGCGACCTGTCAGGTCACCTAAAGCAGTACACGATGATAAAGGTAAACCAGATAGCATACTATCATCTCGAGTAAGACTGTCGTACCTGGATAGGTCCTCCCTCAATCATTGCAATCACGTGCCTGTGATCCAATAATTGACTCTGAGGGCACTATCTCCAACAGATCGAAGATATAGATACTTGTGTATGGTATTCAGTTGATAGTAATGATTAAGAGAACTTGCTTCTCTTTCATGTTACTCATAATTGGAAGTACTCCTAAGTTGAGTAATGCTGATCGGCCTCTTTCCATTTAGTTGACATGCACTGGAGACAGCTGCATAATTTGAATCTGGTTCAATTAAATCTGTGTCTCTGATTCTATATTGGATATAGAATAGTTCATATTTTAACGTTGTTAAGGTACGGGGAGTTGTCCAGCTTATGCTTAAAACCAGACTCTGGATAACTCAAGGCACGTTTCTGTAATGGCTGTTTATGGGTTGACCCAGGCTATGATGAGGGTTGACTTTCTACCATCAGGAAGATCAATAGTGATATTGTTCTTGACTCGCCACAGTTTTAATAAAAATGGATATTTTCAGAAACAGAAATGGGAGTATGGTAGAACTGGAAGTGATTCCAGAACCGCAAACGATTACTGAAAATTTGATAAGAACCTCAAGATTCAATCTGGTTTGACATTCCATTAGCCACTCCGCAGATATGGTGGGTAACCTCAGGCGTTTGAGAGCTACTTCGTAGCCTCAAGGACAGTGGCAGGGAGGTTCTTGTTTACCCAGACTTGCCATTGCTGTTGTTCCAGACTGTGAGATCCGGCAGGAGGATGAGTATAGCGTTGTTCTAAACTTTTTTTAGAAGTGTACGTCCATATGACTCTGCCAGAGGGTTGTCGTAGTCAGTGGGAGCAGCGGAAGCATTGGTGGACAAGTAGCTTATGTCTATTTATGGACTACAGCAGATAAAGCGGAGATAGATCATCTATTTCTGATGTGACAGTCATAGGTTTGACTTCATCAGAATAGTAGATGGATCTGTTAAGAAGGTAGTAGGGTGTGATGTCCTGGTATTTGGATGACATACACAGAGTAGGAAGTGAAATTCCTATACTACGGTCGGTTATACTTTGGTTGTCACACAGTAGTTTCTCCACATAGGTCTTGGATATTATATTAGACATTCTGGTTACCGGATCTATGGTTTTAGATCTAGATTTGGGTAGTTTCCCAATCTGGGTACTTAGACAGCATTCTGAAAGTGTTTTAGAATGGACGACTCCTGGCACGGTGGTGTACCTGCGGGTAATTGTAGGGTTCCTAGGCACACTTGTGAAGGTTCATAAAGCATCAAACATGCCCGAATAAAATTTTACATGTGCCGAACAACCCAAAGAAGGGATCTTTGCTAGATTATTAGGGTTTAACATGCAAGATAACATCTTTAAACTTAAGTGTGAGGGATTACAACCTTTGTAGTCCGCTCTTTCGCTTCACAAGCTCCGAGTAGAAGTCCCTTTGCCGCGATCCACGATCTCCCGGACTCAAGAGAGGCTCCACGACTCGAACGATCCATGCTAGCTTGATATGTTCCGCTTCTCCGATGATCTACGTCGAAGTTGCTATAACCCAAGCTTTCTCACACTAAAGAGATGAACACCCTAATCTAATGGGCTAGATTAGATGAGGATGATAAAGTAGTATTTATGCTATCTTTTTAATTCGCTTTCTCATAAGAAATCATCACAAAAAGAATTTCTAGTGAGCTCTCTCTCAAAAACTAAAGAGAGAAGAAGATGAAGAATGAAAAGAATAATCCTTTTGCGATGAATAGTAGTCAAGAATATATGATTGATTATCAAACCATGGTCAAGGATGAGAGGCTTAACCTTTGTAGAGAATAAACTAGAGTTAGGTTTTGGTTAGGTCAAGGATGAGTCAAGGATAAGTATCAACCATAATATCTTAACCAAGACAAAAGGAAATTCTTCTAGAATAATCAAGAAGAAGTTAAACCTAATCAAACCCTAATCTATTTTTATCATCCCTAATCATGTTTCATAATAAATCATATCATGTCACAATAATATATATCACATATATATTATATATTCACAACAAAAGAAAATAATACAATTAACATATATCGCATATATATCAATGTATTAAACCGGTGAGAAAATGAAATAATAAAGAGAGCCAATATTAGATAATGTAATACAATATATCATATATATCATTATACATTAAATCATCGAATCAACACTTGATCCGACGATCCGGCTATATCGAATATAACCGACTAATATATCATGTACCGATTCATCGAATCAACACATGATCCGATGACCCGGTTCATATCTAAATATCGCGAGAATATAATACGGTATCTCATATCGCATTATCCTCGGTCCTGCACATATCAAATATGTGCCTCTACTCCGTTTTGCCTGAGCCAAGAAACCTCTGTGTAGGACTCTAAAGAATCGTCAATACGCCGGTAGCAGGTGATGATCATATCAAACACCCACAAGCTGCAAGCGGTCAGCTAAACGTAACAGCCATCCAGGTATTGAGCGATCAGAAGATCAACAAACTAGCCTGTCCGTTCTCCTGTGAATCCAATCAGTAACACTCCCGTACAGTCCGGTCTGTTCGTTTGATATGTCGCATATCAAGTCTAGGGGTGGTATACGTCAGACCCCAGTAACAGATAAGTTGTGTCGATGTGAGGCTCATAACAGGTCGAGAAACTACTCGTAACACTTACCAGTATATCTCTATATCAGCCCTGGCCAGGGACTTCCTGTTATAGCTAATCGAACATAGCACAACATAAACTCCCTATACCGGGAGAGACGAATCCCCTCCTATCGCTCATTGCCTCCATGTGATTCGGGACTGTACCCAAAAGCCACCGTTTTGCATTCCCTCTTGGACGTGGTAAGGTGGAAATCAAAGCACAGTGGGAATCACACAAGACTCTATGACGATCTCGGGTCTACAGACTATCCTGTACCAGTGTCACCGGAGAACTGCCATCTGACGTGTGGTATATCACCATCTGGGAGTTCTCGGCGAGTCCGTCCAGTGTACCCAGTCTCCACCGAGCACTCGTACACCATCCTTGATGTCAAACACCGATGGATATGGGATCATCCATCGCCCATCATATGGGTCAAGATGCGTATACGCTAGTCTACTCTGGTGTGTCGATGCCCTGTCTCGATATACCCTCGACTAGGAACAGTTATAGGATGTACTCATCGACTACTATGGCCCCACTAGTATGATCTCATGATAGTCCCATTAGTCAAGTAAAGATCCTAAGGGCTTTACCAACATGTGAGAGTAAGCCAGTAAACCAATACAAGCCAACATGTTAAGATAAAGTGAAACCAAATAGCATACTATCATGACGAGCAAGAAATTCCTCTCTGTATATATCCAAGGATCCATCATAATATACATCATATGTACAACAATGGCCTCTAGGGCATATACATAACTAACAATCTCCCACTTGCACTAAGGCCAGCTGCTGTAGTATCTCATACCTAGCATCCCGAATAATCTCTCAAACTGTATCTGGGGAATGGCCTTTGTGAGTGGATCCGCAGTGTTGTCCTTCGTATCTACTCTCCTGACCTCGATCTCCCGGCGATCAACTATCTCCCTGATCAGGTGATACCGCCTTAGAATATGTCTGGACTTCTGATGGGACCTGGGTTCCTTCGCCAAAGCCACAGCTCCATTGTTATCGCAATACAGAGGTATTGGATGTTCAATGGATGGAACTACACCAAGTTCAGTGATGAACTTCTTCATCCAGACAGCCTCTTTGGCTGCATCGTTGGCAGCGATGTATTCAGCCTCCATCGTCAAGTCTGCAACGGTATCCTGTTTGGAACTCTTCCAGCATACCGCCCCTTCATTGAGGGTAAAGACAAATCCCGAGTGCGACTTAGAGTCGTCCTTATCACTTTGGAAGCTTGAATCGGTAAAGGACTCCACCCGGAGTTCTCCGTTACCATACACCAAGAACAAGTCTCTAGTCCTTCGTAAGTACTTGAGAATGTTTTTCACAGCTATCCAGTGACTCTCTCCAGGATCTGCTTGATACCGACTCACTACACTTAGTGAGTATGCTACATCGTGTCTGGTACATATACCACCCCTAGACTTGATATGCGGCATATCAGACGAACAGACCGGACTGTACGGGAGTGTTACTGATTGGATTCACAGGAGAACGGACGGGCTAGTTTGTTGATCTTCTGATCGCTCAATACCGGGGTGGCTGTTACGTTTAGCTGACCGCTTGCAGCTTGTGGGTGTTTGATATGATCATCACCTGCTACCGGCGTATTGACGATTCTTTAGAGTCCTACACAGAGGTTTCTTGGCTCAGGCAAAACGGAGTAGAGGCACATATGTGATATGTGCAGGACCGAGGATAATGTGATATGAGATACCGTATTATATTCTCGCAATATTTAGATATGAACCGGGTCATCGGATCAAGTGTTGATTCGATGAATCGGTACATGATATATTAGTCGTTTATATTCGATATAGCCGGATCGTCGGATCAAGTGTTGATTCGATGATTTAATGTATAATGATATATATGATATATTGTATTACATTATCTAATATTGGCTCTCTTTATTATTTCATTTTCTCACCGGTTTAATACATTGATATATATGCGATATATGTTAATTGTATTATTTTCTTTTGTTGCAAATATATAATATATATGTGATATATATTATTGTGACATGATATGATTTATTATGAAACTTGATTAGGGATGATAAAAAGAGATTAGGGTTTGATTAGGGTTAGCTTCTTCTTGATTATTCTAGAAGAATTTCCTTTTGTCTTGGTTAAGATATTATGGTTGATACTTATCCTTGACTCATCCTTAACCTAACCAAACCCTAACTCTAGTTTATTCCCTACAAAGGTTAAGCCTCTCATCCTTGACCATGGTTTGATAATCAATCATATATTCTTGACTACTATTCATCATAAAAGGATTATTCTTTTCATTCTTCATCTTCTTCTCTCTTTAGTTTTTGAGAGAGAGCTCACTAGAAATTATTTTTGTGATGATTTCTTGTGAGAAAGTGAATTAAAAAGATAGCATAAATACTACTCCATCATCCTCATCTAATCTAGCCCATTAGATTAGGGTGTTCATATCTTTAGAGTGAGAAAGCTTGGGTTATAGAAACTTCGACGTAGATCATCGGAGAAGCGGAACACTTCAAGCTAGCATGGATCGTTCGAGTCGTGGAGCCTCTCTTGAGTCCGGGAGATCATGGATCGCGGCAAAGGGACTTCTACTCGGAGCTTGTGAAGCGAAGGAGCGGACTACAAAGGTTGTAATCCCTCACACTTAGGTTTAAAGATGTTATCTTGCATGTTAAACCCAAATAATCTAGCAAAGATCCCGTCTTTGGGAAAAGATGTTGTAGAATCAAAACTTTATAAAAAGAGTAGTTACATTTTTGCTTTGCATAGTGGTATATATGATATACCCTGCACCTTATTCGATGAGGAAAGAGCCGAGATCCCTTCACCGGGAGTGACCTCTTTAGCGAAACTGGCAGATGCTACAAAACTCAGTTTGTCTTTTGATTGCTTTTAGAGTTTTTGCTTTCCACAATGATATATATGATATGTCCTGCACCTTATTCGATGAGGAAAGAGCTGAGATCCCTTCACCGGGAGTGACCTCTTTAGCAAAACTAATGAAAGCCTCAAAAACACTCCATTTCAAAATTTCACATGATTCTACGACGATATCAAGTTCATTACGCTCATGGTTTTCTGAAAAACCTGCGTAGCCCTCCGTCATTTCAAATAAGTACTACTTAGTATTCGTGCTGCGGTAGTTTGGCCTCCGTCAAAGCGTAGTGTACGGTAGCTAACTAGTATTTATCTGCTTATGCATATGATGCAGATTGGATTAGGGTATTCGTACGGCGTAGTTTGGCCTCCGTCAAGGGTCGTACGGGTGGGTTTAATTCAATCAAGAAATGACGGGTTGAACTTGACTAGCGCCCTATGGGTAGTTTGGCCTCCGTCAAGGTCATGGGACGCTAGGGCTAAAAGCATTATCGGGAATTTCAAGTGTTGAAATTTGCAATGAGATTGCATACCTCCTATGAGATAGTTGGATCCCGATACCCACTGCGAGTAAGAGTTACTCCTGGGAGAATTTTACACAGGACAATTAGCCGATCAAGTAGGTGTCTAGAAAATTGTTAACGGGATTACGTCTCTGGAAAAACAAGGTTTACTTTAATTAGGTCCGTGCGAAAGCACGGGGAACCTCCCTCAAGTACCGACACTGATCTGGCTGAAAGATTGAAGAAATTGTAGGGTGTAATTAATCCCGGCTAATCTTACCTTTTAGGGTTTGAAGGTAGATTTGATAAAAACAGTGGGAGACATCCTGATTAGATAAGATAATAACCAATCTAATCTTGCAAGAGCATACGCTGAGTGTTTTCTTCTCTCTCTCTCCAGCAATGTGATAAGCGGAGATTGACCGAGCGTAGCATAGGAAACTCCTTCCCTATCAAGAGTATGTCATCCACGTACTCTACGAGGATCACCACTATACTCTCTACTATCTTTTTGTATATACAAGGTTCATTTAACATTTTGATGAAGTCAAACTCTTTGACTAACAGTAATGGAGTCACCCTCTCTAAAGGTGTCTTACAGACTAAAGAGGGATGTGCATGATTGACAGATCACTTGCTTAGGCAATTGAGTCAATCATGAGATGTCAAGTACCACACCAGATATTGTTTTTGCACGAGTTGCAGTAAGTAGATATTGATCCAATCCTGGAGAAACATTCGGAAGCGGTTTTAGAACATAAGTTGATGTTCTAGGGAAATGATAACGGCAGCCTCCATTGGGAGACAGTTATCATTCCAGGCTTCCAAGATGACCTGGATGACAGAGTGACTGTCGGAGTTATAGTTCTCCCTCTGAAGAGGGGCAGTATTTTGGACAGGTGGTCCAGGCGGATACTGAGGGAGGCATGGCGCAGGATACTGATTAAGTTCAGTTGACGATACAGTCTAAGAAGTTTGGATTTGGAGTTCATTTATGAACTAGCTCCCATCAGACATCCAGACATATTCTAAGATAGGTATTGCACATTTCGGGAGATGGGTTTCTCCGCAAACTTGAGATAAAGGGATACATAGAAAGAAACATCACAGCGGATCCACTCACTGAGGCTATTCCTCGAACGCAATAGTTTCGTAAACGAGCTTAGTGAGACTGACTAGTAGAGGAGTTGGGTGTTCGGTATCACACGGGCTGTGAGTATGCGGCATCGCAATAATTAGCCTTTAGTGCAAGTGGGAGATTGTTGGAGATAGTGCCCTCAGAGTCAATTATTGGATCACAGGCACGTGATTGCAATGATTGAGGGAGGACCTATACCGGCAGGACAGTCTTACTCAAGATGATAGTATGCTATCTGGTTTATCTTTATCATCGTGTACTGCTTTTGTTAATGTATATGCCCTAGAGGCCATTACTGTATCATACTAGTTTGTATATTACTTAATGGAAGCTTGGGATATTCACCTTGTATAGACAATCTTGCTCAATATAGTAGTATGCTACTTGGTTTGTTTCTACTTTAATGTGTACATGTGTTTATTTTAGTATATCACCTTTACACATTAGTGGAGCCCTTAGGATCTTTGCTTGATTACCAGCGTTGTGATGGCAGTCACACTAGTGGGGGCTGGGTAATCTATAAGCACATCCTTATGTAGGTCCCTAGTCACAGGACTATCGAGACAGGGCATCGATACTCCGGAGTAGACTAGCGTATGCGCTTCTCATCCCAGTATGGGAGACGGTCTGTCCCACAGCCGTCGGTACGTCGTACTTGAGATAGTATGCGGGTGCTCGTTGGGTTACGAGTACACTGGACAGGACTCGTTGGGAACTGTTGGTTGGTACTATACCTATCGTCAGTTATCAGTTCCCAGGTGACATGAGTACAGCTTAGTCCGCTGAATTGACACTGTCACTTCGCCTCGAGTGTGTTCCCACTGTACTTAGATTACTACCCTACCACGGCTCAAAGGAGTCGTGCAAACAGGTAGTAGTTGGGTGCAGTGCCGAAGCACTTGGAGGCAGTGATGGTTAGACAGGATTCGTCTCTCCCGGTATTGGGGGTTGACATCGTGCTGTGTCTAGGAGAGCCATTACACGAGTAGTCCCTGGCCAGGGCAAGCGAGATATACTGGTAGGTTTCCAGTGCTATCTAAGGGTGTTCTGGGCTACACTCCGACACGACTTGTACCGCTATTAGGGGACTGACGTTTACCGCCCCCTAGGCCCGCCATGCGATGTATCAGACGAACAGACCGGACTGTTCACAGATTGTCACATTCAGGCTCAGTAGGAGTTCAGATGGGTTTCACCTCGTCAGTCTTCTTGTCGGCACCTACCTGGGGACCGTTATGCACAGCTTGTTGGATATATGTATGCCCTAGAGGCCATTATGTGATAGTGGATGTATCTATACATGTATATATATTCAGTTTGCATTCTTGCTCGACATGATAGTATGCTATCTGGTTGTTCTTTATCTGACATGTTGATTTGATCATGCTTTTATTCATTCATACATGCTGATAAAGCCCAAAGGATATCTGCTTGACTACTCTGATTATGATAGAGATCATACTAGTGGGACATTTGTAGTCTATAAGCATATCCTGAAATGTCCCTAGTCGGAGGTGTATCGAGACGGGGCATCGATATACCAGAGTAGACTAGCGTATATGATACTAGACCCATGTGATGGGCGATGAATGTTCCCACATCCATCGATGTTTGACATCAAGATCATATACGGGTGCTCAGTGCTGACTGGGTACACTGGACGGACTCACCGAGAACTCCTATATGGAATTATATCTATCGTCGGATAGCAGTTCTCAGGTGACACTGGTACAGGTTAGTCTGTAGACCCGAGATCGTCATGGAGTCTTGTGTGTTCTCCCACTGTACTTTGATTGCCACCCTACCACGGCTCTACTGAGTCGTGCAAACAGGTGGCCGTTGGGTACAGTCCCGAGACACACGAAGGCAATGAGCGATAGGAGGGGTTTCGTCTCTCCCGGTATTGGGAGTTGATGCTGTGCTGTGCTCGACTGGTTATAACAGCAAGTCCCTGGCCAGGGCTGCTGAGATTTGCTGGTAAGTGTTATCAGTAGTTTCTCGATCTGTTATAGACCATTCACCGACACGACTTATTGAGTTATTGGGGTCGACGTGACCATCCCTAGGCTCGATATGCAGCATATATTAATTGGGCGGCTTGCTAATGGTCGGGTCATATGTGATATGACCGGATTAGTGAATCAAGTGTTGATTCATCATTAGTTTCTCACTACAAATCCTATCTTGTTTATGTTGGATGTATGCATGCATGTGTGCATTCATTCTTGTTCATGCACATATGGATGTGCAAGCACACATGCATACATACATCATTTATTATCATGGTTGTTTATACAATGGGAATGGTGGATGTATAAGAATTACACCATGGTTATATTTGGATAATTATTGGATTTAAATTAAAGCAAAAGAAAATGAAAAATGGGTTAAATCACTTAAGAGTTTCTACACTCTTCTAACTCAACCATGCTCACCTAACATTTAACCCATAGTTTATTTTCTTATCATGCTTTTAATTTAAAATAAAATGATATCTATATATCTAACCATGGTTGGTTTAGAGAAAGGAAAATATATATAGCTATTTTCCTTTTTCTCTTTCATAAGATAATTCATTCTCTTCTTCACAAAATCCGCCATCTTCATCAACCTCCATGCTTATGCTCTCTAGTTCTTATAAGAGAGTGAATCACTCATAAAAATAAGATTTTGAAGTGAGATCCATAGCCACAACTTCATTCTAATCAAGTCTAGCTCACTTGATTAGAGTGTTCTCCTTGTTTTACCAAACTTGCTAGCTTGGACGGGAAGCTCCGGGTGGATCGTCGTGGACGCAAGAGGACGACGAGTGGACCTTCTTCCAACACCCCAAAGTCAAAGGAGCAAAACAAAAGGGGAGCTACAAAGGTTGTAGTCTTGAAACCCTAACTTTGTTAGCTTATAGTTTTGTAACCCTAATCTTTCTAGGATCGATTCCTTTGCTTGTTAGTTTAGCACCATAAAAAATGAAAACTTTAGGTCATGTGATACTTGAAATCTCTTCATAGGGTGCTAGGCTAACCTTACATTGGTATCAGAGCCGACCTAGAACATTAGGCGACCTTTTTGCGAAGTCAAAAGTCCGATCGAAACAAAATACGACTTTTAAAGGTGCTCTCTGGAAATTTTTTAAAAACTGACTTTTTTCAGAATTAAAAATTCTCAAAAAATAGAGCAGGTAAAAATAAGACAATCTGGAAAATCCGACCCCATGAACAGTACTTTTGGCCGCGGAAGCGCGGCATAAGCAAGCTTAGGCCGCGCATCCGCGGCCATATAAGGGGATCTTTGACCAATTTTTGCACAGTGTTTTTCTTTACCTGCTATAGTATATTTTGAGTATGTTTAATCTGAACCTGCTGTTGAAAAATTCTGGAGATGTTTTTGGACTCGTGGTTTCGATCGGAATTTTCATTTCGTTTTCTTTTCCGGGTAAACTAGAAAGTATTGAAGTGTTTGAACGAATATCATTTACTCAATATTCACAGGGTTTAAATAGTTTGGAGATGCGTGCAAGTCTTTTTGCGGTGGTCCCTCTAGAAGACAACAAACCTTAACTCGATTATGTGACCGTCTCGAACTGCCCTTTGAACCCTAGGGTTTGGGGCAGTACGGCGTGCCACATGTGAGGCGTTGGCTTGACCCTTCTACGGCTGGACCGCCGCTACTGTGCCACACTCCGGATCTTTTGAACCCTGCTCAAGTGTTGAGCTTTAGTGAATCTTGGGTGCTTGATAGTTCGTTCGAAAACTTTAATACTGTCTGTTTATCTGGAATGTGATACAATATGTGGAATTCATATAGTGTAGGCATGAAATACGAAATATGTGATATTTCGCATTTATGATGTCTAAAGAGAATCTGGATTCCAAATATTGTAGTTTTACACTTTCTTTTCTGTGACCGTAAGTGTAGTATGTTTGATATCGCCGGTTTCGTTGCTATACATCAACGACAATCGGGGTACGCATACTTACTTACGTTGATGATATGTGATATTATGTGTTGCTGAGATATGATGTGTAGGATTGTCGCGATTGAATAGCCGGGGGGTTTTGTGAGATGAGAGCTTTATATTTTCATTCATGTAAATTCAAATGTAATGTAATATTCTTTTATTTGGGGCACTTCCAGGTTGCGGTTGTGTCACCAGTGTTGTATATTATTTACTTTTCCGCATTAGGATGGACCCAAGGAGGGGAGCACAGGTGACCGGGTTCTGGGGTTCAGTGGGAGGCCATCTCGAGGAGTCGAGACCGGGTCTCCTAAACTCCAGGATTGGTAGGGTCACTTGCCGCTCTCGTAGGGGTCCAGGGTGTGGGCTTGGCTATTCATCGCGACTGTGGAATCCGTATTTTCTATTCTGGCTAAATACTAAATACGGACGTCCTAGTATATCCCACGTTATATCTATATTTCTGCTGCCTGTGTTCTGTGATATCTGAGACGAATGACATATTATATATATGATATATAGTAGACGTTGCTTATGTTTTACACCCGCGCTAGTCCCGTCCCAGTATGCCGTTAGTTAAGTAACCTAACGGTGCATAACGGAACATTGCGGCGAATGCGGATGGCATAAGCGTACGTGTTATTTTCGTTTCTTTTCTGTGATTGGCTTTAGGACTTAAATGATGGGATTACATTAATGTGAATAATGTAAAGAAAATAAACCTAAAAAGATGTTGTAGAATCGGATTTAAAAACTACTCGGCTATTTATGAAAAAAAAACTACATTTCAAAACTGCGGAGCCTAAGCCACTCCTTTTGAAAACTGTTTGATTCTACAACGATATCAAGTTCAAAGCGTTAAAGATTTTCTTAAAAATCATTCGCAACCCTCCGTCATTTTAGGAAGTAGAGTACTTAGTATTCGTGCTACGTTTGTTGACTTTAGTTAAGGCGTAGTGTACGGTAGCTAAGTGATGTCTTCCTACACTGCATATGATGCAGATTAATTAGGAGATTCATGCGACTTTGTTGACCATAGTTAAGGGTCATATGGGTGGGTCTAATTGATCAAGAAATGACGGGTAGAACTTGACTGGTACTCATGATTTGTTGACCATAGTTAAGGTCATAAGTACTAGGGGTAAAAATTACATCGGGAATTTTAAGTGTTGAAATTTGCAATGAGATTGCATACCTTCCATGTGATGGTTGGATCCCGATCCCACTGTGGGCAATAGTTGCTCCTAGGAGAGTTTTACAGTTTACAATTAGCTAACTCATTAGGTGTCTAGAAAGGTGTTAACGGGGCTCCGCCTCTGTGAAAACGAGGTTTACTCTAATTAGGTCCGTGCGAAAGCACGGGGAACCTCCCTCAAAGTACCGACACTGGCCTGGCTGAACGGTTAGCGAAGTTGTAGACTGTAATTAATCCTGGCTAGTTTTTCTTTTTAAGGTTTGAAAGAAAAACTTGATAAAAAGCAGTGGGAAACATCGATTAGACAAGATAATAAACCAATCTAATCTATGCAAGAGCTTTCGCTGAGTGTATTCTTTTCTCTCTCTTAATGGCAGATACCAATGACTGGACTTAAGCTTCTACTAGATAAAAACAAACTGAATGGGACCAACTATAAAGACTGGCTAAGGAATCTGAAGATCGCCTTGACTTATGATAAAGTATCATATGTCCTCACGGCTTCAGCCCCGCCCGTCCCAGGCCCAAAATCCTCAGTTGCGGACATAGAAGTCCGCAAGACATGGGACGCTGACTGTGCCACGGCCACATGCCTCGCGCTTGCATCGATGGATAACACACATCAAAAGCAGCACGAGGACATGGACATTCACGGGATACTGCTCCATACAAAGGAGTTGTATGGGGAGCAATCCCGCGTATTACGATACGAAGCATCAAAGAAACTGTTTCAGATGCGAATGGCCCCTGGCACACCAGTAGGAGACCATGTGTTGAAGATGATAGCTCTTATAGAAGAGCTTGAGGACCTTGGATGGACAATGGAAAATGAACAATATATAGATATTATTCTGTAGTCCCTCCCCTCCACCTTTGCTCAGTTCATAGTGAACTTCAACATGCATGGCATGGAGAAGGACCTCCCTGAACTCCTTAATATGTTAAGGAGTGCAGAGAGCACCATGAAGTCAGCAAAGACTCCCGTTATGACCATTGGACAGTCTTCTTCTTCTCGCCCAAAAGCTAAGGCCAAGGGAAAGAAAAAGAAGAAACCCACTAATCCTAAGGGCGGAGTCAAAAAGGTGAAAGGAAAGGGAAAGTCCACGGCTGGAGACCCAGGGAAAGGCGAGTGTTTTCATTGCCACAAGACAGGACATTGGAAGCGCAACTGCACGGAGTACCTAAGTCTCAAGAAGAAGCATGGTGATGCTTCTGCTTCAGGTGCGTTTGTGACTGAAAACTGTTTTTCTATAAACTCTGCTTCCTGGGTATTGGATACCGGTTCAGGTTCTCACATTTGCAATTCTATGCAGGGGCTGAGAAATAGCAAGGTTTTGAGGACAGGTGACCATACTCTCCGCGTTGGAAATGGTTCTAATGTACATACAGTCGCAGTGGGAGAGTATCACTTGGGGTTGCCATCTGGATGTATTTTGATTTTGAATCCATGTTATTTTGTACCAAGTATGCTATGTAATATAATATCCGTTTCTTTGTTAGACAATGAAGGATATAATTTTGTGTTGCAGAACAATGTTATGAACATTCACCTAAATCAAATGTTGGTTGGGTATGGTACGCTTAATAACGGAATATATGTCCTAAATCAACACACAGTTTTCAGTGTACAACACACTAATAAAAGAAAATTTTCAGAATTAAATGAAGCTTTTATTTGGCACTGTAGACTTGGTCATATTAACGAAACAAGACTAAACAAGTTACATAAAGATGGATATTTAAACTCTTTTGAATATAAATCTTATGCGACTTGCCAGTCTCGTATCAAGGGTAAAATGACCAAAACTCCGTTTACCGGACACGGAGAAAGAGCTACTCAGCTCCTTGGCCTCATACATAGTGATGTATGTGGGCCAATGTCTACACAGGCTAGAGGCGGTTTTTCATACTTCATTACATTCACCGACGATTTCTCAAGATTCGGTCATATATTTTTATTAAAACACAAGTCCGAAGCTTTCGAGAAATTCATTGAATATAAACAAGAAGTAGAAAAACAAACCGGCTTGAGTATTAAGATGCTTCGATCAGATCGAGGTGGTGAGTATCTCAGTACAGAATTTGCAAACTTCCTAAAAGAGAATGGGATTCTCTCTCAGCTCACTCCTCCTTACACACCACAGCACAACGGTGTGTCAGAACGACGGAATAGGACCCTATTAGATATGGTCCGGTCCATGATGAGTGACGCTGAGTTACCAGTCTCGTTTTGGGGGCATGCATTGGAAACTGCAGCGTTTCTGCTAAACAGGGTTCCAACCAAAGCCGTGTCTACCACGCCATATGAGATATGGAATGGGAAAAGACCATCTCTTAAAAGAATTAAGATTTGGGGTTGCCCGGCCTATGTTAAAAAGCAGAATCCGGACAAACTCGAGACACGGTCAGTCATGTGTAACTTTGTGGGATATCCAAAGAATTCTTATGGGTATCTGTTCTACCACAAAGAGGAACAAAAAGTGTTTGTTTCTCAGTATGCCACATTCTTGGAAAAAGAGTTTTTCACAGATAGAGATGATGGCAAGGTGGTAGATCTAGAAGAGGTTCTAGAGACACAAACTACAAATGACGATTTGGTTGAACCGGCTGTTGCAACAGAAACTGAAGAACCTCGGCCACTCCGTAGGTCTGGTAGGACTTCTCGCCCACCGGAGAGGTACTACGGTTTCCTCATTGATGGTGACAGAGAAGACTGTATCATGGAAGATGATGATCCTACCAGTTTTCAGCAAGCTATCACGAGTGGTGACTCTGTGAAGTGGCTGGATGCCATGAGATCCGAAATGGAGTCTATGTACACCAACAAAGAATGGAATTTGGACGTTGTACCCCCTGGGGTAAAACCTGTAGGCTGCAAATGGATCTTTAAAAGAAAGATTGGTGTGGATGGGCAGGTAGAGACCTATAAGGCAAGACTTGTGGCGAAAGGTTTTCGTCAAAGACCAGGTTTGGACTATGACGAAACTTTTTCGCCCGTAGCCATGCTTAAATCTATTCGGATCCTACTTGCTATTGCTGCTCACTACGACTATGAAATCTGGCAGATGGACGTTAAAACAGCATTTCTAAATGGAGATTTAGAAGAATGTGTTTATATGGATCAGCCGGAGGGCTTCATTGACAGTGGGAGCAGCGAGAAAGCATGTAGATTGCTTAAATCCATATATGGGTTAAAGCAGGCATCTCGGAGTTGGAACATCTGTTTCGATGATGTTATCAAAGAGTTTGATTTCATCAAAAATCCAGATGAACCTTGTGTTTATAGGAAGGCTGTAGGAAGAGCTGTCACATTCCTCGTATTGTACATGGATGACATTCTTCTGATAGGAAATGATATTCCTATGCTACAGTCGGTCAAATCATTCTTATCACTAAGGTTCTCCATGAAGGACCTGGGTGATGCCACATACATCCTGGGCATAAGGATCTATAGGGATAGATCCAAAAAGTTATTGGGATTGTCCCAAACCAGGTACATCAACACCATCCTAAAAAGGTTTAGTATGGAAGACTCCAAGCGGGGTGCCTTACCCGCTTGCCATGGAGTCACTCTCTCCAAGGATTCTTGTCCAAAGACCGATGAAGAGAAAGCTCGCATGAGCATTATACCTTATGCTTCGGCAGTAGGATCTATAATGTATGCGATGTTATGTACACGCCCAGATGTAGCTTATGCACTTAGTGTTGTAAGCAGGTATCAATCCAACCCAGGGGAGAACCACTGGACAGCTGTGAAGAACATTCTTAAGTACTTGCGAAGGACTAAAGAATTGTTCTTGGTGTATGGTAATACAGATCTCCAAATGGAGGCCTTTACCGATTCGAGCTTCCAGAGCGATAAGGATGACAGCAAATCTATCTCAGGGTTTGTATTTACCCTCAATGGAGGGGCGGTGAGTTGGAAGAGTTCCAAACAAGATACCGTTGCAGACTCTACGATGGAAGCTGAGTACATTGCTGCAAATGATGCCGCCAAGGAAGCCGTCTGGATGAAGAAGTTCGTCTCGGAGCTAGGAGTAGTTCCAACCATTATTGATCCAATACCTTTGTATTGTGACAATAATGGGGCGATGGCATTAGCCAAGGAGCCCAGATCCCATCAGCGGTCCAGACATATTCTGAGGCGCTTTCATTTGATCCGGGAGATTGTAGATCGCCGCGAGATCGAGATTAAGAGAGTAGACACAAAGAACAACGCCGCGGATCCACTCACCAAGGCCCTCCCTCAGCCACAGCATGAGCTACTTTTTGAGATGTTGGGTATGAGATACGCCAATAACTGGCCTTAGTGCAAGTGGGAGATTGTTGGATATATGTATGCCCTAGAGGCCATTATGTGATAGTGGATGTATCTATACATGTATATATATTCAGTTTGCATTCTTGCTCGACATGACAGTATGCTATCTGGTTGTTCTTTATCTGACATGTTGATTTGATCATGCTTTTATTCATTCATACATGCTGATAAAGCCCCAAGGATATCTGCTTGACTACTCTGATTATGATAGAGATCATACTAGTGGGACATTTGTAGTCTATAAGCATATCCTGAAATGTCCCTAGTCGGAGGTGTATCGAGACGGGGCATCGATATACCAGAGTAGACTAGCATATATGATACTAGACCCATGTGATGGGCGATGAATGTTCCCACATCCATCGATGTTTGACATCAAGATCATATACGGGTGCTCAGTGCTGACTGGGTACACTGGACGGACTCACCGAGAACTCCTATATGGAATTATATCTATCGTCGGATAGCAGTTCTCAGGTGACACTGGTATAGGTTAGTCTGTAGACCTGAGATCGTCATGGAGTCTTGTGTGTTCTCCCACTGTACTTTGATTGCCACCCTACCACGGCTCTACTGAGTCGTGCAAACAGGTGGCCGTTGGGTACAGTCCCGAGACACACGAAGGCAATGAGCGATAGGAGGGGTTTCGTCTCTCCCGGTATTGGGAGTTGATGCTGTGCTGTGCTCGACTGGTTATAACAGCAAGTCCCTGGCCAGGGCTGCTGAGATTTGCTGGTAAGTGTTATCAGTAGTTTCTCGATCTGTTATAGACCATTCACCGACACGACTTATTGAGTTATTGTGGTCGACGTGACCATCCCTAGGCTCGATATGCAGCATATCTGACGAAGAGACCGGACTGTACGGTAGTGTTGCCGGATGGCTCGACGGGAGTTGTAACAGGTTCGCTTGTTTTCTTCTTATCTCTCAATACCCGGGTGGCCGTTACGTTTGGCTGACCGCTTGCGGCTTGGGGGTGCTTGATATGATCATCACCCACTGCCGGCGTATTGACGAGTCTTAGAGTCCCACATAGGAGTTACCTAGTCCAGGCGAAACGTTGTGGTGCGCGTATGCGATATGCGCTTGGACCCGATTAAAATGCGTGTATGGGATACCGTATATTAATTGGGCGGCTTGCTAATGGTCGGGTCATATGTGATATGACCGGATTAGTGAATCAAGTGTTGATTCATCATTAGTTTCTCACTACAAATCCTATCTTGTTTATGTTGGATGTATGCATGCATGTGTGCATTCATTCTTGTTCATGCACATATGGATGTGCAAGCACACATGCATACATACATCATTTATTATCATGGTTGTTTATACAATGGGAATGGTGGATGTATAAGAATTACACCATGGTTATATTTGGATAATTATTGGATTTAAATTAAAGCAAAAGAAAATGAAAAATGGGTTAAATCACTTAAGAGTTTCTACACTCTTCTAACTCAACCATGCTCACCTAACATTTAACCCATAGTTTATTTTCTTATCATGCTTTTAATTTAAAATAAAATGATATCTATATATCTAACCATGGTTGGTTTAGAGAAAGGAAAATATATATAGCTATTTTCCTTTTTCTCTTTCATAAGATAATTCATTCTCTTCTTCACAAAATCCGCCATCTTCATCAACCTCCATGCTTATGCTCTCTAGTTCTTATAAGAGAGTGAATCACTCATAAAAATAAGATTTTGAAGTGAGATCCATAGCCACAACTTCATTCTAATCAAGTCTAGCTCACTTGATTAGAGTGTTCTCCTTGTTTTACCAAACTTGCTAGCTTGGACGGGAAGCTCCGGGTGGATCGTCGTGGACGCAAGAGGACGACGAGTGGACCTTCTTCCAACACCCCAAAGTCAAAGGAGCAAAACAAAAGGGGAGCTACAAAGGTTGTAGTCTTGAAACCCTAACTTTGTTAGCTTATAGTTTTGTAACCCTAATCTTTCTAGGATCGATTCCTTTGCTTGTTAGTTTAGCACCATAAAAAATGAAAACTTTAGGTCATGTGATGCTTGAAATCTCTTCATAGGGTGCTAGGCTAACCTTACACAGCTAGTGCCGTTTGCGGTCCGTAGTTAAACCCACTGCCAGCGTAGTGTCGAGTCTTTAGAGTCCCACACAGAAAGCTATTCGCCTTTAGGCAAACTAATAAAGGTCGCATGGTTTTGCGACAGGTCGCATGGTTTTGCGACAGGGTTCGGTCACATCCGTGCACTTGTGCACGTTCAGTGTCCGGACAGTTAACACTAGCAGGCTTTGGTTTAAGCCAGATCCTAGTGTACGTTTTGGGATTGGTTTTATCTCGTTTATATTCGTGTTCCTCGGAACGCGGATGCAGGTGTGTATGCACAGTTGACAGAGAGACAGAGGCAAAGGATTCTCATTGAGGTTGTTGACTGTTGACAGTTGACTGTTGACTATTGACTTTTTGCTAAACCCTAATGAGAATAAGAAATATGATTTACAATAATATTAATTAAGTATTATAGTGACATGGTTGTTGAGGGGTTGACTTTGTTGACTTGTTGACTTTGTTGACCGGTTGACTAGGTTGGACTAGTTGACCATCATCATGACAATGGCTATCATTTCATGGCAAAGACTTTTGCTTGCTTGTTTGTTTTTGCAAAATGAGTGCATGAAATGATATAGCCATTTTGACTTGAACCATCACATAATACTTGATTACTATTTTGTTATGATGGTTTTGGATTATGAGAGCTTGGATGGCAAAAGAGTTACTCATTTTTCTCTCATTTCATTTCTCTCTCTTGCTTGAGCTCTCCCTCTTGCTCTTCCTCTTGCTCTCTCTCTAGCTCAAGGCAACACCCTCTCATGAGTTGAGAAACATTGCCTTAGAGATAAAAGAAAACCCAGATCACTTCTCTACTCATCCTAGTTCATAAGGTTTAGCAAACCAAGTGTTTTAGTTTCTTCAAGTTCGAAGAAGAAGCCAAAGGTAGAAGCTTTCAGGTGGATCCATCTTCGGCGCAAGGAGACGACGAGGTGAGGCCGATCCGTACACCGGAAAGAGTTGAAGACGAAGGAGTTCAAGAAAGGTATAGCCCCCTAACCGAGTAGGTAAAACTCTAGTTAGGTTGTTAGTTAGTTGTTTAACAAAGATCCGTATTTTGAGTCCATGTTACCACCTCTTGAAAAATCATTTTTTCATCATTTCCGCAAGCCCGTAAGTACCAGGAGAGGTAACGTGGACTTACAGTGGTATCAGAGCCTAGTTAAACACTATCTAACATGTTAGCAAAGTAACTAGAAATTCGATCGAAGAAAAAGTCGCGAAACGAACCCGTAAAATCAAGTTTCTGCCGAATTTTTTTCTGTCCAAAAATTGATAAATCTTATCTTAAAAATCGGCTCAGGCTTTTGTTAAAACACCCAAGAAATTTGGTCCATCGAATCGGTCAAAGCGCCGCGGAAACGCGGCGGGAGCATGCTTCTTCTGCACAAATTTGGTCCATTAATTGGGGGTTTTTTGGGATTTTTGGGATATGTTTTTTCTGTCCAGATTTTACAGAAAGAAAAATTAGATTTTGGGGCTTGAAAATCCGTATTTTGATCGAATTTCTAAAGACTTAAGCTAACGGGTATATATCTGTGATGTGTTATATGTATTGAACGTCCGCTAATCGCTATACGTCGATTAGTGGGGGTTATACATATTTGTGATCTGTAATGTTGATGGTATGTGTATAAGAATTCATTGGATTGTCGTGGATGAATAGCCGGGGGTTGTGAGATGAGAGTTTTTCCTTTTATCTTTCAATTCATGTAATATGTAAATTGATGTAATATTATTTTTGGCCGCACAACCGGGTCGGGGTTGTAGCCGTCATTGTATAATTTCTTTTTACTGTTTTTGCTCCTAGGATAGACCCAAGGTGGGGTGCACAAACTACCGGGTATCTCGAAGTGCCGAGTGTCCTACTCACGGCGTTGAGGGAGGTTGCTTCGCTTTGGGTACTTGGCGGGTAGTTTGCCGCACCCGTAGGGGTCTAGGGTGGGGTATTGGCTATTCATCGCGACCGTGTAATTCGCTTTTCGTTACAGGCTCGTACGAATTGCGGATTCCTAGTATATCCAATGTATTCATCTGTGATCTGAAATGGCTATCATTGCAATATATCTATGTATGATATTATTTAGGCGTTGCTTATGTTTTGCATCCGCGCTAGTCCAGCCCCCGCTCTGTCGTTAGTTATGACGGGGCCCCATGGCGAATGCGGATGGCATAAGCGTACGTCATATTTTGGTTGTTTTCTGTAATGGTAGGATTAAATGATGGGACGCATTGGAATTAATGCAAGAAAAAAATAAACCAAGTAAAAGTCGTTGGAACACTTTCAAAAACCACTCGGTTTCTTTTCAAAATAACTTTTAATCGCGGAGCTTAAGCCACTCCTTTTAAAAGCTATCTCGTTCCTTCGATTATATCAAGTTCACTACGTTCACGGTTTCGCCAAAACCATTCGTAGCCCTCCGTCATTTCACATGGATGGTCAATAGTATTCAAGCTATGTTTGTTGGCCAAAGTCAAGGCATAGTGATTGGTAGCTATTGGGTATTCATGTGCAGCATAGATAAATGTGTTGGTTTGGGGCAGTCATTCTACCTTGTTGGCCAAAGTCAAGGGTATGTGCGGGTGGGCTCAAATTAACCTGGAGAATGACGGGTAGAACTTGACATGTGACTTATGATTTGTTGGCCAAAGTCAAGGTCATAAGAGCATGGGGCAAAAATCCACATCGGGAGTTTCAAAAGAACTGAAACTTGCTAGCGCTGCATACCATTTGGAGTGTGATGATTCTGGTAGGATTCCTTCAGTTTTGTCACGCAATGATATTTGGATCCCGATCCTACTGTGAGTATATGCTACTCCTCGGGAAATTTCTCACTTAACGATTAATGCTATAAACCAAGTAGGTGTCTAGAAAGGTGTTAGCGGGGCTACGCCCCCAGGGAAAAGAGGTTATTTAATTAAGGAACTTCGCGAAAGCGTTGGAAAACCTCCCTCGAAGTACCGACACCAGCCTGGCCGAACGGTTAAGCAAGTATTGTACGGTGAGATTGATCCTGACTAATTCTTCCTTTTTGGTTTGAGGAGGGATTCGAGAGACAGTGGGAACCATCCTGTTTAGACAAATTAAAAGCCACTCTAAACTTGCAAGAGCATCATACTAAAGTGTTTCTTCTCTCTCTCCTAATTGCAGCGACCAAACATCATGACCGGACATAAGTTACTACTAGATAAAAACATACTGACATGGCCAAACTACAATGATTGGCTCAGGAATGTCAAAATGGCAATCACTTATGACAAGTTATGGTATCTCCTTACCACCAAAGCTCTCCCTGTCCCAGGTCCCAAAACCAGCGTCGCAGATAGGGAAATCCATAAGACCTGGGAAATCGATTCCGCGAAGGCCAAGTGCCTCGTGCTTGCCTCTATGGACAACGAACATTAGAGGAGGCACGAGAATATGGACCTCGAATCCATATTTCTCCATACAAAAGAACTGTATGGAGAGCAATCTCGTATCGCAAGATACGAAGTGTCGAAAAAGCTGTTTTCGGCAAGGTTGGCCGTCGGATCATCGGTAGCGGAACACGTGCTTAAAATGATTGGCTTCATTGAGGAGCTCGCGGACCTTGGGACCACGTTGGAGAATGAGCTCTATACGGACTTGATTCTTCAGTCCCTTTCTTCCACTTACGCCCAGTTTATCCTGAACTTCTACTTGCAAGAAAAAGAAGTTGAACTTTCAGAACTCCTCAACATGCTGAGGAGTGCAGAAGGCATCCTACAGAAAGGTAGGGAAACATCCACTTCGTTTGTAGGAGGATCTTCCTCTTCTAGGTCCAAGGCGAAAGCCAAGGGAAAGAAGAAGAAAGCCCCCGCCAAACCAAGGGGCGATGTTAGTAAAGTGGATACGAAAGGAAATGCAAAAGCAACAAAGATAGCGGGGAAACTTGTGGGGAAGGAAGAGTGCTTTTACTGTCATAAGAGTGGGCACTGGAAGAAAGATTGCAGGGCTTGGAAAGCCAGAACACAGGATCTGAAGCAAGTTGCGGCTTCAGCTTCAGGTGTGTATGTTATTGAAAACTGTCTATCAATAAAGTCTACTTCCTGGGTATTGGATACCGGATCAGGATCTCATATCTGTAATTCTTTGCAGGCGTTGAGAAACCGTAGGGTTTTGAAGGCAGGTGACATGACCCTCAAAGTTGCAAACGGAGCTAGCATGGATGCTAAGGCCGTGGGGGACTATCACCTGGGGTTGTCAGATGGACACGTTTTGGTTTTGCGTAATTGCTATTTTGTACCCAATGCAACTTGTAATATCATTTCTGTATCTTTATTATCTAAAGAAGGTTTTGAATTTGCATTTGTAACTAATGTTGTAAACATTCACCTTAATCAAGTTCTAATTGGGTCAGGTACATTAAGCAATGGTATATACGTATTAAACTAACCACAGATTTTCAATGTCCAGAATACACACAAAAGAAAGTCTCCGGAAATAAATCAGACTTTCTTATGGCATTGTAGACTGGGTCATATCAATGAGAGAAGGTTGACGAAGTTACATACAGAAGGATATTTGAATCCGTTCGAATATCAATCGTATGCCACTTGTCAATCTTGTCTCAAAGGAAAGATGACAAAGACTCCGTTCCCTGGACACGGAGTAAGAGTGAGCGAGCTCTTGGGACTCGTACACAGCGACATGTGAGGTCCAATGTCTACGCATGCATGAAGCGGTTATTCTTACTTCATTACTTTTACGGATGACTTTTCAAGGTACGGTTATGTCTTCTTAATGAAACATAAATCCGAAGCCTTTGGAAAATTCCAGGAATATAAGAATGAAGTAGAAAAACAAACCGGCAAAAGTATCAAGACACTGAGATCGGATCGAGGTGGTGAATACTTGAGTGCCGAGTTCCTGGATTATTTAAAAGAGAATGGAATTCTCTCTCAGCTTGCTCCGCAACATAACGGTGTATCGGAGAGACGGAACCGAACCTTATTGGATATGGTACGGTCCATGATGAGTAACGCTGAGTTACCGCGATCATTCTGGGGATATGCACTAGAATCAGCCGCATACCTTTTGAACCAAGTTCCAACTAAGAATGTGCCTACTACACCATATCAGATGTGGTGTGGGAAGAGACCCTATCTTAATCACATTAAGACACGAGGATGTCCAGCTTTTGTCAAAAAGCAGCATGCGGACAAACTCGAGACACGCTCAGTACAGTGCAAGTTTGTGGGATATCCAAAGAACTCCAAGGGATATTTCTTCTATTGCGAAGAGGAACAAAAGATTTATATTTCTCGTCATGCCCACTTCTTGGAAACTGAGTTTTTGGAAAATCAGATAAGTGGGAGCGCAATAGAAGTGGAAGAAGTTCCAGAACCACGAGCTATTACTGAAAGCTTAGTAGAACCAGAAGGTTCGAAAGATCATGACATTCCTACGCCGCTCCGCAGGAGTAGTAGGCAGTCTCATCCGCCCGAGAGATACTACGGTTTTCTCATAGACGGGGATAGAGAGGATTGCATCATTGATTATGATGATCCAACTAGCTTCCAGCAGGCCATTCAGAGCGTCGACTCGGTAAAATGGATGGATGCAATGCGGACCGAAATGGAGTCCATGTACACCAACAAAGTATGGACGTTGGACGTTGCTCCAGATGGGGTAAAACCCGTAGGATGCAAGTGGATCTTCAAAAGGAAGATTGGCGTAGATGGACAGGTTGAGACCTATAAAGCTAGACTGGTTGCAAAGGGTTTTTGTCAAAGACCTGGTTTGGACTATGACGAGACCTTTTCTCCAGTAGCTATGCTGAAATCCATTCGGATACTTCTTGCCATTGCTGCCTTCCACGATTATGAGATTTGGCAGATGGACGTAGAGACCGCTTTTCTAAATGGAAATTTAGAGGAGTGTGTTTATATGGACCAGACAGAGGGTTTCATTCAGAGTGGGAGCAGCGGAAAGGTGTGCAAGTTGCTTAAGTCCATCTACGGACTAAAGCAGGCATCACGGAGTTGGAACATCTGTTTTGATGAGACGGTCAAAGAATTTGGCTTTATCAAAAATCCAGATGAACCATGCATCTATAGTAGATTTGTAGCAAGAACTGTAGTATTCCTCGTTTTATACGTGGATGACATTCTCTTAATAGGAAATGATATTCCTATGCTACAATCTGTCAAAGGGTTCTTGTCACACAGGTTCTCCATGAAAGACCTGGGTGATGCCTCATACATTCTGGGGATCCGGATCTATCGTGACAGATCCAAGAGGATACTGGTACTTTAACAGTCCAGGTACATCGACACCATACTGAAAAGATTCAGTATGGAAGATTCCAAGCGCGGTAATCTACCGGCTTGTCACGGGATCACCCTTTCCAAAGAGGTGTCTCCCAAGACTGATTTGGAAAGGGATCGCATGTCTATTATACCCAACGCTTCTGCGGTAGGCTCTATAATGTATGCGATGTTGTGTACCAGACCAGATGTAGCTTATGCACTGAGTGTGGTAAGCCGGTATCAGTCAAACCCTGGAGAGAAACACTGGATAGCAGTAAAGAACATTCTCAAGTACCTGAGAAGGACTAAGGAGATGTTCTTGGTGTATGGCGGAAAAGACGTCCAGATCGAGGCCTTTGCTGAGTCCAGCTTCCAGAGTGACAAGGATGATTCCAAGTCCATATCGGGTTATGTATTTACCCTCTATGGAGGGGCGGTGTGTTGGAAGAGTTCCAAACAGGAAACCGTTGCTGACTCGACGATGGAAGCGGAATATACGCTGCTGCAGATGCCGCAAAAGAAGCTGTCTGGATAAGGAAGTTCTTAACTGAACTTCCGGTGGTTCCGTCCATTGTTGATCCAATACCTCTGTTTTGCGACAACTACGGGGCTATAGCTTTAGCGAAGGAACCCAGGTCCCATCAGAAGTCCAGACACATCTTGAGGCGGTATCACCTGATCAGGGAGATCGTGGGTCGCCAGGAGATCGAGGTTCGAAGAGTTTCTACGAAAGATAACACTGCTGATCCACTCACAAAGGCCTTACCCCAGACTCAGTTCGAGCGGCTGATCGAGATGATAGGTCTTCGATACGCCAGTACATGGCCTTAGTGCAAGTGGGAGATTGTTAGTGTATATGCCCTAGAGACCATTACTGTATCATACTAATTTGTATATTACTTAATGGAAGCTTGGGATATTCACCTTGTATATACAATCTTGCTCAATATAGTAGTATGCTACTTGGTTTGTTTCTACTTTAATGTGTACATGTGTTTATTTTAGTGTATCACCTTTACACATTAGTGGAGCCTTTAGGATCTTTGCTTGATTACCGGTGTTGTGATGGCAGTCACACTAGTGGGGGCTGGGTAATCTATAAGCACATCCTTATGCAGGTCCCTAGTCGCGGGACTATCGAGACAGGGCATCGATACTCCAGAGTAGACTAGCGTATGCGCTTCTTATCCCAGTGTGGGAGACGGTCTGTCCTACAGCCGTCAGTACGTCTTACTTGAGATAGTATGCGGGTGCTCGTTGGGTTACGAGTACACTGGACAGGACTCGTCGGAAACTGTTGGTTGGTAATATACCTATCGTCAGTTATCAGTTCCCAGGTGACATGAGTACAGCTTAGTCCGTTGACTTGACACTGTCACTTCGCCTCGAGTGTGTTCCCACTGTACTTAGATTACTACCCTACCACGGCTCAAAGGAGTCGTGCAAACAGGTAGTAGTTGGGTGCAGTCCCGAAGCACTTGGAGGCAGTGACGGTTAGACAGGATTCGTCTCTCCCGGTATTGGGGGTTGACATCACGCTGTGTCTAGGAGAGCCATTACACGAGTAGTCCCTGGCCAGGGGAAGCGAGATATACTGGTAGGTTTCCAGTGCTATCTCAGGGTGTTCTGGGCTACACTCCGACACGACTTGTACCGCAATTATGGGACTGACGTTTATCGCCCCCTAGGCCCGCCATGCGATGTATCAGACGAACAGACCGGACAGTTCAGAGATTGTCACATTCAGGCTCAGTAGGAGTTCAAATGGGTTTCACCTCGTCAGTCTTCTTGTCGGCATCTACCTGGGGACCGTTACGCACAGCTAGTGCCGCTTGTGGTCTGTGGTTAAACCCACTGCCAGCGTAGTGTCGAGTCTTCAGAGTCCCACACAGAAACCTATTCGCCTTTAGGCAAACGAGTAAATGTCGCATGGTTTTGCGACAGGTCGCATGGTTTTGCAACAGGGTTCGGTCACATCCGTGCACTTGTGAACGTTCAGTGTCCGGACAGTTAACACTAGCAGGCTTTGGTTTAAGCCAGATCATAGTGTACGTTTTGGGATTGGTTTTATCTCGTTTGTATTCATGTTCCTCGGAACACGGATGCAGGTGTGTATGCACAGTTGACAGAGAGACAGAGGCAGAGGATTCTCATTGAGGTTGTTGACTGTTGACTATTGACTATTGACTTTTTGCTAAACCCTAATGAGAATAAGAAATATGATTAACAATAATATTAATTAAGTATTATGGTGACATGGTTGTTGAGGGGTTGACTTTTTGACTTGTTGACTTTGTTGACCGGTTGACCGGTTGACTAGGTTGGACTAGTTGACCATCATCATGACAATGGCTATCATTTCATGGCAAAGACTTTTGCTTGCTTGTTTGTTTTTGCATAATGAGTGCATGAAATGATATAGCCATTTTGACTTGAACCATCACATAATACTTGATTACTATTTTGTTATGATGGTTTTGGATTATGAGAGCTTGGATGGCAAAAGAGTTACTCATTTTTCTCTCATTTCATTTCTCTCTCTTGCTTGAGCTCTCCCTCTTGCTCTTCCTCTTGCTCTCTCTCTAGCTCATGGCAACACCCTCTCATGAGTTGAGAAACATTGCCTTAGAGATAAAAGAAAACCCAAATCACTTCTCTACTCATCCTAGTTCGTAAGGTTTAGCAAACCAAGTGTTCTAGTTTCTTCAAGTTCAAAGAAGAAGCCAAAGGTAGAAGCTTTCAGGTGGATCCATCTTCGGCGCAAGGAGACGACGAGGTGAGGCCGATCCGTACACCGGAAAGAGTTGAAGACGAAGGAGTTCAAGAAAGGTATAGCCCCCTAACCGAGTAGGTAAAACTCTAGTTAGGTTTTTAGTTAGTTGTTTAACAAAGATCCGTATTTTGAGTCCATGTTACCACCTCTTGAAAAATCGTTTTCTCATCATTTCCGCAAGCCCGTAAGTACCGGGAGAGGTAACGTGGACTTACAGCTTTAGGTGACCTTACTGATCACTATTGCATGTTGATAGAGCCCCTAGGATTCTTGCTTGACTGCCAGCAGTATGAGGGCGATCATATACGTGGGAGCTCGGGTCTATAAGCACATCCTTAAAAGGTCCCTAGTCGTGGGAGTTTCGAGACAGGGCATCGATACTCCAGAGTAGACTAGTGTATACAGTCGAGACCCCGACGAGGGGCGGTGGCCGGTCTCACAAGCCACTGGTGTTAGTTGGTTGACCTAAGATGTATATAGGTGCTTATTGGGTTATGAGTACACCGGACAGGACTCGCCGGGAACATGCTAGTTGGTCTTATACCTGACGTCAGATAGCAGTTCCTTGGTGACATGTGTACAGGTTAGTTCATCGACCTGAGATCGTCATTTGTCTCGTGTGAGTTCCCACTATACTTTGATTACTACCCTACCACGCTCAAAGGAGACGTGTAAACAGGTTTTAGTTGGGTACAGTCCCGAGCCGCATGGAGACAGTGAGCGGATCTGCAGGGATTCGTCTCTCCCAGTATTGGGGGTGAGGTCGCGCTGTGTCTAGGAGAGCCATTACACGAAGTCCTTGGCTAAGGCAGGAGATTTACCGGTAGGTAATCCAGTAGTATCTCAGGGTGTTATGGTCTACACTCCGACACGACTTGTACCGCTTTTGGGGGTCTGACTTTTACCAACCCCCTAGGCCTGCCATGCGATGCTCATAGACGAACGGACCGGACTGTACGGATATTGTTACTGACAGGCTCAGTAGGGTGTCAGGATGAGTTCGCTCATCGACGTCCTTTTTAGTCAATACCTGGTAGCCCGTTACGTATAGGCTAATACCTCTGACGTGCTAGTGGTTAAATCCACAACCAAAGTATTGACGAGTCTTTAGAGTCCCCCACAGACCGTTTTCTCAAGTTTCGGGCAAAACGCTGTAGAGGCCGTATGGAGATATGGCAGGGTTCGATCTTATGCGTGCGGTATTGCACGGATCATGATCGGACGGATAATACTAGTGGGCTTTGTTTTAAGCCGGATCCTAGTATTGTACAGTGTAGATTTTGTCTCTTTGCATTTGTATTCAGTGGGAATACAAATGCGGGTATGTATATGCAGTCGCGGGGTTTTCCTATAATTTATTACGGGATCAGTTTTCTGAAGTTGCCAGTTTGCATTCCGATTCAGCCAGTTTTCCTTTCTTCCTTTCGTTGGCTGATATTTGATAGAGGGGTTATTTGCAAGTTTGCAAATTAGTTATTGTGGAGAGGTTATTTGTGAAATGGTGGCATCATGATGGTTCTTGCATGATGAGATTCTTTTTCCATCTCATCCCTTGCATTTATTGTGATGGTTTTTGAAAGGAGTTGATTTGGTATTTGGTGTGACCATTTTTTCTTCTCTTGCATTTTTTTTCTTTTTCCTCCACCATTCTAGTGAGGGTCCGGCCGCACATTAGGAGGAGAGACAGGTTTCATTTTAGGATGAGGGAAAAATCTTCATCTCATTCTATGCTTAAAAAATGAGAGCTCCATTCTTTTTCAAAGATCATTTTTTTTTCACCTCCATCAAAGGCAACTTCATAACCCCAAAGAGACAGACTATTCTACACTTCATCTACAGCATTTCTTAGGCACGTCGGCTTGCCAACTTCGTGCCCGAGTTGCCTCGGTCCAGAGGTGGGAGCCCATAAAAGAACCCGGCGATGTAGTGCCCGTTCCGACGAGGAGATGAAGACCGGAGGTTCCGCGAGGAGATCGGAGTGGAGGCCGATGACCGAAGGACACGGATCGCTCGGTATAGCACTCTACCCCTTTTTCTAGTTTGCTAGAGTTAGGTTAATGGCCCGATCCGGGATTTTTGTGCGCGGTGGTGCCGATTTCTAGTTTTTAGAAAAGTTTCGTTTCCGCATTCCAGCGTCGGATTGACGGCCGGGGCGCCGCCGTGCACTTACAAAATAAACCCCAACCCCGCTCTGAGGATGGCCGGCGACGAGGTATGAATTTTCGGCAACGTCGGATGTTTTAAGGGGTTAGGGCTTGGGTTTTGTGGTGTGGTCCAGGTTCTGGTGTTTGGACTTTCTGGTGTTGTTTATTTTTGCTAAAATTACATATGATGTTAATTTACTGCATTATAAATTCAGGGTGTTTCGTATTCGAAATTCTAGCTTCTGTTTCGGTTATTTTAGACGTTATTAAAAAGTTCGATCAGATATCAAATACCAACTTTTTGCCTTGCTGAAATTTTTCAAGAGTTGGATCTTTTTACTGTTATAGAACATTCAAACATCGTGCAAGTGATGCGGTGAACCCTCTAGAAGAATAAAACCTTAACTCGATTTTGTAACCGTTAAAACCGTCACTGAACCTTAGGGTTTGTGATGGTTTTGCGGTGCCACAAGTGAGGCGTTGGTTGACCCTTCTACGGCTGGTTCACTACTACTGTAGCATGTGATGGATACTTCTAAACTACGCTTAAGTGTTGAGCATTTGGGAAACTTTGGGTATTTGTTGATTCGATCAGAATGTTTAATATCGTCTAGTCTTTTCTGTAATGTGATACAATATGTGGAATTTATACAGTTAGGCATGAAATGCAAAGTATGTGATATTTCGGATTTATGATGTCTAAGGAGATTGTGGATTCCAAATGTTGTAGTTTTACATTTTCTTTTCTGCGACCGTAAGTGTAATATGTTGTGTATCGCCGGTTTTCGTTACTATACATCAACGACAATTGGGATACGCATATTTACTTACGTTGATGTCATGTGATGTTATGTGTTGCTGTGATATGTTATATTGGATCGTCGTGTTCTGAATAGCTGGGGGTTTTACGTGAGATGTGAGTTTTTATTTTCATTCATGTAAAATTCAATTGTATGTAATATTCTTTTATTGGGGCACTTCCGGGTTGAGGATGATGTCACCATTGTATATTATTTACTTTTTCGCATTAGGATAGACCCAAGGCGGAGAGCACAAGCAGTCGGGTTCAAGGGTCCAGTGGGAGGCCATCTCGAGGAGTCGAGACCGGGTCTCCTAACCCTAGAATTAGTAGGGTTGCATGCCGCTCTCGTAGGGGTCTAGGGATGTGGGTTTGGCTCTTCATCGCGACCGTGGAATCCGTGTTTTATACAGGCTCAAAATAAAACACAGACCTCCTAGAATATCCAATATTTCATATGTTTCTTCTGCTGCTGATGTTCTGTGATGAGATCATATTACTGCCTGAGACGAATGCTTATACTATATATATGATGATATATAAATATTACTGCTTTCGTTTCTTCTGTGATGCTTAGGAAGCATAAATGATGGGATTCATTAAGGAGATTAATGAAAAGAAAAGAAACCTAAAAGATGTTGTAGAATCAAATTTTCAAAAAGGGTAGCTACAGTTTTTGCTTTGCATAGTGGTATATGTGATATACCCTGCACCTTATTCGATGAGGAAAAAGCAAAGATCCCTTCACCGGGAGTGACCTCTGTTCATACCAGAATATTGCATTTTATACCGCCCATTCTTACGCTCGTGTGTTTATAGGTAGGTGCTTGTAATCCGTGTTTGTTACATATTTACAGAATACAGGTTTCCAGTACAAATATTGCAAATCAAGACAAAATCTCCACAGTTACGCCAAATACAGAACATCTGTTGACAGCAGATAAAAGCCGGGTTCCGGTCATCCATATCCGTCCGGTGCCGAGTACCTGTTCCAGGGACAAGACATATGACAGCGGTCATTCGTGTCTCGGACAAGCACAGAGCACGAGAGGGGCTGCACAAGAATCAATGGGTGCACGGAGCTCGAGGGAGATAGAAGTCAAAAGTGAAAAAGATAATGCAATCTTGGACTAAGAATCTGAAGATATTCTGGAAGAAATTATCAGAAAATACATGTACCAGACAACAGGGGACAGCAGACCAGGGAAGTACCAAGTTGCCCACACCCTAACCCTACTGTAGGGGCGTGGATCCGCGGCCAATAGGGGGTATTGGCGGCGGATCCGCGGCCGTACTGGCGCCGTAGCTTGTCAACTTTGGGGGGTAGGATGGTCTTTTCATGTGGGTCCAGTTTGTTGCCCTAGATTTCATTTTCCCTGCCTATAAATACAGCAGATCTGAGCTCAACCAAGGGTCATTCTTTTGTTCCTCTTTCTTTTGTAGTTTTAGACTTTTTCTTCTTCTTCTTCATTCTTTTTCCATGAAAATTGTAGTGAGAGCTTTTTGAGTGGGAGATCAATGAAGATGAGGGCTTTTTGTATCATTCTCTTGTGTTTCTTCTTCCCCTTGAGATTCTTGCTTTCCCTTAATCATTCAACCTCTTCATTGAGCTTGAATGGTTAAGTGTTAGTTATTGATCTCAAGGGTCGTATTTTCTTATGGAATTAGCGCTTCATTTCACATGCGTTCTCTACCCTTCTCTTGATCTTGCAACCTCTTGATTGAGCTTGCAAGTTTAAGGGTTGGCTATTGATCACATGCTTGTCTTGAGTTCTAGTTTCTATTTCTTTTTATTGCTTATTTATTACTTGCTTTTTATTATCTTGCTTTACTTTCTTGCAATTTCAATTCATGCACTTAATTATTTGTAATCTTCTCTTTTCTTTGTTCTTTTCTTTTGCTCTCTTTTGTGCATTTTGTGAATGGTTGTAATTATTGTTGTTAAGATGAAATACGGTATTGTAAGTTAATATCTTCTTTCTCATTTCCTTTTCCCGTTATTTTCCATTGAACTCCGCCCAAACCATACGCAAGCGCTCCGTTAGGCACCCTACCCTGACAAGGTAACGGTGATTCCTAACCACGACCGGTTGCGTTCGGTTTGGCCGGAGGCGAAAGCAAGAGACAAGAACGGAAGGACAAGGGTAAATAAGCCATATTCCACGAATAACGCGCTTAAATCCCCTAATCCACGTTGTTGCCGATTGCTTAGCTTCAATTGGTCAAGACTCGGCTCAAAGGTTTTGAGTACAGATTTCTTTAGCTTACAATCTCGTATCTTTTTCTTAACAACTTTATACTTGCAAATAAACACATAGGTTAGTCTCGAACAAACATACAGATTCTTTATTGACTCGTCTAAAACAAGAAGGTAAAATACCACCATCTCCCTGTGGACCGACTCGTGCTAAACCGGCTAGCTGCAAAGCGACACCGTCTTGATTGCGGTTAACTTTAATTCTTCCAATCAAATGGCGCCGTTGCCGGGGAGACGGTAGCGTATTTTCTTTCTTGTTATTCGGGTTAATATTCTTTTTGTATATATTTATAAATAAATAAAAAATATTCTTTTTGTTTTTTTTTAATAATTTTTGTGGGCAAGAGTGCAGATTTTTGCAGATTTGCAAACTGCAATTGTGGGGAGCAAAGTGTACATTCAAGGCTAAGGTGATTACGAAGTACAGTGCCAAAGATCCGGGTAGTTTGACCCGCGCAAGCGAACTTTTCAAGCTTACCGGATTTGATTCAACGGGGGTTTCCTAACCCAAAACTTAACGGTACGTACTTTACTAACACCTTCTTCTCAAATCCGACGCTTCCAATATACTATTCTTTGCAGGATTCTTTGCAAGTTCGCTAGCAAACGCTAAAAAAATTGACTAACCCGTATTTGTTGCAGTGCCGTGCTTAAACTAAAAAACTATTGTTTGATTCTTTACAGAATTTTTGAATTGCGCATTGCATACATTAATACGGACTTAAGGGCAAGCGAACCCCACAAGATACGGTAAAGGATTTCATCACATTTTCCGTGGCCCACAAATCACGAACTTGAGCATAACGTTTACCCGCATAAATTTTAAAAGAAATTAGACTTTAAGCCTTAAGGACTTCGCGCTCACTAGGAGAAGTTAACTGTGTTTAGAACTTTGCTTAACGGTATATTGTTTACGGGGTGTCTAGGAAAGTGTTAACGGCGAAACCGCCAAAAGAGAAAGGGTTATTTAATTAAGGAACTTCGCGAAAGCGTTGGAAAACCTCCCCTTATCTCTGCACTTACCTGGCCTCGTGATCAGTGTATCTTGAGCCTGTTTCTCGACACAGTTTTACTTCGACAATCAAGTTCTGGAGCAGGTCTAGTTGATCTAGGTGAACCCTAGAACGATTAGGTGTGTGGTATTTTTGTGTCGTGATTGTTTTTATCCATATTGTTTTTTTTTTATTCTTTTGTTAATATATAAACTAAAAAATATATATATATATATATCACATTCTTTTTCTCCTCCTTTTCTCTACCTTTCTTTCTCTCTCTTCATATCATGGGTACCCCACCTCGAAAAACTCTTGCCGAACTCTGGTACCCCCAATCAGACATTACTTCTTACGGTTCTTGCTTTGGCCGAACTTCGAACGATCAATCCATGCCAAAAATTTCATTGAGAGATTGGATAGACGCGTCTAGGACAAACAATTTGACTCCGCAATCAACTTCGTATCAACCATTTCAAACATTCACCCCTTCTTACGTTGATACCCCTCCTTCGAGTCATGTTGCAAGACCTATGTCTATTGCAGAATGTATTGAACAATCTCGTAGCCGATCTTTCACTCCTGTCACCACTTCAAATTCTTGGGATCAACAATTTCATTCACCTTCTTATCCAAATGTTGATCCTACCCCTGTCCAGCCATTCAATTCCTACCAATCCTACCCTACTTTTGCACCTTCCCTAGACATAGCATCAGAACCGCCATTTGGGAGTTTTCAGTATCCAAACAACTTTGAATCTTTTACTGAAACCCCTTCACAACCAATGTCTAGTCTAGAAGAGTCCTTGGAAGACTTTAGGGTAGCGTCAAGCCAACAGATGATGGAATTGAATGCGTCCATGGCCGCTCTCATACAACCAACTGACCCGGTAGCTAGTTTCCAGCTAGCTCCAAATTTTCCAATGTATGATGAGGCGGTAGGACAGGTTGTGAATTTGAGTGGAGAGAGTGAGCTGTACCCCCTTCCAAATCAAACCTACCCGTCTCAAATTGAATCCCACAACTCCTGTGATGAAAGTCTATCAAGTGTCCCAAATGAATTATCAGTTGAAGATAGAATGTTTAATGAGTTGTGCGACTTTGTAGTGTTTGATTTGCCCGATTGTGAAGGGACCTTGCCAAGTGAAACCGATCCTAAACCTTTTGACCTCTACACCTCCACTTTAGAACCTGAATCGATTGATAACCATGCTTTTGAGGTGTCAGAGAATTTTGATTTTCACTGGATTAAGGATATTGACGCCGGGGATATTTTGGATGACGAACCCGTAGATTTGGCTGAATTTGTTTCTTCAAATCATCATCCCGAGTCATTAAATGTTTTTCCCGAACTTCATATGCGTCTTGATATTGATGAAAAAGGCATGGATGAGCTTAACTTTGAGGAGAATTCTGAGGATAGTTTTGAGGATGAACCAGTTATTATTGATGAGTCGGATATTCCAATTCATCCTATCCCTTCCACTGACTGTGTACACCCTCCTGAACCTTTAACCGATAACCTTCCTCAACCACTTCCCTCCATCCTTTCCATCGTTCCGACCTTCCAAGAACCCGTCTCGCTCTCATTTCATATGTCTGGTTTACCAAGTTCGGCGTACCCATGCTTTCTTACGAATCTTGAGGGATTTGACCCAATCTCTCGCCGGGTTAATAGATTAGCACAATCACTGTTTACACATCGCTCATCACAAATTGTGCTAATCTATTCACTCCATTTGCACCCTCAAGTTCGTACTCCACTTCTTTTTCCCTTCCGCCATTCTTCTTCCTCTCATGTACCGAGACCGTATACCACTTCTCTCCGCATATGGTCTCGCATATTCTCCATCTCTTTCCTCTACGCCTTCTTCCACCAACCGGTACATTATAGCGATAAAATCTTTGAATGGTTGGTGTTAACTTTTGGCCTATGTAAGGCCTTGTATAGCTTGATACTGTTCTCTTTCCCCCCTAATCCTGAATTTCAACGCTTAACAGTGGAAACACTGTTTTACTTAAGTTTGGGGGGGACTCCTTCTTTGTATATATTTTTTGTTTTCCTTTTTGTTTTGTATATAATTTGTTTCTAGGGAACGCCGACAATTTTGACCCTCTTGGTGTAGCCTGACAGTGAGGGCACTGTCAAGTTTAAGTTTGGGGGTGTGCTCGGTAAACTTTCTTCCTTCGCATTCATTTGTATATTTTGCATTTGCATACTTTATTAAAAAACCCACAAAAATTAAAAATTTTCCAAAAAAATATAAAAACTTTGTCGTCAAGTTAGCTAATAGGGTAACTTAGATTTTTATTCTGAAAGTTTAGTTGATATGTTAGAAATAACTAAATTCTAGACTTAGGAATTGAAAACCCTAAAAATAACCCTCATTCTGTCTAACTTTGGTAAGTATACGTCCTTACAATTTTTGAGTTCAGTTCTTGGGTTAAGTCAAGATGAAGGGAAAGTATTGATGCTTTACTGGAGGATAAGTCTGAAAAATAGTTTCTTTTCTTGAGTTCAAATTTAGAAAGTATATACCCTACAACTGCACCTACACGTACCTTGAAACTTGGGATAGTAGAGGATACCTAGAAATACTCTTGCCTGAAAACCTAGTATGAAAGAAAAAACGGTATTTAAAGCTAAACACCAAAAGAGCATATTGAAAAATATATCCGGTCTTGAAAAAGAAAAAAAAAAGAAAAAGAAAAAAAAAATAGAATAAAGTCAAGACCTGGAAACTGCTATTTACGCTTTAAGTTCACACATTCAGTAATCGGTCGTTAGTGCCTCAAGAAGCATTAATAGTCGCATGAAAGGTGTGTGAGCAAATCCGTCCATCCTTAATGAAAAGAAGTAGTATTAGGTATTAGGGCAAGGGTATTATAGCTTGAATTGAATTCTTGAGTGTACGGGTGCAAATATACACACACGTAGGGGTATACAATCGATGTTTGAATAAGAGATAGAAATGAAGAATAAGACTTGTGTTTTCTGTAAAGTTGATAAAAATCCCTGATTTGAGGCCACGCTTTAGAAGGAAAACTCAGGAGAACCGACATCTTTCTAAACTTTTTTGGAACGTATATGATCTAAGGCTAAATAGATAGGAGGTGTGAAGCATTAGGGTTGGATATTTCTAACTTAGGATGATAGAATTTCTAACATAAATACTGAACTGTAGGAGTAGAATCTATGTTAACTTATGACACTAGCTTGACGGGATTTTGTGGGTGTAATCCGCTGAAAACCCTCAGGAGACAACACTCCTCCTACTAGGGACACCTAGAGGTTTAACGGCTTGTTGCACGCGCTCAGTGCAATCGCGTTCCCTGCGAAAGTGCGGTTAGGATTTTAATTTTGTGAATAATTGGTTTTGCTCGGGACGAGCAAAAGTTAAGTTTGGGGGTATTTGTTCATACCAGAATATTGCATTTTATACCGCCCATTCTTACGCTCCGTGTTTGTTACATATTTACAGAATACAGGTTTCCAGTACAAATATTGCAAATCAAGAAAAAATCTCCACAGTTACGCCAAATACAGAACATCTGTTGACAGCAGATAAAAGCCGGGTTCCGGTCATCCATATCCGTCCGGTGCCGAGTACCTGTTCCAGGGACAAGACATATGACAGCGGTCATTCGTGTCTCGGACAAGCACAGAGCACGAGAGGGGCTGCACAAGAATCAATGGGTGCACGGAGCTCGAGGGAGATAGAAGTCAAAAATGAAAAAGATAATGCAATCTTGGACTAAGAATCTGAAGATATTCTGGAAGAAATTATCAGAAAATACATGTACCAGACAACAGGGGACAGCAGACCAGGGAAGTACCAAGTTGCCCACACCCTAACCCTACTGTAGGGGCGCGGATCCACGGCCAATAGGGGGTATTGGCGGCGGATCCGCGGCCGTACTGGCGCCGCAGCTTGTCAACTTTGGGGGGTAGGATGGTCTTTTCATGTGGGTCCAGTTTGTTGCCCTAGATTTCATTTTCCCTGCCTATAAATACAGCAGATCTGAGCTCAACCAAGGGTCATTCTTCTGTTCCTCTTTCTTTTGTAGTTTTAGTCTTTTTCTTCTTCTTCTTCATTCTTTTTCCATGAAAATTGTAGTGAGAGATTTTTGAGTGGGAGATCAATGAAGATGAGGGCTTTTTGTATCATTCTCTTGTGTTTCTTCTTCCCCTTAAGATTCTTGCTTTCCCTTGATCATTCAACCTCTTCATTGAGCTTGAATGGTTAAGGGTTAGTTATTGATCTCAAGGGTCGTATTTTCTTATGGAATTAGCGCTTCATTTCACATGCGTTCTCTACCCTTCTCTTGATCTTGCAACCTCTTGATTGAGCTTGCAAGTTTAAGGGTTGGCTATTGATCACATGCTTGTCTTGAGTTCTAGTTTCTATTTCTTTTTATTGCTTATTTATTACTTGATTTTTATTATCTTGCTTTACTTTCTTGCAATTTCAATTCATGCACTTAATTATTTGTAATCTTCTCTTTTCTTTGTTCTTTTCTTTTGCTCTCTTTTGTGCATTTTGTGAATGGTTGTAATTATTGTTGTTAAGATGAAATACGGTATTGTAAGTTAATATCTTCTTTATCATTTCCTTTTCCCGTTATTTTCCATTGAACTCCGCCCAAACCATACGCAAGCGCTCCGTTAGGCACCCTATCCTGACAAGGTAACGGTGATTCCTAACCGCGACCGGTTGCGTTCGGTTTGGCCGGAGGCGAAAGCAAGAGAAAAGAACGGAAGGACAAGGGTAAATAAGCCGTATTCCATGAATACCGCGCTTAAATCCCCTAATCCACGTTGTTGCCGATTGCTTAGCTTCAATTGGTCAAGACTCGGCTCAAAGGTTTTGAGTACAGATTTCTTTAGCTTACAATCTCGTATCTTTTTCTTAACAACTTTATACTTGCAAATAAACATATAGGTTAGTCTCGAACAAACATACAGATTCTTTATTGACTCGTCTAAAACAAGAAGGTAAAATACCACCATCTCCCTGTGGACCGACCCGTGCTCAACCGGCTAGCTGCAAAGCGACACCGTCTTGATTGCGGTTAACTTTAATTCTTCCAATCAACCTCTTTAGCAAAACTGGTAGATGCTACAAACTAACGGTTTGGTTTTTGATTGCTTCTATAGTTCTTGCTTTGCACCGCGGTATTTGTGAAATATCTTGCACCTTATTCGATAAGGAAAGAGCTGAGATCCCTTCCCGGGGAGTGACCTCTTTAGCGAAACTGGAAAAGCCTCAAAAACATTCCTTTTCAAAATCACTTGTTTCTACAACGTTATCAAGTTCTTTACGCTCATGGTTTTCTGAAAAACCTGCGTAGCCTTCCGTCACTTCAGATAGGTACTACTTAGTATTCGTGCTGCGTTTGTTGGCCTTTGTCCAGGCGTAGTGTGCGGTAGCTGACTAGTACTTATCTGTTTAAGCATGTGATGTGATTGGATTAGGGTAGTCGTACGACCTTGTTGGCCTTTGTCAAGGGTCGTACGGGTGGGTTTAATTCAATCGGGAAATGACGGGTTGAACTTGACTAGCATCCTATGGTTTGTTGGCCTTTGTCAGGGTCATAGGGCGTTATGGGAAAAAGAACTATTGGGAATTTCAAGTGTTGAAATTTGCAATGAGATTGCATAACTTCTATGAGATAGTTGGGTCCTGATACCCACTGCGAGTAAGAGTTACTCCTGGGGGAGTTTTACACATCACAATTAGCCGATCAAGTAGGAGTATAGAAAGGTGTTTACGGGGTTATGCCTCTGGAAAATGAGGTTTATTTTAATTAGGTCCATGCAAAAGCACGAGGAACCTCCCTCAAAGTATCAATATTGACCTAGCTGAAAGATTGGCAAACTTGTAAAGTGTAATTAATCCCGGCTAGTCTTACCTTTTAGGGTTTGAAGGAAGACTTGATGAAAACATTGGGAGACATCCTGATTAGATAAGATAATAACCAATCTAATCTTGCAAGAGCATACGCTAAAGTGTTTTTTCTTCTCTCTCTCTCTCAAGGTAGCGACCATGCCAGGCCTTAATCAAGATAATAATATGGATGTATTGAATGAACCCGCTTGTTATACTGAGCACAGGAACGTTGGTCCCGCTCCAACTTATAATTGTTATAAGTCCGAGCAAGGAATATGAGAATATCTGGATTCTCACGCCGCCCAAACGAAGAATAAGCAAGTCGATGCATCTTCTTCGGGTGTGTTAGTTATCGAGAACTGTTTCTCAGTTTACTCTACGTCCTGGGTATTAGATACCGGATCGGGATCCCACATATGGAATATGTTACATGGGCTACGTAAATGTAGAGAACTGGGAATAGGTGATCATTCCATAAGAGTAGGGAATGGTGCAGATGTTGCAGCCAAGGCAGTTGGCGAATATCACCTTGTATTACCAAATGGTAATACATTGATTCTGAACGAATGCTATTACATTCCGACCCTGATATGCAATCTTATATCAGTTTCTTTATTAAGTAAAGATGGATATAATTTTGTAGTACAGGATAATGTTATGAACATCTTCCTGGATCAAATGTTGATTGGATCAGGCTCGTTAAATAATGGCATATACGTTCTAAATCAAACTACAGTTCTTAATGTACCGAACACACACAAGAGGAAGAGTTCAAAAATGAATGAATCTTACTTATGGCATTGTAGACTAGGTCATATCAATGCGACACGACTAGCTAAGTTACATAAAGATGGATATTTGAATATGTTCGAATTATCATCTTATGAAACTTGCCATTCATGTCTCAAAGGAAAAATGACCAAAACTCCGTTTAGTGGACATGGAGAAAGAGTTAAGGAACTCTTAGGACTGGTACATAGTGATGTATACGGTCTCATGTCTACACATGCCAGGAACGGTTCTTCCTACTTCAGTACATTCACTGATGATCTCTCAAGATACGGACATGTGTTCCTGATGAAACACAAGTCTGAAGCTTTTGAGAAATTCAGAGAATATAAGCATGAAGTGGAGAACCAAACAAGTAAAAGTATTAAGATCCTTCGATCTGATCAAGGAGGATACTTGAGCAATGAGTTCCTGGATTATTTAAAAGAGAATGGGATTCTCTCTTATCTTACTTATCCTTATACACCGCAGCACAATGGTGTAACGGAGCGGAGGAATCGCACCCTATTAGATATGGTGCGCTCTATGATGAGCACCGCTGAGTTGCCTATTTCCTTTTCGGGATATGCACTGGAGACAGCTGCATACCTATGGAATCAAGTTCCATCTAAATCTGTACCTACCACACCATATAATATATTGAGTAGGAAGAGACCATGTCTTAAACGAGTTAAGATATGAGGTTGTCCGGCCTATGTCAAAAAGCAAAATCCGGACAAACTCGAGGCACGGTCAGTTCTTTGTAAGTTTGTGGGATATCCTAAACATTCACATGGATATATTTTCTACCACGGCGATGAACAAAAGGTGTTTGTTTCTCGACATGCCACCTTTTTAGAAAATGAATTTCTTGCAAAAGAAATTAGTGGCGAAGTGGTAGAGCTGGAAGAAGTTCCGGCAGAACAAATTACAACTGAAGATTTAGTGGAACAAGAGGACTCGATAGTAGCCAATGAACCTCAGCCACTCCGCCGATCTAGTAGGGTTTCTCATCCACCTGAGAGGTACTACGGTTTTCTCATTGATGGTGGGAGCGAGGATTGCAACATGGAAGATGATGACCCGACTAGATTCGAGCAGGCCATCACGAGTGGAGACTCTGTGAAATGGCTGGATGCAATGCGATCTGAGATAGAATCCATGTACATCAAAAAAGTATGGACTTTGGAAGTTTCTCCTGAAGGGGTAAAACCCATTGGGAGCAAGTGGATCTTTAAGAAGAAACTTGGTGTAGATGGAAAAGTTGAGACTTTCAAAGCTAGACTTATTGCAAAGGGTTTTCGTCAACGACCAGGTGTGGATTATGACGAAACCTTTTCTCCCGTGGCTATGCATAAGTCCATCCAGATCCTACTTGCCATTGCTGCATACCATGACTACGAAATCTGGCAGATGGATATTAAGACCGCCTTTTTAAATGGTGATTTAGAGGAGTGCGTGTACATGACTCAGCCAGAGGGCTTCGTAGATAGTGGGAGTAGCGAAAATGGGTGCAAGCTGCTTAAATCCATCTACGGGTTAAAGAAAGCATCGCGGAGTTGGAACATCTGTTTTGATGTAGTAGTCAAAGAGTTTGAGTTCATCAAAAACATAGATGAATCTTGTATCTACAAGAAGGTTGCAGAGAGTAAGGTTATCTTCCTCGTATTGTACCTGGATGACATACTCTTGATAGGAAGTGATGTTCCTATGCTGCACTCGGTCAAGCTCTTCTTATCACATAGATTCTCAATGAAAGATCTTGGTGATGCCTCCTGCATTTTGGGAATTAAGATCTATAGAGATAGATCTAAACAGATACTAGGATTGTCCCAATCCAGGTACATTGACACCATACTAAAGAGGTTTAGTATGGAAGAATCCAAGCGTGGGTATTTACCCACGATCTCTGGACTCACTCTCTCCAAAGAGATGTCTCCCAAGACTGATTTGGAGAAAGCTCGCATGCAAAGGATATCCTATGCTTCGGCAGTAGGCTCTATCATGTATGCGATGCTATGTACCAGACCCGATATAGCATACTCACTAAGTGTAGTGAGTAGGTATCAAACAGATCAAGGAGAGAGTCACTGGACAGCTGTGAACAACATTCTCAAGTACATGAGAAGGACTATGAAGATGTTCTTGGTGTATGGTAACGGAGAACTCCGGGTGGAGTCCTTTACCGATTCGAGCTTCCAAAGTGATAAGGACGACTCTTAGTCGCACTCGGGATTTGTCTTTACCCTCAATGGAGGGGCGGTGTGTTGGAAGAGTTCCAAATAGGAAACTGTTGCAGACTCGACGACGGAGGATGAATATATCGCTTCCAACGATGCTGCTAAAGAGGCTGTCTAGATGAAGAAGTTCATCACTAAACTTGGTGTGGTTCTGTCCATTGAGCATCCAATACCTTTGCATTGTGATAACAATGGAGCCGTGGCTTTGGCCAAGGAACCCAAGTCCCATCAGAAGTCCAGACATATTCTGAGACGGTATCACCTGATCCGGGAGATAGTTGATCGCCAAGAGATCAATGTCAGGAGATTTGATACGAAGGACAACACTGTTAGTGTATATGCCCTAGAGGCCATTATTGTATCATACTAGTTTGTATATTACTTAATGGAAGCTTGGGATATTCAACTTGTATAAACAATCTTGCTCAAATATAGTAGTATGCTACTTGGTTTGTTTCTACTTCAATATGTACATGTGTTTATTTTAGCATATCACCTATACACATTAGTGGAGCCCTTAGGATCTTTGCTTGATTACCAGCGTTGTGATGGCAGTCACACTAGTGGGGACTGGGTAATCTATAACCACATCCTTATGCAGGTCCCTAGTCGCAGGACTATCGAGACAGGGCATCGATACTCCGGAGTAGACTAGCGTATGCGCTTCTCATCCCAGTGTGGGAGACCGTCTGTCCCACAGCTGTCAGTACGTCGTACTTGAGATAGTATACGGGTGCTCGTTGGGTTACGAGTACACTGGACAGGACTCGTCGGGAACTGTTGGTTGGTACTATACCTATTGTCAGTTATCAGTTCCCAGGTGACATGAGTACAGCTTAGTCCGCTGACTTGACACTGTCACTTCGCCTCGAGTGTGTACCCACTGTACTTAGATTACTACCCTACCATGGCTCAAAGGAGTCGTGCAAACAGGTAGTAGTTGGGTCCAGTCCCGAAGCACTTGGAGGCAGTGACGGTTAGACAGGATTCGTCTCTCCCGGTATTGGGGGTTTACATCGCGCTGTGTCTAGGAGAGCCATTACACGAGTAGTCCCTGGCCAGGGCAAGCGAGATATACTGGTAGGTTTCCAGTGTTATCTCAGGGTGTTCTGGGCTTCACTCCGACACAACTTGTACCTGTTCCCCTCCGAATGGCGGCGCACAAGACTGCGATGTCCTGACGCTGAGATTCGGGGCATATGCTATTTGGTTTTATCCGTCCACCTCTCCGAAGATGCCAAGTTGATTTATGACACCGTTTATCTAAGGTTTAGACGGATGTGGACGATGTAGCAGACTTCATCAGATTCCCCCTCGCTTGAGGGGTTTTTGATTATGGGGACGCTCTTCCCTACAGGCGCAAGCCCCTGCAGTTAATTACGCTACCGCATCGCGGTAACAACTTTCTCCTTCTCCAGAATTTCACTTCGTGTCGTGTGTGTGTTTGTTTTGTTTATGGTTGCCCGTGGATTGTATACGGAGACTAAGTGATGCCGTCGCCCGTAGGACGTAGATTATTCCAAATCCGTATTTACTTAGATTTGGGTTTGGTGTTTTGGTTTAAGGATACGTTAGCTATATTTAGGCTAAGATCGACTTAAACGTTTCTTAAGGATACGTTAGTCTGATTTGAGACTAAGGTCAACTTAACGGGATCGTTTGGATCCGACAAAAGAGCGTTTGTGGACTCTATTGTTCCAGTTTAGGGACATAGTGGTCCATAGGTAGTTTAAGGACATTGCGGTCCATAGGTAGTTTAAGGACGCTTAAGTCCGTGGGTTTGAGGACCCCACAGTCCGTATTTTAGTTTAAGGACGCTTAAGTCCATGAGTTTAAGGACCCCACAGTCCGTGTTTTAGTTTAAGGACGCTTAAGTCCATGAGTTTAAGGACCCCGCAGTCCGTGTTGATGTGTGGTTGTCGGGACCCGTCATCTCTCTGACGTCGTTGAAGGATTACAACGATGGGTGTCAGAGGAGTTCGGAGATGTACCCTCGAACCGGTCGTAAATTGAATTAGGGAGAGCAACTGTGCTCAGTCGATTTAATTTGAGGACTTACGGCCATAATTGGGCTAAGTCCAGTTGAAAATGTTCAACACCTTTATTTATTTTTGGTCTATTAGACCTGTGCTAGGGCTTTGCCCACACTTAAATAATGCATTGCATTACTTCTATTTTTTTTTTGTTTGGGCTCTGCCCATAAAAGATGCAGAGCATCAATTTGTTTTGGGGCTCTGCCCATTTATAAATGATGCAGAGCATCAATTTCACTTGGGCTCTGCCCCTTTTTATTGCTTTGCAATTTATTTTGGCCTGCTAGGTCTTTTTTAATTGGGCTAGGCCCTTCTGCAAATAATGCAATGCATTAATTATTTGACAGTGGCTTGTCAGGCGCTTTGCGCCAAATAATGAGCACAAGCGCTCGTGGAAGCGACACGTGTCGCACTCCGGTGAATGCAAGCGCAATAGCGCAGTGCGCTGTGTCAGTGCGCTGCGCTGTTGCACTGTTGACACGTGGCGCTCCCTGGTAGCTTGCACCAACAAAGGAGCGCAACAGTGCAATTTTTCAAGTGCAAAGCACTGTTTTATATTTTGATCGATTTTAAATCAAAGAAAACAAGTTTTTTCTTGTTTTCAAAGAACCAATGGTTCATAAGAAAGTGCAAAGCACTATTATTATTTATTTTTTTCTTTTTTATTTAAGATTATTGATCTTGCTCTTAGATCAATAATCTGATCATAAGAGAATTTTCTCTTCTTCCTAAAGGTTTTTACATTTTCTTCTTTTGAAATTTCTTCAAAGTTTTCTCTGTTTGAAGTTCTTGATTTTTCACCAGAAAAAAGTTCCTCTTTGAATTAAGGCCTAGGGTCCTTTTTATAGTGCCCATAAATTAGTTAAATTTGTTAAAAAGATCTTTCTCTGAGTGATTTGGGGAATTTCCCCCACCGTTGGATCTTTGATCCAAGGGCTTCTGTTTTACAGAAGAAAATCTTCTCGTTTTAACAAGAACAGAAAGATTTCTTTGAAATCTTAATTCTGTTTGGCGCAGACGCCCCAGAGCGTGACACGTGTCATGCTGCGCACAACGCAGCGCAGATGCGCAAGCGCATCTGCGCTGACACGTGTCGCGCACCGCATAGCGCAGCGCAACTGCGCTATCGCATCTGCGCTGACACGTGTCGCGCAGCACAACTGCGCTATCGCATCTGCGCTGACATGTGTCCCGCAGCGCAGTGCTTGCGCAACTGAAGCGTTGCTTCCTTTGATTTTACTTTAAACAGAGCTTTGCTCTGATTGGGTGCGCTGCTTTGGGCGCTGCGCTGATGTATCTGCGTCTGACACGTGGCGCGTTGCGCCAGGGATTTGAAGCTTTGCTTCAAAATTTGAATTTTGAATCTCCAACAGAGCTTTGCTCTGGTTGGGGGAAACAAATGCCCCCCCACCGTTGCGCTCACGTGGCGCGCACGTGAGTGCAGCGGTGGCAAACTCCTGATCGTTGGATCAAGGGGTGAGCTGAAGGGGCGCAGGCGCCTTAAAAATCTTCACCGTCTTCAAGATTTTAGTTACCAGAGCTTTGCTCTTGCTTGAGAATTTCAGAGCTTTGCTCATTTCCAATGTTAGAAACTTTAGGTAAAATTAATTTAAATCAAATTAACTTAAATTAACCTTAACCAAAGAGCTTTGCTCTTACAGATCTTTTGATCTAAAGAGATCCCCTTTGGGGTTTCATAAACAGAGCTTTGCTCTCAAAACTTATAGATCTGTAGAGATCTTGTTCATAGGTTTTAACCCATGGACAGAGCTTTGCTTTTTGAATCATCTGTAGATCTTTTAGATCAGAAAAATGAAGAAATTTTCATAAGTTTTTCATGGATTTTTCAAGATTCCAAATTTTTTTAATTCATTTAGGTGTAAACATTTTCTGATGGACTTTTCCATTATTACCATAGAGCTATGCTCTTTTAAGGAATTTTATTCCCTTAAGACCAGAATTTGACAAGTCTCATTCTGTGGCAGAGCTTTGCTCTGAAAGAGGAGATTTTCTCCTTGTCTCTAGGGATTCCCCACTGATGAGAATATTCTCTTATGGATCTTTTTTTTTAACTGACAGTCTTATCCAATGATGAGGCTGTCTTATTAAATAGGGCATTTTCATCTGGATTTCGTGGGTCCCCATTTGGTCCCCTACCCACTGCACTGCAATGTAGTGTGATTAATTTTTAAATTTAGTTAATTTAAAAGCTAAACGTTGGAATTGCAGCACTAACGGCCAATTTCTGTTCATTTGCAGCGATCATGTCTCTCGACACCTCATTCCCGTTTGTTCGTTCAGTAGAGGGATTTCCCGAAGCGCTCTTGGATTGTGTAGTCCTGGCCATGATTAGAGAATACGACCCGGTGCACAAGAGTCTCCACCTTTGGGGGTCATGGTATAACCAGATCATTATGGGTCGACACAGCTTCACATGCGCAGTGCCGTCCGAGCCCATCACGGCGATTCACTATGCTACCCCACCCTCGGTGCAGTATGCCGTAGAGTTGGTGGATTGGACATTGAAGGGCTTTCTACATCCCGCCATAGATACGATACCGGTTCAGCGTCCCATGGTTTTGGATATCCTAGGACGCCGTATCTGTCAAGGTGAAGCACGACCCTGGGGCAATCACATAACCTTGGTCTGATTCCCCGCCACCCTATCGGCTATCTACCGTGGGCCCGGTACATCCTATCGACGAAGAAGTCGCAGTTGATAAGATTAGGACTGTACACCGCGGTCTATGTCTCTCTCTTCCAGTATCCCACGCTCCCCACCTGGTGGTTCAAGGCTTTCCTCGAGCAGTAGAATATTCCTACCCACACTTTCCTTGCCATGGATCGGGAAGTGTCCATCTCTTTGGAGGAATTCACGGAGGTATCCGGTCTACCAGTCATGGGGGAACACTATGAAGAGCTGCTCCCGACAGATGAGTACGTCTTCGGTGCTAAGCCGGTGGTAAGGGGGATCACGCCGGAAAACGCTGTTCAACATCAATTCCCAAGCCTGATCAAGATGTTGAACATCTACGAGTCGCTTTTTATCGAACATGGGAGTCGAGGAATTAATTTTGAGGATTTCATCGCTCGTTTCCTTCGCCCAAGCGTCATCTCATCAGAAGCTGCCAAGTTTGCTACCCTGGATGACCCTTTCGGTCTAGGTTTGGATAACCTGTCGGTGAAGGAGATAGACCAAAAGGGTTTTTTTCTTCCGGACTTCCCGACTATATCTTTTGCAGAAATTGCGGCCCCCGGGATGGACGAGGAGGCCTTTTTCCTAGGATTTCTCGGATTGTGGCTGAGTTGGTTTGCGATCCCAATGCACTCTCATCGTATGCGGCCCTCTGTCTTTTACCCAGCCCACCGGATGGCCATCGAGGTAAAGGTGGCTGTGGGGATCACCGGTTTGGCGCACTTATATCATGGCCTCAATCGAGCAGCGGATGCTAATGAGCCCGGGGTACTGCACATGGTCTTCCCGTTGCACTACTTTGCATCATGGCTCGAGCTACACATGGCGGGTGTCTTCGGCATGCATAAAAGGCCCTCGTTCTTTGACAAGTGCGGTTTTCCTCGCATTATACAGCTGATCGGCACATCAATTATAACCCCATCACCGCGGATCGCCAGGGGTTTACTCCTCCGCCCTCATACTGTTGGAGCCGGGATGTCCTTTGTCGATAAGGTATTGACCATTGGAAAGGCGTCTACCACTGCGACGCGGCCAATACAATATGTCTTTAAGGATGGAGCCTCGGTTTTGACGGCTCGGGAGACCCTTCACTTATATTCCATTAGACCGGGTTTCCTAGTTTTTAGGCAGAATGGTGTGGCAATTTTTATGAGGTACAACCAGCATCGTTTTGCTCAACAACTGGGCTACGATCAAGGGGTCCCCTTGGAAGCCTTCTTGCTGGAACCCGCTGCCACTGAAGAAGGGATGGAGAACGCGCTGCACCATTTCATGCGCCTGAATACAAGCTCTCATTTTTTTATCAGTGCGCCGGCTTACGCTCCGCGACTCCTCAATGTGTACAAAGACTGGTACAATCATGCAACAGGAGCAGTTATAAAGGAGGAAAGGCGACTGCTGGTCGATCGTAAGGGTGTGCCTCCAGGTACTGATCGCAACGCTCCTTTGGTTCCTAGGACTCCAGTAGTCGCTCCTCTAAAAGAGGTTAGAACCGGGCCACCGCGTGCGCAAAGTCCTCCACGTGGATTGTCTCTCCCTGATATCACAGATGCACCTGCAGCGCCCTGTGCTCCAGTGGAGACAGTGGTTGTATCCTCGCCAGAGTCTGACGTGGGTGCGGACATCGGGACCCGCCATCCCAAGGTGGCTGCTAAACGTAAATCGATCCCGCGTGCACCTAGGGTTGGCGGGCAAAAGAAAAAGAAGTCTCTTTTTGCCGCAGACATCGCGTTCGTTCAGGAACCCCATGCTCCCTACAGTGAGGGCCTGAGTGAATATGGGACTAATGAGGGATTAGTCATGCCACCGGATGACACTGATCTGGCGGTTGCCATCGCAGCTTCAGAGCGATTGGCGAGGCGTAACGCATGGCTGGCTAAGCTTGCGGAATCAGGTAAACACTAGTTATATTTTCTATTGCATCATATCCTTATTATTGCCGTTGACTAATATTTTCCCTTCTTTTCAGGCATCACCACCGAAGAAGCCATTGCTGCTTCCCTCAAGACCTTCCAAGAGGAGGAGCGCCTTAGAGCGTCTCTAGGACTTAGTAAGTTTCAATTCATCATGCTTTCATTTTCCTTATGTTATGGTCGATCTAACCTCTCCCTTTTTATCGCAGGGACCTCAATGTCGTTCCCACCAAGCGACGCAAATGTCCTACCAGCTGCTGATGTTCCTGCTTCCTCAGGGTTACCGCAAGAGGCCCGTCTTTAGGAGCCGATGAGAGAAGCCTTAAAGGCTTTGGAGGTGTCTTTGTATACGGATGACGACGCCTTAATGAAGGAAGCGTCACAGAGGTCCATCGCGACAGCCCGGGAGGAAAGGAAGCGGCTGAGGCGTGAAGCGAAGGCGCACAGGGCTGCCTTGGCTATGGGAGCGGGCCCCAGCACCGCCCCTCGTGCTGATACCCCATCCGAAGAGGCCCCTGTTGCCCTATCCACTGCTCGCAGACAAGTGGCGCGCAGTTCGGGGCGCAAACGGTAAATCCACTTCAGGTAATATTTCTCTTAGATTTTTTGTTGTAAGAATTTTAATGCCATCGGTTCTTATATATCTTATCTTGCAGGGCCAAGTCCGACCGAGGGGGAGGCGGAGACCGTTGAACCCAAAGGAGCAGAGGAGGCGGCACCTGTCGAACCCGAGCCGACAGTGGGCAACATCGTTGAGGCTTTGGAGCCTGATGCGGAGGTTGAGGGCCCTGCAGCCGAGAAGGTCATTGATGCCGAACCTGAAGTGGTGGCAGATGAAATGATCATTTTAACTGAGCCCAGGGTGGTGGCGGACGAGGCGCTTGAGGCCGGCGACCTTGTGGAGACGGCGGATGAGCCAATGGAGATTGCCGAGCCCGAAGTAGTGGCAGGTGAGATGAGCACGACTCTTGGGGAGGAGTCAGCTGCTCTCTCCCAAGAATCTGGCAACGCTCTCTCCTGGCCGCGCGAGCATGACGACGGTCCCCATCGAATCGAGAGATGAGGCCACGGGCGGTGGCCTCATATCGATAGAGGAGGGAGTCGCCTCCGTTTTAGCCGGGAGGTCCTCAGGTAAACCCCAAGTTGTTGTTTTTATTTACTTTACAATCCTTTTTGACAAGTTCACCTTTCTTGTAACGCATGTGCAGCTGCGCCGATGCCCCACTGCTTGAGGGAGCGCCTTCAACGACTACCTTGGCGGTGGTCACCTCTCAACCCTCTCTCATACCATCTAAGATGTTGGAAGGTATGGGTTTGCAATTTATTAATCCTATACTTCAGACGTATAATTTGTGTACTAAAGTCATATTGTTGTGTCTTTTAAGGAGTGCTCTTTGATTATGTATATCAGATGTTGCTCACACACTTCTCCTTCCCATCCGAACTTGCTTCTTCCCCTGGTGGCGTTGGTAAGTATGATTTCCATTGACATCTTTCTTTTTTCATTGATGGAGTTACCTCTAACCCATTTTTTCTCATCTCGACTGCAGTGCTACAGATTGAAGGAGGGGATAAAAGATCAGCTGCGCTACCGGCCCTTCCGACCTTGCCACCTGTCTCGACTGGTACAACGACTATCACATTGATAACATCCCTCTCTTTATTTTCTATACTGTTATCTGATCGCATCCTGTTTCTTTTCAGCTGTCGTTCCGGCCTCGGCGCCCTTCGAGCCTCGTATTACAATGCCGGCGGGTCCTTATCTGAGAAGTCCGTCTTCAAAAGGCGCCGCGAATAGTCTGCGCATGTTGAGTGACTACGTCGAGGAACTCGACGTTGAAACTCCTACATCTTCCGCAGACTTCGCTACGGTGGTTAACCCGATGCTGGCAATACTCGTGAACTTTCATAACATGATGAGGGCACCATTGCAGGGAGATCGAGGCTCGCCTGTATCAGTTGGAGTCGCTACATCCCGCTCCCGAGACCTTGGCTGCCAGCAATCAAAGAACAGCATGGATTGAGCAGAGCGCTTCTTACTTCCGCAACCTCGAACAAGAAGTCATTTCAAGGCATAAGGAGAGCGGTGAGACTTCGAGCAAGTCTGCCCAACTGCATGCTCGGGTGGAGGCCAATGCCGCACGGCTGAAGGTTGTCTTTGAGGGCCTTCTGCAATGTCTTTCTGAAGGTTATCATTGAGGCAACAACTTGACGTTGTCGAGCGAGATGCACCCAGCCAGGAAGCAGCCCAGAAGGCGGCGGAGGAGCAACTTTCATCCTTCTTGCAGCATCGGGCCCAGGTGGAGGCGGAGGTGGCTGCGGCTGTCACCCAAGAGGAGGCGCTGAAGGAAGTGCGAGTGCAGCTTGTGAATTTACTAAAGACACTTCCTCCTCAGTAGCTATCCCTCTTTGTATCGTTTGTACTTGTAGATAAAAAAAATGTGTATATATATTTTTTCATTCTTTAACATAATGTATCCTGTACCCAATCAAGTTTATGAATAAAAGATACACATTTTTTTTTGTAATGTCTTGTGTCATTTTCTCCTTCTTTTCTTTCTTTTATTATCAGCATGCCACCTTAGTGACCATGGTTAACGGATAATAGAGCACGCATCTTGACTTTCTTAAGAAATAGCGATGGCTTAGGCCGCAGGTTCAGATCTGCTGCCTAAGACTTTTCAACTCTATGAGCCGTGAGGGTCTTATAGAGATTTTTCTCCCTATGGATCGAGAGGATCTCGTAGGTCGGTTTTTCTCCTTAGCAATCGTGGGGATTTCTAAGTGTGTTTTCACTTATAAGTCGTAAGGATCTCATAAGAGAATTTTTCCCTCTTACAAGTCGAGAGGACCCGTAAGCGGTTGCTTCCCTCCCTGTCGAATTTTGGGTTTGGAGAGTGAGACCCATGGATAGTGTGCAAGAGACCATTTTGGGCCAACTTGCAGGGTCCCAGTGCTTAGGAAACAGGCTCCTTTTATGCCTATTGCCTAAGGCTTTATCTCACGAGTCGAGCCGCATCGAAATTTCCTCACAAAGACATCAATTTCTTCACAAGTCAAGATGAATCGAGCATTTTTCGCAAGAATATCCTAACGTCACAGTTAACCTCTGCTATTTTCGACAGAAGTCCGTTAGGGTCTGTGGTACTTAGGGTTTTGGCGTCGTACCGTCGCATAAACTGATATGTTCCTCGATAGGCAATCGTGCTGTTCGAGTAGCCCTGCAACTGCCGTGTCTCTGATCCCTTCGGGGGCTGGACAAGGCGTCTTCAAGCAATCTTCCTAGGCCGTTTGACCGTCGGAAGAGCAAGCATTAGGAATTTGCCATGTTGCTTTTTACTTGAGGTTAGGCTTATTTTCGCGAGCCCCGATGAGTCATAACCACTCCGCGCTGGTGTGGGGATGATCTCCGATAGTCTTTCGGGCTTTATGTGAGTTGCCGTCAAGACCCTGAAGCTAGGAATTTGTCCTTTGCTTCGTTTGCTGGCATTGCGTCTGCTGTATCGAGACGAACGTCGCGGTGGGAACTAGGTATTTTGTCGTGGCTCCGTTTGTTTGATTATCGTGTCTGAACCCTGCTGGGGGAAGAATGCTAGAGCGACATCTCGCCTGCTGTATCGAGACGAATGTCGTAGGTGTCTCTAGGTTTCTAATGAACCGTCGAGGTTTGGAACTAGGGATTTTGCCGTGGCTCCATTCGTTTGATGACGTTGCGTCTGCTGTATCGAGACGAACGTTGGGGTGACATCTCGTCTACTGTATCGAGACGGACGTCGAGGTTGTCTCTAGGTTGCTAGTGAACCGTCGAGGTTTGGAACTAGGTATTTTGCCGTGGCTCCATTCTTTGATGACGTTGCGTCTGCTGTGTCGAGATGAACGTTGGGGTGACATCTCGTCTGCTGTATCGAGACGGACATCGAGGTTGTCTCTAGGTTGCTGGTGAACCGTCGAGGTTTGGAACTAGGGATTTTGCCGTGGCTCCATTCGTTTGATGACGTTGCGTCTGCTGTGTCGAGACGAACGTTGGGGTGACATCTCGTCTGTTGTATCGAGACGGACGTAGAGGTTGTCTCTAGGTTGCTGATGAACCGTCGAGATTTGGCTTTGCTTTTTTATGGAGCCTGTTGGGAAGGTATGGTTCCCTCTTTATTTGCGCCCCTGGATTGTATACAGGAATCGATGTGATCTAACCTGTAGGGCATAAGTTTCATTCATTTTTTTATTATTATTATTTTATCCGCGATGCTCTATCATTTCAGCTTTTATATCGCGAAGGTCGCGATTGCCCAATCATTTCGGCTATTTTTCGCGGTGCCCAATCGTTTCGGCTGTTTATTTTGTTTTTACTCGCTGCTTTTTATTGCGAGTTGCCCAATCATTTCGGCTATTTTGCATGCATACATTTTTACTTGCTGCTTTTTATTGCAAGTTTCCCCATCATTTCGGCTATTTCATATGTATGTGCGGCCTACTGGTTTTCTGCCATAAATCTGAATTTAGACATCAATTTCGGCATCAGCACCGCTACAACTGGGATATTTCCAGGAGCGAATCATCATCTGCCTCTGTCGATGTCGAACAAAGGTGGCTTAGCAACCAGGGTTAAGGTCCTGTCGACTAAGGCTTTTGACTTCATAAGCCGTAAGGGACTCACAAAGTTATTTCTCCCCACAAGTCGTGAGGATCTTGTAGGTGTATTTTTTCCTTAAGAATCATGAGGATTCCTAAGTGTATGTTCCTCTGTAAGTCGTAAGGATCCTACAGGAGGATTTTCTCCCTGTAAGTCGAGAGGACTTACAAGGGTTGTTCATCATGTGCACATATCCCCAATCACGGATGGGATTTGGTTTGGGAAATGTTTATTCGTGCCCGTGAATTGTATACAAGAGTCAGTATTGAACCACTTGTAGGGCAATATTAGAGGTTGTGGGGGTTGCTTAAACACAGTTTTAGGTCTCTATAACTTAAGACTTTCGAATCTTATGAGCCGTGAGGGTCCCATAAGAGAGTTCTCCTTACGAGTCGTGAGGATCTCGCAAGTGTATTTTCTCCTTAAGAATCGTGGGGATCCCTAAGTGTGTTGCTCCCCTGTGAGTTGTAAGGATCTCATGCGGGTAGTTTCTCCTTACAAGGTCGAGAGGACTTTGTAAGTGTCCTTTAACGAGGTTGCGCCCTTTCAGGTTTTCACAAACACTCGCCGGTAGTCCTGCTGTTTTTACTCACGGAGCCCTTTGGGGTTTTCATCCGTGCCCATTTTGCTTATGGACATACCCCCTTTTTTTATTATTCTTTTTATTTATATATATTTTTTTTTTATGAGGTCGCGCCCTTTCGGGTTTTCATGAACACTCGCCGGTAGCCCTGCTGTTTTTTACTCACGGAGCCTTTTCGGGTTTTCATCCGTGCCCATTTTGCTTATGGACATACCGTTTATTCTATTTTCTTCTTTTTTTCATTCTCGTCAGCCTGAGGATGCTGCTGTAGTAGTTTAAAGACGTTTCGGTCGTTTGCAAGTTTTAGGATATTGTGGTCCGTCATTAGTTTAAGGACGTTTCGGTCCGTCATCGCCGTCTTTGAGGAGAAGCTCTAGTTTACTTACTTTTCGGTCTACGGGGTTTTCTCTATGACTGAGCATGATGCCCCCGGCGTATCCATCTTTCTCAGAACGTGCGATTGTGGCGGGTTCACCTTCCAATTTTCAGACAGCGCGAACCTGCCCTGTTGGTATTGGTCTTCAACCCAGTTTTTGAAGACGTAACAATCCTCGATCAGGTGACCTACTGTTTGGTGGTAAGGGCAATAATTAGGATTATTAACATCGCCTGGCCGCAATGGACGTTTTAGACTTGGCAGATTGATGAGTTTGTCGCGCACTGCCAGATCGAACAGTCCCCTTGTTTTATCTTGCGGAAACGAGTAAGGACGTTTTAACTTTTCTTGGAGGGGTTTTTGCTTGTTGTTTCGGCAAACAACCGGTCTAGGGCCACTTGATTGCTGTTGAGCATTGGCTACGAGGGCTGTTTTTCCCTTCCCTTTATCCTTTTTGTTCGATCTCTTATTTACGGGGTCGAGATTTTTTTCGAGCAGCGTGCGATTACACGGCTGAACGTTATCGCAACTTCTCAATTCTTTCGTCTTTGAAATGGATTCCTTGAAGAGAGGGTTGAGGGCAGCTTCCTCGTCAGAGTCGCTTCCAAAGGTGATAATTTGCGATCCCTTGGAATTGGCTATTTGACAATCGTCGGCGGCTCTTTTGTGCTCATCTATCACATTTTTCTGATGTCTACGAGCTCCACATTTTGTCCTGTTGAAGTGTTGCTTTTGAGCGACATACCCTTGCCACCAACACTTAAAGGAGTCGCAGTCTTCAGTAGGATGTGTGATCTTCTGATGATATAAGCAGAAGTTAGGATGCATCTCTACTTCACCGAGAGTATTTTCTTCAGAGGGTGGCAGCACCATTCCTGCTGACAGGGCTTTAGCGAACCTTTTCCTCATCTTGAATTTGTCTTTATCCGCAGCGGATGGCTCTTGATTTGACGGGAGTGCTTAGACTCTTTGGTCTAGTAGTCGGCGTTTGGCTCCTTCCAATATGGCCATCTCACGCTCTTGATCGGCTTTAACTTTCAAACGAATCTCATTTAGGAGGGCATCGATCAACTCGTCTGACGGCCGCGGAATTTCTGGTTCAGGGTCCGCCCTCGGTTTCTCGGCGCAAGGAGCCTCTTTATTATCTGCCAATGAGTGAGAGATCATATGACAAGTTGCCCCTGGCGTGTTCGTCTTCTTTGGAGTATGCGGCTGTGGTGGGTTTACCTTTCAGTTTTCAGACAGCGCAAACTTGCCTTGTAGGTGGTGATCCTCGATCCATCCCTTAAAGACAAAACAATCCTCGATCGGGTGACTTACCGTTTGGTGATAAGGGCAGTAATCGGGATTATTAAGATCGCCTGGTTGCAACGGACGTTTTGGATTCGGCAGATTGATGAGTATGTTGCGTATTGCCAGTTCAAACAGTCTACTCGTTTTATTCTGAAGAAACGAGTAAGGACGTCCTAGTCTCTCCTCGAGGGACGGTCATGGATGCGCGTTATTTTGGCGAACGACCGGCTTTGAGTTGCTCGGCTGTTGTTGAGCGTTGGCAATGACAGTCGCCTTCCTTTTTCCTTTCTCATTTCGAGAGTTTGGTTTTGGAGGAGACGGTCCGTGGCCCATCTGGGCCAATTTGTCGATCAATGCTTGGAAGGTGGTCGGCCTGAAGAACATCATGAATTGTGAGATGGTCGCTTGCGGATCAAGAGTGCCCACGAACATGCCTACCGCAGGTGCCTCTTCTACGCATTGTTCGCATTTCGACCATAGGTTCCGCCATCGTGTTGCGTATTAGACCCACGTTTCGCCTGGCTTTATCCTGGCATTTATCAGTGCTGTTATCGGGGTGCGTTCACTAGCACTCGCGAATCTTTGCGTGAACAGTAACTCCATCTCCGCAAATGTTTTGACAGAGTCATTAGGTAGCTCCGAATACCATTCAAAGGCTGTTTCCGCTAAGCTGCCAACGAATTGGCGAAGCAACAATTTGTCATCGCCTCCAGTGTTGCCGCATAAGGCCCTGAATTGAGCGACATGTTGATGCAGATTCCCTGTCCCTTTATATACGTGGAATTTAGGGATTGTATATCCCGGCGGGTAACTGATTTGGTCATACTAGCCCAGATAGGGTCGTCCAGTTCTAACCGTTTGCCCAGCCGTTTCACTCGCCTGATGAGTTCATATTTGCTGAGCTATATAGTCATCCAGCGCGGCCATAGAAATGGTTTCGTCTTTGGCTGCTGGAAGAGCCAGCGGAGGATCAGATGTTTCCCCTCTGTCATTTCTGACAATGACTGGAGGGTATTCAGCTGGAGGGTCCGGCTGTAACATCATCCCTACCATGTCTTGGAAGAGGAGTGCCATTTGTTTTTTGTTAGCCGCTTGTTCTGAGGCTTCTGTGTCCTTTTTGAGGATTCTACGTAAGAAGTCAGCATCAGTTTCTTGTTCGTGACGTTGTTCTGATGATACTTCCGAACTTTCTTTCGGTTCGGTAAGTGCAGCCATCACAGTCATCATTTCCTGAAGCTTCTGTTGCTGCTCTTGGGCTTTCGTCACGGATCGGGTGAGCGGTCGGTGACCCGTCGAAGCACGGCTTTCCTCCTTTCCGGAAGCCATATAAACGGTGTGCACTATCATGCCCCCAGACTTGGGGCGTTTGTGCTCAACTCTTTTACAGTTTGCCGTATTCATAAGGGCTTTCTCCGGCCTCCTTCTCCTTTGGGTGGTTGACGTTGAGGGGGCCGTTGCAGCGGGCAGCCAAGTAGCTTTTTCTTTTTGTGGTTTGACAGAGTAATCCTTCCCCTACCGAACCTTCGTCGTTTTCTGTCGGCGGAGATAGTTTTCATCAATCATCGACTCTTGGACCTGTCGCCAGACTTTGTAAATTTTAGAGGACAGCCGTTGAGGTGGCTGCTCTAGCTTCTTCTCTGGAGTATTCTCCACAGGTGAAGGAGTTCGTTTCAACATCGCAGTAGGAGAATTTCTGCGCACCGTATTCAGCAATTCAAAGCTGTTCCCGGTTGGAACAGCAGCATCGATCCCCACCATCGGAGCTGACGGAGTTATCCCAGAGCGGGAATTGCCCCAGCCTTCCTCACTCGACGCCAGTGGCGACGTCGAGCGTGTCTTGTGGATGGAGTCACTTCCGTTGTTGGATAAGCTTCTTCATGCCCCCTCTGAGCAGGGGAAGCAGCTTTGAGGACCTCGCCTGGAGCAGCAACCGGAATGGCCAGCTTTCTAAAAACTGACTTCTTGGAAGGAGGAGCCTTTCCAACGATTTTGTCCGCTTAAGCCGGGATAGCTATCCGCTTTGGGATGGTAGCTTCGGGTATCGTGGGTTTGTAGACGTTCTGGCCCAGTCTGTTGAAAACTGAGGTATTGAAGCTGGGCGACCCGTTAAGAGGAGTCACGGCAGTGGTAAGTCGATCAAAGACCGGCTTCTTTGGAGCTTCTTGCGATGTCATTGTGGCATTGAAGCTCGGCGGTGGGAGCATGGTCCTGAAGAATAACCCAGTGGTGGCCTGAGTTACCTGCTCCACTGGCATCTTGAAAAGGGAGGCCGCTTGGGGGCCATAAGTCACTCTTCCAGCAAGGACCGAGCGAGAGTTGCAGTTCAAGGCAGTGCAGTTTGAAGCCATCGATCTTCAGTTCTCTGCACGGAGCAAGACACCAAATCTTAGTACCTCGAATCCACAGGCAACCACCACAAACCGCGATTTGTTCGCGAACACGACACACAAAGTGTGGAGTGGAAAGAGGAAAAGGTCCTACCGGGCATGCCAGAATCTGTTCCCCTCCGACTGGCGGCGCACAAGACTGCGACGTCCTGACGCTGAGATTCGGGGTAGATGCTATTTGGTTTTATCCGTCCACCTCTCCAAAGATGCCAAGTTGATTTATGGCACCGTGTATCGGAGGTTTAGACGGATGCGACCGATGTAGCAGACTTCGTCAGATTCCCCCTAGCTTGAGGGGTTTTTAATTATGGGGACGCTCTTCCCTGCAGGCGCAAGCCCCTGCAGTTAATTACGCTACCGCATCGCGGTAACAACTTTCTCCTTCTCCAGAATTTCACTTCGTGTCGTGTGTGTGTTTGTTTTGTTTGTGGTTGCCCGTGGATTGTATACGGAGACTAAGTGATGCCGTCGCCCGTAGGACGTGGATTAGTCCAAATCCGTATTTACTTAGATTTGGGTTTGGTGTTTTGGTTTAAGGATACGTTAGCCATATTTAGGCTAAGATCGACTTAAACGTTTGTTAAGGATACGTTAGTCTGATTTGAGACTATGATCAACTTAACGGGATCGTTTGGATCCGACAAAAGAGCGTTTGTGGACTCTATTGTTCCAGTTTAGGGACATAGTAGTCCATAGGTAATTTAAGGACATTGCAGTCTATAGGTAGTTTAAGGACGCTTAAGTCCGTGGGTTTAAGGACCCCACAGTCCGTATTTTAGTTTAAGGACGCTTAAGTCCATGAGTTTAAGGACCTCACAGTCCGTGTTTTAGTTTAAGGATGCTTAAGTCCATGAGTTTAAGGACCCCACAGCCCGTGTTGATGTGTGGTTGTCGGGACCCGTCACCTCTCTGACGTCGTTGAAGGATTACAACGATGGGTGTCAGAGGAGTTCGGAGATGTACCCTCGAACCGATCGTAAATTGATTTAGGGAGCGCAGCTGTACTCAGTCGATATAATTTGAGGACTTACGGCCATAATTAGGCTAAGTCCAGTTGAATATGTTCAACACCTTTATTTATTTTTGGTCTATTAGACCATTGCTAGGGTTTTGCCCACACTTAAATAATGCATTGCAATACTTCTATTTTTTTGTTTGGGCTCTGCCCATAAAAGATGCAGAGCATCAATTTGTTTTGGGGCTCTGCCCATTTATAAATGATGCAGAGCATCAATTTCACTTGGGTTCTGCCCCTTTTTATTGCTTTGAAATTTATTTTGGCCTGCTAGGTCTTTTTTAATTGGGCTAGGCCCTTCTGCAAATAATGCAATGCATTAATTATTTGACAGTGGCTTGTCAGGCGCTTTGCGCCAAATAATGAGCACTAGCGCTCGTGGAAGCGACACGTGTCGCACTCCGGTGAATGCAAGCGCAATAGTGCAGTGCGCTGTGTCAGTGCGCTGCGCTGTTGACACGTGGCGCTCCCTGGTGGCTTGCACCAACAAAGGAGCGCAACAGTACAAATTTTCAAGTGCAAAGCACTGTTTTATATTTTGATCGATTTTAAATCAAAGAAAACAAGTTTTTTCTTGTTTTCAAAGAACCAATGGTTCATAAGAAAGTGCAAAGCACTATTATTATTTATTTTTTTCTTTTTTATTTAAGATTATTGATCTTGCTCTTAGATCAATTATCTGTTCATAAGAGAATTTTCTCTTCTTCCTAAAGGTTTTTACCTTTTCTTCTTTTGAAATTTCTTCAGAGTTTTCTCTGTTTAAAGTTCTTGATTTTTCACCAGAAAAAAGTTCCTCTTTGAATTAAGGCCTAGGGTCCTTTTAATAGTGCACATAAATTAGTTAAATTTGTTAAAGAGATCTTTCTCTGAGTGATTTGGGGAATTTCCCCCACCGTTGGATCTTTGATCCAAGGGCTTCTGTTTTACAGAAGAAAATCTTCTTGTTTTAAGAAGAACAGAAAGATTTCTTTGAAATCTTAATTCTGTTTGGCGCAGACGCCCCAGTGCGTGACACGCGCACAGCGCGGCGCACATGCGCTAGCGCATCTGCGTTGACACGTGTCACGCAGCGCACAGCGAAGCGCAACTGCGCTAGCGTATCTGCGTTGACACGTGTCGCGCAGCGCAGTGCTTGCGCAACTGAAGCGTTGCTTCCTTTGATTTTGCTTTAAACAGAGCTTTGCTCTGATTGGGTGCGCTGCTTTGGGCGCTGCGCTGATGTATCTGCGCCTGACACGTGGTGCGTTGCGCCAGGGATTTGAAGCTTTGCTTCAAAATTTGAATTTTGAATCTCCAACAGAGCTTTGCTCTGGTTGGGGGAAACAGTACCGCTATTAGGGGACTGACGTTTACCGCCCCCTAGGTCCGCCATGCGATGTATCAGACGAACAGACCGGACTGTATAGAGATTGTCACAGTCAGACTCAGTAGGAGTTCAGATGGGTTTCACCTCGTCAGTCTTCTTGTCGGCATCTACCTGGGGACCGTTACGCACAGCTAGTGCCGCTTGCGGTCTGTGGTTAAACCCACTGCCAGCGTAGTGTCGAGTCTTTAGAGTCCCACACAGAAAGCTATTCGCCTTTAGGCAAAAGAGTAGAGGTCGCATGGTTTTACGACAGGTCGTATGGTTTTGCGACAGGGTTCGGTCACATCCGTGCACTTGTGCACGTACAGTGTCCGGAAAGTTAACACTAGCGGGCTTTGGTTTTAGCCAGATCCTAGTGTACGTTTTGGGATTGGTTTTATCTCGTTTTTATTCGTGTTCCTCGGAACGCGGATGCGGGTGTGTATGCACAGTTGACAGAGAGACAGAGGCAGAGTATTCTCATTGGGGTTATTGACTGTTGACTGTTGACAGTTGACAGTTGAGTGTTGCTTAACCCTAATGAGAATAAGATATATGATTAACATTAATATTAATTAAGTATTATAGTGACATGGTTGTTGAGGGGTTGACGTTGTTGACTTGTTGACTTTGTTGACCGGTTGACTAGGTTGGACTAGTTGGCCATCATCATGACAATGGCTATCATTCCATGGCAAAGACTTTTGCTTGCTTGTTTATTTATGCAAAATGAGTGCATGAAATGATATAGCCATTTTGACTTAAACCATTACACAATACTTGATTATTATTTTTGTTATGATAGCTTTTGGATTATGAGAGGTGAGAATGAGAAGAGTATGGTTCATTCTATCATTTGCTTTCTCTCTCTTGAGCTCTCTCATTTTCAAGCTCTCCCTCTTCCTCTTGCTCTCTCTATCTCAAGGCAAACCATTCTCATGTGTTGAGACTCATTGCCTTAGAGATAAAAAGACACCAAAACATTCCTCTACTCATTCTAGTTCATAAGGCCTAGCAAGCCAAGTGATCTAGTTTCTTCAAAGCTCGAAGAAGAAGCCAAAGGTAGAAGCTTTCGGGTGGATCCATCTTCGACGCAGGGAGACGACGAGGTGAGGCCGATCCGTACACCGGGAGGAGTTGAAGACGAAGGAGTTCAAGAAAGGTATAGCCCCCTAACCAAGTAGGTAATCTCTTGTTAGGTTGTTAGATAGTCGTTTAACAAAGATCCGTATTGGTAGTCCATGTTACCACCCATTTGAAAATCGTTTTTCACCACTTCCGCAACCCCGTAAGAACCGGGGAAGGGTAGCACGGACTTACAAACACTGCGGATTTACTCATGAAGGCCATACCCCAGATACAATTTGAGAGACTCTTCGGGATTTTGGGTATGAGATACTACAACAGCTGGCCTTAGTGCAAGTGTGAGATTGTTTGTTATATATATGCCCTAGAGGCCATTATTGTACATATATTGTATATTATAATGGATGCTTGGATATATATAGAGAGGACTTTCTTGCTCGATATGATAGTATGCTATCTGGTTGCACTTTGTCTTAACATGTTGACTTGTATTGGTTTACTGTGTTACTCTCACAAGTTGATAAAGCCCTTTGGGATATGTACTTGGCTACTAGGACTATGATGAGATCATACTAGTGGGGCCAGGGTAGTCAACGAGTACATCCTATAACTGTTCCTAGTCGAGGGTGTATTGAGACAGGGCATCGATACTCCAGAGTATACTAGCGTATACGCATCTTGACCCATATGATGGGCGATGGATGATCCCATATCCATTAGTGTTTGACATCAAAGATGGTGTACGGGTGCTCAGTGGTGACTAGGTATACTGAACGGATTCACCGAGAACTCCTAGATGGATTTATACCTATCGTCAGATAGCAGTTCTCTGGTGACACTGGTACAGGTTAGTCTGTAGACCCGATATCGTAATAGAGTATTGTGTAATTCCCACGGTGCTTTGATTTCCACCTTACCACGTCCAAGAGGGCGTGCAAAACGGTGTCTTTTGGGTACATTCCTGAATCACATGGATGCAATGAGCGATAGGAGGGGTTTTTTCTCTCCCTGTATAAGGAGTTGATGTTGTGCTGTGTTTGATTGGCTATAACTGGAAGTCCCTGGCTAGGGCTGATATGGAGTGCTACTGGTAAGAGTTTTCAGTAGTTTCTCGACCTGTTTTGAGCCTCACATCGACACGACTTATCGGTCACTGGGTTCTGACGTTTACCACCCCTATACTGGATATGCGACATATCAGACGAAGTGACCGGATTGTACGGTAGTGTTACTGATTAGACTAGCAGGAGAATGTACAAGCTTGCTTGTTAATCTTCTGATCGCTCAATACCTGGGTGGCTGTTATGTTTAGCTGACCGCTTGCAGCTTGTGGGTGTTTGATATGATCATCACCTACTGCCAGCGTATTGATGATTCTTTAGAGTCCTACGCAGAGGTTTTCTGGATCAGGCAAAACGGAGTAGGGGAATATATGCGATATGTGCGGGACCGAGACTAATACGATATGAGATACCGTATCTATTCTCGCGATATGTGATATCGGCCGGGTATTTGTGATATAGCCGGGTCATCGGATCAAGTGTTGATTCGATGAAATGGTACTTGTTATATTAGCCGGTTATATGTAATATAGCCGGGTTATTGGATCAAGTGTTGATTCGATAATTTAATGTATAATTATATATGCGATATATTACGTTACATTAACTAATATAAGCTCGCTTTATTGATTCTTTTTCTCACTTGGATAATACATTGATGTATATGCGATATATGTTAATTGTATTATTTTCTTTTGTTACATTATATATTACATATGTGATATATAATATTGTAACATGCTACGTTAAAATTGCAACTAGGGTTTATGAGACTTGAACCATGCTAGGGATAGATTAGGGTTTATAATTATTATTAACGAAATACAAATAATGGTCGAATTATCTATGGTTGATATTTTGGTGGAAGCTTGTAGGCTTTTTTGATTTTGTCCACCATTTTTGTATTCATTAAGATATTTGTTGATCTAACTCTAACCATAGCAAATGGTTAAGTCTCTACAAGGGTTAAGGATGTCATCTTTAACCCATGGTTACAATTCTAACCTCACAACAATTTATTATTCATCACAAAAGGATTTCTTCTTCTTCTTCCTCCTCTTGAGAAAGCTTTCTAGCTTTTTGTTTTGTGGTGATTTAAAAGTGAGAAATTGAAAACAAAAGATAGCAAAATTCCTACTTCATCATCCTCATCTATTCTAGCCACTTAGATTAGGGTGTTCACTTTACTAATACTTCATTAGAGAAGTGAAAGCTTGAGTTTGAGATTCTTTAAGGTAGATCATCTTCGAAAAGGAAGACTTCAAGTAAGATGCCTCATTCACCTCATGGAGCCTCTCTAGAGTTCGGGTTCATGATGATCGCACCGAAGGGACCTCAACACGGAGCATATGAAGCGAAAGAACGGACTACAAAGGTTGTAATCCCAAACTCTTAGAAGTAAAGTTGTTTGCTTTGATATTTTGTTTGATTCTCTAGTTAAATATCTTATGTATGGGTTATCTAGAATGGCAAAAATTTAAACTTGGCATGTGTGATGCCTCCCGAAACCTTGCTGCTGTTGTAGGTATCCCATCAAGGGTTTAGATTTATCATTAAGTAATTCAAATACTATGGATAATAGTCATGGTTGATATTTGTAGGGTTCCTAGGCACACTCATGAGGTTCTACAATTGATAAACCATGCCAAAATCAAAAATTTCCATGTGCCAAAGAACCCTAATGCTAGATCGTTACTAGAGGTAAGGTGAAAGAACATGCAAGTTAACAACTTTAACTAAGAGTGAAAGGGACTACAACCTTTGTAGATCCGATCCTCCACTTCCAAAGCTCCGTGATGACGTCCCTCCACTGCGATCATCGGATCCCGGACTCTAGCGATGGTTTCGTCGGAGAAATGATCGGGCTAGGTCGTTGACTTCGATGCCGAAGATGATCTACGTCGAGGCAACTCTAACTCAAGCTCCATCTTCACTAGGTCATGAAACTTGTGAAGATAACACACTCTACTACATGGCAAGTGGTAGAGGATGAATAAATAGGAAGTGGGTTCACTTTGGAATTGGATTTCTCACTTGGATTCATCACTTGGAATTTTCTAGCAATGGCTTTCTTCTTCATGAAGAAGATGAAGAAGAAGAAAGAAAATAATGAAAATGAATTATCTAAAAAAGAAAATCAAGTGATGCTTATCATAATGCAACCATGGGTGAAGATAACTCATGTAGAGAGCAAACCATAGTTTAGGTGATGGTTAGGTCAAAGCATAAAGAAAAAATGGTTAAGACTTTGAAAAATGCTAAGAAGCTTCATGAAGCTTAAAGCAAAGAAAGAAAAAAGCCACCATTTTGTTTTTACAAAATAAATAAAGAAAATAAAACCCTAACCATTAACTAAACATGGTTTAAACCATACACACCCAAGTTTGCATGTATCATCAAACATGATACAAACTAATACACAAACATATATCATATATACAACTTGTGCACATCAAGTGAGAAAATCAATCTTAAGTGAACAAATACTAGTTAATGTAAAGTAATTTATCAAATATATAATTATACATTAAATCATTAAATCAACACCTGATTTAATGATCCGGTCATACTGCATATAACCGACTAATATCAAGTGTATCAATATATCGAATCAACATTTGATTCGGTAACCCGGCTATATCTTATATAACCGTCCAATGATACAAATCGCGAGAATAGAATTCAGTATCACATACTGGTATTATTCTCGGTCCCGCACATATCTCATATGCGCTCCTATTTCGTTTCGCTTGAGCCAGGAAACTTCTGTGTAGGTCTCTAAAGACTCGTCAATACGCTGGCAGTAGGTGATGATCATATCAAACACCCACAAGCCGCAAGCGGTCTGCTAAACGTAACGGCCACCCGGATATTGAGCGATCAGAAGATCAACGAGCAAGCCCGCTCACACTCCTGCGAATCCAACCAGTAGCACTTACCGTACAGTCCGGTCTGTTCGTCTGATATGTCGCATATCTTGCCTAGGGGTGGTAAACGTCAGACCCCAGTGGCTTGATAAGTCATGCCGATATAAGGTCCATAACAAGCGTGAAACTACTGATAACTCTTACCAGTAAATCACTGCAACCCTGGCCAGGGATTTCCAGTTATGGCCAGTCAAGCATAGCGCAATATCAACCCCCAATACCGGGAGAGACGAATCCCCTTCTATCGCTCATTGCCTCCATGTGAATCGGGACTGTACCCAAATACCACCTGTTTGCATGACTCAGTAGAGCCGTGGTAGGGTGGAAATCAAAGCACAGTGGGAGACACACAAGACTCTATGACGATCTCGGGTCAACAGACTAAGCTGTACCAGTGTCACCAGAGAACTGCCATCTGACGTGAGGTATAATACCATCTGGGAGTTCTCGGCAAGTCCGTTCAGTGTACATCACTGAGCACCCGCATACCATCTCTGATGTCAAACACCAATAGATATGGGATCATCCATCGCCCATCACATGGGTCGAGAAGATATACGCTAGTCTACTCTGGAATATCGATGCCCCGTCTCGATATTCCCACGACTAGGAACATTGAAGGACGTATTCATGGACTACCCAGGCCCCACTAGTATGATCTACATCATAGTCCTGGAAGTCGAGTACACATCCTAAGGGCTTTATCAACATGTAACAGAGAGACGAAAGTATACATGTTAAGATAAAGAGCAACCAGATAGCGTACTATCATGTCGAGCAAGAAAGTCCTACCTATATATGTCCCAGCATCCACTACAATATACATCCTATGTACAGTAATGGCCTCTAGGGCATACATATAACTAACAATATTTATTGAAAGCTTGTAGAAGCTTGTAAGCATTTTTGACTTTGTCCATTTTCTTTGTCTTGCTTAAGATATTTTTGACCTAACCTTTAACCATAGCACATGGTTAACTCTCTACAAGGGTTAAGAATGACATGATTAACCCTTGGTTGCATTATTAACCTCACCAATAATTCATTTGAAGAGTTATTTCTTCTTCATCTTCTTCTTCCTCTCAAGCTTTCTAGCTTCAATGGAGGTATGAGATAAAAAGTGAGAAAATCATTTCTAATGTGAGCAAACTTCCTACTTCATCATCCTCTACTACTTTCCATTTAGTATAGGGTTTTCTTTTCTCAAAGTTCTTGACCTAGTGAAGAAATAGCTTGGGTTAGTGTCTCCCCGACGTAGATAATCTTCGGCCTCGAAATCTTTGAAGCAAGCATGTTCGTTTCTTCATCGGAGCCTCTCTAGAGTCCGGTGTTCACGATCGCGACGAAGGGGACTACTACACGGAGCTATTGAAGTGAAAGACCGGTCTACGAAGGTTGTATTGCTCACTTCTTATTGCAAAGTGTTTGCATTTGATTTTCCGTCGATTTCTAGTTAACTATTATTTGTTAGGGTTAGCTAAAACGGCAAATTTTTGAATTTGGCATGGATGATGCCTCCTGAAACCTTGATGTCGTCTTAGGTAACCCTGCAAGCTGTTGGGCATGCGGTACACCGGCAACTGGTTCTAGTGTAGACAGTGGGTACTTATTGCATCAACTACAGGACTTAGTGCAAGTGGGAGATTGTTAGATATGTATGCCCTTGAGGCCTGTATTGTATAGGATGCTAAGCATGTATATGTACAGAAACAATTTTTTCTCGAAATGATAGTATGCTATCTGGTTTATCTTCATATTGACGTGTGATGTGTTGTATTTCATATCTTTATATACATGTTGATGAAGCCTTTAGGATTATGCTTGACTATCGGGATTGTGATGGAGATCATACTAATGGGGCCTGGGCAGTCTATAAGCATATCCTTTAATAGTTCTTGTCGAGGGTATATTGAGACAGGGCATTGATATTACCAGAGTAGACTAGTGTGTACGTTTCTTGACCCTGGGGGCGATGGTTGATCCCATAACCATTGGTGTTTGACATCAATGATTGTACACAGGTGATCATTGGAGAATGGGTACACCGAACAGGACTCGCCGAGAACTCCTGGATGGTATATATACCTATTATCAGATAGCAGTTCTCTGGTGACACTTGTACAGGTTAGTCTGTAGACCCGAGATCGTCATAGTGTCTTGTGTGATTCCCACTGTGCTTTGATTTCCTCCCTACCATGGCTTTACTGAGTCATGAAAACAGGTTGATTTTGGGTACAGTCCCGAATCACATGGAGGCAGTGAGCGATAGGAGGGGTTTCGTCTTTCCCGGTATAGGGAGTTGATGTCGCTCTATTCTTGATCGGCCATAACAGCAAATCCCGGGCCAGGGTTCTCGAGATTTACTGATAAGTGTTATCAGTAGTTTCTCGAACCGTTATGGGCCGTAAATCAGCATGACTTATAAAGAAACCGGGGTCTGACGTTTACCACCCCTAGACTTCATATGCGACGTATTAAACGAAGAGACCGGACTGTACGGTAAATGTTGCTTACAGGCTCGTTAGGGTTGTGATGAGTTCGCTCGTCGGCCACCTTTTCGTCATGTACCTAGGTAGCCGTTACGCACAGCTAGTGCCGCTGACGTGCTTGTGGTTAAACCCACTGCCAGCATACTGATGAGTCTTTAGATTCCCACACAGAGAGTTCCCTGGTTCAGGCAAAAGATGTAGAGGCCGTAAGTTGTTACGGCAGGGTTTCGTTCATGTTCGTGTAAGTGTTACAGGAATAATGATCGGAAGGATAATACTGGTAGGCTTTGGTTTAAGCCGGATACCGGTATTATATTATTGGATTATTTGTATTCGTATTTTTCGGAATTCGAATACGGGTTTACTTATACGGTATACGGTGAGGGGTATTCTTGTAATTGTACAAGAATACATTCTAGAAGGAGACACCTCATAAATGGATTTTCATTTTGAGAAAATGGAAATGATGAGGTGGAATTTGGAGAAAGTATTAGCATGGTTGAAGGCATGGCTCAAATCATTTTATATTCATTTGGTTTTACTATTGAGGCATGGTGCATTATTTTTGTGAAAAAATAATGCATGCGTCAATTATTGTTTTGAGCCATATCTTTTGTTATGCTTCATTTTTTCATTCATTCATCATATACACATTCTCTCTCCTAATTCTCTCCTTCCTCTACCTCTTGACCTAAACCTTCACATGAGTTGTGAATCATAGGTCAAGGGACAAATATAATCCATTACTTGATCTCTACATAATCTAAGTGACCACTTCTAGCAATCTTGATCTCTTAGTTAAACTCTTGTGAAGAGTTTATAGCTTGTTCGATAGCTCTCAGGTGGATCGTCTTGGATCTAGAGGTGGCCGGAGATCGAGCTCTTTGCAACCACCAAGGAGCCTAGGAGTTGCAACAAAGAGAAGACCCGAAGGACCTGTTCCTTAGGTATAGAACGCTTTCATATTAGATTAGATCTCTTGATAAGTTTGCTAGTTAAGGTTTATGCACTAATATTTGGTTATGTGGGTGTTGCATGCAAGAAAATTATTGTTTATCGCTTCCGCCTCCTCAAAAGTGTTGTGAAGGTGTGGCGATCATATACGTGGGAGCTAGTGGTCTATAAGCACATCTTTAAATGTCCCTAGTCATAGGAGTTTCGAGACTGGGCATCGATACTCCAAAGTAGACTAGTGTATACAGATCGAGACCCCGATGAGGGGCGGTGGCGATCAGTTGAAAATATTGTATTTTTAACACGTCAATTTCCCTACCATTTGCACTCATTTAGAGGTGTTCGGTATGAATATAGCACATATTAGCAAAGCAGCCGTAAAATACCAAATAACTTGTGTTATACTTTAAAACCGGCACTTTGAGGGAAATTGAGTGTTTATCATTGCATCACATCATCTTTGTATAGCGCAACACTTGTCTCGAGAATCTGTGCAGGAAATTCCAGGAGAAAAGCCGAAACAGTTAAAAGTGCTGAGAAAAATACGCCAAGTTCAAGACTTGAAATCTGGCAATGATCAAGAAATAATTAAAAGATTCCACACATCAGGAAACATCACTAAAGCCAACAGAAAGCAGCATACAGAAATTCATGCACCAAGGCTACCATTGGGCTGCGGATCCATGGCCGTAAGGCCCCATTGGCGGTTGATCCGCGGCCACAAGATGACGGCATCAGCTCTGCTCAGCTTCATAATTCTTCATACAAGGCCTACGCCTCTTCAAGCTACTTCAAAGTCCAGAGAACTCCAGAATCTTCTGCCAGAACAGCAAGGCCCCTTGGTACAAGCTAAACACCCTCAAGCATCTCAATTAACCACCTAAGCCTAGAAGCTTCTCCCTAACCTCCAAGCTTATGAAGGAAGCTAACCCTAACTAACTACCTCTAGAACCTTCTACCTAACTACCAAGCTTATAAGGAAAGCTAAACTAAACCTAGCTTCTAAAGGAAGCTAATCCTAATCAAGGCTATAAAAGGGACCCTAAGGCTTCACTTCTAGGGTTGTTCATTAACCATTACATCAATTCCTAATACAAGTTGAGTGACACAACTTGTAAACCCTAATCCCCAATTCAAAATCCAAAGCCAAAAATCAGGAACACCGAGTACAATTCAAGCAAGGAGCCTTCAATCCTTTAGAAAACGACGCCGGACTTCATCGAAGCAAGTGATCCAAGGAGATCCGCGACTCAAGGAGACGAGCGAAGCCAAAATCAACGATCGAGTTCTTTCTTCATTATAGATCTTGAGAGAATTGTAACAAAATTGTTGATAAATAAAGGTGAAATTTCTATATCTTGCTTTCTTTACATTCTTGCATCATGATTAGATCTCAATTTGTGATTGTGTTCTTTGATATGATGTTCAAGTAAAACTCCGCTCGTGAAGGAGTCGAGAGAATCAATAGACGATGATGTTACAAATCTTGAAACGATTCTTAATTCCTATAAGTTTTGTAAACTCTTGTAAATTGAAGAATCGACAACCTAGTTTCGAGCGATGCTTTCTTGATTGTGTTCGCTCTTAATTACTGATCCACGATCGATTCTTGAATTTACTAGAGGCTAGAATTTGAATCAGATTCATCGAAAGGACAAAGGATGAGATGAAGAAACCCTAGTTTCTTCGAAAGATTCTTAAACCTCGATTAATCATCATCGATCTAGTATCAAATCATTAATGGATAAGAAAACGCAATCAATAGATTACATCACGCCTATAGATTCGATCGATTCCTACGAGCCTCACTTCGATTCTTGATTATTGGATTGGAAATCATCAATTCTTGAATCTTGATTTTTAAATGTTTTCTTGATTTTAGATTTAGATCTAGATAATTCTTGAACATCAATTTTATAAATCTTGAATTGAATTGTCTTTTCTCTTTTCTTTAATTTTCAATTCATCTAATTCAAATTCGACCGGATCTCACTTTCCCTGTGGACGATCCGCACTCGCTAACGCGCTACATACGACACCGTTATTGATTGCGGTCAAAAATTTCTTTGGTTGTGATTTCTTACACTTTTCTTATATACACACCGGAAATTCATTCAATCAGGTGGCCAGGTCTCACAAGCCATTGGTGTTAGTTTGTTTACCGAAGATAGTATACAAGTGCTCATTAGGTTATGGGTGTTGGCTATAGTGCCCTCAAGTCAATTATTGGATCGCAGGCACGTGATTGAAATGTTTGAGGGATGACCTATACCGGTAGAACAGTCTTACTTGAGATGATAGTATGCTATCTGGTTTGTCTTTATCATCGTGTACACGCTTCAGGTAAAATTACAGATCACTATTACATGTTGATAGAGCCCATAGAATTCTTGCTTGACTACCAGCTGTATGATGGCGATCATATACGTGAGAGTTGAGTAGTCTATAAGCACATCCTTAAAGTGTCCATAGTCGTGAGAGTTTTAGAGACTGGGCATCGATACTCCGAGAGTAGACTAGTGTATACGGATTGAGACCTCGACGAGAGGCGGTGGCCGGTCTCACAAGCCATTGGTGTCTGTTGGTTCACCTAAGATGTATACATATGCTCATTGGGTTATGAGTATATCGGACGGACTCGCGATGAACATGCTAGTTAGTATTGTACCTATTGTCAGATGGCAGTTCCCTGGTGACATGTGTACAGGTTAGTCTATCGACCTGAGATCATCATTTGTCTTGTGTGAGTTCCCACTGTGCTTTGATTACTACCCTACCATGGCTCAAAGGAGTCGTGCAAACAGGTTTTAGTTGGGTACAGTCCCGAGCCACATGGAGGCAGTGAGCAGATCATCAGGGGATTTGTCTCTCCCGGTATTGGGGGTTGATGTCACGGTGTGCACGGATGGCCAGAAATCCTTGGCTAAGGTAGTCAAGAATTACCGATCTAGGATCGGTAGTTTCTCAGGTGGTGATAGGCTTCATACCGACACTAAATATCGCGTTATTAGGGGTCTGACTTTATCCACCCCCTAGACCCGATATGCGATACTCATAGACGAACGGACCGGAATACGGATATTGTCACTGTCAGGCTCAGTAGGGTTTCAGGATGACTTAGCTCATCGGCCTCCCTTTCTCTCAATACCTGGGCAGCCGTTACGTACAGCCAGTGCCACTGACGTGCTTGTGGTTAAATCCACTGCCAGCGTATTGACGAGTCTTTAGAGTCCCACACATAGGGTTTCCCTGGTTCGGGCGAAACGTTGTAGATGCCGTATGGTTTTATGGCAGGGTTCTATCATATTCATGCGCTTGTGCACGGATCATGATCGGACGGATAATACTAGTGGGTTTTGGTTTAAGCCGGATCTTAGTATTATATTGTTGGATTATTTTCGTCTCGTTGTATTCGTATTCAGTCGGAAAACAGATGCAGGTATGTATATATGGATGAGGAGTATTCTTGTAATTCGTTACGAGTTTACTTTAGAAGATTCCATTTCTTTTTTGTTTATGTTGGATATATGTATGCCCTAGAGGCCATTATATGTATAGTGGATGCTTGGACATGTATATATGTATATAGATGACTTTCTTGCTCATAGCAAGACAGCAACAGCCTGCTATAAGACAATTAACATATAATGTATAATTAACATTATAACAGCCTACTAGCGTATTGACGAGTCTTTAGAGTCCCACACAAAGGGTTCCCTGGTTCAGGCGAAACGTTGTAGATGCCGTATGATTTTATGGCAGGGTTCTATCATATTTATGCGCTTGTGCACGGATCATGATCGGACGGATAATACTAGTGGGCTTTGGTTTAAGCCGGATCTTAGTATTATATTGTTGGATTATTTTCGTCTCGTTGTATTCGTATTCAGTCGAAAAACAGATGCAGGTATGTATATATGGATGAGGAGTATTCTTGTAAATCGTTACGAGTTTACTTTAGAAGATTCCATTTCTTTTTTGTTTATGTTGGATATATGTATGCCTTAGAGGCCATTATATGTATAGTGGATGCTTGGACATGTATATATGTATATAGATGACTTTCTTGCTCGACATGATAGTATGATATCTGGTTTACTTTATCTTGACATGTTCATTTGATCATGCGTCTTATTCAATTGGTACATGTTGATAAAGCCCATAAGATATTTGCTTGACTACTGGGACTATGATGCAGATCGTACTAGTGGGTCACCTGTAGTTTATAAGCATATCCTTCAACTGTTCCTAGTCGTGGGTGTATCGAGACGGGGCATCGATATTCCAGAGTAGACTAGCGTATACCATTCTTGTCCCATATGATGGGCGATGGATGATCCCATATCCATCTGGTGTGGTGACACCTAAGATTGTATGTGGGTACTCAGTGGAGACTGGGTACACTGAACGGACTCGCTGAGAACTCCTATATGGTATTATATCTAACGTCAGATAGCAGTTCTCAGGTGACACTGGTACATGTTAGTTTGTAGACCCAAGATCATCAAAGAGTCTTGTGTGTGCTCCCACTGTACTTTGATCTCCACCCTACCACGGCTCTACTGAGTCATGCAAACAGGTGGATTTTGGGTACAGTCCCGAGGCACATGGATGCAATGAGCGATAGGAGGGGTTTCGTCTCTCCTGGTATTGGGGGATGATGTTGTGCTATGCTCGATTGGCTATAACAGGAAGTCCCTGGCCAAGGCTGCTGAGATTTACTGATAAGTGTTATCAGTAGTTTCTCGATCTGTTATGAGCCATACACCGGCATGACTTATTGAGTTATTGGGGTCGACGATTCCATCCCTAGACTTGATATGCAGCATATCTGACGAAGAGACCGGACTGTAGGGTAAGTGTTGCCAATTGGATCGACGAGAGTTTTTACCGCTTCGCTGGTTTTCTTCTGATCGCTCAATACCCGAGTGGTCGTTAAGTTTAGCTGACTGCTTGCGTCTTGGGGATGTTTGATATGATCATCACCTACTGCCGGTGTATTGACGTGTCTTAGAGCCCTACACTGGAGTTTCGTAGCTCAGGCGAAACGATGTGGTGTGCATATGAGATATGCGTGGGGACCCGATTAAATGCGTGTATGTGATACCGTATATTAATCGGGCGTTTTTCTATTGGTCGGGTCGTTTGTGATATGACCGGTTTATTAAATCAAGTGTTGATTTAACAAAAACTTTTAGCTTAATTCTTTATTAAACCATTTTCTTTGTTGATATATGCATGCATGTATGCACATGATGATGTGCACGGACACATACATACATACATTGTATCATGGTTGATGATACACTAGTGGTGGTAATGCAAGACTCACATGGGAATAAATATGCACATATATTTATTTTTGAATTAAAGAAATAGAAAAATCAAATCATGGTGGATAATTATCCTTGACCTTTATCTTATCCAAAGCTCCCACCATGAGTTAACTTTCTATTGTTCTTTTTCTCCAAAATAAATATCTAGATATTTGTTAACCCATGGTTAAGGATGAGGGTGGAAAATATTTATATTTTCTATTCTCATTTTTATCATTCATCATATCATTATCTTTTGAGAAAAGCAAAGCCACCATTATCTTCTTCATCCTCCAAGCTCTCATGAAATTTCTAAAGAGTGAGGTTGATAAAAGGAAAGGGTTTTGGTTATAGAATACAAACCACCTCAGCATTCTACACCTCTCTAACCCACTTGTGTAGGGTGTTTGATATACTTCTTTCAAAGATCAAGTAAAGCAAGGAGCTTTGGGCAAAGGGATTTCGGGTGGATCATCGTGAACGAGGAAGGTCTCTAGCGATCCGTTACATACTCTCAAAGGTCCAAGGAGTCACCAAGGGAGGTCTAAAAAGGTTGTAATCTCTACACTTAGTGATAGATTCTTATTTGTATGTAATACTTGTTCAATGTTACCCTAAAATTCTAGTTAAGATTCTAGTTTAGTTTATTTATCACCTTTAAAAAATTTAATTGTGGCATGTGTGATTCTTCCAAACTCTAGATTAGGTGCTAGGTAAACCCAACAATGGTATCAGAGCCAAGCTAGAGCTTTAGAGTAATCTAGACGACGTTAAAAACCGCGAACGAACGAAACATGCTCTCTGGAAAATTTTCAAAAAGTTGGATTTTTTCACATTAAAAATACTCAGAAAAACGTGCAGGGAATTGTATGGGCCTACATGAAGAACGAAGCCCTAACTCGACTTAACGACCCTGGAACCGCGACCAAAACAGTCATTTTGCGGCGGTTACGCAGCGCTGTTGTTGAGGCGTGGATTGTGCCTTCTTGTGCTGGCCCATATGAGCTTGTATAAGTCTCTGGTGTATTTTAACATTGCTTAAGTGTTGAGCTTTCGGAGAATTATTTGGGTAATTGATCGTTCGATCGAATGTTTTAACTGCGCCTGATTTTTGAGAATGTTATATAATAATTGCAATCTACAAATTTGTTTGTTGCGGGTAAATCTAACATTTCGGTCTCGGGTTTAATCAGAAATATTGTTGAATTATCCGACTTAATTTGAAAAGTGATTTTATGGGAGAGACCTAATTGTGAGCTTTACATTGTTGGACATGAAATCTTTGATATGTGATATCCCGGGTTTATGATGTCTAAGGGCAGTTATGATTCCAATTGTTGTAGTTTTTCAATTTCTTTTCTGCGAACGTAAGTGTAGTATGTGGTGTATCGCCGATTTTGTTGCTATACATCAACGACAATCGGGGTACGCATACTTACTTACGTTGATGATATATCATATTATGTGTTGCTAAGATATGATGTGCAGGATTGTTGTGATAGAATAGCCGGGGGTTTTATGTGAGATGAGAGTTTTTTTTCCAATTCATATATAAATCAATTGTATGTAATATTCTTTTATTTAAGGCACTTCCGGGTTGAGGATGTTGTCACCATTATTGTATATTATTTACTTTTCCGCATTAGGATAGACCCAAGGTGGGGAGCACAAGTGATCGGGTTCTAGGGTTCAGTGGGAGGCCATCTCGAGGAGTCGAGACCAGGTCTCCTAAACTATAGAATTAGTAGGGTCACTTGCCGCTCTCGTAAGGGTCTAGGGGTGTGGGCTTGGCTATTCATCATGACCGTGGAATCCGTATTTTCTATTGTTGGCTTAATACAAAATACGGACATCCTAGATATCCTTTTATTTTCATATGTGCTTCTGTTGTTGATATTCTGTGATGTGATTACTTAATATCTGAGACGAATGGATTATTATTATATATATGATATACAATAAACGTTGCTTATGTTTTACACCCACGCTAGTCCCGTCCCGCTATGCCGTTAGTTAAGTAACATAACGGTACATAACGGGACACTGTGGCAAATGCGGATGGCATAAGTGTACGTTCTATTTTCGTTTCTTTTCTGTGATGGCTTAGGAACTTAAATGATGGGACTACATTAATAAGATTAATATAAAGAAAAAGAAACATAAAGATGTTGTAGAATCAGATTTGAAACCCACTCGGCTTTTTTTTTATGAGAAATGCAAGTTTCAAAAGATGCAGAGCTTAAGCCACTCCTTTTCTAAACTGTTTTGATTCTACAACGAGATCAAGTTCAAAGCGTTAAAGGTTTTCATAAAAACCATCCGCAACCCTCTGTCATTTTAGGAAGAAGAGTACTTAGTAGTCGTGCTACGTATGTTGATCACAGTCAAGGCGTAGTGTATGGAAGCTAAGTGATGTCTTCCTACAAAGCATATGATGCGATCAGTTAGGACATTCATGTGATTATGTTGATCATAGTCAAGGATCACATGGGTGGGTCTAGTTAATCTTGAAATGACGGGTAGACCTTGACTAGTGCTTATGATATGTTGACCATAGCCAAGGTCATAAGCGACTAGGGGTAAAAACCATATCAGGAGTTTCAAGAGTTGAAATTTGCAATGAGATTGCATACCATCTATATGATAGTTGGATCCTGATCCCACTGTGAGTAAGAGTTACTCCCAGGAGAGTTTTGCACTTTACAATTGGGTAATCTAGTAGGTGTCTAGAAAGGTATTAACGGGGTTTGACCTCTGGGAAAACGAGGTTTATTTTAATTAGGTCTGTGCGAAAGCACGGGGAACCTCCCTCAAAGTACCGACACTGGCCTGGCTGACCGGTTAGCGAAACTGTAGAATGTAATTAATCCTGGCTAGTTTTCTTTTCAGGTTTTGAAAGAAAATTTTATAAAAGCAGTGGGAGACATCGATTAGATAAGATAATAACCAATCTAATTCTTTGCAACAACATTTCGCTGAGTGTATTCTTTTCTCTCTTATAATGGCAGATACCGATGACGGGACTTAAGCTTCTTTTAGAGAAAAATAAACTGACAGGACCGAATTATAAAGAATGGTTGAGGAACTTGAATTTTGCACTCACATATGATAAAGTTGTTAGTTGTATATATGCCCTAGAGGCCATTGTTGTACATATGATGTATATTATAGTGGATGCTTGGATATATATATAGAGGACTTTCTTGCTCGATATGATAGTATGCTATCTGGTTTCACTTTATCTTAATATGTTGACTTGTATTGGTTTACTGTCTTGCTCTCACATGTTGATAAAGCCCTTAGGATATGTACTCGACTACTAGGACTATGATGCATATCATACTAGTAGGGCCAGGGTAGTCAAAGAGTACATCTTATAACTGTTCCTAGTCGAGGGAGTATCGAGACAGGGGATCGATACTCCAGAGTAGACTAGCGTATACGCTTCTCGACCCATATGATGGGCGATGGATGATCCCATATCCATTGGTGTTTGACATCAGAGAAGGTATATGGGTGCTCAGTTAAGACTGGGTACACTGAACGAACTCGCCGAGAACTCCTAGATGGTATTATATCTATGTCAGATAGCAGTTCTCTGGTGACACTTGTACAGGTTAGTCTGTAGACCCGAGAACTCGCTAGATATTTGTTAACCCAACCCAAACCTTAACCCATGGTAATGTCTCTACAAGGGTTAAGCATGTCATGCTTAACCCTAGGTTGAAATTGTAACCATATCAATAATTCATTATTCATCACAAAAGAAACTCCATCTTCTTCTTCTTCCTCTATTGGAAAGCTTTTCTAGCTTTTTGTGTGTGATGATTTAAAGTGAGAAATTAAAAACAAAAGAGAGAAAAATTCTTACTTCATCATCCTCATCTATTCTTGCCACTTAGATTAGGGTGTTCACTTCACTAATAACTTCATTAGTGATGTGTAAGCTTGGGTTAGAGATTCTTCAAGGTAGATCATCTTAGAAGATGAAGACTTCAAGAAAGATGCCTCATTCACCTCATGGAGCCTCTCTAGAGTCCGATTTCTTGATGATCGCCGCGAAGAGACCTCAACATGGAGCTTATGAAACGAAGGGACGGACTACAAAGGTTGTAATCCTAAACTCTTAGAAGTAAAGTTGTTTACTTTGTGTGTTTTGGTTTCATTCTCTAGTTAACATCCTAGGTTTAGGGTTATCTATAATGGCAAAATTTAAAATTGGCATGGGAGATGCCACCCGAAACCTTGCTGCCGTTGTAGGTAACCCAACAAAAGTATCATATGTCCTCACTACCAAAGCCCCACCCGTCCCAGGACCTGAATCATTTGTTTCGGATAGGGAAATCCGAAAAATATGGGATATTGATTATAACATGGCCAAATGCCTCGCTCTTACTTCTATGGATAGTATCCATCAGAAGCAGCATGAGAAGATGGATGCTCAATCCATCTTTGTTCATACAAAGGAGTTGTATGAAGAGCAATCTCGGACTTTACGATACGAGGCATCTCGAAAGTTGTTTCAGATGTGAATGGCCCCTGGTACATCAGTAGGAGAACATGTTCGTAAGATGATTGGTCTTAAAAAATAACTCTAGGAACTAGGATGGACCATGGATAATGAGCAATATACAGATATTGTTCTGCAGTCTTTCCCCCCTGCCTTTGCTCCGTTCTTCGTGAATTTCAATATGAACGATTTGGAGAAATCATTGCCTGAACTTCTCAATATGGTTGAGAAGTGCAGAGAGCATGCTTAAGACAGCAAAGGCTCCCGCTCTACTTACTGGGCCATCTTCCTCTTCCGTCCCAAAAGCTATGGCCAAGGGAAAGTAGAAGAAGAAACCCATCAAACCGAAAGGTGGAGTTCAAAAGGCGAAGGGGAAAGACAAATCTGGGGCCGCGGGAAGTGGAAAAAGAGAATGTTTTTACTGCCACAAGTCGGGATATTGGAAACGCAACTTTGCTGTGTATCTTGCTGATCTCAAGAAGAAGGAGTATGATGATGCTTCCACTTCAGGTGTGTTTGTAACTGAAAACCGTTTTTCAATAAACTCTGCATCTTGGGTATTAGATACCAGTTCTGGTTCTCACATCTGCAATTGTATGCAAGGATTGAGAAACAGTAGAGTTTTGAAGACTGGATACCATACTCTACAGGTTGGAAATGGTTCCAATGTACATGCTGTATCCGTAGGAGAGTATCATCTGGGCTTGCCTTCGGGTTGTATTATGGTTTTGAACCCTTGTTATTATGTACCAAGTATGCTATGTAATATAATATTCATTTCTTTGTTGGACAATGAAGGATATCATTTTGTGCTGAAGAATAATGTTATGAACATTAACTTGAATCAACAGTTGATTGGGTGTTCATATCAGAATATTGCACTATTATATCGCCCATTCTTAATCATATTATAAATAAGTAGGTGCTTTTGATCCATGTCTGCTAAATAGTTGCAGGTTACAGGTTCTCAGAACAATACAATGAAATTCATGAAAAATCGCTTCAAATGTGAGACCGCAACCAACAATAGATGAATCCGTATGATGTCGCCTACCAGTTAAAGGAAAAAATGAAAATCAGTAGACAGTTCAATGCACAAAGCACAAGGGCGGCACAAGATTCAAGACTTTAACGCGAAGCTCAAGGCAAAAGTCCACATCATTCTGCACTGTTGGAAACCTGGAAGGAAATAGAAAAGATTCTGAGAAACCAAGTAAAGAAAACAGAAGATAAAAGCAACACAGAGAAACCCTGAAGAGATGGTCCCAAGAACCCACCAAACGGCCGCGAAACCGCGGCCTAACAGGCACTTCTGCCGCGGACTGCGGCCGTGTTATGCACGTGTCGGTGGGGTGTCGGTGCTTTGACTCGGTCTTTGGGGTTGTTTTTAATTTCATTTGTGGATCAGAATAAACCTAGGGTTTTTCGTATCTATAAATAGGAGAGCTCGAAGACAAATAAAGTGTGCCTCTTTTGAGGTGCCTCTCTTTAGTTCTCAATCTCTTTTCAATTTCAAGATTTAATTCTCATTTTGTAATGAATCGTTGAGAGGTCATCAATAAAGGTATTTTTTATTTTTATCTTGCATTCTTTTTATCGGCAAATTTAATTCCTGAATTTTTTATCTGTTCTTTTATTATCTGCAATTTAGTTTTCTAATATTAAAAATTATAAAAATGAATTTGATTGTCACCTTCGTAATGAGTGAGTAATTCCTCACTTGTTAGGGTTAGGATAGGGAAGGTTTGAGAGAAGGAAATCTCTCTCCCTCCTTTCTTTGCCCAAATAATTTTATAATAGGACTCTATTTAAATTAACCACACACCGCTCACTACGGCACCCTATCCTACAAGATAGTGGTGATTCCCTAGTTAGACCGGTTGTGGTTGAATTAATCAGAGGTTACGGCCAAGAGCCAAGAACGGACGGACAAGGACCAAAGGGAAGAAACTTAGTTTCTTCCTGGTCGTGCTAATCCCCGTTGTTGACTATTACCCTAACACCTATATTCTTAATTGGGGCATTGATAGAAGCGAGAGGAATCCCTTTTTCGAACTAACCTAATCCTAACCCTGGCAATCCTTTTTATCAATTTATTCTCATTCATAGATCTACAACAAAACCACCAATTTTTTGGACTTAACTCGTTAGAACATAAAGAAAACGAATCCATCTCCCTGTGGACCGACCCGTACTCAACCGGCTAGATACCAAGCGACACCGTATTGATTGCAGTATTCTTTAATTTAAACTTTAAACGCATACGCAAAAACTCTCTCAATCAAATGGCGCCATTACCGGGGAGACGGTAGTCTCTTTCTTTGTGTAATTTAGGGTTAAACCAGTGAAAAAATCAATAAACAGAAGATCTGAACAGACAGAGGAGAATCATAACAACAAATAGAAAAATTTTGGAGATCCAAACTAACAGAACCGCGGCGGATATATGCAGTTGACCGCGGAACCGTGGTCAACCAGTGACGTCAGCATCCCGAAATTCTATGTAAGTATTTTTGTCCTCTCTTCTACCCTCTGAACTACACTGAAAAATTTTCTTGCCGGGTTCTTTGCGCAAATTTCTTCTCCCTCTCCAATAAATTGTTTTTATGCAGGATTCTTTGCGCTGCCAAATAAAAAAAATTTATTTTGCAAGTGTTTTAGATTTTTTGGTGTGTTAACTGCTTTGCATAATTAATACGGACTTTTGAGGGGCTATAACACCAATTCAGATTGGGTGGGGATTTCATTACCCTTCCTAAGACCCCCAAAAAACACTAAAAGCATATGCATCACCTTTGAGAAAATTAAAAAATATCTAGACTCGGATAATTAAGGACTGTCGCGCTCATTAGGACAGAGGAAGGTTGTGGGCATTCAGTCGTTTATCTAACTGACTTTGTGGTGCCTAGGCTAGACAAGTGAGAAAAGGTAATTTTAAAAGGCCCGTCTCACGGTGATTCGTGAGCGGATCTCTCCTTTCTTCATTTGTGCTTACCTGGCCACAATTGGCAGTGAAGAGGCGATTTGAGGGATATCTCACAACTTGTCGCTTTGGACCAGTTAGAAGCAGTCTAGTTGACTTAGGAGACCCTAGCTCTAAGTTTGATTGTGCATGTTTAAACTGTGGTTGTTTGAAATTGTGTCGTAGTTCCGTACAAATTTTTGCAAAAACTCTTTCAACACTTTCAAAAAAAAAATTTCAAAACTCCAAAAACAAACAATTTTTTTTAAAAAAAAATTTAAAAAAATATAAAATTTTAAAAAAAATTTAAAAGAAAATCACATTCTTTTTCTTTCTCACATCATGGGTACCCCACCTCGCAAAACTCTTGCCAAACTTTGGTACCTCAACCAGACATTACTTCCTACGCTCATTGTTTTGGTCGAATTTCGGACGCCCCCTCCATGCCTAAAATTTCTTTGAAAGATAGAATAGACGCGTCTAGGACAGCCAGTTGGACTCCGCAACCCACCTTATATCAACCATTTCAACCTTCACCACCTTCTTACGTTGATACTCCTTTTTCGAGTCCTTTTGTAACTCCGAAACCCATGTCTATTGCTGAACATAATGAACAATCTCGTAGTCGATCTTTCACTCCTTTCAACACTTCCAGTTTTTAGGATTAACAAGTCCATTCACCCTTTTATCCAAATGTTGTTCCTACTCCTGTCCAACCATTCAATTCCTACCAGCCCTACCCGACTTTTGCACCTTTCCTAGACATTGCTTCTACACAGCCATTTGGGAGTTTCACGTATCCAAACAATTTTGAATCTTTTACTGAAACCCCGTCACAACCCATGTCTAGTCTGAAACAGTCGTTAGAAGACTTTATGGTAGTGTCATGCCAAAATATGAGGGATTTGAATGCGTCCATGGCCGCCCTTATATAACCTAGTAACCCGGTAGCTAGTTTCCAACTAGTTCCAAATTTTCCAACGTATGATAAAACGGTTGGATAGATTGAGAATTTGAGTGGAGAGAGTGAGCTGTGCACCCTTCCAAATCAAACCTACCCATCCCCAAATGAATCCCACAATTCCGGTTTTGAATGTCTATCAAGTGTTCCAAATGATTCACCAGTTGAAGATAAAACTTTTAATGAGTTGTGCGACTTTATAGTGTTTGATTTGCCAGATTGTGAAGGGTCCCTTTCGAGTGAACCCACACCCAATCCTTTTGACCTCTACACCTCCACTCTAGAACGTGAATTGATAAATATCCATGCTTTTGATGTGGTGTCTAAAAAAATCTATTTTCACTTGATTGAGGATATCGACGCTGGGAATATTTTAGATGATGAACCCGCAGATTTGACTGAATTTTTCTCTCCAATTCATCATCCCGAGTCAATAAATGTTTCTCTCGAACTTCATATGCGTCTTGATTTTGATGAGAATTGCATGGATAAGCTAAAATTTAAGTAGAGTATTGAGGAAATTATTGAGGATGAAGCAGTTTTACTTGAGGAGTCGGATTTTCCAATTCATTCTATCCCTTTCATTGACTGCGCACACCCTCCTGAATCTTTAACCGATACCCTTCCTCAATCACTTCTCTCTATCCTTGTTCCGACTTTGTAAGAAACCGTTACACTTTCATTTTTAATGTCTGGTTTCCCAAGTTCGACGTACCCATGTTTTCTCACGATTTTTGAGGGATTTGACCTCATTTCTCAGTGGGTTGATAGATTAGCACAATCGCTTTTTACACATCAATCATTACAAATTGTGCTAATTTATACACTCCATTTCCACCCTCAAGTTCGTATTCCACTTCTTTCTCCCACTTTCTCTGGTTCTTCTTCTAATCTCCCTTTAATAATAGCGAGTGTTAATGAATCACAATCCGATATTTTGAGTTCGATAATTCTAGAAAAACAACTTGATTTAGACTCTTTTGAGAATAAGGTAGATGAGCCTTCTGAGTGTCCTAGCTCCGTAATTTTTGAAAAATCAAGTATGTTGAATTCTTGCGCGACACTTATTGACATTGAAATGTTCAATCGGACTATCGATGAAAGTTTCGAAGATATTTTCGCCGACGTACTCGCATTCCTAAATGACACGGATTTTGTGATTAATCAACCTCCACTTGAAGAAGTCGAACCACCACCATTTCTTTTTCCCTTCCGCCATTCTTCTCCTCCACCGAGACCGTATACTGCTTCTATCTCCACACGGTCTCGTGTGTTTCTCTACACTCCATTCTTTCACCAACCACACCATTATAACGATAAAATTTTTGAATGGTTGGTGCTAACCTTTGGCCTGTATAAGGCCTTGTATTGCTTGATACTGTGTTTTTCTCCTCCCTAACTCTGAACTTTAACGCTTAAACAGTGGAAACACTATTTCACTTAAGTTTGGGGGGGTCCTTTTTGTGTATATATATTTTGTTTTTCTGTTAATAATAATAAATAAAAAATAAACAGGGGAGTACCGAAAATTTTGACCTTCTTGGCGTAGCCTGACAGTGAGGGCACTGTCAAGTTTAAGTTTGGGGGTGTGCTCGGTAAGCTTTCTTCCTTCGCATTCATATGTATATTTTTGCATTTGCATACTTATTTTAAAACCCATAAAAAAAATTTTAAAAAAATGAAAATTTCGATTTTGTCCATATTTGACTTAATTTCAACATAATGGTTGACTGATTAGGAAAAACTAGATCCTAAACTTGGTAAATTAAAAACCCTAAAAATAACCTCTCTTAAAGTTTAATTATAGAAAATATATGTCCTTGTAGTTTATTTAGAAATAGGCAAATTTTGAGTTCAGTTCTTGGGCTAAGTCAAAATAAGAGAAGAGTATTGAATTTTTATTCGAAGTGTAAGTCTGAAAAATATTTCTGAACCTTAAGTCTAAATTCTGAAAATATATACCCTACAACTTGCACAAACACGCACCTTGAAACTTAGAATAGTAGAGGATACCTTGAAATGCTCTTGTCTAAAATCCTTAGTATGTGAAAAAAATAAAATAAAAGTATAAGTGTGAATAAAGAGATAAAAAAAATGAACACTGGTTTTGTAATTACTTAAAGCTGCATAAAAAAATATATATATATAGCGAGGGTGCTTTATCACCTAGTGCCTTAGACCAACTGGTTTGGGAGTCACTGCTAAAAGCCTTAGGTATTATAAGACGAGGAATTACGCCTAAATGCGCAAACACATTTTGTAATCGGTCATTTAGTACCTCAAGAAGTATTAACGGTCGCATGAAGGATGTGTGAGCAATTTCATCTAAAATTCACCAACTAAAAGTACTTTGGACGATGGACAAGAGTATGATAGCTTGAATTGAATTTCCAAGTATAGGGATGATACATACACACACGTAGGGGTATATGATTGGGGTTTGGATGAGAGATAGGAATGAAAGATAGGGCTTATACCATCAGTAGAGATGATAAAAATTCCTAAGTTGAGATGGAAACTTAGAAGGAAAATTCAAAAGATGCTGAAAGCTTAATAAATTTGCAAAACATATATGATCTTCAGTTAAATGATAAGTAAGTGTCAAAAATACGGGTTGATGATTTCTAAGTTGAAGATAATAGAAATTCTTGATAGAATACCGAATTGAAGAATGAAAGTCAACAGGCCAAATTGATCGGATTTTGTGGGTAGTATCCGCTGAAAACCCTCAGGAGACAACACTCCTCCTACTAAGGACACCTAGAGGTTTAACGGCTTGTTGCACGAGCTCAGTGCAATCGCAATTCCCTGCGAAAGTGAGGTTAGTTTTTTTCGAGAATAAAATTGGCTTTGCTCGGGACGAGCAAAAGATAAGTTTGGGGGTATTTGTTCATATCAGAATATTGCACTATTATATCTCCCATTCTTAATCATATTACAAATAAGTAGGTGCTTTTGATCCATGTCTGCTAAATAGTTGCAGGTTACAAGTTCTCAGAACAATACAGTGAAATTCATGAAAAATCGCTACAAATGTGAGACTACGACCAACAATAGATGAATCCGTATGATGCCGCTGTTAGTGTATATGCCCTAGAGGCCATTACTGTATCATACTAGCTTGTATATTACTTAATGGAAGCTTGGGATATTAACAGTTGTATAGAAAAACTTGCTCAAAATGGTAGTATGCTACTTGCTTTGTTTCTACTTCAATATGTGCATGTGTTTCTTTTAGCATATCGCTTATACATATTAGTAGAGCCCTAAGGATCTTTGCTTGATTACCAGCGTTGTGATGGCAGTCACACTTATGGGGCTGGGTAATCCATAAGCACATCCTTATACAGGTCCCTAGTCGTAGGACTATCGAGACAGGGCATCGATACTTCGGAGTAGACTAGCGTATGCACTTCTCATCCCAGCGGGGGAGACAGTCTGTCCCACAGCCGTCAGTACGTCGTACTTGAGATAGTATGTGGGTGCTCGTTAGGTTACGAGTACACTGGGCAGGACTCGTCGGGAACTGTTGGTCGGTATTATACCTATCGTCAGTTATCAGTTCCCAGGTGACATGAGTACAGCTTAGTCCGCCGACTTGACACTGTCACTTTGCCTCGAGTGTGTTCCCACTGTACTTAGATTACTACCCTACCACGGCTCAAAGGAGTCGTGCAAACAGATAGTAGTTGGGTGCAGTCCCGAAGCACTTGGAGGCAGTGACGGTTAGACAGGATTCGTCTCTCCCGGTATTTGGGGTTGACATTGCGCTGTGTCTAGAAGAGCCATTACACAAGTAGTCCCTGGCCAGGGCAAGCGAGATATACTGGTAGGTTTCCAGTGTTATCTCAGGGTGTTCAGGGCTACACTCCGACACGACTTGTACCGCTATTAGGGGACTGACGTTCACCACCCCCTAGGCCCGCCATGCGATGTATCAGACGAACAGACCGGAATGTACGGAGATTGTCACATACAGGCTCAGTAGGAGTTCGGATGGGTTTACCTCATCGGCCTTCTTATCGAAATCTACCTGGGGACTGTTACGTACAGCTAGTGCTGCTTGCGGTCTGTGGTTAAACCCACTGCCAGCGTAGTGTCGAGTCTTTAGAGTCCCACACAGAGAGTTTCCCTGCACTGAGTGAAACATGTAGAGGCCGTATGGTTTTACGGTAGGGCTACGATCACTTACGTGCACTTGTGTGCGTATGCTGTTCGGGCAGGCAATACTAGTGGGCTTTGGTTTAAGCCAGATCCTAGTATTGCACGGATGGATTTGTTTTGTCTTCTGTGCATTCGCATTCTACGGAATGCTGATGCGGGTCTGTATGCACTTTGGCAGTTGGTTCGGCCAAAACCGTTATGTGGCAGGTTCATTAGGGTTTTGGCAATTCGTTTGGTCAAAACCATTATGAGCCGGAGACATTGTTTACTAATCCTTTTAGTGATAGTTTAGTGATGGCTAATTGCATTGACCATTTGACCACCATGACCTCTCTTGACTTTGTTGACCCGTTGACCGGAGTTGACCACTGAGCTTCAAGAGAGATCTACACTCTTCTTTGATTTTCTTTTTAATTTTTGATTATGAAAATGGTCAATTCAATGTAGCATCAACTTTATCATGATAGGATTAGTAATGATGGTTTTGGTGTATTATTGGAACCATGATTCATTTTCTTTAGTTACTTTTTTCATTATTCTCTTCTCATTCTCTGTCTTGAAGTGAGAAGAAAAGAAAAGCTCCATGGTTGCTAGAGTTTCTCCTTCATCTTCCTCCTCTTGATAAATTCTTTTGATCTCATGTGTTGAGAGAAAAAGAATCCACATAGACAAACACTTCCATCTTTCTCTTCTACACAACCTAGGACATCTAGATTAGCGATCTCGTTGCCCTAGTTGCCTCGGCTTGAGGTGGAGCTCGGTGTACAACTCTCGGGTGGATCGTCTTCGACTCAAGAAGGCCGCGGAGGTGACCAAGATCCGGATCGACCCTCGGAGCGTGGATGGACGAGCCGGACAGCGAAGAGAAGACCCGAAGGACCGGTTTCGTGAGGTATATTTTCTACAGCATAGTAGTTAAAGCCTCTACTTGTTTGCTAGTTTCTAGTTTAGCAAAGATCCGGCTTATAGTCCATGTTGCCTTGCGCCAAATTATTGGTTTTCGCTGTTTCCGCCTCCCCGTAAGAACCGGGGTGAGCAACGTGGACTTACAGCCGCCTACCAGTTAAAGGAACAAATGAAAATCAGAAGACAGTTCAATGCACAAAGCACAAGGGCGACACAAGATTCAAGACTTCAACGCGAAGCTCAAGGCAAAAGTCCACATCATTCTGCACCGTTGGAAACCTGGAAGGAAATAGAAGAGATTCTGAGAAACCAAATAAAGAAAACAGAAGATAAAAGCAACACAGAGAAACCCTGAAGAGATTGGCCCAAGAACCCACCAAACGGCCGTGGAACCGCGGCCAAACAGGCACTTCTGCCGTGGAACCGCGGCCGTGTTATGCACGTGTCGGTGGGGTGTCGGTGCTTTGACTCGGTCATTGGGGTTGCTTTTAATTTCATGTGTGGATCAGAATAAACTTAGGGTTTTTCCTATCTATAAATAGGAGAGCTCGAAGACAAATAAAGTGTGCCTCTTTTGAGGGTGCCTCTTTTGAGATGCCTCTCTTTAGTTCTTAATCTCTTTTCAATTTCTAGATTTAATTCTCATTTTGTAATGAATCGTTGAGAGGTCATCAATAAAGGTATTTTTTATTTTTATCTTGCATTCTTTTTATCTGCAAATTTAATTCCTGCAAATTTTATTTGTTCTTTTATTATCTGCAATTTAGTTTTCTAATATTAAAAATTATAAAAATGAATTTGATTGTCACCTTCCTAATGAGTGAGTAATTTCTCACTTGTTAGGGTTAGGATAGGGAAGGTTTGAGAGAAGGAAATCTCTCTCCCTCTTTTCTTTGCCTAAATAATTTTATAATAGGACTCTATTTAAATTAACCACACACCGCTCACTACGGCACCCTATCCTACAAGATAGTGGTGATTCTCTAGTTAGACCGGTTGTGGTTGAATTAACCAGAGGTTAGGGCTAAGAGCCAAGAACGGACGGACAAGGACCAAAGGGAAGAAACTTAGTTTCTTCCTGGTCGTGCTAATCCCCGTTGTTGACTATTATCCTAACACCTATATTCTTAATTAGGGCATCGGTAGAAGCGAGAAGAATCCCTTTTTCGAACTAACCTAATCCTAACCCTGGCAAGCCTTTTTATCAATTTACTCTCATTCATAGATCTACAACAAAACCACCAATTTTTTGGACTTAACTCGTTAGAAAATAAAGAAAAGGAATCCATCTCCCTGTGGACCGACCCGTACTCAACCGGCTAGCTACCAAGCGACACCGTCTTGAATGCGGTATTCTTTAATTTAAACTTTAAACGCATACGCAAAAACTCTCTCAATCATTGGGTATGGTACACTAAATAACGGTATTTACGTCTTGAACCAACACACAGTTTTCAATATACAACATACTAATAAAAGAAAATCTTTAGATATAAATGAAGCTTTTCTTTGGTATTGTTGACTTGGTCATATTAATGAAACAAGACTAAACAAGCTACATAAAGATGGATATTTGAATCCTTTTGAATATAAATCTTATGCGACTTGCCAGTCCTATATCAAAGGTAAAATGACAAAAACTCTGTTTACAGGACACGGAGAAAGAGCTGTGGAACTCTTAAGCCTCAAACATAGTATTGTATGTGGACCAATGTCTACACATGCTAGAGGCGGTTTTTCATACTTCATTACACTTACTGATGATTTCTCAAGATTCGGACACATGTTTTTATTAAAGCACAAATCCGAAGCTTTCGAGAAATTCAAGAAGTACAAACTTGAAGTAGAAAAACAAACAGGCTTGAGTATCAAGAAACTTCGATAAAATCGAGGTGGAGAGTATTTGAGTACAGAGTTTTCAGACTTCTTGAAAGAGAATGGGATTCTCTCTTAGCTCACTCCACACCACATCACAACGGTGTGTCAGAACTGAGGAATCGTATCCTATTAGATATGGTACGGTCCATGATGTGTGATGCTGAGTTACGGCTTTCCTTTTGGGGACATGCATTGGAGACAACAATATGTCTGTTAAAAAGGGTTCCAACCAAGACCGTGTCTACCACTCCATATGAGATATGGAATGGAAAGAGACTATCTCTTAAAAAAGTTAGGATATGGGGTTGTCCGGCTTTTGTCAAAAAGCAGAATCCAGACAAACTCGAGACATGATCGGTCATGTGTAAATATGTGGGATATCCAAAACATTCATATGGATATCTATTCTACCACAAGGAGGAACAAAAGGTGTTTGTTTCTCAACATGCCATATTTTTAGAAAATGAGATTTTTACAAAAGGTGATGATGGCAATGCGGTAGAACTAGAAGAGGTTCTAGAGACATAAATTACTCATGACGAATTGTTTGAAACTGATGTTGCAGTAGAACTTCAAGAACCTCAGCCGCTCGGAGATCTAATAGAACTTCTCACCCACCAGATAGATACTATGGGTTTCTCATTGATGGTGACAGAGAAGATTGCATCATGGATGATGATGATCCTACTAGTTTTTAGCAAGCTATTACGAGTGGTGACTCAGTGAAGTGGCTGGACGCTATGAGATCCGAAATGGAGTCCATGTACACCAACAAAGTATGGACTTTGGACCATATCAATAATTCATTATTAATATTACCTAAGTCTGGTGACACTGGTACATGGTAAAGCCCTTAGGATATGTACTCGACTACTAGGACTATGATGCATATCATACTAGTGGGGCCAGGGTAGTCAAAGAGTACACCTTATAACTGTTCCTAAAGATAAAGTGAATCTTATAACTGTTCCTAGGATAAAGTGAATCTTATAACTGTTCCTAGGATATGTACTCGACTACTAGGACTATGATGCATTTAATGTATAATTATATATATGATATATTACGTTACATAAACTAATATAAGCTCTCTTTATTGATTCTTTTTCTCACTTGGATAATACATTGATGTATATGTGATGTATGTTAATTGTCTTATAATAGTCGAGTACATATCCTAAGTCTGGTGACACTGGTACATGGTAAAGTATGGACTTTACCATGAAGAGAAGAAGAAGAAGAAGGAGAGGGAGAAGGAGAAAGGGAGCGGGCTGTTGCTGGAGCTTGGAGGGAGTGAGGGAAAGAGAGAGAGAGAGAGAGAGTGTCCAAAGTCAAAGCTCCATGTCTCATAAATACCCCCTATGGTTATTTGTCTACTATTTTCTTTTCTTTTGTTATCTTTTCTTTTCTTTTCTCTTAATTTCAAAACAACACCATCCAAAACAAAATATCATGAAGGAAAATGTAACAAGTGTGAAAATGACTTGGTGCATGTAGTGTGCAAAAAACTAGCTTAATGCACGATTAGTGATATTTAATCGCGATTAGCATTAAAATGGAATATAATTAATCATAAAAGTTTGTAATTTGCATAAATCATATAAAACAACCTCATTCAGTAATTTCTATAATTTTCCAAATTTTTCTCAATTTATCTGTATTTACTTATACCACATTATCGAAATATTCGCAATATTTATTATTTAATTATAAAAATTCTCAAAAATAATATTTTATTTTTCTGAAATGTTACAGTCTTTCCCCTTAAAGAAATTCGGTCCCCGAATTTAAATTTAAACCCCTCAATTACTAAAACATTTCAGTACAAAGATCATGTCATCGGGGCTTCGAAATCACAAATACATAAAACACATCGTAGCGTAATGCATGCGCATGAAAAACGAGTATATAAAAAAAATCAAAACTCCATCAAGCATCCCGCAATCATCAGAGTTATGGTGAAGACACCAATGTCCAAATCCAATACGAAATCCAGCATGATATACATCAAACTATAACACGTACATAGTACGTGTCGGGTAAACTCGTCAAAACATCTGAAGGAAATGCATGCCAAACTCTTTTCAAATCGTTGTGCAATGCGCGTATCACTGCACAGTGGCAGACGTATATTGTAAGAAAATAACTATATATACATATATCCTTTGTTTATCATACACGTCCCGCTGTTTTGAAAACAATTTTAGCAGGGTTTCTTTTATAAAATGTTTTGTATCATCTCGGACACGTAGGTAAATACTGAGACTATAGCTCCCTTTTGGAAATCCCTTCGATAACTATCGATGCATGCAAAAATATACTCAGGTACTGTCCTTTGATTAGTCCTGCCCTGCTACTATACCAAATAGTAAATACACAAACATCATCTCACAGGGAAATCAAATCCAAAATATGTACATGAATGCCACGTGCGTCTGGTGTGCACGGAACTCGAAATCAATGAATATGTCATACAAGTGCACAGAAAGAAAATCTAAGTGCATCGGGTGTGCACGAAAACACCTGTCAATGGCAACGGGTGTGCCTGACAGCAACATCAGGTGCATCTGATATGCACAAAGAATCCTGATTTAGTGGATCAGGTGTGCACCAAAATCGCATCAAACGCGTCAAGTATGCACAAGAATCCAAATCAAGTGCATCCATCATGCAAGAATGAAGGCTAAATCAAGTGCACAAAAATACAAATCCGGTGCATCCAGTGCACGAAATAGCACATACAGTGCATCCAGTGCACGGAATATCCAATCGGGTGCAACAAGTGCACGGAAATGCATCAATGACTCAAATGGGTATAAAAAGCAACACCAAGTGTGCCAAGGTGTATAAAATCATAAACGTGTGCAATTGCGTGCACAAAACACGTATCAATGCACTGCAAGCACATGTATGCTATACTGAGTGCAAAAACCAAATCGAGTGCATACCACATGCACAAAATCAAATCATCCGTATGAAATCCATGAAAACATAAACTTGTGCAGCCAAGGCACAAAATCAACATCAAGTGAAACAAATATACACAAATCATAAATCGACCTAACGGTGTATAAGGCATATCTCAAGTGCAATAACTATGCATAAAAACGTAAATACAGTGAGTGCAACCATGGTGCACGAAAACGATACTATAAAGCCCAATAATCAAAACTCAAATCCAAGCGATATAAGCGCAATACTAACGGAAACGATCCGCTCTAGCACATCCTCTAAAGATCTCTGGCCAACTGTCATGGTCGCTCATAACATATCTCATTAGCGATGCCAAACTTTGGTCTACTGGGTGTGCGTTATACAACTGATCCTGGGTCCAAGTCTTCTCGTATAGTATTCCAGAAAGATCTTGTCGCGATCTCTCCAAATATCGTTTCTGCTAAATTGCCCGAAAGTTATCATCCCTTACTAAATCAATTTCTTGTTTCGGAACGGCTGCATACTCATCACAACTCCTTCTGGAAGATATATCCATATTCGACGCCTCTGCATGTGTATCACATCTCTGGTGTCAGCGGAGTGGAACGTCATCTCATCAAGATCTCGCACGAACCTTTTATTCCACTTTTCTCAAATGTCGACTGATTCGGACTCGTCTCTTCGTGGCTGCATGGACTGCGCTTCAACGGCTATACTCATATCTGGAGTCTTCTAAGCAATGTATCCCATCACATGATATCCGAATGATGTCGAACTTTTCGATCGATTCGTCAAAGTTCCATAATCCCCCAAGAGCTCAACATCTTGAGTACGGCCTAATAGTATTCCAGTACATGCTACAGTACCTATGGACCAACCGTAGAAGGGTAAACCCAAGCCTCACCAATGGCACTGCGGAACTGCTGCCAACCCTAAGATTCAAAAGCGTTCCCATGGTCATTATGTCGAGTTAGGGTTTCATTCTTCTAGAGGGTCCACGAAATTACTTGCATGTTTCTCCGAATACTTTAAACTTGGAAAAATGGGTTTCTGACATTCGATCGTCTCTATCGACTCTCAACGTACCTGCGTGAAGTCGTCTCTAACTAGAGTCGATCAATCTGATGACCTCGCATCGGGGTAGGCAATGAATCACATGTCCTAGTCTTTCATCTTTGGTGACTAGCGATCTTCTATCATATTTCTAAGTATACTCATGCGGCATTAGCTTCAAACATCTGGGGCGATATCTTGTCATTCGCAGCAACAACTGGCTCATTTGTCCGCACGCTGAACAGTGCCTCAATCATTAAATAATCGGTGCATCGACGGTCATCACATTCTGGCTGGCCTCTAACAGTAGCCTGATCCTCTGGTGCTGATCTGCACATCCAAGAAATCTTGTAAAAGCGATCCATCAAACGCTCATGGCGTGAAAACACAATAAAACGACGCATCTATGCAAATCGTGTGTCCCTGGAATCACGCCCTGGTCAGCCCTCGTCCGTGAAGAGCTCGTGCTGACGCAACTCTAGCCGTAGCTCTCTCTGCCCGTGTAATTGTGGCAACAAAACCATAACTGGTACTGATGAGGCTAGATCATTGGAATGAAGATAATACTGTGCAAAGAAATGTATATCCTAAGGCTTCTTAAGCGAAGTATCGTATCGTAAGTATGCCGCGGAACATACACACGGTACGTCACTCTTCTTAAGATACCAACTTTGTCACGACCCGAAAAGTACGGAACATGATCGGCACTTAAATTACGAAACGTCTCGAGGCGTACATAATCTAAGTAAGCCAAAACCCAGAAATCAAAACCAATTAAAGCAGTAGAGTGGGGGAAAAACAAATTTTAAAGCAAGAAGTTTAACAACATAAGCCGAAGTATGCATTTTTAAAATCTCAAGTTTTTTCTGAAAATTTCGACAGAGTTTTCTTTGTAAATACTGACCCCAAATGGGTACAAACCTGATAAGGCCTATATAATGAATAAGGCATCCCCAAGCGGGAGCTAGCTCTTCGCCAATCGGCGGACAAAATCATGCAATGCAATATAATATACAACGCCGAAGGGCGAGGATCAAAACACAGAATGAAAACAACCATCATCAAGAAAACCAGAGGAAAACCATAATAATACAGCGCGCGACTCTAAGGTCGAAAGAATATACACTGGTCTTCTATGTCTATCAAATATACAAGTCTGGTTGATGGAGTTTACTAGATACAACTGAAATAATAAATGTATAATGGTGGTCACGACGCAAGTGAACCCACCTACCAAAGCAATCACCTGAAATGAAAGCAGTGTGCCAGCAAAGCCGTCAAGAAACCTGTACGGTAAAACCTGCAAGAAACTGTGGCACAACGGGGGTGAGTTTCCAACTCGTGAGTAGAAAATATCACAGAGCAGAAATCGCATGTATGACGCTATCTTATGTCATACCAAGTAATATCCTCAAATAAATAACCTGATCCATCAAAGTAATATCCTCAAATAAATATCCCGATCCATCTACACATAAGTGCAATACCACGTGCTCGTGTCAGTGCCTCAGATAGCAACATATCAGATATATGATGTATGAATGCATTACGGATGAAAACAGAATACATCATTAACGAGACAACTGTTTTCTTTATTTAATAAGATTTCTGTGTATATATAAATCGAGTATCATCAATGAAATCAACAGAGAAATCAGTGTCAGGCATCGACACAAAATATATATCTCAGTATCTCAATATCTCAGGCTCCGGCTATCCGGACTAGCCTGTATCATCAAATCTCAATATCTCAGTGTCCCAAATCTCAATATCTCAATATCTCGGGCTCCGTCAGTCCGGATCGAATCATATCATCAAATCACACGACCACGGCCGGTATCCTCCGGATATCCGCCGCGCCAGACATCACCGGTAGGTAGTCTGCCCCTGCCAGGCTCATCGTTTATAACTCGAGCTTCATGCCCCAGGGTACCGTACCAGGCCCACCATATACCCGAGACGGTTCATCCGACTTCTCGAACCGGGTCTCGAAATCCAACAGCAATCATGAAAACTCATGGTGGACGACTCATACATCACGAGAAAACCACAACTTGCATTTTAGAGAGAGAGAGAGAGAGGGAAGTTTATATATATTCTTGCGGTTTTCCCCCAAATCCAGAAATTTCATGAAAATTCGAAATCCAAGAATCAAGAGTAAGTAAACATTGAATATCGGCATAAAACCCCAAAATACTGCATGAAACAATGAATATATGAATGCCTCTGATATCATGCAATGAGTGCAATAGTTAAACTAGCATACGAAAATGATAACATATTGCAACTATCAACTAGCAAGCTATGTCAATAAAATAATATTCTCTAAAGTTTACGTGATATAGAAATTACCGATGATGATGTGTGTGAGTCGGCAAGCAGGTGTACGTGGAACATACGCATCATCGGTAATGTTGCTGGTGTCCTGACAGTAGGGTTTCATAATAATTACAGATAACATATGTATAAGCATGTGCGATGAAACATCATGAATATACAGAAAGTGATATAGTAACAGCAACACTGAAGAATAAACCTACCCAATATACGAGTCATACAGTTTGGTATTTTAAAGTACTCACGATTCACTGCATTTGAAAACAAGTATGACTCGAGCCCAGTCAAAAGGGTAAGGAAATCCACCTAGGTCTGAGTCTACCAATATATATATCTAGTAGTCAGTGATCCCGCCTCAATAGTATCACGTACGATAATATATATATATATATATATATATATATATATATATATATGATATCCTCGAGTCAAGAGTGCGGATCTAACATCATAATTATATCTCGTACGGTAAATGTATCGTACGGCATCCCAAATCTAGGTACGGGTCAAATATCATTTTTATCTCATTACTCATCTGATATCCTTATCATCACATATCGTGAACAGGGGGTACTGATCTGAGTCTAGTACAATACTAACATCATCAACATATATGTACGCGTGTGTGTGAATACACATCGCCCATCAATTCGCTAATATCATGTCGTATCTTATAATACGAACCAAATCACATTACCGATCTCATGGCACCATGCTTAATCTCATCGACTCATCTCCAAATACCATATAATATCCTCATCATCCATGCATATGAATACGAATATATATAACATCCTCGATACGCACAAGGAAGTAAATGTATGTGAGTGTGTGTATGTGCGTGTATGCAAATCTTTACTTTAGGGTTTTGTGACTAAGAAATCAACTAATGTCCTTTCTTCAATTCTCGCTAACACTAAACCCATAATCTCTTAAACCTTTTCTTGCTAGGTGTAAAAATCTCTTAATAACATATAAAAGTATATCTATATCACATCACATCATTTCTTACAAGTTTGCGGGGGTGCTATACGCCATCCACCCGAATTCCCCCCTTAGATATATATCTACTCATCTTGATCTTCGCTTGGTGGATTCGATGATGCCATGCTCATCCTCGTCGTCTCGAAGTCCATGTGAGGGTACCTATAATTTCTAATGCGTCATATAGTATCAAGAATCCAACAAGAAAGCCAAACGGCATGCAAATCGCTTATAGGTTAGAACCTATAGTCTCGCATGCAAAACACAACCAATAACCCTAGTCATTGGCGTTCAAATGCCACACGACGGAATACAATGACAAATACCAAAACTTAAATTCAAAAACTTCACGAAATATAAGGTAGCAACTCAAGAAAATGGTCCCAGATTTTACCCTAGGTCAAATTAGCCAATTTTGCATATGCAAAGGGTCTATTTTACTAGAGATAAAGCCCTGCAACAAACATGGACCAAATCAACCCTACTCTGGCCACAAATTGCGGCCAGAATGATTAAATTTGCATCCTATAGGTGGAGTTGGGGTCTCGGGTCTCTGTGGTAGCTTCCTGGGTGTCTGCATGTGTCACTGTGTTCGCTAAATAATCTTCCAGGTCCCCGAGTTATAGCAGATATCAAATTCCCTTCACAATTTCCAGAAAAATACGGTATCGGATTTTATGGTTTCGTCTTGCAGGGTTCTAGATTATGGTTTAGCCCACTATGCAATTCCTATAAGAGTCTAAGGTCATTACTAAGCCACAAATTCACCTATGGATTCAAATCAAAACCCTAAGCTTAACTTGGAATTTTCAAAGTTCGCCAAACTACACAATATCGATACTAAACATGTATGGATGTTTAAGGAATTGAAAAAATACCCTAATGGTGCAGAAATTACCTCATTTGGTAACTCAAGAATTTTTTTGAGTTGCCCCAAGTGATCGAAATCGGATTTTTCTTGGTCCAAGGTGCTTGTGAGGAGCTTGTGCATGTTTTTTGTGAAATGGAGGTGAACTTTTGATGAAGGATTGAAGCTTGAATGAAGAGAAAAAGAAGAAGAAGAAGAAGAAGAAGGAGAAGGGGAAAGGGAGGAGGCTGCTCCTGGAGCTTGGGGGGAGTGAGGGAAAGAGAGAAAGTGTGTCCAAAGTCAAAGTACCATGCCTCATAAATACCCCCCATGCTTATTTGTTTACTCTTTTCTTTTCATTTTCTTTTCTTTTGTTATCTTTTCTTTTCTTTTCTCTTAATTTCAAAACAACACCATCCAAAACAAAATATCATGTAGGAAAATGTAACAAGTGTGAAAATGATTTGGTGCATGTAATGTGCACAAAACTAGCTTAATGCACGATTAGCGATATTCAATCACGACTAGCATTAAAATGGAATATAATTCATCATAAAAGTTTGTAATTTGCATAAATCACATAAAACACCCTCATTTCAGTAATTTCTATAATTTTCCAATTTTTTTCTCAATTTATCTGTATTTAATTATACAGCATTATCGAAATATTCGCAATATTTATTATTTAATTATAAAAATTCCCAAAAATAATATTTTATTTTTCTGAAATGTTACATTTAGGTAGTTACCCAATCCGAGTACTTAGACAGCTTTCTAAAGGTGTTTTAGAATGGACGACTCCTAGCAAGGTGGTGTACCTACAGATGATGGAGTCATCCTCTCTAAAGGAGTCTTACAGACTAATGGGGAGAGGGATGTGCATGATTGGCATATCACTTGCTTAGGCAATTGAGTTGATTATGATATGTCAAGTACCACAGCAGATGTTGTTTTTGCACTAGATGCAATAAGTTGATAAATTAATCCAATTCTGGAGAAACGTTCGGAAGCAGTTTATGAACATAGCTATATGTTCTAGCGATATGATAACGACAGCCTCCTTCGGGTGACAGTTATCATTCCAGGCTTTCAGTTGACGATACAGTCTAAGAAGTTTGCTGGATTTGGAGTTCATTTGTGAACTAGGTCACATCAGATATCCAGACATATTCTAAGACAGGTATTGCTCATTTTGGGAGATGGCTTTCTCCGTGAACTTGAGATTAAGAGAGACAGAGAAATAAACATCAGAGCGGATTCACTCACTAAGGCTATTTCTCGAACTCAATAGTTTCACAAACGAGCTTTGTGAAACTGATTAGTAGAGGAGTTGGGTGTTCGTTATCATACGGGCTGTGAGTATGCGACACCGCAATAATTAGCCTTAAGTGCAAGTGGGAGATTGTTGGCTATAGTGCCCTCAAGTCAATTATTGAATCGCAGACACGTGATTGCAATGATTGAGGGAGGACCTATACCGGTAGAACAGTCTTACTCGAGATGATAGTATGCTATTTGGTTTGTCTTTATCATCGTGTACATGCTTCAGGTGACATTACAGATCACTATTACATGTTGATAGAGCCCATAGGATTCTTGCTTGACTACCAGCAGTATGATGGCGATCATATACGTGAGATTGGGTAGTCTATAAGCACATCCTTAAAGTGTCCCTAGTCGTGGGAGTTTTGAGACTGGGCATCGATACTCCGAGAGTAGACTAGTGTATACGGATCGAGACCCCGACGAGGGGCGGTGGCCGGTCTCATAAGCCATTCGTGTCAGTTGGTTCACCTAAGATGTATACAGGTGCTCATTCGGTTATGAGTACACCGGATGGACTCGCCGGAAACATGCTAGTTGGTATTATACCTATGGTCTGATGGCAGTTCCCTGGTGACATATATACAGGTTAGTCTATCGACCTGAGATCGTCATTTGTCTCGTGTGAGTTCCCACTGTGCTTTGATTACTATCCTACCACGGCTCAAAGGAGTCGTCCAAATAGGCTTTAGTTGGGTACAGTCCCGAGCCATATGGAGGCAGTGATCGGATCGTCAGGGGATTCGTCTCTCTCGGTATTGGGGGTTGATGCCGCGGTGTGCACGGATGGCCATCACCAGAAATCCTTGGCCAAGGTAGTCGAGAATTACCGATCTAGGATCGGTAGTTTCTCAGGTGGTGATAGACTTCATACCGACACTAAATATCGCGTTATTAGGGGTCTGACTTTATCCACCCCTAGACCCGATATGCGATACTCATAGACGAACGGACCGGAATACAGATCTTGTCACTGTCAGGCTCAGTAGGGTTTCAGGATGAGTTTGTTCGTCAGCCTCCCTTTCGCTCAATACCTGGGCAGCCATTACGTACCGCTAGTGCCACTGACGTGCTTGTGGTTAAACCCACTACCAGCGTATTGACGAGTCTTTAGAGTCCCACACAGAGGGTTTTCCTGGTTCGGGTGAAACGTTGTAGAGGTCGTAAGGTTTTATGGCAGGGTTTGATCATATTCGTGCACTTGTGCAAGGATCATGATTGGACGGATAATACTAGTGGGCTTTGGTTTAAGCCGGATCCTAGTATTATATTGTTGGATTATTTTCATCTAGTTGTATTCGTATTCAGTCGGAATATGGATGCGGGTATGTATAGACGGATGAGGGGTATTCTTGTAATTCGTTACGAGTTTACTTTAGAAGATGCATTCCTTTTTTGTTTAAACATTTTGTTTAATGTTTTATTGTGATGGAAATTGTGAGCATAATTTTTGGCCTTGGGCATTGATGGTGGCACATGCTCACTTGGTCTTGGGTTTAGGGTGAGGTATTTTATGCTAGGATTTTTCTTTAGCTCATGAAAATATCTCACAACACACCCACACAAAAAAGAGGGCAGCCACACCCTTTTTCTTTACTTGCTCATTTTCTTCTGCTCACAACTTCTTCATCTCATTGCTTCTTCTTCGCCTCCACCCATACCCTCTCATGTGTTGAGAATCATTGGGTGCATTGAGACAAAATGATCGCACACTCTCTCTACTTCATCTTGGGCATCTAAGCTAGCAAACTTGATGTCCGTGTTGCTTCGGTTTTGAAGCGGGAGCCCGTATAAAGAATCCTCGACGTGGATCCTCTTTGACGGAGGAGACCGGAGAGGGAACTTCGTCGGGATAGTCGCGACAAGATTGGGTCGGAGATTGAAGACCGAAGGACACGGATCGATCGGTATAATCTCTAAACTCTTCTTTGCATGTTTGCTAGTATAGGGTTTTTGGTTCGATCATGTGCGGGTTTTGTTTGCGCCAAAGTTTTAAAAGTTTTTGTTCTGCGTTTGGCCACGGAATGATGGCCGGGGCGTCGACAAAACCCAACAATGAGTACACTGGACGGACTCGCCGGGAACCTGCTAGTTGGTACTATACCTATTGTCAGATAGCAGTTCTCAGGTGACATGTGTACAGGTTAGTTTGTCGACCTGAGATCGTCATTTGGCTCGTGTGGGTTCCCACTGTACTTTGATTACTACCCTACTACGGCTCAAAAGAGTCGTGCAAACAGATTTTAGTTGGGTACAGTCCCGAGCCACATGGAGGCAGTAAGCGGATTGTCGGGGATTCGTCTGTCCCGGTATTGGGGGTTGATGTCGTGCAGTGCACGGGTGGCCATCACCAGAAATCCTTGGCCAAGGTAGTCGACAATTACTGATTCGGATCAGTAGTTTCTCTGGTGGTGATGGGCTTCATACCGATATGAATTATCGCGTTATTAGGGGTCTGACTTTATCCACCCCCTAGACTCGATATGCGATACTCTTAGACGAACAGAACAGACCGGACTGTACGGATATTGTCACTGTCAGGCTATGTAGGGTTTCAAGATGAGTTTTCTCGTCGGCCTCCCTTTTGCTCAATACCTGGGTAGCCGTTACGTACAGCTAGTGCCACTGACGTGCTTATGGTTAAACCCATTGCCAGCGTATTGACGAGTCTTTAGAGTCTTACACAGAGGGTTTTCACGGTTCAGGCGATATGGTATAGATGACGTATGTTGGTACATACAGTTGTCCGATTAAATATGTGTACAGACTACCCAGACTTTAATCGGACGGTTGATAATACTAGCGGCTTAGGATTAAGCCGGGTTATTAAATCAGGTTTTGATTTAATAATTTATATATATGTATTCTAGTATTATTGTTCACTATTCATTTTCTCTCTTGGCTATTCATATTTTTGTACGAATACGCGTATATGTATTATGATACATATACCAGGTTGAATTCCGTATTTATACGGAATGGTTTCTAGAAGATGTCTACCTCATTAATTGATTTTCTTTTTAGAAAACCAATTTGGAAATGAGGAGGAAGGTGAGTTGGTATGAGCATGGTGAGGCATGTAGAGAAGTATGGGCATTGGAATTGTTTATTGCAAATTGAGATGAGATATTTTTCCATTGCATGAGAGAGAGAGGGGCAGCCACTAGGTTTGTATGGGCTTTGGTCATTTCTTTTCTTCACTTGCTTGCTTGCATTCTCTACTCACTTCAACACTTAGACATTTCTTGAGTTGTTCATGCCACATGTTTCCCCACCTCCTTCATCTTCTTGAGTTTCTCTCTTTAGAATTGTGATGAGAGGAAAATTATAGTGACACATTCCTACACCTCCCCTCTAGGAAGATGGTTGAAGATCGAAGGACACGGATCAGCTCGGTATAACCATTCTAACTTCTTTATATATGCTTTCTAGTATAGGGTTTAGGGTAGATCCGGGCATCGGGTAATGGTAGCGCCAGTTTAGAAAATTTTTGTTCCACCTTTGGCTACGGTTTGATGGCCGGGGCACTGCCGTAACCCAATATCTACATCGTTTCGCCCGAAGCAGGAAAACCCTCTGTGTGGGACTCTAAAGACTCGTCAATACGCTGGCAGTGGGTTTAACCACAAGCACGTCAGCGGCACTAGCTGTACGTAACGGCTACCCAGGTATTGAGCGAAAGGAAGGCCGATGAGCAAACTCATCCGAACCCCTACTGAGCCTATCCGTGACAATATCCGTCCAGTTCGGTCTTTTCGTCTAAGAGTATCGCATATCGAGTCTAGGGGAGGATAAAGTCAGACCCCTAATAACGCGACATTTCTTGTCGGTATGAAGCCCATCAGTTACTGAGAAACTGCTAATCCAAATACCGGAAGAGACGAATCCCCGACGACCCGCTCACTGTCTCCATATGGCTCGGGACTATACCCAACTAAAACCTGTTTGCATGACTCCTTTGAGCCGTGGTAGGATAGTAATCAAAGCACAGTGGGAACTAACACGAGACAAATGATGATCTCAGGTCGACAGACTAACCTGTACACATGTCACCTGGGAACTACTATCTTACAATAGGTATAATACCAACTAGTAGCTTCCCCGCGTGTCTGTCCAGTGTACCCATAACCCAATGAGCACCTGTACAATATCTTAGGTGAACAAACTAACACCAATGGCTTGTGAGACCAGGCCACCGCCCCTCGTTGGGGTCTCGATAAGTACACACTAGTCTACTCTGGAGTATCGATGCCCAGTCTCGATACTCCTACGACTAGGGACATTTATGGATATGCTTATAGACCATCCAGCTCCCACATATATGATCGCCATCATAATGCTGATAGTCAAGCAAGAATCTTATAGGCTCTATCAAAATGTAATAGTGATATGTAATACCACATAAAGCATGTACATGATGATAGAGACAAACCAGATAGCATACTATCATCTCAAGTAAGACTGTTCTATCCGTATAAGTCCTCTCTCAATCATCATAATCACTTGCCTGCGATTTGGATAATTGCCTTGAGGGCACTATAGCCAACAATATCCCACTTGCACTTAAGGATAATTATTACGGTGTCACATACTCACAGCCCGTGTGATACCGAACACCCAACTTCTCTACTAATCAGTCTCACAAAGCTCGTTTGTGAAACTATTGCGTTCGAGAAATAGCCTCAGTGAGTGGATCCTCTCCAATGTTTCTATCTTTATCTCTCTATATCTCTATTTCGCGGAGAAAGATTATCTCCCGAAATGAGCAATACCTGTCTTAGAATTTGTCTGGATATCTGATGGGACCCAGTTCACAAATGAACTCCAAATACAACAAACTTTTTAGACTATATCGTCCACTGAATTTAATCAGTATCCTGCGCCATGCCTTCCATAGTATCCACTTGGACCACATGTCTAACATACTGCCCCTCTAAAGAGGGAAAACTATAACTCTGACAGTCACTCTGTCATCCAGGTCACCTTGGAAGCCTGAAATGATAACCACCTCCTGAAGGAGGCTGTCGTTACCATATACTAAGAACATGCACTTATGTTCATAACTGCTTCCCAATGTTTCTCCAGGATGGGATTAATATACATCTCATGATTGACTCAATTGCCTAAGCAAGTGATATGCCAATCTTGCAAATCCCTCTCCTCATCAGTCTAGAAGACATTTTTTTATAGAGGGTGACTCCATTACCTGCGGGTGCACCACCATGCTAGAATTCGCCCATTCTAAAACACTTTAGAATAGTGTCAAGTACCCTAATTGGGACATTTTCCAAATCTAGATCTAAAACCATAGATCTAGTAACTAAAATCCATGATATTTTATCCAGATCCTATGTGGAGAAAACACCTTGTGACAACCACAGTATAACCGATCGTAGTATAGGAATATCACTTCCTATCAAGAGCATGTCATCCAAATACCTGGACATCTCTCCCTACTACCTTCTTATTTGATCCATCTCTTGCTCTGATGAAACTCTATGACTGTCACATCAAAACTAGATGATCTATATCCGCAATGCTTGCTTTAGTCTATAAATAGACATAAGCTACTTGCCCACTACTCATCCGCTGCTCCTACTGACTACAAGAACCATCTGGCAGAGTCATATACACGTGTATTTCTAAAGCTAATTTAGAATGACGTTATACTCATCCTCCTGGTAGATCTCATTGTTTAGAACAGTAGTGTCAAGTTTGGGTAATCAAAAACCTACTTATCACCATCTTTGAGGAGACCGAAGTACCTCTCGGGTGCCTGAGGTTACCCACCAAATCTGCGGAGAGGCTAATGGATCGTCGAAACCATTTGAATGCTTAGGTTCTATTTAAATTTTAGTAAATCGTTTATGGTTCTGGAATCACTTCCAGTTCTACCATACTCCCATTAATGTTTTCTGAAAACAATCCATTTTACTAAAACTGTAGCGAGCAAAGAACAATATAACTATTGATCTTCCAGATGGTAGAATGTTAACCATCGTCGAAACTCGGGATAACCCACAAACTGTCATTACTGAAACGTGCCTTGGGTTTGTCTAGATTCTGGTTTTAAGCATCATCCGGACAACTCCTTATACCTTAACATCATTAAGATAAGAATATATTCTATATCTAGTATATAGAAATAGAGGCGCTAATTTAATTGGAGCCAGATTAAAAAAACTTGCAGTTGTTTCCTGTGCATATCAACTAAATGGAAGAAGGCCATACAGTATTACTTATCCAGGAATGCATCAACCTAAGAGTAACGTGAAAGAGAAACAAGTTCTCAAAACTATTACTTACAACGGAATATCTAGAACAAGTATCTGCATCTTCGATTACCTTGAAGAATCTTGATACTTCCAACAAATGGTTCTCTAATTTATTCTTATATCTATAACTTCTCAAAACTTGGAATATGTATTTCAACGAAATACTTCTCTAAAAATAGAGAAGTCAAAAGTAAAGAGAATACAGTACGAGTACCAACCCTTTGTCTTGCAACATATGGTTCTCTACTTCATTCTTATACCTATAACTTCTCAAAATCCGGACCTTGTATTTCAACGAAATACTTATCTAGAACTAGAGAAGTCACAAGTAAATAGAATATAGTACGAGTACCAACCCCTTCGTCCTACTTGACATCGGACAACATACAATACTTCGTATAAGTCCTCTGAGTTTAATAACTCAAACCCTGTGCGTCGTAAGTTGAAAAACTGTACTATGGTTAAGAAGAATTACACCGTTGTTGAATGCTCCTTACCTAACCATCAACTGATATAGGTAAATGTCATAGACATAATTTCAAAAAGTTATATCTCATTTTATAAAATAAACGTACAAATATATATCAGTTTGAAATTGATGCATAACAACGGATATTCAAAACCAAATATTTGTCGTCAGGCAAAACTTAGGTGATTTCCTCAAATATCACCAATTACAAAGAATTCTGATATATATTGAGGATCTAATCACCTAATTCCCAATATTTTACTCCCACACACCATCTGTAACGCCGTACAGATGTGAGTATCAAGTTTGGTAAATACATACACTAGAGTCGGAATCTAATTCGAAAAATAGTTTTCAATTAACACCCTACATTGAAACTGAAACATGAAAATGTTTCGAAGGGGTAGCCTGGTATTCCTAGTAATTCCTCTTCCACCATCCAGATTCATGACAGTAACCGTATACTTCCTTGCCCTCGCTCTAATCCCTTTATATGTCTTTACTTATTATCTTCTGTACACCACACTTAGGCTATTGGTTTTCTTCCTTCCCTACCCTTCGGCACCAGCCTAAGGTTTGGAAGAAGATATCCAATAAGCACAATAGGTGTACTCTCCTAATACCAGGAGCCCTCAAAACCTGAGAGAATGTAAAGAGAAAAGACAGCTGAATAATCTTATTCTATTTCTACCGAACCAGAATCCATCCTCGAACTGGAACAAGTTCCTTCTAGTTCGTAAGTAACCATACGATGGAATATCCAAGCAATATAAGATCTTCGTAGTGATACGAAGTGTTCTGGAGAAATCCAAAGGTGAAGTAGGAGTGACAGGGGTATACGCGGTTTTGTCATGAATGATAGTAGTTGCAATTTCTTTTTCCCTTATTTTAATCCTTTTATATGTCTTTACTTATTTCCTTCTATACACCACACTTAGGCTATTTGGTTTTCTTCCTTCCTTACCTTTCGGTACCTGCCTTTGGTTTGGAAGAAAACTATCCAATAAGCGTAATAGGTGCTTTCTTTATCCTAGGAGCTCTCGCAACCTGAGAGAAGGTAAGGGAAAAGACAACCGAATAATCCTATTCAATTTCTTCAGAACCAGAATCCATTCTCGTACTGGAACAAGTTCTTTCGAGTTCGTATGTAACTATATGATGGAATATCCAAGAAATGTGGATCTTTGTAATGATACGGAGTGTTCTGGAAAAATGCAAAGGGGATATAGGATTGGCAATGATATATGCGACTCCGTGATAATCCAAAAGCCAAAATGTTTTAAGAATGTTCGGTTAACTTGGTTCAAGAGTTTTAGTTTAGGGTCAGGTCATGGTCGCTGCCAAAGAGAGAGAGAGAAAAGAAACAATCGGCGTGCACTCTAACCTAGATTAGATTGGTTAATTACTTTATCTAATTAGGATGGCTCCCACTGTTTCTTTGAATTCTCCCTCAAACCCTAAAAGGAAATTAGTCGGGATCATCAAAAATCAACTGAGGAGTAACACCTACTCATCAGTAAGAATCAGGATCCAACTATCATCGCATGATAAGTTGATGGAAGCCACTCAATTCACCACACTCCAGAAGGTATGCGCATGCCTGGCAAGTATCCTGTATGTTTGAAACTCCCGATGTGGTTTTTTTACCCCAAGCGGCTTATAACCATGACAGAGGTCAACATATCATAAGTCGCAAGTGAAGTTCAATCCGTCATTGTCCTGGATTAACTTAGACCCATCCGCACGAGCTCTTGACAGAGGTCAACATGGTCGTGCGACTGTCCTAAATAATCGCATATCCATCCAACAAGCAAGCATTACCCAGCTACCATTCACTGTGCCTTGACATAGGTCAACATACACAGCATGAATACTAAATAATACCTGTAAGAAATGACGGAGGGATACGACTGATTTTTGGCGAAAAACCTTTAACGTAATGAACTTGATATATTTGAAGGAACCGAGTGGTTTTACAAATTTATAATGACGCAAACTTTTGTTAAAGAGGTCACTCCCTGTGAAGGGATCTTGGCTCTTTCCTCGTAGAATGAGGTTCAGGATATTCCAAACTGAATACCATGATGCAAAGCAAAAGAATCGACTATAGTGAAGTTATTACACCGACGTAAACTTTTACCCAAGAGGTCACTCCCTGTGAAAGGATCTCGGCTCTTGCCTCGTCGAATGAGGTGCTGGATATTCATAACCGAATACCACTGTGCAAAGTAAAAGGAAACGTCTGTAATGTCAGTTCTAAAAAAAAACTTGGTTCAAACATCATATAGGTTTGTTTTCCTTGCATTAATCAGAATTAATGCAGTCCCATCAATTAATCCATATCACACCAAAAAAGAACAAAAATACAATGTACGTATATGCCATTCGCATTCGCCACTGGGCCCCGTCATCACCCGTTAGGTTACTTAACTAACGGCAGAGCGGGGGCTAGACTAGCGCGGGTGCAAAATATATACAACATCAACTAGTATATATATAAATATATATAACAATCGTCCAAGGCATGATATAAGCAACATCACAGAAAAGCGATAAGCAACACAGAACAAACGGATAATCTGTGAGCCTCGGGTTTCCTTTGAGCGGCAAGTGAAACCCGACGTTCCCCTGGCCGTATGAATAACCTGTGCAATGAAAACCTAGACCCCTACGAGCGCAGCAAGTTACCCGCCAAATCCAGAAGTGAGGCAACCCCAATCAACAAAGTGAATGGGCCACCCAGCACTTCACGGAATTCGGTAGCATGAGCACCCCTCCGTGGGTCAACCTGTACCCCCTACGAGTGCGGCGAATAGCCCGCCAATTCTAGAATGAGGCCCCCTCCATCTCAACGCCATGAAATGCGGGCCCATTGCCCTCTAGAATCCGGCTACTCGAGCACTCCACCGCGGGCTAATCCTAGTACAGAAAAGAAAAGCATATGTACAAGGGTGACATCGACCTCAACCCGGTTGTGCCCCAAAAAAATAATATACAAACTGGTAAAGACGGCATCCACTTATCGGACGTTTGTCCCGCAATATCAAATTTACAAATGAATCTGAACTGTAAAATTACCATTGCACCACTTGCTATCCACCACAACAACCGATCCACAAAGTTAGCACAACATAGAACATCAACGTGAATGTCATGATCGCAAACCCTTCTAATAGAACATATATCAATTAGATGAGTTGTACTGCTCTAATGATATTCACGGTCGCAGATAGTAATGTATGCACTGAAAAATTTTAAACAGTGTTAAAAATAGCGACTTCGAAATACTCCGTATTGCCCCCAAACCAAAGATAACATAAGAGAGAGAAATTTACAAAGAGAGAAACTTGAGATTTCAACTCTACATAAACCTTACAAGATATTCCTAGCAAGTTTAGTTTGTAAGTTGCTTCACTTTGGCATCTTGGTATGAAGCTAAAGCATGAATTCGTGTTCTCTCGGGTAGATCATCTTCGACGAGGAAGATCGGCATCCAAGTTCGTTCCCGATGATTTCGGAACCTTGCTAGAGTCCTTGGAGCGTGTACGGGTCTTCCACAATTGCGCAGACACGCCACAAAGATAGTTAACCACTAAACTTGCATGTGTTGATATCTAGTTTAGTGTTTAGAATTGTTCTAGGGTAATGGTCGCTAGTGCTTGCTTTAAGATTTTTGTTTTCGCTTCCCTTTTCTCCGCGAGTCTTGCGGCGCAAGCACTAGGGTGCTTACAGTGGTATCAGAGCTATGCTAAATACTTTAAATAGTTTTAGACGATGAAAATGTTTCGAAACCGAAATTTTAACCATATTTGATCACAAAAACAAGTTTCTGTGAATTTTTTCAAACTGCACCTGAAAACATTTTAAACAACTACGGAGGACTACTTTTTGAGCAAGAAAACATGCCCCAAAATTCGAGGCATTTTTGCCCGTTTAGGGACCCCATTTCCCATTTCTGTCGGTTGAATTTTATAATTTTATAATTAGGTCCCTGGTATTTTGCAAGTGCTTGTTTGTTTGGAAACTTAATTTGTGGTTATGTTTGTATTTGCTCGGATTTCAGTTTGGGTTATCTTTGTATTCAGGCAAGTTCGGGAAATTTTTGGTCAAAACGAAAACAATATTTATGCTTCGTATCTTTGTTTGTGTGGTTGATAACATCTTCTAATTGCTATATGTTCGATTAGATGGGGTTGCACACTGGGTATTTGTTATATTGGCTTGTATATATATCTTGTGATGATTTAGATGGATTGTCGTGATGGATAACCCCTTATGCGATTTGTATGTACAATTTTGATATTCATGTATTTGTTTATTTAGGACGAGCGGCCGGATTGTGGCCGTCATTGCCGCTTGATGTATATTATTTTTGGGACATGTCCAGGTTGCGGGCGTTGTCACCATTGTATATATTTTTCACTACTTGTATTAAAATACCCCATGACGGAGTGCTTGGGTAGACGGATTCGAGAATGTAACTGGTGGTCATCTCATGGAGTTGAAACTCGGGCCATCTCATTCTCGGATTGGCAGGTTGCTCACCGCACTTATAGGGGGTGTAACTCTGACCTACGGAGGAGTGTTTAAGTTATCGAATTTCAAGAAGTGCCGGGTGGCCCACTCATGACATTGAGTGCGGGTTAGCTCAATTCTAAAATTGGCGGGTAACTTTCCGCGCTCGTAGAGTTCTTGGTTCAAGATTGTACGAGCTATCCATACGACCAGAGAACGTTGGTTTTCGTTTGCGGCTCAAACGAAATACGGTGCTCTTAGTTTATCCGCTATTCCATCTTATTTGTTGTTTATCGCATGCCTGCGATGTTTATTACTTGCCTGTTATATATATAATATGTATATATATATTATTAGATACTTCTATATGTTTTGCATCCGCGCTAGCCCTGTCCCCACCCTGTGTGAGTTAAGTAACCTTACGGTAAAGATCCGGAACCCTATAGTGAATGCGGATGACATATAAAAGCATGCTATTTTGGTTGTTTCTGTGTGGCTTAGAAGCATAGATTGATGGGATCGCATTATATGTTTAATACAAGGAAAACAAACCTAAAATGATATCGTCGGAACCAATTTTTAAAACTACTCGGTTTCTTCAAAACTACTCGGTTTTCTACAAAACCAATTGTTTTAAAAGCATAGCCAAGCCACTCATTTCAAAGCCACTCGAGTTCCTTCATGATATCAAGTTCATTACGTTAAAGGTTTTTCACCAAAAACCAGCCGTAGCCCACCGTCATTTCAGATTAGCAGTGCTTAGTATTCGTGCTACGTTTGTTGACCTCTGTCAAGGCGTAGTGTGCGGTAGCTAGGTGTTGTTTTTCTATGCATAGAGATGTGATTGATTAAGACAGTCGTGCGGCCTTTTTGACCTATGTCTACGGCTCGTGCGGATGGGTTTAATGCAATCAAGATAATAAAGGGTTGAACTTGACTAGCGACTTATGGTTTGTTGACTTCTGTCAAGGTTATAAGTCCTAGGGGCAAAAATCATATCGGGAGTTTCAAACATAAAGAAAACTTGCCTAGTATGCGCATATTTTCTGGAGTGGTAATTTTGGTTGGCTTCCGTCAAAATTATCACACAATAATAGTTGGGTTCCGATTCTCACCGTTAGTAGGTATTACTCTTCGGGAAATTTTCACTTCACAATTAGCTAACCTATTAGGTGTCTAGAAAGTATTAATAAGGTTACACATATGAGAAACGGGGTTATTTAATTAGGTCCGTGTGAAAACACTAGGAGCCTCTCTCGGAGTACCAATACTTGCCTTGCTGAACGGTTAACAAACTTGTAAGGTATAAATGATCCCGACTAGTTCTCCTTTTAAGATTTGAAAGAGAATTCGAGAGAACAGTGGGAGCCATCCTGATTAGATAAAGTGATTAACCAATCTAATCTTGATTGAGTGCACGCTGAGTGTTTCTTATCTCTCTCTATGGCAATGACCATGACTTATCTTAAACTAAAACTTATAAACCATGTTGACCGAACCTTTTTACAAACATTGTCTTTGGATTGCCACGACAAAGTCGCATAATCCTTGTCGTTCCTACTTTACCCTTAGATTTCTCCAGAACGCTCCATGTCACTACGGAGATCCATATTGCTTAGAATGTCCATCTTGTATAGTTACATACGAACACGAAGAAATTATATACTTCGGTTATCTCCACCTCTTCTCTCAAGTTGAGAGCTCCTTGCACAAGGAGAGTACACCAGTTACGCTTGTTGGATAGTCTTCTTTCAAACCTTAGGTTGGAGCTGACAGGTAGGGAAGGAAAAAAACCAACTAGTCTAAGTATGGTGTACAAAAGGTAAGATATGGAGACATATGAAGGGATTGAAATGAAGGCAAAGAAAATTGCAACTACTGTCGTAAATCTGGACAGTGGAAAAGACATTACTAGAAATACCCGGCCACCCCCTCGAAATGTTTTATGTTTCAGTTTTTCTGTGTAGTTATTGAAAACTGCTTTCCCAATTAATTTTGACTCTAGAGTATGTATATGTAAGTCCATGCTACCTCTCCCGGTACTTTCGGGCAAGCGGAATTTGGTGAAAAACAATTTTCTAGAGGTGGTAACATGGACTCAAAACCGGATCTTTGTTAAACATCTAACTAACAACCTAACTAGGAGTTGTTAACTACTCAGTTAGGGGGTTATACCTTTCTTTCTTGAACTCCTTCGTCTTCAAGCCTCGATGGTTGTCCGGATCGGCTTCACCCCGTCGTCTCCTTGCGTCGAAGATCGATCCACCTGAAAGCTTCTACCTTTGGCTTCTTCTTCAGTCTTTGAAGAAAACTAGTTCACTTGGTTTGCTAAACCTTATGAACTAGAGTGAGTAGAGAAGAGTGTGTTGGGATTTTCTCTATGGTTCTTGGTTCTCAACACATGAGACAAGTGAACCATAGACTAAGGAGAGGGAGAGCAAGAGGAAGAAGATGAGAGCTCAAGAACAAGAGAGAGAATGAAAATCATAGAATGAGAAAGACTTTTCTCTCTTGGCTCTCATAATCCAAAGCCATCATCACAAAAATAGTAATCAAGTATTGTGTAAATGGTTTAAGTCAAAATGGCTATATCATTTCATGCACTCATATTGCACAAGAGAACAAGCAAGTAAAAAGTCTTTGCCATGAAATGATAGCCATTGTCATCACGATGGTCAACCAGTCCAACCTAGTCAACCGGTCAACAAAGTCAACAAGTCAACAAAGTCAACCCCTCAACAACCATGTCACCACAATACTTAATTAATATTAATGTTAATCATATATGATATTCTCATTAGGGTTGAGCAAAAAGTCAATAGTCAACAGTAAACGGTCAACAACCCTAATGAGAATCCTCTGCCTCTGTCTCTCCGTCAACTGTGCATACACACCCGCATCCGCGTTCCGAGGAACACGAATACATACTGGATAAAACCAATCCCAAAACGTACACTAGGATCTGGCTTAAACCAAAGCCCGCTAGTGTTAACTGTCCGGACACTGTACGTGCATAAGTGCACGGATGTGACCGAACCCTATCGCAAAACCATGCGACCTGTCGCAAAACCATGCGACCTCTACTCTTTTGCCTAAAGGCGAATAGCTTTCTGTGTGGGACTCTAAAGACTCGACACTACGCTGGCAGTGGGTTTAACCACAGACCGCAAGCGGCACTAGCTGTGCGTAACGGTCCCCAGGTAGATGCCGACAAGAAGACTGACGAGGTGAAACCCATCTGAACTCCTACTGAGCCAGAATGTGACAGTCTCCGTACAGTCCGATCTGTTCGTCTGATACATCGCATGGCGGGCTTAGGGGGTGGTAAACGTCAGTCCCCTAATAGCGGTACAAGTCGTGTCGGAGTGAAGCCTAATACACCCTGAGATAGCACTGGAAGCCTACCAGTATATCTCGCTTGCCCTGGCCAGGGACTACCCGTGTAATGGCTCTCCTAGACACAACGCGATGTCAACCCCCAATACCGGGAGAGACGAATCCTGTCTAACCGTCACTGCCTCCAAGTGCTTCGGGACTGCACCCAACTACTACCTGTTTGCACGACTCCTTTGAGCCGTGGTAGGGTAGTAATCAAAGTACAGTTGGAACACACTCGAGGCGAAGTGATAGTGTCAAGTCAGCGGACTAAGCTGTACTCATGTCACCTGGGAACTGATAACTGACGATAGGTATAATACAAACCGGTCAGTTCCCGACGAGTCCTGTCCAGTGTACTCGTAACCCAACGAGCACCCGCATACTATCTCCAGTACGACGTACTGACGGCTGTGGGACAGACCGTCTCCCACACTGGGATGAGAAGCGCATGCGCTAGTCTACTCCGGAGTATCGATGCCCTGTCTCGATAGTCCTTCGACTAGGGACCTGCATAAGGATGTGCTTATAGATTACCCAGTCCCACTAGTGTGACTGCCATCACAACGCTGGTAATCAAGCAAAATCCTAAGGGCTCCACTAATGTGCATAGGCGATATACTAAAATAAACACATGTACACATTGAAGTAGAAACAAACCAAGTAGCATACTACTATTTTGAGCAAGATTGTATATACAAGGTGAATATCCCAAGCTTCCATTAAGTAATATACAAACTAGTATGATACAGTAATGGCCTCTAGGGCATATACACTAACAATCTCCCACTTGCACTAAGGCCATGTACTGGCGTATCGAAGACCTATCATCTCGATCAGCCGCTCGAACTGAGTCTGGGGCAAGGCCTTGGTGAATGGATCTGCAGTGTTATCTTCTGAAGCAACCCTCCGAACCTCGATCTCCTGGCGATCCACGATCTCCCTGATCAGGTGATACCGCCTCAAGATGTTTCTGGATCTCTGATGGGACCTGGGTTCCTTCGCTAAAGCTATAGCCCCGTTGTTGTCGCAATACAGAGGTATTGGATCAACAATGGACGGAACCACCTGAAGTTCTTTCAAGAACTTCCTCATCCAGACAGCTTCTTTTGCGGCATCAGATGCAGCGATGTATTCCGCTTCCATCGTCGAGTCTGCAACGGTTTCCTGTTTGGAACTCTTCCAACACATCGCCCCTCCATTGAGGGTAAAGACAAAACCGGACATGGACTTGGAATCATCCTTGTCACTCTGGAAGCTGGAGTCAGCAAAGGCCTCGATCTGGAGGTCTTTTCCGCCATACACCAAGAACATCTCCTTAGTCCTTCTCAGGTACTTGAGAATGTTCTTTACCGCTATCCAGTGTTTCTCCCCAGGGTTTGACTAATACCGGCTTACCACACTCAGTGCATAAGCTACATCCGGTCTGGTACACAACATCGCATACATTATAGAGCCTACCGCAGAAGCGTAGGGTATAATAGACATGCGATCCCTCTCCAAATCAGTCTTGGGAGACATCTCTTTAGAGAGGGTGACCCCGTGACAAGCCGGTAGGTTACCGCGCTTGGAATCTTCCATACTGAATCTTTTCAGTATGGTGTCGATGTACCTGGACTGTGAAAGTCCTAATATCCTCTTGGATCTATCACGATGGATCCGGATCCCCAGGATGTATGAGGCATCACCCAGGTCTTTCATGGAGAACCTGTGTGACAAGAACCTCTTTACAGATTGTAGCATAGGAATGTCATTTCCTATTAAGAGAATGTCATCCACGTATAAAACGAGGAATACTACAGTTCTCGCTACAAATCTACTATAGATGCATGGTTCATCTGGATTTTTGATAAAGCCAAATTCCTTGACTGTCTCATCAAAACAGATGTTCCAACTCCGTGATGCCTGCTTTAGTCCATAGATGGACTTAAGCAACTTGCACACCTTTCCGCTGCTCCCACTCTGAATGAAACCCTCTGGTTGGTCCATATAGACACACTCCTCTAAATTTCCATTTAGAAAAGCGGTCTTTACATCCATTTGCCAGATCTCATAATCGTGGAAGGCAGCAATGGCAAGAAGGATCCGAATGGATTTCAGCATAGCCACTGGAGAAAAGGTTTCGTCATAGTCCAAGCCAGGTCTTTGACGGAAACCCTTTGCAACAAGTCTAGCTTTATAGGTCTCAACCTGTCCATCTACACCAATCTTCCTTTTGAAGAGACACTTGCATCCTACGGGTTTTACCCCGTCTGGAGCAATGTCCAACGTCCATACTTTGTTGGTGTACATGGACTCCATTTCGGTCCGCATTGCATCCAGCCATTTTACCGAGTCAACGCTCTGAACGGCCTGCTGGAAGCTAGTAGGCTCATCATAATCTATGATGCAATCCTCTCTATCCCCGTATATGAGAAAACCGTAGTATCTCTCGGGCGGATGAGACTGCCTACTACTCCTGCGGAGTGGCTTAGGAATGTCCTGTTCTTTTGAACCCTCTGGTTCCACTAAGCTTTCAGTAATAGCTCGTGGTTCTGGAATTTCTTCCAGTTCTACTGCGCTCCCACTAATTTCCTTTTCTAAGAACTGGTGTACTAGAAAATGGGCATGACGAGAAACAAAAACCTTTTGTTCCTCTTCGCAATAGAAGAAATATCCCTTGGAGTTCTTTGGATATCCCACGAACTTGCACTGTACTGAGCGTGCCTCGAGCTTGTCCGCATGCTGCTTTTTGACAAAAGCTGGACTTCCCCATGTCTTAATGTGATTAAGATAGGGTCTCTTCCCACACCACATCTCATATGGTGTAGTAGGCACAGTCTTAGTGGGAACTCGGTTCAAAAGGTATGCAGCTGATTCTAGCGCATACCCCCAGAATGATCATGGTAACTCAGCGTTACTCATCATGGACCGTACCATATCCAATAGGGTTCGGTTCCGTCTCTCCGATACACCGTTATGTTGCGGAGTGTATGGAGGAGTAAGCTGAGAGAGAATTCCGTTCTCTTTTAAATAGTCCAGGAACTCGGCACTTAAGTATTCTCCACCACGATCCGATCTTAGAATCTTGATACTTTTGCCGGTTTGTTTTTCTACTTCATTCTTATATTCCTGGAATTTTCCAAAGGCTTCGGACTTATGTTTCATTAAGAAGACATAACCGTACCTTGAAAAGTCATCCGTAAAAGTAATGAAGTAAGAATAACCGCTTCGCGCATGTGTAGACATTGGACCGCACACGTCGCTGTGTACGAGTTCCAAGAGCTCACTCGCTCTTACTCCGTGTCCAGTGAACGGAGTCTTTGTCATCTTTCCTTTGAGACAGGATTGACAAGTGGCATACGATTGATATTCGAACGGATTCAAATATCCTTCTGTATGTAACTTCGTCAACCTTCTCTCATTGATGTGACCCAGTCTACAATGCCATAAGAAAGTCTGATTGATTTCCGGAGACTTTCTTTTGTGTGTATTCTGGACATTGAAAATCTGTGGATGGTTTAATACGTATGTACAATTGCTTAATGTACCTGACCCAATCAGAACTTGATTAAGGTGAATGTTTACAACATTACTTACAAACGCAAATTCATAACCTTCTTTAGAAGTCAAAGATACAGAAATGATATTACAAGTTGCGTCGGGTACAAAATAGCAATTACGCAAAACCAAAATGTGTCCATCTGACAACCCCAGGTGATAGTCCCCCACGGCCTTAGCATCCATGCTAGCTCCGTTTGCAACTTTGAGGGTCAAGTCACCTGCCTTCAAAACCCTACGATTTCTCAACGCCTGCAAAGAATTACAGATATGAGATCCTGATCCGGTATCCAATACCCAGGAAGTAGAGTTTATTGAAAAACAGTTTTCAATAACATACACACCTGAAGCTGAAGCCGCAACCTGCTTCAGATCCTGTGTTCTGGCCTTCCAAGTCCTGCAATCATTCTTCCAGTGTCCCTTCTTATGACAATAGAAGCATTCTTCCTTATCCACAAGCTTTCCCACTTTCTTTGTTGCTTTTGCCTTTCCCTTCGTATCCACTTTACTAACACCGGCCCTTGGTTTGGCGGGGGTTTTCTTCTTCTTTCCCTTGGCTTTCGCCTTGGACCCAGAAGAGGAAGATCCTCCTACAAACAAAGTGGATGTTTCCCTACCTCTCTGAAGGGTGCCCTCTGCGCTCCTCAGCATGTTGAGGAGTTCTGAAAGTTCAACTTCCTTTTCTTGTAAGTTGAAGTTCAGGATAAACTGGGCGTAAGTGGAAGGAAGGGACTGGAGAATCAAGTCCGTATAGAGCTCATTCTCCAACGTGGTCCCAAGGTCCGCGAGCTCTTCTATGTAGCCAATCATCTTAAGCACGTGTTCTGCTACCGATGATCCGACGGCCAACCTTGCCGAAAATAACTTCTTCGACACTTCGTATCTTGCGATACGAGACTGCTCTCCATACAGTTCTTTTGTATGGAGAAATATGGATTCGAGGTCCATATTCTCGTGCCTCCTCTGATGTTCGTTGTCCATAGAGGCAAGCACGAGGCACTTGGCCTTCGCGCAATCTAGTTCCCAGGTCTTACGGATTTCCTTATCCGCGACGCTGGTTTTGGGACCTGGGACAGGGGGAGCTTTGGTGGTAAGAAGATACCCCAGCTTGTCGTAAGTGATTGCCATCTTGACATTCCTGAGCCAATCTTTGTAGTTTGGCCCTGTCAGTATGTTTTTATCTAGAAGTAACTTAAGTCCAGTCATGTCGATTGGTCGCTGCAATTAGGAGAGAGAAGAAACACTCAGCATGATGCTCTTGCAAGTTTAGAATGGTTTTTAGTTTGTCTAAACAGGATGGCTCCCACTGTTTCTCGAATCCCTCCTCAAACCAAAAAGGAAGAATTAGTAAGGATCAATCTCACCGTACAATACTTGCTTAACCGTTCAGCCAGGCCAGTGTCGGTACTTCGAGGGAGGTTTTCCAACGCTTTCGCGAAGTTCCTTAATTAAATAACCTCTTTTCCCTGGGGGCGTAGCCCCGCTAACACCTTTCTAGACACCTACTTGGTTTATAGCATTGATCGTTAAGTGAGAAATTTCCCGAGGAGTAGCATATACTCACAGTAGGATCGGGATCCAAATATCATCGCGTGACGAAACTGAAGGAATCCTACCAGAATCATCACACTCCAAATGGTATGCAACATTAGCAAGTTTCAGTTCTTTTGAAACTCCCGATGTGGATTTTTTGCCCTATGCTCTTATGACCTTGACTTTGGTCAAAATATCATAAGTCACATGTCAAGTTCTACCCGTCATTCTCCAGGTTAATTTGGATCCATCCGTACCTACCCTTGACTTGGGCCAAAATGGCAGTACGACTGTCCCAAACCAACGCATCTATCTATGCTACACATGAATACCCAATAGCTACCAATCACTATGCCTTGACTTTGGCCAACATACACAGCTTGAATACTATTGACTATTCATGTGAAACGACGGAGGGCTACGAATGGTTTTGGCAAAACCGTGAACGTAGTGAACTTGATATAATCGATGGAACGAGATAGCTTTTAAAAGGAGTAGCTCAAGCTCCGCATTTAAAAGTTAGTTTTGAAAAGAACCGAGTGGTTTTCCGAAAGTGTTCCAACGATTTTAACTTGGTTTATTTTCTTGCATTAGTTCTTTTAATGCGTGATATTCTTGCATTAGTTCTTTTAATGCGTCCCATCATTTAATCCTACCATTGCAGAAAACAACCAAAATATGACGTACGCTTATGCCATTCGCATTCGCCACGGGGCCCCGTCATTACCCGTTAGGTTACTTAACTAACGACAGAGCGGGGGCTGGGCTAGCGCAGCTGTAAAACATAAGCAACGCCTAAATAATATCATACATAGATATATTGCAATGATAGCCATTTCAGATCACAGATGAACACATTGGATATACTAGGAACCCGCAATTCGTACGAGCCTGTAACGAAATGCAGATTACACGGTCGCGGTGAATAGCCAATACCCCACCCAAGACCCTTACGGGTGCGGCAAACTACCCGCCAAGTACCCGAAGCGAAGCAACCTCCCTCAACTCCGTGAGCAGGCTACTCGGCACTTCGGCATACCCGGTAGTTTGTGCACTCCCTCCATGGGTCTATCCTAGGAGCAAAAACAGTAAAAAGAAATTATACAATGACGGCTACAACCCCGATCCGGTTGTGCGGCCATACAAATAATTATTACATCAATTTACAAATTTACATGAATAGAAAGAAAAGAAAACTCTCGTCTCACAACCCCGGCTATTCACCCGCGACAATCCAATGAATTCATATACACATTCCAATAATATTACAGATCACAGATTTGTATAACCCCCACTAATCGACATATAGCGATTAGCAGACGTTCAATACAAATATCACATCACAGAAAAACCCGTCAGCTTAAGTCTTTTAGAAGTTCGATCAAAAATACGGATTTTTAGGCCCCAAACACAAAATTTTCGTTCTGGAAAATCTGGGCAGAAAATACATATTCCAAAAATCCCAAACTACCCCTATGAACAAACTGCAAAAATAAAACCCCTCCTGTGGCCGCAAATAAATTAGTTCTGGCCACAAATTGTGGCCATGTTAGGGAAGCATGGACTCGTGCTGGGTTCATGGCTTGAGTATCTGTAAACTAGACCCCTCCCATGTGCAAAATTTGCTAATTTGACCTAGGGTAAAATCTGGAGGTGTTTTGCATTGTTTCTGATTTCGTTTTGCGAATTCTGTTAACTTGAAATTGGGTATTTGTGTTCTATCCCGGTCACTTGACGTTTGTACGTCGGTATCGGGAGTTGTTTGATTATTCTTGCATGCGTAAACTATAGGTTTTGACCTTTGTGTGATTCGTCCGATATTTTGGTTTTTGTGCGTGATTTCCGTTTACGATGCTATATGTGTATATATATATGTACCCCCACGAGGACTTCGGATGATGAAGAAGAGGATGGTGACATCGACTTCGGCAAGCGAAGATCAAGGTGAGTACATATATATCTACAGGGGAAGTCGGGTGGATGGCGTATAGCACCCCCGCAGTTTCGTAGTATAGAACGCGAATGCGTTATGATATATATATATATATATATATATATATATACACACACACACACACACACTTATGTGTTATGAGATGTGTATACTTAGTAAGTGTGGGGTTCCTAGGCACACTAATGAGGTCTCACAAGGCATCAACCATGCCAATTTCAAAATTTACAAGTGCCGAGAAACCCAAATACGGATCGTTAACTAGAATTTTAGGCGAAACAAAAACAAGTAAACGACATTACTCTAAGTGAACGGAAATACAACCTTTGTAGATCCGGTCCTCCACCTCCATAGCTCCGCAATGAAGTCTCCTCGCTGTCCAAATGGAAACCCGGGCTCTAGCGTCGGCTTCATCGGAAAAATGGGCGGGCAAGGTCGTCGGCTTCGTGCCGAAGATGATCTACGTCGAGGCATCACAAGATCAAGCTCCCACTTCACCAAGTCATGAAACTTGTGAAGAGAACACCCTATACTACTTGGCAAGAGGTAGAGGATGAAGAAATAGGAGGTGGGTTCACTTTAGAATTGGATTTCTCACTCTTATACTCAAGTTGCCATTGATGGTGGCAAGGTTCTCTTCTTGTTCAAGATGAAGAAGAAGATGAAGATGAATATAATAGAATATGATAAGTATTGAATAATTAGAAAATAATTGAAATACTTATCATATACTAACCTTAGTTGAGTGTAGAGAATAGACCATGGTTAACTTGAATGGTTAGGGTTAAGTATAAGACAAGAGTGATGACTTAGTCAAAGCTTCAAGAAGATTCAACTAACAAACAAAACAATCCACCATTCATTTATCCATTCCAAAAAGAAAAAGAAAATAAATAAATGAATAAATAAGTGATGGATAAACAAAACCCTAATCATTAGTTTAACCATGTTTTAATTCTTTAAACTTAACCAAGTAAGCATGTATCATCAAACATGATACAATCAAGTGCACAAAAAGTATATCACATATACAACTTGTACATCCAAATGAGAAAATCCATTTAAAATGAACCAATACTAGTTAATGCAAAGTAATATATCAAATATATAATTATGCATTAAATCATTAAATCAACACTTGATTTAACGATCCGGTCATATCGCATATAACCGACTAATATCCTATGTATCGGCTTATCGAATCAATCCTTGATTCGATAACTAGGTTACATCGCATGCAACCATTCGATACATTCATCGCGAGAATGAAATACGGTATCACATACACGCATTATTCTCGGTCCCGCGCATATCTCATATGCGCTCCTATTTCGTTTCGCTTGAGCCAGGAAACCTCTGTATAGGACTCTAAAGACTCGTCAATACGCCGGCAGCAGATGATGATCATATCAAGCATCCACAAGCCGCAAGCGGTCTGCTAAACGTAACGGCCACCCGGGTATTGAGCGATCAGAAGATTGACGAGCAAGCCCGCTCATACTCCTGTGAATCCAACCAGTAACACTTACCGTACAGTCCGGTCTCGTCGTCTGATATGTCGCATATCACGCCTAGGGGTGGTAAACGTCAGACCCCAATAGCTCGATAAGTCGTGTCGATATGAGGTCTATAACAGTTCAAGAAACTACTGATAACACTTACCAGTAAATCTCAGCAACCCTGGCCAGGGATTTCCGGTTATAGCCAATCGAACACAGTGCAACATCAACTCCCTATACCGGGAGAGACGAATCCCCTCCTATCGCTCATTGCCTCCATGTGATTCGGGACTGTACCCAAAAACCACAGTTTTGCATGCCCTCTTGGACGTGGTAAGGTGGAAATCAAAGCACAGTGGGAACCACACAAGACTCTATGACGATCTCGGGTCAACAGACTACTCTGTACCAGTGTCACCAGAGAACTGCCATCTGACGTAAGGTATAATACCATCTGGAAGTTCTCGGCGAGTCCGTCCAGTGTACCCAGTCTCCACTGAGCACCCGTATATCATCTCCGATGTCAAACAACAATGGATATGGGATCATCCATCGCCCATCTGTATGGGTCGAGAAGGTATATGCTAGTCTACTCTGGTATATCGATGCCCCGTCTCGATATACCCCCGACTAGGGACTTTGAAGGATGTACTTATGGACTACCATGTCCCCACTAGTATGATCTGCATCATAGTCCAGGTAGTCAAGTACACATCATAAGGGCTTTACCAACATGTAACAGAGAGACAATCAGTGTACACGTTAAGGTAAAGATCAACCAGATAGCATACTATCATGTCGAGCAAGAAAGTCCTCCCTATATATGTCCCAGCATCCACTACAATATACATCCAATGTACAGTAATGGCCTCTAGGGCATACATATAACTAACAGTAAGAAATTCTAGGTGACCTTGGGATAGTTTTAGCATACTTGTAGGAAAACACATTTAGTTAGTTTCTTAGTCGCGAACCCTAGAGTACTGATTTGCATACACGTCCACATACACGCATACATTTTATTTCTTGTACGTATATAGGGATATGTATATATACACACACATAGGTATAGGACTATGTGTATATATATATACGTATATATATATACGTATACATATACATGGATGATGAAGATACTATATTGTACTTGGAGACGAGTCGATGTGATTGGGCATGATGCCCTGAGATCGGTGATGTGATGTGGTTCGTATTTTGAGATACGACATGATATTATAGTGTGTTTTTAGGCGATGTGTTCATACACACGCATATATATATATATATATATATATATATATATATATATGAGTGTGTGTGTAGATGGTATCAGTATTGTACTAGACTTAGATCAGTACCCCCAGTTCACGAGATGTGATGATAAGGATACCAGTTGAATAATGAGATAAATGTGATATTTGACCAGTACCCACATTTGGGATGTTGTACGATGGGTTTACCATACGAGCTATATTGATGATAGATCCGCACTCTTGACTCGAAGATGTCATATGATATATATGGTATCGTACGCGATACTATTGAGGCGAGATCACCGACTAGTGTATATATGTAAGTCTACGCTAGCGCCCCGGCCGTCTACAGACGCCAAATGCGGAACAAAAACTTTTTATCTGGCGCTATCGTATACTTTAACCCAGATCTTCCATTATTGCTAAACTAACAAACTGTAAAGAGTGTAGAAAGGTTATACCGAACGATCCGAGTCCTTCGTTCTTTAACCATCATCTCACGCTCCGTTGCGGCTGCTCCGATCTCGTCGATCTCCGATCTGCTCGTCCAGGTGGCACCACATCACTGATTCTTTAAACGGGCTCCCGCCTCTGACTCGAGGCAACTCGGTCGTCAAGTTTGCTAAAAGAGACGACCAAGATTGATGTAGAGAATGAGTAGATGACTTTGTCTCACTTCGTCCAAAGCCGTGGACGATTGGTTAATGAAGTTGCCGATGGAAATGAAATGGAACAAGAAATGAACTATGAAATTTCCATGCATCCAAAACTTTGGTCTTTTCTTTTTAACAACCATAATCTTTTTCAAGTGAGAGAGTGTGTGAGGAGAGAGAGGGGGCCGGCCTCTTATATGGAGGAGGAGGTGATCGTAGGAGCAAAGAGGGTGACCACAAGGAAAATATCATGTGTGAACACATGAAAATATCAAGCACAAATATCTTAAGGAAAACAAGAATACATTGAAATCAAAGCATGAGTCACAATCCTTGTCACCGCTTTCTAGAAACTTCTAGAACCTTCTAGAAGCATGACTCACCCTCATCAAAGAAAAGATAAATCCGTCTTTAACCGAATGTTAAAAGACGGCTGATAGAAAACTGGAAACTGGCAACCTCCAAAAGTGATCCTGAAACGACTTTCAGGATAACCCCGTAACTGTATAAATATACCCGCATTTGTATTACGACCGAATACAAATGCAACTGAGATAAAGATATTATATCTACTCAATACAATACTCGGATCCGGCTTAAACCAAAGCCGACCAGTATAATCTGTCCGAAAAATAACACGTGCGTAAACGCACGTGCATTTTCCGAACCCTGCCATAAAACCATACGGCCTCTACAACGTTTCGCCCGAACTTGGGAAACTGTCTGTGGGGGACTCTAATGACTCGTCAGTACCCTGGCAGTGGGTTTAACCACAAACCGTCAGCGGCACTAGCTATGCGTAACGGCTGCCCATGGACTGACCTCAAGGGAGGCTGATGAGCGAACTCATCCAGAAACTCTACTGAGCGTAACAGTGACAATGTATATACAGTCCGGTCCGTTCGTCTATGAGTATCGCATATCTTCCTAGGGGGCTAGTAACGTCAGACCCCCAATAGCAGTATAAGTCTTGTCGGAGTGAAGCCCAATAACACCCTGAGATACTACTGGAGTACCTACCAGTAAATCTCCTGCCATGGCCATGGACTTTGTGTAATGGCTCTCCTAGACACAGCACGACCTCGCCCCCAATACCGGGAGAGACGAATCCCCTGCCGATCCGCTCACGTGCCTCCATATGGCTCGGGACTGTACCCAAAAACTACCTGTTTGCACGACTCCTTTGAGCCGTGGTAGGGTAGAAATCAAAGCACAGTGGGAACTCACATGAGACAAATGACGACCTCAGGTCGATGAACTAACATGTACACATGTCACCAGGGAACTGCTATCTGACGATAGATATAGTACTAACTAGCAGATTCCCGGCGAGTCCTGTCCGGTGTACTCATATCCCAATGAGCACCTGTATACATCTTAGGTGATCCAACTGACACCAGTGGCTTGTGAGACCGGCCACCGCCCCTCGTCGGGGTCTCGACTGTACACACTAGTCTACTCCGGAGTATCGATGCCCCCTCTCGAAACTCCCACGACTAGGGACCACAATTAAGGATATGTGTATAAACCACCCAACTCTCACGTATATGATCGCCATCATACTGTTGGTGGTAAAGCAAGATCCTAAGGGCTCTATCAAAGTATAACATGTAATCAGTCACCTGAACATGTACACGACTGATAAAGGCAAACCAGATAGCATACTATCATCTCGAGTAAGACTGTCCTACCGGTATAGGTCCTCCGCAATCATTGCAATCACGTACCTGCGATCCAATAATTGACTATGAGGGCACTATCTCCAACAATCTTCCACTTGCACTCAAGGATAATTATTGCAATGTCGACTACTCACAGCCCGTGTGAAACCGAACATCCAACTCCTTTACTAATCAGTTTCACAAAGCCCGTTTGTAAAACTATTGTGTTCGAGAAATAGCCTCAGTGAGTGGATCCGCCTAGATGTTTCTTTCTATATCTCTCTAAATCTCAAGTTCGCGGAGAAAGCCATCTCCCGAATTGAGTAATACCTGTCTTAGAATATGTCTGGATTTCTGATGGGACCTAGTTCATAAATGAACTCCAAATCCAAACTTCTTAGACTGTATCGATCACTGAACCTAATCAGTATCCAACACCATGCCTCCCACAGTATCCTCTTGGACCTCCTGTCCATAATACTGTCCCTCGTCAGAGGGAAAACTATAACTCTGACAATCACTCTGTCAACCATGTCACCTTTGAAGCCTGGAATGATGATCGTCTCCCGAAGGAGGCTGCCGTCATCAAATCCGTAGAACATGTACTTATGTTCTAAAACTGCTTCCTTATGTTTCTCCAGGATTGGATTAATACAAACTCATTGCATATAGTGCAAAAACAACATCTGGTGTGGTACTTGACATCTCATGATTGACCCAATTGCCTAAGCAAGTGATCTGCCAATCATGCCCATTCCTCTCCCCTTTAGTCTGTAAGACATCTTTAGAGAGGGTGACTCCATCACCTGCAGGTACACCACCATGCTAGGAGTCATCTATTCTAAAAACCATTAGAATACTGTCAAAGTACCCACATTGGGAAACTACCCAAATTCAGATCTAAAACCATAGATCCAGAGACCAGAATGTCAAATATTATATCCATATCCTGTCTGGAGAAACAACTGTGTGACGACCAAAGTACAACCGATCGTAGTATAGGAATTTTACTTCCTACTCTGTGTATGCCATCCAAATACCATGACATCACACCCTACTACCTTCTTAACAGATCCATCCCCTATTCTGATTGAAGTCAAAACCATGACTGTCATATCAAAAATAGATGATCTATCTCCGCTATAACTGCTCAAGTCTATAAATAGACATAAGCTACTTGCCCACTATGCTTCTGCTGCTCCCACTGACTACGACAACCCTCCTACCGGGTCTCATAACCAGGAACAACAGTAGTGTCAAGTCTGGGTAGATAAGAACCTCCCTGTCACCGTCCTTGAGGCTACCGAAGTACCTCTCGGGTGTCTGAGGTTACCCACTATATCTGCGGAGTGGCTAATGGAATGTCAAACCTGATTGAATATATAAGTCCTATTAAATTTTCCGTAATCGTTCGCGGTTCTGGAATCACTTCCAGTTCTACCATACTCCCACTACTGTTTTCTGAAAAAGATCCATTTTACTAAAACTGTGGCGAGTCAAGAACAATATCACTATTGATCTTCCAAATGGTAGAATATCAACCCTTGTCTTAGCCAGGGTCAACCCACAAACAGCCATTACAGAAACGTGCCCTGAGTTATCCAGGGTCTGGTTTTAAGCATAAGCTGGACAACTCCCCGTACCTTAACATCTTTTAAGGTACGATCCATTCTATATCCAATACAGAAACTTTGGCACTTATTTAATTGGAACCAGATTCAAATCATGCAGCTGTCTCCAGTGCATATCAACTTAATGGAAAGAGGCTAATCAGCATTACTCAACTTAGGAATCCATCCAATTATGAGTAACCTGAAAGAGAAACACGTTTCTCAAAATCATCACTATCATCTGAATACCAATCACAAGAATCTACATCTTCGATCTCTTTGAAGAATCCCGATACTTGTGACACCTGGTTCTCTACTTTATTCTTATACCCATAACTTCTCAAAACTTAGACCTTGTATTTCTACGAAACACTTGTCTAAATACTAGAGAAGTTATAAGTAAACAGAACATAGTACGAGGACCTACCCCTTTGTCCTGAAGGACACTGGACAACATACAATACTCTGTATAAGTCCGCTGAGTTAAACAACTCAAAACCTGTGCGTCGTAGGTTGAAAACTGTACCCTGGCGATTTCCTCAAATATCACCAATTACAACGAATTCCGATATAACGAGGATAATCACCTAATTCCCAATAACTTACTCCCACTCATCATCTGTAAAACCATACAGATATGAGAATGAAACCTGGTAAATACATACCCTTGGAGTAAGTGTCTAATCGGGAAAACAGGTTTTCTTTAACAATGCACTGAAACATGAAAATGTTTCGTAGGGGTATCCTGGTATTCATAGCAATGCCTCTTCCATAATCCAATTCATGACTTCAACCGTATATTTTATTGCCATCTCTCGAAATCCCTTTATTTGTCTTTAGTCGTTACCTTCTGTACACCATCGTTAGGCTAAATGGTTTTCTTCCTTCCCTACCGTTCGGCACCAGCCTATGGTTTGGAAGAAGACTATCCAGTAAGCATAATAGGTGTACCCTCCTAAACCAAGGAGTACTCGTATCTTGAGAGAAGGTGATGATAAAAGACAACTGAATAATACCTTATTCTTTTAAAAGTGAAACAGGAGTGGCGATGAAGTACGCGGTTTTGGTCGTGAATGATAACAGTCGCAATTTACTTTGCCCTCTTTCTAATCCCTTTATTTTGTCTTTAGTTATTTCTTTCTGTACACCCTACTTAGGCTAATCAGTTTTCTTCATTCCCTACCTTTCGGCACCTGCCTATGGTATGGAATAAGACTATCCAATAAGCGTAATAGGTGTACTCTCCTAAACCAAGGAGCTCTCGCAACCTGAGAGAAGGTGATAATAAAAGACAACTGAATAAACCAATTCTATTTCTCCTGAACCTGGATCCATCCTCGAAGAAGTCCCTTCGAGTTCGTATATAACCATACGATGGACCTATCCAATGGAAGTGGATGTCCGTAGTAATACGGGTGTTCTGAGAAATTCAAAGGGTAGAAGAAGGAGTGGCAATAACTTATGCAACATAGACAATCCAAAAGCCAGTATTTTAAGAAGGTTCGGTCAACCTGGTCACTGAGTCATAGTCTAGGGTCGGTCAAAGGTCGCTGCCAAAGAGAGAGAGAAAAGAAACACTCTGCGTGCACTCTAACCTAGATCAGAATGGTTATCACTTTATCTAATCCGGAAACCTCCCACTGTCCTGTCAAATTCTCCTCCAAACCTAAAGAAGAATCAATCGGGATCACCCGAAGAGTAAACCAACTCATCAGTGGGAATCGGGATCCAACTCTCATCGCATGATAACGTGATGGAATGCATCCACGTTACTCATACTCCAGAAGGTATGCGCATACTTGGCAAGTTTCAGTTTCTTTAGAAACTCCCGATCAGATTTTTGCCCCATGCTCTTATAACCTTGGCGTTAGGTCAAAATGTCATAAGTCACATGCCAAGTTTTACCCGTCACTATCTTGTTAATTTGAACCCACCCGCACATGCCCTTGGCGTTAGGTCAAAATGGCAGAACGGCTGTCCCAAACCAACTCATCTATCTATGCAACAATTGAATACCCAGCAGCTACCAAACTCTATGCCTTGGCGTTAGGTCAAAATACATAGCTTGAATACTACTGAATACCCAAAAGAAGTGACGGAGGGCTACGGCTAGTTTTTGGCGAAAAAACTTTAACGTAGTGAACTTGATATTGTTGAAGGAACCTGATAGCTTTTTAAAATATAGTGGCGAAAACCTTTGCTAAAGAGGTCACTCCCGGTAAAGGGGTCTCGGCTCTTTCCTCGTGGAATGAGGTGCAGGATATTCCACTGAATACCGCTATGCAAAGCAACATGTAATCGACTATAGTGAAGTTATTACCCTGACGCAAACTTCTGCCCAAGGGGTCAGTCCCGGTGAGGGGATATCGGCCCTTGCCCCGTCGAATGAGGTGCAGGATATTCCACTGAATACCGCTATGCATAACAAAAGAAAACGTCTTTGCAATAACACTTTTTAAATTTGTTCCAACAACTGAAAACAGGTTTGTTTTACTTTGCATTGATCAGAATCAACGCAGTCCCATCAATAATCACACCAGAAAAGAACGAAAATAAAATGTACGTATATGCCATCCGCATTCGTCACTGGGTCCCGTCATCACCCGTTAGGTTACTTTACTAACGACAGAGCGGGGACTGGACTAGCGCGGGTGTAAAACATATACAACATCTAATAGTATATAAACCAATATACAATAATCGCTCCAGGCGTGATAATATGCAATATTACAGAAAAATAAGCATCACAGAACAATACAGATAATCTGGGATCCCCGAGTTTCACAGAGCCGCTGCTAAAACCCGACGTTCCCCTGTCGTGTGGATAGCCTGTGCAATGAAACCTAGACCCCTACGGGTGCGGCAAGTTACCCGCCAAAACCTGAAGCGAGGCAGCCCCCTACAGCATAGTGAATGGACCACCCAGCACTTCACGGAATCCGGTAAACTTGGGCACCCCTCCTTGGGTCAACCTGTACCCCCTACGAGTGCGGCGAATAGTCTGCCAATTCTAGAGTGGGACCCCTCTGCCTCTCAAAGCCATGAGATGCGGACCCGTTGCCCTCTAGAACCCGGCTATCCGTGCACTCCGTCGCGGGGCAAAACCTAGTACAGTAATGAAAAATAGTACAACAGGTATGTAAGTCCACGTTGCGACCCCGGTTCTTACGGGGAGGCGGAAACGGTATAAAAATCAAATTTTTAGCGCAAGGGGCAACATGGACTAAGCAAAGTCGGGATCTTTAACTAAACTAAAACTAGCAAACTTTGCTAAAGAGAGTTAGCTACTCGGATGGAGATGGTTATACCTAAACTTGTCTTGAACTCCTTCGTCTTCAAAGCTCTGATGGTGGTCCGATGGCTTCTTCTCGTCGTCTCCGTACGCCGAAGATAGATCCACCTGAAAGCTCCAACCTTTAGCTCCTTCTTCGTTCTTTGAAGAAACTAGTTCACTTGGTTTGCTAAACCTAGTGAACTAGAATGAGTAGAGAAGATTTAGAATGGGATTTTATCTATGGTTCTTGATTCTCAACTCATGACACAAGAGAACCATAGATCAAGAGAGGGAGCAAGAGGTTGAGGGTGAGAGCAAGAGGAGAGCTCAAGAACAAGAGAGAGAATGAGCAAGAAAGAATGAGGCTCTCTTTTGTCTCTCACCCTCTCATAATCCAATGTAATCATAACTCATCATATCAATAAAAGTCTTATGTGATGGTTGAAGCAACCATAACCTTATCATGTCATGCACTCATTTTACTCAAATGAACAAGCAAGTAAAAGTCTTTGGCATGAAATGATAACCATGGTTATCATGATGGTCAACTAGTCAAGCCTAGTCAACCGGTCAACAAAGTCAACAAGTCAACAAAAGTCAACAAGTCAACAAAGTCAACAAAAGTCAACAACCAAGTCACCATAATACTTAATTAATATAATAGTTAATCGCATATCATATTCTCATTAGGGTTGAGCAAAAAGTCAAAAAGTCAACGGTCAACTGTCAACAACCCTAATGAGAATCCGCTGTCTGTGCCTCCCTGTCAACTGTGCACACACACCCGCATCCGCGTTCCGAGGAACACGAATGCAAACTGGATAAATCCAATCCCATAAGATACACTAGGATCTGGCTTAAACCAAAGCCCGCTAGTGTAAACTGTCCGGACACTGTACGTGCACAAGTGCACGGATGTGACCGAACCCTGTCGCAAAACCATGCGACCTGTCGCAATACCATGCGACCTCTACTCTTTTTCCTAAAGGCGAAAAGCTTTCTGTGTGGGACTCTAAAGACTCGACACTACGCTGGCAGTGGGTTTAACCACAGACCGCAAGCGGCACTAGCTGTGCGTAACGGTCCCCAGGTAATGCCGACAAGAAGACCGACGAGGCGAAACCCATCTGAACTCCTACTGAGCCTGAGTGTGACATTCTCCGTACAGTCCGGTCTGTTCGTCTGATACATCGCATGGCGGGCCTAGGGGGCGGTAAACGTCAGTCCCCCAATAGCGGTACAAGTCGTGCCGGAGCGAAGCCCAAAACACCCTGAGATAACACTGGAAACCTACCAGTATATCTCGTTTGCCCTGGCCAGGGACTACTCGTGTAATGGCTCTCCTAGACACAGCGTGATGTCAACCCCCAATACCGGGAGAGACGAATCCTGTCTAACCGTCACTGCCTCCAAGTGCTTCGGGACTGCACCCAACCACTACCTGTTTGCACGACTCCTTTGAGCCGTGGTAGGGTAGTGATCAAAGTACAGTGGGAACACACCCGAGGCGAAGTGACAGTGTCAAGTCAGCGGACTAAGCTGTACTCATGTCACCTGGGAACTGATAACTGACGATAGGTATAATACCAACTAGTCAGTTCCCGACGAGTCCTGTCCAGTGTACCCGTAACCTAACGAGCACCCACATACTATCTCAAGTACGACGTACTGACGGCTGTGGGACAGACCGTCTCCCACACTGGGATGAGAAGCGCATGCGCTGGTCTACTCCGGAGTATCGATGCCCTGTCTCGATAGTCCTGCGACCAGGGACCTGCATAAGGATGTGCTTATAGATTACCCAGCCCCACTAGTGTGACGGCCATCACATCGCTGGTAATCAAGCAAAGATCCTAAGGGCTCTACTAATGTGTATAGGCGATATACAAAAATAAACACATGTACACATTGAAGTAGAAACAAACCAAGTAGCATACTACTATTTTGAGCAAGATTGTATATACAAGGTGAATATCCCAAGCATCCATTAAGTAATATACAAACTAGTATGATACAGTAATGGCCTCTAGGGCATATACACTAACAATCTCCCACTTGCACTAAGGCCATGTACTGGCGTATCGAAGACCTATCATCTCGATCAGCCGCTCGAACTGAGTCTGGGGCAGGGCCTTGGTGAATGGATCAGCTGTGTTATCTTCTGAAGCGACTCTCCGAACCTCGATCTCCTGGCGATCTACGATCTCCCTGATCAGGTGATACCGCCTCAAGATGTGCCTGGATCTCTGATGGGACCTGGGTTCCTTCGCTAAAGCTATAGCCCCGTTGTTGTCGCAATACAGAGGTATTGGATCAACAATGGACGGAACCACCTGAAGTTCTTTCAAGAACTTTCTCATCCAGACAGCTTCTTTTGCGGCATCAGATGCAGCGATGTATTCCGCTTCCATCGTCGAGTCTGCAACGGTTTCCTGTTTGGAACTCTTCCAACACACCGCCCCTCCATTGAGGGTAAAGACAAAACCCGACATGGACTTGGAATCATCCTTGTCACTCTGGAAGCTGGAGTCAGCAAAGGCCTCGATCTGGAGGTCTTTTCCGCCATACACCAAGAACATCTCCTTAGTCCTTCTCAGGTACTTGAGAATGTTCTTTACCGCTATCCAGTGTTTCTCCCCTGGGTTAGACTGATACCGGCTTACCACACTCAGTGCATAAGCTACATCCGGTCTGGTACACAACATCGCATACATTATAGAGCCTACCGCAGAAGCGTAGGGTATAATAGACATGCGATCCCTCTCCAAATCAGTCTTGGGAGACATCTCTTTAGAGAGGGTGATCCCGTGACAAGCCGGTAGGTTACCGCGCTTGGAATCTTCCATACTGAACCTCTTCAGTATGGTGTCGATGTACCTGGACTGTGAAAGTCCTAATATCCTCTTGGATCTGTCACGGTAGATCCGGATACCCAGAATGTATGAGGCATCACCCAGGTCTTTCATGGAGAACCTGTGTGACAAGAACCCCTTGACAGATTGTAGCATAGGAATGTCATTTCCTATTAAGAGAATGTCATCCACGTATAAAACGAGGAATACTACAGTTCTCGCTACAAATCTACTATAGATGCATGGTTCATCTGGATTTTTGATAAAGCCAAATTCTTTGACCGTCTCATCAAAGCAGATGTTCCAACTCCGCGATGCCTGCTTTAGTCCATAGATGGACTTAAGCAACTTGCACACCTTTCCGCTGCTCCCACTCTGAATGAAACCCTCTGGCTGGTCCATATAGACACACTCCTCTAAATTTCCATTTAGAAAAGCTGTCTTTACGTCCATTTGCCAGATCTCATAATCGTAGAAGGCAGCAATGGCAAGAAGGATCCGAATGGATTTCAGCATGGCTACTGGAGAAAAGGTTTCGTCGTAGTCCAAGCCAGGTCTTTGACGAAAACCCTTTGCTACCAGCCTAGCTTTATAGGTCTCAACCTGTCCATCTACACCAATCTTCCTTTTGAAGATCCACTTGCATCCTACGGGTTTTACCCCGTCTGGAGCAATGTCCAACGTCCATACCTTGTTGGTGTACATGGACTCCATTTCGGTCCGCATTGCATCCAGCCATTTCACTGAGTCAACGCTCTGAACGGCCTGCTGGAAGCTAGTAGGCTCATCATAATATATGATGCAATCCTCTCTATCCCCTTCTATGAGAAAACCGTAGTATCTCTCGGGCGGATGAGACTGCCTACTACTCCTGCGGAGTGGCGTAGGAATGTCCTGTTCTTCCGAACCCTCTGGTTCCACTAAACTTTCAGTAATAGTCCGTGGTTCTGGAATTTCTTCCAGTTCTACTGCGCTCCCACTTATTTCTTTTTCTATGAACTGGTGTTCTAGAAAGTGGGCATGACGAGAACAAGAACTTTTTGTTCCTCTTCACAGTAGAAGAAATATCCCTTGGAATTCTTTGGATATCCCACAAACTTGCACAGTACTGAGCGTGCCTCGAGCTTGTCTGCATGCTGCTTTTTGACAAAAGCTGGACTTCCCCATATCTTAATGTGATTAAGATGGGGTCTCTTCCCACACCACATCTCAAATGGCGTAGTAGGCACAGTCTTAGTGGGAACTCGGTTCAAAAGGTATGCGGCTGATTCTAGCGCATATCCCTAGAATGATCGCGGCAACTCAGCGTTACTCATCATGGACCGCACCATATCCAATAGGGTGCGGTTCCGTCTCTCCGATACACCGTTATGTTGCGGGGTGTATGGAGGAGTAAGCTGAGAGAGAATTCCATTCTCTTTTAAATAGTCCAGGAACTCGGCACTTAAGTATTCTCCACCTCGATCCGATCTTAGAATCTTAATACTTTTGCCGGTCTGTTTCTCCACTTCATTCTTATACTCCTGGAATTTTCCAAAGGCCTCGGACTTATGTTTCATTAAGAAGACATAACCGTACCTTGAGAAGTCATCCGTAAAAGTAATGAAGTAAGAATGTCCGCTTCGGGCATGTGTAGATATTGGACCCCACACGTCACTATGTACGAGTCCCAAGAGCTCGCTCGCTCTTACTCCTTGTCCAGTAAATGGAGACTTTGTCATCTTTCCTTTGAGACAAGATTGACAAGCGGCATACGATTGATATTCGAACGCATTCAAATATCCTTCTGCATGTAACTTAGTCAACCTTCTCTCATTGATGTGACCCAATCTACAATGCCATAAGAAAGTCTGATTTATTTCTGGAGACTTTCTTTTGTGTGTATTCTGGACATTAAAAATCTGCGGTTGGTTCAACACGTATATACCATTACTCAATGTACCTGACCCAATCAAAACTTGATTAAGGTGAATGTTTACAACATTACTTACAAACGCAAATTCATAACCTTCTTTAGAAACTAAAGATACAGAAATGATATTACAAGTTGCGTTGGGTACAAAAAAGCAATTACGCAAAACCAAAACATGTCCATCTGACATTCCCAGGTGATAGTCCCCCACGGCTTTAGCATCCATGCTAGCTCCGTTCGCAACTCTGAGGGTCATGTCACCTGCCTTCAAAACCCTACGGTTTCTCAACGCCTGCAAAGAATTACAGATATGAGATCCTGATCCGGTATCCAATACCCAGGAAGTAGAGTTTATTGAAAGACAGTTTTCAATAACATACACACCTGAAGCTGAAGCTGCAACCTGCTTCAATTCCTGTGTTCTGGCCTTCCAGGCCCTGCAATCATTCTTCCAGTGTCCTCTCTTATGACAATAGAAGCATTCTTCCTTATCCACAAGCTTCCCCGCTATCTTTGTTGCTTTACCTTTTCCCTTCGTATCCACTTTACTAACACCGCCCCTTGGTTTGGCGGGGGCCTTCTTCTTCTTTCCCTTGGCTTTCGCCTTGGACCAAGAAGAAGATGATCCTCCTACAAACAAAGTGGATGTTTCCCTACCTTTCTGTAGGGTGCCCTCTGCGCTCCTCAGCATGTTGAGGAGCTCTGAAAGTTCAACCTCTTTTTCTTGTAGGTTGAAGTTCAGTATGAACTGGGCGTAAGTGGAAGGAAGGGACTGGAGAACTATATCTGTATATAGCTCACTCTCTAATGTGATCCCTAGGTCAGCGAGCTCCTCAATGTAGCCGATCATCTTTAGCAGGTGCTCGGCTACTGATGATCCGACGGCCATTCTTGTCGAAAATAACTTTTTCGACGCTTCGTATCTTGCGATACGTGATTGCTCTCCATACAGTTCTTTTGTATGGAGCAATATGGACTCCATGTCCATATTCTCATGCCTCCTCTGATGTTCGTTGTCCATCGAGGCAAGCAGGAGGCACTTGGCCTTCGCGCTATCAATCTCCCAAGTCTTGCGGATTTCCTTATCCGCGACACTGGAAGTTGGACCAGGGACAGGGGGAGCTTTGGTGGTAAGAAGATACCCCAGCTTGTCATAAGTGATTGCTATCTTGACATTCCTGAGCCAATCTTTGTAGTTTGGCCCTGTCAGTTTGTTTTTATCTAGGAGTAACTTAAGTCCAGTCATGTTGATTGGTCGCTGCAATTAGGAGAGAGAAGAAGAAACACTCAGCATGATGCTCTTGCAAGTTTAGAGTGGTTTTTAGTTTGTCTAAACAGGATGGCTCCCACTGTTTCTCGAATCCCTCCTCAAACCATAAAGGAAGAATTAGTCGGGATCAATCCCACCGCACAATACTTGCTTAACCGTTCAGCCAGGCCGGTGTCGGTACTTCGAGGGAGGTTTTCCAACGCTTTCGCGAAGTTCCTTAATTATAGAACCTCTTTTCCCTGGGGACGTAGCCCCGCTAACACCTTTCTAGGCACCTACTAGGTTTGTAGCATTGATCGATTAGTGAGAAATTTCCCGAGGAGTAGCATATACTCACAGTAGGATCGGGATCCAAATATCATCGCGTGACGAAACTGAAGGAATCCTACCAGAATCATCACACTCCAAATGGTACGCAAATCTAGCAAGTTTCAGTACTTATGAAACTCCCGATGTGGATTTTTGCCCCATGCTCTTATGACCTTGACTTTGGCCAAAATATCATAAGTCACATGTCAAGTTCTACCCGTCATTATCCAGGTTAATTTGGATCCATCCGTACCTACCCTTGACTTTGGCCAAAATGGTAGTACGACTGTCCCAAACCAACGCATCTATCTATGCTACACATGAACACCCAATAGCTACCAATCACTGTGCCTTGACTTTGGCCAACATACACAGCTTGAATACTATTGACTATTCATGTGAAACGACGGAGGGCTACGGATGGTTTTGGCAAAACCGTGAACGTAGTGAACTTGATTTGGTCGATGGAACGAGATAGCTTTTAAAAGGAGTAGCTCAAGCTCCGCATTTAAAAGTTGTTTTTGAAAAGAACCGAGTGGTTTTTCGAAAGTGTTCCAACGACTTTAACTTGGTTTATTATCTTGCATTAGTTCTTTTAATGCGTGATATTCTTGCATTAGTTCTTTTAATGCGTCCCATCATTTAATCCTACCATTGCAGAAAATAACCAAAATATGACGTACGCTTATGCCATTCGCATTCTCCACGGGGCCCCGTCATTACCCGTTAGGTTACTTAACTAACGACAGAGCGGGGGCTGGGCTAGCGCGTCTGTAAAACATAAGCAACGCCTAAATAATATCATATATAGATATACTGCAATGATAAACATTTCAGATCACAGATGAATACATTGGATATACTAGGAATCTGTAATTTGTACGAGCCTGTAACAAAAGACAGATTACACGGTCGCGGTGAATAGCCAAAACCCCACCTAAGACCCCTACGGGTGCGGCAAACTACCCGCCAAGTACCCGAAGCGTAGCAACCTCCCTCATCTCCATGAGTAGGCCACTCGACACTTCGGCATACCCGGTAGTTTGTGCACCCCTCCATGGGTCTATCCTAGGAGCAAAAACAGTAAAAAGAAATTATACAATGACGGCTACAACCCCGACCCGGTTGTGCGGCCATACAAATAATTATTACATCAATTTACAAATTTACATGAATTGAAAGAAAAGAAAACTCTCGTCTCACAACCCCCGGCTATTCACCCGCGACAATCCAACATATTCATATACACATTCCAGCACATTACAGATCATGTATAACCCCGACCAATCGACTTATAGCGATTAGCCGACGTTCAATACATGCAAACATCACAGATATAACCATCATAGTCAAAGTGCAGTGAAGTTCGGAAAAAAAATGGAATTATAGGACCCCAAAAGGAAATTTCTTTTCTGGAAAATCTGGGGACATATAATATATTTCAAAAATCCCAAAACCAACACAGACACACACTGCACGAAAAATGATGCACAGAAGACGACAAACCGCGGCGTTTCCGCGGCACATGCCTACCTCGTGCGGCGGAAGCGCGGCGGTTTGAACGAAACAGTGGACCGTGTTTCATGGGTGTTCACACAAAACCCTGAGCCGAATTTAGGAGTATAAAGTTTTTCATTTTGACCAGAAAAAATTTCAACAGAAACTCAGGTTTTGTAAAAGTTTGGTTTTTTTTTTGATTTTTCCGGTTCCGAACTTCGTTACACTTCACTACCAAGCTAGTTTAAGTTTAGTTAGGCTCTGATACCACTGTAAGTCCACGTTGCGACCCCGGTTCTTACGGGGAGGCGGAAATGGTATAAAAATCAAATTTTTAGCGCAAGGGGCAACATGGACTAAGCAAAGTCGGGATCTTTAACTAAACTAAAACTAGCAAACTTTGCTAAAGAGAGTTAGCTACTCGGATGGAGATGGTTATACCTAAACTTGTCTTGAACTCCTTCGTCTTCAAAGCTCCGATGGTGGTCCGATGGCTTCTTCTCGTCGTCTCCGTACGCCGAAGATAGATCCACCTGAAAGCTCCAACCTTTAGCTCCTTCTTCGTTCTTTGAAGAAACTAGTTCACTTGGTTTGCTAAACCTAGTGAACTAGAATGAGTAGAGAAGATTTAGAATGGGATTTTATCTATGGTTCTTGATTCTCAACTCATGAGACAAGAGAACCATAGATCAAGAGAGGGAGCAAGAGGTTGAGGGTGAGAGCAAGAGGAGAGCTCAAGAACAAGAGAGAGAATGAGCAAGAAAGAATGAGGCTCTCTTTTGTCTCTCACCCACTCATAATCCAATGTAATCATAACTCATCATATCAATAAAAGTCTTATGTGATGGTTGAAGCAACTATAACCTTATCATGTCATGCACTCATTTTACTCAAATGAACAAGCAAGTAAAAGTCTTTGGCATGAAATGATAACCATGGTTATCATGATGGTCAACTAGTCAAGCCTAGTCAACCGGTCAACAAAGTCAACAAGTCAACAAAAGTCAACAAGTCAACAAAGTCAACAAAATTCAACAACCAAGTCACCATAATACTTAATTAATATAATAGTTAATCGCATATCATATTCTCATTAGGGTTGAGCAAAAAGTCAAAAAGTCAACGGTCAACTGTCAACAACCCTAATGAGAATCCGCAGTCTGTGCCTCCCTGTCAACTGTGCATACACACCCGCATCCGCGTTCCGAGGAACACGAATGCAAACTGGATAAATCCAATCCCATAAGATACACTAGGATCTGGCTTAAACCAAAGCCCGCTAGTGTAAACTGTCCGGACACTGTACGTGCACAAGTGCACGGATGTGACCGAACCCTGTCGCAAAACCATGCGACCTGTCGCAATACCATGCGACCTCTACTCTTTTGCCTAAAGGCGAAAAGCTTTCTGTGTGGGACTCTAAAGACTCGACACTACGCTGGCAGTGGGTTTAACCACAGACCGCAAGCGGCACTAGCTGTGCGTAACGGTCCCCAGGTAATGCCGACAAGAAGACCGACGAGGCGAAACCCATCTGAACTCCTACTGAGCCTGAGTGTGACATTCTCCGTACAGTCCGGTCTGTTCGTCTGATACATCGCATGGCGGGCCTAGGGGGCGGTAAACGTCAGTCCCCCAATAGCGGTACAAGTCGTGCCGGAGCGAAGCCCAAAACACCCTGAGATAACACTGGAAACCTACCAGTATATCTCGTTGCCCTGGCCAGGGACTACTCGTGTAATGGCTCTCCTAGACACAGCGCGATGTCAATCCCCAATACCGGGAGAGACGAATCCTGTCTAACCGTCACTGCCTCCAAGTGCTTCGGGACTTCACCCAACCACTACCTGTTTGCACGACTCCTTTGAGCCGTGGTAGGGTAGTGATCAAAGTACAGTGGGAACACACCCGAGGCGAAGTGACAGTGTCAAGTCAGCGGACTAAGCTGTACTCATGTCACCTGGGAACTGATAACTGACGATAGGTATAATACCAACTAGTCAGTTCCCGACGAGTCCTGTCCAGTGTACTGTTGGAGATAGTGCCCTCAGAGTCAATTATTAGGTCACAGGTACGTGATTGTAATGATTGAGGGAGGACCTATCCCAGTAGGACAGTCTTGCTCGAGATGATAGTATGCTATCTGGTTTACCTTTATCATCGTGTACTGCTTTAGGTGACATGACACGTCGCTATTACACGTTGATAGAGCCCCTAGGATTCTTGCTTGACCACCAGCAGTATGAGGGCGATCATATAAGTGGGAGCTGGGGGTCTATAAGCTTATCCTTAAAAGGTCCCTAGTCGTGGGAGTTTCGAGACTGGGCATCGATACTCCATTAGTAGACTAGTGTATACAGTCGAGACCCCGACGAGGGGCGGTGGCCGGTCTCACAAGCCACTGGTGTCAGTTGGATCACCTAAGATGTATACAGGTGCTCATTGGGTTATGAGTACACCGGACAGGACTCGCCGGGAACATGCTAGTTGGTCATATACCAGACGTCAGATGGCAGTTCCCTGGTGACATGTGTGCAGGTTAGTTCATCGACCTGGGGATCGTCATTTGTCTCGTGTGAGTTCCCACTGTACTTTGATTACTACCCTACCACGGCTCAAAGGAGTCGTGCAAACAGGTTTTAGTTGGGTACAGTCCCGAGCCACATGGAGGCAGTGAGCGTATCTTCAGGGGTTCGTCTCTCCCGGTATTGGGGGTGAGGTCGTGCTGTGTCTAGGAGAGCCATTACACAAAGTCCTTGGCCAAGGCAAGGAGATTTACTGGTAGGTATTCCAGTAGTATCTCAGGGTGTTCTGGGCTACACTCCGACACGACTTGTACCGCTTTTGGGGGTCTGACTTTTACCAACCCCCTAGGCCCGCCATGCGATGCTCATAGACGAACGGACCGGACTGCACGGATATTGTCACTGACAGGCTCAGTTGGGTGTCGGGGTGAGCTTCCTCATCGACGTCCCTTTTAGTCAGTACCTGGTAGCCCGTCACGTATTGGCTTATACCTCTGACGTGCTAGTGGTTAAATCCACAACCAAGGTGTTGACGAGTCTTTAGAGTCCCCCACTTTTCAGTTACTCAGCTTTCGGGCGAAAGGTTGTAGAGGCCGTATGGAGATATGGCAAGGTCCGATCAGATACGTGCGGTATTGCACGGATCAGGATCGGACAGTTTGTACTATAGGCCGTATGGTTATATGGCAGGGTTTGATCAGATACGTGCGGTATTGCACGGATCAGGATCGAACAGATATTACTAGCCGGCTTTGGTTTAAGCCGGATCCTAGTATAGTACAGTGTAGACTTTGTCTCATTGCATTTGTATTTCGGTCGAAATACAGATGCGGGTGTGTATGCACAGTATCGGGGTTTTCCCGTAATTTATTACGGGACCAGTTTTCTGGAGTTGCCAGTTTGCTTTCCGTTTCGGCCAATTTCCATTGTTCCGTTCATTGGCCGAAGATTGGTGGAGGAGGGTTTATTTGCATTGTTGCAAATAGGCATTAGTGGAGGGGGTTCTTTGCATATTTCCTTGCATCATGATGGCTTTCATGATGTGCACCATTCCATTGACTTGCTTGACTTCTCCTTCTCATGATGGTTGTGGTTGTGTGTGGTTTTTGCTTGTGATCATATCCTTTCATGATGCCCTCTTGCATGATTGTTCCACCCACCCCCTTGACCTTGTTCTCTCTCTCTCCAATCACATATGATGGGAGGGGGGGCCGGCCATTCCAAGGAGAATGGGATTCATTTTTCATTTTTGGTGGTGGAAAAATGTTACTCTCATTTTTGTATGCTACATTTTTCCCACTTCTCTCCAAGCTCTCTTTTTCTTCCACCAAATGGCAAAGCTCCAAAACCCCAAATGAGACTTGAAGATTACGAATTCTACAACGAATCTTGGGCACGTCGAGTAGCCGGCTTCGTGCCCGAGTTGCCTCGGCATTGAGGTGGGAGCCCGTAAACAAAGTAGGCGATGTGGTGCACTTCCGGCGACGAGGAGGAGACGGGACTTTTCCGCAGGAGATCCGGACGATGGCGAGAAGACCGGAGGACTTGGATCGTCGGTATATCTCTAACCCATCTTGTTAAGTAGCTTAGACATGTTAATGGTTCGATCCGGGTTATAGTGCGCGGTGGTGCCGGTTTGCTAAGTCCGCAAAATTTAAGTTATTCACCGCTTCCGCATTCCGGCGTCGGATTGACGGCCGGGGCGCCGCCGTGCACTTACAGTGGTATCAGAGCCTCCCCATTAACTTAGTCTAGCTTTGTGAAATGTGTTTTTCAGTTCCGATCGATCGAAATGTCCAAAAACCCGTATTTGCTCACGACAGTTTTCTGTTGAAATTTTTTGGTCTCGAAATTTTTTTCAGGTTGTATAAAAGCACTGTACAGGCAAAGTTTAGAACTCTGTAAAAATCCGACACCATGATCTTCCAACCCGAGCGCGGAAGGGCGGCCAAAACCACCTTCTGGCCGCGCTTCCGCCGCAGAGTAGAGGAGTCAATGGGCCGGATTTTTTCAGTGGGCCTCTGGCATTATTTTTGGGGTTTTTGAACATTAAAATTGGGCCCATATTTTCTGTAACTGCTACAGTTTTGATTGGGGGCCCACTTGTTAATTTTTGATCGATCGGATATTTTAAACACATTTTTCACAGTATTTACATTATATCTGCGACCGTGAATGTCACTTGATCGGTAAATCCGGTCTAACCGCTATAGCCCGGTTAGACGGATTTGCGAACGTGACTTTCACGTTGATGTTTTTGTTTTTGCTGTGATGTTGCGGATCGGTCGTGGGGATAGCCTGGATGCAATGCTAGTACAGTTTTGTTGTATTATGTACATTTGATATTGCGGGGCGAGCGTCCGACATGTGGACTGCCGTCACTGCCTGTTTGTATTATTATTTTGGGGCACGACCTGGTTGCGGTCGATGTACCCGTTGTATGTATATTTTACTTTCTGTACTAGGATTGCCCCGCGGAGGGGTGCACGGATAGCCGGGTTCTGGAGGGCAACAAGCCCGCATCTCATGGCATTGAGACGGAGGGGGCTTCACTCTAGAATTGGCGGGCTATTCGCCGCACTCGTAGGGGGTACAGGTTGACCCAGGAGGGGTGCCCAAGTTACCGGATTCCGTGAAGTGCTGGGTGGTCCATTCACGTTGCTGAAGGGGGCTGCCTCGCTTCAGGTTTTGGCGGGTAACTTGCCGCTCCCGTAGGGGTCTAGGATTTCATTGCACAGGCTATCCACACGACCAGGGGAACGTCGGGTTTCAGTAGTGGCTCTGTGAAACCCGGGGATCCCAGATATCTGTATTGTTTCTGTGATGCTGTACATTTTCTGTGATGTTGCATTTTTATTCACGCCTTGAGCGAATATAATATATTGGTATATATATTAGTAGATGTAGTATATGTTTTGCATCCGCGCTAGTCCAGTCCCCGCTCTGTCGTTAGTAAGCTAACCTAACGGGTAATGACGGGACCCAGTGGCGAATGCGGATGGCATATACGTACATCAGTATATTTTCGTTCATTTTGGTGTGATCAATTGATGGGACTGCATTGATTCGGATCAATGCAAGTTAAAAACAAACCTAATCTGATGTTGTTGGAACACTTTTTCAAAAAGCTGTTATTGCAAGGACGTTCACTTTTGTTTTGCATCGTGGTATTCATTTGGAATATCCTGCTCCTCAGTCGACGAGGCAAGGGCCGAGATCCCTTCACCGGGAGTGACCCCTTGGACAAAAGTTTGCGTCAGGGCATTAATTTCACTATAGCCGATTGCTTTTGCTTTGCATCGTGGTATTCAGTTGGAATATCCTGCACCCCATTCTACGGGGAAAGAGCCGAGATCCCTTCACCGGGAGTGACCTCTTTAGCAACGGTTTTCGTCACTATATTTTTAAAAGCTATCCGTTCCTTCGACGATATCAAGTTCTTTACGTTAAAGGTTTTCGCCAGAAACCATTCGTAGCCCTCCGTCGTTTCATATGGGTAGTCAATAGTATTCAAGCTGTGTTTGTTGGCCAAAGTCAAGGCACAGTGTTTGGTAGCTGTTGGTTATTCATATGCAGCATAGATAGATGCGTTGGTTTGGAACAGTCGTATAGCCTTGTTGGCCAAAGTCAAGGGCTTGTGCGGGTGGATTCGAATCAACCTGGAGAATGACGGGTAGAACTTGACATGTGACTTATGATTTGTTGGCCAAAGCCAAGGTCATAAGAGCATGGGGCAGAAATTACATCGGGAGTTTCAAAAGAACTGAAACTTGCCAGATATGCGCATACCTTCTGGAGTGTGATAGCGTGAGCGGATTCCGTCACGTTATCATGCAATGATAGTTGGATCCCGATTCCCACTGATGAGTTGGTATACTCCTCGGGTAACCCCGACTAATTCTTCTTTCAGGTTTGGAGGAGAATTTGAGGTACAGTGGGAGGATTCCAGATTAGATAAATTGGTAACCATTCTGATCTAGGTTAGAGTGCACGCTGAGTGTTTCTTTTCTCTCTCTCTTTGGCAGCGACCATTGACCCGACCCTAAGACTTTGACTCAGTGACCAAGTTGACCGAACCTTCTTAAACACCGGCTTTTGGATTGTCAGAGTTGCAGACCTCATTGCCACTCCTACTTTTACCCTTTTTCTCCAGGACACCCCGTATTACTACGAACGTCCACTTCCATTGGACAAAACCATCGTATGGTTAGATACGAACTCGAAAGAATTTATTCGAGGATGGTTTCCGGTTCTGGAGAAAACGGATAGGATTATTCAGTTGTCTTTTCCTTTTACCCTCTCTCAGGTTACGAGTACTCCTTGGTTTAGGGGTAGTACACCTATTACGCAAATTGGATTGTCTTCTTCCAAACCTTAGGCTGGTGCCGACCGGTAGGGAATGAAGAAAACCAATTAGCATAACGATGGTGTGCAGAAGGTATTAAGTTCAGACAAAGCAAGGGATTAGTAAGAGGGCAAAGTAAATTGCAACAGATATTCACGACCAAACCAAATATTTCATTACCACTCCCACATCACCTTTGTATTTCTCCAGGACACTCCGTATCACTACGAAGATCCACAGTTTATTTGGATACTCCATCGTATGGTTATATACGAACTCGAATGGAACTTGTTCCAGTTCGGGGATGGATTCTGGTTCAGGAGAAATAGGAATAAGGTTTATTCGGTTGTCTTTTATCTTCACCCTCTCTCATTGCGAGTGTTCCTAGGATGCGGACAGTACACCCATTATGCTTATTGGATAGTCTTCTTCCAAACCATAGGCTGGTGCCGAACGGTAGGGAAGGAAGAAAACCATTTGGCCTAAAAGGGTGTGCAGAAGGTAAAGACTAAAGACATATGAAGGGATTTGGAGAGGTGGCAAAGAACTATACGGTTACAGTCGTGATTCTGGAAGAGGCATTACTAGGAATACCGGGATATCCCATCGAAGCATTTCAATGTTTCAGTTTCACTGTGTACTGTTAAAGGAAAACTGATTTCCCAGTTAGACACTTACTCCAGGGTATGTATTTACCAGGTATGACTCTCACATCTGTATGGTTTTACAGATGATGAGTGGGAGTAAGTTGTTGGGAATTGGGTGATTATCCTCATTATATCGGGATTCGTTGTAATCGGTGATATTTGAGGAAATCACCTGGGCTGTTTGCCGGTCGGCAAATATTTGGTTTTGAATATCCACTGTTATGCACCAATTTCAAATTGATATATCTGTACGTCTATTTTCATAGAGTGAGATATACCTTTCTGAAATTATGTCTACGACATTTACCTATATCAGTGGATGGTTAGGTAAGGAGCATTAAACAGCGGTGTAATTCTTCTTAACCATAAGTACAGTTTTCAACCTACGACACACAGTGAATGAGTAATCAGACTCAAGGGACTTTTACAGAGTATTGTATGTTGTCCAGAGTCCATCAGGACAGAGGGGATGGTCCTCGTACTATATTCGGTTTACTTATGACTCCTCTAATTTTTAGACAGGTGTTTCGTGGAAACACAGGGTCCGAATTTGGAGAAGTTATATGTATTTGAATAGAGTAGAGAACCAGGTGTAGCAAGTATCGGGATTCTTCAAAGAGATCGAAGATGTAGATACTTGTGTATGGTATTCAGTTGATAGTAATGATAAAGAGATCTTGCTTCTCTTTCAGGTTACTCATAATTGGAAGTATTCCTAAGATTGAGTAACGCTGATCGGCCTCCTTCCATTTAGTTGACATGCGCTGGGGACAGCTGCATGATTTGAATCTGGTTCAATTAAATCAGTGCCTCTGTTTCTATATTGGATATAGAACAGTTCATATCTTAACGATGTTAAGGTACGGGGAGTTGTCCGGTTTATGATTAAAACCAGACACTGGACAACTCAAGGCACGTTTCTGTAATGGCTGTTTGTGGGTTGACCCAGGCTATGACGCGGGTTGACTTTCTACCATCTGGAAGATCAATAGCAATATTGTTCTTGACTCGCCACAGTTTTAAATTAAAAATGGTTTTTTTTTTCAGAAAAACAGTAGTGGGAGTATGGTAGAACAGGAAGTGATTCCAGAACCACAAACGATTACTGAAGATTTGATAAGGAACCTAAAGATTCAATCTGAATTGACATTCCATTGGCCACTCCGCAGATAAGGTGGGTAACTTCAGGCACCCGAGAGGTACTCCGGTAGCCTCAAGGACGGTGACAGGGAAGTTCTTGTTTACCCACAATTACCATTGCTGTTGTTCCAGGCTGCGAGACCCGGCGGGAGGATGAGTATAGCGTCGTTCTAAACTAGTTTTAGAAGTGCACGTCTATATGACTCTGCCAGAGGGTTGTCGTAGTCAGTGGGAGCAGCGGAAGCATTGGTGGACAGGTAGCTTATGTCTATTTATAGACTAGAGCAGATGTAGTGGAGAAAGATCATCTATTTCTGACGTGACAGTCATGGGTTTGACTTCATCAGAATAGGGGATGGATCTGTTGAGAAGGTAGTAGGGTGTGATATCCTGGTATTTGGATGATATACACAGAGTAGGAAAGGAAACTCCTACACTACGATCGGTTATAGTTTGGTCGTCACACAGTTGTTTCTCCACAAAGGAAATGGATTTTATATCAGACATACTGGTTACTAGATCTATGGTCTTAGATCTAGATTTGGGTGGTTTCCCAATCAGGGTACTTGACAGCGTTCTAAGAGTATTTAGGATGGACGACTCCTGGCACGGTAGTGTACCTGCAGGTAATGGAGTCACCCTCTCCAAAGGTGTCTTACAGACTAAAGGGGAGAGGGACGGGCATGATTGGCAGATCACTTGCTCAGGCAATTGAGTCAATCGTGAGATGTCAAGTACCACACCAGATGTTGTTCTTGCACTAGATGCAATAAGTTGACATTAATCCAATCCTGGAGAAACAGTCGGAAGCAGTTTTAGAACATAAGTGGATGTTCTAGGGAGATGATAACGACAGCCTCATTCAGGAGACAGTTATCATTCCAGGCTTCCAAGGTGACATGGACGACAAGAAGGTTGTCAGAGTTATAGTTTTCCTTCCGATGAGGGGCAGTATTTTGGACAGGTGGTCCAAGGAAATACTGAGGGAGGCATGGCGCGCAGGATACTGATTAAGTTCAGTTGACGATATAGTCTAAGAAGTTTGGATTTGGAGTTCATTTATGAGCTATGTCCCATCAGACATCCAGACACATTCTAAGACAGGTATTGCTCATTTCGGGAGATAGGTTTCTCCGCGAACTTGAGATATAGAGAGACATAGAAAGAAACAACTAAGCGGATCCACTCACTGAGGCTATTCCTCGAACGCAATAGTTCCGCAAACGAGCTTTGTGAGACTGACTAGTAGAGGAGTTGGGTGTTCGGTATCACACGGGCTGTGAGTATGCGACATCGCAATAATTAGCCTTGAGTGCAAGTGGGAGATTGTTGGAGATAGTGCCCTCAGAGTCAATTATTAGGTCACAGGTACGTGATTGTAATGATTGAGGGAGGACCTATCCCAGTAGGACAGTCTTGCTCGAGATGATAGTATGCTATCTGGTTTACCTTTATCATCGTGTACTACTTTAGGTGACATGACACGTCGCTATTACACGTTGATAGAGCCCCTAGGATTCTTGCTTGACCACCAGCAGTATGAGGGCGATCATATAAGTGGGAGCTGGGGGTCTATAAGCTTATCCTTAAAAGGTCCCTAGTCGTGGGAGTTTCGAGACTGGGCATCGATACTCCATTAGTAGACTAGTGTATACAGTCGAGACCCCGACGAGGGGCGGTGGCCGGTCTCACAAGCCACTGGTGTCAGTTGGATCACCTAAGATGTATACAGGTGCTCATTGGGTTATGAGTACACAGGACAGGACTCGCCGGGAACATGCTAGTTGGTCATATACCAGACGTCAGATGGCAGTTCCCTGGTGACATGTGTGCAGGTTAGTTCATCGACCTGGGGATCGTCATTTGTCTCGTGTGAGTTCCCACTGTACTTTGATTACTACCCTACCACGGCTCAAAGGAGTCGTGCAAACAGGTTTTAGTTGGGTACAGTCCCGAGCCACATGGAGGCAGTGAGCGTATCTTCAGGGGTTCGTCTGTCCCGGTATTGGGGGTGAGGTCGTGCTGTGTCTTGGAGAGCCATTACACAAAGTCCTTGGCCAAGGCAAGGAGATTTACTGGTAGGTATTCCAGTAGTATCTCAGGGTGTTCTGGGCTACACTCCGACACGACTTGTACCGCTTTTGGGGGTCTGACTTTTACCAACCCCCTAGGCCCGCCATGCGATGCTCATAGACGAACGGACCGGACTGCACGGATATTGTCACTGACAGGCTCAGTTGGGTGTCGGGGTGAGCTTCCTCATCGACGTCCCTTTTAGTCAGTACCTGGTAGCCCGTCACGTATTGGCTTATACCTCTGACGTGCTAGTGGTTAAATCCACAACCAAGGTGTTGACGAGTCTTTAGAGTCCCCCACTTTTCAGTTACTCAGCTTTCGGGCGAAAGGTTGTAGAGGCCGTATGGAGATATGGCAAGGTCCGATCAGATACGTGCGGTATTGCACGGATCAGGATCGGACAGTTTGTACTATAGGCCGTATGGTTATATGGCAGGGTTTGATCAGATACGTGCGGTATTGCACGGATCAGGATCGAACAGATATTACTAGCCGGCTTTGGTTTAAGCCGGATCCTAGTATAGTACAGTGTAGACTTTGTCTCATTGCATTTGTATTTCGGTCGAAATACAGATGCGGGTGTGTATGCACAGTATCGGGGTTTTCCCGTAATTTATTACGGGACCAGTTTTCTGGAGTTGCCAGTTTGCTTTCCGTTTCGGCCAATTTCCATTGTTCCGTTCATTGGCCGAAGATTGGTGGAGGAGGGTTTATTTGCATTGTTGCAAATAGGCATTAGTGGAGGGGGTTCTTTGCATATTTCCTTGCATCATGATGGCTTTCATGATGTGCACCATTCCATTGACTTGCTTGACTTCTCCTTCTCATGATGGTTGTGGTTGTGTGTGGTTTTTGCTTGTGATCATATCCTTTCATGATGCCCTCTTGCATGATTGTTCCACCCACCCCCTTGACCTTGTTCTCTCTCTCTCCAATCACATATGATGGGAGGGGGGGCCGGCCATTCCAAGGAGAATGGGATTCATTTTTCATTTTTGGTGGTGGAAAAATGTTACTCTCATTTTTGTATGCTACATTTTTCCCACTTCTCTCCAAGCTCTCTTTTTCTTCCACCAAATGGCAAAGCTCCAAAACCCCAAATGAGACTTGAAGATTACGAATTCTACAATGAATCTTGGGCACGTCGAGTAGCCGGCTTCGTGCCCGAGTTGCCTCGGCATTGAGGTGGGAGCCCGTAAACAAAGTAGGCGATGTGGTGCACTTCCGGCGACGAGGAGGAGACGGGACTTTTCCGCAGGAGATCCGGACGATGGCGAGAAGACCGGAGGACTTGGATCGTCGGTATATCTCTAACCCATCTTGTTAAGTAGCTTAGACTTGTTAATGGTTCGATCCGGGTTATAGTGCGCGGTGGTGCCGGTTTGCTAAGTCCGCAAAATTTAAGTTATTCACCGCTTCCGCATTCCGGCGTCGGATTGACGGCCGGGGCGCCGCCGTGCACTTACATGTACCCGTAACCTAACGAGCACCCATATACTATCTCAAGTACGACGTACTGACGGCTGTGGGACAGACCGTCTCCCACACTGGGATGAGAAGCGCATGCGCTGGTCTACTCCGGAGTATCGATGCCCTGTCTCGATAGTCCTGCGACCAGGGACCTGCATAAGGATGTGCTTATAGATTACCCAGCCCCACTAGTGTGACGGCCATCACATCGCTGGTAATCAAGCAAAGATCCTAAGGGCTCTACTAATGTGTATAGGCGATATACAAAAATAAACACATGTACACATTGAAGTAGAAACAAACCAAGTAGCATACTACTATTTTGAGCAAGATTGTATATACAAGGTGAATATCCCAAGCATCCATTAAGTAATATACAAACTAGTATGATACAGTAATGGCCTCTAGGGCATATACACTAACAAGGTACATCGACCGCAACCTGGTCGTGCCCCAAAAGAATATTATACAACAGGCAGTGACGGCAGTCCACAAGTTGGACGCTTGCCCCGCAATATCAAATGTACAAATAAATCCAAACTGTACTACCATTGCACACTGCTATCCACCACGACAAATCCGCAACATCACAGCACAACACAGAACATCAACGCGAATGTCACGTTCGCAAACCCGTCTAAAAGAACTATAGCAATCAGACGCGGTTTACCGATCAAATGACATTCCCGGTCGGAGATATAATGTAAGCACTGTAAACTAACATGTTTAAATTTCGATCGACTAAATATCATAAAGTGGGCCCCACGAACAACTGGTGAACAGTAACAAAATCTGGGCCCAAAAGATATATACCAAAACCCCCAATTTCCAGAGGAGAACACACTGTACAAATTTGAGAGCATGAACTCACCAAGTGGCCGCGGATGCGTGGCCAAACCATGGGTTTGGTCGCGTTTCCGCGGCGGTTTGGTGGAATCACGTGCCCAAATTTTGTCGGTGCTCTTATAAAACCCTGCACAGTTTTCTGAGATATGTGGAATATTTTTAGGACACCATTTAAAATCAACAGAAACTGTCAAATTGAAAAAATGCGGTTTTTGATTTCCGGTTCGATCGATATTTTAAACGCGTTAGCACAAGTTAGTATAGAAAAATGGTTAGGCTCTGATACCACTGTAAGTCTACGCTAGCGCCCCGGCCGTGTACAGACGCCAAATGCGGAACAAAAACTTTTTATCTGGCGCTATCGTATACTTTAACCCGGATCTTCCATTATTGCTAAACTAACAAACTGTAAAGAGTGTAGAAAGGTTATACCGAACGATCCGAGTCTTTCGTTCTTTAACCATCATCTCACGCTCCGTTGCGGCTGCTCCGATCTCGTCGATCTCCGATCTGCTCGTCCAGGTGGCACCACATCACTGATTCTTTAAACGGGCTCCCGCCTCTGACTCGAGGCAACTCGGTCGTCAAGTTTGCTAAAAGAGACGACCAAGATTGATGTAGAGAATGAGTAGATGACTTTGTCTCACTTCGTCCAAAGCCGTGGACGATTGGTTAATGAAGTTGCCGATGGAAATGAAATGGAACAAGAAATGAACTATGAAATTTCCATGCATCCAAAACTTTGGTCTTTTCTTTTTAACAACCATAATCTTTTTCAAGTGAGAGAGTGTGTGAGGAGAGAGAGGGGGCCGACCTCTTATATGGAGGAGGAGGTGATCGTAGGAGCAAAGAGGGTGACCACAAGGAAAATATCATGTGTGAACACATGAAAATATCAAGCACAAATATCTTAAGGAAAACAAGAATACATTGAAATCAAAGCATGAGTCACAATCCTTGTCACCGCTTTCTAGAAACTTCTAGAACCTTCTAGAAGCATGACTCACCCTCATCCAAGAAAAGATAAATCCGTCTTTAACCGAATGTTAAAAGACGGCTGATAGAAAACTGGAAACTGGCAACCTCCAAAAGTGATCCTGAAACGACTTTCAGGATAACCTCGTAACTGTATAAATATACCCGCATTTGTATTACGACCGAATACAAATGCAACTGAGACAAAGATATTATATCTACTCAATACAATACTCGGATCCGGCTTAAACCAAAGCCGACCAGTATAATCTGTCAGAAAAATAATACGTGCGTAAACGCACGTGCATTTTCCGAACCCTGCCATAAAACCATACGGCCTCTACAACGTTTCGCCCGAACTTGGGAAACTGTCTGTGCGGGACTCTAATGACTCGTCAGTACCCTGGCAGTGGGTTTAACCATAAACCGTCAGCGGCCCTAACTATGCGTAACGGCTGCCCATGGACTGACCTCAAGGGAGGCTGATGAGCGAACTCATCCAGAAACCCTACTGAGCCTAACAGTGACAATGTATATACAGTCTGGTCCGTTCGTCTATGAGTATGGCATATCTGCCTAGGGGGCTAGTAACGTCAGACCCCCAATAGCAGTATAAGTCGTGTCGGAGTGAAGCCCAATAACACCCTGAGATACTACTGGAGTACCTACCAGTAAATCTCCTGCCATGGCCATGGACTTTGTGTAATGGCTCTCTTAGACACAGCACGACCTAGCCCCCAATACCGGGAGAGACGAATCCCCTGCCGATCCGCTCACGTGCCTCCATATGGCTCGGGACTGTACCCAAAAACTACCTGTTTGCACGACTCCTTTGAGCCATGGTAGGGTAGAAATCAAAGCACAGTGGGAACTCACACGAGACAAATGACGACCTCAGGTCGATGAACTAACCTGTACACATGTCACCAGGGAACTGCTATCTGACGATAGATATAGTACTAACTAGAAGATTCCCGGCGAGTCCTGTCCGGTGTACTCATAACCCAATGAGCACCTGTATACATCTTAGGTGATCCAACTGACACCAGTGGCTTGTGAGACCGGCCACCGCCCCTCGTCGGGGTCTCGACTGTACACACTAGTCTACTCCGGAGTATCGATGCCCTGTCTCGAAACTCCCACGACTAGGGACCACAATTAAGGATATGCGTATAAACCACCCAACTCTCACGTATATGATCGCCATCATACTGTTGGTAGTAAAGCAAGATCCTAAGGGCTCTATCAAAGTATAACATGTAATCAGTCACCTGAACATGTACACGACTGATAAAGGCAAACCAGATAGCATACTATCATCTCGAGTAAGACTGTCTTACCGGTATAGGTCCTCCGCAATCATTGCAATCACGTACCTGTGATCCAATAATTGACTATGAGGGCACTATCTCCAACAATATATATATATATATATATATATAGATCGACTCAGATTTAGGTGGATTTCCTTACCCTTTCGATTAGCCTGTTAGTTTAGTCCTGTAGTTTACTTGTAGATGTTAGACTAGACTCGAGTCATACCTATTTAAAAACCAATGAATCGTGAGTATTTTAAAGACAGGCCAGGGGATTCTACGGATATTTCAAAGGATGTACCTTTTTCTTAAAAACATCGTAGCCCTATTTTCTAAACACCACGATTCGAATGATTTCAAATGTCAAACTGTATGACTCATAGCCCTATTTTCTAAATACCACGATTCGTATTATTTCAAATGTCAAACTGTATGACTCATATATAGATGTATATTCTTATTTGTTGCGTTATTATTCATGTTCTGCATATTACTGCTGTTTGCATCGCATTGCATGCTTATATTTTGTTTTCATTAGTTATTATTAAAATCATGTTGTCGGGACACCAACACTATTACCGATGATGCGTATGCTCTACGTACACCTGCTTGCCGGCTCACACACATCATCATCGGTAATTGCCATATCACATACACTTTAGAGAATATTAATTCATTGATGTCGCTTGTTAGCTGATAGTTTCGACATGGTACTAGTGAGCTTGCTGTTATATAATAGTTTAGACATTGCATTCATTTACTGCTTTACCTCATGCATTTATATTCATATATTCATTTGCCATGCGATAGTATGGGCCAGTCCGGATTGTCGGAGCCCGGTATTCATTATTTATTTACATCATGATTTATGATTTCCATGAGATTTCTGGATTTGGAGAAACCACAAGAATTTTATAAACTGATTATCATTTTAAAATGAAAGTTGCGGTTTTCTCATGATATGATTTGAGTTATGTCCACCATGAGTTTTCTCGGCTCTTGAGCGATATCATACACCCGATTCGAGGAGGAGGAAGAGGAACCATCTATGGGTGGATGGTGGACCCGGTGCGGTACCCCGGGGCGAGAAGGTCGCAGATGATAGCGTTGAGCCTGTGAAAAGGGAGCACTACTGACCGGTGACTGTATTGTGACTCGACGGATATCCGGAGGATACCGATCATAGTATAGGCCATTCCGGATAGCCGGAGCCTGAGGTTTTGAGATTTGATGATATGGGCCAGTCCGGATAGCCGGAGCCCTAGATATTGAGATTCGAGGTTACAGGCCAGTCCGGATTGCCGGAGCCTTAGATATTGGGATATTGAGATTTATGTTTGCTGTCGATGCTTGACGCTGATTTTATGTTGATTTAATTGATAATACCTCGATTATATATATACAAAAATCTCATTAAATTAAGAAAACAATTTCTCATACATGATGCATTCTGTTTTCTTTATATTGCATTCATACCTCATATCTATGAAATGCTGCTACCTGAGGCCCTGACACGAGCACATGGGTTTACACTTATGCTTAGATGTTACCCTTGCCATTATTATATGCTTCAGGCCATATTATTATTGAGGATGTATATATCACTGATCGTATTGATCTAGGATTGAGTAATACATGTGATTTCTGCTCTGTGATGTTTTCTATTCACGAGTTGGCAACTCACCCCCGTTGTGCCACAGTTTCTTGCAGGTTTTGTCGTACAGGTTTCCTTGGTTGTTTTGCTGGCACATTACTTCTTTTCGGGTGATTGCTTTGGTAGGTGGGTTCACTTATATCGTGACCACCATTATAATTTTATTTATTCAGTTGTATCTAGTAAACTCCATCAACCCGACTTGTATATTATTTCAGACTTAGAAAACCAGTTGTATATCATTTTGACCCTAGAGTCGCGCGTTGTATTATTATGGTTTTCTTGATAATTTTGAGTTTCCTTTTGAGTTTTGATCCTCGCCCTTGGCGTTGTATATTATATTGCTTGCATGGTTGTGACTGCCAATTGGAGAAGAGCTAGCTCCCCCTTGGGGATGCCTTTATACATATTATGCATGTTGTACCCTTTTGGGGCCAGTATTTATAAAGGAAACTCTGCCGAAATTTTCAGAAAAGACTTGATATTTTAAAAAATGCATACTTCGGCTTATGTTATTAAAACTACTTGCTAAAAAAAGCTAAACTCTTCCCTATTTATTCTTCTAAATGGTTTAGATTTCTGGGATTTTTGGCTTACTTGAATTAGATGGGGTCCTATATACTTCATATGATTCAAGTTCCAGTCATGTTCCATTTTGGGTCGTAACAGTATGGGATACTACAACCACTGCTAAATTGTTTGGTATTGGATACTACAACAAATGGCCTTAGTATAAGTGAGAGATTGTTAGTTATATGTATGCCCTAAAGGCCATTACTGTACATGGGATGTATATTGTAGTGGATGCTTGGACATATATAGAGAGGACTTTATTGCTCGATATGATAGTATGCTATCTGGTTGCTCTTTGTCTTAACATGTTGACCAGTATTAGTGATGCTGTCTTGCTCTCACATGTTGATAGAGCCCTTAGGATGTGTACTTGACTACCAGGACTATGATGGAGATCATACTAGTGGAGGTAAAGGTAGTCCACAAGTACACCCTATAATTGTTCCTAGTCGTGGGAGTATCGAGATAGGGCATCGATACTCCAGATTAGACTAGCGTATACGCTTCTCAACCCATATGATGGGCGATGGATGATCCCATATCCATTTGTGTTTGACATCAGAGAAGATATACAGGTGCTCAGTGGAGACTGGGTACACTGAACGTACTCGTCGAGAACTCCTAGATGGTATTATATCTATCGTCGGATAGTAGTTCTCTGGTGACACTGATACAGGTTAGTCTGTAAACCCGAGATCATCATAGAGTCTTGTGTGATTCCCACTATGCTTTGATTTCCACCATACCACGGTCAAGAGATCGTGAAAAAAGGTGGTTTTTGGGTACGGTCCCGAGTCACATGGAGGCAATGAGTGATAGGAGGGGTTTCGTCTCTCCCGGTATTGGGAGTTGATGTTGCGCTATGCTTGATTGGCCATAACAGGAAATCCCTTACCAGGGTTGCTGAGATCTACTGGTAAGTGTTATCAGTAGTTTCTCAAACCGTTATGGACCTTGCATCGGCATGACTTATTAGGCTATTGGGGTCTAACGTTATACCACCCCAGGAAGTTGATATGCGACATATCAGACGAAGAGACCGGATTGTACGGTAGTGTTACTGATTGGATTCGCCGGAGAATGAACATGCTTTCTTGTTGATCTTCTGATCGCTTAATACCCGGGTGGCCGTTACATTTAGCAGACCGCTTGCGGCTTGTGGGTGTTTGATATGATCATCACCTACTGCCGGCGTATTGACGAGTCTTTAGAGACCCACACAGAGGTTTCCTGGTTCATGCGAAACGGAGTAGGAGCACATATGTGATATGTGCAGGACCGAGATTAATACGTGTATGTGATACCGTATTCTATTCTCGCGATATGTGACATACGTCGGTTATATGTGATATAGCCGGGTTATCGGATCAAGTGTTGATTCGATAAGTTGTTACACTTAATATTAGTCGTTTATATGTGATATACCCGGATTATTAAATCAAGAGTTGATTTAATAATTTAATGTATAATTATATATTTGATATATTACATTACATTAACTAAAATTAGCTCACTTAAGTAATTCTTTTTCTCACATTTGATACACTTTACATATATGTGATATATGTATTGTTTTCTTTTTTGCACACTAAATATATATGTGATATATATAAGTGTGTCATGCTAGGTTACACATGCAACATAGTTGTGTGAGACTTACACCATGCTAGGGTTAATGTTAAGTGTTTATTTATTATTAAGTAAATTCAAAATGGTGGAATTAGTCATGGTTAGGGTTTGTAGAAACTTGTACAACCATTGCCTTTGTCCACCTCTTTTGTTTTACTTAAATATATTTATTAACCTAACATTTAACCCTTAGCCATGGTTTAGTCTCTATAAGGGTCAGTGTATGTCATACACTCACCATGGTTGCATTTCTAACCTCATGAGTTCATTCATCTCTTCATCACTTCTTCTTCTTCCGCAAGAGAAAAAGCTTGCTAGTTTTTTCTAAGTGATGAAACCTTGTGAGAATAATAAATCTAAAGTGATCACACTTCTTACTTCATCATCCTCTACTATTAGCCATTTAGTTTAGGGTGTTTGCTTTACTAATCTACAATTAGTGAAGAGGTAGCATGAGCTCGAGTCTTCTCGACGTAGATCATCTTCGGCCTCGAAGACATTGAGCAAGCTTGTTCGTTTTTTCAAGTGAACCCTCTCTAGAGTCCGGGAGTTCACCATTCGCAGCGAAGGGACTACATCATGGAGCTTTAGAAGTGAAGGACCGGTCTACAAATGTTGTATTCCTTCATTCACTTAGATGTAAAGTTTTTACATTTAGTTTCGTCTGATTTTCTAGTAACGATTCTAGGTTTAGGGTTAGCTAATACGGCAATTTTTGAAAAATGGCATGGACGATGCCTCCTGAAACCTTGCTGCCGTGCTAGGTAACTCTGCATGTGGTATTACAGATCACTATTACATGTTGCATAGAATTTTTTCTTGACTACATTATGATGACAATCATATACGTGGGAGCTGGGTGGTCCATAAGCAAATCTTTAAATGTCCTTAGTCGAAAGTATCGTGACTGGGCATCGATACCCCGGAGTAGACTAGTATATACTTTTCGAGATCCCGACGAGGGGCAGTGGCCGGTCTTACAAGCCATTGGTGTTAGTTAGTCACTTAAGATAGTATACAGGTGCTCATAGGGCTATGAGTTACACTTGACAGACTCGCCGGGAACATGCTAGATGGTATTATACTTATTGTCAGATAACAGTTTTCAGGTGACATAAGTACAAGTTAGTCTGTCGACCTGAGATCGTCATTTGTCTCGTGTGAGTTCCTACTGTGCTTTGATTACTACCCTACCACGTCTCAAAAGAGTCATGCAAACAGGTTTTAGTTGAGTACAGTTCCGAGCCATATAGAGGGAGTGAGCATATCGTCGGGGATTCGTCTCTCCCAGTATTAGGGGTTGATGTTACGCTGTGCACGCGTGACCATCACCAAAAATCCTTGACCATGGTGGATGAGAATTACTGATTTGGATCAGTAGTTTCTCAGTGGGTGATGGGCTTAACACTGACACGAAATATCGCGTTATTAGGGGTCTGACTTTATCCACCCCTTAGACTCGGTATGCGATACTCTTAAGACGAACAGACCGGACTGTATGGAGATTGTCACAGACAGACTCAGTAGGGATACAGATGAGTTTTCTCGTCAGCCTTCTGTTCACTCAATACTTGGGTAGCCATTACGTACAGCTAGTGTTGCTGATGTACTTGTGGTTAAACCCGCTGCCAGCGTATTGACGAGTCTTTAGAGTCCCACATAGAGGATTTTTTCCGGTTCAGGTGATATGATTTAATAATCCGGCTTAATCCTAAGCCGCAAGTATTATCAACTATCCGATTAAAGTCTGTATATCCTGTATAAATTTAATCGGACATCAGTAGTTTCTTACTGGGTGATAGGATTAACACCGACACGAAATATCGCGTTATTAGGGTATGACATTAACCACCCTCTAGACCTGGTATGCGATACTTTTAGGCGAACAGACCGGACTGTATGGAGATTGTCACGGACAGGCTCATTAGGGGTATGGATGAGTTTGCCCATCGGCCTTCTTTTCACTAAATACTTGGGTAGCCATTACGTACGCTAATGCAGCTGACGTGCTTGTAGTTAAACCCACTGCCAACGTATCGACGAGTCTTTTGAGTCCCACATAGAGGAATTTTTCCGGTCCAGGAGATATGATGTAGATGACCTATATTGGTACATACAGATGTTCGATTAAATGTGTACAGGCTTGTCACGACCCGAAATATTAGCTCGTGACCAGCACTTGAATCACGCAACGTCTAAAGACGTAACGGAATTCAAGTAAGCTGAAACCCAAAAATCTAAACCTTTTAATAAAAATAAAGGAGGTGAGGTTTTGAAATAAAGGTATAATGAAATCAAGTTTTTCTTAATGCATAGAAAAGGAGCATGAATGATGCAAGTGAAATTTACTAATTTGAAAACGTGTTTCGTCTTTTAAAAATTTTGGCAGCACCTCCTTTGTATATTTTGATCCAAAACCACAAATATATAATAATGATAAAGGCATCCCCAAGCGAGAGTTAGCTCTTCACTAAATGGCGGATCACAACCACGCAATACAGTATAAATAAGTATACGATGCCCAATGGCGAAGTTCACCACAAAAGATAAAGAAAAGCAAGACATAATTACTAAAAGTAGCGAAAAACCCCTCGCTCTAAGTCTCGCAACAACAATCCCAATAAGTATCATTACTTACACATTTTACTAAATTTGATTGATGGTGTTAAGTAGATACAATAATGAAATATAGATACAAGAGTGGGTACAATACAAATTTCCCACCTACTAGTGCAAAACACCCGGATGGAACTGCGTGCCAGCGAAGCCGCTACTGATCCAAGCGGGCAACCTGCAAGAACTGTGGCACAACGGGGGTGAGTTGCCAACTCGGGAATAGAAAAATATCAACAGATAGAAATCGAACAAACAATGACTCCTAGGTCAACTATATCATAAAGGTAATACTATGATATCTAGGATGACCGGGTCGGTGTGTGCGCCAACAAGATAGTCAATACCTATATGCATGTGGATAACATCCAACTGTAATAATCAATGCATGTGTGCATGTGGATCTCGTCCACCCATAAAATCAATGTATGTATGCATATGGATCTCGTCCACCCATATTGTTAGTGTATATGCCCTAGAGGCCATTACTGTATCATACTAGTTTGTATATTGCTTGATGGAAGCTTGGGATATTCACCTTGTATTGACAATCTTGCTCAAAATAGTAGTATGCTACTTGGTTTGTTTCTGCTTTAATGTGTGCATGTGTTTCTTTTAGCATATTGCCTTTACACATTAGTGGAGCCCTTAGGATCTTTGCTTGATTACCAGCATTGTGATGGCAGTCACACTCGTGGGGGCTGGGTAATCCACAAGCACATCTTTATGCAGGTCCCTAGTCGTAGGACTATCGAGACAGGGCATCGATACTCCGGACTAGACTAGCGTATGCGCTTCTTATCCCAGCTTGGGATACGGTCTGTCCCACAGCCGTCAGTACGTCGTACTTGAGATAGTATGCGGGTGCTCGTTAGGTTACGAGTACACTGGACAGGACTCGTCGGGAACTGTTGGTTGGTATTATACCTATCATCAGTTATCAGTTCCCAGGTGACATGAGTACAGCTTAGTCCGTTGACTTGACACTGTCACTTCGCCTCGAGTGTGTAGGGTTCCTAGGCACACTAATGAGGTCTCACAAGGCATCAACCATGCCAATTTCAAAAATTACAAGTGCCGAGAAACCCTAATACAGATCGTTAACTAGATATTTAGGCGAACACATGCAACTAGTTAACAATTTAACTAAAAGAAGGGAAATACAACCTTTGTAGATCCGGTCCTCCACCTCCATAGCTCCACAATGAAGTCTCCTCGCTGTCCAAATCGAATCCCGGGCTCTAGCGTCGGCTTCATCGGAGAAATGGGCGGGCTTGGTCGTCGGCTTCGATGCCGAAGATGATCTACGTCGAGGCATCACTAGATCAAGCTCCAACTTCACCAAGTCAAGAAACTTATGAAGAAAACACCCTATACTACTTGGCAAGAGGTAGAGGATGAAGAAATAGGAGGTGGGTTCACTTTAGAATTGGATTTCTCACTCATTAGCTCAAGTTGCCATTGATGGAGCAAGCTTTCTTCATGTTGATGATGAAGAAGAAGAAGGAATGTTATGATAAGTATTTTTCAAAAAGAAAATAAAAATGAATACTTATCATAATCCAACCATGGTCAAGTGTAGAGAATGAACTAGAGTTAAGTGGAATGGTTAGGGTTAAGCATGAGACAAAATGGTGACTTAGTCAAAGCTTCATGAAGCTTCAATATCAAACAAAGAAAGCCACCATTTTCTCATTATCATTTTCTTTTGTCAAAATGAACAAAAGAAATAAATAAATGAATAAGTAAATAAACCAAAACCCTAACCACTCATATAACCATGGTTTAATCTTTACACAAACTCAAGTAAGCATGTATCATCAAACATGATACAATCAAGTGCACAAAAGTATATCACATATACAACTTGTGAACTTCAAGTGAGAAAATCCATTTAAAGTGAACCAATACTAGTTAATGCAAAGTAATATATCAAATATATAATTATACATTAAATCATTAAATCAACACTTGATTTAACGATCCGGTCATATCGCATATAACCGACTAGTATCCTATGTATCGGCTTACCGAATCAATCCTTGATTCGATAACTAGGTTATATCGCATACAACCTTTCGATACATTCATCGCGAGAATGGAATACGGTATCACATACTCGCATTATTCTCGGTCCCGCACATATCTCATATGCCCTCCTATTTCGTTTCGCTTGAGCCAGGAAACCTCTGTGTAGGACTCTAAAGACTCGTCAATACGCCGGCAGCAGATGATGATCATATCAAGCACCCACAAGCCGCAAGCGGTCTGCTAAACGTAACGGCCACCCGGGTATTGAGCGATCAGAAGATCGACGAGTAATCCCACTCACACTCCTATGAATCCAACCAGTAACACTTACCGTACAGTCCGGTCTCGTCGTCTGATATGTCGCATATCTTGCCTAGGGGTGGTAAACGTCAGACCCCAATAGCTTGATAAGTCATGTCGATATGAGGTCTATAACAGTTCGAGAAACTACAGGTAACACTTACCAGTAAATCTCAGCAACCCTGGCCAGGGATTTCCGGTTATAGCCAATCGAACACAGCGCAACATCAACTCCCTATACCGGGAGAGACGAATCCCCTCCTATCGCTCATTGCCTCCATGTGACTCGGGACTGTACCCAAAAACCACCGTTTTGCACGCCCTCTTGGACGTGGTAAGGTGGAAATCAAAGCACAGTGGGAACCACACAAGACTCTATGACGATCTCGGGTCAACAGACTACTCTGTACCAGTGTCACCAGAGAACTGCCATCTGACGTATGGTATAATACCATCTGGGAGTTCTCGGCGAGTCCGTCCAGTGTACCCAGTCTCCACTGAGCACCCGTATATGATCTCTGATGTCAAACACCAATGGATATGGGATCATCCATCGCCCATCTGTATGGGTCGAGAAGGTATACGCTAGTCTACTCTGGTATATCAATGCCCTATCTCGATATACCCACGACTAGGGACCTTGAAGGATGTACTTATGGACTACCATGTCCCCACTAGTATGATCTGCATCATAGTCCAGGTAGTCAAGTACACATCCTAAGGGCTTTACGAATATGTAACAGAGAGACAATCAGTATACACGTTAAGGTAAAGAGCAACCAGATAGCATACTATCATGTCGAGCAAGAAATTCCTCCCTATATATGTCCCAGCATCCACTACAATATACATCCTATGTATAGTAATGGCCTCTAGGGCATACATATAACTAACAATCTCCCACTTGCACTAGGGCCATCTGATAGCAATGGTTGTAGTATCTCATACTCAACCATCCTTTAAAAGTCTCTCTCTGGGAAAAGGCCTTTGTGAGTGGATCCGTCGTGCTGTCCTCTGAGTCTACTCTCCTAACCTCGATCACCCTGGAGATCAACCATCTCCATGATCAGGTGACACTGCCTTAGAATATGTCTGGATCACTGATGGGACTGGCGTTCCTTGGCATAAGCCACAACTCCATTGTCTCACAATGGTTGGAACGTAGTTCATCTCATGAACCAATATACACCCAAACATCCTCCTTGGTAGCATCTTAAGTAGCGATGTATCCATCCTTTATCGTCTAGTAAGCCACGGTATTTATCTTGGAACTCTTCCAACATACCGTCCCTTTACTAAGGGTAAAGACAATGCCTGTGACTGAATTTCAGTCGTCCTTATCACCCTGGAACCCTTTCAGTGATTCTCCCCAGGATCGATTGATACCATCTCACTACAACTAGTGAGAATCCTAACATCCAATTAGATCTATCTCATAGATCTAAAACCCAGGATTTAGGAGGTATCACTTTTATCCTATATGGAGAATCATTGTGATAAACGGAGATCGACCGAGCGTAGCATAGGAAACCCCTTCCCTATCAAGAGTATGTCATCCACGTACTCTACGAGGATCATCACCATACTCCTTACTACCTTTTTGTATATACAAGGTTCATCTACCATTTTGATGATGTCAAACTCTTTGACTAACACATCAAAACAGATGTTCCAACTCCGCGATACCTGCTTTATCCTATAAAGCATCTTGTACACGTTTCCGCTGCTCCCACTGTCTACGAAGCCCTCTGGCTGTGTACTTATAGACGCTCTATTCTAAAACATCATTTAGAAAAGCTGTCATGACACCCAACCACCAGATATCGTAGTCATGGTATGTAGCCGTGGCAAGTAGGATCTGGATGGACTTAAGCATAGCTACTTGAAAAGGTTTCATCATTATCCACGCCTGGTCGATGACGAAAAGTTTTAACAAGTCTAGCTTTGAAAGTCTCAACTTTTCCATCTACACCAAGTAATCTTCTCAAGATATACTTGCTCCTGATGGGAATTTAACCCTTCAGATATTGCAACTAAAGTCCATACTTTGTTGGTGTATAAGGATTCCATCTCAGATCGCTAACCATCCAGCCATTCTTACAGAGTCCCACTCCTGATGGCCAGTTCGAAACTAGTTGGGTCATCATCTCATGATGCAATCCTCGCTCCCACTGTCATAGAGAAACTGAAGTATCTCTCAGGTGGGTGAGGAACCCTACTTGATCGGCGGAGAGGCCGAGGTTCGTTGGTAACTATTGAATCCTTTGGTTCTGTCAAATCATCAGCTGCAGTTTTGTATAGCTGGAACCTTTCCAGTTTTACATAACAGATCTTGCCTCGAGCTTGTCCGGATTTTGCTTTTCAGACATAGGCTGGACAACCCCAAATCTTAACTAACTTAAGAGATGGGCTCTTCCCTTATCATATCAAATATGAAGTAGTAGGCAACTGATTTGATTTGAACCCTATTCAATAGGTATGCAGCTTCTCAAGTGCACAACTCCCAAAAAGGAAATAGGTAACTCAGTAGTACTCATCATAGAGCACACCTTATCATATAGGGTGTGATTGCTCCACCCCGATATACCATCGTGCTATGGTGTATACGGAGGAGTAATGCTGAGAGAGAATCTCATTCTCCTTTAGAATAGTCCAGGAATTCCGTGCTCAAGTATTCTCCTCCTTGATCTCATCAAAGGACATAATACTTATACCCTTTTTAGTTCTCTACTTCTAAATCATATTCTGTGAATATCTCAAAAGGTTCGGACTTGTGTTTCAACAGGAACATATGTCTGAATCTTGAGAGATTATCAGAGAATGTAATGAAGTACAAAGAACCAGTCCTGGCATATGTAGACAGGGGACCTTACATACATCAACATGTATCATCCCAAGAGTTCACTAACTCTTTCTCTGTTTCCAATAAACAGAGCTGTGGTCATCTTATCTCTGTGACATGACTGGCAAGTTTCATAAGATGTAGATTCAAACAGATTTAAATATGCATCTTCATGTAACTTCAGCTAGTCGGGTCGCATTGATATGACCTAGTCTACAATACCCCAAGAAGAATACATTCATTTCTGAATTCTTCCTCTTGTGTGTGTTCCATATACTAAGAACTGTAGTTTGATTTAGAACATCTATGCTTTTAGATAACGTGCCTGAACCGATCAACTTTTGATATAGGAAATGTTCAAAACATTATCCAACAATACAAAATTTTATCATTTCTTTACTGATAAAGAGACTGATATGATTTTGTATATCAGGTTCGGTATCTAATAACATTCGTTCAGAATCAGTATATTGGTAATACAGGGTGACAGTGACCAACAGACTTGGATGCAACTCTTGCCCCGTTTTCTGCCTCATGAAACTTATCACCCGTTCTCAGTCCTCTACCTTTCTGTAGCCCTATGTAACAGATTACATATCTGGGATCCTGATCTGGTATCACATACCCAGGACGTAAAGGATACTGAGAAACAGTTCTCTGTAATGAACACACCCGAAGATGATGCATCATCATGCACTCTCTTCGTTTGGGCGGCACGGGAATTCTGGTAATCCCCAATTTCCTGCTCTGTCTTATAACAATTATAAGTTGGAGCAGGACCAACGTTCCCCAGCTCAGTATAACAAGCGGGTTCGGTCAATAATCCGTATTATTATCTTGATTAAGGCGTGATATGGTCGCTACCTGGAGAGAGAGAAGAAAACACTCAGCGTGCGCTCTTGCAAGAATAGATTGGTTATTATTTTATCTAATCAGGATGGCTCCTACTGCTTTCTATCAAATCTTCCTTCAAACCCAAAAAGGAAAGACTAGCCGGGATTAATTACACACTACAAGTTCGCCAATCTTTCAGCCAGGCCAGTGTCGGTACTTTGAGGGAGGTCCCCCGTGCTTTCGCACGAACCTAATTAATGTAAACCTCGTTTTCCCAGAGACGTAACCCCGTTGACACCTTTCTAGACACCTACTTGATCGGCTAATTGTAATGTGTAAAACTCTCCTAGGAGTAACAATTACTCGCAGCGGGTATCGGGATCCAACTATCTCATAGAAGGTATGCAATCTCATTGCAAATTTCAACACTTAAAATTCCCGATAATATTTTGCCCCTAGCGTGCTATGACCTTGACGCATGCCAAACAACCCATAGTCCGCTAGTCAAGTTCAACCCGTACATTTCTTGATTGAATTAAACCCACCCGCACGACCCTTGACGCATGCCAAACAACGCCGTACGAATACCCTAATCCAATCGCATCGTATGCTAGCAGATAAGCACTAGTTAGCTACCGTACACTACGCCTTGACGCATGCCAAACAACCGCAGCACGAATACTAACTAGTACTTATCTGAAATGACGGAGGGCTACGACAGGTTTTTCTGAAAACCTATTGCGTAAAGAACTTGATATCGTTGTAGAATCAAATGATTTTAAAATGGAGTGTTTTTGAGGCTTTTCTAGTTTTGCTAAAGGAGTCACTCCCGGTGAAGGGATCGTCGGTCCTTTCCTCGTCGAATGAGATGCGGGATATATCGTATATATCACTATGCAAAGCAAAAACTATAGAAGCTATCAAAAGACAAACCGAGTGTGTAGCATCTGCCAGTTATTGCTAAAGGAGTCACTCCCGGTGAAAGGATCTCGGTCCTTTCCTCATCGAATAAGGTGCAGGATATATCACATATACCGCTGTGCAAAGCAAGAACTGTAGCTACCTGTTTTATTTTTGAAATTCGATTCTACAACATCTTAGGTTTCTTTTATTTCATTAATCTCATTAATGAAGTCCCATCATTTAAGTACCTAAACATCACAGATAAATACGACGTACACTTATGCCATCCGCATTCGCCTCGATGTCCCCTCGTGCACCGTTAGGTTAGGTAACTAACGGCAGAGCGGGGCAGGGCTAGCGCGGGTGTAAAACATAAGTAACGCCTATATAATATATCATATATACTATATGCATTATCTATCATAGAACATCACATGATCACATCACAGATAACACAGCAGAAGAATCATATGAAATATTGGATATACTAGGACGTCCGTGTTTTCAATACGAGCCAGTATAAAACACGGATTCCACGGTCGCGATGAATAGCCAAACCCACACCCCAAGACCCCTACGAGAGCGGCAAGCAACCCTACCAATTCTAGGGTTAGGAGACCCGGACCCGACTCCTCGAGTTGGTCTCCCACTGAACCCCAGAACCCGGTTACTTGTGCTCCCCTCCTTGGGTCTATCCTAGTGCAGATAAGTAAATAATATACAAAGGGTGACATCTTCCGCAACCTGGAAGTGCCCCAATAAAAGAATATTATATACAAGTTTTTACATGAATGAAAATGAAAAAACACTCGTCTTACATAAAAAAACCCCGGCTATTCAAACACGACGATCCAATATAACATATCCAGCAACACATAACATCACATGTCATCAACGTAAGTAAATATGCGCATCCCAATTGTCGTTGACATATAGCAACGAAACCGGCGATATCACATATTACACTTACGGTCACAGAAAAGAAAGTGTAAAACTACAACAGTTGGAATCCGCAACATCCTCAGACATCGCATGCCTGACTAAATGAATTACTTAGACATTGCATGCCTAACAATTATAAACCTCGCATTTTAGTCCCCAAATCGAAAACACTTTTCAATATCAAGTCGGGCAATTCAACAAGATTCCCGACATGCTGATCGAATGCTCGTCGCAAACTTTAGTAGGCGGCCGCACCCCCGACGCCGTCGACGAAGTGCACCAAAGCGGAACACCGCTGCCGCGAGCACCCGAACGGATGCTTTCGGTGACGGGGTTCTCCTACAGTCACTTGGTCGGGGCTAAGGGGTGTAGCTGTCTATTAAGTTTATCCGGCGAGTATCCGCGTACGCTACGTGATTGCGACGGACTTTTGATCACATCAAAATTCCGTGGCAACCGATCAAGTGAGACTAAACTGCTATGTTTATAACATTCATTCAGTTATCTCATAACTTATTGTGAATTCCAATTATTGTATCACGTTCCGAATAAGATAGAAAATGTTAAACTTTCCGATCGAACAATCGAACACCCAAGTTTTCTCGAAACAGCTCAACTCATGAAATAAGTTCAAAGACATTCACTTCGTGCCTCAGTACCAACGGTCCAGCCGTAGAAGGGTCAAGCCAACGCCTCACATGTGGCACGCCGTACTGCCCCAAACCCGAAGGTTCAAAGGGCAGTTCAAGACGGTCACATAATCGAGTTAAGGTTTGTTGTCTTCTAGAGGGACCATCGTGTTACTTGCACTACTTAGAACGTGATTAAACCTCGGAAAAATCCAACACTTGGAAATTTTCCGGCAGGGGAAAAGTTGGGTATTTATATCCGGTCGAACTTTTTAACATATTCAAAAATTATCCGGAAAACACATAGACAAGATTAGACAATCCGATCGAAGCACCGAGTCCCCAATACAACCCAGAAATTTCAACTCTTGAATAAATTTTAAAAATTCCGATAAAACTCAGCATTTAAATAAAGAAGTTACTGTGCAAAAATGGTTGACTGAAGAGACTAAATGGGTGCGGAACCGCCGCAATAGGCGGCTAATGCCGCGGTTCCGCCGCGCTATAGAAAGATCATTAGGTAATTTTTGCACCGTAATTCTTAGAATTTCCTGCTGAATTTTTTAAGCATTTTTAATTTGGAAAAAACCACTTTTTCAGAAAAAGTCCAGAGAGGGTTAAAAGTTAAGGTTTCGGGGTTCGATCAGGTTTCTAATATCGTCTACGCATCGCCTAAGGCTCTAGCTAGGCTCTGATACCGCTGTAGGTCAGGCAGCAACCCCATCCAATGGGGTCGCCGTGGCACCAACGGGTCCCTCAGCGGCTACTTTTTACGCATGCCCCCTCGCGAGGACTACAACCCGCCGGAACACCTTCCGGTCTCGGGACACCCTGGGGGTAAGAGCTACTAGGCATTGGATGTCGACCTATGGGGGGTTCTCACTGTGTTACAGTGTGGTGTGTTCCCACTGTACTTTGATTACTACCCTACCACGGCTCAAAGGATTCGTGCAAACAGGTAGTTTTTTGGTGCAGTCCCGAAGCACTTGGAGGCAGTGACGGTTAGACAGGATTCGTCTCTCCCAGTATTGGGGGTTGATATCGCACTGTGTCTATGAGAGCCATTACACAAAGTCCCTAGCCAGGGCAAGCGAGATAGACTGGTAGGTTTCCAGTGTTATCTCAGGTGTTCTGGGCTACACTCCGACACGACTTGTACCGCTAGTAGGGGACTGACGTTTACCGCCCCCCTAGGCCTGCCATGCGATGTTCTTAGACGAACAGACCTGACAGTACGGAGACTGTCACATTCAGGCTCAGTAGGAGTTCAGATGGGTTTACCTCGTCAGTCTTCTTATCAGCATCTACCTGGGGACCGTTACGTACAGCTAGTGCCGCTTGCGGTCTGTGGTTAAACACACTGCCAGCGTAGTGTCGAGTCTTTAGAGTCCCACACAGAGGGTTATTCTCCTTTAGGCAAAATGAGTAGAGGTCGCATGGTTTTGCGACGGGGTTCTTTCACATCCGCGCACTTGTGCACGTTTGGTGTCCGGACAGCTTATACTAGTGGGCTTTGGTTTAAGCCGTATCCTAGTATATGATTTGGGATTGGTTTTATCTCATTGTATTCGTATTCCTCGGAACACGGATACGGGTGTGTATGCACAGTTGACTGAGGCAGAGGCAGAGGACTTTCATTAGGGTTGATGACCATTGTCATTTTCTTAACCCTAATATTTATGTGTGAAATATGATTTATTAATATTAGTTAATTATAATTGTGCGTGGTTAGGGTTGTTGACCATTTGACTATACTTGACTTGTTGACCTAGGTTGAAAAGTTGACCATCATCATTCCATATGAAAGATGCTCTTTGATCCTTGCAAAAGCATTTAATGTGAAACGATAATGGTCATTTCTTGATTAACCATCACAATTATCTTTAGCTAATTATCTATTTTTCATAATTCACATATATGTGAGAAGGTTGGATTATTATTCTATTTCTATCATTCTCATTCTCTCTCCTCCTCTTCCCCTCTCTCTAGCTCTCCCCTCTCATGAGTTGAGAACCATTTGAGCTTGAGATAAAACCCTCAAAATACTCTCTACTCTTTCCAAGGTCCTAGGTTTAGTACACCAAGCACCTTAGTTACTTCTAGTTTGAGGTTGGAGCCAAAGGTAGAGGCCCTCGGGTGGTTCTTTCTTCGGCAAGAGAAGGAGACATGGAGAACCCGTTCTTTCACTCCAAGGAGCAAGAAGCGAAGGACTTGAAGACCTAGGTATAACCCCCTTTCCGAGTAGCTAACTCTTTTAGCTTGTTAGTTAGTTTTGTTTAGCAAAGATCCCTCCTTTAGCATAGTCCATGTTGCTTAGTGCTGTAAAAATCCGATTTTTCATAACGTTTTCGCCTCCTCGCAAGCACTGTAGTGGGCAACGTGGACTTACAATGGTATCAGAGCCTAGCTAAACACAAACTAACTAGTTAGCAAAGTATCTAGAACTTCGATCGGAAAAAATCGCAAAACACATTTTCAAAAACCCTAGTTTCTGCAGATTTTTATTTCTGCTTTAAAAATAATAAATCTTACACTAAAAATCGGCTCAGGGTTTTTATAGAACACACAAGAAAAACGAACCAGCGAGTCGACCAACTCACCGCGGAACCGCGGCAAGAGCATGCTCTTGCCGTGGATCCGCGGCTGAGTTGACTCGGACGTGGGTCGTTTTTCCTGCAGTGTCCTTCTGTTGCTGTTTTGGGATTTTTAGGATGGTTTGTTTCTGCCCAGATTTTCCAGAGAATAAGTTAGTTTTTGGGGTGGTCATAAATCCGTATTTTTGATCGAATTTCTTTACACTTTGGCTAATGGGTTATATCTGTGAAGTGATATATGTATTGAACGTCTGCTAATCGCTATACGTCGATTAGTGGGGGTTATACATATCTGTGATCTGTAATGTTGATGGTTTGTGTATATGAATTCGTCAGATTGTCGTGGATGAATACCCGGGGGTTGTGAGATGAGAGTTTTCTTATTCTTTCAATTCTTGTAATATGTAAATTGATGTAATATTATTTGTATGGCCGCACAACCGGGTCGGGGTTGTAGCCGTCATTGTATAATTTCTTTTTACTATTTTTGCTCCTAGGATAGACCCAAGGAGGGGTGCACAAACTACCGGGTATCTCGAAGTGCCGAGTGGCCTACTCACGGTGTTGAGGGAGGTTGCTTCGCTTCGGGTACTTAGCGGGTAGTTTGCCGCACCCGTAGGGGTCTAGGGTGGGGTTTGGCTATTCATCGCGACCATGTAATCCGCTCTTCGTTACAGGCTCGTACGAAATGCGGATTCCTAGTATATCCAATGTGTTCATCTGTGATCTGGAATGGCTATCATTGCATGTGACGAATGTTTATATATATATCTATATGATATCTATTTAGGCGTTGCTTATGTTTTGCATCCGCGCTAATCCAGCCCCCGCTATGTCGTTAGTTAAGTAACCTAACGGGTGATGACGGGACCCCATGGCGAATGCAGATGGCATAAGCGTACGTCATATTTTCGTTGTTTTCTGCAATGGTAGGATTAAATGATGGGACGCATTGGAATTAATGCGAGAACAAATAAACCAAGTAAAAGTCGTTGGAACACTTTCAAAACCGCTCGGTTCTTTTCAAAACCAAATTTTAAATGCGGAGCTTGAGCCACTCCTTTTGAAAGCTATCTCGTTCCAACGATTATATCAAGTTCACTACGTTCACGGTTTCGCCAAAACCATTCGTAGCCCTCTGTCGTTTCACATGAATGGTCAATAAGTATTCAAGCTATGTTTGTTTGCCAAAGTCAAGGCATAGTGATTGGTAGCTATTGGGTATTCATGTGCAGCATAGATAGATGTGTTAGTTTGGGGCAGTCGTTTTACGTTGTTGGCCAAAGTCAAGGGTATGCGCGGGTGGGCTCAAATTAACCTGGAGAATGACGGGTAGAACTTGACATGTGACTTATGATTTGTTGGCCAAAGTCAAGGTCATAAGAGCATGGGGCAAAAATCCACATCGGGAGTTTCTAAAGAAACTGAAACTTGCTAGCGCTGCATACCATTCGGAGTGTGATGATTCTGGTAGGATTCATTCAGTTTTGTCACGCGACGATATTTGGATCCCGATCCTACTGTGAGTATATGCTACTCCTCCGGAACTTTCTCACTTAACGATCAATGCTATAAACCAAGTAGGTGTCTAGAAAGGTGTTAGCGGGGCTACGCCCACAGGGAAAAGAGGTTACTTAATTAAGGAACTTCGCGAAAGCGTTGGAAAACCTCCCTCGAAGTACCGACACTGGCCTGGCTGAACGGTTAAGCAACTATTGTATGGTGAGATTGATCCCGACTAGTTCTTCCTTTATGGTTTGAGGAGGGATTCGAGAGACAGTAGGAGTCATCCTGTTTAGACAAATTAAAAACCACTCTAAACTTGTAAGAGCATCATGCTAAAGTGTTTCTTTTCTCTCTCCTAATTGCAGCGACCAATTATCATGACTGGACTTAAGTTACTTCTAGATAAAAACATACTGACAGGGCCAAACTACAAAGATTGGCTCAGGAATGTCAAAATGGCAATCACTTATGACAAGTTAGGGTACCTTCTTACCACCAAAGCTCCCCCTGTCCCAGGTCCCAAAACTAGTGTCGTGGATAGGGAAATCCGCAAGACCTGGGAAATCGACTGCGCGAAGGCCAAGTGCCTCGTGCTTGCCTCTATGGACAATGAACATCAGAGGAGGCACGAGAATATGGACCTCGAATCCATATTTCTCCATAGAAAAGAACAGTATGGAGAGCAATCACGTATCGCCAGATACGAAGTGTCGAAGAAGTTGTTTTCGGCGAGATTGGCCGTCGGATCATCGGTAGCGGAACACGTGCTTAAGATGATTGGCTACATAGAGGAGCTCGCGGACCTTGGGACCACGTTGGAGAATGAGCTCTATACGGACTTGATTCTCCAGTCCCTTCCTTCCACTTATGCCCAGTTCATCCTGAACTTCAACTTGCAGGAAAAGGAAGTTGAACTTTCAGAACTCCTCAAAATGCTGAGGAGTGCATAGGGCACCCTACAGAAAGGTAGGGAAACTTCCACTTTGTTTGTAGAAGGATCTTCCTCTTCTAGGTCCAAGGCGAAAGCCAAGGGAAAGAAGAAGAAAACCCCCGCCAAACCAAAGGGCGGTGTTAGTAAGGTGGATACGAAGGGAAAGGAAAAAGCAACAAAGGTAGCGGGGAAGCTTGTGGATAAAGAAGAGTGCTTTTACTGTCACAAGAGTGGACACTGGAAGAAAGATTGTAAGGCTTGGAAGGCCAGAACACAGGATCTGAAGCAGATTGCGGCTTCAGCTTCAGGTGTGTATGTTATTGAAAACTGTCTATCAATAAACTCTACGTCCTGGGTATTGGATAACGGGTGAGGATCTCATATCTGTAATTCTTTGCAGGCATTGAGAAACCGTAGGTTTTTGAAGGCGGGTGACATGACCCTCAAAGTTGCAAACGGAGCTAGCATAGATGCTGAGGCCGTGGGGGACTATTGTTGGAGATAGTGCCCTCAGAGTCAATTATTGGATCACAGGCACGTGATTGCAATGATTGAGGGAGGACCTATCCTGGTACGACAGTCTTACTCGAGATGATAGTATGCTATCTGGTTTACCTTTATCATCGTGTACTGCTTCAGGTGACCTTACAGGTCGCTATTACACGTTGATAGAGCCCATAGGATTCTTGCTTGACGGCCAGCAGTATGAGGGCGATCATATAAGTGAGAGCTGGAGTCTATAAGCACATCCTTAAAAGGTCCCTAGTCGTGGGAGTTTCGAGACAGGGCATCGATACTCCAGAGTAGACTAGTGTATACAGTCGAGACCCCGACGAGGGGAGGTGGCCGGTCTCACAGGCCACTGGTGTCAGTTGGTTCACCTAAGATGTATACAGGTGCTCATTGGGTTATGAGTACACCGGACAGGACTCGCCGGGAACATGCTAGTTGGTCTTATACCTGACGTCAGATAGCAGTTCCCAGGTGACATGTGTACAGGTTAGTTCATCGACCTGGGGATCGTCATTTGTCTCGTGTGAGTTCCCACTGTGCTTTGATTACTATCCTACCACGGCTCAAAGGAGTCGTGCAAACAGTTTTTAGTTGGGTACAGTCCCGAGCCACATGGAGGCAGTGAGCGGATCTTCGGGGGTTCGTCTCTCCCGGTATTGGGGGTGAGGTCGCGCTGTGTCTAGGAGAGCCATTACACGAAGTCCTTGGCCAAGGCAGGAGATTTACTGGTAGGTATTCCAGTAGTATCTCAGGGTGTTCTGGGCTACACTCCGACACGACTTGTACCGCTTTTGGGGGTCTGACTTTTACCCACCCCTTAGGCTCGACATGCGATGCTCATAGACGAACGGACCGAACTGTACGGATATTGTCATTGACAGGCTCAGTAGGGTGTCAGGATGAGCTCGCTCATCGACGTCCCTTTTGGTCAATAGCTGGTGGCCCGTTACGTATTGGCTTATACCTCTGACGTGCTAGTGGTTAAATCCACAGCCATAGTATTGACGAGTCTTTAGAGTCCACCACACTTTCAGTTACTCAAGCTTTCGGGCGAAACGCTGTAGAGGCCGTATGGAGATATGGCAGGGTCCGATCAGATACGTGCGGTATTGCACGGATCAGGATCAGACGGTTTGTACTAGAGGCCGTATAGATATATGGCAGGGTCCGATCAGATACGTGCGGTATTGCACGGATTAGGATCGGACGGTTTTGTACTAGTGGCCGTATAGATATATGGCAGGGTTCGATCAGATACGTGCGGTATTGCACGGATCAGGATCGGACGAACATTACTAGCCGGCTTTGGTTTAAGCCGGATCCTAGTTTAGTACAGTGTAGATTTTGTCTCATTGCATTTGTATCCAGACGGAATACAGATGCGGGTGTGTATGCACAGTATCGGGGTTTTCCTGTAATTTATTACGGGACCAGTTTTCTGGAGTTGCCAGTTTGCATTCCGTTCCGGCCGGTTTTCCTTTGTTCTTTCCCGGCCGGACTTTTCCGATGGAGGGGGTTATTTGCAAGTTTGCAAATAACACTTTGTGGAGGGTTTTATTGCAAAAGTATTGATTATGATATCTTTCTTCCATGATGCATTTATTGTGATTAGATGAGGGTATGGGTTTGATGTTCATTTGTGATGATAATGTTTGTTTGTGGTCACCCTTGCTTTTCTCCTACAATCACCTCCTTTCATGCTTGATTAATCCCTCCACCATTCTCTTATCTTGGAGGGGCCGGCCACAATTTTTGGGGAGAGAGGAAAAATGAGAGGTTTTCATTTGGTGTGGGAAAAATTATCATTCATATCATTTTTCCATTGCCACAAAAATCCCCAAGTTCATATCATCTTGATTCCTCCATCATGGCAACATAACCCCAAAGAGACTAAGCACTCTACATTCTACAGCATATCTTGGGCATGTCGACTTGCCGGCTTCATGCCCGAGTTGCCTCGGTATTGAGGTGGGAGCCCGTAAAAGATGCAGGCGATGTGGTGCCCTTCCGGCGAAGAGGCGACGACCGGAGTTTTCCGCGAGGAGATCGGAGTGGAGATGAAGACCGGAGGACTCGGATCAGTCGGTATATCTCTAACCCGTCTTCTAGTTAGCTTAGACTTGTTAATGGTTACGATCCGGGTGTTTAGTGCACGGTGGTGCCGGTTTGCTAAGTCCGCAAAAATTAAAGTTTGTCACCGTTTCCGCATTTGGCCGTCGGATTGACGGCCGGGGCGCCGCCGTGCACTTACAGTGGTATCAGAGCCTCGCCATTAACTTAGTCTAGCTTCGTTTGATGTGTTTGCATTTCCGATCGACCAAAATTTCCAAAAACCGTATTTTTCCTTCACATCAGTTTCTGTTGAAATTTTTTGAAGTCTAAAAATTTTTCAGGTGGTCTCAGAATGATGTGCAGGGAGTTCTAAGAACTCTGGGAAAATTTGAGACAGTGATCCTTCAGGTAGAGCGCGGAACCGCGGCAAAACCCCCCTTGTTGCCGCGGTTCCGCCGCAGACTGGTGGGATCATTGCTTCCAATTTCTCCAGTGGGCTTCTGGGCTTATTTTAGGGGTTTTGGAATATTAAATTTGGGCCCAGATTTTCTGGGAGTGCTACAGTATTGCTTGGGGGCCCACTTGTTAATTTTTGATCGATCGGATATTTTAAACACATTATTTCACAGTATTTACATTATATCTGCGACCGTGAATGTCACTCGATCGGTAAATCCAGTCTAACTGCTATAGCCCGGTTAGACGGATTTGCGAACGTGACTTTCACGTTGATGTTTTGTGTTTTTGCTGTGATGTTGCGGATCGGTCGTGGGGGATAGCCTGGATGCAATGCTAGTACAGTTTTGTTGTATTATGTACATTTGATATTGCGGGGCGAGCGTCCGACATGTGGACTGCCGTCACCGCCTGATTGTATTATTCTTTTGGGGCACGACCTGGTTGCGGTCGATGTACCCGGTGTATGTATATTTTACTTTCTGTACTAGGATTACCCCACGGAGGGGTGCACGGATAGCCGGTTTCTAGAGGGCAACGGGCCCGCATCTCATGGCATTGAGACGGAGGGGGCTTCACTCTAGGATTGGCGGGCTATTCGCCGCACTCGTAGGGGGTACAGGTTGACCCAGGAGGGGTGCCCAAGTTACCGGATTCCGTGGAGTGCTGGGTGGTCCATTCACGGAGCTGAAGGGGGCTGCCTCGCTTCAGGTTTTGGCGGGTAACTTGCCGCGCCCGTAGGGGTCTAGGATTTCATTGCACAGGCTATCCACACGACCAGGGGAACGTCGGGTTTCAGTAGTGGCTCTGTGAAACCCGGGGATCCCAGATATCTGTATTGTTCTGTGATGCTGTACATTTCTGTGATGTTGCATTTTATTCACGCCTTGAGCGAAATATAATATATTGGTATATATATTAGTAGATGTTGTATATGTTTTTCATCCGCGCTAGTCCAGTCCCCGCTCTGCCATTAGTAAGCTAACCTAACGGGTGATGACGGGACCCAGTGGCGAATGCGGATGGCACATACGTACGTCAGTATATTTTCGTTCTTTGTGGTGTGATCAATTGATGGGACTGCATTGATTCGGATCAATGCAAGATAAACAAACCTATTCTGATGTTGTTGGAACACTTTTCAAAAGGCTGTTATTGCAAGGACGTTCACTTTTGTTTTGCATCGTGGTATTCATTTGGAATATCCTGCTCCTCAGTCGACGAGGCAAGGGCCGAGATCCCTTCACCGGGAGTGACCCCTTGGACAGAAGTTTGCGTCAGGGCATTAACTTCACTATAGCCGATTACTTTTGCTTTGCACCGTGGTATTCATTTGGAATATCCTGCACCCCATTCTACGGGGAAAGAGCCGAGATCCCTTCACCGGGAGTGACCTCTTTAGTAAAGGTTTTCGTCACTATATTTTCTAAAAAGCTATTCGTTCCTTCAACGATATCAAGTTCATTACATTAAAGGTTTTCGCCAGAAACCATTCGTAGCCCTCCGTCGTTTCAGACAGGTAGCACGTAGTATTCATGCTATGTTTGTTGACCTTCGTCAAGGCATAGTGTTTGGTAGCTGCTTGTTGCCTTTCTGCAGCATAGATAGATGCGTTGGTTTTGGACAGTCGTATAGCCTTGTTGACCTTCGTCAAGGGCTTGTACGGGTGGGTTCAAATTAACCTGGACAATGACGGGTGGAACTTGACATGTGACTTATGATTTGTTGACCTTCGTCAAGATCATAAGAGCATGGGGTAGAAATCACATCGGGAGTTTCAAAAGTACTGAAACTTGCCAGATATGCGCATACCTTCTGGAGTGTGATACCGTGAGCGGATTCCGTCACGTTATCATACGATGAGAGTTGGATCCCGATTCCCACTGATGAGTTGGTTTACTCCTCGGGTGACCCCGACTAATTCTTCTTTCAGGTTTGGAGGAGAATTTGAGATACAGTGGGAGGTTTCCTGATTAGAAAAAGTGATAACCATTCTGATCTAGGATAGAGTGCACACTGAGTGTTTCTTTTCTCTCTCTCTCTGGCAGCGACCATTGACCCGACACTAAGACTATGACTCAGTGACCAAGTTGACCGAACCTACTTAACACTGGCTTTTGTATTGTCAGAGTTGCAGACCTCATTGCCACTCCTACTTTTACCCTTTTCTCCAGGACACCCCGTATTACTACGAACGTCCACTTCCATTGGACAAAACCATCGTATGGTTAGATACGAACTCGAAGGAATTCGAGGATGGTTTCCGGTTCTGGAGAAAACCTATAGGATTATTCAGTTGTCTTTTCTTTTCACCCTCTCTCAGGTTGCGAGTACTCCTTGGTTTAGGAGTAGTACACCTATTGTGCAAATTGGATAGTCTTCTTCCAAACCATAGGCTGGTGCCGACCGGTAGGGAATGAAGAAAACTAATTAGCTTAAACGGTGTACAGAAGGTATTGAGTTAAGACAAAGAAAGGGATTAGTAAGAGGGCAAAGTAAGTTGCGACTGCTATTCACGACCAAACCAAGTATTTCTTCGCCAATCCTAAATCACCTTTGTATTTCTCCAGGACACTCCGTATCACTACGAAGATCCCATTTTATTGGATAATCCATCGTATGGTTATATACGAACTCGAAAGGAACTTGTTCCAGTTCGGGGATGGATCCTGGTTCAGGAGAAATAGGAATAAGGTTTATTCTGTTGTCTTTTATCTTCACTTTCTCTCGCATTGCGAGTGCTCCTAGGATTAGGACAGTACACCCATTATGCTTATTGGATAGTCTTCTTCCAAACCAAAGGCTGGAGCCGAACGGTAGGGAAGGAAGAAAACCATTTGGCCTAAGGGGTGTGCAGAAGGTAACGACTAAAGACATATAAAGGGATTTGGAGAGGTGGCAAAGAATTATGCGGTTATAGTTGTGAATCTGGATAATGGTAGAGGCATTACTAAGAATACCAGGATACCCCATCGAAACATTTCAATGTTTCAGTTCACTGTGTACTGTTAAAAGAAAACTGATTTCCCGATTAGATACTTACTCCAGGGTATGTATTTACCAGGTATGATTCTCACATCTGTATGGCTTTACAGATGATGAGTGGGAGTAAGTTATTGGGAATTGGGTGATCATCCTCATTACATCGGAATTCGTTGTAATCGGTGATATTTGAGGAGATCACCTGGGCTGTTTGCCGGTCGGCAAATATTTGGTTTTGAATATCCGTTGTTATGTACCAATTTCAAATCGATATATCTGTACGTCTATTTTCATAGAGTAAGATATACTTTTTGAGATTATGTCAGTGACATTTACCTATATCAGTGGATAGTTAGGTAAGGAGCATTAAACAGCGGTGTAATTCTTCTTAACCATAAGTACAGTTTTTAACCTACGACACACAGTGAAAGAGTTGTTAGACTCGGCGGACTTATACAGAGTATTGTATGTTGTCCAGTGTCCATTAGGACAGAGGGGTTGGTCCTCATACTATATTCTGTTTACTTTTAACTTCTCTAGTTCTTAGACATGTGTTTCGTAGAAACACAGGGTCTAAGTTTTGAGGAGTTATAGGTATTTGAATAGAGTAGAGAACCAGGTGTAGCAAGTATCGGGATTCTTCATGGTGATCGAAGATGTAGATACTTGTGTATGGTATTCAGTTGATAGTAATGATAAAGAGAAATTGCTTCTCTTTCAGGTTACTCATAATTGGAAGCATTCCTAAGTTGAGTAACGCTGATCGGCCTCTCTCCATTTAGTTGACATGCACTGGAGATAGCTGCATGATTCGAATCTGGTTCAATTGAATCAGTGCCTCTGGTTCTATATTGGATATAGTACAGTTCATATCTTAACATTGTTAAGGTACGGGGAGTTGTCCGGCTTATGATTAAAACCAGACTCTGGATAACTCAAGGCACGTTTCTGTAATGGCTGTTTGTGGGTTGACCCAGGCTATGACGAGGGTTGACTTTCTACCATAAGAAAGATCAATAGTGATATTGTTCTTGACTCGCCACAGTTTTAATAAAAATGGATTTTTTCAAAAAAAAAAAAAAACAGTAGTGGGAGTATGGTAGAACTGGAAGTGATTCCAGAACCGCAAACGATTACTGAAGATTTGATAAGGAACCTAAAGATTCAATCTAATTTGACATTCTATTGGCCACTCCGCAGATAAGGTGGGTAACTTCAGGCACCCGAGAGGTACTCCGGTAGCCTCAAGGACGGTGACAGGGAAGTTCTTGTTTACCCACACTTGCCATTGCTGTTGTTCCAGGCTGCGAGACCCAGTGGGAGGATGAGTATAGCGTCGTTCTAAACTAGCTTTAGAAGTGCACATCTATATGACTCTGCCAGAGGGTTGTCGTAGTCAGTGGGAGCAGCGGAAGCATTGGTGGACATCAGGCTTATGTCTATTTATAGACTAAAGCAGATATAGCGGAGATAGATCATCTATTTCTGATGTGACAGTCATAGGTTTGACGTCATCAGAATAGGGGATGGATCTGTTGAGAAGGTAGTAGGAAGTGATATTCCTATACTACGATCGGTTATACTTTGGTCGTCACACGGTGTTTTCTCCACAAAGGACTTGGACATTATATCAGACATACTGGTTACTAGATCTATGGTTTTAGATCTAGATTTGGTTGGTTTCCCAATCAGGGTACCTTGACAGCATTCTAAGAGCATTTAGAATGGACGACTCCTGGCACGGTAGTGTACCTGCAGGTGATGGAGTCACCCTCTCTAAAGGTGTCTTATAGACTAAAGTAGAGAGGGATGTGCATGATTGGCAGATCACTTGCTTAGGCAATTGAGTCAATCATGAGATGTCAAGTACCACACCAGATGTTGTTCTTGCAGTAGGTGCAATAAGTTGATATTGATCCAATCCTGGAGAAACAGTCGGAAGCAGCTTTAGAACACAAGTGGATGTTCTAGGGATATGATAACGACAGCCTCATTTGGGAGACAGTTATCATTCCAGGCTTCCAAGGTGACATCGACGACAAGGAGGTTGTCAGAGTTATAGTTTTCCTTCTGACGAGGGGCAGTATTTTGGACAGGTGGTCCAAGGAAATACTGAGGGTGGCATGGCGCTGGATACTGATTAAGTTCAGTTGACGATACAGTCTAAGAAGTTTGGATTTGGAGTTCACTTATGAGCTCGGTCCCATCAAACATCAAGACACTCTAAGACAGGTATTGCTCATTTCGGAAGATGGCTTTCTCCGCGAACTTGAGATATAGAGAGACATAGAAAGATACATCAGAGCGGATCCACTCGCTAAGGCTATTCCTCGAACGCAATAGTCTCGCAAACGAGCTTTGTGAGACTGACTAGTAGAGGAGTTGGGTGTTCGATATCACACGGGCTGTGAGTATGCGACATCGCAATAATTAGCCTTGAGTGCAAGTGGGAGATTGTTGGAGATAGTGCCCTCAGAGTCAATTATTGGATCACAGGCACGTGATTGCAATGATTGAGGGAGGACCTATCCCGGTACGACAGTCTTACTCGAGATGATAGTATGCTATCTGGTTTACCTTTATCATCGTGTACTGCTTCAGGTGACCTTACAGGTCGCTATTACACGTTGATAGAGCCCATAGGATTCTTGCTTGACGGCCAGCAGTATGAGGGCGATCATATAAGTGAGAGCTGGAGTCTATAAGCACATCCTTAAAAGGTCCCTAGTCGTGGGAGTTTCGAGACAGGGCATCGATACTCCAGAGTAGACTAGTGTATATAGTCGAGACCCCGACGAGGGGCGGTGGCCGGTCTCACAGGCCACTGGTGTCAGTTGGTTCACCTAAGATGTATACAGGTGCTCATTGGGTTATGAGTACACCGGACAGGACTCGCCGGGAACATGCTAGTTGGTCTTATACCTGACATCAGATAGCAGTTCCCAGGTGACATGTGTACAGGTTAGTTCATCGACCTGGGGATCGTCATTTGTCTCGTGTGAGTTCCCACTGTGCTTTGATTACTACCCTACCACGGCTCAAAGGAGTCGTGCAAACAGTTTTTAGTTGGGTACAGTCCCGAGCCACATGGTGGCAGTGAGCGGATCTTCGGGGGTTCGTCTCTCCCGGTATTGGGGGTGAGGTCGCGCTGTGTCTAGGAGAGCCATTACACGAAGTCCTTGGCCAAGGCAGGAGATTTACTGGTAGGTATTCCAGTAGTATCTCAGGGTGTTCTGGGCTACACTCCGACACGACTTGTACCGCTTTTGGGGGTCTGACTTTTACCCACCCCCTAGGCCCGACATGCGATGCTCATAGACGAACGGACCGGACTGTACGGATATTGTCACTGACAGGATTAGTAGGGTGTCAGGATGAGCTCGCTCATCGACGTCCCTTTTGGTCAATAGCTGGTGGCCCGTTACGTATTGGCTTATACCTCTGACGTGCTAGTGGTTAAATCCACAGCCATAGTATTGACGAGTCTTTAGAGTCCACCACACTTTCAGTTACTCAAGCTTTCGGGCGAAACGCTGTAGAGGCCGTATGGAGATATGGCAGGCTCCGATCAGATACGTGCGGTATTGCACGGATCAGGATCAGACTGTTTGTACTAGAGGCCGTATAGATATATGGCAGGGTCCGATCAGATACGTGCGGTATTGCACGGATTAGGATCGGACGGTTTTGTACTAGTGGCCGTATAGATATATGGCAGGGTTCGATCAGATACGTGCGGTATTGCACGGATCAGGATCGGACGAACATTACTAGCCGGCTTTGGTTTAAGCCGGATCCTAGTTTAGTACAGTGTAGATTTTGTCTCATTGCATTTGTATCCAGACGGAATACAGATGCGGGTGTGTATGCACAGTATCGGGGTTTTCCTGTAATTTATTACGGGACCAGTTTTCTGGAGTTGCCAGTTTGCATTCCGTTCCGGCCGGTTTTCCTTTGTTCTTTCCCGGCCGGACTTTTCCGATGGAGGGGGTTATTTGCAAGTTTGCAAATAACACTTTGTGGAGGGTTTTATTGCAAAAGTATTGATTATGATATCTTTCTTCCATGATGCATTTATTGTGATTAGATGAGGGTATGGGTTTGATGTTCATTTGTGATGATAATGTTTGTTTGTGGTCACCCTTGCTTTTCTCCTACAATCACCTCCCTTCATGCTTGATTAACCCCTCCACCATTCTCTTATCTTGGAGGGGCCGGCCACAATTTTTGGGGAGAGAGGAAAAATGAGAGGTTTTCATTTGGTGTGGGAAAAATTATCATTCATATCATTTTTCCATTGCCACAAAAATCCCCAAGTTCATATCATCTTGATTCCTCCATCATGGCAACATAACCCCAAAGAGACTAAGCACTCTACATTCTACAGCATATCTTGGGCATGTCGACTTGCCGGCTTCATGCCCGAGTTGCCTCGGTATTGAGGTGGGAGCCCGTAAAAGATGCAGGCGATGTGGTGCCTTTCCGGCGAAGAGGCGACGACCGGAGTTTTCCGCGAGGAGATCGGAGTGGAGATGAAGACCGGAGGACTCGGATCAGTCGGTATATCTCTAACCCGTCTTCTAGTTAGCTTAGACTTGTTAATGGTTACGATCCGGGAGTTTAGTACGCGGTGGTGCCGGTTTGCTAAGTCCGCAAAAATTAAAGTTTGTCACCGTTTCCGCATTTGGCCGTCGGATTGACGGCCGGGGCGCCGCCGTGCACTTACAACTATCACCTGGGAATGTCAGATGGACATGTTTTGGTTTTACGTAATTGCTTTTTTGTACCCAATACAACTTGTAATATCATTTCTATATCTTTAATTTCTAAAGAAGGTTATGAATTTGCGTTTGTAAGTAAAGTTGTAAACATTCACCTTAATCAAGTTTTGATTGGGTCAGGTACATTGAGCAATGGTATATACGTATTAAACCAACCACAGATTTTCAATGTCCAGAATACACACAAAAGAAAGTCTCCGGAAACAAATCAGACTTTCTTATGGCATTGTAGACTGGATCACATCAATGAGAGAAGGTTGACGAAGTTACATACAGAAGGATATTTGGATCCGTTCGAATATCAATCATATGCAACTTGTCAATCCTGTCTCAAAGGAAAGACGACAAAGACTCCGTTCACTGGACACGGAGTGAGAGCGAGCGAGCTCTTAGGACTCGTACACAGCGACGTGTGCGGTCCAATGTCTACGCATGCACGAAGCGGTTATTCTTACTTCATTACTTTTACGGATGACTTTTCAAGGTACGGATATGTCTTCTTAATGAAACATAAATCCGAAGCCTTTGGAAAATTCCAGGAATATAAGAATGAAGTAGAAAAACAAACAGGCAAAAGTATCAAGGAACTAAGATCTGATCGAGGTGGTGAATACTTGAGTGCCGAGTTCCTGGATTACTTAAAAGAGAATGGAATTCTCTTCCAGCTTACTCCTCCATACACTCCGCAACATAACGGTGTATCGGAGAGACGGAATCGAACCCTATTGGATATGGTTCGTTCCATGATGAGTAAGGCTGAGTTACCGCGATCTTTCTGGGGTTATGCACTAGAATCAGCTGCATATCTTTTGAACCAGGTTCCAACCAAGACTGTGCCTACCACACCATATCAGATGTGGAGTGGGAAGAAACCCTGTCTTAAACACTTTAGGACATGGGGATGTCCAGCTTTGGTTAAAAAGCAGCATGCTGACAAGCTCGAGGCACGCTTAGTACAGTGTAAGTTTATGGGATATCCAAAGAACTCTAAGGGGTATTATTTCTATTACGCAGTAGAACAAAAGGTTTTTGTTTCTCGTCATGCCCACTTCTTGGAAGCTGAATTTTTAGAAAATCAGAAGAGTGGGAGCGCAATAGAACTAGATGAAATTCCAGAACCACAAGCTGTTACTGAAAGTTTGGTAGAACATGAAGGTTCAGAAGAAAGGGACATCCCAGCGCCTATCCGCAAAAGTAGTAGGCAGTCTCATCCGCCCGAGAGATACTACGGTTTTCTCATAGACGGGGATAGAGAGGATTGCATCATTGATAGTGATGAGACGACTAGCTTCCATCAGGCCATTCAGAGTGTTGACTCAGTAAAATGGCTGGATGCAATGCGGACCGAAATGGAGTCCATGTACACCAACAAAGTATGGACGTTGGACATTGCTCCAGATGGGGTAAAACCCGTTGGATGCAAGTGGATATTCAAAAGGAATATTGGTGTAGATGGACAGGTTGAGACCTATAAAGCTAGACTTGTTGCAAAGGGTTTCCGTCAAAGACCCGGCTTGGACTATGACGAAACTTTTTCTCCAGTAGCTATGCTGAAATCCATTCGGATCCTTCTTGCCATTGCTGCCTTCCACGATTATGAGATCTGGCAGATGGACGTAAATGTAGGGTTCCTAGGCATCCTAAGGAAGTCTCACAAGGCATCGAACGTGCCAATATCAAAAATTATTGGTGCCGAGAAACCCTAACACGGATCGTTTACTAGATGTTTAGGCGAAACGGAAAACTAGTTAACTACTTAACTAGAAGTGAGAAGCTACAACCTTTGTAGATCCGGATTTCCTCTTCCTTAGCTCCTCATGGGTGTCCTCTCGCTGTCCATCACGAACCTTAGACTCATTCGTCGGCTCCATCGGAAAAACGGGCGAGCAAGGTCGTCGGCTTCGTGTCAAAGACGATCTACGTCGAGGTTGCACAAGTTCAAGCTCCGACTTCACTAAGTAGGGAAACTTGTGAAGAAAACACCCAAAACCACTTGGCAAGAGATAGAGGATGAAGAAATAGGAGGTGGGTTCACTTTAGATTTGGATTTCTTACTCTAGAACACAAGTTGCCATTAATGGCATCAAGGTTTCTCACTTTTAGAAGAAGAAGAAGATGATAGAATTCTTATGATAAGTTATTTCTAAAATGAATAATAAATGAATTCTTATCATCTTCTAACCATGGTCAAGTGTAGAGAATTGACCATGGTTAGTGGGAGTGGTTAGGTTTAAGCAAGGAGACAAAATGGCATCATTACTAAAAGCTTCATGAAGCTTCACCACACTTCATGATAAAATGAAACCCTTTTGTTTCCATAAATCCATTTAATAAATAATAAATGGATTTGATAATAAGAGAATAAATCTTAAACCCTAACCACTCTCATAACCATGGTTGCATTCTTTACACAAAGCCAAAACTACATGCATCATCAAACATGATACATATAAGTGCACAAAAGTATATCACATATACAATGTGTAATTCAAGTGAGAAAAATCCGTTTAAAGTGAACCAATACTAGTTAATGCAAAGTAATATATCAAATATATAATTATACATTAAATCATTAAATCAACACTTGATTCAATGATCCGGTCATGTCGCACATAACCGACTAGTATTCAATGTATCGACTTATCGAATCGATCTTCGATTCGATAACTAGGTTATATCATATACAACCAATCGAAACATTAATCGCGAGAATCAAATACGGTATCACATACACGCATTATTCTCGGTCCCGCACATATCTCATATGCACTCCTATTTCGTTTCGCTTGAACCAGGAAACCTCTGTGTAGGACTCTAAAGACTCGTCAATACGCCGGTAGCAGATGATGATCATATCATGCACCCACAAGCCGCAAGCGGTCTGCTAAACGTAACGGCCACCCGGGTATTGAGCGATCAGAAGATCGACGAGCTAACCCGCTCACACTCCTGCGAATCCGACCAGTAACACTTACCGTACAGTCCGGTCTCTTCGTCTGATATGTCGCATATCAAGTCTAGGGGTGGTAAACGTCAGACCCCAATAACCCGATAAGTCGTGCCGATGTGAGGCTCGTAACGGGTCGAGAAACTACTGGTAACACTTACCAGTAAATCTCTGATCAGCCCTGGCCAGGGACTTCCCTGCTACGGCCAATCGAGCACAGCGCAACATCAACTCCCAATACCGGGAGAGACGAAACCCCTCCTATCGCTCATCGCCTCCATGTGACTCGGGACTGTACCCAAAGACCACCGTTTTGCACGCCCTCATGGACGTGGTAAGGTGGAGATCAAAGCACAGTGGGAATCACACAAGACTCTATGACGATCTCGGGTCTACAGACTAACCTGTACAAGTGTCACCTGAGAACTGCCATCTGACGTGAGGTATAATACCATCTGGGAGTTCTCGGCGAGTCCGTCCAGTGTACCCAGTCTCCACTGAGCACCCGTATACCATCTCTGATGTCAAACACCAATGGATATGGGATCATCCATCGCCCATCACATGGGTCGAGAAGCGTATACGCTAGTCTACTCTGGTATATCGATGCCCCGTCTCGATACACCCACGACTAGGGACCTTGAAGGATGTACTTATGGACTACCATGTCTCCACTAGTATGATCTGCATCATAGTCCAGGTAGTCAAGTACAAATCCTAAGGGCTTTACCAACATGTAACTATAAGACAGTATAAAGAGACTAGTGTACATGTTAAGATAAAGAGTAACCAGATAGCATACTATCATCTCGAGCAAGAAAGTCATCTCTATATATGTCCAAGCATCCAATATAAAATACATCATCTGTACAATACTGGCCTCTAGGGCATACATACAACTAACAGTAAAGACCGCTTTTCTAAATGGAAATTTAGAAGAGTGTGTATATATGGACCAGCTAGAGGGTTTCATTCAGAGTGGGAGCAGCGGAAAGGTGTGCAAGTTGCTTATGTCCATCTATGGACTAAAGCAGGCATCGCGGAGTTGGAACATCTGTTTTGATGAGACGGTCAAAGAATTTGGCTTTATCAAAAATCCAGATGAACCATGCATCTATAGTAGATTTGTAGCAAGAACTGTTGTATTCCTCGTATTATACGTGGATGACATTCTCTTGATAGGAAATGACATTCCTATGCTACAATCTGTGAAAGGGTTCTTGTCACACAGGTTCTCCATGAAAGACCTGGGTGATGCCTCATACATTCTGGGGATCCGGATCTATCGTGACAGATCCAAGAGGATTTTTGGACTCTCACAGTCCAGGTACATCGACACCATACTAAAAATATTCAGTATGGAAGATTCCAAGCGCGGTAATCTACCGGCTTGTCACGGGATCAACCTCTCCAAAGAGATGTATCCCAAGACTGATTTGGAAAGGGATCGCATGTCTATTATACCCTACGCTTCTGCGGTAGGCTCTATAATGTATGCGATGTTGTGTACGAGACCAGATGTAGCTTATGCACTGAGTGTGGTAAGCCGGTATCAGTCAAACCCTGGGGAGAAACACTGGATAGCGGTAAAGAACATTCTCAAGTACCTGAGAAGGACTAAGGAGATGTTCTTGGTGTATGGCGGAAAAGACCTTCTGATCGAGGCCTTTGCTGACTCCAGCTTCCAGAGTGACAAGGATGATTCCAAGTCCATGTCGGGTTATGTCTTTACCCTCTATGGAGGGTGGTGTGTTGGAAGAGTTCCAAACAGGAAACCGTTGCTGACTCGACGATGGAAGCGGAATATATCGC